>CM030364.1:109145085-111747102 GCA_017893485.1 Hemerocallis citrina | reverse complement strand
CTAGGCGACTTCGACGAGAGCTCCCCGGTTGGGGCCCTTCCTTATGATGGCAGGGTTAGCTCTAGGAAGGGCTCCTCCTGCTGTGTTTGAAAGGTGGGAAGGAGTTCCTCTTCATGAGAAGGTGGAGGAAGTGGGTTGGCTCGTCGGCTAGAGGCCCCCGCCTTCTCTTTTTCCATAGGAGGCATGATGGCAATTTGTGTTTTCACCGGTGAAGTTTTAGATAGGTTTCTTTTTGAAGTTCCCACAGATGGTGCTAACCTGTTGCTGCTAATGTAACACCCCCGAATTTTAAATACTATATTTTGAATTAATAAAAGGTTTTAAATCAATTTATTTAACTATTTTTAATTTTTGTAAAATTGACATTTTTCACATGTGCAAATATTTTTGAGATGCAAATTTTCACTTTTGAATTTTTGAATAAATTCTCCTATTTATAATCGAGTATATTCTAAATTTTGGAATTTTCCTGAATAAAGAAACTATTTTTGTAAATACTTTGAAAGAAAAGGGTTTTTACAAAATTCGAATTCAAAATCTTGTTTTTCTGTTTTGGTAGGCCGATCTAGAAGTGAAGAGATTGGGGGGGAGAGATTTCTTCACACTAATTTGAGTTGATTTTATTTTATTGATTATATATATATTTATGTAATTTTGAGATTTTTTGGGAATTTATTGCAAATATTTTTCTTGGAGAATAAAAAGTCAGAAAATGTATTTGGAAAATCTAATATTTATTATTGAATAGTAATTCTAAATTTTCAGGATTTTTTTGAATAATATATGGCATATTTGCAAATATTTCAAAGTGAATGACTTTTTTGTAAAATTGCCACTTAGAGGCAAATTTTTGAATTTTGATTTCTGGGCTGTAGTGCAGGCTGGCCAGATTGGAGGAGTTAGGGGATTAGATTTTTATTTTGATTTGATTTGATTAACTAATTAAAGTGGAAATATCTATTCATGTAAAAATATATTTCTCTTAAGGGACTGTTTCGTAAAATCTGTGTATAAACCCTAAGGAAGGATCCTGGCCTATATTAACAGCAGTAGCAGCCTCTCTCCACTGTGGTAAACAAAAAAATTCTCCTTATTATTTTCTTGGAGTTTGGAGGCTTGAATCTCTCAATTTTTGCAAGGATGGGGTGGGGCTTTTCTTTTCTTATTATTATTTTCTTTCAATTGGTTTCGTTGAGGTGGGTGGTAATTCTCATCTCTTGATTTGTTATATGTTGAATAATATGATGATGATTGGTCTAAAATGATATATCTTGTATTATTATAAAACTTGATGTAGAGCTATTAGAGGATAAATCTTAATAAAAAAGTAGTCAAATAACATCTTCATGAATAAGAACCCTAATTGAGAAGTGATTACCATGTATAAATTAATTATTGATGTTAGATTGGTGATGCATGAAAGAACTTGTTTTGATTTACAAAAAAAATGTACTTGTATGATCATGGAGTTTATAATAGTTGATGGGTATTTATTATGATAAAATATAGACCATTGAATATATGCAAATTCATTATTTGGTGGATTAAAAAGTTACAATTTTTATAAGAGAATTCGTTGTTTTAATTAGAATTAATTTTGCGTTGTAGATTCTAGAGTTTCGATGGTTGTTTAATGATGGATTGTGTATTAAATATTGGTTTTAATATTATGACTTAGATATTTTCATGAACATACAAATACAAATTTTTAATTGATAAAGATCTAATTTGGGATTTATAAAATTGATTGGATGACTATAAATTTAAATTCTAGATGATGGAGATTTGTAGAGATAATTAGAACTTGTTATATGCTCTTAAATTCATGCTTGATTGATTTTTAAAGTTGAGATTTTCCATGTTTATTCGCGGTTTTAAATTATTAAAAACTCAAATTTAATATTAGGGTTTGAATAATTATTGTATGGTTGAATTGGAGCATATGGGGTTCGAGTTCCACTGTTCATGCAATGAATAGTAACAAGAGCCACCGTGTTAGGGTTTGGGGTGATAGGGTTTTAGGTTTGTACAGAACTGGGGTTGCACAATGTATTCGGGATAAAAAGGTTTTAGCGCCTAAATAAGTCAGTAGAGGCATTTGAGGAGTTGGCTAGTCCGTGGCGTCTTGGGCGCTGGGTGTGCAGGGATCGAGCCCGGGTGAGGCCCAATTGGTTTTCTTTGAGGTTCTTTTTTTTTTTGTTTAAGGCTTTATTTTGTTTTCTGTTGAGTTTCTTCCTTTTTCTTTTTTTCTTTTTTGGTTTTTAAAGCCTTTTATTTTGCTTCTTTTGAGTCTTTCTTTTTGTGTTTCAAAGCTTTTAAAATAAAAAGAAAAAAAATGTGTTGGGTGGAAAAATTATTTAATAAATTTCAATGTTATAGATTATTGATTCTAAGACTTCTCACTTTTGGAAAGTTAATTTCAGATTTTGAAGGCATATAATTCCATATTTTTAATTGAGTTATTTCAGTTTTACGTTGATTAGAATCCCAGAATTTAATAATTGAAGTTTCAAATATGGAAAGAATGTTATAAAATGAGATGAGAATATTTTTTGGTGATTTTGGATTTGTTTCCATGAATGAAATTGAATAATTATGGAAGGGGTTGTTTTTTTTAAATGAGGAAAGAATATTTTTATAACGAGCTATTTGTTTGCTAAAATTAATGATTTATGAGTTGAATGTTAAAAGAATAGAGATGCATTAAGTTGAGATTAATGTTGTTTTGTGGAAAATCGAATAACTTTCAGATTTTGTAAAAATCTACATTTTCGTAGATGAAATGTGTTTCCATATATATGAACGAGTCCTTATGGCAGTATTAGTTGATTAAAAGGAACATGGTTAATGATGAGTAGTTTGTATAATTAAACCAAGTTGGGTTTTGATTTGAGACTTAGGGTTATGATGTGGACCCTCCAAAGATTGTTGATGATATTTTTAGTTATAAGACTCTAGAGGTTGAGTGGGACCCTAGCATGTCGGCAAATGAGATTTTATGGAATTTTGGTCAGTGAGGCTTTTGTTATTGATTTTAATAGAGTTATGTCCGGTAGGGTACACCAACTCTAGGGGGACTATGATTTAATTAATTGAACATAAGGACAGGCACTAGTAGAGATGTGATAGATCTTGGGAAACGTAAGTAGGGGGGCCTTGTATAGTCGACGGTTGGGATTTGTGACTATAGTCGTAGTCAGGCAGTTTTATTCCGAAGGCTAGGACCTATTCGTGAAATTTTGGGCATGGAATGTTCAGGGCGGCGCTTACATGATGCTTGCGCATTAAGAGTGCTAGTCTAGCAGGTAGATACCGGGACGTAGGTTTATTCGCGGAGTATTTGGATCTTGTTTCTATCACCGAAGTAGGTTAGTTTCATAACGTGGGATTGAACCCAATAAAGTGGAGAACGGTAAGGACTTGCACCGGACCTATGTAGTATGAGATGCATAGAATCCAACAAGTATGCATTAGAAATCATCATATGCATTTGTATTTCTTGACTTGTTTTATGTATGCTTGTTTTCTGTTTTCATCTCATACATTTGACACTTAGCCTAGCTTCACTTGTTATTGTATGTTTTATATAATATTGTTTATGCATCATTTATTATTGCTATATTAATATGAATCAAGTTTGTGGTTGTGAGATCTAGAAGTATCACTACTACTATAGTTGACGTCAGTTGCATTTAAATGACGTGCCAACTTTTCATAGACTTTTGCAAGGTTTTCAGTTATGGATAGCTTCGAAAATAAAGCTTGGAGTATAAATACAAACCGAAGATTCTATGTGTTGGAAAGATTGTAATTAATGTATTTAATTCCGCTGTGTTTTGTAAGAAAAGAAGATATAATAAAAGTTTTAAATTTCCCTGTATTTGATACTATGTTTACAATTACATTGAAGTTGATTTTGGAAATTGTGCCACTTATTTCTAATTTTATTTATTAGAAATTCGGGGTGCTACAGCTATTTTCGGTTTGGGAGCAACCATGTAATGTGGATTCTTTGGTGGAACAATCAAGAACTTGACCCTTTGACTTTCAATGGTATTGACTACCTTTTACTTGACGATCTCAATCGTTTGCACCGTAGGATTCGATTCGTGCGGTGTCGATCGTTCCCGCTTGACCTGCAAAATGTCTGAAATGCTGGGTTGATCCCGGTGATAGGCCCTTCGACGCTCAAGTCAGTAATCAAGAAGACTGTGAAAGAGCTTTTGTGATAAAAAATCTGATTACCCCTTTTATGTTGGGGGTAAAGGGGTATTTATAGTCGCCTTTGGAAATAGTTTCAAGATATTACTTATCTCTACTTCTCGGTGTTTTTGGATAAGAAATAGAGTTTAAATCGTTACATGACAAGAGAGTTGGTTTAAACCGAATTTTAGAGATAATCATGAATTTGAATTAGTCTTTTAAATGTCTAGTGTTTGTTTATATTGGGCTGCCACCCTAACCCAGTAAGACAGATCCGTTTTTGAGTTATTGGGCTTGGAGAAGACCTAGTTTCAATTTTCGAACTCGTTTGTAGTAGAAATTACCGTTTTGCCCCGGAAAGGTTTGAGATTCGTGCCTGATTTGAACGGTCCTGATTTAGTTCTATTTTTAGCCATATCAATTGTGTTTAATTTTATTTTACATTCAAAAAAATATAGTACTATAGTAGTAGTAGTAGTATCTAATAGATGCATCATTTTACAAGTGTTGTTGTTTTGCTCAATTAAGTACAATATATTGTAGAAATAATTAAAGTCTAATATTATTATTACAAAACCGGCAGGGTTAACCATTAGTAATTAACATTAGAGGCCAGGTACGTATGCGGAAAATGTTAAAATTAATTTTAAAATGAGATGTAGGTGGTGGTGGATGCAACTGGGACGATATTTGGGGGGAGAGAGTGCATTGATCCGACAGCTTATACTGGACTGCTGGGAATGGCCGGCTCTGATGTGTCTAAGGTCGTATGAGATCGGAAGATCCGACTCTGTGCTCAGAGATGGTGGAGTACAAGTGTACGTACAGTGATAGGGCACAATTTCAATTTCAATTACAAGAGGTAAGTCACAACAACAGCTCAGCTTAATTAGAGCATCTGTAGTCGTTCTAAGATATCTTTTTGGGTATTTGGCGATTGGAAATAGAAAATATAGCTGCGCGCTGTAGTGGTTGAAAGTTAAAATATAACCAGACGACCGATTATCTCTCGTCTCACATATTTTTTTTTTTTTAAAAAGAAAAAAGTTCTGGGCACTAAAAGACAAAAAAAAAAAAAAATTGGAAAAATGGTGGGACGGTGGATTATTCACCGGCCCACCAATTTTGTCTTATTCAAAATTGGTGGGACGGTGTCCGAGGCTATATTTTTTATTTTTTTTATAATAAAGGACGAGACATTATTACTCGCCGGGAAATTTTTTTTGGAAGCCACGAAATATTTTCTTTCGTCTGTATTGACGGACGAAAAAAAATACGCCGTTAGCTATATTTTGGCTTTTGCCATATCGTCTGCTATATTTGGCAGCCAACTATTCATTGTACACTAAAATTTTAGGTATTTGGACGACGACTACAGCGATCTTATTCCCATTTTTTTCAAATTTTGGGTATTTAGCCCACGACTACAGATGCTCTTAGTGTGTGAAACTAGTAGTCATATACTCCATGTACATATAGTGGAGTCGGGAAAATTTATCTAGCAGTACTCATAATCTCCATTATTTTTGGTGGATCGCGTGGATATATATTTATTTGTTAGCTAGCCTCGGCTCAACCTATAATTTGACACATATGTCCTTGTATATTAATAAAAGCTACGGCCTTGTTCAATAAATTTAGGAAAATCAAATAAAATAAAATAAATAAACGCACCATGTGGCAGTCGGAATCAAGTCCTAATTAATCAATAATACGATCACATTAATTATCAGACCAATTAACTATAATATATAACTTGACTACTCTTCAACCATATCAGACCTAGATGTTTCTGCTGATTTTGGTGTGGGAGCAAACAGATAAATTTGTAAATTTTTTTGAAACAAATAAGGCAAATCTGTTGACTTTCACAGGCGTTTGACTGGTTTCTTACCGCTGCCGTTGACCTGCAAAAAGTTTGATACACTGGGATGAATCCCGGCGACGAACCCTTCGACGCTGAAGTCAGTAATTAGGAATATTATGAAAGTGTGTTTATGTGAAAAAATATTGATTACTTTTTTTATGGTGGAGGAGAGGGGCATTTATAATCGCCTTAAGAGACAGTTTAGAGACAATCATTTATCTCTATGTCCCGGTATTTTTGGATAAGATATAGAGTTTAAATCGTTTCATGATAAAAGATTTGGTTTAAACCGTCTTTTGGAGATAATCATGAATTTGAATTACTCTTTAAATGTCCTGGGCTGGTTTGTAATGGGTTGTCACCCCCACCCAGTAGGTCAGATCCATTTTTGGGTTATTGGGCTTCGAAGAAAGACCAAGTTCCCAATTCGAACTCGTTTGTATGTGAAATTACCGTTTTACCCCTGAGAGCTTTAAAATTTTTGCCCGATTTGAACGGCCCCGATTTAATCCTATTTTTAGCTATATCACGAGCCCCGCACTCCCGAAGACTAAGTTTAACAGCCATTGAGGAGTAGTTTTATTGTTCTAATAGCGTACGAGATTTTATCGGAGTTCTTGAAGGGCTTTAGAATCGCACACAGGGTTTAACAGCGTTCAATTGAGCCTGCCATGTATTCAAACGTGTTGGCGGGATCTTCTGGATTTTCCATTGATTTTTCTAAATTTTTAATTATTTTTCGAATCATTTATTCAATTTTGCGCAGTAACAATCTATTTTCAAAAAGTATTAACCATTCTAATTAATAATTATTTTTCTAGGAGCTCAAAAATATTTTTTTCAAATTTATAATTATTTTTAGAATTTTTAATAAATTCTTTCGAATTTTTATTTATTTTTGCAATTTTTAAATAATTAATTCGATTTAATAATATAAAAAAAAAGAATTAATCAAATAAATAACGACGTGGTGCAATCTGAAGCGTCCATCATGTAATATCCCGGGCGGATATTACATTGTATAAATTATTATTTTATTATTATTTATTATTATTTTGTTTTAATTCCAAAATTGAAATAATTTTGGTAATTTTCGCTCGGTTTGTTCATAAACATTATCTGTACCCATATACCGGTCAGTATACATCCGTATTGTATCAAATTTGTACCGTGATCTTCCGAACTAATAATAAAATTTATTTTATTATTATTTCCGAAATTAAATTCTTTTTATACAGATTATGCGAAGATTTTCAGTATACGCATATATATACACACATGTATGTAGTATGTCGATTAGTACATTATATAAATTGTGTGTTGTGTATTTTGGACAAAATACTTGTCTTTGTTATGACAAAACCTATTAGATTATTAGGGTTTTTAGAAGTTGTTAACCTAGATTAAGTGTGCATGAGAAGATTAGGAGAACTCTTCTAGAAACCTTATCTTTTACACCATGCCTCCACCTCACCCTACACCCACCCTCCCTCACCCTAGCACCAAGGCCGGATTTAATCCCTAGGGGGTTTTGTGCACTTTGTAAGTGCAATTTTGCACTCTCCCCCTCCTCTCCCCTCCTATAAATACGCCCTCCCACTCCACCTCTTGTCTCTTTTTATAAAGCCAAAAAGAAAGAAAGGAAAAGAAAGAGAGAAAGACTAATAGGAGAGTTTTTCTTTGTAGGTTCTTAGGAGTTCCTAGAAGCTAAGGGGAAGGAGAAGGTTGCTAGGCTAGTCCTTCCAACAGGAAACAAAGGTGGGGGTTTCTCCAATTTCTTGTTTGTTTGAGTTGTTGTTTTTTGTTCTTCTTCTTCTCATCTTCCTTGGTTTTGTTTTCTTTTGTCCTTTTGGGGAGGATGTTCTTGTGATGTTGTTGTGTGTTGTAGCTTTTGTGTGGATAAAAAGAAAATAATAAGTGGTAGTACTAAATAAACACATAAAGATTGAATCTTTGTGGTTATGGTTGTTGTTCTTGTGTTATTAATTGGACTAAAATGAACATAAACATATGGGGACTTGTGTGTACACCCATTTGGGGTTGTAGGACTTGATCTTGGACATACACATATGCATATGACTATTGTGTACATACCCATTTTGGGATGTAGAACTAAAAGGACTTGACATAAGCATATGATTTCTTGGCACACAGAACTAATTACTACCCATTTTGGGGTTGTGGACCATTAAAAATAATTCCTTCTTGGTTTTTGCTCTCTACTTGATAATTAACAAAATCTTGTTAACTCTTAGTTAATAAAAAGATAGGCTTGTTGTATGTAGGAACTAATAGATTAAAGAAAATAATGTTGTATTATGTAGGGCTTGTAATTTATAAAAAGGTAGACTATTTGTAGTATTGTAGTTCATGCTAAAGTCGTAGTAGATGTTATGCTTAAATAAAGTAGTAGTAGATGTTTATGCTTAAGCAAAGTAGTAGTAGATGTTATGCTTAAGTGAAGTAGTAGTAGATGTTTATGCTTAAGTAATTGTAGGAAGTCCATGTTAGTGATATCTTCCATGCTTGAGTATATCTATGTTTAAAGTAGTAAGTAGATATTCATATTAAGTTGTGGTAAGCATTTATGATAGGTTGTAGTAACACCCATGCTTGGATCATTGTAGGAAAAATATATACCATGTTTAGATTATGGTAGGAAAGTCTTATACCATGTTTGGATCATTGTAGGAAAAATATATATACCATATTAGATTATTGTAGGAATTATTATACCATGCTTAGATTGTTATAGGAATTATAATCCATGCTTAGATTATTGTAGGAGTTATAATGCATGCTTAGATTGTTGTAGGAATTATTATACCATGCTTAGATTGTTGTAGGAATTATAATCCATGCTTAGATTATTGTAGGAGTTATAATCCATGCTTAGATTATTGTAGGAGTTATAATCCATGCTTAGATTGTTGTAGGAATTATTATACCCTGCTTAGATTGTTGTAGGAATTATAATCCATGCTTAGATTATTGTAGGATTATAATTCATGCTTAGATTGTTGTAGAAATTATTATACCATGCTTAGATTGTTGTAGGAGTAGGAATTATAATTCATGCTTAGATTGTTGTAGGAATTATTATACCATGCTTAGATTGTTGTAGGAACTATAATCCATGCTTAGTTGTAGCAATTCTATGTTATGTTCTATCCATGTTAGATTGTAATAGTAGAAGTTCTACTAAGTTGTCTTCATGCTTAGATCGTTGTAGATCAACCTACCATGCTAAGATTGTGTAGGATTAATGTTTAATCACCAACTATGCTTAGGTTGTTGTGGGAAAGCACAATCCATGCTTAGGTTGTTGTAGGAAAATTATATGCCATGTTTGATTATGGAAGGATTGATACTTGTGCTATATCTCATGTAAGAATGTCATACGTTGACGTTAAGTAGCATTACCATGTTTAGAATGTTGTAACCTTCTACTTGAGATGTATACCATGCTTAGATTAATGCTAAGTAGCATTACCATGTTTAGAATGTTGTAGGTTTATGTTTGAGATGTGTACCATGCTTAGGTTGAATACTTAAGTAGCGTACCATGTTGGATTATCGTAAGAAAATTATATATCATGCTTATATTTTGTAGGATTAATGCTTATCTACCATGCTTAGGAATGTTGTAGGTTGATGCTAAGTATGCATCCATACTTAGATTGTTGTAGGGTTTATGTTAATTAATCTACCATGCTTAGCAATGTGTAGGATAGATGTTTCAATTACCTACCATGCCTAAGATCGTTGTAGGAATACTTAAATAGTATGTTATGCTTAAGATTGTTGTAGGTTCCTACAATGCTTAAGAATTGTTGTAGAATAATGTTTAAGTGACATACCATGCTAAATTGTTAGAACTCATGGGTAAGTCGTAGCATTAACCATGCTCAAAGTAGTAGGAGATATCCATGCTAAAATCTAGTAGCTTTTTACTTAAGTTGTATCCATGCTTGTAGTTGTAGTATTAATATAGAACCTTCATGTTGTAGTTGTAGTGTTAACTATCACGTTGTAGTTAGAGTGTTAGTAAAGAACTATCATGTTATAGTAAATTGTATTGGTAAAGAACTAGGATGTTGTAATTGCGGTGTTAGTGAAGAACCACCATGTTGCAGTTGCAATATTGTGTTGTAAGTAGTTCTAGTTAATCCCCTAGAAGGAACCCATGTTGAGATTGCTTAGTCATTCTAGATTCAAGAGTCGTGCATGCTTGAATGGTATATTGTAGCTTCCTAAATAAAAGTTGTTATGTCGCTTGGGGCTTCTTATAGGTAGAATGCCTCTTTTAGGCTGTTAGTAGATCCTTCTGTTGCTTCTAATGATAGAAGATCAAGGTTGCTAGTAAGCACGTTGGTCGCTTCTAGGTTTGATTACCTGTATGGTTGTTTTGCATGTGGTTGTGCTCATACGTGGCTCGACTGGCCCGTACGTAGCTTGGGGTCTCATGCGCAGCTTAATTGGCTCGTATGTATGTTCTTGCTCGTACGCGGCTCGACTGGCCCATGCGTAGCTATTAGTCTCATACGCGGCTTATTTGGCTGGTATGTATGTTATTGTTTCATACGTAGCTTGTTGGCTCGTGGGTGTTCGGTTTACTCGTATATAGCTTGCTAGCTAGTATGCAGTTTTGTTATGCTCGTCTAAGGCGATATTATTACCCTAGGGGCTATCGACCATCAAGACATGTATTTTCTTACTCTTAAGGGACTGTGGACGAGTCACTCTTTGTGTACCGTCGGATCTTAACCGGTGTAGGTTGATCGCGGACCGGAATATAGACGAAATTCAAGTTCAGGGTAGTGGCATGCAGGTACATTCGTATTGCCGTGGTCTTGGATCGATAGGCCATGAATCAGATCCTTAGCGATTCTGGTAAATCTAGGATGAGCAGCCTAGTAGAGTTGTCTTGCGAAGTCTAACTTAAGACTCAGCATGTTGTGTAAGTTTTGTTGTCATCCCTCAGTTGTTTAGGGTTAGTGACATTGATAGAGTAGTAACCTATGACTTTTATTACTTAGCCATTATTATTATCATCTTTCACCGAAGGGAAGGAGTTGGTGTTAAGGGTGATTCCTTATGATCCGACCTGTCCTATAGGCCTGCATTAGGCGATATTATTGGGTTGTACCCTTCTTGTCAAAGGGATACGGTCTGTGCCTTCTCACGAGTTGGGAGCACGGGATCCGTATCTCGTCTGTTAATTTCTCAAGTGCCTTGATAAGTGGGAGCAATTCCTGTCGGAGCTAGGGGATGGACCCCCCCCCCCTCGGAACTCCATCTTAGCTTATATCTAAGGGCGAGGGCCATAGACTACGGTCTGGCAAGGGGGCGGCTGGGAGGCTACGAGCTAACCTGATTTCGCGAAAACTCCAAGGATTCATCAGATATTTGAGGAAGGTCTGGTATTGCCTGGAGGGACTAGACCGTTGTAGGGCCACCTCCTCAGTCATGTCTAATCTTCAGAAACAAGTTGAGTACAAGAGTAGAACTCATAGCACGGGTTCAAATTCCTATAATGAAGAGACGGCTTGAGATGGGCGCATGTAGTATGGACTGCATGTTGCTTCGGAGACTTGCGGGCATTAGAATAGGAGCATCCTAGCTTTAGTCATTATTGCATTAGATTCTAATCATAGCACTCACGAACACTTAAACTACACCGACACAATTGCCATGTTGTATGTTGTTTTGGGAGACTCGCTGCTAAGTTATCAGCCTTAAAGCATCAGTGAATACTGACGTCCCCACTTCAATCGGTATTGGATCGCAAAAGCACAGGTGCGAGATTTAGGAGGACTCAAGGCAAGGAAAGCGAAGAGTCGATATCATGTTTAGTTTCCGCTGTAATATTTATGTTGATTATCTATTTGTCGAAAAGTACCCAAGTGGGAATTACCAAGTGTTGTTCTTCATTTATTGTACTCTGATGTAATTTGTTGAGAGTTGTAATACTTGGGATTGTAAAGGTATTATCGTAACACTATTGTAATGTATTAAAGTTGGTTAACATTCAAACTTGTAATACATTGGGTGTTGAATAAAAAGTTTTAAATTCTCCTGTTTTTTCTGTGTATTATGACTAATTGAAGAAAAGATTCTGGCTTATGTCACGGTTTCCCAGTATATGAAAATCGGGGCGTTACACATCACGTCACTGGCGTGATTTTCCAAACGATCAGACGGTTGATCTGGCGCTAGTTGACGTGGCTCGATCTAAGCGCTCTGATTGTATGCACGATCGGGAGGTAAGCGTTTTTCCCTCAAATGGGGGTTGGTGGCAAGAGTGCTCGGCAACGGCTCGGAACCCCAGCGATACTTCGATAGGCTGACACGTGGCTTGGTTGTTGTCAAAGTCAAGAGGGTTCGGCGAGAGCGACCGAAGTCTAAGGGGACTTCGAGAGAGCAACACGTGGCGTCGTTGACCGTTGACCAGTCAACGCCATTTCTTGCGTTATGACGTCGGTGGCAAGAATGCTCGGCACATGTTGCTGAAGTCCAAGAAGAGTTCAAGACGACGACACGTGGCACCGTTGACCATTGACCACTCAATGCCATTTCTTGCGTTTTGACGTCGGTGGCAAGAATGCTCAGCACATGTTGCCGAAGTCCAGGAAGACTTCGAGACGGCAATACATGGCATCATTGACCTTTGAACGTTGACCAGTCAATGCCATTTCTTGCATTTTGACGTTGGTGGCAAGAATGCTCGACACATGTTGCCGAAGTCCAGGAAGGCTTCGAGACGGTGACACGTGGCATCGTTGACCGTTGACCAGTCAATGCCATTTCTTGCATTTTGATGTCGGTGGCAAGAATGCTCGGCACATGTTGCCGAAGGCCAGGAAGACATCGAGATGGTGACACATGGCATCATTGACCATTGACCAGTCAACGCCATTTCTTGTGTTTTGACATCGATGGCAAGAATGCTCGGCACATGTTGCCGAAGGCCAGAAAGGCTTCAAGACGGCGACACGTGGCATCGTTGACCGTTGACCGTTGATCAGTCAACGCCATTTCTTGCGTTTTGACGTTGGTGGCAAGAATGCTCGGCACATGTTGCCGAAGTCTAGGAAGGCTTCAAGACGGTGACACGTGGCATCGTTGACCATTGACAGTTGACCAGTTAACCCCATTTCTTGCGTTTTGACGTCAGTGGCAAGAATGCTCGGCACATGTTGCCAATTTCCAGGAAGGCTTCGAGACGGCGACACGTGGCATCGTTGATCGTTGACCGTTGACCAGTCAACGTCATTTCTTGAATTTTGATATCGGTGGCAAGAATGCTCAGCACATGTTGCCGAAGTCCAGAAAGGCTTCGAGAGGGCAACACGTGGTATCGTTGACCTTTGACCATTGATTAGTCAATGCCATTTCTAGTGTTTTGACGTCTGTGGCAAGAACTTAGCACATGTTACCGAAGTCCAGGAAGACTTCGAGACGGTGACACGTGGCATTGTTTACCGTTGACCGTTGACCAGTCAACGCCATTTTTTGTATTTTGATGTCGGTGGCAAGGACTTCGGCATATGTTGCCGAAGTCCGGGAAGGTTTTGAGAGGGCGATGCATGGCATCATTGACCGTTGGCCATTGACCAGTCAAGTATCTTGGTTTTCCTTACTCATCTTGTCGTCTTGCGGTAAGTGGGCCTGGCTTTTGCTCTAATGGAGGCCCTTAACCTTGGTGAATGTGCCAATGACTTATCTCTCTATAAATCTCCACCCCACCCCTCATTTTCTCATTCTCTAAATTTTTACTCAGCGACTTTTTACTGTCTAACGGGAGCTTCCGGTGGAATATTCTATCTCCGATAATCTTTTCCGGCCGTTGCCATCAAATCAAGGTAATTTTAGATAACTTAGCTTACTTTTTAGAGAATGTCTATCATCCCCTCGAGGCAGGAGACCTCCCCCATCGTCAACCTTGAGACGACCTCTAGTCAAGTTCCTATAATCGACAAGGGTAAAGCCGTGGTAGGGTCCGCTTCGGTGGTAGTGGAGACTATTGTTGAAATGGAGCGAAGAATGGGAGAGTTCGGTAGGTTGCCCGGGCCCCTGACTGGACTCCATAGAGTTTGGGATCTTTCGGGTGACATGGCAGAGCGTATCATGTATGGTCTGGGATGAAGCTTCGTGGAGAACGAGGCTCGAGAGACTTCGGAGGTCGATGACACCATCTCTATTCTCTTCGAAATGGACCTTACATTGATCCGAGGCTGCTTTCAGATCTCGAGCGAATTCGACTTGATATTGCCTGGACCCGGTGTGAGGGCCAACACCCTGATGCCCGTAGACATGTGTTTTTGGCCCGTTGACGCCTTCTTAGCTGGTGGTCGATTACCTCTTCATCCCTTTATCATTGAAGTCCTACAATGGTACTGGATCAGCCCAGTTCAGTATATGCCGACCGTGTGAAGGGTAATCAACAGGTTCATCCTTCACTGCCAAATCGCGGGTTTCGAGCCTCGATTGAATGTGCTGCGAACTGTCTACCAGGTTCAACAGCAGCATAAGTCGGAGTTTAGGTTCTACTTGGCTCCGAGGCATGGTACAAAGCTCGTCAGCTATCCTGACTCGATCAAAAATTGGAGGGATAAGTACTTCCTTATCCGAAATCGAGAACCTTAGGTCATCCCAACGGCTTGGGTCGAGGAAGTTTCGAAGAGTGTGAAGGAGAGTCCAATTCTTAGCCCTGAGGAAGATGAGATGGTCTGGACGCTCCTCGACCGACCGAAGTTTGATTGGAAGGACTTGACTGAGGAGGCGCTCTTCAGAGGGGGGGGGGGGGGTCTCAGCCTTATTAACCCCAGTATGCTTTTTATCATTTTAGCTCGGAGTAACTCATATATATATATTTTTTAACTCTCGAATTTTATTTGCCCTTAACCTCGGCAATTTCCACCGTTGTAGAATCGATGGATTTCGACGATCAGCTTGCGGGGCACGGCATTCTGGGTAGCAAGGACCCTAAGAAGAGGAAGAGAGTGGCCAGCAAGGTCTCTTCGCCGAAGCCGAAGTCTTTTGTCGCCATCGTGGAACAGTCCTCGAAGGCGATTGTGGTGGTTCAGCAGCGAGAGACTTCGGTGGGACAATCGGACTCTGCGGACACGGGGTCCTTCCCCATTTCGACAACTTTGGCCTTGGAGGTGCCTCCCCTAACTGTTGAGGCCGAAGAATTCCTGACCCAGGAGCATAAGAAAATATTCTTCCCCGACTGGCAAGTCAGGAAGCTAGACGGATTCCTCGACAATTCGTCCTCCTGTATGCAGGCGGTTCGCCATCTTGCTACGCTGAAGGACAAGGCCGCCCTGGAGGCAGGAATGGTTGGCGATGACGCACTCAAAATTGCTCGAGCTGCTATGTCGGTTAGTCTTATAACTTCTTGGAAACCTTTTTTTTCTTTTTTCTTTTTTACTTGACATGATTGAGTTCCTCTTTTAATGCAGATTACTTGCCACTTCGGGCATCTGATGGAGAAGATGACCGAACTGGAGAAGGAGTTGAAGCTTAAGACCGAGAAGGCCCGGTTCGACAGAGCTAGGATGGCGAAGGACCTCGAGCAATCGAGGGTTCAGGCCGAGCTGAAATCCTCGAGGCTGGAGTACCTCGAGGCTGTTGTCCCTAAGTTAGAGGCGGACAAAGCTTGGTTATTGAAGGAGCAAGAGCGCGCCACAAAGGACAATGAGGAGGCTGTCGCCTCTGCAAGGATAGCGGTGGCAAGGGAGGCCGAAGAGCAAGCGATGGAGAAGGTCAAAGGGTTCCTATATGTGAACATGGCGAAGGCCTACGCCCGCGCAATTGACGAAGTTTGGGAGAAATTTCCTGATGTCAACTGCGCCGAATGGCGTCTGTTCCCGAACCCTGTCCTGAGTTTTGACGATGTCTCTGAGGAAGGCAAAGATGACGATGAGGCGTAGGAGGTCGTGGTTGCAGCCGAAGAGATAGAGGCATACGCAGGCTCAGGGGTCATGCCCCTCGCGATTGTTGCAGAGGCACGAGGTGCCGAACATCTTGCAACCGAGGATCATTCGAAAGAGGTCGACCTCTGACTCAGTTGTACTTTCATTTCCTCTTTAGTCTAGGTTCTTTGTATTGAAGCCTAATAGCGGACTGGCCACCGCTTCTTGTACTTTCGTTGGAGTAAATGAAAAGAGACTTTTGTGGTAACTGATGAGACTTCTTGTATCCCTACTTTAGAATCACCTTGGAGTAGCTTTATTTACCCGTAGAACCATATAGTAGTCCCGTTTAGACTTAGTGATTTACGCTTTTCTCTTTGGCTAACTTGTCCAGGGTAACGAGGTATCATATCTCCGCTCTAAGCTAGGCATTACCAAGTTAGAGCTTGCTCGGCCTCGAGAGATGCTTTTTAAAGCAGAGCGGGAGTTGGGTCATTTGAGGCTGACTTTGGCTCGTCGAGATATCGAGATGAGGCATCTCGAAGAGAGGATTCGCGAAGTGCCCCCTGAAGGTGAGGAGACCTGCCCTTCGATGGCTGTCAGCCAAGGCTTGAGGCTCAAGTTCCTTCGCCACTCTTCATTCGAAGCAAGATCCGAGAGGGACGAATTAAAGAACGTGGTGCTCGAGATGAGTCTTGAAGCGGCTCATCTTCAGAGGACTATCTCCGATGTCATGTGGGGGGTTGGTATGAACCGAGTGCCTCGCTTGAAGCTCAGAGTAACAGATGACTCTCTCAAAGAATGGTTCGTTGAGTTAGAGCCGGAGAATCTTCGTCTGCAATGGCTTTCTAAGGAGAGAAATGTTAGAAGCACTTCTTGACCTCGAGATGAGTATGCCCCAGGGAGATCGTTTCACAAGTTAGCGATTCGGTCGCCTCCTTTTTTGTGAAATCCTGGGGATGCTCAAAGCGGGGTGGCCGGCTCGTCGAGCGGAGCATCTATTGGTGCGACGGCTAGGTCTTTGTGTCCTGATGGGACCACTCGACTCACAGGCTTGGATATCCCTTCGGAGGCCACGAGGGAGCGGCATGGTGCACGTCGTCCTCGCGTATCTCTTAATAGAAGTGTACAACTTCCTAGGAGGAGTTAAAGCGAAACTTTATAGTTTTTTAGGAGTCTGTGGTCTTGAATAAGACTTGTATCTCCATCTTTGGCGGAACAAAATGTTTGTAACAGTCTTTGAATAAGACTTGTATTTTGTCTTTTTAATGAAATAACATTATTTGTGGTATTTGCGCAATGTTTTAGTCGAACGAGCTCCTTTCACCTAGTAACACTATGTTCAAAAGTTTTCAACAGTTGTGGGAGCAATTTCGAATGGCGAACTACTTTGTACTTGCTTGCTTGCAAATAGCTAAAGTGGCATCGAGCCAAGTGTTGGACTCCGAACTTGTCGTTGAGAGAGTTTCAACAGTTGTGGGAGCAATTTCGAATGGCGAGCTACTTCGTACTTGCTTGTTCGCAAGTAGCTAAAGTGGCATCGATCCAAGTGTCGACTCTGAACTTGTCGTTAAGTGAGTTTCAACAGTTGTGGGAGCAATTTCGAATGGTAAGCTACTTTGTACTTGCTTGTTCGCAAGTATATAAAGTGACATCGAGCCAAGTGTTAGACTCCGAACTTGTCGTTAAGAGAGTTTCAACAGTTGTGGGAGCAATTTCGAATGACGAGCTACTTTGTACTTGCTTGTTCGCAAGTAGCTAAAGTGGCAACGAGCCAAGTGTTGGACTCCGAACTTGTCATTAAGAGAGCTTTTATACTTAAGTGTACGCTTCGGGGCAAGATGATCAGAACAATTAGACAACAGGTTTTCTAAGGAATAAACTACTTTTATTAAAGAGGACTAAGTGGTTGCTTATAAGTTTCAAGCCATTATTACATTTGAAAAAATCAACTAAATAAGAAGAAAAACAAACTTAGAAATGCTCTAGGATTAGAAGTTGCTTGGAGCGGTGTTTAAACACCCTCTTGGTACTTCAACAAGTGCTCCGCATTCCATGTTCTTGGTATTCTCTTGCCCCCAGGTCTTCAAGTTGATAAGCACCAGGGTGAACAAATTTGGAGATCCTATACGGTCCTTCCCAATTATGAGATAGTTTCCTTTTCTTGCTTGGGAAAGAAATTGATAGTTTTCTGAGAACCAAATCTCCTTCTTTGAGATTAGTGGGGCGGACTCTATTGTTGTAAGACTGCTCGATCCTACGTCGATAAATCTCCTAACGGATTGATGATCTTTCTTGAATTTCATCAATGAGGTCTAAGTTGCTCCGAAGCTGGTTCGAATTTTGCTCTTCATTGAAGGCAATCAAGCGAGGAGAAGGTAGGCCAACTTCCAGTGGTATGACGGCCTCGGAACCGTAAGTAAGGTTGAAGGGAGATTCTCCTATCGGGGTCCTCTTAGTAGTGCAGTAGCTCCAGAGCACGTTAGGGAGTTTCTCGACCCATAACCCCTTGGCAGACTTGTCTAGTATCTTCTTTAGGCCTGAGAGAATTTGCCAATTTACGTTCTCTGCTTGACCGTTGGATTGCGGGTGGGATATCGAGGAGAATCGTTGCTGGATGCCTAGGTCCGTACAAAAATTACGAAAGGCTGCCCCCGTAAATTGGGTCGCATTGTCCGTTACTAAGATTTGTGGTACACCGAATCTGTAGACGATGTTCTTCCAGAAGAACTACTGGACTCTGTTCTCCATGATTATTGCTAAAGGATGTGCTTCGATCCATTTGGAGAAGTAGTCGATTGCAACGACAAGGAACTTCAGCTGGCCCGGCGCTGGAGAGAAAGGCCAGAGCAAGTCCATCCCCCACATTGCAAAAGGGGTCGAACTAGATAAGGAGGAGAGCTGGGTTTGTGGTAAGCACTGAATAGTTGAGAACTTTTGGTAGGGAGTGCATTGGCGAACGTGCTGTTCGGCGTCGCTAAGGAGTGTGGGCCAGAAATATCCATAATTTAAGATTTTGCGGGCAAGGGACCTTGCTCCCGGATGAGCACCGCACATCCCTTCATGGGTCTCCTTTAGATCATATTGGGCCTCCTCGGAGGATAGGCATCTCAAGTCGGGTCTGCCGTCTACTTGAGTGTAAGAGCGCTTGTACATGACCCCTTCAATGAGCGTGTATCACTCCGCTCTGGTTTTGATTCTTCTAGCCTCTTTAGTGTCTGGATGGAGGATTTCCTCTTTAAGAAACTCGAGCAAGGGTCTCATACAATTCTCCCCGAGTGCAAGGGGCGTGTCTCCATCAGTTCGAGACCTTCATCCTCGATGCTAGGTATCAAGAGAACTTCTATCAAGACGGTTTGTTCTAGCCCCTGAAGGGAAGAAGATGCCAGCTTTGAGAGGGCATCTGCATGCGCATTCTTCTCTCGAAGGATTCTCTAGACTTGTGCATCTTCGAAAGTGGCCAACAGCCCTTTGACCTTGGCCAAATATTTGGCTATGTGATGTGAATATTTGCATGTGTACAAAATCGCAACAAGTAGTATAGTTAAGTGAAAAGAGTGTCGAACCCACAGGGACTAATTATTTTATTGAGTACCGATATTACTAGATTAACTACTATTTTGGAAAATCGAAATTAGTAAAGGATAAAACAACTAAATTAAATTAATCTAAAGAAAACTAACTAAATTAATGAAGAGGAGTCGAAATCTGAAATTTTATAATTTGTTAATGGCAAAATTAATTCTAGGACTTTTGATTTCACCTAATTAATCACACACAATTTATAACTCCATATGAATAAAGAATTTATTTTTCCAAGTTATAGACCAAAATTCCCAAATTATTCAATGCTTTCTCTCGAACGACACCAAAAATATCTCCAACTAACAGTTTGTCATATCCCTATGTAAATTTAATTAATCGAAGACTCATTAAGTTCTGTGGATTTCTTAACGATCACATCAATCGCAGTAAATCATCTCTAATTTCGCTCAATCAATGGTGTTTAATTTTATAGTTCTAAATCACAAATTACCTCTCGGTCTCTCCATGATCCAATAAATCATAGAAATGTCTGTCCACCACTTGTACGCATTAAGATCAAAAATTAAACACACAACCCCGGAAAAATAGAGAAATAATATGGAATTAAAATTATGTTCTCAAACTAGGCTACATCAAAGCCCTAGAAAAATAAAATTTAGTTCATAATAAAATTGCAACTAACAAATTTGCCACATGCTGAGGTGGCGCTTCGGGATCCGTGACACCGTCAAAAACCCAAAACACCCACATTCTCCGTTCTCAACTCTCTCTTTTAATAATTATTATTAATATTATTATTTTATTTTTATGATCTGAGGTTAGCCGTCGCTCTTCCTTTCTCGTTCAGCACAACTCTCTTTGTTCAATCTGTTGTTGTATTTATAGGAGTACGAGACGCAGAATTAGGGTTTACTTTTACAGAAACACCCCCTCTCTTTATTTATTTGAAATACGTGCTGCAAATACAAAATAAAATCAGAAATTAGGATTTAAAAATAAAAATAAAAATAAAATTAATTAGTTTAAAATTAATTAAACTAACAAACAATCATATTATCTCATTTAAACCCTTTTAAAAAATGTTTATTTCACTTTCACCTCAATTGGCAATTAAAATTTTCTATTTTGCTTTTCATAGGGCCAAATTGTAAAAATTAAAAGTCAACAAAACAAGAAAAATTAATCAATCAATACGTTTGTTTTGTTTGTTAATTTTTACCAAAAATATTCACATTTTGCATCAAAAATCTTATTTCTTCAAAAATAATTACTTACTTGAAATCTTATGGAAATAAGATGAATTAAAATAAATATAGACGAATACAAGATATTATAATGGGTAAATGAGTACAAATAATTGTATAAAAATTAGACACATCAAATACCCCCAAACTTAAGATTTTGCTTGTCCTCGAGCAAAAAGTAAAACCATGAATAAGGGATAATAATCAATAGTAGCTCAACTCATCACACTAAGAGATCTCATCATGCAAGCATCAAAATTTCAACTAAAAATATAAACAATAGCAAATAAAGTAAAACCAAACATACTCACTTTCTCTAGTGCAATTATTTATTCATAATTCCAAACCCAATCATAATTGTCATACAATTAATGTAATTTATAGTATGTAACGACTTCATCTGTGATTTTTCCATCTCACTACTACAAACCGAGTAGCAAACTAGATTTTTTTTCTCTCTTCTCTAATTTGTCACTTGCCATTTGACGCGAATGCAAACATTTGTGATGAATTCATCCTGTTACTCAATAAGTTACGAACTTAGAGTGCTTTGCATACTCATATTTCAAGTTGTCGTTTGACGTAAAAGTAAACATTTGTGATGAATACCCCTAGTTACTAAGCAACTCAAAATATTGAAGTAGATTGACTTTATTAATATATATATTTTTTATTATTACTCTATTTACTTAAACTATGTTTAGGACTAGATCAAAGGGGATAATCACAAGAAAAAGTATCACATTTTTCTTTCTTTTATGTATAATCACATGACTCATACAATTTTGTAAGGAATTTTGAAATTCAATAATCCTAAAGTAAATAAGTATGCTTACTCTTGCTTTATAAGAAATTATTTATCCTAAAAAAATTATTTCAATGCTTATCACAATAAAGAACTCAAAAGTGTAATGGTAAACCTAATTGAAATCCATTTGGTTTTGTTTTTCTTTTCAAAAATAAATAATAAATTTGTAAACCATCCCCCCAAACTTGAATATCACATTGTCCATAATGGGAAAGGAAAAAAGAAAAACAAAAAGAATGCAAAAAGTTCAGAATTTCTTCCCTGATTCGTCTTTAAAATTCTGCACACGCGGCATTAGTATTTTAGCAATATCTGGAGCTATAGATGTCCAAATGGGCTGATTTTTTTTTGCTGGAAACCTAAGACAATTTTCTATAATTTCTCTTTGAATCAGTTTTCCAGATTCTGACTCCATATTGCTCAAAAACAGCCATCAATGTAGGTGTATAAAACAGCTCCGCCCGGCGACTTTCAAACTCGTGCAATCCTACAAAATAAAATCAAAAATTAAAAATTAAAATAATATAAAGGAAAAAAAAAGATAATCGAAATGCAGTAAAAGAAAACATGGGCTGCCTCCCAAGAAGCGCTAAGTTTTAAGTCTTCAGCCAGACATGGAGGTGAGATGGTTATGTAACGCCAAGATCCAACAACATCAAAACATCTTTTCTAATACTTCTCTTTAGGTGTGGATCAGGTTCAAGCTCTAGTTTGAGTCGTTTCCTCCGTGATGCATGATGACGTCTTTGATATCCCCACCTCTTTGAATTTTTGCTGAAAAAATGAATGAATAGATGGTGCAGCATCCAAATACATAACATGTTCAAAAATATTTTCTATCTCAGATTCAAAAGTTTCTGAATTTGTTGGACATACTTCGATTGGAAACTGTTCAATTTCAACACTATGTTTCTTGCCCACAATTAAATCAGTTTCACTTACTTGAAAATACAACTGTTCTTCGGTAGGGAACTGTAATGATTTAAAAACATCAAAAGTTACTTGCTCACGCTGCGTTTGTTCCTTCACACTTGGTTCGTACTCATCTTCTTTTTCAACCATATTTTGTTCGCCATTTACTTCTTGTGGTTGCTCAATTGTCCTCCCGCTGCTTAGTGTTATTGCTTTGACAAACTCCTTAGGATTGACAACTGTGTTGCCTGGTAATGTTCCTTCAGTTCTTTCGTTAAGAATATTTAAAATTTGACTAATTTGTACCTCAAGATTGTGAATGGAAGCCGAAGTTGTATTTGCAACATTTTGGATTGTCAAATCTGTCTTTCGTTTGTGTTGTTCTGTCTTTTGCATGTAGTGCATAAAAATATCTTCAAGTGTCTCCTTCTTTTCTTGCTGTGAAAATTTTTGAAGTGATCTAATCACTCCCTGATTGTTGTTCCATGGACAATTGGGGGTGTTTCTCCATTCTTGATGATACGTGTTCAAATAAGGATTGTTTTGATGTTGAAAATTGGACACGTAATTTACTTGATTGAAATTTGATTGAGAAAAAGGGTTCCCCACTTGGCAATTCGCACTTGAATGATTTCCTGCACAAAAATTACAAATAATATTAGTTTGAATAGAATTAACATTCATATTACCTAATTGTTTAGATAAAATATCAATTTGTGCAGTTAAAGTAATAATAGGATCAAGTTAAAAAACTCCAGCCACTTTTCTTGGCATTGTTCTATCTGAAGACCACTGATAATTATTAGATGTCATCTCCTCTAAAAGTTCATAAGCTACTTCATGAGTCTTGCTCATAAGTGCACCACCAGCTACTGCGTCAACCATAGATCGATGTGTAACTCCCAAATCATTATAGAATATTTGAATTTGCAGCCATTTCAGTAGTTCATGATGAGGAAACTTTCTCAATAACTCTTTATATCTTTCACATGCATCATACAAAGACTCAGTCTCAAATTGAATGAAAGTGGTAATATCATTCCTTAGCTTCGCTGTCTTTGCCGGTGGAAAATACTTAGCCAAAATTTTTTGTACAAGTCCCTCCCAAGTAGTAATACAACCGGGTGGTAGATAATGTAGCCAAGTCTTCGCCTTATCTCATAGTGAAAAAGAAAAGAGTCTCAATCTGATTGCATCATCAATACTCCGTTGTGCTTGAAAGTGTCACAAATTTCTAGAAAGTTTGCAATGTGAACATGAGGATCCTCGTGCGGTAGTCCCCAAAAATGAACAGTCTGTTGAATCATTTGAATAATCGCCAGTTTAATCTCAAAATCGTTAGCTTCAATACTGGCCTCTTTATGCATGATATTGTTCCATGAATTGAGGGCATAACATAGTCTCTCAAAGCCTTGTTCTCATAATTTGCCATGATAATTTCCTTGTATGTCCTGAAATGTAAGTAATAAAAAAAATAGAAAACCTAAAAATAAAATAAGAAAAAACATGAAAATAAAAGTAAGTCAAAAGAAAATAAAGAGGTAAAATAATAAAAAAAAAAAAAAAAAATTAAAAAATCCAAACTTGTAATAATCTAGCAATTTTCAATATCAATAAAAGAATAACTAGTCCCCGGCAACGGCGTCAAAAACTTGATGTGAATATTTGCAAGTGTACAAAATCGCAACAAGTAGTATAGTTAAGTGAAAAGAGTGTCGAACCCACAGGGACTAATTATTTTATTGAGTACCGATATTACTAGATTAACTACTATTTGGAAAATCGAAATTAATTAAGGATAAAACAACTAAATTAAATTAATCTAAAGAAAACTAACTAAATTAATAAAGAGGAGGCGAAATCTGAAAATTTGTAATTTATTAATGGCAAAATTAATTCTAGGGCTTTTGATTTTACCTAATTAATCACACACAATTTATAACTCCATATGAATAAAGAATTTATTTTTCCAAGTTGTAGACCAAAATCTCCAAATTATTCAATGCTTTCTCTCGAACAACAGCAAAAATATCTCCAACAAACAGTTTGTCATACCTCTATGCATATTTAATTAATCGAAGACTCATTAAGTTCTGTGGATTTCTTAATGGTCACATCAATCACGGTAAATCATCTCTAA
Organism: Hemerocallis citrina; assembly: GCA_017893485.1. NCBI lineage: Eukaryota > Viridiplantae > Streptophyta > Magnoliopsida > Asparagales > Asphodelaceae > Hemerocallis > Hemerocallis citrina. The sequence continues at coordinate 111,722,462 of CM030364.1, read as the reverse complement.
TTTCGCTCAATCAATGGTATTTAATTTTATAGTTCTAAATCACAAATTACCTCTCGGTCTCTCCATGATCCAATAAATCATACAAATGTCTGTCCACCACTTGTACGCATTAAGATAAAAAATTAAACACACAACCACGGAAAAATAGAGAAATAATATGGAATTAAAATTATCTTCTCAAAACTAGGCTACATCAAAGCCCTAGAAAAATAAAATTTAGTTCATAATAAAATTGCAACTAACAAATTTGTTCGTGGATTGCATAATAAAAATTCTGAAAGAAAAGAGATACAAAAAGACTTTTGTTTAAAAGAAAAATTGCAAATCGAACGTCTGGAAACAACACTTCTCTTTCTCTCTTTTCTTCTCTGTCTGTCTTGAAAATCGAGTCCCTTTTAACCTCTTCTCTGTCTCTCGCTTTCGGAGGTCTTGAAAATCGCGAGCCAAAAGCTGCAGATCGCGTCGCCACGTCAGATTCCGGATCTGCTGCTTCTCTGTTGCCTCGAAGCACGCGCCAGGAAAGGGACAGCGCCCCTTTCTTCTTCACGTCCTTTTCGTCGCCACGTCAGCAGCAAGGAGCCGCCGTGCTGTTACGTCTTCTTCTGCTTGGCCCACGTGTTGTCCCTCTCTCCTCTGCCACACGTTGAGGTGGTGCTTCGGGATCCGTGACACCGTCAAAAACCCAAAACACCCACGCTCTCCGTTCTCAACTCTCTCTTTTAATAATTATTATTAATATTTTTATTTTATTTTTATGATCCGAGGTTTGCCGTCGCTCTTTCTCTCTCATTCAGCGCTACTCTTTTTGTTCAATCTGCTGTTGTATTTATAGGAGTAGGAGACGCAGAATTAGGGTTTACTTATGCAGAAAGACCCCCTCTCTTTATTTATTTGAAACACGTGCTGCAAATACAAAATAAAATCAGAAATTATGATTTAAAAATAAAAATAAAAATAAAATTAATTAGTTTAAAATTAATTAAACTAACAAACAATCATATTAGCTCATTTAAACCCTTTTTTAAAATGTTTATTTCACTTTCACCTCAATTGGCAATTAAAATTTTCTATTCTGCTTTTCATAAGGCCAAATTGTAAAAATTAAAATTCAACAAAACAAGAAAAATTAATAAATCAATAAGTTTGTTTTGTTTGTTGATTTTTAACAAATATATTCACATTTTGCATCAAAAACTTATTTCTTAGAAAATAATTACTTACTTGAAATCTTATGGAAATAAGATGAATTAAACAAAATATAGACGAATACAAGCAATTTTAATGGGTAAATGAGAACAAATAATTGTATAAAAATTAGACACATCACTATGAGACCATCTCTTGCCTCACACTCCTCCGATACTTGGTTCACTACCAGGTTTGAGTCACTGAATATTTTCGACGCGCCAGACCCCAGCCTTGCGTGCCATACACAGACCGGCTATGAGAGCCTCATATTCAGCTTCGTTGTTTGATGCCCGAAAATTAATGCGGAGTGAGTACTGAAAAACGAAGTCATCGGGGCTGGTCAAGATGACCCCAGCCCCACTCCCGTCAGTGCATGATGTAATATCCTAAACTTTCATTTTTAATATAAATATTGATTTTCACGTGTTGTGCACGTGAAAATTTCATGTGTATATTTATCTATCTATATATATATATATATATATATATATATATATATATATTATGAACAACTATTTTCTTCTTTTATTTCTCTAAAAGCCTATTTTATAAAGCCTAAAAACACTATTTTTCTTATGTTGAGCCCACTTTAATAATTCTTTATTTTATTATCTTGGCCCACAAGCCTAAGCCCACTAATGGTGAAGTCCACAAATTTAATTAATCAATTAAATGGTCACACTTGTTATGTAGACACAAATTGTGAACAAATTGATTAATTAAAATTGTACAAACTTCAAATAGGGGTACTTAGGGGCACGTGCATGCACGTGGTGTGCAATGCACACTATTTTTGGGGCCGGTTGGTGCTTGGAGGAATGGGAGAGTATGTGGGTGTGTGTGCATGGGTAGTTTATTTGTGTGTGGGTGGTTGCTACAACTTTCCCTCCTATCCTAGCCATCCATCCTATAACTATCCAATGAATCCTAGCCCTCTAATTCATCCTAGAATTAGTATAAATACCCCTATCTACATATATTCTACACTAATAAACTATTGAAAGAGGAAAGTATATAGGAGATATATAGTGTGAGTGTGAGAGTGTGTGTTCCCATTGGAGGCCGACCACTTTTTTCCCCATTTTGGAGCTCTCGGTTTTGGCAAGGAAGCAAGGGAAGGAGATCGTTGCATCGTAATCTAGGAGGAGAAGTCACTCTGTCGCATTCTAGGGGACTCTAGGAGATTTTCTTATTAGCTTTTCTTCAAAGGTGGGTGTTTCTCATGACTTCTAAAGTAGAAATCATGTTAGGAATAAATTAAATGGTTATTACAAAGTAACTAGTTGAAATGAAATACATGTTTGCCTATTTAGAATAGAATCGATAAACTAGTGAATGTGTATTGATTCGGTTGCTAGACTTGTTAAATATAAGTGAAAGTGTATGTTCTTTTCGTTTATAATATTAGAATGTATGCTAATTATGCTTTGAATGCAGTTATGTGCAATTCACTAGTAGAAGATTAGAATCATGTTCATTGATTAAAGTTTTAAGTAGAATGGTATGTTAAAGATGAATTGATAGAATAATTTATTAAGAAATGATTGTTAATGGATGTAATGAAATTTCCCTTGCTATATATGCCATATGAGAAATAGAATAAACGGAAAGAATGTATTTTTGCAAACAAATGATTGAATGCATCATGTGTAAACTAGTTAATAAAATAGAAGTTTTATTTCGCTTATAAAGATGAGTTTTGCTTTAAAAATATCATGGTTGTCAATGAGTAAGATAATCATCATTGTAGTGATTTTGTAGGAGAAACTATCTTTAATTATGAATAAATATGTATTAGTTCTCAAATGTCGAAATAGTGTTCATAAAATGCAAACTAAAGCTAAATACATGTTTTAAAGAGTGAAAAATACCTTTAAAAAATACTGGATTTTGTAGTATTGAAGGAAGTTTTATTCTGGAAATATTTGTTTTCAAAAGAGGAGGAAAAGAGACAATTTCGTTTTAAGAAATTTTTGAATTATAGTTTTGAACAGAGAATAAGATCAAAACCTATTTTAGTTACCTTCTAATCGATATGTCCACTTAGACCAATTGGTCGGCAAAACTTTGGGTCGCTACAATGTTCGGAGGTCTCGGGTTCGATACCGCGGCCTTGTTTTTTATTTATTTTTTTGTTAAAAACCCAACTAGCCGAACTCGATACTTAGGGATTTTAAACCCTAGTTATATCGGTTGACTACTTTGGTGCGTTGGTCTTGTGCGCTGTCTGTTTCGCCGCTGGTCGCTGGTTCGAATCTGGGTGGGGGTTTGAGTTTAGAAAAAATGTTTTTTTTATATTTTTGTATTAAATTGAGTTTTAAAATAGACTAAGAATTAGAAAAATTATGGATTAATTAATGAAAAATTATTAGAACTTTATAAGAAATATTTATACAACTTTTGATAATGTGTGAGTAAGAAATTGGAGTTTTTGCAAGAAAGGACTTCGTTTTGAAATCAAATTGTCTTTTTAAATAAAGGAAAAATAAAATGAGATTTTTTGAAGATGAAAAATTAATAATGAGGAATTTTGAAAGGGTGCTTGATGTGATTAATTGAATTTCTAATTTGTGCTTGTAGTAAGATTTGGAAATGAAAATAACAGACTTGTGGAATACATGAATTATTGATTACTACTAATTGAAATTGTTTCTTACACATAAATTGCGCGTGAAATTGAATTATTGATTGTGATGAGCTATGAAAGATGTGAATACATGAATGCTATGCTTATGAAACATGAATTGTGATTAATCATGAAAAGATCTTATGAGTATGAAATGCTCGATATTGTAATTATGAGTTGAAATTGAGAATTAGGGTATAGCCAAGCCTTATACCGGCAATGAAACAAATGAAAAAATGATATTTTGAAATGAGAAGACCAAGGTTGGGTCATGTGAACTAAATGAATAAGACCGGTATAATGGGAGTGCTACATTCTAAGGGTTGATTTTATTCATGATTCAATTAAACTAAGGATTAGATACATAGTGAAGATGTGATGAAAGTAAGAGAAAAATATTGAGTTTGAGGGCCATTGGATTGGAAGCGTGAGAGTATTCACAGGTTGTCCTATGATGAGTCATGATAGGGCGTGGATACTGTTCCAGAGTACCGTCCCGGTGACGACGCTCGTGGGGTGTTTGACGACTGCGGGTGATTTCATGTCTATGGTAGGAGCTGAATTACCACAGGATGCCTGCATGATGAGTCATGTGACAGTGCGTTGGGATTCCCTCTAGGGTGCCTAGACATGAGTTCGTAGGTCAGAAAACATCTAGGATACTTACCGTAGTTACAGTAGTAGATTAAGTCATAGCGAGGGATTGAACCCTACAAGTTGAAGAACGGTTAAGGGCTTGCCCTCGGACCTATGTAGTATGGGCTGCATAGACTCTGAATAAGTGCGCATTAGTGTCATATATATAAATAATTGTATTAAGGACTAAGTGTACAGCCATAACACGACATCAATAGGATAGTCCCTTTAGCTTTGATTGTGATAAGTGTGTAGTTTGTTAAGTAATGAGAATCGTTATACTGTTTCCGGCATAGAGAGGATGGCCGTGTATAATATTTCGTCAGTTGAATGAACTGACGCACCCACAGTTTTATATGCAGGGTAATGATGCTTGACAATTGAAGTATACATTCTGCGCAAGATTGATTTAAATGTTGTTTCATGTAAATTGTTGTAAATTTGCTTCCGGTGTGACAATGAACAAGTGTAATGTAACTCTGATGAAAGAAAAAAATTTATTTTCTTGTAAAATTGTACGAAAGAAGTGTAAAGATCCTGTGAAACTTCGGATTCAGTTGTATTTTGGAATTCGAGTTGTTACACATGAGGACCCATCAACATACACGATCCAGATTGGGGGTTCCTTTATTGCCTTGCTGGGGTCGGGGATAGTGCTTTGTACTATAAATTCTGCCATGGCTTGTGCCTTAATAGAGGTTTGGGGCTAATAGTTGATATCATATTGACTCAGTTCTATAGACCACTTCAAAAGGCGCCCCAAAGTTTCGAGCTTGTAAAGAACTTACTTGAGTGGCTTGTCGGTAAGAACGACCACCGAGTGGGACTGGAAGTAGGGGCGGAGCTTTCGGGCTGCCATGACTAACGCATAGACCATCTTTTCTACCTTTAGATAACGAAGTTCGGCGTCCCTGAGGACCTTACTCGCATAGTAGATTGGCTTTTGCATCTTATTTTCTTCTCTTACCAGGACGACGCTCAGAGTACGTTCAGAGGTAGCGAGGTATATATAGAGGACTTCCCTAGGCTTTGACTTGCTCAAGAGTGGGGGTTGACTAGATAGTCTTTGAGTTGACCGAGGGACTCCTGCTGTTGTTGCCCCCATTCAAAGTCTTTTGCCCTTCTAAGGGCCTTGCAGAACAGGAGACATTTTTCTCCTGACTTGGAGAGAAAGCGCCCTTTGGCCACGAGGCATCATGTGAGTCTCTGTATGTCTTTGACACTGGAAGGGGGATCCATGTTCAGTATGGCCTGAATCTTTTTCGGGTTGGCTTCTATGCCTCTTTGGCTAACCATGAACCCAAGGAATTTGCCGGATTAGACGCCGAAGGCACACTTGTTCGAGTTTAGTCTCTTGTTATGTCTCCTCAACACATCAAAGGCCTCTTGAAGATCGGAGACATGATTCAATTTGCTGATGCTTTTTAACAACATGTCGTCTATATAGACCTCCATGTTCCGACCGCTTTGTTCTCTGAAGACCTTGATGACAAAGCACTGAAAAGTTGCACCGGCGTTCTTTAGCCCTAAGGGCATGACCCGGTAGCAGTATAGACCCTGTTCGGTTACAAACGAAGTCTTCGGAATATTGGGAGGGAACATCTTGATCTTGTTGTACCCGAAAAAGGCATCCATGAAACTCAAGAGTTCGTGTCCGGAGGTTGCATCAATCAGGACATCAATGCTCAGGAGCGGGAATGGATCTTTTAGGCAAGCTTTGTTCAGATCCATGAAATCAATGCAAATTCTCCAGCTCTCGTTGGCCTTTTTGACCATTACAACGTTGGACAGCCATTCGGGATAGTTGACCTCCTGTATGAACCGGGCATTCAAGAGTTTCTATACTTCTTCCTTGAGTGTAGATGTTGTTGGCTAACTTCTCTCTTCTACTTCTTCTACTACTTAAAAATCCCTCCTTTTTCTCCTTCTCTTTTTTTTGAACAAACTAGATGAGAAGAAGATGAGAAGGTGAATGGAGGTGGATATTTATATAATGGAGGAGGGTGCCAGGGTTTTGGTTTTGGCCGGCCATGATGGAGGGTGAAGATGGATGGGGTGTGAGTGGGTGGGAGTGGATGGTGGGGATGGTGCCAACACACACAAGTGCTAGAACAATCTAGGTGTATCTTGGAGCTTTCATGAAGAATCTCTTCATGCTCACTTCCAACCATTTGATCTCAACAAGAAGATCCTAGGTTTTATCATGATTAGGCTTAGTTCCTAACCCTAGGCCACCAAACCCTAGGACAAAAAGAATAACCCTAACCCAAACCCTTAACCACAATCCATATTCAATTCAAGTTATTCATTTTAATTAATCAATTTCAATATATATATATATATATATATAAGTTTATTTTATCCAGGGTACTACAACATACATGTATATATAGTTCCTAGAAGCTTTTTGTATGCTTAATCAAGTTAAGTGATGAAGCTAAAGGTGCAAGAAGGAGAAGATAGCAACTTGAAACAACCAATAGATTGAAGCTTGCAAACAAATTAAAGTGGGTATTCTTCACACCTCATGTATTATTATTTTTCTTTATATATGGAATGAATGATTGATGCTTGCTAGAAATTATAGTGGGTGTTCTTCTTTCTTACTTATGAATGTTGTGAAATTATTTGTATAAAAATACTAGTGAATAAATAAAGATTCAATCTTTGTGTTAAGAATGGTAGTAAAAGTGTGAAAGATGAATCTTTTATGCAAGATTATGAATACATACCTTGTCTTGGGCATGAGGATTGTGTTGTTAACTATTAAACATAAGTGGTGATTTTATGATGTTGTGTAGTAAATTGTCTGATTAAATTTTCATGTTTGAATGCTTAAAGTCCTTATGATTAGTAAGTTAGTATCTTGATTAGTAAATTTTACATTAATAGTAAGATGCTAGCATTGTACTAATAATTTTAGTAAGCTTGGTTGAAATTTTAGTAAGCCTAATATGTGTTAGTAAGATCCAACGTGTGGTTGAGAACTATATAAGGGTTTCTTGTGTAAGTAGTGATCATATTAGTAAGTGTAAGCATGTTAACAATATTAACATTGTTCATGTTAGTAAGTTAGTAAGTTAAATAGGTTAGTATGGTAGTAAATTAGTAAAGTAAAAATGCTAGAACACCTTGTTAGTGAGAAGTTAGGAAGTTGGAAATGTAGACTTGATCTTGTTAGTAACCTAATTGCTAACCAATTGTCCATGTAGTAAGCATAGTTTATGTTAGGAGCTAAGTGTAGACTTGACCTTGAGTACTAACTTGTTAGTAAGAAAAAATCATGTTAATATAATTATTCATGTTAGAATTGATTAGCTAGTAAGAAAGTTGAAGGAGTTAGTAAACAAATTGAAGGAGTTAGGAAGCACCAAGTCCTAATAAGGAAAATGCAAGTTTGAGACTAGTACGTGAAAGCATGGTTGAATTAAGAATAGCTTCATAATAAATGTAGTAACTTGAAAATATGGGAGTTAGTTGTACTAACTAAACATTAAATTTAATTAGTGAGAGAATGTGATTTGTAGTAATGAAAGAACTTGTAAAGTTAGTATAGAGAAGTAAGTGGTGATTAATGAAGGAATTAAGTGGATGAGAGTTTGACCTAAGTTGTATAAATTAATAAAGGCGTTAGTCCTAAGTAATGTGACCCATGATTGGTAAGGACAGACACTAGTTGGGTATGTACTCACTTGTCAATGGGACACGTGCGGCGTCGTCTCGACTGTTAATTTCTTAAATTTAGTGATAAGAGCGGGATGCAGACGTAAGTCGCAAGTCCTGTCGGAACTTAGGGGATGGACCCTTAAGTTTTCGTCTATATTCTGGATTATCAATACGAACAAGAAGCAAGAGTATAACTCTACGTCTCTTGGCGGAGTAGGGGTGGCCCTACGATTCGCTTTCTATTCACGAAAACTTTGGGTAGAGGCAGAAGTGGAGAAGGACCATGATTCTGGTAGAGCTAATGATCACCAGCCTGACCGGAAATGGAGAGGGACCATGATCCTGTCAGAGTGGAGAAGGACCATGATCTGAACGAACAGAGTGATTATTGCCGTTCGGAGTGGAGAAGGACCACGATCCGACTGCAGAAGCAGGAATGGACCGCATGTACTGCAGACTCTACCAGTCACTAGATGAATGTCGGAAACAGGAAAGAGTAAAAGAGTAGGTTGCACGGCGAGGGATTAAACCCTATCATCTGGAGAATACGAACTCGATTTGGAGAGTATGTAGTATGGGATGCATATATTTCCAAATCAAATTTGCATTAGATTAAGAGCATGGTGTGCATATGAGTTGTGCATTAGAATCTAGATCATGACATACACCAACACTTGTGATTTGACTTTCACATTTTTCTACTGCATCAAATATTGAATGTTGAGGATTTTGGAGATTGCGGGTTTCCTCCACATTGTGTCAGTTGTATGCAACTGACGTGCCCACATTTGTTTAGTTGCAGGATTGCTGATCGTGGAGCAGTGGACTCGAGCTGCGGAAAGCATCCAAGTGGAGGATATAGTTTCATTGTGCAAGGTAAGTTTCTAATTTCCTGTGATTTTCTGTGTTGTGTACTCATTGAAGTAAACATTCTGGATAAGTGTCACGAGCTTCCAGTGTGTGGAACTCGGTGCGCTACAAAGTGGTATCAGAGCTAAACATCAAATTGTAGTACCAACACAGCAGGAAATTAGACTTGGATATCACAGTTAGAGTCAGGTTTAGTTTGGATAGTAGGATGGTCATGATTCATATTGTTATACGTCCAGCCTATGTTTATGATATCCTTATATCTGAAATGAACCCCTTTCTATGTTTCTTTCTTTTGAAGGATGTCAGGAAGAAACAAAGGCGACAGTAACGGTAGAACTGAGGGTGAAGGCAGTGGAGTTCATAACGTAAATCTCAATGTCGAAGTAGGGTTCGTGAGAGTATATTAAATGATGGGAGCATTTATGGAGGCAAGCCGAAACTTTATACCGCAGTCAGAAGCTCAGGGGAGGAACATGGGAAACGTTGCGACTAACCCGACTAAAATTGTGGAGTCCTTTAAAAGGATGAAACCACCAGTATTTGAAGGCCAAGCAGATCCCACCACTGCCGACGACTAGATAGACAAGTAGAGATCGTCTTCGAAGTATTGGAGACTCCTGACGAAAGCAAAGTCAAGTCGGCTACTATCCTACCGGAGAAGGATGCAAGGGTATGGTGGCAATCAGTCAAGCGCCGTCTGGGTAATGGGTCGTTAACATGGGAAGACTTTCTAGAAGAATTCAGACAATACTGCTTCCCTCTCGATGTCCAAGAAGAGAAGGCCATGGAGTTTATTAACCTGAGGCAGGGTAGCATGACAGTACGAGAATATGAAATAAAGTTTACGCAGCTGTCTCATTATGCCCCAGAGATGGTACAAGATGAGGTGAAGAAGGCAAAGAGGTTTGATCAAGGACTAAGGCTTGGATTGAGATCGAGAATGGTGCCATTATGGATTCGGAGGTTTAATAAGCTAATTCGACGGGCAGCGGTAACGAAGATGGATATGAACCAAAACAAGCAACCACAAGAGAAGATCGGGAATCAAAACGAGGGAAAACGATGCGTTCCAACCACAGACTTCAAGGAGCATGGCCCGAACAAGAAGTTCCAGAAGCCTAATACCAGTACAAAAGTCATCAAGCCAGTGAAGTGTTTCCTTTTTGGTGAAAGAAGACATATTAAATCCTAATGCCCAAGGAATAAGGTTCAAGATAGTGAACGAACGTGTTTCAATTGTGGAAAGGTTGGGCACGTCAAGCCAAAATGCCCACAACTGCAAAAGAGCAACAATGGTCCACAGCAGAAGAATAATGATCAAGGAAAGCAGCCCTTCCGTCAGGAACGTGTTTTCACACTGACTAAAGAGGATGCTAAGAAGGAAGAAGTGGGTCATCACAGGTATTGAAGGATGTAATGTAATTTGCTTTGCTGCTAAAAAAGATATGTTTTGGTTGTGACTAGAAGTATGAAGGTTTCTATATGTACTCCGTATGTGCTTTGATGATAAGTGTTAAATTAAATATGATGTTGTGTTTTGAATTGGGTATGTTATAATATTTTTCTGGGTGTCTGATCCTCTCTACTGGTATAGTTCCGAGGACGGAACTATTCTAATGGGGGATTGATGTAATACCCGCAAAATTAACAATTCTTTTATGTATTTATTAATTATTTATTAATAAATTTTTGTCATGAACAATATCAATGCATATATTATCACATTGTATTTACCATTGTCATGTTATAAATATACACACTACACACTACACTATATATATATATATATATATATATATATATATATATATATATATATATATATATATATATATATTACATACACTACACATACAACCATAGCCTAAATTCTTTGACTTTGAAGAAAGACACCTAAGCACTACACTACAATTTTCATCAATAAATAATCCTAGCCTACAATTGTTGACTTAGAAAAAAGGCCTTTGTGCAACTACTAAAAACAAGGGGGTTTAATGCAAATATGAGGACACCAAAGCATTTCTACACCTTTCCATCAACTCCTACACTCCACTTCCTCTCTTTCTTTCTCTCTTTGCTGGTCGGCCACCTTCCCCTCTCTCTTTCTATATATACATGAGTGTATGCATATGAATGAGAAAAACCTTAGCTCTTTTCCTACTTCTTTCAATCCTAAGTTTACTTTCTACATACTACCCCTTCTCATTTTCAATATTTCCAAGGCATCCTCTCTATATATACAAACATATATATATATAGTTCCTAGAAACTTTTTGTATGCATGATCAAGTTAAGTGATGAAGCTAAAGGTGCAAGAAGGAGAAGACAGCAACTTGAAGCAACCAATAGATTGAAGCTTGCAAACAAATCAAAGTGGGTATTCTTCACACCTCATGTATTATTATTTTTCTTTATATATGGAATGAATGATTGATGCCTGGTAGAAATTGTAGTGGGTGTTCTTCTTTCTTACTTATGAATGTTGTGAAATTATTTGTATAAAAATGCCAGTGAATAAATAAAGATTCAATCTTTGTGTTAAGTAAAAGTGTGAAAGATGAATCTTTTATGGAAGATTATGAATGCATACCTTGTCTTGGGCAAGAGGATTGTGTTGTTAACTATTAAACATAAGTGGTGATTTTGTGATGTTGTGTAGTAAATTGTCTAATTAAATTTTCATGTTTGAATACTTAAAGTCTTTATGATTAGTAAGTTAGTATCTTGATTAGTAAATTTATGTAACCCCCGTTCCCATAAATACGTATTTCCCAAATATTTTCTGTATTTTTATTAGTATTTGTTAAATTCTCTTTTTTTCTATTTAAAATCTTTTTTAAACAAAAAGGTTTCTTATTTCAAATAATAGTGTATTTTAACATCACTTTCCATTTTATGATTGACTGATTATAAATTTTTCCCGTTTGGATTATTTTAATATAAAGTTGGTAAGTCAATCCTTATTTTGTATTATTATTGTTGTGAATTATTTTCATGAATATGTTGAACCAATTCCGTCATGTATTATTATTCTTATCATATCATTATTAGTATTTTTTATTTTTTTTTGTAAAGCCCATTGTTTTCGATTGATCTTGTATTATTTAATTATTTGATTTGAAGCCCGATCCAAGTCCATCTCCTATTGGATTCTAACCCTAAATCCAAACCCATTAACCCAATTTTCTCCTTAATCTGTTATTGACCAAATCAATCACACACCACCCATATCCCCTAAAATTGCTCCCCACGCTCCCCACTATCTCAACTACCCCTTTTAATTTATATATATTTTTTATTTTATTTTAAACCCCACCCCCACTGTGTTACTCTCTCTCCCCGTCTCCCTCCCTCTCTTTGTTTTCCCATAAAACCCAACACAGAACCCACCTCCTGCCTCAGCGAGACCAACCAACCGCCACCTCCTCGTCTTCCTCATCGCCTCATGCGCAACCAAGCTTCGCCACCTGAGCCCCGCTCATCTCCCTCCCTATCTCGCTCACCATTTCCGCTCTCCAAGCTCTCGACAACCACCCCCTATACTACTGCCTCATCCCCAGCCTCTGCCGCTCGCCTCCCTTCTCCTTCCTCCTCCATCCCGTTGCTGACCGCTCGCCCTCCTACTTATTACCATCGCTGCTCCACCGTCTTCGAGAACCCCTACCATTCCCGTTCCTCTGTTTCGGTGTTGAGAAACAGAGTTTTGCTCGAGCTCTGATCCCTCGTCGCCGCATCGCTTCCCGACCGCCAGTGCTCACCGTCAGCCACCCTCGTCCTCGCCGCTGCACCGCGTTGCCAGTCGAGCCGCCCCTGCCATCCCCTCTCCCACCTCTCTCTCTCTCTTTGTCGAAGTTGGGGAAGAAGACGAAGCACAGTTGGGAAGTTGGTGTGTACTATTTTGGGAGTAGAGGGGATTCGCTATTTTGAGTGGCTGTTTGTTGTTTGATGTTGAGCTCAATCATCCGATCATTGATCATCACAATCTTGATGATCATCATCTTGATCCTTTGATCTTGGCCGTTGATCGCATCATCATCATCATCATCATCATCATCATCAAGATCTTGATTTCGACCGTCGGATCTTTTTTTATCATTGCGGTCGTGATCATCATCTTGATCTTGATCTTGATCTTCAATCTCAGCCATACAATCATCCGATCTTGATCCTCATCAAGATCCGTGCCGATCGTGATCATCGTGATCGTTTGCTCGTCGCCTTGTCACCTGGGATCCTAATCCTGTTATTCCCTATATCGATCTAACGTCATCCTAAAGGCAACTCATTTTCCATCGAATAGTTATTGTATCATATTCGAGATTGTTTATTGAATCCCGCAAGTAGATCCATATTGAACACAAATCCTATGTAGTTTGATGTTTTAACACCTAATGCTACAACTTTTATATATCTTGTTAATATGATTTGGAACCGGGTAGGAGCCTAGTTTCTAGACCTTCTGACGGATCCAATTTTGCTATTCTGTAGCAACGAGAATTCTGATTTTGGTACAGCAACCTACTGCTGTCCAGAATTGGATTTCTACGTTTAATAATATATAATTAAATCTATAAAGTTGAATTTGGTGTATTTGATTGTATAGAGTACATTTCATGATCTTAGGGTTGTGTTGTCATCATCCTAGTGTCCCTTATTAATCGCATTATCGCTTCCCATTGATATTTCTGTCCCTATTGTTCCCAATTATGATAGCATGTTAATTGAATAAAGAATGTTAATCAAGTCGCGGTTAAGGGTTGACTAGGGTAGTTGATTATGTAGTGACTGTACTCGGGAATGTAGACCTCGTTCCCAAAATATCGTTATCGTCATTTTACAAGAAATTGCAAATGGCCAGTGTTATCGTCATTATGCAAGAAATTACAAATGGCCAGTGTTATCGTTATTGTGCAAGAAATTGCTCAATAGCCAGTGTTATATTGTGTCGAGTACATGACCTATAGAATCTACCACCTTAGTCTAAACGAAATTGAATGTATGCATCGAACCTGTAGTATGGGATGCAGTAGTACGTACATTAGTTAGGATTAAAATGAATAATAGACTTAAGACTTCATCGCATTGTTATTGCATTTTGCCATCGTTATTGAACAGTGTTATTATTATTGTTTACCGTTATTGTTATCGTTTATTGTCATCGTTATCAATCATCGTTATAGCATATTGCACTGTTACCATTTTGCCATTGTTCATTGTCCTCTTCTCTATTGCTTATTGAATTCACTGTTATACCGTAAATGCCATTGTTTCTTTGTTTCTCTACTTGCTGTCCACGAATTGCTCTAAAGACATCTTTTCCTCTCTTTTAGATGAACAGCTTACAGAAAATCAAGGAGATTTGCCTGACGGACTGGGAGAGCAACAATGGTGAAAGAATTGTTTTTGCTGCGCCGCTTCAATAATTATTGTTTCTTTCTTTAGAACTTCAATAATTGAACAATGTTGCTTTCTCGTATTTTTGTGCTTTTGATCCGAATATTGTTATTGTTGATTCCAGATGTTGGATTTATATTATGTTGGTTATTTTATGCTTAAAATTTCAAGTATTATTGTTCATGTGATTACTTCTTTTATTGCATGCGTGGTTATTTTACTTCTCGTTTTATATTGTTGAGTTGAATCGATGACAGCCTATGAATGACGTAAGTCATTCGCTGGGACATGTTACATGCTTGCATTCCGTATTTTTGGGAAGCGGGGCGTGACAAGGTTTTTAGTGGTATCAGAGCCAGGTTAGACTCTAACTAGTTTGGGATTGGACCCAGATTAGTTGGGTTTAACCGGTTTGACTCAACAATATGTACAACCCGTAAATCACATGGATAATTGATAACCAACATATAATCTGGATTCCAACATTTTATTCCACTATTTGATCCCTTCATATTCAGTTCCTTCATTTCATATTTGTTTCTTCCCTATCTTGTCCTCCTCAAATTTTGGTGCTGCCATTCTGTTATTCTTGCTCGGTTCGTCAATTGGCTACACGTGATCTACATCGACATGTCAGCGGCTTGGATCATCGCCAGGAGAGGAAGTATCGCCTGTTGCTCCAAGATGTGCATGCAGAATCCCAGGATCTCAGGAAGTGTTCAGAATCTGAAGTTGCAAGGAGTTCGAACTTCATGCTAGAGGGATGTCGTTTAAACGTGTCAGGACACGGTGAGCGATGAAGCAGATTGCTAGAGCTAATGGATGCTATTGACGGAATTTTTCAGATCATAGTGGCACAGCAGAAGTATGGTGGGTCCATAACCCACAGGTCGCAAGATTCTCATGTTTCTTCTTCCCTGCATTGTTTGCTTACCTCTGTTACTTGCATTCATCCTCATCTGTTGATTCCTTGATTGATTTGATTCTTCCCTGTCCATTCTCTCTTTGATTCCAGTTCGGCCTACTCCCTATCTTGCTTTGTTATCTTGCTTTGTTTCTTTCCTTTTGAAACTGTTTATTCTCTTTCATGCACTCCATTTGACATCATTCTCATCCATGTTCCTTCTTATTCTGGTGCTGTCACCATTTCATTTCTCTCTCCCTAATTCTCTGTTTTGTTACCCTCCCACAAGCTTGTTGTTGCTTTGTCCTATGTACCGCCTAAGCAAATTTCGAGGACGAAATTTTGTTGTAAGGTGGGTAGGATTGTAACCCCTGTTCTCGTAAATACGTATTTCCCGAATATTTTCTGTATTTTTATTAGTATTTGTTGAATTCTCTTTTTTTCTATTTAAAATCTTTTCTAAAAAAAAGGTTTGTTATTTCAAATAATAGTGTATTTTTACTTCACTTTCCAATTTATGATTGACCGATTATATATTTTTCCCGTTTGGATTATTTTAATATAAAGTTGGCAAGTCAATCCTTATTTTGTTGTATATTATTATTATTATTATTATTATTATTATTACTATTATTATTATTATTATTATTATTATTGCTATTATTATTATTATTATTGAATTATTTTTATGAATATGTTGAACCAATTCCGTCATGTATTATTATTCTTATCATATTATTATTATCATTATTAATTTTTTTGTCAAGCCCATTGTTTAAAATTGATCTTGTATTATTTAATTATTTGATTTGAAGCCCGATCCAAGCCCATCTCCTATTAGATTCTAACCCTAAACCCAAACCCATTAACCCAATTTTCTCCTTAATCTGTTATTGACCAGATCAATCCCACACCTCCTGTATCCCCTAAAATTTCTCCTCACGCTCCCCACTATCTCAACTACCCCTTTTAATTTATATATATATATATATATATATATATATATATATATATATATATATATATATATATATATGGAGTATTTTATTTTAAACCCCACCCCCACTGTGTTACTCTCTCTCCCCGTCTCCCTTCCTCTCTCTATTTTCCCATAAAACCCAACACAGAACCCACCTCCTGCCTCGTCGAGCCCAACCGACCGCCACCTCCTCGTCTTCCTCTTCGCCTCATGCGCCACCAAGCTCTACCACCTGAGCCCCACTCATCTCCCTCCCTATCTCGCTCACCATTGCTGCTCTCCAAGCTCACGACAACCACCCCCTGTACTGCCGCCTCATCCCCTGCCTCCACCGCCCGCCTTCCTGCTTCTTCCTCCTCCATCCCATCGTCGCCTACTCGCCCACCTACTCATCGCCATCGCCGCTCCACCACCTCCGAGAACCCCCACCATTCCCGTTCCTATGTTTCGGTGTAGAGAAATATAGTTTCGCTCAAGCTCCGATCCCTCGTCGCCGCGTCGCTTCCCGACTCGCCAGTGCCCACCGTCAGCCGCCCTCATCCTCGCCGCTGCACCACATCTCCAGTCATTATCTGTCGTCCCCTCTCCCGCCTCTCTATCTCTCTCTATCGAAGTTGAGGAAGAAGACGAAGCACGGTTGGGAAGTTGGTGTGTGCTGTTTTGGGAGTATAAGGGATCTACTGTTTTGAGTGGCTGTTTGTTGTTTAATGTTGAGCTCAGCCGTCCGATCGTTGATCATCACGATCTTGATGATCATAATCTTGATCCTTTGATCTCGGCCGTTGATCGCATCATTTTCATCATCGTCATCATCAAGATCTTGATTTCAACCGTTGGATCTCTTTTGATCATCTTGATCTTGATCTTGATCTTCAATCTCAGCCGTCTGTTCATCCGATCTTGATCCTCATCAAGATCCGTGCCGATCGTGATCATCGTGGTCATTTGTTCATCGCCGTGTCACCCGGGATCCTAATCCTATTATTTCCTATATCGGATCTAACGTCGTCCTAAAGGCAACTCATTTCCCCTCGAATAGTTATTGTATCATATTCGAGATTGTTTATTGAATCTCGTAAGTAGATCCATATTGATTATCATATATTGTTTATTGTTGTTCATCGTTGGGATACTACTGATTTACATGAGTGAATCCAAGTAGTAGTCTTGACTTTGTGCCGTCTTTTGCCTCAATGTATAGAGATCTTGCATGCATCATGTAGTTAATTATTGAATATAGGAAAATGGATTATTATTGTATTTCATGTCATAACATTATACAACTATTGTAGATTGTATATTTGTGTTGATTGTTCATATGATTGATGATGGTGTGTTAGTTGATTGTGATCAGTAGGATTATGGATATTATACATCTTAATACCATATTCACATAGACGTAACTTGCTGCGATTTATAATTGTTAACCCATAACTCATCGTTCATAAAATTTTAATTTCTTTATGTACGAAAAATATATCGAGACCCTGAAATTTACTGCCAACATGAACATTACCATGCTATTTCGACCTAGATAATGTCACCAAAATCAATAACTTACTAAATATGAAATGTAGCCCCATATGTCTAGTTACTACACTTTTGACGGAATTCAATTTCGAGTTATGATTTGTGAGTTATCGCAGTTTTACTACTGCTATTTCGTAGAATTCCATATTCTCAAAACTGCTGCATCACTCTGATTTACAATTAATTTAATCATGCTACCTGTAAGATAATGACTTGAAATTTTACATGCTGATACTAGACACACTAGAGAACATTCCCTAATTTTCATAGAATTAATTAATGAAGTTTCAGACCTGTTCCATATATATAAACATAATTTTACAAGTTCCGACTGAACACAAATCCTATGTAGTTTGTTGTTTTGACACCTGATGCTACAACTTTTATGTATCTTGTTAATATTATTTGGAACCGAACAGGAGTCTAGTTTCAAGACCTTTTGACGGATCTAATTTTGCTTTTCTGTAGCAACGGGAATTCTGATTTTGGTACAGCAACCTATTGCTGTCCAAAATTGGGTTTCTACGTTTCATAATATATAATTAAATCTATAATGTTGAATTTGGTGTGTTTGATTGTATAGAGTACATTGCATGATCTTAGGGTTGTGTTGTCATCGTCCTAGTGTCCCTTATTAATTGCATTATCGCTTCCCATTGATATTTCTGTCCAAATTGTTCCCTATTAATCAAGCCAGGGTTAAGGGTTGACTAGGGTAGTTGATAATATAGTGGTTGTACTCGGGAATGTGGGTCTCGTTCCCAAAATATTGTTATCGTCATTTTGCAAGAAATTGCAAATGGCCAGTGTTATCGTCATTTTGCAAGAAAATGCAAATGGCCAGTGTTATCGTCATTGTGCAAGAAATTGCAAATGGCCAGTGTTATCGTTATTGTGCAAGAAATTGCTCAATAGCCAGTGTTATATTGTATCGAGTACATGACCTATAGAATCTACTACCTTAGTCTAAACAAAATTGATTGTATGCATCGAATCTGTAGTATGGGATGCAATAGTACGTGCATTAGTTAGGATTAAAATGAATAATAGACTTAAGACTTCATCGCATTGTTATTGCATTTTGCCATCGTTATTGAACAGTGTTATTGTTATTGTTTACCGTTATTGTTATCGTTTATTGTCATCATTATCAATCATCGTTATTGCACATTGCACTGTTACCATTTTACCATTGTTCATTGTCATCGACTATATTGCTTATTGAATTCATTGTTATACCGTAAATGCCATTGTTTCTCTGTTTTTCTACTTGTTGTCCACGACTTGCTCTAAGGACATCTTTTCCTCTCTTTTAGATGAACAGCTTACAGAAAATCAAGGAGATTTTCCAGATAGACAAGGAGAGCAACAATGGTGAAAGAATTGTTTTTGCTGTGCCGCTTCAATAATTATTGTTTCTTTTTTTAAAACTTCAATAATTGAACAATGTTGTTTTCTCGTATTTGTGGGCTTTTGACCCGACTATTGTTATTGTTGATTCCAGATGTTGGATTTATATTATGTTGGTTATTTTATGCTTAAAATTTCAAGTATTGTTATTTATGTGATTACTTCTTTTATTGCATGCGTGGTTATTTTACTTACCGTTTTATATTGTTGAGTTGAATCGATGACAGCCTATGAATGACGTAAGTCATTCGCTAGGCCATGTCGCGTGCTTGCATTCCGTATTTTTTAGGAAGCGGGGCATGATATTTTACATTGATAGTAAGCTGCTAGCATTGTACTAATAATGTTAGTAAGCTAGGTTGAAATGTTAGTAAGCCTAATATGTGTTAGTAAGCTCCAACGTGTAGTTGAGAACTATATAAGGGTTTCTTGTGTAAGTAGTGATCATGTTAGTAAGTGTAAGCATGTTAACAATATTAACATTGTTCATGTTAGTAAGTTAGTAGGTTAAATAGGTTAGTATGGCAGTAAATTAGTAAAGTTAAAATGCTAGAACGCCTTGTTAGTGAGAAGATAGGAAGTTGAAAATGTAGACTTGGCCTTGTTAGTAACCTAATTGCTAACCAATTGTCAATTGTTAACAAGCACAGTTTATGTTAGGAGCTAAGTGTAGACTTGACCTTGACTACTAACTTATTAGTAAGAAGAAATCACGTTAATAGAATTATTCATGTTAGAATTGATATGCTAGTAAGAAAATTGAAGAAGTTAGTATAGGGATGGCAAGTGGGCCGGGTCAACCACCGACCCGCACGTATAACCCGGCCCGCGAAACGGTGTCACGGGTTCGGGTCGAACCCGTGAATAGTAACGGGTGGACCCGGGTCTCGAAAATAACGGATCCAACCCGCGCAACCCGGCCCGCGAACCCGTTTAAAAAACCCAACCCCCCCCCCCCCCGCCAACCTGCAGGTCGACCCGCGGGTTGCGAACCGATAGACCCGAACGGGTCAAACGTTCGACCCACCATGGGTCGACCGTTGACCCGCGGGTCCAACGGGTCGAAACGTGTCGTTGGGTACTATTGTCCAGAGAGCCCTCAACAGCTCTAATTGCCATTTTTTTTTGTTTTTTTGGGTTTTTTTTATTTTTTTTTATTTTTAGCCTATAAATACCCCCCCCCCCCCCCCCCAAAAAACCCCCATAAAAAAATTCACAAAAATATCTCTTACTCCCTCTACTATTATAACTCATTTCTAAGCAATTTGTGAACAATTGAAGTATTGAACAAGCAATTCTTGAAGGCATATACACGATCAAATTCCGATCGTATCGAAATCAAAATTAAACAACGTCTTCAACTCTTCAACTCTCGTCCAACTCTAAGTGATCAAGTCTTCGACTCTCCTTCAAGCTCTCCTCAACTCTTCAATTCCGGAATCGCTTATTTCTACTTCTACTTCTATTCTTATTTTCATGTATTTTTTTATATACGTGTATCCACGGTGAACGGTATCAAAATTGCATCTCTCTCTTCTTATTTAATTTTTGTTGTACTTATAATTTTTGTTGGTTTTTTGATCTTCTCTATCTCAACCCTCTTGTTTTGTAGATTTTTTTTATAACTCATCGCTCCAACATTGTGTAGTTTTTTTTTCATACATTACTACATTATGTCTAGATCACACGGTAGCGGTCATAGCCAAAGTGGGCAAGATTCCACCGGCACTTCCCGTAGGCCACCACTTGTCCCAATTAGTGAGCCCGCCGAAGAGTACCATGATCCTCCTACCCAACAATGGGGTACACACGATGAGGTTGTTGGAGACATACAATTAGAAGAAGAAGAACAACAACAACAACCAACCGAAACAACACAATCCCGTAGTGGTAGGAAAAGTAAAAGGGAAAGTAGTGATTGGCATAAATTTTACGAATTTATCCCGGACGAAGAAAAACCGGGTATAGATTTGAAAGTTTGTAAAACATGTTCTAAGGCATACAAATTCAACAGGGGTGATGGCACCGGTACAATTAGTAGACACATCTAACATAACCATAAAGACCTTCTTGTTGACCTACCTGGCCAACAAAAAATTAACCCTAGGACCGGTCTAGTTGATAGCCACCCTTATGATTCCGATCTTGTTCGTCGGGAAATGGCTCGATTAGTAATAAAGGAAGAGTTACCATTTTCCTATCCCGAGAGTAGGGACTTGGAAAATTTTAATCAAACGGCCTTAAAGCCTCATTTTAGAAGAATCTCGAGAAATACTTGCAAATCGGATTGTTTTAAAGTGTACAATGAAATGAAGGACGCTTTGATTGCAATTTTATGGAGTTTAACTTGTAGAGTCAGTTTAACTTCGGATTGTTGGACAAGTGTCAACAATATTCTAATGATGGGAATGACCTGTTATTGGATCGACAATGATTGGATTCTTCAAAAAAGAATCATATCACTTGCCGCGTTGTCCTATCCCCATAGTAGCGCTGAAATAGCAAACCGTATTTTAGAAATTTGTGATGTTTTTCATATTCGCGATAAAATTATGTGTATTAGTTTTCATAATGCATCTAACAACAATGCAGCAACTACTACTTTAAAATCCGCATTAAACCCACCATCTGACAATATTTTTCATATTAGATGTGCATGTCATATTTTAAATTTATGTGTTCCAGATGCATTAAAAATAGACGATCCATATATACTTAAAATTAAAAATTGTGTACATTTTATTGCATTAAGTCCCAGCGTATTTCAAGAATGGAAAAATTGGTGTATGATTTCAAATGTACCTTTTAGAAGATTTTCAAAGGATGTTAAACACCGATGGAACTCTACTTTTGATTTACTACATGTTGTTACCGAATATAAAGCAGTTGTAAATGATTTTTATATCGCAAAAAATATGCTAAATTTTGAAATGACTCCCACCGATTGGTTTTATGCCGAATCTATGTTGAAATTTTTAGAAACTTTTAAAACCGCAACTTTAAAATTTTCAAAATCATATAAATCTACTTCTAGTAGCATTTTTATTTCAATAGTTACTATGATGCAAACATTTAACGAAATGTTAAATGATACTTTTGTTGGTGATATTGTAAAACCTGCATACAAAAAAATTTTGAAGTATTTTTATCCTCCTCCTATGTTTATTTGTGTTGCTACCGTTATGGATCCTCGTATCAAATTAGAAGGTACGAAGAGTTTGATTGAAATATTTTTTGCATTACTTGGTGAAAATGTAGAAATAGAAATAGAAATTGATTGCGCTTTTTTCTTAGTTAAATTTGAATCTACATTAAATAACTTGTATAATTATTATGATAGATCTTTTGCTTCTAGGAGTACAACTTCTGTAGTTAGTTCTTCTTCTGGTAGTTCTAAAGGTAAGGGTAAGAGTAAATTTGATGATGGAACATTTAATTTACTTGCACAAATTCAATCCAAAAAACCTAGGACCAATCAACCAAATGAATTAAATTGGTATAACCAACAAGATTCTGAGTCTTCTTCTTCTTTACTAGATATTTTACAATGGTGGAAAGACCATGAACACACTTATAGTATTCTTAAATATACGGCTAAAAATTTACTAACTTCTCATGTCTCTACAGTTGCTTCTAAAAGTGTATTTTCTTCAAATGGCAGGATTCTAACTGATTACAGGAATCGCTTGAAGCCCGACTCGTTAGAGATAATCGTTTGCACAGAAGACTGGCTGAAGACTAAAGATAGTACACAAGGGAAAGCAATATCTACGTCCACAAGTGGGAGAAACATGCCGGAACAACAACAACAACAACAACAACAACAATAGCAACTAAAATGAAGAATTCAATACGGCAATACCAACAACTGAACAACAACAAGTCAACAATAACAAATTGAAGGCCACCAACTTGAAGACAAATGTAAATAGTTAAAAAAATTATATTAGACCTTTGCTTGTTATTTCAAATTATAAATATTGAAGTAAATTGAAATTGTATATAAGAAATATGTTTATAAAACAAATTTGTGAATTCTTTATTTGTTATTAAAAATTATGAAACTTGTATAACTTGAAATCATATGAATAATATTTCAAATTTTTTTTAGCAATTTCACTCTTACAGTCTTATTATTATTATTACGATTTTTACTACTTTTTATTTTTATTATTATTTAAAAAATAATAATATAAAATAAAAATAATAAAATTAAAAAAAACCTATCTAAATCGACCAGCCCGTGACCCAACCGGAACCAACCCGGGTTGGACCCGAAAGGGTTCACGGGTCGAGCGGGTCGCCATTTCTACTTTTCGATCCGGCCCTGTCCGGCCCGGTTAAGCAACCAACCCAGCCCGAACCCGCCCAAGTCAACATCGAACACGGGCGGGTCCGGCTCGGCTCAGCCCGTTCGACCCGAATGCCAACCCTAAGTTAGTAAGCACCAAGTCCTAATAAGGAAAATGCAAGTTTAAGATTAGTACGTGGAAGCATGGTTGAATTAAGAATAGCTTCATAATAAATGCAGTAACTTGAAAATATGGGAGTTAGTTGTACTAACTAAACATTATATTTAATTAGTGAGAGAATGCGATTTGTAGTAATGAAAGAACTTGTGAAGTTAGTATAGATAAGTGGTGATTAATGAAGGAATTAAGCAGATGAAAATTTGACCTAAGTTGTATAAATTAGTAAAGGCGTTAGTCCTAAGTAGTGTGACTCATGATTGATAAGGACAGACACTAGTTGGGCATGTACTCACCTGTCAAGGGGGCACGTGCGGCGTCGTCTCATCTAGGACACGCGTGGCGTGGTCTTTACTATTAATTTCTGAAATTTAGTGATAAGAGCGGGATGCAGACGTAAGTCACAAGTCCTGTCGGAACTTAGGAGATGGGCCCTTAAGTTTCCATCTATGTTCTAGTTTATCAATACGAATAAGGAGCAAGAGTGTAACTCTAAGTCTCTTTGCAAAGTAGGGTGGCCCTACGATTCGCTTTGTGTTCGCGATAACTTTGGGTAGGGGCAGAAGTGGAGAAGGACCATGATTTCGGCAGAGCTGATGGTCACCGGCCTGACTGAGAATGGAGATGGACCACGATCCTATTGGAGTGGAGAATGATCATGATCTGAACGAACAGAGTGATCACTGTCGTTCGGAGTGGAGAAGGACCACGATCCGACTGCAGAAGCGGGAATGGAACACATATACTGCAGACTCTACCAGTCACTAGATGAATGTCAGAAACATGAAAGAGTAAAAGAGTAGGATGCACGGCGAGGGATTAAACCCTATCATCTGGAGAATACAAACTCGATTTGGAGAGTATGTAGTATGGGATGCATATATTTTCAAATCAAGTTTGCATTAAATTAAGAGCATGGTGTGCATATGAGTTGTGCATTAGAATCTAGATCATGGCCTACACCGACACTTGTGGTTTGACTTTTACAATTTTCTTCTGCATCATATTTTGATTGTTGAGGATTTTGGAGATTGCGGGTTTCATCCGCATTGCGTCAGTTGTATGCAACTGTCATACCCACATTTGTTTAGTTGCAGGATGGCTGATCGTGGAGCAGGGGACTCGAGCTGCGGAAAGCATCCAAGTGGAGGATATAGTTTCCTTGTGCAACATAAGTTTCTAATTTCTTGTTATTTTCTGTGTTGTGTACTTATTGAAGTAAAGATTCTGGATAAGTGTCACGAGCTTCCGGTGTGTGGAACTTGGGGCGCTACATTTGGTTTAAACCGTCTCTTAGAGATAATCATGAATTTGAATTACTCTTTAAATGTCCTGGGCTGGTTTGTAATCAGTTGTCACCCCGACCCAGTAGGACAGATCCGTTTCTGGGTTATTGGGCTTCGAAAAAAGACCCAGTTCCCAATTCGGACCCTTTTGTAGGTGAAATTACTGTTTTACCCATGAGAGCTTTATGATTTGTGCCCGATTTGAACGGTCTTGATTTAATCCTATTTTTAGCCATGTACTGGACCTGATTAATCTCAAATTTTACAACAATTTTAATTAATTATTTGTGGTTTAACTATATCAGGTTTAGGGTCTAAGGTGCAGTAAGTAGGTTTATTAGTTTTGGTGATGTCACGGTGCTGTTGTAATATTGTCACATCAAGTGGTGGGGTGCGGCCTACATGGGTGTGTTCATTTGGAAAATTTTGCCGTACTGACCCACTTTTTGAAAATATTTGGCGCTCTGACCCACGTCCGAAAACAATTAGCGATCTGACCCAGTTTTGAACACGTCAGCATAAACCGTTATTGGAAATAACAGCATTGGTTATTTACGTGCCGTTATTTTCAATAACGGCATCTATATTTAAAAAAAGTGTCATGCCATTATTTGGAGTAACGGCATAGGTTGTTTTGTTTTTCGACAGCTTGTAGTCTACATTTAGAGAAAAAATTGCAAGTGTGAAAACCTTATAACAGATGCCGTTATTTCAAATAACGGCATTCTCAATACTGATGCCGAAAAATAAGTTAATTTTTTTATAAAAAAGTAACTTATTATTCATCCTCTCTGACGAATAAGTTATTTTTTTTTTAAATTAACTTATTATTCATCCTCTCTGTTTCCAAACAACGGTAAGAGTTCATTTATATATAACTGATGTTGTTATCTCTAATAACGGCATCAGTCATTCGAATGTCGTTATTGGGAATAACGGCATCAGTATATTTCTCTTACAAGTGTGAATCTTCTAACTTCAAAAAAATTCTAAATGCGAAAAAAACTTATAAATAATGTTGTTATTCCAAATAACGGCATAAAAAAATGTAAAATAGATGCCATTATTGAAAATAATAGCATGTAAATAACCTATGCCGTTATTTTCAATAACGGTTTATGCTGACGTGTCCAAAACTAGATCAGATCGCTAATTGTTTTCGGAAGTGGGTCAGGGAGCCAAATATTTTCAAAAAGTGGTCAGTACGGCAAAATTTTCGTTCATTTGATAGTGTAAGAGAGTGCGGTCATTTCTCCCCTCATTGACTCGGCGCAATCAGGTTATATCAAGGATCGTTTTATCCTGGATAGTGTAGCATCGGCTCAAGAGATTATCTCCCACTGCCATCACTCCCGTTCTGAAGGCATTCTCCTTAAGCTTGACTTCCAAAAAGCATATGACAACGTGTGTTGGGATTTCCTCTTTGATATTCTTCTCCATAGGGGCTTTGGACCTAAATGGATTGAGTGGATTAAATCCAGTCTCTATTCTGGCACGTCCTCTATCTTAATCAATGGTTCGGAAGGTAACAAGTTTAAGATTAAATGCGGCCTCCGCCAGGGGGACCCTCTCTCTTCCCTCCTATTCTCCCCGGTTGCCGACGTTTTCAGTAAACTTCTTCGAAATGCTTGCGAATGAAAGTTATTGAAGGCCTGGGATCTTTTCAACGCTTCAATGGAGTTCTGAACTTACAATACGCTGATGACACTATTATTTTCACTAAACCGAGCAGTCACTCCATGTGTTATCTTAAGCTTCTCCTTTATTTCTTTGAAATGGCGTCAGGCCTATCTATCAACATCCAAAAATCATCCGTCCTTTGGCTAGGAGGCTTACCCAATCGTCAAATCGAGGCCTCCAATCTTTTTAACTGTCCTATTGCTTTTTTCCCCACCACGTACTTGGGTATTCCACTTAGATGGGGCAAATTGCATAAATCTGACTGGTTTCCGCTTATTGATAAGATTGAAACCAGACTCAATGTGTGGTCGGGTAAATTGCTTTCCCGCGGAGGTAGATTAATCCTTCTCAACTCCGTTCTATCCGCTATCCCCCTGTATATGATGTATTTCTATTATCTCCCATCCTGGGTGATCAAGAGGCTAGACCAAATCAGGAGCAATTTTTTTTGGTCTGGCTCCTCCGGTTTCAAGCAAGGCTCTCACCTTTGCAACTGGCAACGTATCTGCTCCTCCAAAGAGAGTGGAGGATTGGGGGTTCTGAATCTCAGGCAACATAACACAGCTCTTTTGGGTAAATGGCTATGGAGGTTTCAAAAACATAACCATTTACCATGGATCCAATTCATCAAAGGGTATTATTTTGCTTCTAACAACTGGTGGGAATTCCACCCCTCTATTTTCCGTTTCGCTTCCTCTTTCTGGAAAGGGGTATGGAAAGCGGCAGCTGCCTTCAAAATGCGGTTTATCCCGTATCTGCTCCGACGGTTGCAAGACTAAATTCTGGACTGATTTTTGGATCGGCAACACTAAACTTTCCTCAGCTTACCCTCACCTCTTCCGTTTGGCTTCCAACCCCGCCGCTTCTGTGGCTGAGTCCTTCATTATGGTTAATTCTATCAAGATCTGGTCCACTCCATTCACTGAAGAGCTGTCTCCACTAGCAAGCTCTTCTTTTAATGAACTCATTTTGTCTTTGAATAACTTCGAGTGGCAGCCTATTGAGGACGTCGCTTGGCGATGGACCTCAGCCGGGTCCTTCACGGTGAAATCTTTTTACAACTTTCTCAACTTTAGAGGTATTCACTCCCCTTTCGCTAAATTCATTTGGGACTCCTGCGCTCCCCTTAAAGTTAAGATCACTTCATGGCTAGCTTTAAACAACAATCTGCTTACCGTGGAAGTTCTTAACAATAGGAATTTAGCTTGGGGACAGCTTTGCCCCCTGTGTTCGGAAGTAGGGGAAGACGTTAATCACCTTTTTGTTCAATACTCCTTCATCTCTCCTCTATGGAAAATTGTTTCTCTCGCTTGGGAAAACCCGACTATCCCATCCAACCTTGAATCATGTTGGTCATCTCCGGGATCGAATCCTAAGTTTTGCAAAGGATGGTTCCTTTCGATTCATATCATTATTTGGTTACTGTGGTGGGAAAGAAACAAGAGACTATTTAAGCATAGCACTTCGACTATTTCAACTATTATTGACGAGTTTTTATTTCTTTTTAAATTCTGGTCTTTGAAGTTAAATTTCGAAGCTAGGGACTCCCTCTTTATTCACAGACTTGAGGAATCTTTTATATGCCTTAGCAATCTTAATGCGTTATAAATGGCATTCTTTACATGTTGAGTTTCTCTCTATTTCCTGCAGGCTTAACGTTCAGGCTTTGCTGGTGTCATGACTTGGGATGCTTAATCTGTTGGTTTTTTCGGTTTGGTTGTGTCCGGGTGTGTTTCTTCTCACCGGTGTGTGTATCTTCTTTCTCCCTCCCTGGCTATTGTTACCATTGGACTGCTCTTTAGCTCGCTTTTGTTATACTGGACTATGGTCCTTTATTCCAGCGTGTCCTACGACACATCGTTGCCATCGTTTTCTTTGTTCGACGGACTGCTGTGTCGTATTTTTGGCAGAGCAGGGCTTCAATGGGGCTTATGTATATATTCTCTACGGTTCCTTCTTATGAACCTTAAGTCTGTTGGATGTTAATTTGATGTTCTTTCTTTGATTAGTGCATTCCTTTTTGTTGCTGGTATTGCTACTGTGTATGGTTTGGTTTTTTTAGGCCAGTTTTATGTTATGGTTGGGATTATTGTTTCTTGTTTATGCTTCGGAGTTCCTCTTTCATCCTACTTTTCATTTGAGGAGATCGTGGTATCTTTTGTTTTTCTAGCTAGGTTGATGCTCCGTTCTAGATTATTGGTTTGGGTTCCCGCATCATGGGATGGGTGAGCGTTTTGGTCGACTTGGATCGCTTCTCTGGCTCCCATCGCGTCGGCAGTTGTTGTCCTCCTTGCGGCTCGTTTCTCAGTGAGCAGCAGAGGCGTGCTCTTGTGTCCACTTAGTGAGCGCGGATGACCGTTCTTCTCAACGCGCTTTACTGGGAGCAATGGATTTTTGTTCGACGCTTCGCTGGGGGGCTCACCCATCCTTCATCCAAGTGTGAGACGATCTATTCACAGTTCTTTTCTGGGTCGCATTGATTCTGAGATCCCAGATAGCTTCTCGTCTCGATTGCGACCACTTTCTGATTGTATCGCTGTAGCTTTATTATTCGGATGTGTTCGCTTTAATTTCTTGTCCTCGTCTAGGTTTAATCGGTAGTTTGTTCTTTTGGTGGAAGTTTTCGAGTGGTTGTAGATGCTTGGTTTTACGGCTCGTAAAACTCTTTGGTACATTGGCTTATTTATATATTTTGATTATGGCTGGAGTCGTTCGACTCTATCCGATTACATCAAAAAAAAGATAGTGTAAGAGAGTGTGTGTACATCATTACGGATTACACTTTTAGTGAGTCCTAGTTCTTTTAATTAGACACATTTTGATGTCTAGTTTCAATGGCGCTTAAAGCTTTAAAAAAATATCCTAGTGATTAAGAAATGATCAAATAGAAACTCAATGACGAATATTACCTATAAACTGGTGTTCTCCGTGGCTTCTTTTTCTGCATTTTCTAGTGTTAATTAATTGATTTTTAACAAGTAGTTTTTCATCCAATTAAGCTGATGGACAATACGTTAAATGATATGACCAAATAAATTTGCATCAGGCACGTGACATTTTTGTACGGAACTGCTGGGTTCTATGCACTTGGTGCAGTGGTTGCTAACTATCGAGAAGACATAGCACGTCGAAACCGCAGTGAACGCTTTAAATTGATGGTGAATTCACGGATCGTATACTCGGCGTTGATAACAATAATTTACAATCAATAATTAACAATCAATCATATACAATCAATACTTCTCCTTCCAATCAATATTTCTCTTCCTTCCATGTCAAGTGTTCATGCGAGCATGAAGGCCTTTACCGAGTACATTATCAGATCGTTCACTACCAAGTCCTTCCCATAAAACCCCGGCTTGTTATTAGCTTATTTTCATCCTATGTGAGCATGCAAGAAGGTGTCTATGTTGTATGATACTAAGTGTGACTAATTTTACTCGTTACAGACAAAGCAAGAAGCAAACATAACAATTACACGCAATTTACATAATCTGGACAGCATGACATTGCTGTACAAAAATACAGATTACCGCTATTACAGAAAAGCAAATCTGGATCCGTCAAAAATTCTAGAAAGTAGACTATCTGCCGGTTCCAGCGAATACACATGTAACATCCTGAATTTTTTTAATTAAATAAGAGTTTGTTGATTTCACGTGTTTTGCATGTGCAAATTTATGTGTATTTTACCCTAGAAAATTATTTATTTTCATACCATGAACATTATTTTATTTCCTCTCTTTTGTTATTTTTAAAAGCCTATATAAATTCTAGGCCTAATTGTCTATTCTTAGCCCACACTAATTAATTATTTTAATTAGAAGTCCATGGATTCTAGAGCCTACTAATTTGAGCCCACTAGTTTAATTTTCTTTTAATTAGCACAACTTGTAGGGTAGACTAGTTTTGTAGACAATTAATTAAATGAATATGTACAACTAGTAACTAGGGGTGTATTGTGTGAGACGTGCATTGCACTAACACGTGTCTTGAGTTGTGCATAGGGTAGGCCGGAAATGAGCAAGAGAGAGTGGGAAAGTTGGTGTAGTGGAGAGGTGGTTTTGAGTTCATGGGTAGTTGCTTTAACTCCCTAGTTCATCCTAGCCCCTAATCCACAACCATCTATATCATCTTGGCCCTTCATTTCACTCTAAAAAATGTATAAATACCGCCTCCATCTCTTCATGCAATACACCTGAAATTTGGTAAAAAGAAAAAGAAAGAAAGAAATGATTGCGAGAAAAAAAATTGAGAGATTGTGAGTAAAAAGATTGAGTAGTGTTTGTGTGTGGGTTCTTGCACCATTGAAGGCCGGCTATCATCAAGAGAAGCAAGAGGAGAGATCGGGTTCCATCTAGTACAAGGAGGAGAAGGCAACTTGGTGGCACAATCTAGGAGGAGAAGGCTCGTTCGCGTGTTTAAAGAGATTTCTAGGAGTTTTTTTCATTTGTTTTTCTTAAAATAGATGGGTGATTTCTCGAACTTCTACTTTAGATACCATGCTAGAAATTGACATTGTGATCATGCTAAAATGAATAGGAAAAGAAATTGCCATGCATTTGTTTAAGGAGATTAAGAGGAAAAGAACACCAGGGTAATCTACATGAAAAAGTAGTAGAATAAATAGAATGTGTAATTGAGTATGTGTATGATGACTTGGTAGTTTACTTGCTTGCTAAAATGGTAGAATTATGATTTTTGTTAAACTTTGTCTATGCATGAAATGAAAGAAATAATATGTGAAAATTGTGCTTATGGCTAAATTATGGAATTTAAATTAGTATTCATGGAATATTAATAGATTGAATTGTGATAAAAGTGTGTTTCTTTTGCCATTTGCAAGTAGTGATGTAGTCACTTGATTTATTATCTAGATTGTCTTTTGAAACATAAGAAAATGAATAATTTTTAAAATAGAACTAAATTAAGAACTTGATTTCGTTAAAGAAAGGAAAAATAAGAGTTTGAACACATTGTGAATAAAAGGGGAATATGTTAATTAATGATACTTCTAAAAAGAAATTTTCTATGTCGAAAAAAAAACGTATTTTTGATCCACTTTAACTGCAACCTGTTACAATTGATAGTCGACCGAACTAAATTCGACAGTCGACTGTCAAGTGTTAAATTTTGAATTTTGTATAGCAGTAGACTTTTTCGTCTGTGAACTGAAGTTTCGCAGGACAGTCAACTGGCCATTTTCCACAGTCGACTATTGACTGTCTATTCTTGACTTTTAAAGTTTCTCACGACAGTCGACTGGCCATTTTCCATAGTCGACTGAACTGACTGTATGTTCTTGAGTTTTGAAGCTTCGCAGGACAGTCGACTGGCCACTGTTCAACAGTCGACTAAATTGTCCTGATTGTTGATTTTTGAGTTTTGAATTATTCATGAAAAATATTTCTATTACGTTTGACTTATTATGATTAGAATTTTGAGAAGAAGAATTAATATGATTTTTTTGGATATGATTCTTTTTGTAATTAAAGATACAAATATTTGTTGAACATAGAGAAAATTGTGAAAAGCTCAAAATGAGATTTTGACTTATAAATTATTGAGTAAAATTTAATATAAGATCACTTAAGATTATGCAAGTTGTGCATGAGAAAGAAATTGAAAAGAAACATGATGTAATGTGAAATTTGTGAACAAGTATACTCTTATTTTAATGAGCATGAAAAGGGAATTGAGACTAGAATTTTAGCTAAGTCCTCACGCCGGCAAGAATGAAAGTTTTGAAAAGAGAATTGTGATAAATTGAGACCAAGTTTGGGTCGTGGATAATAATTGATATTTTAAGACCGATGTAGAGGTAACGCTAAATTCTAGTGTGTTGATTTTTATTCATGATTCAATTACCTAAGGATTTAGACACATAGTGGAGATGTGATGAAACTGAAACACGTGCGAGTCACGTGCAAAACCAAAACAGCAAGACAGCACGCAAAGCACACAACAGCAACCAACTCCCTTCACCCAGAACAGCAAACACCGAGTACCGGATCCTTTTACACACAACAGCGAACACCTTAAAAATCCCACTGTTCTTCTTCCTTAACTTCGACAGAGAGAGAGAGAGAGAGAGCGGGAGAGGGAGATGGCGACTGCAGTAGGGGAGCGACGGCAGCGGCGGGGGTGACGATGATAGGCGGAGGCACTGCGGTTGGGAAGCGACGCAGCGACTAGATGGTGGCAGCATTCGAGCAACTCTGTTTTCACTCCGAAAACAAGGGAGGCAAAAACAGCGGGGTTCGGGGCTTGGACGACGATGACGACGAAGACTAGGGGGTCAGCGGTGGTTGCGGGGGGTGCATAGAGGGGCGAAGACGAGACGACGGTGAGGAGTGGTGGAGCGGCGATGGGTTCGAGCGGGATGAAGACGACGGCGAGAGAGATGGCAATGGGGATGGTCGGAGGATGGGAGAGGAGCGGTGGTTGGCGATTGGGTTCGGTTGAAGGCGAAACAGTGGAGACGGGATAGGGGGAGAGAGAAATTGCTTAAGAGAGATAGAGGAATTAATTAGGGTTTAATAATGGGTATTCATAGGGATTAAGGAATTGGGGTTTTGGGTTGCGGGTTAATGGGTTTAGGGTACAAGTTTAGGCTCCAAAAAGAGATGAACAAGCATAAAACAATGGGATGAACATATAGTGGAACAACTCAAACTCAAATCACGAAGAGAAAAATTTACAATGAGCCATAAATAGGAGAAAAGAGAACGGAATGATCAAAAATAAATAAATGGACCCAAGAAAAGCAAATTTATATAGTAGAAAGAATCCAGATACAATAATCAAGAAAGAAAATAAAAATACAAAAAAAATCCTAAGATAGGAAAATAGGGGTTACAATGCCTACCCACCTTACAAGAAGAATTTCGCCCTCGAAATTCATACAAGAGGTACATAGGGCGAACCCCGAAACAAAACAAAACAAACACTTCAAGCAAAACAACTACTCAAACAAATGAGGAAACTTCTCCTGAATGTCCTCCTCCAACTCCCAAGTCGACTCACCTGGCGAGTGAGGATTCCAAGAAACTCGAACCAACTTGATGACTCTATTCTTCAACACCTTCTCTCGACGGTCTAAGATAAAGACTGGTCGAGTTTCACAAAACAAGTCCGGCCTCACAGACAAATCTGAGTAGTCAACTACATGATTGTCATCCTTGATGTATTTCATGAGCTGAGAAACATGAGAAACATGGAATACATCATGGACACCCGCTAAAGCTGGCGGCAACGCGAGCCTGTAAGCTACCTTGCCCACACGTTCCACAATATCGAATGGACCGCCGAGGACTCAACTTGCCCCCACCTCCAAAACAGATAACACCTTTCCAAGGCGATACCTTGAAGAACACATGGTCTCCTGCCACAAACTCTAGAGGTCTACGACGATAATCAGCCCACTTCTTCTGCATAGCCTGAGCAGCTTGCCGCCTCTGGATCTGAACCACGGCATCAACTATTTTCGTGATCAACTCAGGAAGTTTCCTTTCGCCGATATCATCCCAACAGACCGGCGATCTACACTTGTGCCTATACAAAGCTTCAAATGGAGCAGCCTCGAGACTCGCCTGGTAACTGTTATTGTAAGAGAACTCGGCTAAGTGAAGATGACCTTCCCACGAACCTCTAAACTGAAGAACGCAGTAACTTAACATGTCTTCTAGGGTCAGAATTGTCCTTTCTGACTGCCCATCCGTCTGAGGATGGAACACTATACTGTAGCTCAACTTAGTACCCAAGCTCTTCTGTAGACTCTTCCAGAACTGAGACCTGAATCTCGTATCTCTATCTGATATGATGCTGACAATAACTCCATGCAGACGAACAACCTCTTGAACATACTTCTCAGCCAAAATCTCTGTGGACTGACCCACATGGAAAGAAATGAAGTGAGCACTCTTCGTCAGTCGATCCACTATCACCCAGATAGCATTATGACCCTTGGGACTCCTTGGCAAACAGTCACAAAGTCCATCGTGATATTCTCCCACTTCCACTCTTGGATCGGAAGAGGTTGCAATAGTCTCGCGGTCCGCTGATGCTTTGCCTTCACCTGCTGACAGATCAGGCACTGGGCGACAAATCTAGCCACATCCCTCTTCATACCATGCCACCAAAAATGTTGTTCAAGTCCCGGTACATCTTGGTACTACCAGGCTGAATAGAATAGGGGACCGATGAGCTTCCTCAAGTAGCTTCTACGTGACTTCTCCCCTAGATACACACAACCTAGAGCCAAAACGAAGCGACTCATCCGCATGAATGACCAAATTAGATCTCAAAACGGCTTCCACCTCACTTCGAAACTGCTGCAACTACGGGTCACCCACTTGGGCTCCCTTAATCTGCTCAATCAAAGAAGACTACAACTGCAACATCATGAACTGTCGATCTGATCCAGAAAGCAACACATCCAACTTCAGCCTCCTCATGTCCTCCACTATTTCCTTTTGCACAGTAAGGAACATAGCGGCAGGCCTCCTACTCAAAGCATCAGGCCCCAAGTTTACTCTGTCCTTGTGATACTGCAAATTGATGTCAAAATCTGCCATCAATTCTTGCCATCTCCTTTGCCTTATGTTGAAATCCTTCTGCATGAATACATACTTGAGGCTCTTGTGATCTATGAATATCTCCACTCTATCCCCAAGCAAATAATGCCTCCACAACTTCAAGGCAAAAACCACGGCTGCGAGCTCCAAATCATGCGTGGGATAGTTCTTCTCATGAGGTCTCAACTGGCTCGATGCATAAGCGACAACCCTGCCCCGCTGCATCAGCACTGCTCCCAGACCTCTACCCGATGCATCACAATGGATCACAAAACCACCCGAACTGTCTGGTATAGTCAGCACAGGCGCTGATGTCAACCGATGCTTCAACTCGGCAAAATCTTCATCACAAGCTTCATCCCAATCAAACCTCTGCTCCTTCTTGGTCAAACTGGTCAGAGGCCCAGCAATCTTGGAAAAATTCTGAACGAACTTTCGATAATAGCCGGCCAAACCCAAAAAGCTTCCCACCTCAGGAACAGACTTGGGATATGCCAATCCTTGACTGCAGAATTCTTCGACGGATCCACAGAAATACCAGCACCAGAAATAATGTGGCCCAGAAAAGCAACTCAATCCTGCCAAAACTCACACTTATTGAGCTTCCCATACAGCTGGTTCTCCCTCAAGGTCTGTAGAACCACCTTCAAATGCTCAGCATGATCTTCCCTATTCTGAGAATACACCAATATGTTGTCAATGAAGACCATGACAAACTAATCCAAGAACGGTGAGAATACCCGGTTCATCAGACTCATGAACACTACCAGTGCTTTAGTAACTCCGAAAGGCATCACCAAGAACTTATAATTCCCATACCTCGTTCGGAAAGCCATTTTCAGAACATCTCCTTACTTCACTTTAACTTGATGATACCCGAAGATCCAACTTCGAGAACACCGAAGCACCTTCCAGTTGGTCGAACAAATCGTCAATTCTCGGCAATAGATACTGATTCTTGACAGTGACATTGTTCAACTCTCTATAGTCAATGCAAAGCCTGCGGCTTCCATCCTTCTTATTGACAAACAGAACTGGGCCTCCCCAAGGCGAAACACTAGGTCTGATAAAATCCTTATCAAGCAGCTCCTGAACTTGCACCTTCAGCTCTGCCAATTCAACCGGTGCCATACGATACGGACTCTTGGAAATAGACGTCGTACCTGGCTGAACATCAATGTTGAACTCCACATCTCAGTCTAGCAGCAAACCGGGCAAATCCTCAGGAAAAAGATCAAGGAAATCCTGTACAACTAAGGGTGCAACAACCCCATCAGAGCTTAATGACACCAGCGAAATAGTCTTGGGATCCAGCGAGTTCTTGACAAGTCCAAATGGTGTCTCGCTTGCATGGAAAACAAACTTTTGTTAACCAGAAAGCCTAAAAGTCACCTTCTTCTCTCGGCAATCAATCACGGCACAAGAAACACCCAACCAGTCCATACCCAGAATCCGAAATTGGAATTGAGAATCACAATCAAATCAGCCAAGAAATCCACACCACCAATCAGCAACGTGCTTTGCTTACATACCCTAGAACAGACAATGACACCTACACCTGTGGTGATGTCCCAAGCTGCGGTATAATATCACTAGCCAATCTATGTTGATCAGCAAAACGGGAGGAAATGAAAGAGTGGGTAGCGCCAGAATCAAACAACACATGAGCTGGAAGGGAGAAGACTAAAATAACACCTAGAAGAGCAAGATCAAACAAAAGAATAAGGTGCTAGCAGGATATATACAAGAACAATTGTGCAAATGGAAAAAGGAATAACATCAAGGAATAAAAAGAATGGATGATTCCAGAATCAAAAGAGTACCGATACAAAATGATGAAATTGTACCCAGAAAGGAGTCAGTGAATAGAAGGGACCAAAAAGGATCAAAAGATACCCAGATTATGTTGGTTATTATATATTCATGTGATCAATGTGGTGTGTAATTACTGAGTTAACTCGGTTAGAGCCAAACTTGACTAATATATCAATCAAAGCCAAACCTCCATAAAGATAGTCATGTTTGACTTATATATTATCCAAGCCTGGTGCTCTGATACCACACAAAACCTGTCACGCCCTGCTTCCCAAAATACGGAATATGAGTACGTAACGTAGGCTCAGTAAATAATGTAAACACCATCCATAAGCTGTACCAGACTAACTCAGCAATCTGAAAGAATAAACACAGCCACATAAGAAAGATATAACCACATGAATCAAAGATAACTTCAATGATAAATGAAATAATCCAACAATAATAATATCCAACATCTGGGAATAAAAAGAACTCCAGGAACATGATCCCAAAACAAAGTACAATGTCATAACAATATTCAAAAAAAATAATCTAGCAGTAAATAGATTTAAGTAACGCAATTCAGCTCCATCTCTAGAATCGTTGCTCACCAATTCCTTCTGGTATAGTTCCTTCAGTACCAGTAAATTCTTGATCTAAAAAGAAAAAAAAATCTTAGAGCAAGTTGTGAACAGCAAGTAGAGATAAACAGATGATAAAGGAAGCATGTATATCAAAGGAAAGGGACAAGTTCAAAGTCAAAGAACAAAGCAAAGGCAGGCAATAATATCAAAGGTCTACAATTAATCGCATATGTAATGAGTGATGTCAAGTCAAGTTCAATATAAGATCAAGCATGAGATATCAAACGCAGGTTATTAATCATTTTATTAGTCTATCTAGTGCACGTACTACTACGTCTTACTCCACAGATTCGGCGCAAGCACAAAGTGAACGCTTTAGACTGATGATGAATTCACGGATCGTGTACTCGGCATTGATAAAAATAATTTACAGTCAATAATTAATAATCAATCATTTGCAATCAATACTTCTCCTTCCCATCAATATTTCTCCTCCTTCCATGTCAAGTGTTCATCGAGCATGAAGGCCTTTACCGAGTACATTTTCCGATCGTTCACTACCAAGTCCTTCCCATAATACCCCAGCTAGTTATTAGTTTATTTTCATCCTATGTGAGCATGCAAGAAGGTGTCAATGTTGTATGATACTAAGTGTGACTAATTCTACTCATTACAAACAAAGCAAGAAGCAAACATAACAATTACACACAATTTACATAATCTGGACAGCATGACATTGTTATACAAAAATACAGATTACCGCTATTACAGAAAAGAAAATCTAGATCCGTCAGAAATTCTAGAAAGTAGGCTCTCTGCTGGTTCCAGCGAATATATATATGACATATAAAAGCTATAGGAACTAGGGTGAGTCCTATTCTTTTCAGATTTTATGTTCAGACAGCAAGTTGTAAATTGTGTTCACATATTTGTTTCAGGTCAGAAAACTCATCAAATAAATCTATAAAAATTCAGGGCAGTTCCTACACATGTCTAGTCTCAGCTAGATTTATTTCAGATTTCTATTTTAGTTAACATGCTCAAATAAATTATGGAACAGCAAGATACACATGCATTTGGGAATCTAGAATTTCTAACACTGTTGCACTAAAATGATGATCTAACAGATTACACATCGGAATCCAAATGCGTAAAAAGGGTAGTAAACTAGACATCTGGGGCTAAATTTCATGTTTAGAAAGTTATTTCACAGGGTCAAAAATCTGATTCAAAAAGATACAAACGACAGTCCATAATTTATTTTGACATGAATAGGCAACAATTTAATCATACAACCAGAGAATTCATGCTAATTAATAGTCAAAGTGCCAATAGATGTTTAACATGCATGATTTCAGTTTTAAGATGCAATTTCACAGGCATGGTAATCAATTCACCAAATCAAATCAATCTAACATATCTAATTTACCAAACAATTCTATAACACATGGATCTAGTTACTTTTCATGTAAATGTGCATATGCAAGAAATAATAGGGACTAGGCTTTAGATCAAAGAGGTAAGCATGATGTTAAAAGTATATCGGGTTAGCTCGTGTAAACCCTCAATAAACTTAACGAAATTCAAGTAGCAGTACGATATAGAAAATGACTGGATCTACTTGCAGAGATCAAAGAAATCTTGAACAAAACAAACAACTAGTTCAAGAAGAGACTTGCCTGTAACTTAGTACATTCGAATATATAGAATAACAGGATAGGAATCCCGGACGATGAACCGAAACACGTGCGAGTCACGTGCAAAACCAAAACAGCAAGACAGCATGCAAAGCACACAACAGCAACCAACTCCTTTCACCCAGAACAGCAAACACCGAGTACCGGATCCCTCTACACACAATAGCAAACACCTTAAAAATCCCACTATTCTTCTTCCTCAACTTCGACAGAGAGAGAGAGCGGGAGACTATGATGGCGACTATGTTCGGGGAGCGACGGCAGCGGCGAGGGCAACAATGACAGGCGGCGGCACTGCAGTCAGGAAGCGACATAGCGAATAGATGGTGGCGGCATTCAAGCAACTCTGTTTTCGCTCCGAAAACAGGGGAGGCAAAAACAGCAGGGTTTGGGGCTTGTACGATGATGACGACGAGGGCTAGGGGGCCAGCGGTGGTTGCGGGGGGTGCATAGAGGGGCGAAGACGAGACGGCAACGAGGAGTGGTAGAGCGGCGATGGGTTCGAGCGGGAGACGACGGGGAGAAAGATGGCGATGGGGCTGGTCGGAGGATGGGAGAGGAGCGACGGTTGGCAATTGGGTTCGGTTGAAGGCGGAACAGGGGAGACAAGATAGGGGGAGAGAGAAAACGGCGGAAAGAGGGAGAGGAATTAATTAAGGTTTAATAATGGGTATTTACAGGGATTAAGGAATTGGGGTTTTGGGCGTGGGTTAATGGGTTTAGGGTACAAGTTTAGGCTCCAAAACGCGATGAACAAGCATAAAACAATGGGATGAACATATAGCGGAACAACTCAAACTCAAATCACGAAGAGCAAAATTTGCAATGAGTCACAAATAGAAGAAAAGAGAACGGAATGATCAAAGAAAAATAAATGGACCCAAGAAAAGAAAAATTATATAGTAGAAAGAATTCAGATACAATAATCAAGAAAGAAAATAAAAATACAATAAAAATCCCAAGATAGGAAAATAGGGGTTACATAGCACATGATTGATTAGTGTCCAAGAAAGCTATCAAGATCAGTTGCTATCATTCTATATTTGTGAGATTTTATCTGTATTTAATTGATTGGTGATTGATTAGTTTTTGGTAAGAATATAAAGTGGATTTGTTATGAACAGCACGATAACGGTGGACCGCACCTCATGACGGTGGACCGCATCGCAGTCGACTGCACTTCACAATTACGTAAGAAGCAGTCGACCCTTCATCTCTCGACTTTATGTCAGAGAGATGAACGGTCGACTACACCGTAATTGCGGTCGATCAAACTTTGCGCTGTTCATACTTTTGTAATGTATCGTTTCTATTTTTGATCGATACACTTCCCAATCTATATATTTAGACGAACCCACTGTGTATTTTTCACCTATTACTTCTGAGAAAAATCTTCGGAACTAATCTTTCAACAATCAATCCGAGTGTGTGTGATAACTATTTGTATTCTTGGATCATTAAAGATCTTGAGCTTTTTCTTTTTCTTCCACTTCGGTGAGATTGACGGGACTTGTGTTAGAAGTCCTGTGGGTGTAATAGGTCTCTCGGCCTGAATCCGAGAATCACTATACAAGGGTTTGAGTGTAGTGAAACGCTTGTGGAGAAGAATTGCTACAAGTAGGTGGTGTGGACGTAGACCTGGGGGTCGAACCATGTTATATCGCTGCGTCACTTTTGCTATCTGTGTTTTCTCTTCTTATCTCTTTTTATTTATTCTGCACTTTACTTTAATTATTTTTAATTCAGCGTTCACCCTCCCTAGGGTGATTTACAGTGGTATCGGAGCGAGGTGCTTATCAAAAGCTTAAAATCTTAAGCAAAATGTCCAATGGCCGAAATCCCTCCTCCCGAAAACTTGTACTTATCGAAGTCATCCGTCTCCAATGGGACAAGTCTTACACGCTCACCATTTTTTGATGGAAAATGCTATGATATTTGGAAAGTTCATATGTCTTATTTTCTATAGATGCTTGGAGAAGAAGTATGGAATGTGTGCATTAATAAAGCAGACATTCCGGATAGCGACAGAAAGACAGCTATCACAAAAGCAGAGCCAGAGCTCAAGACAGAAAATTCCAAAGCTATGAAGGCTCTCTATGCAGGGTTGAATAATGAAGAACTAATGCGATGCGGGCAAAACTGTACGATAGCATACGAGATCTGGAACAACATGCTGAAGCGGCATGAAGGAACCGCCTCTGAGGTAAAAGCTAAAGTAAATTTATATTTTTATAAGTTTGATGTGTTTCGTATGTTGCCAGGAGAAAATGTGGATCAAATGCTTGCCCTCTTCGATATCATTGCCCACGAACTTGAGAGTTTAGGTAAGGGGTTGGATGATGACCGAAAGGTCGGAAAACTCATAAGTTGTCTCACGCCAGAGTGGGATGTAAAGGCTGCTGCAATGAAGGAGACCCTTGAAGAAAAGGGATTTGACTACTACACATTCCACGGAAAGCTGAAGACATACGAGATAGAGATGACGGATACCAAAAGATATAGACAAAACATCGGGATTGAACCAAAAACCGAAGAGAAAACCATTGCACTGAAAGCAGAAAAATCCTGACCATCAAAAGCAGATTCAGACCGTGAGGAGTCAGACGAAGATATCGCCTTATTGACCAAGCAATTTCGTAAG
Organism: Hemerocallis citrina; assembly: GCA_017893485.1. Taxonomy (NCBI): domain Eukaryota; kingdom Viridiplantae; phylum Streptophyta; class Magnoliopsida; order Asparagales; family Asphodelaceae; genus Hemerocallis; species Hemerocallis citrina. Next base: position 111,680,526 of record CM030364.1, on the reverse strand, counting down.
TACCTCAAACATAAAAAATATGGCAGGTACCAGGGAGAAAGAGAGAAGGATAAAGATAACGTGTTCTACAAGTACAAGAAGCCTGAACACATCCGTGCAAATTGTCCTGTCTCACAGGACAGGAATAGGGACTACTACTGCTCAAACCCGGGCCTGAAAAAGAAGGCGTTGAAGGCAACATGGCTAGACTCAGATTCAAGTGAGGAAGAGCAAGATTACAACGATGTCGGCTTCATGGCTCTTGGGAATGGTGAGGTGCAATCACCATCTCAAGAAGAGGTAATCGAAGAACCTACTTATGATGAGCTAGTAGATATGTGTAATGGATTAAAAGACTATGTTAAGAAACTGAATCGTGAGCTAAGGTAATATAAACAAATTTTAAACGAAACACATGACTCTTGTATCGCTAAAAATCAAAAACTGAAAAATAAAAATGCGTTGATCATAGAAAAATTCGAGTCATTTAGAAAAGATCATAATGTATTGGTAGAGGAAAATGATCTTTTAAAACAACAAATTCAAGAATCCTTAACAATACATGATGAGCACTTAAGAAAAATTCATGAAAAATCTGTTTATATAGCTAAACTTACAGATGATTAAAAGAATGCAAAAGAAAATTTGATGAGGTAGTGGAAGGATGTAATGAAGCCCTTGAACAAAATAGAACACTTGATGCTACACTAGACACTCTTCGTTGGAACACAAAAGATGATGAGATGACTAGAAAAAGACTTTGTAAAAGAGTAATTGAGCTTGAAAAAATTGTAGAAAAATATGAAGGTCCCAGTTACCTTATTACAAAAAATTCAAGATCCTATCACGATAACCGAGGGCTTGGTTACGAAGAGCCAATACACCATCAAAAATTTAAATCATTATTTCATACACACTTGCACAATCACCAACATAATCACAAACCAACTCAAAACTATGCAAGTGTGATGACTCAAGACATAGTCGTATCACATGTCATTACTGTTGTAGACTATGATATATTTCGTATAACTGTTCATTAAAAAGGAATACTAACTTTGTATGGATAAGAAAGAATGTTAATGCAGGTTCAAAACCAACTTGGACTCCTACAAAATTTCATGTAGGTGGTTCGATGCCCTCAACTAAGAAGATCGCAGACACCTTGATAGAAGATGCTCGAGAGGCTCATCAAGTTATACTAGCAACCTGCATCTCTATCAAGGAAAAAGGAGAAGGACCCTGGTCCTTCAAATAAGTATAGCACCAGGTAAAATCTACACTTGCTTGAATCTATATTAAATATTAAGATTACTTATCCCCTAAATAAAGTGTCTAGCGCATCAGTTTTTTATCTTTGAAATATATGAAATGTGTGAATTTTACATCATCTGAACAGATCACAACAAGTTCAAAATTTTGAAGAAAATCACTTTGTAAAAACTGAATGATCGGTCGACCGACCGGTCGACTGTACTACTCATTAGTTCTTGATCAGTCAAAAAATGAACCGGTCGACCGTCCACCCCTCTCTCACAAATCACCTAATTAAAACTTCCTCTTCCGCGTGGTGCAGCCTGTAATATCCCGGACGGATATTATATTTATATAATTCTTATTTTTTTTAAAGTTAAAATATTTTTATAGAAATTACTTGGTTTTTCTAATAAAAAGTTATCTGGATATATATACTAGTAAGTATATACAGGTATTGTATCAGTTTTTTGCACTTGTACAAAATCTTGAAAAATCCCGGACAGATATTAAAAATTAATATTTTATTAATATTTTATTTTTATTTTCAGGAATGAAATATTTTTGGGGGATATTACCCGGTTTTGTTAATAAACATTATCTATACGTATATACTAGTCTGTATATATCTGTTTTGTATCAAATTAATATTGGAATCTTCCGAGCCGGTAATAAAATTATTTTATTTTTATTTCTTAGAATTAAATTATTTTTGTACAGGTTGATTCGTTTTCAAGGATAAAAATTATCTATATATGCAGATATATATATGTGTATGAATTGTATCGATTTCGTACGTTTGTACGAAATCGTGTAGTATGTGATTTGGGAAAAATATCTTTTATTTTTGATCCATCATGATGAGATGAAGGGTTAGGATTGGATTAGGGTTTGATTGCAAATTTATTGGGTTTGATTGCAATTTAAATTTGCAAACAAAATTCCAATTGATTAACCATAAGAACAAATGTCACTTGGCTTCATTCTCACCCACATGCTCATTCACCCATCCCCTATAAAGCACCCCCCCCCCCCCCCCCACACACCCCCCCCCCCCTTGGCCGGCCACACTTAGAAAAGGGCAAGAAACCCTCTTCATTTGGTGTGTTTCTCCATCTCCTTTTTATCTCTTTCTCTCTTTAAAATTTCTTCTACTCCTACTCCTTGTTTTAATTAGAAAAAATTGAAAGAAAAGAAAAAAAAGAGAGGATCAAAAATCAAAAGAGAAAGAGGTTTTTCATGGTATCTCTTTCTTGAAGTGTTCTTGAGGTGCAAGAACAAGGAGTAAGGAAGAGAAGGCGTTCTTCCTACACGATTTAGGGTGGGGGTTTCTCATTCTCAAGCTCGTTTTAGTATTATTATTGTTATTATTGGTGTATGTGGTTGTATTGAGTTAATTTCATGTGCATATGGACTAGAATAAAGAGCATGCAAAGTTGAAGTGGTAGAACAAAAATTAGAGCGATAAAGATTCAATATTTGTTGTTTTAGGGTTAGAATTGTTTAACTATGTTAAAAGAGGAATTTTGAGCCCAAATTTATTTTAGAGGTTCTTAGGGGTGTTTTTGCCTTGAAACTCGCTGTTTTGGGATAGTTTTGTATTATGTTCGAAGGGCTGAAACTTGGAGTTCTTTACGGAATTTGGAGAAGTGATCAACTAGGAAGTTGTAGTAGACGTTCTCACCTTTCGAAAATGCCCTATTTGGTCAGATTTCGATAAGTGGTGCAGAAGTTATGGCCGTTACAAAACAGAGCAGCCAGCTTGGCTGAAAGCGCTCACTGTTTTGCTTAATTGTTGTTTTTAGGCCTTTTACTTACGAAATCTGAGGAAGTGACCAACTAGGAAGTTGTAGTAGACGTTCTCACCTTTCTAAAATGCCTTATTTGATCATATTCCGATAAGTGGTGTAAAAGTTATGGCCGTTACAAAACAGAGCAGCCAGCTTGGCTGAGAGTGCTCACTATTTTGCTTAATTATTGTTTTTGAGCCTTTTACATACGGAACCTGAGAAAGTGACCAACTAGGAAGTTGTAGTAGACGTTCTCATCTTTCTAAATTTCCTTATTTGGTTATATTCCGATAAGCAGAGTAGAAGTTATGCCTTCTACAAGACACAGCAGCCAGCTTAGGCTGTAAGCTCGCTGTTTGACTTGTTCAATGTTATTGTATGTCTTACTTACTGAATTTGGGAAAGTGTTCGACTAGAGAGTTGTAGTAGAGACTATAAACTTTCCAAAATGTCCTATGTGGTTAGATTCCGATAAGCGGAGTAGAAGTTATGTGCTTTGAAAGTTTTCAGCTTTGCCTGTCTTTTGTTAGTTTTTGCGTGTGTTCAAGGAACGGTAGATTGAGTTCCATGAGAAATCTGAAAAAGTCATCAACTTGAGAGTTGTAGTATATGTTCCCAACTTTTTAAATTGTATGATTTGGTTAGATTCTGATAAGTAGAGCAAAAGTTACAAGCTCTCAAAGTTTTCATCTTTGGCTGTCTTTTGTTAGTTTTTGCATGTGTTCAAGGGACGGTAGATTGAGTTCCATAAGGAATCTGAAAAATTCATCAACTAGAGAGTTGTAGTATATGTTCCCACCTTTTTAAATTGTATGATTTGGTTAGATTCCGACAAGTAGAGCAAAAGTTACAAGCTCTCAAAGTTCCAGCTTTGCTGTAGCTTTGGCTGTCTTTTGTTAGTTTTTGCGTGTGTTCAAGGGACGGTAGATTGAGTTCCATAAGGAATTTGAAAAATTCATCAACTAGAGAGTTGTATTATATGTTCCCACCTTTCTAAATTGTATGATTTGGTTAGATACAGACAAGTAGAGCAAAAGTTACAAGCTGTAGAACTTTCAGCTTTTTGTTGAAAATCTGCAGTTTGGTTAACTGTTTGCGTGTGTTCGTTGGGTAGGAATTTGGAGTGCCTTAAAGAATCTGAGAAAGTGGTCAACTGGAAAGTTGTAGTAGATGTTACCACCTTTTCAAATTGTCCAGTTTCATTGATTCTGACAAGTAGAGCAAAAGTTACAAACTATAGAAGTTTCAGTTGTTGAAATTCTGTAGTTTGGTTAACTGTTTGTTTGTGTTCAATGGGTTGGAATTTGGAATTCCTTACAAGATCTGAAAAAGTATTCAACTAGGAAGTTGTAGGAGATGTTCTCACCTTTCTAAAAAGTCTAATTTTGTCGAATTTCGATAAGCGTAGCACTGGTTGCTTCTAGGCTGTTGGAAGATTTTTTTGTCGCTTTTGGGTTTTTCTTTGGTAGTATGTTTATTTTTGACTGTTAGAAGATTCTTCTGTTGCTTCTAATTGTATAAGATCGAGTTTTACTAGTAAGCGCGTCTGGTTGCTTCTAGGTTTTTAGAATACCTGTATGGTTGCTTCTGTATGTTGTTGTCTCATACGCAGCTCGCCTGGCTCGTATGTAGTTGTTAGTCTTATACGTAACTTATTTGGCTCGTATGTATGTTGTTGTCTCATACGCAGCTCGCCTGGCTCGTATGTAGTTGCTGGTTTCATACGTAGCTTGTTAGCTTGTATGTGTTTTGTTTACTCGTATGTAGCTTATTAGCTAGTACGCAGTTTTGTTGTGCTCGTCTAGGGTGATATTATTGCCCTAGGGGCCATCGAACATCAAGATGTGTATTTATTTTATACCTAAGGGACTGTGGACGAGTCATTCCTCGTGTACCGTCGAATCTTAACCGCTGTAGGTTGATCGCGGACCAGAGCGTAAACGAAATCCAAGTTCAGTGTAGTAGCATGCGAATACGTTCATATTGCCGGGGTCTTGGATCGATAGACCATGAACCGGATCCTTAGGGATTCTGGGGTAAGTCTAGGTTGAGCGCCTAGTAAAATTATCTTGCGAAGTCTAACTTAAGCCCTAACATATTGTGTTGTCATCCCTCGGTTTGTTTAGGGTTAGTGACATCGTTAGGGTAGTAACTTATGGCTATTACTATTTAACCTTTATTTATTATCATTTTCGCCGAAGGGAAGGAGTTGGTGTTAAGGGTGATACTTTATGATCCAACGTGTCCTATAGGCCGGCACTAGGTGGTGTTATTGGGTTGTACCCTTCTTGTCAAAGGGATACAGTTTGTGCCTTCTCATGGGTTGGGAGCACAGGATCCGTATCTCGTCTGTTAATTTCTGAAGTGCCATGATAAGGGTGGGCGGAGCTAGGAGATGGACCCCCGGAACTCCGTCATGTTCTATGCCGGGGAAGCGAACAGGCCATAGACTACATCTATGAGTTAGGGTGCCGCAGGGGATGCTTCGAGCTAACCTGTGCTGCAGTAACTCTGAGGGTCCGTCTGGTTTTTGAATGAGGTCTGATACGTCGGGTAGTAGTGGAAAACAGAGACACCATGATCTGACAGCGAATGGCAGGATTAGACCGTTTCAGGACAACCTCATCCGTCACGTTGTATCTTCAGAAATAAGTTGAGTACAAGAATAGAATTCATGGCGCGGGTTCAAATCCCTATATATGAAGAAACGGCTTATTATGGGCGTATGTGGTATGGGACACATACTATTCCGGAGACTCGCTTGCATTAGAATAAGAGCATCCTCGCAGTAGTTAATCTTGCATTAGAGTCTAAGTCATAGCATACACTGACACATCAATTATATATACATGTTTCTCTTTTCATCAATCTGTTTGCTTAAAGTTGAGAATCGCTGCTAGTCATCATCCTTAAAACGTTAGTATATGTACTGACGTCCCCACTTCTATAGGTACTGGATTGCGGAAGTACAGGTACAAGATTCAGGAGGGCTCAAAGCAAGAGAAGTATGAGTCGATTTTATTTAAGTTTTCCGCTGTAATATATGTTGATTACTATTGTTTCTTTGTAACAATTGTTGTAATTTATTTATTTGTTGGAAAGCAACCAAGTAAAGTACCAAGTGTTTTTCTTTATTCATTGTACTCTGATGTAAATTGTTAAAAGTTGTAACACTTGGAATTGTAAAGGTATTATTGTAACACCGTTGTAATGTATTGCAATTTTGTAATATTTGGACTTGTAATACATTTGTGTTGAATAAAAAGTTTTAAATTTTTCTATTTTTTCTGTGTATTGTGGCTAATTGAAGGAAAGATTCTGGCTTATGTCACGGCTTTCCAGTGTATGGAAATCGGGGCATTACACAGTCGACCGCATCTGTGAACCGATCGACAGACCCAGTTGGTTGACTTGCTGTTCGTCTTCCAATATAAATACCCCTTCATCCCTTACCTCCCAAACCACACAAAAACCCTAGCCCCCATACACAAACCCATCAAAGAAACATCTCATCTCTCAATATTCTCTTCAAATTTCTCAAGTGCTCTTTCCCTCTTTGTCTCAATGGCTTCCTTTTCTCACAAATCGAAGGGCAAGAAAGCTATTGTCTCTAAATCCGTCACCAGAGATGGTATAATCTTTCGCAACTCAAACTGTGCTGATCTTTACTTTTCCTCTCTTTGGAATGCCTTCATTGTTGCCAATCAGGTAATTAACTTTATCATCTTTAGGGGGTCAATTTTCTGTTATGGTTAGGATCCTTAGAGACCTTGGGTGGAAAAACTATCTTACTACACCTAGCACCCACTCCGAGTCATTGACTCGCTAATTCTATGCCAACCTTAAAGGCCTTCAAGATGATGATCTCACCCTCTCCTCTATCATTCTTGGGATAAGAGTTAGAGTCACTCCCAAATATCTCCGTGGGAGATATGAATTTCCCGAAGGGGAATTTGATGCATATCATCTAGATTTTAAAACCCTTAATTATAAATCTGGTCATGACAACAATACTTTCAAATCAATGATCATCCAACTCGAGATCTCTCGTCTTCCTCGTCCCGCTCCCACAAATTTTACTGATACAGCTCGGGTTCTAAATAAAATTGTCAATGCTGATATTTGGCCCCAAAAAATGACAAATCAGAAATTCGGGTAGATCAATCATTTATTATTTTTCTTATTCTTGGGGAATATAAGTTCAATCTTGCTACATTCATCATTCGCACGATGAATTATGCAACCTCTACAAATCGTGGTCTCTCGTTCAGCTCTCGTATATACAACCTTGCCATTGACTCTCGGATTGATGTCGAAAATTTTCTCCTAAGCAAAAACCATATGCCCATCCTTCCTCAACAAATGGGCATCGATGTACCGTTCACCGGCGGACTCGTCATCGTCAAGCCCAACAACAAGAGCGCCGATCCGAACAGCCCCAACAAACCTCTTCCGCCTCCCGTCGCAAGAACACCACCCCCTCATCCTCATCTTCATTTGTGACTCATGAGCAGTTTGCTGCTCATCAAATGCAAATGTATGGCTATTATGTCAACACAATTGAGTGCTTGCAAGGAAAGGAAGATTGGGAAATTCTTCCTCCCCCAAATGAAGAGGAAAATGATGATGAAGATGATGGCCATGAATGCTCAATTGTAATTGCTAGATGTAATATCACCATGAATGCTCTTTATTGTCATGTAATATCCTGTAATTTGCTATAATAACTCAATGCTTGCAAAATGTTACATATCCAGTTGATTGTCTGTTTTACTATCATGTATCAGTATTTCAGTCGACCGTGCGGTCGACCAGTCGCTCCTCTGGAATCTTGAACACAAATCCACTCTAAGAACCACTATGTTTTCAAAATTTTTGGCTTTCAGTATTTGCGGTCGATCGTGCGGTCAACCGGCTCAGCCTCTGTCTTGCGTTTTGTCTTTACAAGATGTGTGGTCGACCGTACGGTCGACCAGTTTGTTCTCGGGTTAATTTTTTACTTGTATGCTTAATTGGTGTTGCGGTCGACCGTGCGGTTGACTGGTTCTTTTTCTTGGTTACTCAAACTCTCTATTTATCTTTTCTATACTATAAGCTTCTTGATATTCATTATTCACTTCTTCTTCTATTTTATGCCTCACATCTGTATTGGAAAATCTCAAATCTATGATACCATGAAGAGCTCTCCCTATATATCAAAGAGTTTCGCTATCAACGGTATCAGTATCATGTAAGTAGATTTTCCTCCGTTTTCAAAATTATTATATTTCTCAATACTCACTCTTGTTTTTTTGGTTCGCTTAATTTATGTTCTTCTCATTTACAAATTGCTTTTGGGGGAGTATGTTCTCCATGTCTCTTTTGCCCCCTATTGGTGTGTTCCAAAAAGGGGAAGAATATTTTTATGAATCTTATGAATGTTTTTAACACTGAAAGTAAATATTTTTTTCTATCTTCTATGGAGTATTGAATTAAGGGAGAGTATTTGTATTTACAAATCTCTCTTAAAATCTCTTTACCTATGAAAATCTGTGTTACAGGAAGTACTAAATTCAGGGAGAGTATTTATATGCCTAATTGTTTAATTTTTACTTTCAATATTCAAAGACATGTTTTGTTCGCACCAAAAGGGGAAGATTGTTGACTCTTAGTTTGGTGTGCACAAAACGTGTCTATAAATACTAATAAGTTTAAATTGAGTTGTTCAGATTTTCAGGATCAAATAATATTAATAAGAGATCCAAGAGAGATTCAAGAATATTCAAAGAAGGAAAGCAATAAAGAAAGATTGCAAAAGAAGAAGATATTCAAAAAGAGCACATGATTCATTAGTGTCCAAGAAAGCTATCAAGACCAGTTACTATCATTCTATATTTGTGAGATTTTATCTGTATTAAATTGATTGGTGATTGATTAGTTTTTGGTAAGAATATAAAGTGGATTCGTTATGAACAGCGCGATAATGGTCGACCGCACCTCATGACGGTCGACTGCATCGCAGTCGACTGCACTTCACAGTTACGTAAGAAGCAGTCGACCCTTCATCTTTCGACTTTACGTCAGAAAGATGAATGGTCGACTGCACCGTAATTGCGGTCGACCGAACTTTGCGCCGTTCACATTTTTGGAATGTATCGTTTCTATTTTTTATCGATACACTTCCCAGTCTATATATTTGGACAAACCCACTGTGTATTCTTTACCTATTACTTCTGAGAAAAAATTTCTGAACTAATCTTTCAACAATCAATCCGAGTGTGTGTGATAACTATTTGTATTCTTGGATCATTAAAGATCTTTAGCAAGTAAACGGCCAGTATGGTACTGACAGTCTATTTGGTAGTTCAGATACTGGATCCTTACTTTCAAAAATACTAATAATAGTAGTAGTAGCAGCAGCAACAATATAGATTGCAAGTGATCCAGCCCTTCCAGTTGGACCAGTAGATAGAGGATTTGGAATGTCCTACGAGCTTCTGCATGGCCGAGCCGGTTTCCTCTACGCTGCCCTCTTGATTATCAGTTACCCTGGGTTGGGAACAATACCGGCACATATTCTAGACCCAAATGTGGAGGCAATTCTGGCTAGTGGTGGGGCCGGCTATTCTAACAATCTAGACTGCCCATTGATGTACAGGTGGCAAGGGACTAGGTACTTGGGGGCTGCACATGGGCTTCCAGGCATTCTGCACGTGCTTTTCCATTTCCGGCTCAAAAGGGAGGATCTATAACTATTATAATGGGAGAGATGGGGTTCCAAACAAATAAACAATTTTTTATTGTTTTTTGAATGTGTGCAAACACGTGCAGCGCACGTGTTGGTAGGTTTTTTTTTTGTCCTTTTCCTTCCTCCTCCACGTGCATCGCACGTGCATCATACTAGATTTTTTCTTTTTTGTCCTTTTCCTTCCTCCTCCACGTGCATCGCACGTGCATCATACTAGTCTTGATAGTGTGAGGGAAGCTGTTAAGTATATGGTGAGAAACCGATTTGGACATAGTGGGAATTATCTCGAGTGAGGGACACCGAAGGGATTGGCTAGTTCAGTGGTCTGATGGAGCTGGGGGTGTCGCAATCATGCCTTACAAGGCGGCTCAGGTTATAAGTTATCACTATAATCGTAAAATAGTCTGATTATTATTACGTTGAAGATATCTATTAAAGTCGGTGCTTGTTTTATGCAAATTAACCAAGAGATAGTATAGTAACGGCAAATTTATAGCTTGATCTGTTTGAATTTACCTCACATGTGTTTCTGATCACTATTACCTCACACGTGTTTCCTGGTGAAAGAAATCTACAAAGCTGCGATAGAAGCTGGTGAAGTTGTGTGGGGCGAGGATTGAACCATAAAGCTGGTCTTTGTGATGGCGTAGCAGGAAATGCGTATACTTTCTGATATGGCTAAAAATAGAGTTAAATCGGAACCATTCAAATTGGGCACAAATCTTAAAGTTACAGGGGCAAGGTGGCAAGGTGGTAATTTCACCTATAAGTTATCACTATAATCATAAAATAGTCTGATTATTATTATGTTGAAGATATCTATTAAAGTCGGTGCTTGTTTTATGCAAATTAACCAAGAAATAGTATAGTAACGGCAAATTTATAGCTTGATCTGTTTGAATTTACCTCACATGTGTTTCTGATCACTATTACCTCACACGTGTTTCCTGGTGAAAGAAATCTACAAAGCTGCGATAGAAGCTGGTGAAGTTGTGTGGGGGCGAGGATTGAACCATAAAGCTGGTCTTTGTGATGGCGTAGCAGGAAATGCGTATACTTTCTGATATGGCTAAAAATAGAGTTAAATCGGAACCATTCAAATTGGGCACAAATCTTAAAGTTACAGGGGCAAGGTGGTAATTTTACCTACAGACAGGTCCGAATTGGGAACTGGGTCTCTCCTCTTGGACCCGATAACCCGTGAAAGGATCTGTTCAGCTGAGAACGGATCACAACCCATTAAGGACCAGGTCAACAGGATATGAACAAATCCTGACCCGTCCTTATCTGCTGGAGGTTGTTTTAACCACTTCTATCCAGTCACACCGGGAAGTAGGGATTCGTTCTTATCCTGAAGCAAATCCCCACGGCGACTATAAATATCCCCTACCTCCTACCGTTACAAGGCGATCACTCTTTGTCTACCTAAACTCTTTTCCTTTCCTTTTCTGAATATGGACAATAGCGTCGGAGGGTTCATCGCCGGAATCCATCCCGGTGTTTCGAACGTTTGTGCAGGTCCACGGGAGCACCAAGGAGTCAACCTACCAGCAGCGAAAGAGGTCAGATCCAGCCATTCGAGTTCTCGCGAATCTACAAATTCTATCGATTGCCCCCATACCAGATTCAGCGGCAACAGATTGGCATCGTCTGTGGGAACACTCGAATAGCAATCCGACCATCCTCCTTCAGCTAAAGCTACTCTAGCTATGCCTCCCAAGAGGAAGTCCGAACCTCCAACCGTAGAACAACCTCCACTATTCCTCCTCCTCCTCCACCGGACGATCTCCTTCCGCCAGTCCAACCGGCCCTTCGGCTCGAACAACTGAATCCTCAGTCCATCCAGCAGCCTCTAGGGCCCCAAGCGACTGTTGGGGAGCCCTCTCGGCGAAGCCACCAGAAGCATCCTCTGCACCAAGTTCCAAGTTCGGGTCTCCATCCACAACGCCTCCATAGATTCCATGGCCTCCCATAGCCCTCCAACACTGAAGGATCTGCGGGATGTGCTCAACAACCGACAGAACGAGCCCGAGCCCGAGCCCAACCTTCGGATCCGCCTGGACGAGAGGCGGACCCGCGATGCGAACCCTCGTAGAGAGCACCAGAAGGAACGGTCCCCCCGCCGGAAAGACCACAGGGGGTCCAACTCTCCCAGGAGGCGGACAGAGTCGCCCCAACACCACCAGAGAAGAAGCCGCTCCCCGTGTAACGACCCGAAGAATAGCATATGGCTATTTTGCATCGAAATGTATGCGCGATTGAGAATTTCGCGCGATTATGTATTTCTGATAACAATTATTTTCAATTGAGAAATATAAGATATATTGTCTACCTTATTTTATTAGTATTTTCGTATTAAATTATTTTATACGGATTATCTACGAAGTAGTTTGAATGTATTTTGTATTGTTTGGATTATTAAAGTAGAGAGTTGGGCTTTATTTGGAAATGTATTAAAGCTAGAGGGCTTATACGAAAAATTCTCTTAGATATTTATCTATCTATTATTATTTATTCGCTTTTTTACAAAAAACCCCTTCTCTCTCTCCCCTTCTTCTCCTTCTTCTTCCCTTCTTCTTCTCCTTCTTCCCGTTCGTTTCCCAAACCGAACCCATGGAAATCCCCGAGTCCTCCTCTCCCTTCCTCCTCCTCCCGTTCGCGCACAGCCGAAGGGAAAGAACCCCGACCCTCACCTCCCCTCTTCCTCCTCCTTCCTTCTGTTTCCCTTCCGATCGAAGAGAACCCACCCCGGCCTCTTCCTCCCTTCTCCTTCTCCGAGTCACACCCAACCGACGGGAAACCCACACCTCCGCCATCTCCTTCTTCTCCTTCCCTTCTTCCCTTCCTGTTCGATCCCGAACACCAGGAACCCATCGATCGCAAAGATCCTCCCCACCTCAAATCCCCTCCGATCCTTCGTCAAATCCAAATTAAAGTGAGGGGAAGACTAAGTGAGGGATTCTCTACATGGTGGTAGCGTTGGATTTTCGATTGGATTCGGGAAGGTAAAACCCTAACTATTTTAGTGTATAGAATTTAGTTGGGTTAATTTTATTGAGTAGGAATGTTAGGGTAGAGAGATTTTGAGATGTTGGAAATTGTAGATGGGAGAAATTAGTAGGTTATTAGAGAGACTGTGAGTTGTTAGTAAATTAGGAATTTGAGTTTGTAAAAGAGAATTATATGGATATGAATTAATTCTCGGATAGTAGTAGAAATCATAGTTGAGCGACTAGAATATTTAGGGGCTGATTTAGTAATTAATTGGGGATGAAAATACCATAGGTATTAGATTATCACGTGCATCGCACGTGGATATCCCAAGTGTTCAATAAACGCTTGTGTGATATTTGGAATAGCGTTATTAGCTTTTATGATTGGTTTGAGTTATTTGAGTTTAATTACTTGAAATTGATGATAGGATATATTGCGACCTTGGAGGCGAGGTGGCATGGCGCTTCGGATCTTCGCGGAATATGTGAGTTATATTATTTATATATTTTCGTGATTTTAAGAAATATAGTGAGTTAGTATATTTATATATTTTGTGGTTTGATGAATATGTGAGTTGGTTTCTTATATATTTGTGTGGTTTGGAGGATATGTGAATGTTAATTTATTAACGTATTTTTGTGTGTTAAGAAATATAGTGAGTTTAATTTATTTATATATATTTTTGTGTTTTAAGAAATATAGTGAGTGTAATTTATTTATATATTTTGGTGGTTTGAAGAATATGTGGGTATAAAATTATTCACGTATTCTTATGTGTTCAGGAAGATGGTAAGTATCGATTTACTACGTACCTTGTGATTGTAAGAATATGGCGAGTATGATTTATTTATGAAGTGATGTTTAAGGGATGTTGAATAGCATATATGTGTATATGAGGATGAGTTATATTCTTATGAGGATATCAAAATATGGTGAGTATGGTTTATATACGTATTTGATGGTTTAAAGGAGTCTGGATAAATTGAATCTTGATTTGTGTGGGGATTCTCTACTTCTAAATTAGTTGTTTGCTCTCCTTATTTGTTATGTATATGAAGAAAGAACCATCTTTAGGATTACTACTTGTGTAGGTGAAGAAAAGAACCCATCTTTGGGTATGAGTTGTTGTAGGTTAAGAAAGAACCCATTTTGAGGGTTGAGTAAATTGTGGAGGCTAAAAGAACCCAACTTGAGGTTATGTTAGTTGTAGTATGATAAAGGAACAATCCTTGATGTTGTCAGTTGTGGGATGCTAAAAGATCACACCTTTATGTTGATTACTCGTTGTAGGCTGAGAAGGAACCCATTCCCAGGGCTATATTATTTGTGTATGCTAAAAAGGACCCATTCTAGTTGTTAGTAGTAGCGAGTGAAAAGGACCCATCCTATGGATTTGGATTGTTGTAGAGGAAGAACTAACACTTGTGATATAGTAAGAATCCATGCTTGAATTGTTGTAGAAAGAAACCCATGGTTCAGTTGTAGTAGAACACCAGGCTGGAGTTGTGTGAAGAACCAATTCGTGCCTACGTGACATTCCAGTAAAACCTATCATGTTTGAGTCGATCTTTGAAAGAAACTCATGTTGAGTTGATTATAGTAGGTATGCCATGATGAGTTGATTTTAGAAGAAACCCATGCTAAGTTGATTATAGTAGATTCTTCTGTTGCTTCTAATTATAGAAGATAAAGTTTGCTAGTAAGCACGTTTGGTTGCTTCTAGGTTTGACTACCTTAATGATTGTTTGTAGGTGGTTTTTGCTCATACGTGGCTCAACTGGCCCGTATGTAGCTGTTGGTCTCATACGGAGCTTATTTGGCTCGTATGTATGTTGTTGTCTCATACGCGGCTCGACTGGACCGTATGTAGCTGTTGGTCTCATACAGAGCTTATTTGGCTCGTATGTATGTTGTTGTCTCATACGCAGCTTATTTGGCTCGTATATATGTTGTTGTCTCATACGCGGCTCGACTGGCCCGTATGTAGCTGTTGGTCTCATACGGGGCTTATTTGGCTCGTATGTATGTTGTTGTCTCATGCACGGCTCGATTGGCCCGTATGTAGCTGTTGGTCCTATACGTAGCTGTTTAGCTCGTATGTGTTTTCGGTTACTCGTATGTAGCTTCTTAGCTAATACGCAGTTTGTTGTGCTCATCTAGGATGATATTATTACCCTAAGGGTCATCGACCATCAAGACCACACCCTACCCCCTTAGAGTAAAATGGATAGATCTCACCTCGGGCGTCGACGGATCTTAACTGATGTAGGTTGACCGTGGGCCGAGAGTGTTGGTAGAATCCGAGTTAGGGGTAGGGATGAGTGAGAGTTATCTCGTTACTCGAGTCTTGGATCGAGGGACCACGAGTTGGACCATGATAATCTAAATTGGAAATTTTGTAAGATTGTATAGGAGTAGTGACATCATTAAGGTAGTGACTTATAAAGATCATTACTTAACCTTTTTGCCAGAAAGAAGGGGAGTTGGTAGTAGGGTGCACCGTACGACCAAACCTTTCTTTGGGGCCGATCATAGGTGGTGTTATTAAGTTGTACCTTCCTGTCAAAAGGGATACGTACGATGCCTTCTCACTAGTTGGGGACATGGGTTGCGTATCCTAATTGTTAATTCCTGAAGTGCCATGATAAGGCGGGCGGAGCTAGGGGGATGGACCCCCGGAACTCCGTCAGGTCCTATGCCAAGAGGGCGAACAGGCCATGGACTACGGTCCCACCAGGGGGCGGCAGGGGGCTCCCCTGTTAGCAGTATCCCCGACGGTTCTTCAGGTTTTTGAGTGAGGTCCGGTAGCCGGATAGCAGTGGCAACATAGACACCACTGGCGAACTGCATTAGTGGGACTTGACCACGTCTGCAACCTCATCAGTCACGTTGTATCTGTCAGGAACAGGTTGTGCACAATTAGAATTCATAACGCGGGTTCAATCCCTATATATGGAGAAAACGGCTTGAGATGGGGCGCATGTAGTATGGGATGCATGTTGCTTTCAGAGACTTGCTGACATTAGAATAGGAAGCATCCTAGTTCTAGTTAAATATCACATTTGAGTTAAGTCATAACATACACTGGCACATAAATTATATGTACACGTGCCTTTTCCATTCAAATTGAATTGTGAGTGTGATAGTTGAAGTAAATCAATAACCAAGTTATGGGCTTGGGATGTGATGCGATATCACCCAAGTCCGGCTTGGGGTGCGGTGATTGTTACCCAAGCTATCGGCCTTGGGGTGTGTTATGTTATTGCCCAACCATGTTGGCGATGTGGAGTATATTGTGATAAAATGCATGTAAATGATAGTGTGCAATGAGATGTTAGGTTGGACATGAATGAATGTGGTAGTATGAGAATGAATGCATAGGTCTAGGATGTGATACGCGATACAATGCAATGAGATCAATATTGGTATTATGAGAGGGGTTATTCAAATGATTACTAAAGATAAGTATGTTGTGAGTGGGTATGAATATACATACAGGTGATGACTCAGAGAGTATTGGATGTGAATTCCCATTTATGAGGTTACATGTTCAGATGTCAAGTAAGATTTGTTGATCTTGATATTATGAGTTCGTTATGTTTTTACTTGTAAAGTTTAATTTATTTGTTTATTTTAATAAATTATACTCACACCAGAAATGGCTAACCCCTTAGTGTTTGGGGGTTAGGGAGTCCCTGGACTACCCTAGGTCCCTACTGTTATAGGTCTTCAGCAGTGCAGAGGTGAGGTGTAGGTACAGGTTTCCGTGGAGTGGAGCTCTAGTTATAATTTGTTGTTATGATTTAATTGTAAATAGTAAAGATTTATGCTTTAAATTATATTTTTGATGTATAAGTATGTGGATGATGATGAAAAGTATAGCGTGAGGCGGCAGGATATGGTTTTGACCCGTAACCATTTCGTGTGGAGTGCCGGGCGCTGTGGTAAGCTTTTACAAGTTATTTTCTAAAAACTTACTACGTTTTCAAAAGGATTTATGGTTTTTATTTGATAATTGTTATACCGTTATGAGTTTGGCCCCCAGAGCATATATATATATTGCCTGTGTGATGATGCTCATTTTGGCCTGGGGAGCCCGTAATATTATTGCTTGTGATGTAAGCTACGGAATTTAGAGCAAAATTCCGTAAGCTTTTTCTGTTTTGGGGCAGAAATTACAGGGGAGATTCTGCCCAATTTTTCTTTGAAACATAACTATTTTAGTTTATGTTTAAAGTGATATAGAAATTGGAAGAATTGAGTTTGGAGTCAAAAAGGAAAAAGGGCAGGCGCTACAGTTGGTATTACAAACTGATGTTTGTAATTACTACGCGGTAACTCTGTGTTGAATAAAAAGTTTTAAATTTCCAGCATTTTGTGTATTGTGACTAATTGAAGGAAAGATCTTGGCATGTGTCATGGTTTCCCATGTATATGGAAATCGGGGCGCTACACCACGATTGGCCGTCCTACACATCGAGCCCATCGGAAGCAGGAGGCCCCCATCATGAGGGCGGAATTCAAACAACTCTAGGAGGTGGTCCTTCGGGCACTTAATGCCGCCCCCGTCAATGCCTAACCAGCTACTAGTCCTCAGCCGGCTCCCAGCCATCGCCGCCCCTCTCCTGATCATCGCCGCCGCTCTCGAAGTCCATGGCCGGCTCAGAGCCATCACCGTCACTTTCTCAGTCCTCGGCCAGCTCCGAGCCATCCCCGTCGTTCCATCAGTCCATGACCTACTCAAAGCTGTCGCCGCCGTAGCCCCAACCCTCCTCGACGTGAGGACGAGTCTCGGGGTTCAGCAAGGTACGACCGAAGGGAGGACTCGGTCTACCGCCGTCTCCACGAGATGGAGAGACGCCTCGGCCAGTTGGACAGAGACGAAGAGCAAAGGGTGAGGAACCTCCGCCCGAGAAGGCCCCCATTCTCCCGCACTATCATGGAGGCACCCGTTCCTGACAACTTTAAGCCTCCCCACTTCGAGTCCTATATCGGGGAGTCGGACCTCGCAGATCACATTGAAAGTTTCAAAACTCTCATGATGATCCATCATGCATCCGACGCCCTCCTCTGCAAGACCTTCTCGGCCACCCTCAAGGGGCCGGCTCGGGAGTGGTATTCCCGACTTGCACTGGCATCCATTTTCTCCTTCGACCAGTTCGAAGTCCTCTTCCTCACACAGTTCGTGAGCAGTCACCGCTCCGAGAAGACGAGCACCTCACTACTCTTCCTCAGCCAAAAGAAGGACGAACAGCTGAGGGACTATGTCTAGCGGTTCATCGCAGAAGCCAGGTCCATCGCCTTCCTGGATCAGTCAGTAGCTTTGGCTGCTTTTCAGTCCAACGTCATCAACCCCGACCTCAGGGCGTCCCTGGCCAAGAAGCCTCCTCAGGACTTCTCCGAGCTCCTCCTCAGGAATACATCCGGGCTGAAGAGGCTCTCAATTGCCCTACTCTAGAGGGGTGGTCTTCCGGGAATAAATGGAAGAGTGCTGAGGAAGAAGGAGCTAATAAGCTCCAAAAGGATAACAGAGGTCAGCGGCACCCTCTCCCCCGCTTCGAAAAGTTCACTCCACTCAATGTCAGTGTTTCTGCCATCCTGATGGAGATCGGGAATGAAGGTATCCTACTGCCACCTCAGAAGATGAACACCCCCGGGAAAAAGAGAAACCGGGATAAGTTGTGTCGCTTCCACCGGGACCATGGGCACGACACAGACAACTATCGTGTCCTAAAGGACGAGATCGAAGCCCTCATCTAGAGGGGGCAGCTCGCTCAGTTTGTAAGGAGGGACAGAGCCGATCCGCCTCCACCACCCAGGGGGGCTAATAGGCGAACAGAGCAGCACGTAGAGGCTCCGTAGGCCGAAGCATAGGCCATCTTGCACCTTATACACGGAGGCCCAATGGGGGGAGATTCTAACTCCTCCCGAGAAGCCTTCGTTAGGGAAGTCAACTCCGTGCAGAGCCATCCTCCCCCCAAGGGCCTGGGAATCCCTGTGACGTTCTCCGATAGGGACTTGAAAGGTGTCCGCACCCCCTACTGCGATGCCCTCATCATTAACCTCCGAATGTCCAACTTCGACGTACGTCGGGTCTTGGTGGACAATGGCAGCTCGGTCAACATCTTCTTCTTAGAGGCGTTCAAAGGCCTCCAGCTATCAAGGGACCGGTTCAAGCCAGCGGGCTACACTCTTCATGGATTCACTAGGGTGCTAGTGACAATCGAGGGAGTTATAACCCTCAACGTGACCGCTGGCAAAACCCCGGTCACTCGCATGGAGCCTATGGACTTCATGGTGGTGGATGTCAAGGCCGCCTATAATATTATCCTAGGTCGACCCGGTTTAGCTGCACTCCAAGCTATTCCTTCGGCCTACCATATGAAGATAAAGTTTCCTACCCCCGCGGGAGTAGGGGAAGTGAGAGGAAGCTAGGAGGCAGCTCCGAAGTGCTACATGACCTCAATGGGAGGCCCGATCCTCTCCCTAGAAGCTCTCGAGCTCCCACCGGAGAGTAGCCAGACCATCTCTAAACAATTGGATGAACTGGAAGAAGTGGCCTTCTCGGAGGAAGACGCCACCAAGACGTTTCGGGTCAGCAAGGCCCTTTCCCCTTCCATCAAGGAAGACATCTCCCAGTGCATAAGGAAGAACTGCGATCTCTTCGTATGAACCACGGCCGATATGCCTGGGATCTCAGAGGAGCTCCTAATGCACCACCTCAGCGTCGCCCCGGGAGTTAAGCCCGTTCAGTCGAAGCGTCACAAGTTCGCTCCCAAGCGTCAACAGGCGTTCAAAGAAGAGGTCGAAAAGCTCCCCAATGCCCGATTTATCCAGGAGGTGAACTACCCCGAGTGGCTATCCAATGTGGTGATGGTCAAGAAAGCCAATGGGAGCTGGAGGATATGCATCGATTTCACCGACCTCAATAAGGTTTGACCGAAGGATCCATTTCCCCTTCCAAGCATCAACGCTCTGATCGATGCGACCTCCAGGTACGAGCTCCTCAGCTTCATGGACACCTTCTCAGGGTACAATCAGATCTGGATGTTCCCTTCCAACATCCCGAAGACCTCGTTCGTGACGGATCAGGGCCTGTATTGCTACTAGGTCATGCCGTTCGACTTGAAGAACGAGGGAGCTACATATCAGTGCCTCGTGAACAGGGTTTTCCTAGACCAGATTGACCAAAATATGGAAGTCTATGTAGACGACATGTTGGTCAAGCGCATCCGAGGGTAGGAGCATGTTCTCGACCTCCAGGAAGCATTCGGGGTGCTCAGGAGGCACAATATGAGGCTGAATCCGAGCAAGTGTGCGTTCGGAGTCTCACCCGGCAAGTTCTTGGGGTTCATGGTCAGCCAGAGGGGCATAAAGGCCAACCCCGAGAAGATCCAGGTCATTCTCAAAATGGCTCCCCCCTCCAGTGTTAAAGATGTACAGAGGCTCACTGGACGCCTCACGGCAATTGGGCGATTCCTCTCCAAATTCGGGGAGAAATGCCTCCCCTTCTTCAAGGCCCTCAGGGGGGCTAAAGGCTTTGAGTGGGGGCAAGCACAACAAGAGTCCTTCGACCAGCTCAAGGCGTACTTAGCTAACCCCCCACTTTTGAGCAAGCCAAGGCCCGGGGTGGTCCTCTACCTATACCTCGCCGCTTCGGAGCAGACCCTCAACACCGTCCTTGTAAGGGAAGAGGATAGAACGCAGAGGCCCATCTACTATGTGAGTAAGGTCCTCCAAGATGTTGAACTCCGTTACCCGAAGCTGGAGAATTTGGCTCTCGCCTTGGTCATGGTGGCCCGAAAGCTCCGCCCCTAATTCTAGTCTCATTCAGTGATCGTTCTTACTGACCAGCAGATCAAACAAGTTCTCCACAAGCTCGAGACCTCCAGGCACCTTATGAAGTGGTCCATCGAGCTAAGCCAACATGACATCAGCTACCAACCTAGAACAGCCATCAAGGCCCAAGCTCTGGCATAATTCTTTGTGGAGAGCACTATCCCCGACCCCTGCAAGTCGGTTGTCGAACACCTGGTCTGGACCGTTTATGTAGATGGATCTTCTTGCGCTGATGGAAGTGGGGCTGGCATCATCTTGATGGCCCAGATGCTTTCGTCCTCCAATATTCCCTTCGCTAAACTTTCCGGTATCAAACAACGAAACAGAGTATGAGGCCCTCATAGCGAGGCTCTATATGCTCGCAAGGCAGGAGCCAAGCGCGCAAGAGTCTACAATAATTTGCAGTTGGTCGTCAACCAAGTGTCAGGGGAATACGAGGCAAGGGACGAGTGCATGGCCAAGTACCTGGCAAAGGTTAAGGAGCTACTAGCCTTATTCGAAGATGTTCAACTCCAGCGGGTTCCTCGAGAGGAAAATGCACAGGCGGATGCTTTCTCCAAGCTCTCCTCCTCGTCCCTCCAAGGTTTAGAACAGACCATCTTGATAGAAGTCCTCCTCAGACCAAGTATCGAGGAAGATAGCCCGGAGCCGATCGAAGCCTTGCCCCTAACACTTGTATAGAACTGGATGAAGCCCCTCCTCGAGTACCTTAGAGATGGAGTCCTTCCTGAAGACTCGAAAGAGGCGAGGATTATCAGCACCCAAGCTGAGCGGTACACACTCCTTGACGGAGTCATGTACAAACGCTCCTACACTTAGATCAACGGTCGGCCCTACCTGAGGTGCCTCTTCCCCAAGGAAGCACTTTACGCCTTGAAGGAGGCCCATGACGGTATGTGTGGCGTGCACTTGGGAGCGAGATCCCTCACCTATAAACTTTTGAATTACGAATACTTCTAGCCCACACTACTGACTGACTTCGAGAAGTACGTCTACCAGTGCGACTCCTGCCAGAAATTCGCCTCGATCCATCGCCTGCCTCAAGCCCAACTCTCTTCCCTGGCGAGTCCAATCCATTTCGCAATGTGGGGGATGGACTTGCTCGGACCCTTCCCTCTAGCGCCGGGTCAGTTGAAGTTCTTAGTCATGGCGATAGACTACTTCTCAAAGTGGATCGAGGTTGGACCTCTTTCGATGATTACCGAGCACAAGGTCCAAAAGTTCTTTTGGAAGAACATCGTTTGCCGGTTCGGGGTACCCCACATCCTCGTAACTGATAATGGGACTCAATTCGCAGGAGCAACCTTTCGCAACTTCTGCGCCGACCTCGGCATCCAGCAGCGGTTCACCTTGATAGCCCACCCTCAGTCTAATGGTCAAGCAGAGAACGCCAATCGACAAATCCTCTCCGACCTGAAGAAGAGGTTTGATAAATCTACCAAGGGGTCGTGGATCGAATAGCTCCTCAACGTACTTTGGAACTATCGCACCACCAAAAGAACTCCGACAGGGGAGTCCCCCTTCAACCTCACCTATAGTTCCGAAACCCTCATCCCCTTGGAAGTGGGCCTGCCTTCACCCTGATTGACAGCCTACAGTGAAGCACAGAATGCGAACCAGCTTTGCAACTGCTTAGACCTCATAGACGAGGTCCGCGAGAGAGCAGCCATTCGACAAGAGACCTACTGCCGCAGGATCACTCAGTCTTACAACAAGAGGGTACGACCGGTTAATCTTAAAAAGGGAGACCTAGTACTCCGAAAGTTGTCGATCTCCAATCCGAGCAAAAAGGGCAAGTTGGCACCCAATTGGGAAGGACCATATAGGGTCTCCAGAGTTATTTGCCCAGGAACGTATCAACTCAAAGACCCAGGAGGCACGAGAATACCGAGGACATGGAATGCGGAGAACTTGATGAAGTACCAAGAGGGTGTCTAAACACCGCTCCAAGCAACTTCCTCAACAGCTCCTTAAAACATGTCAAAAGTTTTTATTTGTATTTTCTTTATCAAAGTGTAAGAGCAGCTCGCAACTTAGAAGCAGCCGCCTAATTATTTTCAATAAAAGCAATCTATCCCTGCAAGTTCTTTATTTTTGAACAAGTCTAATTGTACTTACAAAAAAAATTTGCATCAAAATGGCATGCTCGGAGTCCAACACTTGGTTCGACTCCGCTTCAAATACTTGCTTTTAAGCGAGTACGAAGTAGTTCACCATTCGGAATTGCTCCCATAGCTACTGAAACTCCTCAAACGACATGCTTGGAGTCCAAAACTTGGTTCGACTCCGCTTCAACCACTTGCTTCTAAGCGAGTACGAAGAGGATCGCCATTCGGAATTGCTCATATAGCTGTTGATAATCTCTAAACGACACGCTCGGAGTCCAACACTTGGTTCGACTCCGCTTCAACTACTTGCTTCTAAGTGAGTACAAAGCGGATCACCATTCGGAATTGCTCCCCCATCTGTTGAAATCCCCTAGACGACGGCCCGCCGGATTTTGGCTACGGATGCCGAGCATTCTTGCCACCGACGTCCAAATATGAGAATCCAATCTCGTGGTCTTCGGCAATGTGTGCCGAGCATCCTTGCCACCGACGTCCGAATACGAGAAACCAATCTCATGGACTTCGGTAATGAGCGCTGAGCGTTCTTGCCACCGACGTCCAAACGTGAAAAGAAAATCTCCTGGACTTCGGCAACATACGCCGAGCGTTCTTACCACTGACGTCCAAATACGAGAAAATCCAATCTCATGGACTTCAGCTATCCGGGCCGAACATCCTTGCCCCATGACTATTGACACGCTTGCAAACAATGACAAAGCACACAAGTTTGGAAAACAAGTTTGCTATTTCATTAGAATTTGAGGTACAAGTCTGCTTACAGACCAACGACTCATCTATACATCAAGGTGCAATTCATTGAAAGCAAAAGTTTACAAAGTTACAAGATGCTGCCCTAACCCTTCCTAGGGAGCGGGATACTTCTCTTAAGTGACAGACGAGGCTGGCGAATACCATGCTACTGGGGCCTTAATCGTGACGAGGTCTCCAAACCAACGAGCCGAGTTGCATCGTCGGCACCGGAAAGTCTGAGTGTCGCCCCAACAGATGCTCCGCTCGAAGAACCAGCTACCCCGCTCTGGGCATCACCGAGACGTCCCATGACGGGGGGCGAGCATACCGCCAACTCATGAAACGACCGCCCCATGGCGTACTCACCTCGGGGGCAAGAGGTGCTCCTCACATTGCTCCCTTCAGAAAGCCGTCGCAGTCGGTGGATCTCGACCTCTAGCTCTACGACCCGTGCCTTCAGCGACTCATCCATCACGTTAACTTTCAGTAATGGCATTCGGCTCGAGCCACCTACACGAGAGGCTTCGGTGAGTGTCCTCCGAAGTTCTGCAGCCTCGATGCCCTTCTCGAGTACCACATTCTTTAGCCCATCTCTCTCAGTCCCGACCTCGAATAGAGACTGGCGAAGTAATTTTAATTGCAACCC
This sequence comes from Hemerocallis citrina, assembly GCA_017893485.1. Classification (NCBI taxonomy): domain Eukaryota; kingdom Viridiplantae; phylum Streptophyta; class Magnoliopsida; order Asparagales; family Asphodelaceae; genus Hemerocallis; species Hemerocallis citrina. The sequence continues at coordinate 111,656,439 of CM030364.1, read as the reverse complement.
CTGACTAAACGCCATCGAGGGGCATGTCTCTTCCCCTTCGGGGGGCACTTCGCGAGTCTTTTCCTTCAACATCTTCAGCTCAAATGTTCGACGGGCCAACGTCAACTTAAGATAGTCCAACTCTGACTTGGTTTTGAACAACCTCTCTCGGGTCCGGGCAAGGCTCAACCTCGTGATCACGAGCCCTTTTCGGAGGCGTGACAGTTCGGCAAGGTCGGATACTTCGACCAACTGAGATGTTGCGACGATCTGAAAGAACCAAGTCAAAGTACTGAGTTCAAATAGGGTGCTAAGTTCAAACAAAGCCACTACAAAACTCGAGAATAAACCAAACAAACCACAATGAACACTTAGCCAAAAATTTCAAAAAGTTTTTCATTCCAATGTAATTCAAAAAGATACAAGCGGTGGCCAGTCTACGATTAGGCAATACATTACTTATCAAAAATTTGCAGTTATAAGTCAAGGCCCGACCACTTTGCCGTGGCCGCCGGTCGCTGCAAGATCCGACCCCTCAGAAGCGGCGACGATCGCGAGGGGCATAGCCTCTGAGCCGAGCTCGTTGTCAGCACCCTCGACCTCGGCTTCCGCGTTGTCGTCCCCTTCCTCGCCTTCATCTAACTCTTTGTCGAACCCCGAGACATGGTCGGGGAAGAGGCGCTACAGGAGCAGTCAACTTCGGGGTAACTCTCCTTCGCCTGCTCGATGACGCGGGCGTAGGCCGTCGTCATATTGGCCGCAAAGAAGCCTTGAGCCCTCTCCATGGTCGCAGCCTCGGCCTCTTTTACTGCGACGATCTTGGCAATCTCAACGGCCTCCTCCTTTTCCTTCGCCGTCGACTCTTTCTGTCGGAGCAGAGAAGCTACGTCGGCCTCCAGCTTCGCCACGAGGCCGTCGAGGTACTCCAGCCTCGCCGGCTTCCCATCTGCCTCGGCCATTAGTTTTTCGAGCTTGTTGGCTATCCGAGCCTTTTCCGCCCGAGCTCTGTCCGTCTCCACCTTCAGCTCCTTCTCGAGTTCGATCATCTTCTCCATTAGATGACCGAAGTGGCAGGTTATCTGCGAGAAGAAAATAAAGCAGCATGAAAACCAAAAAAGTTCCAAGTATAAAACTGGCAAAACTACGCTACTTATCGACACTGCTGTTCGGGCGATCTCGAGCGCATCGTCCCCAATTCCACCGGCATCCATGGCGGCACGGTCCTTCGGCTTCACGAGGTGTCGAACTGCCTGCATGCTCGATGTCGAGTCACCGAGGAACCCATTGAGCTTCTAGACTTGCCAGTCCGGTACAAAAAACTTTTTATGCACCTCGGTCAGGAACACTTCAGCCCTTGCCGTCAGCGGAGCTGCCTCCATCCTCAAAGTGGCTGCTAGGGGAAACTCGCCTGCCTCTACCGAGGTCGAAGGTGCTGCCGGGGTCATCGTTCGCTGGACCACAGTAGCCGACGCTGATGCTTCCTCGACCGCTGCGGCAACCGTTTTGAGTCTCGGAGAAGTCACCTTTGTGGCGACCATCTTCCTCCTCCTCGGAGCCTTGCTGCCAAGAGCCCCGCACTAAGTCATCATGGCATCGTAGTCCATGTTTTCTGCACAAGAAGGGACAGTAACAAAAACCGAACACAAAAACAAACAAAAACGAAAGGGGTAAACCGCATACTGGGGTTTATACGGCTGAGCCCCCCCCCCCCCCCCCCGGGCGCAAAGAGCACCTCCTCGGTCAGGTCCCTCCAGTCGAGCTTTGGACGGTCGAGGAGAACCCAAACCATGTCTTCTTCGTTGGGATAAAGCACCGGAAGCTCCTTCGCCCTCTTCAACACTTCTTTGACCTAGTTCGTTAGGATGCACCACGGCTCTCGACTTTGTATGATGAAATACTTGTCTCACCAATGCTTTATCGAGTCGGAACAGCTAATGAGCCGAGCCTCATGCCTCGGAGCCAGGTAGAACCTGAACTCCGACTTGTGCTGCTAGTGAAGTCGGTATAGCGTTCGAAGCACCCTCAGATCTGGTTCGATCTCTGCCGCCTGACAATGGAGGATGACCCTATTGATCACCCTCCACCCGTTCGGCATGAGCTGAATTGGGCTGATCCGGAACCAACACAAAACTTGGATGGCAAAGGGGTGGGTGTAGCCGCGCCCCGGCTATGAAGGCATCGACTGGCCAAAAGCACATATCCACCAGCATCAATGAATTGTCCCTCACTCCAGGTCCGGGCAGCATCAGCTCGAACTCCTCGGGGACCAGAAAACATTCTCGAACTGCTATCAAGTCGGCCATGTTGAGGATGGAGATAGTATCATCAACTTTCGAAGTCTCCCTTGCGGCGTTCTCTTCAAAACTCTGCCCACTTCCGTACATTATTCGTTTGGCATGCTCCTCCGGCAGTTCCCGAACCCTCTGAAGTCCGGTCAGAACACCAGGCAATCTCCCGAACTCCTCCAACCTGTGTGGGTTCTCGACGACAATCTCCACGCTTACCGAAGTAGACCCTTCAATGCCTTTGCCTTTGTCGATAGGAGGAACTTGGCTCGGAGTTAGCTCATCGGCGACGGGGAGGAGGGCTCTGTCCTTAGGGGAAAGCTAGACATTTGCTAAAAAATAAGCTAAGTGTTGAGTTACCTTGAAGTGACAGCGACGGTCAGAAAGATCACCGGAAGTTGGTAAAACTCGCCTGAAGATCCTGTTGGTGAAAACTTATCGCCTGAGTAAAAACTTGAGAAATGAATAAGTGAAAGGTAGGGGCGAAGTTTTATAGAGGCTGAACGCAAATCGAGACTAATGGGCTTCAAGAACGCAAGAGATAGGCCCATTTACCATAAGACAACAAGGAACTCAATAGGCTCTTGACTGGTCAACGGTCAAACGGTCAGAGTGCCACATGTCTTTGACTATTCACCGGTGAATTGTCAACGTGCCACACGCATCTCTCCTGGACTTCGGCAAACCTCACCGAGCGTTCTTGCCACCGACATCCAAATGTGAGAAAAAATATCTCTCCCGGACTTCGGCAAACCTCGCCGAGCATTCTTGCCACCAATGTCCAAACATGAGAAAAACATCTCTCCTGGACTTCGGCAGACCTCGCCGAGTGTTCTTGCCACCGACGTCCAAACGTGAGAAAAACATCTCTCTCGGACTTCGGCAACCCTCGCCGAGTGTTCTTGCCACCATTGTCCAAACGTGAGAAAAACATCCCTCCTGGACTTTGGCAAACCTCGCCGAGCGTTCTTCCCACTGACGTCCAAACGTGAGAAAAAACATCTCTCATGGACTTCGGCAGACCTCGCCGAGCGTTCTTGCCACTAACATCCAAACGTGAGAAAAACATCTCTCTCAGACTTTGGCAACCCTCGCCGAGCATTCGTGCCACCGACGTCCAAACGTGAGAAAAACATCCCTCCTGGATCTCGGCAAACCTTACCGAGCGTTCTTGCCACCGACGTCCAAACGTGAGAAAAACATCTCTTCTGGACCTCGGCAAACCTCGCTGAGCGTTCTTGCCACCGACGTCGAAACGTGAGAAAAAACATCTCTCTTGGACTTCGGCAGACCTCGCCGAGCGTTCTTGCCACTGATGTCCAAACGTGAGAAAAACATCTCTCTGGGACTTCGGCAACCCTCGTCGAGCGTTCGTGCCACCGACGTCCAAACGTGAGAAAAATATCCCTCCTGGATCTCTGCAAACCTCACCGAGCATTATTGCCACCGACGTCCAAACGTGAGAAAAATATCTCTCCTAGACTTCGACAAGCCTTGCCGAGCATTCTTGCCACCGACGTCCAAACGTGAGAAAAACATCTCTCCTGGACTTCGGCAACCCTCACCGAGCGTTCTTGCCACCGACGTCCAAATGTGAGAAAAACAACATTCCTGGACTTCGGCAACCCTCGTCGAGCGTTCTTGCCACCGACGTCCAAACGTGAGAAAAACATCGCTTTTGGACCTCGGCAACCCTCGCCGAACCCCTTCGACACGTGTCGCCAACTCGAAGCACCACTAGACCTCGGCAATGTATGCCGAACCCCCTCGACTTCAGTCTCCACCCGGACACGTGTCAGCCAACCATGGTGTCTGATGGGGGTCGGCAATCGTTGCCGAGCGTTCTTTCCACCGACCCCCAAACGAGAGAAAGTATGCCTTCGTACCACGTGAGCCGTCGGATCACCCCAAAACTCGCACAATAATCTGATCAACGTCTCAGATTGATCCACAACATCGAGTGCTGATCCACCATTCGATCATCTAGATTTTCGTGCCCAGGGCTGATGGACGATCCACATAGTGCCACGTCATAAATAGGTGATAAAATCTATTTTTGATTTTATTAGTTCGAATTATCTATTTAAAAATTGCAAAAAAATGATTAAAATTTTGAGAAAAATAATTAAAAAATCTAGAAAATAATTATAAATTCAGGAAAATATTTTTGAGCCCCTGGATAAATAATTATTGGCTAGAACAATTAATTAGTGCTCCTGAAAAATAAATCATCGTTTTGCAAAATTGAATAAATGGTTCGAAAAAATAATATAAAATTGGGGAAAATCTTCAAAAAATCAAGAAGATCCTAAGAACAATCTTAAGTGCATTACCAGCTCAGAAAAGCACCATCACCCCTCAAACTAGATTTGAACCCCCTTTGAGAACTCCGATAAAACCCAGTACGCCATTAAGACAACAAAACTACTCCCCAAAGGCTGGAACACACAGTCTTTGGGAGTGGGGGGCTCGTGATATGGCTAAAAATGGGGTTAAATCGGAACCATTCAAATTGGACACGAATCTTAAAGTTACAGGGGCAAGATGGTAATTTCACCTACAGACAGGTCCGAATTGGGAATCGGGTCTCTCCTCTTGGAACCGATAATCCGTGAACGGATCTGTTCAACTGAGAAAGGGTCACTACCCTTTAAGGACCAGGTCAACGGGATATGAACAAATCCTGGCTCGTGCTTATCTGCTGGAGGTGGTTTTAACCACTTCTATCCAGTCACACCGGAAAGTAGGGATTCGTTCTTATCCCGAAGTAGATCCCCACGGTGACTATAAATATCCCCTACCTCCTACCGTTACAAGGTGATCACTCTTTGTCTATCTAAGTTCTTTTCCTTTCCTTTTCTTGTTGGAAAATAATCTATGTGGGCTAACATATGTGACTAAATGTATAATTGCTATTTTAAAGTCTAACCCAAATTAAAGTGATCTAATCAAGATTAGGTAATGGGTTAAAAGCATATAATTTAAAGTGTGATATAACACGTCTAGAGACCGTAAAGTAAATTTCTTATTTTGTGATGGGCAAAATTAAAAATCAATAATTATCAATTAGGGTTATGGTCCTCTATATATACGTATCTTCTTATTCTATCTGTAATCCTATCAACAGAAGAATAGAGAGACGACATCTCATAAAAGTGCGTATCATATAGGAAGATCCAAACCCTCTGCGCAATCTCCATAAATGGCTTCAGGTTAGTGCTACCGCTTTTAATGTTTTTTCTTCTTTTTGTTTTAGCAAAGATCTATAGTTTCATGATTTAGGATTTTATATTAAAGCACTTTTGCAACATGATTAAGATCTAGATTCATACAAACATGTTTTAGGTTGTTATTAATGTTTTATACATGTTCTTAAGTATGTATATAAAATCCCATCAATTGGTATCAGAGCCATCTTTGCTGAATTAATTGAAGAAATTTAGAGTTTCTTGTTTAAAGAATTTTAGGGCTTCTTGTTTAAAGAAACTTAAGAAATTTAGGGTTCTATTTGATCTTCCTGCTTAAGAAATTTAATTGATAATAGTAATTGAATCCACTGCTTCAGATCTGGATTAAAAAAAAAATTTTAAAAAAAAAACGTCAGATCTGAAAACATGAATACGGTTTTGGTTTTTTGATAAAGATGATTTAAGATATCGTTTTGATACTGGATTATATTATAGATAATTAATATGGTTGTTGGCTTCAGAAATTTGTATGGGGTAGTTGCTTGGATTTAAGTCAAAATGGATTGTTGATAATCAATGGCTTCAGATATGGATAATAATCAGAGATTGCCCATAGAGTTTTGTATGGGGGTAGTTGTGTAATTTTATATGGTCGGTGGGGCTCAGGAGAGCAGCATAGCTGTTGTTTTGCGCTGACATCAGCCATGTGGATGACGTGGCAGGAGGTGGGCCCCCGAGAAATTGCTGCTGCAGGCAGCTACAACGTGAAGGTGGGCCCGGGTTGGGCAGTCTCTCTCTCTCTCTCTCTCTCTCTCTCTCTCTCTCTCTCCTGGCTGACATAAGGGCTTCTCAGGGAAGTTTCTGTTAATCAAAAGGATCTACAGTTATCAACAAACAGTAGGATATGGGATTAACTAATTTTTAATTATGTTATCAATTTCTGTTATGGTTCTGTTATAGTTATGTTATTATTTCAGATATATATTTATTACATTTTTCTGTTATGGTTTTGTTATCTTTTTTAAATAGATATTATCTTAACATTATCTATCCAAAAATAAAATAAAATAAAATTATAAAGTTAAGGAAAAGATAAATTTTTGGGAAACAATTAAATTCAAATTTTGGTTTTGGATTTTCTTATGAATGTCTAATATTTTGAATAGATTAAATGAAACAAAATGTTGCCAAAGTGACCTCTTTTGTGTAGATTAAACTATTTAAAATATCAAGATGATTGTGTATTTGTAATTCATGTGTTTATTAACTGACCCAAAGGTAAGTTGATATTTGGCCGAATTTCATACACATCTGTGGTAATAAATATGTGACAATTATAAGGTATTTCATGTGAACAATAATTCTGTCCAAAGAATGACTTATTATTTGACAGGATTTATTGTCAATATTTGATTACTACAACAAGAGTACCGCTTACAGTTAATGTTACTGTCCAATGACTTGATATTAACGTTGTGCCTGGTATCTTGAGATGGGATTAACCATTATTTGAATTTATTGTTTTATATGGATTCTCATGTGAGCTTATTTTGTTTATTTTTGTTTTATATTTAGCTAGTGTATCTTCGGCTGCCTCAATAACTACTAACATCAATTCTATTCCCATGCTTAATGAAACAAATTTTAAGGATTGGAAAGGGACCTTACTGATAACTCTTGGCTGTATGGAATTAGACCATGCATTAAGGAAAGAAAAACCTCCACCTCTCACAGCGGAAAGCCCTCCTGATGATAAAAGGGTATTTGAGAGGTGGGATCGTCCAAATCACAAGAGTCTAATGATTATGAAACACAGCATTTCAGAAGCCTTTAGGGGCACAGAATCCGATGGGATTACTAAGGCCAAAGATTTCCTCGATCAAATTGAGAAACGTTTTGCTAAAAACGATAAGGTTGAAATGACTACACTTCTGACTTCTTTGATGTCTATGAAGTATAAGGGTCGAGAAAATATAAGGGAGTACATTATGGAAATGTATCATGTTGTTTCAAGACTTAAGGCACTCAAGCTTGAATTTCCTGAGGACTTACTTGTGCTTATGGTTTTGGTATCACTTCCTGCACAGTTTAATCAATTCAAGATCAGTTACAACTGTTAAAAGAAAAAATGGACTCTAAATAAGCTCATTTCTCACTGTGTGTAAGAGGAAGAAATGTTTAAACAAGATTAGACTGAAAGTGCTCATTTGGCCAAAGCCTCCAAGGATAAGGACAAGAAGAGAAAATCTGAGGATGAAAAAGCTAGGGATCCAGCTCAAAAGAAACAACATAAGGATACAGAGAGTTGTTTCTTTTGTAACAAGCCTGGACATATGAAGAAGAAATGTACTAAATATCACGCATGGCGTGCAAAGAAAGGTATGTTTCTTACTTTGGTCTGTTTTGAAGTTAATTTATCTTCAGTACTTAGAAACACTTGGTGGATAGATTCTGGTACTACTACTCACATAAGTGTTTCTATGCAGGGTTGCCTGAGCTGCCGGAAGCCAAATGATGGTGAAAGACACATCTTCGTGGGCGATAATCGGTAGAAGTGGAAGCAGTTGGGCATTTTAGGTTATTATTAGGAACTGGTTTCTTATTTGGATTTGAAAGACACTTTTGTTATTCCGTCTTTTAGACGAAATTTAATTTATGTTTCTTTGTTGGACAAATTTGGTTATTATTGTTCATTTGGAAACAATCAGTTTAGTTTGTCTTTAAATTCAAATGTTGTTGGAACTGGTTATTTGAATGCTTATAACACCCTTTATTTGTTTGAAACAATTGCATCCTACAATGAAATCTTGCATGTAGAGTTACGTGGTACTAAACATAAATTAAATAAAGAAAATTCGGCGTCATTATGGCATAAGTGCTTAGGTCATATCTCAAAAGGTAGAGTTGAGCGTCTTGTGTCTGATGACATTTTGGAATCTCAAGACTTCACAAACTTTGATGTCAGTGTAGACTGCATAAAGGGAAAACATATCAAAACTAAGAGATTAGGTGCCAATATTCTTAATGTTAGGTGTTATGAACACATTTGTTATTTACTTCGAGAAATCTTAGTCATGGTTTTCACAATCCAGAATATGTTCTTATAGTGTTGCATTCTCTGTTCTAAAGTTTAGTTCCGTTTTGGAGTTAAATATAGCATTCTGATCATATTTTCTCGAATCAAAAGGGGTAGTATTAATCAGATATTTATGAAATGACCAATGATTTTGTATTCAAACCAGTTTATTATATCCTAGCTTAAGAATATGGTTTGCAAATTGACAAAATCCATCTATGGACTCAAGCAAGCTCCTCGTCAATGGTACCACAAGTTTCATCAAGTAATTATCTCATTTGGTTTTGAGATAAATATAGTTGATGATTGTGTGTATCACAAGTTCAGTGGGAGTAAGCACATATTCCTAGTTTTATATGTCGATGACATATTGCTTGCCACTAATGATATAGATTTATTACATGAAACTAAAAGGTTTCTGTCCAAGTATTTTGAGATGAAGGATCTTGGGGATGCCTCTTTTGTATTAGGAATTCAGATACACCGAGATCGTTCTCGAGGTATTCTAGGGTTATCACAAAAGGGATACATCGATAAAGTACTCAAAAGATTTGGCATGCAAGATTGTAGACCAGGGGATGCCCCTGTTGCTAAAGGAGATAAATTTAATCTCAATGCCCTAAAAGTAACCTTGAAATTCAGGAAATACAAAAGATCCCCTATACATCAGCTATTGGAAGTCTAATGTATGCTCAAGTATGTACACGTCCGGATATTGCGTACATTGTTGGGATGTTATGCAGGTATTTAAGAAAACCTGGTATGGACCATTGGATAGCAGCCAAGAGGGTCATGAGGCATCTTCAGAGAACAAAAGACTACATGCTCACATATAGGAAATCAGATCATTTGGAGGTCGTAAGGTATTCTGATTCTGATTTCACTAGGGTGCCAAGATAGCAAAAAGTCTACATCATGCTATATTTACCTGTTAGCTGGAGGATCTATATCTTGGAAAAATGTCAAACAGACACTTATAGCTTTTTCCACTATGGCAGCGGAGTATGTAGCATGCTATGAGGCATCGAATCATGGAATATGGCTGCGGAATTTTGTTACTGGGCTGCGCATTTTGGAGAATATAGAAAGACCTACTCAAGTTATTTTGTGACAATAAGTCAGCAGTGATGTATTTCAACAACAACAGGAGTTCGACAAAGTCGAAACATATTGACATAAAGTTTCTAGTTATGAAAGAAAGAGTGCAAAGTGGACAGATGTCCATAGAGCACATTGGAACAAACTCCATGATAGCGGATCTGCTCAAAAAGGGATTATCACCCAAGGTCTTTTATTAGCATACTGCTCATATGGGTGTTGTATTATTTGAGGATATCATGATTTAGTGGGAGTTTGTATTTTATTTGCATTATGTTTGTGTGGGACATATATACATTTGGTTATTTTCTGATTAGAAATAAAGAATTCAGTTTTCTCACTCATTTGTCATGTTTTGGTTCTGACCTCACTTAAGTTTTAAAGAAGACCAGTTGGAAATAGGCATGTGTATAGATCACATTACATGAAATTTCCATGCTACACATTCACACTTGATCTATGTCGTTTGATTATATTGATATATGTGACCATTGATAAATTTAGTTATGATAAATGTAATGAAAATTGCTTTGATCCTATATTAACATGATTAATGGACGAGATTGTTTGGCTATGCTTTTGGTTATGATAGCAAAATTTTGAGCTCATAAAATATGTACATTTATAAGGAGTAACATATGTGACTCAAGTAGGAGATTGTTGGAAAATAATCTATGTGGGCTCACATATGTGACTAAATGTATAATTGCTATTCTAAAGTCTAAACCAAATTAAAGTGATCTAATCAAGATTAGGTAATGGGTTAAAAGCATATAATTTAAAGTGTGATATAACACGTGTAGAGACCATAAAGTAAATTTCTTATTTTGTGATGAGCAAAATTGGAAATCAATAATTATCAATTAGGGTTATGGTCCCCTATATATACGTATCTTCTTATTCCATCTGTAATCCTATCAACAGAAGAATAGAGAGACGACATCTCATAGAAGTGTGTATCATATAGGAAGATCTAAACCCTCTACGCAATCTCCATCAATGGCTTCAGGTTAGTACTTCCGCTTTTAATGTTTTTTCTTCTTTTTGTTTTAGCAAAGATCTATAGTTTCATGATTTAGGATTTTATATTAAAGCACTTTTGCAACATGATTAAGATCTAGATTCATACAAACATGTTTTAGGTTGTTATTAATGTTTTATGCATGTTCTTAAGTATGTATATAAAATCCCATCATTTCTGAGTATTGACAAGAGCGTCGGAGGGTTCGTCGTCGGGATCCATCCCGATATTTCGAACGTTTGTGCAGGTCCACGGGAGCACCAAGGAGTCAACCTACCAGCAGCGGAAGAGGTCAGATCCAGCCTGTTCGAGTTCTCGTGAATCCACAAATTCAATCTATTGTCCCCACACCAGATTCAACGGCAACACTTTCCTTTCGCCCTACCGCTTGACTAAAGAACGAATATATCTAGAGAGAGCGAATGCTTTTGGTGAGTTCCTGTACAACAATGCGCGGAAGCTGTTAGCTTGTCGTGAGATAGAGATGGGCGTTGATGAAGGCGTCAACTACTCCCTGTTTCAAGGGCTCGCAGGCATTGGTTTGACTTGGCATCTCCAGATAGTGCTAGGTTTCTTGGATTTGAATTATGAAGTTATTGTTTGGTGAAACGTTGTTTGAGATGTCTGAACTTTAGAGTAAGACCTTTGAAACAAGGAAGTCATGTGTATGTTACAAAGATTTTGAAACGCAACTGTATATGATGCTTGTCGTTCAGAAGTACTGTAGTCTGAAGTGTGTGTGACTTAACCGATTGGATTAAAAAATCGAGTGCATTTGGTGTAAAACTCTATATTTATCTTGTTTGGGCTGTTGGGCCTAGTTGTACTTATGTGCATATTGCCTTCTAAATTCGATGAACATGACAATTGCCAGTGTAAACGGGACAGGCATAACAAAGGAGAAGGCAGGATATATTAGTTTCTCTTTCTTTTTCTTTTTTTTTTCTTTTTTTTTTTCATTCATAAAACCATCTCTAACTATGCTAGCTATTTTTTTAATTTTAGCCAAAATATCAAAAATATGCTCCAACGGGACTAGCCAAACCACTCGCCAAAATAGATTTTCAATATTCACTTGCCAGATCTGGCGAGTATGTACGGCTCGCTAAACTTCTTTCAAAAAAAAAAAATTGCGAGCACCGAGTCCTCCGAAATCGCGATAGATCGAAATCACGACAGATCTGAAACCCTTCTCCCTCCACTTCGAGTCCTCCTCCGTATCCCGTCGACCACCGAGCCCCCTTCGAAGCGCCTCCTCGACTGCATAAATAGCAAAGGAGGAGGGACTGGGTTCGAAATCTTCTACAAGGTTCCGGGAAACTCAGTTCGAAATGGCGGTGGATGCATGGGGACGGTGGTCTAGTGATTTAGGGCCGAGGTTCTCACTGGATGCTGGTCGGATCTCGTTCGACAATGCGGATCCGATGTACTCGTTTGACGAGCCTAGGGCTCCTTGGGATGGGTACTTGATGGGTGGAGGAGGGAGTACGCGGTCAGCATTTAGTAGGATTCCTTCTATGCTTGTTGTGGTTGAAGATGGGCCCACTCCGGTGGCGGTACAACGATTGGATGGTCAGATTCCTGTTGAAGAAGAGGAGGCTGATGCATCAGTTCCTGGAACTATTGAGTTTTTTAAAGATTGGAGCTTGACTTCATTGAGGGATGATAGATCGGATAGAAGCTTTGATTCTGGGTTTAGGAAAGATTCTTTTAAGCTTCCTACGGAGAAGAAGTCGAAAAGATGGAGTAAGGGTTGGAATATTTGGGGGTTTATAAATTGACATAGTAGTAGCAGAAGTGTAATATTCCGGGGGGATATTACCTTGTATAAATTATTATTTTATTATTATTTTATTATTATTCCAAAAGTGAAATATTTTGGTGATTTTCGCCCGGTTTGTTCATAAACATTGTCTGTACACATATACCGGTCTGTGTACATCGGTAGTGTATCGAATTGGTACCGTGATCTTCTGAATTAATAATAAAATTTATTTTATTATTATTTTCAAAATTAAATTATTTTATACGGATTATATGAAAATTTTCTTGGTATACACGTATATACGTACATATGTGTGTTGTAGCCAATTTAATACATTGTACCAATTATGTAGTGTGTATTTTTTGGACAAATACTTGTCCTTGTTATGACAAAACCCATTAGGTTATTAGGGTTTTAGGAGGCTTAAACTAGGATTAAAGAATGCATAAGAGATTAAGGAAAACTTCTAGAAACCTTATCTCTTCCACCATGCTTCCACCTCACCCTAGCCCATACCTCCACCTCACCCTACCTCCCTACAAGGCATGGCCGGCCTCCACAACCCTAGAGGGTTTTTGGCAAAATTGTGGGTGCTCTTTTGCACTCTCCTCCACCTATAAATATCCCCTCCCTTCATTACTGATCTCATTTTACAAAGACAAAGAAAGAAAGGAAAGGAAAAGAAAGAGAGAAAGACTAATAGGAGAGTTTTCTTTTGTAGGTTCTTAGAAGTTTTCATAGGAGCTTAGGGGAAGGAGAAGGTGTGCTAGCAAGTCCTTCCATCAAGGGAAAATTTAGGTGGGGGGTTTCTTCACTTACTTTTGTTTGTTTGAGTTTGTTGTTTTGGTTCTTTCTTCTTCTTATCTTCCTTGTTTTGTTTTCTTTTGTTCTTTTGGGGTGGTTTCTTGTAATAGTGTTGTGGTGTATAGTTTGTTATTTTGTATGTTATGTATGGTTAAAAGAAATAACCACATGAAAGGAAATGGAAACGAGTGGTAGTACTAAATAGACATAAAGGTGGAACTTGTTAGTAGAAATTGTTGTTCTTGTTGTTGTTTTTGGACTAAGGAACATAAACATATGGGGACTTGTGTATACACCCATTTGGGGTTGTAGGACTTGACCTTGGACATACACATATGCATATGACTATTGTGTACATACCCATTTTGGGATGTAGAACTAGACAAGGACTTGGCACAAGCATATGATTTTTGGCATAGAACTAATTACTACCCAATTTGGGGTTGTGGACTATTAAAAATAATTCTTCTTGGTTTTTGCTCTCTACTTTGATAATTAACAAATCTTGTTAGCTCTTAGTTAATATAAAGATAGGCTTGTTATATGTAGGAACTAAGAAGTTAAAATAATGTTGTTTTATGTAGGACTTGTAATTAATAAAAAGGTAGACTACTTGTAGTATTGTAGTTCATGCTTAAGTAGTAGTAGATGATTATTCTTAAGAAAATTAGTAGTAGATGTTTATGTCTAAATAAAGTAGTAGTAGATGTTTATGACTAAGTAAAATAGTAGTAAATGTTATGCTTAAGTATAAGTAAGTAGTAGTAGAGGTTATGCTAAATTATAAGTAAGGATTATGTTGAAGTAGTAAATAGACATTCTTGCTTTAAATTGTAGAAAGTCCATGTTATTAATATCTACCATGTTATAGGTTAATGGAACCAAGCTTATGATGCGTATCATGTTGTAGAAAATTCATTCTTGAAGTGTATGCCATGTTGTAGGTTTAAGGTAGAAAAGAACCATGCTTATGTTGTATACACATTGTAGGAAAATCATAATCCATGCTTAGTTTATGGTAGGAAAGTCATATACCATGCTTGGATCATTGTAGGAAAATTGTATACCATATTTAGATTTTGGTAGGAAAGTCATATACCATGCTTGGATCATTGTAGGAAAATTGTATACCATGTTTAGATTTTGGTAGGAAAGTCATATACCATGCTTGGATCATTGTAGGAAAATTGTATACCATGTTTAGATTTTGGTAGGAAAGTCATATACCATGCTTGGATCATTGTAGGAAAATTGTATACCATGTTTAGATTATGGTAGGAAAGTCATATACCATACTTGGATCATTGTAGGAAAATTATATACCATGTTAGATTATTGTAAGATTGATACTCATGCTTCTACTATGCTTAGGTTGTTGTAGGAACTATTAATCCATGCTTAGATTGTTGCAGGAATTATAATCCATGCTTAGATTATTATAGGAAGTCCATGCCATGTTATAGATCATGCTTACTTTGTTGTAGGATAAATTGTAGTATTCATGCTTAGGTCAAAGTAAGTATCCATGTGTAGGTGTACTAATTATCCATGTTTAATTGTAGTAACATTCCTTGCTTAAGTAAAATAATTATCCATGCTTAGTTGTAGCAATTCTATGTTTATGTTCTATCCATGCTAGATTGTAATAGTAGATGTTCTACTAAGTTGTCTTCATGCTTAGATCGTTGTAGATCAACCTACCATGCTAAGATTGTGTAGGATTGACGTTTAATCATCTACCATGCTTAGATTGTTGTAGGAAAGCACAATCCATGTGTAGAACGTTGTAGCTTTTTACTTGAAATGTATACCATGCTTAGATTAATGCTAAGTAGCATTACCATGTTTAGGAAGTTGTAGGTTCATGTTTGAAATGTATACCATGCTTAGGTGGAATACTTAAGTAGCATACCATGTTTGGATCGTTGTAGGAAAAGGATATACCATGCTTAGATTTGTAGGATTAATGCTTATCTACTATACTTAGGAATGTTGTAGATTAATGCTAAGTATATATCCATACTTAGATTGTTATAGGATTAATGTTGAATTAATCTACCATGCTTAGGCATATGTAGGATAGATGTTTCAATTACCTACCATACCTAAGATTGTTGTAGGAATGCTTAAGTAGTATGTTATGCTTAAGGTTGTTGTAGGTTCCTACCATGCTCAAGAATTGTTGTAGAATAATGTTTAAGTTGTATACCATGCTAAATCGTTGGTACTCATGGGTAAGTTGTAGCATTAGCCATGCTTAAAGTAGTAGGAGATATCCATGCGTAAATCTAGTAGCTATTCATACTTTAACTTATAGTAGATTTCAACGTAAGTTGTATCCATGCTTGTAGTTAAAGTGTTTAGCAAAGAGATTAATCATGTCGTAGTTATAATAGTAACTATCACATTGTAGTTGTAGTATTAACTATCGCGTTATAGTTATAGAGTTAGTAAGGAACTATCATGTTATCGTAAATTGTGTTAGTAGAGAACTAGCATGATGTGGGTCGTAACGATTCATGTCGTAGTTGCAATATTAAGTTGCGAGGTCATTCTAGTTAATTTCCTAGAAGAAATCCCAAGTTTGAGATTACATAGTTAGAGCCATGCATGCTAGAATGGGGTATTATAGCATTCTAGTTAAAAGAACCAAGCTTGAATTGTATATGGTAGGGAAAGATTGAAAAGGAGCCATGAACCCATGTATCTAGCTCCTAGGTGATTCTAGCTCAACTTGAGAGAGAACCCAAGAATCTAGTTGCATGTAGTTCTAGTTCGTTTGGGAAAAGAAACCGTGGATTCTAGTTGTTTGAGGTTCTAATTGAAATTGGACCATATCATGGGGACATCCCTCACCCTTATGGGTAAAAAGGGTTGGGAAGGTCACTAGTAATAGTTAGTTCGATAAAAGTTGTCATATCGCTTTCGGCTTCTCATTAGTAGAATTCCTATCATAGACTATTAGTAGATTCTTCTGTTGCTTCGAATTATTGAAGACCAAGTTGCTAGTAAGCACGTTTGGTTGCTTCTAGGTTTGATTAGCTGTATGGTTGTTGTATATGGTTGTGCTCGTACGTGGCTCGACTGGCCCGTACGTAACTGTGGGTCTCATGCGTAGTTTATTTGGCTCGTATGTATGTTCTTGCTCGTACGCGGCTTAACTGGCTCGTAGTTGGTTGTTGGTTCATACGTAGCTTATTGGCTCGTATATGGTTAGTTTACTCGTATGTAGCTTGTTAGCTAGTACGCAGTTTTTATTATGACTCGTCTAGGGCGATATTATTACCCTAGGGGCTATCGACCATCAAGACATATGTTTTCTTGTTCCTAAAGGACTGTGGACGAGTCACTCCTTGTGTGTCGTCGGATCTTAACCGGTGTAGGTTGATCGAGGACCGGAGTATAGACGGAATCCAAGTTTAGGGTAGTGACATACATGTATGTTCGTATTGCCGGGGTCTTGGATCGATAGGCCATGAATCAGATCCTTAGGGATTCTGGTAAGTCTAAAACGAGTAGCCTAGTAGAGTTGTCTTGCGAGGTCTAACTTAAGACCTAGCATGTTCTGTTTATAATATTGTCATCCCTAGGATTGTTCAGGGTTAGTAACATCATTAGGGTAGTGGCTTATAAAGATCATTTACTTAAACCTCTTGCCGGAAAGAGAGGAGTTGGTTGTAGGGGGCCCCTTACGCCCAACTCGTCCTTGGGGCAGACCTTAGGTGGTATTATTGGGTTGTACCTTCCCGTCAAAGGGATACGTACGGTGCCTTCTTACGAGTTGGGAGCACGGGTTGCGTATCTCACGCTGTTAATTCCTGAAGTGCCATGATAAGGCGGGCGGAGCTAGGGGGATGGACCCCGGAACTCCGTCAGGTCCTATGCTGGGGAAGCGAACATGCCATAGGTTGCGGTCTATGAGTTAGGGGGCCACAGGGGATGCTTCGAGCTAACCTGTGTTGCAGTAACCCCGATGGTTCGTCTAGTTTTTGAGTGAGGTCCGGTTAGCCGGGTAGTAGTGGCAAACATAGACACCATAAGCGGACTGCATTAGTGGGACTTGACCACGTCTGCAACCTCATCAGTCATGTTGTATCTATCAGGAACAGGTTGTGTACAATTAGAATTCATAACGCGGGTTCAAATCCCTATAATGAAGAGACGGCTTAAGAAGGGCGCATGTAGTATGGGCTGTATGTTGCTTCGGAGACTTATTGGCATTAGAACAGGAGCATCCTAGTTTTAGTTAATATTGCGTTAGATTCTAGTCATAGCACTCACGAACACTTAAACTACACCGACACCATTGCCATGTTTCTGTATGTTGTTTTGGGAGATTCGCTGCAATGTTATCAGCCTTAAAGCATCAGTGAATACTGACGTCCCCACTTCAATAGGTACTGGATCGTAGAAGTACAGGTGCGAGATTCAGGATGACTCAAGGCAAGAGAAGCAAGGAGTCAATGTCATGTTTAGTTTCCGCTGTAATAATTACGTTGATTATCTATTATTGAAAAGTACTCAAGTGAGAATTACCAAGTGTTGTTCTTCATTCCTTGTACTCTGATGTAAGTGGTCGAAAATTGTAACACTTGGGATTGTAAGGGTATTATTGTAACGCTATTATAATGTACTGCAGTTGTATAACATTCAGGCTTGTCATACATTGGGTGTTGAATAAAAAGTTTTAAATTCTCCTGTTTTCTGTGTATTGTGACTAATTGAAGAAAAGGTCCTAGCTCGTGTTTCGAATTCTCCATATAGGAAGTTCGGGGCGTTACAAGAAGAGGTGGGGAAGACAATGTAGTAGTTGAGAGATCACTTTTTGAATCTTGGCCAAATGGAAGGATGTTACGGAGTAATAGCAATGTGAGTTTGCGGAATTCGATTTATGGTAATGGTGGGTTTGGTAGCAAGAGGAGGAATGGGTTGGAGAGTAATGGGGTTAGGAAGAAGAGAAGGTTTTATTTAACGCCAATGAGAGGTAGCCGGAGAGGATCAGTGAAGAGTAGACCTAATAACAGTAGTTACCATTCCTTTACGAGGAGGAGTGTGGTTGGATTGTATTGACGAGGCTGAGAACTGTGGCTTGTTTCATGTGGCTTATTTCAGGTTTTGCTTGTTCTATTTTGAAAAAAGCAATGGTAAAATAGAAGGTTATTCAAAATATATAACATGATTGGAGTGGAGACTTTTTTCGCTAGCCAAATTATCTATTTGTTATCCATTTTGGGTATTTTAGTTAGCCAAAATAGCTAACGTGGTTGGAGATGCTCTAAGCAAGGATGAAATCCCACCACAACATAAGAGCGAGTGATGATAAGAATGATACAAATATAGGAATGGCTACAGTATTGAGGATATAAGTGACGGGGAAGAGTAAAATAAAGGAAAAGAAAGAAATAAGGAGAATTAGCAAGGTTTACGAGGCAGACCCAAACAGGGGAGAATTTTTTACTAAAATGACCCACTTTTTGAAAGTATGTACCAAACTAACCAACTTTCGAAACTAATTACCAAAACAACCCACTCGCTATCTCAGTGGTTAAAATCTCATCACTATCTGAGACAGCGAGTGTATGGTCATGTGTTTGAAAGCAAAATGTCAAGTGTAGACTCGCTATCTCAGATAGCGTGTGTTTGTACAAAACTCGCTAACTGGGATAGCGAGTGCAGGGTCTTGAAAAAAAAATTCACAATCTACACTCGCTATCTTGTACCACACCCGTTAACAGAAATAGCGAGTATATTGTTGTGAATAAAAATTCCCCAATCAAAACTCTCTATCTCAATTAGCGAGTGTGTTTGTACCACGCTCAATAACTGAGATAGCAAGTGTCGATTGGAAAATATTTAAAGAGTCGTTGTTTCGGAGTTGAAAGAGAGAATGCAAAGTGAGAAGTGATAGAGAGTGAAACAGTGACACTTTAAAAATTTCCCAATTGACACTCGCTATCTCAGTTAGCGAGTGTGGTACAAACACACTTGCTAACTGAAACACTCGCTAAGTGAGATAGGGAGTTTCGATTGGTGAATTTTTCTTCACAACAATATACTCGCTATCCCAGTTAACGAGTGTGGTACAAACACACTCGCTATCTGAGATAGCGAGTGTAGATTGGGGAATTTTTCTTCAAGACCTAGATTCGCTATCCTAGTTAGCGAGTTTTGTACAAACACACACGCTATCTGAGATAGCGAGTCTACACTTGACATTTTGCTTTCAAACACATGACCATACACTCGCTATCTCAGATAGGAATGAGATTTTAACCAAACTCGCTATCATTCATTTTGGTAATTAGTTTCGAAAGTGGGTCAATTTGATACATACTTTCAAAAGGTGGGTCATTTTGGTAAAAAAATTCAAGAGTGGAGGACGACAGGGAGAAAACTTGATTCCGATTTACATGGGGATCTTTCCCACCCGTCACTTATGTGGGCTCTTGGTTCAAAATCGTGTATTTTGTTCTTTTATTTTGGGGTTGTATTATTCCTGAAAAGAAAAAATATATATTGGGGGTATTTGGAGGCTTAACTTTATTTGATAGAATAGTGGCAGTCACCCATTTGATTAATAATGTATTAATGAAACATAGAGTAGTAAATATTACAAACATCATCTACCCAAAAGTCGTAGTCACATAGAAATCAAAAAAAAGTGCAACAAAAACAAAAATAGAAATAAGCATGAAGCAAACCTAAAACAACAAGAACCTCCACCCAGTCCACCACAAGCACAACAGAAAGAGGTACATGTACCGAGTCATCAGAAACTACTCCCCCTCCATGTGAAGTCTCTTTCTTGCTCCTTCTTGACCTGCCATTGCATCAATTAGCGCCATAATTTTATGCAACATCAAAGGAAATCTATGATTCAAATTACGGAAAACAAGCATTGTTACGATCAAGTCATAGGGTCCACATGGTAGATGCTATTGTACTATCCCACCTGTCCATATATTCTTTCACTTTCCCTCTCCAGGCTCCCCAAATGTCCTCAATATCGTTAGGGGTGTCGGTAAGGTCAAACGCCAACTCAAGAACCTCCCAAGCGAGCCTAACCTTATGACAAATCAAGAAAATGTGATTGACATCTTCCTCCCTTAAATTACAACTAGGACATATTACATCTATAGGAATATTACACTTTCTCATATTTTGTTTGGATAAGATCGAGTTGTTCGACACCAGCCAAAGTAAAGCCTTCACCTTTGTTGAAGCCTAGGTTTTCTTTTCGCCTCCCTACTCCTCGTTCCTCCATCATTCAGCCACCGATACATCGACTTCACAAAAATGGTTTTGTTTGATTCTAGACCCCAAATTCTGTCATCTTCTTCCCATTCTGGTGTTGCCCGAACTGTGCCACCATGGTATTAAGCATTTGCAGATGCGACTGGTTTTCCCTAGATAGTTTGACCCCAAAATCAAAATGCAAATTCCAAACGGTCACCACAAGGGCGTCCTCATTACCCGTCTCCTCTGCAAGTTGTGGGAAGAGAGATTGAAGAGAATTGCTCCCACACCATTTGTCTTTCCATAACCTCGTATCTTTTATGTTCTCAATTCTACATCTCATATTGACATAAAACACCTCTCCCTTCTTCGATACTTCTTTTGTAATATCCTGAATTTTCATTTAATGAGAAATATTGATTTTTACGTGTTGTGCACATACAAATTTTATATGCATATTTTCTTATAAAATTATCTTTTATAACATGGACAATTATTTCTTTCTTTCTCTTTATTTTTCTAAAAAGCCTATTTTATAAAGCCTAAACTTGTTTTCTTATTTTTAAACCCATCCTAATAAATTAAATATTTTATTAAATAGCCCATGAGCCTAAAGCCCACTATTTTTGAAACCCACAACTTAATTAATCTTTTAATTATCACAACTTGTCGTGTAGACACAATTAATGGACAAATTGATTAATTAAATTTGTACAACTTTTAATAGGGTGTACTAGAAGGGGCACGTGCACACACTAGAGTGTGCAATGCACACCCTAGAGGTGGCCAGTTTTGAGCAAAGAGAGAAGGGGAGTGGATGGAGTTGAGGGGAGTGGTTATGTGATCATGGAAGTTACTACAACTTCCCAATTCATCTTGGTCCTTAATCTCTAACTCCTTGATTGAATCCTAGCCTTCTATTCTCACCCTAAATATGTATAAATACCCCTACTATTCTTCTCATTAGTGCACTAAACTTTTATTAAAAGAAAAGATACGAGAGGAAAAGATTGAGTAGAAATAGTGAGTAAAAGATTAGAGGGTGAAACTTTGGTGTGTGTTCCAACAAGAGGAGTCCGACCAACTATCCAAAGAAGCAAGGAGTTCGGGTTCCATCAAACACAAGGAGGAGGAGACAATTTGCTACACAATCTAGGAGGAGAAGACCACTTTTCTTGCATTCTAGGAGCTTTCAATTCGTTTTCTCCAATAGGTGGGTGTTTCTCATGCTTCTAGATATAGATGCCATGCTAGGGATATTTGATAAAATAGTTGAGAAGAAATTGATAAATTGTAGTCCCATGGTTGGTTGATTAGAGATAAAATAGTAGTTTAAAGAATGATTGTTAATGGATAAAGATACGAAATTGAAATGCTAGAATCTATCTTATCATCATGCTTTATGTTTATAAATTGTGCTATGTGAACAAATTTGTACTTATGAGACACAAATTGACTAAATGCATCTTGTAGAATTAGAACAACTCAATTGTAGAGAACAAGATCTAGTGCTCTAATCATGGTAATGGGTTAATGAAGTATTAAATAGAGACATAAAGTGAATTTTGGGAAACTAGATTTATAAATTATGTAGAAATGGAAAGTGTTCTCAATGTCAAAATTATGGACATAAAACACAAAATATGACTCAAATATATGTTTTTATAAAGCAAATAATGACTATAAAAATACTGGTTTGCTGTATTTTCGTATAATTTACAATCTGAAAATTTTGAGTTCAAAAAGAGAAGAAAAAGAATTTAAAACGTTTTCGGAAATTTTGAAAACTAGTAATGAACAGAAAATCGGATCAAAAGGATTCTAATTCACTTTGAAACGATATGGTCACTTAGACTAGTTAATCAGGTTGGTCTCAGTCGTTACAGTAGCGAGGGGGGCTTGGTCTCTTGTCTCGGGTTCGATCCTGAGTAGGGGCACTTTGTTTTTATTTTGAAAAATAAAAAATAAAACCCAAATTGCCGAGACTGAATATAAAAGAATCAAAACCCATTCTCTATCGCTCTAGCGGGTTGGCGCATCGGTCTTGGGCGCTGTCTTTGGGGCGCTGGTTGTGGGTTTGAGGCCGGGTGTGGGCTTTGACTTTAAAAAATGTTTTTTTTTTGGAAGAGTTTATTAATGAAATTGGGTTATAAAAAGAATCAGTTATAAATTGGGAAAAAATGTGGGAAATTACTTTAAATTATTTAGTCTTCATGAAATAAATTTATATGACTTTTGATGAAAAGTAACAGAGAATTTGAGTCTAAATTTCAAGAATGAACTTGTGTTTAATTATTAAATTAAATTGTCTCTTTTGATGAAAGAAAAAAAAAGGATTATTTTAGGAGTTTAAAATGAGATTTTTGTAAAGATAAAATTTAGTATGAATTTGTGAAATCAAATGAAATTGTGATTGTGAATTTGGTATTGATAAAAAGAGATTAAGAACATTATGTGGGAGATATGAACTATTAATTGTGATATGTTAGAAGGATTGAAGTAAATTGTTTATGCGTGATATTGTGTATGAAATTGAATTAATTGACATGATGAGTTATGAAGAAATGCGAATATGAATAAATGAATACTATGAACATGAATTGTGAATTATGATTAATCATGAAAAAGGCTTTATGAGTATGAAAACTCGACGTTATTATTATGAGTGAAATTAAGAACTAGGGTGTAGCTAAGCCTCATACCGGCAAATAAAAGAAATACTGAGATGATATATGACATGAAAAGACAAAGTTTGGGTCAACGTGAAATAAATGAATAAGACCAGTATAGTGGGAGTGCTAACCCTAAGAAATTGATTTTATTCATGATTCAATTAAATTAAGGACTAGTAACATAGTAAAGATGTGATGAAAGTAAGAGAAAAATATTGAGTATGAGGACCATTGGATTGGCGTGAGAGTATCCACAGGATGTCCCATGATGAGTCATGAGTAGGACGTGGATACTGCTCCAGAGTACCGTTCCGGTGGCGACGCTCGTAGGGTGTTTGGCGACTGCGGGTGGTGTCATGTCTATGGTAGGAGGTGAATTACCACAGGATACCTGCATGATGAGTCATGTGTCAGTACATTGGGATTCTCTCCAGGGCGCCTAGACATGAGTTCGTAGTGCGTAGATCATCTAGGATACTTACCCTAGTTACAGAAGTAGATTAAGTCATAACGAGGGATTGAACCCTACAAGATGAAGAACGATTAAGGGCTTGCCCTCGGACCTATGTAGTATGGGATGCATAGAATCCGAACAAGTGCGCATTAGTATCATATAACATAAGTAATTGCATTAAGGACTAGTGCACATTCACAACACAACATCAATAGGATAGCCCCTTTAGCTTTGTTTGTGAACAAGTTTATGATTGTTTAAGTTTTGAGAATCGTTATACTGTTTCCGGCATAGAGAGGATGGTCGTGTATAATATTTCGTCAGTTGAATGAACTGACGTGCCCACAGTTCTTATGCAGGATAAAAGTACATGAAAAAGACTAAAAAGGAATTGATGCTTAAAGATTATTCAAGTGTTATTGTATTTCATTCATGTAATAATTGTAACATTGCTTCCACTGTTTTTAAGGTTTAAATATAAATGTAACTCTAATGTAAAGTAAAGTTTTATTTTCTTGTAAAATTGTACGAAGTGAAGTGAAAAGATCCTGTGGAACCTGAATTCAGTTGTATTTGGAATTTAGGGTGTTACATCTTTCCAGAGATATGAGGTCTTCCCATGAGTGCTCCGTCCCCCATATCTAAAACAATTCCGTCTACGATACATTGCGAAGGACCTACACCACCACAAGTTGTGCCGTTTACACAACTTCCACCACCATTATCCAGGAGCGCTTTATTTATATATCTGAGGTTGACAATTCCAAATCCTAAGAATTCCTTCTTCTTACAAACCTTTTCCCACCTAACAAATGGAACCCCTTGTTGTCATCATTCGCCCTTTTCCACATGAATCATCTTCTGCACTTATCAATTCTATGAGTGACCTACTCGGGAAGCTCATATATAAACATTATGTAAGTAGGCATGATATTCAGTTCCAACTTGATCAAGGTAATTCTACCACCTAGAGATTGAAATTTCCCTTTCCATCCTGCAAGTTTCTTCTCCACTTTCTCCACCAATGAAATTCAATCTTCTCTCCACATATTACCTGGTCTAATTAGAGTTCCCATGTATTTTAGGGGGAACTCTCCTTTCTCGCAACCTAAACACAATGTAATCAAATCAACCGGGATAGAGATGTCATCACACAGAGCCACCACGCAACTTATTTGGAGGTAAACTGAAAGTCCCGATCAGTACTCAAAACATCTCAGAATGATTCTAAACGCAAAATTTTCGTCCATTTGAGCAGCGCCAAATAAGAGCGTATTGTCATCATATTGAAGTATAGTCATTAACTTTGAGATCCCTCTAACCAAGATACCTTTGATAAGGTCAGCCTTTCTACCTCTCAACATCATCTTAGCTAACCCGACAATGATCAAGGTAAACAGAAGCGAAGATAGGGGGTCTTCCTGTCTGAGCCCTCTACAACACCAAATTTCCCTTCCGAACTCCTTATTCAGCTGAATAAAATATTTCGGAACCCTAACACATTTCTTAATCCACATCCTCCATTTAGGTCCAAATCCTTTGAATTCAAGAGCTTCATCGACATAATCCCACTCAAGTGTGTCATACTTTTTATCGAAGTCCAACTTTAGTAAATATACCATCCACATTGCCTTTGTGTCCTCTAAACACCACTTCGTGAGCTGACAAAATACTATCCATGATGTCCCTTCCTTTGACAAATCAACTTTGCGATTCACTAATGACATCCCTTAAATGAGGAAACAACCTATTGGCCAAGACTTTGGTGATAATTTTAAATCAGCCATTCAAGAGGCTATTGAGTTTAAGGTCCGATACTCTAAGAACTTCTGACT
This sequence comes from Hemerocallis citrina, assembly GCA_017893485.1. Lineage (NCBI taxonomy): Eukaryota > Viridiplantae > Streptophyta > Magnoliopsida > Asparagales > Asphodelaceae > Hemerocallis > Hemerocallis citrina. Next base: position 111,631,026 of record CM030364.1, on the reverse strand, counting down.
ATTTAGGGATAAGAATAATGTTCGTATAATTTAATATATCTAGCTGCACAACCCCCTAGTATAATTCTTAGAGGATATCTAAGAAGTCGTTCTTAATGATATTCCAGAACAATCTATAGATTATGATCGGGAATCCATCAAGGCCCGAAACCTTGTCCTGCCCTAGGTTCTTAACAGCCTAGATAATCTCCTCCTCGGTGAACATCTCTTCCAACCCATCACTCCCCTCAATTCTCAAGTCACTCCACATCTCCAAATTCAAGCTGCCTCTATTTGTTCTTTTGCCTCCAAGTAATTCTCTAAAGCACGTATCAACCTGCTTCGTAATTTGTGTCTCATCCTCACTCCAATCTCACCAACAAATAGACCCAAAACGTGATTGTGTCTTCTTCTACCACTTGCAACCTTATGGAAGAAAGCAATATTGGGATCTTCTTCTTTAAGCCATTGAACCATTAACCTTTGCCTCCAGTAGTATCCTCCATGTCTCCTGTTTGATGGAGCTCGCCTCTACTGTAAGCCAACACCTCATATTCTGAACCGTTATGATCTCTATCTTCTTCTATTATTTCTAGATCATGCACTCTATCTCCGAGGCTTTCTATCTTTCTTTTTAACTCTCTAGACTCTTGCTTGGCCCAGTTCTTTAGGCTTTCTTTCTATCTTTCTATCTTTCAGAATCGTCTCATCTTATTGTTCCACTTGGAGACATCATCAGTAGTGTCCACTAGTGTCGACCAAGGCTCCTCAATTGTCCCCCTAATGCTTTCACTAAGCGTCCATGCCTTCTCAAATCTAAATTGGTGATATTTGGTTCTATTATCAATTCCACACTCAAGAATCAGGGGAGTGTGATCAGATCAGATGTGTATATCACCATGGTCCTTACAGTGGCCAGGGGGAATAGATTTTCCCAATCAGTAAATACCAGAATTTTATCCAGCATAGTCAGAGTCGAATTTGCTTGTATGTTCGTCCAAGTAAACCTTCTATTGGATAACTGAAGATCCATGAGTTCTAGTTCATTGATAGGATGGTTGAACCCGTTCCTATCTATATTGCTTGCACCCTTACCTCTGTGTTCGTTCTGGAACCCCGTGATATTAAAATCACCACCCACCACGCACGGACTGTCCCATCTTCCCCGAATAGAATTTAACTCTACCCAAAAAATGTCTCTCAGTCTGGACTAATATGGTCCGTACACAGACATGACCAAATGTACCCAGTCATCTATTTTACATTTTATTCTAATCGTGACCGAGGCTTACTTTGATGTACTAGTGTAGGACTTTTTGCACGAATGAGGCTCATTCCCTAAGTCTGTTGGGAGTAATGAACATTATCTGAGACTGATTGTACTTGTTTTGTTAAGACATTTTTAATGAAATTGTAGGTGTTTGGCTCACCTTTATTATTAAAAAAAAATCATCAATACATCTTCTAAACCAATCCTCGTGGATGTCTCAGGTAAATTTAAGCTTGGATGTATCGGTGGAAAGCCTTTCCATGATTTGACCTCTTCAAGTCATCCAACACCAATTAATGGAGGCGGCATGATGATGCTCATTGAATCGGAAACTATTTCTGATATTCCAAATGGTCCATAGTAGGTAGGATATTGAAGATGCTAGTGTAGTTTCTTTTTTAGAACTTCCAGTTTTCTCTATAGCTAGACATATGTACAGGAATGCAAGTATCCTTGGAGAGCATTAACTGTTTAATTACTTCTCAGTTTCATGATTCCTCCCTAATGTGTAGTGCAACTAGCATTCATCAGAAACTCACTGCTGTCGCAATAGATCGCAATACATCATAAGGTCTGATACTACAGTCAAAAAGGACTGCTCTCCTCTCCTGATTGAGCAAAAGGGACTGCACTGCTCTCCTGATTCAGGAGTCTATCAATACAGATATACAAAGAATGATGAGCACTATCGTTCAAGTTTATTGAGATCAAAGAAAATTACCAGTAAATCAACGGCAATTCGGTATGCTGCTATTAGTTTTGCCTAACATACTCTCTTCATTTTCTCCCAAAATTGTACCCCATCAATTAATTTTGGTCCTCTGCTCATCCTTCATTCGTAACGCTGCTTGAATATCTGTGTCTTCATTTTCCGTGCCGATCCTTAAACCGAGTTTAACAATCCTCTGTACAGTGCACAGCATATCCCAAGACATACTCATCCAAATCCACGGAACTTTGGAATCTTGACAATTATGATTATTTTAGTGCACCAAAGTTCTCCTACTTTCATGGACCACAACCACATCTGACCGTTAGCAAGCAATATCTAGTCACTCAATAACACACAGCCACAACTCACAAGTGGCCACCGTCCACATGTATTTTATTTGAGGCCCCCCAAAAATCACTTAATCATACACACTAAAAGAAAAGAATAAAGCGGACCTTCCTCATTCCGAATTTTTTGCCGTCATAGGCCACTTTTTGATAGTATTTGCGTTTTTGGGCTAGGTCCCAAACTATTAGCGTTCGTGGGCTAGCCACTGCCACGTCAGCAGCGGCCGCTATTGAAAATAGCGGCCTCTTCATACCCACCAAAATTGTACTCCCACACTTGGTAGAGTACGGGGGGATTGGGCTGAGTATGTGTAAAGGAGGTCGCTAATGCCACTAGCGACCTCCTCCAACTGAGGTCGCTATTCCCAATCGCGGCCACAGTTGTAGGCTATTATGAGTCTTGGATGTTTATACTAAGGCCGCGATTACCAATCGCGACCACAGGTATGATAGGTCGCGATTGGCATTAGCGATTATGCTGTTTGCCAAATCAGCTTATCCTCTGTGAATATGACTCATAATAGCCTACCACTGTGGTCGCTATTGGGAATAGCGACCTCAGTTGGAGGAGGTCGCTAGTGGCATTAGCGACCTCCTTTACACATACTTAACCCAATCCTCTATGTACTCTACCAAGTGCGGGAGTACAAATTTGGGGGGTATGAAGAGGCCGCTATTCCCAATAGGCCGCTGCTGACGTGGCAGGGGCTAGCCCACGAACGCTAATAGTTTGGGACCTGGCCTAAAAACGCAAATATTATCAAAAAGTGGCCTAGTACGGCAAAAAATTCCCTCATTCCCACCCCCTCTTGGGTCTTGATATGTGAAATAGTCCACATTCTTCATATATGGTAGGAAGTAGGAACTTGTAACGTGCAAGAGATAAAGAGAGTTTGAAAAGAAATCACCATTATAAAGTAGCTAGCAAAGCTCTCATAGGCATCTCTTTTTGTTCTCTTATAAGAAAGAAAGAGAAAAGAATCTGATAGTTTGAAGAAGCTTGGTTATGATAGTTTGAAGTACTAAGATGGAGAGGTATGAAGTTCTCAAGGATATCGGGTCTGGGAATTTTGGGGTGGCCAAGTTGGTTCGAGATTTATACACCAATGAGTTCTTCGCTGTCAAGTTTATCGAAAGAGGAGAGAAGGTTTGGTTCTCTTCACCTTTTCTTTCTTGATTAATTGTCCTGAATTCTGCTTCAGAATCATATTTATGAATGTGGGCTTGACCTTAATTCTAGTATACTTGTTGGGTTTTCTTTTTTCCATTTTTTTTTTGTTGGTTTAATCTCTGTAATATACATCGGTCATGGTTGTATCAATATAGGTTTATGCCTGAAAGATATGATTAGCATGTAGGTTTCTTTCAGTCTTTTGATCATGTCTTTTTTTTTTTTTTTTTTTTTTTTGGCTGAGCAGATAGATGAGCATGTGCATAGGGAGATAATGAATCACAGATCATTAAGGCATCCAAATATAGTAAGATTTAAAGAGGTATGTTCTTTGCTCTGCTAGGAAATTATTTCTAAGTTCGGAATGGCCCATTTCAATATCAAGTTTTATGTGTTAGATTTTTTCTGCTTAGAAACTGCTGGAAGTCAAAAAAAAAAAAAATCCATACCTTAATCTAAGGTTTTTCTTCATCATTCACATCTTATCTTATTTGGTTTGTCAATTCTAGACATTATCAGCAATGTTTAGTTAAAGTGTGTATAAATATATATCGGTTTGTTATCAAGACACTGACTCCTATATCAAACTTCAGCTTTAAGCTTGATTATTGTTCTAGAATATTTAGTAAAGTAGTTTGGTCTCTTTAAAAAAAAAGGAAAAAGAGGTTAGGTAGGCACTTAAAATTTACTTAATAATTTAGTACTTGAGTTTTATTCTTTAGTTGTATCATCTTTTACTAAATTAAGGAAATTGAGTTCCAAAAATATTATGCACCAACACTTCTATTCGGAAGACAGACATCTCGTGTCAAGATACAAGGGTCAGACAAGAAATTATCTATTTAGCCATATTCATTAGTTTTATCTGTGCCTGAGTTGCTAAACGGAACTTATTTGCAAGACAGATACCTCTTTTGTTGAACTGGTCATACTGACTTCTTACTACTATACTGAACTTTTTTACCATCAGGTATTATTAACCCCCACTCATCTTGCCATAGTAATGGAATACGCTGCTGGGGGCGAGCTTTTTGAAAGAATATGTAATGCTGGGAGATTCAGCGAGGATGAGGTAGAGAAAATCATTTTAATCAATTTTATTTTGCTCATATATTAAGCAATTAACCTATTTATCACTCTCCAAATTGCATCAGGCAAGGTTTTTCTTTCAACAATTGATATCAGGTGTCAGCTATTGCCACTCTATGGTACTTTCCACACTAAAATACCAGTATCCATATTGTTATTTTCCAACAAAAAAAAAAAAAAAAAACCTCATCTTTATATACATTGAACATTCGTTGCAGCAAATTTGTCACAGAGATCTCAAGCTCGAAAATACCCTCTTGGATGGCAGCACAGCGCCTCGTCTAAAAATCTGTGACTTTGGATACTCTAAGGTTGTTAATTAAATTCCTTGTGAAGGCTAAACATTTTTTTTTTGTGGGAAATCAAAACTGAATACAGATTTGTTTTATATATGTGGTTTGTAGTCCTCTGTGTTGCATTCACAGCCGAAATCAACTGTTGGAACTCCGGCATACATTGCTCCAGAAGTACTTTCCAGAAAAGAATATGATGGAAAGGCAAGCATAGATCTTTGACATTGAAATTTAATAGAAATGGTCTGATTCTGAAACTAATACTGATACGGTTACTTAACGGGTAACTCCACAGATAGCAGATGTTTGGTCTTGTGGAGTTACACTGTATGTAATGCTTGTTGGAGCTTATCCATTTGAAGACCCAGATGATCCAAGGAACTTCAAGAAGACAATTGGGGTGAGTTCGTTGCATTGGTTTTGGTTTTGGAGTGCGTTACTCTTAAAGAAATCATTGTTTATTTCCATTGTTGGAAGATTCATTCGTAATCTTTTGGTTCAATTCCTGACTGAATTATATTACAAGTCATCATTTTCATACAATAACAAATGATTCGTCTCTCTCTCTCTAACTAAACTTTTTGTTCAACTTATACTATGGCAGCGTATATTAAGCGTACAGTACTCAATTCCTGACTATGTTCGAGTTTCAACTGATTGTAGACACCTACTCTCGTGCATTTTTGTGGCCAACCCAGACAAGGTAGCATCTGAATGTCATCTCTCCTGAAGTAGTATATATTCCTTCTCTCTCTCTTTATTATTATTATTATTATTATTATTATTATTATTATTATTCTTTTTCTTAATCTTGTTTCCACAGAGAATAACCATTCCTGAGATCAAAACCCACCCTTGGTTATTGAAAGATCTACCTATTGAGATGACTGATGTATATCTGAACAACTTAGAGACCGATACAATCTCCTCTCAGATGCAGAGCGTAGATGAAATTACAGCAATAATTCAAGAAGCACGAAAGGCAGCTGAGGGCACGAATCTTGCAGGAAGACAACTCGTTGGGGGAAGTGTCGACCTTGATGATATGGATGCTGATATGGAAGACCTAGATGATCTCGAGAGCAGTGGGGAATTTGTGTGCGCAATTTAATTGAGGTTTAGTTCTCTGTCTGTAATTTGATTTTTTTTTTTTCAATTTTTTTTTAAAATTGGCTTGTTTCTGATAATTATCCTCGTACTTCATTTTTTTAATGGCTTGTTTAATGAGGATCATCACTTGTTATCACCCATTAAAACTCCAAAACAAAAGGGGGAGATAAAAGTTTGTACTTATCTTATAAGAGAGAAGAATGTCATTGTGCTAAATAGCAGCAATTTCTTCTTGTTGCTGCTGATTTCTGGTAAGGGAGCAAACAGATGAATTTGTGGATTCTTGAAGAAAAACAATAAAGCAAACCTGTTGACCTTCATCAACGTGTGGACTTGTTTCTCGCTGCTGCCGCGAACCTACACAAAGTCCGATACACCGGTATGGATCCCGGCGACGAACCCTCCGACGCTCTTGTCGGTAATCAAGAAAATTATAAAAAACCTTTATGTGAAAAAAGATTGATTACCTTGTTATGGTGGGAGGAGGGGTATTTATAGTCGCCTTAAGGACTCGTTTCGAGATAAGGATAAATCTCTATTTCCCCATGTTTTTGGATAAGTTGAAAAGTTTAAATCGTTTCATAGAGATAACCATGAATTTGAATTACTCTTTATCCATCTGGGTTGGTTTGTAACGGGTTGCTACCCATATCCAGTAGGACAAATTTGTTTATGGGTTACAGCAATAATTCAAGAAGCACGAAAGGCAGCTAAGGGCACGAATCTTGCAGGAAGACAACTTGTTGGGGGAAGTGTCGACCTTGATGATATGGATGCTGATATGGAAGACCTAGATGATCTCGAGAGCAGTGGGGAATTTGTGTGCGCAATTTAATTTAGATTTAGTTCTCTGTCTGTAATTTGATTATATTTTGTTTTCAATTTTTTTTAAAATTGGCTTGTTTCTGATAAATATCCTCGTACTTCTTTTTTTTAATGGCTTGTTTAATGAAGATCATCACTTATGATCACCCATTAAAACTCCAAAAAAGAATGAGGAGAAAAAAGTTTGTACTTATCTTATAAGAGAGGAGAATGTCATTGTGCTAAATAGGGGTGTTCATCGGTTCAAAACCAAACCGAACCGAACCGAACTTTTCGGTTTGGTAAAATTGAAACCGAACTCCGAACCGAACATGTACATTTTGGTTTTAACCGAACCGAAATATATCGGTTCGGTTCGGTTAATAACCGTACTAACCGAACTTAAAGAAAGGATTTCATTTTTGAATGTTTATATTAAATTCTGAGTGAAAGATTCATTATTCAATATTCATTAAGTAAACAACAACCAATTAGCATTGTACTCATAATTTATACACTACAAAATTACAGTAATAACTAGCAAAAAAACTTAATTTACAAGTTACAAATGATTACAATTTACAACCAATCAACTATATAAGCTTATATTTTACAATTTGAAATTACAAGTTTCTGACTTTCTGTAACACTGTTGTGGTTTGCAGGCCTCGGTCATCTCAACTCTCAACGGTCATCTCAACTCAAGCAAACCAGAACAATCAGCAAATGAACAGAAAACTTAAGCTTGCAGCAGCCAGCACCAATGAAAACAAATAACAATCAGCAATTGTCAATATGTTTTTTTTAAAAATAAATTGTCAGGATGTAATGTGGTAGTATAAGCACAGTACTTGTTCACCAGGCTGCAAACTTTCAACATCCAAAGCCTTATCATTGTATGCCTGACTCAAAACAACTCCTGCGAGAGAATGAACTTTGTTATTTTCAACAACTCAAAACAACTCAAAACAACTCAGGCTGCAAACTTGAGCTTGCAGCACCAATCAAAACAAATAACAATCAGCAATTGTCAATAACAATCAGCAATCAATCCAAAGCCTTATCATTGTATGCCTGACTCAAAACAACCCCTGCGAGAGAATGAACTTTGTAATTTTTTTAAATCTTTTACTGCTAATCTTTTACTTTGTAACAATTGAACCAACCCGCAAGCACACACCAAAGCAAGATAACAAGCTTGACCAATTACTTCCCAGCAAACTACATTAAAGCACTATTAAATTTTCACTATGAAATAACATATATGAATACCTTGACTTTCAGGAGAACGATGCAAAGCTGTAGAAATTTCCTGTCTAACTGAGCGCTGCAACTCAAGCTGCATGTCCATGCATGCTTCCAGCATTCTTTGCATATGACTCATTTCGTGTTGAAGCCTAGCCATATCAGCCCTCAAATCATTAACAATATCCCAATCCTGCAATAAACAGCATGCCATTAGCTTCCAAACCACAAGCCTGTAAATGATTTTTAAAATGAGGCTAAGAAATTTGAGCAGTGGAGCTCATGCTTGCCTGGGACCCAGGACTAATAATATTATTAAACAACATATTTAGAATTTTCCAAATACCACAGAAATTTAAGCAGCATAATTCATATAGCACAGGATCCAGGATCAATGATATTATCAAACAAATTATGCACAGTTTGTAAATTTTAAACCCACACAATTTTCTTTTAATTTTTATCCACAAAGTGGTCATTATCTTATATAGTATGTTCTACCTTAGCTTGATATAGAGAACTGAAAATCCTTCACCAGAATACATATTTAAGATTGTCTAACTCAGAATTTAGATTCAAAGTAATAGAAATTCCAAATAATATTAATGAAAAGTAGATTCATAAACTTATTCTGAATTTTACGGGAAACCCAGATCAGGATTATACTTCTTTAATCTTCAAAGGCCTAAACTAAGAATAAGTTGAACCTGCATTAATAAATGTAGATTAGACTAAAAAACCTACTTCTAAAATACTCTGGTCAGCAAAAATCTAGATTGAATTTTGAATAAAACCCAGATCAGCAATACTGAACCCATGATCAATTCATACACAGAGAACTTTTAAATCAATTAAAGATTGAAGAAGTACCCACATCAAAACTCACCTACCATCAAACAACTAGATATACAAATGCATCTGAGATTCTTTTAGAATTTGAACTCGAAACAATTCCAAGTTTTGGATTTTGAAGAGAACCCAGATCAGCAATTAACTTCAATCAACAGAAATGAATATAAAGGGGGAAATTTGATAGAAAAATTTACATGATCAAAATTGGGATTTGACCTCAGAGCTTATCCTTTCGAATAGTTTGACTAGAGGCAGAAGAAAAACACAGATGCAAATTATCAATAATCTGAACAGATAGAATACTTTTGTGAATAAAAACTACAATTTGAAGATAAATCATTAGAAAAGGAGACATTAATAATTTATTCTGAGAACAAAAAGAAGAGACCAAAAACGAGTAAAAATCTACCTCTCCTTCTCTTGAATTTCTTCGTCGTGGCTTGCAATCAACTTTGAAAAGAGTAAGAAGGTTCCTTTTTTCCGTGCGACTGTGTGAGGAGGGATGGAGATCGGGAGTCGAGAGCCGATGATGGAGATCGATTGATCGAGAGTCGAGACCGTCTACGGTTAAAGGAATTGAGAATTGAGAGAGAGGACTCAGAGGAGAGGAATGGATCTGTGAAATTGAGAGAGTGATTTGGAGATGAGCCTTGAGAGTTAGAGGCCGAATTAATAGAGTGAGAAGAAGAAGTGGAGAAGGAGAACTCTGGAGAAGTCATCATTAATAGATAGGATTGAGAAGTGAGAACGTCGGTGAAGAATGAAGACTGAGAAGAAGATGAGAAGTCAAGGGTTAGGGTATGGGCATCGGCTATTAGCCTATTCGGCTGAACCGAAGGGGGACGGGGAAGGGGTAGTCGGTAGGTAGATATAATTAATTTGAGAAGAAAAAAAAAGTTCGGTTTTTTTTCGATTCGGTTTTTTTAGAACCCAACCAAAAACTGACCCGAACTCTCTAACAAAACTACGGTTTGGACCAAAACCGAACCGAAAAACCGAAAAACCGAACCAAATTGATAAATTTCGGTTCGGTTCGGTTCGGTAATCGGTTTTAACCAAAGTATGAACAGCCCTAGTGCTAAATAGCTGCAATTTCTTCTTGTTGCTGCTGATTTCTGGTAAGGGAGCAAACAGATGAATTTGTGGATTCTTGAAGAAAACAATAAAGCAAACCTGTTGACCTTCACCAACGTGTGGACTTGTTTCTCGCTGCTGCCGCGAACCTGCACAAAGTCCGATACGCCGGTATGGATCCCGGCGACGAACCCTCCGACGCTTTTGTCAGTAATCAGGAAAATTATGAAAGACCTTTATGTGAAAAAGATTGATTACCTTGTTATGGTGGGAGGATGGGTATTTATAGTCACCTTAGGGACTCGTTTCGAGATAAGGATAAATCTCTATTTCCCAGTGTTTTTGGATAAGATGTAGAGTTCAAATCGTTTCATAGAGATAACCATAAATTTGAATTACTCTTTATCCATCTGGGTTGGTTTGTAACTGGTTGCTACCCATATCTAGTAGGACAGATCTGTTTATGGGTTACAGCAATAATTCAAGAAGCACGAAAGGCAGCTAAGGGCACGAATCTTGCAGGAAGACAACTCGTTGGGGGAAGTGTCGACCTTGATGATATGGATGCTGATATGGAAGACCTAGATGATCTCGAGAGCAATGGGGAATTTGTGTGCGCAATTTAATTTAGGTTTACTTCTCTGTCTGTAATTTGATTTTTTTTTTAAAAAAAAAAATTGGCTTGTTTCTGATAAATATCCTCGTACTTCTTTTTTTTTAATGGCTTGTTTAATGAAGATCATCACTTATGATCACCCATTAAAACTCCAAAAAAGAAGGAGGAGAAAAAAGTTTGTACTTATCTTATAAGAGAAGAGAATGACATTGTGCTAAATAGAAGCAATTTCTTCTTGTTGCTGCTGATTTCTGGTAAGGGAGCAAACAGATGAATTTTTGGATTCTTGAAGAAAACAATAAAGTAACCCTGTTGACCTTCACCAACGTGTGGACTTGTTTCTCGCTGTTGCCGCGAAAGACCTTTATGTGGAAAAAGATTGATTACCTTGTTATGGGGGGGGGGGGGGGGGGGGGGGGGGGGGTATTTATAGTCGCCTTAGGGACTCATTTCAAAATAAGGATAAATCTCTATTTCCCGGTGTTTTTGGATAAAATATAGAGTTTAAATCATTTCATAGAGATAACCATGAATTTGAATTACTCTTTATCCATCTGGGTTGGTTTGTAACGGGTTGCACATACCCAGTAGGATAGATCTGTTTATGGGTTATTGGGCTTTGAAAAAAGATCCAGTTCCCACTTCAGACCCGTTTGTAGGTAAAATTACCGTTTTACCCCTGAAAACTTTAAGATTCCTGCCCGATTTGAACGTTCCCAATTTAATCCTATTTTTAGCCATATCACGAGCACCCTACTCCCAAAGATAGTTTAACAGCCTTTGAGGAGTAGTTTTGTTGTTCTAATGGCGTACGGAATTTTATCGGAGTTCTTAAGGGAGTTTGGATCTTACTCGAGGTGTAACAGTGTCAATCTGAGCTTGTAAGATGCCCAAATTATTCCCAGATTTTTCTAGACTTTTTTTGATTTTTCCAAATTTTTTTGAATTTTTTCCAATTTTTTTGAATTTTTTGAATTTTTTATTCAATTTCCAAATTTAAATAATTAATTATCAAAAATTTTAATTAATTCTTCTAATATAATAATAATTATTTTCAGAATTTTAAAATTATTTTCTGAATTAATAATTATTTTTCGAGTTTTTAAAATAATTAATTAAATTAAATTAATTAATTAATTAATTAAAAATCACCTGTACACGTGGTGCGATCCTGTGCGTTGATCACGATCAGCGAGCGCACATCACAAAGTGAATGTTTTTCTCTCATTTCACGCTCGGTGCACGCTTTGCTCGGAACCGCCACCGACCCACAGAGATGACGCCACGTGGACGGTCAACGTTGACTGCCACGTGGCTTTTTTTTCTCTCTTTCCCACCCTCTTCTCTTCTGGGTCTTCTTCTACCTTCCCCTCGACCCTGCCTTCGACCCCGACCATGCCTCCGACCCTGACTCTAACTTCGTCCCTGAGAGGGCCACTGGAGCTCGGTGAGAAGTACGACGATGGCGAGAGTTCTCGGAGTATGGCGATTAGAAGAGATTAGAGAGGGAGCTCGGGGTACGGCCATTGCAGGAGCTAGGCGAGGGAGAGAGTTGGAGCTCGACGTGGCCATGGTGGAGCCTGTGAAGGAAGGGAGCTCGACATGGAGCTTCGGAGTTCGGCGAGAGGCGACGGTGAGGTTGAGCTTGAGACAAGGAGCTCAGTACTTCGACGACGTGGATTCGAAGCTCGTCGAAGCTTCGACAAGGAAGAGGCATGGCGAGGAGGGGTTGGAGCTCGGTGGAGCTCTTCGGTGTATGGGGGCGAGGAGCTCGTGAAGGGGGATAGCTTCGATGAAGGTGGAGCTCGGAGTCAGTGGAGTGTTGCTCGACGAAGGGGAGTGGAGCTCGGAGTTCGCGATGGAGGAGCTCGGCGATGGAGAATGGGAGCTCGTCACTAGAGCTCAACGAAATGTAGGGAAAGTCGAGTTCAGCGAGGGGAGGAGAGCTCTGTGGAGTTTGACGAGGCCATGGAGCTCGACATCGGAGAAAGGGAGCTTGTCACTGGAGCTCGACGAAACCGAGGCGAGGTCGGAGCTCAGCTTCGGAGCTCGACGGAGGGGGAGCCCGGTCGAAGGTGGTGAAGTTCGATGGTGGTTGGGTTTCTCTTCGATTTTTTGGTGCTCAATCCTGAAAGAGAGGAAGGAGAGGAGAACGGTACGCCCCTAAAAATTTTTTTTGACTCCAAACTCGATTCTTTCAATTTCTATGTTACTCTAAACATAAACTAAGAAAGTTATATTTCAGGAAAAATTTTGGCAGAGCCTCCCCTGTAAATTTTGCCCCGAAACACAAAAAGCTTACGGAATTCTGCTCAAAATTCCGTAGCTCACAAAATACACAATAATTTCATGGGCTCCCCAGGCCAAAATGAGCAGATACACACAGGCAATATAATATAACGCTCTGGGGGCCAAACACATAACAGATTATCAAATATCAAGTAAAAACGATAAATTCCTTTGAAAAACGAGGTGAATTTTAGAAAAATCTTTGTAAAACCTACCACAGAGCCCGATACACCACCATAAGATGGGTACGGGTCACAAACATACCATACTACCTCACACTATACTCCTTATCGTCATTTACATACGTATACATCCATATTACAATTTAAACCACAAAATTTACTATTCACATGACTAAATTTATACATAAACTTTTAAAACAAAGTATATATAAAAAAGGAGAACTATTTAACTGACTTCCCTGCCTCACCTAGACACCCTGCCGAGTACCTGCAATATTAGGGGATCCAGGGTAGTCCTAGGACTCCCCTAACCCCAAAAACACTAAGGAGTTAGCCATTTCTGGTGTGAGTATAGTTATTAATCAAATAACAAATTAAAACAATAAAAAGAAAATAATTTAAACTTACGAATACCAAGTAAGATAAGGCAACCCGAATCCTGACTCAACAACATCATCACTATAACGATATCTCAGATACTTTGTCAATCCTGCATTCAACTATTCACTCACCCATAACTTCACCCAATTCTCTATATACATCACACTAACGACCTATATATCTTATATTTGCATAAGCCAAAGTCACATACGATCCATTATCTTTCCGTTTGAATTTCCTGACACACATATCGATCCTTCCACAATTATCGCCACAGAAGCATTTCTTTATATATATATATACATGATCTTACTACATCTTTTCTCCATCTTTATAAACCATGCACTTCATTTACTAGTATTATATACGGCATATTTTCTTTAATAATCATTTTCACTACCCTTCTCTCATTACATACATCGCACACATACAAACAACCATACCATCTACATCATCATGACATCTCATTACAAGTATTTAATTTACTGAATAACCTCACAATTATCTATTTTTATAGCCTCCTAAACATACGCATTCATTGCCATAATATCACACTCATTTATGTCGTATCACATAAATATCACATTTCATTTCACTATGCGAGGGACTTGCATTTCATCACATCATTAGCACATCCCTAATCAAAATGCTTATTCTCATTTCATCAAAAGCATGCCTTATAGCTCATTCACATCTCATTATTTCATTCAGTTATTATTCAATCTAATTGATAACTAACTTACTTTCATCTCCCTCATTTAATTCTTCATTTCCATTAATCACTAGCACTATCATGCCCACTCACCCTGCGAATTATGCCAAGGCAGGTAGTTCCCACCATTTCCACAGAAACAGCGGGCAGGTAGTTCCTTGACACAATTCCAAGGTGGAACCACTCATTTCATACTGTATTTTACTTAAATCTCCATTCACAACTCATAATACTGCTTACTTTAACTTTTCATTCTCATATTACATCTCACCTTACCTTTCATTCATGATTGCATAACTCCTTTTTATTTATTTCTAACATTCATTCACATACATACTCTATATACTATTCATTTCTTTTCTTTACTGTCTCACTCTCCTCTACTCATGTTTCTTTCATTTAACCCATACAGTTTTATAAGTAACGCCATAACAATTCGACAACATAAACGTGTCTAACTCCATCAGTTACACATACACATGCACACCATTGATATCATAGCTGCGAATACACCACTCCATCCAAATACGATAATTATATCTCTCCAACTCCATGGTGATACAACTATATTCACACCTCAGCTTTTATAAACATAATTTTAAACCATATGAGTATGGTCAATACAATTAGATATATATCTCTCCTGTAACACATTCATATCTCCCTGAATATATACAGTCTCCATAAAATAGCACATCTTCAATATCTTTCTATATATACAAATATTCTTTTGACACACATATACACCTTTATATTTTCTCCTTTTCAGTGCCCACACAACTGACCTCCTCGTACAACACAGGGATCTCTGTGCCTCCCATCCCATACATTTCAATCCCGCTAACCCACCACATCACCCAGATCCAGGTGTCCTAAGCATCTATCATATGTGGGCTGAATTGAAAGTACGGTTGCGCGCTTGTCCAACCAAGACTAAAGCCAAAAAGCTAGTCAAAACAAAATATAACACGCAGACCGATGCTCACACAGAGTCTTACACGTCCGAGGCTACGTCTTCCTCCTAGCCGAACTAGCGAGGGAAACTCCTGATCCCCAAACATAGTTTGGGGCAATATATAACTCCTGATCCCCAAATATAATTTGGGGCAATATATAAATATAGCTCATGTTCCCGGGTATATCCCGGGCCTGTGGGGTCTAGCCCAAACCCCGGGAGATTGTGCGGCACTGCAATATTTAATTCTCCTTTATATACATATACATATCTCCTTTATTATACACTCCTTCACAATATAACTCATGTTCCCCAAATATAAAATTTGGGGCAATATTAATACATATATAACTCCTGTTCCCCAAATATAAAATTTGGGGCAATACATAACTCCTTTATAATATCTCCTTTATAATAACTCCTTTTTAATAAAATATATCTCCATATATATATCTCTCCTTTATAATATAATGCCATAAATAAATATATCTCCTTTATTATATTTCTCCATATATATATATATATATATATATATCTCCTCTTTATAATATAACTCCATACATAAAGATATCTTCTTTCTAACTCCTATGTAATATAATTTCGCCATTATACCATAACATGAAAGCACACACTCCATTAAATTCATAAACATACACAAACCATTAGTTATCCACATGACGCACCCACATCATGCCAATTTTCACATTACTTTATCACACCACATTTTCAATTTATCAAACTCCTATCACCCATACACCACACCATTCGCTTCATCGTATTATCGCATCACATTATCATATCGTAACACACCATGCGTTCCATCTCATCACATCAGTCACGAGGTCACACATCACCCATCCACATACATTCACATTCATAAATCTAATCATTACAACCCCAAAGCATATCGATATTTATCTACAAACAACAACACACTCTCATACATATATATGCTAATTTCTTACACCTCATAATTTACTCCGTATTCTACTTATGAACTTTTCCATACTCATCACACTTCACACATCACACACCAAACCATATTTTAAAATTTTCATAGCACATTATGCGTATAGAATAAAAGATCATACTCACATAGCATCCTGCGAAGACTCGAAGCACCCTGCCACGCATCCGAAATCGCCAACATCACCTATTATCAAATTTCCACACAATTAAGGCTCAATTCATTCAAATCAACCACTGAAAAATAATAACACTAATCTTAATATCACACAGACGTTTTATTGAACGTCTGGGATACACACGTGCAATGCACGTAATAGACAAATTCCTACGGGGGTTATTATTCCCAGAACAATAACTAGAATTACCCCCAAATATTCTAATAGTTTAACTAAAATTTTACTAACTAATTCTTACATATTTAATTTTCTTTTACAAACCCAAAACCCTAACTTATAGGCAACTTGTAAAATCTCCTATAATCTGCTAATTTCTCATCTCTACTTCTCCCAACATCTCATAATCTCCCTACCAAAACTAGTCTTCTCTAAATAAATTAACCACACTAAATTTTATACAAAAATAAAATCTAGGGTTTACCTTTTCGAAATCCATTCGGAAAACGGATACCACCACGATGTAGAGGACCCTCCAATTAGCCATCCCCCCGAATAAATTTGAAAACCATCGAAAAATGGATCGGATTTAGGAAGGGAAGAAGGCCGGCCGATGGGTTCGGCTGGGCCTTTTTTTTGGCGTGCGATCGAAAAAGGAAAGAAAGAAGGGAACGGGGAAGATGAGGGAAAGGGGGGGGTTTATTAAAATAAAATTATAATAATAATAATATCTTTATAAATGGATGTTTACAAATAGACCCCCAGACCTCCAAAATATTTCAAGTAAACCCCAACTCTTTTCCTTTAATAGCACCATCAATACAAAATACATTGCAATTATCTCGTAGTAATCCTTCAAAATTATAAAATAAAATAAACAATATTTATTCACATAAAATCTCAACTCATGGCTTCAATATATATCAATAACACCAATCTACTACAAATATCCATACCGATACCAATATTTAAATAAAATATATCAAAAATAATTTTTCACCACTCCAAATATATAAAAACAAGTATTTCCGGTATTTTAAAAATTCGAGGTGTTACAAGAACAGTCGGGTTTGGGTCACTAACGGGTCCAAACCCGACCCGTTAACCCTCTAATAATTTTTCCCCTTCTGTTTTTGTTTTGGCGCTCAGCACCACGAGAGAAGAAGAAGGGGAGTACGTGTAACACCCCGAATTTCAAAACAGACTGAATTCGAGTTCCACAGGATCTTTTCACTTCACTTTGTACAATTTTATAAGGAAATTAAAACTTTACTTTACATCAAAGTTACATTTACATTAACATTTATACAGCGGAAGTAAATTTTACAACAATGAATGAAATACAACAACAGTTGAATAATCTTTAAGCATCAAGTCCTCTTTAGTCTTTTTCATGTGTTTTTATCCTGCATAGAAACTGTGGGCATGTCAGTTCATTCAACTGACGAAATATTATACACGGTCATCCTCTCTATGCCGAAAACAGTATAACTATTCTTAACACTTAACAAACCACAAACTTGTTCACAAACAAAGCTAAGGGGACTATCCTATTGATGTCGTGTCGTGAATGCGCACTTAGTCCTTAATGCAATTATTTATGTTATATGACACTAATACGCACTTATTCAGAGTCTGTACAGCCCATACTACATAGGCCTGAGGGCAAGCCCTTAACTGTTCTTCATCTTGTAGGGTTCCATCCCTCGTCATGACTTAATCTACTACTATAACTACGGTATCCTAGATGTTCTATGACCTACGAATTCATGTCTAGGCGCCCTGCAGAGAATCCAACGCACTTTCACATGACTCATCATGCAGGCATCCTGTGGTAATTCACCTCCTACCTTAGACATGACACCACCCGCAGTCACCAAACACCCCCCGAGCGTCGCCACCGAGACGGTTCTCTGGAGCAGTATCCACGTCCTACTCATGACGCATCATGGGACATCCTATGAATACTCTCACGCCGCCAATCCAATGACCCTCATACTCATGTTTTTCTCTTACTTTCATCACATCTTCACTATGTATCTAGTCTTTAATTTAATTGAATCATGAACAAATCAATCCCTTAAGGTTAGCACTCCCACTATACCGGTCTTATTCATTCGTTTCACATGACCCAACTTTGGTCTTTTCATTTCAAATTTCATCTCAATATTTCTTTTATTGCCGGTATAAGGCTTAGCCACACCCTAGTTCTTAATTTCGATTCATAATTACGACAATGAGTTTTTCATACTCATAAGTCTTTTTCATGATTAATCATAATTCACATTTCATGTTCATAGCATTCATGTTCATATTCATAATTCTTCATAACTCATCATGTCATTTAATTTCACTTTCATACACAATATCATGCATGGACAATCAAATTCACTTCTTCTAACAAGTCACAATTAATAGTTCATGTTTTCCACATAATTCTCTTAATCTTATTTTATCCACAATTCACAATTCCACTTGATTTCACAAATTCACACTTAATTTAACATTACTAATTCTCATTTTTAAACTCCTTAAAAAAACAATCCATTTTTTTTCTTTATCTAAAAGACAATTCAATTTAATAATTAAATACAAGTCCCTTCTTGAAAATAGTCTCAATTTTTCAATAATATTTCATCAAAAGTTATATAAAATTTATTTCATGAAGTCTAAATAATTATAGGAAATTTCTCATATTTTTTTTCTAAATTTTAATTTATCTTTATAACTCAAAATATTAATTATTTCTCAAAAAACCACTTTTTAAACTAAGCCCAAACCCGGATTCGAACCCACAACCAGCGGCAAGAAAGGCGCCACCCGAGACCACTGCGCCAAACCACAGAGGCAATTTGATTTGGGTTTTAACCGATATGTGTTAACTTTTGGCGTTCAGGATTTTTAACAAAAAAAAATAAAAACAAAGCTCCTACTCGAAATCGAACCCGAGACCAGAGACACCCCCCCCCCCCTCCCCCGCGCACTGTAGCGACTGAAACACCTTCCGACCAAATGGTCTAAGTGGCCTGATTGTCACAATTTGAGTTGGGTTGTTTATAAATCAGTTCTCTGTGCATTTCTAATTTCACCACTTCTCAAAACGATTTTGTTTCTTTTTCTTCCCTTTTTGAACTCAAAATTTCCAGAATGTAAATTACATGAAAATACAGTAAACCAGTATTTTTATAGTCATTATTTGCTTTATAAAACATGCATTTTGGTTCTATTATTATGTTCTATGTCCATAATTTCGACATTGAGAACAATTTCCATATCTATATAATCTATAAATCTAAGTTTCCACCAAATTCACTTTATGTCTTTATTCATTTACTTATTAACACCTTACAATAATTATAACACAAGATCTCCTTTTCTAAAATAGAATTGTTTCAATTCAAACAATTAATTCCATATGATGCATTTAATCAATTTGTGTCTCATAAGCACAACTTTCTTCACATAGCATGATTTATAAACATAAAGCATGAAAATAAGATAGATTCTAGCATTTCAATTTCACACATTTATCAATTAGCAATCATCTTCACAATCATTCTCTAAATTATCATTCCATCTCTAATTTATCAAACATGAGACTAGAATATCTTGATTTCTCTTAAACTATTTTATCAAATCATTCCTAGCATGGCATCTAAATTTAGAAGCATGAGAAATACCACCTATTTGGAAAAACGAAATTGAAAGTTCCTAGAATGCAAGAAAGTGGCATTCACCTCCTAGAATGTATTGCAATTGCCTTCTCCTCCTTGAAAGCTTGGAACCCGAACCTTCTTGAGCTCCTTGAATGGTTGGCCGGCCTCCTCTTGGTTGGAACACACATAAAATTTCACACTCTAATCTTTTACTCCCTATTACTACTCAATCTTTTCATCTCTTAATCTTTTTCTCTCTTAATGAATTGTTTAATGAACTAATGAGAAGAAATATAGGGGTATTTATACACTTTTAGGATGAGAATAGATGGCTAGGATTCAATCAAGGAGTTAGAGATCAAGGATCAAGATGGATTGGGAAGTTGTAGCAACTTCCATGATCACATAACTACCCCCCACAACTTCATCCACTCTCCCTCTCTCTTTTGCTCAAATCCAGCCACCCCTAGAAAGGGTGTGCAATGCACACTCTAGTGCATGCACATGCCTCCTAGTGTCCCCCACTATTAAGTTGTACAAAATTAATTAATCAATTGTCTACTAATTGTGTCTACATGACAAGTTATGACAATTAAAAGATTAATTAGTTTGTGGGCTTCAAAATAGTGGGCTTAAGACTCATGGGTCAAATAATAAACATTTAATTAGGGTGGGCTTAAATTAGAAAAACAAGTTTAGGCTTTTTTTTAAATAGACTTTTAGAAAACAAAGAGAAAAAAAGGAAATATTTGTTCATGTTATGAGAGCCAATTTTATAAGAGAACATATATACAAAATTTGTACGTGCACAACACGTAAAATCAACAATTCTCATTTAATAAAAATTCAGGGTATTATAGTACGGGGGTGAGTTATGGTCGTTGATCGTGATCGCATACAAATTTTAAGGCAGAGTTTTTTCCCAATTCCCAGTTCAGTGGCATGTTTACCTCAAATTCATATTCAGAACGTTATTTCAAATTACAACAGTAACATGGTCGAAAATCTGATACAAAAAGACACAAACAGCAGTCCAGAAAATTGTTTGATATGAATAGGCAACAACTTTATCATTCAACCATATAGTTTATGCTAATTAATAATCAAAGTGATGCTAGATGTTTAACATGCATATTTCTAGGTTTAAGATGCAATTTTACAAGCATGGTAATCAATTCATTAGATCAAATTCAATCGACATATTCAATTCATCAAACAATTCTATAACACGAATCTAGTTATTTTTCATGTAAACGTGCATATGCAATGTGCAAGAGGAACTAGGTTTTAGATTAAAGATGTAGGCACGATGTTAAGCATATATTGGGTTAGCTCGTGTAAACCCTCAATATACTTAACGGAATTCAATAGCAATATGATAAAAGATTGGGATCTACTTGCGGAGATCAAAGAATCTTGAACACAAACAATATACTAGTTCAAGAAGAGACTTGTCTGTTAGATGATGGATTCTAATTTAACAGAATCACGGGATGAGAATCCCGGGTGACGAATCCACAAACGGAAGCACGTGCACTCTAACACACAGCAGTAAATAGGACCCTCTTTCAAATAGCAAGCACCCAATGGATCCCCCCTACTTCCAAACACCAAACAACAATCGAAATCCCCCTACACCTCCGAACAGCACACAGCAGAGAGAAAGAGAGACAGCGACGATCGGCGATTGGTGACAGCAGCGACCCACGGTGAGGGCGGCTGACGGTAGGGGGTGGCGATCGCGATCGAGAAGCAATGGCAGCGATGAGAGACGGACGGGGGGGACGGTGCTCTGTTTCTACACCGAAATAGAGGAGGAGACTGAGATGGTGAGTTTGAGCGGGAGGCGGAGTTCTGGAGGTTGACGACGAGGATGAGGGGTCACCGGTGGTTGCGAGGACAGCGGAGGGGATCAAGGTGGTGGCAACGAGGTGGGATGGCGGGGAGATCAGGGTAAAGGTGATGGGTTGGCTTGGAAACAGAGAGAGAGAATCTCGGGATGTGAGAGATGAGAGAGTGGCAGGTTCGAAGAGAGAGAGAGAGAGATGAATAGGGATTATTTAATTAGGGTTTAGGGGGTATTTATAGGGTAATTAAGATGTGGGGTTTTAGGTTATGGGTTAATAGGTTTAGGGTACGGATTTAAGCACCAAAAAGAGAAGAATAAATAGAAATCAATGAGATAGACATATAGCGGATCAATTCAAACTCAAACACGAAAGAGCAAAATTTGTAGTGATACAAAAATGCAGGATTCAAGCCAAAAGAGTACAAAATGATCAAGAGAGAGTAAATGAGCCCAAGGAGAAGCAAGATTTATTATTCAAAGAAAATTCAGATACAATATTTGGGGAAAATAAAAGAAAATACAATAAAATCCAAAATAGAAAAATAGGGGTTACAACTATGCTTGTGAATTCCGAGAATATTTCGAAAATAGTTATTATACAAAAGAAGAAAGGCGTCTAATCTTGGGCTCATTTTTTCTATAACTACCTGATCCATAGAGTATAAACATATATAGTGCATACATAGGTGAGAAAGTAAAAATAGAAGTAGATACTTTAGGGTATTGAACACAATTTGTAAAAGATTATATGGATAAAGTGTGCCAAGAAGCTAGAGCAACTATGAAATACTATAGAACATATAAACAAAGAATTTGTTGTGAATACAAAAAACCAAATCATTGGGGATGTAATAACAACTATATTTATATAAAGAAAAGTAAACACAAATTTCAAAAATATAAACCAAAATATAGAAAAACTTTTAAGAGATATGAAAAACCCTATAAAAGATATTTCAGAAGAATAAATAAAATAGACAATACCCAAAGAAATGTAATTGTTATATATGTGGAGAAGTATGACACACATCACCAAATTGCTCTAAGAGAATGAAAAAAGAAAATGTAAGAAATTGAAGAGATGAATAACATAAACTATGAACTCATAGAATATGAGGAAGACTGATCAGAAATTAGTAAAAATGAAGAAATAATGATATTGGAAGAAGATAGTGGAAGTAGTGAAGATGAAACAGAAAAATGCGGAATAAATATGATGACATAAATAACAGAAATAGGAGAACAATTAGAAAGAGAAGAAATTAATGAAGTAAGGGAAAGAATGAGCTTTGACATACAAAAATACGATAAAATAGAGCATCCAAATTTGATATAAATTCAAAAGAGATATTTAAACTTCCAATATTTGAAAGGAAAAAAAATATCATTATAATAGCTAGAAATAATGAACAACCTATAGATATTGAACAAGCCCAAGGAAAAACCATAATTCCATTAGTAATAAAAAAAAATAATAAGACAAGAGATAGAAAAATTGGTGAGAAAACTAGAAAAATATTAAGACACATACATTTAGGAGCAATACAAATAATAATAAAAACTTATTTTAAGGAAAGAATAAATTCACCCTTAGAAATATACCTAATGGATGATAGAATAATATAAAGTATAGAATAAGCCTTAATAGAAATAGTAAAAGGGAACATAATGTATCAAAAGATAAAATTTACAGTAAAACATAATTTCTCTATAAGTATGGCCGAAGAACATAAGGACAAAAGTTTAGTCATATACCACAGATTATCAGGAATAGAAATGATAGAGAAAAACAAAGTTATGAGTATACAAATAAGAAATATTTATGCTTTCACTAGTAAGCATGAAGTAAAAAATAGAAATACAGATAATTTTAGGATAGAACCGCTATTCAGTGAAATTATAAGATACAAATCAGCTAGAGAAAACTCTAAAATGACTATACCCATTCATATAGAATTTGACTTTAATAAAGCAAAAGAAACTGCAAAAGAAAAAGCACCACAAATAATGTTCGGAAAAATATCACTATCAATAAGAAACGAACAACATGCATTGAAATTAATACCAATAATAAATACATTAGACAACAAAATAATAACCAATTTAAAATAGAAATAGAATATTATGACAGTGAAAAATTGACTAAACAAGTAGTCTTGATAGATACATGAGCTACTAATTCACATATTAAACAAACAAATATAAAAACAACAAAATTAATACCATTAGAAAGTCCATATTACTACTTAGACTATTACAATAATAGACATCCAATTGTGCATAAAATAATACTGCCACTGAGAATAAATGGTAAAAATAAAATAATATCACATTTACAAGTAGATCTGGAACACAATGTTAATGAAATGTTATTAGAAACTGACTTCCTTACATCAGTACAACCTTAGTTAATTCAAGAAGAAAAAATCACAATAACAGTAAACAATGAAAGCATAGTAATAAATAGAATATTGTGTAAATGAATTCTTTAAGAGCAACAAAAAATACATTATACATTCTAACAGAATTTGTTTACGAAGGATACAAATCAAGAAACTATCATAGTCTAGTAGACACTGGAGCAGGTACTAGCTTATGCCGTAAAAATATACTACCAAGATGGAAACAATATGATTATAATAAAAATGCGATAACTGGATTAACTGGACAAACCGTCATACTTGATAGATATCAACAAAATGTTAATATACAAATAGGAAATTACGTACGAAAAATACCAATAATATACCAGTTTGATGATATGAATAATGATGTACCATTAGAAAATGACTTTTTCCAACAATACTATCCTATAACAATATCACATAAAACTGTTATATTTACAATATGTTGTTAACATCGAGCAATAGTAATTAGAATAACACAACCTTATTCTAGGACCGACTTGCCGCATATCAGAGTTTCTTTAACCCAACGTGGTGAACATCAATATTTACCAAACAAAACTAGAAATGTTAATATACAAATAGGAAACAAAACAACAAGTCCAAGAGACACTACAGAAGAAATTTTACAAAAACAATTAAAAAATCTGTGCGAGGAGGATCCTTTAGCAAAATGAGACTTAAGTAAACCTAAAGCACATATAGAGTTAATAGATAAGAACAAATAATATAAATTAAACCTATAAGACACATCCCAACAGATTTAGAAGAGTTCAAAATACATGTAAAAGAACCAATGGAAAACAATTACATACGAAAATCACAAAGTCCACATTCATCACCAGCATTTATAGTAAGAAAACATTCAGAAGAAAAAAGAGATAAATGGTAGTAAACTATAAGAAAGAAATAAAAATATTAAGAGATTTGGATATCCACTACCAGATATGCAGATACTACTTAACATAGTAAGAACAAGAAAATATATTCAAAATTCGATTGTAAATCAGGATTTACCATGTAAAACTGACAGATTACTCAAAACAATTAACAACATTTAGTACACCGCAAGGATTCTATGAATGGAATGCATTACCATTCGGTTTTAAAAATAGTCCGGGAGTATTTCAAGAATACATGGATAAGATATTTGAAAAATACAACAATTTCATACTAGTATATATATATGATATTCTAATAGGATCTGAAAACGAAGAACAACATAAAGAGCATTTACTAAAATTCATAGAAATAGTAAAAAATGTCGATATTATACTATCAAAAAAGAAAATGGAATTATTCAAAACTGAGATAGAATTCTTAGAAACAAATTTATTACATGAAGGAACTACAGCCACACATAGCAGAAAAAATAAAGACATTTCCTAATGTCCTAAAAGAAAAAAGAGAAGTACAATCCATAATTGGACTGCTAAATCAAATAAGAGGACATATACCGAATTTATTAGCAAAAACCAATTGGTTACAACAAAAACTAAAAAAATTGAAATGAGAATGGACCCAAGAGGATGACGAAAAACATAAAATATTAAAACAACAAACTTCAGAATTACATAAGCTAAAATTACCTGTTAAAGAATGTTTATGGATAATAAAAATAGATGCATGTGAAGATAATTGGGGAGCAGTATTAAAATTTTGTTGAAATAGGTGATAAAGAGGAAAGACTAGCAGGATATACTAGTGGATCATTCACATAGACCCAACAAAATTACAACATGACTGAGAAAGAACTATTAGCAAACTTAAAAACTATAAAAAATTTGAATTATTCATAATACATACAAAGTTCACAGTAAGGACAGATGATACACAAGCAAAAAGATGGATAAGAAAATAATAGACCCAACTATACCAAATAAAAGATTCACAAGATGGCAAATAGAGTCGGCACATTATGACTTCTCAATAGAAAATATAAAAGGAAAGATAACATTCTAGCAGATTTCTTATCAAGGAACTAACAATTTCATTTTTATAGGATGGAAAATAGAGTCCTGCATATAGAACAGGATATAGTCTTCCTAAAGGAGACCGTGGAGCAACTAAAAGGAGCATTTAACCAATTACAGTTGCAAATATGTGGCCCTTAAAGTATATTTTACCAATATATAAATGCAGAACATATTGAGAAAATAAGTGAAGGGAGTAAACCTATTAACCCACAAAATACAAGTGAAATCACAAAAATAGCCACACAAGAGGGAAGCTCCACATCCATATAACCAACTACCTACAAAGAGAGTTTCCTCTCAGATCCTCCAAAATATTCCAAGAATGAATTATTTTTACAATATATTGAGAAATTATGTCAGACCACCCAGGTTAATCAATTTATCAAAACTATTTCGCAGCAACTTATGAACAAAGCAATCATACTACCATGAGCAAATCCAAAGACAATAAAAGTATTATTCGAAAGAGGGCTTATCCACTGCATATATCCATCAAGAGAATGCGAAGAACTTAGCCAGCTACCAAGATAAGTATATAAATCTGCTAAGAGTTATTTTAGTCTTACAAAAGCCTAAAATAAATCCGAAATATATGTTCGGATATTTATAGTTAATCCAGAATTTCTTGAACATGATAAAGAATTACCCGCTGAGCATATTATAAACATAGGGATGACTACACAAGTCCTGTTTGGACCAAACAATATTATACCATATAAAAATGAAAATTTTGAAAAACCAATCCCAGAAAGAAGATCTAAGGGATTTAGAAGAATGTACTGTGAACTGAATGACATTCAAAATAAGGACAGTAACATATGGATATATGATAACCCTGACCCACAAAAATTAATGATTTATACCATAACAAAGATTAAACAACCACAGTCAAAAAAGGAAGTCTTTGACAGCTGGTATCAAATTCTAGATAAAGGAGCCATAACAATGACAGATGAGATGTCCACTACTGTACATTGATGAGGACGGAACTACAACATAAATGTGGACAATTCGGAAAAGAACAAGATAAGGCTGACAAAGAACTGTTTCTGATGTGAAGCACGTGAAGATGCTGACCAGAAAAGAATCTTTAACGTAAGCATTGACTTAATAGACTCAATTATTTATCTATGATGTAAGCAGAGATGTAATCAGAACAATAATTGTAACTGATATAAAGTCATCCCTTCTTCTATAAAAGGGAAGGCTGAGTAATGGAGAAGACAGAACATCTACGAAGGAGAAACTCCATATAAGTTTATAAGGAGAGTTTATAAGAAGTCTAGAATCAATAAAGACTATCTTTCTTGATAAGTTCTTTTACAATATAAGGTATGAATAATTAGTCTTTTACCCTCAGGGAGAGTTTTGTAAAGCTCTGCCTGAAGGATATTGCAAAAAGAACCATTGGTAACTTTCTATAGTTAGGTTGTACACATAGTAGAAGGAAACGAGCTATGTTATGGTTGTCTGTACTGAAGTGCTGCTAGTTGTTCCACGCGTATCTCTTGGATGAAACTCTCTTGAAGAGCATAGTAGTCCTGAGATGGGAGGAACGTAAAAGGAGCACTGAAATCGGGTTGCATACCAGAGGTATTTTATCCAATGGTAGTAACTGGTACAGAACAGCTCAAAGAAGTCTAACTAAGTCGGAAGCATGATGGCCATTTCGTTTTTATTTTTATTGTATCCTTAGAAATTTCTCTCTACCCCTGATTTCATACTTGTTTTAAATCTTAAAATCTCAAAATCACTAAAATAAATAAATAATGGATAATAATAGTTTTAGTCTTGTCTAAACAATTTATGAATTAATGACTAACTATCAAGAAAGTGATAGAATGTTATTTCTTGATGTTTATTATCCTAATAGAGTAACAAGCATGAAAGATTACTGAGTTCAAATTATTTTTCTTTAGTATACAACAAGTAATAATTATAAAAAAAAATCAAATAAATCCGAGAGAAACTAGGAATATAAGTGTCCAAATAATTGATGATCTAACTTTTTATGAAAGATTTTTGTTATTTTATGAAAATGGATAATTTGGTAGTTATAACTGGAATCCTACAACCGCATATCGAGTATTCCTAGAAAAAAACAAACTTATTGAGAAAGAAAATGAACATATGGAAGAACTCGAAGAACCCGCATATGATAATAGTAGTGAAATATCAGAGACAGAATTAGAAGCTATGAAAGATCTTGAATTTATGCTTGATTACTTTAATATTTTTTAGATGAATAATGCACATTATTTCGAAGAATATTATTTTACAAAAAACTATCATCTTTGAAGTTTTTTGATACTCTGTTTAATTCTATTTACAGGTGATTTCACGCATCGCAACCCCAGTTGGTATCAGAGCCTTGAGCCTTATTTCTAACTCTCCTGATTTTCTCAAAATATTTAGCACAATTTAAGTAGTTATAAAATTGATTAAATAAGAGAAATAGAAAATATTATAAAAACAATTGTTAAATTTGCAGAAAGATCACACATCCTCTAGAATATTTTATAGGATAGGAAGCATAGAATTTTATTTTAAAACTAGTCCTTAGTTGCAAATATTGGTCAATGTCACTATTTTGCAAATAGTTTCAAAAATTGTCCTAACAAAATAATTAACTCCAGAAAATGACATCCAGCATTTAGTTTTCTTTCCCCACTTGTTCACATCTTTTGCCGACAATGTGAAGAGCGATATCATCCGTCGAGACATCCCACTAGCTTGCAAGAATCTCTCTTTCGATTGTGACAGGAAAAAAGAAGGAAGAAAAGGATGAAATGTTTTATCAAAAAGAATAGTATAAACAAAAGTTCAGGCTCGGATCATAAGCTCTGAAAAGTCTTAGAAAATTCCTGAAAATGCTAATAACTCGGCCATTGTCCAATACGATATCTTTCCATTTCAAGAAATTTAACAAATATCATGAACCAAAAGCTGAATTATGCACAAAGAATGAAATGAATTATATATGCAAAGAATGAAAACAATTTGTACTCTTCGTCATCTGAAGAAACTGATGGTGACAGGTCATGGATAGCATAAAAAAAATTAAAGGAAATATGTAAGCATATACCTGGACTACCAGATTTTGATGGTCAGGCAAAAATACAATATAATGAAGCAGAACATAGAAAAATGAAGACATACAGGTTAGCAATGCCTGAAAAATATTCGTTTCTTGATATAAGGGGTAAGGCTGAAGGGTCACAGCCAAGAAAAAAACAAAAGAAGATTTAAAATTACATGACCAGTTATCAAAATTACATGACCAGCCAAGAAAAAACAAAAGATTCAAAATTACATGACCAGTCATCACAAAAAAAACAGTGTACCAACAAACGGCTAAACCCCAAAAAAAAAAAAAAAAAAAAATACTACTGAAGAAAATGATCCTGTTGTATCTTCTCATGCTATCCAAGTTCCTACATTTGACAAATATTCATCTTCCACATATAACTGAACAAAATGCTTAGGACCAATGCTTCTATCCTTTATTGTTACACCTTAGCCACAATAAGTTCCTAGTAAAATATAACAATAATGTCTTAACCTAAGGGAACACGAAAAAGAAGAGGAGGTGAAAAAGCAGATTGAATAATGAATATACCTTATCTCTGTTGTGAAGGAGAGCAGAACAAACCAGAAGCATCTGAGCCCACCACTGCAAGCTCACAAACAGAACAAATCTGACCATCAGCAACTGGCACAAACCTTGCCTGACAATATGGGCACGATACATCCTTCCGCCCACGGTATATTGGAACAAAAGTTGACCCACAGACCACAAATGGATTCCTAAAATCATAATTTAGCTGGTTTGTATTTTTCTTGTCACCGCAGACCTGCAGTACCTTCTTCACCTTTTCCGCTTGTGCCGCAGGTGGGTTGTTTTCAAGAATCATCCTCGCAAAGTTGGCTGCTGTAGAATAGCTCCCTCCCTTGTAGCATACAGTCATAGCACTCATTAGCACCAACCTCATGTGGCTCTTCTGAAGCTTGCAATTTGTGAAGTATGCTGCTAGTTCCTGCTGTAGAACCATGTTGTCCCTGGTTTCCTTCCTCTTAACCTCGATCTTTAAGCCCAAGGACATATTCCTTTGCTATTTCAATCATCTCCTTGACTTCATCCACCTCTCTCCAAGAGTCTACAACAATTAGAGGAATTGTGTGCAAGATGCTAAGGAAAAGGCGCAGGGCCTCTGGGAATCTCCCTTCTGTTGTGGCCCGATAAGCTAACCTAAGCTTCTCGTCCAACTGTGAGAACTTGAAAAGAAGAGCTGGTGGACCCCTCACACTAGGACTTGCAGACGCAGTCCATCCCTTCTCGAGAGCAGTGGATATCTCAGGGGCTGAAGCAAAAGCATCGAGATATGTGTGACTGCCGATATGTAGATCTTTAAACATTGGCTTCAAAGGGGTAAAATTTTTAATGCCTAATTGACGGCTAAGAAGGCGCATTGCTGTATCAAAGTTTCCAGCAGCTGCATGCTCCCCAGCAAAAGAAGACTTTTGAATCCAGATTTGACTGACTGGCATCCCAGGAGAGGGTGCAACAAAAACAGAAGCACGGGTATTTGTAGAATCTTTGGGAACAATGATATCTGGTGGTAGTTCCAAATCTTCAAGGTCCCACCCTCCTTCCTCATCGTTCTCTTCGTTGGCTTCAAGATCATCAACTTCCCCTGCTATATTGGCATCTTGTATCACACCATTCACGTCAACAATATCCAAGTCCTCATCACCCCATTCAGTACCAGTAGCTTCTTCCTCCTCATTTAATCCCCTTCCTATCACGTCCAATCCACCATCAAAAATGCCTCTCATAACCCTCAACAACGGCCAATCGCCAAAGCACATGAGGGGAGCAGGTGGCATCAGAAGTGATCGTGTTTTTCCTTCTGGTAAAGATGGAACTATGCCCTTTTGTTCCAACTCAGCTGCAAGCCTATCAGCAACTTCTGACAGCCCATGAGTGGAAGCAGTGACATAGGCTAAAGGCAACTGGCCAGCATTCTCTAAAATTTTCACACGTTCCTCAACATCACCAAGATACATGGCATTATGGAGCTGACCCATTACGTCATTCTTAATCTCGGCAATCCTCAGCATCTTGGACAGCTTATCATTGTTTCCGGTTACTAGATACAAGAAAGATAGCCTTTCAAAATTCTTCGTCCGCTGGTATGCATACTCTACGATACTAGTGTTTCCTTGACGAACGGCCTCAATACCTAACCTGTACCAATGGTCTTTCTCATCAATCTCCTTGGCAGACGCAACAGCAATCTGGATATTGCCGCTCTCAAGGGCCAGATTGAATCGAGTCCTCTCATCTTTGACAAAGTGAAGAGCAACTTCTGGGAATCCTTTCTGCTGCAGATAAGCAATGACAGCTTGTCCACACAACTGTGAGCTCCTGATCATACTCATGACATGGTCATATCTCTTTCTTAGTAAGGCAAGCTTGAATATGTACTCTGTAGCATCAATTGCTACCACCCTATTCTTCCCCTCACGATCCAAGCAGAAAATACTGCTCCCGGACACCTTCGTAAGATAAATTGGAACGTCATAGGTTCTAACAATCCCACTGTCACCGTTAGGAAGGCAGTATTTGATATGGTTCAACGTAGTATAAATGAAGACACCATTCTCATCCCAGGCACCACTTTTCACACGGATAGTCTCGTGAAGAGTGCACCGATGGACAAGTTTCTTGTCGGCAATAACTATGGCATGTTTACTTAGCAAGGCTACACTCTCCATGTCAGTTGACCAAACTATGTACTTCACAGATGGGGTCTGAAGTTCCCCAAGGATAAGTCGTTGCTGGAGATCAAAAATGACCACTCTGTCCTCGGACCGGCACAATAGGTTGCCCGTTCCAGCATAAAAGATAGCATCACTAGCAATTGGAAGAGTACTTTTCTTCACAATCTCATTCTTCAGATTTTTAACCAACACCTGGTTGTTGCTCTTGTCGAGCACTGCAAACCTATTGCGAGCAACAAAGATAGCAGAACTCCCAGCTCCTTTCTTTGCATCCTGACTAAAATCACCTCTGCCACTAGTATCCTTGGGAACAATATAGAGTTCATAGGACCCACCATCAGCATCGGAGCATATCAAGACAGCATTCTCTGTGGGGCTGTAAGAAAGTGTTCTAGCTGCCTGATTCAAGCTCATAGATCCAGGTCTTCTTATAGGAACCACTTGGTACTCCTTTTGTGATGAGAACTCGAAGGATCGCAAAAATCGGTCTTTTACATAATATAGAATATCACCACTTACGGAGAAGGCAGGACGCTCTCTCTCAAGTTTGAAAACAATCATACCGCTGTCATGGCCAGCTGCAAGAAGATTCATTTCTGGATGGGCTGCAAGAATCCAGAAACGATCATGTTCACGACGGAATGTTTGAATGCCTGTGCGCTTTGTTGCATCCCATATGCGAATGCTTTTGTCCTCAGAATTAGACACGATTATATCCTGCTTTGCATGAAACATCACACACGATACATTGTTCATATGCCCTCTCAGAGTGTCAACTTCCCAAGCCTTAGTATCTGTAGATAGAATTGGATGAATTAATAAGCACAATTCTATTTTTATTTTTTTAAGAAAGCAAAATAACTTAAGCACGTTCGGATCATAAGGTATGGGTTGTCAATGTCAAGGATTCCATAAAAAATTAATTTTAAGTGTTTATAAGCGGCTGCTCATCCAACCTTAATCAATTAAATAAGCTAATGCCTACTCCTGGCATAGGCAAGATAGGAGTCAGACAGACAATCAGACTTGGTCAGTCAGTTAGATGTGAACTCAGATGACTAAATAATTTCTTGTTCATTTTATCAATCACATTTATATAAGATTGGAACAAGTATTGAGGAAATAGTCAGTCATTAAACTGTGGTGCATGACTGTTTTTGTCTATAGCATGACCACAAATTATCTTCCACACAAATACAAGCCTATGGCTAGTAAAATAAATTTCTGGCTTCTGAAACTTAGATTCTAAGGTAGTGTTTGGCCCAGCTTAAAATTAGCTTAGCTTCTCCTTTAGAAGGAGAAGCTGGGCCAAACATATATTTTGAAAAGCTCTACAAAAAGAGAAGTAGCTTTTTTTTATGAAGAAAAAGGAGCTCTAAAAGAAGCTACCAAGATCTACTTCTAGCTTCTAGCTTCTAGCTTCTTGATCAAAACCAACAAAAAAAAAAAAACAAATCAAAACCCAACTCTCCCCTTCTTCTTCCTCCATCGTCAACCTCAAACCCAAAGAATCTGTCTTCTTACAAAATTCGATCTAGAATTAGAAAAGACCCAAAAAAAAATGGCAGTCCAAAAAAAAAAATGGCAATCTGGGTTCGGATCGTCGTTCGATTTGTCTTCTTCGTCTTCTTCGTCGTGCTTCTTCGTCGTTCGATCAGAAGGAGAAGACGAGCCGTCGATGGTGGAGATTAGGGTTTAGCCGTCGTCGTTCGATCAGAAGGAGAATACGAGCTGTCTTCTTCGTCGTTCATTTTGATCGTCGTTCTTCTTCGTCGTTCTTCTTCATCTCATCACCGTCGATGGTGGAGATTAGGGTTTAGGTGAAGATTAGGGATTAGGGATTTGGGATTTGGTGAAGATGATGTATAAAAGTAGCTTTTAATTGATATATGTCAAACAACTTCTAGCTTAAAAGTAACTTTAAAGTTAAAAAAAAGCTGACTATCCAAACAGCTTCATCTTTTAATTTCTAAGCTGTACTTTCTAGCTTCTCCTTTAGAAGTAACTTTAAAGCTAAAAAAAGCTAGGCCAAACGCACCCTAAGTCTGTGTGGTCATTAGCCAAAGTCTTATTCCTTTAATAAAGAAAGTTTTTTAAAACTACATATTCTGGTTGTGAGTATAAAATGGACATAAATATGAACTTAGCTTTCCAGTATAACCAATCATGTTCAGGACCACATTCTAAATTGACATAACAGTCAAATTGTATCATATAATTGACTGAATCATGGATCATAAGATCCTTCCATTTTACCTTCCATTATGGGAAAAAATGCTTAATGCATGAAATAAAACTGGAAAAAAATCATCTTTAGATATCTAGTGTAATAAAAGATTATTAACCATCAAACAAAAATTGTGTCTTCAATTTAAGTTAACACCTCCCTCTTTAATTACTTGTTAGTTATAAAGTTTCACTTAAAAAAGTTATGGAACTGGCATGAGAAGTCCAAAAGATCTTAAGATCATTACCTAATTTTAGTATTCCTAATAGTTAGTAATAAATCAGTAAATTCAGAGGTAAATGTGTGATTTTAACATTGAACATCAAGTGGAAGAAAAAAGAATGCGACCTATTTATGCATTTATTTTTGGATATACTGATAACACCCCAAAGATTTACCAAAATCAAAAATTCCATAAAGAATAGAACCATGAACCCCAACGAAACAACAGCATGAAGTCTAGGGTGAAGTTTAGGGTGTCTCTGAAAGAAAAATTTAAAACAAAAGTAAAGAAGCAAAAAAGAAACAGGGGGGTCAGAAAGAGGGGACCATGAGGGGACTATGCCAGTTCGTAGGAGCTGGTCGGTGCTCCACAAAAATTCGAAGATAAAAAAGGAGAAGAGAGCAGAAGTGAAAGAACGGAGAGCGTGCTGAGTTTATTTTTTGCGTACTAAGTTCGATAAGAAGACAATGAAGCGAGGAAAGTTGGAGCAACGATTGGATGAGAGATGAGAAGTAACATGAGCAACATAGAGCAAGGGGCGGTCGAGTGTACATTGGGCAGTTGACCGCCCAAAACCACTAAATTGGCAATGGGACAATTACGGTCGACCGCCCGATGCTCATTGCAGTTATGTTAGCATTGGGGTGCAGGTCTTAGACATTCGTTTGAAGCCCGACTTCTTCTCTAAGTTAGACCGTACGGCTCTCATCACATGGTTATCTCTTCAGGAATATCGAACGGCTATTGTATTAAGATATCAAACTAAGGTTTCTCTAGATCTCTGTATATTATTGTAATTGGCCTCCATTGAGAGCCAAGACAGAGAGTACCTCATTGAAGAGAGTTTAAGAGGTTTTTCAATTGTAAACAATTAGTATTTTCTGGTGAGGCTAGAGAGATGGTCGTGGTGAGAATTGTAACTCTTGTATCTTCTCTAGTTGAATAATATCTCAGTTTTCTCCCGGGGATTAGGGTTTGCTCAAATCAGGACAAAATTGTGTGCTTTGTGTATTTGGTGTGATCTTCTATTTGCTTGGTGGTTTGTATTGATCGTGTCTCATAACTCAACAAGATCCTAGGGCATAATTCCTAACATAATTCGTGACAGAGTGGCCAAAGGAAGAACGAAAGGATAAAATGGAAGGATAAGGAAAAAGAAACCCATCAAAGCGACAAGATATTTCTCTTGGAACTCCTCACAATTTTATTTTGATAAACATATTTGTAGATTAAAAGCTCACAAATTCATGACTGGATTTGGTTTGAGTCGAGACAATTGTTTGCAGGTGGATTAGTGGATATCCACTCTAAAATGGTATTCTACACACCAATCTCGGATATACTTTGGCATAATTTAGGGAATTTAAGGATGGGTTTCTGGTTGGATTCCATTTGGCCAATAAATTAATGACTTCCCCAGGTATGATATAAAAAAATTGTTTTAAAACAGGAATTAATTTGAACCATTCTCGATAAAATTTATGACTTCCATAGGTATTTTATATTGATCAGGATGATTTATAAATTGATTATAAATTGATTCTAATCAAAGTGGAGTCGAAGATAGAGCACAATGCTTCAAAATGACTTAAAAACAGGTTGCATCCCACTAATGTTCTTCTTTCACTATTTTAATCACAACTGTTTGTCTGTTAGAACTTTTAAAGTCTAAAGGAATACATCCTATTGACTAGAAATGTTATGTTCAAACCTTTAAAATGAAACACACAAGGGTGAGAGCTTATGAAAGATCCAATAATTATCAAATGAACTGCAAGAACTATAAAACTAACTTAAAAATCTAGCACTAAATTTATGTCCACAGTAATTATAAGATTAACTAGCAGTTTCCAGACATGCTTAAAGGTGAGCCTCAAAGCAAACATTTATTTTAATATGCATTATTTTAATAAGCACAGATCCGTATATCTTCAGCCGCTTTTTGAGACTTATAAAATAAACTTCTCATGGATTCATCTAAATGAACATTGTTAACACTATTTGCAAAGTATTAAAAATGAAGATTATTTAGATTACCGTTCATTCGCCATATTTTCACTTGTCGGTCATCAGCTCCAGACAGAATCAGAGGCAAGCTAGGATGAAATGAAGCCCAGTTCACTCCGCGGTCATGGCCTTCCAAGACATACTTCACAACCGCATCAACTCCACCAAACAAATCTGTATTCATTTGAGTCAGACGCAAGATATCATCTGCAGGAGACACAGTTTTCTTTCTCAATGAGCCAAGATCCCAAACGCGGACAGTTTGATCTAGTGAAGCCGACACAAGAAGGTCCTCCTTTGGATGGAATGATGCACACATGACATAGTGGTTGTGTCCAGTCAGCACTGAGATGCAAGTCCGAGACTGCCAATTCCAGATCCGAATTGTCTGATCATCACTTGCACTGACAATCCAAGGGCTCTCATCATGGAACTGGACGGTGCGGATGTAATCAAGGTGCCCAAGAAGGGTAAATAAGCAACGATGTGTTTTGTAATTCCATACCTTGATCTTGTAGTCATCACCTGCGAAACAAGGGATTAGCATATGAGTTAGGTAACTTTTAAACAAGCAAATCACAGCATATTCTTGTGTTATCTGTAAAGGAGAACATATTGTTATTCTGCATAGGTGATCAACTAGAAAAAGAATCCTACAATATTTAAGTTGCGGTATGAGGGATTTATATTTTTAATAGAATTTTAAATTTTGTTCTTTATCATTTTAAATAGTAACTATATAATTGTAAAAGTCAAAATTGATAAGGAGAGTGGATATGATTTAAAAAGGAAAAGGAGGGGGGTGGTCTTGATGAGGACATCGGTTCAAGACGATTTGGGCGTTTCTATCAGCGCAGGCATCATCCAAGACAGCTGCTTCATTAGCTTAGAATTTTATTTCAGTACCATATTTATTTTTGGCAATTATAGCCATATGTATTCTTTCTTTTATGCATTAGAATATTTCTGAGATTTTAGAATATTTTGATATTTGTGTCAAGATTTGTTTTGAGCCTATATATAGGCATTGAGATTAATGAGAAGGTATGTCATTCTTGATTAAAAAAATTATTGTGTTGAGTTTGGCTCTTCATTTCTCTTTTTGTGTGCTACAATTGAGATCCACTTTTAGAGTTTGTGATAAACTCTAAAACTACCCCCAAATTCCCAAATCTGTATTCAAACCCTAACCCTAATCCCCAGATTAACCAAACCCTGATTAATCCCCTATCTTCTTCTTCCTACTTTTTTCCCCTCCCGAAACCCTACACCAACTCAACCTCCCGCTCAACTTCCGAACCCACTCCCGAAGCCCTGTCGCCCTCCAATCACCGTCGCCCTCTCATCCACCGACCAGTAACCCCCAACCGCCAGCCACTCTCCACCCCTCCATCGCCAGCGACCCCCATCGTCCTCCTTCCTCCTGGTCAACGACGCAATTTGCCGCCACCGAACCCCTTCAGTGCCGCCATCCCCAAACCCCTTCCTGTCGCCTCTGCTTCCCCAACACCACCACCAACCCTACACCTCGTCGCAGCTCCCTCTCCCCGAACTCAAACGGCCAACATCGCCACCACCCGGGAACCATTGCTGCAGCTACTAATTGCCCCAAATCAGATTCAATTTCTTGATCCCGATCGGCTGTTGGATCTATTGCGCGGAATTTCTTCAAACCCGGTAACTTCTTTCCACTTCTCACCGCTCTATCGTCTTTATCATATTATTTGATTTAACTGTCCACAAATGTTGAGAGTGAGTGTTCTGTTTGCATAATTAGAGTACAAATCAATATTGCATCTTTTACTTGCAAAGAACGCTTAAATATATAATTATTGATTGTTGGAACTGAATTGTTAATTGGGCCTGTTAAACTTAATTCAATTCTTGAAAATCCATCCAACCGATTAACTGTTTTAATTTCTAACCTGATCCGCATTATATGTTAGTAAAATTAATCCTTTAAAATTCTTGAAAATTCTCTACCTAAGATTAAGTTTTACATTATTTTGGTATCAAAGCGAAGGTTCTTAAAACTCTAGTTCTTACATCATTTAAGCATAATTTTTGCATTCATTTAGGCTAGGCAGTTAAAAACGGTTTTTGGAACTAATCGGTCTAGGAACGATTAGTGATTAATCGGTTAATCGGAAAATAATCGGGGATTAAATAGGAAAAATCGTTATATATATATAAGCAATGCTCCATTGCAATTGCAAACGGGTCTGTTTGCACAGACCCGTGCAAACAGCGTTGCTGGCCACTGGATCAAGTTTATCTTGATACAATAAAGCCCGCCCATCACCCATCTCACTTAAGTTGTGAGGGGGTGATTTGGGAATTTCGTCCCAAATAACTCTTCGCCTCATTCGCTCTAAAATGTCGAATGAACCTAGGCCGTTGTTTCAAACAACGACCTAGGTTATAAAAAACTGAATGAACCTAACCCGTTGTTCCAAACAACGGCCTAAGTTCATTCCATGGGCGGGGCTCAATCACGGCCGTTGGATCTTGATCGAACTGATCCAACGGCCAATGGGTCTGCTTGCACGGGTCTGTGCAAACAGACCCGTTTGCAATGGAGCATTGCTATATATATATATATATATATATATATATATATATATATATACACTAGGTTTGCCAATTGACACGTGCCTACGGCACGTCTTCAGAAAGGTGCTCTTTGTTTAATCATATAAAATAGTTTTGGAAGTCCTGCAAATTAATTGAAGTAGCAAACATAAAGCAAAAAGCATATTATATGATTTTTTTTTGATTTTTTAAAATTATTTTTAAAGTTTTTTAATTTTTAATTCTTTTAGTTTTAAAAAAAATTAAAAAAATTTTATTTTCTTATTTTTTTTAATAGAAGAGGGAGGGAGGGAGAGAGAGAGAGGAAAAAAAAAATTAATTAAATAAATATAGGTTGTTTTAGGTATGGGATTTGAATTTGAGTTTTGGGGGGGAACTTTTGGAGAGAAAAATATGTTTTGTGATGTTAGATCTGAGCCTTTGATTTTTGGGGGATTGAAGGAGAGCCACTTGATAGCCTTCTTTGTGTTTTATTATATATATATATATATATTCTCATTATGTAGCAACCCTAAATTCTAACATAAAACTATTATGAAAATATCAAATAGGAAAATATAGTTATAGAGAAAAAGAAGAGAGTACTTGGTTTGAGCTGAGTTTAGATTCTGGAGAAGCGGGTTTGCTGGTCGGTTCCATCAAACAAAAACAATCGAGGAAAAGGAGCAGCAAGAGGAGGTGCAGCAGATGCAGGTCGGATCAAGTATGCGATGGCTCAGGGGGAGCGACGACGAGTCAGGTTTGGGTTTGCTCGAGAAAGAAGAAGATAACCAGTTTGGGTTTGGGTTTGGATTTGCGCGAGAAAGAAGAAGAGAGCGGCAACTTGTCGGGTTTGGATTTGCGCGATGACCAGAAGGGGTTTGAATTTTGGATTTGGATGTGAGTTTGGGCAGGATTGGGCCCAAATAATGCAAACAAGCATAAAAATTAGAGAAGGTGATTTAATCGGTTAATCGGCACTTAAAATCGGCCGATTAACCACTAATCGGTCGATTATACCCGATTAAATCGCTAACTATTAAAATATTATAAATCGCTAAAAAAATAATCACTTAGCCTCTGACTAGCAATTAATCGAGCGTAGTCGGGAATTTTAACTGCTTAGCATTTAGAATCGTTTTAGTCTTTTATTTTCTTTCTTTTTTAGATAATTTCAATAAAATAAAAATAAAAATAAAAATAAAAATAAAAATAAAAATAAACTTACGTGCATTAAGGACACGTTTCCCCAAATTTCAGTATAACACAAATTTTAGCATACACACGACCCCTAGTTTTCACCGTTAGTGAATGCGTCTTCGCAGCACCATCACAAATCCCAAAGAGCCTTTCTTGTCCCTCCCAAACCATCCAATTAGGAACCCTAGACCTTCCCGAACTGAGATGGACAACTCTGATATTTCCACTACCCTAACTCTATTCAAGCAACTCTTGCCATTATCAATTAGAGGCTTGAAAAAGTGAAATTAAATCAAACTGTTGCCTCTGAGCTTCATGCTAATCGTCAGATACCTCAAGGGAATGATCGTGACGGCCGACGTCAAGATCGTGACCCTGACAAGCAATATAAGAAGAAAGTTAAGGCCGACGTTCCCCATTTTGAAGGCCACATGGAACCCCAAACTTATCTCGATTAGATCCGTGCTATGGACACTACTTCGTGTAGTTTGACATGAGCGAAGCCCTGAAGGTCAAATTTGCCACAATAAAATTGACTGAAAAAGCTCAACAATACCGGACCAATCTTGAACATGCTTGTAGAGACCGAGGCCTGGCACCCATAGCCACTTGGGAAGTCATGAAAGAGAAGCTCACTGAGAGATATGTACCGTTATCGTTCCACACCCGATTGCTAGATTCATGGAACTAACTTCATCAAGGAAGCAAATTCACACAAGAATATGTTGATAAGTTTAATGACTTCCTTATTCGGTGCAATGTCTTAGATAAAGCAATCAAAAAACAAACTCTCTCTAGGTTCAGGACTGGATTACAAGCCGATCTGAGGAACGAGCTAATTTATAGATTTGTGGACTCATTAGCGGCAGCTTATGCCCTTGTCCTCGATATGGATTCCCTTAAAGCTAGTCCTCATTAAAGATCTAGCGATTTAAGAGATCATTCCTCTAGAATGACCTCCACTGACCCCTCTAGGCCAAAGCCCTCCTCTTCTCAGTACCCCAATAAATCTTACCACAGCAAACCTAATTCAAATTCCTATCCGCCTAGAAATAACAATTAGGGTAAGAACACCGAAAAAAACTACTCTAAGGTTGATCCTCTCACTAAGTGCTATAAATGTAAGGAATACGGCCATGTTGCTGGCAACTGTCCCAACCCCAGTAGGATCAATATAGTAGAGGATAATGCTGTCATCGTTGATGATTCCGACAATAAGTTTTTCTATGAGCCTATTGAAGGTGATGACTTCGGTGAAGAAGAGGATGACCAGTATCTCCACTGTATTCGGTCTATCCAATCACCTCGCTTAAATGTAGTTAAATGTCCCTTGTCCCAGCCAAAGAAAGAAGATGATTAGAGGCGCACTGCTATATTTCACACCTTTACGACAATGGTAGCAAAAACTGCAAGGTGATTGTTGACAATGGGAGTTGCGTCAATGATGTCTCTTCTGTGGTCTTAGCTAAGACCGGACTTAAGGCTGAAACTCATCCACACCCACCTAAGTATCTTGGA
Organism: Hemerocallis citrina; assembly: GCA_017893485.1. Lineage (NCBI taxonomy): Eukaryota > Viridiplantae > Streptophyta > Magnoliopsida > Asparagales > Asphodelaceae > Hemerocallis > Hemerocallis citrina. The sequence goes on along the minus strand of CM030364.1, from coordinate 111,589,447 downwards.
TTGATGCGACAGCCCTCCAAGTAACACATCGATGTTTGGTCCCTGTGGACTTCAAAACTTACAAAGAGCAAATTTGGCGTGATGTGCTTAAAATGGATGTGGGTCAAGTCATTTTAGGAGACCTTGGTTATACGACTACGATGTGACCATATATGGTCGATCCAACCAATGAGTGTTCCAGCATGACGGACTAAAAATAAAATTCATACCCATGAGACCACGAACTGATCCGGCTGAAACAACACCAACTCCCTCGAGAAAGGGCAAGTAACGTATATGGGTGAAAAGGAACTCACGAAATAAATTGACAAAGGGGCTACAATTCTTTTACTCACAGTAAAAGAAGTCCCTAAAGATCCTAAGTCACTCATTCCACCTCAAGTTACTCCAATCCTACAGAAATTTGCAGATGTGTTTCCTGCTGACCTCCCCAACCAGCTACCTCCACTACGTGACATCCAACATGCTATTGATCTAGTTCCGACAGCGAGTCTACCCAACTTGCCACATTATCGGATGAATCCGACAGAGCATGCCGAGTTGAAAAGGCAAGTTGATGAGTTATTGGCAAAGGGCTTCATTAAAGAAAGCTTAAGTCCTTGCGCTGTTGTCGCTCTATTGACACCAAAGAAAGATAGAACCCGGCGTATGTGTGGACAGCCATGCCATAAACAAGACCACGGTAAAGTACCTTTTTCCATTTTCCGTTTGGATGACATGTTGGACATGATGTCTGGTGCCACAATCTTTTTTAAAATTGATCTTAAAAATGACTACCACCAAATACGTGTTCATCCTGGTGATGAATGGAAGACCACCTTCAAGACGAAGGATGGCCTGTATGAATGAATAGTCATGCCATTTGGAATGACAAATGTCCCGAGCATATTTATGAGAATCATGATGCAAGTACTTCGTCCCTTTATGGGCAAATTCCTTGTGCTGTACTTTGATGATATTCTCATTTACAGCCGATCTGTTGGGCAACATCTTGACCATTTGAGACAGGTCTGCGGTGTTTTGAAGAAGAAACAGCTTTATGCTAATCCTACCAAATGTACTTTCCTCTTCGATTAGACTATCTTTCTGGAATTTATTGTTTCTGCGCGAGGATTAACCACTAACCCAAAAAAATACGAGCTATTACTGAGTGACCTGAGCCCCGCAATATTCGTGATGTGCGGATTTTTCATGGTCTTACCACCTTCTATCGTCGGTTTGTGCAATAATTTAGCACGATCACGGCTCCGATAACCGACTGTTTGAAGAAATGTGAGTTTGTCTGGTCTAAAGAAGCCACGAAAGCTTTTGAGGAGATCAAGAAGAGAATGACTCAGATGCCTATCATGAGGTTACCTGATTTCACTAAAGTCTTCGAAGTAACGTGCGATGCTTCTGGTATTGGTATAGGTGGAGTCCTCAGTCAAGAGAGTCATCTTGTTGCTTATTTCAACGAAAAGCTGAACGAAGCAAAACAAAAATATTCCACTTATAACAAAGAGTTCTATGCGGTAATTCAGTCACTTCGCTATTGGTGACATTATCTCCTGCCGCAAGAATTCATCATTTTCTCAGACTATGAGACCTTAAAATTCCTTAATTCTCAACAAAAGTTGAATCCGAGACATACTAGATGGGTAGAGTTCCTATAAGAGTATTCATATAAGGCTGCGAATGCGCTCAGTCGTTGTTACATGATCTTATCTACACTGCGCACCGAAATTATTGGTTTGGAGAGATTGAAAGATGAGTATGCCTCCTGACTAGATTTTCACGAGATCTACACCTCTTTGAAGAATGGCATCACTCGAGTGATAGATGATTATTTCTTGAAAGATGATTATCTCTTCTATCACTCCAAACTGTGCATTCCTTGTACATCATTACGAGAGTATCTTGTTTGGGAATTGCACGCTTGTGGCCTTGCTGGACACTTTGGGCATAGCAAGACAATTGATGCTGTGGAACATAAATTTTACTGACCAAAGCTAAAGAGAGACGTTGCGAGACTTGTTAACAAATGTCATACTTGTCAACTCGCCAAGCAACAAAAACAGAACACAGGCCTGTATACGCCATTACCTGTTCCCAGTCACCCTTGGAAAGATGAGTATGGATTTCGTGTTAGGCTTACCGAAAACACAAAAAAAATGATTCCATTCTTGTCGTTGTAGACCGGTTTTCTAAAATGACCTACTTCCTTCCATGCTCGAAAACTTTCGATGCATCTGGTGTACCTCAGATCTTCTTTGATAACATTGTGAAGCTACATGGATTGCCAAAAACTATTGTGTCTGATAGGAATGTGAAATTCACGAATTATTTTTGGAATACCCTATGGCATAAGATGGGTGCGAAATTGAAGTTCTCTTCAACCTTCCATCCACAAACTGATGGACAAACTGAAGTTGTCAATCGGAGTCTTGGCAATCTCTTGCGTACTCTTGTGGGAAAAAACTTTGAAACGTGGAATTTAAAATTAATGGTTGCTGAATTTGCTTATAACGCATCTAAGAATAGAACCACTGGCATGAGTCCACATGAAATTGTACATGGTTATCATCCTAGGCAACCCATAGATCTTGTCCCTATGTTAGAACATCACCGAGTCTCCGAGTCTACATCTGCATTTGCATTAGCATCCCGCATTCATGACTTGCATAAAGAAATTTTCAAGAAAATTAATGAGAATAATTTTAACTACAAGTTAAGAGCCAATATTAGAAGAAAATTTAAAACTTTTAATGTGGGTGACAAAGTGATGGTTCGGAATCGTTCGGAATGGTTTCCAGTGGGATCTGTTAAGAAGTTGAATGCACGTGCCGCAGGCCCATTTAAAATTCTTCATAAAATCAATGATAATACCTATGTCGTTGACCTTCCTGAAGGTCTTGGCATAAGTAAGACTTTCAATATTGAGGATCTAGTACCCTATGAAAGCCCAAAATTTAATCCTAGAAATCCTCTTCGAGATGAGCCTACCCTGCAGCCTAATGGTGAGAATCCTCCGTTACCCCCACTACCAGATACTACTTACCCACCGACAAAAGAATTGGATAATATTTTAGATGATCAGATAATCTTTACTAGAGATGGAGGTATTCATAGGCATTTGGTAAAATGGAAAAACAAGCCGGAGTCGGAGAATACTTGAATAGATCGTGAAGAGCTCCGGCGCTTGGATCCGGACCTTTTGGAGGACTATGACAGGATGACTGATTTTGACTCGAGTGGATCGAGCCCTCTTCCACCCGGGGAGAATGATAAGAACATCGGTTCAAGGCGATTTGGGCATTTCTATCAGCGTAGATATTGTCTCTGACAGCTGCTTCATTAGCTTAGGATTTTATTTCAGTACCATATTTGGTTTTAGCAATTATAGTCATATGTAATCTTTCTTTTATGCATTAGAATATTTTCGAGATTTTAGAATATTTTGAGATTTGTATCAAGATTTGTTTTTAAGCCTATATATAGGCATTGAGATTAATGAGAAGCTATGTTATTCTTGATTAAAAAAAATTATTTTGTTAAGTTTTGCTCTTCATCTCTCTTTTTTACATAGGCATCATCTAGAACAGCTGCTTCATTAGCTTAGAATTTTACTTCTTCAGTACTATATTTGTTTTTGGCAATTATAACCATATGTAATCTTTCTTTAATGCATTAGAATATTTCTGAGATTTTAGAATATTTTGAGATTTGTATCAAGATTTATTTTGAGCTTATATATAGGTATTGAGATTAATGAGAAGTTGACGACAACCCTAATTAACCCCCTATCTTCTTCTTCCTCCTTTTTTCCCTCCCGAAACCTAATGCCAACTCAACCTCCCACTCAACTTCCGAACCCACTCCCGAAGCCCCATCGCCCTCCAATCACCATAGCCCTCTCATCCACCGACCAGCAACCCCCGACCGCCAGCCATTCTCCACCCCTCCATCGCCATCGACCCCCATCGTCCTCCTTCCTCCTAGTCGACGACGCCCCTTGCCGTCATCGAAATCCTTCAGCGCCGCCATCCCCAAACCCTTTCCTGTCGCCTCTGCTTCCCCAACACCACCACCAACCCTACACCTAGTCGTTGCTCCCTCTCCCCGAACTCCAACGGCCAACATCACCACCACCCGGGAACCATTGCTACAGCTACTATTTGCCCCAAATCAGATTCAATTTCTTGATCCTGATCGGCTGTTGGATCTATTGCTCAGATTTCTTCGAACTCGATAACTTCTTTCCACTTTTCAAATATTTGTAGTACCGCTCTATCGCCTCTATCATATTATTTGATTTAACAGTCGTCCACAAATATTAGAGTGAGAGTTCTACTTGCCTAATTAGAGTACAAATCAATATTGCATCTTTTACTTGCTAAGAACGCTTAAAGATATAATTATTGATTGTTGAAACTGTATTGTTAATTGGACCTATTAAACTTAATTCAATTCTTGAAAATTTATCGAACCGATTAACTGTTTTAATTTCTAACTTGATCCGCATTACATGTTGGTAAAATTAATCCTTTAAAATTCTAGAATTTCTCTACCTAGGATTAAGTTTTACATCAGGTTTGCTTTTCATTTTCCAGAATATATAGTTCTTTATGAAGCTATGAAACAGGGTGTCAAAGGCAACTCTATTTTCACCTTGATTTTCACCTCCATGTTCAAGCAGTGTTGTATCCGACACATGCATCAAGAATGACATTCTTAGTGATTGACTCATTGGTATTTCAATTTAGAAGTTTTGGATATGTCAAATATTGGTGTATCATGGTACAAAGTGTATATGTTAAGGATTTCAATAGTTAGGGACATACTTGATAACTTGAGGGTCCTTGCCCTCTACTTTATTGGCCTGGGTTACTAAGATTTCTTTTGTGCCCATTAAGATTTACGAAAATGGGCAGGGTAAGTGAAGAGTTTACCCTTTAAAGAAAACAAGCAATTCAAACTGTGAATTTAAGGTTAAAGTTTATGCCTACCAATTTATATGTTATAATAAATTAATTAATTACTTAAATAAGATAATACTGTTAGTCTTTAGATATTAAATTAAAATAAGAATTTAGGTATAATTTACACTAAAATATTCATGTCACGAGGTCACCTGTTCTGTTGTTCATTTCTTCCCATGCTAAATGATTTTTACCTAAATGCTTCCCAATAAAGCATCTTATTAGGATATCTGATCTGTTTCACCTATTCTATGGTGTTCCTTGTTCACCTATAGGATAAAGATAATCTCCACCTTTTCCAGTTAAAAATCTACTAGTCTAAATTTGCAAAGTATACAAAATCAGAGTAAATCACGTAGGCCCCTGTTTGAATCAAACAGAGGTTAGTGAAAATGACTTATATACGAGCAGTTACCTAAACCTTGATCCGCATGGATCAAGTTTTGGAGTTATTACCTCCAGTTCTCTCACATCAACGTTACACTAGTAATTTACACGTGCAATGCACGTCTTAATAAATATATATTTTTTAAAATAAAATTTTCGACGTAGTCTGGCCTCGAACTTGAGACCTTTTTTATATTTATTATGCACGGACAATGCACGTAAGTTGGTAGATTTACAAATGATAACTCCAACTCTTCCATTATAATAGTTACTAGTAATCTGCACGTGCAATACACGTTCTAATCAAATTTTTAATTTTATTTTTAATAGAGAGTAAATAATAAGACGTAAACGAGGCCTCCCTTTACTCATACATACTCTTTACAAATTACTCCCAGTGGCACAAACTTTTATTTTATATGAGTGATACTTTTGTAAATAATTATGTCGTAAATAAATTTGAACTTTTGGGGTATTATGGTAACTAACAACAATTGAGTAAATGAATGGTTAATATAACTCCCACTTAAAAATGAATGATTAAGATTAGATAGTTTGATTGTGTACAAATTACAGGTTTTCTACAAATGACAACCCCATCTCTCCCATTATGATATTCGATTCACTGTAGTTATATAAACTCCAATTGGACCAAATTCATATTCAAACCCAGAAAATGGAAGTATGCATCTCGTAGGTTGCATTCTTCTGCTATAAGGATGACGGATCCCATCTTCGTATCCAAAAAAGAACTTAGTATTTTACGTGGTGTCATGCCCGCTTACCATTTGAATCTATCTCTCACATTACATTTGGATTCTCGCTGACCCTCAATAGAGAACCAATTAAGTTATAAACCAGGGTATCAAAAGTGCTCGAAATTTTGCAGTTACAACTAATTAAAGATCTCAAAAAATAAGGAAAGAAAGCCGATGATTGTCATCACCTCCGGATACGAAAAGCGGCTGCGAGGAGTGGAAGTGTACCCCACGAACGGGACCGTCGTGCTCGTCGAATCGGTCGATAAGCGTTCCCATCCTGTAATCCCAGAGCTGGATCACGCCGCTGTGGAGGCTGGCGAGAATCCATGGCCGCTTCGTGTGGAAGCTCAGGCCCTTGACGCGGTTGCTCTTCGTCTCGAACTTGGTCAGCATCTTGGAATCGGAACCCTAACCGGGTCGGAGATCGGAGGTAGGGGATGGTGGGATTGGGATTTGGAATTACGGTTAGGGGTTGGGATCTCAGATCTGGAAACTAGCTGAGCTTTAGTGCCATATTATTCTGTTCTTGATTTTGGTTAGGTTGGCATTTTGTTTTCACCATTTATGAATGGGAATTGCGAAGATTGGGATTTGGGAAATATATGGGGAACGGTAGGATGGGTAAATAAAAGTAGGGATGGGTTGACCCGCTACCGGCCCGCGACCCGCCCACGCGAACCCGGCCTACTAGAAAAAATTTGCGAACCTGTAATATTTCGGACAGATATTATATTTATAATAATTATTATTTTTTAATTAAAATATTTTTATGGAAATTTCTTAGTTTTACTCAATAAAAACTTACCTGTGAATATATACTAGTAAGTATATATATGTGTTGTATCGGTTTTGTGCACTTGTACAAAATCTTGTAAAATGGGTTTTTTAGAAAATTTCTAGAAAATCCCAGGCAAATATTAAAAATTATTATTTTATTTTTATTTTATTTTTATTTTCAGAATTAAAATATTTTTTGTGGATATTACCCGGTTTTGTTAATAAACATTATCTGTATGTATATATCAGTCTGTATACATCTGTATTATATTAAATTGGTACTGTAATCTTCCGAGCCGATAATAAAATTTATTTTATTATTATTTTCGGAATTAAATTATTTTCATACGGATCGTGCGGTTTAACAAACGAAAATTATTGGTATATATATTAATACATACGTATGTGTATTGTACCGATTTCGTACGTTTGTACAAATTATGTAGCATGTGTTTTGGACAAAAATATTTTATTTTTGTAATGATTAATCAAAATTGGATGGCTATGATTTGTTTGGAGGCTTAAACCTAGGGTTTAGGATTAATTAAAGATACATAAGAGTTTAAATGGATTTCTACTAGAACCCTTTTCTCCACCTCACCCCTCCACCTCATCAACCCCAATGGCCGGCCAAACCCTATCCAAGGGTGTTTGTCATTTGCACTCTCCCCCTTCTCTTTTGTCCTATAAATACCTCTTCCCTTCACCCTTTGTCTCATTTACAAGAAAAAAAAATAGAGAGGAAAAGAAAAAAAAGAAACCCTAAGTGTTCTTCATTTGGGGGTTTTCTATAAGAGAGTTCTTCATTGAAGGTTTTTTCTATAGGAGCTAGGAGGAAGGAGAAGGTTTGCTAGCTAGTTATTCCTACAAAGAAAATCAAGGTTGGGGTTCTCTATTTCACTTTTATGGTTTGTTTTCATTTTTATTTTATGTATGTGAAAAAAAACCCATCTTTAGGGTGTTATTGGTCGTATGTGAGAAAGAACCCATCCTTTGATAGGTTGGTTGTTATAGGTTAAAAAGAACTCATATTTATGAGGGGTGGATGTTGTATATTGTTAAAATAACTTAGACTATGATCATGAGAATATAAATGGTAGTAGTAAATGATCACATAAAGAGTTGAATGGTAGAACTCAACTAAATAACATAAAGATAGGATCTTTGAACCTTGCTATGGTTATCGTTGTTATTATAATTATTTTGAACTATTTGGACTAAAATTTGTGCATAAGAATGGTTGAAAATCAAGGTGGGGGTTTTTCTATTTTATTTGTATTGATTCTTATTCTCTTTTGTTGTGTGTGTTTTGTTGTATGTTCTAAAAATAATTTGGACTAATCCTAAGCATAAACAAGTTTGTAGGGATCAAAATGATCCCAAGGAAATATTGATGGTAGAACTTAAATAAATAACATAAAGATCGAATCTTTAAGACCTTGTATGGTTATTGTGGTTATTTTGTTAACATAAAAACTATACAACTTGGACCTAAACTATGAGCTTATAAGATTAAGTGAAGTGAGAATACTTACATACCAATTTTGGGGTTGAAGAACCCATCTAGCTAATAAAAGACAAGTCCTTGTTGTATGTTGTTTTCCTACTTGTTAAAAATGAAGTCCTTGGTAAATCTAGTTCATGAAAGATTAAGCTTCTATTTTGCTTCTAGGTTGTGAAAGATTAAGCTTCCATTTTGCTTCTATAATGATAAAAGATTTGTCTTTTTGGAGCATGTCTATTTTGCTTTTATGATAGAAAGGATTACTTTTTTTCTTATTGTATGAAGGAACTTGTAGGTTGAAGAAAAGTAGGCTTTGTATTATGTAAAATTTGTAGATTAAATAAAAGTATGTTTTGTAATATGTAGAAACTTGTAGATTCAATAAAATTAGATTTTTGTAATATAAAAGACTTGTAATTCATGGAAGGAGTAGTCTTTGTAATATTTTGTAATAATTTAGATAAAGCCTTTAAGTAGCATGTTCCAAATTATTCTAGGTTGCTAAAAGACCCATGAACCCATCTATGCTTAAGTTGTTGTAGTAAAGAAACCCATCATGCTTGATATGTAGTAAAGAAACCATGCTTAAGCTGCTGTAGTAAAGAAACTCATCATGCTTGATATGTAGTAAAGAAACCATGCTTAAGTTGTTGTAGTAAAGAAACCCATCATGCTTGAGATGTAGTAAAGAAACCATGCTTAAGTTGTTGTAGTGAAGAAACTCATCATGCTTGAGATGTAGTAAAGAAACCATGCTTAAATTATTGTAGTAAAGAAACCCATCATGCTTAAGATATATTAAAGAAACCATACTTAGGTTGTTGTAGTATGAAACCATGCTTGAGTTGCTAGTAAAGAATCCATGCTTGAGTTGCTAGTAAAGAACCTATGCTTGAGTTTTTGTAGTTGTTGTAGTAAAGAATCCATGCTTGAGTTGTAATAAGAAACCCATGCTTGGGTTGTAGTAAGAAATTCATGTCTGAGTTGTTGCTAAAGAACCCATGCTTAAGTTGTTATAGTTGTTCTAGTAAATAACCCATACTTGAGTTGTTGTAGTAAGAAACCCATGCTTGAGTTGTTAAAGTAAGAAACACATGCTTGAGTTGTTGCTAAAGAACCCATCATGCTTAAGTTGTTGTAGGTTGTTGTAGTAATGAAACCATGCTTGAGTTGTTGTAGAAAGAAACTCATGCTTAAGTTGTTGTAGGTTGTTGTAGTAATGAAACCATGCCTAAGTTGTTGTAGAAAGAAACCCATGCTTGAGTTGTTGTCGAAAGAAACTCATGCTTAAGTTGTTGTAGGTTGTTGTAGTAAAGAATTCATGCTTGAGTTGTTATAGTAAGAAACCCACACTTGAGTTGTTGTAATAATGAAACCATGCTTGAGTTGTTGTAGAAAGAAACTCATGCTTAAGTTGTATGTGCTAAAGAAACCATGCTTAAGTTGTTATAGGTTGTTGTAGTAAAGAATTCATGCTTGAGTTGTTGTAGTAAGAAACTCATGCTTAAGTTGTATGTGCTAAAGAAATCATGCTTAAGTTATTGTAGGTTGTTGTGATAATGAAACCATGCTTGAATTGTTGTAGAAAGAAACTCATGCTTAAGTTGTTGTAGGTTGTTGTAGTAAAGAATTCATGCTTGAGCTGTTATAGCAAGAAACCCATGCTTGAGTTGTTGTAATAATGAAACCATGTTTGAGTTATTGTAGTTGTTCTAGTAAAGAACCTGATATGGCTAAGCTAAAAATGGGGTTTAATCGGAACCGTCCAAATCAGACACGAATCTTGAAGCCCAGGGGTAAAACGGTAATTTCACCTACCAATGGGTCTGAGATGGGTACTGGATCTCTTCGTCAAAGATATAATGACCCGCGAACGGATCCACCTCAATCGGGTGTGGGTTTCAACCAGCAGAAAGCCCGATCCAGAGGGATAGAATTAGGGTTTCTGATTAAATCCTAATCAACGGCCCTGATTCATGCCTATCCTTCCACTGGGAATTAGGGATTACATTCCTAATCTGTTTACAAGGAGTATATTCCTTATCAGATCACGGGGATTACATTCCTAATCTGTTCCCTAAGATGCCTATAAACACCCCCCATCCATCTCCATTAAGAGGTAATCAATCTTTTGCCAGTTTTCACGCTCTTTCTTAATCATCCTTGATTACTGACTTGAGCGTCGGAGGGTGCGTCGCCGGGAACAACCCCGGTGTCTCGCACTTTTTGCAGGTGTACGGCAGGAGTCAGCGTCAAACTCCGACGGAACAGGTATACAGGTTTGCTATTCAGTTTTTTAAGAATCTACAAATACTATCTGTTTGCCACCACACCAAATTTAGCGACAACAGATTGGCGCCGTCTCTGGGAAACTAACGAATAGCAACCTCCCCTCTTCCCGTTGGACAGATCTTCTCCAGCCATGCCTCCTAGGAAAGTCAGATCCAGAGGGTCCAACCGAGGACCCAACCCCGATCAGCAACAGGAAGTTCCCCCTCAGCCCGCTCAACAGCAGGGGCAACTTCTTCCTCAAGCGGAGGGCCCACTCCAACAGGACCAGCCCGCTCCTCGGAACCAATAACCTCCTAAGGGTCCCAATCCGCAGAAACAGCCCCTCCATCCGGACCACGTCTCCATCCACAACGCCTCCTCGAACTCTATGGCCTCCCATCATCCCCGAGCTTCCGATCTCCGCAACACCGTCCTCAATCGGCAGAAGGATGAGGATCTTCGCCGCCGTCTGGATGAAAAGCGGGTCCGAGAGGGAACCTCCCGCCAACACCGTCCGGATGAGCGATCTCCTCACCACCGAGAATACAGAAGGTCCCCTACCCGAAGGGGGCGGAGAGAGTCCCCCAAGCACTACAGAAGAAGGCCACACTCCCCTGCAGGTCGGCAACAGCCTAGGAACGATGAGGCACCCATCACCCGTGCCGAGTTCCAGCAGTTCCAAGCGACCGTCCTACAAGCTCTCAATCTCCGTCCTAACACCAATGCTCCAAAGATCCCCTCTCCTCCTCCGGTCCGAAGTCCTCGCCGACGGTCCCCAACTCCTCCTCCAGCTCCTAGCAACTCCCAGCATATGCCAAGTCCTCGCCGCTCCAGGAGCTACCGTCGTCGTAGCCCCCGCTGTCCCTCGTACGAAGACGAGTCTAGAGGCTCGGCTGATTACCGTCGAAGGGACGACGCTGTATTCTGCTGTCTCCATAGATGGAGAGGCGCTTGGGTCAGTTAGACCGAGAAGAAGAGCTTAGAGGAAGGACTCTTCGTCCTAGCAGACCTTCTTTTTCCCAAACCATAATGGATGCACCTGTACCAATCGGCTTCAAGCCTCCTCAATTTAAGACCTACTCTGGGGAGACTGACCCCGTCGATCACATAAAGAGCTTCGAGACCCTAATGCTCATCCATCAAGCTTCCGATGCTCTGCTCTATAAAACCTTCCCCGTAACTCTCAAGGGTCCGGCTCAAGAATGGTACTCTCGCCTTGCCCCATCCTTAATATTCTCCTTCGAGCAATTCGAGAACATCTTCGTCACCCAATTTGTAAGTAGCCGTAGAACTGAGAAGACCAGCATCTCGCTACTGTACCTCCACCAGAAGAAGGGTGAGAAGTTGAGAGACTATGTGAAGAGGTTCACGGCTGAAGCCAGGTCCATAGCATCCCTCGACCAGTCGGTCGCTGCAGCAGCTTTTCAATCCAATGTCCTCAACTCCAACCTTCGCTCCTCCCTCGCCAAGAAACCCCCACAGAACTTCTTTGACCTCCTCCTCCGGAGCGAAAAGTATATTCGGGCCGAAGAAGCTGAGCACCGCCCCAACTTGGAGGGGTCTTCCTCCGGGTGCAAGAGAAAAGGAACAGAAGAGGAAGGAGCCAAGAAGCTCCAGAAGGATAATGCCGGCCAGAGCCGACCTCTCCCCAGATTCGAAAAATTTACTCCTCTTAACACCAATATCTCTACAATTCTCATGGAAGTTGAGAAGGAGGGGGTGATACCTCCTGCACCAAAAATGAACACCCCTGGCAAGAAGAGGGATAAAGAGAAGTGGTGTCGTTATCATTGGGACCACGGCCACAACACCAACGATTGTCGGGCCTTAAAGAATGAGATAGAAGCCCTCATCCAGAGGGGGCAGCTGACCAGATTCGTGAGAAAGGACCGAGCCGACCTTCCTCCCCCGCCTCGGGGGGCTAATAAGCGTCCGGAACACGATGAAACGCCCGACTTCGAAGAGGAGCGTGTCCTACACCTCATTCATGGGGGCCCAATAGGGGGCTCCTCAAACTCCTCTCGAAAGGCATTTATTAGAGAAGTCAATTCGGTTCGCGCCACCCCTCCTCCCAAAGGCCTCGGAGTGCTCGTCACATTCTCAGACAAAGATCTTGAAGGTGTCCGCACCCCTCATTGTGACGCACTCGTCATCAGCCTCCACATGCCGAACTTCAAAGTGGAGAGGATCCTAGTGGACAATGGCAGCTCCGTTAACATCCTCTTCCTCGTCGCTTTTAAAGGCCTAAAGCTCTCCTGAGACAGACTCAAGCCCGCCGACTGCACGCTCCATGGGTTCACGGGAGTGCCAGTGACTATTGAAGAGGTGATCACCCTCGACATAACCGCTGGCAAAACTCCTACTACCCGAACGGAGTCGATGGACTTCATGGTCGTAGAAACTCTGGCCTACAATGTCATTCTGGGTCGACCCGGCCTGGCCGCCCTTGAAGCCGTCCCTTCCGCCTATCACCTCAAAATGAAACTCCCCACCCGGGCAGGAGTAGGGGAGGTGAAAGGCAATCGTGAAACGGCCCGCAAGTGCTACATGACCTCTACCCTCGGTCCGGTCCTCTCCCTAGAAACTCTGGAAATCTCCCAAGATGCTGCCCAACCGACGTCCGAGCCGGTGGATGAATTGGAGGAAGTGCTCTTCTCAGAGCAGGATCCAACTCGAAAGTTCTTTGTTAGCAAGACCCTCCCGTCCGCCCTATGCTCGGACATTGTACAGTGCATCCGAAGGAACCGAGACCTCTTTGCTTGGTCAGCTGCAGACATGCCCAGAATTTTCGAAGAGCTCTTAGTCCACCACCTCAGCGTTGCTCTGGGGTCCAAACCGGTTCAACAGAAGAGGCGCAAGTTCGCCCCCGAGCGCCAGCTAGCCATAAAAGAGGAGGTGGACAAGCTCTTGAAGGCCCGGTTCATACAAGAGGTGAACTATCCCGAGTGGTTGTCGAATGTAGTAATGGTGAAGAAGTCCAATGGGACTTGGAGGATTTGTATCGATTTTACCGATCTCAACAAGACTTGCCCCAAGGATCCCTTCCCTCTTCCGAGTATTGACACTCTGATTGATGCCACCTCGTGACATGAGCTCCTCAGCTTCATGGACGCCTTCTCAGGCTACAACCAGATTCGGATGTTCCCTCCGGACATCCCGAAGTCCTCATTCGTGACCGACCAGGGCCTCTACTGCTATAGGGTTATGCCCTTCGGTTTGAAGAATGCATGCGCAACGTACCAACGCCTCGTCAACAAGGTTTTCCAAGCTCAAATCAGCCGGAATATGGAGGTATATGTTGACGACATGCTTGTAAAAAGCATCCGAGGTGCCGATCATGTAACCGACCTCCAGGAGGCGTTCGATGTTTTGAGAAAGCACAATATGAGACTCAATCCGAACAAGTGTGCGTTCGGTGTCTCGTCAGGAAAGTTCCTCGACTTCATGGTCAGCCAACAAGGAATTGAAGCAAATCCTGAGAAAATCAAGGCCATATTAGACATGGCCCCTCCCAAGAATGTTAAGGAAGTTCAGAGGCTAACAGGCTGCCTAGCCGCCATAGGGCATTTTCTCTCGAAGTCCGGAGAGAAATGCCTCCCCTTCTTCAAGGCCGTCAGGGGGGCTAAAGGTTTTGAATGGGGACAGCAGCAACAGGAGTCGTTCGAACAGTTCAAGGCTTACCTCGTCAACCCTCCTCTCCTCAGCAAACCCATTCCTGGTGAACCCCTTTACCTCTACCTGGCAGCCTCCGAGCAGACCCTCAGCACCGTTTTAGTAAGGGAAGAAGATCGGGCTCAAAAGCCCATCTACTATGTGAGCAAAGTACTTGGGATGCCGAGCTCCGCTACCCGAAGATCGAAAAGATGGCTTATGCCCTGGTGATGGCTGCGAGAAAGCTTCGCCCGTATTTTCAGTCCCATTCGGTGGTCGTTCTTACCGACCAACCGCTGAAGCAAGTGCTCCACAAGCCGGAGACTTTCGGTCGTCTTATGAAGTGGTCTATCGAGCTGAGCCAGCACGATATAACTTATCAGCCTTGGACCGCGATCAAGGCTCAGGCCTTAGCAGAATTCATAGTTGAAAGTACCATCCCCGAGTCCAGCCAAACAGTGAAGGGACCACCCGTCTGGTCAGTTTATGTGGATGGATCCTCCTGTAATGAGGGAAGCGGGGCAGGGGTCATTCTGGCAGGCCCAGATGATTTCATCCTCCAATACTCCCTCCGTATCAACTTCAAGGCCTCTAATAACGAAGCAGAATACGAGGCACTCATAGCCGGCCTTGGAATGGCTCGCAACGCAGGGGCACAACGCCTCAGGATCTTTAGCGACCCTCAGCTAGTCGTGAATCAGGTCCTCGGCGAATACGAAGCACATGATGATAGGATGGTTAAATACTTAGCCAAGGTCAGGAGCCTCAGGGCACTGTTTGAGGAAGCCCTCATCCAACGAATACCCCGAGAAGAAAATGCTCAAGCCGACGCCCTCTCCAAACTAGCCTCTTCCTCCCTTCAAGGTCTCGAGCAGACCGTCTTGATAGAGGTTCTTCTGAAGCCAAGTATAGAGGATGAAACTTCCGACTCTATAGAGTCGCTGCCTGTCCTGCTTGAAGATAACTCGATGAAACCCCTCGTCGAATTCTTAAGGGACGGACTCCTCCCCGAGGATCCCAAGGAAGCTCGAAGAGTGAGAACCCGAGCTGAGCGTTACACACTAATCGGAGGTATCCTATATAAACACTCTTTCACACAGGTAGACAGCAGGCCGTACCTGAGATGCCTCTCCCCCGGGCAAGCCGACTAAGCCCTGCAAGAACTTCATGAGGGCATCGGCGGGGCACATTCGGGGTCCAGAGCTCTAGCCCGCAAAGTGTTGAATTACGGATATTTCTGGCCCACTCTCCTACGAGACGCCGAACGGCACGTTCGGCAATGCAGCTCCTGCCAGAAGTACTCCGACATCCGACGCCTCCCACAAGCTCCACTCACTTCCCTATCAAGTCCAATCCCCTTTGCAATGTGGGGGATGGATTTACTAGGGCCGTTTCCACCAGCTCCTGGCCAGTTCAAATTCCTAGTCATGGCAATCGACTACTTCACAAAATGGATAGAAGCCGAGCCCTTGGCCACGATCACCGAGAACAAGGTTGTTCAGTTCTTTTGGAAGAGCGTGATCTGCCGATTCGGTGTCCCTCGGGTCCTCATAACAGACAACGGAACCCAGTTCACGGGGGCCGCCTTCCAAGCTCTATGTGAAGACCTCACCATCCAACACCGATTCTCCTCCGTTTCCCATCCCCAGTCGAATGGCCAAGTCGAGAATGCTAACCGACAGATCCTCTCCAGCATTAAGAGGAGGTTGGATAAATGTTCCAAAGGCTTGTGGGTCGATCAGCTCCCCAACATGCTGTGGAACTACCGCACCACAAAACGGACCCCCACAGGCGAGTCCCCATTCAACCTCACCTATGGGTCCGAAGCTATGATCCCCCTAGAGGTTGGAATACCTTCTCCCCGTCTAATGGCTTATGAAGAAGAACAAAATGGCAAGAGCTCCGAGCAAATCTAGACCTGATAGATGAGATCCGAGAAAGAGCCGCCATTCGTCAACAAAGCTACCGAAGAAGGATCGAGTTGGCATACAACAAGAGAGTCCGCCCTATGGACCTCAAAGAAGGGGCCTGGGATCTATGAGGATCTTATAATGCATAAACTGAGCATCCATTCGGACTCCAAACCAGTGCAACAGATGCACCGCAAGTCCGCCCCTGATCAGCAGCAGGCGGTTAAAGAAGAAGTAAAGAAACTCCTCTCCGCCAAGTTCATTCAAGATGTGAAATACCCTAAGTGGCTGGCCAATGTTGTGATGGCCAAGAAGCCCAACACAACATAATGCCAATGATGTGAAATACCTGCAAGTCCCGGTGTTTTTGGATAAGATGTAGAGTTTAAATCGTTTAATGATAAGAGATTTGATTTAAACCGGTCCTCAGAAAGTTAGCCATCTCATTCCCAGATCAGAAGAGCAAATTGGCCCCAAATTGGAGGGACCTTACAAGATCGCCAAAGTAATCCGCCCCAGGACATATAGACTAGAAGACCTCGAAGGCAGAGAAATCCCTAGGACCTAGAATGCCGACCATCTTCTAAAATACCAAGAGAGAGCACCAACGCCTCTCTAAGTATTTCTAAGATGTCGAACCGTTCCTCTCCTATTACTTGTACTGTTTTTCTTTTATTTCTCTCTTGTAATGACGGCTTACAACTTTAGAAGCAGCCGATCACTAGTCATCAATAAAGAAAGCTTTTTCATGTTTTACTTGAAGAAATTGTTTACATCTCTCTGCTTTTACTCTTTACTCTAACGATGGTTCGAAGTCCAACACTTGGCTCGATTCTACTTCGCAAGTTCGCTTCTAAGCGAGCTAGAAGTAGTTCGCCATTCGAAATTGCTCCAACAACCGTTGAACTACTCTAACGATGGTTCGGAGTCCAACACTTGGCTCGATTCTACTTCGCAAGTTCGCTTCTAAGCGAGCTAGAAGTAGTTCGCCATTCGGAATTGCTCCCACAACCGTTGAACTACTCTAACGATGGTTCGGAGACCAAAATGGACGATGATCTGCAACAGGGGACGAGGCATTAATGGAGTTAGTAAAATCAGGCCTACGAAGAATTAGTGAACAGTAGAAGTTCAATACTTACCGAGACGGCCGAGAGAGCAATCTCGATGACGTCATCGCCTTCTTGCCCGGCCTCCATGGCGGCGCGATCCTTCGGCGTCGCTAGATGCTTGACGGCCTGCATACTCGCTAAGGAGTTGCCAAGGAATCCATCATGTTTCCGAACTTGCCAGTCCGGAACATGGATCCTTTTGTGCTCCTCGGTCAGGAGCTCCTCGGCTGCTACAGACAACGGGGGGTCGTCATCCCCAGGGCTGCGGCAATGGGGAACTCGCCGATCCCAGTTGATGCCGAGGCACCTGCACCGGCAACGACCGGCTACTGAGGGTCTCCACCTCCTCGACCGCCTCCGTGACCCGCAGAGTCTTCGGGGTCGGCAACTTGGTGGCCACCCTCTTGCGCTTCTTCGGCGCCTTACTGGCGAGGCCTGCTCTCAAAGCTAGCACCGCGTCGTAGTCCATCGCCTCTGCATTAAAGACAAAGTTCGTTAGCACTATACAACTCATGCAAAATAAAGTATGAAGAACAAAGCACCAAAAAGAAGCCGCGTACTGGGATCTACGCGGCAGAGCCCTCCCCTGAACAACACATCCTCGGTCAGCTCCTTCCAATCATACTTCGGCCGATCGAGAAGTGTCCGAACTGCCTCTTCTTCTTCAGGACGAAGCTTGGGCAATGCCTTCAACCTCTTCGGCACCTCCTCCACCCAATTGGAAGGGATAGGCCAGGTCTCCGCACTCCACACAATCAAGAACTTTTTGCGCCAGTGCTTGATGGAGTCAGGGCATATGACGAGCCTACTGCCATGCCTCGGAGCCAAATAGAACCGGTACTCCGACCGGTTTCCTGATGAAGATAGATCGTCCGAAGTACATTCAGCTCCGGCTCGATCCCAGTAGCTTGGCAGTGAAGTACGAAGCCGTTTATGACTCTCCATGCGTTCGGCATAAGTTGGATGGGGCTGACCCCAAACCACCTCAGAACGAGGATAGCGAACTGATGGAGAGGTATCCGAGCCCCGGCGATAAAGGCGTCAACCGGCCAGCAACACATGGTCACTGGTAGCGACGAGTTGGCCCTAACCCCGAGACCCGGCAGCATGAGCTCGTACTCCTCCGGGATGTGGAAACAGTCCCAGATCACTCCCAAGTCTTCTTCGCGGAGGATCGACACCGTCTCATCTGTCTCGGTCGTCTCCCTCGCCGCATTCTCCTCGAAACTCCTCCCCTCCCGTGAACAATTCGCTCGGCGTGCTCCTTCGGAAGCTCCCGAACTCTGTGAAGCCCGGTCAGTGGCCCCGGCAACCTGCCGAACTCCCCCATGCGTTTCGAATCCTCCACAATTGTGTCCCGGCCAAATACCTTCTTGCCCTTATCTGGGCGACTCGGGGTCTGGGCTTCGGCCACTTCAAGGGAGGGCTCGGACCAAGAAGAAGACGACTCGGAGACAGAGAGAAGAGACATATTTATACTTGAAAAAAGACCAAGTATAAATTACCTTAAAAAACGTGTTGTCGGAGAATTCACCGGAAAACTAACGACGATCATCGGAATCACTTGCTTAGCACAAATAACCGCCTGAGTAAAAGAGAAGAGAAGTGAAAAATGAGAGAGGGGGGTGGAGTTTTATAGAGCGAGGCGCGCAAAACGAGGTTAATGGGCCCATATTGCCAGCCCATTCACACAAAACGACACAAGCGACCTCAATCGTCGCCTTGTTTGCTACACCAAGCCGTACATCGCATTAATTACTGTCCCATCTGGCAGAAACTCAAAGGTCACTGCATTAAATGAGCGTCTCATCCGTCAGAGCTGTCAGAAGTTCAGAAGCCATCACATTTAATGAGTGCCACGTCTGCCAGGAGCGCAAAAGCCACCAACACAGCAATTCATTCTCCACCAGAAAGTGACAAAGTCAAGGACTTCGGCACCAGCTGCCGAGCATTCTTGACACCGACCCTGTTACAGGGAAAAATTGGGGTTCGGCACCAGCCGCCGAGCGCTCTTGACACCGACCCTGTTACAGGAAAAAATTGGGGTTCGGCACTAGCTGCCGAGCGCTCTTGACACCGACCCTGTTACAGAAAAAAGTTGGGGTTCGGCACCAGCTGCCGAGCGCTCTTGACACCGACCCTGTTACAGGGAAAAATTGGGGTTCGGCACCAACTGCCGAGCGCTCTTGACACCGATCCTGTTACATGAAAAAATTGGGGTTCGGCACCAGCTGCCGAGCGCTCTTGACACCGACCCTGTTACAGGGAAAAATTGGGGTTCGGCACCAGCTGCCGAGCGCTCGTGACACTGACCCTGTTACATGGAAAAATTGGGGTTCGGCACCAGCTGCCGAGCGCTCTTGACACCGACCCTGTTACATGGAAAGTTGGGGTTCGGCACCAGCTATCGAGCGTTCTTGACACCGACCATGTTACATGGAAAGTTGGACCTTGGACCTCGCCGAACTCCCTCTCAACACTCACAACCTAGCCGAGGTCCCTCTCTTCTTCGGAAGAAGGTGCCGAACCACCTACGGACCTCGGCCTCCTGGGCAGCGAGCGCTGGAAGGGGTCGGAAGTGTGAAACAAGCATGTAGGCCACACAACGAAGGAAAACGGCCGAGCCATCCACCAAGAGATCGCGAAAAACAATTAAAAATTCAGGAAGTTAAGGAAGAACTCCTGGAAAGCAATTGTAAAGTTGGGGAAGCATTTTCTAGTCCCCAAACAAGCAATTATTACCAAGAACAATCTTCTAAGACCCCCGAACGACGAATTGACACGTCGCAAAGGTGAACGAGAACACCATATGATCCAGAGAACTCAGGAACAATTCAAAGTACAACCAACTTGAAAAATTACCACACTCCCTCCTTCAAGATTCAAAACCTCCCATATTGGACTCCGACACAACTCCACTAGCCATTAAAACAGTAAAACTACTCCTCAAAGGCTGACCAAGCTCAGTCTTCGGGAGTGGGGGGCTCGTGATATGGCTAAAAATGGGGTTTAATCGGAACCGTCCAAATCAGGCACGAATCTTGAAGCCTAGGGGTAAAACGGTAATTTCACCTACCAATGGGTCTGAGATGGGTACTGGATCTCTTCGTCAAAGATCCAATGACCCGCGAACGGATCCACCTCAATCGGGTGTTGGTTTCAACCAGCAGAAAGCCCGATCCAGAGGGATAGAATTAGGGTTTCTGATTAAATCCTAATCAACGGCCCTGATTCATGCCTATCCTTCCACTGGGAATTAGGGATTACATTCCTAATCTGTTTACAAGGAGTATATTCCTTATCAGATCACGGGGATTGATCCCTAAGACGCCTATAAATACCCCCCATCCATCTCCATTAAGAGGTAATCAATCTTTTGCCAGTTTTCACGTTCTTTCTTAATCATCCCTGATTACTGACTTTAGCGTCGGAGGGTGCATCGCCGGGAACAACCCCGGTGTCTCGCACTTTTTGCAGGTGTACGGCAGGAGTCAGCGTCAAACTCCGACGGAACAGGTATACAGGTTTGCTATTCAGTTTTCCTAAGAATCCACAAATACTATCTGTTTGCCCCCACACCAAATTTAGCGACAACAGAACCCATGCTTGAGTTATTGTAGTTATTCTAGTAAAGAACCCATGCTTCAGTTATTGCAGTTGTTCTAGTAAAGAACCCATGCTTGAGTCGTTATAGTAGTTTTAGTAAAGAACTCATGCTTGAGATGTGTAGTTGTGCTAGATTTAAAAGAACTCATGCTTGAGTTTGTACGGTTGTTTTAGATTCAAAAGAATCCATGCATGTTTAAGTTATATGTTGTAGAGGTTTTAATTAAATTCTAAAAGGAACCAATGAATTTAGCTCGCATGCTAATCTAGTTAAACAATTGAAATGAACCCATGTTCCATATTTGTTCTAGTTTGATTTTTAAGAAGAAACCCATGGAACTAGCTCCATGATAGTTCTAGCTCAAATTGACGAGGAACCCATGTATTTAGGTTCTAGGTGGTTCTAGCTCAACCTTGAGAAAGAACCCACGAACCTAGTCGCATGTTGCCCTAGTTCAAATTTGGGAAAAAGAACTCATGAATTCTAGTTGTATGTGGTTCTAATTGAAATTGGACCATATAATGTGAACATGCTTCATCTTCAATATATGAGTAATAATGATTGGGAAGGTCACTAGTATTGTTAGCTCGATAAAAACTCATCTAGGGTCTTATAGTTACCCTAGGGGTCATCGACCATCCAGGCTCGCATCTTATCACCTTGGAAACTATGGATAAATCACACCTCGAGCATCGACGGATCTTAACTGATGTGGGTTGATCGCGGGTCGAGAATGTTGACGAGATCCGAGTTAGGGGTACTGATGAGTGAGGGAGATCCCGTCACCAGTGTCTTGGATCGATAGGCCATGAGTTGGATCGAGATAATCTTAAGAAAGTTTTTATTGAAAACCCCGTGAGATTGTTTGGGTTTATTGACATCGTTAGGGTAGTAACTTATGGCTATTACTACTTAACCTTTACTTATTATTATTTTTGCCGAAGGAAAAGAGTTGGTGTTAAGGGTGATACCTTATGATCCGACCTGTCCTATAGGTCGACACTAGGCAGTTTTATTGGTTGTACCCTTCTTGTCAAAGGGATACGGTCTGTGCCTTCTCACGAGTTGGGAGCACGGGATCCGTATCTCGTCTGTTAATTTCTGAAGTGCCTTGATAAGCGGGAGCGATTCCTGTCGGAGTTAGGAGATGGACCCCCGGAACTCCGTCTTATCTTATATCAAAGGCGAAAAGCCATTGACTACGGTCTGGCTAGGGGGGCACAGGGGATGCTTCGAGCTAACATGCGATTGCGGAAACCCCAAAGATTTGTCAAATATTTGTGTGAGATCCAGTACGCCGGGTAGTAGTGGCAAACATAGACACCATGATCTGACTTCGGATGGCGGGATTAGACCGTTTCAGGGCAACCTCATTAGTCACGTTGTATCTTCAGAAACAAGTCGAGTACAAGAGTAGAATTCATGTCACGGGTTCAAATCCCTATATATGAATAAATGGCTTGATATGGGGCGTATGTAGTATGGGCTGCATGTAACGCCCCGGATCCCCAATACCGGACATCCGTGACACAACCAGAATCTTTGCCTTCAAATGCATCTCAACACAGTAAATAACACAGAAATTTAAACACTTTTATTTCCATTAGAGTTATTACATCAATAATTACAATATCAAAATGTCCTTGAACAAGGAATACAAATTACATAACTTATTACAACTGATCACAAAGAATATTCAGGGTCCTCTGGCAAATCTGTCAGTTGTCTTCCAGATCGGCAATCGATTGGTCATTACTGAGAACTCCACTGAGTGGTCTATCTGCTTTCCTAGAACTCGTCCCTCGGCTTGGGCCTGCTGCTGCGTGACTCTGATATTTCTGCACCCACTCGAATGGTAGGCACGTATACTGCCATCCCCCCTTAGATGTCTTGCTGATCTTGGGCTCTCCTGCACTTGTGACCTGCTATTCATGTACCTAAAATGTGGGGTACGTCAGTAATTCTACTGACGCAATGCTGATAAGAAAACAGCGATCTCCAAACTGGCAACCACAAACCATTTTGAATGAAAAGGAAAACGTGCATCCTAATTTCCTGGTGTTCATGTATGCCATGGTCTAACAACTAATGCACTGATCACCTGCCTTATTGTAATACAAGCAACCTTGGGACTCTGGATACGCATGCATCCCATACTACATACGTTCCAGGCCAAAACATGACATGGTCTAATCTAATACACGAAACAAGAATGCACACGATGCACTTACTCTAATGTGATTTGTTGGGAACGCATGCATCCCATACTGCATACTTTCCCAAAATCAACTTTGATGGAAATGTATGCATCCCATACTACATACTTTTCAAAGAGTTCGTTTTTCTGAATATAGGGTTCAATCCCTCATCATGCAATGCATTCTAATTGGGTCTACTTCTTGTTCCTGATAGTATGACATGGTTGGGGAGATAAATAACATAAATACTTCGGGGCGCTGCCCCGTTGTCACCAATAATCATTGCTTCAGACCTTCCTCGAAAGCCATGATGAACTTAAGGATATGCGGTCCCACCGCTCTGCAGTCAACGGTCCCACCGCTCTGTAGTCAACGGTCCCACCGTTCTGTAGTCAACGGCCGTGACGAACTTAAAGATATACCGCAGCACACCTATAGCGCCGTATCCCATACGACCCGTTCGTGTCCACTAGCCTGTGCCCGGATCCCCTCCGTCCTTGCCACGGTACCTCAGGAATCAACATTGCAAGATACGCACCGTAGCATGTATCCCTAATGACAGGAAGAAACCATCCCATAGTATCACCACCTACCGCTAACTCTCAGAATGAGTTGGGTTATAGGGAATCACCCCTAACACCAATTTGGTCTTCGAGCGAAAATAATAAAGAAAGCCTAATCAATGCAGTTACTGAAGACAAGTTGTTACCCAGATCACACTTGGTGTCGATCAACCATGTCGAGTCTGTCTGGTCTGTCAGACAACAATCATCACAGAATCACATCCACTGATTTCCAATACCTTCACAGGTCTGCGATCAATTAGTCCTGGCCCGTGACCCTCAGCGAGTGGTCCAACGGCGCCCCGAGGATGCAATACAATTCAAGGAAGGTAAGCACACACATAACCATCAATTCTTGACCCTTGACAGACTCAGGCATCGAGACACCAAATACAATCGCTCCAGAGCTATATCCCAACTCACTCATGTCCATCATGAGTATTAAGCACAGGAACTTATCCAAGTTCCAAATGAATTGCTAAGACATCAGTAAAACCCGATAGCTCATGATCACCACACTGCGGTATGCAGAGGGTTCCTCATCAATTGTCCAATGAACAGTTTAAGAAATAGCAGTAGCTGTAACCCCAGCTACGCTCATCGGAACTGCTCGACCCCGGGTCCTATGGAAAGCTGGGAGTGTCTACCTTAACTTCTTAGTTGGACACGTCCTCAAATTCAATCCTTAGGGTCCTCAAAGATACTCATTTTCCATCAGGGGCATAACAAGGGAAAGTTGATTTCTCTAGCAACTATTGCCTTGACAAGGCCGAATCTATCCCAACTTCGGAAAATCATAACATCCAACCTACAAACTGAAATTCTAAAATTCCAGTTGGGTTAGAAATCTATGACTCCCTTGTAGCGCCCCGAATTTCTAAATACGAAACTTTAGAAAATACGTGGCACTTTCCCAGCGATCCACTTCAATGTAACAATATACATAGACCAAAAACTCAAGTCATTTTATTCCAAATCTTTATTACAACAACTTCTTTCAAATAGCAGCGGAAATACAAACACCTTACATTACAATAATTCTTTTACAACACTATTCTTTACAAAATTACACATGGCTCTATCATCTCACTCATACTCTCTAAAGCTAACCCAAGCATCCAAGCCTCCAATTCTAAGCAATAACCTGCAACATGTGAGGCTAGAGTTGAACCCTAACCCCCAAAACTACGGGGTCAGCCATAACTGGTGTGAGTGATATAAACAACAAACATAAATAACAAATAAACATAAATTCTCAATCAACATGTACTGAACAAAAATACATAAACTGAACATGTAATCTGAAACAAGAACGATAGGCCAGTACATGAGTGAACCAAGTCGAGAAACAATACCAACGATCAAGTATCCATCAATCAATCTCTCTCAAAATATGTACAGTTCAACTGTACGGTACAGTCGACTGTTCAAAGGACCAGTCGACTGATCAGAACAACAATAATCCTCACCTCTCTGATCATGCCCAACTATCAATAAATCTCAATACCACGATGTATGTCCAACAATCGATCTCCAATAATACCATAGATCGGGTACCCATATATCCATCTACAAAACTAAAGAGGGTATAGATAGAATACGAACCCGGCATGCATCACCAATGGTGACTATTACACCGACGAACATATTCATCTACAAACAAACTAAAGAGGGTATAGATAGAATACGAACCCGGCATGCATCACCAATGGTGACTATTACACCGACGAACATATTCATCTACAAGCAAACTAAAGAGGGTATAGATAGAATACGAACCCGGCATGCATCACCAATGGTGACTATTACACCGACGAACTTATTCATCTACAAACAAACTAAAGAGGGTATAGATAGAATACGAACCCGGCATGCATCACCAATGGTGACTATTACACCGACGAACTTATTCATCTACAAACAAACTAAAGAGGGTATAGATAGAATACGAACCCGGCATGCATCACCAATGGTGACTATTACACCGACGAACATATTCGTCTACAAACAAACTAAAGAGGGTATAGATAGAATACGAACCCGGCATGCATCACCAATGGTGACTATTACACCGACGAACATATTCATCTACAAGTAAACTAACGATAACAAGAACCTTCAAGATCATGAAAACTCATCAGAACCAGTCGACTTATGCCGTAATAAGTCGACTGCCTCGAGAACTAATAGTCAAGATTATAACAAGTGCAGTAAGTCGACTTAACCAACCATCAGTCGACTTACCCGAGATAATTATCAATAATTCTCAAGAAACAATCCAAGTGCTAACAGTATAAGATGACTTATAAAAATCATAAGTAGACTTATCAATAATATAAGGTGACTTATAGAAATCATAAGTAGACTTATCAACAGTATAAGATGACTTATAAAGATCATAAGTAGACTTATCAAAAGTATAAGATGACTTATAAAAATCATAAGTAGACTTATCAAAAGTATAAGATGACTTATAAAGATCATAAGAAGACTTATCAAAAGTATAAGATGACTTATAAAGATCATAAGAAGACTTATCAAAAGTATAAGATGACTTATAAAGATCATAAGAAGACTTATCAAAAGTATAAGATGACTTATAAAGATCATAAGAAGACTTATCAAAACATAAGATGACTTATAAGGGGACATAAGTCGACTTATAAGAACATAAGTCGACTTATAAGAACATAAGTCGACTTACCCGAGAGAATTTCGAGAAAAACTAAAGATACAATATTAGGGTCGTACCAGTCGACTGATACCTAGTCCCAGTCGACTGTCGGCCTACAGATCTCACAATTTAGGTCTGAAATCAATAATCAATACTGGAGTCAATCTCAAATACCAAATCTCTTCCTCTACTCATATCTAATCCAACTCGTAAATAACAATGTCTAGAGATTCCTCCATCCAATTTCTTATCTTCAATAATCATAATCGAATCTTAACATGTTTCAAGCAATCAAGAATTGTCAATCGAGATCTACTAATCTATCATGGATTTCACATGTATATTACGAATAACAACCATGGCATCGATTTCATACAAGATACGAAATCATCAAACAAAACAACATGCAATCATACACATAAACAAACAAGTCTATATCACTCACCTTTTAGAATCAAGAAGAATCCACAAGCCTTCCTCTTGCTAGATCCAAGAACTCCTTCTTCAATCACCAAGAGAATAGAAATATAATAAGATCTGAGTTGTGCAGCGAATGACGGCTGCAAACTCTCTTATATAGGCCGGGATCAAGTATTAGGGTTTAGGAAATACATTTGCAAAACAATCCATCCAAATACAATTATATATATATATCTTCTTTTGGAAATTCATCTCATAATTCATTAAAATTAGGATTTATATGAAAATATACTTCTAAATCCTAACTAATACTGTTCAAAATGTCCAGAATGCCAATTTTGCATTTTAGCCCTTAAAATGTCAATTTTACAAAAAGGTCCTTCTTTTCTTAAAATTTGCAAATAGTACTAATTAATTTCAGAAAAATATGGAAAAATACTAAATAATTCCCAAATAATAAATAATGATTTTTCATAGAGAAAACTAAAATTTTCAAACATCTCAAAAGTCATTTGCACGTGTACAAAAGATAAATCTTTTAGAAAATATCAATTAAATCCTCAAAAATTCATTTAAATTCATTTTCAATTAATAAAATAATATTTGAAAATACGGGGTTCTACATCACTCCCTCCTTAGAAGAGTTCTGTCCTCAGAACTACGGCTAATGAGGTCCGAACAAACCCACTAACAATGATTGAAATTCATAGATAGAAATATAACTTTAGGAAATACAATTATATCAAAGAATGCATTCCAACAAAACAAACACATCATACATAAGAAACAACTTCATGCAAGATTTCAGAAAAGACAATCTTCCGCTGCGCGACTCTGATAACTTGCCATCGGAAGCCACGCTGCAACAATTACTGAACTCCTGCATCCCACTCTAATCTTCTGCTTCATCCTTCCAAGAATCAGTGGCCACTCCCTCCTTAGAAAGGACATGACTAAGGACAGCCACCACAAACACATTTCTCATTCACATCCATACCCTATGGCAAAACCATAACCATACCCCAAACCAAACATCATGTTTTAACTCTATGTGATACTCACACTCTAATGTCCACACCTAGGTACTCACTCTCTAGTGTCCACACCTAGGTTGGTTTTCACACTATGTCTATTATTATCATTGAAGCATGCTCTGATACCAAACTGTAGCGCCCCGAATTTCTAAATACGAAACTTTAGAAAATACGTGGCACTTTCCCAGCGATCCACTTCAATGTAACAATATACATAGACCAAAAACTCAAGTCATTTTATTCCAAATCTTTATTACAACAACTTCTTTCAAATAGCAGCGGAAATACAAACACCTTACATTACAATAATTCTTTTACAACACTATTCTTTACAAAATTACACATGGCTCTATCATCTCACTCATACTCTCTAAAGCTAACCCAAGCATCCAAGCCTCCAATTCTAAGCAATAACCTGCAACATGTGAGGCTAGAGTTGAACCCTAACCCCCAAAACTACGGGGTCAGCCATAACTGGTGTGAGTGATATAAACAACAAACATAAATAACAAATAAACATAAATTCTCAATCAACATGTACTGAACAAAAATACATAAACTGAACATGTAATCTGAAACAAGAACGATAGGCCAGTACATGAGTGAACCAAGTCGAGAAACAATACCAACGATCAAGTATCCATCAATCAATCTCTCTCAAAATATGTACAGTTCAACTGTACGGTACAGTCGACTGTTCAAAGGACCAGTCGACTGATCAGAACAACAATAATCCTCACCTCTCTGATCATGCCCAACTATCAATAAATCTCAATACCACGATGTATGTCCAACAATCGATCTCCAATAATACCATAGATCGGGTACCCATATATCCATCTACAAAACTAAAGAGGGTATAGATAGAATACGAACCCGGCATGCATCACCAATGGTGACTATTACACCGACGAACATATTCATCTACAAACAAACTAAAGAGGGTATAGATAGAATACGAACCCGGCATGCATCACCAATGGTGACTATTACACCGACGAACATATTCATCTACAAGCAAACTAAAGAGGGTATAGATAGAATACGAACCCGGCATGCATCACCAATGGTGACTATTACACCGACGAACTTATTCATCTACAAACAAACTAAAGAGGGTATAGATAGAATACGAACCCGGCATGCATCACCAATGGTGACTATTACACCGACGAACTTATTCATCTACAAACAAACTAAAGAGGGTATAGATAGAATACGAACCCGGCATGCATCACCAATGGTGACTATTACACCGACGAACATATTCGTCTACAAACAAACTAAAGAGGGTATAGATAGAATACGAACCCGGCATGCATCACCAATGGTGACTATTACACCGACGAACATATTCATCTACAAGTAAACTAACGATAACAAGAACCTTCAAGATCATGAAAACTCATCAGAACCAGTCGACTTATGCCGTAATAAGTCGACTGCCTCGAGAACTAATAGTCAAGATTATAACAAGTGCAGTAAGTCGACTTAACCAACCATCAGTCGACTTACCCGAGATAATTATCAATAATTCTCAAGAAACAATCCAAGTGCTAACAGTATAAGATGACTTATAAAAATCATAAGTAGACTTATCAATAATATAAGGTGACTTATAGAAATCATAAGTAGACTTATCAACAGTATAAGATGACTTATAAAGATCATAAGTAGACTTATCAAAAGTATAAGATGACTTATAAAAATCATAAGTAGACTTATCAAAAGTATAAGATGACTTATAAAGATCATAAGAAGACTTATCAAAAGTATAAGATGACTTATAAAGATCATAAGAAGACTTATCAAAAGTATAAGATGACTTATAAAGATCATAAGAAGACTTATCAAAAGTATAAGATGACTTATAAAGATCATAAGAAGACTTATCAAAACATAAGATGACTTATAAGGGGACATAAGTCGACTTATAAGAACATAAGTCGACTTATAAGAACATAAGTCGACTTACCCGAGAGAATTTCGAGAAAAACTAAAGATACAATATTAGGGTCGTACCAGTCGACTGATACCTAGTCCCAGTCGACTGTCGGCCTACAGATCTCACAATTTAGGTCTGAAATCAATAATCAATACTGGAGTCAATCTCAAATACCAAATCTCTTCCTCTACTCATATCTAATCCAACTCGTAAATAACAATGTCTAGAGATTCCTCCATCCAATTTCTTATCTTCAATAATCATAATCGAATCTTAACATGTTTCAAGCAATCAAGAATTGTCAATCGAGATCTACTAATCTATCATGGATTTCACATGTATATTACGAATAACAACCATGGCATCGATTTCATACAAGATACGAAATCATCAAACAAAACAACATGCAATCATACACATAAATAAACAAGTCTATATCACTCACCTTTTAGAATCAAGAAGAATCCACAAGCCTTCCTCTTGCTAGATCCAAGAACTCCTTCTTCAATCACCAAGAGAATAGAAATATAATAAGATCTGAGTTGTGCAGCGAATGACGGCTGCAAACTCTCTTATATAGGCCGGGATCAAGTATTAGGGTTTAGGAAATACATTTGCAAAACAATCCATCCAAATACAATTATATATATATATCTTCTTTTGGAAATTCATCTCATAATTCATTAAAATTAGGATTTATATGAAAATATACTTCTAAATCCTAACTAATACTGTTCAAAATGTCCAGAATGCCAATTTTGCATTTTAGCCCTTAAAATGTCAATTTTACAAAAAGGTCCTTCTTTTCTTAAAATTTGCAAATAGTACTAATTAATTTCAGAAAAATATGGAAAAATACTAAATAATTCCCAAATAATAAATAATGATTTTTCATAGAGAAAACTAAAATTTTCAAACATCTCAAAAGTCATTTGCACGTGTACAAAAGATAAATCTTTTAGAAAATATCAATTAAATCCTCAAAAATTCATTTAAATTCATTTTCAATTAATAAAATAATATTTGAAAATACGGGGTTCTACATCCCTACTGCAAATCTCTAGTTGTCCAGTCGTCCAAATTCTTAATTGATAAGTTCAGGAATATCCATCTCCACGGACTAGACAACTTGCACTAGGCCGAACATAGCCTACTTCGAAATTCGATAATAAATCAACCTTGAGTCCAATGCGCACGAAATTTGAGATTCTTAATCCAAACGTGTACCATTTCATTGTGTCCAAAATTTATATTCAAATTCATTTCACACAATGATCTACCACTCCTCAAACATGGCATAATTCTCAGCTGTTCTTTTCAGCAGGGTATTGACTGCCCCTCACTAATTACTTTTGAAACCTCGTCAAATGACCTCTAAAAATTCTAAAATTTGAGATTCATCAAATAGATTCATACCCCAAGCCACTCCCAAAATTTTGTAGCAAAATAATAAAAATAAACGGAGTTATGGCTTTTTGAACTTTAGCCCCAAACACAGTCAGCTTCAGCTGACACCTACAGACCAGTCGCATTCTACAATTTTTTTCGGGGCATCAAACGCCCTCGGAAAATTACGAAATTTAAGACTATGGTTGTAGACACATACAAGAGCGTCCACAAAAATTTCCAGCTCAAAATTCCCTGTCATTTCCGAGATACAAAATCGGAAAGACACACAAAAATCCTCACAGCCAGCAGCTATTCTGGCTGCTTACTGTCCGGACTTGGACCTGCTGTTTGGGATACTAAAATGCATCCAAATATTATGAAAAAAATCATGGATACTCTACATACATAGAAGAACAATACCCCAAAGTTTTAGCTCAATATCCCATCCCGTTTGGGCGTAAGAAATTCCCCAACATACCCTCATAATCATACTTCTTAACAAAACTCAAAAAGAGTTATTCTTTACCATACAATTTATCTTTTCCTAGCACTTCTCATACTCAACCATGGTAACAAAATCATATCTACTACTACTACACATCCATTCATACCAAAAATAATTACCAAAGAGTTCAAGAGATCACCCACTTGAAGTTGCAAGAACACTCCTTGTAGGCTTAGCTTGCTTTTCTCTTTTCCTTGCTCCTTGCTTTGCTTGTTTGCTTGTCTTTGCTCCTTGTATTTGTGTAGCTTGTCCAACACCCTCTCTTACACTTTTTCTTCTCCTTCTCTACTACTCCTTCTATTCTAATAGACTTCTTCCTTTTCCTATATATATATATATATATATATATATATATATATATATATATATATATATATATATATATATATATATATATATATATATATATATTTGAACAAGGAGAAATGGAGAAGGCTTAGGAGGAGAATGAATGGAGCTTGGAGAAATGGAGTGAAGTGAGATGGGAGTGGGGTTATATGGCCGGATTTTGTGGAGGGTGGGTGTGGGTTGGAGTGTGGTGAGGTGTAGGGATGAGATGGAGGGTGGGATGGGTGAAGGAATGAAGGGTGGATTGAGTGCCAACACACCAAGCTAGAAGTTTCATGGAAACTTCCTTGGAACCTTCAAGGAAACTTCTCATTTTTCAAGTCAATTTACACATGGTGAAAATCTCCACCCTTGGATCCTTATCAAGATTAAGCCCTGATGTGATGCTAGGGTTCCTAACCCTAGGTTAGGTCAAGGAACCCTAGGTCACCATACTCCCATTCTAACCCTAGTGCAAAAACTCACTTCACATTCACTTCAAGCACTAGCTTAATTGAAAATAACCAATACATATAAATTAAAATCCTATAAAATATATTTTTTATAGAAATTATAATTTCCTCCCACAAATTTTCGGGTCAAAACAATCGGGACAGAACCACAGTTTAATCGAGACGATATTCCGAGTTTACCTCATCGGATTCAGAATAGCTCGTATGTCTGAAATCTCTCGATTTGACTGATAATTTCCTCGAAAATATGTAATCATGTGCAGTACTCAGACGTGCACGGATTACAATGCAAAAATAGTCATATGCTATTTTGCAGGGTATTACACTGCATACTGTTCCATAGTCTTACGTGCATTAGAATAAAAGCATCATTGCATTAGTTAATCTAGTATTAAAGTCTAAGTCATAGCATATACTGACACATCAATTATATATGCATGTTTCTGTCACGCCTCGCTTCCCAAAATACGGGAATACGAGCATGTAGCGAAGGTCCAGTGAATGATTAAACATCATCCATAAGCTGTACCAATCTAACTCAACAATACACAAGAGAAACAACCACGCATGCAAGGAATATAATCACATAAACAATAAATAAACTCAAAGATAATCATGAAAGAAATTCACTAAATAATAATCCAACATCAGGGATAAAACAAAATTCGGGTCATAAAGCCCAAGAATACAAAGTATGATAAAAAGAAATACAATAAGCAAGTAAGAAAAGATAGCTAAGCAGTCTAATGGTCCAGCACCAATCTTCAAAGAGTTTGCTCACCAAGTTCTTCTTGTACTGTTCCTTCGGTACCTGTTAACTTGTGATCTAAAAGAAAGAAAAGAGAGCCCTTAGAGCAAGTCATGGACAGCAAGTAGAGAAAACAGAGAATAAAGGAAAGCATGAATATCAAAGAATAAGAACATGGTCAAAGACAAGGAACAAAGCAGGGGCAGGCAAAATATCAAAGGTCTACAGTAAATCACGCATGTAATGCGGGATGTCAGGATCAAGCAGTAAATGCAGGTTATTAAGTATTTTATTAATCTATCTAGTGCACGTACTACTGCATCCCATACTACAGGTTCCGCGCAACACACCGTGAACGTTTTAGACTGATGGTGAATTCTCGGTCTGTGTACTCGGCCTAGTAATCAGTGTTTCATGTTTAGTATCGGTGTTTCTCGAGTAGTGTTTATCGGGCAGTAGTTTATGGCCATCAGTATCGGTCAGTGCAGTTCAGGCAGTAGGGCCCGACCGAGTACAGTTTCCGATCGTTCACTACCTAGTCCACCCATGGTACCCCGACTTTTTATTAGTCATTTTAATCCTATGTGAGCATGCAAGAGGGTGTCAATGTTGTTCATTACTATGTGTGACTAATTCTAAGCAATACAGACGAAGCATGAAGCAAACATGTAATCAACACACATATCACATGATCAGGACAGCATGACCTTGTTGTACTAAAACATGGATCACAGCCACTACAAGATAGCAAAACTGAAACCGCCGGAAGATCTAGAAAGTAGACTTCCACACGGTTCCAGCGAGTATAATTAAGGTATATAAAAAGTTTAGAAACTATGGTGGAAACTCTGTTCTAATCAGATTTTAAGTCCAGGCAGCATGCAGTAGGTTGTGTTCTACTAATTGTTTCAGGCTAGAGAACCTATTATTAAAATCTACAAAAATTCTGGGTGATACCTATACATGTCTAGGTCCAGTCTAAATTATTTCAGATTTTTCTTGTACTATTAACAGGGTCAAATAAAATGTAGAACAGCAGAAAATGCATGAAAATCTGAGTCTGAAATTACTGACATAGTTGCATTAAAGTGATGACAACTAACAGAGTGGTAAGTTGGAATTTAAATCCAGCGTAGGGAAAAATTATTTAGACATCAAGGGCTACATTTTTCATTTAGTAAGTTCCTTCAGAATATGTCTTTAGCATGGTCAAAAATCTATTTCAAAATGAAACATACAGCAGTCGAGCAAATGTCTAAACATGAAAAGGCAATTAAATAAATCATATGATCATGTAAAGCACGCAAATTTGTAATCAAGTGAATCCTAGTTGTCAACATGCGATTTCTAAGGTTCATGGTATATTTATTACAGTCATGGTGTCAATTCATTAATTAAATCCAAGTCAGTACATTCATGTCCATTTTATCAAGCAGTTCTAAATACAAATCTAGTTATTTTAATTGTGCATATGCATGAAACATTGGGGACTGGGTTATAGATCAAGGATATAGCACGAAGTTAAGAGTATGTCGGGTTAGCTCGTGTAAACCCTCGATAATCTTAACGGAATTGCCAAAACAGATTTTTGATAATAAAAAGGGACGGATCTACTTGCATGAGATCAATTAATCTTGAACACAAATAATGAAAAGGGTTCAAGAAGAGACTTGCCTGTTATTGCAGATATAATTTAAAATAATAGAATAACAGGATTAGAATCCCGGACGAAATCTCCCAAAAACTGCACGAAGAATCCACAGTAATAGCAAGATCCTAGAGAAATTCCCACACACCAGATCGGAACAGAACACAGAACACTGGAACTGGATCTAGTGCACACAGAACACGGAACACCAGAACGAACCAATAGGATCTCAGCCCCACACCGGATCCACACCAAAACAGGGGATAGCAAGATCAGATCCGATGTGCACACAACACCGAACACCGTAACCAACCAATGGATGATCGCTCCACACCGGATCCAAACACACACAGAACAGCGAAAATTGGATCCCAGAGCCCAAAACAGCATACACCTGGCAAGCCAATCGCCTATCATCTTCTTTCTTTGATCAGAGAGAGAGAATGGCGCAGGAGACTAGCAGCGACTGCGGTGAGGGCTCGCGATGCTGGCGGCGGCAACGTGCGGCGGCAATTGGTCGGGAAGCGACGCAACGTCGGCTCCATGGCGCGGTGCTCTATTTTCATGCCCGAGAACAAGGGAAAACAACTCGACTGGCTTCCACGGGCTTGGACGGCGACAATGACGATGATGAGGGCTGGGGACCTTCGGTGGATGTAGGGGGTGAGCGGTGGCGAACTTTGGTGGATTGGGTTTCGGTGGGTTCGAGCGGTTGAATGATGAGGACAGGGGAAGATGAACGGAGGAGTTGATGACGACGAGGTGCCGAAGGTGACGAGGTTGATAAGGGGACGGTGGAGAGGACGGGGGATGGACGGAGGAGACGGGGTTGGACGATGGATTAATCAGGGAGAGGGAGAGCGGGAGTTTTGAAGAGGAAGGGTGAACAGGGAGAGGGTTTCGGGGTTTAACAGTGTGGGGATTAGCGGCTAGCTTTGGGATTAATTAGGGTTAGTAAATGTATTAGGGTATTTATAGGGGGGAATTGGATATTGGGTATTAGGTGTTGGGTATGGATCCAATAAGATAAAATACCTTAAATATGAATATAAAGATCAATATAAACCCAAATACAAAAGAATGAGATATCCGATAAAATACGATTCATAACAAAATACAATTTGTACCACGTAAATTATTTGAAATAATTATAAACACAATTATAAAAAGAATTGATTTGGTTCCATAATCCATAATAATAATAAATAATCATATTTACAATAAGAATAGTAACAATAAACATAACAATAAAATAATAATACTAATAAGAACAATTAATAATAGTAATAACAGTAAGAATAAAATACAAACAATAACAATAGAAATTATCGGAATAGTGTCATATGAATAAAAATAGGAATTTGTTGAAATAGTCCAATCAGTAACAATCTTTTTGATTTGAGTTAAAATGTAAATCGCTGATCAAGTAGATATAGGGACAATGTTTATTCAAATTAATTACAACTATTGTTTAGGAAAAGCTTTAACAATAAATTCAAAACGAATTTAACAATAACAATTTATAATTATAAAAATACAGAACAATACCCAGGAAATACGTATTTGCGGAAATAGGGGTTACAGTTTCTCTTTTCATCAATCTGGTTGTTTAAAGTAGAGAATTGCTGCTAGTCATCAGCCTTAAAGCGTCAGTATATGTACTGATGTCTCCATTTCAATAGGTACTGGATTGTAAGCTACAGGTACAGGATTCAGGAGGATTCAAGGCGAGAGAAGCAAAGTCGATTTTATTTTTCCGCTTATTATATGTTGGTTACCATTATCTCAATGTAACATTGTTGTAATTTATTTAATTGTTGGGAAGCATCCAAGTGAAGTACCAAGTGTTTTTCTTTATTCATTGTACTCTGATGTAATTTGTTGAAAGTTGTAACACTTGGGCTTGTAAAGATATTATTGTAACACTGATATAATGTATTGCAGTTTTATAACATTCAGATTTGTAATACATTTGTGTTGAATAAAAAGTTTTAAATTTTCCTGTTTTTCTGTGTATTGTGGCTAATTGAAGGAAAGATTCTGGCTTATGTCAAGGTTTCCCAGTATTTGGAAATCGGGGCGTTACAGAATCCAACGCGGTTGACACGGACCGCTTAGCCCGTTGACCGAGTCAAACCTACCCGCCAACCCGCGGGTTGACCTGCGGGTTTGGACCAAACGTTCGACCCGCGCGGGTCGAACGGTAGGCAAGCAGACCGTTGGGCTTGTTGGCTATTTTTTTGGCTTTTTAGATTTTTTTCCCCCCTATAAGTACACCCTCAATTCAATCTAAAAATTTCCACACCTTACTCTCTTACTCTCTACTACTACTACTCAATTCAATCTCAATTCAATCAAGTTTTTCAACAAATTAGCAAGCAACAAAGAAGTAAAAAATTTCGATCATATCGAATTGTGTTGATTAATCTCTCAACTACGTCTACTCTAACTTTTCCAACAAAGAAGCTCTCTCTCTCTCTTTTTCAATTTTCAATGACTACAGGATTACCGATTACCGACTACTCTCTAATTTTATTTTCTCTCTCATTCCTATATATACCGATTATCTGCGAAGTACGGTATTAAAATTTCACAACCCTCCTATTGTCTTAATTTTTTTTGTAGTTATAATTTTTTGTATCATATTTGTTTGTTGGTTTTTTGCTTTTCTTTCTCTCAACCCTCCTATTATTTTTTAGATTTTAATTTTTAACATATACCTCCAACATTGTTTTTTATTATTTCACATACACTAATAAAACACTAGAAATTATTTTTTTATCATATACACTATTTACTATTATCATGTTTAGATCACGAAGTAGCGGCCATAGCCAAAGTGGACAAGATTTCATCGGTACATCACGTCGACCTCCAATAGTCCCACAATGAATATGAATTTACACATAATCTTATGGTAGGAACTCACGATATCTCTACACACAAAATAGAAGAAGAAATGCATGATGTTGACACACAAACACAACAAATCAAACTCACTAGTAGTAGAAAAACTAGGGGAGAAACAAGTGATCGGCACAGATTTTATGACTATATCCCCGATGAGAATAATCCAGATGTAGGACATAAGATGTGTAAACATTGTGACAATAGTTACAGATGGAAGAAGGGTGAGGAAACAGGTATAATAAAAAGGCATTTTAAATGTACACAAAGACTTATTAAAAGACCTACCAGGACAACAAAAATCAACCCTAAGACCGGACAAGTAGATAGCCAACCCTATGATCCCGAACATGTTCGTGGGAAATGGCCCGACTAGGTATTAAGGATGAGTTACCTTTTTCCTATTCTGAGAATAGGAATGTAGAGTCTTTTAACCAAAATGTACTAAATCCACATTTTAGAAGAATTCCTAGAAACACATTAAAATCCAATTGTTTTAAACTCTACACCGAAATGAGAGATGCTTTAATAGCATTATTGTATTCTTTAACTTGTAGAGTATCGTTAACTTCCAATTGTTGGAAATGTTGTAACGATATTCCGATGATGGGTTTAACTTTTCTTTGGATAGATAGTGAATGAATGATTCAAAAGAGAATCATCTCACTTACGGCTTTGCCATATTCCCATAGTAGACTAGTTATTACAACACATATTTTAGAAGTTTGTGATTTA
Source organism: Hemerocallis citrina (assembly GCA_017893485.1). Taxonomy (NCBI): domain Eukaryota; kingdom Viridiplantae; phylum Streptophyta; class Magnoliopsida; order Asparagales; family Asphodelaceae; genus Hemerocallis; species Hemerocallis citrina. Next base: position 111,550,943 of record CM030364.1, on the reverse strand, counting down.
TATTATATTCGTGATAAAAATTTTAGTATTAGTTTTGATAATGCATCTAACAACAATGCTTTGATTAGTACATTAGAAACACAATTAGCTCCTCCGTGTAAGGAATTTTTTCATGTTGGGTGTGCATGTCATATTTTAAATTTATATGTACAAGATGCATTGAAAGTAGCCGATCCATATATATTTGCAATTAAAAATTGTATACATTTTATTGCTTTGAGTGCTCCTATGCTTCAAGAATTTAAAGTATGGTGTAAATCTAGCGGAATACAATTTAGAAAATTTCCTAAAGATGTTAAACACTGATGGAACTCTACTTTCGATTTACTAAATGTTGTTACTCGATACAAAAATATTATAAATGATTTTTGTCTTGCAAAAAACATGAAAATTTTTCAAATGACTCCCGAATCATGGTATTTTTCCGAATCTTTCTTACGATTTTTGGAACCTTTTAAAACCGCAACTTTGAATTTTCTATATCTTATGATTCTACTTCTAGTAGTATTTTTATTTCAACCATTACTATGATGCAAAGTTTTTAAGAAATGATTTCGGACGTATACATTGGCCATATTGTTGTTCCCGCTTATAAATTTTTTTTGAAGTATTTTAATCCCTCTCCTATGTTGTATTGTATTGCTACTGTTATGGAACCTCGTATCAAATTAGCGGGTACGAGAAGTTTGATTGAAATATATTTTACTTGGAGATGAATCTGAAATTGATTGCGACACTTTTTTAGTTAGTTTTGAATCGACATTGAATAACTTGTATGATTATTATGATAGAACTTTTGTATCTAGTAGTACAACTAGTATAACTACTTCTTCTTCTTCTACTTTTAGTGGTAAGGATAAGATTACATTAGAAGATGCCACTTTTAATTTACTTGCTCGTATTCAATCAAAAAAACCTAGGACTAATGCACCTAATGAATTAAGTTGGTATAATCAACAAAATAGCGAGAGTTCTAATACTGAGATCGAAGTGCTACAATGGTGGAAAGAACATGAAAACCTTTTTCCTATTTTTTCACATATGGCTAGAGATATACTAACTCCTGTTTCCACAATTGCTTCCGAAAGTGCTTTTTTTTCAAGTGGCAGAGTTCTAAAAGATTACAGGAATCGCTTGAAGCCGGATTCGTTGGAGATACTCGTATGCACTGAAGATTGGATAAAGGCTGAAGACAGGACTCAAGGAAAAGCGACATCTATATCAAAAAAGTGGAAGCAACTCCCCTAAAGTCCAACAACAAAATTAGGGAATTTAGGGCGATGAGATCCTCAGTTGAGGTTAAGTAGAGGTGCACGACAATAGTCCAATGCCTTCTCTGTAATCTAACTCTAGGCTATCTCGAACTCTAGATTGTCCTCTTAAACATGTAATTGAAGGAATTTTGTATATTTTTTTAACAGTATCTGTATGTAAAAAGTTGTAATAATTTCATAGAAGTTGAAATGAATAAATATATACAATTTTGTTTAATTCTTAATCTCTTGTACTTGTTGTACATTTTTTATATATTTATTTTTTATGTTAAAAGATGGGAGGGAGGATTTGTATTTGTAATTTTTATGTAAAAAAGTTATAAAAAATTCATAATAGTTGAATTGAATAATCAATAATATATGCATTTTTTTCACTTTTATACTGTTAGACTTGTTGTAATTTTTTTTAAAGTGAAGTGAAGTTGTAATTAGGAAAAAAAAAGGACCAACTCGCGACCCGACCTGACCCGTAACAGGTTCGACCCAAATGGGTTCACGGGTTGGCCGGGTTGACATTTTTGATTTCCAACCCGGCCCGGCCCGGTTGCCACCCCGACCCGACCCGAACCAGCCCAAGTTGGCCTTCAACTCGTGCAGGTCCGACCCGACCTGACCCGGTCGATCCGAATGCCAACCCTAAATAAAAGTAACTAAAACTAATGTGGTTAGTTTACTAAGATGGGTGAAGAACGGGTCGGATTTGTGTTGGATTTTAGAAGAATAATTTGCGGATCCAACTAGAATTTCTCAGAAATGTGCACCATAAAATATGGGAATTTTTTTATACAAAGAAAATGTTTCTTCCACATTACGCAAGTCCCCAACAAGTATTAAAATTTAATATTAGTTCCTCATAATTTGCTAATTTCATATTAGTCCTTTGATCAACTCCAAAAGTGAAAAGTCAATATCCCAGTTGTAACATCATGGAAATTATAATCCATTGAACCGGTTTTTTTTAGTAAAAATCATAACTGGAAAGGCATCATTATCTCAAAATTATCTTTCTACCCTTGCGATCTTACTCTCTTCTTGACCATTATGCTGAATATTTTTTCTCCAAAATTGATTCAATGGATCATAGTTTCGTAATGTTTATAACTTGAATTTTAAATTGATTACTTTTGGTCGTTTGTAGAATTGTTCGAAGACTAATATGAATTTAGCAAATTATGAGGGACTAATATGAAATTTGTAAATTTGTTAGGTACCTGTATTGAAAAAATTCAAAAATAAAATATGAAGTATGACCACGATATTTTATTAAAGATACAAATAATAAAGCAATCCAGAGAACTAGGAGAAAAATGTGCATCTTAAAGAAAAGAAAGAGAGAAATATAACTTAGAAAGCAATATAACACATTTCTCCCGCTCCCCAAAGTTTTGTTGGAATTAATTTTTGCAGTTTTCCGGGCCGGATTCCGGCGAGCTCTGGCCACCGGCGGCACCGGAAAATGAGTGGATTACGATCCTCTCCTCTCGGCTCGGCTCGGCTCGGTTCGGTTCGGTTTGGCTTGGTTTGGTTTGGTTTGGTTTGGTCTGGCTTAAATTTTTTATTTTACTTTTTTGCCCAGACAGCCTCTTCCCCTACTGAACTGAAAAGGCTTTTCAGATTCAGTAACTGGGGCCATTACTCTGTAATAGCAGAGTAATGACTCACCAGTTATGAATCTGAAAAGTCCCCATTACTCTGCTATTACAGAGTAATGGCAGCTACTGAACAGCCTCCAGTCCAAACTATCTTCTATAAAACCAGACAGAGTTTTGCATACAGGTACAGAATTTTTACATCTTCTTTCCTTCTTCCTCTCCTCTGTGTCAGAGTCAAGTGTTAACTGAGAGTACAACACAGACAGCAGTTCGTTGTCTCTGAAGCAAGGGTGCTGCATTCTTCAGAGAAGGTACAGTTGTATCCTGGGAAGCAATTTGCCGGTAACCGTCACACTACGGGGCAAATTCTGCTTTAAGGACAGAGATGTCATATCTCGACTCTGTACAAACTTTCTACTTACTGTTTTCTTCAATTGATTTTGATTTCTTCACAAATTCTGTTGGGATTTTTAGTATTTTATATTCAGGTTCTAACAATCTTAAAGCAGAATTTTTCCTCACAGATTCTAACAATTTTTGTGAAGTTTGTTTACAGGTTCTGTTCGGAAAAAATAGGACTAACTATCTCTGTTTCAACCAATTTCAGAGAAGAGAAAAGAACAAAATTAAAAAACATGGAGAACACACAAACTGAAGTTGCTACTGGGCTTATCAGTACCCAAACTCCGGTGACCCATAATGTGACTGCACAATCGGTTGCGGCACATTCGGTCGTTCTGCCCACGCACATAAGCGTGGGAGAAAAACCGGAGAAGTTCAATGGAACTGGGTTCAAAAAGTGGCAGGGGAAGATGCAGTTCTACCTGACCACATTGAAGCTGGACAGATTCCTCAATGAATCTGCCCCGATACTGGCGCCAATGGAAGCACACTCCGTTGCTGCAGTTGACGCGTGGACTCAGGGCGACTACCTCTGCAGGAACTACATCCTGAATGGCCTGGTAGACTCCTTGTACAACGTCTACTGTGTCTTCAAGACGTCCAAACTCCTATGGGGGTCCCTGGAAAAGAAGTACAAAACAGAAGACGCCGGGTCCAAGAAATTTGTTGTTGGCAAATTTCTGGACTACAAGATGATTGACTCCAAAACTGTGGTGAGTCAAGTCCAAGAACTGCAGGTTATAATGCACGACATTGCTGCAGAGAATATGACGCTGTGCAAACCATTCCAGGTTGCAGCGTTCATTGAAAAACTTCCACCTGGGTGGAAAGACTTCAAGAACTATCTCAAACACAAACGAAAGGAGATGTCTCTTGAAGATCTAATTATCAGGTTGCGGATCGAAGAAGAGAATTGCAAAGCTAAGAGGTCCTATGGAAATCAGTCTATAGAAAAGGCTAATGTGGTGGAACATGAACAGAAGGGCAAGAAGAGGAAGTTTCTGCCACAGGCCTCCAACAAAAAACCTCTTGCAAAGAGGTTTGCTGGGAAATGCCACAAGTGTGGTAAGTTGGGGCACAAAATTTCTGAGTGCCGTAGTAAGGACAGTAATTATTCAAAAACAGGACATGTAAAAGGAAATGAAAAATCTCATGTACACATAGCTGAGAACTTGTCCACTGGTCTCTCTGACCTGGACCTCTGTGCTGTTGTTTCAGAGATAAATCTTGTGGGGAGCAATCCTCGTGAATGGTGGTACGATACAGGGGCCACCAAGCATATCTGCTCGGACAAGGAAATGTTCACCTCCTACCAGAAGTGCAACAAAGATGAACAACTGTTCATGGAAAACTCTTCCACCTCCAAAATTGAAGGAACAGGGAAGATAGTGCTGAAAATGACTTCAGGCAAAGAGCTAACACTCACAAATGTGCTGCATGTCCCAGACATTAGAAAGAACTTGATATCAGGTTCTTTTGCTAAGTAAGAATGGGTTCAAAGTTGTACTTGTTTCTGATAATTTTGTACTGTCCAAGAATGGAGTATATTTGGGTAAAGGATATGTAAAGGATGGACTGTTCAAGTTTAATGTAATGACAGTCATCCCTAAAACTATTGTTCCTGCTGTTCCCAAAGTTAATGAAATAACTCCTATTGCCTATGTTGTTGAGTCTTCCTCTGTTTGGCATGAAAGACTAGGCCATGTTAATGTAAATTCTATGCGTAGATTAGTTAACATGAATCTGCTACCAAAGTTTAAGGTAGATAACTCAGAAAAATGTAAAGTTTGCACGGAGGCCAAACTCACTAAAACTTCATCACGTTCTGTAGAAAGAAACACAGAAACTCTAGGTCTAATTCACACGGATCTGTGTGACTTAAAATATGTGCAGACCAGAGGTGGCAAAAAGTATTTTGTGACTTTCATAGACGATTGCACAAAATTCTGTTATGTATATTTGTTACATAGCAAAAATGAGGCTTTGGATAAATTCAAAGAATATAAACTTGAGGTTGAGAATCAACTTGGCAAAACGATTAAAATCGTTAGAAGTGATAGAGGAGGAGAATATGATGCACCATTTAACATGTTCTGCTCGGAACATGGAATAGTTCATCAGACAACTGCTCCCTACTCACCCGAATCAAACGGTACTGCCGAGCGCAAAAACCGAACTCTAAAGGAGATGATGAATGCCTTGTTGTTGAATTCTGGCCTACTCCAAAACATGTGGGGGGAAGCATTGTTGACTGCCAACTACATTCTCAACAAAATACCTCACAAGAAAACCGGCAAGACACCATATGAATTGTGGAAAGGTAACTTACCTTCGTATAAATACCTCAAAGTGTGGGGTATCTAGCAAAAGTGGCAGTACCTAACCCGAAACAGGTCACCATCGGACCTAAGACGATTGATTGCATATTCATAGGCTATGCACACAACAGTAGTGCATATCGGTTCTTGGTATACAAATCTGATATACCGATATCCATGTAAATACAATAATGGAATCAAGAAATGCTTCATTCTTTGAACACGTGTTTCCGTGCAAGGATACTACGTACCCTAAACGTACACGTGAATAAGGGACTGCAAGCACTTCAGTTAATGAACCAGACCAGGATACCGATGAGCCTAGACGAAGTAAACGGGCTAGAACATCAAAATCATTTGGTCCTGACTTTGTGACGGCCTTTCTGTTAAAGAATGAGCCCAGAACGTTCAAGGAAGCCATGTCTATGCCTGATGCTCCTATGTGGAAGGAAGCAATCAAAAATGAAATAGACTCCATTATGCAAAATCATACATGGGAGTTAGTCGATTTGCCTTCTGGATGTAAAGCTCTAGGATGCAAATGGATTTTCAAATAAAAATGAAACCAGATGGTTCAATAGAGAAGCATAAGGCTAGACTTGTGGTACAAGGATTTAGGCAAAAAGAGGGCCTAGATTTCTTCGATACATATTCTCCAGTTACAAGAATAACATCCATAAGAATGTTGATAGCTATTGCAGCTTTACGTAACCTGGATATACATCAAATGGATGTTAAAACTGCATTTCTAAATGGGGACTTAGAAGAAGAAATATACATGAAACAACTTGAGGGTTACGTAGTTCCTGGACAGGAAAATAAGGTGTGCAGGCTTGTAAAATCACTGTACGGCCTGAAACAAGCTCCAAAGCAGTGGCATGCAAAATTTGACAATGTTATGATGTCAAATGGTTTCAAAATAAATGAATGTGATAAATGTATCTACATCAAAGATACTCCAAACGGATACATTCTGGTCTGTCTATACGTAGACGACATGCTCATTATTGGAAGCAATAACGACATTATCAAACAAACTAAGAGCATGCTTAGTGGCAAGTTTGACATGAAAGACTTGGAAGTTGCAGATATCATACTAGGAATCAAAGTCTCCAGGACATTTGAAGGGATTACTTTGTCTCAAGCTCATTATGCTGAGAAAATACTTGAAAGATTCAAGAATTATTCCAATGGGACAGCAAAAAGTCCCATCGACCCAAGTCTTCACCTGTTCAAAAATACAGGCGAAAACATATCACAAGTGGAATATGCACGTGTAATTGGTAGTCTGATGTATCTAACAAATTGTACAAGACCGGACTTAGCACATTCGGTAAACGTACTGAGCCGATACACGAGTAATCCAGGACGAAGTCACTGGAAAGGAATAACTAGAGTATTGAACTACTTGCGACATACTCAGAGTTATACGCTGCATTACACCAGATATCCAGCAGTACTGGAAGGCTACAGTGATGCCAACTGGATATCGGACTCAAAGAACTCAAAATCCACAAGTGGATATGTTTTCACACTTGGTGGTGCAGCTGTGTCATGGAAATCCTCTAAACAAATGCTATTGGCCAGATCCACCATGGAATCTGAGTTTATTGCTTTAGACAAAGCGGCAGAGGAAGCAGAATGGCTTCGAAACTTCTTAGAGGATATTCCAATGTGGGAAAAACCAGTGCCTGCCTTATGTGTACACTGTGACAGCCAATCGGCTATAGCACGGGTACTGAGTTGCATGTATAATGGTAAGTCTCGTCATATCGGAAGGCGGCACAAAACCATTAGACAACTGCTCTCAAATCGAGTAATCTCTATACAATATATAAAATCGGCCGACAACCTAGCGGATCCATTTACTAAAGGTCTGTCGCGAGAGCAGGTTGTCAGATCATCAAGAGGAATGGGCTTAAAGCCTATGACGAAAGAGGATACTTGATGGAAACCCTACCTAGGAATTGGAGATCCCAAGATTTAGGTTCAAAGGGACAACTAAATCTTGTTGAATCAACGAAAGCACTGAGAGATTAACATCTCATACCCATTCTTAGGATGATAGAACAAGTGCTGCCTGCAAATAGTTAGGATAAGCTTGGCTTTTAATGATTCCCATAGCTTTGAAATAAAAGTGGGGTATAGCAGGATACTCTTTATGGACAATCACCTTGTGAGTGTGAAATGGGGCCGTTTCTAGGAGAATGAAGAGAGGCTACATTCTCCAAGTTCACTCACGATTAACCAGGGATGTTTAAGGCCAAAATGAACACAACAAGAGAACTTAGTTCTGTGAGGAGATGAAACTGTGTGATAGTTATTGTCTAGGTTCACATGAACGCCCGAGTAGTTCAAGACATCATGATCACTACCTGGTCAAGTGAATCCGATAGCTAATTACTAAGGGTGGTTCAAAGTTGAAAAATTACTACCATTCCTGATGCAGTGATTTTCCGATTGTACTCTCAGAGTCTTTCTGTCATGTTTTTTGTTTTTCTGTCGTGTCTGGATTACATGGTCTGGTAATTTCCATTCATGTGGGGGATTGTTGGAATTAATTTTTGCAGTTTTCCGGGCCGGATTCCGGCGAGCTCCGGCCACCGGCGGTACCGGAAAATGAGTGGATTGCGATCCTCTCGTCGAGTACTATTCCGTAGTATACTCACTTGCCAAAAACGAATTCCGTATGAATGAGAAATGTTGATCCAAAGTTGGGTACTTGAAAGGTACCAACTTAACAAATGGATAGTCCCATATCGGAAATTGGAAAAGATTTATACTAGTATATATACTAGAAAACTGGACTAGAGGGCGTGGCCCGGGGGTTACCACTAACGTGTAGTGGAGAGAGAACTTAGCCAAAATGACAAACACACACGCGCGCACGCGCGCGCGTGTGCCCGGCTCGGCCCGGCTCCCCGGCCCCGGCCCCGACTTCGGCTCGGTTCGGTTCGGTTTGGCTTGGTTTGGTTTGGTTTGGTCTGGCTTAAATTTTTTATTTTACTTTTTTGCCCAGACAGCCTCTTCCCCTACTGAACTGAAAAGGCTTTTCAGATTCAGTAACTGGGGCCATTACTCTGTAACAGCAGAGTAATGGCTCCCCAGTTATGAATCTGAAGAGTCCCCATTACTCTGCTGTTACAGAGTAATGACAGCTACTGAACAGCCTCCAGTCCAAACTATCCTCTATAAAACCAGACAGAGTTTTGCATACAGGTACAGAATTTTTACATCTTCTTTCCTTCTTCCTCTCCTCTGTGTCAGAGTCAAGTGTTAACTGAGAGTACAACACAGACAGCAGTTCGTTGTCTCTGAAGCAAGGATGCTGCATTCTTCAGAGAAGGTACAGTTGTATCCTGGGAAGCAATTTGCCGGTAACCGTCACACTACGGGGCAAATTCTGCTTTAAGGACAGAGATGTCATATCTCGACTCTGTACAAACTTTCTACTTACTGTTTTCTTCAATTGATTTTGATTTCTTCACAAATTCTGTTGGGATTTTTAGTATTTTATATTCAGGTTCTAACAAGTTTCCCCCCAAAACTCTAATTCAAATCTCCAAAACAACTCCTTTATTTATTTAACACACACACTCTCTCTCTCTCTCTCTCTCTCTCTCTCTCTCTCTCTCTCTCTCTCTCTATATATATATATATATATATATATATATATATAATCTCACAAAACACATTTCTCCCGCTCCCTAAAGTTTTCCCCCAAAACTCAAATTCAAATCTCCAAAATAACTCTTTTATTTATTTATCTCTCTCTCTCTCTCTCTCTCTCTCTCTCTCTCTCTCTCTCTCTCTCTCTCTCTCTCTATATATATATATATATATATATATATATAGATAGATAGATAGATATAGAAACATGCACTTTTATACCCCAATTTATAATTAGTTTTTAACATATACTAATGAAAACATGGACTTCTATTTACAAATAATTATTGTCATACTATTCAAACTTGAACTATATAATTGTTTATTTACTGTTTACATGGCTTTTCATATGCTGTATCAGTCTGAAGACGTGCCACGGGCACGTGCCCACGGGCAAATCTACTATATATATAAGGCACGTGCCCACGGACAAATCTAGTATATATATAAAAGACATAATACCCCCAATATCGCTGGGAGGGTGTGAACTAATCACCCTACAGAAGAATACACCCCAACAATTCTGAAGGATACATTAATCTACCCTAAGGTAGGGTCAATCTCTATCTCATCATTCACTAACCTCTGAATTTGTAATGGGCTTGTAATGTGATCCTTCATAAAAATGGAAATCACTGAGGCTGTGTTTCATTCAATTGTCAAAATTAAATAGTTCTTTTGTTGCACTAGACCAACATCCATTGAAATAATAAATTTCAAAAGATGTTGGTGTTCCTCTTTGTCTTAAGTTGGGTTTGATTTGTTATGGACTTACGGGTACAGCTGTAATGTTGTAGGTAAATATGCAACAGAAGCTGTAACATTCTGTTTAGTTGCATTTTAAGTTACAAAAATAGATCTTTATAAGTTTTACCTATTTAATTGCAACTCAAAAAAAAAAAAAAAAGGAAAAATCTTCCAACTGAATATGCATTTGCTTTTTAGTTGCAATTGGAGTACAACTATACTTCCAATAAACCAAACATCTCTAAATCTAATCATAAACGAAACATCTCCAAACATGATCTTATACCTCTGTATAAGTTGTTTTCTACATGCAATTTATTTACAATTTTTGGATTTTCTAGTGTGGATTGTGAATTGTATTTCAAAATTATTAGGTATGAAGCAAAATTGTTTTGAAAAAGTAATAGGTAGACTCTAACTAATGTAAATCTTGAAATTCTCTTTGTTATGAAACAAAACATATTATAATCATATCTCACCCCAATCATCTGTGCACATGCTGCTGGAAAATTAAATGATTCCAAGTAACATTATATTGGGTATCACATGATGAGGATGAAAATCACGGCTAATCGATAACACACGATTTTTGCATGGATCTCGAGGTTCCTAAGATTAGGATAATAATCTCGTAAGTAGCTACATGTCTAGGGTCAACTCGCGGGCTCACCACCCAGGGTCAGCCCGTCAAGAAAAAAGTTGACCAACCATTTATGGCCGGTAATTAAACCCCATAAAATTAGGGGTTTAGTTACTCCATCACATCCCTAATTCACGTGATTTAATTAGGCAGCTGGGAAAATCTTTTCCTAACTAATTCTCTACATGTCTATAAATACAGGTCACCCTCCTTATTTATCAGGTAATTAATCTTTTGCCACTAAAGCCCAATTTACTTTCTTGGTTGCTGACTTGATCGCTGGAGGGCCAGTCACCGAGGATATTTCATGTGTTTCAAGCTTTTTACAGGTATTCGGCGGCCAACAACCTCCAGATCTACATACCCCAATCACATACTAGCATCCCATTATGATCGGATCTACGGCTGAGATCTGTGTTTTCTAACAAGTACAAGAACTCATTAATTGTTGCCCTTATACCAGAAAATATCAGCATCAGGTTGGCTTCGTCTGTGGGAAACAGATCCAGCCTCCTTCTCAGATCCTTGATCCTAGGAGCCTATTCCTACCATGGCACCCAAAGCCAAGAAGACCGCTACCGCGGGGCTTCAAGCTGACCTCCTGCCTTCTCCTCCTCGTCCGTCCTGCATCCGAGCAGCCACTCAAAGGTCACAACAGCCGCGAGTTGAACGAAAACATGGTCCAACTCCGAGAGCTTCTCGTTCGGTCACACAAAGGGCCGATCGCTCAACAATTTCAGACCTTTGAAATCTTATCAACAACCTGCAGGAAGAGGAGGACCTTCGCCATCGCATCAACCACTCTAAAAAAAAGTGAAGGACCCTCAGATCACCCTCCGAGCCGCAGCCATCACTCTCCCATGCCCAGAAGAAGGAGCGTAGTCTCTCCCCAGAGCTCGCCGACCCCCGAATGGCCACGGAGAAAAGGACCATGTGATGGGGGCCGAGTTCCAGGAGTTTTAGGACGAGATCCTCCAAGCTCTCCGGGGGGAAGCTAGGAACGATCATCACACGAACAACCCACGTATCTGAGGGACTGAGAAAAAAGAGTCCTATGGTCGACCCGATCCGAGGGACGAGAAGACACAGTTCTTAAGCAACTGCAGGAGATGGAAGATCAGCTCGCTCGAATAAAGGAAGGTGAGAGGCAGTCAAGCAGAGAGTACCGCCTAGTCTGGCCTCCCTTCTCCTCATACATCCTTAATGCCCAGGTCCCGAGGATCTTTAAGCCTTCCGCATTCGAGACCTATAATGGGGAGTCAGACCCAGCTGATCACATTGAGGGGTTCACAACTCTCATGGTGATTCATAGTGTCTCAGATGCCCTTCTCTATCGTGCATTCCTCGCCACGCTACGAGGTTCTCCGAGAGAATGGTATTCCAGATTAACCCGGAACTCGTTATTCTCTTTCGGCCAGCTCGAGGAAAGCTTCCTTGCCCATTTTGTGACCAGTTGCAAGGCGCCCTTTTTCGAAAGCCTCAGGTTATTTTTAGACTCATATTTACCAATGGGATGTCAGGCAAAGGATTTTGCCACAACAGGTGGGAGGGAATATGACTGAACCATTGATAAGCCAGCCAAGCATATTGGTTTTCGATTTTCTGGATCTCGGGAGATGGCAGGACAAGAGGTCTAAAGGATAAGATACTAAGGATTCCGCTGTAGTCAGATAAATGATGGATTGGATATAAAAGTAGTTGTAGATAACCAGGATGAAAGCGGAGAAAGTGGTGCATAAATAGGTTATAGGAATTGGCTATAGCAGCCTCGTTGTGATCTAAGCTTTTCCATCCTGACTCTCTCTATACCGATCTTTCAATATCTGATCTAATCCTATTTTGTTCTTTTTTTTTCACAAAATTTCGGGAGAAGACAAGCGCCTCCTTGCTCGATTTGAAACAAAAAGACGGGGAGTCCCTTAGAGACTTTGTTCAGAGGTTCACAGTGGAGGCTAGGTCCATCTCCTTCCTCGACGCCGGGGGTCGCGGTAGTTATCTTTATGCACAATGTCTGACACGACCTCTTGAAAACATCCCTTGCTAAAAAACTTCCTTTGAATTTTCCCGACCTCCTTCTCCAAAGTAAGAAATACTTCAAAGTCGAGGAGGCTTTACATCCGGGAGGCCAGAAGGAATCCCCTCCCAAGAGGAAAAGGAAGATGGATGGTTCTGAGGCGTCGAAGATGGCTTAGAAGGATGCCTCCGGGCAGAGGCATCATCCCCCAGTCCCCGGGTTTGTGAAGTTCACACCACTTAATGCGAGTGTCTTCGCTATCCTCATAGAGGTGGAAGAAGAGGGACTGATCAGACATCCTCCTCGGTCGAACATCGAGAATAAGAAAAAGGATAGAATGTTTTATTATTGGTTCCATCGAGACCACAATCATAAGATTGAAAACTATCGGAAGCTTAAGGACAAAATCGTGACCCCATCCGTTGGGGCTACCTATCCAAGTTCACTCGGAATGGCCCAAGAAACTAACAAGCATCCGAAAACGGACTCCGAGCCCCAGGGTTCCAAGAAAATGGCCATCCTGCACTTTATACATGACTGTCCCCTTCCCCGAGGACTCCTCCCCCAAGACATTCGTACGGGAGGTGAACTCGATCCATAACTGTCTCCCTCCTCGAGGGCACCGCATCCCCTACTCGTTCTCTGATGAAGACCTTGAGGGCGCCCGGATCCCCCACTGTGGTGCCTTAGTCATCAGCCTCTGTCTGACACATCATCGTGTATAATGGTAGCTCAGTCAACATGTTGTTCCTCGCCACATTCGAGAGATTGAAGCTCTCTTGAGAAAGGATAAAGCCAGCGGGCAACACCCTTCACGGTTTCTCTGGTGCACCGGTCCAGATCGAATGGATCATCACTCTAGACGTTACTGCAGAAAAAATACTCGACCACCCAAACCGAGCCCACGGATTTGTTAGGTTTCAATGGCAAACACATTGAATACACAGCTGAAAAACTACAAAATATTGAAACCTAGCTATGGATCCATGCGAAAACCATAAAACATATTTAGGAGTTATACCTTAAGGATGGATCTATTGTCTCCAAAATATGTCGATCACAACACTGTAATGTTGCGGTGCCTCTATGGTATCCACACGAACGGATCAAAACCAAGCTTTCCTCACGTCGCAGTGCTAGCTGTGGGATAGGGTTGTTCCTCATGATCTCTCTCTCACAATTTCTATGATGACTAGGGTTTTCTCATGTGTGTCTTTTCCACATATATGTATCATATATATAGCTATAGTAAATCAATTCTAAGAGAGTAACGAGCTTGTTGGGCTCATAATCCGACCTGGGTCACCTTTGAACTTTAGTCAGCCCATTTAATCTAATTAAATGTCCAACCAATGTGAGGAGTCCAAGTCTTACTTGGATTCCCGATTAAATTTATCTTATGAATTTAAATCCCAATATTGATCCATTCTAAGTGTGTAACCCTGTAGGTTCCTATTACGTTGATAGTAATACTAAAATAATATTCTAGTATTACAAATGGTGAGCGGTATCTAGCAATACATCACTACTACTCAAGTAGTGGGAATGTCAGTGACTTAACCTATCCATGACCAATGTTACCATGTAGTCTAATCTCTTTGTCCATATATCTTAATTGACCACAACGCATAGAGCGTGTCACCCTTGTATAGTTCAATCTTTTGTTTCTTGATGTCCGAGTAGACTTACTAAAATAAATGAGCTCAATATCTCGTATTGACTCATTTGAGCACGACCATGCATTTTGCAGTCTCACTCAATCAAGGGGCCCGTAGATATCGCTCTTGTTATATAAGAGGGACAAATCCTATCTAAGTTACTCACATCCCTCCACATGATTTGTAGTATATCCAATAGTCGACTTTATAATTATCTTATTACAGGTAATGTTCGACGACATTAAAACATATAACTTCTCATGTAGGAAATCGTAGTGACTTCAAGTCAAAGGACTACATACACCATGGTCATTGTGAGAACTGCTTATGACACTCACGTAACGATCTATGCAGTGTTCTCATGGTGGGTTACTCCAGTACATTATTACTCTAATATGTACCTATGTGAAGACTTGATATCTCATATCCATGACCCGTGAGATATGTTCATCAGTCTACGCACATACTAGTCTCTATGCATTATTGTTATCCTAATTCACAATAATACTTGACTAGAGACATTTAAGAATAGTGTTCTGATTAAAACTAATAAGATCTCACAATCAAATTATGCACTTGATATCCTATGGTATTGAACCTACTATTCTAAGGACTTTATTATGCTCATTTGATCACAATAAACAAAATAATAAATGAAATGCCTCACATATAAAATAAATATCATAATGCAATGTAAACTAGTAATATCAATACACAACTGGCCTCTAGGGCATACCCCAACAGGATTTCTTGGTGGTCGATGTCAAAATAGCTTATAATGCCATACTCGTTCACTCCGGTCTCACATCTCTTTAGGCAGTACCCTCGACCTATCATATGAGAATGAAGTTCCCCACGAAGGTCGGGGTTGGGGTCGTGAAGGGTAACCAAGAGGCCGCCCGGGCTTGCTATACTGCCATAGTGGGGGACTTGGTCCTTCCTCTCGATGCAATCAAACTTTCCTGTGATAGGAGTTCAATTGGCTCCAAGCCAGTAGACGAGTTAGAGGATACTCCCTTCTTCGAAGCAGTCGAGACCAAATGGTTTCAAGTGAGCAAGGCCCTGCATTCTGGCTTCAAAGAGGAAATCATTAGCTGCATCCGACAGAACCGGGACTTGTTTGGCTGGACCTCAGACATACCAGGCATCTTGAAAGACCTAATCATGAATAAGTTGAGCATCAATCCAGATTCTAAGTCGGTATAGCAGAGTCGCCAAAAGTTTGTGCCCGACAGGCAACATATAGTAACGGAGGAAATCGAGAAGCTCTTTTTTACTCGCTTTATCCAGAAGGTTAACTACCTGGAGTGGTTGGCCAATGTTGTGATAGTGACAAAAATAGCGGTAAATGGAGGATCTGTACCGACTTCACAAATCTCAAGAGGGTGTGTCCGAAAGACCCCTTCCCCCTTCCAAACATTGATGCCCTGATCGATGCGACATCCAGGCACAAACTCCTAAGCTTCATGGATGCTTTCCTCGGGTACAACCAGATCCAAATATTTCCTCCGGATATCCCGAAGATAGCTTTCGTGATATACCAGGGACACTACTGCTATCGGGTCATGCCCTTCGGCCTGAAGAACGCAAGAGCCACCTATCAGAGGTTGGTTAACCAGGTTTTCAAAAGCAAATAGGCCGAAATATAGAAATATATGTGGATGACGTGCTCATCAAGAGCCTCAGAAGAGGAGAACACGTGAAGGACCTAGAGGAGGCCTTTAGAGTCTTAAGAAAGCACAATATGAGGCTCAATTCGTTTAAATGATCCTTCGGCATGACTTCGCGAAAATTCCTCGACTTTATGGTCAGCCAACGAGGGATAGAGGCGAATCCTGAAAAGATTCAGGCCATCCTGGACATGGCCTCTCCTAAGAATGTCAAAGATGTTCTGGGACTCACTGGTCGACTTGCGGCCATCGGGGGGGGGGGGGGGGTGTTATACCAAACCTATCTAATCTAGTTACTTTGTTCCTTATTTCTACTTGAGAACTCCTCTTCTTCTAAATCCTCTTCGTCCAAACCTATCTAATCGCCCCTAAAGCAGGTTTTCAACAAGCCGGAGAATTCTGGCTGATTGATTAAGTGGTCCATCATGCTTAGCCAGCACGACATCAATTATAAGCCAAGAACTAATATAAAGAGTCAGGCGCACGCTAAGTTCATCACCGAGTGTATTATCCCGGAGGCATCCGAAATTCGAGAAGACGAGCCAGTATGAGAGCTCTATGTGGATGGTTCATCTTGCGAAGAAGGAAGCAGAGCAAGCGTGATATTGAATGGCCCGGACAACTTCGTCCTCCAGTACTCCTTGTGCCTTAACTTCCGGGCCTCCACAACGAAGCTGAGTATGAGGCAGTAATCGCTAGACTCCTTCTGGCCCTTAAAGCCGGGGCTAAACGGGTCGAGGCCTTTAGTGATTCCCTACTTGTAGTCAATCAGGTATGTAGGGAATACGAGGCCCATGACACCCAAATGGTTAAGTACTTGGCGCACGTCAGGCTCCTTTTGACGGGCTTTGAAGATATTTTAGTCGTCTGAATCCAGTAGGAACAAAACGGTCAGGCGGATGCATTATCCAAATTGGCATCCTCTTCCATTGATGGTATTGATCGCACAGTGCTAGTGGAGGTCCTCATCTAACCTAGCATCGACATAGAGAACCCCAAAGTCCATTGCCTCGAACCACCAACACAGTCAGCTCCATGGATGGATCCGATCATAGACTTTTTGAGAAATGGCAAACTACTGCAAGACTTGTCTGAACAGTGAAAGACCCGAGTCAATGCCGAAATATTTGTACTTTTCGAGAGGGTGCTCTTCAAACGATCACACACGAAGGTTGACGGACGACCGTACCTCCGATGTTTGACCCCCGAAGAATCCAAGTACGCGCTCGTAGAAATGCACGGAGAAGTCAGAAGTTGCCATATGGGCAGCAGGTCGCTCGTGAGAAATGCTCTTAACCATCGATATTACTGGCTAACCTTGTTACAGGATGCTCAGGTTCACGTTCGAAAATGCGGCCCATGTCAAAGATTTTCGTCGGTCAAGCACGTCCCCCAGGCCGAACTCAAATCACTGGTGAGCCAAACTCCCTTCGCCATGTGGGGATGGATCTGGTCGTCCCGTTTCCTAAAGCGATGGGTCAACGGTGCTTCCTGATTGTTGCCATCAATTACTTCACAAAGTGGGTCGAAGGAGAGCCTTTAGCCACCATCACTAAGCATAAGGCCTAGTAGTTCTTCTGGAAGCACATCATTTGCTGGTTTGAGATCCCTCAGATTCTAAGCACCGACAATGGCACTCAATTCATGGGAAAAGGTTTCTGCAAGTTCTGTGAGGATCTGGGGATGCAATAGAAGTTTATTCTATTTCGCACCCCCAATCTAATGGGCAAGCCAAGAATGCAAATCGCCAAATCTTGGAAGGCCTCAAGAAATGATTGGACAAATCCCTTATGGATTGTGGGTCGATGAACTACCTAGAGTGCTTTGGTCATACCGAATAACCAAGAGGATTTTGACAGGCGAATCACCCTTTAACCTCACATTCGGAATCGAAGTTATCATTCCCCTAGAGGCCAAACTGCCTTCACCTCGGATTTTGAGCTTCGATGAGGACTTGGAACTCAGACAGCCTCAAGGGCAACCTGGATCTCTTTGAGGAAGTTCGCAAAAGGTTGGCCATTAGAAGAAATGTCTACCAACAACGAATCGAATGATTCTACAACAAGAAGGTCCGGCCGACTAATATCAAAGAAGGTGACATGGTGCTAAGAAGGCTTGACATCTCCAAACCGAGCAAGAGGAGAAAGCTGGCTCCCAACTGGGAAGAACCATACATGGTCTCCAAAGTGGTATGCCCCGGGACTTACCGACTTGAAGACCAGGGGGGCAGGGTGATCAAGGGAACTTGGAATGCAAAACACTTGATGAAGTTTCATGAAGGCCCCTAGTGGTCTATACTTGTAACGAGGCCCTAAAAGACGGCGAATGTAATAAGTGCTCACCTATCGGTAGTCAATGAATAAAATTACATTTCAATTCAAAAAGTTTGTAAGCTCTGGCTAAGTTATCAAGTCCCGAACTTTGCTCCTCGGTGTGGTACTCCAGGCAACTCGCAGTTTTTCTCGCCAAAACATCGGGCCTTGGACCTCACCCTCAGCATAGTACTCCAGGCCACCCGCAAGTTTTACTCACCAAGTCATTTAACCTCGGACCTCGGCCCTGGGCGTGGCACTTCGGGCCACTCGCGAATTGCCTCACCAAAATAGCAGGTCCCGGACCTCGCCCCTCGGCATGGTACTCCGGGCCACTCATGAGTTACCTTCATTAAGAAATTGGGCTCTAGACCTCGCCTATCAGCATAGTACTTTATGTAACTCACGAGTTACCCTCATTAAGCCATCGAGCCCCAGACCTCGCCCCTCGGTGTGGTACTCTGGGCCACTTGCATTTTTTTCTTACAAACACATCGGGCCCCGGACCTCACCCCTCGGCATGGTACTCTAGGTCACTCTCCAGTTACTCTCTCTAAGACATCGGGCCCCGTACCTCGCCTATTGAAAAGGTACGTCGGGCCATTCGCAAATTTCTCTACAACTAAGACATCATTCCCCGGTCCCCGGACCTCATTCCTCGGCATGATATTCCGGCCCACTCACATTTTTCTTGCAAAGAGCCACCGCCTGTGCTACGTTCCTCGACAAGATAATCTGAGCCACTCACTCACTACTCCCATGAGACTCGGTCAAATCAATCAAGAAAAGTTCATTCAAATGAGATGTTAAACAAATCTTTAATTGAACAAAGGTAATTACAAGATGGGTAGTGGCCAGTCTGCAGTTGACAAATTAAACACAAAATGAACATGTAAGGAACTTCGCCTAAATACTCCCAAGCGGAAGTAGACTCTCATATCACAAAAAGCCAATCCTCCCCCACCTCCAGCGTGTGGTAAAAGTACCGCACGTGAGCATCCGCGATGAGATGAAGGGTTGCTGATTCTAGAAGAAAGCCGGAAGAATTTCATAAGAACGAGAAGCCCGACCCGGACAAGATCACCCCAAGCTCCTTGTGGGAGAAGTCGTCCATTTCGGCCTTGGCCCTCGGGACTCGGGGAAGGACCTCAGATCTTGGGACCCGAGATAAATCCCCCCAAGTTCCACACCAGGATGCCAAACCCTTTGAAGGATAATGGAACTAAGACTCCTTGCACAAGAAATAGTCCATTCTGGCCTCGGACCTCGAGGCTTGGGTAAAATTTTAGAGCTTGGAACCTGGGATAAATCCCCAAGTCCCATGCTGAGATACCGATTCCCTCTGAGTCGAACCCTTAGACCATAAGATGAATTTCCACTGGCTCGACCTCGAGGCGTCTACACTCAATTGTCTCGGCCCTCAGATTGTCATTCGAGGTACTCATCAAAAGATTCTTTCGGAGAACGATCATTCAGAAGGGCAAAGGCATGAGATTTGTGAGCCAAATGCTTGGGAATGGGGAATTTATAGGTCTATTGTGAGATGCTTCTCGATTATAGCGAAACCTAACCCTCCAACTTATTTCAATGATCAATATGGAGAATTTCATATCCCAAGGCAAGTCAAAATTTCAATTTCCAAGACGAAAGATACCTCGATTCCCACAAAGAATGTCATAAGATAACCCACGTGATAGCTCGTGTGAAGACTCAAAAGAAAAGGAAAACCTGACCCCCCCCCCCCCCCCCCGCGCGCGCGCGCGCTGAGGGAGAGGCCTAAGACACTCACTCCTTGGCTTGGTGGTCTGAGGCATAACATGCCATAACAAGTCAAAGATGGTCGAAATAAGGGAGTTCATTGCGAATACATTTTATTCATTTCAAAAGATCAAATTACAAGAGTGGTGGCCAGTCCACGAGAATGCGAAAATGGAAATAGTAATTCAAGCCATTCGCAAATATATAAGAGAAAGGAGACATCGGTCACCGTGCGAGAACTCCTAAAAACTTAGTTCATGTCACGTGTCACCCCCCCCCCCCCCCCCCCCCGACATAGTAATTCGAGCCACTCACGGATTTCTCTGCAACGAAGGCTCATGCCTCGTGTTGCTGCTGATTTTGGTGTGGGGGCAAATAGATGAATTTGTGAATTCTTGAAGGAAACAAGTAAGCAAACCTGTTGACTTCACCGGTGTTTGACTGGTTTCTCGCTGCCACCGTGAACCTGCAAAAAGTTTGATATACCGGGATGGATCCCGACGACGAACCCTCCGACTCTCTTGTCAGTAATCAGAAAGATTATGAAAAAGCTTTAGGTGGGAAAAGATTGATAACCTTGTTATGGTAGGGGGACAGGGGTATTTATAGTTGCCTTAGGAACCAGTTTCGAGATAAGGATAAATCTGTACTTTCCGATGTTTATGAATAAGAAGAGAGTTAAACCCGTTTCGTGATAAGAGAGATTATTTAAACTACCTCTTAGAGATAATCACGAATTTGAATTACTCTTTAAATATCTGAATTGGTTTGTAGTGGGTTGTTACCCGTACCCAATTGGATAGATTCGTTTATGGGTTATCGGGCTTTGAAAAAAGACCCAATTCCTATTTCAGACCTGTTTGTAGGTGAAATTACCGTTTTACTCCTGAGAGCTTTATGATTCATGCCCGATTTGAACGGTTCCAATTTAATCCTATTTTTAGCCATATTACGAGCCCTCCACTCCGGAAGACTGAGTTTAATAGCCTTTGAGGATTAGTTTTGTTGTTTCAATGGCGTACGAGATTTTATCGGTGTTCCTCAGGGGGTTTGGATCTTGCTCGAGGTGTAACGGTGCTAATTTGAGCTTGCAAAGTGCCCTAAAATTATTCTCGGAATTTTCTGGATTTTTTCTAATTTTTAAATTATTTTCGAATTATTTATTCAATTTTGCGAATTAACAATCTATTTCAAAAAGTATTAATCAATCCTTCCAATTAATAATTATTTATCCAGGAGCTCTGAAATATTTTTCCCGAATTCATAATTATTTTTTAGAAATTCTAATTAATCTTCTTGAATTTTTAATTATTTTTCACATTTTAAAAAAAAATAATTCGAATTAATAAATAAAAAAGAAGAATTAATCAAGTTAATATTGGTAGGGATGGCAACTGGGCCGGGTCAACCGGCGACCCACCCGCGACCCGTCCCGCGAACCCGGCCCGGTTAGCTAATTGGCGGGTTCGGGTCGAACCTGGTGAACAGTACCTGGTCGACCCGGGTCGCAAATAACGTGAATTGTACCCACGAAACCCGGCCCACGAACCCGTTCAATTTGCGAATTCAACCCGCTAACCCGCGGGTCGACCCGCGGTTTCAACCCGTTCGACCCGTGACGGGTCGACCGTTGACCCGTGACGGGTCGACCGTTGACCCGCAGGTCGAACGGTCGAAATGTTCCGCTTCCGCTGCTTGCGCTGCGCTCTGTCTGGGACAGAGCCGTTTGGAACGACTCTTTGAGCCGTTGGGTTTTTTTTTGTTTTTTGTTTTTGTTTTTTCCCACATATTTTGCCTATAAATATCCCAAAAATTTCATAAAAAATCACGCCTCACTCTCTTACTCTCTCTACTATTATACATCATTTGTAAAGAATTTTTGAACAATTGTAGTATTCATCAAACAAGTCTATAAGGAGGCATATACACGATCAAATTTCGGTCGTATCGGAATCAAAATTCAACGTCTTCAACTCTCTTCAACCCTCGTCAAATCTACTTCAACCTCTTCTCAACTCTTCAATTGCGGAATCGGCAAAGCGCTCCTATATTTTTTCTATTCTATTCTTATTTTAACGGTTTTTTTTACATACGCGTATTCCACGGTGAACGGTATCAAAATATCTCTATCTCCCTCGTTAATTTTTTTTTTGCGTTGTAGTTAAAATTATTGTTCGTTTTTTGAACTTCTCTATCTCAACGCTCTTGTTTTTTAGATTTTTTTGTATAATTCACCGCTCCTACATTGTATATTTTTTTTTACATATTTTAGCACATTACTACATTATGTCTAGATCACACGGTAGCGGTCGTAGCGGACAAGATTCCTCCTCCTCTTCAAGTAGGCCACCAATTGTCCCAACTAGTGAGCCCGCCCAAGATTACATTGATCCTACTATGGAACAATGGGGTACACACGACAATATTGTAGGTGACATACAATTAGAAGAAGAACAACAACAACAACAAACCGAAACCACACAACCCCGTAGTAGTAGGAAAAGTAGAGGAAAAAACTAGCGATTGGCATAAGAATTATGATTATATCCCGAACGAACATACTCCGGGTATAGGTTTGAAAGTGTGTAAAACATGTAGTAAAACATAAAAATTCAAGAGGGGTGACGGCACCGGTACAATTAGTAGGCACATCCAACATAATCATAAAGAACTTCTTGATCAAATACAAGGCCAACAAAAAATAAACCCTAGGACCGGTCAAGTTGATAGCCACCCTTATGATCCCAAACTTGTTCGTCGGGAAATGACCCGATTAGTCATTAAGGAAGAGTTACCATTTTCCTATCCCGAGAGTAGGAACTTGGAAAATTTTAATCAATCGGCCTTAAACCCACATTTTAAAAGAATTCCGAGAAATACTTGCAAATCGGATTATTTTAAAGTGTACATGGAAATGAAGGACGCTTTGATTGCAATTTTATGGAGTTTAACTTGTAGGGTTAGTTTAACTTCGGATTTTTGGATGAGTGTCAACAATATTCCAACGATGGGAATGACCTGTCATTGGATCGACAATGATTGGATTCTTCAAAAAAGAATCATATCACTTGCGGCGTTGCCGTATCCCCATAGTGGCGCTGAAATAGCAAACCGTATTATAGAAATTTGTGATGTTTTTCATATTCGCGATAAAATTATGGCTATTAGTTTTGATAATGAATCTAACAATAATGTAGCAATTACTACTTTAAAATCTGTATTAAACCCTCATCTGACAATATTTTTCATGTTAGATGTGCATGTCATATTATAAATTTATGTGTTTAAGATGCATTAAGAATAGCCGATCCATATATAGTTAAAATTAGAAATTGTATACATTTCATTGCATTAAGTCCAAGCATTTTACAAGAATGGAAAGTTTGGTGTAGGGTTAGAAATGTTCATTTTAGAAAATTTCCAAAGGATGTTAGACACCGATGGAATTCTACTTTTGATTTACGAAATGTTGTCACCGATTATAAAGCAGTTGTAAATGATTTTTGTATCGCAAAAAATATGCACAATTTTGAAATGACTCCCACCGATTGGTTTTTGGCCGAATCTTTGTTGAAATTTTTAGAACCTTTTAAAACTGCAACTTTAAAATTTTCAAAAACATATGAATCTACTTCTAGTAGCATTTTTATTGAATTAGTTAGCATGATGCAAATATTTAACGAAATGTTAAATGATCCCTATATTAGTGACATTGTAAAAACTACATTTACAAAATTTTTGAAGTATTATTTTCCTCCTCCTATGTTGATTTGTGTTGCTACTGTTATGGATCCTCGTATCAAATTAGAAGGTACGAAGAATTTGATATAAATGTTTTTTGGATATTTAGAGGTAAATGTAGAATTAACAATTGATGGCGCTACTTTTTTAGTTCAGTTTGAATCTACGTTAAATAACTTGTATGATTATTATGATAGACTTTTTGCTTCTAGTAGTACAACTTCTGTAGTTAGTTATTCTTTTGGTAGTTCTAAAGGTAAGGGTAAAAGTAGAATTGGTGATAGAACATTTAGTTTACTTGAACAAATTCAATTTAAAAAACCTAGGACTAATCAACCAAATGAATTAAATTGGTATAACCAACAGGATACTGAGCCTACTCTTTCTGCACTAGATATTTTACAATGGTGGAAAGAACATGAACACACTTTTAGTATTCTGTCAATTATGGCTAAAGATTTACTAACTCCTTCTGTCTCTACAGTTGCTTCTGAGAGTGCATTTTCTACAAGTGGCAGGGTTCTATCTGATTACAGGAATCGGTTGAAGCCCGAGGCATTAGAGATGCTCGTTTGCACAGAAGACTGGCTGAAGGCTGAAGATAGGATGCAAGGAAAAGCACTATCAAGTTCCACAAGTGGGAGCAACTCGCCCGAACAACAACAACAACAACAACAACAACAACAACAACAATAGCTTTGCTTGTTATGTCAAATTAGAAAACTTGTACTCAATTAAAATTGTATATAAGAAATATGTTATTGTATAAAACTTATTTGTGAATTGAATTCTTCATTTCGTTATAAATTGTTAAAATTGTATAACTTAAATTCATATGAATAATATTTCAAAATTTATTGTCAATTTCACTCTTTCAATCTTATTATTATTATTACGAATTTTATTGTTTATTAGTATTATTACTTACTTAGTATTATATTAATTATTATTATTATTTTAACTTAAGCTACCAAAAAAAAAAAAAAAAAAAATTAAACGGCCCAACCCGCGGGTCGACCCGGCCCAACCCGGGTTGAACCCTAAAGGGTTCACGGGTTGGGCGGGCCAACCAAACGAAAACTTAGCCCGTCCCGGCCCGGCCCGTATAAGAGTGCATCCCGGCCCGGACCGGCTAAGTATACGTGTCAACCCGTACGGGTTGGGCCCGGCCTGGCCCACTCGACCCGTTCGCCATCCCTAAATATTGGTGTGGTGTGATCTGGAGCATTGATCGAGCTCTGGCATGGTTTTCGAAGTGATCAGACGGCTGATCAGAGTTGCACATTTCCCTGTATTTCGTTCGGAAAAGCATCTGTTCGGCGCGTGGCGACGAACGCAGGGCGGCGAACGCGGTGAAAGAAGCGTCGAATGTGGCGAACGATGCGTCGAACGATAGGCGGGCGACATGTGGCTCTCAGGCTGTTGTCTGGTCCAAGAATTTGCTAATTTTTCGTTCGGAACACCGTCTGTTCGATGCGTAATGGCGAACATAGCGAACGATGCATCGAACGACAGGCGAGCGATACGTGGCTTTTAAGCTGCTGACTGGTCAACACCATGTTGCCTGTTTTTTCGTTCAGAACATCGTCTGTTTGGCACATAGCGGCGAACGTGGCGAGCGATGTGTCGAACGACAAGCGAGCGACATGCGACTTTTAAGCTGTTGACTGGTCAACACCATTTTGCCTTTTTTTGTTCGGAACATCGTCTGTTCGACACGTTGCGGCGAGCGTGGTGAGTGGTGCATTGAACAACAGGCGAGCGACATGTGGCTTTTAAGCCGTTGACTGGTAAATGCCATTTTGCATGTTTTTCGTTTGGAACATCGTCTGTTCGACACGTTGCGGCGAGCATGGCGAGCGGTGCGTCGAACGATAGGCGAGCGACACGTGGCTTTTAAGTTGTTGATTGGTCAATGCCAATTTGCCTGTTTTTCATTTGGAACATCGTCTGTTCGACATGTTGCGACGATCTTGGCGAGCGGTGCGTCGAATGATAGGCGAGCGACACGTGGCTCGAGGCCTGCTATGCAAACGTCTGATATGTTTTTGACGGTCCGACTTCTGTCGTTTTGCATTCTGGCCGCTTAGGAATATGTGCCTTTTGGGCTTCCTAAGGGCCCATTATGCTTTCAGCCCAAGCCCCCCAAGCTTGGCTATAAATCCCCCCTTCTCTCATTTCACCTCACTCTCTTACTTTCACCTCATCTGAAAATTTCTCACTTTGACACTTGAGCGAGATTCCGATGACCTTTTTCGTTCTCCGGCGAAGTTTCCGACCGTGTGCGACACATCAGAAGGTAATTTATTTTTGTTTTAAGAGATGTCTAGGGTATCGTCTGGTGAAGGGACCTCCCCATCGGGTCGGGATGAAGTGCCGCCTCTGACTGCTTCTTCTAGGGTCGACAAGGGGAAAGGTGTAGTGGTTCAGCCTTTGTCGGTAGTGGAGACAGTCGTGGATAGAGAGCGGAGGATGGCCTTTTCGGAAGGCATTCAATCACCGTGTCTCACTTCGGAGGAGTTCCCTAATAAAATGTCGAAAAACTGAGGTGTGTCGAGCATGGCATGGGACGATACTATGAGGAGAACGAACCATGAGAGCGCACCGAGGCGAACGATATTGTCTCCGTACTTACGGAGGTGGACCTTCGCACTATCAGGAGGTGCTTCATGATTCCTCCAGAGTTCGACCTCCTTCTTCTTGGCCCCGGGGTTCCTGCTCCTTTTTCTCCCCCGATCTATGCATGTTTCCCTTCGATGCTTTAAATGTGGGTTTCCGCCTCCCTCTTCATCCATTCGTAAATGAATTGTTGCGATGGTATGGTGTTGGCATCCAGCTTATGCAGAACATGTGGAGACACGTTACGGGGTTTGTGCTTCACTGCCAGGCTGCAAGGATCGAGCCTTGTCTCAATGTTCTCCATAGGTTATATAAGATTCATCAGAAGATGCGGACGAAGTATCGATTCTATCTCACCGCTTGGAAGGGCGTCAAGTTGGTCAACATCCCCGACTCAGTGAAGTTTTGGAGGGATTTTTGATTTGGAGTAAGGAGCCGTGGGACATCCCAATAGTTTGGAGGGAGGACGTGCCAAAGAGGGCAAAGGCGGAGCCGTCTCTTAGCTCCGAAGAAGATAAAATTGTCGGAATTCTTTTGGACCGACCGACATTGCACTGGAGAGATATCTCTGAAGATAGTCTCTTTGGGGGGGGGGGGGGTCCTAAGCCTGATGAACCCTAGTATGAATTTTCTTTTTGTTTATCGTCATCCCTTAGTTTGCACAAGTTCTTCAAATTTTTCAACACTTATCTTTTTCTTGCAGGAGACTCAAGTAGGGACTTTGACGACATCATGAGTAGGCGTTCGGCCCAGAGCAGTAGGTGGGTCGATGAGAGGAAGAGGAAGCGCACAGTCGTCCGACCATCGTCTTCAAACGGGGCCAGGGGCGAGAGCGGTGCTACTCCCATTGTGGATTTAGAGTCCGTGCCTGTTGCTCCGACTGTTTCATCAGTTAAAGATCTCCTCCTTTTGGCAATGCTTGCTCTTGAAGCTCCTCCTCTTACAGCGGCGGCCAAAACGATCTTGACCGATGAGTTAAAGAGGATCTTCGTCCCCGATTGGTAAGTGCGAAGGCACAATGGTTTCCTCGGGGACTCGATGAGCTGCATGGATGCTGTTCGTCACTTGGCCATGCCTAAGAACAAGGCCTCCATGGAGCACGGGACTGTGGGTGACTCGGCCTTGGAGATTGCGAAGGCACAAATGACCATAAGTTTTCAATGTTTTGCTTAGTCATAAGCCTTATTTTGTAAACTTCCCTTAGTAGTTTGCACGAGATTTTTGTTCCTATTGTTCTTAACCCTTGGTTCTTGCTTTCTCGCAGACGATCTTTTACTTTAGTTACCTGCTAAGGGAAATGGCGGAGTAGGAGTATCACTTGTTGAAGTGACTGTGTATCACTTGTTTCCCGACGAGGAGGGGGAGGAAGTGGATGTTGAGGGGGGAGATGAGGCTGACGGTGAGGAAAACGCTGTGGTGGACCCCCAGACGGCTAAAGTGACTGTGTTGGAGGCGGCTGAGGGGAGCGACCACGAACTAACACCCCTCGTGGATCCGTCCGCCGAGGTGGACACTTGACCTCCTTCATAGCTTCTTTTCTTTTATTGTTAGTCGTAGATTTCTCTTTTGGGTCTGGTTGTAGTGATGCCTAATAGTGGACATGCCACCGCTTTTGTATCCCTACTAAGTAATGCAAACTCTTTTTTGTGCGGCAACACTTGTGACTTTTATTCAACATAGAACTATCTTGTAACTATCTTGTAGCCCTAGTTAGATATAGAGTCATCTTTTTAGATTTGTCTCGATCTAAGAGATTTTCGTCTCTCTTTTGTTGAATTTTCCAGGATAGCGAGGTGCCATGTCTCCGTTCTGTGCTCGGCAGCGTCAAGTTAGGGCTAGCTCGGTCTCGAGAGAAGCTTTATAAAGCAGAGCGGGAGGCAGGTCATTTAAGGGTGACCCTGGCTCGTCGAGACACTGAATAACACCCTAAATTTCTATTTATGTAGAGTTTGTGATTTTACGTGTTTTACACGTATAATTTCATATGTATATTTTCTTTTATAAAAATATTTCTTTATAGCATGAACAAGAAATTGTTCCCTTTATTTTCCAAAAAAAAGACTATTTTAAAAGTTTAATTGAATTCTAGGCCTAATTGTCTCTTTTTAGCCCATCTTAATTAATTAATTAATTTAATTAATAGAGCCCATGGTTAATTGGCCCATTAGTGAGCCCATTTAACTTAATTTCTCTTTTTACTAATTTAACTTGTAGTGGAGACAAATTTAGTGAACAATTAATTAATTCATATGAACAAACTTGTAAAAAGGGGGTACTAGTTGGCACGTGCATGCACTAGAGTGTGCATTGTGCACTTTTGTACCTAGGTCGGATAATGCATGGGAGAGTGGGAGAGAAGGGGAAGGTGGAGAGTTGGTTGCTTCATCACGAGTAGTTTCTATAACTCCCTAGTTCATCTAGACCCTTGATCCCTAACCATTTGGATTCATCCTAGCCTTCCATTCACCCTCAATATTTGTATAAATACCCCCTCTACACTCTTCATTCTCACACTTAAAAATTTTGAAAACAAAAGAATAGAAAGAAAGAAAAGAAAGGCAATTTAGTGAGACAAAAGATTGAGTAGATTGTGAGTTCAAAAGATTGAGTGTTAGTGTGTGTTCTTCAACCCTAGAAGTGGCCAGATTTTTCAAGGAGCAAGGGTGAGGCTCGGGATGCATTGCAAGCAAGGAGGAGAAGTCAACTTGGTGGCTTGATCTAGGAGGAGAAGGCTTCATTTGTTCATTGTAGGAGATCTCTAGGAGTTTTGTTTGATTTTCTCTCCATTAGAGGTGGGTGATTCTCATGCTTCTAATTTTGACATCATGCTAGGGTTTGAATTGATAGAATTTCTAAAGAAGAAACTAAGTAATTTAGCCTCATGTTTGCCTATTTAGAGATGAAAAATTGTAGATAAGAGAATGCTTGACCAATTGATTGATTAGTTGCTAAAATTGTGATATAATGTGCTAGAATCTATCACGTTTTTGAAATATGCTTTATTGAGAAAGTTGTGCTTATGAAACGAATGAGTGATTAAATGCACCATGAAAATTTGATTGTCTAATTTTAAGCAACACCAATGTAGAAAGATGAAAACTTGTGTTCTAAAAATAATCTTTTGTGGAAACCTTGATTAGGAATAATGTGAATTTGTGATTCTTGTTTTCACTATCGAAAATACATCCATGATTTACTTTAAATAGCAACCTAGTGTAATCGACAGTCGACCGAATTAGAGTCGACAGTCGACTGTCAGGTAATAAATTTCGAATTTTAGTCACAGAACAGTCGACCTACTGTATTTTTACAGTCGACTGCCCTGATTATTTATTTTCGACTTTAAAATTTCACAGAACAGTCGACCTACTATACTTTTACAACAGACCACCCTGATTATTTGTTTTCAAGTTTAAATCTTCACAGAATAGTCGACCGACCATATTTTACAGTCCACTTCCCTGATTATGTGTTTTCGAGCTTTAGAACCTCGCAGAACAGCTGACTGGCCATGTTTAACAATCGACTTCCCTGAAGTTTAAATAAATTTCATGAGATAATTTTCTATAACCTTTGGCCCAGTATAAATAAGAATTTGAAACTACTTTTGCAAGAAAGAACTTATTATATGTTGTTAGTTTAAATTGTCTTTGAATAAAGAAAAAATAAATGCATTGCTTAAAAGAATTTTTGAAATGAGACTTGGTATGGAAAAAAATTGAAAGTGTGAATTTGGGTTTTAGTATTGATAAAGTGAGAATAAAATAATTTTGAATGTGACAAGTTAGAAAATGAATTCATTTGTCTTATGTATGAAATTGTACATGAAAGTGAAATAAAATGTCGTGGTGAATTATGAAAGATCTTATGAATTTGAATACTTAAATACTATGAACATGAAATGGAATTAAAAGCTAAAGGGTAGCTGAGCCTTATACCGGCATTGCATTAATACTTTTGAGAAGAGATACTGAAAAGAAAACACCAAGTTTGGGTCATATTGTTGAATTGATGATTAAGACCGGTATAGAGAAAATGCTAACTCTGGAGTATTGATTTTATTCATGATTCAATAACTAAGGATTAGATACATAGTGAAGATGTGATGAAAGTAAGAGAAAAACACAAGTATGAGGGCCTCAGAGCTACGGTGTGAGAGTATTCACAGGCTGTCTAGACGTGGATACGTCTCCAGGAGTCCGTACCGCAGGCGACGCTTGTGGGGTGTTTGGTGACTGGTGTCATGTCCCATGACGGAAGCTGAATTGTCCATAGGTTGTCTACATGATGTGTCATGTCATGACGTGGGATTCCCCTCCAGGCTTTCTGGACATGAGCTCGTAACTCATAGAACATCCAGGATACTTACTGTGGTTACCGTAGTAGTTTAAAATCACGGCGAGGGATTGAACCCTACAAGATGAAGAACGATTAAGGGTTTGCCCTCGGACCTATGTAATATGGGATGCATAGAATCCGAACAGGTGCGCATTAGTTTCATGTAATATAAATAACTGCATTAAAGACTAAGTGCACAACACAACACGACATCAATAGGATAGTCCCTTTGTAGTTTTGTTTGTGATCAAGTTTGTGGTTTGTTTAAGTATTTGAGAATCGTTATACTGTTCGGCATAGAGAGGATAACCGTGTATAATATTTCGTCGGTTGTAAGCAATTGACGTACCCACAGTTTCTATGTAGGATAAAGTAATTAACAAGACTAAAGTTTGCATGATTCTTAAAGAATGATTCAAGTTTTTTTGCATTTCATTCATGTAATTGTTGTAACTTTGCTTCCGCCGTTTAAAAATGTAACTCTGATATAATAAAAGTTTTTATTTCCTTATAAAATTGTACGAAGAGAAGTGTAAAGATCCTTTGGAACTTCGAATTCAGTCTGTTTTGGAATTCAGGGTGTTACAGAGTGGTATCAGAGCCACGCTTCCAAGTAGTACAAATTTATAAGGAACGACACCCTAAGAGTGGAAATTAGAGCGTGTGTTGAGTCTAGAGGTTTAAATGTAAGTCACTTACATTTGTGTTGCTCTAAGATTTATGCTTCTTCTTCTCTTTTTTCTAAGATGGCGGACCACTTCAACCCAGCTGGCGGTGATGACTGGCACATAGTCGAGGAGGATTAGTACCTCGGGCAAACTGATTCAGACGAAGAAGATCCAGAAGAATTCAAAGAGGAATGGCCTGAGTCCCGAGAGATCACTTCACCTCCGGATCCATCTGATGATTCCTCCGACGGTAGAGACTCAGAGGGAGAGAGCAGAGCTGCTGCAGGCACAGTATGCAAAGTGCAAGGAGAATATTGCAACTCTTAGTCATCGTGTTTGGGAACTCAAGAAGAGGAAAAACATGTACGATATACTGAAGGAAGAAGTGGCGGAACTACGGGAAGAGCTTCGAGAAGCCAAGAGGAACCGTAGGAATTAGACTGTTGTATCTTCTTACTGCTTTCATTTGATGTCAGAAATGTTTTAAATTCAATGTATAAAGTTTGGAATTCAATGAAATGAAAAGTTGATTTAAATTCATGCTTTCTACTTCGAATTTAATGGATCTTTTGCATCAGAATATGGTCGGAAGAAGAGCTAGAAACAGAGAAGGTCTGGACTTGGAAACGGAGCTAGCGAGGGTCTATCAGATACTCAATGCCGTTTCCATGTATCAGAACCAAGGGAGAGTGCCTGTGAATCCAATACCCGAAGCAATCAAACTCGTGGAATCATTCAAGCCGATGAAACCACCCGTATTTGAGGGGAAGTCAGACCCTGACACGGCTGACAACTGGATCCGACAGGTAGAGACTATCTTCGAACTCTTGGAGACTCCGGAGGGCAGTAAGGTGAAGTTGGCTGTGCTGCAGTTCGAGAAGGATGCGGCTGTGTGGTGGCAGTCGATGAAGCGGACGATAAGAGATATTGTTCCTGGCTAGGAGGAATGCTTGGAGGAGTTCCACAGTCATTATTTCCCATCAGACGTCCAGGAGAAGAAGGCCATGGAATTTCTGGCGCTGCAGCAGGGCGGCATGTTGGTTAGGGAGTATGAAACAAGGTCCACTCAACTCTCGAGGTATACATCCGAACTGGTGATGGATGAGGCGAAGAAGGCTCGAAAGTTCGAGCATGGTTTGAGGCCAAGTCTGTGATCCAAGATGATACCCCTCGGTATCAGAAGGTTTGACAAGTCAGTCAAACGAGCTGCAGCCACTAAGGCGGACATGGAGCAGTTCCATACTGTTCAGAATCGGAGGAACAACTGGAATATTGGGAAGAGGCCCGCAGTTTCTGGCCATTTCAGGGGACAGTCATCAGCTCAAAGGCTCAAACCGACGGGAGTGAATGCTGTCAATATAGTTGGGAGACCCGAAAATAATTGGGTGAGACCTCCTGTGGTGACTTGCTTCAATTGTGGTGAGACAGGATATTACAAGTCTCAATGCCCCAAGCCGCAGATTGTCACCCGTAGTGGACCAACACAGCAAGTTGGGAAGAAGCCGTATCAGCAGGGCGAGTATTTGCCTTGACTGAAGCTGACGCTGATGAGGTGGATCACGTCATCAATAGTACGAGGGAGGATGTTTAGGAGTGTTTTCTGTTGTTTCTCTTTTTTCTGCTTTATATAGTGAACTGTTATGTAACGAGTGTCTGTTATGTAGCAGGAGAACTTATTTTGAATGGAAAGAAAGCTGTTATTTTGTTCGATACTAGGTCCTCACACACTTTTGTATCACCTAAGTTTGCTAAAGTTTTGGGAGTTGAACCGAAAGTCTTTCCAGGCAAGGTCTTAGCAGTAGTTACTCCGTCAGGGGAGACTTTAACCACTGATTGGTACTATGCGGACTGCGAGATCGAGATTGGGGGCAGAATTTTTGGGATTGATCTGATCGAGCTGAATGTCTTGGGAGTCGATGTTATCATTGGCATTGATTGGATGTCGGTGTACAGTGCAAGCATCGAGTGTAAGTCCAAGGAAGTAACAGTGAAGGCTCCAGGTGGTCCTGAAGTCACTTTCCAAGGGAAGAAGAGCTGTTCTGGGCTGGTAGCAGCTATCAGCAAGAAGGTGATTCCTGTAGAGGTGCAGCAAATTCCTGTGGTTCGGGATTATCTGACTGTGTTCTTAGAAGATTTGCCTGGGTTATCCCCGCATCGTGATGTGGAGTTCAGCATCACTATTCAGCCAGGGAGTGCACCCATTTCCAAGGCATCATATAGGATGGCGCCTGTGGAGCAGGATGAGATCAAATGGCAGATTGAGGAACTATTGGAGAAAGGCTTTATTCAACCAAGTGCATCTCCTTGGGGAGCACCGGTGCTGTTGGTAAAGAAGAAGGATGGTTAGATGAGAATGTGCATCGATTACCGA
This sequence comes from Hemerocallis citrina, assembly GCA_017893485.1. Lineage (NCBI taxonomy): Eukaryota > Viridiplantae > Streptophyta > Magnoliopsida > Asparagales > Asphodelaceae > Hemerocallis > Hemerocallis citrina. The sequence goes on along the minus strand of CM030364.1, from coordinate 111,517,152 downwards.
GAGCTAAATAAGGTCACTATTCAGAACAAGTATCCTATTCCCCGAATTGACGACCTGTTCGATCGTCTACAAGGAGCAGCTGTTTTCTCCAAAATAGATCTTCGATCAGGACACCATCAGGTTTGAGTAAAGACTGAAGATGTGCATAAGACTACGTTCAGAACTCAACACGGGCATTACGAATTCTTAGTTATGTCGTTTGGAGTGACGAATGCACCTGCAATCTTCATGGATATGATGAACAGAGTTCTCAAGCCGTTTATTGATTCTTTTGTTGTGGTGTTTATCAACGATATCTTTGTGTACTCCAAGTCGGAGGAGGAGCACACGGAGCATCTAGCAGCAGTTTTGAAGAAGCTTCAGGAGCATGGGTTGTATGCTAAGTTATCTAAGTGCGATTTCTGAAAATCTGAGGTGGCATTCCTAGGTCACATCCTTTCTAAGGAGGGAGTGGCAACTGATCCGCAGAAGATAGAGGCGGTGAAGGATTGGGCAAGGCCTATTACAGTAAAGAAAATCAGGAGTTTTCTTGGGTTAATTGGATACTACAGGAGGTTTATTTAGGGCAATGCTCAGATCGCCGTGCCGCTCATTGGTCTGACCAAGAAGAATGTGAACTTCAAGTGGATGTGTAACTCCCTGTTCCAGTAGTACGTATTTTACTACGTAAATTTTTGTACTTCAATTTTCAGATCAGTTTTATTTTTCTCTTTGGACTCTTTATCTAAAGCCAGAATATTTTTCTGATCAATTCTATAATTTTGTGATTTTTCGATTAGAGTTTAAATACAAATTTTAAACCGTGATTAATCCTAATCCTAATACTAATCCTAATCCTAATCCTGCCTAACCCTACACCTTATTTTCCACTACCCTACTACTCCTAATCCTCTCCAATCCGTCAACCCCCTCTCCACATTTTTCTACACCTCCACCACATTTTTCAACACCCCACCACATTTTTCTACACCCCTCCACATTTTTCAACCCCCCACCACATTTTTCAACACCCCATCTCTTTCTCCCCTAATTTTCTACACACACACACATCAGTAACATCCCATCTCATGCATGCATACATGCATGCATTCACACCTCCCTTCCCTTCTATATATATACACACACACCTCACTCTCTACATCCCATTCTTCTTCATTTTTCCTTCTTCTCTTCCTCTGCCTCCTTCACACCCGAGAGCAAGCAACGCCCAAGCTCCACTTCACATTCTACCTTCGAGCCAACGACTCCGCTTCTACGATCCCGTGAACCCCGAAAAATAACCCGACGCCGCGCCACCTTGTTGTTGTCGTCGCTCACCGTTGCTACCGTTAGCTACCGTCTTGCCGCCATTCTTACCACCGTTGTGCCGCCGTCCGTTGCCGACGTCGCATCTTTCCGTGGTTAACACTACCACTGAAATCGTCACGTTATAAGGCAAGTACCTTGTACACTCTTTTTGTTCTCGTACAAGCATTTTCCTTTGACTCGTGGCAAGTAGTCTAGTTATCATCATATTTTATTGTCAAACTCTGTTCTAGTCACTGGTTCCATGCTATATCAACTCAAGAGTGAACCGTTAACACATTTCGAATCGTGTTATCGAATATCGAATATTCAACCTTACTATCTCTAAAATTTATTGACCTTGCACTAATAATTTGACCATGCTCCCAATACTAGATTGAAGATTGTCTACATGGAAATCGTAGCCTATCGAGTCCCGAATACAGAACATCTTACGGTTTCTCAATCGGATGTATAGATTGTGAGATATCGCGATTTTAGTACTGACATATCATGAATTCCTGAACCTGCACGGGATTACTAACGGTATCTTGTACTGAGAATTTGACCATCTTCCCGACACTGGATCGAAAAACTTTCTACATGAAAATTGTAGCCCTTTGAGTCTAGATATCCGAAACATCCTACAGTTTCTCAATCCGATGTACAGATTGTGAGATATCGCAGTTTTAGTATTGTGACTCCGAATTTCCAGAATGCGCGCGAAACATCGAAACCAGCGAAGAATGAAATTGTACGCATAGCTACTGTCTTTAGAATGTATCGTGTGAATATGCGTTGGAACCGGAAGAGAGTCTACTTTCTAGAATCTCTGACGGAATCAGATTTACTTTTCTGTAACAACGGGAAAATAAATTTGAATGCAGATATGTCAAGTTGTCTAAAAATTCATCTATACATTTTTGCATATAAACCCGTTATTTTTCATATTTAATGAACTGAATGTATTATTGTTCTTGTAATAATAACTTGCATAGATATAATAGGTTGATAGAATGTATTTTATACCACTTGATAATTCTATAATAACTACTCTCGATACATGTACTCTTTTTACGTCTCATGTCCATGATTACTGTCCTTGATATTTTCCTTGATTAAACTATTTGATTACACCGTTCCACTAGTCGTATCAAATGCATGTTCCTAATTAATTATAAAAGAATAACAAGCCGGGGTTATAAGGGTACGGCTTAATAGTGGACAATATAGGAGAGTATACTCGGAAGGGGGCCCGTGTTTCCCGAAATAGTGATTCTTGATTCTTGATTACACAATTCTTGATTACATAATTCTCGATTACATGATTCATGATTACATGTCTTGATACTATCACTGGAAGACCCGAGTACATAATCCTATAGAATTCACTACTTAAGTCTAAACGTCACATGATTGATATGCACCGAACTTGTGGTATGGGACATAGGATTACGTGCATTAGATAAGTTAATAAAACAGATAAACTCAAGATTTTCACTAAGCATGATTCTTGATTACAAGATTCTTGATTATATGATTCTTGATTACATGACTCTTGATTACAAGACTTTGATTACATGATTCTTAATTACATAATTCTTGATTACATGACTCTTGATTCTTGATTACATGATTCTTGATTATATGACTCTTGATTACATGACTCTCGATCCTTGATTACATGATTATCGATTAACTGAACCTAGGTTATCAATTGCTTATATCTTGAAGTCTAGAATACACTAGTTACAGTTATTACTTACATGATCATATTGTCCCAGTTCCTTGCTTACTTCTATATTGTATTTGTACTTCTACTTCTTGTTTCTCTCATGTTATATCTTGTTATATTACCCCTTTTTACTGCTTGTTGCTACTTGCTGCCCGAAACTTGCTCTAACGGGAACTTTTCTGTTTTTCTTTGAGTTAATAATTATACAGGTACTGATGGACCCGACAAGCAGACTCTCTAGATGATCGTTGCTGCTTCCTTACTACTTCATGTTGTTTTTCTTCCAGTCGCTATTTTATCTAGTTGTTATAGCGAACTGCTTACAATATTATTTTAATTCTGGCACCTTGTACTCCCGGGCATCTTGACCCGATGTTGATGTATTATCTGGATGATGATTATTTTATTTTCAGCTCATGTGATCATTATATTTGTTTGCGTAAATGTGTTATAAATATCTTGTTGAGCTTATAATTGTACAGATTATGGATGATGTATATCATTCGCTGGACCTCAGTTGCGTGCCTGTATTTCCGTATAGTGGGAAGCGGGGCGTGACAGGATGAGCAGTGCAAGACAAGCTTTCAGGAGTTGAAAGAGAGGCTGACTACTACTCCCATTTTAGCTTTGCCCAGAGCAGGTGTTGAGTATGATGTCTACAACGATACTTCACATCATGGGCTTGGTTGTGTCTTAATGCAAGAAGGAAAAGTGATCGCTTATGGGTCCAGGCAACTAAGACCGCATGAAAAGAATTATCTGACTTATGATTTGAAGTTGGCTGCGATTATCTTCGCCTTAAAGCAATGGAGACATTACGTGTATGGTAAGAAGCTGAACATGTACACGGACCACAAAAGCTTGAACTACATCTATCAGCAGAAGGATCTGAATCTGAGGCAACAGAGATGGCTGGAAGTACTTGAGGAAATTCGTCCTGAGATTAAGTACCATCCTAGGAAGGCTAATGTTGTTGTTGATGTACTTAGCCGTAAGAGCAGTCTGGCTAGTTTGATTACAACTCAGAGGCAGCTTGCAGAGGAGTTGGATCGGGCTGGTATTGAAGTTGTTCTGCAAGGCTTGGGATCATCTTTAGCTCAGTTGAGGCTTCAACCAATGCTGAATGAAAGGATTATCGTAAGTCAGAAGGACGATGCAGAGACTCAGAAGATGAAGGAACAGGTTGGTGCTGGTAAGTTATCCGAGTTTCAAAAAGGAATGAAGTGTTGTGGTTTGGAGAGGGGCTGTGTGTTCCGGATCAAGCAGAATTACGGGAGAGCATTCTTCTGGAGGCACATGCTACTCTTTTGTCTGTATATCATGGGAGTACCAAGATGTACAGGGACATTAAGTAACATTTCTGGTGATCAGGTTTGAAGCGAGATGTGGCCGAGTTTGTGGCGAGGTGTGAGATTTATCAGCAGGTCAAAGCCGAGAATCAGAAACCCGAAGGTCTATTGTAACTGTTATCTATTCCGGAATTGAAGTGGGATAACATCCATATGGATTTCATCACGGGTTTGCCCAAGAATTCAAAGGACAATGATGTAATTTGGGTCATAGTCGATCGACTAACCATGTCCGCTCACTTCTTGGCAATGAAACTCACTTCGTCGATGGAAAAGTTGGCTGAGCTGTATGCTGGAGAGATCGTCAGGCTTCATGGTGTTTCGTTAACCATTGGGTCTGATCGAGATGCGCAGTTTACTTTGCATTTTCGGAGGAGTCTTCAGACAGCTCTGGGTACCAAGATGGATTTTAGCACTGCTTTTCATCCGCAGACCGATGGGCAGACCGAGAGAGTCAACCGTATTTTGAGGATATTCTTCGGTTTTGCGTACTAGACTTTGGGGGCAGTTGGGAAAGGCATTTAGCGCTGGTGGAATTTGCCTACAACAACAGTTTTCAAACTAGTATTGGGATGGCATTGTACGAAGCTCTGTATGGTAGGAAGTGCAGAACACCAGTTTGTTGGTTCGAAGTTGGGGAACGACAGTTGTTTGGGCCTGAGATTGTGCAACAGACCTCTGAAAAGATCGATTTGATTAGGAAGAGGTTGGTGGATGCTCAGAGTAGGTAGAAGAGCTATGCAGACAACCGGAGGAGGGACCTTGAGTTTGAGGTTGGTGACTTTGTCTTTCTGAAGGTTTCACCTAGCAAAGGTGTGATTCGCTTCGGCAGAGGTGGGAAGTTGGCCCCGAGGTTCATAGGCCCGTACAAGATATTGAAACGGATTGGGAAAACTGCTTACCGGTTGGAGTTGCCGGAAGATTTGTCTCAGGTGCACAATGTCTTTCATGTGTCTATGCTGAGAGGGTACATTCCAAATCCTTGTCACCATTTGCCCGAAGTACCAAAGGGTTTGCAATTGGATCTGAGTTACATTGAGCTCCGGTTGAGATTGTCGATCGTCGAGAGAAAGTCTTGAGGAACAAGATGATACCAATGGTCAAAGTAGTCTGGAGAAACCAGTTGGTTGAAGAGGGTACTTGAGAATGTGAGGAGAGGATGATGAAAGATCATCCTGAGCACTTTGTGTGATTTTTATCTTCTTTTCTTTCCTTTTCTTATCTCTCTGTTGTATTCCTGTTTCCTCACTCTTTAAGTGTAGTTCAGGGGACAGAACTATTCTAAGGAGGGAGTGTTGTAACACCCTAAATTTCTATTTATGTAGAGTTTGTGATTTTACGTGTTTTACACGTATAATTTCATATGTATATTTTCTTTTATAAAAATATTTGTTTATAGCATGAACAAGAAATTGTTCCTTTTATTTTCCAAAAAAAAGACCATTTTAAAAGCTTAATTGAATTCTAGGCCTAATTGTCTCTTTTTAGCCCATCTTAATTAATTAATTAATTAAATTAGTAGAGCCCATGGTTAATTGGCCCATTAGTGAGCCCATTTAACTTAATTTCTCTTTTTACTAATTTAACTTGTAGTGTAGACAAGTTTAGTGAACAATTAATTAATTCACATGAACAAACTTGTAAAAAGGGGATACTAGTTGGCATGTGCATGCACTAGAGTGTGCATTGTGCACTTTTGTACCTAGGCTGGATAATGCATGGGAGAGTGGGAGAGATGGGAGAGGTGGAGAGTTGGTTGCTTCATCATGGGTAGTTTCTATAACTCCCTAGTTCATCTAGACCCTTGATACCTAACCATTTGGACTCATCCTAGCCCTCCATTCACCCTCAAAATTTGTATAAATACCCCCCCCCCCCTACACTCTTCATTCTCACACTTAAAAATTTTGAAAAGAAAAGAATAGAAAGAAAGAAAAGAAAGGCAATTTAGAGAGACAAAAGATTGAGTAGATTGTGAGTTCAAAAGGTTGAGTGCTAGTGTGTGTTCTTCAACCCTAGAAGTGGCCGGATTTTACAAGGAGCAAGGGTGACCCTCGGGTTGCATTACAAGAAAGGAGGAGAAGTCAACTTGGTGGCTCGATCTAGGAGGAGAAGGCTTCACTTGTTCATTGTAGGAGATCCCTAGGAGTTTTGTTTGATTTTCTCTCCATTAGACGTGGGTGATTCTCATGCTTCTAATTTAGACATCATGCTAGGGTTTGAATTGATATAATTTCTAAAGAGAAACTAAGTAATTTAGCCTCATGTTTGCCTATTTAGAGATGAAAAATTGTAGATAAGAAAATGCTTGACCAATTGATTGATTAGTTGATAAAATTGTGAAATAATGTGCTAGAATCTATCACGTTTTTGAAATATGCTTTATTGATAAAGTTGTGCTTATGAAACGAATGATTGATTAAATGCAACATGAAAATTTGATTGTCTAATTTTATGCAACACCAATGTAGAAAGATAAAAACTTGTGTTCTAAAAATAATCTTTTGTGGAAACCTTGATTAGGAATAATGTGAATTTGTGATTCTTGTTTTTCACTATCGAAAATACATCCATGATTTACTCTAAATAGCAACCTGGTGCAATCGACAGTCGACCGAATTAGAGTCGACAGTCGACTGTCAAGTAAAAAATTTCGAATTTTAGTCACAGAACAGTCGACCTACTTTACTTTTACAGTCGACTGCCCGGATTATTTGTTTTCGAGTTTAAATTTTCACAGAATAGTCGACCTACTGTACTTTTACAGTCGACCGCCCTGATTATTTGTTTTCGAGTTTAAATCTTCACAGAACAGTCGACCGACCATATTTTACAGTCGACTTCCCTGATTATGTGTTTTCGAGCTTTAGAATCTTACAGAACAGCCGACTGGCCATGTTTAACAGTCGACTTCCTTGAAGTTCAAATAAATTTCATGAGATAATTTTCTATAACCTTTGGCCTCGTATAAATGAGAATTTGAGACTACTTTTGCAAGAAAGAACTTATTATAAGTTGTTAGTTTAAATTGTCTTTGGATAAAGAAAAAATAAATGCATTGCTTAAAAGAATTTTTGAAATGAGACTTGGTATTGGAAAAAAAATTGATAGTGTGAATTTGGGTTTTAGTATTGATAAAGTGAGAATAAAAGAATTTTGAATGTGACAAGTTAGAAAATGAATTCATTTGTCTTATGCATGAAATTGTACATGAAAGTGAAATAAAATGTCGTGGTGAATTATGAAAGATCTTATGAATATGAATACTCAAATGCTATGAACATGAAATGGAATTAAAAGCTAGAGGGTAACTAAGCCTTATACCGGCATTGAATTAATACTTCTGAGAAGAGATATTGAAAAGAAAAGACCAAGTTTTGGTCGTATTGTTGAATTGATGATTAAGACCGGTATAGAGGAAATGCTGACTCGAGAGTATTGATTTTATTCATGATTCAATAACTAAGAATTAGATAAATAGTGAAGATGTGATGAAAGTAAGAAAAACACGAGTATGAGGGCATCGAAGCTACGATGTGAGAGTATTCACAGGCCGTTTACACGATGCGTCGTGTCATGACATGGATACGTCTCAAGGAGTTCGTACAGCAGGCAACGCTTGTAAGGTATTTGGTGACTGCGGGTGGTGTCATGTCCCATGACGGAGCCTGAATTGTCCACAGGCTGTCTACACGATGTGTCATGTCATGACGTGAGATTTCCCTCCAGGCAGTCTGGACATGAGCTCGTAACTCATAGAACATCTAGGTACTTACTGTGGTTACCATAGTAGTTTAAAGTCATGGCGAGGGATTGAACTCTACAAGATGAAGAACGATTAAGGGCTTGCCCTCAGACCTATGTAGTATGGGATGCATAGAATCCGAACAGCTGTGCATTAGTGTCATGTAATATAAATAATTGCATTCAGGACTAAGTGCACAGCACAACACGATATCAATAGAATAGTCCCTTTGTAGTTTTGTTTGTGATCAAGTCTGTGGTTTGTTTAAGTAATTGAGAATTGTTATACTGTTCGGCATAGAGAGGATAGCCGTGTATAATATTTCATCGGTTGTAAGCAAATGACATGCCCGCAGTTTCTATGCAGGATAAAGTGATTAGCAAGACTAAAGTTTGCATGATGCTTAAAGAATGATTCAAGTGTTGTTACATTTCATTCATGTAATTGTTGTAACTTTGCTTCTGCTATTTAAAAATGTAACTCTTAAATAATAAAAGTTTTTATTTCCTTGTAAAATTGTACAAAGAGAAGTGTAAAGATCTTGTGGAACTTCGAATTTAGTATGTTTTGGAATTCGGGGTGTTACACATTGAGATGAGGCACCTTGAGGAGAGGACTCGTGAAGTGCCACCCGAAGGCGAGGAGTCCTGCCCCTCAATGGCCGTTAGCCAAGACTTGAGGCTCAAGTTCCTTCATCACTCTCTATTCGAGGTGAGATCCGAGAGGGACGAGTTGAAGAACGTGGTGCTTGAGAAGAGTCTGGAGGCAGCGTATCTTCGAAGGACTATCTCCGATGTTTCGCATGGGGCCAGTTCGAACCGATTGCCTCGCTTGATGATCAGAGTGACAAATGACTCACTCGACGAGCGCGTCGTCAGGTTGGAGGCAAAGAATCTACGTCTACGACGGCTTTCCGAGGGGAGCAATGTTAGAAGCACTTCCTACCCTCGGGATGAGTACACTCAAGGAAGGTCATTCGACGAGTTGGCACTTCATTCGCCTCCCGTCTTGCGAAATCCCGGGGACGTCCAAAGTGGAGTGGCCGGCTCATCGAGCGGAGCATCTGTCAGGGCGACTGTTAGGCTCTTGGGTGTCGACGACGTGACTCGGCTCGCTGGCTTAGAGACCTCTGTGGAAATGAGGCGACAGCAACACAACACTCGCCGTCCCCGCGTTTCACTTAATAGAAGCATCCCACTACCTAGGAGGGGCTAGGGCGAAATTTTGTAATCTCAGTCTGTCTTATATGAGTTTTTGGTTTAGAATAAGACTCGCATCTCGAACAAGACTTGTATCTCTAATTTTGATGAAATAATGTATGAGTTTTTGGTCTAGAGTTAGACTTGTATCTTAAATCTTGATGAAATATTACATCGCATCTTTCGAGTTTCTTCTGAGAGTTTGTGTCTCACCAATATTCGCAAGAGTATCAACAGTTGCAGGAGCAATTCCGAATGGTGAGCTACTTTGTACTTGCTCGTTCGCAAGCAGCTAAAGCGGCATCGAACCAAGTATTGGACTCTGAACTTACCGTTAAGAGTGTATCAGCAGTTGTAGAAGCAATTCCGAATGGTGAGCTACTTTGTACTCGCTCGTTCGCAAGTAGCTAAAGCGGCATCGAACCAAGTGTTGGACTCCCAACTTGTCGCTAAGAGAGTATCAACAGTTGTGGGAGCAATTCCGAATGGTGAGCTACTTCGTACTCGCTCGTTTGCAAGTAGCTAAAGCGGCATCAAACCAAGTGTTGAACTCCGAACTTGTCGTTAATAGAGTATCAAAAGTTGTAAGAGCAATTCCGAATGGTGTGTTACTTTGTACTCGCTCGTTTGCAAGTAGCTAAAGTGGCATCGAACCAAGTGTTGAACTCTGAACTTGTCGTTAATAGAGTATCAAAAGTTGTAAGAGCAATTCCGAATGGTGTACTACTTTGTACTTGCTCGTTCGCAAGTACCTAAAGCGGCATCGAACCAAGTGTTGGACTCCGAACTTGTTGTTTGAGAAAGTTTGTGCTTGGTAAAAGAACATTAAGACAGTAGTTTTTTCTGAGAAAGGAAATTGATTTTTATTAAAAATGAGTTCTAAGTGGCTGCTTTTGAGTTGCAAGCCATTATTACATTTGCAAAAACAAACTAAATAAGAAAGAAACAACTTGCAAATGCTCTAGAGCTAGCTAGAAGTTGCTTGGAGCGGTGTTTTAAGACCCTCTTGGTACTTCAATATGTCGCGCATTCCATGTCCTTGGCACTCTCTTGCCCCCTGGGTCTTCAAGTTGATACATGCTCGGTCGGACAACTTTGGAGATCCTGTGTGGTACTTCCCAATTAGGTTCTAGCTTGCCTTTCTTGCTTGGAAAAGAAACTGATAGCTTTCTGAGCACTAGATCTCCTTCTTGGAGATTAGTAGGGTGGACTCTCTTGTTGTAGGACTGTTCAATCCTACGCTGATAGATCTCTTGCCGGATGGAGGATCTCTCGCGAATCTCATCGATGAGGTACAAGTTACTGCGAAGTAGGTTCGCGTTTTGCTCTTCGTTGTAGGCTATCAAGCGGAGGGAAGGTAGACCGACCTCTAGTGGGATGAAAGCTTAGGACCCATAAGTGAGGTTGAAGGGAGATTCTCCTATGGGGGTCCTCTTAGTAGTGCGGTAGCTCCAGAGCACATTGGGGAGTTGCTCTACCCATAAAACCTTAGCTGACTTATCCAGTCTCTTTTTTAGGCCGGAGAGAATTTGACGATTGGCATTCTCTGCCTGACCGTTGGATTATGGGTGGGAGATCGAGGAGAATCGTTGTTGGATACCAAGGTCTGCGCACAAAGTGCGAAAGCTGCTCCTGTGAATTGAGTCCCACTGTCTGTAACCAAGATTCGAGGCACACTGAATCTGCAGACAACGTTTTCCAATAGAAATGCTGAAATCTATTCTCTTTGATTGTCGCTAGAGGCTCGACTTCAATCCATTTAGAGAAATAGTATATTGCCACAACAAGGAACTTCAGCTGGCCCGGCGCTGGAGGGAAAGGCCTGAGCAGGTCCATTCCCCACATTGCAAAAGGGGTTGGACTGGATAAAGAGGAGAGTTGGGCTTGAGGTAAGCGGCGAATTGTTGAGAATTTTTGGCAAGGGCCGCATTGGCGAACGTGTTGTTCGGCATCGCTAAGGAGAGTGGGCCAGAAGTATCCATAATTCAAGATTTTGCGGGCGATGGACCTTGCTCTCAAGTGAGCGCCACACATCCCTTCATGGACCTCCTTCAAAGCATACTGGGCTTCCTCGGGGGAGACACATCTCAAGTAGGTTCTACCGTCTACTTGAGTTTAGGAGCGTTTGTACATGACCCCCTCGTTGAGTGTGTACCGCTCGGTTTTGGTTCGGATCTTTCGAGACTCTTTAGGGTCTAAAGGGAGGATCCCATCTTTGAGGAACTCGAGCAGGGGCCTCATCTAATTCTCCCCGAGCTCCAGGGGCAGCGTCTCCACCGGCTCTGGATCTTCTTCCTCGATGCTGGGTCTCAAGAGAACTTCTATTAAGAAGATTTGTTGGAGCCCCTGGAGGGAAGGGGAAGCTAGGTTTGAGAGGGCATTCGCTTGCACATTCTCTTCTCCGGGGATTCGCTGGAGGTGTGCATCTTCGAAAGATACCAGCAGTTCTTTGACCTTGGCCAAGTATTTGGCCATGCGACCGTCTTGTGCATCTTATTCCCATGATACCTGGTTCACTACCAGCTACGAGTCACTGAATATCTTGACGCGCTTGGCCCCGGCCTTACGAGCCATACACAGGCCAGCAATAAGGGCTTCATATTCAGCCTCGTTGTTGGACGCCCGAAAGCTGATACTGAGTGAGTATTGAAGGACGAAATCATCAGGGCTAGTCAGGATGACCCAGCTCCACTCCCATCGGCGCACGAGGACCCATCCACATATACAGTCCAGAACGGGGATTCCTCTATCGCTTTGCTGGCGTCGAGGATTGTGCTCTCTACTAAGAACTCCGCTAGGGCTTGGGCCTTGATAGCGGTTCGGAGCTGGTAGCTGATATCATGCTGGCTCAAGTAGATGGACTACTTCATAAGGCACCTCGAGGTATTGGGCTTGTAGAGAACTTGTTTGAGCGGCTGATCGGTAAGAACGACCACCAGTGAGACTGGAAGTAGAGGCAGAGTTTTTAGGATGCCATGACCAACGCATATGCCATCTTTTCTAGCTCTGGATAACAAAGTTTGGCATCCCTGAGGGCCTTACTCACATAGTAGATGGGCTTCTGCACCTTATCTTCTTCTCTTACCAGAACAGCGCTGAGAATCTTCTCTGAAGTGGCAAGATATATGTACAGGACTTCCCCGGGCTTTGGCTTACTCAAGAGTGGAGGGTGGACTAAATAGGCCTTGAGCTGATCAAAGGAATCTTGCTGCTGTTGCCCCCACTCAAAGCCTTTAGCCTCTCTGAGCGCTTTGAAGAACGGGAGACATTTTTCTCCAGACATGGAGAGAAAATGCCCTATGGCCGCAAGGCGTCCGGTGAGTCTCAGCACGTCTTTAACATTGGAAGGGAGAGCCATGTTGAGTATGGCCTGAATCTTCTCAGGTTTGGCTTCTATGCCTCTTTCGCTGACTATGAACCCAAGGAATTTGCCAGATGAGACGCCGAAGGCACACTTGTTTAGGTTCAGTTTCATATCGTGTCTCCTCAACACATTAAAAGTCTCTTGAAGATCAGAAACATGATCCGATTTGCTGACGCACTTTATCAACATGTCATCTACGTAGACTTCCATGTTCCAGCCGATCTGTTCCCTGAAGACCTTGTTAACAAGGCGCTGATAGGTGGCACCGGCGTTCTTGATCCTGAAGGGCATGACCCGGTAGCAATATAGACCGTGGTCGGTGATGAAAGAGGTCTTCGGAATATTTGGAGGGAACATCCTGATCTGGTTGTACCCGGAAAATGCATCCGTGAAACTTAAGAGTTCGTGGCCTGAGGTTGCATCAATTAGGGCACCAATGCTCAGGAGTGGGAACAGATCTTTGGGGTAGACTTTGCTCAGATTCGTGAAGTCAACGCAGATCCTCCAGCTCCCGTTGACTTTTTTGAGCATCACGACATTGGACATCCATTCGGGATAGTTGACCTCCTGTATGAACCAAGCCTTCAATAGTTTCTTAACATCGTCTTTGATAGCTGCTGGCGCTCGGGAGCGAATTTGCGTCGCTTTTGCTGAACAGGTCTGGCCCCCGAAGCAACACTAAGGTGGTGCATGAGGAGCTCTTCGGAGATTCCTTGCATGTCAGTTGCGGTCCAAGTGAATAAATCGCGATTACCCCTTATACATTGGATGATGTCTTCTTTGATTGGAGGGGGAAGGACCTTACTAATTTGGAATGTCCGGGCCAAATCTCCTTTTGAGAATGCTACTTCTTCCAACTCATCGACCGGCTCTGAGATGGTCTGACTACTTCCTTGTGGGAGTTCGAGGGCTGCTAGGGAAAGGACCGGCCCTCCTACCGATGTCATGTAGCATTTGCGAGCTGCCTCTTGGCTCCCCCTGACTTCTCCCACTCCTATTGCGGTGGGAATTTCATCTTCATGTGGTAGGCTGAGGGTATAGCTTGGAGAGCAGCTAGGCCCGGTCAGCCCATGATGACATTGTAAGTGGCCTTCACATCCACCACCATGAAATCCATCGACTCGGTTCGGGTGATTGGAGTTTTGCCAGCGGTTATGTCGAGAGTTATGACACCCTCGATCATCACCGGCACCCCTATAAACCTGTGGAGAATGTAGCCGGAGGGCTTGAGTCGATCCCTGGATAGCTTAAGACCCTGGAAGGCCTTTAGAAAAAGAATATTGATAGAACTGCCGTTGTCTACTAGGACTCAGCACACATCCAAGTTGGCCATATGGAGGTTTATTACCAGTGCATCACAATGGGGCGTTCGGACGCCCTCCAAATCTCTATTTGAAAAAGTGATAGGGATCCCAAGGCCCTTGGGGGGAGGATGGTTCTGCACGGAATTTACTTCCCGGACGAAGGCTTTTCGGGAGGAGTTCAAATTTCCCCCATTGGGCCTCTGTGTATGAGATGTAGGACGGCTTCTGCTTCGGAGTCTGGTATTTCCGCGTGCCGCTCGGTTCACTTATTAGCCCCCTGGGGGGCAGAGGAGGATCTTCCCTGTCTTTTCTTACGAACCTAGAAAGTTGCCCTCTCTGAATAAGGGCCTCGATCTCATATTTTAGGGCCCAACAGTCATCTGTATCGTGCCCGTGGTCCCTGTGGAAGCGGCACCATTTGTCCTTATTCTTCTTTTTGCTCGGTGTGTTCATCTTTGGAGGTGGTGGGAGGAGACCCTCTTTCCCGACTTCCATCAGGATGGTTGAGACACTCGCGTTGAGTGGTGTGAACTTCTCGAAGCGGGGAGGAGGGCGACGCTGGCCTCCATTATCTTTCTGGAGCTTCTTAGCTACTTCTTCTTCAGTGCCCTTCCGTTTGTTTCCGATGGACGATCCTTTAAGAGTGGGGCGGGTGAGAGCCTCTTCCGCCCGAATGTATTTCTCACTCCTAAGCAGGAGTTCTGAGAAATCTCGGGGAGGCTTTTTGGCAAAGGAGGCCCTGAGGTTGTCGTTACTGACATTGGATTGGAAGGCAGGGGAGGCCACGGACTGGTCTAGGGAGGTGATGGATCGGGCCTCGGTGGTGAAATGTTTAACATAGTCTCTTAGCCGCTCGCCCTTCCTTTGATGGAGCAATAGCAAAGAGGTGCTCGTCTTTTCAGCACAACGGCTGCTCACGAAGTGAGTAAGGAATAGCCCTTCGAATTTATCGAAGGAGAAGATGGAGGCCGGGGCTAGTTGTGAGTACCATTCTCTTGCTGGCCCCGTCAGCGTGGTCGGGAATGTTTTACAAAGAAGCGCGTCTGATGCCTGGTGGATCATCATGAGAGTTTTAAAACTATCGATGTGGTCAGTGGGGTCGGACTCTCCGTTGTATGACTCAAAATAAGGGGGCTTGAAGTTCTCTAGGACTGGTGCTTCCATTATGGTTCGGGAGAACGGAAGCCTGCTGGGGCGGAAACTCTTCGCCCGTTGTTCCCCTTCTCTGTCACGTCGGCCAAGGCGCCTCTCCATTTCGTGGAGACAGCGGTAGACCAAATCTACCCTTCGGTCATATCTTGCTGAGCCCCGGGACTCGTCCTCATGCGGAAGTGGACTAGGAGTGCGGCGGTAATAGCTTGGGTAGGTTGAGGACTGGGAGTGTGGTGCCGATAGCTCGGGGTAGGTTGAGGACTGGGAGTGTGGCGCAGATAGCTCGGGGTAGGTTGAGGACTGGGCGCCCGCTAATCGTGGTTGGGAACGACATTGAGGGCCCTCAGGATTGCTTCTTGAAACTGTTGGAATTCTGCCCTTGTGACAAGTGCCTCCCGCTCTCGGTGGTCCCATGGGGCAGGTCGATCGGTTGGAGAGCGGCTCCTCCTTTGACGACGCTGGGTGACTCTTTCCTTCTCCTGGGAGAGTTAGATCTTCTACGGTCTGGTCACAGGGTGATCGGGCTCTAGGGGACCGCATCGCTGGACCCCTTTGATGTTCACGATGGGGAATCCCATCAAGCGTCCTCCTCTCATCCAAGCGGGTCGAAGATCTATCCCGTATTTCTGATTGAAAATAATGTGCTTGAGATCCTTCAGCATTGGGGGACTGTGAGAGGCCATGGAGTCGGATGAGGGGTTATGTATCGACACAGTCATGATGAGGAGGTTGCCCCTGTGACTTCGACGGGAGGGTCCTGCAGAAACCCCTTGAGGCTCTTGAGGAGCCTACTGGGGCTGAGGTTGCTAAGGAAGGGGCCGTCCAGGCTGCGGTTGCTGGACGGATTGAGGAAGAGGCTGTCCAGGCTGCGGCTGTTGGACTTGCTGAGCAGGTTAAGGGGGGACCTCCTGGAGTGAAGGAGAGAAGGAGCGAGAGTGACTCTGCAATTAGAGACCGTCGTCTTCCCCTTCTTTGGAGGCATAACTTGAAACTACTTTCGCGGATGAAATAGGGCTTGATTGCTTTTCGAGTTTTCCCACTGACGGCACCAATCTGTTGCTGCTGATTTTGGTGTGGGAGCAAACAAATGAATTTGTGGATTCTTGAAGGAAATAAGTAAGCAAACCTGTTGACTTTCACCGGCGTTTAACTGGTTTCTTGCCGCCGCCGTGAACCTGCTAAAAGTTTGATAAACCGGGATGGATCCCGGCGATGAACCCTCCGACGCTCTTGTTAGTAATCAGAAATATTATGAAAGAGCTTTAGGTGGAAAAAGATTGATTACCTTGTTACAATGGGGGGAGAGGGGTCTTTATAGTTACCTTAGGAACCAGTTTCGAGATAAGGATAAATCTCTACTTCCCGATGTTTATGGATAAGAAGAGAGTTAAACCCGTTTTGTGATAAGAGAGACTGTTTAAACTGCCTCTTAGAGATAATCAAGAATTTGAATTACTCTTTAAATTCTGAATTGGTTTGTAGTGGGTTGTTACTCGTACCCAATTTGACAGATCCTTTTATGGGTTATCGGGCTTTGAAAAAAGACCCAGTTCCCATTTCAGACCTGTTTGTACGTGAAATTACTGTTTTACCCCTGGAGAGCTTTAAGATTCGTGCCCAATTTTAACGGTTCCGATTTAATCCTATTTTAGCCATATCACCTTGTATCTCGCCCTTCGGCATGGTATTCCGAGCCACTCGTGAATTTCTCCGCAACAAAGGCTCCCGCCTCATATCTTGCCATTTGACATGGTATTCCTAGCCACTCATGGATTTCTACGCAATAAGGCTCCCACCTCGTAACTTGCCTCTCGGCATAGTACTCCGAGCCACTAGCAACTTCTCTGCAACTAGGCTCCCACCTTATACCTCAGCCTGGTATTTAGAGCCACTCGCGGATTTCTCCGCAATAAGGCTCCCGCCTCGTACCTTGCCCATCGGCATGACCTTCTAAGCCACTTGCAGAATTTTTCGTAACAAGGCTCTCACCTCGTACCTCGCCTATCGGCATTGTATTCTGAGCCACTCACAGACTTCTCCGCAACTAGGCTCCTGCCTCGTACCTTGCCCCTCGACATGGTATTTTGAGCCACTCGCAGATTTCTCCGCAAGAAGACTTCCGCCTTGTACCTCGCCCCTAGGCATGACATTTCGAGCCACTCGCAGATTTTTCCACAACAAGGCTCCAGCCTTATATCTTGCCCCTCAGCATTGTATTTCTAGCCACTCACGAATTTCTCCACAACTAGACTCCCGCCTTGTAAAGCGCCCCTCGGCATGGTATTCCGAGCCACTTGTGGATTCTCCACAATAAGGCTCCCGCATCGTACCTCGCCTCCGGCATGGCATTCCGAGCCACTCGCAAATTTTTTCGTAACAAGGCTCCCACCTCGTATCTCGCCCCTCGGTATGGTATTCCGAGCCACTCACGGATTTCTCCGCAACTAGGCTCCTGCCTCGTATTTTGCCCCTCGGCATGGTTGTAAGATCCAGCAAAATAGTATATAACTATTTTGTATATTACTTTGTGCACAATTCAGAGTCGCACATATTAATGTGATTTTTCTCAATTTTAATTGAGTAAATAATTAAACTTATTATTTGGTACGTTTCAATAGGGATGGCGAACGGGTCGTTCGGGCCGGGCCGGGCCCAACCCGGACGGGGTGGCACGAATACATAGCCGGTCCGGGCCGGGTTGCACCCTTATACGGGCCGGGCCGGGCCGAGCTACGTTTTCGTTTGGGTGGCCTGCCCAACCCGTGAACACTTTAGGGTTCAACCCGGGTTGGGCCGGGTCGACCCGCGGGTTGGCCCGTTTAATAAGATAATTTTTTTTTGGTAGCTTAAATTAAAATAATAATAATAATAATTTTACAAATGATGTATACAAACAACCATATCTTTGTTTGATGAATACTACAATTCTTCAAAAATTATAATACTAAGTAAGTAATAATACTAATAAGTAATAATACTACAATTCTTCAAATATCCCCAAATGATGTTTAATTATAATACTAAGTATATAATTCAGTAATAATACTAATAAGTAATAATACTACAATTCTTCAAATATCCCCAAATGATGTTGAATTATAATACCAAGTAAGTAATAATACTAATAAACAAAAAAAATCGTAATAATAATAATAAGATTGAAAGAGTGAAATTGACAACAAATTTTGAAATTTTATTCATATGAATTTAAGTTATACAATTTGAACAATTTATAACGAAATGAAGAATTCAATTCACAAATGAGTTTTATACAATAACATATTTGTTATATACAATTTTAATTGAGTACAAGTTTTCTAATTTGACATAACAAGCAAAGCTATTGTTATTGTTGTTGTTGTTGTTGTTGTTGTTGTTGTTCTTCGGGCGAGTTGCTCCCACTTGTGGAACTTGATAGTGCTTTCCCTTGCGTCCTATCTTCAGCCTTCAGCCAGTCTTCTGTGCAAACGAGCATCTCCAACGCCTCGGGCTTCAACCGATTCCTGTAATCAGATAGAACCCTGCCACTTGTAGAAAATGCACTCTCAGAAGCAACTGTAGAGACAGGAGGAGTTAGCAAATCTTTAGCCATAATTGACAGAATACTGAAAGTGTGCTCATGTTCTTTCCACCATTGTAAAATATCTAGTGGAGAAAGAGTAGGCTCAGTATCCTGTTGGTTATACCAATTCAATTCATTTGGTTGATTAGTCCTAGGTTTTTTAGATTGAATTTGTTCAAGTAAACTAAATGTTCTATCACCAATTCTACTTTTACCCTTACCTTTAGAACTACCAGAAGAAGAACTAACTACAGAAGTTGTACTACTAGAAGCAAAACGTTTATCATAATAATCATACAAGTTATTTAAAGTAGATTCAAACTGAACTAAAAAAGTAGCGCAATCAGTTGTTAATTCTACATTGTCCTTTAAATATCCAAAAAACATTTGTATCAAATTCTTCGTACCTTCTAATTTGATATGGGGATCCATAACAGTAGCAACACAAATCAACATAGGAGGAGAAAAATAATACTTCAAAAATTTTTGAAATGCAGGTATTACAATGTCACTAATATAGGGATCATTTAACATTTCATTAAATATTTGCATCATGCTAACTAATTCAATAAAAATGCTACTAGAAGTAGATTCATATGTTTTTGAAAACTTTAAAGTTGCGGTTTTAAAAGGTTCTAAAAATTTCAACAAAGATTCGGCAAAAAACCAATCGTTGGGAGTCATTTCAAAATTGTGCATATTTTTTGCGATACAAAAATCATTTACAACTGCTTTATAATCGGTGACAACATTTAGTAAATCAAAAGTAGAATTCCATCGGTGTCTAACATCCTTTGGAAATTTTCTAAAAGGAACATTTCTAACCCTACACCAAGCTTTCCATTCTTGTAAAATGCTTGGACTTAATGCAATGAAATGTACACAATTTCTAATTTTATGTATATATGGATCAGCTATTTTTAATGCATCTTGAACACATAAATTTATAATATGACATGCACATCTAACATGAAAAATATTGTCAGATGGAGGGTTTAATACAGATTTTAAAGTAGTAATTACTACATTGTTGTTAGATGCATTATCAAAACTAATAGCCATAATTTTATCGCGAATATGAAAAACATCACAAATTTCTATAATACGGTTTGCTATTTCAGCGCCACTATGGGGATACGGCAACTACGCAAGTGATATGATTCTTTTATGAAGAATCCAATCATTGTCGATCCAATGACAGGTTATTCCCATCGTTGGAATATTGTTGACACCCGTCCAACAATCCGAAGTTAAACTAACCCTACAAGTTAAACTCCATAAAATTGCAATCAAAGCGTCCTTCATTTCCATGTACACTTTAAAATAATCCGATTTGCAAGTATTTCTTGGAATTCTTTTAAAATGAGGGTTTAAGGCCGTTTGATTAAAATTTTCCAAGTTCCTACTCTCGGGATAGGAAAATGGCAACTCTTCCTTAATGACTAATCGGGCCATTTCCCTACGAACAAGTTCGGGATCATAAGGGTGGCTATCTACTTGACCGGTCCTAGGGTTGATTTTTTGTTGGCCTTGTATTTGATCAAGAAGTTCTTTATGATTATGTTGTATGTGCCTACTAATTGTACCGGTGCCGTCACCCCTCTTGAATTTGTATGTTTTACTACATGTTTTACACACTTTCAAACCTATACCCGGAGTATGTTCGTCCAGGATATACTCATAAAACTTATGCCAATCGCTAGTTTCTCCTCTACTTTCCTACTACTACGCGGTTGTGTGGTTTCGGGTTATTGTTGTTGTTCTTCTTCTTCTAATTGTATGTCACCTACAACATCCATGTCGTGTGTACCCCATTGTTCCATAGTAGGATCAATGTAATCTTGGGCGGGCTCACTAGTTGGGACAATTGGTGGCCTACGTGAAGAGGAGGAGGAATCTTGTCCACTACGACCGCTACCGCGTGATCTAGACATAATGTAGTAATGTGCTAAAGTAAAGTATGTAAAAATAAATATACAATGTAGGAGCGGTGAATTATACCAAAAAAAATCTAAAAAACAAGAGGGTTGAGATAGAGAAGTTCAAAAAAACAAACAATAACTTTAACTACAACGCAAAAAAAAAATTAACGAGAGAGATAGAAATATTTTGATACCGTTCACCGTGGAATACGCGTATGTAAAAAAAACCGTAAAAGTAAGAATATAATAGAAAAGATGGAGGAGCGCTTTGCCGATTCCGCAATTGAAGAGTTGAGAAGAGATTGAAGTAGATTTGACGAGGGTTGAAGAGAGTTGAAGACGTTGAATTTTGTTTCCGATACGACCGAAATTTGATCGTGTATATGCCTCCTTGTACAATTGTTTGATGAATACTACAATTGTTCAAAAATTCTTTGAAATGATGTATAATAGTAGAGAGAGTAAGAGAGTGAGGTGTGATTTTTTATGAGATTTTTGGGGGATATTTATAGGCTAAATAAGTGGGAAAAAACAAAAAAAAAATAAAATAAAACCAAACGGCTCTTAGAGCCGTTTACAACGGCTGGACGACAGAGCGCAGCAGCAGCGATTGCAATGGGATTTTCGACCGTTCGACCCACGGGTCAACGGTCGACCCGTCACGGGTCGAACGTTCGACCCGTACGGGTCGAACGGGTCGAAAACCGCGGGTCGACCCGCGGGTTAACGGGTCCAACTCGCGAATTGAGCCGGGTTCGTGGGCCGGGTTTCGCGAATTTAATTCGCGTAAATTGCGACCCGGGTCGACCCGGTACTGTTCATCGGGTTCGACTCGAACCCGCGAAGCGATTTAACGGGCCGGGTTGGTGGGCCGGGTCGCGGGTGGATCGCCGGTTGACCCAGCCCAGTTGCCATCCCTACGTTTCAAACTCCACGAATGTGTATTGAACCGGAGTTGGAATATTTTCTTAACTAAACTAAATGCTTATCTCAATTGTAAATTGAGATTGTCACGCTCTGATTCCTGTTATACGAAAACACGGCACGTAGCTGAGGCCCAGCGAATGATATAAGTAAATCAACTCATATCATCCATAAGCTGAACAATACCAGTAGGCTCAACAACACATTAATAATAATCACATGAACAAGAATATAATACAATAACCAATATCTGGGATACAAGAACTTACAAAAGTCTAAGAATATACAATGCAGTAACAGTACGTCAAGATCCTTCAGTATCCCATCAGCTGTACCTGTATAAACATTAACTCAAAAGAAAGATAGAGGGTACTTGTTAGAGCAAGCTACAGGCCGTAAGTAGTAAAAGCAAAATGGAAATAGGATTAAGGATACAATGCGATCAAGTATGATACAAGGACACGTGTAAACTTGTAAACTGGAAATGAGAAACATGTAAACTAGACTTCAATATATATTCAATCGATAACAAAGATTCGGGTAACGGAGAAACATGTAATGTAAACGGGAATCATGTATACTTGTACCAGAAATCATGTAACCTGTCAACAGGACTCATGTAACTTGTAAACATAATTCATGTAACTTGTAAACTTGTAAACGAGGATTCTGTAAACAAGTAAAGAGGAAACATGCACGTGCTTAGTGTTAATCTTAAGTCTATCAATCTTTTATCATTTCTATCTAATGCACGCAATCATGCGTCTCATACCACAGATTCGGGTGCATACAATCAAGTAACGTTTAGACTCTAGTGGTGAATTATACAGGTTCATGAATTCGGGAAATCATGTAAACGGGAATCATGTAGTCAAGTGGTGGATTCTAGAGGTGGCCCCTATAGACTCTAAAGGTGGCCTCCGTCATCCCATGACATGGCACTTAGTTCTACGTGACACTTAGTTCCATGTGACTTCTAAATATATAACATGTAACAGGAAACATGTAATCAAATAATGGATTCTAGAGGTGGTCCCCATCATCCCATAACGTGGTACTTAGTTCTACGTGGCACTTAGTTCCATGTAACATGTAACAGGAATCACTATTTTGGGAAACACGTGCCCCCTTCCGAGTACAATCTTCTATATCGCCCACTACTAGGTCTTATCCTTATTACCCCAGCTTGTTATTCTTTTATAATAATTAAACATGACTATGAAACAATGAGAATGGGTATAGGACATGATCAAGGAGGTATCAAGGGCTATGCAATGCATGGTATATAGTGCACTTTATTAAATGCAAGAAATAAATATGTTTACAATCAAGAACATGAAGTTACAATTCTGAACAGCAATACATTGCTGTACAGAAGTCCACTTTTTCATTGCTATAGAAAAGCGAATCGAGTTCCGTTAGGAGTTCCAGAAACTAGACCTCTTTCCGGTTCCAACGCATATTCACACGGTACATTATGGAAACACAAGCTGGATCAACCAGACAGTTCTTTACTGGTGTACTGTTCAGGCAGCAGCTTAGTGCGAGGTTCTATATATATATATATATATATATATATATATATATATATATATATAAAATAGTTGTCAACTCATTTAAAAAAATTATAAAATTATAAAGTGACTCCTAATCATGTCAAGTAACAACCTAGTAAATTTCAAGTCTTTATTCTTCTGTTAACATGATATTTTAATTAGTTAATCGAGATGATAGGCTTCTAAACAGTCTTCTGGAATTAAAAACATATTAGTACTAAAATTAGGATATCTTTAACTCTACAAGTTGAATTCCAGATCTGTTAGAAGTTACAGAAACTAGATTCATAGGGCTACAATTTTTTTTTATAAAGTTCTAATTGATTTAAACTGTAACTAGGTCATAATCTTACTACGAGTTCAAATACACAGTAGGGAAGCAGCCTAAAGTTTTCATTTGCAACAATCAAATACCCAAAACATGTGATCTTATACTAGAACTCAACCAAGCATTCATATTCAGTAGCATAGCAAGAATTATTATTTCGATGACATTAATCCTACAAATATTCACACCACTACATCATAGTACGATCAAATTATCAATCTTGACATGTATCTTTATACCTATAATTCTTTATCAAGTCTTCGTGTAATGCATGCAATGACAAGGAATATTCATGGTCATTCTACGAGTATAAGATTGGCAAGATTCAAGTAGGAATACATATATTAACGTATCGAGATCAAGTAACACATGAAGAGAAGGAAAATGAGATCTATAATGCTATGAATCAATAAAGAAACCTACTTGCGGAATTCAAACAAATGCTTGTACGAGAACAAAAAGAATGTAGAAGAGATACTTGCCTTAACACGTGACGATTACGATGGAAAGAGAGCTGCGATGACACACAACGACGACAATGGCAAGGGGTAGCAACATGGCAGCGAGCAAGGTGGTCAACGGGCTTGGAGGGGCTGACGAGGCTCGAGTTGCGCACAGGAGTGGGCGACAGCGATAGTGCACGACAGCGACAGCGACTCGACAGCGAGGGGCGTTCGGGTTGGCATCGGGAAAGCAAGGAAGAAGAAGGGGGTTGATGTTCGATGGTGGAGGCAGGGTGTTGGAGGCAGTAGGGCGGTCGACGGTGTTAAGTTCTCGAGGGTGAAGTGGCGGTGGAGAAGGCGGCTGGTTGGGCGCGCGTGAGAGGGGTGGCAATCGCGGGAAGGAGCTCGGGGGAGAGGCTGCGAGGAAGATGATGGCGATGATGAGGTGGTCACTTGGAAGCATCGGTGGTTGCAGTGAGCGGCGGCGAGCTTCGGAGGGAAGGAGGAGCAGCGGTAGGGTAGGGGTAGGCGGTGGAGATGGAGGATGGTGACGAATCGTTTTGGAATAGTTGAGCCTAACTTATGAGTTAAAAACATTAAATAATAATGCATGAGTATGGGATAGAATTTGGGTTCAAAATAATAATTGAAAAATTGAAGGAATGCAACTTAGGTTCAAGGGAACAACGAAAATTTCATTAATAACTGGAATTCAACAATACAAAGAGAGAGAGAAAGAAAATACAATTATACACAATTGGTAATGGGATTTATAGAGATAGAATGTATAAATACTAGTAATTATTTTTGTGTAACACTATTTTTACATATACATACAAACATTTTTTCTTAAAATTTATATGTGTGCACTTGTCTTGATACATGTATATGTATACATGTATGTATGTTTGTATATATGTATATATACTGTCATATACTATCATATACCTAAATTAAACCATAGATTAATAATTTAAACCATGGGCTTATTTTTCCATGGTTTCAAACATCATGATGGAAATCAAGTTTCTATGTATGATCAAGTTTCAATATTAGGCATAAGTTGAACACTTGGCACATAACTCATTGCTACCTCTCAAAACACTTTCCCCATCCTATAGGTACTGAATTGGAGAAGAAGACGCAAGGAGAAGGGCCAAAGGACAAGAGCTAGCCAAGGAGGAGAAGAGTTTGAAGGTAGAAGAAGATTGAAGAAGCGAAATCAACAAGCTTCAAATTGTGGGTATCTTCTAAACTCTTGCATGTTGATTTTTTTTATATGAATGATGAATGATTAAGGGTACTATTGGTTGCTAGATAGTATGAATGAGGATTTTTGTTTGTGTAAAATCCAATACTTAAGCTAAGAAGGCAAATTGATAGGAAAATGCTTGAACTTGTCAAGTTGTAGCAAGAGTAATTAGAAAAATCATAACTTTATTGTATGATGGAATTTAGACCTAGAACTTTACAGTAGCATCTGGATTATGTCCCTATGAACTCCACCAAATTTTGTAATTTTTTGAATATAGTTTTATATTTAATAAATTCCATAATATTGCTGGTATAGAGTAAAATTTCTGATCTGTATGAATTTAACATGCTTGACTTACAAAAATCATATCTCCATGATACCATGAATTTAGAGTTGAAATTTTTACTGTCGGCTCGCATGCATGTCTTTATAAATTCTCAATTTTTTTGTAATTTTTGGATGATGTTTGATATTTTTAGAAAATGCTACACCTATGCTGGGTAACAGAAATATTGAACTGATTTAGGTTTTGTCTCAACAAGTTTTGTGTTCGGATTGGAAATTCATTCATTCCAAAATATAAGGATTCTTGAGCTGAAATTTTTATGCATGTTCCACGTATGTGTCTACAGCAATCCCACCAATTTTTGAAATCTTTGGATATGATTTGATATTAAACAAGAAAAATCATGTTTCTATACTGGATCAAATTGTTTCAACTTTATTTTTGTTATACATGATTGTTACCTTGAAAAACATAACTCTTTGATAAAAGGGAATTTGAACTTGAAAATTTTACAGTAGTATCATAAGTCAGTATGGAACATTTTCACCAAGTTTCATAAATTTTTTATACCAAATGTTCTCTCTTTAAATTACGATTTGTTGCTTTGGTTGAGAAACCATATACAAACAGTCTTAAATTTACATCTTAATTCTATTTGTCATTACTTTGTGTACTTGTATTTTTGAGCTAAATAGTGGATATGTACTGACTATATGTGTGTAGATCATGATTACGAAATTGCATTGGATTTCTAGATGTTTGTGATTTTTAAAAGAGTTTTTAGTACACACTGGTTAACGGTCCTGTAAATATTGAGATTTTAAATGCATCTCAGTATGAGGTATTTTTTATAACTAAGTTGGCTTATTTTGAGAATGTTTCCAACTGAAGAAGTAAAGTAGATTTAAAGACCTTTCTGTAGAATGTAAAATCATGAATGTTCAGTAAGTAGGTGATTAATTATGATTTTTGCAAGTTGCACCATTGGTATATTGAATGAATTAGCTTACTGTTTTGAGTGTGTTAAGCTGTCTTCATACTAGTACTTTATCATGGACTTAGAAAGCAGTTTAATTTTGATTGTGACTCGTGTTTGATCTTGTTTTAAGTTGGACTTATTAGTGTCTACTAAATTGAAGTGTGAATAGCTATATACATTCAACTTGTTTAGGGTATTGGTTATCACCCTAAGGACTATCCATCCATTTGACCCTTGATAATTAGTAACCTTATCACCTCAAGATACTGTGGATGAGGCATTTTCTCGTGTGTCTTCGGATTTTAACCAAGGAAGGTTGATCGCGGGCCGGAAACATGATCGAGATCCAAGCTAGAGGCGATGGCAATCGACGAAGATCGAGATGCCAATGTCGTGTAATTTGTTAGGTCAAGATGGGATTCACTTGAGAACAATGTGGGAAATTATTTGGTAGGTAATTGATCCAATTTCACTAAACATGCGTCCATAATAGATAATTGTTTCACTAAAACCTGGATAGGATTAGTGTACTAGGTAATAAAATTCTGTAAATTAGTAATAGACTTATGTATTGTTAGGATAGACACTAGTCGGGTGGTTGTACTCGCCTGTCAAGGGGACACTTGTGGTGCCTTCTCAATTGTTGGGAGCACAAGTTGCGTAATCTCGTCTGTTAATTCCTGAAGTGTTGTGATAAGAACGAAAGGTTAACGGTAGGTTCTCCTGTCAGAAGTAGGGAATGAACCCTACCAATCCGTCAAGTTCTATGTTGTTGGATACGAACAGAGAACTAGAATGCGGTTCTACGTGTCTCGGCACCACTTGGTGAGCTTGCGGGCTACCTTGATATTCATAGAAATTTTAGAGTGAGGTCTGGGTGCCTTGGAATAGTGAAAAACTTGGATACCACTATTAACTGCAGTAGCGGAATGAGTACAAGAGTAGGATACATAGCGGGGGATCGAACCCTGTGATCTGGAGACTACGAACTCCTTGGAAAGTATGCAGTATGGGATGCATACATTTCCGTTAAAGCTGCATTTGGAAAAATATGTAGTATGGGATGCATACGTTTCCAAATGAATTGCATTAAAGTAAGTGCATTGTGTGCATTTTGGAATTGTGCATTAGACTCTAGGGCATAGTATACACTGACACTTGTGATTGACTGCACATTTTCCTTTGCATTAAATATTGATTGTTGAGTTTGAAAAGTCGCTGGTTTTATCAGCATTGCATCAGTTTTATTCAACTGATGTGCTCACAGTTTGTTTAGTTGTAGGACTCCTGGATCATGAAAGCATGATACTCAAGCTGCGTGGAGCGTCCAAGTGGAGATTGTAAAATTTGTACAGTAAATTTAGTGATGTAATTCATGATGTAAATTTATGTAAGATTGTATTGTACAATGTAACTTTCTGGGAAGCAATACAAGTTTTTAATTTTCTGTGATTTTTCTGTGTTTGGATTCATTTGAAGGAAAGATTCTGGCTTATGTCTCGAGTTTCCTGTGTACGAAAATCGGGGTGTTACAATGGTATTCTGAGCCACTAGCAGATTTCTCCGCAATAAGGCTCCCGCCTCAGGCTTGGTCTCTCGACATAGTAATCCGAGCCCTCGGCGTGGCACTTCAGGTACCCCACACGCTCACTCGATGGTTCATTCCTTGCCCCTCGGTTCATCATGTCAGTTGGTTATCACCATTCATCACTAAAGAATCAAGATGTGCACAAATGCTTTTATTGTTAAGAAACAAGAGGTTACATTCGCAAGGTTACATAGAAAATTACAAGTTCAAGGCACAAGGGCCTGATCCTCGGGGTCTGCTTTAGCAAACCTCGAACCCTTGCTTACTACATCAGTCCCTGAGGGACGGGTACCTAACCCAGGCGAATCAAGAACCCCTCGAACACTAGAGACACTGGAAGATCCAGCCACTCCTCACACTCGGCAGGAACCTCCTCGTCACCCGGAGGTAGCTCTGCAGGAGTCGGAGGGGTATTGTCGAGCTCCAGCTCGAAGGAAAGGCCACCAAGATCAAGGTAAGGGTACCTCTCCATGACATATTCGAGGGCCCGATCATAGCCCTCGTCCTGCCCCGAGATGATCGTGTCCATGGTGCTTTCGAGCTCCGCCTCCAACTTCGTCCATTCCTCTCCCCGGCTTCTTTCTCTGCCATCAGAATTTCCCGGTCTAATGCCCCAACCGTGAGTTCCTCCTCCAACTCCTTCACCTTTTTCTCAAGCGCGTAGGCGCGAAGCTTCTCCTCCTGCCATTCCTATTCAAGTCGTTCTAACTTCCGGGCAGTGCACTTAAGCTCATGTTTGTACTGTGTCTTCATCTCTACCCCCTGAAGCATAGTATGCAGGAAGAAAGTAAAACACTTATACAAAAATAACAAGTGTGAAAGCAGAGAAACACATCTATTCAAGATTAAGGCTCTACCATGACAGAAACTTGGACGAACTTGAGATATCTTGAGCCGAGAGCCTCCAAGTTGAGAACCCTCATATCCCTCGAAGGGGCTATGTTGTTCACCACCTCAAGAGCCACATGGTACCCCATTATGGAATTAGCCACCTTCACGGCCCAATCGGGCATGAAAGTCTCATCAGCCTTATCGCCAAGGAGGGTGTAATACCCCCAAAATAATTAACAATTATTTTGAATATGAATAGTACTGCATTATTTTATAACCATATTTATTAATAATTTTTTGTACTGAATAATTGCATTTATTATTATTATTAAATTGTATTTCTCATTTGTCATTTTATAAATATACACACATACACACTACATCATATGAATAAATAACCCTAACCTACAATTGTTGACTTAGAAAATGACCTATGTGTAATTATTAAAAGCCGAGGGTTAAAAAATAGGGACACCTAAGCAACTAGAAAATTCCACACAAATCTTCACCCTACTTCTAGTGGCCGGCCATCTCTCCCTCACCCTTCTATATATATGTGTGTGTATGTGATGATATGAAGAAAACTCTTAACTCATTTTTTTTTTCTACTTTACTTTCCTTCATACTAATTCCTTCTACTTCTTACTAGTCTTCAATTCCTTACTCTTCATACTACTCCATTACCACTTCAATCCTACTTCTCTTCAATTCCATACTCCTCAATTCTTTTTGTAACACCCCAATATATATATATATATATATTTTAAAACAACTTATTGTATAAACAATTTATTACTTAAACTATTCCTTACTTACATTATTTCTTACTTAAAATAATCTTCATAAATTCCAATTAAGATTTTGGCAGAGTCTTCTTAGAAATATTAGCCCTTTTACAGAAATTCCTTACGGAATTCTGCAAACAATTACATATATCACAACACAGACAATATATATCAATCCTCCCCAGGACAATTCAAGTAACAACACACAGACAATATATATATAAGGCTCTGGAGGCATATCTCATCATATATGCAAGATACAAATTAAAAACCAAAAATTCGTTTAAACACATAAATGATTTTTAGAAAAACCTTTGAAAAACCTTTCAAAAACAAACCCAAAGAACCCAATACTCCACAACGAGGCGGGTATGGGTTTTGCATACCTCATCACATCACTATATATCATCATCCCATACAGTTATATACATAATCTTCCAAAATACAAAATATTACATAAATACTATCATATATCCCCATTCTACATGACTTAGCTTAATAAAAGTATATAATAGATACATACACCACCAACTCTACTACGAGAAAGTATAACTACAAAACTAAGTACTACTAAGATATCTCACCTCGCTACTACTCAAAACCTACAAAGAGGGTCAGGAGCATCCTCCCTCAGGGAGGGACTCCGCTAACCCCCAAAAATAATAGGGGCCAGCCATAAGTGGTCTGAGTATAATCTATTAGGTTAGTTACTAAAATAAATAATATGAAAGGAATTAAAAGAACTTACTAACATGATGATAATTAAAGATAATCTGAGATTAAACATAAAAACATAGTAAATGAAAACTTGATATTGCACAAAAGTAATTTATTAGTCTTCCACTAATCTACCATATCAACATTCAGTCAATCTACCATATCATGTCATATTTCTACTTTACTATCCCTTCCCATCTTGTATTATATTCACATTCATTCACGTCTCATAACATCACATTCATTCATTCTTATAATATATTCACATTCATTCTCATCTCATAACATATCACAACACATTAACATTCATTGTCTTCTCTTAATACAATTTACTTTCTTTTTTATTCTTTTTACATCATATCACTTACTTTAATTCTCATTCTCATTTTAGATTTTCATTATCATCTCATCTACAACTTACTTTACTTCTCATTATTATTTTATCATATAATTTACTTTAATATTCATTCACATCTCATGTTACAACTTACTTTAGTTTTCATTCTCATCGGATAATACACCGCTCCCCAAGCCGTTAACTTGGGTAATATAGCACCGCACCCCAAACATAGTTTGGGTAATAATCACCGCACCTCAAGCTGATAACTTGGGTAATATAACATCACACCTCAAGCCGATAACTTGGGTATTACATTACTTTATTTTTCTCATCTTCATCTTACAGTTTACTTTACTTTTTCATCTCATCCCACAATACAACTATCATATCAACAACCAACCGATCCACCTTGGAGTTGTGCCTAGGCAGGTAGTTTCCACCATTTCCACTGAAATAGCAGGCGAGTAGTTCCTTAACACAATCCCAAGGCATACCAGACTCATGTTATATCATGTTTTCACTGTAATAACCATTATCATTACATAATATCACTTACTTTAATTTTTCATCACATAATACACCTTACTTTACTTTTCATTCTCATAATACATCTTACTTTACTTTTCAGTCTTTTCACTTTTCATTCACATAATACATAACACACTTTCTTTATTTTTTTCATGCTTATTCTCATAACACATTTATTTCTTCACTTTTCATATTCGTTCACATAGCACACTTTCTTCACTTTTCATATTCATTCTCATATATACTTTCTTTACTTTTCATATTCATTCACATAACATACTTTCTTTACTTTTTTTATTTTCTTTTTATATCATACAATTTCTTCACTTTCTCATTCTCATTTCATATCATTCACTTTCTTTATTTTTTCATATTCATTCTCATAACACAATTTCTTTACTTTTCATTTTCATTCACATACATACTTTCTTTACTTTTTCATTTTCTTTTCATATTTACCCGTTTTATTAATTTGTCGACCAGTGCCCCACATCATCCCAAATACTGAAGGACGATAGCCCAGTAAACACGCAGACCACTGCCCACCAAAGGTCTTATGCAAGGCTACGTCTTCCTCTCAGCCTATGTCAGCGAGGGAATACACCGCACCCCAAGTAGAACTTGGGTAATATACACTGCACCCCAAATATAGTTTGGGTAATAATCACCGCACCCCAAGTGAAACTTGGGTAATATAACACCGCACTCCAAAGCCGATAGCTTGGGTAATAATCACCGTACCCCAGGTAAACTGGGTAATAACCGCACCTCAAGCAGATAGCTTGGGCAATAAAACCACCGCACCCCAAACATAGTTTGGGTAGTAAACACCGCACCCCAAGCCGGTTCTTGGGTATTAGAAGGTCTAGCCCAAACCCCCAGAATTCTGTAGGCACTGATAAACAAAATTTAACTTTTATAATCATTTTCATCTCATCTTTTTATCACATTCTATTATCACATATCATCTCAACATACACCATGTTATTTATCTTCTCATTTTATTACATATTATGCATACACCAGACTATTTATCTTATCATATTATCAAGGGTTATATATCTTATCATTTTACCGTATATTATTCATATACCATGTTATTTATCTTATTATATCATTTTATCACATATTATTTCACCTTAATCATCTGCATATCATACATATACCATGTCATTAATTTCATCCTTTATCATATCCATTCTCATTTAAATAGATATATTTTCTATTTATTACCCGCATATCATACATACACCATGCCCTAAATCACTTCATTTTATCATATATAAATCCAATATATCACTAATAACACCAAATATTCAAAATCATACAAATACAACATATAGCACAATTTCAACTATCTAAATTCTGTATTTTCTAATAATTCTTTATCCGGCCATAACTATCACGATTCTCATTAAATAAGTCTACAATTTTACCACAACATAAAGTATATCTAGTATGATCATACTCACCTGACGAACCAACAGGAATACGCTCCTCACTCGCCTAGTCGCTAATCAAACTTCACTTTTTCACACCTATTAGGAAAATTATCGAACCCATGAGCCATTAACACAAAACACACAATATTTACCCCCAAATTCACATCGGAGCTACTCATATGTCATAAATAACCTACGTAACTTGCCAAGCCAACCATTCTCTAATTTTATAACCGAATCTAAATTTTACCCTTCAATCGGAGGAGTTCTAATTGATATTTTATATTTTAAGGGTAAAATACCCCAAATAAATTTCTATATCCCAAAATTAACTTACATATACATCTCGGGAATAAAGTCTATTAATTGTACATATTTTCTCACAATTATCTTGTTTTTATACCAATAAACTATATTTTTACAATTTTTCGATACCTGGAAAATTCCTTACAATTGTCAGATAATTATTAAAATTTATCAAAAATTCTTATAAATAATCACATAATATTCCACATAATCCAAAATAATTACTAACATGCTATAGGTGAAATTCTCTTTTCCCTTCCTAAACTCAAACCCTTGGTTTTATAAAATTTCCATACTATCACCATTAAAATTGAAAAGTTTCACCCTAAGCATGTTATACGTACTCTAAACATCTTTCTACTAAGATTTTTATGAAAAGAAATGAAAAGCATACAATTCTATATACAAACATAAAATTAGGTATACCTTAATGAAGTCCTCTTAACAAAATTATCACCACCACGAAGATGAGCACCAAAAACTCTACTACCCCCCCCCCCCCCCCCCCCCCCCCCCCCCCCCCCGCGCGAAAAAAAAAAATTGAAGCTTGAAGTGGAGAGAAGGGTTGATTAGCAAACACTAACAATGGGTTTGGATTGGGTTTCAGTTGGCCAAGAAGAAAGAAAGGAAGAAGAAAAAGGGGAAGAGGCATTTTTGTAAATATGAAGGGTTTTATATATGAAGGGTTTTTGGTTATGGTCTTAAGCCCAAAACTAAATGAAATATAACCATTAAGGGTTATTTTCAACCCCTAACTCTAAATTAATTATTATAAAATAAAATAAAACCAATTAATATAAGAAAATGTACTCAAAATCATAGATAAAAGAAAAGAAAAAAATATATAACTAAATATTTAAGGATTTTTTTTTAAAAAATACAGATGTTACACTTTTATTACTTGGGAAGCAAAAGAAGCTAGGAGGAGAAGGCCAAGCAAGTGTGGTGTTCTACTTTCCAAAGTTAAGGTGGGTGTTCTTCATCCTTTGAATGTTCTTTTAATTGTTGCGTTTGATTGTTCATATATTAGTTAGTAGTTTAGCTCTTGCATTTAATTAATTGTGTAGTAGTTGTGTAATAGAAACTAGTTGTGTATTAGAATTTGTTAGTAGATTGCCATAGTTGTGTACCTTGTGTAGATTATGAATAAGATTGTTAGTAATTTAAAATTGTAATAAAGTAGTAGTGTAAATTATGGGTAGAAATTGCATGTTGTAGTGATGTATATGTAGAAATTGATATGTAATTGATATGTAGAAGTTGTATGTAGAATTAGTGTAGTAATTTATATGTAGAAATGAGTATGAAAGATTTTTTTTATTATAAAAAGAATGGTAGATGTGGTGTATTTAGTTAATGTTATTAGTTACCCTTTAGAAATTTATGGTGGTTAGTAGAGAGACTACTTGTGGTAGTCACATGTAATAGGAGAAGAATTCATGTACAGTTGTAGTGGAATTCATATTGTAAGTGGTAGAATTCATGTTTGTAGTAGTAGATGATATGTAGCAGTAATAAATGGTATGTAGTATACTTAGTAAATGTTGTCTAGTTAGTTTGTAAAATTCATAGTAATTCATGTGGAAGAGAATTCTTATAGTAAGAAGCACATAGTTATAAAGACTACTTGAGAAGATGATGTTGTATGTTTAATAGAGAAATTACTTATAATGCTCACTTGTAGATTGTATGCTAAGTTTGTATGCTAAGTTAGTGTAGAGAGAGTTATAACACTTAATTAGTTTATAGTAATTCATAGTAGAGAGATCATTTGTATTAATCACTTGAAATTGTAGAGTTATGTAAGGAATAATCACTTGGAGTCGTAAGAAAGAAATTGTAGAGTTTAGTTGTAATAGTATTTTGTTGTAGTAGAAGAAATTGTAAGGTCGTGAATAAAAAGATTGAATGAGCAAGTATGCATGGATAACTAGAATTAATAGTGAAGAACTATGTTGCAGAGGGCATTAGTATTCATGCGTGAATACTTATATGCATACGTATGGTGATGTTTAGTGTACATTAAGTACACTAGTTGGTGCATGTTGAGCCAATTTTTAATATATTTGGAAAGATAAGTTGAATTCCAATGAGTTAAGACGAATCTTGTCGCAATTAAGACAATTGATTAATATAATGGAACTATGTAGGTTCCCTAGCAAACCACTATTAATGAGTGAGCAACTAAGTAAAGCAAATTAAGTAAGAAATAGAGTGTGATTAATGTTAATAGATTGTAGTTTCTATTGATCGTGTGACCAAGTATATAAGGACATGAACTAGTTGGTGTGTACTCACCTTGTCTAGGGGACACATGCGGCATTCTCATCTAAGATACGTGCGGCATTATCTCGACTGTTAATTTCTAGGATTTAGTGGTAAGAGCGGGATGCGGACGTAAGTCACAAATCCTATCAAAATTTAGGGGATGGACCATTAAGTTTTTGTCTATGTTCCAAATTATTGATACGAACAAGGAGAAAAAGTGTAACTCTAAGTCTCTTGGTGGAGTAAGGGTGGCCCTACGATTCTCTTTATGCTTACGATAACTTTGGTAGGGGCAGAAGTGCAGAAGGACCATGATTCCGGTAATGCTAATGATCACCGACCTGACCGGGAATGAAGAGGGGCCACGATCCTGTCAGAGTGAAGAAGAACCATGATCTGAACGAACAGAGTGAACACTGCCGTTCGGAGTGGAGAAGGACCACAATCCGACTACAGGAGCGGGAAAGGATTGCATGTACTGCACTCTACCAGTCGCTAGATGAATGTCAGAAACAGGAAAAAGTACAAGAGTATGATGCATGGCGAGGGATCGAACTCTATCATCTGGAGAACACGAGCTCGATTTAGGAAGTATGTAGTATGGGATGCATATGTTTTCAAATCAAGTTTGCATTAGAGTAGGAGCATCGTGTGCATTTCGAGTTTTGTGCATTAGAATCTAGATCATGGCATACACCGACAATTTGTTGTATAACTTTCACAATTTTCTGTTGCATTATTATTGATTGTTGAGGATTTTGGAGATCGCGGGTTTCATCCACATTGCTTCAGTTGCAAACTGACGTGCCCACAGTTTGTTAGTTGCAGGATTGCTGATCGTGGAGCAGTGGACTCGAGCTGTGTGGAGCATCCAAGTGGAGGATATAGTTTTCGAGTGCAATGTAAGTCTTTAATTTCTTGTAGTTTTTTTTCTGTGTTGAGTACACATTAAAGTAAAGATTCTGGGTATGTGTCACGAGCTCCAAGTGTGCAGAACTCGGGGCGCTACAGAGGGTCTTCAGCATTGGGTGGAAAGGGGGAAGAGGAGACTCAGCTCTGGTCGATCATTCACTCGGTTGAGCCCCCAGAGACTCCTCCGCTTGGTCGAGGATGACCAAAGACTTTGATCTCTTCGCTCTATTAGGCCATCCCCTCAGAGATACATCGGAGGTCAAAGCCGACTCCCTTTTCTTCCCCTTGGGGTCCTCAGTAGCCTTCTTCTCCACCCGCTCAGCCTGCCGGGCAGCACTAGCATCATCCACCAAAGCTGCAAAGGAAAACAAATACATTTAAACAAGGCCAAAGAGTACCACAAAAGGAAATTAAGAACATATAAGGAACATAAGGGCTCCGACCACATGCAACCAGCTTCGACTCCATCATCCTCTTCCACTCTATGTTGTTGCCGCTCTCGAACAACCTCTTAAATTCAACCTCCTCCTTCGAAGTGAATTTCGAGGGCCTCAGACTCTTCCTCTTTGAGAACTCATACAACCACTTGGTAAGGATATCCCAAGGCTCAGAATTGTAGATGATAAAGTACTTCACCTTCCAATCCTTTATGGAGCCCTGGTGGTTATACACCACGTGGTACTTATGGTGGGGGGAGATGTAACACCAACCATGTTACCACGGAGAAGATCTTAGTCCCAAGCACATGCGGATGTACTTGAGCTTCAGGGGCACATTCTTCATCTTGCACAGCATGATGAAGCTAATTAGCTGCTTCCAAGAGTAGGCCCGTACT
Source organism: Hemerocallis citrina (assembly GCA_017893485.1). Lineage (NCBI taxonomy): Eukaryota > Viridiplantae > Streptophyta > Magnoliopsida > Asparagales > Asphodelaceae > Hemerocallis > Hemerocallis citrina. The sequence continues at coordinate 111,480,213 of CM030364.1, read as the reverse complement.
GCATAGGACTCACCCCCGCCCAATTCAAGTCCTCCTTGATGAACGGGTGCATGAGGAGACGTAAGCCCGAAGCAAACGTGTCCGGGGTAAACATACAAAACCATTCTGAGAGGTTATGGGTTGGTCAAATCCAAGCACCCACGATTAGCAGCTCGAACTTTCGGGGAGTATGAAAAGCATCCGAAATGTTGGGGAGGTCACTCGCCACCAGAGCATTCTTTGTTTTGTCTATCTTGATCTTCAGTCTGTACAGCGATGAAGGCTGTACACCAAAAATAACATCCTTTAGATCATTCGGGTACATCCGGATAGGTTTTTCGCTGAAAAACCTTCGGAACACGCCCTTTTTGTGCTCAAACTCTATCATTTCATATGACGCTATCAAGGGGGAAGGACCATCTTCTTCTTCCTCATAGGTCGACGGACACGAAGAGGGGGACGACTATGATGCTATCAAGGGACAAGGTCCCCACTTCCCAGACCGAGGGACTCCCCTCCACTTCTTCTTCACCCTCCTCCATCGCCTTCCTGTGACCCTCCTCCATTTCTTATTCCTCCACCACCCCCCCCCCCCCCGACTCTCCCTCTCCTCTTTGACCTTCTCATATGCACTGGAGTGTCGGCGTTCTGCCGCTTCAGGACTCCCCTTCTCCTTTTCTCTGATCTCAACGACCTCCTTAAAGTAACCGAGCTCCGCCCCCTCAGAGACTGAGCTCACCTCAACCTTCACTTCCTCGTTCAGGGAAGGAATGCGAATGGACCTCGAACCCTTGGGCTTGCTCACCGATGAGGACGACTGAGACGAAGACCCTGAAGATGATCCGCTTCGGCCTGAAGACGAAGCTGAACCACTTGACTGATCACTAAACATGATAAAAGTACTTTACCCGCTCACTGGTTTAGGGGAGAGTTGTTCCACAGAAAGAAGCTCTGCCTGAAGAAAGAGAAAATAATCCTAGAAAGTAAAAATGGGAAGGGAACTTATAGAGGGGAATGCGACATGGTATTCCGAACCTCAGCATGGTATTCCGAACCACTCACGTGTCCTTCGTGCTTTGGCCCTTCGTGTCTTCTGCCTCAGCATGGTATTCCGAACCACTCATGTATTTCTCTGCAACAAGGCTCCCACCTCGTGCTTTGCCCCTCAGCGTGGCACTCCGAGCCACTCGCAGATTTTTCGGCAACTAGGCTCGCTCCTCATGCCTCAACCTCAGCATGGCACTCCGAGCAAATCACGCATCACCTCGCCGTTTTGCCCCTGGAGCCTCACTCCTCGAGGCTCGGTCCCTCGGTAGCCCAAACCTCTAGACCCCTGGGAAAAGGTATTCAACATCATCGCAATAAACAAGCCTTCACACCGACGTGATTTTCCCTACGAGTTACCTACTCCAAAAAGGCGACCAGAAGCTCACCTCCTAGAGTGGGGGGCTTATAATGAGTGTGAAAATCTCAGCTAATAAACACTGCACGATCCTTACACGGACTCTAGGTTTCTAAAGTCAAGATAATAATCCCGTAAGCAGCTACAGGCCTAGGGCCAGCTTACGGGCCGTCCACAGGCCCACCACCCAGGGTCAACCTGCCAAGGATAAGTTGACCAGTCATTTATGGCTAGAAATTAAATCTCAGAAAATCAGAGGATTAGTTGCTCCATCATATCACTAATCCACGAGATTTAATTAGGCATGTCACGCCCCGCTTCCAAAAAATACGGAATACGAGTACACGACATTGGCCCTGTGAATGACTAACGTCACCCATAAGCTATTTATCCGATCAACTCAACAATATAATCAATACAGAACAATTGCGCAGGCAATAATAATAATCTCATGAACAATAATACTTGAAATGAAGCAATATACAATATCCAAGTACAATAATCCAACGTCTGGAAATAAATAATAAAATCTGGGTTATAAGCCCAATACAATAATAATCCAATTACAAATAGATAATAAGTCTCAATACATTAAGTTCAATAAAACAATAAGCAATTAAAAGCATTAAACCCTCAGAATCTTTGTTCTCCAATCCCAGCAGGCAATTCTCCTTCATTACCTGTGAACACTTCATTTAAAAAGAGAAGAAAAATTGTTCTTAGCGCAAGTCGTGGACAACAAGTAGAGAAAGCAGGGAACAATGGAATAATGGTATAATAATGAATTCAATGGATCAATAGGAATCAATAACATGGCACGATAACAATAATCAATATCACGATAGTCGATACAATGGCTATAAACAATGTTCCAATATTCGGTAACAATAAATAATGATCAATAACAATAACACTTAGCCAATATTCGATATCAATAGGAACAATGATGAACAATATGCAATATCGGTGATGTGTCAATCCTTATGCCTAGTAATCATTTTAATCCTAACTAATGCATGTACTACTGCATCCCATTCTACAGGTTCGATGCATACAATCAATTTCGTTTAGACTTAAGTGGTGTACTCGGTAGATCATGTACTTGGCAATGGTGCACTATTCACCTTTCGGTGTACGATACGGTCTTCGACAATGATACAGTACACGATAGATTGGGATACCGTCGTAAGCCACAATCTCACGATAAAATAATAGCCAGAATATTATTAAGGGAAACACGGGCCCCTCCTCCAAGTACAGTCTCTACTTTGTCTACTACTTAAATCACCCTTTAAACCCTACTTATTAATTGTTTATCAGTGCAACAATACAATATGCAATCAATGGACATTTCGATGAACGATAATATCAATAGGGGAACAAAAGGATGGTACATGAAATAGGATAATTAGAATGATGATAATAACTTATTGGAATTATGCAATGCAACTTACTTACATTAATTCATGCAATATTACGATATAGGAATAATTAATCTATTAAAATCAGGAATATAAGATTTTGGACAACAAGAGTAATATGTACAAAAATGCAGTTTCCCATTGTTTCAGAAATCGAAAACTAAATCCGTCAGAAATTCTAGAAACTAGACTTCCACATAGTTCCAACGCATATTTAAAGTTCGAAATCCGACAATAGTAGCTAGGTCAAACACAACGTTATTTACAGATTTTATATTCAGGCAGAAATTCGACATCATGTTATTATATTTTTGAAATCAGCAAAAGCTCAATAAAAAAATTATTAAAAATATTTATTAGACTCCTAAACATGTTAACTAATGTTCTGGAAATTATTAGAGCAAAATTTTATCATTTGATCAGCCTTTTTACTGTTTAAACATCAACTATACAAGAATCTGAAAATCCGGAAATAAAAACACAGATGTAGTATAACGAGCATAACTTTTGCTACACAACTCAGAATCCAAGAATTCAAGATGTTCTGGAAACTAGAAAGATAAGGCTACAATTCATATTCAGAAAGTAATTTATTTTAAGATCATTTACTGGGTCAAAAATAACTGTCAACATACAGCCAACAAGCAATATACAGGTTTTGGGTAGTTTTCATGAAATAAATTAATTAAACATGACGGGTATCAATTCTATTAGTCAATAAGTTATATAATCAGCATGATGAGTGTCAAAACATGATAAATAAAATTAGAACCCACATACAAACACTAATTTATCATCAATCAACCATCAATCGATCAAACAACATACAACCTAGCAATTGTCTCTACAATAATTAATCGTGTTATGAGATGTATGAAAATTCCCTATCATCAATACTATATGATGTATGCAAGATTCAATATTTTTGGAGTCAAAGTGGCACGATGTCAAGAATATTAGGGTTAGCTCGTGTAAACCCTCAATAGACCCAACGAAAGATAGTCAATACAACGATACGATAACGAATAGGTTCTACTTGCAAGAATTTCAACAAAACTTGAATTTGATGCAATTAACAATTCAAGAGGACGGTGACTTGCCTTATAAATGACGAAATTGAATACCAAGAATAATAGGATAAGGATCCCGGAGCAATGAACACGAACCCACAATAACACGTGCACACTAGGTGCACAACCCAAAACAACACAGCAAGGATCGGCAAAGCAGTAACAGCATGATCAAACGAATGGCCAAGATCAAAGGATCAGGAAGATGATGATCAAGGCCATGATCAAGCTCAATATCTTGATGATGATCACGATCGCGATGGCGATTAGACGACCCATGATCAAAGTGATCAAAACCAACAGCAACTGGATCCTCCCCAACTCAACACCAAACAGCAAAACCAACTTCCCCCCGATTGATCCTCTCCGAACAATGTAAAGCGAAGAGAGGGAAGGGAGAGCAGGGAACGGCGGTAACTGAGCGGCTCGACTGGCGGGTGGCGGTGGTGCGGTGGCTCGACGAGCTTGACGGCAATGGTGGGCATCGAGACAGGAGATGAAGATGTGAGGCTGATGGGGTGACTCTGTTTTGGAAGAAAAAAATAGAGGAAAGGAGTTAGGCGGTGAGGCGACGATGGTGACTGCGGTCGAGGCTTGGGTGGTCGACTGGCTTCGGGACGATGGTTAGCCACGGTGGAAGAGGACGAGAGGGCGATGGTGGTGATCTAAGGTTGAGGATGAAGATGGCGATCGGGATGGGTTTCGGTGAAGGCACGAGGAAGAAGGGTAGGGCGACTATGGGGGTGCAGTTAGACGGGAATGATGAGGAGTTCGATGACGGCGGCAATGGTGGGCGATGCGGGGACAGGGAGAAGTCGATGGGGTGACTGAGGCCAGGTCGGGGGTGAGCAGCACAGGGTGACATGACGATGAGGATAGGGAGGCGACTGGCGGTGAGAGGTCAATGGGTGCTCGGGGTGAAGGAGCGAAGGCGGGAGGAGGAGGAGGTGACTAGGCGTTTGGTTGCAGAAGAAGGCAGAGGTAAGAACGGGTTGCGGAAGAAGAAGGAATAGTGGAAGGGTTAGGCGGCGGGGGTAGGGGTTGCACGGTAGGGGGCGGCTTGGGTTAGGTTAGGGGTTAGGGTAGGGTTTTAGGTTAGTAGTGTATTTATAGGGATTTAATAGGATATTGGGTTTCGGGTAGGATCCAATAAGAGAATGGCTTGGGTTTAAAAGGTATGAGTTTATATCCAATAAGAAAATAGGCTATAGGATTTTTAAAATATACATTTAAATATACATTAAATCAAATAATAGAATACATATAAAAAGGGGCATGTTCGAGCTTAAAACAAAATAATGATAATAACAACGATAAAGATAATAATACTAATAACAATAATAATAACAACATAAATAGTAATAATACTAATTATGATAATAACAAAATTGGGTTTTTAATAAATAATCAAAGGTAATAATTATAAAAATAATAATGATAATCATATTAGTAACACCAACGATAATAGGAATACAATAACAATAATAATGATAGTAACAAGAACAATAATATGAATACCAAAAATAAGATTTGAGTCAACAGATTCATTAAAATCCAAATAGTAATAACATATTAGATTTGGATAAAATGTAAATATTCGATTAATAAGATCAAAATACACCATTATTCGAAATGAATAAAATTTTCGATTAGAAAACACTTTAATAAAATATCCGAAATAAATTTAGCGCAAAATATTTTTTTTTAATAATCAAGATATAGAAAATACATGGAAAATACCTATTGGCGGGAATGGGGGTTACAAGGCAGGTGGAAAATCTTTCCCTAACTAATTCTCTAGAGGCCTGTAAATATGGATCACCCTCCTCATTTACCAGGTAATCAATCTTTTGCCACTGAACTCCAATTTACTCCCTTGGTTGTTGACTTGATCATCGGAGGGCCTGTCGCTGGGGATACTCCCGGTGTTTCAGGCTTTTTGCAGGTATTCGGCGGCCAAAAACCCCCAGATCCACATACCCCAATCACATACTAGCATCCCATCAGGATCATATCTACTGCTGAGATATGTGTTTTCCATCAAATACAAGAACTCGTCATATGTTGCTCCCACACCAAAAAACAACCGCATCATCATAGATGTAGGCAATGAATTATAAAATATAACTACTAATAACTAAATTAATAATGAATTTCTCTCATTTGTCCATATTTGAATCTTCCAGTTCTTAATTGCTATTAATTATAACTAGCAGGGTACCCGCGCACTGTGTATGCGAGGTGGGTACTGGGTGTTGTTTTATTGAATATGGCAGGTAGGGGGTCATGTACATAGGGATTGTAAGGTTGTACGAAGATGTGAAGTTTATTTTACAGTAGCAAAAAAGATACAATGATATTGATAGATAGTTGCACATGTACGAGAACTGAGATTGATATAAACGAAGCATAGACGACACTGGAAAGTTTAGGTACGGTGATTGCATACTTGTGCTGCAGCACATTACGTCTTGAAGTACAAAATTTAGAAAGCTGGTACATTTGCATTACATACAGAGGAAGTTTGCAGGAAATGATATAGATAGGTTATGTGTGTACATTGTGATCGTTGTGTTGCGAGTACAAAAGATATTGTTTGTGGGTTTTATCACCTAGATTTTTAGTCTGTTGTTGTGTCTGGTTAGGTGCTTCCGTCATCTTCTTCGATGTCATCTGAATCAGTCGAGGTGGAAGTTTCTTGCTGTGATGAGTAGAGTAGTCTTGGAGTAGATGACTGAGGCTCAGCTGTAGTAGGTGCGTGTCTTTTCTATGGTGTAACTGTGTTTTGGATGCCACTGACGCTGTAGCCACTATATTGTAAGAACCTAAAGTTTGCTTTTGTTAGTTTGATTTTGAAGATGTGCCAGCTTCCTACGCAGTCGTATAGATGATCTTTCAACTGATTGTTTCTGTCCCTCTGTTTGTGGATAGATTGTAAATATGCAAGCATAAAGTGGTAAGAGGTTGAAGCAAAATTTCTTGAAGTCTGCTGTATTTATGATTCTTTTGAAATCTAATTAGGTATGCTTATACCTGTAAATACATTTCATAGATGTCGTGAGCCGCAGGCAGAGTACATGTTGTTCTTGCCATTCGAAAAGAGTAACTTCAGTTTGGTCTGTTCTGTCAACAATGGTGCATGAAAGTTTGAACCTGAAAGTAGAAGCCTATAGTGAGTGATGGGGCATTGGTTGGGCATAAATGATATTGGTTTCATGCATTAAAGAATTATGCATGCATGCTTAGCTATGAAGAAATTGGCATACTTGTGTTTTGCATCAATGCCTGAGTGATCACAATTACTGCAAGTGTAGTATCCTTCAGGCCTTGGATGTACAGTATAGTCGCATGGAGCACATGTGAAATAGGAGATATTTGGAGAAATGTAGAGGATTTTTGCATGTAGCTCACATGCAAATAGTTGTATGGAAATCAAGAACGGTTAGTGGATTATGGATATTTAAATCTTGTTAAAATTTTGTGTAGTTTAGAGTAGAATTTAACCTTGTTTTCAGGTGGTAGAATTGCTGTTTGTTTCAACATTGCGGGTGATGGTCATGTAGCTATCTATGGCTCCAGTGGTGGGAAAATTGCAGATTACATTTGTTGTATCTTTGGATACTCGGTGTTCATCCTTTGATAAGTATGAGAGAGTAATTGTCATGTTCTATATGTATAGAAAGTGTTGCTGAGGTGTGCATATTAATTATTTTGTGTGAAAGAATGTTTTGCCAGGTTGAAGATTGATTGTGACTGTTATGGTGTTGAATATAAAGGTAACGATAAACTATGTAACTATGGTAATTGTTGTCCATGAAAAGAAATGTGAAGGATCTAAATCTTTATAACAAAACGAAACAGATATACTGGTTGGCAGTGGCAATGCCACACCCAAGCCAGGGTGAGCGGCTGCTCCCCCTGAGTTTGGGTAGGCCCTTTGTATAGGTGCAATTTTTTTTTAATATTTTAAATGGAAGTCCGTGCAGCGCTCTCCCTGAGCGTGGCCTACAAGTAAAGGTCCATACAACCGCTCCCACACCACCCGACCCGCTCCCTCTTCTTCTGCTGCTAACTTCTTCTTTGCTTAGTTCTTGTGATTTCGCTCCCGCTGGATGGAAATCTTGGCTCCGCCACTGCTGGTTGGTGTGATGATGAGGCAGTAGTGGAAGCATACTGGAATGGAATATGGTTGGTTTTCCTAGGTTGTAAAATTTCAGGTGTGATGTATCAGTATAATAAATTCTAAGAAAGTTGGCTGCCTAAAGTATAATTAGCGAAAGAGGTTAGTAACAATGTCAGGAGATGGTGTTGCAGCAGTCTATGTAAGTTGGTGTGTGCGTTAATGAGAAATAGACTGCAGGTGACACACATTCATCTAACTGAGCAAGCATGGAAAAAAATAATTAGATGAGCAAGCATATTGGATGTTCTAAGGTGGGAGAAAACTGAGAGAGAAGTCAATTGTTAGTTTTTAGGGACAAAAAAAAAAACTACATGAATAGGTGGTACAAATAACAATTAAGGTTTAGAAAAAAATGTGTTCACATGGTGATAGACTATATCTTTGAAGAATGGATCTAAGGCAGTAAATGTAGAAATTATATGTAGCAATTCATTAATGGTTATGCTAGGCATTACGTTGGTGGAGATGTTGTGTGTAACTAATGCTTATTATATATAGCACAACTAGTAAATTCTTTGAATGTGCACAACAGATTATGGTGGAAATTATAAACCAACCTTAAAAAGACTAAAAATCCACGAAAAAGTGCAGTGGAAGAAAAACTGATCGCACGTAACTGGACAAAAGAATTTATAGGTTCATAAGAATCAATAACATGCATACTGAAAAATCACATATGTGAATGATAATAGGTAAAGCAATGGGTAAATTATTTATGAAAGGACAGAAGAGATTTTTTCTTGTCTGGAGCTGGAGAAGGTAAAGATGCAGGAAAAGGTGAAATGTAAACATGATCTAGTTGAAAAGCATATTGAAAAAGGTTGGAGGTAAAAACAACAGGAATTACGTATTTTTGTTACAAATATCCTGCAATTGGATATGAAAATGGAATGTTTTAGGCCAAAAAAAAATGGATTGCAATTAGATATAAAAATACAAATAGAAATAGCAAGTAGATACCTTGCAATACAACGAAAATTATACATTGAGTCTAACTGTAGGTGCACACTGTGAAGATTAACGGGAACACAAATACTGAAATCCATGATAATCATAGGGATTGAAATAAGCTTTGTAAATAACAATCACACAAAACACATACAAAAAACACAACCATGGATCCATAGGTTCTGTCTAGCACCCGGAAAAGGTAGGAAGATGAAGAACAACATTGCTGAGAGGAAGTTTGCTTGAAGCAGGTTACTCTAAAATTTTAACAAAAATGCATGACGCCGTAAACCAAAAAAAAAAACTGTAAGCTAAAAAACAAATCATCAGACGTGGGACTTGTTAGTGTTTGAATGTGGTAAATTGAATAGAAAAAAATGAGGCTGAAATGTGAGGCTAAGTAGACATTCAGTGATTATTGGACTTTCTAATATCCTCGCATACCAAATCCGCCAACATGGCTGCAAAAAGTTGCCTCGCCATTCTTTTTGATAAGATTGCGAGGGTGAGGAAGTTAAGGTTACAGTTTTAATTCGAACTGGGGGAGCTGCACAATTTGTCAAATGTTTGAGTTCGCTACCTGTGTGACATCATCATTGCCTCAACGGAATCAACAAAGAGGGTCAACTCTGAACATAATGAATTAACTGAAAGTTTCAATAATTGATTTTTTTAAAATGCATATCATGTGTGCTATTAAAAATAGATCATAGATAGTTCAAAAGACTATTCAAATCCCTAACTATCAAGGGCATAAAATATAGAGAGAGAACATAGGCACATAAGCGTAAGGTGTGTCTAATGCTACCAAGTTACAGATTGTGAGAAAAAGAATTTTGGCGACCACCTTTACTTCCATGTTCTATTACTTTCAAGAAGCGGTGGTGCTAATTATGTAGAGTGCACAAAGTGCAAAGGACGATTGTAACAAAGAATGGCAGAAAGCACATACAAAAAACACAACCATAAAACAAAAACTTGTACTCGCCATTAGGAAAAAAATAGAAGCTGAAGGACAACATTGTGAAGAGAACCTTTGTTCGGGCAAATAGGTGAATACAGAGTTTAAACGGAATTGGATCACCCACGAGGAAACTAGAAAGGAAAAAAACACACATATTGCCATGGTGGAAATCTTATATCAAATGGAAACAATGAGGCAGAGACATGTGCTTAACTTGCCCAGAAGTCAGCACTGGATTTTCTGACATGCTCTCTTTCCTAACATTTCACATGGCTGTAAGCATTAGAGCTATCTCGCCATTGTTGCTGATAAGTTTGAGAATGAAAATAATCATTACAGCTATCTCGCCATTAAAGCTAGGAAGTTAAGGTGATTGTTCTATTTTGAGGAAGTGAAAATGTCCAATCTGTCAAACATTGAGGTTTGATATTTGCTCATCGTTGTGATCGGCTCAATAGAATCAACGAAGAGAATGAACACACCAAAAAAACAATAAACCAAAAAATTTGTAGAAATAATCATTTGAGTGCTCATCATGCATGTAATGAAAAAAGAGTTGGTCATAATTGAGGATGCACCAATCAAATGCATAAGGAATACGGCATAAAACATAGGAACAAATGATGGGCATAAAGGTATAAGGTATTGTTAGGTTTAGTGAGAAATTAACAATTGGGAATTAGGGTTTACCTCTAGATGTAAGTTGCTTGAGATATTCACCCTAGATATCAAGATTGGAATACCTAGACTGCTATCACAAGCCAGTATTTATCTCTAAATACTGGTTTGGGTATCGGGTTATAAGCCCACAAACCCACGTTCCAATATCCATTCAATTGTACGTTCAATACACGTGTTACTCATATGCACATGCAATATTTATATAGAGAGAATATACCAATATATCCAACAATCTCCTCCTATATTCTCAATATATAACATACAGGATTATCTCATCAGTTCAGTATAAAACTGACTGGCTGATAGCAGTTCATAAAAGAAAAGCATCATAAAGGTATAGTTTCATAAGAACCAATACAATTATAAATCTGAATAGTTCAATCAAGACTAGACCAATATAATTAAATAGTTCCAAACCATATCCAATCCAAAATAGTTCACATAAACTAAACCAACTGGAATAATCTGTCATAGTTTTAAAATCAAACAAAGCAAATAAACTTCAAGAACAAAATATGAGTTTTAAGCTCATGAACACAAGAGTCTTAAACTCAACAGAAGTTATACCAAGCCAGTGACTAATTTATTCTTGAAAGAAATAAACCGAAACTCTATCCTTGCATACTGCTTTATGTTTACTCCTCCATTTGAGCAAATCATAATTTTTGAAATCTATGTTGAAAGATTCAACTCCTCCATCTTTGCTAGCTTATAGAAAATAAGAATATCAAGAGACACATCTCTAAGAATTCCAACGAATTTCACAAAGTATCTAGTTCCAAAAAAGCACTTAGTACAATTCATAATTAGCTTAGCAAAAATGTAACGCAAGCATCACAATCAAGTATCTTTAATAAATAAAGTACATAAACTTTATAGTTTCTACACAAGAACCATACTATATTTCATATTGGAATGAAAAAACTGCCGTTTCAATCATAGGTTTAACATTGAATCATCAAAATTGGAATGAAACATGTATTCATAAAAGACATATCATCAAAATTGGAATGATATTTAGGGCAATTTAATCATCGGAAACACATCGACAAGTTTTCATGTTTCGTATTGGAATAATATGATTATTCTAAGTAAATTCCCTAGATATATAATACCATCAAAATTGGAATGACATTATATATTTATGGAATTTATGTGGAATCATCAAAATTATCTAAAACATGTCAACTGCCTAAAATTGATGCTTAAGTTTGAACTTCTCTATGGCTCCAATTGGATTCTAAATTTCAAAATAATTAGGACGTTAAAGCTTTGACTCAATAGCTTTCAACTCCATTTCCCCTACAGTTTTGATAATTAGATCACTTTCAAGTCTCTTAGCAAGAGCATTAGACATACTTGTCGCAATTGCACTTTATCTATGAGAAAGTTCAACTAGGCTTCTTTCAGCCTTAATGTACTCCTTTTACTATTATAGAGTGAGTTATGAGCTACAGTGTATTGTAGCTTGATAGTCGCATAACAGAATTAGAGAGTTACTTAAACTTCTTAATGGATAACTAGTAACAATTTCTTCAATCCACTCAGCCTTTTCTCCCTGCAGAGGATAACACATTGTAATGCCCCGAATCCTAAATTATTGAATTCGAGATGTTCTACAGGATCTTTTCACTTTCTTTGAGTACAATTTTACAAGGAAATTCAAGCTTTTCTTTTTACATCAGAGTTTACATCATAATACATTTACATTTGCACAGCGAAAGTAAAATATACAACATTTACATCAATGTACAACAACATGATAAGATCTTTATGCATCCATTCCTCTTTACATGTAATTTATCCTGCATACAAAACTGTGGGTACGTCAGTTTATTCAACCGATGATAATTATACATGGCCATCCTCTCTATGCCAGAAACAGTATAACGAATCTCATTTCTTAACAAATCACAAACTTGTTCAATATAGGCATATAAATCAAAAGGGAACTCTTAAAGATGTCGTGTCGTGATTGTGCACTTAATCCTTAATGCAACTATTTAATTTACATGACACTAATGCGCACTTGTTCGAATTCTATGCATCCCATACTACATAGGTCCGAGGGCAAGCCTGTTAATCGCTCTTCATTTTCATAGGGTTCAATCCCTCGCCATGACTTACTCTACTACTGTAATTATGGTAAGTATCTTAGATATTTTCCAACCTACGGACTCATGTCTAGGCACTCTGGAGGGAATCCCATCGCTGACATGACTCATCATGCAGACATCCTGTGGTAATTCAGCTCTCACCGTAGACATGACACCACCCGTAGTCTTCGAACATCCCACGAGCATCGCCACTGGGACGGTACTCTAGAGTAGTATCCTCACCCAGACTCATCATGGGAATTCCTGGGATACACTCTCGCCATTACCCAATAGCCCTCATACTCAATGTTTGTCTCTTACCTTCATCACATCTCCACTATGTACTAGTCCTTATTTTAATAGAATCATGAATAAAATCAAAGCTCTAGAGTTAGCCTCTCTCTAAACCCGACTTATCCATTCATTTCAATACATGACCGACCCTGGTCTTCTTTTCAATTTCAATTCCATTGCCGGGGGAGACTTAGCTACTCTTTCGTTTCAATTTCAAATTCACAATTTCCAGTTTGAGCAAATCTAACTCATGAATTCATTTTTCAGTGCCTCAGCATATCATGTTCTTTAATTTTCATATTCATATAATTCTTTATTCAAGCATGACTCATTTCATGAAATACGATTCATTTTATTCATGCAGCAGCAGAATAGATTCTAACAACCTCAGTCACAATTCCTTAACAGTAATCAAAATAAAACTTGTCATATCAAATTCCACTCTGTACAGTCGACTTGGAAAAGGACCAGTCGACTGGTACAGTCAAATCAGATTCTTCATAAAAATACTCGGGAGAGTCGACTGCTGCACTTGGCCAGTCGGCTGTCCCGCAACTTTTCATGTTCACAATACTATCCTCATGACAGTCGACTGTTATCTCATCAGTCGTCTGTCCTGGGGTTTTTAGCAGTTCATTTCTACGTTCAGCTCAGTCGACTTGCTACACGCATTCGGTCGACTGGGCAGATCCATACTTCAAATTAAGAGATTATCTACAGCTCTTACATGCACTTGCATCATGATATCAATTTACAATATACATAAATTCATGTTTCATAAACAGTGTCTCTTTTTGTTCAGTAACATCACAACCATGAAACTTCAAGTTACGAATGTTATCTCTTCCTCGAGGGAATATTTTTAAACATGCATTCACACTTATTCATAACTTCCTTGCGAAGATGAAGATATAATTCTCAATTCATTACACTAGGTCAACATGATGGAATATCTCCTTACATGGAATTTCCAAATAACCATAATTAAAGTACAGTACCAGTCGGCTGAACACAGTGTCAGTCGACTGCTCCGACAGTTCTTAATTTTTGTTGATCATCGCTAGGTCTTTTCATTCATTTACCTTCCCTCCATCATATGTGTCATAGGGAAAATACAAACTTAATAATCACACCATTAGGTCTATTTGCACACATGTTTATCACCACATCACAAAATAATTGTCTCGTACCAGTCGACTTATCTACACGACAGTCGACTGTACCGACGCAATTCATCTTTGTTTTCCGTGCCATTTCTACACTTTTAGTCCTCCATAATTATCAACAATAAACATGCTCAAGCATTTCTATTACGTACTATCTTACTCCTCAAGAGTACAGGAACAAACATTATAATTACAACATGTTTTCTACATTAGAGGTCCTGAGAAACACCCACCTTATTTGAAGAAATAATCGAATCCAGCGAAGTCCTCAATGCAGTGCCGCACTCCTTGCTCCTTGCTCCTTGTTCCACACCGAAATCCTTCAGGGTACTCTTTCGGCCTCCACAGAAAAACTCCCACACACAACTCTCACAAAACCTCTCTTATAAAATTAATCTAGTGTAAAAGAAATAAAGAATAAGAGGGGGTATTTATACTAGAATATAGGTGGAATGGAGGGTTAGGATGCACTAGGGAGTTGGATGATCAAGGGCTAAGATTTACTAGGAAGTTGTGAAAACTACCCACACCTTGCATAACCGCCCACATCTCATCCCCACTACTCACCCAAACCGGCCATACTTGTGTGCTTGTGCACGTGTACATTGAATGCACGTGCACACACAACCCACTCTACAAAATTGTACATCAAATACCCGGAAATAAAGAAAAGATGCTACACATACAAGTTGTAGGAAATAATACAAGAGGTTTAAATTCATGGGCTTAAATTAATTGGGCCAAAATAAGTATTTTTTAAAAGAAGATAAGTAAATTAACCTTTGGGCTTTAGGAAAATCCTTATAGAAAACAATATGCTTATTCATCATGTTGAAAAATAATAAACAAATATTACACATGCATACCATATGTAAAAATAAATAATCTTCATATATTAGGAAAATTCAGGGTATTACATCACTCCCTCTTTAGAATAGTTCCGTCCCCGGAACTACAGCCAAGAGCGAGAAAACAGAAAACACAACAACAAAACAAAGACACCAAGATACAATCAAGCAAAAAGCTCAGGATAGTCCTTCAACATCCTCTCCTCAGATTCCCAAGTAGCCTCTTCAACCAAGTGGTTTCTCCAGACTACTTTGACCATCGGTATCGTCTTATTCCTCAAGACTTTCTCCCTACGGTCAACAATCTCGACAGGAGTCTCGATGTAATTCAGGTCTAACTGCAAACCTTCCGGCACTTCCGACAAATGATGACTCGGATCTGGAATATAACCTCTCAGCATAGACACATGGAAGACATTGTGCACCTGAGACAACTCTCCCGGTAATTCAAGCCGGTATGCAGTTTTTCCGATCCTTTTCAATATCTTATATGGGCCTATAAACCTCGGGGCTAACTTCCCGCCTTTGCCAAAATGAACCACACCTTTACTGGGCGATACCTTTAGAAAGACGAAGTCACCAACCTCAAACTCAAGGTCCCTTCTCCGGTTGTCTGCATAGCTTTTCTGCCTGCTCTGAGCTTCTACCAACCTTTTCCTGATCAGATCAATCTTCTCAGAGGTCAGCTGCACAAGCTCAGGACCAAACAACTGCCGCTCCCCAACTTCATACCAACAAACAGGAGTCCTGCACTTCCTGCCATACAAAGCTTCATACGGCGCCATCCTAATGCTAGCCTGAAAACTGTTGTTGTAGGCAAACTCTACCAAAGGTAAATGCCTTTTCCAACTGCCTCCAAAGTCTAGTATACAACACCGAAGCATATCCTCAAGAATACGATTGACTCTCTCGGTCTGCCCATCGGTCTGTGGATGAAAAGCAGTGCTGAAATCTGTCTTGGTACCCAAAGCTGCCTGAAGACTCCTCCAGAAATGCGAAGTAAACCGCGCATCTCGATCAGACACAATAGTTGAGAGAACACCATGAAATCTCACCAACATACATCTCAGCTAACTTGTCCATCGAAGCAGTGAGTTTCATCGCCAAAAAGTGAGCGGACTTGGTAAGTCGATCGACTATAACCCAAATTGCATCATTGCCTTTAGAACTCTTAGGCAATCCCGTGATGAAATCCATACTGATGTTATCCCACTTCCACTCCGGAATAGGTAACGGCTGTAATAGACCTCCGGGTCTCTGATTTTCGGCTTTGACTTGCTGACAAACCTCACACTTCGCAACAAAATCAGCCACATCCCGCTTCAAACCTGACCACCAGAAATGCTGTTTGATGTCCTTGTACATCTTAGTACTTCCAGAATGTACCGACAAAAGAGTAGTATGTGCCTCCTGAAGAATACTCTCTTTCAGGTCCCCCTGATTTGGAACACACAGCCTATCTCCGAACCACAACACTCCATCCTTGATTTGAAATCCGGGCAACCTGCCAGCACCAACCTGCTCCTTCATCTCCAAAATATCAGCATCAACCTCCTGACTTGCAATGATCCTAGCATTCAAGGTAGGCTGAAGCCTCAACTGAGCCAAGGATGCTCCCAATCCTTGCAAGACAACCTCAATACCTGCTCAATCCAGCTCCTCAATCAGATGCCTCTGAGTTGTAATCAAACTGGCCAAACTGCTCTTGCGACTAAGTGCATCAGCAACAACATTGGCCTTTCCAGGATGATACTTGATCTCAGGTCGCATATCCTCGAGCACTTCCAACCATCTTCGCTGCCTCAGATTGAGATCCCTCTGCTGATATATATACTTCAAGCTCTTGTGATCCGTGTACATATTCAATTTCTCGCCGTACACGCAGTGCCTCCATTGCTTCAGTGCAAAGATAATCGCAGCCAACTCTAGATCATGAGTCGGATAATTCTTCTCATGCGGTCGTAGTTGCCTAGACCCATAAGCGATTACTCTACCTTCTTGCATTAAGACACAACCAAGCCCCCGATGTGAAGCATCGCTATAAACATCATACTCAACACCTGCTCTAGGCAAAGCCAAAATAGGTGCAGTAGTCAGCCTATCTTTCAACTCCTGAAAGCTCGCATCACATTGCTCAGTCCACTTGAAGCTCACATTCTTCTTGGTCAGTCCAGTAAGCGGTACAGCTATCTGAGCATAACCTTGAATGAATCTCCTGTAATATCCAGTCATCCCAAGAAAACTTCAGACTTCCTTCACTGTAGTAGGCCTAGCCCAATCTCTCACTGCCTCTATCTTCTGAGGGTCAGTTGCCACTCCCTCCTTAGAAAGGATGTGACCTAGGAATGCCACTTCAGATTTCCAGAAATCACACTTGGATAACTTGGCATACAACCTCTGCTCTTCCAGCTTCTGCAAAACTGCTCCCAAATGCTCGGTGTGCTCCTCCTCAGACTTGGAGTACACGAGAATATCGTCGATAAACACCATGACGAAAGAATCAATAAACGGCCTCAGAACTCTGTTCATCAAGTCCATGATGATTGCGGATGCATTCGTTACTCCGAATGGCATAACTAAGAATTCGTAATGCCCATGCCGAGTTCTAAATGCAGTTTTGTGCACATCTTCAGCTTTCACTCGCACTTGGTGATATCCTGATCGAAGATCTATTTTGGAGAATACAGCTGCTCCTTGTAGACGATCGAACAAGTCATCAATTCGAGGAATCAGATACTTATTCTGAACAGTGACCTTATTCAGCTCTCGGTAATCGATACACATCCTCATCGATCCATCCTTCTTCTTTACCAAAAGCACTGGTGCTCCCCAAGGTGACGCACTAGGTTGAATAAAGCCTTTCCCCAATAGTTCCTCAATCTGTCGTTTCACCTCATCCTGTTCCACTGGAGCCATCCTATACGGTGCCTTAGAAATGGGTGCACTTCCCGGTTGAACAGTGATGCTGAACTCTACATCACGATGCGGAGGTAACCCAGGAAAATCTTCCAAGAACACAGTCGGATGGTCCCGAACCACAGGAATCCCTTGCAATTCCACAGGAGTCTCTTCCTTGCGGATAGTTGCCACCAGCTTAGAACACTTCTGCTTCCCTTGGAAAGTGACTTCAGGTCCACCTGGAGCCTTCACTGTTACCGTCTTGGTCTTACACTCGATGCTCGCACTGTACACCGACATCCAATCAATGCCAATGATAACATCGACTCCCAAGATAGTCAGCTCGATCAGATCAATGCCAAAGATTCGATCCCCAATCACTATCTCGCAATCAGCATAATACCGATCAGTGGTCAAAATTTCCCCTGATGGAGTAGCTACTGCTAAGATCTTGCCTGGAAAAATCTTCGGTTCAACTCCCAACACTTTAGCAAATCTAGGAGACACAAAAGTATGAGAGGATCCAGTATCGAACAATACAACAGCTTTCATTCCATTAAGATAAAGTTCGCCTGTTACATAATACACACCATTACATAACGGTTTCACCATATAAACGGGAAGGAGAAATGACAAAACCACTAAACATCAGCCCTCGTACCAGAGATGACCTAATCTGCCTCATCAGCATCAGCTTCTGTCAAAGCAAATACTCGCCCTGACTGGTACGGCCTCTTCCTAGTCTGCTGTATTGGCACATTGTGATTGCCAGCCCGTGGTTGAAGATATTGAGATTTGTAATGTCCAGTCTCACCACAGTTGTAACAGGTGACTGCAGAAGGTTTCCCCACATTGTTTCCAGGTCCTCCAGCTACACTGATAGCGTTCGCCCCTGTCGGTTTGAACCTCTGTGCAGATGGTTGCCCCTTGAAACTCCCCGATTGTGCAGGCCTCTTCCCGGACTGCCATTTGTTCCTCCGGTTCTGAACAACATGGAACTGCTCCATATCCGCTTCCGTCGCTGCCGCCCTCTTGACCAGCTTGTCAAATCGCCTGATACCAAGGGGTATCATCCGGGATCTCAAGCTTGGTCTCAGCCCATGCTCGAATTTGTGAGCCTTCTTCGCCTCATCCATCACCAGTTCTGGAGCATACCTAGAGAGCTGAGTAAACTTAGTCTCATACTCCCTCACTGACATGTTGCCTTGCTGAAGTGACAGAAATTCCATCGCCTTCTTCTCCTGAACATCGGAGGGGAAATAGTGACTGCGGAACTCTTCCAGAAATTCCTCCCAGCCGAGCAACAAGCCTCCCATGGTCCTCTTCATCGATTGCCACCAAACAGCCGCATCCTTCTCCAACTGCAAAGTCGCCAACTTGACCTTGCTGCCCTCCGGTGTCTCCAACACCTCAAAGATCGTCTCCACTTGCCGAATCCAGTTGTCAGCCGCATCTGGGTCTGACTTTCCCTCGAACACTGGTGGTTTCATTCTCTTGAACGATTCCACTAGCTTAATTGCCTCAGGTACTGGATTCACCGGCCCCCTTCCTTGGTTTCCAGCCACTGCATTCAGCGTCTGGTAGACCCTTGCAAGTTCGGTCTCCAGGTCCAAACCTTCACCATTCCTTGCCCCTCTTCTCGACATATTCTGATGCAAAAGATCCATTAAATTCGAAGTATAGGACAAGAATTTAAACCAACTTGCATTTCATTGAATTCCAAAGTTTATACATTCGAATTAAAACATTTTTGACATCAGAAATGAAGAAAATAGAAGCTACAACAATCTAACTCCTACGGGTCCTCTTCGCTACTCGAAGTTCTTCCCGCAGTTCTTCAACTTCATCCTTCAGCACATCAGTCAGGTTCTTTATCTTCTCAAGTTCCCACACTCGGTGACTGAGAACGGAGAAATCGTCCTTCCGCTGTGCCAGCTGAGCTTCCAAAACTCCAACTCTTTCCTTCAGGGTTTCCACTTGCCTCTGAAGAGAAGCCACAGTGCCATTCAGAGCTGGTCCCTCTTCTTCATCGGAAGAAGAATCGTCAGATGAATCCGGCGGTGGGGTAATCTCTCGAGATTCAGGCCACTCCTCATCATCAGAATCTGCTTGCCCAGGGTGATACTCGTCCTCAGAATCAGCCTGTCCAGGATGGTACTCTTCCTCAATGATATGCCAGTCGTCGCCTCCAGCAGGGTCGAAGTGATCAGCCATCTTAGAAATAGAGAGGAAGAAGCATAAATCTTAGAGCAACACAAATGTAAGTCACTTACATTTAAATCTCTAGACTCAAACACACACTCTAATGTCCACTACTAGGGTGTCGTTCCCTATAAATTTGTACAAGTGTGAAAGCGTAGAAAACGTGGCTCTGATACCACTCTGTAACGTCCCCGAATCCTAAATCATTGAATTCGAGATGTTCTACAGGATCTTTTCACTTTCTTTGAATACAATTTTACAAGGAAATTCAAACTTTTCTTTTTACATCAGAGTTTACATCATAATACATTTACATTTGCACAGCGGAAGCAAAATATACAACATTTACATCAATGTACAACAACATGATAAGATCTTTATGTATCCATTCCTCTTTACATGTAATTTATCCTGCATACAAAACTGTGGGTACGTCAGTTTATTCAACTGACGATAATTATACATGGTCATCCTCTGCCAGAAACAGTATAACGAATCTCATTTCTTAACAAATCACAAACTTGTTCAATATAAGCATGTAAATCAAAAGGGAACTCTTAAAGATGTCGTATCGTGATTGTGCACTTAATCCTTAATGCAACTATTTAATTTACATGACACTAATGCACACTTGTTCGAATACTATGCATCCCATACTACATAGGTCCGAGGGCAAGCCTCTTAATCGCTCTTCATTTTCATAGGGTTCAATCCCTCGCCATGACTTACTCTACTACTGTAATTACAGTAAGTATCTTAGATATTTTCCAACCTACGGATTCATGTCTAGGCACTCTGGAGGGAATCCCATCGCTGACATGACTCATCATGCAGACATCCTGTGGTAATTCAGCTCTCACCGTAGACATGACACCACCCGTAGTCTTCGAACATCCCACGAGCGTCGCCACTGGGACGGTACTCTGGAGTAGTATCCTCACCCAGACTCATCATGGGAATTCCTGGGATACACTCTCGCCATTACCCAATAGCTCTCATACTCAATGTTTGTCTCTTACTTTCATCACATCTCCACTATGTACTAGTCCTTATTTTAATAGAATCATGAATAAAATCAAAGCTCTAGAGTTAGCCTCTCTCTAAACCCGACTTATCCATTCATTTCAATACATGACCGACCCTGGTCTTCTTTTCAATTTCAATTCCATTGCCGGGGGAGACTTAGCTACTCTTTCGTTTCAATTTCAAATTCACAATTTCCAGTTTGAGCAAATCTAACTCATGAATTCATTTTTCAGTGCCTCAGCATATCATGTTCTTTAATTTTCATATTCATATAATTCTTTATTCAAGCATGACTCATTTCATGAAATACGATTCATTTTATTCATGCAGCAGCAGAATAGATTCTAACAACCTCAGTCACAATTCCTTAACAGTAATCAAAATAAAACTTGTCATATCAAATTCCACTCTGTACAGTCGACTTGGAAAAGGACCAGTCGACTGGTACAGTCAAATCAGATTCTTCATAAAAATACTCGGGAGAGTCGACTGCTGCACTTGGCCAGTCGGCTGTCCCGCAACTTTTCATGTTCACAATACTATCCTCATGACAGTCGACTGTTATCTCATCAGTCGTCTGTCCTGGGGTTTTTAGCAGTTCATTTCTACGTTCAGCTCAGTCGACTTGCTACACGCATTCGGTCGACTGGGCAGATCCATACTTCAAATTAAGAGATTATCTACAGCTCTTACATGCACTTGCATCATGATATCAATTTACAATATACATAAATTCATGTTTCATAAACAGTGTCTCTTTTTGTTCAGTAACATCACAACCATGAAACTTCAAGTTACGAATGTTATCTCTTCCTCGAGGGAATATTTTTAAACATGCATTCACACTTATTCATAACTTCCTTGCGAAGATGAAGATATAATTCTCAATTCATTACACTAGGTCAACATGATGGAATATCTCCTTACATGGAATTTCCAAATAACCATAATTAAAGTACAGTACCAGTCGGCTGAACACAGTGTCAGTCGACTGCTCCGACAGTTCTTAATTTTTGTTGATCATCGCTAGGTCTTTTCATTCATTTACCTTCCCTCCATCATATGTGTCATAGGGAAAATACAAACTTAATAATCACACCATTAGGTCTATTTGCACACATGTTTATCACCACATCACAAAATAATTGTCTCGTACCAGTCGACTTATCTACACGACAGTCGACTGTACCGACGCAATTCATCTTTGTTTTCCGTGCCATTTCTACACTTTTAGTCCTCCATAATTATCAACAATAAACATGCTCAAGCATTTCTATTACGTACTATCTTACTCCTCAAGAGTACAGGAACAAACATTATAATTACAACATGTTTTCTACATTAGAGGTCCTGAGAAACACCCACCTTATTTGAAGAAATAATCGAATCCAGCGAAGTCCTCAATGCAGTGCCGCACTCCTTGCTCCTTGCTCCTTGTTCCACACCGAAATCCTTCAGGGTACTCTTTCGGCCTCCACAGAAAAACTCCCACACACAACTCTCACAAAACCTCTCTTATAAAATTAATCTAGTGTAAAAGAAATAAAGAATAAGAGGGGGTATTTATACTAGAATATAGGTGGAATGGAGGGTTAGGATGCACTAGGGAGTTGGATGATCAAGGGCTAAGATTTACTAGGAAGTTGTGAAAACTACCCACACCTTGCATAACCGCCCACATCTCATCCCCACTACTCACCCAAACCGGCCATACTTGTGTGCTTGTGCACGTGTACATTGAATGCACGTGCACACACAACCCACTCTACAAAATTGTACATCAAATACCCGGAAATAAAGAAAAGATGCTACACATACAAGTTGTAGGAAATAATACAAGAGGTTTAAATTCATGGGCTTAAATTAATTGGGCCAAAATAAGTATTTTTTAAAAGAAGATAAGTAAATTAACCTTTGGGCTTTAGGAAAAATCCTTATAGAAAACAATATGCTTATTCATCATGTTGAAATATAATAAACAAATATTACACATGCATACCATATGTAAAAATAAATAATCTTCATATATTAGGAAAATTCAGGGTATTACACACATAAAGGTCTGATTTCATGGATGATAGCACAATGCCTGTTTGCCTTTTATTTCCATAACATTTCTGTTCCTCCTAGTGTAAACACATATCTACTAGTTATCGACTTTCACTAAATTCCGAGCATCATAATGCATCAGATCAGCCACTCATTCGAAGAATGACTAGAGTAGCACAAAGCAAACTCTTGAATACCACTAAGTATCTCATTAGCCTCTTAAGGGCACTCAAATGTGTATGGGATTATTAGTGAATCTGCAGATCATACCTACCTCAAAGGCAATGTCTATTCTAGTGCAGATCTTTGTATACATGAGGCTGTCAATTCCTTTAAAATGATCTACCTGTCTCATAGTTGCACCATCATTAGGTGTCAACCTTTTATCATAATCATAAGGTGTTTCAAAACACACTTTCAATCACTATATCTCCACTTTTGAAACACATTTTGATTTGATGAGTTTGACTAAGAGTTATCCCTGGCCAACTGAAAACTCACCATTATACCTATGGTGTCCACAGTACCTAGGTTTTCATGTTGAATTCTTTGGATAGCACAATTTTAACTTCATTTGTAATAGAGAGGTCACTTCCAAGAACATGCATGTCAACAGAACGTGTAAATAATAGCCATTATATTTGACACACCACAAAGTTGAAGGCATTGATCTGAATTACTTGATTCATATACTAGGCTCTTTCAAAAAATTTGTCAAATTATTTATTCGTCGGCTATACATGTTTTAAGAACATACAATGATTTTACTAAATTGTAAATCTTGTTCACTAAACATATTAGTTCAAAACTTTCCAGTACAAAACTGTTCAGTACAAAACATCAAGTACAAAACTTTTAAATATCCTTTATGAATGACAAAATTTTCAATAGAGGTAAGGGTAAGAAGAACACTTATTGTAGCAATATGATGAACATGTGAGTAGACATCAAATAAATCTACCTCATTTTACTCAATCAATCTGTTAGCTACTAAAATGTATTAAAATTGCTGCTGAACAATCAAAATTAAGTTTCTTCTACAAAACCCCACTTACTATAGTTTTAGCCCCTTTCGGCAGATCGCCTAAATTAAAGTATTATTGTATGACACAAAATCATCTCATTTTCTACTAAAGAATGTTCTTAGCTCATTTGTCATTCAAGTTTAAGTGTCAGTATGACTAGTTCTAGTTTCCAACAGTGAATCATTGACCGTGTCTGTAGGACTAGATCATTTCATACATTTATCTTTGATAAACACATCCTCAAATAACTCTGCAAGTCTAGATTCTTCTAACACAAATTAGATAGATCTAAATTCTGTCCACAGAACTACATTCTGCACTTTCTAAACACACAAATATTTGTTGTAGGTCCTACTTTAGGCCTTCTAGGGTCGTCCACTCTAACAAATGTATCACAACACAAATTTTCACTTTAACAAAATTATTTATGTTTTCATGCCATGATCTACAAGGTGTATTAGAGTGTAGTAACACATTAGGGATATGATTAACAACACAACATCACTCATAATTACACAAGACAAACAACAGCCAATAATATAGAATTTAACATTTCACTAAGTGTTTGATTCTAACTTTTATCAATATCGTTTAACTGTTGTAAGTAGAGTGCAGTAGAGATTATGCCCAATGCAAACTTCTCTAAAGTTGTTAAAACATATTCACCACCTCTATCACATCTGAACCCTTGATTTTTAGCATTTAACTATAATTTTTAATTCATTAAGAATAACAAGTGCTTCATTCTTCATATATATGACAGACTTATATTAATCATCTACAAAAGCAATTAAATACTTCAGACCAACAATTGTCTCATCAAGGCACAAAGCTATTGAGATCACAAATATCAGAATGTAATGACTCAAGAAGTTGTGTGCTCCTAGAGACCATACTAAATGATTTTCTAGTGATCATAATCCGAGCACAGCTTTCATATTTGTCATATTTTAATGGAGTATCATTTAGTAGAGTTTTGAGTTTTAACAAGAACAAACAATTTAATATATAGTTCATAGTGATTCTAAATTTCAAAACAACTTGGATGTTAAAGCTTTTTACTCAATAGCTTTTAACTCCATTTCCCCCCACAAACAATTGAATATATAGTTCTCAAATCCTAGCCAATTATGCTATGTTCAAGAACACAATTAGAACTATTATTGTTAATTGTCTCATTTGTTAAACTCAACTTATACATGTGTTTGACAATATATGCACATTATAAGAGTTAATACAAAATTACTCTATCACATTTTACAAAATTATTTGCTTTCTCTAATGGTTCTAACAATGTCCACTTGCTCAAACACAGTAAGCAAAATTTTCTTTATTCGTTCTTCATCATCTTCGAAATGCTAAACGAGATAATGACTAACATACTATAATTCAACTTTGCACACACAATACAATGAACGAGAAAGAACAAAACGTAACTAACAGAGTCATATCGTACATTAAGAGATGCTCCCTCCTAAGTTACAGACATTTGTTATACATCTTATACATAAAAAAAATATTTTATTTTATTAGAGAAGCAAATATATGATCTCACGCAAACTGCAAACAATGGATTTTTTCAAAATATCTATACACATAGTATGATAAAGCACTTAACAACCCTAAACATGTTAGTTTTTAAAGCGAGAATAACTATGATCTAAAACTCTTAATCATGTGATCAAACGCACAAAACGTTAACACATTCATCACATGAAAATACTAAGAAGTTAAAGTAGATCATACCGACGCTTCAAGTTAGAAGTGTTTTTCCAAATGCAATGGAGAAGCCTGCATAATGCAGACTTATTCAACCGTGATGCATATCCATCGTCTCCAACACACAATTTGTAGGTAACTTTGAAGTTCCTACATTCATCAAATTGTTAAAGATTAGCCAATTAAACAAATTATTGACACTGTTTAATTCTAGCAACAATTTAATTTGGAGATCCAAACTTTATAGTCAAAACATATAGTTTAACTTATCAAAATAGATGTTTTATTTTAGCACATAGCCAAAACAACTGTTCAACCTGTATTTAATTAAACAAATGATTAATACAGTCTTGAACTTAACCACTTAGCATCACAGTAATTCTATAATTCAAAACATAAACTTAAAACGAATGTTTTTGAACTTTCAGCACATAGCAAAATATTTAATAAAAATTTAATATGAGGAAAATAAAGAACTTATCTTTCACCGTCTCTTCCCCTTCAATTGATTAGAGTCAAGTCTGTTTGGGAACAAATTCGATCTATTCCGTATTGAACCCAAAACACCACTCACCAATAGATAGACTCAATCTAAGGTCGGGATCTGATCAATCCCAAGAGCACCAAAGATCCCCCCTTCAATCCCAAACACAAAACTCCCAAACACATAAGAGCAGGTCCTTGACCATAGGACTCTTTTCTTGATCATTTCTGAGTCAAAAGAACACACAGGATCCCTTCCTTGACCTCGAACACCAAACACCATGATGAACCAATCAACAAATCAAATCAAAACAGATCTGATCTCTCCTTCTTCCCTTCACTGTCTTCTTCAAACTCGGGTTCCACACACACAGACCCAATCTGCCAAGATGAAGAAGAGAGAAGATGATCGGAGTCGGTGCCTGAGGGGGAGGCTACCGTCGACTGCAATCGAAGAAGAGAGGGGGCGAGAGCGGCACCGGCGAGTCGAGTCCCATTGGGTTCGTGAGTTGAGTGCCTCAACTCAGGGTCGACTCCTCGCAATGCGATCGACAGGGGAGGAGGCAATAGGCGGATAGAGAGACTCTGACGGTGGGTTATCCACGATCAGCGACGGCGGCTACTAGGGTTTTGATGAGATCCGACGGCTCCAACAAGATCCAACGAGATCCAACAAAACTCCGTTATCCCTCTTAATTAATCTCACAAATTGATTAAAAATATCTCAAGATTGTTAGGTTTTGTGAGAAATTAACAATTGGGAATTAGGGTTTATCTCTAGATCTAAGTTGCTTGAGATATTCACCCTGGGTATCAAGATTGGAATACCTAGACTGCTATCACAAGCCAGTATTTATCTCAAAATACTGGTTTGGGTATCGGCTTATAAACCCACAAACCCGCATTCCAATATCCATTCAATTGTACGTTCAATACACGTGTTACTCATATGCACATGCAATATTTATATGGAGAGAATATACCAATATATCCAACAGGTATAAGGTATAAGGTATGTCCAACGTTAGTGAGGGACAAAATGGAAGAACAGAAATTCGCATAAATACGTTTACTTTGATTATTTGTAAACTTGAAGAAGTAGGGACACTAATTGCGCCAAAGCCACAATCACCCAAAGAAAAGTTTCCATATCAATCCGAAAAGAAATTGCAGAAACTAACAATTTATTTTCTTTCTTTTTTTTTCCGCAATAAAAGAGCCAATTCTACCATGGAAGTGCACATAGAAATAATTATAATTCTAGCCAAAATGCTTTGACATACAACTTCTCCAATAAACTCTAAATTGGACAAGTTGATCGTTACATTTAGAGGCAAAAAGTTCCCTGGCAGGAGCCTTCTGAAAAGAAACCATAGACAGCAATAGGTTTTTTTGTTTCTCTTTCCTAATAAATGAACCAATTTTGCTATGAAAAGGCATACTGAAACAATTGTAATTCTAGGCGAAATGCTTTGACACACAACTCTTCCAAGAAACTCTGAAAAAGCAGAGTAACAGTCTATGTTATATTGCTACTTACTAGTGCATAAGATCCTATGCTGGAGGAATTCTATCAGTGTCGAATATATAAAATTTGTTGTTTCTAGGCCCAAGTAACATGTGGGGAAAATTTGTTTGGTTTAGGAAAATTGTTGAGAATGGCTGGAGGATGAGCATATTTTTAAGGAATTACCGTACTTTGGTGATCTTGTCTTCAAGCCAAGAGCAACTATGATGAATGGTTGGGATAAGCTTTTGCCAAAGATGTCTTTGTACTCTTTTGCGTCCGATTCCCATATTGAAATGCAAACTGGATGGTGAGGTGTTGTG
Organism: Hemerocallis citrina; assembly: GCA_017893485.1. Lineage (NCBI taxonomy): Eukaryota > Viridiplantae > Streptophyta > Magnoliopsida > Asparagales > Asphodelaceae > Hemerocallis > Hemerocallis citrina. The sequence continues at coordinate 111,451,929 of CM030364.1, read as the reverse complement.
TCGTCAATGACAAAGAATTAAGTGATTTTCGTTGGAACTCCACAAACTGGTACATGCCTGCTTTGTTTGATATCGCAGATAGAGCCAACAATATCTGCAATTTGGTTTAAGAGATGATGTGGTTGTTATTATGTCAAATGTAAATAATTAGCTAATATAGGGTAGTGAGCCAAGGAAATTTTTTTTGCTAAAGGGAAAAAAACCGGAAAAAAGAATGTAGCATTTTTACCTATAAGGTACTTTGGTTTTTGTGCAAGCTCTTGAATTGTGCTAAGTTTTGCAAAACTGTAAGGGAATGATTCTGGGATCCCCATTGGAAATTGGTCATGTACTGTTGTTTCATTTGTGAGCAGTAATTGTCAGGGTTGACGGAGAACTTTCACTGGGCTTTTTACTATAATGCATTGAACGTGCGTGATAATATAAACGTTATTTTCCTTAAAAAATTGGTTCCACTTTGGGTCATAACAATAACCTCGAGGTCAGAGCCTTTTACATAACTGCAGCGAAAGAAAGTAAGGATCATGAAATGTAGGAAAAGCAGAAAGTTTGTAGTTTTTGTAAGTAAAAAAGCCAACCTCGTGATCACGGACAATGAATACCAAGGAGTTGACGGGCTTCTTGAAGAGTGGTCCATACCAGAGGTGCATAACACGAACCTTGATGTTAAAAGTGACTTTAACCAATGTTATTTGGTTTAGAGGAGTGATTGGTAAGTGAGCAAGCTTTAGCTTCTTTAGTTCCGTGAAGTGTTTTTTTTCTTTTTCTTTCATTCAGCTATTTGGTCGGGTTCGGTTGGGAAAATCTCTTTCTTCACCTTGGAAGCTGCAAGCAAAATGAGAACATATATGTTTGAGTTTTTATGGTGGTATGCTCAATTGTTGTATTAAGGGGGAAGTGTTTGCATTCTGTGTTTGTTTACATGTGTTTAAGTTGATAGAAAATTTGTACATGTTTGTAAACTTATGTAAAGATTAGCGAGCATACCTAGAAAAGTAGTTTCTTTTGCTGGAGTTTGTGGTACTAGGATATCTCTTCATTTCTTTCTTTTGTGTGTTGGCGTCTCAGTGATGACCATTTTGCCTTTGTTGATAGATGATGGACTCCCCAGTTCTGTAGCAGTAGGTGGTGTATTTTCAGAAGCTTCATTTTTTGATATTTTGATCATTGAGTGTATCTTTGGGCAGTTCTTGTGTGTTGGGTTGTGCATAAGGTGTTCCGTCTCGTGAATGCTCAGAGTCCATTCTGCAATTGGTAAGAATAGCTCTTTAATGAATGGATAATTTATGTACACAAAGAGACAGTTGTTTATATATAAAGATAATGGTGAGCATAATATGTGTAAATTCATGCTGAAAGTACTGAACATGTTGAGACAATGAATACAAATTGATCCAAACAATGGTTGGCCATGCACAGGAACAGGCGAACATAATGTACACATAGAAGAGTGATAAAACCACGTGGAAAGTAATAGAAATGGAACCGTTGTCGTACATGGCGTGTGGAAAAATCTCTGGAAAACGTAATGCCCAAAAAAATAGATAGGTAGTAAATCACAAGTAAGAAATTATTATAGTGTATTGTGCACCGAATGCCATAAATTGTTTATCAATCGTAAAAAATATAAGAAAACTCTGAAGAAGAAAGACCTTTAAATCGAGAAAACATCTTGCCATATGGCAAAAAATTGTAAATCAAATGTGAATTATGAGGCTCAGATGTGTCTTGAAGTCAGTATTCGCTGACATATGGACCTTGTAACATACTTTCTATCCTTATCTGCCAACATGGCTGCTCACATTATAGTTGCCTCGCCATCATTGTTGGTATGATTGAGAAAGCGAGGAAGTTAAGGCTTTGATAAACGTTGGAGTTTGATGTTTGGTTGCCACAATCATCGCCTCAAGACAAGGAACAAACCAAAATCAAGTTTGAAGGAAATGCAGTAATCAAAAGTTTGGCAATTCTTTTTTACAATGCATATCATGCATGCAATCAATAAGACATGAGCGATAATTGAAAGCACAACAGCTGAAATCTGAGTCGACAATAACGTAAATCATGGACACTGAATACAGGTAGAATGTCATAATGTGTCAGAATGACAATAACTTTCATTGGTTGCAGTCTTTGTGATGCTCAATAAGCAGTAGCACTGACTACATACAGGAGTACAATGAGCAGGAGAAGAGTGCATATATCAATGAGTGTTAGTCTAAAAGCAGAAGTATCTTTAAGTGAAGACTGACAAAACATTTATGAATGTACACAGTATGCAAATGTGGCAATAACCAGTCGAAACGAAAGGTAAAAAATCAATGTTCCAGTAAGTAGAGTAACTGTAATTATCAAGGAAGGGGCTTCTTTAGATGACAGAAACTCATTTACTGATGTGGAAAAGTCTGATGAAAACATAGACAATAGTAGGCCAACAGTATGGAATACCCACATAAAGAGAATGACATTTATGTTTTTAACAAATAATCATCAATGACATGGAAATCCCAAAGTCAGACATAACGATCGCAATATGTGAATGTATTGACTATAATAATGATGCAAGAAGCTGAAGGAAAGTTTTGCTTCTCACTGCATCTGTACACCTCAACTCAACAATGGAATAAAACCGCAAGAGTGAAACCCATGATAATTGAAATCAAACATTGAAGTCTAATATTTTTTAGGTAGATTATTCCCTCAACAGAATGAAGTAAGTAAATCAGATGCGAAATAAGTGAATCAAGCAAAAACTTTTGAGATACTATTTTTTTGCTTGCATCTGATGCATGCAATCAGAAAGAGAATAGTCATGCTTGGAAGCTTATGAATGAGATAATGAAGTGCAAGATTGCATCAACAATCATGGAGATAAGTTATCTGATTGAATTATAACCTATTGTTGTCGTTCACGTTGGAAAACTTCTTGTAGCACTACCTTATACACAATATTTTTTGTGTAGTTGACGAAATATCAGTTTGTGGTTCAATTAGGATCTTTAAAGATTGTGGTGATGTAGCACGAGCGACTGCTACATATAGCTGACCATGTGTGAAAACTGGTGTTTCTAAATAAAGGCCTATTTGGCCTAATGATTGTTCTTGACTCTTATTTATTGTCATTGCATATGATAGGCAAAATGGGAATTGACACGCCTGAGTTTGAAAGACAAATATTCTCTGCCACTAATTAGAAATATGCGCGGAATTGCCACCTGCCTTGCCTACCTATGTCTGTGCCATTTAAAATTTCAGCTTCCAATACATGTTAGCCTAATTTAGTGATAATCACTCGGGTACCGTTGCACAGACCAATACTTTGAGTGATGTTTCTAAGTATGATAAATGGGGCATTTTTTTAAGGTCAAGTGAATGGTCGGGGAGGTCATTGATTGCCAGAGAGTTTAAGAATTTTGTTGGGTAGAGCAAGTTGTTGTCCTCGGAATCATCCAACAGGCTGACCTTATCATCGACACTAAGATAGAATTTTACATCTCCTTGCTTCTACATAAGAACCCGTTCATTTATTTGATCAACTTGATCATTGCGACATACTAGTATCGCTCGATCTTGCAGGTAAGATGTTCGGTTATTATTTGAATTTAGGTCTCTGTATACATAATTAATTAATCCGTCCAGGCCCACTGTTGAATCAAGAATCATGTGATCAGGTAGCTTGACCCATTCATGCTCTTCTTCATTATTGAAGGTTTATGTTGTTACTGTGCCATCTCCTATGCTAAGTAACCAATTAGCAAATGCGGTAATTTCTACACGGTCGGTGGTAGTGAGATTGCATGTTTGAAGGTGCATATTTTTTGTGAGAACAAACAACTTGCAGTGCTTCCAGAGATGAGATTTGTGCAAGCCTACACTGGCAATTTCAGGCCTTGTTCCTTTCCGAACAACTGGCAATATCTGTCCGAAATCTCCTCCAAGCAACATGGTTTTCCCGCCAAATGGCTTGTGTTTTGAACCGGGTTTGATACCTTCCATAACATCTTTAAATGTACGATCAACTACATTAAGCACAAACTTGCTGCACATTGGTGCTTCATCCCAAATTATTCGGTATGCACTTTGTATTAATTTTGCCATATCATCAGATCGACTAATAGAACAGTATGATTCTTCATCAACAATAATTGGAATCTTGAATTATGAACGAGTTGTTCGACCACCAGGCAGCAGCAATGATGCAATTCCTGATGAAGCGACAGCCAGAACTATATATTGCTAGTGGCGCAATTTTGTGAGAATTGTCCTCCAAAGATAAGTTTTGCCAGTCCCCTCTCCTCCATGAACAAAAAACATGTCGCCTGTTTGAGCAAAGCAAGATTGTAATACCGAACAATAAATGTGTCTTTGCACATCATTTAACCCATCTTCCAAATTTGCTGACTCCTTGCGCAACTCATCACTATTATAGCTAAGCTCTTCCATAATAAACCTATTGCCAATATCTAGATCATTATCAGAAACTGGTTTCAGCATAGTTTTGAAGTCTTCAAGGCTTCGATTATTTTGCTGCAATATATTCTCGATATCATGCAAACATATGTTTTTAAACTTTGATGGAGGCAAGTTGTACTGGACGTGTGGGTATTTTTTTGAATATGTGATGCTAGTAATCTTCAGTCATGAGTTTCCAGTGGGTATCCCAATTTTTTTGGGGCCAGTTAGCTGTGAGAGCATCAGCATTGTGACAAACATATGCCTAAGCTGAAAAGGGGTTTCCTAAACTGCAGCTTCTATGATTGTCTGATGCCACTGAGCATCATCAGCTAGGAGCCCTAATCCAGCACAAGATGACTTGAATGTATCATAAAGCACACCATTGACTGTCCGGAAATTTTCATTGCTTGTCGATCCCTTCACTTTTGTGAAAAGTAGGCGCAATAAATAACGCGCACCACTTGCGGATGATGCGTATGCAAGGCGGCCAAGTAAGAACCCTCTATCCCTAGGTTTCCAAAGGAGCGATGTCCTTTCCCAAACAAAGTGGGACGGGAATTCAATATATGTATACTGTCTCGCACATGGATACCTGATATTGGCCTGAAACCATTGAGTGAGCATTGTTCTGGTTGCTCTATCTGAATTAGTAATATTTGTAAGTTTTTTGTTTTCAGCAAAATAAACTAAATTCTCACCTGGAAGATGGTATTGAAGTCTTTGAACATGTGAGAATCTTGTGTATTTGTAATTCGAAGATTCTCCAAGCTGCTTCAGATGCGGAGATGTACATGTGTGTCAAGATATCGCTTGATCTCATCAAACTTATGTGATGTGTTTTTTTCAATTACTGCAGTAGCTCGATCAGAACCTTTTGAGAGATATTTAACAGTCCTACGCTGATTCCAAACCTCTACGTTGATGTGGAATTGATATCTGCGCAAGAGATGTGCATTGCACGGCACAACCCATGAACTATCAAGTGTTACATTTTTTAAGTTTGCACAAAGTGCGTCCTTCCTTCTTCTATAAATTGGATAGTCATTGTTGTCAATCATTGTATGCTCATTGTACTTTTTAGAGATACTTCTTTGTACGGTTGCCTTTGTTCATACATGGAGAGGTTGAATTGTATACACCACAAGGCCCATGGATCATGTGTGCCAATACGAGAGTATGCAGTTGAAGGTCTTTATCTTTGTCTGGAATTTCTAGTTGAATATTCTTATCGATTTGTGAAGGAGTTGTTATCTTTGAAGCTGGATCAAGGGTAATGAGGATGGGTGAATGCGGTAGTCCACTCTTTTGGAACTCAACAACTGAGAGATCTGCGGGAAAAGATTGTAAAGAATTAGTATAGAAAAATTTGGGAAAAGCTTGGTAGAAGTGGATGAATTGATTGCTGATAATATGAGAAGATGTTGATAGAATTTTATGAGTGGTTGATTGTATACGATTCTTACCAGCGATTACTCTACCAAAGCATTGATGCTTAGTCAGATCTTCAAGTAGTTGATTGAGCTTGATATCACGCGTGCCACTATGTCTGGACGATCAACAGCTTTCTGACCTCCCAATGACTAAGAAATCTGCTATTTCTGGCCACCTAGGATTGCATGTGAATGTAATGAAAAGATCGGGGGGACCAACCCAAGCACATATTGCCATAGCATCTTCATAATTTTGAACCATATACCTTGGCCCACCTGTATAAGATGATGGTAGGATGAACTTCCTACCTATAAAGTTTGTATCTGTATTACCAATTTCTGCAGCATCAACGAGACCATTATAAACTTCACATCGCAATGGCGCTTGATTGTTCCGATACAAACGTAATCTATATGCTTCGATTGCGATATAGCAATCGACTATATATTGGAGTAGCAATCTACCTGCTTGTAACAATGTCGTAAGTTCACATGCACGTTGCTAAAGCCTAAAACAATAGTACTCATTCATTGTCGCATATTAACGTTTGTTCCCCTGACACTGAACTTGTTTATTCAACGATTTATTGTGCCACCCACTTCTTCGTATGAGAACAACATAGGGCATTGTAGTTGCATATATGTTGGATGTGTTTCATCTATTCATTGGAAACCATTTCAATTGCTATAAACAATAATATCCCGTGTCTTGGTGTCCTCTAGTCCATCACCAACTATTAGGACAACAATTTCATCAGTTTCAGGTGCATTGAATTGTGCTCCGTTGGTGTCCCTGGTGTCTAAAATTCGAAGGCCAAAATTTAAGCTTTCAGCCTGGTGATCCTCATACTAGTCACGAATTACCCTGAATTTCTTGACATAACAGTTAGATTTATCTAACATTTGTATTAATTCAGCAATCACATTTGGATCTAGATTTTGGGTGAGATCACTGCTTAAAGAATTTAGTCTATTTTCTAGTTCATGTTGTGTATCAAAGATATATAACTGTGCAAACTGAGGATAGTTTCCTTCTATAGGTAGAAGAGTTCTAGTACGCTGATAATTTTGGCCATGTATACAGAACATGTAACGCCCCAATTTTCATACACTGGAAAACCGTGACATAAGCCAGAATATTTCCTTCAATTAGTCACAATACACAGAAAAATAGGAAAATTTAAAACTTTTTATTCAACACAAATGTATTACAAGTCCAAATGTTACAAAATTGCAATACATTATAAGAGTGTTACAATAATTGTTACAAATGAAATTACAACATATATTATAGCAGAAATAAAATAAGTCGACTCCTTGCTTCTCTAGCCTTGAGTCCTCCTGAATCCTGTACCTGTACTCCTGCAATCCATTACATGTACTTCTGCAATCCAATACCTATTGAAGTGGGGACATCAGTACATATACTGACGCTTTAAGGCTGATAACAAGCAGTGAAGCTCAATTATAGCAAACAGATTGATGAAAAGAGAAACGTGTATATATATTTGACGTGTCAGTGTATGTTATGACTTAGATTCTAATGCAAGACTACTAATGCAAGGATGCTCTTATTCTAATGCAAGCAAGTCTCCGGAACAGTATGCATCCCATACTACATACGCCCCATCTCAAGTTGTTTCTTCATATATAGGGATTTGAACCCGCACCATGAATTTCTACTTTTATACACAACCTGTTCCTGACAGATACAACGTGACTGATGAGATTGTAGGTACGGTCTAGTTCCGTTACTGCAGTTATATAGTGGTGTCCCCGTTTGTCACTATTGCCCGGTCGCACCGGACCCCACTCAAAAACCAGACGAACCTTCGGAGTTAACTACAACACAGGTTAGCTAGAAGCATCCCCTGTGGCCCCCTAGCTCATAGACCGTAGTCTATGGCCTGTTCACTTCCCCAGCATAGAACATGACGGAGTTCCGGGGGTCCATCCCCTAGCTCCGCCCGCCCTTATCATGGCACTTCAGGAATTAACAGTGTGAGATACGCAACCCGTGCTCCCAACTCGTGAGAAGGCACCGTAGTATCCCTTTGATGGGCCCAATAACACCACTTAGTGTCGGCCTATAGGACGAGTTGGGTTATAAGGTATCACCCCTAATACCAACTCTCCTTTTTGGCGAGAAAATGATAATAATTATAGGTTAAGTAGTAATAGCCATAAGTTACTACCCTAACAATATTACTAATCCTAAACAAACTGAGGGATGACAACAGAACTTACACAACATGCTAAGTCTTAAGTTAGACTTCACAAGATAACTCTACTAGGCTGCTCAACCTAGACTTACCAGAATCCCTAAGAATCTGGTTCATGGCCTATCGATCTAAGACCTCGGCAATAGGAACGTATTCGCATGCTACTACCCTGAACTTGGATTTCGTCATACTCCGATCTGTGATCAACCAACTCGGTTAAGATCTGACTGTACACGCGAGTGACTCGTCCACAGTCCCTTAGGAGTAAGGTAAACACACATCTTGATGGTTGATAGCCCTAGGGCAATAATATCATCCTAGATGAGCACAACAAACTGCGTATTAGCTAAGAAGCTATATATGAGTAACTAAAAACAAATACGAGTTAAACAAGCTATATATGGGACCAACAACTACATACGAGCCAGGCAAGCTGCGCATGAGACAACAACATACATACGAGCCAAATAAGCTACGTATGAGACTAACAGCTACATACAGGGCTAGGCGAACCACGTATGAGACAATAACATACATACAAGCCAAATAAGCTACGTATGAGACCAATATCTACATACGGGCCAGGCGAGCCACGTATGAGACAACAATATATATGCGAGCCAAATAAGCTACGTATGAGACCAACAGCTATATACGGGCCATTCGAGCCGCGTATGAGCAAAACCACACATAAAAACAACCATACAGGTAATCAACTTAGAAGCAACCAAATGTGCTTACTAATAAAACTCAATCTTCTATAATTAGAAGCGACAGAAGAATCTACTATCAGTCTAAAATAGGCATACTACTAATGAGAAGCCCAAAAATGACATAAAAACCTTCCGACAGCCTAGAAGCAACCAGTACTACGTTTATCGGAATTCGACAGAAATAATCTTTTTAGAAAGGTGAAGACATCACCTAGAACTCTCTAGTTGAAGACTTTTTCAGATTCCATAAGGAATCCAAGTCATGTCTATCGAACGCATGCAAACAGTTTAACCCAACTGCAGATTTTCAACAAAAAGCTGAAACTTTGCAAGCTGGTAACTTATGCTCTACTTGTCGGAATCTAATGAAACTAGACATTTTGAAAAGGTGGGAACACCTACTGCAACTTCCTAGTTGAACTCTTTCTCAGATTCTGCAAGGAATTCCAAGTTCCTACCCATCGAACATATGGAAAACTAACAAAAACAGCAGAACCGACAAGAAAAGACCGAAACTTGAAAGCCCATAACTTTTATTCTACTTATCGGAATTTAACCCGAGAGGGCAATTCGGAAAGGTGAGAACGTCTACTACAACTCTCTAGTTGGTCGGCTCCTCAGATTCAGCGAGTAAGACTCAAAAACTATAAGGAATCAAGACAGATACAATTCCAACCCGCCAAATACACAGCCAAGCTGAAAACTTTCAAAGACTATAACTTCTACTCTGCTTATCGGAATCTAGCCCAAGAGGCCAATTCGGAAAAGGGAAGATGTCTACTACAACTCTCTAGTTGGTCCGAATCTCAGATTGTACATGTAAGACACTCTAAAACACCAAAGGCGTCAAACAGCAAGCACACTCAGCTCAAAGCTGGCTGGTGCATCTTCCAAATACCACAACTCCTACTCCGCTTATCGGAATCTAGCTCGAGAGGACAATTCGGAAAGGGAAAGATGTCTACTACACCTCTCTTGTTGGTCCGAACCTCATATTCTACAGGTAAGACACTCTAAAACCTTAAAAAAGTAAAACAGCAAGAACCCAGTCAAGAAAGCCAGTTGTTGTACTTTGCAAACGGCATAACTCCTACTCCGCTTATCGAAATTTAACCCGAGAAGTCAATTCGGAAAGGGGAGAATGTCTACTACAACTTCTCTAATGGGTCGGCTCCTCAGATTCATCAAGTGAGACCCTGAAAAAGGACCAAGAAGTTAAACAGCAAGTACCTAGTCAAAACTGCTAATTGCTGTATTTTGCGAAGGGCAAAATTCCTACTCCGCTCATCAGAATTTAACCCGAGAGGCCAATTCGGAAATGGGAGAGTGTATACTACAATTTCTCTAATGGGTCTCTACCTCAGATTCGACCATTAAGATACTCAAAAACTCCAAGGAGTCAAAACAGTAAGCACTCAGTCAAACAACTTTTTGCTATATTTTCCAAGGGCCATAACTCCTACTCTGCTTATCGGAATTTGGCCCGAGAGGCCACTTCAGAAAGGGGAGAATGTCTACTACAACTCCTCTAATGGGTCTTTACCTCAGATTCAACCATTAAGGGGCTCAAAAACAGCAATTTACCCAAACAGTGAGCAACTCAACCAAGTTGCTGTCCTGTTTTTCTAATGACCGTAACTTTAGCGTCTCTCATCGGAATTTAACCCGAGAGGTCAATTCGGAAAGGGAAGAGTGTCTACTACAACTTCTCTACAGGGTCTCTAACTCTAATTTCTCAAGGAAACCCAAGTAAAATCCTCTTGAACCTACTGCGATACTTAACCCGAAAACAGTGAAGTGTTTTTCAGCTCGAACCTCGCTATTTTGGGGAAAACATTCGTTTCACCCATCAAAACTATTCCAAAAATTCCCCAAAAATTCTAGCATACTAATAACACATAGTAGAACCTCCCACATAAATTTTGGGTCGACATTCCACCGTTAACCTAGTTAAATAAAATCAATCCTACAACCATAAAAATTGAATCTTTATGGTTCTAATTGGTGTTCTACCACTTCGAACCTTGCATACACCTTACTCTAGTCCATATGCACATGAATCTACTACATATAGTTCACAAAATAACATATAACAATAATAACATTCAACAAATCATGAGAATGAGAAACCCCCACCTTGATTTCGTGTAGGAAGGACTTGCTTCTCCACCTCCTTGCTTCTTGTTCTTGATTCTCTTCAAGAACACCCCATGAGAAGTGAACCCATGAAATCCACTCTCTTTTCTTTTGATTTTGATTCCCTCTTTCTTTTCCTTTCTTTTCTTCTCAATCTTTTCTAAAAGAACTATATGTAGAAGTAGAAGAAGATTGAAGAGATGAGCTGAGATGAGAAGGGAATGGATGGAGAACACCATGAAAAGGGTTTCCTAACCCTAGAACAAGAATATCCCAGATTTGGGGGTATTGGGGGGGGGGGGGGGGGGGGTTTGGGGGTGTTTTAGAAGGAGGGGTGAAGTTTTGTGGTGGAAATGAGTCCAAGTGTCCATATACACTTGGGGCTTACAACAATTTGTGTTTCTTTTGCAAATAAGTCTTCCAATCAAGCCCTAATCCATTCCCTACCCTCCATCTCATCATGATGGGTCAAAATAAAAGATATTTTTCCTAAATCACATACTACATGATTTTGTACAAACGTACGAAATCGGTACGATTCAACTACATACGTATATCTGATTCCACAGATAATTTTTATTTGTTAAAACGAATAATCTGTACAAAAATCAGTCAATTCCATAATTTTATTACCGGCTCGGAAGATTCCAGTATTAATTTGATACAAAACAGTCATATATTGACTAGTTTATACGTATAGATACTGTTTATTAACAAACCGGGTGATGTCCAGGAAAATTATTTCAGTTCTGAAAATAATAATAAAATAATAATTTTTAATATCTGCCCGGGATTTTCCAGATATTTTCTAAAAAATGTGTTTTTCAAGATTTTGCACAAGTGTACAAAACTGGTACAATACCTGTATATACTTACTAGTATATACGTCCAGGTAACTTTTTATTAGAAAAACCAAGAAATTCTCATTAAAAATATTTTAATTTAAAAATAATAATTATCCAAATATAATATCCGCCCGGGATATTACAAAACATATATAGACCTTATCCGTCTAACACGGTATAATCTACCTTTGCTCCTAATGATGTAAATGCAAATATGTAGTTATAACCCCTGATGAATTTACGGAAATGCTTCCCACCTCCAGATTGATTAGATGGGTTCAACATTGACTGTAAGAACAATGGAGGTTGATTTAAATATGGTACGGGCACACTACCATTTTTACAACAAAATGTAGAACTTGGTGGACCACCTGTTCTAGAAGAGAGAGAGTGAGAGAAGTAGGAGATGGAAAAGAGAGTGAGTAATAGCCAAGGGCAACTACTCTTTGGTTGTAGGAAAATCTAGTGGAGGCAACTTGGAGAACGAAGGCACTTTGAAGCTAGAATCATCTTTTCTCTATTTCAAGGGTGGGTGTTCTCCTAACTCTAAATTAGTTATTTTTTTGTGACATTGGTGTGTAGGAGTAAGAGAAACATGGATATCATGCTTGAGTGTTGATATGTTGCGTGAAGAAGAATTTTATTGAGCTTGTATGTTAATACAATTTCTATACCATGTTTTCATGTTAAGAACACTTATGTAGTATGATTGACTTAGGATTTTCTACTGAGCAAATGGCTTAGAATTTGATCATGAAATTTTTGTGACATGTTCTAGGATCAGTTTGGAGCATCCTCTAATATTTTCATATTTTTTTGGATTTGTTTAGTAGCTCAAACAATTACCTCAATGTCGGGCAGTCAATAGTAAAAGAAACTGTTGTGTTTTGAGAACTTGGGTGCTCTTCCAAAAATCATATCTCGGATTGGTAGGGTATTTTAAGCCCAAATTTTTACTAGATGTTTTTGAATGTGCCTACAACTATAGTTTCAAATTTTGCATTTTTCTAAGTTCGTTTGATATTTCAAAAAATTATAAGTTTGCAACTGGTCCGGAATCGGAAGCTAAATCTGCCCTGTGTTAGGATTGATGTTCATTAATTCATAACTACTTTTTGGTGCATAATATTGTAATAAAAATTTACTGTAGTATGTGGTATGAGTCTAGATCATGATTATAAAATTTCAGAATTGTTAGACAATATTTGATGGGGTTTCAAAATTATTTTGTAACCAGGGGTTTATACACTGTTGAGAGCAGAAGGTTTTTTTACTAAATTCAAATGGCTACAACTCCCTGTCTATTTTGAATCTGAATGCAATTTTTGAATATCTTAGACTTGTGTATGTCTCGCTATTGAATCTAAAATTTCATAAGTATTGGAATTGTTGTTAAATTGATTATGAATTTTGATTGGACTATGTTTAGTTCAGTTCAGCTTTTGAGTAGTCAGTGAAGTTGTTGAATTCTGGAATTATGTGTTGAGAATTTGGAAGTATGACCAACTAGATATTTGTAGTAGAGATTCGTATCTTTCCAAAACATCTTGAATCATGCAATTTCAGTTAGTATAGCAAAAATTGTGATTTGTCTAAGTTGGGGCAGAACCAGTCTTAATTAAAGAACTTAGTTTTTGTAAAGGAATTCATTTCCCTGTGTATACACTGATAGAAATTAGAGTTTTAGAGTGCTTTTATGGATGAATCTGATGATGTGATCAACTAGGAAGTTGTACTAGACACTTCCAGCTTTCTATATAATCTAAAATCGAGTAATTCCGATAAGTGAGCAAGTTTTTATGATAATGGTAAGGTGCAGCAATTGTATGGAAGAATGTACAACTGAGAACATATAGAGATTTTATATCTGCTAGATGGCTGAATCTGAAGGAATGGTTAACTAGAGACGTGTAGTATAGGGTCTTAGCTTTCTAAAATAGGTAATATCATGCAATTCCAATTTCTATTTTGAAAGTTATGAATGTTACAAGTTTTAGCAACCTGCTGTCTTTGTTCGATTACAACCATGTGTTTGAAATCAGAAAACTTGAGTTCTATAAGGAATTTGAGGAAGTTGTCAACTAGGAAATTGTAGTAGAGGTTCCTACCTTTCTAAAGTGTCTAATTTTGTTAGATTCCGATAAGTGTAGCACAAATTATGGAATTTTCTACATGCTACGGGATTATGACTAGAAGTTGATTTGAGTTTCTAAGATGTTTAAGTGATTATCCATATTAAGCACTTCACTTAGGGCTTAGATAAGATTTTTGTGCTTAGTACTCATGGTGGACACATGAGTAAGTTGGGAGAATAACTATATGGTCGATTTGTGGTATGTGGGCTCGTAGCTAGTATAGCTTGGAGCTAGTCTAGATTGTGATACCCTAGGACTTCCAACCCAGTTGGCAAGTATTGTGATTGATTTATTTTCACCTCGAGAAATAATGATCTTCCTGTGTGCTGTCGGATCGTTTACCGAAGGAAGGTTGACCGCGGGCCGGGATACTAAATGAGACCTGAGATAGAGGTGGTGGCGATCGATGGAGATCAGATCACCGGTGTTTGGGGTTGATAGGCTAGGTTATCTGCCTCGTCTAGAATGCGTTGATGCCTAGGTCTATCAATGAATGAATATTTGTAAATTGTGTGTGTTTCACCTATATTGTCGGGTATGAGGCACTCCCTTAGGTGCTGTTATACTGCTCGCTGAGGGTTGCGCGCCGGAGATATCGGCTCGCCCTGATTAGTTATATTTTAGAGAACCGTTTGGGCTCAATCATTCGTTAGACACTATGCATGATTTGACAACTCGCATGTTTTAGCAACCAATATTATTTTAGATTATATTTCTTTACTTTTCGCTTGAAGACCGAGTTTATATTAGGGGTGATTCCCTATAATTTAACTTGTTCTAAGGGCCAGCACTAGGCGGTGATAACCGGGGTTGTCTCTTTCTGTCAAAGGGATACGGGCTGTGTCTTCTCAGTGGTTAAGAACACGGGACCCGCATCTCGCTCTATTAATTCCTGAGGTATCTTGATCAGAACGGGATGTTCCCTTATTCTATGTTGCTGGACAGGAACGGACCATAGGGCTGCGGTCTCATGGATCTTCGGCGCAATGGGTATGCTGCGGTGTATCTGTAAGTTCATCACGGCTTTTATAAACGGGAATACCCTAAAATTTGTGACAAACGGGAATACCCCAGAATTTTATAAACTTCTTAATCATGTGTACTTATCGGGAACAGGAAGTGTACAATAGTAGATTGCATTGCATGGGGAGGGTTCGAAACCTTCAAACTGGAGAAGATGACTTGATCTGGAATGTATGTAGTATGGGATGCATGCATATCCGGAGTCCTACTGACATTATATTAAGTGCATCCATTTCTGTACTTTGTATTATGCATTATACTTCAGGTCATGGCATACACTAACACTAGGAAATTAGGATGCATGTTTCTGTTTTCATCAAAGGCTGGTGTAACACCTTTTTTTTAATTCCTTGATTATTTGGTTTAAATTATTTTTAAAATATGTTTTTGAGTATATTTACCCCTATTAATTGATTTTATTAGTATTAGAATGATTAAATTGATATTTTGGGGTAAACGGGAAAAATTGAAAATATAGGAGTTTTGAGATGAGTTTTCTCGGAGGAGACGAATCCGATTTGACCCAAAAATTTTTTTGGGGGTTTGTACAGTATAGGGGGTCAATAAAATTGTGAAATTTTTAGTTTGTGACATTTAGTTGTAAACATTTCAAAATTTTGTTGAAATAACCCATTTTGGATCATTTTTATTTAGTAAATGGGCTTAAAGCCCAAAACCCTAAACCCTACTTTTATTAAAACCCTAATTAATTACTAATTTCCTATTTTTCCACTCTTTCTCCCCCTCCTTTCCTGTGGTCGAACAAAACCCACCGAAACCCATTTTCGGCCCCCCTCTCTCCCTCCCAAATCCACTCCAATACTTCATGGTTTTCAAATTAATTTGAGGAGTAAGCTTAGCGATGGGTGCTCTTCCTTGTGGCGGTGTTGGTTTTTCAAGAAGAGTTCAAGAAGGTATGAGAAGTTGAATGTTAGTTTATTAAATTGTATGCTTTTTATTTCTTTTACTAGAAATTGATGTAGGAAGGTGTAGAGAGCACATAGAATATGTTGGTAGTTAGAAAGTATGCAAATCATGGTGAAATTATGGAGTGGTGAATTTGGCATAAAGCCAATTTTTACAAATTGGTGAAGTGGAGTAAGAAACTTGCTTCTAGCGAGCCTGGAAAATGCGTGAGAGATTGTGGAGTAGTGTGGAAGTGTTAATATGAGTTTAGGATGATTTTTATAGACTTAGAATTTAGTGAAAATGATTGAGAATGAATGTATAATATATATGCACGCCGGGTGTTCGGTGGAATGCCCGAGCGAGACTGAGGTGAGAATTTGTTACCTTCGGAGGTGTAGGTTGAGTCTTATTATTATTATTAACCCTAATATGTGAGATTAGGAAAAAGAGGATTAAAGAAATTAGAAAATATGAATTTTTCTTATTAGGAAGCCTCCGAGCAATAAATGAGTTTTTATATTGGGACCCGAATTCGAAATCCGTCGATGTAGCTCGGCTACTTAGGTCATTTGTAACGTGTGGGTGAAGACAGATTCGAGTTTGGAGGTTCGTAGGCCGAGTTTTGAGTTTTAAGCTAATCGGTCCTATAATTTCCTATTTAGGTGGAAAAAGTCGAACTTCGACTGGCTACAGGATGGACGTGGGACATCGTTTACTCGATCTGCCAGGTAAGTATGTTGTATTTATAAATATTTTATATTGTGACCGAATTTCGTGGCTTTGTGATGTATTTCGTAGAAGTTATATTAAAAACTGATTTTGAATGAAAATACAGATTTTTAAGGGTCCGAAACTGAGTTTTTGGGATATTTGAGGAAATTAACTATTTTAAGTATACAAAACCTATATTAGGGGTTAATGTGACGTGTTGAAATATAAAAATTAAATATATTAAATCGTTTATGCATATTTTTACCCTGTGCATGTTTTGTGCATGTTTTTGGGGTATATAGGCCGATATAGGCAATTGGGTATATGCGGAGCCTGGTGTATGGGCTAGCATGCTATGGATGGATGTTATAAGATGTAATTAGACGAAATTAGTGATTGTGATCATGTTTTGAAAATCCGTGTAATGATAGTGCCCGTTTTGTGCATGTTTTGGGGCATATAAGCCCTTATAGGTGATTTTATTTATATGAAACATGATGTATGAGCTAGTATGCTATAATTGGATATTATGAGATTTAATTAGAGGAAATAAATAATTTTGGTCCCTTTTCTTGGAAATCCGCATGTGTGGTGTATGTTTGTGTATATATATATCATGATATTGACTCGGGATGTGATAATTGATGAAATTAGTAAGTGGGTATATGTTTACATTATAATTATGTTCGAAGTGAATTAATGGGTAATAATGGATATTATAATGTGATGAAGTATACATTTTGATACTTTTACGATATGGAATAACATAATGTAGTTCTTTTATTACTATTATAATCTTGGCGCATTAATAATATGCATTGATATGATATGATGGTTTTATATGTTGAATGACAGAATGTATGCATAATGTGGTATAATGATGTGATGATTAATATTGTGGGCACTGGATATGCATTAAATGGTAAGATAAAAGATAAGATGGTACATGTTAATAAAATGTGTTATTAATTCACATGATTAAAGTCAAGGATGTGTTAATTGTTAAATTAAAAGCTGTGATGTTTTATGTTGATTTAGTAAGATGGAATGGTGAAATGATTAATGCTAATAACAAATGGTTTTGTTGACCAGTACCTACAGCAATCCTGGGGGTTTGGGCTAGACCTCCTAATACCCAAGGACCGGCTTGGGATAAGTGGACCCAAACTATGTTTGGGGTAAGTGGATTTTATCACCCAAGCTATCGGCTTGAGGCCCGGTTTTCCCTCGATGACAGCTGTCGCGAGAAAGTACCCAGTTTATCTGGGGTAAGTAGGTTTTTCCCTCCTGGTTTCGGCTGGGAGGAAGTACCCAGTTTATCTAGGGTTAGTGGTTTTTTCCTCGATGACAGCCGTCGCGAGGAAGTACCCAGGTTACCTGGGGTCAGTGGCTTTTTCCCTCTTGGCTTCGGCCGGGAGGAAGTACCCAAGTTCTACTTGGGGTTAGTGGTTCCCTCGCTAGTTCGGCTAGGAGGAAGACGTAGCCTCGGACGACTAAGACTCTGTGTGAGCATCGGGCCGCATGTTTACTGGGCTGTCGGCTTTCAGTATGTTGGGATACTGTGGCTCACTGGTCGACAAACTAATAAAATAAATAAGTGTTAATAATAAATGTGGTAGAAAAGAAAGTGGTTAGCGAAATGTGAATTGTGTGTGGAAAAGAAAGTGGTTAGTGAAATGTGAATTGTGTGTGGAAAAGAAAGTGGATAGTGAAATGTGAATTGTGTATGGGAAAGAAAGTTGTTGTGAATGAAGTAATTATGAAAGTGAATGTGTTATGAGTTAGTGTATAAAAAGAAATGATAAATGCAGCATGTGATTAATTTCAGATGAAAATAATAAAAGAGATGTGTTATCATGAATAATAGGAAGTAATTGTATTGCGTATGGGATCATTAAAGTAAATACAGATTGATATGAGTTGTATCTTGGAATTGTGTCGAGGAACTACTGCCCGCAATTTCTGTGGAAATTGTGGGAACTACCTGCCTTGGCATAATTCGCAGGGTGAGTGGATATAATAGTGGTAATGATTGAAAGAAATGAGAAATAAAGTGAAGTGAAGATGATAAGTGATTGAAGTGAATTAAGAACCAAGCTATCGGCTTGAGATGTGATGTGATATTACCCAAACTGTGTGTTTGAGGTGCAGTGAGTATTACCCAAGCTATCGGCTATGGTGTGATATGTTGTGGCCCCAAATAGTGTTTGGGGATTAAGTGAAAATGATAATGATAAGATATATTACTTATAAGAATGAGAATTACTAAAGTGATGTAATGAGATGTGAATGAGCTATAAAACATGGTTTTGATGCAATGAGTATAAGTATTCTTATTAATGATGTGTTAATGATGTGATGAAATGTGAGTAAATTGCATGGGCAATGAGATGTGGTATTTATGTCATAAGACATGAAGGAAGGTAGTATTATGAGAATAGATGCATATGTTTATGATGTGACACTTATTATAACACAATAAAATAAATACCTGTATTATGAGATTGGGTATGAAAATGGTTATTAAAGAAATTATGTTGGGATATGAGTTTGTGTACCTTGGAAGTGTGTCAGGGAACTACTTGCCCGCTATTTTCGTGGGAATGGTGGGAACTACCTGCCTTGGCACAACTTCCAGGATGAATGTGTGTGTTGATGACATAATATAAGTAAATGAAGCGCATGGTTAAATAGAGTTGGAGAAATGATGTAATAACATCATGTAGTTATATTAATATAAATAGTGAAATGCTATTATCACGATAATTGTGGAAAGATGAATATTTATGTTAGGGAATTCAAATTGAAAAGTAATGGATGGTATGTGTATTCGTACTATACGGATGTCGAATAAGTATATGTATATATATACGAGGTTGATGTGAAGTATATTATGAAATGTGGGAAGTTATGGATAATTAAATAGTTGAATGCAGGATTGACAAAGTATTTGATATATCATTGTATTGACAATGTTGTTGTGTTCAGGATTCAGGTTGCATTATCTTAATTTGGTATTCGTAAGTTTAAATTATTTTCTTTATACTATTTTAATTGGTCATTAGATTAATAACTATACTCACACCAGAAATGGCTAACCCCTTAGTGTTTGGGGGGTTAGGGGAGTCTGAGGACTACCCTAGATCCCCTACTGTTACAGGTTCTCATCAGTGCAAGGGTGAAGCGTGGATTGGTAGGATGAAGTTTAATTTAAAATTTTGTACTATTTAGTTATAGGAATAGTAAAATTTATGATTTAAATTGTATTAGGGATGTATAAGCATGTATATGACGATGAGGAGTATAGTGTGGGGTGGTGTGGTATGTTTGTGACCTGTACCCATCTCGTTGTGGAGTACCGGGCTCTGTGGTAGGTTTTACAAGGATTTTTCTAAAATTTTACCTTGTTTTTCAAAGAAATTTATAGTTTTTATTTGATATGTGATAATCCGTTATGAGTTTGGCCCCCAGAGCATTATATATTATTGCCTGTATGTTTCTGCTCATTTTGGCCTGGGGAGCCCGTGAATTTATTGTGTGTATTGTGAGCTACGGAATTTTGAGCAGAATTCCGTAAGCTTTTTGTGTTTCGGGGCAAAATTTACAGGGGAGACTCTGCCAAAATTTTCCCTGAAATATAACTTTCTTAGTTTATGATCAAAGTGATATAAAAATTGAAAGAATGGAATTTCTAGGTTTAGTTTAAAAAAACAATTTGGGGTGTTACAGCTGGTTGTGATTGCTAGTTGGAGATCACCGTTATCTTATCAACATTGCGTCAGTATAAGTACTGACATGCCCACTCAATTAGATGCTGGATACCGGGTCGCGAGTGCAAAAGGACTCAAGACAAGCAGGACATCCAAATGGAGTAGCAATATACATACCTACCTACCATTCGTGCACGTGCAGGGATATCAGAGTAGGGCATGGGATGATTCGAGCTACAGGGCGCATATCAAGGAAGCTGCATGACCACTCGTTGGAGCTTCCAGTAGAGACCAGTTGATTACCATTCTGGGTGGCAGACGGTAATCGTTACAATGTAGTATCTGTAATAAGTTGATGTAATTTGTATTCCTTGTTCAAAGACAAGATAATATTTGTAACAATGATGTAATAACTCTGACGGTAATAAAAGTGTTTAAATTTTCATATTTTTACTGTGTTGAGATGCATTTGAAGGCAGAGATTCTGGTTGTGTCACGAATTTCCGGGAACGGGGTACCGGGGCGCTACAAAGTGGTATCAGAGCTGACTTCAAATTGCCATCTAACACATTAGAAAATTAGACTTGAATGCCAGATGCAATGAGTTTAATTTGACAGATAGGATGATCGTAAATCATATGGTAGCGCTTTTCAACTTATGATTATGATCTTCCCTATATCTGAACCAGTCTTAGTGTATTTCATTCTTTACTAACAAGTTTGGAGCAGCCATGTTCCATGGAGGCACGTCTGTAATCGGACATCAATGGAGGCAAACCTGCAACTGGATATCGGAAGGCAAATCTGCAACCGAATGTACAGAAGGCAGATCTGCAACCAGATGTCGAAAAAGAAAATTTGTAACCTGATGTGCAGGCAACAAGTCTACAGCCGAACGACAAATGGGGTGAGTTGTAGCATAGGAGTTAAGGAAGAACAATAAAGCCGCATCGACGACTCAATATCGAGACTAGAATTCCCAATGTACCAAGGAAAGCACTGATAGAAATCAGCACAAACCAGACGACATCACCAGGAACCAATCGAGACTGGGCTCAAGGAAAGATCCGTTGACAACCAATTCAATCATTTTTCAGACACGGCGGAGATCTCCGAGGTCAACTTATGATCAAAC
Organism: Hemerocallis citrina; assembly: GCA_017893485.1. Taxonomy (NCBI): domain Eukaryota; kingdom Viridiplantae; phylum Streptophyta; class Magnoliopsida; order Asparagales; family Asphodelaceae; genus Hemerocallis; species Hemerocallis citrina. Next base: position 111,430,505 of record CM030364.1, on the reverse strand, counting down.
AACCGCCGGGAGCACGCCAAGGAGGAAGTCTCACCCATACATAGGACGATCACGCCAAACAATCAGGAAAACCATCAAAGGAGCTGCTAAGGGACTGAAGCGGCAATTCGTGACTTCGAACTTTCTAAGGAGGGAGTGGTCACCGACCTGCAGAAGTCGCAATCAAGGAGTGAATCTGCATCACTAGTGGACAAGGAAAAGCAAAATAATGCGGCAATTGTCTACTCCAAAGCTGAAATAGGAGGTTGTCAGCATTAAATTCATAATGGACCTGTCCAGGAAACTGAAGAACAACAAATTCTACTTGGTAGAAGGCCAGTTTGTTGAGAATACCACTCGAGAAACTGGAGATGGTTCAGGGAAATCTCTCCTAAACCATTGGTGATAGTGTTTTGTTTCTTTTCCAGTAGCGTCGTTCTGAGGATAGAACGATTCTAAGAGGGAGTAATGTAACACCCCGCAAAATAGTAAATAACTATTTTTGCATAGTAATCTGTGCACATCTGAGAATTGCACGTGATTATGTATTTTTCATGATTATTATTTTTAATTGAGGAATTTTCAGATATATTATATATTCTGAATCCGATGAGATAGATTCGGGATATTTTCTCAATTAAATTTTGTGTATTGTTTCGATTGTTTTTAACAAAAAAATCTTTTGAGAAATAATATTTTACAACATATATATTCTTATACGTTATTTTACAAATTAATATTATATATATATATATATATATATATATATATATATATATATATATATATATATATATATATAGGGGTGTGGGAGACTCACACCAAATCATGAACTTCTTCCTTCATCTTGATGAGATCCAATGGCTACCATTAGCCATGAAGATTTCTTCATGAATTTGTGGGAAACATCATGAAGCTCCTAGATATTTTTGTTGGCAAAATCCAAACCTTCCATTCCCTCCACTCCATCCCAACCCTCCACCTCACCCCTCCTCCTATATATTTTCGTAAATCAACCCCTTCCCCAATCTCTTCTCATTTTCTATCTTTCTAAGTTTCTTTCCTTCTTCCTTCTATACTTCTTCATTGATCAAAAAAAAGAAAAAAAAAGAGAAAGAGAAGAAGTAAGAGATGGAAAAGAGAGTGAGTAATAACCAAGGGTATCTACTCTTTGGTTGTAGGAAAATCAAGTAGGGGTAACTTGGAGAAGGAAGGCACTTTGAAGCTAGAATCATCTTTTCTCTACTTCAAGGGTGGGTGTTCTCTTAACTCTAAATTAGTTTTTTTTTGTGATATTAGTGTGTAGGAGTAAGAGAAACATGGATATCATGCTTAAGTGTTAATATGTTGTGTGAAGAAGAATTTGATTGAGCTTGTATGTTAATACAATTTCTATACCATGTTTTCATGTTAAGAACACTTATGTAGTATGATTGACTTAGGATTTTCTACTGAGCAAATGGCTTAGAATTTGATCATGAAATTTTTTGTGGCATGTTCTAGGATCAGTTTGGAGCATCCTCTAATATTTTCATATTTTTCTAGATTTGTTTAGTAGCTCAAACAATTACCTCAATTTCGGGCAGTCAACAGTAAAAGAAACTGCTGTGTTTTGAGAACTTGGGTGCTCTTCCAAAAATCATATCTCGAATTGGTAAGGTATTTAAGCCCAAATTTTTACTAGATGTTCTTGAATGTGTCTAAAACTATAGTTTCAAATTTTGTATTTTTCTGAGTTCGTTTGATATTTCAAAAAATTATAAGTTTGCAACTGGTACAGAATCGAAAGCTAAATCTGCCCTGTGTTAGGATTGATGTTTATTAATTCATAACTACATTTTGGTGCATCATCTTGCAATAAATTTTTACTGTAGTAAGTGTTATGAGTTTAAATCATGATTCTAAAATTTCAGAATTGTTAGACAATATTTGATGGGGTTTCAAAATTATTTTGTAACCAAAGGTTTATACACTGTTGAGAGCTGAAGGATGTTTTTTACTAAATTCAAAGGGCTACAACTCCCTGTCTATTTTGAATATGAATGCAATTTTTGAATAACGTAGACTTGTATATGTCTAGTTATTGAATCTAAAATTTTGTAAGTATTGGACTTGTGGTTAAATTGATTTTTAATTTTGATTGGACTATATTCAGTTCAGTACAGCTTTTGAGTAGTCAGTGAAGTTGTGGAATTATGGAACTATGTGTTGAGAATTTGGAAGGTTGATCAACTAGAGATTTGTAGTAGAGAGTCGTAGCTTTGCAAAACATCTTTAATCATGCAATTCCATTTAGTATAGCAAAAGTTATGATTTTTCTAAGTTGGGGTAGAACCAGTCTTAATTACAGGACTTGTTTTTTGTAGAGGACTTTATTTCCCTGTGTGTACACTGATAGAAATTGGAGTTTTAGAGTGCTTTTATTGATGAATCTGAGGATTTGATCAACTAGGAAGTTATAGTAGACACTCCCAGCCTTTCTATATAATCTAAAATCGAGTAATTCCGATAAGTGAGCAAGCTTTTATGATAATGGCAAGGTGCAGCAATTGTACGGAAGAATGTACAGTTGAGAACTTATAGAGATTTTATAACTGCTATATGGCTGAATCTAAAGGAATGGTTAGCTAGTGACTTTTTGTAATATCCCGGACGGATATTATATTTGTATAATTATTATTTTTCAATTAAAATATTTTTTAATGAAAATTACTTCGTTTTTCAAATAAAAAGTTAACTGGACATATATACTAGTAAGTATATACAGGTATTGTAACATTTTGTACACTTGTACAAATACTTGAAAAATGCGTTTTTGAGAAAGTGTCTGGAAAATACCGGGCAGATATTAAAAATTATTATTTTATTTTTATTTTCAGAATTGAAATATTTTTGGTGGACATCACCTGGTTTTGTTAATAAACATTATATATGTATATATACTAGTCGGTATACGACTGTTTTGCATCAAATTGATACTGGAATCTTCCGAGCCTGTAATAAAATTATTTTATATAATTTCTAGGAATTAAATTATTTTTGTACTGATTTGTTCGTTTTCACGAACGGAAAATATCTGTATAATCAGATATTCGTACGAAATCGAACTGTATCGATTTCGGGCGTTTGAACAAATCGTGTAGTATGTGATTTGACAAATTTTATTTTATATTTTGATCCATCATGTTGTGATGGAGGGATGAGAAGGATTAGGGCTTGATTGTAATGTTTATTTGCAAATTAAACATTCAATTGTTTAAGCCATGAGAACTTTGCCACATGGCTTTCATTTCCTCCACAAAAACCATTCACTCTTCAATAAACCCCCACCCCCCCACCCCCCCTTCTACATTGGCCGGCCCCCTCCCCATTTCCATTCCCCTTGTGTTTTCATTTCTCTTCTCAAATCTCCTTCTCATTCTCTTCTTCTACTACTTCTTTACTTGGTTTTTTTGTTTAAGAAAAAAAAATTGAAAAGAAAGAAAAGAAAGAGTGAATCAAAAGAAAAGAAAAAGAGAGTTATAGTTTTTCATGGGTTCCTTTCCATGGAGTTCTTGAAGGGAGGCAAGAACAAGGAGAAGGAAAGCTAGCAAATCCTTCCTAAACGATTCAAAGGTGGGGGTTTCTCATTCTCATGGATTTTTTAGGTATTATTAGGTTTTTATGGTTATATGAAGTTGTAGCATCATTTTCTTATGTTTTTGTATGGACTAGAACAAAGAGGATGTAAAGATTCAAGTAGTAGAACAAAAATTAGGCATAAAGATTCAGTTTTTTCGGCTGTAGGGTTGATTTTGTTTACATATGTTAAAAGTAAAATCTTTATTCAAAATTTATGTGGGAGGTTCTTTTATGTGTTGTTACCATGCTAGAATTTTTGTATATTTTTCGAAGTAGTTTTGATGGGTGAAACGACCGTTTCCCCCAAAACAGCGAGTTTCAGAGCAAAACAGAGAACTCACTGTTTTGGGGATTGTGTCGCAGTGTGTTCGGGGGCCGGGGAATTGGTCTTCCTTACAGGAATCTGAGGTGGATAACCAAAAGGGAGTTGTAGTAGACATTCTCCCCTTTTCGAATTGGGCTCTCGGGTTAAAATTCGATAAGAGACGCAAAAGTTATGACCGTTACAAAAACAACAACTAGCTGTTCGGTTGAAAGTTGCTATTTTGGTTGCTTAATACTTTTGAGTGTCTTACTGGTTGAATTTGAGGTTCGAACAAACTAGGGAGTTGTAGTAGAGACTCTCCCCTTTCCGAATTGACCTCTTGGGCTAAATTCCGATAAGCAGAATAGGAGTTATGGTATTTGCAAAATACAGCAAATAACTGTCTGACTGAATGCAAACTGTTTTACTTCTTTGTCATTTTTGAGTGTCTTACTTGTAGAATCTGAGGTTCGGACCAACTAGGGAGTTGTAGTAGAGACTCTCCCCTTTCCGAATTGACCTCTCGGGTTAAATTCCGATAAGCGGAGTAGGAGTTATGCCATTTTCAAAGTACAGCAACTGGCTGTCTTAACTGGGTTCTTGCTGTTTTACTTATTTGATATTTTAGAGTGTCTTACCTGTAGAATCTGAGGTTCGGGCCAACTAGAGTTTTGTAGTAAACATCTTCCCCTTTCCTAATTGACCACTTGGACTAGATTCCGATAAGCGAAGTAGGAGTTGTGGTATTTGGAAGATGCAGCAGCCAGCTTTGAGCTGAGTGTGCTTGCTGTTCGACTTCTATGGTATTTTAGAGTGTCTTATCTGTAGAATCTGAGGTTCTGGCCAACTAAAGAGTTGTAGTCGACATCTTTCTCTTTCAGAATTGACTTCTCGGGCTAGATTCCGATAAGCGGAGTAGGAGTTGTGGTATTTGGAAGATGCAGCAGCCAGCTTTGAGCTGAGTGTGCTTGCTGTTTGACTTCTTTGGTGTTTTAGAGTGTCTTACCTATAGAATCTGAGGTTCGGGCCAAGTAGGAATTTGTAGTAGATACTCTCCCCTTTCCGAATTGACCTCTCGGTTTAAATTCTGATAAGTGGAGTAGAAGTTATGGTCTTTGAAAGTTTCCAGCTTGGCTGTGTATTTGGCGGGTTGAAATTGTATCTGTCTTGATTCCTTATAGTTTTTGAGTGTCTTGCTCGCTGAATCTGAGGAGCCGACCAATTAGAGAGTTGTAGTAGATGTTCCCACCTTTCCGAATTGACCTCTTGGGTTAAATTCCGATAAGTGGAACAAAAGTTATAGTCTTTCAAAGTTTCAGTCATTTTTGTCAAGTCTGCCGTTTTGTTAGCTTTTCCCTGTGTTCGATAGGTAGGAACATGGAGTTCCTTACGGAATCTGAGAAATTGGACAATTGGGAAGTTTTAGTAGATGTTCCCACCTTTTCAAATTGTCCAGTTTCATTAGTTCCGACAAGTAGAGCAAAAGTTACAAGTCATAGAAGTTTCATCTTTTTATTGAAAATCTGTAGTTTGGTAATTGTTCGCGTATATTCGAAGTCAGGAATTTGGAATTCCTTCTGGAATCTGAGAAAGTGGTCAACTATGAAGTTTTTGTAGATGTTCTCACCTTTTCAAATTGTCCAGTTTCGTTGGATTCCGACGAGTAGAGCAAAAGTTACCAACTTGCAAAGTTTGAGCTTTTTGTTGAAAATCTACAGTTTGGGTAAACTGTTTGCGTGTGTTCGATGGACCGAATTTTGGATCCCTTACAGAATCTGAAGTAGTGTTCCACTAGAGAGTTGTGGTAGATATTCTTACCTTTCTAAAAGTATATTTCTGTTAAAATCCGATAAGCATAGCACTGGTTGCTTCTAGGCTGTCAGAAGGCTTTTTATGTCGCATTTGGGCTTCTCATTGGTAGAATGCCCATTTTAGATTGTTTGTAGATTCTTCTATTGCTTTTAATTATAAAAGATCAAGTTTTGCTAGTAAGCACGTTTGGTTGCTTCTAGGTTGATTACCTGTATGGTTGTTTTTATGTGTGGCTTTGCTCATACGCAGCTCGACTGACCCATATGTAGCTGTTGGTCTCATACGTAGCTTGTTTGGCACGTATGTATGTTGTTGTCTCATACGCAGCTCGCCGGGCTCATATGTAGTTGTTGGTCACATACGTAGCTTGTTTAGCTCGTGTGTATTTTTGGTCACTCAGATGTAGCTTCTTAGCTAATATGCAGTTTGTTGTGCTCATCTAGGGTGATATCATTGCACTAGGGCTATCGACCATTAAGACGTGTGTTTACCTTACTCCTAAGGGACTGTGGATGAGCCATTTGCGTGTACCATCAGATCTTAAACGAGTTAGGTTGATCGCGGACCGGAGTATGACGAAATCCAAGTTCAGGGTAGTAGCATGCGAATACATTCGTATTGCCGGAGTCTTGGATCGATAGGCCATGAACCAGATCCTTAAGGATTCTGGTAAGTCTAGGTCGAGTAGCCTAGTAGAGTTATCTTGCGAAGTCTAGCTTAAGACCTAGCACATTGTGGTAGTACTATTGTCATCCTTAGGATGTTCAGGATTAGTGACATCGTTAAGGTAGTAACTTATGGCTATTACTACTTAACCATTACTTATTATCATCATTCGCTGAAGGGAAAGAGTTGGTGTTAAGGGTGATTCCTTATGATCCGACCTGTCCTATAGGCCGACACTAGGCGGTGTTATTGGGTTGTACCTTCCCGTCAAAGGGATATGTACGGTGCCTTCTCACAAGTTGGGAGCACGGGTTGCGTATCTCGTTCGTTAATTCCTGAAATACCGTGACTTATGGGTGCCACAGGGTAGACTTCGTGCTGCCCTGCGCTTGCGAGACCCTATGTTCGTTTGGTTTTTGAATGAGGTCCGGTACACCGGGTAGTAGTGGCAAACGGAGTCACCATAAGCGTACTGCATTGGTGGGACTTGACCCTCCTGCAACCTCACCAGTCACGTTGTATTATCAGGAACAAAATTGTGTACAAAGTACAATTCATAATGTGGGTTCAAATCCCTATATATGAAGAAATGGCTTGAGATGGGACGTATGTAGTATGGGATGCATACTGTTCCGGATACTTGCTTGCATTAGAATAAGAGCATCCTTGCATTGATAAGTCTTGCATTAGAGTCTAAGGAATAGCATACATTGACACATCAAATATATATACACATTTCCCTTTTCATCAATTTGTTTTGCTATAGTTGAGATTCACCGCTAGTTATCAGCCTTAAAGCGTCAGGAAATACTGACGTCCCCACTTCAATAGGTACTGGATTGCAGAAGTACAGGTACTGGATTGTAGAGGTACAGGTATTGGATTGCAGAAGTACAGGTACAGGTACAGGTACAAAATTCAGGAGGACTCAAGGCGAGAGAGCAAGGAGTCGATTTCATTAAAGTTTTTCGCTATAAATATATTGTAATTTCATTTATAATAATTGCTGTAAATTATATTTTTGTTGGAAAACTCCAAGTGGAATACCAAGTGTTGTTCTTTATTCATTATACTCTGATGTAATATGTTGAAAGTTGTAACACTTGAGATTGTAAAGGTATTATTGTAACACTGTTGTAATGTATTGCAATTTTGTAACATTCGGATTTGTAATACATTTGTGTTGAATAAAATATTTTAAATTTTCCCATTTTTATGTGTATTGTGGCTAATTGAAGAAAAGATTCTGGCTTATGTCACGGTTTCCCAGTTACCGGAAATCGGGGCGTTACACTTTTAGTATAGGGTCTTAGCTTTCCAGAATGGGTAATATCATGCAATTCCAATTTGTATTTTGAAAGTTATGAATGTTAAAAGTTTCAGCAACCTGCTGTCTTTGTTCGATTACAGGCATGTGTTTGAAATCAAGAAACTTAAGTTCTATAAGGAATTTGAGGAAGTTGTAAACTAGGAAATTGTAGTAGAGATTCCCACCTTTCTAAAAAGTCTAATTTTGTTGGATTCCGATAAGTGTAGCACAAATTATGGAATTTTCTACTTGCTACGGGATTATGACTAGGAGTTTATTTGAGTTTCTAAGATGTTTAAGTGATTATCCCTATTAAGCACTTCACTTGGGGCTTTGATAAAATTGTTGTGCTTAGTACTCATGGTGGACACATCAGTAAGTTGGGAGAATAACTATATGGTCGATTTGTGGTATGTGGACTTGTAGCTAGTATAGCTTGGAGCTAGTCTAGGTTGTGATACCCTAGGACTTCCAACCCAGTCGGCAAGTATTGTGATTGATTTATTTTCACCTCGAGAAATAATGATCTTCCTGTGTGCCGTCGGATCGTTTACCGAAGGAAGGTTGACCGCAGGCCGGGATACTAGATGAGACCTGAGGTGGAGGTGGTGGCGATCGATGAAGATCGGATCGCCGGTGTTTGGGGTTGATAGGCTAGGTTATCTGCTTCGTACAGAATGCGTTGATGCCCAGGTCTGTCAATGAATGGATATTAGTAAATTGTGTGTGTTTCACCTCTATTGCCGGGTATAAGGCACTCCCTTGGGCGATGTTGTACTGCTCACCGAGGGTCGCGGGACGGAGACATTAGGTCGAAGACCTACAGAAGTGTTGGCAATAGATGAATATCGGTTCTCCCTTATTAGTTATTTTTGACAGAACCATTTGGGCTCAATCATTCGTTAGACACTATGCATGATTTGACAACTCGCATGTTTTAGCAACCAAGATTATTTCAGATTGTATTTCTTTACTTTTCACTTGAAGACCAAGTTTATCTTAGGGGTGATTCCGTATAATTCGACTTGTTCTAAGGGCCAGCACTATGCGATGATAACCGGGGTTGTCTCTTCCTGTCAAAGGGATACAGACTGTATCTTTTCAATGGTTAAGAATACGAGAGCCGTATCTCGCTCTGTTAATTTCTGAGGTATCTTGATAAGAACGGGATGTTCCCTTGTTCTATGTTGGTGGACACAAATAGACCATAGGGACTGTGGTCTCATGGATCATCGGTGCAATGAGTATTCCGCGGTATATCTGTAAGTTCGTCATGGCTTTTGAGAGAGGTCTGGTGCGACGGTTATTAATGAAAAATGGGAATACCCCGAAATTTTATAAACTCCTCAATCATGTGTACTTATCGGGAACAGGAAGTGTACAACAGTAGATTTCATTGCATGGCGAGGGTTCAAAACCCTGAAACTAGATAAGACGGCTTGATCTAGAACGTATGTAGTATAGGATGCATGCGTATCCAGAGTCTTGCTGACATTAGATTAAGTGCATCCATTTCTGTACTTTGTATTATGCATTAGACTTCAAGTCATGGCATATACTGACACTAGGAAATTAGGATGCACGTTTCTGTTTTCATCAAAGGTTGGTTGTAATTGCTAGTTGGAGATCGCTGTTATCTTATAGCATTGCGTCAGTATAAGTACTGATGTGCCCACTCAATTAGGTGCTGGATACCGGGTCACGAGTGCAGGAGGACTCAAGACAAGCAGGGCATCCAAATGGAGTAGTAATATACCTACCTACCATTCGAGCAGGTGCAAGGATATTAGAGTAGTGCATGGGAAGATTCGAGCTACAGGGTAATAAGTAGTGCATGGGCAGATGGTAATCATTACAATGTAGTATCTGTAATAAGTTGATGTAATTCGTATTCCTTGTTCAAGGAAAAGATAATATTTGTAACTAATGATGTAACTCTGATGGCAATAAAAGTTTTTAAATTTCAGTATTTTTACTGTGTTGAGATGTATTTGAAGGCAAAGATTCTGGTTGTATGTCCGGTAACGGGATCTGGGGCGCTACATCCACCTCGTTGCAAATAGACATTATGTGTACTAATACTACGATCAGTGTGATCATTATTTTCATCTTGCTGCAGTGTGTGCACAGAACATGCTGAACCAAAGTTTTTTTTTTACTACAACTATTAGGGTGGGTGTGTGCACGTTTCCTGTGATGTGTATGAGAGGCTGAAGATGATTCCGCATCTTGTGCATTTTTTCGTGTTTCTTTTTTCCTAATATATCGTTCATGATCAAGTTGACTTTTACGTGCACATTGTTCATCAGTCAGCACACGATGTCGCTACAGTCTACGTAAGTTAGCGTCTGCGTTCATGTTAAATAGACTACAGCCGACACACATGCATCTAACTGAGCAAACATGGGATGAATAATTACATTGGCAAGTACATTATATGATCTAAGTTGAGAGAACTAAAAGAAAATTCAGTTCTTATTTGTAAGCACACAAAAAATTGGACGAATAGGACGCACAAATAACAATCAAGTTGCCTTAAAACATGTGCCAAGATGCATAGACTATATCTTTGAAGAATGGACTTAAGACAGTAAATGCGCAAAACATATGTACCAATTCATAAATATTTACGCCAGACATTACGCTCGCAGACACATTATGCGTAACTAATCGTTATTAAAAATAGCACAACTAAGGAAATCTTCCACTGCACACGGCACATTATGTTGGAAATTGTGCACCAACCTTAAAAAGTCTAAGAAAGCCATGAAAAAGAGCACTGCAAGAAAATCAATCGCACATAAATGCACAAAACAATTTATATGCTCATAAGAAAACAATTGATAACATGTATAGTGAAAAATCACACATGCGAATGATAACACCTAAAGCAATGGGCAAAATAATTACGAAAGGGCATAAAAGATTTTTGGCTCACTGCAGCTGCAGGAAAGGTGAGAAGTAAGCATGATCAACTTGAACAGCACACCCAAAAAAGTTGCACGTGTACACAACAAAAATTATGTATATTTGTAACAACTATTGTGCAATTGGATGTAAAAAATACAATATTTTTGGATTAAAAAGTCATCGATTTTTCGCCCCACTACTGCAATTATATATAAAAATAGATAGAATAACAAATAAAAATACAAATACAAATAGAAATAGAAATAGAATGTTGATATCACACGATACATCGAAAATCATACATTAAATGTGACTACAGTTGCACACTGTAAAGATTGAAGAGAACACCAAAAGTGAAAGCCATGATAATCAAAAGCATTCAAATAAGCTTTGTCACTAACAATCACACAAAATGCGTAGAAAAAACACGACCATAGAACCATAAGTTCTGCCTAGCACCAGGAAAGAACAGAAGACGTAGAACAACATTACGAACAGGAAGTTTCCTTTAGATAGGTTACTCCAAAATTCAGAAAGAACTGCATGGCGCCATTATAAAAAAAAATTGTAAACCAAAAAACAACATCTAGGCACATGTGATTTATTAGTCTTTGAATATTCTAAACCGAATGGAAAAAAATGAGGCTCAAATATCTTGCAAACTTGACATTCAGTGACTATTGGACATTCTAACATCCTCGCTTTCCTAATCTGCCAACATGGCTGCAAACATTAGAGCTTCCTCGCCACTATTGCTGATAAGATTGAGAGCAAGGAAGTTAAGGTTACGTCTTTATTTCTGACTCGAGGAGCTACACAATTTTTCAAACGTTGGAGTTCGATACTTGTCTCCCATCATCATTGCCTCAAAAGCACGAAGAAAGGGAGTCAACTCCAAAGAAAATGAATCAACTTTAAGTTTGAAGAATTACGCATATTATGCATGCTACCAAAAACAAATGGCTGACAGTTCAGAAGACAACAATCAAATCCCTAACTGTCAAAAGCATGAACATACAGAGTGTACACAGGCACAGAAGCATAAGGTCTGTCTAACACTACTGAGGAACACATTGCGCGAACACAAATTCTAGTGACCACCTTCACTTCCATATTTTCCTACTTTCAAGAAGCTGTAGCCCTAACTATGTAGAGCACAAAAACAACTAAAGAAGATTGTAACAAACAATGGCAGAAAGCATATACAAAAAACACACCACAAAACAAAAAGTTCTATCCACCATTAGGGGAAAAACAGAAGCTGAAGACTAGGATTCCAAAGAGAACCAATAGGTGAACACGAACTTCAAACAGAATCGCATCACGCATCAAGAAACTGTAAAGCAAAAAAAAAAACATATTGCTATGGTACAAATCTTATATCAAATTGAAATAATGAGGCACAGACGTGCGCTTAACTTGCGAAAAATTAACCACTGGATCTTCTGATATCCTCTCTTTCCCAACCTTTCAACATAGCTGCAACTATTACAGTTGCCTCACCATTCTTGCTGATAAGGTTGGGAGAGAGAGGAAGTTAGGGTTATCGTTCAATTTTGAAGAATAGAATGTGTGCAATCTGTCAAACGTTCAAGTTCAATATTTGCCCATTATTACCACTGTCTCAATAAAACCAACGAACAAAGTGTACACCCAAAAAAACCAATAAACCAAAAGGTTTCTTGAAAAATTCATCTGAGTGGGAATCATGCATTTAATGAAAAAGAAGTCAGTCAAACATCCCAAGTACAGACAAGAGGCAACGAACTTCCCTAAACACCAAAAGATTAGAAGGTCGGAAAACAACCAACAATAGATAATGAACAACAAATGTTATGTAAGATGAAAAATCACCCATACAGTAATAAGAATGGAACAGAATTGCTGGAGGAACTTGAGAGGATGAAATTATACCTTTCCCTGTAAGTTGATACCCAGAGCTAAACCTAAAATATAAAGAAAAAGAAAAGCCAAAGCAAATTAAACAGTCAGAAGAAAAGAAGGAACTTCTAATGAATAAGGAAAAAATATATAGTATGAAAAATAATATCTGTACCCAAAAATAGCCACCAAGTAACACAGAGCAACAAATTTCTAAAAAATAATAATGCAATAGTATACAACCACGACAAACCCAAATATAGCATAGCTACAACACATGTAATAAACAAAATTAAATCAAATGAAAGATGGCACATCCAGTAACAAATACTGAATCAACTGGCTCAAACAATCCTAGAGCAATAAATAAAACCAAATCAAATGGAAGATGGCGCATGCAGCAATAATAGCTAAATCAAGTGGGTGAAAGAACCCTAAAGCAATAAACAAAATCAAATCAAATGAAAGATGGTACATGCAGGAACAACAACTAAACTAAGCAGGTGAAATAATGCGATAGTATACAACCTCGACAATCCCAAATATAGCACAACTACTACACATACAATAAACAAAATCAAATCAAATGAAAGATGGCACATCCAGCAATAATAACTAAATCAACTAGCTCAAACATCCATAGAGCAATAAACAAAATCAAATCAAATGGAAGATGGCGCATGCAGCAATAATAGCTAAATCAAGCAGGTGAAAGAATCCCTAAAGCAATAAAAAAAATCAAATCAAATGAAAGATGGTGCATGCACGAACAACAACTAAACTAAGTGGGTGAAATAGTGCAATAGTATACAACCAAGACAAACCCAAATATAGCACAACTACTACACATGCATCAACAAAATCAAATCAAATGGAAGATTTCACATCAAGCAACAATAACAAAATCAACTGGCTGAAACAACCCCAGAGCAATAAACAAAATCAAATCAAATGGAAGATGGCGCATGGAGCAATAATAGCTAAATCAAGCAAGTGAAAGAACCCTAAAGCAATAAAAAAAAATCAAATCAAATGAAAGATGGTACATGTAGGAACAACAACTAAATTAAGCAGGTGAAAGAACCCTAGATCTAAAAACAACCCCAAAAAAATAATAAAATAATAAAAATAATTTTAAAAAAGGGAAAAAAAATTACACGAATTTTTTCTAAAGAAGAAAACTTCACCAAAAAGCGAGAATGCAAAGAAGGGTAGGTGAAGAATCCTTATTGACCAAAACTTTCAACTCCAAGGGCACTAAACGTGGGCAAAAAATTACCACGTAGCATCCCTATTAATCACTCAGAAATTGTGAACAGTCGAGATTGAAAGTTGGGAAAATATTAGGTCGAGTGAACTCCTTTAGAAGGCGGGTTCCGACCCGTTCCTGTACGGGTCCTAATACTCAACCCAAAAATGCAGCCGGAATCCATGTGCCAAAATTCAGTGCCTTCAGAAACCAATCGAGGAGAAGGAGGGGGAAGATTCCCCCCTCTCTCCATCCTTTCCTAACAAATCGATAGAGACCACAAGCACAGCAAAGACAACCTGGGACTTCTCCCCCAAATCATATCGAAGGAAGAGCTATGGCAAAGATTAAGGTTTTCGAAAAATGAGGAAAGAACCCCATGAAAGACGAAAGAACTATATGAGAAGAAGAAGAAGCACAGAACCACACAATTTCTATCTTGTTATTGCTGGCAAAATGGGTGTAACACCCTGCAAAATTGAGATATGACAATTTTGCCCACGGGTGTTACGCACATGTATTTTGTACCGCTAAGGGTAATATATGTAGCGTATTTTAATATAAATATCCTACACATTTTTTTATTTCGATTATTTATATATTTTTTGCCTTCTCAAAACTCATTTTTATCATATTTTGAGCCAACTCAACCATTAATTGTAATCATTGTGTTTTTACGTGTATTGCACGTGTTTTCAATACACGTGTCGATTTCATATGTTTTACCGTTACATGATGTAATGCCCCGATTTTCGGTAACTGGGAAATCGTGACATAAGCCAGATGCTTTCCTTTAATTAGTCTCAATACACAGAAAAACAGAAAATTTAAAACTTTTTATTCAACACAAATATATTACAAGTCCGAATGTTACAAAATTGCAATACATTACAATAGTGTTACAATAATACTTTTAAAATCCCAAGTGTTAAAACTTTCAACAATTTACATTAGAGTACAATGAATAAAGAACAACACTTGGTATTTCACTTGGATGCTTTCCAACAAATAAATGAATTACAACAATTGTTACAAATGGAATAATAGTAAACAATATAAATTACAGCGGAAATAAAATCGACACTTGCTTCTCTCGCCTTGAGTCCTCCTGAATCTTGTACCTGTACTTCTGCAATCCAGTACCTGTTGAAATGGGGATGTAGTACATATACTGACGCTTTAAGGCTGATGACTAGCAGCGATTCTCCACTTAAAGAAAACAGATTGATGAAAACAGAAACGTGTATATATAAGATGTGTCAGTGTATGCTATGACTTAGACTCTAATGCAAGACTTATTAATGGAAGGATGCTCTTATTCTAATGTAAGCAAGACTCTGGGACAGTATACAGCCCATACTACATACGCCCCATATCAATCCGTTTCTTCACATATAGGGATTTGAACTCGTGCCATGAATTATATTCTTGTACTAGACTTGTTTATGAAGATTAGACATGACTGATGAGGTTGTCCTGAAACGATCTAATTCTACCAGGCGCACCGAACCTCACTCAAATATCTGACGAATCCTTAGAGTTTCCATGGATGCAGGTTAGCTCGAAGCATCCCCTGCCGCCCCCCAGCCAGATCGTAGTCCATGGCTTCTCGCCCTTAGATACAAGACAAGACGGAGTTCTGTGGGGTTCATCCCCCAAGCTCCAACAGGAATAGCTCCCGCTTATCAAGGCACTTGAGAAATTAACAGACGTGATACGGATTTCGTGCTCCTAACTCGTGAGAAGGCACAGACCGTATCCCTTTGACAAGAAGGGTACAACCCAATAACACCGCCTAGTGCCGTCCTATTGGACAGGTTGGATCATAAGCCTTAACACCAACTCTTTTCCTTCGGCGAATAATGATAATAAGCAATGGTTAAGTAGTAATAGCCATAAGCTACTACCCTAACAATGTCACTAACCCTAAACAAACTGAGGAATGACAATAGAACTTACACAACATGCTGAGTCTTAAGTTAGACTTCGGAAGATACTTCTACTAGGCTGCTCTACCTAGACTTACCAGAATCCCTAAGGATCTGGTTCATGGCCTATCGATCCAAGACCCCGGCAATACGAACGTATTCGCATGCTACAACCCTGAACTTGGATTTCGTCTACGCTCCGGTCCGCGATCAACCTACACTGGTTAAGATCCGACGGTACACAAGGAGTGACTTGTCCATAGTCCCTTACTTGTAAGGTAAACACACATCTTGATGGTCGATAGCCCTAGGGCAATAATATTGCTCTAGACGAGCACAACAAAACTCCGTACTAGCTAATGAGCTACATACGAGTAAGCAGAACACATACGAGCCAACAAGCTATGTATGAAACCAAAAACTACATACAAGCTAGGCGGGCTGTGCATGAGACAACAACATACATACGAGCCAAATAAGCTACGTATGAGACCAACAGTTACATACGGGCTAGGCGCGCCGCGTAAGAGCAAAACTACATACAAAAACAACCATACAAGTAATCAACCTAGAAGCAACCAAACGTGCTTACTAGCAACTCTTGATCTTCTATAATTAGAAGCAACAGAAGAATCTTCTAATAGTCCAAAATAGACATACTACCAAAGAGAAGTCCAAAGGCGACATAAAAGCATATAATTTTGTTCCACTTATCGGAATTTAACACGAGAGGTCAATTTGAAAGGTGAGAACGTCTACTACAACTTTCTAGTTGGTCCGAACCTCCAATTCAATAGGTAAGACACTCTTAAACTACAAGAAAGTCAAGACAGCAACTTTGTAGTCCAACCTGGCTGCTGCATCTTCCAAATACCATAACTCCTACTCCGTCTATCAGAATTTTACCTGAGAGGCTATTTCGGAAAGGGGAAGGTGTCTACTACAACTCTCTAGTTGGACCGAACCTCAGATTCTACAGGTAAGACACTCTAAAACACCAGAGAACTCAAACAGCAAGGCACACTCAGCTCGAAGCTGGATGCTACATCTTCTAAATACCATAACTACTACTCCGCTTATCCGAATCTAACCCGAGAGGCCAATTCAGAAAGGGGAAGGTGTCTACTACAACTCTCTAGTTGGCCCAAACCTCAGATTCATCCCGTAAAAGGTTCAAAGTATCAAGCAACCAAAACAGCAACTTTCAGCCCAACAGCTAGTTGCTGTTTCTAATGGTCATAACTTTTGCGTCTCTCATCGGAATTTAACCCGAGAGGTCAATTCGGAAAGGGGAGAATGTCTACTACAACTCCCTAGTTGGTCCGAACCTCTAATTTGGAGAGGAACCCTAAGTTTTATCCCTTTGAACCTACTGCGATGCTTACCCGAAAACACAGACTTCACTATTTTGCCCTAAAGCTCGCTGTTTTGGAGGAAACGATCGTTTCACCTCTCAAACAGCCCCGAAAAATCTACCAAAATTCTAGCATGGTAATAACACCCCTAAGAACGTCTCGTATAAATTTCGGGTCAAAATTCTACTTTTAACACATGTAAACTGTAATACCCCGATTTTTATTTATGAAAAAATTATTTATTTTTGCACGTAGTGTGCACGTGCAATATTTTTGGTAAATATTTTCATCATGATGAGTATAGATTTTTAAATATGTGCTTTTAATTATTTTATACAAAGCCTTCTTTCAATTAGACAAAAAGCCTTTTTTCTTAAAGCCCAAAATTTATTTCATTTATTTTATTTTAAAATTATTATTTTGGCCCATAAACTAAAGCCCATGAGTTAATTTATTTTTTAAATACAACTTGTCATGTAGGATACAATTTAAAGATTAATTTTATATAAAATATAATGTACAAATTTTTGGAGGCAAATGCTTGCACGTGCATTGCACGTTCACGTGCAATGTGCACCATTCTATGCTAGGCCGGTTGGAGCTTTTGGAGGGAAAGGGAAATTTTTGAGTGGGATCATGGTGGAGATGGTTACTCATCATGGATAGTTAGTGTAACTACTCCTTCAATCTAAGCCATTGGTTCCTAACTCCTACTTCAATCTTAGCCATCCATTTCCCTAGATTTTTAGTATAAATACCCCCCTTTGGCTAGTATTCTGTGCAAATTAATTCTTCCAAACCTATAGTTCGATTACATTATCTAGTAGTTAGTAAGTGAGTAAAAGATTGAGTTGTGTGTGGGAGTTGTGCTTGCAACAAGAAGAGGAGGCTGGCATCAAGGAGGGAGTGCTCGGGTTGGCTTGTGGAGTGCTCGGAATTTTGCTAGTGCGCGCGCATCTAGGAGGAGGAGCATTTCGTTGCAAGGACATTCGTCTAGGAGGTTGCTAGTTGTATTTTCTCTCCATTTAAGGTGGGTAAATTTTCTATATTTCTAATTAGGAATGCATGCTAGATTAAATTGAATGAATGAAGCATGAAAAATATTAATAAGAGTATGCATTTAATTGGAAAAAAATGACCTATGGATTGATTGAAATGTGGATGTGAAATAGTATGTGGTTCTATTAGTAAAGGCTAAATTGCGGGTGAATTAATTATGGCCATGGATTATTGAAGATAGTTCCATTATCTACATCACAAATTATATACAAAAAGTTAGTAGATTGACAATGCTACTTTGTGTGTTTAAATGAATCTTTGTGATTTATTGAAATGAATGAATTAAAATATAGATTTGTATGTTTGGTAAGAGATTAAAAATAGAGAATTAATGTGAAGTTTGCCAATAAAGAGATTAGTGGTGTTAATTGTTGAGTAATGTCGAGAAAAAAAAGAAGAAGAAATGTGGTAGCATTAGTTTACAATTCGAATTAATTGTATGAAAAATATGTTTTAATTATGGAAAAAAATTATTTTTATTATACTGGAGTATAATTTATGTTGAGAATAGCCAATCTGGAAATTTACAGTAAAATTTTATAAAAGCAAAGTGAAATGAGGACTAATTGAACATCAAAATGTTTTCATAACATAGAGAATTGTTTTAATTCAACTTAGAGTTGCACTATTGACAACCTGAGCGCGTAGCTCAAGTGGTCGGGATGGCTTTAATCGCTACAGTGGGTTTTCGGGTCTGAGGTTACTGGTTCGAATCCCCTGCTTACCATACTTTTAGTTCATTTTAAATATATATATATATATATATATATATATATATATATATATATATAAGAACAGCGGCCGAGAACATTTAATGCTCTCAGCGCCTTCCTTAACGCAAATAGCGTTCGGCCTAGTGGTTGTGCCTTCGGTTGGTTTCCCTGTGGTTCTGGGTTCGAATCTTGGCTTCGACAAGTTTGAAAAACATATTTTTTGAGTGTTAGGTGATCAAAAAATTATTGAAAAAATATGATTATTCTTCTAAAAATATATGGGATTTATGAAAAATAATTTGGGAATTATTTACATGAGATAAAATATGATTCGAGGATAAATGTGTAAATAGAACTATAGTTCTACATCTATACTTTTGTGAAAATTATATCTTGCAAAAAGAACTTGAAATGAAGGATTAGAAAATCAATATGGCGAAGAAAGAAATTATATTATGTGATGTGATGTAACTTATTCTCATTTGAGAATAGTGTGGAAACTATGAAGTGTGAATATTCATTTAGTGATGTGATTTCAATGTGAAATTGATATTTGATGAAGTATAAAATTCCATGTATGATTATGGACTATTGAACAATTTAGAGATCATGCTATTGAAAAAGAAATCTGTTATGATTATGAAAATGAATTTATGAGTTGGAAATGCTCAATTTGGAAATTGTGAATTGAAATTGAAACAAAAGAGTAGCTAAGTCTCCCCGGCAATTGGAAAGAAATGAAATGAAATTTGAAATGAAAGACCAAGGTTGGTCATGTTTGAATAAATGAATAAGTCCGGTTTAGTGGAGAGGCTAACTCTAGAGCTTTGATTTTGTTCATGATTCTAATAAAAACTAAGGATTAGTGCATAGTGAAGACGTGATGAAAGTGAGAGAAAAACACAAGTATGAGAGTTAAAGTTTACGATGCGGGTGTGTGAGCCACAGAATGCATGCTTGATGAGTCAAGACATGGCGTGGGCACAACTCAGTAATGATCGGACTTTAGCAACGCTTGTAGGATGTTTGGTGACTGCAAGAGGATCGTGTGCCATGAAGGAGGCTGAATTGCCATAGAATGCATGCTTGACGAGTCAAGACATGGCATGGGGTTCCCCTCCAGGTTTTCTGTACACGTGCTTGTACTCATAGATCATCTAGGATACTCACCATAGTTACCGTAGTAGATTAAGTCATGGCGAGGGATTGAACCCTACAAAGATGAAGAACGATTAAGAGGCTTGCCCTCGGACCTATGTAGTATGAGATGCATAGAATCCGAACAAGTGCGCATTAGTGTCATATAATATAAATAACTGCATTAAGGACTAAGTGCACAATCACAACACGACATCAATAGGGTAGTCCCTTTAGTTTGATATGTGACAAGTTTGTGTTTGTTAAACATGGAAAATAAGTTATACTATTTCCGGCATAGAGAGGATGACCATGTATAATGTTCGTCGGTTGAATAAATTGACGTACCCACAGTTTTGTATGCAGGGTAATGACATGATAAAGATTAAAGAGGAACAGATGCTTAGAGATGTAACTTATTCTCATTTGAGAATAAGTGTGGAAACTATGAAGTGTGAATATTCATTTAGTGATGTGATTTCAATGTGAAATTGATATTTGATGAAGTATAAAATTCCATGTATGATTATGGACTATTGAACAATTTAGAGATCATGCTATTGAAAAAGAAATCTGTTATGATTATGAAAATGAATTTATGAGTTGGAAATGCTCAATTTGAAAATTGTGAATTGAAATTGAAACAAAAGAGTAGCTAAGTCTTCCCGGCAATTGGAAAGAAATGAAATGAAATTTGAAATGAAAGACCAAGGTTGGTCATGTTTGAATAAATGAATAAGTCCGGTTTAGTGGAGAGGATAACTCTAGAGCTTTGATTTTATTCATGATTCTAATAAAAACTAAGGATTAGTGCATAGTGAAGACGTGATGAAAGTGAGAGAAAAACACAAGTATGAGAGTTAGAGTTTACGATGCGGGTGTGTGAGCCACAGAATGCATGCTTGATGAGTCAAGACATGGCGTGGGCACAACTCAGTAATGATCGGACTTTAGCAACGCTTGTAGGATGTTTGGTGACTGCAAGAGGATCGTGTGCCATGAAGGAGGCTGAATTGCCACAGAATGCATGCTTGACGAGTCAAGACATGGCGTGGGGTTCCCCTCCAGGTTTTCTGTACACGTGCTTGTACTCATAGATCATCTAGGATACTCACCGTAGTTACCGTAGTAGATTAAGTCATGGCGAGGGATTGAACCCTACAAAGATGAAGAACGATTAAGAGGCTTGCCCTCTGACCTATGTAGTATGGGATGCATAGAATCCGAACATGTGCGCATTAGTGTCATATAATATAAATAACTGCATTAAGGACTAAGTGCACAATCACAACACGACATCAATAGGGTAGTCCCTTTAGTTTGATATGTGACAAGTTTGTGTTTGTTAAATATGGAAAATAAGTTATACTATTTCCGGCATAGAGAGGATGACCGTGTATAATGTTCGTCGGTTGAATAAACTGACGTACCCACAGTTTTGTATGCAGGGTAATGACATGATAAAGATTAAAGAGGAACAGATGCTTAGAGATTATTCAATATTGTTGTACATTCATTTAAATGTTGTAAATTTACTTCCGCTGTGCAATGTAAAGTATAATTTCTTTCATGTAACTCTGATGTAAAGTGAAAAGTTCAAATTTTCCTGTAAAATTGTACTAAATGAAGTGGAAAGATCCTGTAGAACTCTCGAATTCAGTTATATTTGGGATTCGGGGCGTTACATAAACAAATCTAACCCTACAACTATTTAAGCATGGATACAACATAAGCATCATCCTACAACAATCTTAAGCATGGTATACAATTTAAACATGAACTTACAACAATCTTAAGCATGGTATACAACTTAAATATGAACCTACAACAATCGTAAGCATGCTATACAACTTAAACATCATCCTAAAACAATCTTAAGCATGGTATGCAACTTAAACATCATCCTACAACAATCTTAAGTATGGATATCTACCACAATTTATGCAACTTAAACATCATCCTACAACAATCTTAAGCATGGATATCTACCACAATTTAAACATGGATCTTTTCTACAACTCAAGCATGGATATTTACCACCACTTAAGCATGAACAATTACTATATTTAAGCATAGATAGCTACCACTACTTTAAGCATGGATCCTTATTACTTAAGCATGGATAGTTACTACAACTCAAGCATGAATTTTACTGCACTTAAGCATGAATAATTACTATACTTAAACATGGATATCCACTACCCTTTGAGCATGAATTTTCCACATATTACAACAATCTACCTTCATTTTTCTTTAACCTCTTAGTTCCTACATACATTAAGTCTACCCTTTTTTTGAATTAAGACTTAGCAAGAATTAATACTTAACAATGTAGAGAGCAACATACCATAAAAGACTTATCTTTTATTAATCTAGAAAAGTTCTACAACCCCAAAAATGGGTATGTAAGTATTCTTTCTACACTACTCTTTATATGCACATACAATTAGTCCAAGTTGCCAAAATAGTCCATACAAGTTTAAAGATTCCATCTTTGTGTGTTTGTTAAGTTCCACCATCCACTTTGTTCTATGTGATCATTCTTGATCCACAACCACTCTTATGCACATGATTTAGTCCAAGTAGTTCAAGATAATCATGGTAACAACCATAACCATACAAGGTTCAAAGATCCCATCTTTACGCTATTTTGTTTGAGTTCTACCCCTCATATCTTTATGTGTTCATTTTCTACTACCATTCATATGCTAAGGAATTTAGTCCAAGTTGTTTAAGAACACACATACACAACAACACATCATAAAGAGGGTTCTTTTTATCCTATAACAATTAATCCATCCTAAAGATCGGTTCTTTTTACTTAGGGATACAGAGTTCTGGGGGGTTCATCCCCCCAACACCGATAGGAATCGCTCCCGCTTATCAAGGCACTTCAGAAATTAATGGACGAGATACGGATTCTGTGCTCCCAACTCGTGAGAAGGCACATATCATATCCCTTTGACAAGAAGGGTATAACCCAATAACACCGCCTAGTGTCGGCCTATAGGACAGGTTGGATCATAAGGAATCACCCGTAACACCAACTCTTTCCCTTCGGCGAATAATGATAATAAGTAATGGTTAAGTAGTAATAGCCATAAGTTACTACCCAAACAATGTCACTAACCCTAAACAAACTGAGGGATGACAACAGAACTTACACAACATGCTGAGTCTTAAGTTATACTTCGCAAGATACTTCTACTAGGCTACTCAACCTAGACTTACCAGAATCCTTAAGGATCTGGTTCATGGCCAATCGATCCAAGACCCCGGCAAAACGAACGTATTCGCATGCTATTATCCTGAACTTGGATTTCATCTACCCTCCGGTCCGCGATCAACCTACACCGGTTAAGATCCGACGGTACACAAGGAGTGACTCGTCCACAGTCCCTTAGGAGTAAGGTAAACACACATCTTGATGGTCGATAGCCCTAGGGCAATAATATTGCCCGAGACGAGCACAACAAAACTACGTACTAGCTAATGAGATGCATACGAGTAAACAGAACACATACGAGCCAACAAGATATGTCTGAAACCAACAACTACTTACGATCTAGGCGGGCTGCGCATGAGACAACAGTATACATACGAGCCAAATAAGCTACGTATGAGACCAACAGCTACATACGGGCCAGGCGCGCTGCGTATGAGCAAAACTACATACAAAAACAACCATACAGTTAATCAACCTAGAAGCAACCAAACGTGCTTACTAGCAACTCTTGATCTTCTACAATTAGAAGCAACAGAAGAATCTTCCAATAGTCTAAAATAGACATACTACCAAAGAGAAGCCCAAAGGCGACATAAAAGCCTATCACTTTTGTTCCACTTACCAGAACTTAACCTGAGAGGTCAATTCGGAAAGGTGAGAACGTCTACTATAATTTCCTAGTTGGTCCGAACCTCCAATACAACACGTAAGACACTCTTAAACTACAAGGAAGTCAAGACAGCAACTTTCTAGTCCAACCTGAGAGGCTGCATCTTCCAAATACCAAAACTACCACTCCGCTTAACCGAATCTAGCCTGAGAGGCCAATTCGGAAAGGGGAAGGTGTCTACTACAAATCTCTAGTTGGCCCGAACCTCAGATTCATCCCGTAAAAGCCTCAAAGTATCAAGCAACCAAAACAGCTACTTTCAGCCCAACAGCTAGTTGCTGTTTGTAATTGTCATAACTTTTGCGTCTCTCATCTGAATTTAACCCGAGAGGTCAATTCGGAAAGGGGAGAATGTTTACTACAACTCCTTAGTTGGTCCGAGCCTCTAATTCGGAGAGGAACCCTAAGTTTTATCCCTTTGAACCTACTGCGATGCTAACTCGAAAACACAGACTTCACTGTTTTGCCCTAAAGCTCGCTGTTTTGGGGAAAACGATCGTTTCACCTCTCAAACAGCTGCAAAAAATATACCAAAATTCTAGCATGGTAATAACACCCTTAAGAACGTCTCGTATAAATTTTGGGTCAAAATTCTACTTTTAACACATGTAAATAAATCTAACCTATAACTATTTAAGCATTGATACAACATATGCATCATCCTACAACAATCTTAAGCATGGTATACAATTTAATTATGAACCTACAACAATCTTAAGCATGGTATACAACTTAAACATGAACCTACAACAATCTTAAACATGGTATACAGCTTAAACATCATCCTACAACAATCTTAAGCTTGGTATGCAACTTAAACATCATCCTACAACAACCTTAAGCATGGTATGCAACTTAAACATGAACCTACAAATATCTTAAGCATGGATATCTACCACAATTTAAACATGGATCTTTTCTACAACTCAAGCATGGACATTTACCACCACTTAAGCATGAACAATTACTATATTTAAGCATAGATAGCTACTACTACTTTAAGCATGGATCCTTATTACTTAAGCATGGATAGTTACTACAACTCAGGCATGAATTTTACTACACTTAAGCATGAATAATTACTATACTTAAACATGGATATCCACTACCCTTTAAGCATGAATTTTCTACATATTACAACGATCTACCTTCCTTTTTCTTTAACCTCTTAGTTCCTACATACATCAAGTCTACCCTTTTTTGAATTAAGACTTAGCAAGAATTAATACTTAACAAAGTAGAGAGCAGCATACCATAAACGACTTATCTTTTATTAATCTAGAAGAGTTCTACAACCCTAAAAATGGGTATGTAAGTATTCTTTCTACAGTACTCTTTATATTCACATACAATTAGTCCAAGTTGTCAAAATAGTCCATACAAGCTTAAAGCTTCCATCTTTGTGTGTTTGTTAAGTTCCACCATCCACTTTGTTCTTTGTGATCATTTTTGATCCATAACCATTCTTATGCACATAATTTAGTCCAAGTAGTTCAAGATAATCATGGTAACAACCATAACCATACAAGGTTCAAAGATCCCATCTTTACGCTATTTTGTTTGAGTTCTACCACTCATCTCTTTATGTGTTCATTTTCTACTACCATTCATATGCTTAGGAATTTAGTCCAAGTTGTTTAAGAACACACATACACAACAACACATCATAAAGATGGGTTCTTTTTATCCTACAACAATTAATCCATCCTAAAGATCGGTTCTTTTTACTTACAACAACAAGTCATCATAAAAAATGGGTACTTTCTCACACATAACCAAAATAAAAGAGAACAAAAGAAACACAACAAGAGAAGTAGAGAACCCCAATGAAAACAAACCAAAAAGAACAAGAAATCATATGAAGGAGAAGTAGAGAACCCCCACCTTGGTTCCTTGTAGGAAGACTAGCTAGCAACCTTCTCCTTCCTCCTAGCTTCTACTACAACTCTTAAGAAAACCTACATGAAAAACTTTCTAGTTAGGGTTCTTGTTCTCTCTTTCTTTTCCTCTCTTTTTTTGTCTTTGTAAAAATGAGGCAAGAGGTGGAAGGGGGGGGGGGGGTATTTTTATAGGATGAATGAGAGGGGAGAGTGCAAAAATGCACCAAGGCATTTTTGCAAAAAGCCCCATGGAGTATGGCGGCCATTACTAGGGATGGGGGAGTGGTGAGGTGGAGGTATGGTAGGAGGGGTAAGGTGGAGGAGAGAGAACTTCTAGAAGAACACTTAAACTCTTATGTATCTTTAATCCTAGGTTTAATCCTTTAAACATAACCTAGCCATTCTAATTGATCTATCATGACAAAAAGAAATATTTTTTGTCCAAAAATACACACAACACAATTTGTACAAACATACGAATCGATACAATACGTATGCATATATATGTATACCGATAGTTTCCGTTTGTTAAACCGCATAATTAGTATAAAAATAAATTAAGTCCGAATATAATAATAAAAGAAATTTTATTATCGACTCGGAAGATTTCAGTACCAATTTGATACAATACAGATGTATACAGACTAGTATATGTACAGATAATGTTATTTAACAAACCCGGGTGATATTCAATAAAAATAAAATATTAATAAAATAATACTTATATAAATATAATATCCGTTCGGAATATTACAATACTCCATCCTTAGAACTACATTAAGTCAGGAGAATAGAAAAATACACACACCCTAAATAACTTGGTAAAAGAAAGCTTATACGGCTTTCCGGCTCCTAAGTGGCTCATTCATGAACTTGTTATCCAAAAACCCGATCTCGATCCCCAAGCTGCCAGCAACTCTGCCAAAATCGAGATGTAACTCTCGATTCTTGGCCAAATCTACTGACGCTGGTACTCCATGCTGCTTTATTGCGCCTTCAATGTGGGCTTCCGCTAATTTCTTTAGCGACTAAGTCATCTTCATCGGAAGAAAATGCGCAGATTCTGTCAACAGATCCCCAATATCCCAAATTGAGTCATACATTTTCGAACTTCTGGGAAATCCTATGACGAAGTCCATTCCGACATTCCGAGATTTTCCTTCATCAACTCGTCGCTTTCGGTGCTTCAATCTCTGCATCTTCTGCCCAAGCTTTCTGACTTGCTTACTTAGGCTCGGTTGTTGTTTCCATCGTGCCAAAACCGTGCTCTAATCTTGAGTAATCCCTTCAGTGCTGGCTTGCATGATTTCATCATCTTGCTTCTTACTTCCTTCATGGTCTTTAGCTAGGCTAATTCTTCACTTATCTCGATCTTTTGCGCTTCGGTAGCCACTCCCTCCTTAGAATAGGACATGGCCTACGAACATCACTTCTAACTTCCCGGATTCTCTTCTATAATTTGCTCAAAGTTGACGCTCCAGATGGTGTAATTAACAAGCAATGTCTAGAGTCGCTTCCCGCACACATCTTAATTTCTCGAAAAATAATTCAGACAAAGAATATGATGAACCTCAATTGAACAAAACAGTTGTATGGATTCCATATATATATATAAATCCAACTGGTTACAAAAAGTGTTACATCTTATATTACTCCTTAGTCCAAAATAAATTTCAAAATACAACTCTAAGACTTAGTTGCAACTCCATATGCACATACGGGTAATGGCTCTCCTGCCTTCTTCAGCTCGCCTTTACCAAGTGTGAACTTTTACTCTTAGTGAACAGGCACCTTTCCTTTATTGTTTGTCTTTGGGGCTGGTCTGCCGTCATTTTTGTGAAGCTGGGGACAGTTTGGCCTAATATGACCAATCTCCCCACATTTGTAACAGACATGGGTATCCATCTGAGGGTCCTTCCATGGGCACTGGATCATGAAGTGACCTTTTTCACCACATAGGAAGCAACTTTCTAGCTTGACGCCTGGAAGTTTGCCCTCCGATTTCTAAGTCTTGTGCTTCTGACCTCGGTTCTCGAACCCTGATGCTGGTGCAGCTCTTTTCCCTTGTCGTCGTGGGCAGAATGCTTTCTTGTGCCCAAACCTCTCACAGAAATGGCATACTACAATCTCGGTGGTCTCCTGGATTTGCTCCCATTCCTGCTATAGTTGTGCAAATATGGAATTAATGTATTCCTGCTCCTCTGCTAGGCCTGCTAATGTAGCTCTGCAAGCCTTTCTCAGTCGCTTAGCTTGACGACCCTTCCTAGTCACGTACTTCTATAGCTTCCTCATTTCCCGATATATGCAGGCACCGCTGCTGTGCGTTGATCCACACTTAGCTCCTGCGATGGTGAAATCTCTTTTGGCTTCTCGCTCAAGATCATCAGATCATCCCTTGAAATCAGCTCACTCTCTTCCATCAACATATCCTCGGTTAGGATATCCTCGAACACCATCCTTCAAACACATATACTGGGATTAGTCCATAAATAGAAAATTTATAAAAACATAAGTTGAAGGAAATAACAATATGAATTATAATTGTCTATAACTAGCTAAAAACCGACTCTTAAAGGCATCCAAGTTTAATTTTCCTACTATGTTGGACTGTAAATTGAAGTCGGCTCTGATAACACTCTGTAACGCCCCGATTTTCAGTAACTGGAAAATCGTGACATAAGCCAGAATCTTTCCTTCAATTAATCTCAATACACAGAAAAACAGGAAAATTTAAAACTTTTTATTCAACATGAATGTATTACAAGTTCGAATGTTACAAAATTGCAATACATTACAACAGTGTTACAATAATACCTTTAAAATCCCAAGTGTTACAACTTTCAACAATTTACATCAAAGTACAATGAATAAAGAACAATACTTGGTATTTCATTGGATGCTTCCCAACAAATAAATGAATTACAGTAATTATTATAAATACACCGGAAATAAAATCAACTCTTGCTTCTCTCGCCTTGAGTCTTCCTGAATCTTGTACTTATACTTCTGCAATCCAGTACTTATTGAAATAGGGATGTCAGTATATATACTGATGCTTTAAGGCTGATGACTAGCAGCGATTCTCCAATTAAAACAAACATATTGATGAAAAGAGAAACGTGTATATATATATGATGTGTCAGTGTATGCTATGACTTAGACTCTAATGCAAGACTTATTAATGCAAGGATGCTCTTATTCTAATATAAGCAAGATTCAGGGATAGTATGCAGTCCATACTACATATGCCTCATATTAAGCTATTTCTTCATATATAGGGATTTGAACCCGTGCCATGAATTCTATTTTTGTACTCGACTTGTTTATGAAGATTAGACATGACTGATGAGGTTGACCTGAAATGGTCTAATTCTGCCAGGCGCACCGGACCTCACTCAAATATCTGACGAATCCTTGGAGTTTCCATGGATGCAGGTTAGCTCGAAGCATCCCCTGCCGCCCCCTAGACAGACCGTAGTCCATGGCTTTTCACCCTTAGATACAAGACAAGACGGAGTTCCGGGGAGTTCATCCCCCCTAGCTCCAATAGGAATCGCTCCCGCTTATCAAGACACTTCAGAAATTAATAGACGAGATACGGATCCCGTGCTCCCAACTCGTGAGAAGGCACAGACCGTATCCCTTTGACAAGAAGGGTACAACCCAATAACACTGCCTAGTGCCAACCTATAGGATATGTTGGATCATAAGGAATCACCCTTAACACCAACTCTTTCCCTTCGGCGAATAATGATAATAAGTAATGGTTAAGTAGTAATAGCCATAAGTTACTACCCTAACAATGTCACTAACCCTAAACAAATTGAGGGATGACAACAGAACTTACACAACATGCTGAGTCTTAAGTTAGACTTCGCAAGATACTTCGACTAGGCTGCTCAACCTAGACTTACCAGAATTCTTAAGGATCTGGTTCATGGCCAATCGATCCAAGACCCCGACAAAATGAACGTATTCGCATGCTATTACCCTGAACTTGGATTTCGTCTACGCTCCGGTCCGCGATCAACCTACACTGGTTAAGATCCGACGGTACACAAGGAGTGACTTGTCCATAGTCCCTTACTTGTAAGGTAAACACACATCTTGATGGTCGATAGCCCTAGGGCAATAATATTGCCCTAGACGAGCACAACAAAACTCCGTACTAGCTAATGAGCTACATACGAGTAAGCAGAACACATACGAGCCAACAAGCTATATATGAAACCAAAAACTACATACAAGCTAGGCGGGCTGTGCACGAGACAACAATATACATACGAGCCAAATAAGCTACGTATGAGACCAACAGCTACATACGGGCCAGGTGCGCCGCGTATAAGAAAAACTACATACAAAAACAACCATATAGGTAATCAACCTAGAAGCAACCAAACGTGTTTACTAGCAACTCTCGATCTTCTACAATTAGAAGCAATAGAAGAATCTTCTAATAGTCTAAAATAGACATACTACCAAAGAGAAGCCCAAAGGCGACATAAAAGCCCATAACTTTTGTTCCACTTATCGGAACTTAACCCGAGAGGTCAATTCGGAAAGGTAAGAACGTCTACTACGACTTCCTAGTTGTTCTGAACCTCCAATACAACATGCAAGACACTCTTAAACTACAAGGAAGTCAAGACAGCAACTTTATAGTCCAACCTGGCTGATGCATCTTCCAAATACCATAACTCCTACTCCGTCGATCAAAATTTTACCCGAGAGGCCAATTCGGAAACAGGAAGGTGTTTACTACAACTCTCTAGTTGGTCCGAACCTCAGATTCTACAGGTAAGACACTCTAAAATACCAAAGAACTCAAACAGCAAGCACACTCAGCTCAAAGCTAGCTGCTGCATCTTCCAAATACCATAACTCCTACTCCGCTTAACGGAATCTAGCCTGAGAGGCCAATTCGGAAAGGGGAAGGTGTCTACTACAAATCTCTAGTTGGTCCGAACCTCAGATTCATCCCGTAAAAGGCTCAAAGTATCAAGCAACCAAAACAGCAACTTTCAGTCCAACAGCTAGTTGCCGTTTGTAATGGTCATAACTTTTGCGTCTCTCATCAGAATTTAACTGGAAAGGTCAATTCGGAAAGGGGAGAATGTCTACTACAACTCCCTAGTTGGTCCGAACCTCTAATTCGGAGAGGAACCCTAAGTTTTATCCCTTTGAACCTACTGCGATGCTAACACGAAAACACAGACTTCACTGTTTTGCCCTAAAGCTCGTTGTTTTGGGGGAAACGATCGTTTCACCTTTCAAACAGCCGCGAAAAATATACCAAAATTCTAGCATGGTAATAACACCCTTAAGAACGTCTGGTATAAATTTCGGGTCAAAATTTTACTTTTAACACATGTAAATAAATCTAACCCTATAACTATTTAAGCATTGATACAACATAAGCATCATCCTACAAACTCTTAAGCAGGGTGTACAATTTAAACATGAACCTACAACAATCTTTTTTTTTTTTGAGGAAAAGGTGGAATAAAGCCACCCTGTTTCATTAATAAGTGATTAATAAACAACCCCGCAGTCCCGGGGCAAAAACAAGTACAGTGCAGGAAATAAAACATAACCCCCAACATAACCCTGGGGGGTGGGTTACAACCGCCAGCCTAAAGGCTACCAAAATACAACAACAAAATACAAAGTCCTGATACAAAATATGTGGTGGTGAGGCGCAAGTCCACTCATCAGTCAAGGGTTGTGTAACGCCCCTGCCCCGGGCTCGGACAATTTATACAATTTATAAGACAAATTAGATACTATGTAGTACAACTGCCCACCACAGGCTGCCTCTCAAAAGGTGGTTAACCGAATTGGTGACTCTTGATCCTTGGCAATTATATATATATAATATTTTTATCATTGAAACTTTCGATATGGTACTATATTCAATCATCTTCCCTATGCCCGTGCACACCCCTAGGAGAAATCCCCCCTAGGTTTGCCACGTCACAAATACAACACAGCACTCATGTGCTGTGTTCTCCCAATCCGGGTGGGTCCCCCCACCTTCCAATACCGATTTCAACTAAATCCCATCATTTCAAATCCAAATCAAATTCTTTATAAATCTCTCCCATAGAATAATTCTATAGGACCAAGTTAAATCTCTCTTTTTTTTATTATATATACTTCAAACCATATATATATTTCAGAAATACGGGGTATTACAGGTTGGCCCGATCTCTATCTCCTCGTCATCAAACTCATCCACCTGGAATACCCTTGCAATCCTTCCTCTTGCTCCTGGAGCAGCAGCTGTAGCCCAAAAGGAAATTAGATGCATAATATGAGTAAGATTACTAGAAATAGAACTACATGAAGCACGGAAATAAAAATTATTCCTATCTAGCCATAACACCCATGAGGTTGCCGCAATGGCGATACACCAAGCATCTTTCATATCGTGACGGGCTGAGGCGAATCTGGGACCAACCCACAATTCCTCATAGTCCCTTGGGTAGTCACTTGATCCAAGTGCTCTCAGCACCTCTATCAGTACAGCCTTGCTTCTAGTGCAGTGAAGAAATAGGTGATTCAGAGTTTCCACGTGTGCATTGCAGAACCCGCAGTTGGTCGCAATGTGAGGTTGCCTCTTGGCTAGGTTCTCTCTAGTGAGAATGGCATTGTTGAGCACAAGCCAGAGGAAGACTCTAATTTTCAGAGGAGTTTTCGTCTTCTAGAGAACTGCTGCCCAGCTGGGCCTGCATCCTCGGTAGTGAATCCTGTGGTACAGTGATCTAACCGAGAACACTCCCTTGTTCTCGAGTTCCCAACGCAAGTGATCTGGGCCTTGGGCACAAATTACCCCAGACTGGATTATGTGCGTTTGTAATTCATGCAGTTGCTGTAACAAACTTGGGGAGAGTGTACCTTGGAATGACGGTCTCCAAATCCCCTGTTTCCAAGTTTCCACCACCGAGATATTCGGTCGGTTCGTTTTAGCAAACAGCTCTGGGAAACCTACCTTAAGAGAGTGCGGACCGCACCATTTGTCCCACCAAAATCTGGTGGTACGACCATTGCCGATCAAAGATGAGGTTGCTGAGTTGAAAGGTCCGCTAGCTTTAGCAACTCCTTTCCAGAATCGGGAGACTTTTGATCCTACTCGGAAGCCTAGGCCTCTTGTCCCTTTTCCCCGGAGGTAAGGTTGGATAAAGTCCTGCCATCCTTCTCCGCAGTGGTGGAACACCTTCCACCACCACTTTCCCAGGAGCGCCAGATTCATATCTCTGAGGTCAATGATGCCTAGCCCTCCGTGCCTCTTTTTCATGCATGCGATATTCCATTTAATAAGGTGGTACCCTCCCTTATTAGAATCTGCACCTTTCCAAAGAAATCTTTTCCTGATACGATCGATCCTTTGTATCACCCATTTTGGGAGTTCAAAAAAGGACATGTAATAAGTGGGCAGATTGGATAACACAGAGTTGATGAGCACCACTCTGCCCCCAAGAGACAGTGATTTGCCTTTCCATCCAGACAGTCTGTCCTCCACCCTGTCTATAATAGGCAACCAGTCAGCCTTAGTGAGCCTCCCTGGACACAGCGGGAGCCCTAGGTATTTGATTGGGAATTCTTCTACCGCGCAGTTTAGAATGGTGGCATGCTCCCGGGTCTCAACTTCTGAAAGTGAAATAGGAGTAAGCGCACTCTTGTGGAAATTAATTCTCAGACCAGACCAGGCTTCAAAGCAATAAAGGGCCCCTTTGAAGCAAATTGTTTCCGCTCTAGTCCCATTACCAAAGATGAGGGTATCGTCAGCATATTGAAGGATCGTGCAACCCTGATTAGTATTGCTGCTGGCCACAGGCGAAATCCATCCTTTCCTTTGACAATTCTCAAGCATTCCTCTGAGCACATCCGCTACAATCGTGAATAGAAGTGGGGACAGCGGATCCCCCTGACGGAGTCCCTTCTTACACGGGAACGAGGGCCCGGGCCTCCCATTCACTACAATTGCCGTTTTGCTAGACTGTAGACACTGTTTAATCCATCTTATCCATTTGTCCCCAAAACCTCTCCCCCTGAGAGCCTCAAGCAAACAGTCCCAGTCCACAGAGTCGTAAGCTTTCTCAAAATCCAGCTTGAGGAGAAAATTCTTGGAGTTGCTCTTGTGGCAATAGTGGATAACTTGAGCATGGTATACAACTTAAACATGAACCTACAACAATCTTAAGCATGGTATACAACTTAAACATCATCCTACAATAATCTTAAGCATGGTATGCAACTTAAACATCATCCTACAACAATCTTAAGCATGGTATGCAACTTAAACAGGAACCTACAACAATCTTAAGCATGGATATCTACCACAATTTAAACATGGATCTTTTCTACAACTGAAGCATGGATATTTACCACCACTTAAGTATGAACAATTACTATATTTAAGCATAGATAGCTACTACTACTTTAAACATGGATCCTTATTACTTAAGCATGGATAGTTACTACAGCTCAAGCATGAATTTTACTACACTTAAGCATGAATAATTACTATACTTAAACATGGATATCCACTACCCTTTAAGCATGAATTTTCTACATATTACAACAATCTACCTTCCTTTTTCTTTAACCTCTTAGTTCCTACATACATCAAGTCTACCTTTTTTTGAATTAAGACTTAGCAAGAATTAATACTTAACAAACTAGAGAGCAACATACCATAAACGACTTATCTTTTATTAATCTAGAAGAGTTCTACCCCAGAAATGGGTATGTAAGTATTCTTTCTACACTACTCTTTATATGCACATACAATTAGTCCAAGTTGTCAAAATATTCCATACAAGCTTAAAGCTTCCATCTTTGTGTGTTTGTTAAGTTCCACCATCCACTTTGTTCTATGTGATCATTCTTGATCCACAACCATTCTTATGCACATGATTTAGTCCAAGTAGTTCAAGATAATCATGGTAACAACCATAACCATACAAGGTTCAAAGATCCCATCTTTACGCTATTTTGTTTGAGTTCTACTACTCATCTCTTTATGTGTTCATTTTCTACTACCATTCATATGCTTAGGAATTTAGTCCAAGTTGTTTTTTTAAGAACACACATACACAACAACACATCATAAAGATGGGTTCCTTTTATCCTACAACAATTAATTCATCCTAAAGATCGGTTCTTTTTACTTACAACAACAAGTCATCATAAAAAATGGGTACTTTCTCACACATAACCAAAATAAAAGAGAACAAAAGAAACACAACAAGAGAAGTAGAGAACCCCAATGAAAACAAACCAAAAAGAACAAGAAATCATATGAGGGAGAAGTAGAGAACCCCCACCTTGGTTCCTTGTAGGAAGGACTAGCTAGCAACCTTCTTCCTCCTAGCTTCTACTACAACTCTTAAGAAAACCTACATGAAAAACTCTCTAGTTAGGGTTCTTTTAACTCCTGTTTTCATTAATACGTATTTTCAAAGTATTTTTCGTATTTAAATCCTCAGTATCTTCTGATTATTTTTTTAATTGATTTTATTATTTTAACTATTTTTATGAACCCAATAGTTTGACTATTTATTAAAAGTCCAAGTTTGTATTTTGATTTTACTATTTAATTAATATGAGCCCAGGTTATATTTTGATTTTATTATTGGTTAATATAAAACCCAATTGTTTAATTATAAGCCCAAATTCGTATTTGATCTTATTAAATTAATCCGAGCCCAATTGTTTAGCCCAATACCCTAATAATTATTTTATTTTGTTATAAGCTCAATTATTGAAGCCCAATTTTGTATTTGATTTTAATTAAATTAATTTGAGCCCAAAATATTTTAGCCCAATGTCTTAATTGTTTTAATTAAATATTTTTGAGCCCTAGAACCAAGCCCAAACCTAGTATCTATATTTGTACAAATTATTATTCTACACTTACTGTATACAATTTATTTCTCCACACCCCACTTTTTGTCCCGTACTCCAGCTCTCCCACTTTGCCTGCACACTCCCCCACAACCTAGTAACTACCCCCACTCTCTCAATCACCCCGTTACTTTATTCATTGTATTATTAATACCATTCTCCCGTTTCATTCTCTCCCACTCTCCCCGTTATTCTCTATCCCTCCCTCTCTGTTCTATACCAAAACAGAACAAACCCAAACAAAACGATCCCATCTTCTTCCTCCTTCTCCCTCTCCCTTCTCCATTCAACCATTGTCGACTACCACATTACTGTCGTCGCCGCTCCTCGACCTCGCCTCCCTCCGTTCGTCTCCCCGTCGAGCTCCACCGCCGCTCCTCTCTTCCGCCATTACATCGTCTTCACCCCCGATTTCCCGAAGTGGCGCACTCCACCGCTCCAACCCATCGAAGGCCTTCGACTGCTCCTGCCTCACCCCATCTTCCTTGCCATCGAAGCCTCGCCCCCGAGCTCCCTCGTCGACAACACTGTCTCCCTATCTCCTCGCCGCCAGCGTCGTAACCTCCAGTCGCGGCACGCCTTCTCCGCCATCCTCTGCCAATCGCGCCAGTGCCTTTCGACCACCGCTGCCCTTGCCTCAACTCGACAGTCACTCCGTTCGTACCGCCGTTCTCTTCCTCCGCTCGAGCTTCCATTCAAGCCCGAAGCTTCGTCAGACCCCATCGAAGTTCCACTCCGCAGTCGCTCCCCGCTCGAGCTCCGCACGTCACTCCCCCGCTCAGCTTCCCAGTGCTGCCTCGCCGTCAAATCGCGACTCCACAGTCGCTCGCCATTCCGCTCCCGCTCGAGCCCAGTCGCGCATCGTCGTTCCAGTCGCTGCCGAACTTTTCCCGCCCATTTCTCTTCCGCGAGCTCTCTCTCTCTCGTTTTCAATCTCTCTCTCTGTGTGTGTGGGTGTCGAGGAAGGTGAAGTGAAGAAAAGGGTTTGGAGGTTCTTGATTGGCTGTTGTGGGTTGGAGTATTATATTGGTGTTGGGTTGCTGTTTGGGTATCATATTGGAGTTTGGTGTTGAGTTGGAGTTGGAGATTAGATTCTATTTGTAGTGAATTATAGTTGCTGTTTTGGGTGTTGTGGGGATTAGGTTGTTGTATTGGTGATTTATTGGTGTTTGGAGTTGTTGAAGTGGGGTTGCTTTACTGCTTTGTGGAGTTGCTATTTGGAGTTTTCTATTTGGAGTTGCTAATTTGGCGTGACTGCCACACACCTCCTGCACGTGTTCTGCTGCCCGGGATACTAATTCCGTTATTCTGTCTTTAATTTCATCGTCGTCGACTAACAGGCAAGTGTCTCTTGTACAATTTTATTTGTTCTAGTACAAGCCCCTGAAAAAATACCGCAAGTATATTATTTTTGACTCCAATTCGCATTCATAAGTCGAATTGATACCCGTTTCCATAGCTAATCCGTCGATCTGTATTCACATGTGATCGTGAATACTTTGTTCTCGTATGCATGACACGAACACAAAAATTAATACACACATATATACTCCTATAATTATACATGATGTTGTGCATGAATTGCTTGTTATTAGGTTGCATGTTGTTATAAATTTTATTCTTGATTAAGTATAATACATGCCATTAGTTGCATCACATGTTCTATAAGCCCTGAAATATGTTTTCCTGCATTGCATAAGTCTTGATACTTGATCATGTCATGTTGCCCGTCCTTATTCTTGCATGTAGTCTTGTTCATATTTTGTGATAAAAAGATAACAAGCCGGGGTATAAAGGAAAAAGATTTAGTAGTCGACAATATAGAAGAGCGTACTCGGTCAGGGGCTCGTGGTTCCTCGCTGCAAATTTGTAAGTTACAAGTTACAAGTTTGCTAAATTACAGGTTACTTGACATGTTTCACGCTACAAGTTACACTACATGTTTCACATTGCACGTATCTCGAACAAGATATAATTTTTCCGGGTACGTGACCTATAGAATCCACCACTAGTCTAAACGTTCACTTGATTGCGAGTAGCAACCATGTGGTATGGGACGCATGAAGTGCTACCTAGTTAGGTTAATAAAAGACATAACATTGACACGTACACTTGCATGATCCGTTTACATGTTACATGGTTATAATGACTTGTTTACTTGTTTACATGTTACGCGTTCATGTTGACACGTTTACTTGCTTACTCGTTTACATGTTACATGTTCCTATGGAATATTTAACTGTTTACATGCATACTATTTGTTCCATGAGGTCTTGTTCTTGATTCGGTCACATGTTGTATTTGCTCTATTATATGATTCTTGATTCCTTGTTCTTTCTTGCTTTTGTTTTATTCTATATTTGTCCCGTTGCTTGTACCACTTGCGGCCCGTGACTTACATTAACGGGTACTTCTTTGTCTCTTTCCTTGTAATAATATACTTGTAGGCCCAGATGGAGAACTACCTGAAGGTGTTGCTGAACAGAGATTCTAGTCTTGTTTAATTTCATGTTATTTTAATTCTTATTTCATTCATGTAATCCTTGTTGTAATCCGGGCGTGTTTGACCCGTAACTATCTTTCTTTTCCAGTTGTTGGTCATGTTTTGTATTATGTCATGTAATATGTCATGTACTTGTTATCTTATTGTGATTTAACATGCCTGCGTGGTTGATATTGTCATCTTGTTGTTGAGTTAAATATACAGCTTATGAATGATGTATTCGCATCATTCGCTGGGCCTCAGTTACGTGTCTGTGTTCCTGTATTCTGGGAAGCGGGGCGTGACAGTTCTTGTTCTCTCTTTCTTTTCCTCTCTTTTTTTGTCATTGTAAAAATGAGGCAAGAGGTGGAGGGGGGAGGGGGGTATTTATAGGATGAATGAGAGAGGGAGAGTGCAAAAATGCACCAAGGCATTTTTGCAAAAAGCCCCATGGAGTATGGCCGGCCATTACTAGGGATGGGGGAGTGGTGAGGTGGAGGTATGGTGGGAGGGGTGAGGTGGAGGAGAGAGAGCTTAAGAACACTTAAACTCTTATGTATCTTTAATCCTAGGTTTAATTCTTTAAACAAAACCTAGCCATCCTAATTGATCTATCGTGACAAAAAGAGATATTTTTTGTACACACAACACAATTTGTACAAATGTACGAATTGATACAATACGCATACGTATGCATATATATTTAAACCGATAGTTTCCGTTTGTTAAACCGCATAATCCGTATAAAAATAAATTAATTCTAAATATAATAATAAAAGAAATTTTATTATTGGCTCGGAAGATTTCAGTACCAATTCGATACAATACTGATGTATACAGACTGATATATGTACAGATAATGTTATTTAACAAACCGGGGTGATATTCAATAAAAATAAAATAATAGAAAAATAATAATTATATAAATATAATATCCGTTCAGGATATTACACATGAAATATCAGTAATATTATTAATATACATGTTCTACATATTTTGTATTTTGACTATTTTTCGTTCTCTCAAATTTATTTTGTATTGATACGTGCATTGCACGTAAAAGTTTATGCATTTTAGTCCCTAAATTTTTCTAGAGTTGTGCACATTTTTTCTTCTCATTTTTTTTCATACTTGTATGATTTACCCAAAATCTATTTTGAAGTCCACTAAAAATTAATTACAAAATGAGGCACACGATTAGTTCTATATTTAAATGAATATTTTAATGTCTAGTACACTTCTCATGTAACATACACCAACATTTAATTTAATAAAAATTAATAATAGAATTTATATGAGAAGTGGTGTGCACATAGGGTGCACGTGCACTTTTTTTGTGCACATTTGAGAGTTGGCCAGCTATTATGGAGAGGAGAGAGTGGGAGAGGTTGTGAGTGAGTGAGGAGTTATTTTGGGTAGTCGGTGTCATCTCAACTACACAATATTCCTATAAATACCCCCATCCTTTAACATGAACAACATAAAAAATCAAACAAAAACAAAAGAGAAAAAAAGAGCTAGTTCGGTTTTTGCTAGAGAAGGGAGATTTCGATATTTGGCTTAAGGAGGAGAGTGGCAATTTTGTGTTGGATCTTAGATCAATTTTCTAGTAATTTTTTGTTGGAGCTTGTCAAATTGAAATTTTATTTAAGAGCATGTGTAGTGTTGTTAGGTACATAATAGTATGACATGATTAGATTATATAAATTGTGTGTATACATAAAGTTGTTAACTTATGCATAAGAAATTGTGTAAATATTGGGGAGGATTATAATTAAATAGGGAGATGAGAATTCTCCATACAATTGCTAAAAGAAAATATGTTCATGTTAGTAGTTATAAAAAGGTAGTCTTGATGATAAATAAAAGTATATGTTTATGAAGGCTCTCAAAAATTACTATTTACAATATTTGTGTATAAATTCACTCTAATATAGATAAAATCAGTGAGAAATTATTTCTGGAAATCTAGGAATGCATTTTATGAACAATTAATTTGAGAGAAAAAAATAGAAATCAAAAATAATTGAAAGAGATAAAAATGAGATGAAATCAGAGAGTTGGGTTAAAAGAGTTTAAACCCCTATACTGTCAGTTGTGCACTTGGCTCTTGTGGCTAGTGCAGGCACCACCGCACCTGGCACTGCCGCGTGTCTCTTGGGGTGTTCTTTGGTCACGGGTTCGAAACCTGCGGTCGGCTCTGCCTACTTTGTGATATTTTTTAGAAATCAATTAAATGGCATTCTACGTTTAGAGCAGCTTTTATCACAAACTAAGAGTGGCTCATTGGTTTGAGTGGTGGTCTGGGTCGCTGTTGGCCCTGGTTTGAGTCCGGTTGCACCCCTTTGGGTTTATTTTTATTTTCTTATGATTTTGAAGTTTTAAAAATTGGAAAGCTTCATGGAAATATTATAGAATATTATTAGAACACTTGAGAATTATTTCATATTATTCTTAAAGATATTTTTTAGAATTTAAAAGTCATATTTATGTATTAATTGAGTTTTGAATTCAAGTTTAAGAAGAAAATGCATATGGTTAAAGACATTAAAAGTTGGTTTACAATAAAATTAAGGCATAATTATGAGTTGGAAATAAACAATTTCTAGTGATTAATCTTACAAAGATTCTGTAATAAGAAATAGTGATCCAATCTTAAAAGGGATTTTTGTATTAATATACTTGAAGTATAGATAAACATGAAAAATGTTGTATTAATCAAAAGAACATTGAGAATTATTAAAGTGATTAGTTTGGTTGGTTAACCAAGAAGTTGTCTACAAGAATTTGATTTGAAATTGTTATCGAATGTTGTTATGAGAAGTTGAATGCTTCATTATCTATAAACATAAAGAAAGAGCATAAAGAGGAAATGATGATTAATGAATGAAATGTTTATGTTGAGGTTGGATATAACCTAATTGATCTCAATAATAAGATAATTGTTGGAATCTAGAGGCCATGCGAGACCCTTAGTAACCGGAATTTTGTGAATAATGAAAAATTAGAAATAACCAGTGTGGGTTAAGTTTCTCTTTGAGAAGTAGCCAGTGTGGGCTAACTTTCTCTCGTGTTGATTAAGTCCGGTATGGTAAGCTAGCTGTAGGTTGTGATGATTAAAATTAAATTGAAGAACATGCACTAAGGGGAGATGTGATGAAGTATGGGCAAATATGAGTATGAGGGCCTCATATGAATCGCGGTGGAAGATTATCTTCAGAATTATTGGGGTGTAAGGCAATATGTCCAAAATCACTTGCGATGGGAGGTATTTCTTCAGAATTATTGGGATCGAGTTGATGCTCATGGGATATTTGTGTGATGAGGTACCCATGACTCATGGTGTAATACCCCGTATTTCTGAAATATATATATGATTTGAAAAATATATATAAAGGATTTGTGACTTGTCCTATAGAAGTATTCTATAGGAAGGATTTATAAAATATTTGGATTTGAAATATAATGGATTCTTTGAATCCGGATTTGTGAATAAGTGGGGGGACCCACCGGTTGGGAGAAGCACAGCATGTGTGCTGTGCTTGTTTGAAAAAGGCCACGTGGCAACCTAGGGGATTAATTCCCTGGGGTGTGCACGGGGTATGGGAAAGGATTTAATCCCATATCGAATGTTTCAAAGAATAAAGTATTATATAAATATAATTGCCAAGGATCAAGAGTCACCAATTC
Source organism: Hemerocallis citrina (assembly GCA_017893485.1). NCBI lineage: Eukaryota > Viridiplantae > Streptophyta > Magnoliopsida > Asparagales > Asphodelaceae > Hemerocallis > Hemerocallis citrina. Next base: position 111,388,725 of record CM030364.1, on the reverse strand, counting down.
GGTTAACCACCTTTTGAGAGGCAGCCTGTGGTGGGCAGTTGTACTACATAGTATCTAATTTGTCTTATAATTGTATAAATTGTTCGGGCCCGGGGCAGGGGTGTTACAAATGGTATCAGAGCCACGCTTTCTACGCTTTCACACTTGTACAAATTTATAGGGAACGACACCCTAGAAGTGGACATTAGAGTGTGTGTTTGAGTCTAGAGATTTAAATGTAAGTGACTTACATTTGTGTTGCTCTAAGATTTATGCTTCCTCCTCTCTATTTCTAAGATGGCTGATCACTTCGACCCTGCTGGAGGCGACGACTGGCATATCATTGAGGAAGAGTACCATCCTGGACAGGCAGATTTCGAGGACGAGTACTATCCTGGGCAAGCTGATTCTGACGGTGAAGAATGGCCTGAATCCCGAGAGATCACCCCACCTCCGGATTCATCTGATGACTCTTCTTCTGACGAAGAAGAAGAACCAGTTCCAAGTGGTCTTGTGACTTCTCTTCAGAGGCAGGTGGAGACACTGCGAGAGAGAGTCGGATTGTTGGAGGCTCAGCTGGCGAAACGGAAGGACGACTTTTCTGTTCTCAGTCATCGGGTTTGGGAACTCGAGAAGAGGAAGAACCTGACTGATGTGCTGAAGGATGAAGTTGAGGAACTACGGGAAGAACTTCGAGCAGCGAAGAGGACCCGTAGGAGTTAGACTGTCTTAGCTTCTTTTTATTTTCCGTTCTGATGTCAAAAATGTTTTTAAATTCGAATGTATAAACTTTGGAATTCAATGAAATGCAAGTTGGTTTAAATTCTTGTCATATACTTCGAATTTGACGGATCTTTTGCATCAGAATATGTCGAGAAGAGGAGCTAGGAATGGGGAAGGGTTGGATCTGGAGACTGAAATTGCAAGGGTCTACCAGACGCTTAATGCAGTGGCTCAGAACCAAGCAAGGGGGCCGGCGAATCCAGTGCCCGAGGCGATTAAGCTAGTGAAATCATTCAAGAGAATGAAACCACCTGTATTCGAGGGAAAGTCAGACCCAGATGCGGCTGACAACTGGATCCGTCAAGTGGAAACGATCTTTGAGGTATTGGAGACCCCTGAGGGTAGCAAGGTCAAGTTGGCGACTTTGCAGCTGGAGAAGGATGCGGCGGTTTGGTGGCAATCCATGAAGAGGACCATGGGAGGCTTGTTGCTTGGCTGTGAGGAATATCTGGAAGAATTCCGCAGTCACTATTTCCCCTCCGACGTCCAGGAGAAGAAGGCGATGGAATTTCTGTCACTTCAGCAAGGCAGCATGTCGGTGAGAGCGTATGAGACCAAGTTCACTCAGCTTTCCAGGTATGCTCCAGAACTGGTGATGGATGAGGCCAAGAAAGCTCGCAAGTTCGAGCATGGTCTGAGGCCGAGCTTGAGGTCTCGTATGATACCCCTTGGTATCAGGCGATTCGATAAGCTGGTCAAGAGGGCAGCAGCGACGGAGGCGGATATGGAGCAGTTCCAAGTTGTTCAGAACCAGAGGAACAACTGGCAGTCTGGTAAGAGGCCTACACATTCGGGGAGTTTCAGAGGGCAACCATCTGCACAGAGGTTCAAACCGACAGGGGCGAACGCTGTTAGTGTGGCCGGAGGACCTGGAAACAATGTGATGAGACCTCCTGCGGTGACTTGCTACAACTGTGGTGAAACGGGGCATTACAAATCTCACTGTCCCAAACTACAGAGTGGAAATAGCAACACACCAACGCAACAGACTGGGAAGAGGCCGTACCAATCAGGGCGAGTATTTGCCTTGACGGAAGCTGATGCTGATGAGGCAGATCAGGTCATCTCTGGTACGAGGGCTGATGTTTAGTGGTTTTGTCATTTCTCCTTCCCGTTTATATGGTGAAACCGTTATGTAATGGTGTGTATTATGTAACAGGCGAACTTTATCTTAATGGAATGAAAGCTGTTGTATTGTTCGATACTGGATCCTCTCATACTTTTGTGTCTCCTAAGTTTGCTAAATTGTTGGGAGTTGAACCGAAGATTTTTCCAGGCAAGATCTTAGCAGTAGCTACTCCGTCAGGAGAAACTTTAACCACTGATCGGTATTACGCTGATTGCGAGATAGTGATTGGGGATCGAATCTTTGGCATTGATCTGATCGAACTGACTATCTCGGGAGTCGATGTTATCATTGGCATTGATTGGATGTCAGTGTACAATGCAAGCATCGAGTGTAAGACCAAGACAGTAACAGTGAAGGCTCCAGGTGGACCTGAAGTCATGTTCCAAGAGAAGAAGAAGTGTTCTAAGCTGGTGGCAACTATCCGCAAGGAAGAGACTCCTGTGGAAGTGCAAGGGATTCCTGTGGTTCGGGACTATCCGACTGTGTTCTTAGAAGATTTTCCTGGGTTACCTCCGCATCGTGATGTAGAGTTCAGCATCACTGTTCAACCGGGAAGTGCGCCCATTTCTAAGGCACCGTATAGGATGGCTCCAGTGGAACAGGATGAGGTGAAACGGCAGATTGAGGAACTGTTGGAGAAAGGCTTTATTCAACCTAGTGCGTCACCTTGGGGAGCACCAGTACTTTTGGTAAAGAAGAATGATGGATCGATGAGAATGTGTATCGATTACCGGGAGCTGAATAAGGTCACTGTTCAGAATAAGTATCCGATTCCTCGAATTGATAACTTGTTCGATCGTCTACAAGGAGCAGCTGTATTCTCCAAAATAGATCTTCGATCAGGATATCACCAAGTTCGAGTGAAAGCTGAAGATGTGCACAAAACTGTATTTAGAACTCGGCATGGGCATTACGAATTCTTAGTTATGCCATTCGGAGTGACGAATGCACCCGCAATCTTCATGGACTTGATGAACAGAGTTCTGAGGCCGTTTATTAATTCTTTCGTCGTGGTGTTTATCGACGATATCCTCGTGTACTCCAAGTCTGAGGAGGAGCACACCGAGCATCTGGCAGCAGTTTTGCAGAAGTTGGAAGAGCAGAAGTTGTATGCCAAGTTATCCAAGTGTGATTTCTGGAAATCTGAAGTGGCATTCCTAGGTCACATCCTTTCTAAGGAGGGAGTGGCAACTGACCCTCAGAAGATAGAGGCAGTGAGAGATTGGGCTAGGCCTACTACAGTGAAGGAAGTCAGAAGTTTCCTTGGGATGACTGGATACTACAGGAGATTCATTCAAGGTTATGCTCAGATAGCCGTACCGCTTACTAGACTGACCAAGAAGAATGTGAGCTTCAAGTGGACTGAGCAATGTGAGGCGAGCTTTCAGGAGTTGAAAGATAGGCTGACTACTGCACCTATCCTGGCTTTGCCTAGAGCAGGTGTTAAGTATGATGTTTATAGCGATGCTTCACATCGTGGGCTTGGTTGTGTCTTAATGCCAGAGGGAAGAGTAATCGCTTATGGGTCTAGGCAACTACGACCGCATGAGAAGAATTATCCGACTCATGATCTAGAGTGGCGGCGATTATCTTTGCTCTGAAGCAATGGAGGCACTACGTGTACGGTGAGAAGTTGAACATGTACACATACCACAAGAGCTTGAAGTACATATATCAGCAGAGGGATCTCAATCTGAGGCAGCGGAGATGGTTGGAAGTGCTCGAGGATATGCGACCTGAGATCAAGTATCATCCTGGAAAGGCTAATGTTGTTGCTGATGCACTTAGTCGCAAGAGCAGTTTGGCCAGTTTGATTACAACTCAGAGGCATCTGATTGAGGAGTTGGATCGAGCAGGTATTGAGGTTGTCTTGCAAGGATTGGGAGCATCTTTGGCTCAGTTGAGGCTTCAGCCTACTCTGAATACAAGGATCATTGCAAGTCAGGGGGTTGATGCTGATATCTTGGAGATGAAGGAGCAGGTTGGTGCTGGCAGGTTGCCCGGATTTCAAATCAGGGATGGAGTGCTGTGGTTCGGAGATAGGCTGTGCGTTCCAAATCAGGCGGACCTGAAAGAGAGTATTCTTCAGGAGGCACATGCTACTCTTTTGTCGGTACATCCTGGGAGTACTAAGATGTACAAAGACATCAAACAGCATTTCTGGTGGTCAGGTTTGAAGCGGGATGTGGCTGAATTTGTTGCGAAGTGTGAGGTTTGTCAGCAAGTCAAAGCCGAAAATCAGAGACCCGGAGGTCTATTACAACCGTTACCTATTCCGGAATGGAAGTGGGATAACATCAGTATGGATTTCATTACGGGATTGCCTAAGAGTTCTAAAGGCAATGATGCTATTTGGGTTATAGTCGATCGACTTACCAAGTCCGCTCACTTTTTGGCGATGAAACTCACTGCTTCGATGGACAAGTTAGCTGAGATGTATGTTGGTGAGATTGTCAGGCTTCATGGCGTTCCGTCAACCATTGTGTCTGATCGAGATGCGCGGTTTACTTCGCATTTCTGGAGGAGTCTTCAGACAGCTTTGGGTACCAAGACAGATTTCAGCACTGCTTTTCATCCGCAAACCGATGGACAGACCGAGAGAGTCAACCGTATTCTTGAGGATATGCTTCGGTGTTGTATACTAGACTTTGGAGGCAGTTGGGAAAGACATTTACCTTTGGTAGAATTTGCCTACAACAATAGTTTTCAGGCTAGCATCGGGATGGCGCCGTACGAAGCTCTGTATGGCAGGAAGTGCAGGACACCTGTTTGTTGGTTTGAAGTAGGGGAACGTCAGTTGTTTGGTCCTGAGCTTGTACAGCAAACTTCTGAGAAGATTGATCTGATCAGGAAGAGGTTGGTGGAAGCTCAGAGCAGGCAGAAAAACTATGCAGACAACCGGAGAAGGGACCTTGAGTTTGAGGTTGGTGACTTCGTCTTTCTGAAGGTATCGCCCAGTAAAGGTGTGTTTCGTTTTGGCAAAGGCGGGAAGTTAGCCCCGAGGTTTATAGGCCCGTACAAGATATTGAAAAGGATCGGGAAAACTGCTTACCGGCTTGAATTACCGAAGAGTTGTCTCAGGTGCACAATGTCTTTCATGTGTCTATGCTGAGAGGTTATATTCCAGACCCGAGTCATCATTTGCCTGAAGTGCCGGAAGGTTTGCAGTTAGACCTGAATTACATCGAGTCTCCTGTTGAGATTGTTGATCGTCGAGAGAAAGTCTTGAGGAATAAGACGATACCGATGGTCAAGGTAGTCTGGAGAAACCACTTGGTTGAAGAGGCTACTTGGGAATCTGAGGAGAGGATGTTGAAGGACTATCCTGAGCTTTTTGCTTGATAGTATTTTTGTATCTTTTGTTCTTGTTGTCTGTGTTGTATTTTGTCTAATTTTCTCGCTCTTGATTGTAGTTCCGGGGACGGAACTATTCTAAGGAGGGAGTGCTGTAATACCCTGATTTTTTCAATTAATGAAAAATTATTTATTTTGCACGTAGTGTGCACGTGCAATATTTTGTTTGGATTATTTTATCATGATGTGTATAAATATTTAAATATATTTTCTCAAATTATTTTGTACAAAAGCTTTTCTTTAAACAAATAAAAAGCCTTATTTTAATTTAATTAAAAAGGCCTTTTTCTTAAAGCCCAAAATGCATTTTTATTTATTTTATTTTAATAACTATTTTGGCCCAAAAATAAAGCCCATGAATGAATCTATTTTTAATTAAACTTGTCATGTAGAAGACTAATTTATCCTTATTTTATTTTTGTACAAATTAAAATGTACAAATTTGGCCTAGTTGCATGCACGTGCACTACACGTACACGTGCATTGCACACTTTCTTTCTTGGCCAGTTTGCTTCTTTTTTGGAGGGAGATTTGATTTTTTTGTCATGGTGATCATGGAGGTGGTTGTATAGTTGTGGGTAGTTTTTATAACTCCTACTTTAATCTTGGCCCTCCATTCTACAACCAACCACTCAATCTTGGCCCTCCATTTCACCTATTCTCTAGTATAAATACCCCCCCTCTCATGGCTATTTTCATATGCAATTTCATATTTCCAAACTATAGTCTTATTTTAATATTAGTGTGAGTTATAAAAGATTGAGAGGTGTGTGCATTTTGCTTGGAGAGGCCGGCATCATTGAAGGAGAGGAAGCATTCGGTTTTTTGCTTGGTGGCTTGGAGCTTGTGCACGCTTTTGGCTAGGAGAAGGTGCATCTTGTTGCAAGGCTTGTGTTGCTAAATTTGTTTAGTTCTCTCCATACAAGGTGGGTAAACAATTCATATTTCTAATATAGGAGTATATGCTAGATCTCATTAGCAAATTGCATGAAAAATGATTAATAAGAATGCGCCATTAATTGAATATATAATCTCTAGTTGATTGAATTAATGATATGTGAATTATATGTGATTGTATGCCATAAGAATGTGATTACAAAGTAAGTTGATTATCTTTGTTCCTAATTAGAAATAATTCATGGAAAATGTTAGTAAAATACATTTTTATGGAAAGTTAGTTTACAACTTGATTAGCATGTTAATGAACAAATTGCATGTGCTTATTATTGTTAATTGAGTGGTAGATAAAATTTCTCCATGCTCATTAGAATGAATGGATTATGTTAGTAATGATGTTTGAGAATGCTAATGAGGATGTTAGTTAAATTGAAAAAATTGAAGCATGCAAATTGATTAAGAAAGAGCACGCTTTTTGAAGGAGCAACTTTCTTGTATGTTTGATGTGTGAACCTAATAATTGATAAGTGACTATATATTTTTGTGATGCACATGATTAACTAGAAGTATATGTTGATTCAAAGAAAACACATTTTGCCATCACTAATTGCATGAAAAAGAAAATCTATACCTTGTTAGTGCTAATTTGTGAAGAGACTTCCTTAATTATTGTGGGGATGGATAAATTAAAAAGAAGTAGATTTGTGTATGTTAGAGGAAAGATTAATATCAGCAAATTTGTATAAGAATTTTGAATAGAAGAGACTTGGAGACTAATTGTAACCAATGTCGAAAATAAAGAAAATATAATGGTTTTGATGAACAATTCATGGATTTGTGTGGGAAAATATATTTTTATTAGTGCAAAAATTATTTTAATCTTACTGACATGAAGATCTTGTAAGAGAAAGATAATCTGGAATTTTTCAGTACCTTTCATAAAAGCAATATGAGACTAAGTTTATTTGAACATCGAGTTGTTTTAACCACAGTATCAAATAACTTATATGGGCTTTAAACTAGCACTTGGACAACCTGAGCTAGTAGCTCAGGCGGTCACTGTTGGCGGTTGGCTTCTCTGGGTTGAACGGTTCGAACCCCAGCGTTTACAACATTTTTTCTACAAAATTTGAGAGCCTATAGCTCTCGGCCTGAAAAGTATATGTATCGTTTCGACCCCCCTTATATCGCTAGCACAGTTTGGCCGGTTGGCGGGTGCTCTTGGCTTGTTTCCCGTTGTGCCTGGGTTCGATTCTTCCCTTCGGCACTTTGAAAAAAATATTTTTTTAGGAGTTTTGATGTCCAAAAAAATTTGGAAAAAATATGGTAATTCTCATAAAAATACAAGGAATTTTATAAGAGTGATTTGGGTATTATTTGAATGAAATACAATATGGTTTATGAACAAAAGGCACAATTAGAACTATGGTTCTAAGATACACACTTGTGAAAATTATAGTTATAAAGATAATGTGAAATGGACTATTAGAAAGTAATTGGCAAAAGAACCTTGTTGTGTGATATAATATTATTGATTCTCACTTGAGAATATTGTGCAATTATGAAGCATGAATGTTCAATAGTGATGTGAAATTTCAAATGTGAAATTAATTAAGAACATGCAAATTCATGTGCGATGATGAACTTGTGAACAAATAGAAATCATGAATTGAAAAGAGAATGTACATGTGAGTTTGAGAACTCAACATGGAAATTTTTATGAGTTAAAGGTTGTGAAATGAAATTTGAAATAGAGTAGCTAAGTCTCCCCGGCATCGAGAAATGAAATGAGATGAAATTAGACCAAGGTTGGTCATGATGAAATGAATGAATAAGTCCGGTTGATGGAGAGGCTAACTCTAGAGATTAATTTTGTTCATGATTTTTAATAAAACTAAGGACTAGTACATAGTGAGGATGTGATGAAAGTAAGAGAAAAACATTGAGTATGAGGGCCGTGGGTAGCGGCGAGAGCGTATCCCATGAATTCCCATGACGAGTCTGGGTGAGGATACTGTTCCGGAGTACCGTCCCAGTGGCGACGCTCGTGGAATGATTGAAGACTACGGGTGGTGTCATGTTTATGGTGAGAGCGTATCCCAGGAATTTCCATGATGCGTCTGGGTGAGGATACTACTCCAGAGTGCCTAAACATGAGTTCGTAGGTCAGATAACATCTAGGATACTTACCGTAATTACAGTAGTAGATTAAATCATAATGGGGGATTGAACCCTACAAAGATGAAGGACAAATAAGGGCTTGCCCTCGGACCTATGTAGTATGGGATGCATAGAATCCGAACAAGTGCGCATTAGTGTCATGTAACATAAATAAATGCATTAAGGATTAAGTGCACAATCACAACACGACATCAATAGGGTAGTCCCTTAGTTTGAATTGTGACAAGTTTGTGTTTGTTAAATATGGAAAGTTAAATTATACTATTTCCGACATAGAGAGGATGACCGTGTATAATGTTCGTCGGTTGAATAAACTGACGTACCCACAGTCTTATATGCAGGTAAATGTCATGTTAAAGATTAAAGAAGAATGGATGCTTAAAGATTGTATCATGCTGTTGTACTTTTATTCAATTGTTGTAAATTTTACTTCCGCTGTGCAAAAGAAAAGTGTAACATTGATGTAATCTCTGATGTATGATGAAAAGTTTTAATTTCCCTGTAAAATTGTACTAAAGAAAGTGAAAAGATCATGTAGAACATCTCGAATTCAGTGTATTTGGGATTCGGGGCGTTACAGAGTGGTATCAGAATCGACTTTCGACACCGAGTGTGTGAGAGCAGTGAGCTATGGACTCCAGGATGATCGACGGAGAGAGACAGACAATCCCCAGTAGTCTGGGATGATGGACAGAGATCCACAGAATGATCCGCAGAGTGGGATTGGTCTCCAGAATTCCAAAGACGAGAGTGACGCTCACAGAAATGCTCTGCATCGGCTAGAAAGTAGATCCTGCACTAGATTGTGCATGCCCCGTGCTCATCAGCGAGGACGCTGATTTCTGAAGGGGGGGTGTATGTAATACCCCGTATTTCTGAAATATATATATGATTTGAAAAATATATATAAAGGATTTGTGACTTGTCCTATAGAAGTATTCTATAGGAAGGATTTATAAAATATTTGGATTTGAAATATAATGGATTCTTTGAATCCGGATTTGTGAATAAGTGGGGGGACCCACCGGTTGGGAGAAGCACAGCATGTGTGCTGTGCTTGTTTGAAAAAGGCCACGTGGCAACCTAGGGGATTAATTCCCTGGGGTGTGCACGGGGTATGGGAAAGGATTTAATCCCATATCGAATGTTTCAAAGAATAAAGTATTATATAAATATAATTGCCAAGGATCAAGAGTCACCAATTCGGTTAACCACCTTTTGAGAGGCAGCCTGTGGTGGGAAGTTGTACTACATAGTATCTAATTAGTCTTATAATTGTATAAATTGTTCGGGCCTGGGGCAGGGGTGTTACACATGGTGTGGGTTTCGTCTCCAGAATTATCGGGGTGTGAGGCGTGATGTCCGAGAATCACTTGTGGTAGGGGAACAACTCTCAAGAATTATCGGGGTCATAGCTCGCTGTGTGGATTTCGTCTCCAGAATTATCGGGGTTCCGACTAGCGGTGGCAGAGCGATTCTCAAGAATTATCGGGGTGGTACTAGATACTCACAGGATATCTAAATCTTACATAGTCACTGTAGTAGTATTTCATAGCGAGGGATTAAACCCTATATTAAGGAGTACGATAAGGGCTTGCCCTTGGACCTATATAGTATGAGATGCATAGAATCCGAAAAAGTGTGCATTAGTGCATCGTAGTGTAATATCTGCATGGGGCATTAAGTCATATCATACACTGACATGTTTAGGATAGTCACTTTTTTACGCTTTATTGTGCATTCAATTTTGTGTTTGCTAAAGTAAGAGAATTGCTGTATTATAGCATTGCGTCAGTTGTATGCAACTGACGTGCCCACAGTTTTCCAGTGCAGGACTTGGATTAACAAAAAGGCATAAAGATGAATTGATGCTGATGATTATTTCCATTTTAAAGTTGTTGAATGTTAAAGTTGTATATTTCTTGTTGTAACTTCCACTGTGTATTTGTAACAAACAAAGTGTAATGAAAAAGTTTTAAATTCCTTGCAAATTAGTACAAATTGAAGTAAAAGATCATGTTGTGCTACGAATTACATGTATTTGGAATTCAGGGCATTACAATGTGTGATATAGTCACCCACTTAAATGACCCACACACAAAGAAAATCAACAGTTGGAGAGTATAGGTAAGAACAGAATGAGATGTATATATCACAGACAGAAGGGCTGAGAGGACATTTCGTATTTTTCAAAGAATATTTTTAATAAAAAAATTCTGGATTTTTTGCCCACTCCTGCAGTTATATATAAAAACATATGTCTCTCCAACTACTTGTTGTCGCCGTTGCAACCTCTCCGAAATTCAAAAGAAGCACATTAAGCAAATCGTGTTGCCTTTGTAAGTCTCAATCGCCGCAAAAGAATAATGGCTGGAGAGAACTGCTTTAGATATCCTATAATCCAAAGATCTAGTAAGGAAAAAAATAAGAACCGAAGTTCTCTTAGTAATTAACAAAGATTCTCACTGTTAATTAGAAGATTCAAGATCTCTTCAATTTAATGTCAAATCAATTGGGATGTTAAAAATACCCCCTTCTATATCATACAAAACTAGTATAAGCATGTGCAATATTGCACAAAATTTTCAAAAATGAGAAAAATAAAAAAATTTGAAAATTTAATCTAATAACATGTATACAATATTGCAATTATTTTTTGTTTGATTTACATATATGATTCATGTGGGCGGTTACCTCTAGCACCAGTATCGAGTTGGTCGGGTTGGGGCCGGACCCGGACCCGGACCCAAACCCAAACCCACTCCTGTATGATTCCATATATTGAACCGAGTTCCGACCAGTGAGAAACGGGCCCGGGACCTGTTAAAAAATACTACCCGTCGGGTCCAAGTATCGGTAAACGGGTTTGACGGTGTTGGGCAGCTGGCGATGTCGGCATCGGGCGGTTGGCATCAGGCAGGAAGTGGAGGTGGAGGTTGATGCTCGTCTCTTCACCTTGTTGTTTCTTTTTGGGAGATTATCGTTTTTTTTTGTGTGTGTGTCCTAGCCCGGGTCGCAATAAATCAAGTTGGTTCTAGTCCAATGTCTGGTCCGGGTCGGTTCTGGGTGTCGGTTTTTGTGGCTCTGCTTTTTACCTCTTACATTTGAGCTTCTTTTTTTTAATTTTGAAAAGAAAAAAAGAGAAAAAAATATTTAGATCAAAAGTGGTCTTAGCTTGTAATATATTGATAACCATGTACAATACTGCACAAAATTTTTTAAAATAAGAATTCTGATAAAATTGTTGTGAAATAGTGACCACCTATTAGGTGGATGCCCACCTATTAAGGTGATGGCCCAAGCCCACATATTCAAGTGGTGGCCCAACCACACTACCAAAACACTAACTTTCCCTCTCTATATATGTCATGAATAAAGAACCAAAACATTTGGATTCAGCTACATGTCTATCTCTCTCTCTTTAGTAACATGTTATCAGCACGACGCCTCGAAAAAAGGTATGCAAGAATTTTATCTTTTATCTCTCAAGAAAGAATTATCTTAATCTTTCAATGAAAATCCTTTGTAATCGTGGGTTATTATTGTATCAAGATCTGATTTTTCTACCATGTTTGATTAAGAAAATGTTTTGATGTTTAGATGTATGCATGGTTTGGTTTACTTGTTTGTAGAGGATGATTATATGATGTTGTTGTTGTTGTGTTAATTATGATGGTCGATTTCTTTGGTTTATGAGCAATTATTAATGGGGTTTGATTCTATTTGTTTTTGGGGTGTGGGGGTAGCAGGTGTGAGTTCTTGTAATTTGTGAAGAGAAAACTGTGGTACTGGCGTCGATCCGACCTAGGGAGTGGGACCGGCTCGGGAGTAGCAGCAGAGAGGTAGAGGTCGGGTGCTCGGCTCGAATCTAGTAGTTTGGCTCGGATCTTGTAGCTCAGCTCGGTCTTCTGTACCTACACACTGCCTAGAAACACCGGGAGAAGTCCCGGCGACAGGCCCTCCGACGATCTACTCAGTCATTGAAGAGAGACTGGGCAGCTAGGGTTCAGGTGGGGAGAGATGGATTACCTAGTGAAGTGAGGAGGGGGTCAGGTATTTATAGGTAGGGATAAACGGATTTGGGACCTTAACGGGCCGGATCGGACCCGTTTGCCTGTGGGCCTGAGGCGGCAGGAGCCCGTTGGACTTCTGTTGACCTGATGATTAGGGAAGAGCAGGAATTGAAGGGATCTGATGGCCCATGAGGGGCCACATCATCTAACCCATAGCAGGAGCCCCCCACTCCTGGAGGGCTGGGTAATCCAGCAGTTAAGGAGGGATTTATCTCTGTAGGAAGAGCGGAGCGGTGTGTACGGCGAATGTGGTTTGTAACTTCCTAGAGAGGCCAACAGGGTAGGATGAAGGGGATCCCTTTAGAGATATAAGGGCATCGAGAGCCGAGAGCAAAGGGTCGGGAGCCGAGCATCGAGCGTCGAGCTCCTATACGCTCGGATGCCGGGATCTGTTGCCGAGTCGTCGAGCCCTGAAGCTCGTAGTGAGCTGGGGGTGGCTTGAGGCTACCACCGAGCGTCAAGCCTTTATGAGCTCGGATGCCGAGGCTTGCTATCGAGTGTCGAGCCCCTAAGTTTGTAAAAGCTTTGGGGCAGCTGGACATTGCTACCGAGTGCCGAGCCCCTGTGCGCTTGGTCGTCGTGGCCTTTGGCCGAGCGTCGAGCCTCGGAGCTCATAGTGAGCTGGGGGGTGGCTCGAGGTTACCACCGAGCATCGAGCCCGTATGAGTTCGGACACCGTGGCTTGCCATCGGGTGTCGAGCCCAGAAGCTTGTCTGTAAGAGCTAAGGGGTGGCTCAGAATCGCCACCGACCGTCCAGTCCCCAAAAAAGCTCTGGGGTGGCTCGAGGTCACCGCCGAGCGCCAAGCCCCCCTGCTTGTTGGAAGAGCTCCGGAGTGGCTCGGAATCCCTACCAACCGCCGAGCCCTAAGCTTGCCAAAAACGCTCTGGGATGGCTTGAGGTCACTGCCGAGCGTCGATCCCCCCTGCTTGTTGGGAAAATTGTATGGTGGCTCGGAATCGCTACCGACCGCAGAGCCCCAAGCTTGCTGAAAAAGCTCTGGGATGGCTCGAGGTCACTACCAAGCGTTGAGCCACCGTTCTTGTTGGGAAAGATGTATGGTGGCTCAGAATCGCTACTGACCGTCGGGCCTTAACCTTGCTGAAAAAGCTTTAGGATGGCTCGAGGTAACTTCCGAGCATCGAGCCCCCCTACTTGTTGGAAAAGCTCCGGGGTGGCTCAGAATCGCTACCGACCGTCGAGCCCCAAGCTTGTTGTAAACGCTCTGGGATGGCTTGAGGTCACTGCCGAGAGTCGAGCCCTTCAGCTTGTTGGAAAAGCTCTGGGGTGGCTCGGAATCGCTACCGACCGCCGAGCCCCAAGCTTGCTATAAAAGCTCTGGGATGGCTCGAGGTCACTACCGAGCGTCGAACACCCCTACTTGTTGGAAAAGCTCCGGGGTGGCTCAGAATTGCTACTGACCGGTGAGCCCCAAGCTTGCTGAAAATGCTCTGGGATGGCTCGAGGTCACTGCCGAGCGTCGAGCCCTCCTACTTGTTGGAGTCCAAGGAGAGTGTCCTGATCTGCTATCAAAAGCAGGCTCGAGATCAAGAAGCCATGGTAAGCATTTTATGAACAAGTCTATGGAGCTCAGCTTGGAGGCGGCGCGTCTCAAGAAGGCAATTGCCGACCGCGATTAGGGGAGTGCCGAGATGAACTAGTCGCTGTCCGATGCCTTCACACGGTGACCGACCTCCAAGTTCATTCTTCGTGAGGTCGTGGTTGAGAAGGAGCTGGAGATTCAGAGGTTGAAAGTCATGCTAGGTGTGGGTCGGTCTCGGTTTGGCCATCCTGGGGGAGGAGGCCCTTCTTTTTTGGGTTCTTTGCTGACCCTCTATCTGGAGATAGCGAGGCCCGTAGATGCACAGAGCTCCGTGGCCGGGACGTCGACAATGGCTATGCCCATGATGCCGGATGAGGTTGCTGGAGGGCAGACCCATTCGGTAGGACTCGAAACGGTTCTTGTGAGCCCAAAAAGCCTTGCGAGGGACTCTTAGGTAAGGATAGGGAGAGAGCACTGTAACGGTTCCCAATTGTACCGTAGCCTTTGAAGGCGTTTATCAATAAGATTTGATTTATCCGATCTTCTTGGCTTTTTAGAAGAACTAGGATGTTGTGTAGCTTGGATCGAATGTCGAGCCCCCTAGTTGGTAGAAAACTAGGGCGTGGTTCGAGACCCATGCCGAATGCCAAATCACCTCGATTAGGGTTATGGCTTGGGAGCCTTACCAAGCGCGTATCCCAGGTAGCTTGAGAAAGCTAGGGCGTGGCTCGAGGTTATTGCCGAATGTCGAGCCCCCTTGACATGGGAGAGTTTTCGGGATGTGGCTTGGGGGCATTACCGAGCTCGTAGCCCAGGTAGCTTGACAAAGCTAGGACGTGGCTCGAGGTTAATGCCGAATGTCGAGCCCCCTTAACATGGGAGAGTTGTCGGGATGTGGCTCGGGGGCATTACCGAGCGCGTAGCCCAGGTAGCTTGAGAAAGCTAGGGCGTGGCTCGAGGTTAATACTGAATGTCGAGTCTCCTTAACATGGGAGAGTTGTCGGGATGTGGCTCGGGGGCATTACTGAGTGCGTAGCCCAGGTAGCTTGAGAAAGATGGGGCGTGGCTCGAGGTTAATGCCGAATGTCAAGCCCCCTTAACATGGGAGAGTTGTCGGGATGTGGCTTGAGGGCATTACCGAGCGCGTAGCCCAGGTAGCTTGAGAAAGCTAGGGCATGGCTCGAGGTTAATGCTGAATGTCGAGTCCCCTTAACATGGGAGAGTTGTCGGGATGTGGCTCGGGGGAATTACTGAGCACGTAGCCTAGGTAGCTTGAGAAAGCTAGGGCGTGGCTCGAGGTTAATGCCGAATGTCGAACCCCCTTAACTTGGGAGAGTTGTCGGGATGTGGCTCGAGGGGATTACTTGTAATACCCTGAATTTTTATTAAATGAGAAATTGTTGATTTTTGTGCACGTACAAATTTTTGTATAAATATTTTTATATATAAAATGATTTTCTATAACATGAACAAATAATTATTTTCTTTCCTTCTCTTTATTTTTAAGCCCATTTTTAAAAAGCCTAAACTTGTTTTTCTAATTTAGGCCCACCATAATTAAATGTTTTATTATTTGACCCATGAGTCTAAAGGCCACTATTTCGAAGCCCACAAACTAATTAATCTTTTAATTGTCATAACTTGTCATGTAGACACAATTAGTAGACAATTGATTAATTAGTTTTGTACAACTTAATAGTGGGGGACACTATGAGGCATGTGCATGCACTAGAGTGTGCATTGCACACCCTTTCTAGGGGTGGCCGGATTTGAGCAAAAGAAAGAGGGGGAGAGTGGATGAAGCTGTGGGGGGTAGTTATGTGATCATGGAAGTTGCTACAACTTCCCAATCTATCTTTGTAGCGCCCCGAATTTCTAATATAATAACTTAGAAAATACGTGGCACATTCCCAGCGATCCACTTCAATAAAATATTAAACACAACCAACACCACTAAAATTTTCAACTTTTATTACAACAAATATTTTTACAAATCATAGCGGAATTCAAAAAAAACTCAACTCATAATTTCTTTTATTTACAACCCAAATTTATTTCAAAACTGCTATTACAATTTTACACAAATTCTTATGAATCAATTTATCTCAAAAAAACCAACTCAAGCATCCCATCTCCAACTCTAAGCAACAACCTGCAACATATGAGGCTAGAGATGATCCCTAACCCCCAAAACTAACGGGGTCAGCCATAAATGGTGTGAGAGATATAAAACCAAACATACAACATAAAGATCATACCTCATAAATTCTTAAACAACAAGTACTAAAAGAATATGGAAAGTACGAAATGACAGGTAACTTAAAACATCAAGTGGCACTAAGCTAAGTGTCAGGTGTAGAAAACAGGAAAACCACATGCATAAAACTAAGTCAAGAAACACATATTCTATATGCAAACTCTCTAATGCGTACTTGTCGAAGTCTGTGCATCCCATACTACATAGGTTCGGTGTAAGCCCTTAACGTCTTCACTTCATAGGGTTCAATCCCCGCGTTATGAACTAATCCTAACACGATGACTACTACGAGATAAAGATAAACCATGGATAGTATCTCATGCCCGATAATTCCGGAGATGGATCCCACACCCAAGATATTTCACTTGAATAATTCCGGAGATCATCCCAGACCGAAACATTGACACGTCACCACACGAATACCACATGTGCTTCACCTCGACTCCGATAATTCCGGAGATCAATCCCGCACCACAAGTAGTTACCGTGATAATTCCGGAGATTGTCCCACACCACAAGACTGTGATAATTCCGGAGACATATCCCACACCACTAATAATCTACTGTGATAATTCCGGAGATTAAATCCCACACCGAAAGCCATAGTGAGGTTCTTGACTCATGTTCCCGTTCATCATATCACCACAAGTGTCTGTCCTTATCATTTTAGGTTAATTGATTACTTAACAAATCTCCTAGAGTGGTATACCCTACCGGCCTAAATTCAATTCTAAATAACTGAAATGCCTCAATGGGCCTCAACAAAATACTCAACACCGGTATACTAGGGTCACACACCTCTAGAGACTCAACTCAAATGTCAAACAAAGTTCCACTAACAAAGTGGCTCAACTAAATGTCTCAATTTAAATACTTAACTGAATTTCTCAAAGTCAAATGCTTAATCAAATACTGAACTGAATGTCAAGTAGAGACTGAATTATCAGAAAAATCAATCATTCGAAATAGCACTAAAGTTTACAAAGATCATTCAGTACCATTCGACTTATACTTTAGTAAGTCGACTGTCCAGAGGCCCAAAATTTTACAAAAATAAACTCAGTCATATAAGTCGACTTAAGAAAAGAAATCAGTCGACTTACCCGAGGTAAATTCCAATAATCTTCTCAAAATTATTCTAAGTATATAAGTCGACTTAAAGGATTATAGGTCGACTGTCCAGAAAGGACTAATAATTTTACAAAAATAAATTCCTCAGTGGACCAGTCGACTGCCTGTCAGCTAGGTCGACTGTCCAGAACGACTTTTTCAAAGGTTCTAAAAGTACAGTATCAGGCTCGTACCAGTTGACTGTACAGTAGGCCAGTCGACTGTCGGCCTACAGTTTTTAAAATTTAGGTCTGATTGCAAAATCAAACTGGAGTTTTCTAATGATTCAATGTTTATGAAAATAGTTCTTATTCAGGAAAAATGATAAATCTCAACAAATCCTCATCATGTATATGTATATATTACTCAAAACATCAATATGTCAAAATTCAAGTTCTCGTGTTCTAAATCACAAATTCTTCCATTAGGGTTTTGCAAGATCTGAATTTCTTTCACAAATCTAAATCAAAATCTGATTTATAAATCTAATGTCCAGATGTTCATACTCAAATCTTAACATGCCTTTAGCAACACAATTTTGATAATAAAGATCTACTATTTCATCCACAATTATTCACATGATTCATACCACAATACAAGATCTATATCGTTCACAACTTCAAATCAATACCTCAATGCTACTTGCACACATAGATCAACAACAAGACAAATTCCTTTCATTCATAATCATCAAATCAAACAACAAAACAAATTTTTATATCACTCACATTGAATTGAGAAAAGTCCATGAAAAAGTCCTCCTTTTGCTAGATCCAAAAACTCCTTTCTCCACCAAAATAAATCTCCACAAAAATTCTGTATTTCCGAAATGACGGTTGGAGAAAAAGTCCTTTAAATATCCGGGATTGAATATTAGGGTTTTACCCACACTTTTGCAAAACAATCCTTTCCAAAATACAATTTACATATATAGTTCCATCCTTGGAAATTCCATCAAAACTCATTTAAATTAGGATTTAAAAGAAAATATAAATTCTAAATCTCAATCAATACTGCTCAAAACGTTCAGAATGTACATTTTGCACTTTAACCCCTAAAAATGTCGGATTTGCAAAAAGGTCCTTCTTTTCTCAAAAATTGCAAATAGTTCCAATTAATTTTAGAAAAATCTGGAAAAATACTAAATAAATCCCAAATATTAAATAATGATTTTCATGAATAAAACTTAACTTTCAAACTCCTCAAAAGTATTTGCACGTGTTTTGCACGTGTGCAAAAGATAAATTTTTCTGAAAATATTCATTAAATCTCCAAAAATATATTTAAATTCATTTTCAAATATGAAAACAATATTTGAAAATACGAGGTTCTACATCACTCCCTCCTTAGAAGAGTTCTGTCCTCAGAACTACTACTAATGAGTCCAAACAACATATCATCAAAGAAGTCAACATCCCATAAATGGAAACATAATTCAAACAATTGCATATTACAACTCATACAAATAAGAGAAATACAACTCATCTCAAAGTACTATCATTCAAAGAATTACAATCACATAACAGAAATACACTCATGCAAAAAGCCCAGGAAAATCCTTCTGCATGCGGTCCTCAGGCTCCCAAGTAGCCTCCTCGAACTGCTGATTCCTCCACAACACCTTGACCATAGGTATCATCTTGCGCCTGAGAACTTTCTCTCTACGGTCAACAATCTCAACAGGTCGTTCCTTGTAACTCAAGTTCACCTGTAAATCTTCAGGAATCTCTACCAACTGATGATTCTGATCTGGCACATACTTCCTCAACAATGACACATGAAATACGTCATGCACCTGTGCCAACTCCTCTGGGAGCTTCAATCTATATGCGGTCTTGCCAATCCGCTCCATGATCCTGTATGGACCAATATACCTTGGCGCCAACTTGCCTCCCTTACCAAACCTGATCACTCCCTTGGTTGGAGAAACCTTGAAAAAAACTGCATCCCCAACCTCAAACTCCAAGTCTCTTCGTCGAGTATCAGCATAACTCTTCTGCCGACTCTGAGCCTCACCCAATCTCTTGCGAATCAGCTCAATCTGTTCTGACGTCTGCTGTACGATCTCAGGACCATACATCTGCCTCTCGCCAACCTCATACTAACAAACAGGTGTCCTGCACCTCCTTCCGTACAAAGCCTCATACGGTGCCATCCCAATACTTGCATGGTAACTGTTGTTATAAGCAAACTAAACTAATGCCAAGTATCTCTTCCAACTACCACCAAAATCCATAACACAAGCCCTCAACATATCTTCCAGCACTCGATTCACCCTCTCAGTCTGACCATCGGTCTGTGGATGGAAAGCAGTACTGAAATCAGTTCTGGTGCCTAAAGCTGCTTGTAGGCTCTTCCAAAACCTTGAAGTAAACCTTGCATCTCTGTCGGATACAATCGACACAGGAACTCCATGAAGTCTCACAATTACCCCAATGTACAACTCAGCCAATTTCTCCATCGACCAAGTAATCTTCATGGCTAGAAAGTGAGCCGACTTAGTCAAACGGTTCACGACAACCCAAATCGAGTCATTGCCCTTCGAACTCCTCGGCAAACCCGTGATGAAATCCATACTGATATTCTCCCACTTCCACTACGGAATGGGTAACGGCTGTAACAAACCTCCAGGTCTCTGATTTTCTGCTTTGATCTGCTGACAAGTCAGACACCTTGCCACAAAATCTACTACATCCCGCTTCATACCAGACCACCAAAACTGCTGTTTGATGTCCCTGTACATCTTCGTGCCTCCTGGATGAACTGACAACAATATACTGTGTCCTTCTTGCAAGATACTCTTTCTCAAATCTGCATTATCTGGAACACACATCCTCTCACCCATCCAAAGAATTCCATCTTGGACACGAAACTCTGATAGCTTGCCTTCTGAAACCTGTCGCAACATCTTCTGAATCTCTGAATCTGATCTCTGACCTTCCACAATCCTCTCTCTCAAGGACGGCTGCAGCCTCAACTGAGCCAAAGATGCCCCTAAACCCTGCAGCACCACCTCTATACCTGCCTGATCGATCTCTGCTGCCAACTCACTTCGAGTAGTGATCAAACTCGATAAACTACTCTTCCTGCTAAGTCCATCGGCCACCACATTCGCGTTGCCCGGATGATACTTGATCTCAGGACGAATGTCTTCTAATACCTCCAACCACCTTCTCTGCCGAAGATTAAGATCCTTCTGCTGATAAATGTACTTCAGGCTCTTGTGGTCAGTGTACATATTAACCTTCTCACCATAAACATAATGCCTCCACAGCTTCAAGGCATAAATGATAGCTGTTAGCTCCAAGTCATGTGTCGGATAATTCTTCTCATACGGACGCAATTGCCTTGAACAATAGGCAATAACCTTGCCTTCTTGCATCAAGACACATCCCAAACCTCTGAGAGATGCATCACTGTAGATATCATAATCCTTCCCAGCTTGCGGCAAAGCTAAGATAGGTGCAGTAGTCAACCTTTCCTTTAACTCAAGGAAACTCTCCTCACACTTATTAGTCCATACAAATGCCACACTCTTCCGGGTCAAACCTGTCAAAGGAACTGCAATCTGAGAATAACCCTGGATGAATCTCCTGTAGTATCCAGCTAAACCCAAGAAACTTCTGACTTCCTTCACAGACGTCGGCCTGGGCCAATCCTTCACTGCTTCAACTTTCTGAGGATCAGTAGCTACTCCCTCCTTAGAAAGAATATGATCAAGGAAATCTACCTCAGACTTCCAAAACTCACACTTCGACAACTTGGCATACAAGCTATGCTCCTGCAATTTCTGTAATACCGCTGTCAAGTGCATAGAATGCTCCTTCTCCGACTTCGAATACACCAAAATGTCGTCGATGAAAACCACCACGAAGGAGTCAATAAATGGCCTCAAAACCCGATTCATCATATCCATGAAGACTGCTGGCGCATTCGTCAACCCGAATGGCATTACCAAGAACTCATAGAGTCCATGACGAGTCCTGAAAGCTGTCTTACTCACATCTTCCTCCTTGACTCGAACCTGATGATACCCTGATCTCAAATCAATCTTCGAAAACACAGCTGCTCCTCGAAGCCTGTCGAATAAATCATCAATCTGCGGCAGTGGATACTTGTTCTGAATAGTCACCCTATTCAATTCCCGATAGTCAATACACATCCTCATTGACCCATCCTTCTTCTTGACCAACAACACTGGTGCTCCCCACGGAGAAGAACTCGGCCTGATAAGCCCTTTGCTCAATAGCTCTCAATCTGCTTCTTCACTTCATCCTGCTCTACAGGTGCCATCCTGTATGGAGCCTTAGAAATCGGCGCACTCCCCGGCTGAACATTGATGCAAAACTCCACATCTCTCTGCGGCGGTAATCCTGGAAAATCATCCTAGAACACCTTAGGAAAATTACTGACAACCGGAATGCTCTTGACTTCATCTGAAATAGCCATCTTGGATACCATTGCAGCCACCTTCGGAATCTTCTTCTTCCCTTGGAAAGTCACTGCAGGTCCACCTGGTGCTTTCACCAACACCTCCTTCTGCTTGCATTCAATTGCGGCATCATATATTGCCATCCAATCAATGCCCACGATGACATCCACACCCAATACTCTCAGCTCGATCAAATCAATACCGAACAACCTCCTACCAATCTCGATATCACAGCCCTCGTAATATCGATCCGCAATCAACTCTTCACCTGACGGCGTTGCCACCGACAAAATCCTGCCTAGAAACAACTTAGGTTCCACACCTAAGATCTTTGCAAAACTTGGCGATACAAAAGTATGCGATGAACCAGTGTCAAATAAAACATTTGCCTTTATTCCATTAATTAAAACAACTCCTGTTACAATAAGAATGATACTCAATCTTAAATTGTTCTCAAATAAAGGTTTTACTTATTACATTGATTCAAAATAAAAAATCAGAATTCTTGCATACCCTGTATTACATCTTCCGAGTTACCAGCATCCTCCTCGGTTAATGCAAATACTCGCCCTTGCCTCTTCTGAAATTTGCTTCCACCAGAACCATCCTTCCTCAATTGTGGACAATGGAGCTGAGAGTGTCCTGCCTGCCCACATTGGGAACAAATCTGCTTCGCCAACTTCGGACATGCTGACCTGTAATGTCCTGCCTCCTTGCAGTAATAACAGGTCACCCCTTGAGCTGCAGGTGCCTTCTGCACCGGATCACTGAACTTGGCCTGCTTCGCGGGGAATCCCTTCCCACTCTGGCCTGATGCTGGCCTCTTGTTCCGGTTCCATGTGTCTTGCTTCTTCTAAAATTGGTCCATATCCTCCTCAGTCATAGCTGCTCTCCTGACCAGCTTGTCGAATCTCCTGATGCCCAACGGGATCATCCTCGACCTCAAGTTTGGCCTCAAGCCCTGCTCAAACTTTTTGGCCTTCTTTGCCTCATCAACGACCAACTCTGGTGCATACCTCGAAAGCTGAGCAAATTTGGTCTCATACTTCCGCACGGTCATGCTGCCCTGCTGGAGGTTCAAGAACTCAGTCGTCTTCTTCTCCTGAACATCTAGGGGAAAGAAACGATCTCTGAACTCCTCCAGAAAAGCTTCCCAAGTCATTGGCTGATCTCCCAAAGTCCTCTTCAGCGATTCCCACCAGACACCAGCGTCCTTCTCAAGCTGCATCGAAGCTAACTTCACCTTGCAGGCTGCCGGAGTCTCCGATACTTCGAAGATCGTCTCCATCTTCCTAATCCAATCATCTGCTGCGGTTGGATCAGCTTGCCCCTCAAAGACTGGCGGCCTCATCCTCTTAAAGAATTCAATCTGCTTAATAGGGTCGGCGTTCACCAATCCCTGTCCAGCTCCATGATTTGGCTGCTGATTCTGCTGTTGATTCTGAGTTTGCGCCAAATTGAATGCCATCAACGCATTCAGGGTCTGATACACCTTGGCAAATTCAGCCTCAAGATCGATCCCCTTTCCTCGGGAACTACCAGATCCATCCTCATTGTTGCCACCATTCCTGCCCCTGGGTGCAACCATTCTGAATACTGCAAAACGAGGAAAAAGTTAGAGCATCTCACACAATTCAAACTCACATCAATATCCTTTGGAAAACTTCACTTGTATCCCAAAGGTAAAACATCATATTTCAGTTCTACGTGATACTCACTCTTTAATGTCCACACCTAGGTACTCACACTTTAGTGTCCACACCTAGGTTATTTTTATGTCATGTTTAGTATTACTATTGAAGCACGCTCTGATACCAATCTCTGTAGCGCCCCTGAATTTCTAATATAATAACTTAGAAAATACCTGGCACATTCCCAGCGATCCACTTCAATAAAATATTAAACATAACCAACACCACTAAAATTTTCAACTTTTATTACAACAAATATTGTTACAAATCACAGCGGAAGTCAAAAAAAACTCAACTCATAATTTATTTTATTTACAAGCCAAATTTATCTCAAAACTGCTATTACAATTTTATACAAATTCTTATGAATCAATTTATCTCAAAAAAACCAACTCAAGCATCCCATCTCCAACTCTAAGCAACAACCTGCAACATATGAGGCTAGAGATGATCCCTAACCCCCAAAACTAACGGGGTCAGCCATAAATGGTGTGAGAGATATAAAAAACGAACATTCAACATAAAGATCATACCTCATAAATTCTTAAACAACAAGTACTAAAAGAATATGGAAAGTACGAAATGACAGGTAACTTAAAACATCAAGTGGCACTAAGCTAAGTGTCAGGTGTAGAAAACAGGAAAACCACATGCATAAAACTAAGTCAAGAAACACATATTCTATATGCAGACTCTCTAATGCGTACTTGTCGAAGTCTATGCATCCCATACTACATAGGTTCGGTGCAAGCCCTTAACGTCTTTACTTCATAGGGTCCAATCCCCACGTTATGAACTAATCCTAACACGATGACTACTACGAGATAAAAATAAACCATGGATAGTATCTCATGCCCGATAATTCCGGAGATGGATCCCACACCCAAGATATTTCACTTGAATAATTCCGGAGATCATCCCACACCGAAACATTGACATGTCACCACACGAATACCACATGTGCTTCACCTCGACTCCGATAATTCCAGAGATCAATCCCACACCACAAGTAGTTACCGTGATAATTCTGGAGATTGTCCCACACCACAAGACTGTGATAATTCCGGAGACATATCCCACACCACTAATAATCTACTGTGATAATTTCGGAGATTAAATCCCACACCGAAAGCCATACTGAGGTTCTTGACTCATGTTCCCGTTCATCATATCACCACTAGTGCCTGTCCTTATCATTTTGGATTAATTTATTACTTAACGAATCTCCTAGAGTGGTATACCCTACCGGCCTAAATTCAATTCTAAATAACTGAAATGCCTCAATAGGCCTCAACAAAATACTCAACACCGGCATACTAGGGTCACACACCTCTAGAGACTCAACTCAAATGTCAAACAAAGTTCCACTAACAAAGTGGCTCAACTAAATGTCTCAATTTAAATACTTAACTGAATTTCTCAAAGTCAAATGCTTAATCAAATACTGAACTGAATGTCAAGTAGAGACTGAATTATCAGAAAAATCAATCATTCGAAATAGCACTAAAGTTTACAAAGATCATTCAGTACCAGTCAACTTATACTTTAGTAAGTCGACTGTCCAGAGGACAATTATCCCAAAATTTTACAAAAATAAACTAAGTCATATAAGTCGACTTAAGAAAAGAAATCAGTCGACTTACCCGAGGTAAATTCCAATAATCTTCTCAAAATTATTCTAAGTATATAAGTCGACTTAAAGGATTATAGGTCGACTGTCCAGAAAGGACTAATAATTTTACAAAAATAAATTCCTCAGTGGACCAGTCGACTGCCTATGAGCTAGGTCGACTGTCCAGAACGACTTTTCAAAGGTTCTAAAAGTACAGTATCAGGCTCGTACCAGTTGACTGTACAGTAGGCCAGTCGACTGTCGGCCTACAGTTTTTAAAATTTAGGTCTGATTGCAAAATCAAACTGGAGTTTTCTAATGATTCAATATTTATGAAAATAGTTTCGTATTCAGGAAAAATGATAAATCTCAACAAATCCTCATCATGTATATGTATATATTACTCAAAACATCAATATGTCAAAATTCAAGTTCTCGTGTTCTAAATCACAAATTCTTCCATTAGGGTTTTGCAAGATCTGAATTTCTTTCACAAATCTAAATCAAAATCTGATTTATAAATCTAATGTCCAGATGTTCATACTCAAATCTTAACATGCCTTTAGCAACACAATTTTGATAATAAAGATCTACTATTTCATCCACAATTATTCACATGATTCATACCACAATACAAGATCTATATCGTTCACAACTTCAAATCAATACCTCAATGCTACTTGCACACATAGATCAACAACAAGACAAATTCCTTTCATTCATAATCATCAAATCAAATAACAAAACAAATTTTTATATCACTCACATTGAATTGAGAAAAGTCCATGAAAAAGTCCTCCTTTTGCTAGATCCAAAAACTCCTTTCTCCGCCAAAATAAATCTCCACAAAAATTCTGTATTTCCGAAATGACGGTTGGAGAAAAAGTCCTTTAAATATCCGGGATTGAATATTAGGGTTTTACCCACACTTTTGCAAAACAATCCTTTCCAAAATACAATTTACATATATAGTTCCATCCTTGGAAATTCCATCAAAACTCATTTAAATTAGGATTTAAAAGAAAATATAAATTCTAAATCTCAATCAATACTGTTCAAAACGTTCAGAATGTACATTTTGCACTTTAACCCCTAAAAATGTCGGATTTGCAAAAAGGTCCTTCTTTTCTCAAAAATTGCAAATAGTTCCAATTAATTTCAGAAAAATCTGGAAAAATACTAAATAAATCCCAAATATTAAATAATAATTTTCATGAATAAAACTTAATTTTCAAACTCCTCAAAAGTATTTGCACGTGTTTTGCACGTGTGCAAAAGATAAATTTTTCTGAAAATATTCATTAAATCTCCAAAAATAAATTTAAATTCATTTTCAAATATAAAAATAATATTTGAAAATACGGGGTTCTACAATCTTGATCTCTAAGTTCTTGATTGAATCCTAACCATCTATTCTCATCATAAAAGTATATAAATACCCCTATATTTCTTCTCATTAGTTCACTAAACAATTCATTAAGAGAGAAAAAGATTAAGAGAGGAAAAGATTGTGTAGTAATAGGGACTAAAAGATTAGAGTGTGAAATTTTGTGTGTGTTTCCAACCAAGAGGAGGCCGGCCAACCATTCAAGGAGCACAAGAAGGTCGGGTTCCAAGCTTTCAAGGAGGAAAAGGCAAATTGCAATACATTCTAGGAGGAGAAGGCCACTTTCTTGCATTCTAGGAACTTTCAATTCGTTTGTCTCCGATAAGTGGGTGTTTCTCATGCTTCTAAATTTTAGATGCCATGCTAGGAATGATGTGATAAAATAGTTAAAGCGAAATCAAGAAATTCTTGTCTCATATTTGATAAATTAGAGATGGAATGATAATTTAAAGAATGATTGTGAAGATGATTACTAATTGATAAATGTGTGAAATTGAAATGCTAGAATCTATCTTATTATCATGTTTTATGTTTATAAATCATGCTATGTGAAGAAATTTGTGCGTATGAGACACATAGTTGATTGAATGCATTATGTGTAGTTGATTGTCTAAAATGAAGTTTCATTATTGTAGAAAGATGAAAACTTGTGTTCTAAAAATATTATTTCGTAGAAACCTGGATTATAAATAATATGAAAATTGTGATCTTATTTTCAATGCCAAAAATATATCCATGATCTACTCTAAATTGCAACCTGCTGCAATCGACAGTCGACCGAATTAGAGTCGACAGTCGATTGCCAGGTAATAAATTTCAGATTTTAGTTACAGAACAGTCGACCGACTATATTGTAACAGTCCACTTCTCTGGTTATTTGTTTTGAGTTTTAAAATCTTTACAAGACAGTCGATCGATTATATTGTAACAGTCGATTGCCCTGATCATTTTATTTTCGAGTTTTAAAATCTTTACAGAACAGTCGACTGATTATATCGTAACAGTCGACTGCCCTGATCCTTTTATTTTCGAGTTTTAAATCATCGCAGAACAGCCGACTGGCCATGTTTTAACAGTCGACTGCCCTGAAGTTTCAAATAATATCTGGATTTTCATGAGATAATTTTCTATAACTTGTGGCCTGGTATAAATGAGAATTTGAGACAACTTTTGCAAGAATGAACTTATTTTAATTATTAACTTAAATTGTCTTTTAGATGAAGAAAATTAAATGGATTGTTTTAAGGAATTTAGAAATGAGTTTTTGTAACGAGAAATTTGAAAGTCTGAATTGTGAAACTAAGTGAAATTGTGAATTGTGAAATTAGTATGGATTACAATAAAGATTAAGAGAATTATGTAGAAATATGAACTAGTGGATGTGACATGTTAGAAGAATTGAATTTTAATTATTTACCCATGTTATTGTACTTGAAAATTGAAATTAGATGACATAATGAGTTATGAAGAGCATTATGAATATGAATACATAAATACTACGAATATGAAATGTGAGTTATGATTAATCATGAAAGAGGACTTTATGAGTATGAAAACTCGATGTTATAATTATGAGTTGAAATTAAGAACTAGGGTGTAACTAAGCCTTATACCGGCAATAAAAGAAATATTGAGATGAAATTTGAAATGAAAAGACCAAGAGTTGGGTCATGTGAAATGAATGAATAAGACCGGTATAGTGGGAATGCTAACCCTAAGGGACTGATTTTGTTCATGATTCAATTAAATTAAGGACTAGATACATAGTGAAGATGTGATGAAAGTAAGAGAAAAATATGAGTATGAGGGCCATTGAATTGGTGGCGTGAGAGTATTCACAGGATGTCCCACGATGTGTCATGAGTAGGACGTGGATACTGCTCCAGAGTACCGTCCCGGTGGCGACGCTCGTGGGGTATTTGGTGACTGCAGGTGGTATCATGTCTATGGGAGGAGGTGAATTACCACAGGATGCCTGCATGTTGAGTCATGTGACAGTGCGTTGGGATTCTCTCCAGGGCACCTAGACATGAGTTTGTAGGTCATAGAACATCTAGGATACTTATCGTAGTTACAGTAGTAGATTAAGTCATGGCGAGGGATTGAACCCTCCAAGATGAAGAACGGTTAAGGGCTTACCCTCGGAACTATATAGTATGGGCTACATAGACTCTGAACAAGTGCGCATTAGTGTCATAAAACATAAATAATTGCATTAAGGACTAAGTGCACATTCACAACACGACATCAATGGGATAGTCCCCTTAGCTTTGTTTGTGAACATGTTTGTAGTTTGTTAAGTGTTGAGAATCGTTATACTGTTTTCGGCATAGAGAGAATGGTCGTGTATAATATTTCGTCAGTTGAATGAACTGACTTGCCCACAGTTTCCATGCAGGGTAAAGCACATGAAAACGACAAAAGAGGAATTGATGCCTAAAGATTTTTCAACTGTTGTTGTATTTCATTCATTGTTGTAAAATTTGCTTCCGCTGTATAAATATTAATGTAAATGTAACTCTGATGTAAAGTAAACTTTTATTTTCTTGTAAAATTGTACGAAGAGGAGTGAAAAGATCTTGTCGAACTCGAATTTAGTATGTTTTGAAATTCGGGGTGTTACATTACCGAGCGCGTGGCCCAGGTAGCTTGAGAAAGCTAGGGCGTGGCTCGAGGTTAATGCCGAATGTCGAGCCCCCTTAACTTGGGAGAGTTGTCGGGATGTGGCTCGAGGGGATTACCAAGCGCGTGGCCCAGGTAGCTTGAGAAATCTAGGGTATGGCTCGAGGTTAATGTCGAATGTCGAGCCCCCTTTCCTTTTCACGCAAAAAATAAAAATATAGTAGAAACCAAGATTACATTTTATTATTTACAAAGAAAAAGGAAAAGCACGTAAGTGCCGATTACAATGGATTGGCTTCATAGGTTTAGCCCTCTCCTTTGAGGAACTTAATGAGGTTCTCCGCATTCCAGGGTCTCTTGATTATCCTGCCCCCCAGGTCTGCGAGTCAGTATGTGCCAGGACGTACCACTTCGAAGACCTTGTAAGGGCCCTCCCAATTAGGCGATAGTTTTCGCTTTCCTCTGGGGTAGGATACCGCGAGCTTTCTGAGCACAAGATCACCTTGTATGATGTCCGTCGGGCGGACCTTCTTGTTGTAGAATTTCTCGATCCTCTGTTGGTATATACTTCTTCGAATGGCGGATCTTTTTCGGACATTGTCGATGAGGTCCGGGTTAGCTCTGAGGGCTGAAGAGTTGTCATCTTTGTTGAAGGCCATGACCCTTGGCAAAGGAAGGCCGATCTCTATGGAAATAACGGCCTCAGTGCCGTAGGTGAGGTTGAATGGGAATTCGCTCGTGGGAATCCTCTTAGTTGTCCGGTGCGCCCAGAGTACGTCGGACAGTTCGTCGACCCATAGCTCCTTTTGTGAATAATCCAGCCACTTTTTGAGGCCGTCTAGGATCTAACGGTTCGCATTCTCGGCTTGGTCGTTTGATTGAGGGTGGCATACTGATGAAAAGCGTTGCTGGACGCCGATGTCTTCGCAGAACTTTCAAACATTTTTTTCTACGAACTGGGTCCCGTTGTCGGTAATGAACACATGTGGGATCCCGAACCGGCAGTGTCATGCCCCTGCCCCGAGCCCGGACAATTTATACAATTTAGAAGACAAATTAGATACTATATAGTACAACTGTCCATCACAGGCTGCCTCTCAAAAGGTGGTTAACCAAATTGGTGACTCTCGATCATAGGCAATAGTATTTATATATTATTTTATTCAAGTTGATTTCCGATATGGGACTAATCCCATATTCTAATTCCTCTTTTCTCTTTCCGGTGGAAACCAGGTCAAAGTCGGTGGTCCCCCCCAATAAATCCGGCCACGCCATCGTGTGTGACGTCACACACGTGGAGCAGCAACAACACTTTGTACATGCAGTTTTTAATTCTCGGGTGGGCTCCTCATTTACTATTCATTATCCATTTTATTACAACATTACCATCATGCATTATTACCAAACAGCCAACTCTTTTACTTTTTAACATATATATATATATATATATATATATATATATATATATATATATATATATATATATATATATATATATATATACTCTTTGAAAATTACGGGGTGTTACACAAACCCCCCTTCAGAAATCAGCGTCCTCGCTGAGCATGGGACATGCACAACCCACTGCAGGATCTACTTTCTAGCCATTGTCGAGCATCTACTCTTCTATCGGTTCGATTATTAATGATCCCGGAATCTACCGCCCGATCAATCATAATCCCGGATTTAATTGAGCCGCCCTCCTATTCGCCCGACTAATTATGATCTCGAAATCCACCGTCCGATCAATAACAGTCCCGAATTTGATTGAGGGTTCACCACAGTCTCGGAATCCACCGCCCGACTAGGTCTATAGTCGGAATCCTCCGCCCGACTATATAGACATGCCCCACACCCGGCGTCGAAAGTCGGCTCTGATACCATTTGTAATGCCCCTGCCCTGAGCTCAGACAATTTATACAATTTAGAAGACAAATTAGATACTATATAGTACAACTGCCCATCACAGGCTGCCTCTCAAAAGGTGGTTAACCGAATTTGTGACTCTTGATCATAGGCAATAATATTTATATATTATTTTATTCAAGTTGATTTTCGATATGGGACTAATCCCATATTCTAATTCCTCTTTTCTCTCTCCAGATGAAACCAGGTCAAAGCCGGTGCCCCCCCCCATAAATCCGGCCACGTCATTGTGTGTGACGTCACACACGTGGAGCAGCAACAACACTTTGTACATGCTATTTTTAATTCACGGGTGGGCCCCCATTTACTATTCATTATCCATTTTATTACAACATTGCCATCATGCATTATTACCAAACAGCCAACTCTTTTACTTTTCAATATATATATATACACTCTTTGAAAATTACGGGGTGTTACACACACTCCCTTCAGAAATAGCATCCTCGCTGAGCATGGGGCATGCACAACCTAGTGCAGGATCTACTTTCTAACTGTTGTGGAGCATCTGCTCTTCTATCCGTCCGATTATTCATGATCCCGGAATCCACCACCCGATCAATCATAATCCCGGATTTAATTAAGCTGCCCTCCTATCCACCCGACTAATTATGTTCCCGGAATCCACCATCCGATTAATAACAGTCCCGAATTTAATTGAGGGTTCACCACAGTCTCGGAATCCACCGCCCTGACTAGGTCTATAGTCCCGAATCCTCTGCCCGACTATATAGACATTCCCCACACCCGGTGTCGAAAGTTGGCTCTGATACCATTTGTAACGCTCCTGCCACGAGCTCAGACAATTTATACAATTTGGAATACAAATTAGATACTATATAGTACAACTACCCACCACAGGCTGCCTCTCAAAAGGTGGTTAACCGAATTTGTGACTCTTGATCATAGGCAATAATATTTATATATTATTTTATTCAAGTTGATTTCCGATATGGGACTAATCCCATACTCTAATTCCTCTTTTCTCTCTCCGGATTAAACCAGGTCAAAGTCGGTGCCCCCCCTTCACTCATAAATCTGGTCACGTCATCATGTGTGACGTCACACACGTGGAGTAGCAACAACACTTTGTACATGCTGTTTTAAATTCACAGGTGGGCCCCCCATTTACTATTCATTTTCCATTTTATTACAACATTGCCATTCTTTTACTTTTCAACACACACACACACACACAGATATATATATATATATATATATATATATATATATATATATATTGGAAAATTTTCAATATATATATGGGAAATGCTCCATTGAAAACGCAAATGTTGTGAAAACCCGTGAAAACAACCTAGGCCCTAGGCCGTTGTTTCCTACAATGGCCTAGGTGGTTTTCCACATTTTTATCGACATTTACGTTTTCAACTGAGCATTTTCCAGTATATATATATATATATATATATATATATATATATATATATATATATATATATATATACTCTTTGAAAATTACGGGGTGTTACAGGCAGATGATGTGCCTCCAGAAGAATTGTTGAGTTTGGTGCTCGGTGATAGAGGCAAGAGGTTCTGCCTCGATCCACTTGATGAAGTAGTTGATGGCCACCACCAAGAATTTCCTTTGGCCCGTTGCTTGTGGAAAGGGACCGACTAGGTCCATCGCCCACATAGCAAAGGGGGTCGGACTGGCCAGACATCGGAGGTTGGCCTGCAGGAGTCTCTTCACCGATGAGAATCTTTGGCAAGGGCCGCATCTCTTGACGAGATCCTGGGAGTCTTGTAATATGGTCGGCCAGTAGTACCCGTGATTTAAGGCCTTTTGGGCGAGCGAACTGCTCCTCATGTGACATCCGTCGATCCCCTCGTGTAGTTCCTTCAGAGCATACCTGGCCTCGTCAAGGGCAAGGCAGCGAGGCAGGGCCTGCCGTTAGATATCGTGTATGAGCGCTTGAAGAGCATCTAGTTGATCAGGGTGAATCTTTCAGAGCGGACTCTGATCCTTCTTGCCTCGGACCGGTCTTAAGGGAGCTCGCCCTTCGAAAGGAACTTTCAAATGGGTGTCGTCCAGTTTTCCGGTTGAAGATCCATGGTGAGGAAGGAGGCTTCAGGGAGGTCGATACTGGGCTTGAGGATGACTTCGATCAAAACGGTGCGGTCAAGCCCTTCGAAGGATGACGAGGCGAGCTTCGACAATGAATCTGCCTAGGCGTTCTGCACCCTAAGGATTCTTTCTACCGAGTGGCATTCAAAAGATGCCAAGAGATGAAGGACTACCGCCAAGTATTGCACCATCCGAGCATTGCGAGCTTCGTACTCCCTGGTGATCTGGTTGACCACGAGCTGGGAGTCGCTAAAGGCCTTGATGTGTCTAGATCCGGCCTTGTGTGCTAGGGTGAGCCGAGCGATCATGGCTTCATATTCCACTTCGTTGTTCAAAGCCGGGAAATTCAGACAGAGAGAGTACCGAAGGACGAAATTATCGGGACCCTTCAAGATGATGCCCGCACCGCTTCCTCCCTCGCAAGATGAGCCGTCGACATAAACCTCCCAGATTAGGTTTGTTTCCTGGATATCGGATGGCTCAGGAATAGTGCATTCTGTGATGAATTCGGCGAGGGCCCACCCCTTGATATCTATCCTGGGCTGGTAGCTGATGTCGTACTGACTCAGCTCAATTGACCACTTGACCAAGCGATCGGAAGTTTCGGGATTGTGAGGTACGGCTTTGGGAGGCTGGTATGTAAGGACCTGAATAGAGTGGGCTTGGAGAGGCTGAAGCTTTCGTGCAGCCATACCAGTGTGTAAGCCACCTTCTCCATCTTAGCGTATCTAGGTCTCTGCCGAAAGTAAGACCTTACTCACATAGTATAGAGGCTTCTGGACACCGTCCTCTTCCCGAACGAGAACGGCGCTGAGGGTGCTCTCCAAGGCTGAGAGATACAGCTGTAGTGATTTGCCCGGCTCGGGCTTGCTCAGAAGTGGAGGGTTGGTGAGGTAGGATTTCAGCTGTTTGAATGCCTGTTGTTGGGGGTCTCCCTACTCGAATCCTTTTGCCCCTCGGAGAGCTTTGAAGAAGGGGAGTGATTTCTTCCCGGATTTCGAGAGAAAGCGGCCGATGGGGGCCAACCTCCCCGTCAGCCGCTGAACTTCTTTAATATTTTTTGGAGGGGCCATGTCGATAATGGCCTGGATTTTTTTGGGGTTCACCTCAATGCTGCACTGGCTGACGACGAACCTGAGGAATTTTTCGGAGGAGATGCCGAAGGCACACCTGGCGGGATTGAGCCTCATGTCATAGGATCGGAGTACGCCAAATGCTTCTTCAAGGTCGTCCACATGGTCCTGACCTCGCAAGGCTTTTGACGAGCATGACCTCGACGTATACTTCCATGTTGCGACCGATTTGATTTTTGAAGACCCGATTGACGAGTCTCTGGTAGGTGCCTCCAACGTTCTTGAGCCTGAAGGGCATGACCCAGTAACAGTACAGGCCTTGGTCGGTAACAAAAGATGTCTTGGCAATGTCGGGGGAAAACATGTGGATTTGGTTATAGCCTAAAAAGGCGTCCATGACGGTCAGCAGCTCGTGACCCGACGTCGCTTCGATTAGGGCATCGATGCTCGGGAGAAGGAAAGGATCTTTTGGGCATGCCTTGTTGAGATCTGTGAAGTCTATGCAGATTCTCCAGCTTGCGCTGGCCTTCTTCACCATCATGATGTTATCCAGCCACTCGAGGTAGCTGACTTCCTGAATGAATCGGGCGGACAATAGTTTGTCCACCTCCACCTTTAGGGCTTGTTGCCTCTCTGGGGCGAACTTGCTCTACTTCTGATGAATATGCTTGGATCCCGGGGCGACGCTCAGTCGGTGCCTAATCAGATCTTCAGAAATCCCGGGCATGTCGGACGGAGTCCAGGCGAAGAGGTCAATGTTGCGGCAGACGCAATCAATCAGGCCCGGCTTTAAGTCGGGGGATAGGGTGCGGCTCACACGGAAATATTTGAATTTGTCTTCTTCCTCGAACGAGACTTCCTCTAATTCGTCTGCTAGTTCTGACTCCGGATGGTCCCTCTCGGGAGGGAGCTCAATTGCGTCGAGGGGATATACCCTGCCCCCGACCGTGGTCATGTAACACGAACGTGCCGACTCCTGGTTACCTCGGACGACCCCAACCCCAAGGTTGGTGAGAAATTTTAGTTTCAGATGGTAGGCCGAGGGGACGACCTGGAATGAACAGAGCCCGGGTCGTCCGAGGATGGCATTGTATTCCGCCTTGATGTTGATCACCATGAGATCCATTGACTCGGTTTGGAGGATGGGGGTCATGCCTGCCGTTACATCTAGTGTCACAATCCCTTCAATTTGTACGGGGATGCTTGAAAACCCATGAAGGGTGTAACTGGCTGGCTTCAACTTTTCTCGAGGGAGTTTGAGGTTCTCAAATGCTTCCAAGAAAAGGATGTTAACTAAGCTGCCGTTGTCCACCATGATACGACGGACCTCAAAGTTGGCCATGACAAGGCTGATGACAAGGGCATCGCAATGCGAAAGCCATAAGACTTCGAAGTCTTCTCCAGAGAAGGAGACCGCCCGCTGCTGAACCCAAGGGAAGGGATGGTCCCTAACAGAGTTGACCTCTCGGGCGAAGGCCTTACGAGAGGTATTAGATTCCCCTCCCATGGGTCCGCCGTGGATGCATTGCAGGATAGCTAGTCCCCCTGTTTCCTTGGGTTCGGGGTCCTGCTCGGGCCGCCGGCTGGTCGTCCGTGGAGGAGGAGAAGGCCTCGGGCACCTCGGTCCTCTCCATTCTTTGGGATTGGCCCGGGCGAACTCCCTCAGATACCCTCGTTGGCTGAGGGCTTCGATCTCGTCTTTGCGGGCTCGACAATGATCTGTCTCGTGCTCGGTGTCTCGGTGGAAGCGGCAGTAGTTACTTTGGTCTCGCTTCTTGTCGTTGTTGCTCGGTCGGGGAGGGAATCAGACGACCCCTTTATCCTCGATCTCCATCAAAATTGTCGAGATGTTCTGGGCCAAGGATGTATATCTCTCGAATCGGGGGACCGGAGGGACCCTCTTGAGACCAGATGTTTCTTTTGTGGGTTTCTTGAAGGGCTCGGCATCATCGGCCTTACGCTTCCCCTTAGCCGTGGCTTCATTGGCACCCTCCGGATTGAGGGCCTCCTCAGCCCGAATATACTTCTCGACCCTGTTGAGTAGGTCGGGGAAGTCCACGGGTGGCTTTTTCGCTAAGGAAGCCTTGAGCTAGCCTTAGCGGACGTTGTGTCCGAAGGCTGCGGAGGCAACACCCGTGTCGAGGGAGGAGACAGACCTCGCCTCGGCGGTGAATCTCCAAACGAACTCACGGAGGGATTTCCCATCCTTCTGTTTGAGGTTCAGAAAGGAAGTGCTCGTCTTCTCGACCTTCCTGCTGGTCACGAAGTGGGCTAGGAAGCCCGCCTCTAGTTGTTCAAACAAG
The DNA here is from genome assembly GCA_017893485.1 of Hemerocallis citrina. Lineage (NCBI taxonomy): Eukaryota > Viridiplantae > Streptophyta > Magnoliopsida > Asparagales > Asphodelaceae > Hemerocallis > Hemerocallis citrina. The sequence continues at coordinate 111,352,291 of CM030364.1, read as the reverse complement.
AAGACCGAGCTGGGGGTAAGTTTTGAGAACCATTCCCGAGCCGGACCACAAAGGATTGCAGGGAAGGCACGGCAGAGAAGGGGATCCGCAGCGCTGTGAATCATCATGAGGGTCTTAAACCCCTCCATGTGATTAGAGGGATCACCCTCGCCGTTGTAGGTCTCGAATTGAGGAGGCCTGAAATTCTAGGGGATTTTGGCTTCTAGAATTTAGGGGGAGAATGGGGGTCCAGTCTACCGATGACCGCGACCCGGTATCGATTCGCCCTCGCCGAGATGGGCGAGGCGGTTCTCCATCTCTATAAACCTCAAAGGACGGTGCCTGCCTGTTCTTGGGGGCAGGCCAATCCATGGGATTCGCCGCCTCCTATTCCTAACTGTGGGTCAGAACTGTTGCGGACCTCGGTGCCCTGGCCACCTCGGATGGCTTGGAGGACCTCGTCCTGAAAATTTTGGAACTCGACCCTCAGAGGTCCATGGGACGAGCGGTTGTGTTCTGGATCGAGCTCTTGGGACGACCATCGGCGATGGTTCGAGACCAAGTTGGAAGCGGCCACTCCCCTTGTCCGGCTGGCCTGCCAATCTAAGATGACGTGGCGTAAATTAGTCGCATTCGAGGGTCTGGCCGCACCGTTGACCCGAGATTGGTTGGAACCCTGGGAATCCGCGCGGCTGTGATGTGGAGGGTCCGGATGTCGTGCCGAGGTGACGACCCTTCTGGCTTTGGGAGCCATGGAAGAGCTCGGACTCGAAGAAACATCCCTGACTGGGCTCAGTCTGGCGACAGTACTATGAGAGGTTCCCACAGACGGCGCCAACTTGATGCTGTTTGTTTTTGGGGTGTGGGGGCAGCAGGTGTGAGTTCTTGTAATTTGTGAGGAGAAAACTGTGGTACTTGCGTCGATCTGACCCAGGGGAGTGGGACCAGCTCGGGAGTAGCAGCAGAGAGGTAAAGGCCAGGTGATCGGCTCAGATCCAGTAGCTCGGCTCGGTCTTCTGTACCTGCACACTACCTAGAAACATCAGGAGAAGTCTCGACGACAGGCCCTCCGACGATTTAGTCAGTCACTGAAGAGAGACTGGGCAGCTAGGGTTCAGGTGGGGAGAGATTGATTACCTAGTGAAGTGGGGAGGGGGTCTGGTATTTATAGGCAGGGGTAAATGGGTATGGGACTTTAACGGGCCGGGTCGTTTAAGAGATTTATTCTCAAATTTTATTTCAGGAAATTTTGTGAGTATTCGGATAAATTTGGATTTTCTTGATTAAGGAAGTTTTCTAAATATGAACGAATTGATAATGGAATTAAGAGTTTTAATGAAAGATTTTGTATTGATATTTGAGTTGTGTGTAACGCCCCTGCCCCTAGCTTAGACAATTTTATACAATTTATTAGACAAATTACTTATAGTATAGTACAACTGCCCACCACAGGCTGCCTTTGAAAAGGTGGTTAACCGGATTGGTGACTCTTGATCATAGACTATTATATTTATAGTTATTTATTTTAGTGCAATTCCCAATGTGGGACTAATTTTCTCACATTTCTCCTTCTCTTCTCCCGTGACACAATAGCCCAAACGTTACGTCAGCAATACCAAAGACAACAGCTGTTGTCTGTTGCCTCATCTTCATACCGGGCGGACCCCACTCCTTGCTGACGTCATCAGACGTCAGCACAACTGCAACAGCAAGTGTTGTTCTTCAAATGTGTGGGACCCCCATATTCACATATTTACACCTTTTGCCATTCCCTTTTCAATATATTATATATATACATATACTATTATAGTTATTTTGAAATTACGGGGTGTTACATACACCCCCCCTTCAGAAATCAGCATCCTCGCTGAGCACGAGGCATGCACAATCTAGTGCAGGATCTACTTTCTAGCTGATGTGGAGCATCTGCTTTCCTATCCGCCCGATTAATCATTATCCCGGAATCCACCGACCGATCAATCATAATCCCGAATTTAATTGAGCTGCCCTCCTATCCTCCCGACTAATCATGATCCCGGAATCCACCGCCCGATCAATCATAGTCCCGGATTTAACTGAGGGCTCACCACAGTCCCGGAATCCACCGCCCGACTGGGTTTATAGTCCCGGAATCCACCGCACGACTATATAGACATTCCCCACACTCTGTATCGAAAGTCGGCTCTGATACCATTTGTAATGCCTCTGCCCCTAACTCAGACAATTTTTATACAATTTATCAGACAAATTACTTATAGTATAGTACAACTGCCCACCACAGGCTGCCTCTCAAAAGATGGTTAACCGGATTGGTGACTCTTGATCATAGGCCATTATATTTATAGTTATTTATTTTAGTGCAATTCCCGATGTGGGACTAATTTTCTCACATTTTAGCTTCTCTTCTCCCGTGACATAGCAGCCCAAACGTGGGCCCCATGCCGCGTCAGCAATACCAAAGACAATATCCGTTGTCTGTTGCCTCATCTTCACACCAGGTGGGCCCTACTCCTCGCTGACGTCATCAGACGTCAGCATAACTGCAACAGCAAGTGTTGTTCTCCAAATGCGTGCCCCCCCCCCCTATTCACATATTTACACCTTTTTCCATTCCCTTTTCACTATATTATATATATGTACACATATACTATTATAGTTATTTTGAAATTACGGGGTGTTACATTGTGAGTCTTTAAAGGTTGAGTGGGATTCCCGTAAACTGATAGATGAGATTTTGTGGATCTTGGCCAGTTGGGGCCTTGGTGTTGTTTTAGTAGAATTAAGTCCGGCAGGGTACACCATCTCTAGGAAGGGGGAAATTGTGGTTTAATTAATAATAATCAACCTAAGGACAAGCACTAGTGGAGATGTAATAGAACTTGGGAAACGTAAGTATGGGCTCTGTTGTTAGTCCAACGGATGTATTCCAGGATTGTGTGCTGTTGTGTCCCCAGTATGTAACGACCCTAATTTTTTATTAGTACGTTTATAAACAAACTAGATTCTACTAGTTATAAAATTATTTTTTTTATTAAAAGAATTATTTTTCTTACTAATAACCTCAAATTATGGATATATATATATATATATATATATATATATATATATATATATATATATATATGCATATGTGTATTTTTGTGTTGGACTTGAGAGGCCCAATGTGACAAACAAAACAACACAACAACAACAAAAAATGAAAGAGCCCACAAGCATTGGCTGGCCAAGTTGGAGGGAAAAGGAGGGAAAGAGAATTAAGGTTAGGGTTGAACTCAAATTGTGTCATGATGAGTTCTTCTCCACTCCTACACTCCACCTCCCTCTTGACCCAATCCAAGGAGAGATGCTCCCCCATTTCCCATGCCCAAAATCCGGCCAACTTCCCCCATGCTCTCTTTTGTGTTTTTTAAAAAACCCCTCTCACATCTACTCCTCATTCCTCATCTTCTACAACTTCCTCACTTAAGAGAAAGAGAAAAGGAAAGAGAGTGAGAGAGACTTGCTATTGATTTGGAGTAAGAAGAAGAAGAGAAGCCAAGGAGAAGGAGCCAAGAAACCAAGAAGGCAAGGAGCTAGGATCAAGAAGGCTAATCAAGAAGCTAGGAGCTTGTAGGATCTCTCTTTTCCATCAAACTCATCAAGGTGGGTAATTCTAATCTCTTTGTTTTGTTTTGATTGTTGAATGGTGGTTGTAGTGACTGAAAAATGACATGCATGCTCTTGAATGAACTTAAATAACTCGTTTTGTGCTAAGAAACCCAAAACAGGAAATCCTATTAAAAAGCTGAATTTTTGCTGTCAGTTCGTAGCTCATTTCTTGAACACTACTGCTTGGATGCTTGGATTAACTTAAAATTTTTACATGATGTTCATTTATGTTTCTTACACCTTCAGTAATTTTTCAGATTTTTATGATTTTTTCGGCTATTAAAATAAAATGCAAACTTGCATGCTGGTCAGCAGAAAAAGAAACAGTTTTTGTTGTTACTGTTGTGAGAAGAATGACTTGTATCTTGCTGCATGCTTCTGGGAATGATATGAAATTTTAGTACGCCATTGTTAAGTGTATCTAAGACCTATGTTTCAAATTTCATGAGATTTTGACCACTTTAGCTATGTTAATAAAATCATGCAAACTTAGCTAGTTATTTTAGTAAACAGAACTGTTGCTGTTATTGCTCTGTTTTTTATGGTATTCAAAGAGACATAATTAAAAATCTACTTGGTGGAATTACTTGATTTTTGGAATTATTGTAACATCATGTGTCAGGAGCTAGAATCTAAAATTTCATAATGATCTGACTCCGTTTACTATTTTAATTTGATTTTACCCATGACTGTGTTATCATGATGTGCTGTTCTGGAAGTCTGTGTACTTGTGAAAGATGGGACCATAAGAGCTTCTATTCTAAAGAAACTTGAAACTAAGAAGTTTTAGTAGACACATAGAACTTCCTGGAATGACTGAGAAATCATGATTTGGATAAGTGTGCGATTTTATATGATTTTTACAAGTGACAACAGAAACACAATAAATCTTAGAGCTCACTGTTTTGTACCATGTTCATAGAAATGAGTTTGAACTTGTACTTTACTAACTTAGAGTTGCTGTTTGAGGTCAAGAATCATGTTATAGATGCATACTTGAGTTAGGACTTAATTTATCTAAAGTTCCTTGCTAAGAGTGGCTCATAGTTGCTTGTAGACCCCAAAATAGACAACGTTGTTTACTGTTTCGAAGTGAAAATTGTATTGGATGTTGGGGTAGTGTGGTTGACCATTTTGGGATGAAATCCATGCCCAAAGTGGGTTATTACTTGCTGTCTACCTTGAGTATAAGAATAGGAGCGCCCGATCGCGATTCCTCAAAGAATCTGGACTGGGAACGACTCCGTTGTGGCATAAATGCCAAATGTGTACTTGCTGCTTGGTTTTATAAATTGTGAATTTTAGGGCTCTTAGAACCCCTTTTTCGGTATTCATGGGTAAGGACTTACTCCTAGTGTGGTGTACCATGTTGGGGTACGTTGGATGAGTATTGAGACTTTAGGACTAAGTCTTGTGGCAAACCTAGACGGGTAGAATAGGACTCGTGTCGCATCGAACGCATCAGAGGAGATGACTCGTGCACCAACGTACTCGCCGTGCATGGATGGATTCCATGGTTTGTGTTTGGAGATACCACTTGTCGAGGACTGTGGAGCGTTAAGTTTAGCGGGAGCTACTTGTTGGTCGGGCTCAGGTTGCAATCGAACTCCAAGCGTAGATGGCGGTTGTGGCAATCGACGGGGACGATTCGTCGTTGGTTCGTGCCAAGTGTAGGTCAAGGCAGGCCAACCCTTGGGCCGAACTTGAGGGCCAGTTGAATCCTAGTGTGGAAGGGGTTAAGATCCATCGATGATAAAAGGTAACTAGCTAGAAAGAGTCCACAAGAAGAGCTTAACTAGTTGTTCATAGCAAGCCAAGTTGATTACTAAGTTAGGGATTGGGTATGGTAAATAGATCGCCTGACTAAGGGAATGAGTAATATGAGATAGCTCGCATAGAGGTTCATACTTCTAATAAGAAAATGAAAGAGAATTAGAGTTTGGCTAGAGTGATGGCTTTTAGTAATCGGTTGATAAAAGAAATACTAGTAATCGTGTAATTAGCCATACCTTTAGTCTTGGAGTGGGGTAGCATGGATACCTTGGTAGGACTAGATCGAGTCTTGGTTGAGTGTAAGGACAGGCACTAGCGAGGGTGTTCACCTATCAGGGGGACGCATGGCGTTGCCACGCCTGGCCAAATCCTAGGTTCGTTTAAGGTGGACAGGGACCCCGAGCCGCCCTGTAACGGAGTCGAGGAGACTCTGTGGGGGCTCCGCTGTTTCGGCAGGAATGTCTTTATGTCCGTAACAACCTTTGAGGAGGTTTGGAGTATTGACTTCGTCTCGACTGCAAGTTATGCTCTAGTGTAAGGATAAGTGTAGCAGAATTGGGAAAATCTTATATCCGTCAGGTCCTTTATTGATCAATGCGGACAGGAGGTTTAGAGACAGACCCGGTGAGCGAGACTCTACTGGAAAGGCTCTAAGTCCTCCGGCGGGGAGCCTCGGTGTCCGTATATCAGTTTCTGGTAAGGTCCGGGGAGACGTAGATACAGCAACATACCATGATTATAGTCGTGCAAGGTAAGCCTGTGACTGGGATCCCGGGTGTAATGCCTCGGTTTTCGGTAACTGGGAAACCGTGACATAAACCAGAATCTTTTCTTCAATTAGTCACAATACACAGAAAAACAGGAAAATTTAAAACTTTTTATTCAACACAAAATGTATTACAAGTCTGAATGTTATACAACTGCAATATATTACAACAGTGTTACAATAATACCTTTATAATCCCATGTGTTACAACTTTCAACAATTTACATCAGAGTACAATGAATGAAGAACAACACTTGGTAATTCTCACTTGGATACTTTTCAACAAATAGATAATCAACATAAGTATTACAGCGGAACTTTAAATGACATTGACTCCTCGCTTTCCTTGCCTTGAGTCCTCCTGAATCTCGCACCTGTACTTCTGTGATCCAGTACCTATTGAAGTGGGGACATCAGTATTCACTGACGCTTTAAGGCTGATAACTAGCAGCAAATCTCCCAAAACAAACATACAACCATGGCAAATGGGTCAGTGGAGTTTAAGTGTTCGTGAGTGCTATGGCTAGAATCTAATGCAATATCAACTAAGGCTAGGATGCTCTTATTCTAATGCCAGCAAGTCTCCGAAACAACATGCAGCCCATACTACATGCGCCCATCTCAAGCCGTTCCTTGATATATAGGAATTTGAACCCGCGCCATGAGTTCTACTCTTGTACTAAACTTGTTTCTGAAGATTAGACATGACTAATGAGGTTGCCCTGAAATGGTCTAATCCCGCCAGGCGCACCGGACCTCCCTCAAATTTCTCACGAATCATTGGAGTTTCAACGGATTTAGGTTAGCTCGAAGCATCCCCTACCGCCCCCTAACCAGACCGTAGTTTATGGCTTCTCGCCCTTAGATACAAGCCAAGACAGAGTTCCGGGGAGTCCATCCCCCTAGCTCCGATAGGAATTGCTCCAGCTTATCAAGGCACTTCAGAAATTAATAGACGAGATACGGATCCCATGCTCCCAACTCGTGAAGAGGCACAGACCGTATCCCTTTGACAAGAAGGGTACAATCCAATAATACCACCTAGTGCTGGCCTATAGGACAGGTTGGATCATAAGGAATCACCCTTAACACCAACTCTTCCCCTTTGGCGAGTAATTGATAAAATATAGGTTAAGTAGTATTAGCTATACGCTACTACCCTAACAATGTCACTAACTCTAAACAAACTGAGGGATGACAACAGAACTTACATAACATGCTAAGTCTTAAGTTAAGACTTCGCAAGACAACTCTACTAGGCAGCTCAACCTAGACTTACCAGAATCCCTAAGGATCTGATTCATGGCCTATCGATCCAAGACCCCAGGCAATACGAATGTACCCGCATGCCACTACCCTGAACTTGGATTTCGTCTATACTCCGGTCCGCGGTCAACCTACACCGGTTAAGATCCGACGGTACACAAGGAGTGACTCGTCCACAGTGCCTTAGGAGTAAGGAAAACACATGTCTTGATGGTCTATATCCCCTAGGGTAATAATATCACCCTAGACGAGCACAACAATACTGCGTACTAGCTAATAAGCTATATACGAGTAAACAAAACACATACGAGCCAACAAGTTACGTATGAAACCAACAACTACATACGAGCCAGGCGGGCTACGTATGAGACAACAACATACATACCAGCCAAATAAGCTGCGTATGAGACCAACAGCTACATACGGGTCAATCAAGCCGCGTATGAGACAACAACATACATACGAGCCAAATAAGCTGCGTATGAGACCCACAGCTACATATGGACCATTCGAGCCACGTACGAGCAAAACCACATACAAAAACAACCATACAGGTAATCAAACCTAGAAGCAACCAAACGTGCTTACTAGCAAACTTGATCTTCAATAATTAGAAGTAACTTGATCTTCAATAACCATCTGGCAGCCGACCATCCTGATCTTCAATTAGTAAATTTGCAGGAGAAGGAAGAAGAAAAACAAGTACCCGTCAATTGCAAGTTATGGGCCACTTATAATGTAGGATACAAGTACATGGGATAGGTAAATCTACGTAACAAACCTAGCATGGTATAATCATGATAACAGAATATAATTCATAGCATGGCAAGATGAGCAAATATAATAGCATGTGTCGAGTATCAAGTAAACAAGTGTCATGCATCAAGTAACCAGCATTAAGAATCATGTAATCATGTAGCATGTAGCAAGTATCAAATCTCATGTATCATGTAGTCAAGTGTCAAGCAAGCATGTATCATGTTCAAGTATCATGTTCAAGTCTTGTAGTGATTACTATCTAGGTAGCACTTCATGCATCCCGATTTTTACTACATGGTTGCTACAACAAACAGTTTCACTTTAGATTTTGTAGGAGACCATACAGGGCAATATACTCAGGGACAAGCTCCAAGTATCATGTAATCATGTATCATGTAAACAAGCTCCAAGACCCAAAGAAGCTCCAGTATCATGTGTGTACGTGTCATGTATATCGTGTCAAGCTCCACATGTGAACAAGCTCCAATAACCACTAGGTTCTTCTGAGTACACGTTTCTGCATTATCCACTAATAGATCTTTTCCTTAACCTGGCTTGGTTATTTTATTATTATTAGTGTCCAACAAGCGTGTAGATGTGCAAAACATATCAAGTATATCATGTGATGATTATGTAACAAGTTCAAGTTGCAAGAAAAACATGTACGTGTGCAAGATATCTCATAAAAGAACTAAAATAAACAAATCTCCAGTTCAGGACCGCAAAACCATACTGTAGTAAAACAGTGATTTCCGGTGTTACAAACATGCAAATCTGAATCCGTCGAAACTTCTAAAAAGTAGACTCCTAACCAAATCCAGCGAGTATAAATAAGTCATATATTAATTCACAAAAATATAGCTCAAAACTGATTTGAATACAGAAAATAGGTTCAGCCAGAAATCAAGAAAACGAATTCAAGAACAGGTAAACAGCATGAAAATACAATAAATAAATCCACGAAAAATTGGGGTATTCCCCTATATATCCAGTATCTAAATATAAAGTTTCAGAATTTTCCAGTGAAATTAGATTAGTCATCAAAAATAAGAAAATATCAATAAACAGTAGTTTGGCAAATTTGGAATTCTCAACACTGCTGTACGAAAACCATAATATCACGCAACCAGTGAAACGAAATCAAAATCCGTCAAAGGGAGATGAAAATAGACAAAATACATTAACCTTCATATTTCCCAAATGTTTTTCAAACAGTAAAAGGAATCAGGGTGAAAATACGATTCATTACAGAACAGCGAGTAAAATACAGCAAGTATAGTTTTCATAGACGAGCATGAAACAACATCTAAAACTCATCAATAAAATTCACCAAAATTCTGGGTAATCCCTAACTAGACAAAGAAACACTGACCAAAGTTTTGGATCAAAATAATATGTGTAGCATAGATATTTAAAAGGAATTAGTCATCAAAAACACCAAGAACAAATCTGGAAAAGTTCGACACCTCTGTAGTAAAACAGTCATAACTCACACATACAAAAACGAAATCATGCAAGGTCAGAGGGTTTTGAAAATAGATGAAATTCTCTAAAACACATGTTTTATACCGAAATTAAGTTACTAACTTCAAGACAGTCCAAAACAGCAAACAAAACAGATCAGCGACAAAATACAGATTTTTCCCTTTAACAACAACTCAACATATATCATACAAAATTTGTTCAAAACACAACCAAACATGAAATCGAGTCTACCAAGTGTCCAAACCTCATGAATTAGGGTACCTAGCATGTCCACACCAATTATATCACACGGGTCTCAACAAAATCACGAATTCTCACAAAAGTCTCACATACATGATCAAAATCAAGAACGGGTCCTAAGTTAATTCATGTGCATATTGTGTCATAAGGCAACCATGGTCACGTTTTCACAATAGAGACAAAACCCATCAAGAATAACCAAAACAAGAGTCGTCTTTAGACCTAATTACACTATAGGTGGTATTTTTGACTTGTATCAAACAAATGAATTGAAGTACAAGTTACTTGCCTTAATCGGAGATGAACAACGACGAAAACCAAGAGTAACGAGAAAACCCACGAATGAAAATCTACGAATCAATGAATCCAAGCAAACTTGAGCAAAAATCTCCACACGAACAAAAACTCCAAAAGCGAGATGACAATAATGGCTTGCGGCCACAAGAGAACACCACGAGAGAGACTAGGGATTATGTGTGTGATGCGAGGAGGTTGGGATGGCCAAGGAGGGAAGATGGAGCCTTTGGAGGTGATGCACACAGGCCGAAAGGGGGGCTGGCCTGGGGTCGGGTTTAAGGGATTAGGGTATTAGGGTTAGGGTTTGTGTGAGGGAGGGTGTATTTATATGGAGGGATTAGGGTTAATAATACAAGTTGGGTTAATGGGTTGTGGGTAACTAGGAGTTGTAATAGGATTTGAATTAATGGGTTTCACATAGGATACAAATAGGATTGGAGATTTAATTTGGCCTTGGTAATCTTATTAGGGATCAAATAATAGTATTGGGAATAGGATAACCACCAATCACCACCACACACACCCAAGAACAAAAAAATAAAAAGGATAAGAACAAAATTAAAGGAAGAACAAAATAATGAAGAACGAAATAAAAGAGACAACCAATCAAACACAAAGAGCTCAACATGAAATAAAACGAATATATATTGAAAACAACTCCAATATACGGTTCAGGAAAAAATACAATAGAGAAAATACACCAAAACGAAAAATACACCCAAAAATACACAAAAATGAAAAACAGGGGTTACAATCCTACCCATCTAACAAGAAGAATTTCGTCCTCGAAATTCTAAAGAAGATACATAGGGTAACCCCAAAACAACAAAAAGAACGAAACAAAACTACTCAAACAAATGAGGAAACTTCTGCAGAATCTCTTCTTCCAGCTCCCAAGTCGACTCACCAGGCGAGTGAGGATTCCAAGCAACACGAATCAACTTGATGACCTTGTTCTTAAGCACTTTCTCCTGCCAATCCACAATAACAACTAGTGGAATCTCACAAGTCAAATCCGGCCGAACGGTCAACTCAGAATAGTCGATCACGTGGCTCTCATCTCAGATATTTCTCCTGAGTTGTAAGACATGAAAAACATCGTGCACTCCTGATAACGCTGGCAGCAAAGCAAGACGAAAGGCCACCTTGCCTACTCGCTCTAAAATCTCAAACGATCCAATAAACCTAGGGCTAAGCCTGCCCCCACCACCGATCCGAATGACACCGCGCCACGGCGACACCTTAAGGAAAACATGGTCACCAACAACAAACTCCAAAGCCTTCCGATGGACATCAGCCCATCACTTCTGCTGATCCTGAGCTGCCTGCAAGTGCTTCCTGATCTGAACCACAACATCCACTGTCTTGGTGATCAACTCCGAACCCAACCACTTCCTCTCACCAATATCATCTCAGCACACTGGTGATCTGCACTTCCACCCATAGAGTGCCTCAAACAGAGCAGCTTTAATACTGGCTTGAAAGCTGTTATTGTACGAGAACTCCACGAGTGCCCGAAAAACGATCGGGATGCAGCCTCATAAAATCTATAATTGTCCCTGGACAAGGCGGAAGATTTTCCTGCACAGGCACAACAGGAGGCAGAACCCGAGCAGCCATCCCAAGATCACTGTTGTTTTGCTGCTGATTAATCAGCCGCTCAAGCACAGTAGTGACAGCCTCAATCGGATCAACCTGCAACTAAGAAGTAGAACCTCTGCGAGCCATAGTCTGCACAAAACCAAAACAATTGGCATCCAGAATCAGAGTTGGTATACATTCGTTTATGTATGCATGGTTGGTAAAAAATTGAGCAGATCCCAGTTCGAGCCAAGCTTGTCTAATATATTAGGCAACTAATACATTGGCCAAACCTGGTGCTCTGATACCACTAAAAACCCTGTCATGTCCCGCTTCCCAAAAAGAATACGGAATACGGATACGAAACAAAAGTCCAGCAAATGATTTTCACCAACCGTAAGCTGTTCAGGAATCTTTACAATATTTCACAAGATAATTAGAGTCGGAAGCAAAAGATACAACCAGGCATGCATAATTGAAACAAGATACCAATAGAAATTACTTGAAACCAAATATAATAATCTCAAATAATCAAATTCTGAACAAGTCAAATATCCTGGGTCACATAGCCCAAATACAAGATAAATATCCAAGTAATCAAGTACATCTTATTCAAGTTCAAGCAAGAATAAAAAAAATAATAAAGTAGAAAATCCAACCCTAATACATCATCTCGCCAATACCATCTGGCAGCCGACCATCCTGATCTTCAATTAGTAAATTTGCAGGAGAAGGAAGAAGAAAAACAAGTACCCGTCAATTGCAAGTTATGGGCCACTTATAATGTAGGATACAAGTACATGGGATAGGTAAATCTACGTAACAAACCTAGCATGGTATAATCATGATAACAGAATATAATTCATAGCATGGCAAGATGAGCAAATATAATAGCATGTGTCGAGTATCAAGTAAACAAGTGTCATACATCAAGTAACCAGTATCAAGAATTATGTAATCATGTAGCATGTAGCAAGTATCAAATCTCATGTATCATGTAGTCAAGTGTCAAGCAAGCATGTATCATGTTCAAGTATCATGTTCAAGTCTTGTAGTGATTACTATCTAGGTAGCACTTCATGTATCCCGATTTTTACTACATGGTTACTACAACAAACAGTTTCGCTTTAGATTTTGTAGGGGACCATACAGGGCAGTATACTCAGGGATAAGCTCCAAGTATCATGTAATCATGTATCATGTAAACAAGCTCCAAGACCCAAACAAGCTCCAGTGTCATGTGTGTACGTGTCATGTATATCGTGTCAAGCTCCACATGTAAACAAGCTCCAATAACCACTAGGTTCTTACGAGTACACGTTTCTACATTATCCACTACTAGATCTTTTCCTTAACCCCGGCTTGCTTATTTTATTATTATTAGTGTCCAACAAGCATGTAGATGTGCAAAACATATCAAGTATATCATGTCATGATTATGTAACAAGTTCAAGTTACAAGATAAACCTGTACGTGTGCAAGATATCTCATAAAAGAACTAAAATAAACAAATCTCCAGTTCAGGACAGTAAGACCATACTGTAGTAAAATCGTGATTCCCAATGTTACAAACATGCAAATCTAAATCTGTCAAAATATTTACCAACCGAATCCAGCGAGTATAAATAAGTCATATATTAATTCACAAGAACATAGCTCAAAACTGATTTAAATACAGAAAATAGGTTCAGCAAGAAATCAGGAAAACGAATTCAAGAACAGGAAAACAGCATGAAAACACATTAAATAAATCCATCAAAAATCTGGGGTATTCTCCTATTTGTCCAGTATCTAAATATAAAGTTTCAGAATTTTTCAGTGAAATTAGATCAGTCATCAAAAATAAGAAAACACCAATAAACAGTAGTTTGGCAAATCTGGAATTCCCAACACTGCTGTACAAAAACCGTAATATCTCGCAACCAGTGAAACAAAATCCAAATCCGTCAAAGGGAGATGAAAATAGAAAAAATACATTAACTTTCATATTTCACAAATGTTTTTCAAACAGTAAAAGAAATCAGGGTGAAAATACGATTCATGACAGAACAACGAGTAAAATACAACAAGTACAGTTTTCATAGACGAGCATGAAACAACATCTAAAACTCATCAATAAAATTCACCAAAATTCTGGGTAATTCCTAACTAGATAAAGAAACACTGACAAAAGTTTTGGATCAAAATAATATGTGTAGCATAGATATTTAAAAGGGTTTAGTAATTAAAAACACCAAGAACGAAAACTGGAAAAGTTCGACACCTCTGTAGTAAAACTGTCATAACTCACACATACGAAAACGAAATCAAGCAAGATCAGAGGGTTTTGAAAATAGACGAAATTCTCTAAAACTAATGTTTTATACCGAAATTAAGTTACTGACTTTAAGACAGTCCAAAATAGCAAACAAAACAGATCACCGAGAAAATACAGATTTTTTCCTTTAACAACAACTAAACATATATCATACAAAACTTGTTCAAAATACAACCAAACATGAAATCGAGTCTACCAAGTATCTAAACCTCATGAATTAGGGTATCTAGCATGTCCACACCAATTATATCACATGGGTCTCAACAAAATCATGAAATCTCACAAAAGTCTCACATACATGATCAAAATCAAGAACGGGTAAAACCTAAGTTAATTCATGTCCATATTGTGTCATGAGGCAACTGTGGTCAAGTTTTCACAATAGAGACAAAACTCATCAAGGATAACACAAACCAGAGTCGTCTCTAGACCCAACTACACTATAGATGGTATTTTTGACTTGTATCAAACAAATGAATTGGAGTACAAGTTACTTGCCTTAACCGGAGATGAAGAACGACGAAAACCAAGTGTAACGAGCAAAACCCACGAACGAAAATCCAAGAATCAACGAATCTAAGCAAACTCGAGCAAAAATCTCCACACGAACAACAACTCCAAAAGCGAGATGACAATTGTGGCTTGTGGCCACAAGAGAACACCACGAGAGAGACTAGGGATTATGTGTGTGATGCGAGGAGGTCGGGATGGCCAAGGAGGGAAGATGGAGCCCGGGTTTGGAGGTGATGCACACAGGCCGGAAGGGTGGCTGGCCTGGGGTCGGGTTTGAGGGATTAGGGTATTAGGGTTAGGGTTTGTGTGAGGGAGGGTGTATTTATATGGAGGGATTAGGGTTAATAATACAAGTTTGGTTAATGGGTTGTGGGTAACTAGGAGTAGTAATAGGATTTGAATTAATGGGTTTCAAATAGGATACAAATAGGATTGGGGGATTTAATTTGGCCTTTGTAATCTTATTAGGGATCAAATAATAGGATTGGGAATAGGATAACAACCAATCACTACCACACACCCAAGAACAAAAAAATAAAAAGGACAAGAACAAAAGGAAAGAAAGAACAAAATTATGAAGAACGAAACAAAAGAGACAACCAATCAAACATAAAGAGCTCAACATGAAATAAAATGAATATATATTGAAAACAACTTCAATATACGGTTCAGAAAAAAATACAAGAGAGAAAATACACCAAAACGAAAAATACACCCAAAAATACACAAAAATGAAAAACAGGGGTTACACAACTAGAATCCACGGTTTCTTTTCCCAAATTGAACTAGAACTACATATAACTTGATTCTTGGTTTCTCTCTCAAGCTGAGCTAGAATCACCTAGGAGCTAGATGCATGGATTCATGGGTTCTTCCTAATCCTTCACTACAATACTACCATATACAATTCAAGTATGATTTATTTTATCTAGAAAGCTACAATATACCATTCAAGCATGCATGGCTCTTGAATCTAGAACAACTAAGCAATCTCAACATGGGTTCCTTCTAGGGGATTAACCAGAACGACCTCACAACTCAATAGTGCAACTACAACATAATTGGTTCTTCACTAACGCTACAACCACAACATGCTAGTTCTTTACTAACACAATTTACTATAACATGATAGTTCTTCGCTAACACTATAACTACAATGTGATAGTTAATACTACAACTACAACATGATAGTTTCTTTGCTAAACACTACAACTATAATATGAATAACTACCATTAGTTTATACATGAATGTTTATTACTATTTTAAGCATGGACCTTACTCACACTTAAGCATGAATGTATACTATTTCTTAAACATGGATTCGTACTACACTTAAGCATGAATGTCTACTACTTTAAGCATATATATTTACTACCCACTTTAAGCATGGATCTTCACTACTTAAGCATGGATAGTCACTACAACTCAAGCATGGACACAACTTAAGCAGAAAGCTACTATAAGTTTAAAGCATGAATAGCTACTAGATTTAAACATGGATATCTCCTACTACTTTAAGCATGGTTAATTGCTACAACTTACCCATAAGTATTGACAATTTAGCATGGTATATAACAAAACATGATTTTCTTTACTACTTTAACCTACAACAATTAGCATGAATACAACATACACATGGACTTCCTACAACATGGTAGACAACATAAACTTAGATTTCCTACAACATGGTAGACAAACATAAACTTAGGTTTCCTACCACAAGTTAAGCATGGATACAACATAAACATAGGCTCTTCACTACCACACCCTACAACAATTTAAGCATGGTATGTAATTTAACATCAATCCTACAACAATTTAAACATGGTATACTACTTTAAGCATTAACCTAAAACATGGTATATATATTAAGCACGAACCTACAACATTCTTAACATGGTAATATTATTTAGCATGAATCTACAACACTCTTAAGCATGGTAGGTAATTTAAACATCAATCCTACAACAATCTAACATGGTATATAATTTTCCTACAACAATCTAGGCATGGTATATGACTTTTCGACAATAATTTAAGCATGGTGTACAACTTTCCTAGACAATCTAAACATGGTATATAATTTCCTATAATTAATCTAAGCATGGTTACTTATTTTAACTTAAACATGGAAAATTACAACAACTAAGCATGGATAATTAGTACTGTCACGCCCTGCTTCCCAAAAAGAATACGGAATACGGATACGAGACAAAAGTCTAGCGAATGATTTTCATCATCCATAAGCTGTTCAAGAATCTTTACAACATTCACAAGAATCATCAGAGTCGGAAGTAAAAGAATCAACCACATGCACATATGAACCCAAAATGCCAACAAGAATACTTGAAACCAAATATATAAATTTCAAATAGTCATGATCTGAATAAAATAAATATCTTGGGTCACATTGCCCAAATACTAGAATAAATCCAAGTACAAGAATACAAAACATGTTCAAGCAAGCTATAAGAAATAATAATAATAAAATGCAACACTAATACTTCATGTTACCAATACCGTCTGGAACCTGTTCTCCAAAATCTGCAATT
The DNA here is from genome assembly GCA_017893485.1 of Hemerocallis citrina. NCBI lineage: Eukaryota > Viridiplantae > Streptophyta > Magnoliopsida > Asparagales > Asphodelaceae > Hemerocallis > Hemerocallis citrina. The sequence goes on along the minus strand of CM030364.1, from coordinate 111,335,114 downwards.
CAACGAATGCAGAAAAGAGAAAAAGAGAAAAATAAGTACCCGTTAATTGCAAGTTACGGGCCACTTATAATGTAGGATACAAGTACATAGGGAAAACTAACTGGCAACATGGTATAAGCATGATGTCAAAATAAACAACTAGCATGGTAAAGTGAACAAGTGTAAATGGCATGAATCAAGTGTCAAGTAATCAAGTATCATATAAACATGCATCAAGTGTCAAGTATCATGTAATCATGTATCAAGTGTCAAGTTTCAAGTCTTATCTATCATGTAGTCACGTATCAAGCAAGCATGTATCATGTTCAAGTATCATGTATCAAGTCTTATAGTGATTACTATCTAGGTAGCACTTCATGCAGCCCACCTTACATGGTTGCTACAACAAATAGTTTAACTTTAGATTTTATAGTAGACCACAAAGGGCAGTATACTCGGGGACAAGTCAAGTAATCGAGCTCCAAACTCCAAGTATCAAGTATCATGTAATCATGTGTCAAGTTGTGCAAGTGGCAAGTATCGTGTCTTGCATACAAGTATCAAGTAATCACTTAGGATCAGTGGATCCCCTTCCAAGTAGATATTTCTGAATTATCCACTATTAGATCTGTCCCTTAAACCCCGGCTTGGTTATTTATTATTTTCAAACAAGCATGTATATGTGCAAAATATATCAAGAATAACATGGCATGATCATGTGACAAATGCAAGTTGCAAGATAAACTTGTACGAGTGCAAGATATTTCATAAAGGAATAAAGTAGACAAATCTCATGTTCAGGACAGCAAGACCATACTGTAGTAAAACAGTGATTTCCAGTGTTACAAGCATGCAAATATGAATCCGTCAAAACGTCTAGAAAATAGACTCCCAACCGAATCTAGAGAAAATAAATAAGTCATATATTAATTCACAAAAACATAGCTCAAAACTGATTTGAATACAGAAAGTATGTTCAGCCAGAAATCAGGAAAACGAATTCAAGAACAGGAAAACAACATGAAAACACATTAAATAATTCCACAAAAAATCTGGGGTATTCCTCTATATGTCTAGTAGCTAAATATAAAGTTTCAAAATTTTCCAGTAAAATTAGATCAATCATCAAAAATAAGAAAACATCAATAAACGAGAGTTTGGCAAATCTGCAACTCCCAACACTGCTGTACGAAAACTATGATATCTCGCAACCAGTGAAACGAAATCTAACTCCACAAAAGGGATATGAAAATAGATAAAATATACTAACTTTTATATTTCACAAATATTTTGCATACAGTAAAAGGAATCAGGGTGAAAATACGATTCTTTACAGAACAGCGAGTAAAATACAGCAAGTATAATTTTCATAAACAAGCATAAAAAGACACATAAAACTCACCAAGAAAATCCACCAAAATTCCGGGTAACTAGGTAAAGAAACACTGACCAAAATTTTGGATCAAAATAATATATGTAGCATCAGTATCAAAATCATTTAGTCATCAAAACCATCAAAAACGAAATCTGAAGAGATCTACACCTCTGTAGTAAAACAGTCATAACTCACACATACGAAAACGAAATCAAGCAAGGCTAGAGGGGTTTGAAAATAGACGAAATTCTCTAAAACTCATGTTTTATACCGAAATTAAGATACTGACTTTAAGATAGTCCAAAATAGCAAACAAAACAGATCAGCGACAAAATATAGATTTTTCCCTTTAACAACATCTCAACATATATCATACAAAACTTGTTCAAAACACTACCAAACATGAAATCGAGTCTACCAAGTGTTCAAACATCATGAATTAGGATATCTAGCATGTCCACACCAAATATATCACAAGGGTCTCAACCAAATCATGAATTCTCTCAAAAGTCCCACATACATGATCAAATCAAGAACGGGAAAAACCTAAGTTAAATCATGTCCATATTGTGTCGTGAGGCAACTATGGTCAAGTTTTCACAATAGATACAAAACCCATCAAACATAACACAAACAAGAGTTGTCTCTAGACCCAACTACACTATAAGTAGTATTTTTGACTTGTATCAAACAAATGAATTGGAGTACAAGTTACTTGCCTTTACCGAAGATGAAGAACGACGAAAACCAAGAGTAACAAGCAAAACTCACAAACGAAAATCTGCAAACGAATGAATCCAAACAAACTCGAGCAAAAATCTCCACACGATCAAACTCCACAAAAGAGAGATGATCAAGAGAGATAATGGCGATTTTGGCTTGTGGCCACAAACAGGACACCAAGCGAGAGAGTCGAGGTGCAAGAGGGGTTGTATGGTGGTGGTCGGGATGTGGAGGTAGTCGGCCAAGGGGGGGTTAGGCCGATCGGGGGTAGGGGGCGGTCGGGGTGCACAAGTCGACGGAGGAAGGGGGGTCGGCCTGGGTGACGGGATGGCTGCGGTGTGCGGCATCGGGTTGCGGCACAATCAAGGAGAGGGAAAGAGAGGCCGGGAGAGAGAGGTAGAGGGTTAGGGTATTAGGGTTAGGGTTTGTGAGAGGGGGGAGATATATATATATATATATATATATATATATAGGGTTCTAGAGTTAATGGGTAATTGGGTTGTGGGTAACTAGGAGTAGTAGTAGGATTTGTTTAATTGGGTTTTAATTAGAATACAAATTGTATAGGATATCAAATAGGATTGGGGATTTTAATTTGGCTTTGGTAATCTTATTAGGGATCAATCAATAGGATTGGGAAAAGGATAACATCCAATCACCACCACAACACCCAAAAATAAAATAAAATAAAGAGAACGAGACCAAATGAAAGAAAGATCAAATAATAGAAGAACGAAACAAAAGAGACAACCAATCAACACAAAGAGCTCAAAATGAAATAAAACGAATATATATTGAAAATAATTCCAATATACGGTTCAGAAAAATGCAAGAGAGAAAATACACCAAAACGAAAAATACACTAAAAAATACACAAATGAAAAACTGGAGTTACAAGTACAACCTAAACATGGATACTTACTTCAACCTAAGCATGGATACTACAATTTATCTACAAAAATAAGCATGGTCTACAACATAGCATGAGTTCCTACAACAAATTAGACAACTTAAGCATGGATCTTTTACCACAATCCCTAGAATAATTCAAGCATGAAAATATCATAAGCATGGGTCTTTATCAATACTTAAGCATGGGTATTTTTACAAGACTACCTCTCTTTACAAGGTACGAATCTTTGAAATGCTTACAAAAATCTAACCATATGAATTACACTTTGAAAACTACTTTTTATAGCCTATAAGCCTTACCCATAACAAAGGTCTACTTCTTTTTCTTCATACTAAATGTCTATCTTTTTATAACTAGGAGCTAGCACAATTTGTTATTTAATAAATTAGAGAGTAAGAAGCAAATAAAAGACTTATTCATTAAAGTTGTCAAGTTCCATAACCCAAAAATGGTTATGTAAATACTCTAGTTCACAATCTTCATATGCCTTTGTCCAATAGTCCAAGTTGTATGTTCTACAACCCAAAAATGGGTATGTACACAAGTCCATATGCTTATGCTTAAGTCAAGTTCTACTACCCAAAATGGGTGTATACACAATCCTCCATATACTTAGGTTCATTAGTCCAAAATAATAACAACAAGAACAACAATTACAACCATCAAAAGTTCAATCTTTATGCTCTTCTTTATTTAGTTCTACCACTTATTTCCTTTTATCCACACCATTATTCTTAATCCAAGTTTTTTAATCACCAACAACATACACAACAAAAACAACAACATAACAAAAACAACTCACAAAAGAGAACAAACAACCCAAGGAACAAAAATCAACAAAGAGAACAAGAACAACAAACTCAAACAAACAAGAACAAAAATGGAGAAGCCCGCACCTTAGTTTCCCTTGAAGGAAGGACTTGCCTAACACTCCTCCTTCCTCCTGAGCTCTTAGGAACTCTTAAAACCTACAAATAAAAACTCTCCTATTAGTGTTTTGTTCTCTCTTTCTTTTCCTTTCTTTCTTTTTGTCTTTGTAAAAGTGAGACAAGAGAAGAGGGGAGGGGTATGTATAGTGTGAAGGAGAAGGGGGAAAGTGCAAAATGCACCCACACATTTGCACAAAACTTCCTAGGGTAAATTTCCGGCCATTGGTAGGAGAGGGGGTTTTATATAGATGAGGTGAAGTGTTTTGAGGAAGTGGAGAATGCAAAAGCACCAAGGCAGTTTTGCAAAAACCCCCTTCCTTAAAAAAAAGGAAGGCCATACCTAGGTGAGGTGGAGCTATGGTGAAACATGGTGAGGTGGAGGAGAGAGATCTTCTAGAAGAGAACTCTCTTAAACTCTTATGCATACATCTTAATCCTATGTTTAATTCTCCAACAAAGCCTAACTATCTAATTTGGTTTGTCATGACAATGAGAACTATTTTATCCAAAAAAATATATACCACACAATTTGTACAATGTACTAATTGACACAATACATGTATGTATGTATATATATGTACTGAAAATCTTCGCATAATTCGCATAAAATAAATTTAATTTCGGAAATAACAATAAAATAAATTTATAAAATGTAATATCTGTCCGGAATATTACACCGGGCATAGTGGATAAAACATGAGGATTGGACACCACTAATGACAGCAGTGACGGGTAAGCCAGACGACTGTAGCCTCACCATCACTGGAATCAGAAACAGGAGAGAGCACAAGAGTAGGATGCATAGCGAGGGATCGAGCCCCATCAAACTGAAGAACGTCGTCTGGTTGGTGGATGTGTAGTATGGGATGCATATCTTTCAACCAAGCGTGCATTAGCTTTAGGAGCATGTGTGCATAGTGTGTGCATTAGTTTACGCCATGGCATACACCGACACTTGTTTGACATCACCTTTTTCTTCGCATCAAATATTATTTGTGGTTGTTGAGGTTGGAATCGTTATATTATGGCGTAGAAAAGATAGCCGAATATAACATTTTGTCAGTTGTAATCAACTGACGTGCCCACAGTTATCAGTGCAGGATTGCCGGCTCGGGAGCGCGGAAAAGCTCTGCAGGGGAAAGCATCCAAGTGAAAGTTACTGTTTAAATTTTATTGTACATTCTTGTTGTAACAATTAAATTGTAATTGTTTTAATCATTGGACATTGTAATAACAATTTGATGTAATAAAAGTTTTTAATTTCCTATGATTTTTTTTGTGTTGTGACTCATTTGAAGAAAGATCCTAGAGTGTCACGAGTTCCTATGCTACGAATTCGGGGCGCTACATAGTATGTTCGCGTGTCGAAGGTCAGCAGGCCTATTCACGGAATGTCTAGAGGACAGTTGGTATGTTCGCGTGTCGAGGATCGGCAGGCCTATTCACGGAACATACGGTGCATTCGCGCATCGAGGGTCGGCAGACCTATTCGCGGGATGTACTGTGTATCTGCACGTCGAGGGTCAGCGGGCCTATTCGTGGGGTATACGGCACGGAGGTGATTTTTCGGAGTTAGAGCTATGCTTACATGATGTTTGCATGTCGAGGGTTGTTAGGCCTATTTGCAGAGTATTCTAGATCGTGTTTCTATCACCGTAGTAAGATAGTTGCATAATGAGTGACTAAACCCTATAAACTGGAGAACGATAAGGGCTTGTACCGGACCTATGTAGTATGGAATGCATAGAATCCGACAAGTATGCATTAGAGAGTCATCGTAATGCATCTGTGTTTTCTTGACTTGTATTATGCATGATGTTTCTTGTTTTCCTACACTTAACGCTTAGCTTAGTTTCACTTAATGTTTTATGTTTTATTTATTGTTATTTCATATTCCGTCCGTTACTACCGTGAGAATGTGTTGATTTCAAATTTATTTTTTATGTTTCATTAAAATTGTATTTCTTTTGATGTCACTCACACTGTTATGGCTGACCCCTGTAGTTTTGGGAGTTAGGGTTATCTCTAGCCTCATGTTTTACAGGTAGGTACCATTAGCTTGGGATTTTGATGCATGTGGTAGAATGATAATATGGATGATGCAAAATGTAAAAGAACGGATTGTAAAAGAAAGAAAATGAATTCAAGGTGTTTAAATTTCCGCTGTGCTTTGTAAAAGAGTTGACGTAACAAAAGTTTTAAATTTCCCTGTATTTGGTTACTGTGTGTATGATTACAATTGAAGTTGATTCTGGAATTCGTGCCAAGTATTTCTAATTTTATTTATTGGAAATTTGGGGCGCTACATTACTGAAGTTTCCATGTGTAACAGAACCTTCACTTGATTATTTGCTGCTTGATTTTGTGTTTTTTGGTATCTCGAAGTTTGGATTGTTTATAATGTTTGTTAATAATCTTTGATCTTCTAGTTTTCCTTTTGTATACAAGTTACCTATCAATTCTTTGATATTTCTTGTATATATGAGACATTGTAACATGATTTGATCAAATCATCTACAACCCGTCCATATCCATATGCATGCTAGTCTAATGTTAACTTAGAGGTTGATTAGTTGGATATTATCTAGGTACTTAAATTAAATGGAATTCAATTGAACTTATCCAAAACCAAGTAGCTTACTAATTTTTGTTGATGAGATCCATATTAGATTAATCAATAAGATTATTTAATGTTGATGAGATACATGTTAGATTTACAAATATGACTTAATCAATATTTGGTTCATATTGATCACTTTATTTTGTGTTTTTAATGTTGGTGAATGAATCTCTGATGCGAATTTCGATCATTTTTCTTCTATTCAGATCTAACTTTGGATAAAACCATAATAACGTTGATCTATACATGATCTTTGTTTATATATTTTGAAACTTGATAAAGTAGAGAAGACTTGGCCATTAGTAAAGAGGATTTTTTTATACTTTTGTACTATGCACCTTATACCATGAAATATAATGTATCCTTTAAGTTTGGACTTTGCTTTGTGAAATAGTAAAAATCGCAGAAAATCAGGGACATACGAGTCTAGCACAGATGTTAAAGCTTCTACAGGCAGATTAGTCACAATGAGCCTCTTTAATAGGTCCGGGCCTTCTCCATGCTCCTCTACAAGACATAGGCCTCTTTCAAGCCCATAAAAAGTCACAGATCAGGCCCACTAAGAGTGACTAAGCCCAAGAAGGTTGTTAGTCAAATCTTTTATCCCCAAACAAGAGAGCTTATCTCCTAATGTCACACCCCGCTTTCCAAAATACGGAAATACGAGCACGTAACAAAAACCCAGCGAATGATAAGAACATCATCCATAGATGTAACAGATTAACTCAACAATATGCAAACGATCACAACCACACAAGAAATAGACAACCACATAAGCAATGAATAAACTCCAAAATAATCATGACATAAATTCATAAAATAATATCCAACATCTGGGAGAAAAGTAAACTTCGAGTCATATAAGCCCGAAATACAAAGTACGACGAAAAGTAATAGAATAAACAAATAACATGAAATAACTATAGCAGTCTAATGATTTATCTCCATTCTTCAGAAAGTTTGCTCATCAATCCTTTAGTCAAATTTCCTCTTGTACCTGCAAACTCATCAACTAGAGGTGGGGAAAAATTTTCTGTTAGAGCAACTTACGGACAACAAGTAATAGATGCAGAGAAGCATGGAGGCAAGGTATACCAAGATATAATGAACTATATCAAAGTCAAGATCAATAACAAGGGATAATAAAAAAACTCAAGGTCTAGAATTAATGATGCTATAAACAATGACTGTAATCGATGATTCAAGGTCAATAACAATAATCATGATCAAGAATGCAAGTGTCAATCCTAGATTTATTAGTCTTTTGATTATTTTATCTAATGCACGTACTACTGTGTCCAATACCACAGGTTCGGTGCATGCAAATGGTGATCGTTTTAGACTATAGTGGTGAACTCTACAGATCGTGTAATCAGCACAATAATCAACAGTTAACAATCAATAATTCACGATCGATAATCCATAATCCATGACAATAAACAATCAAGAACAAGTGGCCCATTCCGAGTACAGTCTCCGATTGTTCACTACTAAGTCAACTCTTAATACTCCGGCTTGTTAATATTTTATTACACACAAATGTGGACATGCAATGGGTCAAGAAGTTTTGAGGTGATGGCAAGGATATGGCAAGGCTATGTAATGCATGGTATAACTAATTCTATTCCCTAGATGCAAAATCAAACACAAAAATACACATTCTGGATAGCAAGATGTTGTACAAAAACTAACTTTCCTGTTGCTACAAGAAAGAAAATCAGGTTCCGTCAGGAGTTCTGAAAACTAGACTCCATATCGGTTCCAACACATATTCACATGATATATAATAAATACAGAAACTAGGCGAATAATCTCATTCTTTACTGATTACATGTTCAGACGACATGTTAGGATCAAAATTCTTGGATATAAAATTGATTGTTAAATTATTTTAAAATCTCATAAAAATCATATTTCAATTCCTAACAATGTTCAGTAATAACACAATTAATCTCAGATTTTATTTCATAGAATTAATCTACTGTTTTAATTAATTAGACATGGTAATGTATTGTCAAACTGCATTCTGGAATTCAGACGTCACTGTATGAAAATATGAATATCTTGCAATCTGTCGGTAGGATTGCAAAACTGTCAGATAACCTGGATTTCAGACACACAGGAATACAACTGAACTAGTGTTCTTGCAATAGTTTTAAATTATGAATACGAAAATATGAATATCTTGAAATAGTTTTAAATTATATTATCTATAGTTAAGTCAAAATTCTGGTTCTTTACTGAACTAGTGCTCTGGAAGAAACCTAGGGTCAAGTTTTCATATATATGATAGGTCTGAAAAATCATCAAATAATCTTACAAAAATAATAAGGTGACTCCTAGTCATGTCTTGTAATAATATATAAAATATCAAGTTCTAATTCTACTGCTAACAATTTATTTTAATTAGAAAATCATGTCGGTGTAACTCTAGACAGTAATTTGGAAATTTAAAACCTAGTAGTGTTTAAAAAAAATTATAACTTACAGTTTATAAATCGGAATTTAGATCTGTAAAAGTTCTGGAAAAAAGATTCAAAGGGCTAAAAATTTTGTTTATAAAATTCTATTAAATTATAAAAGCAACTGGGTCAAAAGCTCAAAACAATAAAGGATAAACAGCAGGCCAACTAGTAGATTAATTATTATTTAGCAACAAATGATATACACATGCATATAAATTCATAGCAATAATTAACAGGAAATTCTACTCAGTCATAAGAGTGGGATTCTACTATTAACAAGACAATTTATTATTAACATAGCAAGAACATCACATCCAATCTAAAAGCATTCAATCATCATTCTTCTATATAAGATGTTTCTAATCTATGGATTCCTATAGTGTATGCATATGAAAACATTTACTGGCTTGGGTTTGAATCAAGGTAATGGCATGAAAAGAGAACTACTACTTGGTTTTGCCAATGAATCTGTAATAGTCTCTTTGAAGGGTATTAAACAAATAAGATACGATAACGAAATAGAAACTACTTGCGGAGTTCAAAGAATTCTTGAACAAGAAAAATAAACTAGTTTAAGAGAAACTTGCCTTTCTGAAAATTATTCCAAATATTAATGAAGATGATACGAAAGATCTGAAGGCAGCAATACGTGCAAACTACGTACATAGCAACCACATGCTAAACATGGAAATGGCAGCATGTGCAAACTACGTACCCAGCAATCACAGCAAGAGACACAGCAACAACAGCAAAAATGGTAGTAGCAACAGTAAAAGATGGCGGCAACGCGGCAACGACACAACAGCGAGGTCGACGACAGCACACAGTATGGGCAGTTGCATGAGGAAGAGACGGCAGCACGTACGACGGCAGTAACAAAAAACTTCGGCCCGCGGTGACTGCGAGTTGAGAAGATGGCAGGGCGACGAGGTGGAGCACAGGCGGTGAAGGAGAGGCGAGGAAGGGGCGACGAGGTTGGGTTTCGAACTCGAACAGGGGAAAGAAAGAGAGAGAGAGAGCAGCAGGGAAGATGAAAGGATTAATTAAGTTAGTTAATTAGGGTTAATGTTAATTAGTATTTATGAGGAATTTGGGACGTGGCTAACGAGTTTGGGTTAACGGGGTTGGGTTTAGGATTATAGGGTTTTAATATAAATAATTAAATAGGAATGGGATATTGGGTTAACGGGTTTAGAGTTGGGCTACCCACAAACAAAATCAATTGATCAAATAATAGAAGGATAAATTTGAAAAAAAACCTTGAACTATCCCCTTTATGCAGAAAACCTCACTGAACTTTTGTTTATGCAGAAAACCACACTTAAGTATGGTTGCAAAAAATCCACTCCGATGGTGTGAGCTTTCTGCTAAAGTTGAGTGAGGTGCATGATGTTTTCTAAACCAACTTGTAAAGATGAATGGGGTTATCTAATACAACAATAAAAGTTAGATGTGGTTTTTTGAAAATATACTTTAGGGTTTTTTTTGAAAACATACTTTAGGGGGTTTTCTGCGTAAAAAATAGTTCATTAAGGTTTTCTGCATAAAGGGGATAGTTCAAGGGGTTTTTTCAAATTTAGCCATAATAGAATGAAGTTTTGTGATTTACAAAAATAATCAATAATAAATATTAGTTAAATAATCAATTACTTCTAAAATATAATTTATGGGTTTTGAAAATAATTCAGTGAGCCGATGGATGCAATTGAGTTTAAGAGAACAAGGTTTATTTGAGTTTCAAAATAATGATTATGTATATATATATATATATATATAATGGATTAAAATAAAATAGGGTTTATGGTCTCACACTTCATCAATGGCCAAATAATAAAATTGTACTTTGTTTGGGCAAGAATATAAGTAATTGACCGAACAAGAAAATTAAAATTTTAGAATGCAGTAAAATTTTTTGTTAAAATACATTATCAAGAAAAAAAAATTAAGATTATAGAATGGAATATAATTCGGGTTAAAATCTATAATCATATGAAAATAGCTACAAATACAAATGATAATTAGGGTGGATTTAGATAAGAACTGAATATTAGATTGTACACAATTGGGTTCAAAGAATAGCAGAATTTATAGAAAATTCAAATACAAGAATACAGGAAAAATTTATATAGACGAAAACGGGGGTTACACCTGAGAGGGAGATTCGAATAAGAGATAAGGAATTCATAGTCGATCTAATGGATTCTTGTCAATCTCTTGTACTGTTTCTCAAACCTATAAATACCCACCCCACTCCTCAGTCAGAAGATAATTGGCAATTTCTCTCTCATACTCTCTTTCTCTTTCTGCTTCTGACTTGAGCGTCGGAAGGTCTGTCGCCGGGGCCACCCCCGGTGTTTCAGGCTTTTCCAGGTCCATCGGCCGCATCAGCAACCATCGGATCCAGATCACGGTGTTCAATCAACAATCCAGATCCAACCACATGAGCTTTAACCACTTTTCACGACAACGTTCAAAGGTCGGATTTTTAGTAGTTTTTATCAAATATTAACTCACTATCTGTTTGCTCCCACACCAAAATAAGCAGCAGCATATTGGAGTCGTCTGTGGGAAACTACACAAATCAAAATTACTACCATGCCACCATGACTAAGAGGCAGAGCAGTTTCAAGCCGTCGCACCAACTCCTTCTATGGAAGATTTGATTCCTCCTCAATAGCCGCCCGACAGCCTAGTCAAGCTCCTATCAACGGAGAGGCACCAGGGGGCTCTTGACAAAGATGTGATGAAAAGCACCCTCTGCACGACCGTATCTCATTCAATAATGCTTCAACCTATTCAATGGCCTAGTGAGGCCCCCAAGGATCTAGAGATCTCTGCCAAATCATCAGTGCCAGGAAACAAGGAACTGATCTACGAATCTTCTTGGACGAGAGGCATGCCCGAACTGAGGCCTCCCGCTCAGAACGTTAGGTAAACCGAAGAAGCAACTCTCCTAGGCAGAGATCAAGGCACTCCTCCTCTCACAGGGGGCATACTGCAATAAAAAGCCCGACTCATGAGAGTCGAAAGCTTCTTGAGCGGGACAAAGAGAAAGATGTCCCAGTCACTAAGGCCGAATAGGAAAAGTTCAAGCTCGACATCCTCTGAGCCATCCAAGGTAGTCAAGACCAGGGCCAGCCTCCAAAGAAGAATCTGGCGAATCAACTAGATCCAAGGGGAAGGGCGACCAAGTCCTTCACCGTATCCGAGAGATAGAATATTGTCTAGAACAGATGGAGATGAGAGGAACCGCTCCAGTAGGGCCTACTACCCCAGTTGACCTCCTTTCAGCAATACCATCCTCAATGCACCCATTCCAAAGGACTTTAAAGCTCCTCTAATCAAATCATACGATGGGTAATCAGACCCGACTGACCATATCGAGAGTTTCACGACCCTCATGTGTCGAACATTCCTTGCAATTTTGAAAAGGATCTGCAAGGGAATGGTACTCCCGCCTCACTCCACAGTCAATATTCTCGTTTGACCATCTCAAAGAGCTCTTCATAGCGCACTTCGTTACTAGTCGTAAATCTAAAAAAACAAGTGCTCCCTGTTGGAACTGAAGCAAAAGGATGGACAACTACTGAAAGACTTCGTCAAGCACTTCACAGCCGAAGCAATGTCCATCTCATCCCTTGACTCATAAGTGGCGGCTGCCGCTTTCCACCACAATGTCACTAACAAAGACCTGAAAGTCTCCCTCGCGAAGAAGCCACCCAAAAATTTTACTGAGCACCTAGAAAGGAGTGACAAATATATCAGAATTGAGGAAGCTCTTCATCTTTAAGGCAAGAATGACTCATCTTCCGGGAACAAACGGAAGAATACAAACTAGGAAGGACCCAAGAAATTTCATAAAGACGACGCCGGTCAACGTCGTCCTCCTCCAGCACCACGCTTCGACAAGTTCACTCCTCTCAACGTAAGTGTGTTTGCCATTCTCATGGCAGTTGGAAAAGACGGAATCATTCTCCCTCCACCCAAGATGTCCATAGCTAGCAAGAGAAGAGACAAAAATAAGTGGTGTGCATTTCAAAGAGATTATGAGCACACTACAGACAACTGCCGATCCCTCGACGAAGAACTTGAAGGCCTAATTTGCTGGGGTTATCTCTTTCAATTTGTCCAAAAAAAATAACAACTCTGAAACCCCTCTGGTACGGGGGCTAATAAGTGTCGAGAGAGGCCTTCCGAATTGCAAGACTCAGAACACATGACAATTCTCCACTCCATTCACAGAGGCATAATGGGGGGAGATTTCAACTCCTCCCGCAAAGCCTTTGTCAGGAAAATCAACTCAGTATATAACATCCCAACTGCCAAAAGCACTGAGGTCCCAATATCTTTCTCCGACAAGGACTTAGAAGGTGTCTGAACACCTTATTGCGATGCATTAGCAACCTTTGCATGGTGAATCATAAGGTACGTCACATCCTGATGGAAAATGGAAGCTCGACAAACATCCTTTTCATGAATGCTTTCAATGGTCTGAAGCCCTCTCGAGACTGACTCAATTCAGCCTGTTATACACTCAACGGATTCTCCGGTGTACCCGTTCAAATAGAAGGAATTGTTACACTTGATGTGATAGCAAAAAAATTTCCTGCTACTCGAACAGAAGTAGTGGACTTTATGGTAGTCGACGTCAAAGCTGCAAACAGCGTGCTATTTGGCCGTCTAGGCCTAGTGGCCTTCAATGCAGTTGCTTTCGCCTACCACATGAAAATGAAGTTCCCAACAATAGTAGTGTAGGCCAAGTTGTAGGGTGATAACAGGCAGCACGAGCATGCTACACTGCCACAATGGGGGGCTCGGTTTTTCCCCTCAACGCAACAGAGCTACCGCCAGAAAGCAGTCATAGTAACACCGAGTCCGTAAACGACTTCGAAGTACAACACTAGACAAACCTACCTAGAACTCCCAAACCTGCCAAATCATCTCCCACAAGGTCCAAGTTTGTCCTCATCAGAATACAACAACAAACTTGAAGACCCAGTCCGAAGCCATTCTGCTCATTCAACGGAAAGAAACAGCCCTTCCTAAACACAACGGTGAATATGAAGATCTCTCATTCTTTATGCAAAATGACGGGGGACTCGCTCCAAAACAGGCAAGCCCATGCAAGGTCTACCAAGTTGTTCGCCTAACGACTCATCAACTTAAAGACCCGGGGGGGGCAAGGAGTTATCAGCAAGGACTTGGAAACTAGAACACCTCTTGAACTTCGAAAAGGGTATTTAACGCCCACCTTCTCTACATATTTTCAATATTTTCGAAATAAGGGTCAGCCACTAGAGCAGTCGTTTAGTTTTATTTATCAATAAAGACGATTTTCCCAATCAAACACTGCATGTAATGAGTTCCAGCCACTAGAGTAGCCGCTTAGTTTTATTTTTTGCAAAATTCTTGTACAACTCTACGGATGCATACAATGAGTTAAATGTCAAGCCTGCTCCTAAAAACGACACCAAAAACTCATTAGAAGCTCTTTATAAGACGGATTCGGAGTCCATACACATGGCTCAAAGTTACTCTAGCAATTTACAATAGAGCAAGTTCAGAGTTTGCTTCGCCATTCGATCTGATCCTGCAATCTGTTAGCAGCTCGACGACAGGTTCGGAGTCCATACCCATGGCTCGAAGTTACTCTAAAGCAAGTCCGGAGTTCAACTCGCCATTCAATCTGCTCCTGCAACTTGTTAATACTTAAACTAACAAGTTCAGAATCCATACCCATGGCTCGGAGTTACTTTAACAACCTGCAATCAAGCACATTCAGAGTTCAACTCACTATTCGATTTGTTACTGAAACTAGTTAAAATTCCTTAAAGACATATTAGAGGTCTAAAATCGTGGATCATAGTGACTCCAATAAAACTTACAAAAGCAATACTTGGAGTTCAACTCACCACTCGATGTGACTCTCACAATTTGTTGGAGAACCCATACAGCAAGTTTGGAAAATAGTTCTCTCTCAGAGTTGCTCCTATAACTAGCTGAGTACAAGACGGATAATTTCTAAACTCTATCAAACGTTATGCCAGCACACCAACAATTGTTCGTTAGCTATACACAACAGATTTGAGGCCTTGTTATTTAGCTACAAAGAACTCATTTAAGGCTCATCAATCTCAACGATAAGTTGCACAATAAGGATCAAGCATATGAAAAGAATTCTCCAACCCACAGAACTATCACAAATCGATGCAGTCAGATCCAGCGTCACTACAAGTCTCATTACAACTGCAGAATTACAATGAGTCTATGTTTCATGCATAAGAATCGCTACCAAAAGTCTTGAAAACACTGTACAATAAACTGTCCTGCAAATCGTTCTTCCAGCTACACACTAGAGGGATGTTTCACCTAAGAGAAACAAACTTCTTCACAGGCTTGCTGCCAATTAACAACTCCCCAGGGCTGCCTCAACTATTGACGATAAAAGTTAGGACAGACTTACATAGGTGGGAAAACTCCAAGTCTTTCCTACCACCTTCACCTAAGAAAGCTTCAATTCTGCTCGGCACAACACGCTGTGCAAACAAAAAAGTCTTAATTTCGTCAAGCACGACATAGTGTGAACAAGTGCAAACTCGGCATACCGAGGATGTTAGTTGGTGTACACGTCTGCTTGTCAACACAAAGAATAACGGAATAACTTCACTTCGACATCAAGAAGACTCGAAATGAGCTCCACCAACAAATCGTTGACTCCAACAACGAGTTCAAAGCCTTGATCTCTGTACAGGCTCCATCGAAAACTCGTGGACACCAAACAACGAGTTCAACACCTTGATCTTCGCCCAGACTCCATCAACAACTCGTTGACTCCAAACAATGAGTTCATCGCCTTGATCTCCGCTCAAGCTCCATCAACAACTCGTTGACTCCAAATGTAACACCCCGAATTCCAAACAAGACTAAATTCGAAGTTCCACAGGATCTTTACACTTCTCTTCGTACATTTTTACAAGGAATCTAAAAACTTTATTACATCAAGTTACATTTAAACAGCGGAAGCAAATTTACATCAATTACATTAATGGAATAAAACAACACTTGAACAATTCTTTAAGCATCAACTCCTCCTTAGTCGTTTTCATTCACTTTGTCCTGCATGGAAACTGTGGGCTCGTCAGTTCATTCAACTGACGCAATGATATAATACATCAATTTCTCTTACTTAGAAAGCACACACTTGTCACAAAACAAAACTACAGGGACTATCCTATTGATGTCGTGCTGTGCGGTGCACTTAGTCTTTATTGCAGTTATTCATATTATATGTCACTAATACGCACTTGTTCGGATTCTATGCATCCCATACTACATAGGTCCGAGGGCAAGTCCTTAATCGTACTTTATCTTGTAGGATTCAATCCCTCGCCATGACTTAAACTACTATGGTAACTATAGTAAGTATCCTAGATTTTCTATGAGTTACGAGCCCATATCCAGATAGCCTGAAGGGGAATCCCAATCCAGATAGCTTGAAGGGGAATCCCATGCACTAACATGATGCATCATGCAGGAAGACTATGGATAATTCAACCTCCGTCATGGAACAATGGCGTAGTCACCAAACACCCCACAAGCGTCGCCACCGGGATGATAATTCCGGAGTACTGCTCACGCCATGACATGATGCATCAAGCAGGTTGTCTGTGAATCACTTACATACCGCCAATCCGATGGCCCTCATACTGGTATTTTTCTCTTACTTTCGTCACATCTCCACTATGTATCTAGATCTTAATTTATTTGAATCATGAATAAAATCAATCCCTTAGAGTTGGCACTTCCTCTATACCAGTCCTAACCATTAATTCAACAATCCGACCCAAACTTGTTCTTTTCTTTTCAATATCTCATCTCAAAAATATCTTTCAATGTCAGTATAAGGCTTAGCTGCCCTCTAGCTTTCAATTCCATTTCATGTTCATATCATTTGTGTATTCATATTCATAATACCTTTAACAATTCATCATGATATTTGATTTCACTTTCATGTACAATTACATGCATAGAATAAATTTCACTTGTCACATTCATAATTCATTCTTTCCACATAATTCTCTTATTCTCATTTTATCAATACTAAATCTAAAATTCACACTTTCGATTTTCCCATTATCAAAAATTTCTTTTCAAAACTCTTTTAAACAATACATTTTTTTTCTTTATCTAAAGACATTTAAAACTTGAAAAATCAAATAGTCAGGGCAGTCGACTGTTAAGGCATAATCGGTCGACTGTTCTGCGAAGATTTAAACTTGAAAATTAAATAGTCAGGACAGTCGACTATTAAGGCATAGTCAGTCAACTGTTCTGCGAGGATTTAAACTCAAAAAGTAAATAGTCAGGACAGTCGACTGTTAAGGCATAGTCGGTCAACTGTTCTGCGAAGATTTAAAACTCGAAAATTAAATAGTCAGGACAGTCGACTGTTAAAGCATAGTCGGTCGACTGTTCTGGGAAGATTTAAACAAGAAAATTAAATAGTCAGGACAGTTGACAGTTAACATATAGTCGGTCGACTGTTCTGCGAGGATTTAAACTCGAAAACCAAATAGTCAGGACAATCGACTGTTAACGCATATTCGGTCGACTGTTCTGCGAGGATTTAAACTCGAAAAACTAAATAGTCAGGACAATCGACTGTTAACGCATATTCGGTCGACTGTTTTGCGACTAAAATCTGAAATTTGGAATTTATACAGTAACTTAAGATTTTTTTAAAAAAAACCATTTAACTCTCATTTTTCATATAAAAGACTATCCTTTTATTTGTACGAAAATGGTCACAAAAGCTTTATGTCCTCTTAATTTGTCTCTTTTCAAAGAGAAAATTCTAATTTGATAGTTCTCAAATAGATTACTCTTTATTAAACTAATAATTTGGGAATTTTTGTATCAATCTTACTAACAACAAAACATGTATGATTTGTTAATCAATCTACTTTCATAGTATGAAGACTTCTCATAGTTCACATCTTATAAACAACACATTTCTTCATATTGCATTTTTTTTCACATACACGAACATTTCAACACAGAGATTCATATTTTCTTAATTAACAAACAAGTATATTATCAAGTTATCACAACAATATTTCTATTCACATCATTCAATCAATTTTACTACTTATTTCACGTAATTCCACATGGGTTCATTTTCTCCTTAAACATGGTACTAACATAAAGTAATAATTCCTTTTCTTGTTTATCCTAACATGATCACAAACATAAACCTGGCATGGTAACTAGTTAGAAGTTGGAGAAAATTGCCCACCTCTAATGGAGAGAAAACAAACAAGAACTCCTAAGGATCTCCTAGAATGAACAAGGGAAGCCTTCTCCTCCTAGTTCGAGCCGCCATTTGACTTCTCCTCCTTGCTTGTATGGAACCCGAGCCCTTTCCCTTGCTTTTTGAAATATGCCGGCCACCTCCTAGGACGAGCACACACACCAACTAGCACTCAATCTTTTAACTCACAACACTCCTAATCTTTTTCTCACAATTTTGTCTTTCTTTCTTTCTTTTTCAATTCTTTTTCAAGTGTAAATGTGAGTGAGTGAGGGGGGTGTTTATACTAATTTGGAGTGCAGATGGAAGGTTAGGACTAATCCAACTAGTTAAGGATCAAAGGCCAAGATGAATTAGGGAGTTGTAGCAACTACCCACGATGGAGAAACCACCTCCCCACATCGCCCATTTCTCCCTCTTTCTTTGCACAATCTGGCCTATCCCATAGGTGCACTTGCACGTGCTAGTGCAATGCACATGCCAACTAGTACCCCCTACAAAAATTTGTTCATGTGTTTTAATTAATTGTTTACTAAATTGGTCTATACTACAAGTTAGGCTAATTAAAAGATGAATTAAATTAAACAGGCTCACTAATGGGCCAAATGACCATGGGCTCTAGTAAATTAATTAATTAATTAATTATAGTGGGCTAGAAAGAGATAATTTGGCCTAGGATTTAATTAGGCTTTTTAAAATAGGCTTTTTAGAAAATAAAGAGAATAATTACTTGTTCATGCTATAAGGAAATATTTTTCTAGAAAAAAATGCATATGAAATTATACGTGCAAAACACGTAAAACACAAACTCTTATAAATAAAATTCAGGATGTTACAACACTCCCTCCTTAGAATAGTTCCGTCCTCGGAACTATATTTAAAGAGTGAAAAAAACGGGAATACAACAAAGAGATAAGAAGAGAAAAAGAAAACAAAAGATACAAATCAAACAAAGAGCTCAGGATGATCTTTCATCATCTTCTCCTCAGATTCCCAAGTAGCTTCTTCAACCAAATGGTTTCTCTAGACTACTTTGACCAACGGTATCGTCTTGTTCCTCAAGACTTTCTCCCAACGATCGACAATCTCAACCGGAAGCTCAATGTAACCCAGATCCAACAACAAACCCTTCGGCACTTCGGGCAAATGGTGACTCGGATCTGGAATGTAACCTCTCAGCATAGACACATTGAAGACATTGTGCACCTGAGACAACTCTTCCGGCAACTCCAACCAGTAAGCAGTTTTCCCAATCCGCTTCAATATATTGTACGGGCCTATGAACCTTGGGGTTGACTTCCCACCTCTGCCGAAGCAAATCACACCCTTGCTAGGTGAAACCTTCAGAAAGAAAAAGTCACCAACCTCAAACTCGAGGTCCCTCCTTCAGTTGTCTACATAGCTCTTCTGCCTACTCTGAGCATCCACCAACCTCTTCCTGATCAGATCGATCTTTTCAGAGGTCTGCTGCACAATCTCAGGCCCAAACATCTGCCATTCCCCAATTTCGAACCAACAATTAGGTGTTCTGCACTTCCTGCCATATGGAGCTTCGTACGGCGCCATCCCAATACTAATCTGAAGACTATTATTGTAAGCAAACTCCACCAGAGCTAGATGCCTTTTCCAACTGCCTCCAAAAGCTAGAACACAACACCGAAGCATATCCTCAAGAATATGGTTGACTCTCTCGGTCTGCCCATTGGTCTGAGGATGAAAGCAGTGCTAAAATCTATCTTGGTACCCAGAGCTGTTTGAAGGCTCCTCTAGAAATGCAAAGTAAACTGTGCATCTCGATCAGACACAATGGTTAACGGAACACCATGAAGCCTGACGATCTCCCCAACATACAGCTCGGCCAACTTGTCCATCGACGAAGTGAGTTTCATTGCCAAGAAGTCAGCGGACTTGGTTAGTCGATCGACTATGACCCAAATCGCATCATTGCCCTTTGAACTCTTGGGCAAACCTGTGATGAAATTCATACTGATGTTATCACACTTCCATTTCGGAATAGGTAACGGTTGCAATAGACCTCCGGGCTTCTGATTCTCGGCTTTGACCTGTTGACAGATCTTACACTTCGCCAAAAACTCGGCCACATCCCACTTCAAACCTAACCACTAGAAATATTGCTTGATATCCTTATACATCTTGGTACTCTCAGGATGTACAGACAAAAGAGTAACATGTGCCTCTTGAAGGATACTCTCCCACAATTCTGCTTGATCCAGAACACATAGTCTCTCTCCAAACCACAACACTTCATCCCTCATCTGAAACTCTGACAACTTGCTAGCACCAACCTGCTCCTTGCTCCTTCATCTTCTAAATCTCTACATCTTCCTTCTGACTTGAGATAATCCTTTCATTTAGCATTGGTTGGAGCCTCAACTGAGCTAAAGATGATCCCAAGCCTTGCAGAATGACTTCAATACCAGCCCGATCCAACTCATCTGCAAGTTACCTCTGAGTTGTAATCAAACTAGCCAGACTGCTCTTACAGCTAAGTGCATCACCAACAACATTAGCCTTCCCAGGATGGTACTTAATCACTGGATGAATGTCTTCAAGTACTTCCAGCCATCTCCGTTGCCTCAGATTCAGGTCTTTTTGCTGATAGATTTATTTCAATCTTTTGTTGTCCGTGTACATGTTCAGCTTCTCACCATACACGTAATGTCTCCATTGATTTAAGGAGAAGATAATCGTAGCCAACTCTAGATCATGAGTCGGATAATTCTTCTCATGCGGTCTTAGTTGCCTAGACTCATAAGCGATCACTTTCCCTTCTTGCATTAAGACACAACCAAGCCCACAATGTGAAGCATTGTTGTAGATATCATACTCAACACCAGCTCTAAGCAAAGCTAAAATGGGAGCAGTAGTCAGCTTCTCTTTCAACTCCTGAAAGCTTGCCTCGCACTGCTCAGTCCACTTGAAGTTCACATTCTTCTTAGTCAGACCAGTGAGCGGCACGGCTATCTAAGCATAGCCCTGAATGAACCTCTTATAGTATCCAGTTAGCCCACGGAAACTCTTGATTTCCTTCACTGTAGTAGGCCTTGCCCAATCCTTCACCGCCTCTATCTTCTGTGGATCAGTTGCCACTCCCTCCTTAGAAAGAATGTGACCCAGGAATGCCACTTTAGATTTCCAGAAATCGCACTTGGACAACTTGGCATACAACTCATGCTCCTACAGCTTCTTTAAAACTGTCGCCAGATGCTCTGTGTGCTCCTTCTCCGACTTGGAGTACACAAGGATATCGTCAATAAATACCACGACGAAAGAATCAATAAACGGCCTCAGAACTCTGTTCATCATATCCATGAAGATTGCAGATGCATTCGTCACTCCAAACGGCATAGCTAAGAATTTGTAATGCCCGTGTCGAGTTCTGAACACAGTCTTATGCACATCTTCAGCTTTCACTCGAACTTGATGGTATCCTGATCGAAGATCTTTTTTGGCGAAAACAGCTGCTCCTTATAGACGATCAAATAGGTCATCAATTCGGGGAATAGGATACTTGTTCTGAACAGTGACCTTATTCACCTCTCGGTAATCGATGCACATCCTCATCGAACCATCCTTTTTCTTTACCAACAGCACCGGCGCTCCCCAAGGCGATGCACTCGGTTGAATAAAGCATTTCTCCAACAGTTCCTCAATCTGCAGTTTGATCTCATCCTACTCCACAGGCACCATCCTATACGGTGCCTTAGAAATGGCACTACAAGACGAACAGGCTTTACCGGCATTTTTTTGCACATTTACCAGTATTTATAAACCCCGCTGTAGATACCACCGGCATTTTATAAATCGCCGGTGCAAGTGTCACTGAATCGTGTGTCACTGTAGGTTAGGGACATTCACCGGTATTTTTTATGCCCGCCAGTGTAGGTTAAAATTACACCGGCGGCCGTAAAAATGCCGGGGAATGTGTGGTTTCGTTTGGAAGTGATGTTTTCGGCCATCATCTACACCGACGTTTTTAAAACACCGGTGTAGACCGCCAGATTTTTGCTAAAAGCTACACCGGCGCTCGTAAAAACACCGATGTAGCTATATATTTTTTTTTTAAAAAAAATTAAAAAAAAAAAAAACTTCAACACTCTACTAATCAAAACCAATTACAAAACTAAAAGAGACCCGTTATAATATATATGAATGAAGCATAATAGTATAATATCATCAAATTGTAATCTCATAAACATAATAATGTGATCTCACCACATTCATAACCAAAATATAGAGTTCAAAATATTGAGTTACAAAGAGTGAAAAGGATTATTTTCACTGTCAAGATACTAACTGAGATGAAACTTATACTTTTATAATACTCATGAGATAACTGTCAATTGAAACCACAACATAAGTTCAAACAGGATTATTTCATCACTAGTCACTCCTCTGTAAATCATAGTATGCAACTTCAGTTACATAATCCATCTCATCATCACTTAAAACCAATGAGAAGGAACAATCTCATTTTCAAACCCAAGCAACAAGCATGAACATTATCTTAGAAACTGATACTCATCTAGACATCATGATATAATTGTATATAAAGTTTAGATAAAAAAATTTCCATCACTAGTCACTCCTATATAAAAAAATCATAGTGTGCAACTTCAGATACATTATCCATCTCATCTCATCTCCATTTCTAGGTGGACACTAAGTGGAAAAAAGAAGCTTTGAAACAAAATTAGATACCACCACAAGAGTTAATAGCATCAAGTGCTACCCCTTCAAATCAATCCGAAGAAATAAATAAATGACTCAATTATGGGGGCACACTCAAATCAATCCGAAGCTCTGCATGAATTACAAAGCAGGCTCAGGCTCAAAATAGAGCAAAAAACTCCGCAAATTTAACTGGAAACAGCGTTAAGAAATATGCAGTACTTTACTGGGCATTAGTTAAATGTAATTACATCCAAATTGTATAATTATGTAATAAGTTGATGTTGGGTGTCTCAGAAAACTTCTCACAACTGCCAACATACTAGTCCAATAAGCACTTTAGAACCCATCCTTCATATTGAAAAAACAAAACATCATCATAAAGCAAAGGAAGATGGAAAAATGAATCCACAAACTTTGAGGATAATAAAAGGCAATACAGTATAGCTTAAGAACGGCTACGGGTATATATTGAAAATGGAAAAAAAAAATTGTGTATTACCTTTAACCAGTTGTGGTCTCCACAACTCACATTAAAGGATGGCAAGATGAGAAACATTTCAAAAGGATGAAAATGCATATGAGTAAAATACAAAACAGTGAGAATAAACATGAAGGGTAAGTATCCAAAAAAAAAATCAAGGAAAACAGAAAGCCTTCTGCATTTTTTGTTTATGTTGACAATTCCTCACCATAGGACTTCTGAACATTCATAAATTAATCAGTCAATGTCCAAATGATTATCTAATACCCTCCTTGTTCATTCCTTGGGAACCATCTACCAAGCACTATTGTGGAAATTCTACTAGAGCCTCAGTTTAGCACCAGAAAAACATACGAGATTGGTTTCATATAACATCACATATTCTCTCTACAAAAATAAAACAAAAACATCATGTATTCATAAATTCTTTCAACTATTCGCCAACTAGATTATGCATAATAGAGTAAGAAATAGCCTTCATGGAGTGAAATGGCAAAAGAAGGTATATGTTATTCTAGATTAGCACATTGATCTGGAGTCCTATGCTCAGTGCCACGTTTATTGACAGTGTTACTAAATTTTCGTCGACTATGATGCAGCTACATTCTCACATTATATAAATAGCACTCTACTTCTAAAATGCAAGCATGTCAGCAAGACTATAAAAGGGGGAAATCAATTTCTACTAGCAATTTAAAGAGAGAAATAGGAGCAAACAGCATCAAGAAACAATGGCAGCTGTCCTTATCTAACAATTGTGAAAAAACAATTGTAGCTCATCCATACCTTGTAAGGTTAAAAAATAAAATCAAAATATGTATTAGTTATCTATAATTTTCAATATATTATGAGCAGCTGTAATATTAAACCAAGATGCCTCTATATTTTAAAGCATAGTTGATATATGTTGCTTATGCATACACCATAGACAAGGAGATATGATCCACAGAAAAATCGCATAGTCTACTACTCTAAGGTCATATTTTGATCCATAGGACAAATGCACCATCCATGATCTATATTACGCAATTCGGATTGTGATTCAACAGATGGTTTGCAAATTCAGCAATACTGAACAAACAAGTTATTCATATAATACCACATACTAATTAAAACAAATGCCAAAAATCAAGATAAGATGGATGACAAGGCTTAACCATAGACAACGATCCTGAAAAAGCTTGATAAGGCTTGATAAGGCTTAACCATAGACAACTAAACTGAAATTAACATTTCAAAAGAAACTTCACAACCTTCACTCTAATCACCAAATAAACAAAACCACCAAAATCAACTCCAAAATCAAACTAATAACTAATTTCAAACTAATAGCTAATTTAACTAAAATCTTACCTTTCTTCGCCAGCCTCGACCGGTTTCCCCCATAGCGAGAGAAGAAACCCTAACCCTACGACGAAGGAGAAGGTAAATGACAACGGCGGAGGACGGGGCGGCGATGGGGGAAGGGGCGACGGCGGAGGACGGGGCGGCGATAGGGGAAGGTTCGACGGTAAAGTAGGGGGGCGGCGATGGGATGGGGGTTTTCGATTGGGGAGGAGGGAGATGGAGAGAGAGCGGGAAAAATTAGGGGAAGGGGAGGGGAAATAAAGGGAAATGAGATCGATAGAATCGTTCTCTTATCCTTCACATTCACCGGCGTTTTAACTCTAAAACGCCGGTGTATACGTACATACACCGACGTTTTTCACATACGCCGGTGTACAGCTGTAATTTTTTCCCCTACCAGATTATCTGTTCTCTACAGCGGCGTTTCTACCAAAATGCCGAAGTAGAAATGCCGGTGTAGAACTATTTTCTTGTAGTGTGGGTGCCCTCTCTGGCTGAATAGTGATGCTGAACTCTACATCACAATGTGGGGGTAACCCAGGCAAATCTTCCAAAAATGCAGTCAGATAGTTCCGAACCACCGAAATTTGTTGCACCTCTACAGGAAACTCCTTCTTGCTGATAGCTGCCACTAGCCCCAAACATCTCTTCTTCCCTTGGAAAGTGACCTCAGGACCACCTGGGACCTTCACTGTTACTTCCTTGGTCTTGCACTTGATGCTTGTACTGTACACCGACATCCAATCAATGCTAATGATAACATCGACTCCCAAGACATTCAGCTCGATCAGATCAATCCCGAAAATTTTGTCCCCAATCTCGATCTCGCAGTCCACATAGTACCGATCAGTGGTTAAAGTCTCTCCTAACGGAGTAGCTACTGCTAAGACCTTGCCTGGAAAAACTTTCGGTTCAACTCCCAAAACTTTAGCATATTTAGGAGATACAAAAGTATGAGAGGATCTAGTATCGAACAAAACAACAACTTTCTTTCCATTCAAATGAAGTTCTCCTGTTACATAACACACACTCGTTACATAACAGTTTACTAAATAAAGCGGGAAAAGAGAACAACAGAAAAAACTTCTAAACATCCTCCCTCGTACCAATGATGACGTGATCCACTTCATCAGCGTCAGCTTCAGTCAAGGCAAATACTCGCCCCTGCTAGTACGACTTCTTTCCGACCTACTGAGTAGGTCCCTTACGGACGACATCTTGCAGCTTAGGGCACTGGGATCGGTAATGACCTGTCTGTCCACAATTGTAACAAGTCACCACAGGAGGTCTCACCCATACATTCCCGGGTCTCCAAGCCACATTGACAGCGTTCACCCCAGTCGGTTTGAACCTTTGGGCCGGCGGCTATCCTCTGACATTTTCAGCAACTGCGGGCCTCTTCCCTATGTTCCAGTTGTTCCTTCCGATTCTGAACAGCATGGAACTGTTCCATATCCGCCTCAGTGGCTGCAGCGCGCTTGACCAACTTGTCAAACCTCCTGATACTGAGGGGTATCATCCGAGATCTCATACTTGGCCTCAAACCATGCTCGAATTTTCCAGCCTTCTTTGCCTCGTCCATCACCAATTCGGGTGCATACCTTGAGAGTTGAGTGAACCTTGTCTCATACTCCCTAACCGACATGCCGCCCTGTAACACCCCGGATTGTATGATGCTTGTATATATGTGTATGTATGTATATTGTACGTATGCATGCACTTGATTGTAGTATTATAGGTTGATTTTGCTATTATGGTGAGTGGTTAGGGTTACGGGACGGTTTATGGGAGGATTGCATTCTAAAAGATGCACAAGAACGAGTAGGATCGATACTAGTATAAATGCTAGTTTTCGGCATGACGCATATGCAAATATAACACTGTATGATACTACAGTGGATATATATTGCGTGCGCTCGATAAATCTCTCGTCTCGCACTTATAGGAACCCATTTAAGCTTAAGATGGGCAGCTAACACAACAAACACCAAACCATGGGCTAGAAGCCATAGTTTGATCCAAAACCACCTACAACCTACCCTACCCCCCCCCCCCCCCCCCCCGCTCAAACCGGCCATACCCCCCCCTCCCTTCTCCTTCATTTCTCCACTCTTTCCCACCTCTTTGCTCTGGAAATTTCCGAAACCCCTTCAAGAGAAAATAGGAGAGAAAGAAGAGAGAGTGAAGAAGAAGACTCAAGGAAGGATTTTTCAAGGAAGGAAGCTTGAGAAGATCAATTCTTCTACAACAACCAAGGATGGGGAGTTTCTCTAAACCTTCATTTATTATCTTTTAATTGATTTTGCTTGCATGTATGTATGATAGGATGTGCTAGGATGATCATCTAAGAGTTGAAAGTTGAAATCAGAACTGAAACTAGAAAACTGATTCAGAATGCTGTTTTGTTGATTTTTCCGAGAGGAAACGAAAAGGAATTAGACCATGAAAATTTCATAGATTGTTCATATATATGTGTAGATAGTTCATAATTTGTTTCAGATTTTTTTCTGGGGTCATTTGATATTTTAATAAAATCGAATGGTAGAACTGTGTCATAAGGCAGATTCAGCCAATTGATAAACAGAATGACTGATGTTGTAGGAATTTTCATTATTTATTGGAGTATGTTCTTGATCTGAAACTTTTACCCTATATGTAATATCCTGATTTTTCAATTAATGAAAAATTATTTATTTTGCACGTAGTGTGCACGTGCAATATTTTGGGTTGAATTATTTTTATAATGATGTGTATAAATATTTAATTATGTGTTCTCAATTATTTTGTACAAAAAGCCTTTCTTTAAAGCCTTATTTTAATTTAATGAAAAAGCATTTTCTTAAAAAGCCCAAAAAATGTATTTTATTTTTTATTCTTAATAAACTATTTTTGGCCCAAAAAGAAAGCCCATGAATTAATCTCTTTTAATTAAACTTGTCATGTAGAAGACCTTTTTTTTAACTAATTTATTTTTATACAAAATTAAAATATATAAATTTTTGGCCTAGTTGCATGCACGTGCACTACACGTACACGTGCAATGCACACTCTCTATTGGTGGCCGGTTGGCACATTTCTTTGGAGGGAATTTTGAAAATTAGCATGGTGATCATGGAGGTAGTTTCTTGGTTGTGGGTAGTTTTTCTAACTCCTACTTTGATCTAGGCCCTTCATTCTACAACCAACCACTCAATCTTGGCCCTCCATCTCACCCATTCTCTAGTATAAATACCCCCCCCCCCTCTCATGGCTATTTTCATATGCAAATTATATTTCCAAGCCATAGTATTATTGTAGTAATAGTGTGAGTTATAAAAGATAGAGAGTTTGTGTGGGTTTTGCTTGCTTGGAGTGGCCGGCTATCACATAGGGGAGCATTCGGTTTGTGCTGGGAGGCTTGGAGCTTGTGCGCGCTTTTGGCTAGGAGGTGGTGCTTTCATTTGCAAGGCTTGTGTTGTTTAGTTCTCTCCATTCAAGGTGGGTAAAACTTTCATATTTCTAATGTAGGAATCTATGCTAGTTTTAATTACCAACACTATGCATGAAAAATACTAATAAGAACACACTTAAATTGAAAAGTTAGTGTGTGAAATGATGTGATTAACTTGTGTGAAATTCTAGCATGAAATTAAATTGTATGTAGAATTCTCCATGATTACTAGTTTGAATGAATGATGGTGGAATATTGCTAGCATAATGCATGAAAATTTCCAATTAGATCGCTTGTAAATTGTATGGTTGAAGCATGAAATTGATTAAGAAAATGGCACACTTTAATTTGAAAAGAGGGATTTCTTGAATGATTGAGTTGTAATTATGTTAATTAATGAGTAATAGTACACGTTGTGGCGTAGATGAACTAATGAAATTATTTTGTTGTCATTAAAGAAGAACCACTCAAAAATTAGTAGTTTTTGAGTTTACCTATTCATATGCTAAATAAACCTTTATGTTGATATGGGGATGGATAAATCCAAAAATGTATGTGTTGTGAATAAAATTTATAGCAGTGAATTATCATAAGAAATTTGTGAATAAAAAGGGATTAGAAGACTAATTGATTATTCAATGTCGAAAATAAAAGATATGGTAGTCTTAATGAACAATTTATCAAATTGTGTGGAAAAATTATGTTTTTAGTACAAAAAATTATTTTATACTTGCTGTTATGAAGATCAGGTAAAGGAGATTTAATCTGGAATTTTCCAGTAGTTTTTATAAAGGCAATATGAAATTAGTTAATTTTGAACATCGAGTTGTTCTTTTAAACAGTACGAATATGAAACATATGGGTTTTATTTGGGTAGTGTGACAACCCGAGCTACTAGCTCAGGCGGTCACTGACCGCGGTTGGCTTCTCTGGAGCGAGCGGTTCGAACCCTGTGTTCACAACAATTTTTCCACCATTTGAGAATATATATATCACTACGACCCGAAAGCACATATACTAAATTCGCCCCCTTCATATCGCTAGCACGGTTCGGCCATGTGGTAAAAAATATTTTTTGGGAGTTTTAGATGTCCAAAAATTATGAAAAAAATATGGTAATTCTCATAAAAATATAAGGAATTTTATAGGAATGATTTGGGTATTATTTGAATAAATTTAACTATGGTTTGGAGTCAAAATGCATATATAGACATATGGTTCTATGTGGATGATTAATATGAAACTATAACTTGAAAGAACAAGTGAATTGGAACATTAAGTATTAACTTGGCAAAAAGAAATGTGGTTTGTGACATGATGCAATTATTTCCTCACAATATGTGAAGTGTGTATATTATTTGGTAAGGAGAAACTATCATGATGTGACAATTGATAAGTATATGCTATTTTGTGCAATGATGGACTAGTGAACAAAGTGAAATCATGAATTGAAAGAGAATATACATATGAGTATGAGAACTCGATATGGAAATTGTATAAATTGAAGATTGTGAAATGAAATTTGAAATAGAGTAGCTAAGTCTCCCCGGCATCGAGAAATGAAATAAAGTGAAATTAGACCAAGGTTGGTCAAGATGAAATGAATGAATCAGTCCGGTTGATGGAGAGGCTAACTCTAGAGATTAATTTTGTTCATGATTTTTAATAAAATTAAGGACTAGTGCATAGTGAAGATGTGATGAAAGTAAGAGAAAAACATTGAGTATGAGGGCCCTGGGTAGCGGCGAGAGCGTATCCCAGGAATTTCCATGACGAGTCTGGGTGAGGATACTGTTCCAGAGTACCGTCCCAGTGGCGACGCTCGTGGGATGTTTGAAGACTACGGGTGGTGTCATGTTTATGGTGAGAGCGTATCCCAGGAATTCCCATGATGCGTCTGGGTGAGGATACTACTCCAGAGTGCCTAGACATGAGTTCGTAGGTCAGATAACATCTAGGATACTTACCGTAATTACAGTAGTAGATTAAATCATAACGGGGGATTGAACCCTATAAAGATGAAGAACGAATAAGGGCTTGCCCTCGGACCTATGTAGTATGGGATGCATAGAATCCGAACAAGTGCGCATTAGTGCCATGTAACATAAATAAATGCATTAAGGACTAAGTGCACAATCACAACACGACATCAATAGGGTAGTCCCTTTAGTTTGAATGTGACGAGTTTGTGTTTGTTAAATATGAAAAGTTGAGTTATACTATTTCCGGCATAGAGAGGATGGCCGTGTATAATGTTCGTCGGTTGAATAAACTGACGTACCCACAGTCTTATATGCAGGTAAATGTCATGTTAAAGATTAAAAGAGGATTGGATGCTTAAAGATTATATCATGCTGTTGTACTTGTATTCAATTGTTGTATTTTACTTCCGCTGTGCAAAAGAAAGATGTAATCATGATGTAAACTTTGATGTATGATGAAAAGTTTTAATTTCCCTGTAAAATTGTACTAAAGGAAGTGAAAAGATCCTGTAGAACATCTCGAATTCAGTGTATTTTGGATTCGGGGCGTTACACTATATTCCGACATGCATCTAGATTCTATAAAAAATCAAGAAATTATTTGGATGAGTTCATAGGCTTGAGAAAAATCGAGCTTTAATTAGTAGCTGAAGATGAACTAAAGAACTTGATGGTTTCTGTGCTAAATTGAGATAGAGAGAACTCACTGTATACTTGGGTTTTTGACATGAGATCTTTTGCATATTGTTTAGTATGATCTCTAGTTTCATCACCATAAATTTTGTGTCATTTGGACAAGTACGGAATTTAATATGATTTTATGAGTATGTGCTATGCTGGTTTCAGCCAGTTTAGATACCCTGTAGAGATTGGGCATTTGAGACTCATTAAGAGCACATTTTGAGAACCTGATTCATTAGAGATTTGTAGTAGAAACCTAGATCTTTCCAACAAGACCAATTTGAGGCAATTCTAGTGAAGGGTTGAATTACTGTGATTTTTGTAATACTGGACAGAGACCTAGAGTGGATCAGAGTGCTCTGATTTAGAGAGACCCATGGTGTCATTTAGTGCATTGGTGAGAGATGAGTGGGTTAGGGTGATTTATCGGTATAATTTAGACTCATGAATAACTAGAGAGCTTTTGAGGACACCCACACCCTTCTATAGAAATTGGATTTGTGACGTTCTGATTAACAAGTAGTATTTAGTGCTACCGGTAAGGTGCAGCCCGTGTACAGGAAGCACGCAAGCTGAAGCTTGAGAGGCTATTTTGAGGACCTAAATGTTTGAATTTGAGTCCATGATCAACTAGGAAGTTGTAGCCTAGGATCTTACCTTTTCGGATTGGGCTCGTACACTCCAATCGAAGTTGTATCAAGGAAGTTATGACCATTCTAAGTTTCAGGTAGAAACCCGTAGATTGCCTAGTCCTTGGTTTGACTAGGTATTGTGAGGACATTGTTCCGTGTGAATTATCAAAGTTGATGACTCTTGTCTAGGGATGGTTGATATCTGTTATTGAGGTTGTTGACTCCCAGAGTGGGATGTGTGACTCGAGTTAGTCACTAGGGTAAGGGATACCCTGCACCTGTCAACCCTACATTATAAACTTCTGCCGAAGCGTAGCATCCGAGCCGTACCATTGTTATAGGTTCACAAGGGTGAACATACATTCACAGCCGGGGCAGCGGCAAATGTAGACCAAAATACTGGACAATTCCAAGCCGGGGAAGTGGCAAACCGGACCGGTATCGCCAGGGCCAGAGGTTGATAGGCAAATATGGAAGCAGTCTTATCTTTACCCAAAGAAATTAGAGTAAGGCAGGGGTTAGAATGGCATATTAAGGGGTTGGAAAATTGCATTAGTCCTAGTAAACCATAGTCGGTATTGTACCTTCCAGTCGTAGGGATACATTTTCGGTACTCATGGATTGAGTCATCGGCTCGTATCTCGATCTGTTAATTCCCAAAGCTTTGTCGGAGTAAGGTACGGGAGGCCAGGAGGATTTGACCTTCCGAGGTGCTCACGTCCCTATGCACGGGGGTTTTGTGTTTTGGTATATATAAGTTCATAACCCGATCAGGGGTGAACACGCATGCATCAGTCCAGGGGTGGACATGGGGAATCAATCGGTCGGGTGACCGGATTCAACGCAACTTTCTGAGAAGGTTCGTACGCGGGTACCAACTGGCGGTGACTACTTGGGCACTGCAGGGGCGGAACTAGACCGACCTACTGCAACCTCCTTAGGCGACGGACAATCTATTTGGAACTGGTTGAGTACAAGAGTAGGATGGATGGCGAGAGTTCGAATCCCTAAATTGTAGAGAAAGACGGCTAGATTTTGGGGCGTATGTAGTATGGGATGCATTCGTGCTCCAAAGTCTTGCTTGCCTTAGAGTCAGGCATGTGAGTTTGTTGCATCTAGTCATAGGGCCATGGCATAATACTGCACTAGAACCCGAATCCACTAAACCCTTGTTTTGCCACAACACTTTTTTATTTTGCATAAATTATTGGTTGTGTTTGAATTTTAGAGGATTGCTGTTATCACCAGCTTTGCATCAGTCGAAGTACTGACGTTCCCCACCTTTTAGGTATCGGTTCTACCTTCCGAGCAGGTGCAGAGATATCAGAGTCGCGCAGCAGAAGCCTGAAGACGAGGAGCAAGTCCCAGGGGAGCCGATGGACCACTCAGCGAAGTTCAGCAGTAATCAGTCGAATACCATTCCAGGAGGCAGCTGATAACTTTACAAGTGGAGTCTGTAAATATTTGTAATAAGTGTAATGAGCAGATGTAATTTGTACTCCTTATCCAAGAACAAGTTATCGGTTGTAATCAATGATGTAATGACTTATTTGGCAATCAAAAGTTTTTAAATTTCCATGTTATTACTGTGTTGAGATGCATTTGAAGGTAAAGATTCTGGTGAGTGTCACGGATGTCCGGTAACGGGGATCCGGGGCGCTACACGCCCTGCTGCAGCACTAGAAATTCCATGGCCTTCTTCTCCTGGACGTCTAATGGAAAATAATGACTGCGGAACTCCTCCAAGAATTCCTCCCAGCCAAGAACAATACCTCCCATTGTTCGCTTCATCGACTGCCACCACATAGCCGCATCCTTCTCGAACTACAGTGCAGCCAACTTCACATTGCTGCACTCCGGAGTCTCTAAGACTTCGAAGATGGTCTCGATCTGTCGGATCCAGTTGTCAGCCCCCTCAAACACGGGAGGTTTCATCCTTTTGAATGATTCTACGAGTTTGATTGCTTCGGGTACTGGATTCACAGGCATCCTCCCCTGGTTCTGATTCATGACAACGGCATTGAGTGTCTAATAGACCCTCGCTAACTTCGTTTGCAAGTCCATCCCTTCTCTGCTTCTAGCACTTCGTCTAGCCATATTCTGATGCAAAAGATCTATTAAATTCGAAGTAGAAGACATGAATTTAAATCAACTCTTCATTTCATTGAATTCCAAACTTTATACATTCGAATTTAAAACATTTTCTGACATCAAATGAAAACAGTAAGAAGATACAACATTCTAGTTTCTACGGTTCCTCTTGGCTTCTCGAAGCTCTTCCTGTAGTTCTGCCACTTCTTCCTTCGGTACATCGTACATATTTTTTCTCTTCTCAAGTTTCCAAACACGATGACTGAGAGTTGCAATGCTCTCCTTGCACTTCGCATATTATGCCTGCAGCAGCTCTGCTCTCTCCCTTTGAGTCTCTACCTGCCTCTGAAGAGACATAATGAGGCTACTCGGAACTGGTTCTTCCACGTCGGAGGAATCATCAGATGAATCCGGAGGTGGAGTGATCTCTCGGGACTCAGGCCATTCCTCCTCGAATTCTTCGGGATCTTCTTCGTCTGAATCAGCTTGCCTGGGATAGTAGTCCTCCTCGACTATGTGCCAATCATCACCTCCAGCTGCGTCGAAGTGGTCCGCCATCTTAGAGAAAGGAGAAGAAGAAGCATAAATCATAGATCAACACAAATGTAAGTAACTTACATTTAAATCTCTAGACTCAATACACACTCTAATGTCCACTCTAGGGTGTCGTTCCTTATAAATTTGTACTACTTGGAAGCGTGGCTCTGATACCACTCACACCCCGAATTCCAAATAAGACTGAATTCAAAGTTCCACGGGATCTTTACACTTCTCTTCGTACAATTTTACAAGGAATTTAAAAACTTTATTACATCAAGTTACATTTAAACAGCGAAAGCAAATTTACATCAATTACATTAATAGAATAAAACAACACTTGAACAATTCTTTAAGCATCAATTCCTCCTTAGTCTTTTTCATTCACTTTGTCCTACATGGAAACTGTGGGCTCGTCAGTTCATTCAACTAACGCAATGATATAATACATCAATTTTCTCTTACTTAGAAAGCACACACTTGTCACAAAACAAAACTACGGGGACTATCCTATTGATGTCGTGCTGCGCGGTGCACTTAGTCCTTATTGTAGTTATTCATATTATATGTCACTAATGCGCACTTGTTCGGATTCTATGCATCCCATACTACATAGGTTCGAGGGCAAGCCCTTAATCATACTTCATCTTGTAGGGTTCAATCCCTCGCCATGACTTAAACTACTACGGTAACTACGGTAAGTATCCTAGATGTTCTATAAGTTACAAGCCTATGTCCAGACAGCCTAGAGGGGAATCCCACGCACTGACATGACGCATCATGCAGGCAGACTATGGACAATTCAACCTCCGTCATGGAACGATGGCACCACCTGTAGTTACCAAACACCCCACAAGCGTCAACACCGGGACGATAATTCCGGAGTAGTGCTCACGCCATGACATGACGCATCAAGCAGGCAGTCTGTGAATCACTCACACATCGCCAATCCGATGGCCCTCATACTCGTATTTTTCTCTTACTTTCGTCACATCTCCACTATGTATCTAATCCTTAATTTATCTGAATCATGAATAAAATCATTCCCCTAGAGTTAGCACTTCCTCTATACTCGTCTTAACTATTAACTCAACAATACCACCCAAACTTGGTCTTTTTTTTTTTCAATATCTCATCTCAAAAATATCTTTCAATGCCGGTATAAGGCTTAGCTACCCTCTAGCTTTCAATTCCATTTCATGTTCATAGCATTTGTGTATTCATATTCATACGACCTTTCATAATTCATCATAATATTTGATTTCACTTTCATGTACAATTTCATGCATAGAATAAATTTCACTTGTCACATTCATAATTCATTCTTTCCTCATAATTCTCTTATTCTCATTTTATCAATACTAAATCTAAAATTCACACTTTCAATTTTCCCATTATCAAAAATCTCTTTTCAAAACTCTTCTAAACAATACATTTATTTTTCTTTATCTAAAGACATTTAAAACTTGAAAAATCAAATAGTCAGAGCAGTCGACTGTTAAGGCATAGTCGGTCGACTGTTCTGCGAGGATTTAAACTCGAAAACTAAATAGTCAGGACAGTCGACTGTTAACGCATATTCGTTCGACTGTTCTGAGACTAAAATCTGAAATTTGGAATTTATACAGTAACTTAAGATTTTTATACAAAAACCATTTAACTCTCATTTTTCATATATAAGACTATCCTTTTATTTGTACGAAAATGGTCACAAAAGCTTTATGTCCTCTTAATTTGTCTCTTTTCAAAGAGAAAATTCTAATTTGATAGTTCTCAAATGGGTTACTCTTTATTAAACTAGTAATTTCCTCCTTTTCTTCTTTTATCAATAAAAATCCAATCTTTCTCTTAACTTGGTCCTAATTACAAAATATTCATTTTTCTTTCTTTCCAACATGTAAATTTGGAAATTTTTGTATCAATCTTACTAACAACAAACATGTATGATTTGTTAATCAATCTACTTTCATAGCATGGAGACTTCTCATAGTTCACATCTTATAAACAACACATTTCTTCATATTGCATTTTTTTTTCACATACACGAACATTTCAACACAGAGATTCATATTTTCTTAATTAACAAACAAGTATATTATCAAGTTATCACAACAATATTTCTATTCACATCATTCAATCAATTTTACTACTTATTTCATGTAATTCCACATGGGTTCCATTTCTCCTTAAACATGGTACTAACATAAAGTAATAATTCCTTTTCTTGTTTATCCTAACATGATCACAAACATAAACCTAGCATGGTAACTAGTTAGAAGTTGGAGAAAATTGCCCACCTCTAATGGAGAGAAAACAAATAAGAACTTCTAAGGATCTCCTAGAATGAACAAGGAAAGCCTTCTCCTCCTAGTTCGAGCCGCCAATTGACTTCTCCTCCTTGCTTGTATGGAACCCGAGCCCTTTCCCTTGCTTTTTGAAATATGCCGGCCACCTCCTAGGACAAGCACACACACCAACTAGCACTCAATCTTTTAACTCACAACACTCCTAATCTTTTGCTCACAATTTTGTCTTTCTTTCTTTCTTTTTCAATTCTTTTTCAAGTGTAAATGTGAGTGAGTGAGGGGGGTATTTATACTAATTTGGAGTGCAAATGGAAGGTTAGGATTAATCCAACTAGTTAAGGATCATGATGAATTAGGGAGTTGTAGCAACTAACCATGATGAATTAGGGAGTTGTAGCAACTAACCATGATGGAGAAACCACCTCCCCACTTCACCCATTTCTCCCTCTCTCTTTGCACAATCTGGCTTATCCCATAGGTGCACTTGCACGTGCTAGTGCAATGCACATGCCAACTAGTACCCCCTACCAAAAGTTTGTTCATGTGTTTTAATTAATTGTTTACTAAATTGGTCTACACAACAAGTTAGGCTAATTAAAAGAGGAATTAAATTAAATGGGCTCACTAATGGGCCAAATGACCATGGGCTCTAGTAAATTAATTAATTAATTAATTATAGTGGGCTAGAAAGAGATAATTAGGCCTAGGATTTAATTTGGCTTTTAAAAATAGGATTTTTAAAAAATAAAGAGAATAATTACTTGTTCATGCTATAAAGAAATATTTTTCTAGAAAAAAAATGCATATGAAATTATACGTGCAAAACATATAAAATCACAAACTCTTATAAATAAAATTCAAGATGTTATGCCAAACACTGAGTTCAACGCCTTGATCTTTGCCCAGGCTCCGTCAACAACTCGTTGGCTCCAAACAATGAGTTCAACAGCCTGTTCTTCGCCCAGCTTCCTCAACAACTCGTTGACTCCAAACAACGAGTTCAACGCCTTGATCTTCGCCCAGGCTCCATCAACAACTCATTGACTCCAAACAACGAGTTCAACGCCTTGATCTTCGCCCAGGCTCCATCAAAAACTCATTGGCTCCAAACAACGAGTTCAAGACCTTGATCTTCGCCCAGGCTCCATCAACAACTCGTTGACTCCAAACAACGAGTTCAAGACCTTTTTCTTAGCTCAAGTTCCATCAACAACTTGTTAATCAACGAGTTCAACACCTTGATCATCACTCAAGCCCCATCAACAACTCGTTGACTCCAAACAGCGAGTTCAACACATTACTCTTCACACGAGCTCCATCAACAACTTTTGACTCCTAACAATGAGTTCAATGCTATTTCTTCACACGAGCTCCGTCAACAACTCGTTGGCTCCAAACAATGAGTTCAATGTTCCGCTCACCACTCGAGCTCCATCAACAACTTATTGGCTCCAAACAACGAGTTCAATGCTCTGTTCATCACCCGAGCTCCATCAAAAATTCGTTGACTCTAAACAATGAGTTTAACGCCATGTTATCTGTTCGAGCTCCATTAACAACTTGTAGACTCCAAACAACGAGTACAACACCCTACTTTTTGCTCGAGTCCTTCTAATGACCCCTCATCCTCATGCAATAGGTTTGGCATCAAATATCAGCCTAGAATTGTCTCTAAAAACTCGCTGGGTGCAAATAGTGAGTCCAAAACATCAGCTCCATCATGAGAGATCTTTACAAAACTTGCTGGGCAGAAACGGTAAGTTCAACATCAACTCTGTTTTAGAGTTGTCTCTAAAAACTTGATGGGTGCAAACAGCAAGTTCAAATGACCAACTCTGTCTCACGGTTGACTCTATAACTTGCTTGTACCAAACAACGAGTTCAAAGTTCAACTCTGACTATAGTTACCCATACAAACTTGTTGGGCTCAAACAGTAAGTTCAACGTTCAATTACATCTCTCAGAGTTGTTGCACCAAACTTGTCGGAATCGAACAACAAGATCTACGTTCAAATCCATCTCGAAGTTGTCTTTCCAAACTTGCTGGGCAAAATAGAAAGTTCAATGTTCGACTCTATCTCAGAGTTGCCTTATAAAACTTGATAGCATCAAACGGCAATTTCTACATCCCATTTCATCACGGAGTTGCCTCTACAAAACTTGCTGGGTGCAAACAGCAAGTTCAAATATCCGACTCCGTCGCAGAGCTCTCAACAAGCTTGTTGGGCACAAATGGCTGGCTCTACATCAACTTGATTAAGGTGTTGCTCATATAAACTTGCTGGGATCAAACGAAAAGTCCAACATCAACTTTGTCTCAGAGTTTTTCCACAAACTTGTTAGTAACAAACAACGAGTTCAAACGTCCAACTCCGTCTTAAAGTTGTATCTACGCACCTACCGAGCATCAAATAGCAACCTCAATATGCAACTCTGTCACAGAGTTTTCTCATAACTTATCGGGCACAAATGGCAAGTTCAATGCTCAACTCCGTCTAGCATTGTCTCTACAAAACTTGAAAGGTGCAAACAGCAAGTTCAAACAATCAACTTCAACACAGAGTTCACTATAAACTTGTTGGGATCAAACTACAATCTTTATGCTCAACTCCATCTCAGAGTTGTCTCTCCAAACTTGTTGGGATCAAACAGCAAGACCATTGTCCGACCGCCTTCCGAAATTCGTTCCCGCAACAGCTCTTCTAGGTCAGCTACATGATGCTCGTCCAATGATCAAACGCTCGATCGACAAAACAAGCAAACAACATAATGCTTGGTCAATAAAAGAGTGGTTTAGCAAAATGAGTGACAAGATGATTGATCGACAAGTGCAATAAATAATAACTAAAAACTTCGAAGGGAGAGGTGAACAAATTCTTGCTACTTAGCTCAATTAAGAAGATTTATCTCCTACCGCAAGCTCCTTGTGAATCCAAACTCAACTGAACCTATACTCCAAAAGCAAAGAGTCCCAAAATTTGCAAAAACTCCTACAAAGAATGGGGCTCTCGGGTTCCAAAGAATAAAAGAAGAAAAGAATAAGACAGACACTTGGATCTTTTGCATCGGGTTGCGGGTTGGGTCTCCACACCAAACCCACAAACTAATCCAAGACCCAAAGTGTGTAAAAAGAGACAGTGGGTTTCGGGTACAAAACCCAAATCCACCTGCACTTCACACCCAATGCCAAACCACCAAAAGCTTCTTCTTCAAAAAACTTTTGCTTATCCTCTCCTTCAAAACTTTGTCACTCGAACCACCGCCAAGTTCGAAGCATTCGAAAAAGGCACCACCTTTGACCAAGTGCATCTCCAGAGTTCGACGAGATGTAAAGGAGTAGCTCGACAACGAGGAGCTTAACTAACAGTTCTTTTTTTAGACAATACTGCATGAAGAAATTGAGATGTAAAATACTCTTTTTAGACAATGAAGGCTTTTCGGGTCAACTATACTGCATGAAGAAATCCCATTATATGGGTTTAGCTATAGACTTTCTGTTGTCCCATAGCTCGGCGTGATATGTGGCTCAGCAAAGGAATAGCTCAGCGGCATTAAGAGCTTCATAGCTCGGCAAAAACTTGCTCGTAACTCGACTGCAACGGCAATGAGCTTCATAGATCAGCGATAAGGAGGAGCCCATACCTTGAAGGACAGAGCTTCGTAGCTCGACGATTTTGACTTGACCCATAGCACGACCGAATGAAGTAGTTTGACGACCAAAAATTCGAAACATAGCATTGCTATAGCTCGACAGGGAGTTCAATGACAAAAGACCCTTATAGCTCGACGACGACTGTAGCTCGACGAGAAGGAGGAGCCATAGATCCACGACGAAGCAACACCACAGATCGCCAAGTTTAAATGCCGATAGCTTGGTGAAATCGTCGACTGAGCTAGGGGGTCTCTGTGAGCGGTCGCTTGCCCTTGGATTGTCCCGAAAATCAT
This sequence comes from Hemerocallis citrina, assembly GCA_017893485.1. Taxonomy (NCBI): domain Eukaryota; kingdom Viridiplantae; phylum Streptophyta; class Magnoliopsida; order Asparagales; family Asphodelaceae; genus Hemerocallis; species Hemerocallis citrina. The sequence continues at coordinate 111,294,673 of CM030364.1, read as the reverse complement.
GCTCCAAAGCAGCAAATGTTTAAGATCACGCCACGTCGCCTTCCTCCTTCCGCACACCTATCTGTCGCTCGATCTCACTCAGTGCACGAGCTATGATCTGATCAACGCACCTGATCAAGCCACATCCCCCTCCATCACAACAATGCCATCGTAGCCGCTTGATCTCACTCAGCAGGCGAGCAAAGCTGTAATCGACGCGTATGATTGTGCCACATCACCTACTCATCATAGCGATTCAATCATTACCACTCAAACCCATTAGCGGGCGAGCTCCTCATGATCAATGAACCAGATTGCATCAAGAAGTGCGCCAGAGATTGATAATTAATAAAAAAATCCTTAAATTTATTTAAAATTCAAATATTAATTTAAAATCCAAAAAAAATTATTTGAATTTGGAAAATTAATTAAAATTTCTGAAAAATATTTTTAAATTGGGTTTTATTATTTAAAAAATTCGAAAAAAAATCAAGGAAAATTCCAGAAAATGGAGGAAAATATACGCCGCCTCTGGAAGCTTCTAATTAGTTCCAAGTATCTCCAAAGCACTCTGAAATGTAAGATTGTAGTCCAGAATCCAAAAATAAGGTGAACTACTTCCTGAAAGCCAAGAAAATTATATTCCAAAAGTGGGGGGATTATGATAATAGTAAAAACTGCAGCAAATCAGGGGCATACGATTCTAGCACAGACCTTAAAGCTTCTATAGGTAGATTAGTCATAACGGGCCTCTTTAACTGGTCTGGGCCTTCTTCAGGCTCCTCTACAAGACATGTGCCTCTTTCAAGCACATAAAAAGTGACAGAATAGGCCCACTAAGAGAGATCCAGTCCATGAATATTGTTAGTCAAATCTCTTATCCCCAAACAAAAGAGCTTATCTCTTGAGGGGGGAGATTCAAATAAAAGATAAGGAATTCAAAGTCGATCTAATGGATTCATATCAATCTCTTGTACTGTTTCTCAGGCCCATAAATACCCTCCCCACTCCTCAGTCAGAAGGTAATTGACAATTTCTCCCTCATACTCTCTTTCTCTTTCTGGTTCTGACTTGAGCATCAGAGGATCTGTCGCCAGGGCCACCCCCGGTGTTTCAGGATTTTTGCAGTTCAATCGGCTGCATCAGCAACCATCGAATCCAGATCACGGTGTTCAATCACCGATCGAGATCCAATCAGGAGCTCTAACCACTTTTCACGACAATGATCAAATGTTAGATTTTTAGTAGTTTCATCAAATATTAACTCATTATATGTTTGCTCCCACACCAAAATAAGCAGCAACACCTTGGTAGTCGAAGGAAATTGGTTTAGACTGGAGAAAGTGAGCTTTTGTGTTTATCGTGGATAAATTTCATTTAATCCAACTTTGTATATGGTCATCTTGTTGGTGTATGCCCTAGAGGCCAGTTGTGTATTGACATTACTAGTTTAAATTGCATCATGACATCTATTTCATATATGAGGTATTTTATTTATTGTGTTTTTTTATTGTGACTAAATTAACATAATAAAGTCCTTAGAATAGTAGGTTCAATACCATGGGATATCAAGTGCATGACTTGATTGTGAGATCATATTGGTTCTAATCAGAACACTATTCTTAAATGTCCCTAGTAAAGTATTATTGTGAATTAGAACAACAATAATACATAGAGACTAGTATGTGTATAGACTGATGACCATATCTCATGGGTTATGGATATGAGATATCAAGTCTTCACATGGGTACATATTAGAGTAATGATGTACTGAACTAACCCACCATGAGAATGTTGTATGGATCGTTACGTGAGTGTCATAAGCGGTTCTCACAGTGACCGTGGTGTACGTAATCTTTTGACTTGAAGTCACTGCGGTTCCCTACATGAGAAATTATATGTTTTAATGTCGCCAAATGTTACCTGTAATAAGGTGATTATAGAGTTGACTATTGGATATACTACAAATCAGGCGGAGGGATGTGAGTGACTTAAACAGGATTTGTCCCTCTCACATAACAGGAGCGATATCTATGAGCCCTTTGATTGAGTGAGACTGCAAAATGCATGGTCGTACTCAAATGAGTCAATATGAGATATTGAGCTCATTTGTTTTAGCAAGTCTACTCGGATATCAAGAAACCAAAGATCGAGCTATACATGGGTGACACGCTCTATGCCTTGTCTTCAATTAGATATCTGGACAAAAGGATTAGACTACATGGTAACATCAGTCTCGGATAGGTTATGTCAAATCACTGACATTCCTGTTACTTGAGTAGCAGTGATGTTGCTAGATACTGCTCACTATTTATAACACTAGAATACGATTTTAGTATTACTGTAAATGTAATGGAAACCTACAGGGTCACACACTTAGAATGGATCGAAATTGGATTTAAATTCATAAGATGAATTTAATTTGGAATCCTAATAAGACTTGGACTCCTGACATGGTTGGGTAATTAAGCAGATTAAATGGGCCAACTAAAGTTCAAAGGCTCACACACGAATCTGACCCAGATCAGATTGTGAGCCAAACAGACTCATTACTCTCTTAGGGTTGATTTTCTGCATCTATATATATAATATGTATCTGTGGAAAAGAAATAGTGAAGAAAAACCCTAGCTGTCATAGAGATTTTGAAAGAGAGAGATCGTGAGGAACAACCCCTTTCCGCAGGTTGCACCGCGACGTGAGGGAAAGCTTGATTTGATCCGTTCCGGATACCGTAGAGGCACCGCAATATTGGAGTGTTGTGATCGGCATACTGTGGAGACAGCAGATCCATCTTTAAGGTATAACTTCTAAACACGATTTATCCAGACCTGCTAACCCTCTACCCGTTTTTTTCCCTATATTAAAAAAAACCGATATCCACACTTGAGATGCAAACCCTAACCCTAACCCTATCCCTATCCCTACCGTTATCCAACTCCAAACTGTAATCCAACCCGACCCGACCATCCTTTGTTGCTGCTGCTGCCATCACTGCCGCTAGTCGTCACTCCCAAAAAAAGTTCAAAAACAAGTTCAAAAAAAAGGTTCAAAAAAATAAAATAAAATGCATATACTCTTTCTTCTACAATGGAACCGCAGTCTCACCAGTCACTTTCATTCTCCTCTGACTTCCCCGCTGCTACATCTTCCTTTCACTCCCCCACACATCCCGATCTCCATACAAATTCAGACAGATGTAGTGCCACCATTATCCTAATTCCGTGTCGGATCCTGTAGGCAAGGCAAATAACACTAGAGGGGGGGTGAATAGTGTTGTTTAAAAATTAATTAAAAACTTGAACTTTCGTACTATTAAGTCGACTGAAAATAGATATATAGTTGACTGTTGCGTCAGATAAGAAGAGTATTTTACAAAAGAGTTACAAGTCTGATCAGTTGACTTATAGCGGAAAAACCAGTCGACTTACCACAAGTTTTTGAACTAAAACTCAGAGAAATTGAAATTGCAAGTTGAGATAATATAACCACAGAGAGTCAATCACAGCTAAACACGACGATGTATCCTGGTTCGGTTCTCCCAACCTACATCCAGTCCCCAAACAACCCACTTAAGATTTTCCACTATTCTTGAAAAAGTACAAGAATACTCTACGGCCTTTGACAATAACAATGTCAATTCCGTAGACCTCTCTCACCACTAAAGAGAGCAAACTCACTCTACACCCTAGAGTAAAACCGACTCTAAAACCAAGAGTCCTACTCTCCAACTGAGAGGACCACTCTCACAACCCGAGAGTGAAAACAACAACTAAAATTGAGTTTACAACAACCTATAGCCTTGTATGTGATAGTGCTTTTGTATAGTGGCTATTAGGTCAATTTCTGAATTCAGTCTAAAAAGAAATCAATGTTATATTAGACTGAAATTCAGAGAACCAAGTCTTAGGGAGTTTGTATGCTTTTGAAACACTTGTTCTTATTGAAAACAAAAGACTTGAAAGTTAAAGAATGCTTGGAACCTTTTCCAAATGATTCCTATACTCTATTTATAGAGTAAGAATCAAGGAACGTTGTAAAACAGTTCCATTAACCGTAATAAAATGGATATAAAAGATTTAAATTTGAAAAACAAGTTTTAAATTCAGAAAACTATCGAAACGGCTTGAACAGTTGACTGGGTTGCCATAATGAGTCGACTGGCCAGAGCTTGTATGAGTTCAGGTAGTTTCGTACTATGACAATCAACTAGTTCCAAGGAGCGGTCGACTGGTACTCATACAGCTGAACTTATTCAAGTTTGTTTTGATATTTTGATTTTGTAAAATCCTCAGATTATTTAAAGTATGTGTGAGTGTATGTGTGACAAGGCTATTAAAAATTTCTAAGACTCGAAGAATTAAAAATACAATATTACAAATTTGAAGCACTTTGAATCTTGTCTTGAACTTGAGTCTTTGTCTTGAGCTTGAGCCTTTGTCTTGATGTCTTGAAGCTTGATCAATTACTCTTGAAAGCTTCATTAGATTGTGTTGCCTTTGTGTATTTCACCATGGTATTGACTTTGATACACTATGCAAGTGATATGTGGTGGAACAACTTTGTATTGTGTCGTAGTCACCAAAACCAAGAATCAACATTCTCCCCCTTTTTGATGATGACAACACAATAACTTATAATAATAACAATATACATAGCAAGATGTCACACATAATTTAAAGATATACAAATGTGAAATAAGCTCCCCCTAAATAATGTACAATATGCACACAATTGTGAAAAAATAACAATATATTAACATGCGCACAAAAAACCACAAAACCATATTTTTCTCCCCCTTTGTCATCAACAAAAACATAAGGAGGAAGGATACATCATAAAGAACAAAATCAACATTGCATAACCATATACATAAGAAATCAAGTACATTGTTGCAGATTATAAATAGAAGATAGAAAAATAACAAACATAAACCATAAAAGATCCATCAATGGGTAAAAGTAAGAAAGAGAGATGCCTCAGTTAAGTGACGATTCAGAATCAGAAAAACCAAACTAATGTCGCGACAGTCGACTGGTTTTGATATCAGTCGACTTAGTCGAGAGAAAATTAAACCAAACGAAACATCAAGTAAAACTTCTGTTAGTCGACTGGTTACTGAAATAGTCGACTATCCAGAACTCAAAATTCAGCCAAAATATGGACAACGAAAATACTTTATAAGTCGACTGAAAAAGACGTTTAAGTCGACTTAAACAAAATAAATTTTCAAGAAATGTCATGAAAACAGCAAATTCCTAGTTCTCTTCTAAAGTTGATAAAAGTATCTTCCTTAAGTGGTTTGGTAAATATATATGCTACTTGTTTATCAGTAGAAATAAAATCCAAAGTTATATCTCCCTTTAAAACATGATCACATAGAAAATGATGTCGAATATCAGTATGTTTTGTACGTGAGTGTTGAATCGGATTTTTAGATAGATTAATAGTACTGATATTATCACACATTATACCAGGTTTTGAAAATGAAATACCAAAATCTAATAAAGTTTGTTTCATCCACAAAATTTGGGTACAAGCCAAACTTGCAGCAATATATTCAGCTTCTGTAGTAGATAGGGATGCCGAATTTTGCTTTTTACTGCACCAAGATACTAGTGAATGTCCCAAAAAGTGACAAGTTTCACTGGTACTTTTACGATTAGTTTTACTATAAGCAAAATCAGCGTCACTATATGACAAAAATTGAAATTATCGTTGTGTGGATAAAACAAACCAAATTCAGACGTGCCTTTAATGTATCTTAAAATACGTTTCACAACTTTTATCTTAAAATATGTTTCACAACTTTTAAGTGAGATTCTTTGGGTTTTGACTGATATCTAGCACACAAACATATACTAAACATTATATCTGATCTACTAGCAGTTATATTTAAGAGTGAGCCAATCATACCTCGATAGAGTTTTTGATCGACACTCTTACCTAAATCATCTTTGTCAAGTGTAGTAGTAGTAGCCATAGGTGTGGTCTTACTACTAGTGCTATCCATGCCAAACCGTTTAAGTAATTCCTTAGCATATTTTCCTTGATTAATAAATATGCCATTTTTTGACTGCGTTATTTGTAGTCCAAGGAAATAATTGAGTTCACCCATGTGACTCATCTCAAACTCATTTTTCATGGTATTAGCAAACTCTTGACAGAGATTACTATTAGTAGATTCAAAAATTATGTCATCTACATATATTTGTATGATTAGAATATCTGTCTCTATTTTCCTAATAAACAAGATAGTATCTACTTTACCTATCTCAAAACCAGTCTCTAAGAGAAAAGTTTTTAACCGATCATACCAAGCACGAGGTGCTTGTTTAAAACCATATAAAACCTTTTTCAATTTAAAAATGAGGTTTGGGAATTGTTCATGTTCGAAATTGAGTGGTTGCTTAACATAAACATCTTCCTTAATAAATTCATTCAAGAAAACACTTTTAACATCCAATGGAAAAGTGTAAAATTCATAAAACACGCAAAAGATAATAAGATTCTAATTAATTCTAGTCTAGCAACAGGAGCATATGTTCCATTAAAATCGATTCCTTCTTCTTGATTATATCCTTGAGCAACTAATCTAGCCTTGTTCCTAACCACTTGTCCTGATTCATCTAACTTATTCTTAAATACTCATTTGCTACCAATTATAGTATGATCAGGAGGTCGTGGAACTAGATCCCATACATCATTTCTTATAAATTGGTTAAGTTCATCTTGAATGGCATTCATCCAAAATTCATTCTCACAAGCTTCTTATATATTCTTCGGTTCAAAATCTGACAAGAAAGTTGTATGAGAAATTATGTTAACATGAGATCTTGTTTCAATACCACGTGAAACGTCACCAATTATTAAGTCATAAGGATGAACTCTAACTTCAACAAATGCTTTTGGTAAAGTTTGAGTCATCACAACAGGATCAGTCGACTCAACAAGTCCATCAGTCGACTTGAGATCCTTATTAGTCAACTTGTCTAGGGTAATGTGCTCTAGTGATTTAATAACGTTATTTAAAGGTGATGATTCAATTTCATCATCTTTAATAACAGTAGATGAAGGCAATGATTCATCAAATGAAACATGCATAGATTCTTCAATAGTCAAAGTTGACTTATTGAAAATTTTATATGCCTTAATCCTATTTGAGTATCCAATGAAAATACCTTCATTAAATCTAGCATCAAATTTATCTAAATTATCTTTAGTGTTTAATATGAAACACTTACATCCAAATACTTTAAAATGTGATACTTTAGGAATTCTTTCATAGAATAGTTCATAACAAATTTTCTTAAGCTTAGGCCTAATCAATATTCTATTTAAAACATAACATGCTGTAGAAACAGCTTCAGCCCAGAAGTACTTAGGCAAATTACTTTCAACAAGCATAGTACGTGCACACTCTTGCAATGTCCTATTCTTTCTTTCGACCACTCCATTTTGTGGTGAAACTCTAGGAAATGCAAATGAATGTGTTATACCATTCTTGTTGTAATATTCTGAAAACGTTTCATTCTCAAATTCTCCACCATGATCACTTCTAATAGTGACTATAGTTAGAGATTTTTTATTTTGAATTCGTTTGCAAAAATTTACAAATTCTTCAAAGGCATCATATTTATGTTTTAAAAAGAAAACTCATGTAAATCTTGAAAAATCATCTACTAAAATAAATACATATCTACTTTTATTTAAAGAAGCGACTCTAGTAGGACCAAATAAATCCATATGGATTAATTCGAGAGGCCTACTAGCAGAAATCATTTCTTTTGTGTTAAAAGTAGATTTGACTTGTTTTTCTAGTTGACATGCATCACATAACTGATATTTCTTAAAAGAAAGTCTTGGTAGTCCATTAACTAGGTTGTATTTAGACAATTTAGCAATATTTTCATATTTACATGGCCAAATCTCTTATGACAAAGCCAAGAATCATTGTTAGAAACTACTAAGTAAAAATCATTAGAAAATTCATTTGTTTTTAAGCATAACTCATAAATGATGTTTTTCCTAAAACCTTGAAAAATAACATTTTGCATAGATGAATCATATATTAAACATGCATCTTTTTCAAAAATAATTTTATATCCCTTATCACAAAGTTGGCTAATACTTAACAGATTATGCTTTAATCCACTAACAAGAAATACTTCTTCTGTAGTAGGGTAATGTTCTTACCCACCATGCCTATTCTAATAACCTTCCCTTTGTTGTTGTCACTGAATGTGACTGTTCCTCCATCTATCTCTTGTATGGAAGAAAGAAGATTAGCATGACCAGTCATATGCTTGGAGCATCCGCTGTCAAGTACCCAACGTTCTCTTTTAGGTACCAATTGTGAATATGGTACCTTTTTCATTGGGTCCGAAAGGGATTAATTTTTGGGAAACCAAACCCAAATTGAGTTTGATTTACCACCAAAAGCAGGAATACAATTTACAGAATCATATACATTAAGAACATAAGAATTTATATAAGTAATTCCATCGTTTAGACTTAGGTTGACTGGAACCCAAATGTTTTCAGTCTGTCCAGTCGACCTTATTGTACCTTTTAGTCGACTGGGAGGTGAAATCGGTTGACTTATCTGTGGTTTTCGTCTCTTTGAATAAGACTCCAAACCTCTAGACAGACGACTGACATTAGGGTTCAGTCGACTGGTCTGAACTACAGAATTACTATTTTCATGGAAAACAATAGTTTTTGGTTTCTCAAAAAACTCATATAATTTGTTCTTCACACTGAAAATAGAATCAGTCTCATTACTACTAGTATCCTTAGAAGAATGATGTTTTTCAAGAGTCTTTTGAAAACCAAGTCCAAATCTTTTATTACATTGAACTTGATTTTGGAGAACTCCATCTAAATTCTCCTTTCTTTTGTTAAATTTAGATACATTTTTGAATATCTCTTCATAACTTTTCTTAAGAGATACAAGATCTACATCCAAATTTGAAAGTCGAGAATTTAAAGATTTGACTTCAACATTTAAGTCAAGATTTTCTTGAAAAAGTGTTTGATTGACTTTCTCTAAATTTTTAATTCTAATTTTCTCCTTCTTAAGTTCTTGAAAAACTTCATTGAAAGCATCAAATAAGTCATTTGAATCAAAATTTTCACTTACATCGTTTTGTGTAGCCATGAAACATACGTTCGCTACTTCGTTTGACTCCTCATTCTCTTCTTCCGATGAAGAGTTGCTATGATCCCAAGTTGCTTGATATGGCTTCTTATTCTTCATATACTTTTTCTATGTGTACTTGTCCTTCTTGAAGTTGAGAGCCTTCCCTTTTGATTTCGCATTTTCTAATGAGCAATCCTTCTTCATATGACCTGTCTTATTACACTTGAAACAAGTGGGAAGTTCATTAGTATCTTTAAACTTGGAATTAAATTTACCTTTTCATAAAATTTTCTTGAATTTTCTAGTGAACATGGCTATTTCTTCTTCATCTTCTTCTTCATTTTCGGAATCCGACATGGCCTTGAAAGAGAGTGTCTTTTTATTTGCTTGTTGAGGTTCTAGATCCTTCTTGCGTTGTTCAAGTTGTACTTCGTATGCCATAAGATTTTCCACAAGATTCTCAAAAGAGAGTTGTGTTAAATCGTTGGCTTCTTCTATAGCGGTGGACTTCTTCTCCCATTCAAAGGTTAGGGCACGAAGAACTTTCCTTACCATTTCTGCTTGCAAGTACGTCTTTCCAAGGGCCACAAGCGAGTTTGTAATATCTGTGAACCGTTTTATCATATCTGACACATTCTCGTTCTCCTTCATACGAAACATCTCGAACCTGTGAACAAGAACATATATCTTAGATTCTTTAACCTTATTAGTACCTTCATGAGTTACCTCGAGTGTGTGCTAAATTTGATGAGCCGTTGTTGCATTTGACACACGATTGAACTCCTCTTTGGTAAGTGCACAGAATAAAGCATTCATCGCCTTTGCATTGTTCATTGTGTTGCTCTTCATGTCATCGTTCCATTGTGCATAGGAAATTGTAGGAGCAATGAATTCTGTCTCAGTTATGTTCCAAATCTTATAGTTGATGGACTAAAGGTAGATCTTTATTCTACACTTCCAATAGTTATAGTTTGTTCCATCGAATAGGGGTGGCCTTTGTGTGGATTGGCCTTCATGGTATTGGCTTGCATTTGAAGTAGATTCCATTGCACTCAACCAGGCTCTGATACCAAGTGTTGGATCCTGTAGGCAAGGCAAATAACACTAGTGGGGGGGGGTGAATAGTGTTGTTTAAAAATTAATTAAAAACTTGAATTTTTCGTACTGTTAAGTTGACTGAAAATAGATATACATTCGACTGTTGCGTCAGATAAGAAGAGTATTTTACTGAAGAGTTACAAGTCTGATCAGTCGACTTATAGCAGAAAACCAGTCGACTTACCAGAAAAGTTTTTGAAATAAAACTCAGAGAAATTGAAAATGCAAGTTTTTGAAATAAAACTCAGAGAAATTGAAATTGCAAGTTGAGAGAATACAACCACAGAGAGTCAATCACAGCCAAACACAACATGTATCCTAGTTCGGTCCTCCCGATCTACATCTAGTCCCCAAGCAACCCACTTGAGATTTTCCACTATTCTTGAAAAAGTACAAGAATACAATACAGCCTTTGACAATAACAATGTCAAATCCGTAGACCTCTCTCACCACTAGAGAGAGCAAACCCACTCTACACCCTGGAGTGAAACCGACTCGAAAACCAAGAGTCCTACACTCCAACCGAGAGGACCACTCTCACAACCCGAAAGTGAAAACAACAACAAAAATTGAGTTTACAACAACCTATAGCCTTGTATGTGATAGTGCTTTTGGATAGTGGCTATTAGGTCAATTTCTGAATTCAGTCTAAAACGAAATCAATGTTATATTAGACTGAAATTCAGAGAACCAAGTCTTAGAAAGTTTGTATGCCTTTGAAACACTTGTTCTTATTGAAAACAAAAAACTTGAAGTTAAAGAATGCTTGGAACCTTTTCCAAATGATTCCTATACTCTATTTATAGAGTAAGAATCAAGGAACGTTGTAAAACAGTTCCATAAACCGTAATAAAATGGATATAAAAGATTTGAATTTGAAAAACAAGTTTTATATTCAGAAAACTGTCGAAACGGCTTGAACAGTCGACTGGGTTGCCATAATGAGTCGACTGGCCAGAGCTTGTATGAGTTCAGGCAGTTTCGTACTATGACAGTCGACTGGTTCCAAGGAGCGGTCGACTGGTACTCATACAGCTAAACTTATTCAAGCTTGTTTTGACATTTTGATTTTGTAAAATACTTAGATTATTTAAAGTATGTGTGAGTGTGTGTGTGACAATGCTATTACAAGTTTCTAAGACTTAAAGAAGTAAAAATACAATATTACAAATTTGAAGCACTTTGAATCTTATTTTGAACTTGAGTCTTTGTCTTGAGCTTGAGCCTTTGTCTTGATGTCTTGAAGCTTGATCAATTACTCTTGAAAGCTTCATCAGATTGTGTTGCCTTTGTGTATTTCACCATGGTATTGACTTTGATACACTTTGCAAGAGATATGTGGTACAACAACTTTGTATTGTGTTGTAGTCATCAAAACAAAGAATCAACATTTCAGACTCCTCCCTCCTCTGAAAACGGTAGCACCATCCAGCTCCCTATCTAGGTCCCAACACAAGTAGCATTTCAGACCTCATCTCGATCCCTGCCACAACAACACTAGTCACATTTCTACTAGCAGCACTTCTTTCCTTACATCCTCGGCCATGACCATTACTCCAGCTTTGCCTACTCCTGCTGATAGGGCTAATCTTCAGCTTCGTCTTGCATAGCTAGAACTCCAGCTCATGGGTCAGTATGTCTCTGCTGGCCCCTTTGCCCCTGCATTCTCTGTTACTCCCAGTATTGTAACACCCCGAATCCCAAAAATACTGAATTCGAGATGTTCTACAGGATCTTTTCACTTCTTTCGTACAATTTTACAAGGAATTTAAAACTTTTATTTCAACAATAATTACATCAGAGTCTTTTACATCAATAAGCAGCGGAATTAATAAAATACAACAATAATGAATGTACAATTGTTACAACTTAAACATTTAAGTAATCAACAACATCAAATCATCTTTATATCTTCATGTAACTCCATACCCTGCATATAAAACTGTGGGCGCGTCAGTTGCTTACAACTGACGAAATATTATACACGGTCATCCTCTCCATGCCGGAAACAGTATAACGATTCTTAAATACTTTAGCAAACACAAACTTGATCACAAAACAGAGCTACAAAGGGACTATCCTGCTGATGTCGTGTTGTGCGGTGCACTTAATCCTTAATGCAGATATTTATTTTACATGACACTAATGCACACTTGTTCGGATTCTATGCATCCCATACTGCATAGGTCCGAGGGCAAGCCTCTTAATCGTTCTTCTTCTTGTAGGGTTCGATCCCTTGCCATGACTTAAGCTACTACTGTAACTACGGTAAGTATCCCAGATGATCTATGAGTACAAGCACGTGTACAGAAAACCTGGAGGGGAATCCCGCGCCATGTCTTGACTCATCAAGCATGCATTCTGCAGTAATTCAGCCTCCTTCATGGCACACGATCCTCTTGCAGTCACCAAACATCCCACAAGCGTGGCTATTGTCTAATCATTCTGAGTTGTGCCCACGCCATGTCTTGACTCATCAAGCATGCATTCTGTGGCTCACACACCCGCACCGTAAACCCTAGTTCTCATACTCGTGTTTTTCTCTCACTTTCATCACATCTTCACTATGTAACTCTCTATAAATTTGGTAAGTATCATAGATGATTTATGAATACAAGCACGTGTACATAAAACCTGGAGGGGAATCCCGCGCCATGTCTTGACTCATCAAGCATGCATTCTGCAGTAATTCAGCCTCCTTCATGGCACACGATCCTCTTGCAGTCATCAACCACCCCACAAGCGTCGCCAAGATCCCGATCATTTTGGAGTATACTGCCCACGTCATGTCTTGACTCATCAAGCATGCATTCTGTGGATCACATCCGCATCGTAGACTCGAGGCTCTCATACTTATGTTTTCCTCTTACTTTCATTACAACCTTACAATGTACTAATTATTAGAATCATGAATAAAAATCAAAGCTCTAGAGTTAGCCTCTCCACTAAACCAGACTTATTCATTCATTTCAACATGACCAACCTTGGCCTTTCTTTTCAATATTCATTTCATTTCAAATGCCGGGGGAGACTTAGCTACTCTTTCATTTCAATTCAAATTCACAAATTCTAACATAATCTGAGCATTCCCATCTCATGAGTTCATTTTTCATTGCCTCAGCATATCATGATCTTAGCTTTCATATTCATATAATTCTTCATTCAAAGTATGACTCATTTCATGTAAATTTCTCAATTCAAACTATGATTCATTTCATATAAATTCATACAGCAATAAAAAGAGTTCATCAACATCAATCATAAAGTTCACAACCTTCAAAATAAACAGAATAATGTTCTCTGAAACACTCTGGAAAGTCGACTTGGATCCCTTCCAGTCGACTTGTTCAGTCAATTCAAATTCTTCAAAACCACTCGGGAGAGTCGACTGCTGCACATGGCAGTCGGCTGTTCCGCAGTGTTCCAATTTCAATTTAATTTCTTTGTCAATTTCATCTTTCATAACCGTGTGTGCATTCCACAATAAAACTCATTCAAATCTCAATAATCATAAAATCTCGTATTCAAACTTATTTAACTTTCATTTGTCAAAATCAACTTCAAACTCCAGAACCAGAAAACGGCTCGGTTCAGTCGACTGGTGACAGTATCAGTCGACTGTCCCGCGAATACCTTGAAAACTCAAACATCAAATTTATGACAACAGAAGTCGACTGTAAATGTATTCAGTCGACTGTCCTGCTGATGAAAACCAACTTTTTAACACTTACCAGTCGACTGTGGAAGTGAACAGTCGACTGTCAATCACACAAATTGCAGCCTACATATAATTTTCGACCTTGTAATTGATTTGTACTTCCATATAAAAGTGTAGATCATTTCCAGAATATATTCCTTTAAAAACGATATCGTATATGTTCTTAATTTCTCAAGTTTCTCATTTTTCAATGAAATCCTTAAAATGCATCAAGACACATATTCAATCAATTTTTCAAATAAACTGTTGTCTTTTATCAAAATCACTTTATAAAAATCTCTATACTCGTATAAATAATATTTTGAGGCTATAATCACGCTTCTTTGCCACATTCTCAACAAACAACACATTGCATTATTCTAATCATGTCTCAATATGCATCAATTTCATACAATCACTTCAATTCTAGCAATTCAACTAGCAATCATAACAAGCATAGCAATTTGCATTTACCATAATCAATCAAGATTTAACGATTCATTTCTACGTTAACTTGCATGTAATCAGATCAAATTCGACCAAATAAATCATATATCATCTATCATGTAAATTATATTCCTAGATTAGAAAGCATTTAAGAAACACCCACCTAAAGTTGAAGCATTTGTACTCAAATGGACTCCTAGAATTAGGAGCTCCTAAAGAAAACTCCAATTGCAACCTCCTCGAAATCCGTGCCTCCAAGCAAGCCTCCAAGCTCCACATTTAGGCAAGCATCCATCAACAAGAGCATCTCCATCCCCACTCCATTTCGGCAACACTAAGAACAACTTCCATCTTCTTTCATATACACATACTATGTATGTACATATATATACATTAGTATATGTATATAGGCAAGTGGAATGGTGATTAGATGGAGAAATGGGCAAGGCTTTGCTGGTTGGGGTTGCTTTCGGATTGGCAAGAGAGAAGGGAGAAAAGAGATGAGAGAATGAGAGATTAAGGGGGTACTTTTATAAGAGAGTAGTAGGGTAGTTTTAGCAACCACCTCCCACATGAACTCCACTAACCCCATTTTGAACTTGTAACTTGTTTTCCCTCCCATTTCAAAAATCAAAACTTCAGAATTTTCCCTCTCCTCATGAGCAGCCCGGTCCCCAAATTGTGTGCACAGCGCACGTGTGCACGTGCACGTGTTTTGTGTACAAAGCAATTTATTTATTTAATTCCTTTAAAACAACTTATTTAAATTTTTAATAAATATACAAAATTAAATTTAAATTATAAAGTGGAAATAAACATTTCATGAAAAAATTATTTTGAAGGAAGAACGCGCTTACAACACGTGCACCAAAACACGTGCGTCGCCCGTAAAATCTCAAAATACAAAAATTGATTTTATCAACCGAAAAAATATTTATAATCAATTGGAATGCAATAGAAAGTATATTTAATATACATATTTGATAATATACTGAAACGTACAGAAAATACGTGTATTGCACGTAGAAATTTATTTTAACAAAGATAGTCAAAAATTGAGTTTTCATTTACAAAACAAATTAAAACATGTTCATAAAAATAAATAATTGAAACCCATCAAAAACTTTGCACGTAACGGTGGAATGTCCAGAATCGACACGTGCATCGATTACTACGTAAAAAGCACGTAAAAACTCAAAGATTGAAATTTAGCATTTGAGTTGTCCCAAATGTGATTTTAAGAATACGGGATTGCATAAATAATTGAAATTCAAAATACATATCAAAAATGCGTTATAGATATAGTCAATAATAGTACAAAATGCACGTGCGTAACACCTGAGGGCAAAATTGTCATTTAAATTTTGCGGGGTGTTACAAGTATGAATCCTTCCTGGATTTTAGATTTCGGTGCATCACATCATCTTACTAGTAATTATACACTGCTCACCACCAGTACTGCACTTCCCTCTCACTCTCCCATCCCTATACACAGTTGATGGCTCACAACTTCTCACTACACACTCGGGGTCTATTACTGTAATGCCCCGATTTCCGTAGCCGGAAAACCGTGACAGAAGCCAGAATCTTTTCCCTCAATTAGCCACAATACACAGAAAAACAGGAAATTTCCAAACTTTTTATTTAACACTAATGTATTACAAATCCGAATGTTATAAAACTACAATATATTACATTAGTGTTACAATAGTACCTTACAATCCCAAGTGTTACAAACTTTCAATAAATTTACATCAGAGTACAATGAATAATAAATAACACTTGGTACTTCATTTGGATGCTTCTGAACAATTAAAAAATTTACAATTGAAACAATGGTAACCAACATATATTACAATTGAAATAAAATCAACCATTTGCTTCTCTTGCCTTGAGTCCTCCTGAATCCTATACCTGTAGTTTTTGCAATCCAGTACCTATTGAAGTGGGGGTGTTAGTACATATACTGATGCTTTAAGGCTGATGACTAGCAGCGAATCTCAACTTTAAACAAACAGATTGATGAAAAGAGAAACGTACATATATAATTGATGTGTCAGTGTATGCTATGACTTAGAATCTAATGCAGGATTAACTAATGCACGGATGATCTTATTCTAATGCAAGCGAGTCTCTGGACACTATGCACCCCATAAATACATACGCCCATATCAAGCCGTTTCTTCATATATAGGGATTTGAACCCGCGCCATGAAGTCTGCTCTTGTACTCAACCTGTTCCTGAAGATACAGCGTGACTGATAAGGTTGGTCGAAAATGGTCTAATCTCGCCATTCGCAGTCATATAGTGGTGTCTCTGTTTGTCACTATTGCCCGGCATACCAGACCTCACTCAAAAATCTGACGAACCCTTGGAGTTAACTACAACACAGGTTAGCTCGAATCATCCCATGTGGTCCCCTAGCTTATAGACCGTAGTCTATGGCTTGTTCGCCTTTCCTGATATAGAACATGACGGAGTTCCGGGGTTCCATCCCCTAGCTCCGAAGGGAAACTTCCCGCCCTAATCACGGCACTTCAGAAATTAACTCACGAGATACGGATCTCGTGCTACCAACTCGTGAGAAGGCACAGACCGTATCCCTTTGACTGGAAGGGTACAACTAATAACACCACCTAGTGTTGGCCTATAGAATAGGTTGGATCACAAGGTATCACCCTTAATACCAACTCTTTTTCTTCAGCAAAAGAGCCAAACAAATTACATACGAGCCAACTGGCTATGTATGCGACAATTGAATCATATAGAAGCAATCATAAAAGTCTTCTAACAACCTGCAAGCAATTAAACCTGCTACTCTTAACGGAATTCAACAAAATTGGACTTTTTAGAAAGGTGAGAACATCTACTAAAACTCTCTAGTTGACAACCTTCACAGATTCAGTCAATAAGAGGTACCAAAAAACTTCGAACAATCTAAACAGCGAAGTTTCAGCCAAAAGGCCAGCTGTTGTGACTTGTAAAGGTCATAACTCATACTCCGCTTATCGGAATCTAACAAAATAGGACATTTTGAAAATGTGAGAACCTCTACTACACCTCTCTAGTTGACACCTTCTCAGATTCAGTCAATAAGAGGTACAAAAATTCTGAACAATCGAAACAGCGAGCTTCAGCCAATAAAGGCCAGCTGTTGTGACTTGTAAAGGTCATAACTCATATTCCGCTCATCGAAATCTAACAAAATAGGAAACTTTGGAAAGGTTAGAACATCTAATCTACTACAGCTCTCTAGTTGACAACCTTCTCAGATTCAGTCAATAAGAGGTACAAAAATTTCGAACAATTTAAACAGCGAAGCTTCAGCCAAAAGGCCAGCTGCTGTGACTTGTAAAGGTCATAACTCATACTCCGCTTATCGGAATCTAACAAAATAGGATATTTTAAAAAGGTGAGAACCTCTAACACAACTCTCTAGTTGACAACCTTCTCAGATTCAGTCAATAAGAAGTAGAAAAACCTCGAACAACCTAAACAGCGAGCTTTACCCAATAAAAGCCAGCTGTTGTGACTTTTAAAGGTCATAACTCCTACTCTGCTTATCGGAATCTAACAAAATTATACTTTTGGAAATGCGGGAACATATACTACAACTCTCTAGTTAACAACTTTCTCAAATTCCTTATGGAACTCAAAATCCTACTCTTTAATCACAATACAAAGAACAACAAAGACAGCAAAAGGCTGAAACATGTAAGGCTCATAACTTTTCTATACTTGTCGGAATCTAACAAAATTAGGCTTTTTGGAAAAATAAGAACAACTAATACAACTTTATAGTTAACTACTTTCTCAGATTTCGTATGAAACTCCAAATCTAGCTATTCAAACACAATACAATGAGCAACAAAGACAGCATAAAGGCTGAAGCTTGTAAGGCTCATAACTTTTGCTATACTTGTCGAAATCTAACGACTTTTTGGAAAGCTAGGAACAGCTAATACAATTTTCTAGTTAACAACATTCTCAGATTCCTTATGGAACTAAAAATCTATCTCTTTAAACACAATACAAAGAGCAACAAAGACAGCAAAAGGCTGAAGCGTGTAAAGCTCATAACTTTTGCTATACTTGTTGGAATCTAACAAAATTGGACTTTTTGGAAAGCTAAGAATATCCACTGCAACTTTCTAGTTGACAACTTTCTCAGATTCCGCATGGAACTCAAAATCCAGCTCTTTAAATACAATACAAAGAGCAACAAAGACAGCAAATGGCTGAAACTTGTAAGTTCATACTTTTGCTATACTTGTCAAAATCTAACAAAATTATACTTTTTGGAAAGGTGGAAATATATAATACAACTTTCCAGTTAACAACTTTCTCATATTCCTTATGGAACTCAGTATCCAGCTTTTTAAACATAATACAAAGAACAACAAAGACAGCAAAAGGCTGAAACTTGTAAATCCTATAACTTTTGCGATACCTGTCGGAATCTAACAAAATTGGGCTTTTTTGAAAGCTAAGAACAACTAATACAACTTTCTAGTTAACAAATTTCTCTGACTCTGTATGGAACTCAAAATCCTGGTCTTTAAACACAATACAAAGAGCAACAAAGACAACAAAAAGGCTGAAGCTTGTAAGGCTCGTAACTTTTGCTATACTTGTGGGAATCTAACAAAATTAGACATTTTTGAAAGCTAGGAACAACTAATGTAACTTTATAGTTAACAACTTTCTCAGATTCCGTATGGAACTCAAAATCCAGCTTTTTAAACACAATACAATGAACAGCAAAGACAGCAAAACGTTGAAGCTTGTAAGGCTCATAACTTTTGCTATATATGTCGGAATCGAACAAACTTTGGATTTTTGGAAAGCTAAGAACAACTACTACAACTTTCTAATTGACAAATTTTTCAGATTCCTTATAGAACTTAAAATCCAGCTCTTTAAACACATGCAAAAATTAACCAAAACAGCAGTTTTGCTGAAAAACTCGCTGTTTTGGGGAAACAATTTATTTCACCCATCAAACTAACCCAAAAAGTTCTACAAAAATTAGAGCATGGTAATAACGTATATGAGAACCTCTCATATTAATTTGGAGTCAAAATTCCAACTTTAGCACAAGTAATCAATTTCAACGATCATAACAATATGCTAGTTATTAGAGATTGATTCTTTATGGTTTTTATGTGTGTTCTACCACTTCAATCTTCATATGCAATTTTATTCTAGTCCATAATAACCATATGCACAGAAATTAGTCCAAGTTGCTTAACAACATACAACAATAAAAATAAACAAACAAAGCATAAAAGTAGAGAAACCCCCACCCAACAATCGTTTTGGAAGAACTAGCTTAGCCTTCTTCTTCCTTGTTCTTCATCCTCTTCAAGAAAAACCTCAAGAAAGAAACCCTCTCTTTTCTTTTGATTTTGATCTCTCTTTCTTTCCTTTCTTCTCAATTTTTTTTAAATTAAAAACAAGTAAAGAATGAGTAGATTAAATATGAGAAGAAGAGATGGAGTGAGATGAGAATGGAGGAACACAAATGACATTGGGGTTTTGACCCATAGGGTTGGCCGGCCAAGGGGTTAAATAGGAGAGGGAGAGGTGGGCTTGTGGTTGAGAAGAATCCATGTGTTCTCATTCTTGTGGTCAAAACAATTGGAAATCAATTTGCAATTTCATATTACAATTAAATCCTAATCCAATCCTAACCTTCTATTTGATCATGATTGATCAAAAACAAAAGAAATTTTTCCCAAATCACATACTACATGATTTCGTACAAACGTACGAAATGGATATAGTACATACACGTACATACATCTATATATACAGATAATTTTTATTAGTTAAAACGAATAATCTCCACCAAAAATATTTTAATTGAGAAATAATAATAAAAATAATTTTATTACCGGCTCAGAAGATTTTAGTACCAATTTGATACAATACAGATGTATACAGACTGGTATATATATATAATGTTTATTAACTAAACCGGGTAATATCCATCAAAATATTTCAATTCTGAAAATAAAAATAAAATAATAATAATAAAATAATAATATTTAATATCAGCCCGGGATATTACAGATATTTTCTCAAAAATGCATTTTACAAGATTTTGTACAAGTGCACAAAACCGATACAATACATATATATACTTACTTGTATATATATATATAAAGATAAGTTTTTTTTAGTAAAACCAAGTAATTTCCATAAAAATATTTTAACTTTTTAAAAATAATAATAAGACAAATATAATATCCAACCGGGATATTACAATGCTCCCTCCTTAGAATAGTTCTGTCCTCAGAACTACGTTTAGTCAGGAGGACAGAAAAATTTCCATACACTAAATAACTCGGGGAAATAAAGCTTATATTTTCCGGCTCCCAAGTGGCTCCTCGACGAACTGGTTCTCCAAAGAATCTGACCTTGTTCCCAAAGTTGCCTGCATACTCTACCAAAATCGAGATGTAACTTTTGAATCTTGGACAGAACTACTAATGCTGGCACTCCATGCTATTTCCTTACGCCTTTAATGTAGACTTATGCAAATTTTTATAGCGACTATGTCACGCCCCGCTTTCCAAAAATACGGAATGTAAGCACGTGACATGGCCCAACGAATGACTTGCATCATCCATGAGCTGTTATTGATTCAACTCAACAAAATAAATAGGAAGTAATACAACCACGCATGAAATAAAGGAGTAATCACATGAATAACAATACTTGGAAATTAAGCATAAAATAACCAACATAATAACAATCCAACATCTGGAATCAACAAAACAATATTAGGGTCAAAATCCCACAAATACAAGAATTAACAATATTCAATTAGTAAAATTCTCAAAATGAAACAATAATTATTTAAGCGGCGCAGCAAAACAATTCTTTCACCATTGTTGCTCTCCTAGTTCATCAGGCAATTCTCCTTGATTACCTGTAAGCTGTTCATCTAAAAGAGAGAAAATATGTCCTTAGAGAAAGTCGTGAACAGCAAGTAGAGAAACAGAGAAACAATGGCATTTACGGTATAGCAATGAATTCAATAAACAATATAGTCGATGGAAATTAACAATGGCAAAATGATAACGATGATTGATAATGATGACAATAAACGATAACAATAACGGTAAGCAATAATAATAACGCTGTTCAATAACGATGACAAAATGCAATGACAATGCGATGAAAATCTTAAGTCTATTATTCATTTTAATCCTAACTAATGCTTGTACTACTGCATCCCATACTATAGATTCGATGCATACAACCAATTTCGTTTAGACTAGGGTGGTAGATTCTATAGGTCATGTACTTGGAACGATATAACATTTAAATAATAACACTGGATATTGAGCAATTTTTACACAATAACGATATCACTGGCTATTTGCAATTTCTTGCACAATGACGATAACACTGGCCATTTGCAATTTCTTGCACAATGACGATAACACTGGTCATTTACAGTTTCTTGCACAATGACGATAACGATATTTTGGGAACGAGGCCCATATTTCCAAGTACAGTCACTATATTATCAACTACCCTTGTCAACCCTTAACCCCGGCTTGATTAACGTTCTTTGTTCAATTAACATGCAATATTGGTTGGCAATACTACGATACTGATAGGGGACCATAGGGACAAAACTATTAGGGGGAAACGATAAGGTGATTAATAAGGGACATTAGAATGATGAAAAAACAATCTTAAGACCATACAATATACTCCATACAATTAAATGCACCAAATACAACACTATAGATTCAATTATATATTATCAAACATGGAAACTCAATTTTGGACAGCAGTAGGTTGTTGTACTAAAATTGAATTTCCCGCTGCTATAGAATAGAAAATGTGGATCCGTCAGAAGTTCTAGAAACTAGAATCCTACCCGGTTCCAATGCATATTTAAAGTCCAAATTCGACAACAGCAGCTAGGTGAATTATAGTGTTCTTTACAGGTTACCGTTTTTAACTGGTTATCAGTATAACTAGTTTCAGTTGTAAAAGAAGTAAATAATCATTTTTAAAATCAGCAAAAATAATTTTTATTACCCTAAGCATGTTAGCTATCAATCTGAAAATTATCATGGTAATATTTGATCATTAGCTCATCTATTTAATCAGGTTAACATGGTATATGCATAATCTGAAAATACAACACAGCAGCAGTAAAAAGGTCATAACTCATGCAATATAAGTCGGAATTCAAAAATTCTCAATGTTCTGGAAACTAGAAACATGGGGCTACATTTCATATTTAGAAAGTTATTGATTTTGATGACACTATCTAGGTCGAAACAACATGGTAATGTTCAGGTTGACAATAAATTTCAGGGTTTCAACATATTCTTCATGAATAAAAAGATTAAAAATGTTAAGAACGATGAGTTAGGGGTTAAAAATTATAAGTTACGTCTATGTGAACATGGTATTAAGATGTGTAATGTCCATAATCTTACTAATCACAATCAACTAATACACCAACATCAATCATACGAACAATCAACACTAATATATAATCTACAATAGTTGTGTAATGTCATGACATGAAATACAATAGCAATCCCTATTCCTATATTCAATAATTATCTATATGAATGCATGTAAGATCTCAATAAGTCGGAAGCAAAAAGACGGCACGAATTCAAGACTACTACTTGGATTCGCTCGTGTAGATCCGTAGTATCCCAACGATGAACAACAATAAACAATATACGATAATCAATATGGATCTACTTGCGGGATTCAATAAGCAATTTCGAATACGATAAAATACAATTCGAGAGTGAGATGACTTGCCTTTAGAACGACGTTGATTAATCTAAATATGCGAAGAATAACGGGATCGGAATCTCGGCGACATGGCGACCAGCAAACGATCATGATGATCACGATCGGGCACGAATCTTGATGGGGATTGACGATCAAGTGCAAGATCAAGTAACCAATGACCGAGATCGAAAGATCAAGGATCAAGATCAAACAGCAAATGATGATCGCTCCACAAAACAGCAAACAACGATCATCGAGGTGAGATTATCAAGATCGGGTCGATCGGACGGCCCAGATTCGATGATCAAGAATCAATAGCAAACATCAAGTCGGATCCCCAACTTCTTCCAAAACAGCAAAACACCAAAACTCCAACTCTCCCCCACACAAAACATCAAAACACCCAAAATAAAAACCCAACTCTTCTTTTCCTCTTAATTGCGATAGAGAAAGAGAGTGGGCGGGAGAGGAAACGGTGACTGCGGTTGGGGAGCAATGGCAGCAACGAGAGCAAGGTTGGCGATGGCGGGATGGATGTGGTTGGCGGCGGCCGGATGGCGACGGATTTCGGCGCTCTGTTTCGGAATGGAAACAGAGGAAGGTAGGACTTGGTGAAGGGCTCGACGGGTCTCGATGGGTTCTCGGAGGTTGGGGTGAGCTCTGTTGGTGCTCGGGAGGAGTAGCAGCGATGAGGTGAAGAGGATGACGGGGATGACGATGGAGGCAATGAAGAGGGGACTCCGAGGAGGGGAAGATGGGATGATCAGGAGTAGAGCAACAATGGCGTCAATGGTGGAGCTTGGGGATGACTGAAGGAAGGCGACGACAATGGTGGAGCAGTGGCGAAGCGCTGAAGGGGAGCGAGGTGTAGCAGGCGATGGGTGGGTTTCGATCAAGGGGGAAGACGCTGGGTTTTGGGGGTGGTCGGCAATGGTGGAGATAGCAAGGACATGGGCGACGGGGGCTCGGAGCTTCGAGGGAAAGGTGGAGAGCTCGGGTCGAGGGTGGCTCGACAAAGGAGAAGGGCGAGGAGGAGGAAGACGACGAGAGGGGGGTCTCTGTTTCGGTTTCAAAACAGGGGAGAGGAGCGGGAGGGAGAAATAGACGAGAGCGAGAGAGAACAGGAGTGAGGGGATTTTATTAAAATATTAATGATATAATAAATATAATAAATATAATGTATAATAATGGGGAGATATTGTAGGGATAGTGGAAAGATATGGGGAATTGGGGTTACGGGATGTGAAGGGTGAAAGAGTGTGAGGGGTTTTGTTGGTCTAGTCATCACACAAATAGGAGGGAAATTGGGTTTGAATTAACTTGGGCTTTATATTGAGGCTTCATAATAAAATAATAAATTTAGAATGATTACAAAATTAGGCTTCAAAATTAAATAATTATACAATACATGATCAATCGAAATCAATGGGCTTTACAAAAATAATAATACTAATATGATAAGAATAATAATACATGACAGAATTTGGTTCAACATATTCATGAAAATAATTCAATAATAATAATAATAATAATAATGCGGTTATTTATATTATATGACACTAATGCGCACTTGTTCGGATTCTATGCATCCCATACTACATAGGTCCGAGGGCAAGCCTCTTAATCGTTCTTCATCTTGTAGGGTTCAATCCCTCGTCATGACTTAATCTACTACTGTAACTACGGTAAGTATTGTAACACCTCGGATTTTTAAATACCGAAAATATTCATTTTTATAGTTTGTAGGGGGGAGAATTATTTTTAAGTTATATCTTATTTTATTTTATTGTATTTTTAAAATATTGATATTGGTGTGGATATTAGTGGTAGATGGGTATTATTGAGATATTGGGGCCATGAGTTGAGATTTTATGTGAATAAGTAGGGTTTATTTTATTTTATAATTTTGGGGGATTGTTATCAGTTAATTTTAGTGTATTTGGTGTTGTTCGTATTATTATAGAAAAGAATTGGGGTTTATTTGTAATATATTGGATTTGGAGGGCCTATAGGTAATTGTACCTAACTATTATTATTAATATATATATTTTATTTAAAAACACCCCACCCCATTTTCCTTCTTCTTTCCTTCTTTCTTCTTCTTCCTTCCCGATCAGTTCTCCCGACCAAAAACCCCACATTCGGCCCCCTCTCTCTCCCGCCCAAATCCAACCCATTTCTCCGCCGTTTTCGAATAAAATCGAGGGGATGACTAATTGGGGAATTCTCTACAACGTGGTAGCGTCAGTTTTTGGAAAGGATTTCGGGAAGGTATATCCCTTTTTATTTTATTGTATAAAAATTAAGTGTGGTTAGTTTTATTGAGTAGAAATATTATAATAGAGAAATTTAGAGAGGTTGGAAGTGATAGATTGGAGGAATTGGTAGATGGTTAGAGAAATTGTAAGTTGTTGATAAATTAGGATTTTGGGTTTGTAAAATAGAGATATATATATAAGAATTATCTTTTGTATGGTAGTAAAAATTGTAGTGAGCTATTAGAATAAAATAGGGAGTAGTGATTTTGGCATAAACACGAACTATAGGGTTTATGGAATTGGGTAGAAAACTCGATCCAAATAATTGTAGAAAATGCATATGAGGGTGTAGAATATTATGAAAGTACTAATATGAATTTAGGATGATTTTTATAGGCTTCCAGCTCAATTAAATGGATTATAGGTGAAAAGTGTACGCCGGGTATTCGGTGAAATGCTCGAGCGAGATTTAGGTGAAGATTTGATGGGTTTGGAGGTGTAGTTGAGTCTCATTATTATTATTAACCCTAATATGTGAGGTTAGGAAAAAGAGGATTAAAGAAATTAGAAAATAGAAAATTTTCCTATGAGAAAGCCTCCGATCAATAAGGGAATGTTTGTATTGGGACCCGAATTCGAAATCCGTCGATGTAGCTCAGCTACTTAGGTCATTTGTGACACGTGGGTGAAGACAGATTCGAATTTGGAGGTTCGTAGGTCGAGTTTTGAGTTTTAAGCTAATCGGTCCTATAATTTCCTATTTAGGTGGAAAAAATCGAACTTCGACTGGCTACAGGGCGGACGTGGGATATCGTTTGCTCGATCCGTCAGGTGAGTATGTTTTATTTATAAATATTTTATATTGTGGCCGAATTTCGTGGACTTTTGATATATTTTGTGGGAGTTATGCCAAAAGTGAATTTTTATTGAAAATACGGATTTTTAAGAATCCAAACCGGGTTTTTGAGATATGTGGTGAAATTGACTATTGTTAGTATATAGAATCTATATTATGGGTTATTGTGATGTGTTGAAATATAAAAATTATATATATTAAATTGTTTATGTATATTTTTACCCCGTGCATGTTTGGGGCATATAGGCCCTTATAGGTAATTATAACTACATGGAGCATGGTGCATGAGCTAGTATGCTATAATTAGATATTATAAGATTTAATTAGAGGGAATAAGTGAATTTGGCCCCTTATTCTGGGAAACCCGCATGTGTGGTGTTTATTTGTAAAATATATATAGATGATTATGATGTGTGATGCAATAATTGATGAAATTAAATAAGTGGGTACATGTTTACATTCTAATCATGTTCGAAGACAAGTAATGGGTAATCATATGATATTATTATGTGATGAAGTATATTTTGATATGCTTACGATACGAATTATTATGGGTACATATTTTGATATGTTTGAAGTATATTTTGATAACACCTTATAATTCTTTTATTAATGATATAACTTGGCGTATGTCTATATATGATTTAATGAAGTAGTAAATATCATGGTACCCTTAATGTGAATTGTTATGGCAAAATAAATATCTTGGCGCATTTATATTATGCAATAAAATGATATGATGAGTTATGTGTGGAATAACAGGGTGTGTGCATAATCTGGCATATTGATATGAAGATAAAAGTTCAGCTGGTACGTGTTAATAAAATGTGGTATTAATTCTTGTGATTAAAGTCAAGGATGTGGCTATTGTTTAATTAAAAAGCTGTGATGCTTTATATTGAATTAGTAAAATGGAAAGATGAATGATTAATGCTAATAACAGATGGTTTTGTTGACCAGTACCTACAGCAATCCTAGGGGTTTGGGCTAGACCTCCTAATACCCAAGGACCGGCTTGGGGTAAGTGGACCCAAACTATGTTTGGGGTAAGTGGATTTTATCGCCCAAGCTATCGGCTTGAGGCCCGGTTTTCCCTCGATGACAGCTGTCGCGAGGAAGTACCCTGTTTATCTGGGGTAAGTGGTTTTTCCCTCTTGGCTTCGGCTGGGAGGAAGTACCTAGTTTATCTGGGGTAAGTGGTTTTTCTCTCGATGACAGCCGTCGCGAGGAAGTACCCAGGTTACCTGGGGTCAGTGGCTTTTTCCCTCTTGGCTTCGGCCGGGAGGAAGTACCCAAGTTCTACTTGGGGTAAGTGGTTCCCTCGCTAGTTTGGCTAGGAGAAAGACGTAGCCTCGGACGAGTAAGACTCTGTGTGAGCATCGGGCCGCGTGTTTACTGGGCTGTCGGCTTTCAGTATGTTGGGATACTGTGGCTCACTGGTCGACAAACTAATAAAATAACTTAGTGTTAATAAAAATGTGAATTGTGTGTGGGAAAGAAAGTGGAAAGTGAAATGTGAATGGTGGATGAGAAAGAAAGTGGTTGTGAATGAAGTAAATTGTGAACGAAAATGAGTTATGAGTTAGTGTATGAAAAGAAGTGATAAATGCAGTACGTGGTTAATTTAAAATGATAGTAATAAAAGAGATGTGTTATCATGAATAATACGAAGTAATTGTATTATGTGTGTGATCATTAAAGTAAAATACAGTATGATATGAGTTGTACCTTGGAATTGTGTCAAGGAACTACCTGCCCGCTATTTCTGTGGAAATTGTGGGAACTACCTGCCTTGGTATAATTCGCAGGGTGAGTTGGTATGATAGTGGTAATGATTAATGGAAATGAAGAATTAAATAAAGTGAAAATGATTAGTAATTGAAGTGAATCAATAACCAAGCTACCGGCTTGAGATGTGATGTGATATAACTCAAACTGTGTGTTTGAGGTGCAGTGATTATTACCCAAGCTATCGGCTATGGGGTGTGATATGTGGTGGCCCCAAATTGTGTTGGGGATTAAGTGAAAATGATAATAAGACATATTGCTTATAAGAATGGGAATTACTAAAGTGATCTAATGGGATGAGAATGAGTTATAAAACATGTTTTGGTGCAATGAGAATGTGCATTCACATAAGTGATACGGTGAGGATGTGATGAAATGCAAGTTAATTATAATGTGTAAGAAGATGTTGTGTTTGTATTATATGACGTGAATGAATATGGCATTATGGGAATAAATGCATATGTTTCTGATGTGATACAGGATTTAATGCAATAAAATAAATACTTGTACTATGAAAGTGATTATGAAAATGGTTATTAAAGAAAGTATGTTCTGTTATGAGTTGTGTACCATGGAGGTGTGTCGGGGAACTACTCGCCCGCTAATTCCGTAGGAATGGTGGGAACTACCTGCCTTGGCACAACCTCTAGAATGAATGGGTGTGTTGATGACATAATATAAGTAAATGAAGCGCGTGGCTAAATAGAAATGAAGAAAATATGTAGTAGCATCATGTGGTTATATTCATATAATACTATTATGACGATAATTGTGGAAGAATGAATATTTGGGTTAGAGAATTTAAATTGAAAGGTAATGGATTGTATGTGAATTCGTATATTGCGAATGTAAAATAAGGATATATATACATATATATGAGGTTGATGTGAAATATATAGTGGAATGTGTGAATTATGGGTAATTTTATAATTCGATGCAGAATTGACGAGTATTTTGATATAAAACCGTATTGATGATGTTTTTAAGTTCAGATGTTCAAGGTGTATCTTCTTACTTGATGTTTGTAAGTTTAAAGTATTTTCTTTATTCAATTTAATTCATTTGTTAGATCTTTTAAATTATACTCACACCAGAAATGGCTAATCCCTGATGTTTTCTGGGGGTTAGGGGGGTCCCTTCTTGAGAGAGGACAACCCTAACTCTCCTGCAGGTTGGTAGCAGCATTGCGAGGTAGTTATAGAGTTAAGAATTTTGTTTTGTCGAGATGATAGCTTATTCATGTAGTTAGTATATGTAGAAAAGTGATTAGTTGATGTATTAATTTGTATTATGGTAAAAAGATATGTATATAGTGTTGTGATGAGGAAAGAAAGCCCGTACCCACCTCGTTGTGGAGTATTGGGTTCTGTGGTTGGTTTTTAAAAAGGTTTTTCTAAATTTTTACAAAAATCTTATATGTTTTCAAAAGAATTTATGGTTTTTATTTAATATTTGATAATCCGTTATGAGTTTGGCCCCCAGAGCATTATATTATATTGCCTGTGTGATTCTGCTCATTTTGGCCTGGGGAGCCCGTGATATAATTGCCTGTGATGTGAGCTACGGAATTTAGAGCAGAATTCCGTAAGCCGATTGTGTTTCGGGGCAAAAATTACAGGGGAAACTCTGCCCAAATTTTTATTGAATTATAACTATTTTAGTTTGTGTTTAAAGTGATATAAAAATTGATAGAATTGAATTTGGAGGTTTGGTTTTCAAAAAAAAAAAAATTGGGGTGTTACAAGTATCCTAGATGATCTATGAGTACAAGCTCATGTACAGAAAAACTGGAAGGGAATCCCACGTCATGTCACGACGCATCGTGAACACTATCTATGGACAATTCAGCCTCCTTCATGGCACACGATCCTCTTGCAGTCACCAAACATCCCACAAGCGTCGCCACCGGGACGATAATTCCGGAGTAGTGCCCACGCCATGTCCTGATGCATCAAGCATGCATTCTATGGCTCACTCTCACACCGCCAATCCGATGGCCCTCATACTTGTGTTTTTCTCTTACTTTCATCACCTCTTCACTATGTACTAAATTCTTAATTTAATGAAATCATGAACAAAATTAATTTCTTAGAGTTAGCCCTCTCACTACTACCGGTCTTATTTCTTCAATTTCACATGACCAACCTTGGTCTTTTCAATATCAATAATCTTATTTCATCACTTTTCACTTGCCGGTGTGAGTTTTGGCTACACCCTAATTTTCAATTTCGATTCGCAAATTCACATGTTTGAGTTGTCATACTCAATAACATTTCTCTTTTCCAATCACATGATTTCTAAATTATTCATGAGTCAAAATAACCATTCATGGAGTTCAATTATACATCGTGTATTTCACAACATTTATTTCCACATTAAAATCATATCACCAAATATATAGCCAAAATGAATATTCACAAACTCATTAGTGTCACACTATTCTTTAATAAGAATAATCCATACCAACTTCACAATATATACTTTCTTTCTTTGTTATTTTTCTTTTCTAGCATTTATCTCAAGTCCTTTGCAAAAACGCATTTTCACAAAATATACAAGTGTAAAATTATAGTTCTAACCACATTTTTATTCCCAAATATACTTTATTTTATCCCAATAACTCCCAACTTATTTTTCATAAGTCACACATGTTTTTAGAATAATAATAGTAGTTTTTTCCATAATTTTTACACATCTAGAAACCACAAAAGTCATTTTTTTCCAAAAAGATATTATTCTGGCAGAGGCCAGAATTCGAACCAGCAACCCACAGGAAGCAAGCCGCACGCTCTGGCCATGTGGCCAATTGTGCCGTTCGATATAAAAGGGGATTGAGAGGATTAAATGCTCTCGGGTTGGAAATTCATTAAATTTTTACAAACGCACATAAAAATTTGGGTTTCTCCAGTATCGAACCAGCGATCCAAGGGAACAAGTCGTACACACTATACCATTAGAGAGCCTCCCGACCAATTGAGCTATAGGCTCAAGTTGTCTTGAATACAACTCATATTTTAATTAAATCCATCCTCTGTTCAATTAGAACATTTCGATGTTCAAAAGCTCTCATTTGAGTTTTGCTTTTTACTAAATTTCTTGTAAATCTCCAGAATGTCTAACTAAACATAGTTTAACACTCCAGTAATTTAAAAATAATTTTTCCAGTAATTAAACACATATTTTTCATACAATTAACTTAAATTGTATACTACTACGACCACATCTCATTTCGATATTTCTTATACAACTTAACATTAATATTTCCTATATCAATTTCCTGTTTATTTTTCTTTTTACAAAACCAAAAATATATTTTAGGTTACTCATGCTAAACATTATCACAAAAGTCCATCTAAGCACATAAAGCAACAATTTCATCTACTAGCATTTGAATTTAGTTTCGATACTAACAACAAATTTTAATTCAAGCATTCCATAGCTACAAACAATTCACATACAACTTAAGATTCATGATGGAATAACATGCATTCTATTTAGCATCAATTCAATCAACTAACAAGCCTTTTTCCAATTAAATGTGCTCTTATTAGTTTCTTTCATGCATTATCAATTTAATCAACCTTAGCATGATATCTAATTAGAAATATGAAAAATAACCCACCTTATTTGGAGAGAATAAATATTGCAACACCTCCTAAACAAAAGAGTCCTTCGCGAGCTTGCCAAAAGAGCGTTCCTCCTCCTCCTTGATGTGCAAAACCGGCCTTCAAAGTGCAATCCCGAGCCCTCCTTGATGTCCGCCTTCCTTTGGTGCAAGCACAACCCACAACTCTCAATCTCTTTTTTTTTAATCTCACTTACTACACTACTAACAATTGTATTTTCTACTATATGTTTTGGAGAAATGAAAAGTACAAGAATAACTAGGCTAGGGGGGTATTTATACTAAAAATTGGAGCAAATGAAGGGCTAGGATCAATCTAAGAGTTAAAAATAAAAGGTTAGGATTCAAGGGGAAGTTGTAGTAACCAACCATGATTCAAACAACTACCACCCATAACTCCACTCTTTTTTTTCTTTTTCCCTCCATACCAAAACCGGCCCACTATGTGTGCTACTTGAACGTGTACGTGCAATGCACGTGCATTCATTTGTTCTCCATTTAAAAAGTTGTACATTATATTTTTTATAAAAATACTCTTATAAAAATATTCTACATTACAAGTTGTAATAAAAGAAGAAATAGCTCATGGGTTTCATTTAAGGGGCCAAATAATGGTTTACAAAAAAAAATTAGATTTGGGCTAAAAAGAAGGCTGATGTTTATTTGAAGAAAATGGGCCTATTATAAAAATAATTAGAGAACACATGTACATATATATATATATAGGGAAAAGGGGGTATGAGCAACTTGCTCATTTAGTAAATGAGCAATTGATGGTGTGGCATGCATGTGATTGGAAAATCCTTAAAAGGGTTAGTTGTCCAATGTATCACATGCATGCCACATAATCAATTGCTCATTTACTAAATGAGCAAGTTGCTCATATCCCTTTTACCCATATATATATATATATATATATATATATATATATATATATATATATAGAGAGAGAGAGAGAGAGAGAGAGAGAGATCTTCGGTTGCACACTACTTTGGTGAGCACTCCGTGAGCACTCACGAACTAAAGACTCTATGAAAAATCCGAACGGCTCATATTGTTCTATATGCCTTAGATAGCCTAACAATAAAAAATCAAGTAATTTGAAGTTCATTTGCCTATGATTTACATCATCACAAAATTGTATGGCTGAAAATTCTAACAACATGATGGATGGGCAAATGAACTTCAAATTACTTGATTTTTTATTGTTAGGCTATCTAAGGCATATAGAAGAATATGAGCGGTTCGGATTTTTCATAGGGTCTCTAGTTCGTGAGTGCTCATGGAGTGCTCACCAAAAGTAGTGTGCAACCGAAGGGGACTCTATATATATATATATATATATATATATATATATATATATATATATATATACACACATTATCCATATTGAAAGTAATTATAAGTTTTTATACTGCAAAAATTGCACGTGCACAAAACGTACAAAAAAAAAATTCATAAATGAAAATCGGGATATTACAGTTGCAACTCCATATGCACATATTGGTAATGGCTCTCCTGCCTTCTTCAGCTTGCCTTTAGTAAGTACGAACTCTTACCCTTGGTGAACAGGCTCATTTCCTTTATTGTTCATCTTTGGGGCTAATCTGCCGTCATTCTGATGAAGCTGGAAACAATTCGGCCTAATATGACCAATCTCCCCACAATTGTAACATGTACGGGTCTCCTTCTGAGGGTTTTTCCTTGGACACTAGCTCTTGAAATATGCTCACCACATAGGAAACAACTTCCTGGCTTGGTTTCTCCAAGTTTGCCCTCTGTTTTCTGAGTCTTCTGCTTCTGACCTTGGTTCTTGAACCCTAATGCTAATGTAGATCTTTTTCCTTGTAGTCGTGGACAGACTGATTTCTTGTGCCCAACCTCCTCACAGAAATAGCATACTACAAACTTGGTGGTCTCCCGGACTTGCTCCCATTCATGCAGCAGTCGTGCCAATTTGGAATCAAAGTGTTCATGCTCCATTGCTAGGCCTGCTAATGCAGCTCTGCAAGCATCTCTTAGTTTCTTAGCTTGACGACCTTTCCTGGTTCTGTAATTCCTCAGCTTCTTTATTTCCCAATGTATGTTGGCCGCTGCCGTTGTGCGTTGATCCACACTTAGCCCCTGTGGTGGTGAAGATGAGTCCGTCTTGAGGTTAGCTTGTAGTAAAATCTCCTTTGGCTCCTTGCTCAAGATCATCGGATCATCTATCGAAATCGGCTCACTCTCTTTTATCAACACATCCTCGGTTAGGATATCCTCGAATACCATCCATCAAACACATACCAGAATTAGTCCAGATATAGAAAATTTATAAAACATAAGATGAAAGAAACAACAATATGAATTATAATTGTCTACAAATAGCTAAAACCTGATTCCTATAAGGCGTCCAAGCTTAATTTTCCTACTGTGTTGGACTATAAATTGAAGTCGGCTCTGATACCACTCTGTAACGCCCAAATTTTCTTAGCCAGGAAACCGTGACATAAGCCATAATCTTTTCCTTCAATTAGCCACAATACACAGAAAAACAGGAAAATTTCAAAAAACTTATTTAACACTAATGTATTACAAGTCCGAATGTTATAAAACTGCAATATATTACATCAGTGTAACAATAGTACCTTACAAGCCCAAGTATTACAAACCTTCAATAAATTTACATCAGAGTACAATGAATAATAAATAATATTTGGTACTTCACTTGGATGCTTCTCAACAATTAATAAATTTACAATTGAAACAATGGTAACCAACATATATTACAATTGAAATAAAATCAACCATTTGCTTCTCTTGCCTTGAGTCCTCCTGAATCCTATACCTGTAGTTTTTGCAATCCAGTACCTATTGAAGTGGGAACATCAGTACATATACTGACACTTTAAGGTTGATGACTAGCAGAGAATCTCAACTTTAAACAAACAGATTGATGAAAAGAGAAGCGTGTAAATATAATTGATGTGTGAGTGTATGCTATAACTTAGAATCTAAGGCAGGATTAACTAATGCAAGGATGCTCTTATTCTAATGCAAGCGAGTCTCTGGACAGTATGCACCCCATAAATACATACGCTCATATCAAGCCGTCCGTTTCTTCATATATAGGGATTTGAACCCGCGCCATGAATTCTAGTCTTGTACACAACCTGTCCCTGAAGATACAGCATGATTGATGAGGTTGGTCTGAAACGGTCTAATCCCGCCATTCGCAGTCATATAGTGGTGTCTCCGTTTGCTACTATTGCCCGGCGTACCGGACCTCACTCAAAGATCTGACGAACCCTTGGAGTTAACTGTAACACAG
Organism: Hemerocallis citrina; assembly: GCA_017893485.1. Lineage (NCBI taxonomy): Eukaryota > Viridiplantae > Streptophyta > Magnoliopsida > Asparagales > Asphodelaceae > Hemerocallis > Hemerocallis citrina. The sequence goes on along the minus strand of CM030364.1, from coordinate 111,259,690 downwards.
GTTAGCTCGAAGCATCCCCTGTGGCCCCTTAGCTTATAGACCGTAGTCTATGTCTTGTTTGCCTTTCCTGATATAGAACATGATGGAGTTCCGGGGGTCCATCCCATAACTCCGACAGGAAACTTCCAGCCCATATCACGGTACTTCAGAAATTAACAGACGAGATACGGATCCCGTGCTCCAAATTCGTGAGAAGGTATAGACCGTATCCCTTTGACTGGAAGATTACAACCAATAACACCACCCAGTGTTGGCATATAGAATAGGTCGGATCATAAGTTATTACCCTTAATACCAACTCTTTCCCTTCGGCGAAAGAGCCAAACGAATTACATATGAGCCAACTGCCTATGTATGTGGCAAATGAATCATATAGAAGCAACCATAAAAGTCCTCTAACAACTTAGAAGCAATTAAACATGCTGCTATTAACGGAATTCAACAAAATTGGACTTTTTAGAAAGGTGAGAACATCTACTACAACTCTCTAGTTGACAACCTTCTCAGATTCAGTCAATAAGAGATACAAAAACTTCGAACAATCTAAACAGCGAAGCTTCAGCCAAAAGGCCAGTTGTTGTGACTTGTAAAGGTCAGAATTCATACTCCGCTTATCGGAATCTAACAAAATAGGACATTTTGGAAAGGTGAGAACCTTTATTACAACTCTCTAGTTTAAAACCTTCTCATATTCAGTCAATATGCGGTAGAAAAACCTCGAACAACCTAAACAGCGAGCTTCAGCCAATAAAGGCCAGCTGCTGTGACTTGTAAAGGACATAACTCCTAATCCGCTAATCAGAATATAACAAAATTATACTTTTTGAAAAGCTAAGAACAACTAATACAACTTTCTAGTTAACAACTTTCTCAGATTCCGTATGGATTTCAAAGTCCAGCTCTTTAAATATAATACAAAGACAGCAAAAATGCTGAAGCTTGTAAGGCTCATAACTTTTGCTAAACTTGTCGGATCTAACAAAATTGGACTTTTTGGAAAGCTAGAAACAACTAATACAACGTTCTAGTTAACAACTTTCTCAGATTCCTTATGGAACTCAAAATTCAGCTCTTTAAACACAATACAAAGAGCAACAAAGACAGCAAAAGGCTGAAGCTTGTAAAGCTCATAACTTTTTCTATACTTGTCAGAATCTAACAAAATTGGACTTTTTAGAAAGCTAAGAACATAAACTACAACTTCCTAGTCGATAACTTACTCAAATTCCGCATGGAACTCAAAATCCTGCTCTTTAAACACAATACAAAGAGCAATAAAGACAGCAAAAGGCTGAAACTTGTAAAGTTCATAACTTTTGCTATACTTGTCCGAATCTAACAAAATTATACTTTTTGGAAAGTTGGGAACATATACTACAATTTTCTAGTTAACAACTTTCTCAGATTCCTCATGGAACTAAAAATCCAGCGCTTTAAACACAATACAAAGAATAACAAAGACAGCAAAAAGCTAAAACTTATAAAGCTCATAACTTTTGCTATACTTGTCAGAATCTAACAAAATTGAGCATTTTGGAAAGTTAAGAACAAATACTACAACTTTCTAGTTAACAAATTTCTCAGATTCCGTATGGAACTCAAAATCCAGCTCTTTAAACACAATACAAAGAGCAACAAAGACAGCAAAAAGGCTGAAGCTTGTAAGGCTCATAACTTTTGCTATACTTGTCGGAATTTAACAAAATTGAAATTTTCGGAAAGCTTGGAAAAAAAGTGCAACTTTCTAGTTCACAACTTTCTCAAATTCCGTATGGAACTCAAATCTAGCTATTTAAACACAATACAAAGAGCAACAAAGACAGCAAAAGGCTGAAGCTTGTAAGGCTCATAACTTTTGCTATATTTGTCAGAATCTATCAAAATTGGGCGTTTTGGAAAGCTAAGAACAACTACTATAAATTTTTAGTTGACAACTTTTTCAGATTCCTTGTAGAACTTAAAATCTAGCTCTTTAAACACATGCAAAAATTAACCAAAACAGCAGTTTTGCTGAAAAACTTGCTGTTTTGGGAAAACAATTTATTTCACCCATCAAACTAACCCAAAAAAATCTACAAAAGTTAAAGCATGGTAATAACGTATATGAGAACCTCTCATATTAATTTGGAGTTAAAATTCCAACTTTAGCACAAGTAATCAATTTCAACGATCATAACAATATGCTAGTTATTAGAGATTGATTCTTTATGGTTTTTATGTGTGTTCTACCACTTCAATCTTCATATGCAATTTTATTCTAGTCCATAATAACCATATGCACAGAAATTAGTCCAAGTTGCTTAACAACATACAACAATAAAAATAAACAAACAAAGCATAAAAGTAGAGAAACCCCCACCCAACAATCGTTTTGGAAGAACTAGCTTAGCCTTCTCCTTTCTTGTTCTTCATCCTCTTCAATAACAACCTCAAGAAAGAAACCCTCTCTTTTCTTTTGATTTTGATCTCTCTTACTTTTCTTTCTTCTTAATTTTTTTTAAATTAAAAACAAGTAAAGAAGGAGTAGAAGAAATATGAGAAGAAGAGATGGAGTGAGATGAGAATGGAGGAACTCAAATGAAATTTGGGTTTTGGCCCATAGGGTTGGCCGGCCAAGGGGTTAAATAGGAGAGGAAGAGGTAGGCTTGTGGTTGAGAAGAACCCAAGTGTTCTCATTCTTGTGGTCAAAACAATTGGAAATCAATTTGCAATTTTATATTACAATCAAATCCTAATCCAATCCTAACCTTCTATTTGATCATGATTGATAAAAAATAAAAGACATTTTCCCAAAATCACATACTACATGATTTCGTACAAACGTACGAAATCGATATAGTACATATACGTACATACATCTATATATACAGATAATTTTTATTAGTTAAAATGAATAATCTCTACCAAAAATATTTTAATTCAGAAATAATAATAAAAATAATTTTATTACCAGCTCAGAAGATTTCAGTACCAATTTGATACAATACAGATGTATACAGACTGCTATATATATATATATATATATAATGTTTATTAACTAAACCTGGTAATATCCATCAAAATATTTCAATTCTGAAAATAAAAATAAAATAATAATAATAAAATAATAATTTTTAATATCAGCCCGGGATATTACAAACATTTTCTTAAAAAACACATTTTACAAGATTGTCTATAAGTGCACAAAACCGATACGATACATATATATACTTACTTGTATATATATATATATACATATAATTTTTTATTAGTAAAATCAAGTAATTTCCATAAAATATTTTAATTTTTTAAAAATAATAATAATACAAATATAATATCCAATCGGGATATTACAATTACCTCTCCTACTCTCACATTGCCTTATGTTCTTATGCTCCTCAATTATCTGTGAACCTTATTTTCATTAGTGTGTTGTGTGATAGTGGTCTTGTCGTTGCAATTGATTCTTTAGGTTGTTTTATTACCGATTCACACACTGGTCAGGAATTTGGGCGTGCTAGTCGACATGGTCATCTATATCATCTAGATTTTCTTCATGCACATAAATCTCATCCTCATTTTGCTAGTCTGTGTTCTCTGATGCTGATCTGTGGCACAGATGTTTAGGACATATTAGTAAGTCATGACTCAAGACTTTAGCTCGTGTTGGTGCCCTTAGTTTTCTTTCTTTTACTCATTTGTCTAATTGCCAGGGTTGTCTTGGTCAAACACATAGCACTCCCTTTTAATAAGAAGATCACTTCTCAAACCACCCATCCTTTTCAATTTATTCACTCTCACATATGGGGACCATCTTTTACACTTTCTCACAAAGGTTATCTCTATTATGTTAGTTTCATCGATGACTTCACTAGATACACATGGGTGTTTCTTATGCGCCAACGCTTTAAGATACCTGACATTTATCAGTTCTTTACGAACATGATTTACACTCAGTTTGGTGTGTGCATCAAAACCTTTCACTCAGACGGTGCTCGTGAGTACACTTCTACTGCTATGAGATCGATCCTTCAATCTCATGGTACACTCTTTCAACAATCATGCCCTCACACGCATGAGCAGAATGGTGTAGTTGAACGCAAGCTTCGTCACATCCTTGAGGCGGCTCACGCTCTACTACTCTCCTATTTTGTTCCTCGTTCTTTCTGGGCTAAAGCTATCATGACATTTGTCAGTTTCATTAACATCACTCCCTTGTCTGCTCCATCTAGAACATCACCTTATGAGGCTTTTCGTCACTCACCACCGGACTACAGTTCGCTCTGTACCTTTGGGTGCACCTGTTATGTCCTTCTCCCTCCTACTGAGCGAACGAAGGTCACCGTCCGAGCTGCCAAATGCGTTCACCTAGGTCTTAGTCCTATGCATAAAAGATATCATTGTTTTGAACCTGTGGCTGGTCGTATTCGTATTTTCCAACATGTTTCCTTGCTGGAAGACTCTCCCTACTACTTGACCTCTCCTGAGGATGCAAGTTTTCTCAACTCCCCAGTTGTTGGGCATATCTCCCTGGCCATACCTTGCTGCATTCCCCTTGATTCCACTCCTTTTGCTCCTTTCCAATCTCATATTGATGTTCCACATATTATTCCTCCTACAGAGACACCACCTGCATCCCCAAAACATTATGCACCCACACCACCAGCATCCCCACAGCTACATGCGCACACACCACCTATCTCACCCCCACACACTGTCCATCTGCTATCGGTCTGTCAGTCTACACGTTCTACGTCGGGCATCCCACCGGCACGTTACACACCTGATGCCACTAGTCCTCTTGACCAGTTTGGTTTTTCTACCATAGCCTCCTACTCACCACAGTTTTATGTGTATCTCACTGTTATACACTCCACACGTGAGCCCAGAACATATTAGAAAGATATTCAATATCCCGAGTGGTGGGAAGCTATTGTAGAGGAGTTCAATGTCTTTGATTAGACTGGCACTTGGGATGTTGTTCCACTACCTGTGGGCGTCCAGCCTGTTAGCTATAAATGGATCTTCAGGGTCAAATATCGACCTGATGGCTTCATTGAGCGGCACAAAGCTTGTCTAGTTGCCCGATGATTTACTTAGGATCATGACATTGATTATGATAAGACTTATGCCCCAATTGAACAGATGACTACAATTCGCACTCTCCTTGCTGTTTCCGTCGTTCGTCAGTGCTTATTATACCAGATGGACGTGAAGAATGCATTTCCTCATGGTACCTAATCTGAGGTTGTTTACATGCATCCTCCTCCTGGCCTTTGCACTCGTCCTTGTCATGTTTGCCATCTACGTCGAGCTATATATTGTCTAAAACATGCCCCTCGAGACGGGTTTGAGTGTTTTTGCAATATTATCACCCAGGCTGGTTTTAGTCAGAGTTCCCAGGACCACTCTATGTTTATGCGGTTATCATCACAGGGGAGGTCATTCTATTATTATATATTGATGATATGATTATTACTGGGATGATTCTACAGGTATTGCATCCACCCAGAAATACCTTCACCAGTAGTTCCATATGAAAGATCTTGGCAGATTACGCTATTTACTGGGTCTAGAGATTGCCCATGGATCTCAAGGGATACTTATTTCTCAACAAAAATATACATCAGATATTATCTTCATTGCATGTCTATCTGACAGTTGATCATCTGATACTCTCCTAGAGCATCATGTGAAGCTTTGTCCCACAGATGGTGAGCTCGTTCCCTGCCCCACTAGATATAGGCAGATTTTCGGATAGCTTGTCTACTTATGCATGACCAGACCTGATATTGCTCATGCAGTCAATATTGTTAGTTAGTTTGTTTCCGCTCCTACTTCAGTTCACTACAGTGCTCTTCTTCGGATCCTTAGATATCTTCGGGGTACTATCACTCGCTCATTATTCATGCCTTCTACATCCAAACTGAACCTCAGTGCATATTCTGATTCAGATTAAGCGGGTAATCCTACTACCAGAAGGTCTACCACATGTTTATCTCTATATCTTGGTCATTCGCTGATTTCATGGCGAAGCAAGAAATATGCAATTGTTAAATGTTCTTCCACCGAAGATGAGTACAGAGTAACGGCAGCTACTACTAGAGAGATTGTTCATGTTCGTTAGTTGTTATCAGATATGAGTGTCACAATTATAGGAGCTACTCCTGTTGTAACGCCCCGAATTTCGAACACAGGTAATTTGTAGCACGACCATGATCTTTACTTCAATTTCGGACAAAAATACTAGGAATTTAAAACATTTTAATTATAATGTTATTCTTTACAATACGTAGTAAAAATTTACATATAAAATACAACTTATATCATCAAAAATCTTCTATCTTGCAACATCCATCGACATCAAATTAACACATGCACGTCGCTTGCAAATCCAAATCCTACAAAACATGAGAACTGTGGGCACATTAGTTGAATGAAACTGACGCAATGCTATAACAAAGTGATCCTCAACTTTAACAATCACAAAATTCATGCACAAAATAAAAGCCATGATGACAAAGGTATATAAAAACAGAAAGTGAATCTAATCTAAGTGCATAAGTGTATGCCATGAAACAGAAATCAAAATGCATAAAATAATGACATAAAACAAGTATCTAAGAAAACAACAAATGCACACAATGGACACTAATACAGACGTGTTCAGATTCTATGCATCCCATACTACAATGGTCCGAGGGCAAGCCCTGAATGTTCTCTTCTCAATATAGGGTTTAATCCATCGTTATGCAATACCTAAACCCAATGAATGTACTCTAACGCGTAATCACATGTGAGGCACACCCCCAGGATATTGGACCTTACAGGCATACCCCTAGCCCACACATCGTGGATTTATCGGGTGTATCCTTAGCCACGAACCCCAGAAAGTCGATTTACGCATGACCAGACTCGATACTAATCATGCAGTCAGTATTGTTAGTCAGTTTGTTTCCGCTCCTACATCAGTTCACAACAGTGCTCTTCTTTAGATCCTCAGATATCTTCAGGGTACTATCACATGCTTATTATTCATACCTTTTACATCCAAACTAAAGCTCAGTGCATATCTATCACAACTGCTCGATCTCACTCAGCGGGCAAGCAAAGCTATGATCGACACGTACGATCACACCACGTCACCCACTCATTTCAGTGATTCAATCATCACTGCTCAAACCCATTAGAGGGGGAGCTCCTCATGATCAACGAACCAGATTGCATCAAGAAGCGTGCCTAGGTTTGATAATTAATAAAAATCCCTTAAATTCATTTAAAATTTGAAAATTAATTAAAAATCGAAAATAATTATTTAAATTTGAAATTTTAATTAAATTTTCTGAAAAAATAATTCAAAATTGGGTTTATTATTTAAAAAAATTTGGAATAATCACGGAAGATTCCAAAAAATGCAGGAGAATATTCGCCACCTCCAGAAGCTTCTGATTAGTTCCAGGTATCTCCAAAGCACTCTGAAAGCTAAGATTATAGTCCAGAATCCAAAGATAAGGCAAACTCCTTCTCGAAAGCCAATAAAATTGTCTTCCAAGAGTAGGGGCTTATGATAATGGTAAAAACCGTAGCAAATTAGGGATGCACGATTCTAGCACAGATCTTAAAGCTTCTATAGGCAAATTAGTCATAACGGACCGCTTTAATCGATCCGGGCCTTCTTCAGGCTCCTGTACAAGACATGTGCCTCTTTCAAGCACATAAAAAGTGACAAAATAGGCCCACTAAGAGAGACCCAGCCCATGAAGGTTGTTAGTCAAATCTCTTATCCCCAAACAAGAAAGTTTATCTCCTACGGAGGAGATTCAAATAGAAGATAAGGAATTCATAGTCGATCTAATAGATTCATACCAATCTCTTGTACTGTTTCTCAAGCCTATAAATACCCTTTCCACTTCTCAGTCAGATGATAATTGACAATTTCTCTCTTATACTCTCTTTCTCTTTCTGGTTCTAACTTGAGCGTCGGAGGGTCTGTCGCCGGGACTAACCCCGGTGTTTCAGGCTTTTTGCAGGTCCATCGACCACGAAATCAACCATATGATTCAGATTACAGTGTTCAATCAACAATCTAGATCCAGTCAGGAGCTTTAATCACTTTTCACGACAATTGTCACGCCCCGCTTCCTAAAAAGAGAATACGGAATACGGATACATGACTAAGCCCAGCGAATGATTTTCATCATCTATAAGTTGTCAGGATCTTTATAACATTTCACAAGAATAATCAGAGTCGGAAGCAAGAGAAGTCAACCAAGCATGCATATATGAATCAAAATACCAACAAGATTTACTTGAAACAAAATATATTAATCTCAAATAAACCAGATCTGAACAAGTCAGTAATCCTGGGTGACATTGCCCAATACAAACAAATAATCCAAGTAACAGATACATTATTCAAGTAGCAACAGGGAATAATAATAATAATGACAGGAAATATAAATAGCAAAACTCCAGCAACTAGTATCCCATATCACCAACTCCGTCAGGCAGCTAATCTCCAAAATTTGCAATTCAATAAATTGCAGGAAGAGAAAAAAGAAAGCAAACTCTTGTCAATGTAAGTTACGGGCCGCTTGTAGTGCAGGCACAAGTACACAGGAAAGAATAAACTACATAGCATTGAATAGACATGATAATGAAATAGAACTAGCATGAATCATGAACAAAATCAAGTAATGTGATATGCAACAGGATACAGGTAACATGTAACAGTTGTCAAGTATCATGCAAGCAGGTAAATAGGTAACAGGTAAACAGGTAGCATGTACAGGTAATCATGTAACAGATATCATATAACAGGTAATCATGTAACAGGTCATCATGTAACTGGTATCATGTATGTCAAGTCTTTTATTTGTTACTATCTAGGTAGCACTTAATATGTCCATCCTTTTAGCACATGGTTGCTACATTCGAACCAGATTGGGTTTAGATTTCGTAGTGGAGTCCATAGGGTCGTGTACTCAGGGATCAGGAAAATAGGAATAGGAACAGGTTCATGAATCAAACAAGTATACGAATCATCTGATTCATGCATCAACAAGTTTATGAATCAACAGGTACACGAATCAATCGATTCATGCATCAACAGGTACACGAACCAACAGGTCCATGCATCAACAGGTAACAGGTACACGAACCAAAAGGTCCATGCATCAACAGGTTCATGTATCAATATGAATCAAACATAAAATGGGAAACACGGACCCCCTTTTAAGTACACATTTCTATATTTTCCACTACTAGATCTTTCCCTTAACCCGGCTTGGTTATTTTGTTATTATTATCAAAGAGGCATGTATGTGAACAAAATAGGGCAAGAATGATATGGCATGAACAAGAAACAAGTTCAGGTTGTAAGATAAACATGTACAGGTGATAGGCAACACATACAAGGATAGAACAACGAAATTCTAGTTCAGGACAGCAAAACAGTACTGCAGTAAATCTGGAATTTCCGTTGCTACAAACATGTAAACCTGGATCCATCAAAGAATCTGAAAAATAGACTCCCGACCGAATCCAGAAAATATATATAAGTCATATGATATTTCACAAAAACAAGTCTCAAAACAGATTTGTATCCAGAAAACGTGTTCAGCCAGAAATCAGAAGCTTGTATTCATAAATAGGAAAATGGTATCAAAACTTACTGATTAAATCCATGAAAATTTTGGGTTATTTCCTAGTATGTTTAGTAACAGAAAATAAAGTTTCATAATTTTTCAACATAGATAGAATAGTCAAGTAAAATCAGAAAACAGCAAGATACGGCAGTTTTGTAAATCTGGAATCTTAAACACTGTAGTACGAAAACAACAATATCTCACAAACCATAAATCTAAACCCAGATCTGCCAAAATGGTGACAAAATAGACACAGTAGGCTAACTTTCATACTCATAAATACTTTACTAACAGTAAGTAGAATTGGGTCGAAAATTAGGTTCTTTACTGAACAGTATGAAAATTATGTATGTATAGTTATTATTTGCAAGTATTAAATAATTAGTAAAACTAATCAAATAAATCCACAAAAATTCAGGGTTAATCCAAATCAATTCTAGTTGTATTGTACAAAATATTGGATCAAAATAATACTTTTAACATCATGATATAAATAGATTACTCTTCAGAATTCATAGAAATCAAAATCTGAAAATCTCTCTACACCTCTGTAGTAAAATAGACATAACTTACAACTCGTAAAATGAAACTGAGATCTGTCAGAAGGGTTGGAAAATAGACAGAACTCCCTGCAAATCTTATTCACAAATAAAATTCATATACTGTCCTTAATAGGGACTAAAATACTAAATGAAAATGGGGTAACAGAAAATACAGAATTATTCTTCGAACATAAAATCATCTAGTTCATGTAAAACTCATCCAAATCAACCTAAACATGAAAGGTAGTATACTAGATGTCCAAACAATATGGTATAGGGTATTTTGCAATTCCACGACAAATATAGCACGAATGACACATCAAGCACACGATATCACAAAATAGTATGCATACATACATCCGAAAAGTGGTCATCCCTAGTTGTTTCATGTCATGTATGTCGTGAGGAAACTATGGTCAAATCAATACAATAGAGACAATATATAACAGAGAATTCACACACGAATTGTCTCTAGAACCCAACTACACTACAGGCAGTATTTAGTACTTGTATTACACAAAGAAAAGAATATAAGTTACTTGCCTGGGAGACAACGAAGGAACGAAGCAAGCACAAGAATAATGGGAATGGATTCCCGGGAACGAACACAAGCACGAACAAGATGAACAATCGATCGCGAATAAGATGAAGACGATCGAGATCACGAATACGCGGATGGCCAGATCAAGACTGACGATGATCATGATCAGATCAGACGGTCCTGATCAAGACTGATGATGATCATGATCAGATCAGACGGTCCAGATCTCCTTGATGATGATGATGATGAAGATAATGATGATGATCAAGATTGATCGATCGAACGGCTGTGATCAAAGGAAACTTGATGATTATCATGATCGTCACGATCAAGAAGAGATTGGATGGCCTACATCACATGATCAACTCCTCCTTGATCAACAGCAACCCACTGGACGGCAAGACGAAGCCCGACAACTGGGGAGCAGTCGGGGCTGATGGCGAACGGTGACGACGGGAATGGATGCCAGCATCGGGAGGACACAGCGGAGGGGGGAGTGGTGGTGTTGCTATCGCTGAGAGAGAGAGGGAACAGGAGTACGGGGTGTGTGTCGGCATTGTTGCTGTGGTGGCTTGCTGCAGGAGGAGGACGGGGTCGCACAGACGGAGAGGAGAGCAAGGATGAGGAGGCAGGGGATCGGAAGAGGGTGCAGCATAGGGAATCGGAAGAGTTAGGAGGGGATCGGGATGGGTTTTATAGGAGGTGCAGGGTTGAAGAATGAGGTGCGGAAGAGACGGGGAAGAGGATGCAGAAGGTAGGGAAAGCGGTTGTATGGGTTTAGATGGGTTCGAAATATACAGGGGGTGCAGTATGAATGGGTATATATATATATAAATAGTTTAGGGTTAGGGGGGGAAGTGACGGTTGATAGGTGAATAGGGGTGCAAAACGGGTTTCGGGTGGTGGAGTGAATAGGGTAAGGGGTTATAGGAAATATAGGATAATGGGTGTAGGAGCTTAATGGGTTTGGGTATTTATGATGGGTATTGGGTTGTTGGGCTTTAAAAGAAAAATCCAATAAGGAAAATAGAATAACCAAAAATATAATTTATAATAACATTACAATATAGAATTTATTCGAAATAACTACAAATACAATTAGTACATTAGAAGTTAATTTTTAATAACCAGTCAAAATTAATACTAATAACAACATTAATGATAAAAATAATAATAGCAATAATAATAACAGTAATAGTAATAATAATAGAAATCAAAGTAATAATAACAATAACAAGATTTGTATTGTAATATAAGAATCATTAGAAAATATAAAATTACTGATCGAAAATAGAGTTTAATAGAAGATCCAGTCAATACATTTTGACAAAAGAATTTGAAAGCAAAAAAAATAATTTACAAAAAATTTAAATACAGAAAATATGTATTTGGGGAAACAGGGGTTACAACAATGATCAAAGGTTAAAAATTTTAGTAGTTTCCATCAAATATTAACTCATTATATGTTTGCTCCCACACCAAAATAAGCAGCAACACCTTGGTAGCCGAAGGAAATTGGTTTGGACTGGAGAAAGTGATTCTTTTGTGTTTATTGTGGATAAATTTCATATAATTCAACTTTGTATGTATGGTCATCTTGTTAATATATACCCTAGAAGCCAGTTGTGTATTGACATTACTAGTTTACATTGCATCATGACATTTATTTCATATATGAGGCATTTTATTTATTGTGTTTTTTATTGTGACTAAATGAAGATAATAAAGTCCTTAGAATAGTAGGTTCAATACCATGTGATATCAAGTGCATGACTTGATTGTGAGATCCTATACCAACAAGATGAAAATTATCCCAACTCCTATTACGTAAGATCCCAAAAAATAGTATATAACTATTTTTGTACATTAGTCCGTGCACTATTAAGATTTGCACGTATTAATGAATTTTGCACATTTTAATTAAGTATTGGGACGTATTATTTAATATGTTTTGAACCCGAAAATGGTACAATTTTTGAACCGGGGTAGGGATAATTTCTCAATCAAATTGTACGTTTGTCTCAACTATAATCGAGACAGAACGTATAGTGTTTTCTATAATAATAAACTATTTTTATTTATACATACAACTATTTTCTTTTGAAGTATTGTGTATGCAATTGCCTTTTGTTGTATGAATACATATGTAAGTATATATATATATATATATATATATATATATATATATATATATATATATATATATATATATATATATATATATATATATATATATATATATATATATATGAAATGAATGTGTATATGTATAATTATCCATAAAAGCCCTAAACCACTTATCCAAACCCTAAACCACAATTAAAACTATGTGCTTGTATTAGAGTTGTGGTCACCTCCTCACTCAACTCACCCTCATCTCACCCCCCCCCCCCCCCCATAAAAATCCCCAAATATAATTTCCATCTCTTTCTTCATTTTCCTAAACCCAAAAACTTTCTTCTTTCTAAAAGCTTGCTTTTTTTCATTTCCTTGCATTTCTTCAAATTCAAATTCCTTCTTCAAAGCTTGGTTTGGAAATTTGGAGAGCTAACATACAAGGAAGAGATCAAGGAGCAACAGTAAGAAGGAGCAAGGAGTTTGGAGGAGAAGGCCAAAGAAAGCAAGGTTAAAGAAGAATCAAGGAGAAGAAATCAAACTTCATATGTGGGTGAATTTCTCAACTCTATACATGTGAATGTTATTTTTAGAGTAATACATGCTCAAGTTGCTATTTTGGGTTTGTGGGATGGTGTGAATAAAATCTTGCATGTTCTAACTTATGTTATATGAGCTAATAGTGCCAATTGATACATGAAGATTGAATCTTGAGGAGATTTGTGTATGGTATGATTGGAAATTCGTATCTTGGTGCTATGTTGGAATCTAGACTTGTAATTTTTATGATAGAATCTTGATTGTGTCCCTAATATTCACCCAAAATTTCATGAGTTTTGGAGGTGGTTTGATATTTTTATAAAATCTATCAATTTGTTATTTTGGAAAGAAAAGCTGTTGTTTTGTTGAATCTAGCATGTTGACTTATAAAATTTGTATCTCCATGATCACTATTAATATAGAGCTAAGATTTTTACGGGACCTTCTTATACATGTTCACAACAATTCCACCAAATTTTGTGAATTTTGTATGTGATTTGATATTTTAATAAATTCTATTTTTTTGCTGTTTGGGGAAAGATTTTCTGCTATGTTGAATTATAATATGTTTAACTTGTAAAAATCATAACTCTTGGAATATGAGGAATTTATTATTAAAATTTTTAAAGTGTCATCGTATATGTGTCTAGAGCATCTCCACCAATTTTCATAATTTTCTAATGTGGTTTGATATTTTTAATAAATTCATTTTTTGCTGGTGCTGAATTATTTGCTGCTTGGGTTAGAATTCATCATGCCAGATTTGTAAAATTCATATCTCTATGCCTATTATGATTTTAGAGCTGAAATTTTACTGTGAATCCTCGTGTATGTCTAGTATAACTCTAAAAAAAATTTAATTTTTGGATATGGGTTGCTATTTTAATAAATTCAATCTTGTTGACTGGCTCGGGGTAAAACTTCTGCTCTATTGGGTTTAGCATGCTTCACTTGTAAAATCATAATTTTGTTTCTTAATGGATTTTGAACTTGAAATTTTTACAGTGGGTACTCTTAAAAGTTTTTATCAATTTTCTCAAATTTCATAATTTTTTTAGAATGTTTGATATTTTTTATAAAATGCAATATTTCGCTGTAGTTGAGAAGCAGTGCAGCTGCTGTTTTGAAATTTGTATCATATTCAAATAGGCATAACTTTTTATATACTTGGAATTCATGGCTAAATTTTGGATATGCGATGATCCTATATTTTTAGTACATGTCTACAAAAGCTTATAAATCTTTGAGATCATTTGTTATTTTAAATGAGTTTTAGCGTGCGCTTGACAGTTTCTGTCAATTCTGGAAATTTTTATGCATATCAGTTTTTGGCCATTTTCTCCTTCAAAATGAAGTATTCTGGGAAAGTTTTCAACTGAGAAGTTAGAGTAGACTTAATGATCATTCCAAAAACCCTAAGAACTTTGATTTTTATTAAATGTGTGATTTTTGGTGATTTTCGCAAACAACACCAGATATATGTTGGATGACTAAGTTGTTGTTTTGATTGAATGTATGTTTTTATCATTGTAATACATTAGAATGTCTTAGAATGATGATTATTCTTACTCTTAGATCGTGTTTGACCGTATCGGAGTTGTGTTGTTTACATCTATAATGTTTTATGATTGGATTGACTATTTTTCCTATATTTGCATTGGTGCAATTCGCTTATTACTCTAATCTTCTAGCTTGTATAAAGTTATAGAAGACTTGTATTGTATTGTTGTTTAGGGTGATTCTTACTGCCCCGGTGTGTGTATTACTTGGTGTTGCTTAGGGTAATGGATTTTACCTAGGAGGGCTATCGTTACTACTCAATCTTTTGGGTAGTTAGTAGCCCGTGTCACCTCAAACGTGATGGAGGAAACGATTTGTGTGCCGACGTGCTCACCATACACGAAGGAATGTCCGTTGTTATTGGTGCTAACACTTGTTCAAGAAACCATGGAGCGTAATGATTAACAGGAGCAACATGTTTGGGTCGGGTCAAGGTCATAATCAACTCCAAGCGTGGAAAGCGGGGTGGCGATTGACGGTGGTCAGTTTGCCGCTTAGTTTGGTTGACGTTGGTACCCTCGGGCATGGTAGTGTCCTAGGGTTAGTTTGAGCTATTGTGTAATGTTAGGACATGCACTAGTCGGGTGGTTGTAATTTCCTGTCAAGGGGACACGTGCGGCGTCGTCTTGCCTGGTAAGGGGGACGGCAGCGTGATTTCATTTGTTAACACTTCCGACAGGCACATACCTAAACTTCTGACGTGATAAGAACGGGATGTGCATACTATGATTCTCTCGTTGGAAGTTTAGGTATGGACCCTAAGACTCCGTCATATTCTATGTTGTTTAATACGGACAGGGAGTTAGGGTAAGACTCAAAATCGCAAGTAAGACCCGAGGCGTCCTGGTGAGCTTGCAGGCTACCTTTATGTTTGTATCAACTTTTGAGTGAGGTCCGGCGCAATGGGCGGAAAGCGGGCATAGTAAAAAAAGGGACACCACTACGACTGCACTGGAGGAATTAGACCGACCAACTGCACCCTCATTAGTCACTAGATGAATGTCATAAACGGGATTGAGTACAAGAGTAGGATGCATCGCGAGGGACCAAACCCTACAATAAGAAGGAAGTGAACTCCTTGGAAAGTATGTAGTATAGGATGCATACGTTTCCATTGAAGTTCATTTTGAGAAAATATGTAGTATGGAATGCATACGTTTCAAAATAAATTGCATTAGAGTAAGTGCTTCCTGTGCATTTTGAATTGTGCATTAGACTCTAGGGCATGGCATACACTAATACTTGTGATTTGACAACACATTTTTTTTTACATCAATCTTAATTGTTGAGTTTGGGGAGTCACTGGTTTTATCAGCATTGAGTCAGCTGCATTCAACTGACGTGCCCACAGTCTGTTTAGTTGTAGGATTGCTGATTTTGGAGCAGGAGACTCGAACTGTGGGGAGTGTTTAGTGGAAGTTGTTGTCCGGTATGTTGCAGAGTCTTCTGACTACTGTACATTGTGAGATTGTAATGTTGTACAGTAAATTATTAGATGTAATTCATATGAATTCGTGATGTAACTCTATGTTGAACAAAATTTGTACCTGTAATAACTTCTGTGGCAATAAAAGTTTAAATTTGCTGTGATTTTTCTGTGTTTGGACTCATTTGAAGAAAAGATTCTGGCTTGTGTCTCGGGTTCCGGGTATTGGGAACTCGGGGCGTTACATATTACTTGTAATCAGAACACTATTCTTAAATGCCCCTAGTCATGTATTATTATGAATTAGGACAATAATAATACATAGAGACTTGTATGTGCGTAGACTAATGACCATATCTCACAGGTCATAGATATGAGATATCAAGTCTTCACATGGGTACATATTAGAGTAATAATGTACTGGACTGACCCACCATGAGAATGCTGCATGGATCGTTACGTATGTGTCATAAGAAGTTATCACAGTGACCATCGTGTACGTAGTCCTTTGACTTGAAGTCACTACAATTCCCTACATGATAAGTTGTGTGTTTTAATGATGTCAAACATTGCCTATAATAAGGTGATTATAAAGTTGACTATTAGATATACTACAAATCATGCGAAGGGATGTGAGTGACTAAGATATGTCCTTCTTACATAACAGAATCGATATCAATGAGCCCTTGATTGAGTGAGACTGCAAAATGCATGGTCGTGCTCAATTAAGTCAATATGAGATATTGAGCTCATTTATTTTAGTAAGTCTACTCGGACATCAAGAAACCAAATATTCATGTCCCAAAAATATGGAATACGAGTGCGTGACGAAGCCCAGCGAATGATTTTAACATCATCCATAAGTTGTAGGATCGACTCAGCATCACAACAAGAATATAACAAGATATATATATCACCAAGCATGCATGAATAATTCATTAAGCAACAGAAAACAATTGAAAACAAATGATAATGTCCACATAGTTTTTAAGTCTGGATTAAATGTAAAACTCGGGAACATAAGCCCATTACAAGTCTTAAACAACAACAGATGAAATAACTCAATTACAGAATGGAATGATTAAAGAAAGCTTTTCCCAAGCAAGGTCTAGAACGTATGCTCACCAATTCCAGCAGGTAGCATGTCTCCAAAGTCTGCTTGATAAATATAAAAAGGGAAAAATAAGAGAAACAAGAGAAAATGCCCTTAGTGCAAGTTAGGGCCACAAATAGTAAAACGAGTACAAGTAATATGAAACAAGAATTGGAATCAAGAATGTAACAGGGATACAACAAGTAATGGAAAACCAAGAACTAGCTAGCAAGAGAGTCATCTTAGTAACCAGGCTAGATAACAGATACTAATGGTGGAACAAGTGAACCTGTAGGGGTATCCAACATCAAGTGGCAAGTCTCAAGTCTAGTGTCATGTAACAAGTGTCAAGTCTAGAGTCAAATGTTATATTCAGGTGCCAAATCCCAAGTAACAAGTTGTCAAGTATCAAGTAACATGTATCAAGTTCCAGTTTCATGTTCAAGTCTCATGTATTATGTTTCATGTATCATAACATCAAGTATTAAGTAAACATGTATCGAGTCCAAGTCTTGTAGTTATTACTATCTAGGTAGCACTTCATGCATACATATTTTTACTACATAGTTGCTACAGTCAAATCAGTTACGTTTAGACCTAGTAATGGAATCTATAGGACGGCGTACTCAGGTATCAAGTATCAAGCAAGTCATGGTTCATGAATCGAAAAATAAATAACAAGTTCACGAAGCAAGTTCGCAAATCCACTAACAAGTTCAAGAACCGCACAATGGGTTCATGAATCAAACAAGTTCATGAGCCAAGTAACTGAATCCATGAATCGATCAAGATACAACAAGTTCATGAACCAAGTATTTAGGAAACACAGGCCCCCTTCCGAGTACACTTACCTATATTGTCCACTACTATAATCTTTCTCTTAAACCCCGGCTTGTTACTTTTATTAATTCTTATCAAGCAAGCATGAAAGTGTGTGAAACAAGTCAAGAAATCATAAATATGGACATGGGACAAGTTTAAAATAATCATATAGCATATTCGAGGGTCAACATGAATTAAAAATATCACGAACAACGAAAATCTCAAATCTGGACAGCACGACGTCGTTGTACCAAAACTGTGATTCCTGTTGCTCCGAGATACGAAATGTGGATCCGTCAGGAGATCTAGAAACTAGACTCCTGCCCGGTTCCAATGCATATAATTAAGGTACAAGAAAGTGGTGGGGACACAGCGAACTACATAGCTAATGTGTTCAGGCAGAATTTGTGATTCTGAGTTTATACATGTGAAACAGTGTTGAGATATTGATAATTAATTCTAAGAAAATTTGGGGAGGTTCTCTAGGGTGTCCAGCAACCGCATATAAAATTTCAAGTCAAACGCTTGCTGTTAACATAATTAACTTAATTCGCAAACTAAATGTGTGCAGCAGTTTTTCGAATCTGCGTCTACCGACACAGCTGCAGTAAAACTACGATAACTCCTAAACCGTAACTCCGAATTCAAAAATTCCGGAAGCTATCGATATCTAGACATCTAGATCTATATTTTCTATTCAGGGCTTGGGTTCAGATTCTAATGTTAAAGAGGTCAAAACAGCATAACGAGATTCAGGACAGAAACATGTGGGAATGTCTTACGTGTATAGATTGCATGAAAATTGGTTAATAGGCGTCTAGGTTAATGTATGATATAAATAAGGGGTAATGGTTATCAAAACAGCAAGTAATATTTATTTCTCGACTCTAGTGGGTGCAAGTTCATCACATACAAAGTATAACATATGTCTACAAATCTAGGATTCCTTAATTTCATGTGATCATGTGTTCAGAGGATAAAATAAGTCAAAGTAGTTGTAATATAATACAATGAAATTATTATGACTCTTAAAATTATGAAATTGATGGGGATTAATATTTGATTAACAACGTCAAGTCAAGGAGGAGTCACAATTTCTAACTATTTGTAGTATTTTCAAATTGAACGCTTGTACTAGAACAAAAATATGTACAAGATGAATACTTGCCTTGATTGACGATGATTAGGTCCGTTACTTGAAGAAAACGGGATCGAAAATTTCCGGGCGAAGTCTCCCAAAAGCACGTGTGAAGCACGTGCAAAATTTCAACAATAGAGCAAAAGTTCCACACACCAGATCTGGCAAAACAGCGTATAGCAACTCCAGATCCGGCGCGGCAAAACGCGGGACAGCAGAATCAGCGAATCAAAATGCTTCCTTACACCAGATCGGATCCAAATAGGGGACAACGAGCGGGGATCTGCTGTGTCCGAACACCGAACAGCGATTTCGACCACTGGGCGAGCATTTTCTTCCTCGCTTCGACAGCGCGCGGGAGAGAGCGGGGGTGCGGCACAGGCTGGTGCGACGATGGTGCGTGGTCGAAGTTCAATTGAGGAGCAGTCGACGACGGCGATGGGGTGGCGACGGCGGAGCTTGCGACGAAAAATGGCATGGCCCTGTTCTTCACGCTCGAAACAAGGGAGCGAGGAGAAAGGCTGGGTTCGGCGGTGGTTCGGGAGTGATGGCGATGCGAACGGAGGTCGGAGAGATAGTCGAGAGGATGAGGAGACTGGCGATGGCAATGGCGATAGGGTGGTTGTCGAGAGCTTCGGTAATGGCGATGCTGGGTTCGATGGAGGAGACGACGGCGGTGATGATTGTGAGGGTGAAGGTCGTGGTGGATTGGTGCTGCGGTGGGGTTAACCAGGAGCGGGGGTCGAAGGCGATGGGCAATGGTGATCGGAGTGGATTTGTTCATGGACGAAGGGCGATCGAAGGAGACGGAGAAAGATGCGGAAGGAAGAAAGAGAAGAGCGGCGGGGTGATTTAGGTCAGCACAGTAAATGGGGTTAGGGGTTAGGGTTAGGGTAGGTTAGGGTTAAATAGTATAGGGTTTCGGGTTTTTGGGTATAAGGGTATCCGTTTTGAGTGGGATCCAACTGGAGAATTGGTCAAAATGTATCAAAATGGGGAATAAGGAGATGATTGACATAGAATAGCTCATTCTTTATGGAGAACGACACAAGGAGCACATACAATTGAATTAGACAGAAGCACCAAAAATTGAGTCGAAAACAAATTAATGATTTTATTCGAACGAAAACAAGATACGGGATCTCAAATAGATAAAAGAGTACAATGGGGCAAAATACAGTATAAAAATACCGATACGGGAAATAGGAGTTACAATTGAACTATACAAGGATGACACACTCTATGTCTTATGGTCAATTAAGATATCTAGATAAAGGGACTAGACTACATGGTAACATTGGTCACGGATAGGTTATGTCAAATCACTGACATTTCCTTTACTTGAGTATCAGTGATGTATTGCTAGATACCGCTCACAGTTAGTAATACTCGAATGTGATTTTAGTGGTACTATCAACGTAATGGGATCCTACAGTGTCACACACTTAAAATGGATTGAAATTGGGATTTAAATTCATAAGATGAATTTAATTGGGGATCCAAGTAAGACTTGAACTTCTACATTGGTTGGACATTTAATTAGATTAAATGGACTGACTAAAGTTCAACGGCCCACACACGAATCTGGACCAAATCAGATTGAGCCCAACAACCTAATTACTCTGTTAGGGTTGATTTTCTGCACCTATATATATGATACGTATCTGTGGAAAAGTCATGCATGAGAAAACCCTAGTCGTCACAGAAATTGTGTGAGAGATAGATCATGAGGAACATCCCATTCCCGCAGCTAGCATCGCGGCGTGAGAGAAAGCTTGATTTGATCTGTTTGTTTGGATACCGTAGAGGCACCACAATATTGTAGTGCTATGATCAGCATACTGTGGAGACAGCAGATCCATCTTCAAGGTATAACTCCTAAACACGATTTATGGTTTTCGCATGGATCCATGGCTAGGTTTCGATATTTTTTTGTAATTTTTTGCTATGTATTTAATCTGTGATTGCCTAAGAAACCTAACACATCTTCCTCTGTGTTGACATTGGATATTATTCCTTACTCCAATGATAGTTTACCTTAGGAGATAATCTTCAATTTGGAAAATGCATAGATTCATTTTTCCTGTGGTTAACCCCTCAATTCTAACAACTAAAAGTTCATGCTCTCACATCTTAGCAGCAACAAATGTTTACCTTCTAGGCAACACTGGCATGTTCTTTCAACCTGTTGAGTTCTTCTTCTCTAATGTCCTTCAACAAAATATTTAGCACAGTTAACTTTCTTTTCTATTTATATCGATGACAAGTGTCAAGTATCTAACAAGTCAAAACATTGGTATGACTATTCTAACTTTTAAAGTTAATTTCTTTGAAATTTATATCTACAAGTGCATGAAGAGACTAGAAGCTTGGAAATGTTATTTATAAATATTTGTGTCGTGACAGCTGAAATTTATTGCCCGCAAGTCATCATTGTCATATATTAAAAAATGTTCATGCAATTAGAAATGCTATATGATAAGAACAAAGGAAGTGTTCTATTGTAATTATGTTCGTGGGGATTTGCTTTCAGGTCTTCGATTTTGGGTTCGAGTTTTGTGTACACCCAAACTGGACCCGACTTCAGGATTTAATCCTTTAATTTTTATCTTGATTTTTTTATATTCATATTATGCAATATAGTCCCTACAATTAATACTTTTGTAAATATTCCCACCAAAGTGAACTTATATGACATCCATCATTTTCATTATGCTATTAGGACCATGTTATTCATAATTTTGCACTGTTCCATTAATTCATGTTCTCACATAATAGTATCTTTTGCCATAAAATCCAAAATATTTATAAATTGCATGAAACCTTGATTATTAAGGATACATTTATGCTAAAGTGTATGAATATTTAGGAGGAATTTTTTCTTCTTCCTATAAATGTCTAGAATTCCCCAATTAATTGATCAATATTGCATCTTTAAGAGATGGAACTTATGAAAAAACTACATAGAGACAGCTTATGTCTGATTGACAATACTACTACCCTCACCATCCTTAAAAATATGATCTTTTTCTCTAATATTAATTCTAGTTCGAACGTAGTATCCACGATAGCTTGTCCTACTCACATTGTTGAAGGCTCTGGCAGAGCACATTTTATTTTACCCAATGTAACACATCTACTTATTCAGAATTTCTTATACTTTCAAAATTCTAGAAGAAATTTACTGAGTTTTAATGACATAAGGGAAAACGAGTATGATATTGAAACCTTGAGTGAGGAAGATAAAGAATACCTTAATGTAACATCTTGTATAGGGAACCAGAAGTTCATTTTAGATAAATTCTCCAACTTTTCATTAGAGATCATTTTAGATAAATTCTCCAACTTTTCATTAGAGATCTACTTCACTTACATTGGGGTAGTCGAGTCACATACCACTATGAGCCAACAGCTCACTCCTAATCAAGGACCTATTATTGTTCAGATACCAAAGGATCCCCTCATTGTTAGTCATTTATAAACAAACTTGACATCTGCAGATTTTTTTTTGAATTATCAGTAGCTTAGTTTTATTTACTTGACATTGAGACTTCATGGCTTATGTTAGTATTTTTGGAACTATGTTTTTAGAATTTATTGATGAATAATTTTTATTTGCCTCTACTGATTAAATATTGCATTTTTAGATACTTTATGGTATTACTTGATGCTTCAATTAGAACACATTTTTCTAGTCTATTGACCCAAATCATCCATTTCTCTGAATAAGTTATCAGATCAATAAGACTAAATAATACAGCTGAATTTACCTCACAGACCTTCAATGATTTTGTATACCCTTATGAATAGAGATTGAGCATCATATTCCGATGAGACAATATTTTCGTCATTAGAGAGATAAAAATGAAGATAAATGTCTCGTTCTAGAAAAATGTCGTGAATTATCGAAATACTCAAATAACCATATAAAGCAGCAAATGAAATAGTTCCACATAAAAAAAATGAAAGGCCTAAAGGTCCTAAAGATTCAACTCCCCCAAAGAGGAGATTGAATAACATAATACACCCTAATGCTCTTGAAGAATCAATGCCTGATGTAGCATCTTTTGCAGAGAGAGTTCATGATGCTCCTAAAATAGCATCTCTTGTATAGAGAGTTCATGATGCTCCTGAAGAAGCAACTCCTGAAGTAGCATATTATGTAAAGAGAATTCATGACGGTCAGGAAGATGTCTTGAACCAATGATTTAATTTCTCAAAAACAAAGCATATCACTCCGATCGAGGATATACCTCAGATCCCATAAGAGACTAAGAAATAGGGACCGGTACCCAACAGTAATTAGATATATGTGTTTTACACTTACTCGGGAAAAACTTGGAATATAAATGATTTTGTCATGGATGACATTTTCTCATATATAGTAGCAGATGAGATTAAAAAGGGTGATGAAAATGAAGATAACACTGAACCACGAACAATCCTTGAATGTCGAAAAAAGACAAGATTGGCCAAAATGGAAGGATGCGATTCAAGCGAAACTAGATTTCCTCGAAAAATGTGGAGTGTTTGGTCCTATGGTACAAACCCCAAAGGAATAAACCATGTAGGTTTTTAATTGGTGTTTGTAAGAAAAACAAATGAAAAGAATGAGATCCAACAGTATAATGAACGGTTAGTTGCCTAAGGATTCTTACAAAGACCAGGAATAGATTATGAAGAAACACATTCCCTGGTCATGGAATCATCACATTTAGATATCTAATAAATCTCATTGTTTATGAAAAAACTTGATATGAGACACATGGATGTGATGACAACATACTTATATGGTAACCTAAACAATGAGATATGTATAAAATATTCCCGAAGGGTTTAAATTATCAGAAACAATAAACACTGTATTAGATTAAAATGAGTCATATATGGACTAAAACAATCCGGAAGAATGTGGTACAACAAGCTCAGTGAATATCTGTCTAGGGAAAGATATAAACTTGATCGGATCTCCTGAAGAGATTAAAAAGCTACTAGCTATGTAATACCCTAAACTTTCATTTTAATAAAAATGTTGATTTTCACGTGTTGTGCACATGCAAAATTTCGTATGCATATTTATTTTTATAAAATTTCCTTTTGTAGTATGAACAATTATTTCTTTCTTTTCCTTTATTTTTCTAAAAAGCCTATTCTATAAAGCCTAAACATTATTTTCTTATTTTGAGCCCACTTTAATAATTAATTATTTTATTATTTGGCCCATAAGCCTAAGCTCACTATTTGTGAAGCCCACAAACTTAATTAAACCTTTAAATTGTCACAAATTGTCATGTAGGCACAAATGGTGAACAATTGATTAATTAAATTTGTACAAATTTCAAATAGGGGGTTACTAGAGGGCACGTGCATGCACGTAGTGTGCATTGCACACCTTGGAGGCCGGATTGTGCTTAAGGAGATGGGAGAGTGGGTGTGTGTGTGCATGGGTGGTTACTTGTTTATGGGTGGTTGCTACAACTTCCTCTCCTATCCTAGCCATTCATCTCTAACCATTTAGTAAAATCCTAGCCCTCCAATCCATCCTAGAACTAGTATAAATACCCCTACCTTCATGCATACTACACAAAAAAAATAATTGAAAGGAAGAAATTATATAGGAGAGAAATACATTAGGGAGTATAAAGTTTGAGTGTTCATTGGTGTGTCCCAAGCAAGGAGGCCGGCCCCATCCATCCACAAGTGAAGCATCGGTTTTTGCACAAGGAACAAGAAGGAGAGCTTTTGCAACACAATCTAGGAGGAGAAGGCTACTCTCTTGCATTCTAGGAGACTCTAGGAGCTTTTATTTCGTTTTTCTCCAAAGAGGTGGGTGTTTCTCATGCTTCTAAATTAGAAATCATGCTAGGAATGAATTGAGTAATTATTAAAGAGCAACTAGTTGAAATTAAATTCATGTTTGCCTAATTATAGAGGAATTGATAATCTAGTAGATGTGTGTTAATTTGGTTGCTAGATTGATTAATTATGAATGAAAGTGGATGTTTCTCGTATTCCTAGAAGTAGACATCATGCTAGGTATGTTTTAATGAAATTATATGAATCAACTAATGAGAAATTGGAACCATGCTTGTTTAATTAAAGTAGAGTGATAATTTAGAGATTAATTGATGGATTGATTGCTAATGAATAATTGTTAATTTATATGTTAGAATTCTCCATTTTGTATGTGCTACATGAATGTTATAATAAATAAAAAGAATTGTAATTGCAAATAGTTGATTGAATGCATCATGTGTAATTAGTTGACAAAAATAGAATTTTTAATTTTTTTTGAAAAGATGAATTTTGTGTTCTAAAAATGTGATAGGATTGTCAATAAGAAAGAAAACGAAAGAACGTAGTGATTTGGTGGAAACCTAACTCTAATTATGAAGAGATGTGCTATTGTTCTCAATGTCCAAATTATGGACATGGAACACAAACTAGGACTAAATTACATGTTATATAGAGCTATTAATGCTTATAAAAATACTGGTTTGCTGTAGATTTATGTGTGTTTAATTCTGGAAAAAATTACTTTCAAAAGAGAAGAAAAGAAACAATTTGTTGTGAGAATTCATGAATTGTAGATATGAACAGAGAACCAACTCAAAACCTAATTAAATTACTTTCAAATCGATATGGCCACTTAGACCAATTGGTCGGTAGAGTCTTCAGTCGCTACAGTAGGGGGGGCGGAGTCATGGGTCTCGGGTTCGATACTGAGAATGGATCTTTTCATTTTGTGTTTTTTTTTAAATCCGAAATACCGAGAGTTGATACATAGGGATAATAACCCCTATTCATATCGCCTTGGTGACTTGGCGCAGTGGTCTTGTGCGCTTTCCTTTGGGCCGCTGGTTGTGGGTTCGAATCCGGTTGGGGATTTGGATTTAAAAAATATTTTTTTGGGGAACTTAATATTTTTTTGAATTTTAAAAATAGATTAAAATTTAGGGAAAATATGGAATAAATTACTGAAAATTATTTGGACTTTATGAGAAAAATTTGTATAACTTTTGATAAAGCGTAATTGAGAAATTGAAGCCTTTTGCAAGAAAGGACTTCTTTTTTTAAATTAAATTGTCTTTTAAACAAAAGAAAAATAAATGAGATTTTTTTGAGTTATAAAGATGAGAATTAGAAAGGAGGAATTTTGAAATTCGTGATTCGTGTAATTAATTAGATTTATAAATTGTGCTTTTAGTATGAATTGAAATGAGAATAATAGATTCGTGGAATAAATGAACTATGGAATACTACTAGTTGAAACTTATTATTCTTACGCATAAATTGTACATGAAATTGAATTTTTGATTGTGATGAGTTATGAAAGATGTGGATACATGAATACTATGCTTAGGAAATGCGAATTGTGATTAATCATGAAAAGGCCTTAAGAGCATGAAAAGCTCGATGTTGTAATTATGAGTGGAAATTAAGAACTAGGGTATAGCCAAGCCTTATACCGGCAATAAAAGAAATGTGGAATTGATATTTGAGATAAAAAGACCAAGGTTTGGGTCATGTAAAATAAATGAATAAAATCGGTACAGTGGGAGTGCTAAACCCTAAGGGATTGATTTTATTCATGATTCAATTAAACTAAGGATTAGATAGATAGTGAAGATATGATGAAAGTAAGAGAAAAACATTGAGTGTGAGGGCCATTGGATTGGCGGTATGAGAGTATTCACAGGATGTCCCATGATGCGTCATGATAGGGCATGGATACTGCTCCAGAGTACCGTCCCGGTGGCGACGCTCGTTGGGTGTTTAACGACTGCGGGTGGTGTCATGTCTATGGTAGGAGCTGAATTAGCACAGGATGCCTGCATGATGAGTCATGTGTCAGTGCATTGGGATTCCCTCCAGGGTGCCTAGGCATGAGTTCGTAGGTCAGAAAACATCTAGGATACTTACCGTAGTTACAGTAGTAGATTAAATCATGGCGAGGGATTGAATCCTACAAGATGAAGAACGGTTAAGGGCTTGCCCTCGGACCTATGTAGTATGGGCTGCATAGACTCTGAACAAGTGCGCATTAGTGTCATGTAATACAAATAATTGCATTAAGGACTAAGTGCACTTTCACAACACGACATCAATAGGATAGTCCTTTTAGCTTTGTTTGTGAACAAGTGTGTGGTTTGCTAAGTATTGAGAATCGTTATACTGTTTCCGGCATAGAGAGGATGGCCGTGTATAATATTTCGTTAGTTGAATGAACTGATGCGCCCACAGTTTTACATGCAGGGTAAAT
The DNA here is from genome assembly GCA_017893485.1 of Hemerocallis citrina. NCBI lineage: Eukaryota > Viridiplantae > Streptophyta > Magnoliopsida > Asparagales > Asphodelaceae > Hemerocallis > Hemerocallis citrina. Next base: position 111,232,024 of record CM030364.1, on the reverse strand, counting down.
ATGCTTGACAAATTGAAGTTTACATGCTGCTTAAAGATTGATTTAAATGTTGTTTCATGTAATTTATTGTAAAATTGCTTCCGCTGCAATAATGTAAAAGCGTAATGTAACTCTGATGTAAGGAATGTTTTTATTTCCTTATAAAATTGTACGAAAGAAGTGTAAAGATCCTGTGGAACTTCGAATTCAGTTGTATTTTGGAATTCGGGGTGTTACAAGCTATCTTAAGAATGAATTTGAGATGAAAGACTTGGGTGAAACTAAATTTTGTCTCAGCCTGCAGATCGAGCACAGTAAAAATGGAATTTTACTACATCAAGCAAAATATGCTGAAAATCTCCCGAAGAGATTCAATATGAGTGAGTGTCATCTACTCAATACATTTATGGTGGTTAGCACTGTCACATTTACCCGATACCCGGACCCGGCATTAGACCGGAACCGACCCGATCTATACAGGTCCGAGTCCTGGTCCTAAAATAAGACCCGATGCACTTCTGGGTCCGGATTTGGATACGGTTCCACTCAAAATAGAACCGACCCGGACCCGGACCCGGACCCGAACTCGTTAAAAATACCCAAAAAATATGGAATTTGAATTATTGGGTAATAGGGATATACATGTAAATAGTAATTGTTGAAGATAGATGTGTTAATATAATATTTATTCATGTACTTAAATACAAAAATTGTTGGAACCGTAGGGTATCGGGTGAAAAAATACTTGAAGTGCTAATATTTATTCCCTGCTATCGAACTCGATGGGTAGATTTTTTTAACTAGGATCCGGACCCGGACCTGGACCCGACCCGATTCTCACAAGTCTGGGTCCGAGTCCAATTTTCGGACCCATGAGGTACCGAGTCTAGGTCTGGTGTCACGCCCCGCTTCCTGTTATACAAAAACATGGGCACGTAACCGAGGCTCAGCAAATGATATAAGTATGCCAACTCATATCATCCATAAGCTGTACAATACCAGTAAGCTCAACGATACAATAATAATAATCACATGAACAATAATAGCATGAATAACCAATATTTGAGATACAAGAACTTACAATATAGCCGGAGAATGATACAATGCAATAACAGTTTGCTAAGATTCTTCAGTAACCCATCATCAGTACCTGTATAATCAATAACTCAAAAGAAAAATGGAAAGTACCCGTTAGAGCAAGCTTCAGGCGACAAGTAGTAGCAAGTAGTGAAGGAAGTAAAGGACTATATAACAAGAACATAAAGTGGAACGATATCAGAGTCAATAAATGATAAACGATAACAAGATTAACAGTCAATAATCAATAGTACGATGTTCGATAAATGATAGTCAATAATCAATAAACAATAGTCAATAACAAGAATAATACTCGATAGTCAATGACCAATAAACAATAGTCGATAAACAATACTCAATAATCCATGAATCAATAGTCGATGAACAATAATAAATAATCAATGTTTAGTGTGAATCTTTATGTTTATCCATCTTTTATTAATCCTAGCTAATGCACGCAATCCTGCGTCCCATACTACAGGTTCAGGTGCATAGAAATCAAGTGAACGTTTAGACTCTAGTGATAGATTCTACAGGGTCATGTACTCGGGTCCTGCAAATTCAATATTCAATGATCAATAAACAATACACGATAAATTAGGATACTATAGTCAGTAATCGCAATCAATCGATCAAACAATAAAATGTCAATACGGGAAACACGGGCCCCCTTCCGAGTACACTCTCCTATATTATCCACTACTAAGTCTTACCCTTATTACCCTGGCTTGTTATCATTTTATTACGATCAATTATGGACTTGCAATCAATACGATCAATAAGAACGGTGGTATCAAGAATTATGCAATGGGTACAATCGATGAGAATGGTAGTATTAATACAGTGTCAAAAAAATATCAAGGTTGTACAATAAATAAAATATATATGGTTCAATTCATTAAATATGGAAAATACGGGTTTAAGCATAACCATACAAGTTCTGGACAGTAGCACCTATTGGTACTCAAACTCACTTTCCCGCTGCTACAAGAATGCAAATCCGATTCCGTCAGAGATTCTAGAAAGTAGACTCTCTGTCGGTTCCAGCGCATATTCACACGATACATTATAGTCACAGTAACTAGGTCGACCAATCAATTCTTTATGTGTTTTTGTGCACAGTCTCGGTTCTGGAAATTATAACATGCCAGTACTAAAACAGTGACAACTTACAATCTATAAATCGGATTGGGAATCCGTAAGATGTTCCAGATTCAGGTTTCAACGTGCTACAATTTCTATGTGCTAGTTTTAAGTTTCGATGTTAGGAACTGGGTCGAAACCTCAGTACGAAGTCAGGAAATTGACAGGGCGGCAAGGTTAAATGTTCAATAATGCGGTAAAGTTATGGTTCAAGTTTTATATCGATAACAATGGCACGATCAGACAACAACGAATCAAAAACATGATGTGATAAAGAAAAAAAAATGAATCATAATGAATCCATAATGAAATTCAATTAGTTACGATGCTCAATTCAATTACTACTTGCCGGAGTTCAATGAATGTTTTCTTGAACTAGAATAATAAAAATGAGTTTAAAAGACGCTTGCATGTTAAATGACGACTTCAAACGTAAAAGAATAATGGGACGATAGTCCCGGCGGCAACACATGCAAACAACGACACGGCGAACACATGTGCAACCGACGTGCACCGTAACACGTGCACCGCAACAACAGCGAATGGCACAGAAAACAGCGAGAGACACGGCAGTGCCAACACAAGAGGCAGCGGCGGCAATGATGTGTCTAATTTTTATATAAATATTTGTACTCATTTACCCATAAAAATTGCTTGCATTTGTCTATCATGTTAATAATTTATCTTATTTCCATAGATTTTAGTTAATTAATTAAGATTTTAGGAATAATATTTTCTATTGAAAAAGGTGAATATTTTGAGTATAAAAAAAACCAACAAACAAAACAAGCAGAATGATTTATTTATTTTTATTGATTTGTTGAAACTTGAATTTTACAATTTGGCCTTGTGAAAAGCAAAATAGAAATTTTAAATTGTTAATAGAGGTGAAAATGAAATAAACAAATTTAAAAGGATTTAATTAAGCTAATGTGATTATTAGTTAGTTTAATTAATTTAAACTAATTTATTTCATTTTATTTTTAAATCCTAAATTTTGATTTTATTTTGTGTGTGGCAGCACGTGCTTCAAGAAAAGAAAGAGAAGAAAAAGAAGCAAGAAATAAAGAGCAAATTAAATAAGGAAACAAATAAATGAAGATGTGGGGTTTTCTGCAAAAATAAACCCTAATTCCTACGTCCGTGCTCCTATAAATACAACAGCAAAAGGAAGATTGAGGGCACGCCAAACGAAGACAGCTGATCTCCACATCAAAAAAAAAAGCAAAAACAGAGAGACAAGTGAGAGATGAAAAGAGACTTTGGAGGCTCGAACTTCAAGGCAAAGTAAGAGGAAGAGAGAGGCACTCTGTGTGTGTGTGGACCCGTGCAGCATGGAAAACAACATAGGAAAGCTGACTCGAGCGTGCAGGGCATTCAAGACGAGGAGAGAGGAAGTGTTGGATCTGGGTCGGCGCTACAGGACCCGAGGTGCCACGTCAGCGACATCAGCAAAGAAACTGATGTGGCTCGTTGGGTTTGGGCGGCGTGGACTTCCAGAATCAAACAGAGAGAAGGTGTTGAGGAACTGTTTGCTACTCGGTTCTCGAGGAGTTCGGTTTGCAATTTTTGTTTTACAAAACAGCTCTTTCTGTACCTCTTTTCTTCTTCTAATTTTTATTATGCAATCCAAGATAGTATTTGTTAGTTGCAAATTTATTATGAACTAAATTTATTTTTCTAGGGCTTTGATGTAGCCTAGTTTTGAGAACACAATTTTAATTCCATATTATTTTTCTATTTTTCCATGGTTGTGTGTTTGATTTTTGTTCTTAATGCTTACAATTGTTTGACCAATTTTTGTATGATTTATTGGATCATGGAGAGACCGAGAGGTAATTTATGATTTTGAACTATAGAACTAAACACCATTGATTGAGCGAAATTAGAGATGGTTTATCGTGATTGATGTGACTATAAAGAAATCCATAGAACTTAATGAGTCTTCAATTAATTAAATTTGAATAGAGATATGACAAACTGTTCGTTGGAGATATTTTTGATGTTGAACGAGAGAAAACATTGAATAATTAGGGGATTTTGGTCTACAACTTGGAAAAGTAAAATTTGTTATTCACATGGAGTTTTAAATTGTGTAGGATTAACTAGGTGAAATCAAAAAGCCCTAGAATTAGTTTTGCAATTAATAAACAATAAAATTTCAGATTCCGCTCCTTTTTAATTAATTTAGTTAGTTCTTTAGATTAATTTAATTTAGTTGCTTTCTTTATTGAATTTTGATTTTCCAAATAGTAGTTAATCTAGTAATTTTGGTACTCGATAAAATAATTAGTCCTTTTGGGTTCGACACTCTTTTCACTTAACTATACTACTTGTTGCGATTTTGTACACTTGCAAAAAATTCACATCAAGTTTTGGCGTCGTTGCCGGGGATTAATTATTCTTTTATTGATATTGAAAATTGCTAGACTGTTACTAATTTGGATTTTTAATTTTATTTTAGATTTAATTTTTAATTTACCTCTTTATTCACTTTTGACTTATATTTCTTTATTTATTTTTTTTTAGGACTTCGGAGTGTATGTTCAGATCTAAACCATTGGAGCCTACACTTTTTGACCCAGAGATTGAGAGAACTTTACGACATACCAGAAAGAAGAAGAAAGAAAACACAACATTATCTTTATCCATGGCAAACGAAGAAGAGAACAAAGCCTTGAGGGATTATGCAATGCCCTCAGTCAATGGAGCAATATCAAGCATCAAAAGTCCTGTGATTGAAGCAAACAATTTTGAAATTAAACCATCAATTATTCAGATGATTCAACAGATAGTTCAATTTGGAGAATTAGCACATGAGGATCCTAATGTTCACATTGCAAACTTTCTCGAAATATGTGATACCTTCAAACACAATGGAGTTTCCAATGATGCTATCCGACTGAGACTCTTTCCTTTTCCACTCAGAGATAAGGAAAAAGCTTGGTTGAATTCTTTACCACCAGAAGTCATTACAACTTGGGAGTGCTTAGCATAAAAATTTATGGCAAAGTATTTTTCCCCAGCAAAAACAGCAAACCTAAGTAATGACATCACCACATTCACTCAATTTGAGACCCAGTCATTATATGATGCATGGGAGAGGTACAAAGAGCTATTGAGAAAATGTCCTCATCATGAACTACCTAAGTGGCTACAAATGTAGACATTTTATAATGGGTTGGTAGTTACAAATAGATCTATGGTTGACGCAGCAGCTGGAGGTGCACTTATGAGCAAAACTCATGAAGCAGCCTATGAGCTTTTAATGGAGATGGCATATAATAATTACCAGTGGTCTTCAGAGAGAACAATGCCAAGAAAAGTGGCGGGGGGTTTTGAGCTTGATCCTATTATTACTTTAACTGCACAAATTGCTACTTTATCTAAACAATTAAGTAATATGAATGTTAATTCCATTCAAACTAATAATATCAATGATCATTGTGCAGGAAATCACTCAAGTGCAGATTGCCAAGTGGGGAACCCTTTTGCTCCATCAATTGCCGAACAAGCAAATTTTGTGTCAAACTTTCAAAGGCAAAACAACCCTTATGCAAACACATACAATCCAGGATGGAGAAATCACCCAAATTTCTCTTGGAGCAATAATCAAGAAGGAGCTAGACCATAATAAAATTTTCAACAACAAGAAAAGAAGTCGACACTTGAAGATATGTTCATGTAATACATGCAGAAGACAGAACAATACATGCAGAAGACAGATTTGACAATACATAATTAAAACAGCTTCAATTCACAATCTTAATGCTCAAATTGGTCAAATTTCAAATATTCTTACAGAAAAAAGGCAGGAACATTACCTAGTAACACAGTGGTCAATCCCAAGGAGCATGTCAAAGCAATAACACTTAGAAGTGGGACAATAATTGAGCAGCAAAATGTGGTTGTAAAACAAAGTGGGAGTGAGCAAATTTTGGAGGAACAAACGCAGCAGGTAGACAATCACCATTCTAAGAAGGATAAAGGAGGTTCAAGCCAAATAATTTCAAGGGAGTTTAATTCTAACACTTATCCTAATTCTCCTTATGATCCACATATTCCTTTTCTACAAAGACTTAAAAAGAATATGCTTGATAATCAGTTTTCAAAATTTTTAAATATTTTCAAGCAATTGCATATTAATATTCCTCTTATTGAAGCTTTATAACAAAAGCCTAAATATGCTAAATTTTTCAAGGATATTTTATCAAACAAGTGGAAGCTGGAAGAGCATGAGATGGTGATGCTAACAGAAGAAAGTAGTGCAATTTTACAAAAAAAGTTGCCGCCTAAACTTAAAGATCCAGGGAGTTTTACAATTCCTTGCACTATTGGAAATTCTTCTTTTCATAAAGCACTATGTGATTTAGAAGCAAGTATTAATCTTATGCCCTATTCTATTTTTAGGAAATTAGGTATTGGAGAAGCAAAGCCTACCACAATTTCCTAGCAATTGGCGGACAGGTCTATCAAATACCCAAGAGGGATCATTGAAGATGTTTTGGTGAAAGTTGACAAATTCATATTTCCAGCTGATTTTGTTGTGCTTGACATGGAAGAAGATTGTAACACCCCGAATTCCAAAATACACTGAATTCGAGATTCCACAGGATCTTTACACTTCATTTAGTACAATTTTACAAGAAATTTAAAACTTTTCACTTTACATCAGAGTTACATGAAAGACATTATACTTTACATTGCACAGCGGAAGTAAATTTACAACATTTAAATGAATGTACAACAACATTGAATAATCTCTAAGCATCTGTTCCTCTTTAATCTTTATCATGTCATTACCCTGCATACAAAACTGTGGGTACGTCAATTTATTCAACCGACGAACATTATACACGGCCATCCTCTCTATGCCGGAAATAGTATAACTCATTTTCCATATTTAACAAACACAAACTTGTCACATATCAAACTAGAGGGACTACCCTATTGATGTCGTGTTGTGATTGTGCACTTATTCCTTAATGCAGTTATTTATATTACATGACACTAATGCGCACTTGTTCGGATTCTATGCATCCCATACTACATAGGTCCGAGGGCAAGCTTCTTATTCGTTCTTCATCTTTGTAGGGTTCAATCCCTCGTCATGACTTAATCTACTACTGTAACTACAGTGAGTATCCTAGATGATCTATGAGTACAAGCACGTATACAGGACCCTGGAGGGAAATTCCACGCCATGTCTTGACTCATCAAGCATGCATTCTGTGGCAATTCAGCCTCCTCCCTGAACACGATCCTTTTGCAGTCACCAAACATCCCACAAGCGTTGCTAAAGTCCGATCATTACTGAGTTGTGCCCACGCCATGTCTTGACTCATCAAGCATGCATTCTGTGGCTCACACACCCGCACCGTAAACTCTAACTCTCATACTTGTGTTTTTCTCTCACTTTCATCACGTCTTCACTATGTACTAATCCTTAGTTTTTATTAGAATCATGAACAAAATCAAAGCTCTAGAGTTAGCCTCTCCACTAAACCGGGCTTATTCATTCTTTCAAACATGACCAACCTTGGTCTTTCATTTCAAATTTCATTTCATTTCTTTCCAATTGCCGGGGGAGACTTAGCTACTCTTTTGTTTCAATTCCAATTCACAATTTTCAAAATTGAGCATTTCCAACTCATAAGTTTATTTTCATAATCATAACAGATTTTCTTTTTCAATAGCATGATCTCTAATTTATTCATAAGTCCATAGCCATACATGGAATTCAATTATTCCTTGTGTATTTCATCAATAAAATCACAACACTATTGAATATTCACATTTCATATTTTTTACACTATTCTCAAATGAGAATAATTCACATCTCATCACATAATATAATTTCTATCTTTATTTCACTTCTTTTCTAACATTTTATTCCAAGTCCTTTTGGCAAAGTGCAACTTTCATATCACACGAGTGTATAACCATAGTTCTAAAGTATACATTTGTTTTCAAAATATACTCCACTTAATGGAAATAATCCTCAAATTATTTTTCACAAGTCCCACATAATTTTAGAATAATAACCATATTTTTTTTCATAATTTTTTATCATAAAAAATCCTCAAAAAAAATGTTTTTCCCCCAAACTAAATACTGGCCGAGCCCAGTATTCGAACCCACGACCCCAGGGAAAACCACCGAAGGCACAGATCACTAGGTCGAACGCTATATGCGTTAGAAGGAGAGGCTAAGAGCATCTAATGCTCTCGGTCGCTGCTGTTTTTATTTTTTTAAAAAGTATGAACAAAAGTATGGTGCCAAGGGGATTCGAACCAGCAACCTGAGACCCGAAACCTACTGTAGCGAATAGAGTCATCTCAACCACTTGAGCTATGCGCTCGGGTTGTCAAGAGTGCAACTCGAAGTTTATTTAAAACAATTCTCTCTGTTTATTGAAACATTTCGATATTCAACATGCTCTCGTTTCATTTTGCTTCTATAAAATTTCTAGATTGACTAATACCATCATAAATTATACTCCAGTATATAGGAAATAATTTTTTCAACAATAAAAACATATTTTTCATACAATAGGCTATCACTACCACATTTCTTCTTTTTCGACATTTCTTAACAATTAACGTCACTAATCTCTTTATTAGCAATCTTCATATTAATTCTCTATTTTTAATCATTTCCCAAACATACAATCTATATCCTAATTCATTCATTTCAACATTATCACAAAGATCCATTTAAACACATAAAGTAGCATTGTCAATCTACTAACTTTTGTATTTAATTCTTGATGTAGATAATGAGATTTTCTTCAAGCAATCCATGGCCATAATCAATTTTCCCAAAAATTTAAATCTTACTAATAGAACCACATACAATTGCACATCCACATTTCAATCAATCAATAGGTCATTTTTCCCAATTAAATGTGTACTCTTATTTAATCTTTTTCATGCATTAATCATTGAAATTCACATCCAGCATGCTTCCTAATTAGAAATACGGAAAATTTACCCACCTTATTTGGAGAGAAATACAACTAGCAACACCTCCTAAACAAATGTCCTTGCAAAAGAGCGATCCTCCTCCTAGATGCGCGCACCCGAGCCTTCCACAATGCCAAAACCGAGAGCCTCCCCTTGTGATGCCGGCCTTCCTTCTTCTTGATGCAAACACAATTTTTCCCACACACAAACTCAATCTTTTACTCACTAAATAAACTACTAGATAATGTATTTTGAACTATAGGTTTGGAGGAAATAATTAGTACAAGAATAACTAGGCTAGGGGGGGTATTTATACTAAAAAATAAGGGAAATGGATGGCTAGGATTAACTTAGGAGTTAGAAGCAAATGGCTAAGATTCAATGAGGAGTTACACTAACCACCCATGATCAAGTAACCACCACCACCATGACTCCACTTGAATTTTTCAATTCCCTCCAAAAAGATCAAAACCGGCCTACCTTGTGTACATTTGCACGTGTACGTGTAGTGCACGTGCATGCAACTTGGTCTCCATTTAAAAATTTGTACATTAAATTTTTCATAAAAATAATCTTTAAAATGTATTCTACATTACAAGTTGTATTTAAAAATAAAATAGCTCATGGGCTTTAGTTTTTGGGCCAAAATAATAATTATAAAAATAATAAATTGAATTAAATTTGGGCTTTAAGAAGAAAAGGCTTTTGTCTCTTTGAAAAGGGCTTTATATAAAAATAATTAAAAGCACATATTTAAATATCTATACTCATCATAATGAAAATAATTACCAAAAGTATTGCACGTGCACACTACGTGCAAAATAAAATAGTTTTTCATTAAATGAAAAATCGGGGCATTACAAAGATGAACAAATCCCTTTGATTTTGGGGAAGACCTTTTCTTGCAAAAGGGAGAACACTAATTGATGTGCAACAAGAAAAACTTATTCTAAGGGTTGACAACGAGCAAGTGACTTTTGATGCACTTAAATCCATGGAGTATCCTGCCGAAATTCAATCATGTTTTCAAGTCAGCGAAATTGATCTAGCCATCAGCAAGAAAAATAAGGGTGAAGTTGAAAAATTACCTATATAAGTGTGCCTACAAATTCACCAACTTTAGAATCCGAAAATGAAGAGGTTTTGGAATGTGTTCGTTATTTGGAGGCAACACCATTTATTCATCCTTTAGCTAAGCTAAAATTCAAAGATGTGGGGATATCAAAGACTTCAATATCAACAGATGAACCACCCAAACTCGAGCTAAAACTGCGGCCATCTAATTTGAGGTATACCTTCTTAGGCCAAAACTCCACTTTTCCTATTATTATTAATGATTCTTTGAATAATGTTGAAGAAGAGAAGTTGTTGAGAATTTTGAGAGAGCATAAGAAAGCATTGGGATGGAAAATTTCGGATATAAAGGGAATCAGATCTTCAATCTGCATGCATAAAATTTTAATGGAGGATGATTTTAAGCCTATAGTGCAGCCACAACGAAGATTAAATCCATCAATGCAAGAAGCGGTGCATAAAGTAGTTTTGAAGCTTTTAGATGCAGGAATCATTTATCCAATTTCAGATAGTGCATGGGTGATTCCTATACACCTTTTGCCAAAGAAATGAGGAATAACTGTAGTGAAGAATGACAATAATGAGCTTATACCAACAAGAACAGTCACGGGATGGCGGTGTGCATAGATTATCGAAGACTAAACGATGCAACTAGAAAGGATCATTTTCCATTACCCTTCATTGACCAAATGCTGGAAAGACTTGCGGGCCACGCCTACTATTGTTCTCTTGATGGGTATTCTGGATACAATCAAATCGCCAAAGCACCAGAAGATCAAGAGAAGACCACCTTTACTTGCCCATATGGAACTTTTGCATATAGAAGGATGCCTTTTGGTCTTTGCAATGCTCCCGCCACATTTCAACGCTGCATGATGTCAATTTTTTCTGATATGATTGAGAAATTTATTGAAATTTTTATGGATGATTTTTCAGTTTTTGGTTATTCATTTCATCATTGTTTATCTAAATTGGCTTTGGTTTTGCAGCGTTGCAAGGAAACAAACCTGGTCTTGAATTGGGAGAAATGTCACTTTATGGTAAAAGAAGGGATTGTGTTTGTCACGCCCCGCTTCCCAAAAATACGGAATACGAGCACGTAACATTGGCCCAGCGAATGACTAACGTCACCCATAAGCTGTTTAACCGATCAACTCAACAATATAACCAATACAGAACAATTGCGTAGGCAATAATAATAATCTCATGAATAATAATACTTGGAATAAAGCAATGTATAATATCCAAGTACAATAATAATTCAACATCTGGAAACAAATAGCAATATTCAGGTCAAAAGCCCACAATACAATGAAATAACAATAGTCTAATAATTAAGTCTGCATGATAAAACAATAATTTATTAAGCGGCGATGCTATCAATTTCTTTACCAATGTTATTCTCCCAATCCATCAGGCAATTTTCCATCAACACCTGTAAAAACTTCATCTAGAAAGAGGAGAAAAATTGTCCTTAGAGCAATTTATGGATAGCAAGTACAGAAAGTAGGGAACAATGGGATAACGGTATAACAATGATTCAATGGATCAATAGAAATCAATAATATTGTAGAACCCCGTATTTTCAAATATTATTTTTTATATTTGAAAATGAATTTCAATTTATTTATGGGGATTTAATGAGTATTTTCAGAAAAATTTATCTTTCGTACACGTGCAAAACACGTGCAAATGCTTTTATGAGAAGTGTGAAAATTTAGTTTCCTTTATGAAAAATCTTTATTTAATATTTGAGATTTAACTAGTATTTTTTCAGATTTTTCTGAAATTTATTGGAGCTATTTGCAATTTTTGAGAAAAGAAGGACCTTTTAGCAAATTTGACATTTTTAAGGGTTAAAGTGCAAAATACAATTTCTGGACGTTTTGAACAGTATTAATTGAGATTTAGAATGTATATTTTCTATTAGATCCAAATTTAAATGAGTTTTGATGGAATTTCCAAAGAATGATCTATATATGTAATTTGTGTTTTGGGAAGGGTTGTTTTGCAAAGTGTGGGTAAAACCCAAATTACCCATCCGGCATATTTAAGAGAATTTCTTTCCCAGCCGTCATTTCTGATATAATATTGTATTTTGGAGATTTATTTTGTGGAGCAAAGAGCTTTGGATCTAGCAAAAAGGAGGATTCATTTCGTGGACTTTTCTCTATTCTAAGGTGAGTAATATAAAAATTTGTTGTGTTGTTTTGACTTATGTGAGAGATATAGAAATTGTTTTGTAGTTTGATTCATGCGTGTGATTGTTTTGTTTGTTGATTTTGTGAGAATTATAATTCGTCTTGATTGATTGATCTATGTGTACAAATATCACGATGTAATGATTGGATGTTGTGAACCATATAGATGTTGCAACGTGGTATGAACCATGTGGAAATGGTGGATGAAATAGTAGATTTTTATCATTAAAATTGTTTGCCAAAAGCATGTTGAGATTTGTGTATGAATACCTGGACATTAGATTCATAATCCAGATTTGATTTAGATTTGTGAAAGAAACTTAGATCTTGTAAAACCCTAACAAAGGATTTGTGATTTAGAATATGAGAGTTTAGATCTTGACACATTAATGTTTTGAGTGGAATATACATATACCTGATGAGATTCGTTGAGAATCATTATTTTTCCCTGATTAAGAACTATTTACATGATCATTAGTTCATTAGAAGCTCCAGAATTTGATTTTGTAATCAGACCTAATTTTGAAATTCTGTAGGCCGACAGTCGACTGGTCTACTGTGCAGTCGACTGGTACGAGCCTGATATTTTACTTTAGATTTGTTGAAAAAGTTGCTCTGGACAGTCGACCTAGCCCTAGGCAGTCGACTGGTCCTACTGAGAAAATTATTTTTGTAAGAATTATTAGTCATTCTGGACAGTCGACCTATTAACCATTTAAGTCGACTTATACACTTAGAATATTTTTGAGAAGATTGTTGGAAATTACCTCGGGTAAGTTGACTGACCCTCTTGTAAGTCGACTGTTACGAGACTTAGTTTATTTTTGTAAAATCTTGAATTTGGTCCTCTGGACAGTCGACTTATCACCAGTATGAGTCGACTGGTACTGAAGGACATTTGTAAACTTTAGTGTTAATTCGAATGATTAGTTTTTATATACTTGATATTTCAGTTCAGTTTAAGATTAAGCAATTGACCTTGAGATATTCAGATGAGTATGTCATTGAGACATTTAGTTAAGCCACTTTGTTAGTGGGATTTGGTAGACTTTTGAGTTGGAGTCTCTAGAGGCGTATGACCCTAGTATACCGGTGTTGAGTTATTTGTTGAGGTCCAGTGAGGCACTTCAGTTATTTGAATTTGAATTTAGGCCGGTAGGGTACATCACTCTAGGAGATTCGTTAAGTAATCAAATTAACCAAAATTTTAAGGACAGGCACTAGTGGTGATATGATGAACGGGAACATGAGTCACGAACCTCAGTATGGCTTTCGGTGTGGGATTTAATCTCCGGAATTATCACAGTAGATTATTAGTGGTGTGGATATGTCTCTGGAATTATCACAGTCTTGTGGTGTGGGACAATCTCCGGAATTATCACGGTAACTATTGTGGTGTGGGATTGATCTCCGGAATTATCGGAGTCGAGATGAAGCACATGTGGTATTCGTATGGGGATGTGTCAATGTTTCGGTGTGGGATGATCTCCGGAATTATTCAAGTGAAATATCTTGGGTGTGGGATCCATCTCCGGAATTATCGGGCATGTGATACTTTCCATGGTTTATCTTTATCTCGTAGTAGTCATCGTGTTAGGATTAGTTCATAACGTGGGGATTGAACCCTATGAAGTGAAGACGTTAAGGGCTTGCACCGAACCTATGTAGAATGGGATGCATAGACTTCGACAAGTACGCATTAGAGAGTCTGCATATAGACTTGTGTTTTCTTGGTTTTTGTTTTATGCATGTGGTTTTCGTGTTTTCTACACATGACACTTAGCTTAGTATCACTCGATGTTTTATGTTACCTTTCATTTCGTACTTTCCATATTCCTTTAGTACTTGTTGTTTAAGAATTTATGAGGTATGAGCTTATGTTGTTTATTTGTTTATTTTTATATTTCTCACACCATTTATGGCTGACCCCTTTAGTTTGGGGGTTAGGGATCATCTCTAGCCTCACTTGTTGCAGGTAGTTGCCTAGAGTTGGAGATGGAATGCTTAAGTTGATTTTGAGAATTAATTGATACATAAGTGATTTGTGTAAAATTTGTAATATCAGTTTTTGAGATAAATTTGTGTTGTAAATGAAGAGAATATTGAGTTGAGTTGTTTAGATTTCCGCTGTGCATTGTAAATGATTTGTTGAGATAAAAGTAGAAAATTTTAGTGGTGTTGTTGATGTTTAATATTATGTTGAAGTGGATCACTGGGAATGTGCCACGTAATTTCTATGTTATTAATCTGGAAATTCGGGGCGCTACAAATATGGCACGATAATCAATAATCAATATCACGGTCATCGATGCAATGGCTATAAACAATAATTCAATATTCGGTAACAGTAATCAATGATCAATAACGATAACACTTAGCCAATAATCGATATCAATAGGAACAATGATGAACAATATGCAGTGTCGATGTCGTGTCAACTCTTAAGTCTATTAATCATTTTAATCCTAACTAATGTAGCACTTCATGCGTCCCATCTATTTACCACATGGTTGCTATATGCAAACAAGTTACGGTTAGACTTAGTGGTGGATTTTATAAAGCCGTGTACTCAGGCATCATGTAAACAGGAATCATATCATGTCTGTAATCAGGTAATGGATTCTAGAGGTGGCCCCCATAAATTCTAGAGGTGGCCCCCATCATCCCACGATGTGGCACTTAGCTCTACGTGGCACTTAGTTCCATATAACTTGTAAAGAGAAAAACCGGTAAACGGTTCATGAATCATGTAATCATGTAATGGATTCTAGAGGTGGCCCCCATCAATCCCTGACATGACACTTAGTTCTACGTGGCACTTAGTTCTATATAACTTAAAATCATGGAAAACACGGGCCCCCTTCCAAGTACACTTACCCATATTGTCCACTACTATGGTCTTTCCTTCAACCCCGGCTTGTTATTTATTATTATTAATGCAACAATACAATATGCAATTATTGGATATTTCGATGAACGATAGTATCAATAGGGAAACAATAGGATGGTAACATGAAGTAGAACAATTAGAATGGTGACAATAGGATACTAGGATCATGCAATGCAACATACACACTTTAATTCATGTAATACAGCGATATAGGAATAATTAATTCAAGAAAATCTGAAAAGTATAATTCTGAAAATAAAAATGCAGCTGTAGTAAAACGGGCATAACTTTTGCTACAAAACTCGGAATTCAAAAATTCAGGATGTTCTGGAAACTAGAAAGATGAGGCTACAATTCTTGTTCAGAAAGTAATTTATTTTGAGGTCATTTACTAAGTCAAAAACAGCAGACAAAATACAGCCAGCAAGCAAGATACAGGTTTTAGGGTATTTTCATGAAAATAAATTAATTAAACATGATGGGTATCAATTCTCTAGTCAATAAATTACATAATCAGTATGATGGGTATCAAAACATGATAAATAAAATTAGAACACGCTCATACATCAATTTATCATCAATCAATCACCAATCGATCAAACAAGATACAACCTAGCAATTGTCTCTACAATAATTTATTTGTGTGACGATTATATGAACAACCCTATTATCAATTCTATATACACTCATGAAAGATCCAAACTTTATATTCAAAAGTGGCACGATGTCAAGAATATTGGGGTTAGCTCATGTAAACCCTCAATAGACCCAACGAAGAGATAAACAATGGATAATACGATAACAAAGAGATCTACTTGCAAGAATTTCAATGAAACTTGAATTTGATACAATTAATAATTCAAGAGGATGGTGACTTTCCTGTTGGACAAACGAATACCAAGAATAATAACGTGAAGAGAATCCCGAAGCAATGAATACACGAACACGAAAACACGTGCGAGCTACGTGCAAACGCTCATGCAAAATGACAACCACCCGATCGGATCAAAACACAAAACACCAATACAGGGAACACCAAATAGCGAGTACAAAATAGCAACCAGCCATCTGCGATCCATCCCACAAAACAGCAAGCAGCACTTGTCGATCCCCCTCTTCACAAACACCAAACACCGATTCTAACGGCTCCTCACAGTAGACAGCGACTTCGACGGCAGTGGCTGTGCACAGCGATTGCGGTAAGGACAGTGCACTCGAGGGGTATTCGGGGGTGGAAGATGGTGGTGCTTGCAGTCGAGGGGAGACGCAACGACCAGGAACGACTACTATGGTGGGCATTGTGTTTCTCGGCAAAACAGAGGAGGACGAGAAGGTGGGGTTTCGAGTGTTCGAAGATGACGACGACGACGATTGAAGGGGTCTTCGATGGTTGCGGGGGATAGTGGAGAGGACAGAGACGGTGGCAAAGAGGCGGTGGTGGCGATCGGAGGCGATGGCGATAATGGGTTTGATAGGTTCTTCGAAAAACGGATAAGAGGGAGACGGCGCGGGGATGCAGGTGGCGACGAGGAAGGTGAAGAGATGGTGGAGGGAGGACGGGAAGGCGAGCGATCGAAGGCTTATGCGGCGATGATGGGTGAAGGTCGAAAGACGACGGGATGGGTTCGGGGTGGATGGGTTCAGGGGATGGGGAGATGAAGGCAAGGATGGAGATGGCAATGGGGCAATGGGCAGTGGTGACGAGGGTGGTCGAGGAACGGGAAGGCGAGGACGGGGATGGGTTGGGTTGAAACAAAACAGGGAAGAGGGTGAGAGTGCGGCGGGAGATGGAGACGGGGGTGAACAGTGCTAGGGGGTTCAATAGTAGGGGGTTGGGGTTTAGGCAGCTAGGGTTAGGGGCTAGGGTTAAATTAGAGTAGTATTTATAGGGAAAAGAGTGGGTTATTTGGTTAACGGGTCGGATCCAATAAGAGGATATGCTATAGGGTTTAGGGTATAGGGATTCAATAAGGAAATAGCCAAATTAAAATAGGATCATATAACAAAATATGATTTATATTACAATATATAAATAATTTGCAATAACTACAAATACAATCAATAAATAGGAATAGATTTTTAATAGACAATCAAAAGTAGTAATAACAATAATAATAAATAATAACAATAATAATAATCACAAGGATAAAATAACAATACAGATAATAATAATAATAATAATAATAATAATAATAATAATAAGATTATATAACAAAATATAAATTTATTAAAATAACCCAAATAGCAATAATACATTTAAATTGAGCTCAAATTCAAATAGCCGATCAATTAGGAAGAGAAAATAAAATTAAAGTATGCCATTATTAGACATAAATATAGTTTCTGATTAGAAAACACTTTAATAAAAGATCCGAAACAGATTCAAAACAAAATTGAATTTATAAAAAATCAAAATACAGAAAATATTCAGAAAATATATATTTATGGGAATGGGGGTTACAGTGTTAGACCACAGAGTTTCCTTTAAAGGAATTGAAGTGGACCATGCTAAAATTGGTGTCATTGAAAAACTATCACCACCAACCAATGTTAAAGGAGTGAGAAGTTTCTTGGGTCATGCGGAATTTTATCGACAATTTATAAAAGATTTCTCTTTAATCACTAAACCTCTTTGCAATATTTTAAATAAAGATACACCTTTTTATTTTTCCCATGATTGCTTGCATGCTTTTGAAACATTGAAAAGAAATTGATTTCAGCACCTATAGTTATTGCACCAGATTGTAATTTGCCTTTTGAATTAATGTGTGATGCTAGTGATGTGGCGATAGGTGCGGTTTTAGGGTAAAGAAAAAACAAAATTTTTCACACCATTTATTATGCAAGTAGAACTTTGACAGAAGCACAGCTTAATTATGTTACTACTGAAAAAGAATTATTATCTGTTGTATTTGCTTTTGACAAATTTCGATCTTATTTGATAGGTTCAAAGGTGGTTGTGTACACGGATCATTCAGCTCTCAAATACTTGCTTCCAAAAAAGGAAGCCAAACCAAGATTGCTTCGTTGGATTTTACTCTTACAAGAGTTCGATGTGGAAATCAAGGACAAGAAGGGTGTGGAAAATGTGGTGGCCAATCATTTATCTCGTATTGAGCCTAAAGATGAAAACAAATTGCAGGCTACACTAATCAATGAAGAATTTCCAGATGAGTATTTAATGATGATACAAACTCCTTCATGGTATGTCGATATAGTTAACTACTTGGTATAAAAAATTCTACCTCCTGAAATTACTTATCAACAAAATAAGAAATTTTTCTCTGACTTGAAATATTATTTTTGGGAGGAACCTTTTCTATTTCTTCATTGTGCAGATCAAGTAATAAGGAGATGTGTACCTGAAGAGGAGATGGAAAGCATATTCAAACATTGCCACACATTGGAAGTTGGCGACCATTTTAGTGGAGCAAAAATAGCAGCAAAAATTTTACAATCAGGATTTTATTGGCCATCAATTTTTAAAGATCCTTTTAATTTTGTTAAATTATGTGATCATTGTCAAAGGGTGGGAAATATTTCGAGGAAACATGAGATGCCCCTAAATAATATTTTAGTGATTGAATTATTTGATGTTTGGGGGATAGATTTTATGGATCCTTTTCCATCTTCATTTTCTAATAAATATATTTTTTTTGTTGTAGATTATGTCTCAAAGTGGGTAGAAGTTGTTGCCTTACCAACCAATGATGCAAGAGTGGTGGTGAACTTTATTAGGAAAAATATCTTTTCACGATGTGGAGCTCCACGGGCAATTATTAGCGATGGAGGAAAAAATTTTGCAACCGTCAATTTGATGCTTTACTTGCTAAGTATGGAGTTACCAAAAAAAAGGGTTAATGATACAATCAACCAATGAATTATTACTTATTTAATGGAAATTGGATTTGGATTTTCTCACTAAAATCTATCGAGTCGAAATAAGTAAAACTGAAAAGAAAAAAAACATCATGTGGCAACACCATATCATCCTCAAACAAGTGGTCAAGTGGAGGTTTAAAATAGAGAGTTGAAGCGTATACTTGAGAAGATAGTGAATATGTCACGAACATATTGGGCAAGAAAATTGGATGATGCATTATGGGCATATAGGACGGCATTTAAAATACCAATTGGAATGTCCCCATATAGATTGGTGTATGGTAAAGCGTGTCACTTACTGGTGGAACTTGAGCATCGCGCTTATTGGGCAATAAAGACACTTAATTTTGACATGAAAGATGCAGGCGAGAAGAGAATGAGGCAATTAAATGAGATGGGCGAGTTTCGCAATGATGCTTATGAAAATGCCAAGATCTATAAATAGAAACTAAACGATGGCATGATAAGCATATTTTGATTAGAAATTTAATATAGGGGAGAAGGTATTATTATTCAATTCAAAACCTAGACTTTTTCCAGGGAAATTGAGGTCTAGGTGGTCGGGACCATTTGTTTTGACAAATTTGTTTCCATATGGAGCTATTAAGAATCATCATGAGAAAAAGGGGACATTCAAGGTAAATAGATAACGGTTGAAGCCGTATATAGATGGGAAATTTGGCGAGCAAAAGTTGAGCATCGATCTAGCAGACCCTCAATGAGAGATGGAGAAAGTCTGGTTGAAGACTTAAAACTTAGCGCTTCTTGGGAGGCAACCCATGTTTTCTTTTTACTGCATTAGATTTGATTTTTCTTTTAGTTTATTTTAATTTTAAATTTTGATTTTATTTTGTAGGATTGCACGAATTTGGAAGTCACCGGGAGGAGCTGTTTTCTACACATGCATTGATGGCTATTTTTAAGTAAGATGGAGTCAGAATCTGGAAAAATATTTCAAAGAGCGATCGTAGGAGATTGTCTTAGCTTTCCAGAGCAAAAGAATCGGGCCATTTGGACACCTATAGCTCCAGATATCGCTGAAACAATGAACATCGCACGTGCAGAATTTTAAACACGAATCAGGGGAGAAATTCTGAAGTTCTCACATTCTTTTTGTTTTTCCTTTTCCTTTCCCATTGAGGACAACGTGATATTCAAGTTTGGGGGAAGGGTTTTTTTGATAAGAGGATGACCGAAGCCATCGTTTCATTAATGAGAATTAAGGAAACAAATTGGGGGAAGGGTTACAAATTTATTTTTTATTTTATATATATTTGAAAGAAAAACAAAACGAAAAGGGATTTCATTTAGGCTTACCATTACACTTTTGAGTTCTTAATTGTGCTAAAGCATTGAAATATTTTTTTTTAGGATAGACAATATCTTATAAAGCAAGATTAAGCATACTTATTTACTTTAGGATTATTGAAGTTCAAATTTTCATACAAAATTTTGTGACTCGTGTGATTATACATAAAAGAAAAATGTGATGTTTTTTTCTTGTGATTATCCCCTTTGTTCTAGTCCTAAACAGAGTTTAAGTAAATAGAGTGATAATGATTTTCAAAAAAAAAAAATTATATGAATAAAGTCTATCTACTCCAATGTTTTGAGTTGCTTAGTAACTAGAAGTATTCATCACCAATGTTTACTTTTACGTCAAACGACAACTTGAAATATGAGTATGCAAAGCACTTTAAGTTTGTGACTTGTTGAGTAACCAGGTGAATTCATCACAAATGATTGCATTCGCATCAAAAAGCAAGTGACAACTTAGAGAAAAGCGCGAAAAACAAAAAAAACAAAAAAAACAAAAAAAACCAAAAAAACAAAAAAAACAAAAAAAAACTCTAGTTTGCTACTCGGTTTGTTTGTGGTAGTGAGAAGGGATAATCACATATGGAGTTGTTACATACTATACTTACATTAATTGCATGACGAATATGATTGGGTTTGGAATTATAAATCAATAATTGCACTGGAGAAAGTGGGTATGCTTGGTTTCACTTTATTTGCTACTGTTTATATGTTTAATTGCAATTTTGATGCTTACATGATGAGATCGCTTGGTGTGATGAGCTGAGCCTATTATTGATTATTATTTCATTATTCATGATTTTACTTTTTGCTCGAGGAGAAGCAAAATCTTAAGTTTAGGAGTATTTGATGTGTCTAACTTTTATATAAATATATGTACTTATTTACCCATAAAATTTGCTTGTATTCGTCTGTCATGTTAATGATTTTTCATATTTCCATATATTTCAGTCAATTAATTAATATTTTAGGAATAAGACTTTCTATTGAAAAAGGTGAATATTTTGAGTAAAAAAATCAACAAACAAAACAAGCAGAATGATTTATTAATTTTTATTAATTTGTTGAAACTTGAATTTTACGATTTGGCCTTGTGAAAAGCAAAATAGAAATTTTAAATTGTCAATAGAGGTGAAAATGAAATAAAAAAAATTTAAAAGGGTTTAATTGAGCTAATGTGATTATTAGTTAGTTTAATTAATTTAAACTAATGTATTTTATTTTATTTTTAAATCCTAAATTCTGATTTTATTTTCTGTGTGCAGCACGTGCTTCAAGAAAAGAAAGAGAAGAAAAAGAAGCAAGAAATAAAGAGAAAATCAAATAAGGAAAAAAAATAAATGAAGATGTGGGGTTTTCTGCAAAAATAAACCCCAATTTCCACGTCCGTGTTCCTATAAATACAACAGCAAAGGGAAGAGAGAGGGCACGCCAAACGAAGACAACTGATCTCAACATTAAAAAAAAGCAAAAACAGAGAGACAGAGAGAGACGAAAAGAGACTTTGGAGGCTCGAACTTCAAGGCAAAGTAAGAGGAAGAGAGAGGCACTCTGTGTGTGTGTGGACCCGTGCAGCATGGAAAACAACAGAGGAAAGCTGACTTGCTCGTGTGTGGGGTTCAAGACGAAGAGAGAGGAAGTGTTGGCTCTGGGTCGGCGCTCCAGGACCCGAGGTGCCACGTCAGTGACATCAGCAAAGAAACTGACGTGGCTCATTGGGTTTGGGCGACGTGGACTTCGAGAACGAAACAGAGAGAAGGTGCTAAGGAACTATTTGCTACTTGGTTCTCGAGGAGTTCGGTTTGCAGTTTTTGTTTTACAAAACAGTTCTTTCTGTATCTCTTTTCTTCTTCTAATTTTTATTATGCAATCAAGGCAGTATTTGTTAGTTGCAAATTTATTATGAACTAAATTTATTTTTCTAGGGCTTTGATGTAGCCTAGTTTTGAGAACACAATTTCAATTCCATATTATTTTTCTATTTTTCCATGGTTGTATGTTTGATTTTTGGTCTTAATGCTTACAATTGTTTGGTCAACTTTTGTATGATTTATTGGATCATGGAGAGACCGAGAGGTAATTTGTGATTTTGAATTATAGAATTAAACACCGTTGATTAAGCAAAATTAAAGATGGTTTACCGCGATTAGTGTGACTATAAAGAAATCCATGGAACTTAATGAGTCTTCAATTAATTAAATTTGTATAGAGATATGACAAACTGTTAGTTTGAGATATTTTTTATCTTGTTCGAGAGAAAACATTGAATAATTAGGAGATTTTGGTCTACAACTTGGAAAAGTAAAATTTGTTATTCACATGGAGTTATAAATTGGGTGGGATTAACTAGATAAAATCAAAAGCCCTAGAATTAGTTTTGCAATTAATAAACAATAAAATTTCGGATTCCGCTCCTTTTTAATTAATTTAGTTAGTCCTTTAGATTAATTTAATTTAGTTGCTTTCTTTATTGAATTTCAATTTTCCAAATAGTAGTTAACCTAGTAATTTCGGTACTCGATAAAATAATTAGTCCTTGTAGGTTCGACACTTTTTTCACTTAACTATACTACTTGTGATTTTGTGCACTTGCAAAAATTCACATTAGGCAACAAAAGCAAGTGGCAGCAACGACAACGCAAGACGCGGCAGCAGCGACAACGCAAGAGACGCGACACGGCAAATGCAACACAACAGCAACAGCAACGACAGCCGACAGTGGTGGGTCGACGGTGTTGGCAGCGGTAGGAGCGACAATGGATGGGTTTCGGCGGTGCACAGGGGCGGAGAGTGAGGACAGCAGCAATGGCGGCCATGGGTTTCAACAGTCGGTGATAGACGGGGGCAGGGTGCTTCAAGCAAGGGATTGACAGAGGTGCAAGGTTAGGTGGTCGCGGTGGTCAGAGGCGCTCGCGAGGAAGCGAGGGCAACGGAAGGTTGGGGCTGGCGATGGGTTCAGGATGGTGCTGGCTGCGATGTCGGAGTTCTAATCGGAGGCATCGATAGAGGGGGGTCGACGGAGGAGGCAGCGAGCGAGAGGAAGAGGGTGAGGAGCAGGATGGCAGCAGTGATGGCTACACGGCTCGACGACAATGAGGCAGGGCAAGGCGAGGAAGAAGACGACAGGAGGGTGACGGTGCCTCGGTGGTCGACAAGTGGTGGCGCGGAGGTGGATGCAGCCGGGAGATGGTGGCTGTGACGAAAATGGAGGAAGGCGGAGATGATCGGCAGGGGGCAACGACTGGGTTTAGGTGGAATGCGGTGAAGCGAGAGGATGGAGGTGATGATGAGGCGACTGCAGATATGGAAGGGGAAGGGTCGCGATGGGTTCAGGAGGTCGAGCGGTGGTGCTCAGGAGCAGGCAAAAGGCAAGTGATGTTCGGCAACAAATTGGAGAGCGGTGGTGGAGGCAGTGATGGCGTTGGCGATGGAGGAGAGGTGGAAGGGCAGCACCAGTAGAGGAGTGTCGTGGTGTGTTGAAGGTGATTATGAGTGAGGCAGGGAGTTGGCTTCAGGCGATGGGTTCGGCCAGCGTGGTTGTAGGTGGAGCTCCAATGGGGAGGAGAGCTGCGGTGAGGTGCAATCGAGTGGCGGCGCTTCGGGGCTGCGGCGATGGTGAAGGGAGAAGGGTGAAGTAGTGGAGGAAGGAGGAGCTCGGGGGTTGAGTTGCAGTGGTTTTGGGTGGCTCGAGCGGGAGGAGGAGGATGGTGGTGAGGTGAAGGAGGAAGACGAGGAGTTGGGGGGTGCTCTATTTTTGGAACAGAGGAGAAGAAAGAGAAGAGAGATGGAGAGAGAGTGTGTGTCGGAGAGAGAGAAAGATAGAGAGTGGGGGGGTTAATAAATTAAAATAATTAATAATAGGGTAATTAATTAGGGGTTTAGTTGAGATAGTGGGGGTGTGGGGTTACCGTATTAAATCATTGGGGAAATAATAAGGTGGTTGGGACCAGTTATGGAGATGATGGGATCTGGTTAGGTTTGGGTAGTGGGTTTTAAATTGTGGGTTTGGGTTAGGATCCAATATGATTTGTTTAGGGTTAAAAAGTGTGGGCTTGGATTAATAGACTTAGTCTTCAGGTTTGGGCTTCACAAAATAAAAATAAATAATTATAGAATGGATAAAAGATTGGTCTTCAATCAATAACAAGATAATAAAATAATATGGACTAGAGATTAAATATGGTTTGCCAAATAAATAATTTAGACAAATAATAGTTAGGACCAGGATTGAGCTTAAGTTCAAAATTAATAAATCAAATAATATTTTATAGAATAGTTTCAAATAAATTAAAATAATCAAATCATAACAATAGACCTGATCTGGGTTATAAATAATTAAAATAAGAAAAAATAAAATTTCTTCAAATAAAGTATATAATTGATTGAAAATAACTACAAATATAATTGATGTTTAGAAATGATTTTAATAGAAAGTCCAAGATGAATAAAAATGAATTTGAGAGCGGAAAAGAATTTATAAGGAAATGAAATACAACAATACACAGAAAATACATATAGACGGAAATAGAAGTTACATCCGGGTAGTGGAGGAGCCGACCCGATTGGACCCGATACCAACTCTAATGGTGGTCATGTCACTAGAAGTTAGCCGAGATCCATATCGACCGGAATAACAAAATGAAGACATTCTAGGTCCTGAAGTACCATATTTGAGTGCTCTTTTATTTAGCATAGTGCATAAGATCTTGTTTTATATTATTCATGTGAATGTGCTGACCTTGTTGGTTATATAGACGCGGATTGTTTATCTGATCCCCATAAAGAGATCACAAATAGGACATGTTTTTCCAAACAGTTGTGCAGCTATTTCATGGATATCAGTCAAATAAATAATTGTAGCAACATCGACCAATCATTTTGAGATACTGACACTTCATGAAGTAAGAGAATGTGTATGGTCAAAATCTCTAGTTCAGCATATCAGGAGGAGTTGCAAGCTCCCAGAAGTCGCAAACAAGCCTACAATCATTTATGAGAATAATGCAGTCTGTATAAAATAAATTCAAGAAGGCTTTATCAATGGAAACATGACAAAACACATCTCACCAAAAATTTTCTCCACCCACCAGCTTCAAGAAGAAATGATTAAATGTAATGCAGATCAAGTCTTTAGAGAACCTTGTAGATCTCTTCACAAAATTCCTCTCAAAGTCTATATTTCAAAAGTTAGTAGACTAGATTGGCATGGGAAGATTTCAACAGATAGGCATTAGGCATTAAATGTATAAGCTGATAACTTCCTGGGCTACAAAGTAATGACCAAATGTTTTGGTTTTTTTTTTCTTTTTTTTTTGGTGGGGGGGGGGGGGGGGGGGGGGGTCATTTAAAACTATATGTAATAAATATTAGTGTTTTTTATGGGGAGCATCCTGCAGGTAAAAGCATCTTGAAGATGCTAACAATATCTTTGCGGATTTTACTCCTTTCCTTCGATGATGTTTTTTCCCACTGGGTTTTCCCTTCAAAATATTTTTAATGAGGCAATGTAAGTCGCACCCACTTAGATTCTTGAGAATCATATTCCTGAAGAATTAGTTGTACTCGTTTCTTTCACTAGGGATTATTTTTTCCAAATGTGGGTTTTTCCTTAGGATAATTTTTAATGAGGCAATGCTTTAAAGAAGGCATCCAAGGGGGAGTGTTGTGAATGGTGACCACATATTATGTGGATGCCCACCTATTAAGGTAGCGGCCCAACCACACTACCAAACCCTAACCTTAACTTTCCCCCTTATGAATAAAGAGCCAAAACACTTGGATTAAGCTACATCTCTTTCTCTCTTTCGTAACAAAAAATTCTTTTGAAAAAAACATCTAATAACACGATTTTTAAGGTTTGATTAAAGTATAGGATTCCATTTCAAAATTTAGATGGAGAAAGAATGGGTAGTTGCCTCCTACATTTGCTCTTTTTTTATTTTAAAAAGAAAAAAAATAAGAAAAATCATAGACAAAAGTGGCTTAACATAACTAGTATAGTAACATTCCAGAAAAATTAATTTTTAATATTTTGCACGTGCATTGCAAGTAAAATTATGCATTTTAGTCCCTAAATTTTTCTAGAGTCATGCACATTTTTCTTCTCATTTTTTTATGTCACACTTGTGTTATTTATGTTAATTAAACCCATTAGGCCTAAATCTATCTTTTTAGCCCAGTAAAAATTAATTACAAATAGAGGCCCAAGATGAATTCTACATTTAAATGAACATTTTAAAGTATAGTACACTTGTCATGTAACATACACCTACATCTAATCTAATAACAATTAATAAATTAATTTATATGAGAAGTAGTGTGCACATAGGGTGCACGTGCACGTGTTTATGCATCAAAAGAGGGTTGGCCGGCTATGCATGGGAGAGAGGGGAGAGTGGGGAGTGTGTGTGAGAAAATGGGAAGTTATTTTGGGTAATGGGAGTCATCTCAACCACACAATATTCCTATAAATACCCCTCTCCTTTAACATGAACACACATAAACTCAAATCAAAACAAAATTAAAAGAGAAGGGAGAAAGGATGTTTCGGTTCTTGCTTGGAGAGGAGCTAGGCCGAGATTTGTGATTGTGAGCTTGGGAGCAATTTTTCTAGGAGTTCTACTTACATTTGCATCAAGAAAGAGGTGGGTGTTTTTTTTACTTTCTAGTTGTTTGTAGTATGCATGCTTAGGTAAAATGTGTTTGAAATGGAAAGTTTGGCATGATCTCTTTAGTTGTAAAACTGGTTAGAGCATCCACAATGATTTTCTATATTTGCCATTTTACCTTTTTTTTTTTTGAAAAAATCGTCTGCAATGGTTTGCTATTTTGCCATATTTTGGCAAAATCGCTACACTCGCTTCTCATATTTGAGAAACGAATTTCTCCTTCTCAGAATATAGGGTATATACATATTTTTTAATGGCGAGGGACAAAACAAGTTGTTTTGTTTCGAATTTTTTATATATTTTTTTAAGTATCAGATAGAACATGTTGTTTCGTCCAAAAAAAATAACGAAATGTATCAGGTATATTGCACTAACTGACATACTATTGCATCCCATAACTAATGCACGTACTATTGCATCCCATAACTACAGGGGTTTGAAGCATACAATCAATGTCGTTTAGACTCTAGTGGTGAATTCTATAGATCATGTGTCGGTACGATAATCACTGATACGATAACAATATCGTTGTACGATACATTATAATGATACATTGATACACTGATATACTGAAACGATACACTGATATGATACACGAAAGATTGGTGTGCCGTAATCAGCGCACCAACAATCAATCGATAAAACACTGGCCGACACATTTACTGTATTATTTACTACTCAAGTCAATCCCTTAAACCCCGGCTTGTTAATTATTTTATCGATGCAAACAATACATTATGCAATTTAGAAACATTAGATGAACGGTAGTAACAATAGAGGAATAATAGGATGATAATTTGGATGGGAAAAATAGAATGATGACAATAGTGCATTAGGATCATGCAATGCAATACATATACTTCAATTCATACAATACAATGATATATATACCTCTATTAAGGAAATGTGGAAAATGAATTTCTAGATAGCAAGAGGTCACTGTACAAAAATCAGTTTTCCCGCTTCTACAGAAATCAAAAACTGAAACCGTCAGAAATTCTGGAAACTAGAGTTCACGATTCCAATGCATATTTAAAATACAAAATCCGACAATAGTAGCTAGGTCAAATACATCATTCTTTACAGATTACATGTTCTGACTGAAAATCGACATCATGTTGTTATATCTTTAGAATCAGCGAAAACTAAATTATAAATTCATCAAAAATATTCATTAGACTCCTAAACATGTTAACTATCATTATGAAAATTATCAGAGCATTATTCTAACATTAACTTATCTTTTTAACAGTTTAAACATGAAAACATACATGAATCTGAAATTCTGAAAATAAAACACAGCAGTAGTAAAATCATCATAACTTTTTCAATACAACTCAGAATTTAAATATCTTAGATGTTCTGGAAACTAGAGGTATAGGGCTACAACTCTTATTCATAAATTTATTAATATTGATGTAAAATACTGGATCGAAAACGTCTCACAAATTTCAGACAGACAACAACATACAAATTTTCCAATATATTTTGTGAAATAAAGTGATATAACATGATGTGTTCCACTTCAATTAGTTAATAAACTTATAATCAACATGGAAGATTTAATAGCATGGTAAACATCATTAAGAATATACACATACACTAATCTAACAATCACAAAACATCAATCGATCATTTAATCACACAACCTAGCAATTAATTCAACGATAAACTATTTGTGTGTGTTTGTATGAATAAACCCTACTATCACTACTATATGGATGCATGAAAGATTCAATTTTTGGAGTCAATAAAGGCACGAAGTCGAGAATATTTGGGTTAGCTCGTGTAAACCCTCAATATACTCAACGAAAGAGGAAGAACAATATACGATACGATGAACAATTGGATCTACTTGTAAGAATTTCAATAAAAACTTGAATTTGATACAATATTCAATTCAAGAGGATAAGTGACTTGCCTTATGGACGATTAATTCGAATACCAAAGAATAACAGGATGAGAATCCTGCAGCAACGAACTCACGAAGAATTACATGCACACTACATGTAGAAAGAAACCCAAGCAATAAAGAGACAGCAACGACAGCAGCAAAGAGCAACGACAGCAAAGGCTCAACTGCAGGGGTTGACATTGGCGGCATCACTGGGCAAGGCGGCAGGCGACTGGCTGACGGCACGTCAGGGGTTGACATCGAGGGTGGCGGCACTGGCTTCGAGTACTGCTGCTGCTCATCGATCGAAAACAGGGGAGCAGCAAAGGGGCATCGCGGCTGTGCTGGGCTCGAGCGGAGAAGGCAGCTCGACTGGCTGGGCTTGACGAAGATTGCCGGAGGTGAGGTCGGGAAGAAGGTGCAGATCGGGGGTGGGGTTAGGCTGACGATAAAGAGAGGGGAGAGAGATGACGACTAGGTTTAGGATTTGTATTTGTGAGTTTTTAGGGTTTGCAATAGGGGTGTATTTATAAGATACAATTAGGTCATTGGGTTAATCGAATAGGATCCAATAATAATGAGTTTGGGTCTAGAGAGAATTGCAATTGGGTTTTGGGTTCAATAGAAGATGAATTTAAAGACAATATGGTTCAAATAAAATACTCGCAATCAAATAAAAAATGGGATCAACAAGAAAATAGCCCAACAAGAAGAAAAAGAGTAATTCATGATCAAAATTTAATCAAGATGATCAAGAAAAATAGAGTATTTATTCAAATGCAATTAAAATATTACAATGAAAGGAAAAATGAAAAGAGCGGAAACGGTAGTTACATTAACCATAGTAATCACTAAGCAATCAACATTCTAATTTAAAAATAAAACTTTTTTCAAAGGAATTTGCCGAAAACTTACTTTAACCATAGCTGGAAACAACCTTCTTTTCGATTCTTATTGATCCTCCAACTCACCCACCTGAATTCAACCAACCAACCAACAAAAAAAAATATTCACAAAATTTGATTTGAAATTGAGAAGAAATCAGAATCTTGGATCTCAGAATCTTATGGGTATAGCGTCGCCGTGCTTACGTGGCAGGACAGTGGAGCCATTGTCGTTGCGGCGGAGGCCACGTGGATCGTGGAGCCTCTCTGCAATCTGTTGGAAATTAAGGTTGGAATTAGGATTTGAGTGGAGTTTGGGGAAATTGGGGGTGAGAATAGGGAAGAGGAGTTACCTCCCATTGTCGGCTTTGGAGTTGTTCGATCTCTTTTCGGAGTTCGTCGGCTGTCTTCTGTGCCGTTATGGTCGCCATTGTAGAGCTCGGTTGGTGTAGGGCTGCTGTGGTAGGACAGAGATTATTTCTAGTGTGGACATGAAAAAAAAATGGAATTTTTATTTGAAGGGAATGGGAGTAGAAGAAAAGTGATGGACCGAGAAAAATTTCGATTTAGGCACAGCAGGGGTGCGGATTGGGAAGGGAAGAGGTCGGGGGTTGGGGAAGAGGAAGGGTTTGAAGGTTGGAGATTATGAGAATTTTGATTTTATTTTTATTTTTGGGTACTGAACACGTGTTAGTTCATACTTCTATTCTCCTTTCTCTATTTCAAAATAGAGGAAGGGGAGAGGGGGTAAGATAATATATAGTATAATGTATTGTGTAAACTAGTGTTACAATGTGCAAATTGCACATCCTAAAATAGTTTTGAAGAACTTATAAAATTATATATAACTAAAAAAAAGTGTGAGATAATTGGGAAAAACTTATGAATATCATCCATACCGTAATTAATGAAATCTTCATTATCATCCTCATATAAACAGATGGTTTAGAGAATCACTGTCAAACCATAATGTTATCCAATTGAATATTATTAAAGCTAAAAAATGCATGCAATGAAAAAATATCGCAAATTCAACTAATTTATGTTAACAGGTATATTATAACATCATTAATATTCAGTAAATATGTTATACATTATAAACCCTGCATTATAGTACATAACATTGGTATAAATACCCGAAACCCGAATCCGACCCGGACCCGGCATTGGACTGGAACAGACCCGGCCTATCTGGGTCCAGGTCCGGGTCCTAAAACGAGACCTGTTGTACTTTTGGGTCCGGGTCTGGGTTCGGGTCCGCTCAAAAAAGACCCGATCTAGACTCGAACTCGAACTCGTTAAAAAAAACCCAAAAATCAACATAAAAATAAATATTATATCCTCATCCCTCCCCTCCTTCCTCCTCAATTCTAAATCTTGCTCTTCCAAACTCAAAACTCATGTATTTTTCTTCTTTCATCTAGTCTAAATCATCCACTTGCTGCCTCCGCTCGCCGCTCACACTCCCGCTCCTACCCGAACGGGTAGGAATATTTTAATAGGACCCAGACCCGGTCCTCACAGGTCCGGGTCCGGGTCCAATTTTTGGACTCGTAGGGGACCGGGTCCGGGTCGGGTAGTGAAGGACCCGACCCGATACCAATGCTAATAGCACACGTTCGGGTAAAGATGATAGACTAAGAAAATCATATAAAAATAATTTCATGAATTGTGTTTGCTTAAAAATTTAATTCTAGGTTAGAAGATGGGGTAGGTTTGGGAAGAGACGTGAGATTTTGTGAAATTAAGAAAGTGGGAGGGAAAGAGACTGTCTTTGAGGGATTGGGGTTTTCGTTTTATCTTGGCTTTTTAATAAAATTGTGCATAGTACACGTGTTAGTTAAATATGAATCCCTACTTTTTCTCTTTGACTCTCTTTCCTATTAGTAATTACTAGTATAATGTACGTGCGATGCACATCTAAAAAAATTAAAGTCATTAAATTAGAATATATATCGAATAAGAAAAAAATTAGTTCATATTTGAATGTTTTGAATTGGGCTACACGTGCGATGCACATTTATATTTGTTAAATAATTTGGAGGTGTATTATACATGTTTATTTAGTTACAGAGTTAGGTTTTGTTTGTTACAAACCCCAACTCTCCCATTAAAATAGTACTAGTATAATGTACATGCGATGCACGTCTACAAAAAGTAAAGTCATCAAATTAAATGAATATATATCAAATAAGGAAAAAAAATAGTTTATATTGGAATGTTTTGATTTGTGCTACACGTGGGGTGCACATTTATATTTGTTGGATATAGTTTAGACGTGTATTATAAGTGTTTATATAGTTACAAAGTTAGGGTTTGTTTGTTACATGTTTTGATTTGTGCTACACGTGGGGTGCACATTTATATTTGTTGGATATAGTTTAGACGTGTATTATACGTGTTTATATAGTTAAAAGTTATGGTTTGTTTGTTACAAACCCCAACTCTCCCATTAAAATAGTAGATATATATATATATATATATATATATATATAATAAAACACAAAGAAAGCTATCAAGTGGCTCTCCTTCAATCCCCCAAAATCAAAGGCCCGGATCTAACCTCACAAAACACATTCCGCCCATCCCCCCCTCCCCTCCAAAAAGTTTTCCCCCAAAACTCAAATTCAAATCCGCCCAAAACAACTTCTTTATTTATTTAATTCTCTCTCTCTCTCTCTCTCTCTCTCTCTCTCTCTCTCTCTCTCTCTCTCTCTCTCTCTATATATATATATATATATATATATATATATATATATATATATACTAGGTTTGCCCGTTGATACGTGCTTACGGCACGTCTTCGGAACATTGCACGTTATTTGATCATATAAAATAGTTTTGGAGGTCAAGCAAATTAATTGAAGTAGCAAACATATTATATGAGAAACTTTTGAGGGTCCAGCAAAAAACATATTATATGGTTTTTTTGATTTTTTTGAACTATTTTTAAAGTTTATAAATTTTAATTTTTTTAGTTTTTATAAATATGTTTTTTAAAAAAATTAAAATTTTATTTTCTTAATTTTTTGAATAGAAGAGGGAGGGAGGGAGAGAGAGAAAGAGAGAGAGAGAGAAAAAAAAATTAAATAAATATAGGAGTTGTTTTGGGTGGGGGATTTGGATTTGAGTTTTGGAGGGAAACTTTTGGGGGGAAAATATGTTTTGTGAGGTTAGATCTGGGCCTTTGATTTTTGGGGGGATTGAAGGAGAACCACTTGATAGCTTTCTTTATGTTTTATTATATATATATATATATATATATATATATATATATATATATATATATATATATATATATATATATATATATATATATATATATATATGGGTTTTGCTCCATTGAAAACGAGTCCGTTTTCAATGGGTTGGAAAACACCAGTCTCCACCGTCCGATCGATCTTGATCTTGATCAGCGGATCAGATCAAGATCCGCTTAAGTCTCCCACTAACGTTCCCAAAAGCGGAGGGGTATTTTCGTCACTTCATGCCCAAAACCGTTTGGGACTTAGCATTTTTTTGGCATGGAGTTTTTTTTTGTCGAAAAATTAACGTAGGCCGTTGTTGGAAACAACGGCTCTAGGTTGTTTTTTTATAAAAACAACATACCTTGGCCGTTGTTTCCAACAACGGCCTAGATATGTACAAGTGTTTTTCCAAACACTTGTACATACTCAGATCTTCATCTCCCTATTTTCGTCACAAACACTATCTCTCTTTCTCTCGAGCTCCCGAAACCCATCCCCAAACCCTAATTCACTCTTCCAACTCCTTGGCATCAATTTCTTTGTCTTCTCGATCTCTGCCCCTTGTGGAAAGCTCCCTATCTCTCTCTTCCTCTCCCGAATACAGCAAACCCTAACTTCACATCCAAATTCCCAAATCATCTAAATCATAGCTCAAATTGTCTTCCTTTGTCTACAACAGCGTGCAACGGCTTCTCACATCTTCGCCCACTCTCTATCTCTCTCTTTGGACCAGGTATTTTCTTAATCCCAATTTACTATAATGAACTCTTTGAATTTATTGATTTTTTTTCAAATTTTGGAGTTGGGTTTTTTTGTATTATGCGTAGTAGTCTAGTCTATAATTTAGAGAGTATATAATTAGCTCTGATCATGTATGTTGTATACATTTTGTTGACATTTTCGTAGATGTAGTGCTAGTTGTAGTGGTGGAATATATGAGAAGAAAAAAAACGAGATGAAAAAATTCAGAGTTGTACGAGTAGGTTGGACTCGCCGCGTAGAAGGTAACGGATCTTGTAGAGGCGATTTCCGTCTCACGATTTGTGAGATACGTCCGTTTATCATTTTAATTCAATACAACGGATATAAAGTGATACACGGCCGTATCTTTCAAACCAAGAGTCAAAACTCACCTCTGCAAGTTCCGCTGGCTCGTGTTTGGTGTGCCAGAGTTGACGCCCAAATTTAGGAAATTTTCCTTCTCATTTTTGTTGTTTTGACGCGTATATAAAAAACCTTTAATCCACCTCGGAATTTGTGGAATACGTTATGAGGTGAAAATAGCTTAAACGAAGTCCAAATAAAACGAAACTTTGCGAGTAGGTTGGTCTCGCCACTCACAAGTCATACCAACCTGTACATGTGAGTTCCGACCTGCGGTTTGCGAGATACGTCAATGTATCGCTTTCCGCTCAGTTTTCAATAGTGAAACCGATACACGGCCGTATCTTTCAAACCGTGGTTCAGAACTCCCATGTACTAGTTGCATTGGCTTGTGTGCGGGGAGCCCGACCCAAAGTCCAATTTTTGGATTTTTGCATCTCGTTTATATTGTTTTTATGCGTATATGAAAAAACTTCAATATACCTCGAAATTTTTTTAGTATGGTCGCAATACAAAAATGCTTAAACGAAGTCGAAAAAATTTGAAACGGTGCACGTAGTTTCGGCTAACCATTCACAACGCAACGGAACTTGTATTTGCGAGTTCCGACCCACGGTTTGCAAGATACGTCAATGTATCGCTTCCCGCTCTATTTTAAAGAGTGAAAGTGATACACGGGTGTATATTTCAAACCGTGGGTCGGAACTCACTTCTACAAGTTGCGTTGGCTTGTGTTTGGTGTGCCCTAGTTGACGGCAAAATTTAGGAATTTTTGCATCTCGTTTGTATTGTTTTGACGCGTTTAAGCCAACTCTTGGAATTTTTTCATCTCGTTGGTTTGTGTTTGCTAATTTTTGGCGAGTAATTAGTTTCATATATGCAAACTTTGTTACAGAGAAATGGCTAGAACGAGGGGAACCGGAAGGGGAAGGACATCCCAGGAAGCATGGGGAGAACATTCCACAGAGAATGTGAGAACTAATAATTTGTATTGTCCCTAATTTTGTATTTAGTGATATTGATTTTAGACTAATAATAATTATGTTTTTTGGTTCGTGTAGGTTGGTGCATCCTCTTCGACGACAGGAAGTCATGGTCCAGGACCAATATATCCCGGCGAACTGACCTTGCAAGATCGCCACAGATCTGCGGAAGTGTGGGGTGGGACGACGCGTAGGTGTAATTTCCGCACCCACGAGACCATGAAGGTGCATCTACGTATTGTCGAGTACCTAGTAGCATCCGGTTTCTATGGAATCAGCATGATGGGGAATGTTAAACTCGACCGAGCACTTCTCTCGGCACTCGTGAAGCGCTGGAGGCCAGAGTCGCACACGTTCTATCTACCGGTCGGAAAGATGACGGTGTCGCTACAGGATATGGCGATGATATCCGGTCTTCCAATAGATGGGTTGGCCGTGACGGGTAATATTAACTTTGATAAAATAGAGATGTGCAATGAACTGCTCGGTACAGAGTTTGATGAGTCGGCTGCGGAAGATGATGACATTTTCCAAGGACAATCAATCCGACTATCTTGGTTGAAGGGACGTTTTGATGGGACGCTGACCAACGAATCGCCTGACGACTATGTACAGTCCTACACCAGAGCCTACATTCTAACGGTGATCGGAGGGGTTCTATTGCCTAAATCATCGCGCGATACGGTGCACCTCATGTACCTACGATTGCTCGCCGACCTAGGCTTAGCTGGCCGGTATAGTTGAGGAAGCTGCGCGTTGGCAACGCTATACAGGGCGTTGTGTCATGTAGCACTAGAATCATCAGAAATGACCGGACCGATGGTTTTGTTACAGATTTGGTCCTGGGAGCGACTGCACCTGGGTCGTCCCCGCATTAGGTGACCGGCAGCTGGTTGGATGGCCCAATTAGAAGATCCTGCTATGTTAGCACCCTTAGGGGTATATTGGGCTGGTAGTCGGAGTTCCAAAGACAACCCCAAGGGTGTAATAACGTACTACAGAGACGAGCTCGACCAACTACGTGAAGAGTTCGTGATTTGGGCATCGTATACACCCGAGCGGGTGGGAAGACTACCGCCAATGTGTACCACCGGGTCGCAGTTGTGGCTGACGATGGCTCCCCTCATCAACTTCGGTATAGTGGAGCATCCGCGACCGAAGCGAGTCCTTCGTTAGTTCAATCTTCAACAAGATAGTCCCCCAAGCTGTACAAACCTATACGATCATGAGTTACACGCCGTTAGGGGTACCGGCCGCATGCCTACTCATGATTGGGCAGATTTCTATCGTGTTCACGTTGCAGAATGGAACGAGTGACGGTTTGAACTTGTACTCGTCAATGTTCCAGAGTACGATGGAAGAGTGCAAGGAAAGATGTACACGTTTGTACATGACTTGGTTCCAATCATATACACGTTTGTACATCTTTCCCGATACAGTACTACCTGCTGGTGTTCAACGAGAAATTGAGGAGAGGGAGATTGAACCACCACCCGCATATTCCAGTTCACAACCCATGTTCCAACCGAAGGCCACAGCTATACGTACAGTGCTAACTTCAATCTTCGTATTTATTTTAATGTTCGTTATACGTGAATTTCATGAATTCTTTAAATTATTGAATTTGTGTAATTATTTTTGTTGGTTTTTTCTGATTTAGATTGATAATACGATGGACATGGTAAAAGAATGCGCGGAGGTAATAAAAAGTAATGTGGGCACGGCTATGAAGAAGTTCGCTCAGAGGATGCTTTCTTCATGCCTTGGATGTTTTGGGAGAGGCCGAACGTTTGGATCTAGCATTAAGCGGACCGAGGGACCGACATAAAAGTGTGAGGGGTAGGCCAGCTGCATTGATGGGGCGACAACGGGAACGTGAGATGAGAGAACAACAAGCTTCAACTTCACATCCATCTCACGAACAAGTGCAGGAAGAAGAGACTGAGGAGAGGGTTGTTGGAGACGTACAACAAGAGGAGGGAGGATCTGAACAAATCCCCGAGTCGCCAACCACGATCCGGCGCCGAAACCCTGCTCGGAAGAGGCGAGCACCATAGGCATACATGCCCGGTACTTAGCCAATTCATTTTGTTTGTTGTAATTTTTTTTTTTTTTGGGTTTTATCCTGTTGTATCTAAACTAGTGGAAAGTGTGGTTCGTAAGTTTAAGTGTAGTTGATGTTGTTGTTATTAATTTCTAATTGTCAATTATGGTTGGTGATTTTGGCGGTTGTAGATATGAATTTATTCTGAGAGTGTATGTGATGGCAAAGTGTTTGGAATTTGGTTAAATTTTCAAGTGTAGCAGCTTTAGCTGCTTCGTACAAATGTAGATTAATTTTTTTTTTTTTAACCTAGGCCGTTGTCTCCAACAACGGCCTAGGTAACAGGACTAAGGTTGGAGGATTTGTCTTGCTGTCTGACTTGTTGGCTTTAAAAATAGCAACAAGTCAGAGAGCAGCTCCACTTTATTGTTTATACCCTAGGCGGTTGTCGGGACAACGGCCTAAGTTGTAGGACAAAAATATAGACAATTTGTCTTGCTCTCTGACTTGTTGGCTTTAAAAATAGCAACAAGTCAGAGAGCAGCTCCACTTTATTGTTTATACCCTAGGCCATTGTCTCCGACAACGACCTAAGTTGTAGGACAAAAATATAGACAATTTGTCTTGCTCTCTGACTTGTTGACTTTAAAAATAGCAACAAGTCAGATAGCAGCTCCACTTTATTGTTTATACCCTAGGCCGTTGTCTCCGACAACGGCCTAAGTTGTAGGACAAAAATATAGACAATTTGTCTTGCTCTCTGACTTGTTGGCTTTAAAAATAGCAACAAGTCAGAGAGCATCCCAACTTTATTAGAAATACCCTAGACAACGGCCTAAGTTGTAGGCCAAAAAGATAGACAATTTGTCTTGCTCTCTGATCCCTTAGGCCGTTGTTGCCAACAACGGCCTAGGTAGTAGACCAAAAAGATACACAATTTGGGATGCTCTCGACTTGTTGGTATTAAAAATAGCAACTGGTCAGAGAGCCCCAAATATAATGTTTATACCCTAGGCCGTTGTCTCACAACGGCCTAGGAAGTAGGCCGTTGTCTCACAACGGCCTAGGAAGTAGGCCAAAAATTAATTGGTTGTTTGCTTTTTTCAATTTTCTCTTTACTCTTTACGAACAATCTCTATGGAATTTTATACAAAAGACAGATGAGAACTTGGCTTGTATAACAATTTTATATTTTTTTATTTTTTAATTTGACTACACCTAACTAACCACTACATAATCATGATGTTTTAATATGTACAGAACACCCCAAAAAATATTAAGCTAAACTATATCATTCGTTAGGGGTTAAGGTTAGGGTTAGGGTTAGTGCTAACGGGGGTTAAGGGTAGGGTTAGGGTACGCGGGGGTTAGTGGTTTGGTTAGGGTTATTGTAGGGGTTTGGTCAAGATTATTTGTAGTAGGGAGTTGATAGGTAGTAAGTTTCCAGTAAGGAGTTTATAGATATTTAAGTTCTATCATTAATTACATGTGTCTCTCCACTCTTTACATACATTGTCTTCTGAACTCTAGAAAATAGACGTTCATATTTATGTTTTTTTGTTTATATTTATTATTTATTTCCATTTCTAGCCACGTAATTAACGAATATAAAATCGATACCCACAAACGAATATAAAAACTAACCTAAATTAATTGGTATTTTGTTTCTTTTGTCTTTATTGAATAATAATATATAATCTTCAAAATCCTCGTACGTTGTTTATAATGAAGACGTTACTGAAGACATTCTCCAGACATGCAACTGGGAAGAATTCCACAAGATTGAGAAGAAGAGGTGTGATCACATGTAGTAGAACAAGTTCATTATGGAAAAAAACAATAAGGTAAATCCCACATGTATGGGAAAAACCACATGTAGCTCCCTGACTTGTGGATAATTATTGCAGACACTTCAATATGGGAAAAACCTAAACTACATCACCACATGTACCTCCCCACATGTACCCTATATATGGGAAAAACCACATGTAGAAACCCACATGTAGTTTTCCCATCTACTGCACTCTTCCGGAAACACCCTCCTAAAATACAAAAACCTATCTCCGAATATCAAAAATATCCAATAATTATGATGGACAAGAAGAAATCAAAAATAAAAAAGATTTGGTTCGCTTTTGAGCGGAGAGTAATCAAATCAAACTACTTGGCCATCAAGAACTGAATCTGATTATTTTCGGGGAAAAAGGTCTAAATAGGGACCATCATGTATTGGGAAACCGTAACAGAAAACCACATGTATATTTGACCACATGTATAAACCAATGTGAAGAGTATTCCAAAAAGGTTCAAAGATTACTCTAAAACACTACCACCAACTGTTGCTTCTGTGGGAATTTTGGAAGTGGAATCTCGTCGTGAAGTAATTATGTGCAGTTTTTCGAGACACTTTGAAAGGTGGAAGTAATGGGCAAATAAAAAAATATACCTATACGATATACATGTGTAGATTATCTATTTTTGGTATAAATTTCCACAGAGACTGTGCGTAAAGAGTAAAGAGAATATTGTAAAAATCCCAAAAATTTCATACCTAGGCCGTTATTAAAGACAACGGCTTAAGGCATTCATATAAAGGGGTCCTTCATGACTTTTTGCTTTTTAAAAGTATTAAGCTAACCTAGGCCATTGTCTAGTAGGCCAAAAAAAGATAAATTGGGGTGTTCTCGACTTGGCTAGGGTTAGGGTTAGGGTTAGTGTATTCAGTTTGGTAATTAGTGTTAACGGGGGTTAAGGGTAGGATTAGGTTTAGCGGGGGTTAGGGGTTTGGTTAGGGTTATTGTAGGGTTAAGGTTATTGCAAGGAAGACATTTTCAGTAAGATCTTGTTTTGGTTTATCATTAATTTGCGGTAGTTAGGAGTTGACAGGTAATAAGTTTCCAGTAAAGAGTTTATAGATATTCTGTACATAACCAATAAAAATCAATAAAACATGATATGTAGGTTAGGGTTAGGGTTGATGTAGGGTTGGGGTTATTGTAAGGTTAGCAGAGTAGGGTTAAGGATTAGGGTTAGGGTTATCGTAGGGTTAGCACAACGCAAGACTAGGCACATTTGTAATGTAGCTCGGAGTAAGACTAGGCACATTTAGCTGCTTGAATCATCTGATTCTTCTTTGATTTAGGATAATACCCGTCTACTATTATTGAAACAAAAAACCCCTAACCCTAACCTTAACCTTGACCTTATACTTGTAAACCTACCCCTTTATATTTTTTGGAATATTTTTTAAGCATATTACCTTTTATAATTTTATGGTGGTTAGATAGAGCGAAAAAATTGTAACGTAATTATAAACAATATATACGCGTATATCATCTGTCTTTTGTGTAGAGTTCCAGAGAGACTGTTCGTAAAGACAGATAGTTCTTATTTTTATTTTTTTTAAAATTTTCTACAATCTAGGGTGTAGGCCGTTGTCTCCATCAAAGAAGTGGTGTTGTCCTCTAAGCCAAGTGACCACCAGAAGCCAGCAGACTTTCAACATACACCTAAGTGGGAAAAAGCACCAAGCTAAACAAGCAGAACTCAATCTCAAAGCAGAACTCAACACCCGCCTACTATTATTGTAGACACTTCAATATGGGAAATACCTAAAGTACATAACCACATGTCGATCCCCACATGTAGCCTATATATGGGAAAAACCATGTGTACATCCCCACATGTAAACCCATATAACAAAAAACCCCTAACCCTAACCTTAACCCTAACCTTATACATGTAAACGTACTCTTTTATATATTTTTGAATAATTTTTAAGCATATTACCTTTATAATTTTATATTGTTTAGATAGACCGGAAAAATTATAACGTAATAAAAAATTATAAACAATATATACGCGTAAATCATCTGTCTTTCGTGTAGAGTTCCAGAGAGACTGTTCGTAAAGACAGATAAAATTTATTTTATTTTTTGTAAAAAAAATTCCCCAAAATGGATGATTATGAATTATTTTTTATCATTTTTTTTACATATTTAACCACCATGATTATATATTGGTTTGAAAGGTGGTAGTAATCGGCACTTAAAAAAATATAGCTAAAAGATATACAAGTGTAGATCATCTGTCTTTGGTATAAATTTCCACAGAGACTGTACGTAAAGAGTAAAGAGAAAATTATAAAAACACAAAAAACATCATACGTAGGCCGTTATTACAAACAACGGCTTAAGACACTGAATTAAAGGGGTCCTTCATGACTTTTTCCTCTTTTCAAGTATTAAGCTACAACTTAGGCTGTTGTCTCCAACAACGGCCTAAGGTATTTATAATAAATGGGGTTGCTCTCTGACTTGTT
Source organism: Hemerocallis citrina (assembly GCA_017893485.1). NCBI lineage: Eukaryota > Viridiplantae > Streptophyta > Magnoliopsida > Asparagales > Asphodelaceae > Hemerocallis > Hemerocallis citrina. Next base: position 111,190,350 of record CM030364.1, on the reverse strand, counting down.
GCTCTTTTTGTCTTCTCCAAGTCAGAGAGCACCCCCAAAATCACAATTTTTAGACTATGACCTAGGCCGTTATTGAAGACAACGGCCTAAGGTATTTATAAGAAATGAGGTTGCTCTCTGACTTGTTACTCCTTTTGTCTTCTCCAAGTCAGAGAGCACCCCCAAAATCACAACTTTTAGACTATGACCTGGGCCGTTGTTGAAGACAACGGCCTAAGGTTAGGGGTGGCAACTGGGCCGGGTCAACCGCCGACCCACCCGCGACCCGGCCCACGAACCCGGCCCGCTTAAGAGATTCACGGGTTCGGGTCGAACCCGGTGAACAGTACCGGGTCGATCCGGGTCGCAATTTACGCGAATCAAATTCGCGAAACCCGGCCCACGAACCCGTTTAAACCGCAAATTAAACCCGCTAACCCGCGGTTCGACCCGCGTGCGTCGACCCGCTCGACCCGTACGGGTCGAACGTTCGACCCGTGACGGGCCGACCGTTCGACCCGCGGGTCGAACAGGGTCGACACGCGCGGGTTCGAACCCGGGTCTGTGCCGTTGGGGCAGCAAACGGCTCTTAGAGCCGTTGCTGCTGCCGAACGGCTATTTTTTTTTTGTTTTTTTTTGTTTTTTCCCACTAATTCACCTATAAATATCCTCTAAAAATCTCAAAAAAAATTACACCTCACTCTCTTACTCTCTATACTATTATACATCATTTTAAAGAAATTTTTGAACAATTGTAGTGTTCAACAAATAATTGTACAAGGAGGCATATACACGATCAAATTTCGGTCGTATCGGAAACAAAATTCAATGTCTTCAATGTCTTCAACTCTCTTCAACTCTCAACCTCTTCTCAACTCTTTAATTGCGGAATCGGCAAAGTGCTCCTCCATCTTTTAGCTTTTCTTCTTATTTTCACGGTTTTTTTTTACATACGCGTATTCTACGGTGAACGGTATCAAAATTTCTCTACCTCTCTTGTTATTTTTTTTTTGCATTGTAGTTAAAATTATTGTTTGTTTTTTGAACTTCTCTATCTCAACCCTCTTGTTTTTTAGATTTTTTTTGTATAATTCACCGCTCGGTCCGCTCCTACATTGTAGAATTTTTTTTACATATTTGAGCGCATTACCACATTATGTCTAGATCACGCGGTAGCGGTCGTAGCGGACAAGATTCCTCCTCCTCTTCACGTAGGCCACCAATTGTCCCAATTAGTGAGCCCGTCCAAGATTACATTGATCTTACTATGGAACAATGGGGTACACACGACATGGATGTTGTAGGTGACATTCAATTAGAAGAAGAACAACAACAACAACAACCCGAAACCACACAACCCCGTAGTAGTAGGAAAAGTAGAGGAGAAACTAGCGATTGGCACAAGTTTTATGAGTATATCCCGGACGAACATATTCCGGGTGTAGGTTTGAAAGTGTGTAAAACATGTAGCAAAACATACAAATTCAAGAGGGGTGACGGCATCGGTACAATTAGTAGACACATACAACATAATCACAAAGAACTTCTTGATCAAATACAAGGCCAACAAAAAATTAACCCTAGGACCGGTCAAGTAGATAGCCACCCTTATGATCCCGAACTCGTTCGTCGGGAAATGGCCCGATTAGTCATTAAGGAAGAGTTGCCATTTTCCTATCCCGAGAGTAGGAACTTGGAAAATTTTAATCAAACGGCCTTAAACCCTCATTTTAAAAGAATTCCGAGAAATACTTGCAAATCGGATTGTTTTAAAATGTATGTTGAAATGAAGGACGCGTTGATTGCAATTTTATGGAGTTTAACTTGTAGGGTTAGTTTAACTTCGGATTGTTGGACGGGTGTCAACAATATTCCAACGATGGGAATAACCTGTCATTGGATCGACAATGATTGGATTCTTCATAAAAGAATCATATCACTTGCGTCGTTGCCGTATCCCCATAGTGGCGCTGAAATAGCAAACCGTATTATAGAAATTTGTGATTTTTTTCATATTAGTGATAAAATTATGGCTATTAGTTTTGATAATGCATCTAACAACAGTGTAGCAATTACTACTTTAAAATCTGCATTAAACCCTCCATCTGATAAAATTTTTCATGTTAGATGTGCATGTCATATTATAAATTTATGTGTTCAAGATGCATTAAAAATAGCTGAACCATATATACATAACATTAGAAATTGTGTACATTTCATTGCATTAAGTCCAAGCATTTTACAAGAATGGAAAGCTTGGTGTAGGGTTAGAAATGTTCCTTTTAGAAAATTTCCAAAGGATGTTAGACACCGATGGAATTCTACTTTTGATTTACTAAATGTTGTCACCGATTATAAAGCAGTTGTAAATGATTTTTGTATCGCAAAAAATATGCCCAATTTTGAAATGACTCCCGCCGATTGGTTTTTTGCCGAATCTTTATTGAAATTTTTAGAACCTTTTAAAACAACAATTTTAAAGTTTTCAAAAACATATGAATCTACTTCTAGTAGCATTTTTATTGAATTAGTTAGCATGGTGCAAACATTTAACGAAATGTTAAATGATATCCATATTAGTGAGATTGTAAGACCTGCATTTCAAAAATTTTTGAAGTATTATTTTCCTCCTCCTATGTTGATTTGTGTTGCTACTATTATGGATCCCCGTATAAAATTAGAAGGTACGAAGAATTTGATAGAAATGTTTTTTGGATTTTTAGAGAACAATGTAGAATTAACAACTGATTGCGCACAATTTTTAATTCAGTTTGAATCTACGTTAAATAACTTGTATGATTATTATGATAGACGTTTTGCTTCTAGTAGTACAACTTCTGTAGTTAGTTCTTCTTCTGGTAGTTCTAAAGGTAAGGGTAAAAGTAAAATTGGTGATAGAACATTTAGTCTACTTGAACAAATTCAATCTAAAAAACCTAGGACTAATCAACCAAATGAATTAAATTGGTATAACCAACAGGATACTGAGCCTACTCTTTCCTCCTGTCTCTACAGTTGCTTCTGAGAGTGCATTTTCTACAAGTGGCAGGGTTCTATCTGATTACAGAAATCGGTTGAAGCCCGAGGCGTTGGAGATGCTCGTTTGCACAGAAGACTGGCTGAAGGCTGAAGATAGGACGCAAGGAAAAGCACTATCAAGTTCTACAAGTGGGAGCAACTCGCCTGAAGAACAACAACAACAACAACAACAACAACAACAATAGCTTTTCATCTTATGTTAAATTAGAAAAATTGTAGTCAATTAAAGTTGTACATAAGAAATATGTTATTGTATAAAACTTATTTGTGAATTGAATTCTTCATTTCGTTATAAATTGTTCAAATTGTATCACTTAAATTCATATGAATAAAATTTCAAAATTTGTTGTCAATTTCACTCTTTCAATCTTATTATTATTATTATTACAATTTTTTTTGTTTATTAGTATTATTACTTACTTAGTATTATAATTAAACATCATTTGGGGATATTTGATTCAATTTGAAGAATTGTAGTATTATTACTTATTAGTATTATTACTGAATTACATACGTAGTATTATAATTAACCAAATTTTGGGGATATTTGAAGAATTGTAGTATTATTACTTATAAGTAGTATTACTTAGTATTAATATTTTTTAAGAAATGTAATATTCATCAAACAAAAATATGGTTGTTTGTATAATTGTAATATTGTATACATCATTTATAAAATTATTATTATTATTAGTTTAATTTAAGCTACCAAAAAAAAAATATTAAAATATATATTTTATTAAACGGGCCAACCCGCGGGTCGACCCGGCCCAACCCGGGTTGAGCCCTAAAGGGTTCACGGGTTGGGCGGGCCACCCAAATGGGAAATTGACCCGGCCTGGCTCGGCCCGCATAAGAGGCCAACCCGGCCCGGCCCGCCTACTCGAGCGTGCCAACCCGCACGGGTTGGACCCAGACCGGCCCGTTCGACCTGTTCGCCACCCCTACCTAAGGTATTTATAAGAAATGGGGTTGCTCTCTGACTTGTTGCTCCTTTTGTCTTCTCCAAGTCAGAGAGCACCCCTAAAATCACAACTTTTTGACTATAACCTAGGCCGTTGTCTCCAACAACGGCCTAAGGTATTTATAAGAAATGGGGTTGCTCTCTGACTTGTTGCTCCTTTTGTCTTCAACAAGTCAGAGAGCATCCCCAAAATCACAACTTTTTTGACTATAACTTAGGCCGCTGTCTTCAACAACGGCCTAAGGTATATATAAGAAATGGGGTTGCTCTCTGACTTGTTGCTCCTTTTCTCTTCTCCAAGTCAGAGAGCACCCCCCAAATCACCACTTTTTTGAGGTTATCGTAGGTCGTTGTCTCCAATAACGACCTAAGATTATCATGTACATATTGTTTTGCTCTGTGGCTTGTTGCTCTTTTTAAACTAGTTATATTGAATAAAAAACCAAATTCATGAAATAACTAAGGTCGTTGCCTCCAACAATGGCCTTGGTTTATAAAAAAAAAATTACAAATACAAGTACAGCTACAGCTGATATAATTGAGTTACAAACCAACATTTGCATACAACAACAATATTAGCAAACGACACAAACAAACGACACTTAAGTCTCGAGAACATTTACAGTTACCAATCAAAGGTAATTAACCAAGTTGCATAAAGAGTTATAAATATACTGAACAATTACATTTTAAAAATTACAAATCACGGTGGATCGTCATATCTCGACTCAGAACTGTCTTCTTCGGAAGGAATTACTTCTTGCGTTCATTGAAAGATTAGGTTTAGTTAGTAAGAAACTCATTTGCCACAAATAAAGTATAATAAATTTAAACGAGTGACAAACATAAAAATTACGAGTCGTACCCCTTAAATAAAGTTGGACAATTTCTTGAATCATGATTCATTTGGACAATGCCGCATCTTCGGCACCTTCTCGGTTTTTTATGCGGAGTTGCTCTCTAATCGGCCTCAATCTTTTGGCGCGAGGCCTTCCCTTTGTCGTGCACTGCTGTGGGTCACTAATGCGTGTAGGTATGTGTCCACTCCCTTGATCATGAGGTTGTGCACTACCATGCGGTTGTGAACTACCTCCAGGTTCGACACTATCATGTGGTTGTGAGGCCTGTTCCGGTTGTTCATCTAATCCGGGTTGTAGCCGAAAAACCCTGTCAATGATCTTCTGCAAATTCTCCAACGTGTATTTGTAACTCTCATTGGAGGAACAACCGAGATCGACAATTTGTTTTGCATGGTAGCTCAACTCACAATATCGAGAAGCAAAATTCTCGGTATTCGGTTCGGTTGGAACTGATGTGTAACTTCTTCTCATCACATCCCTAGTCCATCTTCTTTTAATATATACATCCGGGAGGGATGTGTGATGGCAGAAACGAAGTACAGCTAAAATATGCCTGCAAGGAATGGCAACGAATTCAAACAAGTGACATGCACATGTAATAATTCCATTGATTTTGGATAATTGAAGAAGGCGAGCCGGTTCTGATTCTCCACAGAGTATCACATGGAAGGTTGAACTATCTGGTGTCTCAAGATCGGAAACAAATGTCACATTGTACATGAAGCTTTTTGTGACTTCATCTTGGAATTTGTGAAATATTTTCAAAGTATATGTTTTTGCCATTTATGCCTCCAAAGCCCATTCGCTCTTCAACTTCGGTCTTTTCTCACGGTTACGATGATTTTCTTTCAATTCATCGTATCTTTGCCTTCCCAAAAAACGGTCGAAGATGACGGCAAATTCATGCAGGGAATATTTTTTTTCCTGTATGATGCTTCAGGGCAGAATGTGCGGACTCAACCCGTTGGCTACTCAACATGCCGGCCCAAAAAGAATCTTTAGCGTAGATGGGTGCCCAACTTTCACGGATATCGAATATATCGTTCAACCATTTGTTACTCTCTAATCCGTATTGCGAAATCAAAATATTCCACTTTTCTACAAATTCATGTATATATTCGGAATTATAGATTACATTCTTGAAGGACTCCCTAAACTTGTCGACATCGAAACCAAGACGAACCTCCTGGGGTAACTTATCCAAAATGTGCCAAATACAAAAACGATGTCGAGTCTGGAGGAAAACTTTCTTAACTGCGGCGGCGATCCCACGGTCTTGATCGGTGACAATATCGGATGGAGCACGATTCATAACCCCTAACCACTTTTCAAAGAACCATTCAAACGAAGAGGCCGTCTCATTTGGAATGAACCCACCTCCTAAGAAAGTCGATTGCCAATGTTGATTCACTCCAACAAACAGAACAAATAACATTCCGTAACGGTTCGTATTGTACGTGGCATCAAAGCAAACTATATCGCCAAATTCTTCATAATTCATCCTACAAATACCATCTACCCACATACAATGTGACAACCGCCCTTCGGGATCGACTTGAATGTCATAAAAAAATGAAGGATCCGTCTGTTTCTTAGATTCGAAAAAATCAATTAGCATTGTAGAATCGTGTCCTTTCAATGCTTCTTGCGAATCTCTAACTAAATTTCTAACATCTTTTTCTGTGAATCCTACTTGATCGTGACCACCACTAGTACTTTCGAAGAAGAGCATTTGTCGACATGTTTGGATATTACCTTGGTTCATTTGATCTAGAATCCTTTTGTTCGTTTTTATACGGACCTGTTCCGGGGCAAAAGTTGCCTTCTACCGGGTGAGGTGAATTCGTGATTGTGTTCTTCGTGAAATGAATACACCACCCACGTATTACTTGTTTCGTTCAATTTTACACGAACGCAAGCCTTGCAACCCGTTCTATTGGTTGTTCCACGTCTACCATCACTATGTTGACCCGGTGACGACCCAGCTTTATTACAAAGATATGACTTATCTACTTCCATTTCCCCATTTAATTTATTCCCACCCTTACGCATTGCAAAACCCCCACAACGAGCATATGAAGAATAAAAATTCTCGACCTCAACTAAAGTGGCGAATGCCATACCTAACTTTGGTTTCAGATGGTCTTCGACTGTCGGCATGGAATCAGTGATTGGTTCTACCCGCACAAAATTATCACCGGCAGCAGAACTCTCCGTATCGTTGTTCATTTGCAGTAAAAATATATTATTGGTCAATTAATAACACATTATATATAAAACAGCTTGTTAACAAACGACTGCGATATATATACATACGAAGCAAAATAAGTCACAACACGTCGAAAACGACGTCATATAAATACAAAACTCTTCTATTGTCTCCAGCTTGCCGCGCACAAGGTAACGGAATTTCTACAAGTAAGTTCCGATCCACGGTTTGCAAAATAAGGCCGTGTCTCGTCGCATTCCCCTCATTCTTGAACTGAGGTTGTTGTTTGATATACGGTACAAATTCATACAAACGAGATCAAAAAATATCTAAACTTTCGGAGTTGGACGGCGGCAAAACACATGAGCCAACCAAATTTGTAGAGGTCAATTTCGACTCACGGATTGCAAAATACACCGATGTATCGCTTTCACTCACGGGAATGAATTGAAAGCGATACACGGTCGTACACTGCAAATCGTGAATCCGAACACACTTCTACGAATTGCGTTGGGTTGTGTATGGCGTGTCCGACGTACTCGCAAAGTTGCATAATTTTTTTTCCGATTTGTGCGCTATTACTAACATCGAACAACAAACAACAACAACTAATACAACATCTACTTCCCCAATCAAACTAGAATTACCTACTCTATAAAAACCTATGCATAATATTGCAATTGTACACTGAAACATGGGTGAAAAATTTCCAATGAATTAGCCTACTTAGAACTACTCAAGTGGTAACAAATTAGTACCTTCAACACTATCGGTGTTTGGGAGGCCGCAAAGTTGCTGCTGTAGAGAAAGGAAGGGGAGTAGGGTTTGGCTAATTTAGGGGGATTAGGGTTTTAGGGTTGGATAGATTTTGTATGGGTTAGGGTTTGTTTGTAATTGGGATCTCCAAAGGAAGAGGTCTAGAGACTGAGAATAGGGGGAGATTCGGTGAAAAACAACGATCAAGAGAGATTTAGGATTTTCAGTTCGATAGAGAGACAGCTCCGGTTGGGGAATTGGGTTTATCGAACTCAACTAGCGGGAGAGAGTTGTGAAGGAGATGAAGATCTGAGTATGTACAAGTGTTTGGAAAAACACTTGTACATAGTTAAGCCGTTGTTCCATACAACGGCCTAAGTTGAATTTTTTTTTTAAAAAACAACCTAGGAACGGCCTAAGTACAATTTTTTTCAAAAAAAAAATTCAAACAACCTAGGCCGAAGTGAATTTTTCGACAAAAAAAAACCCCATGCCAAAAAAATGCTAAGTCCCAAATATTTTTTGGCATGAAGTGAAGAAAATACCCCTCCGCTTTTGGAAACGTTAGTGGGAGACTTAAGCGGATCTTGATCTGATCCGCTGATCAAGATCAAGATCGATCGGACGGTGGAGATTGGTGTTTTCCAACCCATTGAAAACGAATCTGTTTTCAATGGAGAAAAACCCTATATATACACACACACACACACACACACACACTTATGGAAACATGAACTTTTATTTACAATTAATTATTGTCATACTATTCAAACTTGAGCTACTTAATTCTTGATTTACTATTTACAAAGCTTTTCATATGCTGTATCGTTCAGAAGACGTGCCGTAGACGCGTGCCCACAGGCAAATCTAGTGTATCTATATAATAAAACACAAGACAAAGCTATCAAGTGGTTCACATTCAATTGGAACAAAATCAACGGTTCACATTCACTCTCCCAAAACATATTTTCCCTCTAAAAAGTTTTCTCCCAAAACGAATTTTTTTTCCCTAAAACTAAAAAACTCATTACTTTATTAATATCTCTCTCCTCTCTCTTAACTTTTTCATATTTATCACTTTATTTATTTAATTCTCTCTCTCTCTCTCTCTCTCTCTCTCTCTCTCTCTCTCTCTCTCTCTCTCTCTATATATATATATATATATATATATATATATATATATATATAGGGTAAAAGGGATATGAGCAACTTGCTCATTTAGTAAATGAGCAATTGATTATGTGGCATGCATGTGATACATTGGACAACTAACCCTTTTAAGGCTTTTCCAATAACATGTATGCCACATCATCAATTGCTTATTTACTAAATGAGCAAGTTGCACATACCCCTTTTTCCCATATATATATATATATTTATTTATTTATTTATTTATTTATGGAAACATGGACTTTTATTTACAACTAATTATTGTCATACTATTCAAATTTGAGCTACATAATTGTTGATTTACTATTTACAAAGCTTTTCATATGCTGTATCGTTCTAAAGACGTACCGTTGACACGTGCCCACGGGCAAATCTAGTGTATCTATATAATAAAGCGCAAGACAAAGCTATCAAGTTGTTCACATTCAATTGGAACGAAATCAACGGTTCACATTCACTCTCCCAAAACATATTTTCCCTCTAAAAAGTTTTCCCACAAAACCAAAACTTTTCTCCTAAAACTAAAAAACTCATTACTTTATTACTATCTCTCTCTTCTCTATTCACTTTTTCATATTTCTCTTTTTCTCCCCCCCCCTCTCATTCTTTCTTTATTTACTTAGAAATTTAGATTTCCAGATTTCAGGTTTATAAATTTTCAGAATTTTTATTCTTTAATTTATTGCTCATGTTATATTGTAAAATAGCAAATATCTCTTCAACAGTTAAATTTCATCATTTTCCACCATCCAAGTTCCAAGAAGTTGGATTTTACACCCCCATTTATAATTATTTTTCAACATATACTAATGGAAACACGGATTTTATTTACAACTAATTATTGTCATACTATTCAAACTTGAGTTACATAATTATTGTTTCACTGTTTAAAGGGTTTTTCGTGTGTTGTATCATCCCGAAGACCTGCCGTAGGCGCGTGCCCACGGGCAAATCTAGTATATATATAAAGAAAGAAGATCAGATATAGATTTGAATTTGAGTTTGGGGGGGAAACTTTTGGGGGAGAATATGTGTTTTGTGATGTTAGATCTGGGCCTTTGATTTTGGGTGATTGAAGGAGAGCCACTTGATAGCAATGCCCGTTTTGATAGGAGTTTGAGGTTTTTACGTGCGATGTACGTGTTAAGAAAAGTGTTGGAGTTGGGCGTGCGTTGCACGTAATTGGGAAAAAATATTTTGAAGGAAAATCTACAATTTTTACGTGCAATGCACATATTTATAAGTAGAATTTGAGTTGTACGTGCAACATATATGTGTGTTTAGTGTTAAAAAATATTATAAATTTGTTTTGCACGTGTGTTGCATGTTTTAAATAGGTGATCTTTTTTTATTTTTTGGTTTTTGTTGTAATTAATGGGAGAGTTGGAGTTGCACGTGCAAGACACGGGTTTGTATGTTGACAAATGACAACCCCAACTCTCCCATTATCACTACTACTATAATGGGAGAAGACCTTAGTAGGGCTGTAAATCGGACCGGACAGGATCGGACAACCATATGTTCCAGCTCGGACCGAATTTTTTTCGGACGGGCTTATGTTTTTTTCAGATCAGACAACCATATGTGCAAGACACGGGATCCAAAAATTTTTCAAATTGGTCAAATTTTTTTTTGCCCGGGCTCAGTTCGTTATAAAAGCAAAAAGCCCGCATCCGACCCGTTATGTTTGTTCGTACGAATCGAACTCGGACCGGACTCGGACCTGACTGGCAATTGTTTTGCAAATGATACTATCTATTATAACTTATTTCAAAAAGAAATTTACAGTGCACAACAAAAAGTTTGATAGTCATTGCAATTAGTAAATTTTTAAAGAAGTTCTCCAAAGATCGTTGAGTTATTTGATTCATTGGACAGTCAAGGATCTTAGAAGTTCATTTCTTACATTTCCTCCAGGTGTGGATAAGTGTTAGAGATGAAATTCAGTTCTTTGTATGCACCACTGGACACAAGTGAGAATGAATGAAACAAAAGATGGAGAACAACACATTGACATGAGCGAGTGCATGTTTGCATCTGGATTAATCTTCGTATTCGCAATAAGTAGGCAAATGAATATCATGCAGACTCTAATTTAATCTTCGTATCTGCAACAAGTAAACCTTAGGAAAACCACTCATTGCTACTTGGAAGGTTATATAGCTCTGAATCATCATCAGCAAAAACAGCAGATATTGATGCCATATAATCATTCCTTGCTTCAGACTATAAACAAAGCATCTGGTTGCCTTTTATGTTTTAGAGGCTCAGCTTCCATACCACCTGCTCTCTGCTCCCTGGGATTCCCAAAATCTCACTTGGTTGAATTAAGTTGGGGCAGGTTCTGAAACACTACCGTTCCTCTTATCTGAGCTTTTCCTAGTTCTCGCATTCATCCTAGAAGCCAACGACAGCTTCTTACTACTGCGGCTACCTGCTACTTTTCTGAAGACAGAACGCTGCATAATTCGGATTAGAATCCCTCCGAGATCGAAGTCTTCTACCAAAGACTTGTTAGGAATCTCAAATCTGAATCTGTAAGCTGCACTTTTCCGCTTACAAATGCAACAAATGTTGGAGGTCGAGCCTTCACTTGTGTGAAGTACTTGATTTTGGGTTGGGCAGCTTGGTCTCTCCATGAATGTCTGCTCATAACCTGTAGGAAAAAACAATTACCAGCAAAATTTTTTTGGTAAAGCTTACTTCATGTCACAATATAATATAGATTACGACAGATTGATAGAAGTAGTACTGTTGTCACTATGTTCATGTTATCCTTTAGTTTTCAATTCAGGGTTTAAACATTGTTTTACCTTAATCAACCACCGGTTAAGGTGTGATGTTGGAAATCTTAAGCACCATTTTTGGTATGTATCCTCAACTTGGTGCATTACAACCACACGTCCTTTGCCTTCCAATGCTGAAACAAATACCACTGGTATCCCTATTACCTATTAAAAAAGGATAAACAACGTAATATTTCAAATGCTTGAGAAAGTTTTGGCAGTGTCTGCCTTATTAGCTACCAGAAAAACACAAGAGATGCATAGGAAGCAAAACAGCCTGATACCAAAAATGCAGAAGTAAAAGCATGACGAGAAAATGAAAACCGTTAGACACCTTAGAGAAGTTAATCAGAAGACTACTTGACCACTTGATGCAGATAGAAAGTTCACTATCAGAGTAAAGCTGATAGAAGTGATCATCTACTTTCTGCTCTCACATATTCCTTTACTTCTTATCCTCATCACAATGTAAAATAAGGAACAAGTTTTAATGCTTTTAACTCTCATCCAGTTAAAAATTTACATGCTTAGCTGTGGTAGTATGAATTAGGTTTTCTTGTGGTGGGTATTTATATAGATGTTGATATTGATATGGATGGAAAAACCAATCAATATTTCCCATGATGTAGGGCCTAATTTAATGAGAGATTGTAGGAACTCAAGAGTCTAACTGGTTTTGAAAATCAAATTGGTAGAGTAATTGATTTTAGAAATTGGGGAATAATCGGAATTTGGAACGTTGGGGGGGGGGGGGGGGGAGCCAAAGAGACAGAGAGAACTGAGAAGGTAGACTCTTGACTCTTGAGTTCCATGTTAGGTACACCTAGACAGGGAGAAGGCAAGAAGCTAGACGCTGTCACGCTGCTAGAGTATTTCTGTAGTCTATAGGCTTGGGTTCACGGACAAATCGAGCCGGACTGGTTAGTGACCGAGCTCGAGCTCGGTAAAGTTTCGGACATAAAAATTTGTTCATGTTCGATTCGTATAACAGTTCGGACGGTCCACGGTTGGACTATTTCTCGAGCCGGACTCGGATGGACGACGGACCGTCCTGTTCAGTTTACACCCTTAGGCCTTAGTGTAATTTGTCCATATCCCAACCCGTGTAACACACGTTTAATTAAACTCTACAATATAAACCAATGAAATACGTAAAGCACACGTTCAAATTCATTATCCTCTCCCTATCTCTCAAAAATACCAAAAATCCTACCCTCTTCATCTCCCTCTCTCTCTGCACCTGCCCCGTGAAAGAAGAATCATGAACAGTGAATGTCAGTCTATTATTTTACATGTTCCGCACGTGCTTCTCCCATTATAATATAGATAAATAGAATATAAAAAAATATTGTTCAGACGTGCATTGCACGTGTATTTAGTTTGTAATATTAGAGATTAGAGATCAGAGATTAGAGAAAGAGATTAGAGATCAGAGATCAGAGATTAGAGAAAGAGATTAGAGATAGATGATTTCATTTTATGTTCCGGGTTTAAATTTTCAACCCGACCCGCATTTTACAACTGACCTACTATAAAGCCCAAGCCCCAGATCAGAAGCCCTCCTTCCCCTTCTTCAAACTCTCGATAAAAAAGACAGAGCATCAACAATGGGCGGCGGTCGGAAACGCGGGCGAACGCAGAGGAAGCATTTCAAAGAGAACAGGGAGAACGTCTGGAAGTGCAAGGACTCCAGAAATACCCGACCCGAAGGCGCCGAAACCGACCAGAATCCGAAGTCCAACCCCCATTGGGAGCCTTTCATCTCCCAAAACCCTGGGTTCGAAGACTACTACAAGGTAACGGATTCATCCAATCCGGTCACTAGATTTGATTTTGAAATTTCAATGGTTGAGTTTTTGTTAACGGTTCTGAATTACTTAGTGTGATCAGTGTTGTATTTAGGAGTGGGATGCACAGTTGTTAGGGTTTCGAGAAAGAATCGATCTTGATAAATTTGGATTTGTGGTAGTTAACGAGGTATTAGAAATTAATCGAATTTGTGTAAAGTTTGGATTTTTATGGGAAATAGCTTAGTTCAAGGCCCATGTATGTAGTGTATCAATTTGGAGTTGTGGGATAACTGAAATGAGTACACAATTACGAGGAAAAATCAGTGTTCACCAATTTTAATCTTTACTACTGATAGATGCAAGTGTTTTAAAAGGGGAAAAAACGGGAATTAGACAGGGTATTGAACAGAAATGGCCACAAATCATTTTTCTAAAAATGGGGATTACATGGCAAAAAGAAACCTGGATTAAACGGAAACGCCAACCTACTAGTACTAGATAAAGAAGGGCTGAAGGGGCTATTGCTGAGATGTGGTTATTGTTATAGTTATAGCAAAAATCTTGTTCAACTTTTTTCTTGGGCTTTGTTTCGTGTGACCATACTGGATTCCGGTTGACGAGATAATGTTGAAGAAGCAGAAAATAAGGGAAATTATTATTACTTCTCTTCCCAGTTGGAAAAGCGGTGTGGTTGTCTAGTGTATTTCATAGTTGACGCGACGCGGGGGGGGGGGGGGGGGGGGGTGTAAATTGGTTGCAGATGAGGATGAAGAGGTGCAGGTGGGTTGAGCACCCCCCTCTGGTCTGCGCTCGCTGAGGGGATTCGAGCCGGGCCGTTCCCAACACCGTGAGTAGTCAAATCTTCCCTTCTTGACCTTGAAAGTTGAAAGTAAGTTAGTAGTTGAATAAATGAATTTTGATGTGGTAATGTTACTTATTATATGTTGGGTTGGGTTGGGGCTATTTGAATAATTAAGATGGAAGCATTTCGAGCTGCGATTGAGTCCCATGTTCTGTAAGTCAATACTTTACGAGGATACCGGATGAATGTTATGGTTAAAGTTCACCTTAGAGATCGTATCCTTCATCATTAGATACCTGAAAGTTATCAGTTGGGAGTTGGTTTTATAATGGAATCTTGGTTTTAAAACTTAACTAGTTAGTTTGGGACTGCGATGGGTTTTATTGAAAGGCTCAATAATAAGTACTGATTATGATGGTTAGGCTATGGAACATAGTACGATGAGAACATTAGCAGCAGTTGACTGATGGGCTTGTAGTTAACGAAACAAAGAATACCAGGGATAGAGCTAGGCAAACTTTGATTGAGCAAGCTAAAAATTGGATACAACAGGTTTTAATTTGATAGAGTTGATCAGTTGATGACACTTAACAAACATCAATGGAGAACAACAACTTTTGTTGGAAACCCTAAAAGTTTGCAAATAAAAGCTTTTCTATTGTTGTTTCTTAATGTCAAAAAACCAAAAACAGAGTTGAGCTAAATTTGCTTACAAATTTGGTTCCTTGTGGAAATAAATGACTAAATATCTCAATTTCAAGCTCTTGTTAGTTTATGGTCATGGTTTTAAATCTCGGATTTCGGACTCGTCTCGGCAAGGGGTGTTTCGTCTCGGATCAGAGATATCGGAGAAGATGTCGGGGAAATGTGATCATATCGGATGTTCATTTCCTATACTCAATAAATATTTTTTTGGTTACTAAATAAAATATTATATGTCCTACATGTCATTTATCATATAAAATACTGTATAATATAACAAATGACATGAATCAATTACGGTAAATATTCACAAAATTTAACAATAATATAGAAGAGAATGTAATATAAGTATATAACTAAACTGAATTTACATTGATTAGAAAAAATGTATTAGTTAATAAACTTACTTGACTTTGCATATATACAAACAATAGCGAGCTGAAATTCTCACATTATCTTAGTTTAAGGTCTTATATTGAAAGACATATATGCAAAAAGTAAAACAATTTTTTTTATATTCACAATAACATTTGTGTCTATTTCGGCTGATATTTCGCCAATTTCGGCAATATTTCGGCCAATATTTAAGCCGATATTTCGGCAATTTCGGCCGAAATCTACACATTTCGGTCCAAAACGATATAGAGTATAAAATATGTAATTTCGTATTGGCAAGCTAGTCGAAACGAAATTTCGGCCGAAATTTCGGCCGTATCGGAGGATATTTAAAACAGTGTTTATGGTACATAAATTAACATCGAAAGGTTATTTTATATTGAAAGTTTGTATCACTTCTGTTTTGCCCTAGCATGTGGTTTTATCCTGGGGCTAAAATCCAAATTAGTTAATTGAAATGAGTACGTACTTACAAATCATTGTTTGCTTAGTCTTATGGTACTTGTTCCGAAGGCTTCGAAAAAGATGAATGTTTGTGAATCATGTTGAATGTAGTGCATGATACCATTTTAAAGTTGTAGTAGTGATATATGCTGTCCATGTTGTATGAAAGGACAGATTAAAAAGGGCCAATTAATGGTTAAGATTGATCTGTAATTGTGAATAAAATCTTATTGGATCTTTTCTTGCGTCTAGTTTTGAGTGATGATATCTGACTCCACTTGGATGAGATAATGTCCAGGAAAATGAAATTAGTGGAATTTTTTTTCTTCTGAAATTACTGGCAATTTTTTTCTTCTTATGAAATTAGTGGTAATTATTATTTTTTTCTTCTTATTTGGAAGGCTTTATGTTGTCTAGCATGTTCGTAGTTGTGGCAATCTTTGTATTTCATACTTTATCAGGATGCGTTCATACGAGAATGTATTTAATAGTCTAAGTTCTCCCTGGAAATCTTCTCCTTCATCATTAATTATCTCATGTTTAAGTTATCAATTCGCTGTAGAGACTTATTTAGTTAGTTTAAGCTTGAAATGGGTTTACCGAATGGTTGGATACAACAAACATAGGTTTGCAAAGTAAGTACATTTCTTTAAGATTGCCCAACTCCAAATTCTTTGAGACATGTTGACTGCTAAACATGGCCTAAGAGCATCCACTATCGTTTGCTAAATAGTTAAAAAATAGAAAATTTAGCAAAATTGCTGCCACTATCGTTCAGTAAAAAGTTATATTTTAGAAAAGTGGAAACAGTGAGCTGCAATATTTAGCAAGAAAATATAGCAATGGCTAAATATAGAAGACCGAAGATCTTATTCCGTCTGTCAATTGTTTTCAATATTAAAAGAGGACGAACGAAAGATCTTCTTCCATCTCTCAACTTTTATGTACGAAAGATCTTCTTCCGTCTGCAAAAGTTGAGAGACGGAAGAAGATCTTTCGTCCTCTACTTTTATTATATAAAAAATTAATGATCTTCCGTCTTTCTTCTTTTATTATTTTAAAAAATAATAAAAGATGATCTTCCGTCTCTTTTCTTTTTATTATTTCCCTTTTCCTATTAGATGGAAGATGATCACCTGTCCAAGAGATTTTTTTTAAAAGGTCCACACAGATTTAATTAATATTTTTTTTGCTCAGACAGAAGATTCTGGGCAAATTTTTTTCCTAAATTTACGAAAATGCCACTCTATTTATGAAAATGCCATTATAAAAAAACTCAGGGGCCATAACTTTCTTAGCAACTTTTCTTTTCATATTTACGAAAATGCCATTGCATATTTACAAAAATCATTTTCAAAAATTAAAAAAAATGTGAGAAGGAAGATGATCTTCCGTCTCTTCTATTTTTTGGCTTTAACGACTGTAGTGCTCTCCTTTTGCTATTTCCTAAATGCTATATATGCATATTTTAGCATCAATGATAGTGGATGCTCTAAAACAGTGATGTTGAAGGCGCGCCTCAGGCGGCGAAATTCAAGGGTGCGCCTCAAGCCTCAGTTGAAGCTCACCCCTTGTTCGAAGCGCTGGTGCGTCTCAGCGCGCCTCAACGAAAGGCGCTCCTCAGCATTGTTTTTTCCTTGTTTTTCCCCTTCTTTATTATTTAAGTATTCTTTCTTTTTTAATTTTGAGTCTTTTGACAGGTTTTATATATTTTTATATTTTTTATTATTTAAAGTATTCTTTCTTTTTTTAGTTTTGAGTCATTTGACAGGTTTTATATTTATATTCTTTTTTATTATTTAAATTATTCTTTCTTTTTTATTTTATTTTTTTGATAGTATTCTTGCTTTTTTAGTTATGCAATGTTTTTGCTTTACTGCTTTATTAGGCTGCTTTTGCTTTACTGCTTTATTAGGCTATTTGGATGAAACTTACTGTAATAATTAATTGTTGAATACTTGAATATACTGAATATTTAATCGTAATATTATAATACTCTGTAATAGTGTAATACTAATACTTCATTGTGATATTCCCAAAAAAATAAATTAATTGTTGAATGTGCAAAAATTATAACTTACATAGTTACAACTTACAAATTACACTTACACGGTTACACTTACAAGTTACACCTACAAGGTACATCTTCCATACCGTACTTTTTAACTATATGGTCATTGTATGATATATTTTGTTTCTATGATGTTATCTTGTTTATATGATCTAATTTATAAATTTTAAAAATCCCAACAAACACCTCAGTTAATTGAGGCTTGCGCCTCAAATTGCACCTTGCGCCTCAGGCTTTTTATGAGGAATTGAAATTACTTGCGCCTTACGCCATCGACTACACTGCTCTAAAAGATAACAAAAGTTATGCCAACTTTGGAGGTACAAGGTAAGCTAAGTTTGGTTATCCTACCTTTACTTCCAACTTAATCTTATCTTCTAACTTGGTGTTTGCAATTTCAAAAGTAGAGAAAAATGAGCTAAAAGTGGAGTATAGATAATTGCATTATCTCAACTTTTGTGGTGAGATACTTGTCGATATATTAACAACAAAAAGAGTCTTAAACATGTCAAAGTTAGGAAAACTAGAGTTTTGTAAGGTTTAGTGAAATAATACCAGATTTCCTAACTTAACTTTGTTCTCAAACATTTCTTAAAAGATACCTATTCATTCCTTCTTCAATTTGAAGAAAATATTAAAGTGAATTAAAAGCTTTAATCCCATCACATCCATGCTAGGGTATAATAAATATATGCTAATTGGACAATTTTAGTATCTATGATGTAAATGTAACTAGTTAAGCTTAGATCTTTAAAGAAGTCGTAATTTTCCCCAATTGAGTCAAGCTAGGCGTTTATGTGGCATAGTTGAAGTACTTACTGGTGCAATAAGCCATATCTTCAAAGATTTAAGCTCTTCCCTTTTTCTTCTTGAGATTTAGGCTGCCTTATGAGAAGTTTCTTAATGTGCAAAGTATCCAAAATGGTAAGAACTTATTTTGCATTGGAAGTCCTTGATGGGATTAAGGGAATACCATTTTTCTTAACAGTTTACTAAGACTTGACATATTTGTCTTCATAGTAGCTAGTACAGCTTCATTTTGTAGTTTGTCATGTACACCAAAAGGGAATGTTTTTTATTTAAATATTTATTAGTTGATAAATTGGTTTTCTAAAAATCCTGTAAATGGGCCTTTAAACTTGGTCGAGCATTGTAGCGCCCCGAGTTTCGCACACTGGAAACTCGTGACACATACCCAGAATCTTTACTTCATTGAGTACACAACACAGAAATACCACAGGAAATTAAAGAATTACATTGCACAAGGAAACTATATCCTCCACTTGGTTGCTCCACAACTTGAATCTCCAACTCCCGTGAACAGTCCTGCAACTAAACAATTGTGGACATGTCAGTTGAATGCAACTAACGCAATGCAAATGAGACCTGCGATCTCCAAATCCTCAACAAACAATATTAATGCAACAAAAAAAATGTGAAGGTCATACAAACAAAAGTGTAGGTGTATGTCATGACCTAGAATCTAATGCACAACTCATATGCACACCATGTTTTTAATCTAATGCAAACTTGATCTGATAATGTTTGCATTCCATACTATTTACTTCCTAAATCGAGTTCGTATTCTTCAGGTGATAGGGTTCGATCCCTCGCCATGCATTCTACTCTTGTACTCTTTCCTGTTTCTGACATTCATCTAGAGACTGGTAGAGTCTGCAGTACATGCGGTTCTTTTCAGCTCCTGCAGTCAGATCGCGGTCATTTTTCACTCTGAACGGTAGTGATCATCCTGTTCGTTCAGATCATGGTTCTTCTCCACTCGGACAGGATCGTGGTCCCTCTCCATCCCCGGTCAGACCGGTGATCATCAGCTCTGCCGGAATCATGGTCCTTCTCCATTCCTGCCCTACCAAAGTCATCGTGAATATAAGGCGAATCGTAGGGCCACCCCTACTCCACCAAGAGACTCAGAGTTACACTCTTGCTCCTTGTTCGTATTGAGAACCCAGAACATAGACGGAAACTTAAGGGTTCATCCTCTAAGTTCCGACAGGACTTGTGACTTACGTCCGCATCATGCTCTCATCACTAAATTCCAGAAATGAACAGTTGCCGCACGTGTCCCAGACAAGACGATGCCACACGTGTCCCCTTGACAGGTGAGTACACATCCAACTAGTGTCTGTCCTTACCAATCATCTCAATCTTCTAGGAAGCTCTATAATTAATGGTTGAAGTTATGCTAAATTGATTCGTAATTCACTAACTTTAACCCGATTTATTATTACACTTCTAGTTTCTAAGTTACTTATTAGATTAACTTAATTAATTATAGTTTACCAAGTTAACTTCAATGTACTAGATTGATTACATAGTCCATTTCTACAGTACTCCTTCCTAGTTTCATAAGTTAATTAATTATAAGTATTTAATTAGGGTCCCACTTGACCATCTAATTCGTGCCTGGGAGTTTGGCCCCATTCGGCCCATTGCCGGCTCAACGAACAACCGAAACTTAACACTTTAGAACGGCGACACCGTATAACAAAGTTACCACAATTAAATCATTCTCGAACCCGTTCTAATGGTTATTCGGACTCCAAATAAGTGCCAACTCGTACATCCAACATACGACCTTATTATGTATGAATTGGGGTGTTACTTTACATTTTCGGACTTCAAATAAGTGCCAACTCGTACACCCAACATACGGCCTTATTATGTATGAATTGGGGTGTTACTTTATATTTTCTACACCTCATATACATTATAATTTCTTCCTACACATATACAAGTGTCTAATTACACTATAGGTATGAATCTACACATATGCACATTTCATCGAACACTTCGTAAACAACTTATACTTTTTAAATTTGTTATTTCACACGTGTAAATGTACTAATTTACATCCACACATTGACCAAGATCTCAATTGCAACACATTCTCATATCTTGTTTGTTAATCTACTAGACTTTTATTCATATATGTGTATATATTTTTCTTTAGACATTTCATCGAACACCTTACGTCCAATCCTTTCGTGGTATCCTTTCATTTCATAAACTTCATAACACACCCTAATTCAAATATGTATTCTTATACATTTATCTATGCATTTATTTTAGTCATAAGATATGAATCTAATCATACAAAAATTAGAATTTAATCTAGTAATCGGTAATTAATTTTCTTGAATCTACTTAATTTCTTTTATGATGAGCCTAAGCATTCAACAATTTTTAGCATAATTCCAAGCAACCAATTAAAAAAATAACACACAAGGAATGAAGAACACCCACCTTAACTTTGGAAAATAGATTTACATAAAAAAAACTTTGGAAAATAGAAGACCACACTTGCTTGGCCTTCTCCTCCTAGCTTCTTTTGCTTCCCAAGTAATAAAATGATTGAGGAGTATGGAATTGAAGAGAAGTAGGAGTGAAGTAGTAATGGAGTAGTACGAAGAGTAAGGAATTGAAGAGTAGTATGAAGTAGAAGGAAGTAGTATGAAGGAAAGTAAAGTAGAAAAAAAACGAGTTAGGTTTTTTTTTTCTTTCTTTTCATATCATCAAAAATGTTAAATATATATTGAAGGGTGAGAGAGTGGCCGGCCAAAGCTTTGGATAGGGTTAGGGCTTGTGTGGATGTGTGTGGGCATGATTAGAATTTTCTAGTGTGCTTAGGTGTCCCATACTTTTACACATACACACCCTAGGTTTTTAATAATTACACATAAACCCATTTCTAAGTCAACAATTGTAGGCTAGGGTTACTTATTCATATGATGTAATGTGCATGCGTGTATATTTATAAAATAACAAATGGTAAATACAATTTAATAATAACTAGTATAATGTACGTGCGATGCACGTCTAAAAAAAATAAAGTCATCAAATTAAATGAATATATATCGAATAAGAAAAAAAATAGTTTATATTTGGGCTACACGTGCGGTGCACATTTTATATTTGTTGGATATAGTTTGGACGTGTATTATACGTGTTTATATAGTTACAGTTAGGGTTTGTTTGTTACAAACCCCAACTCTCCCATTAAAATAGTAGAGATATATGCAATTATATTATTCAAGACTAAATTTATTAATGCAATACTATTCATCTTCAAAATAATTGTTAATTATTTTGGGGGTATTACAAGCACTGATATAATTGTATGTATTCTGTACTTTTTGAGTTGTTGCTTTGGTGTGAAATAATCTAAGTGTTTTATCACATTATGCGCTTGAGCTAATACTTTTCTCCTTTCTTCTTGCTAGTATAACTACTATTCTTGTAGTTTTGTAGTTTGTCTTGTACACAAAAAAAGAATGTTTTTTATTTAAATATTTATTAGTTGATAAATTGGTTTAATGAAAATCCTGTAAATGGGCCTTTAAACTTGGTTGAGCACTGTAATAGTTGTACGTATTCTGTACTTTTTGATATGTTGTTTTGGTGTGAATAATGTAAGTGTTCTATTTCATTATGGGCTTGACCTAATACTTTTCTCATTATTTCTTCTTGCTAGTATAACTACCATTCTTGAATCTAGACCTAGCAAAGACATTTTGCCTTAGCTAGTAAATGTTTGTTAATGTAATATTTATAATGCTGTATTTCTTTTCATTTATGATCATTGCTATATTATAAGCTTTTTTCTCGCCGCCATCACATTATGTTTTCAGTCTGCTTGCTTTATAGATAAATGACCATCCTTTGCTATTGATGTTGTTAAATTTTGGAAGTCGAAGGTAAAAGAATATACTAAGCTCAAAACTGATGTTGTGTTTCTGATGTCATCTTCTTGTATGGTTTCCATATTTCGTAACTTTTGTAATATGTTAAAGTTTAAATTATAAATTTCTGCAAATTCTGACGGACTGCTTTTGATTGTTATAACTATGATATCTCAATACTGTGTTATAGGAGCAATGTGTTGTTCCAAAAGAAGAATGGGACGAATTTATG
Organism: Hemerocallis citrina; assembly: GCA_017893485.1. Classification (NCBI taxonomy): domain Eukaryota; kingdom Viridiplantae; phylum Streptophyta; class Magnoliopsida; order Asparagales; family Asphodelaceae; genus Hemerocallis; species Hemerocallis citrina. The sequence goes on along the minus strand of CM030364.1, from coordinate 111,167,450 downwards.
AATTTGCTCAGGAAGCCATTGCCAGCTGCATTCAGAATCAATTCCAGGTGTGTTGAAATTACATCTATAATTTCTCTAGTCGCTTTCAAGTTTCAATGGATAAGTGTAATAGACAGTATGATTTCTTTTATTTCCGTAATTTTTTAAAGGCTAAATATAAAAAAAGAACAAAAAGTTTTGGGCAAGTTTAAAAAAAAGACACTAAGGTTTTTTTGTTTAAAAAAAGGGCAAAGATTCAAAAAACTCCACTGGGTTAGTTATGGTTAGGGTTAGGGTTAGTTCGGAGGGGTTTATTTAAACATCGGATTAGTTAAGTGATGTTTTTTTAAACACAAATAAAAGATGAATGTGGTTTTTTTTAAACACAAATGAAAAATGAAAGTGGTTTTTTTAAACCCAATCCTAACCCTAACCCTAACTAACCCAGTGGAGTTTTTTGAAACTTTGTGTCCTTTTTTTAAACAAAAAACCTTAGTGTCTTTTTTTTTTAAAACTGACCCAAAACTTTGTGTCCTTTTTTTATATTTAGCCTTTTTTAAACTTATGTTTGAAACAGTGTTTTAACTGTAAATTTTATTGTTTAAATTTTATTTGAATTTTCCCAAGTTACTCGCACTGTGCATTGAAGTTTCCAATATTCATGATTCTCTCGAACAATTGTGAATCCTATGGGGGTGTTTGGTAGCTTGTAAGTATCAACCAAAGTTTCAATTCCAAGTAGAAATTTAAAATTCCCCTACAAATTTTTTTAACCCTTTTAACCCTATTGACGTTTAGTATAAAGAACGAAAAAATACTTTTTTTTGATTATCACTAACTTAATACAATGTCTCCAATATATAGTAAACGACAAAGAGTAAACTAATTACATTACCGATGTGAGACTAAACTAAGCACTACTTTAATACTCCCCCTCAAGCTGTGGTGCGTAGATATTGTGGAAGCCAGGCTTGCTCAAGAATGTTTGAAAAAGCTTAGGAGGTAGTGTTTTCGTTATGATATTAGCAAGTTGTTCATCGGACCTGACATGAAAATAAAAAAAAAACTTCTTTTTCCACTCATCAAGAACGATGTGACAACCAACTTCCATATATTTTGTCCGCTCATGAAACACTAGATTTTCAGAAAATTGCATAACAGCCTGATAGTCGCAGTAGAGTATAACTGGAGCTGATAATGAGGTTGTCAAGTCTCGAAGAAGTAATTTTAGCCATAAACTTCAGAGATCAAATGGCCGATGGCTCGGTATTCAGATTCTGCACTTGATTTAGCTACGACGGGCTACTTCTTGCTTTTCCAAGATACATGGTTTCCTCAAAGAATACAAAGTACCCACTAGTTGAGCGCCCCGCCTATCATCAACCGATCATGTTCAGTCAGCATCAAAATAACCTCGTAAAGAAAGTTAGTCATGAGGCTTGAAGAGAAGTCATTGCCCTGGGATCTTCTTATCACGCCCCGCTTCCCAAAATACGGGAATACGAGCACGTAACAAAGGCCCAGCAAATGATGTGTACATCATTCATAAGCTGTAAAAGATTAACTCAACAATATGCAAAAGATCACAACTACGCATGAATAAATAACCACATAAACAATGAATAAACTTCAATAATCCATGAAATAAATCCATAATATAATATCCAACATCTGGGAGAGTAGTAAACTTCGGGTCGTAAAAGCCCGGAATACAAAGTACGATAAAATAACAGTACGGAATGAAAATACCATGAACGAAATAATTATGACAGTCTAATAATCAGCTCCATTCTGTAGAAGATTTGCTCACCAAGTCCTTCAGTCAAATCTCCTCATGTACCTGCAAGTTTAATATCTAGAGTTGGGGGGATGTCTATTAGAGCAAGTTATGGACAGTAACTAGTAGAACCAAAGAAGCAAGAAAACATGGTATATCAAGAAATAATGAACTGGAACAAACTCAAAGATCAATGACAATAGCAAGGGTTGATAATAAAATCAAAGGTCTAGAGTTAACGTTGCAATAATCAATGACTGCGATCAATAATTCAAAGTCAATAACAATAATCATGATCAACAATGCAAGTGTTTATCTAAGTCTATTAGTCTTCCATTATCCTATCTAGTGCATGTAATACTGTATCTCATACCATATGTTCAGTGCATACAAACAGTGATCGTTTAGACTATAGTGGTAAACTCTACAGATCGTGTACTCGGCACAATAATCAATAATTAACAATCAATATTTCACAATCAATAATCCACAATTCATAATAATAATCAATCGAATGATAAGGAATTCGTCCTCGAGTATAGTCTCCAATTGTTCACTACCAAGTCAACCCTTATTACTCGGCTTGTTATTATTTTATTATACTCAAATGTGAACATGCAATGGGTACAAAGTATCAAGGCGATGTTAAGGAGATGTCAAGGCTATGCAATGCATGGTATAACTAATTCTATTCACTAGATGCAGGGGCGGAGCTTAGTGAGGGCCCGGGGGTGCCCCCCCCCCCGGAATTTTCAAAAACTCCCTTCATACTATTGAAAATTTTATAAACACTTCAAAAAATTATAATTTAACCCCCATGAAAACTAAGTTTTATTGTTTGCCCACCCCCCCAAAAATTATGAAAAAATCTCTATATTTTTACATGTAATCATAAAATTTTACCTTGACCCTCCCGGTAAAAATTTTCTCGCTTCGCCCCTGACTAGATGCAAAATCAAATATGCTTATACTTAAAAACGCAAAAACACAAATTCTAGATAGCAAGACGTTGTACAAAAACTGACTTTTCCATTGCTACAAAAAAGTAAATCAAGATCCATCAGGGGTTCTGGAAACTAGACTCCTTGCCGGCTCCAACGCATATTCACACGATATATTATAACTACAGTAGCTAGGTGTATAATTTCATTCTTTACTGGTTTCATGTTCAGGCAGCACATCAGGGTCAATTTCCTATGTATAAAAGTTGATTATAAAATCATTTAAAAATCTCATAAAAATCATAATTTAGTTCTTAATAGTGATTAGCATTAACACGATAAATCTCAGGTCTAAATTCTTAATTTAATCTACTGTTTCAATTAGTTAAACATGGTAATGCATTTTCAGACCGTATTCTGGAATTCAGACGTTACACCACGAGAATCTGAATATCTTGCAATCTGCAAGTCGGATTGCAAAATCGTCAGATAGTCTGGATTTCAGACGCAGAGGGCTATAACTCTCATTTAATAAGTTTTAAATGATATTGTCTACAACTAGGTCAAAAGTCTGGTTCTTTACAGAACTAGTGCTCTGGCAGCAACCTAGGGTCGTGTTCTCATATGTATAACAGGTCTGGAAAATCATCAATTAATCTTATAAAAATATCAAAGTGACTCATAATCTTGTTTAGTAACAACCTAGTTTTAATGTCTAGTCTTCATTTTACTGATAATACACTATTTTAAATATTAATTCGTGTCGATAAGCCTCTAGACAGAAATATGTAATTAACAACCTAGCAGTATTAAAATATGATAACTTGCAGTTTATAAATCAAAAGTTAGATTTGTAAAAAGTTTTGGAACATAGATTCATAGGGCTACTATTGTTGTTTACAAAGTTCTACCTAATTATAACAACAACTGGGTTAAAACTCAAAACAACATGGAATAAATAGCATGCCAGCTAGTTGATTAATTATTAATTAGCAACAAACGATATACACATGCATATCATTTAATGGCAATTAATCAACAGGAAATTATACTCATCATAAGGTTAAATTCTACTATTAATAAGACAAACCATTATTAACATAGCATGAACATCATATCCATTCGAAAAACATTCAAATCATCATTCTTCTATATAACATGTTTCTAATCTATATATTCGTGTAGTGTATGTAGCGCCCCGAGTTCCACACACTGGGAGCTCGTGATACTTACCCAGAATCTTTACTTCAATGATTACACAACACAGAAAAATTACAGGAAATTAGAAACTTACATTGCACATGGACACTTTATCCTACACCTGGATGCTTTCCGCAGCACGAGTCCTCTGCTCCACGATCAGCGATCCTGTAATTAGCAAACTGTGGGCACGTCAGTTGAATACAACTGACGCAACGCGGATGAAAACCACAATCTCTAAAATCCTTAACAATCAATATTTGATGCAGAAGAAAAGAAACGTGAAAGTCAAACCACAAGTATCGGTGTATGTCATGTTCTAAATTGTAATGCACAACTCATATGCACATCATGTTCTTAATCTAATGCAAACTTGATTTGGAAACGTATGCATCTCATACTACATACTCCCCAAATCGAGTTCGTATTCTCCAGATAATAGGGTTCAATCCCCCGTCATGCATCCTACTCTTGTACTCTTTTATGTTTCTGACATTCATCTAGTGACTGATAGAGTCTGCAGCACATGCGGTCCATTTCTGCTCCTGCAGTCGGATCGTGGTCCTTCTCCACTCTCAACGGCAGTGATCACCCTGTTCGTTCAGATCATGGTCCTTCTCCACTCCGACAGGATCATGGTCCCTCTCCATTTCCGGTCAGGCCGGTGATCATTAGCTCTGCCGGAATCATGGTCCTTCTCCACTCCTGCCCCTACCAAAGTTATCATGAACATAAGGTGAATCGATAGGGTCACCCCTACTCCGCTCAGAGACTTAGAGTTACACCCTTGCTCCTTGTTCGTATTGAACAACATAGAACCTTGGGTGGATTTGGAGGGTCCATTTCCTAATTTTCACCATACAGTCCTTATCACTAAATCCCAGAAATTAACAGACGAGACCACGCTGTACGTGTCTCGGATGAGACCACGCCGCACGCGTCCCCTTGACAGGAGAGTACAACGCCCAACTAGTGCCTGTCCTTACTAATTATCCTAGTTTAATTTCTCAATTCACCAACTCAACAAGTCTCATCTTTATTTAGTTAGGGTTCAACCTAGCCTCCAATCATGCTAAGAGTTGACCCACACATGCACCAAACTAGTGCACTCAATGTGTACCACACTTCACAACAAGTACGCATATAAGCATGCATTGGTTATATACATACCCATGCATACCCATATTTCATCTAACACCGCATTCCACGCTTATAAAAATTGTTTCCATACTTGGATATTGCACACATGTGTATGTACTACTTCACATCCACCTAATGGTAAATACCTTAGTGTAATCAACCTATTTCACATACATACATACAACAATTGCATGAACATCTTTCATACATATTTCTCAACTACCTTTCCATATTATGTTTAGGCAAGCACAAGTGTGAACTTGTATTCATGGAACAACCAAATACCCATTTACTTAATTTTAAAATTGTGTAATTATCTACACAAACATTTCTTTTCTATCCTTTCTACTTTATTCCTTTTTCGTTTCCTTTGTTTCCTTAATCCGGCCATGTCAACCATACACCCAAGCATGCATACATAACCATTTGTACCCTTTTGTATTTAGTCTATTAACACTTAATAACCATTAGCACTTTAATACATTTTCTATCATTACTATTAATGTTTACCACCAATAACAATTCATGCTATTAATTCATCAAGCAATCTATACCATCTGCTAAATAATCTATTATCAACAATTTTCTTTTTACTACACAATCATGTCAATGAACTACTATACAATTATTTAAATATAAATAACAAATTATAATCAATCAAATAATCAAACAATCAAATACAAAAATAAACTTAAAGAAGCATACAAGGAGGAAGAACACCCACTACAATTTCTAGCAAGCATCAATCATTAAATTCATAATTTGAACACAAAAGGAATGGAGAATACCCACTTTTGTTTGCTTAGTGAAAAGTCTTCAATTTCCTTCTCCTCCTTGCTTCTTCTTGATCCTTCCTTGACTTCTTGCTCCAATTCAAAAGTAGTTGTAGAGTAGTATAGTAGTAGTAGCTAAGTAGTAGAAATAGTAGTAGTAAAAGGGATAGTAGTAGAAGTGGTAGTGGTAAAAGTTGTAGACAGTAGTAAGTAGTAGTAGTAGTTTAAAGAAGTGGTAGTAGTTGTAGTACTGCAGTAGCAGTAGTAATAATATATAGTAGTAGTTGTAGTAAGTAGTAGTAGTTGAAGTAGTAGCAAGTAGTAGTAGTTGAAGTAGTTAAGTAGTAGCAAGTAGTAGTACTTATATAGGAAAAGAGAGATGGAAGAAGTTACTTGCTGTTGTTGCCTACTTGCTGCTGTCGGCAGTGAAAAAAAAGGGAGAAGAGAGAAGGAGAAAGTGTGGGAGAGTAAGTAGTAGTAGGCATAGTAGTAGTAGTAGTTATCACACATATATATTGAAAAGAAGGGGACAAAACTGAGGATGCTGCTGGCTGTCTGTTGCTGGTTGCCTGCAGAAAGAAAGGAAAAGAGAGAAGGAGAGGTGTGTGGAAGGGTATAGAAGGCTTAGGTGTCCCTTACTTTTGCACATAGCCCCTCATACTTTATGAAATTGCACTTTAAGCCCTAAATAACCTTATTGGATTGGGTTTTGTGGGCCTTTTAAGAAAACAAATTAGGCTTTTTTTATAAAATATAACCATACTAACATAAAAATAATAGTGGTGTATGAAAAATAATAATGTCAATGCATATATATATATATATATATATAACAATGTGTATATATATATATATATAGTAAGAATTTAGGGGTATTACAGTGTATGCATATGACGATGTATAACAAGGCTTGGATTTGAATCAAGGGAATGACGCGAAAAGAAAACTACTACTTGGTTTTGTTGATGAATCAGTAGTAGTTTTTTTGAGAGTTATCAAGTAAATAAAGTACGATAATTGAAATGGGAACTACTTGCGAAGATCAAATGATTCTTGAACTAGAACTACAACCTGGTTCAAGAGAAAGTTGCCTTATGATGATTATACGAAGACTACGACGATAGGAAGGAGCAGCGACAACACACGGCCACCGACGACGGCAGCGAACAGCAAAAAGACAGCGGCACAACAGCGAAAAGCGGCGGCGAGTGGCACTCGAGAATGGCAGCAAGGGCCGCAAGAGTTGTTGACTTGGCTTAGGTAGTGCTCGGGGTGCTTGCGGGCTGTGGTGTGGCTGCGATGGCCGGAGTGCAGCCAAGGAGCGGCGGGGTGCTGTTGGGGTGATGCAGGGACGCTCGGGGTGCTTGGGTTGATCGCAGTGGTGTAGTGAAGTTAGGGGCGCTCGGGGCAGCAGTGGCATGCAGGAGGACGGCGATGCTGGCCATCAGTGGTGGAGACGGGGGGTAGTCGGGGCAAAGAATGTTGGTAATGGCATGGAAGGTGTTGATAGAGTTGTGTTGCGGGGTCGAGGTGCAGCAACAGACGAGGATGGAGCTGCGAGGGTGCAGGCAGTGGTGGTGTGTTGCGGTGAAGGAGAGGGACTCGTGCTGGTTGCGGCGGTCGTCGAGGTTGTGGGGGTGCGAGGCTGCAACGAAGGTGGATGCTGCAGCAACGGTAAAGTGGAGGACGGTGGTAGCGAGAGGATGCAGCGGTGGTGACTGGGGGACTTCGGGGTGGTGTAGTGGACGACGGCTGTGGGATGAGCGGGGGTGGTGAGATGGTGGCAGCGTCGGGGTCACGAGGTGGGTGGCGATGGGTTCGGAGCTGAGGTGCTGGCGACGGGGGCAGTGGTGGTTTGAGTTGGTGGTATGGTGGCGACTGGGGTGGGTTGTAGGAAGGAAGAAGAATATAGAAAGAAGAATGGGGGATGAGGCGGCTGATGAAGGGGATAATTAGGGTAGATTAGGGTTAATTAATTAGGGTTAGGGAATTAATTAGTATTTATAGGGGATTAAGGTGTGGGTTTGGATTAGGGTAACGGGTTTGTAGGTTTGGGTTAGGATCCAACAAGCAATGGGGTTGGGCTAAAAAATTAAATCAATTAGTGGGTTAATTAAATACCCAAAACACAAAGCTAATAAAAATAAAATAGAGTGCACAAAAATCTTAGGGTTCAATTAGGGTTGGCAAACGGGTCTAACGGGCCGGGTCGGGTCGAACCCGCCCCGGTTGGAACCCAACTTGGGCAGGTTCGGGTCGGGTCCTTTAGTTAACCGGGTCGGGTCGATTGCGCTAATTCACGAACTGCCCAACCCGTGAACCCTTTCGGGTCCAACCCGGGTCGGATCGGGTTAGGTCACGGGTTGGCTCGTCTAAAGTTAATTTTTTTTTACTTAAACAAAAAATGTAATGTAATTTTAATAATAAACAAAAAATGTAATAATAATAATAAGATTGAAAGAGTGAAATTGCCAAAAAATATTATATATTATTAATATGATTTCAACTTATACAAGTTTCACAATTTGTAATAAGAAATAAAAATTTTGTACAAATTTGGTTTATACAATAATAAATTTCTTAGATACAATTTCAATTTTCTTTAATTTTCCTAATTTTAAATAACAAACAAAGATTTTATACAATTTTTTTTATACATTTACAATTGTCTTCAATTTATTGGTCTTCAATTTGTTGTTGTTGTTGTTGGTCTTGAATTCTTCATTTTGGTTGCTATTGTTGTTGTTGTTCTTCTTCCGGCGAGGTGCTCCCACTTGTGGACGTGTCGAACGCTTTTCCTTGAGTCCTATCTTCGGCCTTCAGCCAGTCTTCTGTGCAGACGAGCATCTCCAACGATTGGTGCTTCAAGCGATTCTTGTAATCAGTTAGAATCCTGCCACTTGTAGAAAATGCACTTTCTGAAGCAACTGTAGAGACAGGAGGAGTTAGTAGATCTTTAGTCATTTTCACCATTGTAAAATATCTAGTGAAGAAGTAAAAGATTTAGAATCTTGTTGATTATACCAATGTAATTCATTTGGTTGATTAGTTCTAGGTTTTTTGATTAAATTTGTGCAAGTAAATTAAATGTTCTATCATCTAATTTAATCTTACCCTTACCTTTAGAAGTAGCAGAAAACGAACTAACTAAAGAAGTTGTACTACTAGATGTAAAACTTCTATCATAATAATCATAAAAGTTATTTAATGTCGATTCAAATTTAACTAAAAATGTTCCGCAATCAATTTCAGGTTCATCTGGCCCAAGTAAAGTAAAAAACATTTCAATCAAACTCTTCGTACCTTCTAATTTGATACAAGGATCCATCACATTAGCAACACAATACAACATAGGAGGAGGATTAAAATACTTCAAAAATTTGGTGTATGCAGGTTTCACAATATGACTAATAAAAGTATCATCGATCATTTCTTTGAAAGTTTGCATCATAGTAACTATTGAAATAAAAAGGCTAGTAGAAGTAGATTCATAAGATTTTGAAAATTTGAAAGTTGTGGTTTTAAAAGGTTCTAAAAATTTCAACAAAGATTCGGCATAATACCAATGTTGGGGAGTCATTTCAAAATTTGGCATATTTTTTGCAAGACAAAAATCATTTATACATGCTTTATATTCAGTATAAACTTGTAGCAAATCAAAAGTAGAGTTCCATCAGTATTTAACATCCTTTGAAATTTTTTTAAAATGTACATTTTTAAGCCTACACCAAGCTTTCCATTCTTGAAATATGGTGTCACTTAATGCAATAAAATGTACACAATTTCTAATGTTAACTATATATGGTTCAGCTATTTTTTAATGCATCTTGAATACAAATTTAAAATATGACATGCACATCTAACATGAAAAATATTGTCAGATGGAGGGTTTAATGCGGTTTTTAAAATACTAATTGATGCATTGTTGTTAGATGCATTATCAAAACGTATACACATAATTTTATCACGAATATGAAAAACATCACAAATTTCTAAAATACAGTTTGCAATTTTATTACCACATGCGGATAGGGCAACGCGGCAGGTAATATGATCCTTTTTTGAAGAATCCAATCACTGTCGATCCAATGATAGCTTATTCCCATCATTGGAATATTGTTGCAACCCGTCCAACAATCGGAAGTTAAAAAAATTCTACAAGTTAAATTCCATAAAATTGCAATCAAAGCTTCCCTCATTTCATTGTACATTTTAAAACAATCCGATTTGCAAGTATTCCTAGGGATTCTTTTAAAATGAGGGTTTAAGGCGGTTTGATTAAAATTTTCTAAGTCCCTACTATCGGGATAAGAAAATGGTAACGCTTCCTTGATTACTAATCGGGCCATTTCCGAACGAACAAGTTCGGGATCATAAGAATGGCTATCAACTACACCGGTCCTAGGGTGGATTTTTTGTTGGCCGGGTAGGTCAACAAGAAGTTCTTTATGCACATTTTGGATGTGTCGACTAATTGTACCCGTGTCCTCACCCCTCTTCCATTTGTATGGCTTCGAACATGTTTTACAAACTTTTAAACCTACACCCGGTACATTTTCGTCCGGAATATAATCATAAAATTTGTGTCAATCACTACTTTCTCCTATAGTTTTTGTTTTCCTACTACTAGCCGGTTGTGTTGTTTCGGTTGCTTGTGTTTGTGGTTCTTCTTCTAATTCTATGTCTCCTACAAACTCATCATGTGTACCAATGTGTTGGGTCATAGGATTAGGGTACTCTTCGGCGGTCTCATTTTGTGGGACAATTGGAGGCCTACGAGATGTGCCGGTGGAATCTTGTCCACTCTGGCTACGGCCGCTACCTCGTGATCTAGACATGTTGATATATAGTAGTGTGTGTGAAAAAATTAAATACAATGTAGGCGCGATAAGTTACAAAAAAATTTAGAAAACAAGAGGGTTGTGAGAGAGAAGATCAAAAAATCAACAAACAAATATGATACAAAAAATTATAGCTACAAAAAAATAGAAAAAGAGGGTTGTGAAATTTTGATACCGTTCACCGCGGATAGTCGTATATAAAATGAGAGTGAAAATAAAAATAGAAGTAGAAGTAGAAGTCCGAAATTGAAGACTTGAAGAGAGCTTCTTTGTTTGATCACTTGGAGGAGTTGAAGACTTGAAGACGTCGTTGTAAGTTGAATTCGATACGATTGGAATTTGTTGTTTGATCGTTTATATGTTGCTACCTTCTTTGTTCAATTGTTCACAAAAATTGAAATGAATTGAGTAATAATAGTAGAGTAAGAGAGTAAGGTGTAAATTTTAGTTTGGGTTTTAAGGGTATTTATAGGAAAAAAACAAAAAAAAAAAAACAAAAATCAACGTCTAAAAGAGCCATTGAGCTATCGGCTGAAATTGCGACCCGTTGGACCCGCGGGTCAAACGTTTGACCCACGCGGGTCGAACTACGGGTCAAACGGTTCGCAACCTGCGGGTCGACCCGCGGGTTGGCGAGCGGGTCGGGTACTGTAGCGCAGGTTATCGGGCCGGGTTGAACGGGCTCAATTCCTTTATTTATTTTAAGACCCAGGTCAACCATTTCCATTAACGGGTTCGATCCGAACCCGAACCGGTAAATCACGGGCCGGGTTAGGCGGGCGGGTCTTGGATCGCGGGTCGACCCAGCCCGTTTACCATCCCTAGGGTTCATCATAGGAAAATAAAATTTATTGAAACAATACAATTGGGTTGAAGATGAATAACAAGATTTATCATTAAAATAAACATATTACAGGAATGTGAAGAGAGAAGAAATACAAAAAAAATTCGAAAAATCGAAAACAGGGGTTACACTTCTCAAGATAGCGAAGAATGTGAATCACTACTTCCCAATGAGTGATGATAGGTGCATGCATAAACTGGCCAACTCGACCAACTGCATAAGCAATATATGGCATAGTCATTAAGGGATATATGAGTTTGTCAACTAGCCTGCGATATCGTCTTGGATAAGAGAACAACACATTATTGGAGAAGGGTGACAGCTTAATATTGTGATCTATAGGTGTGTTACTGAGGCAATATCCTTTTTCTGTCTCAATAAGAATATCAAGAACATATTTTCTTTATGAAAGAAAGATATCATCCTTCGTATGTGCAACTTTAATGCCAAGAAAGTATAGAAGCGGACCAAGATCCTTCGTTTGAAAGGTTTGTGCTAATCACTGCTTGATGTCTGCAATACCTTGCAAGTCACTACCTATGATAATGATATCGTCAATATAGACTAATAAGATAACAATGCATGTGCTTCCCTTCTTTATGAAGAGAGAATGATCTGCCTTACTTTTAGAGAATCCATAAGAGCACACAGCTTTGCCAAACTTTTTAAATCAAGCTCAATGAGACTGTTTGAGGCCATACAAAGACTTTTTGAGCGAACATACAAGATTCTCCAATTGTCGCTTAAAACCAGGAGGCTGCTACATATACACCATCTCTTTCAAGTTCCTATTCAAAAAAGAATTTTTGACATCAAGCTGATGAAGATACCAGAACAATTTGATGCAAGAGATAATGATTCGAACGGATGTGAGTTTCGCAACTGCAGAAAATGTCTACCCTGATTTTCTGTGTATATTCTTTAGCGATAAGATGAGCTTTGAGTCATTCAACTGTGCCATCGAGATCGTGTTTGACTGTGAATACCCGCTTACAACCAATTGTCTTACCACCCGGAGGAAGACGAACCAACTGCCAAGTACCATTCAGCTGAAGAGTCTGCATTTCCTCTTTCATGACTATTGTCTAACCAGGATGCTTGAGTGCATCCTGAACACTCTTGGGAACATAGATGGGAAAAAAAGCTGAATGCTCGAAAAGATATGTTCAGTTTATAAAAGAAGCAAACTTGGCAATAAGATAGTGAGTACAAGAACGTTTAACCTTATGTTGAGCGATAGGTAAATCAGGGATATTACCGGCAGAATTATATGGCACCGGTTGAACATCAGAAGGTACCACTGGGATGGTCAAGTCTGATCGATTCTTTCGTTTCCTTACATAAATCCGAAGTGGCAGGGATGGTGGGAAATCAAAGCTCTTTACAATAACCCTTAGTAAATCGGGAGTTTTGGAAGGAGTTTATTTTAAAAGGCTTGTGTTAAAAAAAATGAAATATTCACTATGGTAATTATTTTTTTCGTGAAGAACAATAGCAAAGATAATCTTTTGAAAAACGTGGATATCCAAAAACACAGCAAAGTTTATTAGTGTTTGGGTCGAGATTTTGAACAAAATTGTGCAACCAAAAACACAAGGTGATAGGAAAAATGGCTCTTTAAAGGGAAATACCAGTTTGAATGAGGACTAGTTTTGAAGAATAGGAGTAGGCATATGGTTGATAAGAAAACTGGTAGTAAGAACCGCAAAACGTCAATAAACTTTTGGGACCTTCATTTCAAACATCAGAGAGCGAGCAAAGCTAAGTAATGTTGACTTTTGCATTCTACCACTCAATTTTGTTGAGTGTAAACACAAGAAGTTTGGTGTATTATTCTATGTTGAGATTTTTTTAAAAAAATCAGAACTCACATATTCTTTAGCATTATCATCAAAATCAGAACTCACGTAACAAAGTAACAATATTTAATTGTGGGAAAACCAACAGGGCCCCAAACATCAGAGTGCAACTGAATCAAACAAATATTCAACATTTATTGATGCGTCTGGGTAGAGAACTCTATGATGTTTACCTAACTTACATGACTCACAAGATACCTTGAAAGAAGGTTAACAAAACAAAGTGTTTGGGAGTAGTTGAGGAAGGATGTCGCAGTTGTCGGTGCCACAATGTATAATGAGTAGAAGAACTAAAAGTTCAGACTGGAGAATCCAAGATGTATAACCCACGTTCACGATTGGTGCCAATCACCTTCCTCATCCTAATATCCTGAAATACACAATGAGAAGAAGAAAATATCACTGAACTATTTAAATCTTTGTAAAGTTTAGGAACCGATAATAAACTATTACAAAAGGTGGGAACACGTAAAACAGATTTAAGAGAAATGTCTAGAGAAGGGGAGATATCTCCCACCTCTTCAACAGGGACAGATGAGTCATCAACAATGCGCACATGATAATTTAGAAGTAAAGAATATGAAGAAAGCGATAAAGGAGACATGTTTAGAAGCTAGGCAGTTAAAAATGGTTTTTGGAACTAATCGGTTTAGGAACGATTAGTGATTAATCGGTTAATCGGAAAATAATCGGGGATTAAATAGCAAAAATAGTTATATATATATATATATATATATATATATATATATATATATATATATATATATATATATATATATGAGCAATGCTCCATTGCAATTGCAAACGGGTTTGTTTGCACAGACCCGTGTAAACAGCGTTGCTGGCCATTGGATCAAGTTCATCTTGATCCAACGACCGTGATCGAGCCTGCTCATCACCCATCTCACATAAGTTGTGAGGGGGTAATTTGGGAATTTCGTCCCAAATAACTCTTCGCCTCATTCGCTCTGAAATGTCGAATGAACCTAGGCTGTTGTTTCAAACAATGTCCTAGGTTATAAAAAATTGAATGAACCTAGGCCGTTGTTCCAAACAACGGCCTAGGTTCATTCCATGGGCGGGGCTCGATCACGGCCGTTGGATCTTGATCGAACTGATCTAACGGCCAGCGGGTCTGCTTGCACGGGTCTGTGCAAACAGACCCGTTTGCAATGGAGCATTGCTATATATATATATATATTCTCATTATGTAGCAATCTAAATTCTAATATAAAACTATTATGAAATTATCAAATAGGAAAATATAGTTATAGAGAAAAAGAAGAGAGTACTTGGTTTGAACTGAGTTTAGATTCTGGAGGAGCGGGTTTGCTGATCGGTTCCATCAAACAAAAACAATCGAGGAGAAGGAGCAGCAAGAGGAGGTGCAGCAGATGTAGGTCGGATCAAGTATGCGACGGCGCAGGAGGAGCGACGACGAGTCAGGTTTGGGTTTGCTCGAGAAAGAAGAAGATAATCAGTTTGGGTTTGGATTTGAAGAGAATCAGTTTGGGTTTGGTTTTGCGCGAGGAAGAAGAAGAGAGCGGCAACTTGTCGGGTTTGGGTTTGCGCGATGACCAGAAGGGGTTTGGATTTAGTTTTGAGTTTGGGCCGGATTGGGCCCAAATAATGCAAACAAGCATAAAAATTAGAGGAGGTGATTTAATCGGTTAATCGGCCACTTAAAATCGGCCGATTAACCACTAATCGGCCGATTATACCCGATTAGATCGCTAACTATTGAAATATTATAAATCGCTAAAAAAATAATTGCTTAGCCTCCGATTAGCGATTAATCGGGCGTAGTCGGGGATTTTAACTGCTTAGTTTAGAAGATCCTAAATTAATTATCCATTGATGTGAGGAAATATGACAAACATTACCCGAGTGAATAGAGTTACCAGAAGTAAGGGACATCATGTTGCGGAATGTCAGATACTCTTCAGTAGAAAGGGTATATTGGGAGGAGGTTCACACATCTATAGGAATAGCTGTGGAAGGAGAAGGTTTCACAGTGGAAGAGCGATAAGCAGCAGGAGGACGATTGAGATGTTTCCGACACGTCTCATGAAATCGGCTCTGACAGTAGGTGTCGTACATTGTGTTGAAGATGTGACCATCACCACGGCATGAGAGATCCTGGTGGCTATGCACTCTATATTCAACAAAGAAGAGGATCGGTCACCGTTGTAGCAGATCTAAATTAGATTTGAGGTTGAAAACGAATTTGAATGAGAGATGTTGACTGCAGAGGAGATCAAGTGTGGGCATGCATCTCAAAGCAATATGCATCACGAAGCATCTTGTTGGTTGCCATTTGGTTCAAATTTGGGCAGATTTGGGTCAGATTTCTGGTCTGGAATCGTTCAGGTTTGGTTCGATTCTGTTTGTTTTGGTTCAGGTTGGTTTGGTTTGATTCAATTTAGGTGTGGGTCTGGATGGGTATCAGGTTTTGGATCTAGAGTGAATCTAGATTTTGGGTTCAGATCTGGATGGTGGGGTTTTGGATCTAGATGGTGATGAAGAGAATGGGTGACGGCGGGGGGGATGGGCAGTGGCGGTGGCGATGGAGAGGTGGCTGGTCGCGGCGGGAGGAGATGAGGTAGAGGTGGCGGCGGCAGCAGAAGATTGGAATGGTAGCGAGGAGGAGAGGAGAGGAGCGGTGGGTAGGGGTGTAAAATGAACAGGACGGTCCGTCGTCCGTCCGAGTCCGGCTCAAGAAATGGTCCGACCGTGGACCGTCCGAACTTTTATGCGAACCGTTCCTGAACAAATTATTCGGTCCGATTTTTTACCAAGCTCGAGCCGGACATAAGTCCGTTCGAAAATTATTGCGGTCCGATGTTTTATCGAATCGAGTCCGGACTATAAAAATTTTGTCCGACCTAAACCGAGCCAGACATAAGCCCGTCCGAGTAGAATTTCGGTTCGAGCTTGAACATATGGTTGTCCGATCCCGTCCGGTCCGATTTACAGCCCTAGCGGCGGGCTGAGGTTAAGGAGTAGGCGGTGAGAGAGCAGTGGTGTTGATGGGGAGATTGAGTGGCAGCGGGCGGGGATGGAGTTGAGGTTGGAGTTGGGTTTCGATGATGGGCAGTGGAATATGGGAGGAAGAAGAATATAGAGGGCGGGGGGGCATGATTTTAATTTTAATTTTTTAGAGAGAGAGAAAGAAAGGTCAAGAGAACCCTAATTTTGTGGGAAATTTGTGTATAAATTCATTGCTCTGATACCCATATTGACGTATAGTATACTGAAAGAAAGAATACCTTTTTTGGTTATCACTAACTGAATACAATGTCTCATATATATATGAGAGGATAAAGAGTAAACTAATTACATTACCGATTTCGGACTAAACTAAGCACTACTTTAACAAACCCAATTATCCACATATCCTCTTAAGTTTTGGAGGGAAATGATTAGTGAATATTTATAAAACGGAACATATGTTGAAAAATAGAGGATGTTTGGTCATTGTGTCAAAAAAAAATTAATTTTTTTAATTTTTTAATTTTTTAATTTTATTTTTAATTTAAGAATTTTTTTCTTTGGGGGGGGGGGGGGGAATCTATCTTTTCACTTGTAAATGCAATTGCAATTTGCCCTTGCAAGCTACCAAATACACCCTTGAGCACTGGCTTTTACATTGGCTTTCCCTCTGGATTTCAGTTTCATTTTGATTATGAATTTTGGGAGATATGACCATCAAAATTATGAAATTATTAAGCAGATACTGCGTTTACTTATGTTTTTTGTTGTCATCATTAAACTTTTAAATACGGTTTGCTTCTTAAACTGTTTCTGAGAATAAAATTCTTAACTATAGTTGAATTTATATAGCCCTTATTAGTAATAGTAGGTGGCTCTTCTGAAGAGCTTGTTTAGATATGAGCAATTCGCTCTGCACCTGTCTGTCTTTCTCTCTACAAGCAGTTCGCTAATATGAATAGCTCTCTCAGGGAAAAGAGAATCGAAAGATGAGATGAGAGAGACCAAAGGATCCCTAACTATCATATTAACGGTCTATCAGCATTGATCATAATTATGAAATTATTAAGCAGATACTGCATTTACTTATGTTTTCTGTTGTTATCATTAAAGTTTTAAATATGGTTTGCTTCTTAAACTGTTTCCGAGAATAAAATTCTTAACTATAGTTGACTTTATATTATGATAGTGAAAGTTCTTGCTAGTCACTCTAGCCTAATGTTTAAGCATGTTCTTTTTCTTGATTTGCATATTTTCCCTTTATGTTGGTAAATGCTTTATGTATGTTGTACATCTTCTGCCCAATGTTGTCAGAAGAACTGAATCAGCCGTCGAACTGGTAAGGTGGCAGATTCGGTCTTTTGGGGTCCAACCGCGGTTCTCTTTAGTTGGACCAGTTTCAATATTGGAAGGGGCCACCATCATGTAAACTGTATACAAGTTACATAAGATTTTATATTTTCATATCTCAAAGTTGCCAAAAGGCATAGTGGTTACTGCACATGATTTTAACACAGCTGACACCAGGATCTATTCATAGCTTCAACAATTAATTTTTTTCCCAGAAAAAGAACCAGTTCTTTTGAACCAGCCGGTTCAATTAACCCGGCTCAAGCGGTTCGTGTCTGAACTGCTCGGTTCCAGGTTCATCCTGTTTTCTGGGAATTTCCTGTCTTAAGCCAGAACCAGATTGGTTTAGTGCCTGGTTCCGGTTGAACCCGGTTTGACCGGCTGGTCTGGTCCGGTTCTGACAACGTTGCTTCTGACCAAGTTAAGATCTTTTAAAGTGGATTTTTATATTGTATGTGCAAACATCAAACTCCAAGAGGGTCTACGTTGAAATATCATAATTAGAAACTTTTAAACTGTTTATTGTCCCCTCAATTCTTGACTTTCCAAGAGAGCGATCTTTCTATCAGAGGCCTTTTCACTTGGTTTAGAACTATGTGAGAGGAGTGTTAAGATTGCTTGTGGCCCACATTTCTTTAGCTTAATTAATTGCAATATCAAATAATTACAAATTATATATCATATTTTTTCTGCAGTGGTCAGTTTTCTCAAGAGATCAGACAACAGTTGGAAAATGACTTCATGAAATCCCTTGAGGCTGAGGTATTGTCCGTTGATTTTCTGTTTACCTTGCTTTATACTTGAAACAAGCCCACTTTTCATTTTTCAACTCTTTGTTCCCCATAACCTTTTTTCTTTCACTAATTAACAGGTTAACAATGAGCGTGAAAATGAAGCTATCAGACCTTTGCCATGGTATCCAGACAATCTTGCTTGGCATTTGAATTTTTCGCGAATGGAATTGAGGAAGAACCAAACACTCGAAAGGTAACTAGCCTAAGCAAATGCTATGCTGCACTTCTCTAATATCCTCTTGTATTCCTTGGTTTGGTATATTATTTTCAGAGATGTTGATATGTTTCCACTATAAAAAAAAATTTAATATCAAATTGAGCTCTATAATTGACCTCATTTTTCCTAGTAGAAAGTTTTAACTATCATGATGGGGTATCAATCACACAACTTTTTTTCTTCGTTGCCTTTGCCTTCTCCTTTCTAATTTCTCCTTACTTAAATTTCTCTACCCCACTGTATTTGCAATAAACAAA
This sequence comes from Hemerocallis citrina, assembly GCA_017893485.1. NCBI lineage: Eukaryota > Viridiplantae > Streptophyta > Magnoliopsida > Asparagales > Asphodelaceae > Hemerocallis > Hemerocallis citrina. Next base: position 111,148,487 of record CM030364.1, on the reverse strand, counting down.
TTCTTTAGTATCTGGATTTTGTCTTTGTTTATTTGTTCCTGTTACTGATTGAGAGTGCATCCTACGCTGTGCACAGCATCAGGTTTGACCCAAAACCAGACCTTGCCGGTGGAAAGAACATTTACATTTTAAGGCTTAAGTCGACCGACAATAAGTTGGGGGGTTGATTTCTACTTCCCATAAACCAACCCAACTTTAACCTGAGAAACTTGAAACCTGATAAATACCACACACGCCCTGAAATCTGGATTTCATAAGTATATTTATATGTTTTATTTATAAAAAGCAATTTTGTGGAGCATACGATAGAAGGTAAAAAGCCAAATATCTAAACAATCAATAGAAAAGGGAAAAATGTATTGTAATAATTGAATATCAGCATAAACTCGCTCAACCCGCTCAAACCTGCTCCTGATCGAATAAAAAAAATCTTGCCCAGATTTGAAATCTGCCTGAAAGACAATGGGCAGGTTTTAAACTTCAAAAAAAATTCCCATAGTTTTGGGCTGGGCTGAAAATTTGCTTCAAGTTCCACTCAACCCAGCTTGTCCACACCACTGCTTATCAGAATACATAGCACATTACTGCTTATCAGAATGCATAACTTCTTTTTCCAGATGATGAGCACTAGAAGATTAGTACATGTAATGCACATATTTTACAAATATTGTTCAGTGTGATTTTGAAGTGTTTCATTAGTATTTACAATGTAGAGGTGATCATTAGGAATGAGTAATGTACTACAGGAAGTTGAAAAGTTAAGTTTAGAGAAAAGAGAATGAGAAGATGAAGGGGTTAATTTTATATCAGCCAATAAATATTAAAAATGGTAGCATGTGAACTGCCATGTGTTTGTCTACAACTCTACATGTCCACTACCCACACGGCCACACAACCCCGACTCACACATTATTATAGAAAAAATATTTGTGGAGACAATAATTTGGTTTTTGAACTTCATAATTATGCAATTCTCATCTCTCATTTCTGAATTTTAGGTTCCATGAGTTTTTGAAGCATGAGAATGAAGTTGGAAACATAACCAGGCAGGAGGCTGTTAGCATGGTGGGAAGATCCTTCTATTCCCTCCAATTATTTTGCATGCAAGATGGTGTCTTTCTATTTTCAGTTGACGTGTAAGGATGACTTATATTCTACTATTTGGTTATGCTCCTTCAGGTACCTCCATTGTTCTTGGATGTACTTCCGCATCACCATATACTTGACAGTAAGTTACTTCTACACTTAAGATGTCTTCTTCTGCTTTGAGTCATTCGTTGTTCTTCTTCTTTTGACTTGTTTGTCATATGCTGCTAGTTAACTTGTTTGTCACATGTTTATAATGCCAAAAAAGATGCAAATACCACATAATAATTTATGAAATTTAGCAATTTATCCTCATTGTTAGGAAGCAGACTCTTTACGGAGGCCCTCACACTTGAGTCGAACTCGTATTGGACATGGGTGCGGCGGGATACGTACGGGGTGCGGCAGGGTGCGTGTCCCATTAATTTAAATTAAAATCATAAAATAGGGTGCGGTATTGAGTGTGGCTGGGTGCTGTTGGGTGCGGTATTGAATGCGGCGCGACACAGATCTTGGTTTTCTAGTGCAAGTTTGGTTTTTTATTTGGATATCTTTTGACCCAAACCCTGAAACCTGTTTCAATAAAACACCATCAAATTCCTAGACCCCCAAATCCTCTCTTTCTCTTTAGATCTCATTTTTAACTATGTTGTGCTATGGTAGACCTTATGACTATGTTAGACTTGTTAGTATTTTATGACTGTTTGGAGTTGCATAATTATGTTGTGCTATATTGTCATTTTGAATCGCTTGGTTAATGAATGATGAATGACAGTGATTTTAGTTTTTTATACAAAAATATAAATATAAATATTAATATAAAAATATAATTATATAAAATAATTATTTAAATATTTGCCGAATCCCAGCCGCACCCGCATCCTACGGTTTTTGGAAATTGCCGCATCCCCACACCCGCATTCGCTGCACCCGCATCCCTGCACCCGAATCGGTGCTTCCTAACCTCATTGTTACAAGCCTTATTTTATCAAATTGGGTTTGTTATATAGATCATTAGACTCCACCAAGAATCTAACAACAGCTCTCAACCTGGTGTGATTGCTTTAGAGCAGATGCCTAAAGCCTAGCCAGTTGAAGTTCGGTTGATGGAAGGCTTTACTTAACTAATGGACCAGTTGACACTTGACAGTATGGAAAAAACCTGTCTCATATAACTGATAGGTTAAAATATAATTCAGAAAAGAATTTCAAAAAGCAATTCTAAAGTAGGAATAATTGTAATAACATTTAAAAATGGATAATGGAAAAGGATTCAGAAGAGGAAAGAGCAAGATAATCTGTTAATAAATGCCCACCACCACCACAAATCTGGCCTTATGATTTTTATGTAGATAGGGCACTCAAGTATGACAAAGTACAATTTTAAAACAAAAACAAGTCAATTACTTCAAAACAAAAGGAGAAAAGTAAAATATCTAAAGAAAATATAAAATATTAGCAAAGATTTTAGTTTTTTTTATATAAAAAATTGCTGTGGAAAGAAACAACTAGATACAAAGGTCAAGTGTCTTTCATCCATTGAGGTTGATTTTGAAAGCAAAAGCCAGTACTTATAGAAAATCTAATACATATTATCAATTGAGTAGATGGTGGGACCTAAGTCCTGACTATTAGATATGACTAAATTTTGAAAGAGTGGTTAATATAGGAGAGTTTTTGAGGAACCTAAGAGTGTTTATTTAGCAATATAGGGCACATGATTGGATTTAGATAGGGCACAAATATATTTGCCCATATACATTAAGGGGCTTTCATAAGTTCCGTCCGTGCTTATATCTCAGCTTAGACTTATTTCCATTCATAGCTGTTGGTGATTGGTCTCCTTTGTCAGGTTAGAAGTTATTGCATCATCAGTTATTATCTTTACACATGTTTTCTACGGCTACAGTTAACTCATTCCCTCCTGCACCTTTCACTTTGACTCATTTACTGATCGACAGAGCAAGAAATACCGGACACATTTTACTCCTACATCCCATTCACTTCTTTTCACCGCACAATTCAGAAGCCACCTCAATTTATTCTCTCTCAACATATTAGTTGAATGGCGGTTGTTCAACCCTTCTAAATGTGCTGATTTCTTTTTTTTCATGCTTTAGAATCTTGTCTTCATCTTTATTTCTGAATGCCACACCGCAACAATCTGACCCACGGAACATGGTCAGAGAAGTATAGTCATCCTATATAACTTTCCCTTTGCTTTCATTGTATCATATGTAGTGATAAAACTAGGGAAATATTTATCCGTTGTAAATATTTTTCTTCAATCCTATGGACAACATCCTCGCAACATCCTATCAACCCTTGCCTTCAATGGAAATGCTCACACCTTTGTATCTCCTTTACATCAATGTCAGGTATTTCTTGCTCTTAATTTTATAAATTGCATTAGATGTATGCCATCTTAGTCCTGCTATTACTAAATCCTTTGAATTTGAATGTTTCACTCCATCTTTCTACACTAGAAGATGATGCTATTTACTTTCATCAACATGTTATAAGGGATCTTATCCTCAATATCCTGCAAGTTCATCCATGACTAAGGCGAAGATGTCTAAAAGTTAAGCCAGTGAGATTCATATTTAATTACGCTAGAGTATACCAGTGAGTTTGGATAATGAAGGTCAATACATTATGTTCAGATCTTTTAGTTAGATAGTTAGTGTGTGTTTGTGTGACCTCAATACATTATGAGGTTCAGGTCCTTAAGTTAGTTACTGTGTTTGTGTTTGTGTGTGTGTGTGGTGTCAATACATTATGGTATTCATCTTTTTAGTTAGTTAATAGTTAGTTTGCTTCTCTGCATGTGTGCACGCGCTTTATTATGTTCCATTGATATATGTGTATTTGTGTTATTATGCACCATTGATCATTATAATCTGATTGAAAAGTAATTTTATAGAACAATCCTGCTTGATACAATATTTAAACTTCGACCAGGATGTATGTGGTCTGCATCCAGCATGAGCTTATTATATATTTTAGTATTGCCAATTGACATCTTTCCATGATTCTGATATTATTATGAAAAATGACATTACTTACTAAGATAATTTGTCAATCATTCTTTGAAAACTGGCAATCATTATTTAGTATGTCAATTTATACAGGCCTAGATGTGGTTATATATTTGCATTCTTTATTTTTTATTATTTTATTGGTGAACTTGTGCTTTAATTTTGTGAGTTCTATCATTCATATTTGTTGTAGTCTTAATTGGTAGTGCACAATTCAAGTGTCATTTACTGTCACTTATCTATGATAAGTGGGTCTCCTTTACAACAACAACAACAACAACAACAACTAAGCCTTTTTCCCAATTAGTTGGGGTTGGCTACATGAATCCTGGTTTTTCATTTTGCTCGGTTTAGCGCAATATCTTTTGTAAGGCCACAAGCTATCATATCTTTTCTCACCGTTTCCACCTAAGTAAGTTTAGGTCTTCCCCTACCCCTAACTCTACCGTCAATACTTATTAAACCACTCTTTCTAACGGGGGCACTACTAGGTCTATGTGTGACATGTCCAAATCACCTGAGGCGATTCTCCTTTGCCCCCAAATATTCCGAAATTATTCTACCTTTGGATGTTGTTTTCACTTTAAGTTCTCATAGCTATGTTAAGATATCTACCTAGATTTCTGCCATGTTTGTGGCCTGACAACTCTGCAAGGTTTCATAATAATATTAGAAAGGGTCTGCAAAGTATTTGTTAATTTCAAATTAAGTAATACATCTATTATTGTCTAGGCTTTGTTTACTTTTTCCTTACGAGGAATCTTCTTTAGAGCTGAGTTATGGTTTTTATGTGAAAACCTATTATTATTTTTTGGGAAAGGGTCTGCAAAGTATTTGTTAATTTCAAATTAAGTAACACATCTATTATTGTCTAGGCTTTGTTTACTTTTTCCTTACGAGGAATCTTCTTTAGAGCTGAGTTATGGTTTTTATGTGAAAACCTTGCTGTTAAAATTAATCTTTATATTCTAAAGATTTCCACTATATTCATTTAATTTAATCTTTCAAGTATTTGCTCCTAATTTAAAGCTGGTTGTATCAAGCACAATGAAAGAAATAATAGTTTAAAGTCAGCACTGGCCTCTTTTGATTTGCTTAGACTTCTTTTTCAAATTCAAGCCTTTTAAACTGACTGACCTTTTTTTTAACTTGTGCTTTTCAGATTATCAGCATTTTAGACTATTCTTTTTTCTGCTAACTCTGTGATCTTAGTGTCTCCCGAAGGTGCCCATCACTGTATCATAAAAATTTTATTGGACATATCTGCCTTCTTGAATAATTAAATTAGCCTAGATAATTATCAATTGAAATTGTACTTCAGTGAAATGTAAGGAACCATATATACAGTTTAGGGAACTATATCTATAGTTTAGATATAGTTCCTACAAGCATGATTCCCTACAAATTAGGGGTCCACCAATTCTATGGCTTCCTACAATTTTCAGTTGATGACTAGGTAATGTTGATCTATGCAGTGTGTGCAGCACCAGGATCCAAAACTTTCCAGTTACTCGAGATAATACACCAATCGAAGGAACTCGGGGTACTTCCTGATGGATTGGTATCTATCATACGCAGTTCCTTATTTAAACTATGTATTCACAATTGTCAGATACATGTATCGCACATTTTTTAAAAAGCAAACTGTTTTGTTGATAATCTAGGTTATAGCAAATGATGTAGATGTCCAGAGATGCAATCTTCTCATCCATCAAACAAAGAGGATGTGCAGTGCCAACCTCATAGTTACTAATCATGAGGCTCAGCACTTCCCTAGTTGTAGCCTAATAAAGAGCCGTGTAAAGATTTCTAAAGAAGGACAAGAGGGACTGGGAAAAAATACCTTGCAATTTGATCGTGTTTTATGTGATGTGCCCTGCAGTGGTGATGGAACTTTGAGAAAAGCTCCGAATATTTGGCGAAAATGGTAATGTTTGCATGGTAATTTTTCATTGAATTTTTTTATTGTGGTGTTCATCTATTTCATGATGGGCATGAAATTGATTTCAGGAATGCAGGAATGGGCAATGGCATCCACTGCCTTCAAGTGGCGATCGCTATGAGAGGTAACTTTTCTTGAATGTTTAAGAAACTAGTTCTTTTTGAATCATATCCTCTTAAATATTGAATTGTATGTTCTGTAAGATGCACTATTATCATGACATATATGCTCAACTTTTGTGCGAATAGTTTCTATAGTTTGAGAAGTCACGTTTATTTTGATAAAGTTTTAAGAAGATCTCTCTCTCTCTCTCTCTCTCACACACACACACACACACACACACACACACACACATTCCTGTTAAATAGATTCTTATATGCAATTATGGAGTAGGTGTCACACGACACACAGATTTCCTGGTAGTTAGATTCTTATGTGGAGTAGGTGATGCGCGCACACAGTCTGGTAGTCAGATTCTCATATAGAGTAGGTGCACAAAAATTTTCTCTTGAAAATTTTAATCGTAAAACATACTACCTACTTCCAGTATTAGATGCATCAAGTTATTCTCAACTTCGGCATCCATGTACAGCTCGTAGGCATACGGACACAGGGATAACTCACTCACAATTTTCTATGTGAAGAATATTAATTGCATATATAAAAGCGAGTTACTGGCATCCATTTTTTCAGATAATTTGGTGGGATTTGGAAATTTGTTTTTTTTTTATTCAGTTGCTTGCTAAGCTATTATATATTAGATATGTACAAATGGCAAAAATTTGTTGCTGAATCTATGCGAAGTGAAATCATATACTGTGCTAATTCTGGAAGTGAAAATGTTAATTACTACTTTTAAAACTTGTTATGCACTGTGAGGTCCTCTATGTATGTGTTCTTGGTAACATTTAAATGGAATGATGTTTGAATGGTGATGCATAAGATGAGTTATATAGCTATTCGGGATTTGAACCATCTGATTTCGTGCTAAGTTTACTGGATTCATAAAACGATGATTGCATGATCTATTTCCATTATTCATCTTGGGATATTGATCTTAATATGCTCTTTTTAAAAACCTGTTATGTATTCAAATTGTCACTTTTATTTGGTTAATGCTTAATCTAGTTTTTAATTCTATGTTTTCCTTTAATCTATTAAACAACTAGTATGGGCGTATTAGGGTGACCTTGCAACATGAATACAAATATTTACCTCCTGTTGTAGCATATATCACACTGGGAAAGAAGAAAGAGTGCCACTATAGTGCCTCAATACTTTGATTTGGAAAATTCATCGCATGTGGGGAGTTCCAAAACTGTCTAGACTAATTTTGTTCCCTAAGATACTGTTATGTTGTTTAATTTCAATATATTCTTTTTATTCTCTAGTTTATTTGTACTTACCCTGATGCAAAACTTGGTATAGTTATTTTACTTTATTTTTGAAATTAGGATATTTCTTACTACCTTCAATAACATTATGTCTTGTTTCTTGAAACTAAAGAAGGTGTCCTTTACTACATTGCCTCAAATTAGGACTTGGTGTTTAAACTCAATGCTCAAAACCATTCCCATTATGTCAATCACTGTCAATTTATAATTCCTATGATGTGGCAGGTCTTTAAGAAAGAGGAAAAAATATTAAATTAAATAAATAAAAACAAAAAACAATGAAGTTCCACATCTGCTTGTCAAAACCTTCTCAATTAATCTGTAAGGCTTACTATGTTATCTTATTGTTTGTTTCAGGTATAGCATTGCTTAATGTGGGCGGAAGGATGGTTTACTCAACCTGTTCAATGAATCCTGTAGAAAATGAAGCTGTTGTAGCTGAGGTTTGTGATCTGCCGACATAATGTGTAATTAGACAATCTGAATTTGTTATTCTATTTTATAATATACTTGTTCTATTTAAAGTTGTTTGGAAACATGAAAACTCTGTAAAATTAGCGTCTTAGAGTATGCAGCTATATTGAATTTAGATCCTTGTTTCTTGTTTCTTAAGTTTTGCAATCTATTAGACTATTTCACTAAGTTAATTATTTACCTAGATGTTTGTATAAAAGCGTGCTAGCATAAATCCCTTGATATTTGCTGGCTTATTTAATTTATTATTATTATTATTATTATTATTATTATTATTATTATTATTATTTCATTTTTTTTTGCTTTAATTGTTATGCTACCAATCTTTAAATATTCTCACTTCTTATTGTCTTACATTTATAATTGTTAGCATGCTTTATCCTTGCCTAGATTCTTCGGAGAAGTAATGGATCTGTTGAGCTTCTTGATGTGTCAGGTGAACTACCTGCATTGGTCCGCCGTCACGGTCTCAAGACATGGAAGGTCAGTTTGTATCGTTGTTAGCTTCTTGTTTTAGATACGTGATTTGCTATATGCAATTGACTCTAAGTCAATCACGGTAAGGATATTTTAACTAGTAGTTATATACATAAAAGCAATGAAGACTTACACAAAATGATCTGTGGAAACTAGGAAGGAATGATTTGCATGAAGGGTCGATAAGTGATGCAAGTGTTCCGTTGGTTATGCTGTGTATTGCTTTAGAAAAGAATAATCGTAACTTCTTTTGTGTTCTAATTTTTCAGGTTCGGGATAGAGGCTTGTGGCTAGCTTCTTATAAAGACGTCCCCAAGTATAGGAGGAGTGCAATATTGCGTAGTATGTTTCCCTGTTATGATGAACAAGAGGATATACTGCCACTTGATAGCGATGGTGGGGCCCAAATGGACCATCAACCTACTAGTGACAATAAATGCAAAGGCAATGATGAGAGCTTAATTGCCAATCAGATGGAAGAAGTTTCTGGAGAAGGCATTTCTCTTAAGGGTAATGATGAAAATTCCATAGATGAAGTTTCAAAATTTCCCCTTGAACGCTGCATGCGGATAGTTCCTCATGATCAAAATACTGGAGCATTCTTCATTGCTGTTCTTCAGAAGGTTTCTCCTCTTCAAGGTAATTCACTATCTTGAAATTTGTCTGTTATATAAACACTGTAAGGATAAATACTATTTTCTATTTGTTTCAGAGGATGCTAGAAACCAATCGAGCAACAGCACAAGAAAGGATTCAGCTATGAGTGAGAGCCTAAAGGGCAGGCATGATAAACACCCTATTGACGAGTCATCAGTCTCCAAAAATGTTGGGTTGGAGAATAAATGGGAAAAGGAAATGGATGCATGTGTCAATGGGGAGAAGGACGATGAGGGAAAAGTGGGAAAGAGAAGGAGGTCACAGACTCAAAGCAAGTGGAAAGGTGTTGATCCTGTAGTATTTTTTGAAGATGAAGCAACTATAAGCAGTATATGTTCCTACTATGGAATTAGTGAATCATTTCCACTGAAGGGCCACCTTGTGACACGAAACACTGATGCTGATCATGTTAAGAGGATTTACTATGTTTCAAAGTCAGTTCATGACACCCTCCAGCTAAATTTTCAAGTTGGGCAGCGACTTAAGATAACATCCCTCGGGTTGAAGGTTTTCGTAAGTATCCTATTCTTTTGTAGAGTTACGAGTTAAGAGTGAATTCTAGACTTTTGATTTGATTTCTAACTGAATCTTTTGGAAGTGTCTATATTGTTTAGTCATATAAATGGACAGGGCCGGCCCCACAGCCGCCTCAGGCCTCCGGATTTTTTGCAATTTTAGGGGCCCCCAAATTTGTACTCCCCTTGTAAATATAGGCACGTATTTTGCGCATAAAAAAATTATATTGTAATTAGGGCCTCCAAAAATAATTATTGGGGTCTTTCGCCTTGGGCCCCGGTATCTCAGGGCCGGCCTTGTAAATGGATACACCTTTTTTTTACTAGTAACCCCGTTTTCCTTGCGTGTTGCTTTCAGAAAATGATGTTTGGCTATACATATAACAACTTCTATGTTTGGTTATATATAACAAGCAGGGCCGGCCCTGAGTTCCGGGGGGGGCCGAGGCGAACTTCCGAAATGGGGCCCCCCTGCCCCATACATTAAAAAAGCATGTATAAAAAAAATTTGCCAAAGCAAAATTTGCAAAATTTGCACATTGTTCAAAGCAAAATATGCAAAATATATATCGTTGAATAACAAGTTTTTTTTACCACCGTTTGGGAATTGGGAGCAAAGAAGAAAGGCGCCGTTAGGGTTTCGTTCGGGATTTTTGGGGAAAAATGATTGAAGGAACAGATGGAGAGTGGGAGTGGGACTTCGGGTTTGGGTTTTAGGGAAAAGAAGGAAGTGCTAGTTGGGTTTTGTTTTAAAAGAGGGTTTGGGTTATCGGGTTTCGGGTTGTAAATTGAATGTGGGTTTAAATTAAATGTGGGTTTCAATGTGGATTTGTTTTAAATCACTCAAATTTAAAACCTCAATTTCAATCAAGCCTTCCAGAGTACCCCAAATAATTATTAAAAAAATTTTTAATGGATCAAATAATTATTTTGGGGGCCCCTAATAACATTTTTTTTACGCGCGAAATACGTGCTTTTATTTACAAGGGAAGTTCGAAATTGGGGGCCCCTAAAATCGCAAAATCTGCGGGGGCCCAAGGCGGCCGCCTTACCCGTCTATACAGTGGGGCCGGCCCTGATAACAAGTTCCATGTTTGGCTATACATATAACAACTTCTATTTTTTGGTTGCATTGCAACTGGGTCATTTTGAAACTTGCTCAACAACCTGGGCAAGGTTGCAGGTCAAAAGTTTTCGCAATCCTTTTGCAGTTGGTTGCAAACTTGCAACCATCCACTTGCAGTGACCTGCATTCTACTAATTTGCCCCCTAGATGCTCTGATTATCTAAAATCTCCAAATAAACTAGCTGACAAATAGGAAACACTTCCCTATTGGTTCTCGTGCACCCAAGGAGCTAGCCTTCAAAATCTTCTCAAGACTGGGAGTCTGCAAGAGTTATGATTACAAGTTCTGCTGTGGGGATTTTTTGTTCATTTCTGAGTTATCTACTATTCCGATTGGAAATAGAAGTCTTTTATTAGTTTTCTCACTCAAAAATTTGTGTTAACTGAAGTTTCATTGGTTTGGTCAACAGTCTGATATAGGAATTTATCTCTAATATTATAATGTGTGAGTTGGGGTTGTCATTTGTAGACAACCATTCAACCAATAATTTAATCTCAACCATTCATTTTTAAGTTGGAGTTATATTGACCATTTATTTACTCAATAGTTGTTAGTTACCATAAAACCCTCAAAGTTTAAAGTTTATTTACGTTACAAAAGTGTCATTCATATAAAATAAAAGTTGGTGCCACTAGGGGTAATTTGTAAAGAGTATGTGATGAGTAAAGGAAGGTCTCAGGTTCGAGGCTAGATTGCGTCTTAGTATTTACTTAAATAAAAAAAATTATTAGGACGTGCATCGCACACACAGATTACTAGTTATCTTAAGAAGGCACATCTTAATAAGCTTAGGATGTGGTTTAAATTTAGAATCAGGATCATATTATGAACTTTCTTTGGGGTAGATCGGATTACTGAATTATTGGTTAACAGATCTTTTTAGAGTTGACTTGCATGTATAGTAAATGGTCGTACATGACATATACCTATGGATTTTATTTTATTTTTTGATGCGTGAATGTGTGTGGGGCGGCATGCTGGGGTGGGGTTGGGGTTTGGCTTTAGTTTCTCACATGGGGAAACTACCCGCCCCAAGTTGGAGCTGAACCTTGGTTATTCACTTAGAATGCAAGGAATATGCCACTGCGCTTGCTTGACATGAATTTCATAAGTTGCTTCACTATTCATGTAACTGTTAACGAGAGTATTATTCATGACTTGTCTAATATTACATCGAAATTCAAATTTTCTGGGGTTTTCATTGTTGCCTGGTAAGTGAATCTATAGTCATCCTGTCTTTACTTGGACTTTATGACATAACTGTAATTTAAATATTTAAAAAAACATGGAGATTTGGTATTTTGAACGTTCACAAATTTACAAATTAATATTTTTTTATTGTGAACAAATCATTAATTCTAATTGCACAATACATCTTTTAGAGAGAAAAAGAAGATTGACTGAATATAGATAACTGTAATTTAAATATTAAAAAAAACATGGAGATTTGGTATTTTGAACGTTCACAAATTTACAAATTAATATTTTTTTATTGTGAACAAATCATTAATTCTAATTGCACAATACATCTTTTAGAGAGAAAAAGAAGATTGACTGAATATAGTTTCAACCAGTCGAGTGTGAACTGTAAAGAAACAAAAAATATAGAAAGAAAAGAATAGAGAAACGAAATTTTTGTCCAGCTTTTTCACTTTCATATCATAGTCTCATGTCTGATTCCTTATATTCATCTTTTAGACCAGAGAATGTATTCTACAGTATGGGTTTAAAAGTTTTTTTAATATACAAATATGTCAGCATTCTACAGAATTATGTTTATTTCTTTCTTTAAATCTTAAAACCTTTTCTTTTACGCTTTGTTTTGCATCTTAAAATCCATGAATCACAGTATCATCGGTCTGGATTTGGATAAGACTAGATTTAGCTTGTATTATTTTCAAGACACCAAAATTATTCACAACTATTATTTTGAAGGATGGTTGTATGGGGGGCATTTGACAGGTTTTCCCCACTTTTTGGAAAAGGTTTGACTTCACACACCTATCTTAAGGTTTGGCTTCACATAACCAATGGGTTATAATAGTAAATATCTTACTTTATACCCAAAGATCCAATCCTGTTTTGATCTAATGGTGGATCCAGATTGCAAATCGGGACTCTGACAACAGTGGTTACTTCATTGAAAAAGAACAAACTGCATTTGATTTATTTTCCTTTGATCATTCTATATATTTGAAGGTCCATAACAAATCTGGAAAAAGGCCAAGCTGGTAATAAGTTTGGGAATAAGTTCCTCAGATTCTTACTTGTACATGTTTTCTTCTTCTGACCACAATTCAGGAGCGGCAAGCATCTAAGGATAGCTCATCAAGAAAATTCCGGTTATCCTCAGAGGGATTACCTTTACTGCTCCCGTACATTAGCAAACAGATTCTCTGTGCATCTTTAGCAGACTTCAGACGTCTATTACGGCATCGGCTCATCAAATTTGTTGATTTTGTTGATACCGAATTCCGTGAGAAGGCTTCAGGGTTGATGCCAGGTTGCTGTGTAGTTGTTCTGACTGAAGGTATGTAATGTATTCATTTACATTACAAAGAAGCTTTACACTTCATTCCACATACCTACTGGTATTTAAGTTATTGTTTCTAGAACTAAGATGATTCCGGGTGGAGAATTTCACTTGTGTGGAGGCTTTTAAATAACAATAGTAGAGTCAAATCTGGGTGGAGCATTTTGCTTGTATGTAGGCTTTTATGTAACAACAAAAGTAAAATCAAATGAAGAGCAGAATGACGGGGTCCAAAAATCTCATCTGTACATTCAACTATTGCAGGAAAACAAGACACAACAGATAGCTTCCAAGTAGATCCCTCGACACTTGCCATTGTCTGCTGGAAAGGAAAGACTAATATGAGCATCATGGTCTCCGAACTGGATGGCAAAGAACTGCTTGAAAGGCTTTCAGTGCGTTATGGTTCCGACCAAAGTGCAGTTGATGCTGAACCTATGAGCAGGGATTTGGTGACTGACACACTAGAGGATCAGGAAGATGGGGTACTAGACGAACCGAATCCTGAAGATGATGAAGAAGTAGATGGAGCTGAAATAGCAAACTTAGAAACTGCTTGATAGCAGAGTTGAGAATTCAGAACATCAGTTCTTATTGTTACTGATTTATTTAATGTTTGTGGATGTGTGCAAGCTCAAAATTATTCATATTGTCATCGAGTGGATCTATATTTCATATTGGAAACCAGACGTTATTACATTCTGAAGTCTGTTCACATTGTAATGTGAAATTTTGACTGAAATGCTTTTTGTTTACTGTATTATTTATTTATGATTTATGATATAAAAACACATATTTTCCCCAACACTTTGATTTTTGTGAGTATATTAGCTGCTATGGAATGCTTGATGGAATTCCTCATGGACTGAGAGCAAATAATATATTACCTGCTATGGAAATCTTGATGTCATTGGGCAATCACGGCATTTCTGTATCACCGAATGATATTTTCATGGTTTCATCAGTAACTCTTGTACGATCTCCGTCTTGCATTGGCGTTATTGATTCTTCTGTAAAAAGTTGTCTGTTGTATAGTACAAGGAATAAAGGAGAAAACATTTTGTTCTCGGGCTTTGATAGCCACACACATACATACATGGAATCAGCTGAATATCCCATTGCTTGCAAGAGCAACTTTTTCTCGCAAGGTTCCCACTAGTAGTAGGACTGGACAATTAGTTAAAACTTGTTTGGCTTACACAGAAACAGTAGGTTTGTATTTAAAGAAGCTCATTGGGAGATAAGTGTAAATCACCCTGGGGAGGTAATTTGGTAAATATGGTGATTCTGCGGAAATTAAAAACTTAAAGTAAATACGCATAATGATGCGTAAAGTAAAAAAGTAGAGTTAGAGAAAGCAAACAGAACAATGAAGCAAGACACAGGTATAAGTGGCGGACACCCCAGGTCTACCAATGAAGCAAGACACAGATATAAGTGGCTCAGACCCAGGTCTACTCTAGTACCCATTACTTGCAGTTCTCTGTCAAAAATGTTCCACTATACTTCAACCTCGTACGGTAGGTTCTCGGTATTCAGACCGAGTTTGTATTACACTCAACAAAACTTCTATTACTCTATAAGCCTCGAAACATGCCTATTTTCGAGAAAATTAAAAAAAAAAAAAAAAAGATCAACATCTTGACTAAGAAAACAATAAAAGCACACTCTCTTTCTTGATCTTTGGCAAAGCAACAAATTCTTATGTTTTAGAGTCAAAATAAATAAAGAATACTCAGTAAATCCACTTCTATTTATAGAGTGTAAGAATGTATTCATTTCCACAAATGTAAAAAGAAATACCAAAAAAAAGGATATGCGCAGGTTGTCGATCGACAGCTTGTTTAGGAAACCGACTGTCGGTTCCTCGAAACTAGTGGTCGAGAAGAATTGACAGTGGCATGTTCTATTTTACACTTGAAATAACAGTCGACTGTTAAGTGCAGTCGATTGTACTTATTGCAGTCAATTATCACCTTTCCATATTGGATTTTCGGTGGATTCACTTCATATTGTTACCAAAACTTGATTATTTGTCAGCGATACTTTTACATATTTATCCTCACAATTAAAGCAATAAATATTCTTGTATGCACTGGCTTCTTGGAAGATTTAAACACATGTTTCTTCTTGATGAAACTTTCCCGATTCTTCGCAATCTTTTATACTTGCTTGATTCTTTCTTTTTTGCTTTGATTTCAAATATCTTGGGATTTTATTTGAATTATGTTATGAATACATGTATATATTCTATACACACCAAAGAGTCAACAATCTCCTTCTTTTAGTGTAACACACTAAGAATTTAAGATTAAAAAACTCCTTATTAATCCAATACCCCCCTCCCCTCTCAAATCCATGATACATCATAAGAGCATAATAGTGTATGTGCGTGTGTAGTATGATGCATCCTATATGAGAAAAAAAGAAGAAGCACAAAACATGCACATACAATCTATGAATACACATCAATGTTTGGATAAAGATATATATATATATATCAAAAGAGCATATATATTAATGAACATCAATCATCCAATTCAAGCATTACATATTTCATTCTAATTCATTTGATCTAGCACAAGATAGAACAATTGAGGAGTTCTTCGATGAAGAAATACAAAATTCAATAGAAACTTAAAAAGCATAAAACAACCAAGTTCTTCAAAAATCTTTGTGCCCTAATTACTCCACCCCCCCCCCCCCCTCTGGAACACAACAAAGGGGAGTTACTCCGTGTTGTCGTCATCCCCATCTTCATTGTCACCATTCTCAGCTGCTTGATCATCGTCATTGACACTACATCGAACAGGGTGTGGGAATGGCTTCCACCCTTCTTTGTTGTTGACCTTATCTAGGATGTTGCGGTAGTATTGATGCATGTGATCTTCCATAAGATCAAATCGCTCATTCATTGGTTGTTGCAAGGAGGGGGTCATATTTCTTTCTAAGCGATCACCTGGCCATAGGCATGACAATTCCCATTTGAGATGGAAGCAGGAATTGTTGGGCTTGCCAAGAAGAAACTTTCCTATGGGGATGTCGGAATCTATAGCGAGATTGTAGATACGGGCGCTAAATGGGAGGGCACAATTAAGATTGGTAGCAAAGTTCATGGTTTGAATGATAAAGGATGGTAAGTCAAATTTATATTCACCAATAATTAGGAAAAGAACGAAGGATTGGTCAAGGCGAATTTCGGTCTTGTCATTGCCTTTAGGCCAAACATTAATGTTGATAATCTTATTCAAGACTCGAGAAACATCCGTAAAATCAGTGGGTTTAGGTTTGTTCGAAAAACAAACATTTGGTTTGACGGTCATGCTAAGAACGATATTTGGTTATGACCGGATTTGCATTTGAGAAAGTTAAAGTTAAGGCTATAAGCATCAAAGTCACCATTAGGGAGGGAATATTTGGTTCTTAGATAGGAAGGCATAATCGTTACGAGTTCGCCAAGTAAAATAGAGGAGAGCGAGAGTTCTTTCTCATCAAATTCTAAGTTAGCATAAAATTGACGGGTGATGAACTCAGAGTAGGTTTCGAGATAGTCTCCCCACTTAAGATTTTGAAGGATTCTAACCATACCCGCAAATTGTCCCCCAAGTTTGTCTGAATTGATGGCCTGACTAGGGACAATAGTTTTATGAACTAAGGAATCGAAATACAATTCGCCACAGGTTTGATTCCTAAAGGCTATTTCGTCGACATAGGCATAATCGGAAGTTACGGGTTACTTACCCCTAGACTAGGAGGATTGCGCTGCGGTAGAAGAGTAGGAGGGGTTTCGAGTGGAACGTATAGGGTTGGAAGTCATTGATGGAGATCCAAAATCCTGTGAACCCAACAAAAATTGAAGAAGATGAAGAGATCTGGGTGTTTTGATGGGTAAATAAAAGTGGAGGCTAGGATTTCGGTTGTGGAGAAGAGAGGGTATTGTAACCCATGTGTTTCTTCCTTGTATTTTGTATGTATTTAATAATTTTTATGGGGATTTCATTCCTGATTGTACTCTTTTGTCCATTCTGAACCATGTAATCACTTCTTCGTTCCTAATAAACTATTTTATTTCTGTCGTTTCAATTCTGTGAATTTCAATCTTCTGATTATTTTCTTTCGCTAATTATTTACCTCTAGATGATTTTTTTGTTGGACTCTAAATCATATGTTTTATGGTCTCATTGTTTAATTTCTACCTATTGGATCCGATTTCTAGCCAATTTACCCTATTTGAACCCTATAACCCGCCATATTGGATCCTAAACCCGCTACCCAATAACTTATTTTACTCAGTCTCCCTCAAATCTCTCTCTTACGTTCACCTCTATCTGCTTAACAAGCAGATCACTCTCCCTTGATCTCTCTCTTGATTGCTAAAATCCGAACTTACCAAAAATCCCATTAAATCTAACCAATTTTGTTCTTTCTTTCTCGCTACAGTATTATCTCCTAAAATAACTCTCTCTCTCTCCCCTACCTTCTCTCTCCCCTCTTTCCCTATGCCCGTCAACCCGCACCCCCTCCGCCGGCCGCCTTCTCTCCTGGCCGCCATCCGACCCTCGCGCTCCTCGCGATCCCCACACCGCCGTTGCGCACTCCCCATGTCGCCGCCCACTACCCCTCAAGCCCCCATCCTCCTCTTCCCGAAACCCTCATCCTACAACCCCCTCATCCCGAACTCCCCTCATCCTTGCACTGTCAACCTCCCGCCTGTCCGCCGCCTGTTCGCCGTCGACGTCCACCGTCCCGCCGTCCGCGCCCGCCATCTTTCTCAACCCCGCAAGCTATTGTGTTCATGATTATTTGTGTTCGTGTTCGTGTGCCGGGATCTGTTTCCGTTATTTCTATTCTCGTTGGATTCGTCGTCTCCTTTAAGGCAAGTATGTCACGCCCCGCTTCCCAAAAAAGAATACGGAATACGGATACGTGACAAAAGCCCAGCGAATGATTTTTATCATCCATAAGCTGTTTAGGAATCTTTACAATATCTCACACAATAATCAGAGTCGGAAGCCAGAAAAGTTAACCACATGCACATATGAACCAAATACCAACAAGAATACTTGAAATAAAATATATTAATCTCAAATAGTCATAATCTGAATAACACAAATATCATGGGTCATACTGCCCAAACACAAAGAATACAAGTAATAGATACAATGTTCAAAATGAGCAACAGAAAATAAATGAAGATAGCAAAACCTCCAGCCAACTAGAACTTTAGACCACATACTCCATCGGGCAGCTGATCACCAAAATCTGCAATTGACAAATTACAGGAAGAAGGAAAGAGAAAACAAGTACCCGTCAATTGTAAGTCGCGGGTCACAAATAATATAGGATACACGTACATGGGAAAACTAAACAAATCTAATTAATAGCAGAAACAGACCTAACATGGTATACTAACATGTGCCAAGTGTCAAAGTCAAAAGGCATGCAGACAGATATACAGATAGTATCAAATATGGTGTCAAGTGATAATGTTAGACAGATAACAGGTAATCAGATAATCAGATACAGATAACAGATAACAGATATAGATATCAGATTCAGATGTCATGTTCTTATAAGTCTTGTGTGATTACTATCTAGGTAGCACTTCATGCGCCCCAAAAACATAACACATGGTTACTACAACAAACAATTTCGCTTTAGATTTTGTAGGAGATCATATAGGGCCGTGTACTCAGGGTTTAGACTGATATCAGATAACAGATCAGACAGATAAAACTTAGTGGTTCTCTTTTTCTCTACACCTTCTATAGGAAGTAATGTAGACAGGGTCAGATAACAGATCCAGACAGACAGATAGAACATAGTGGTTCTCTTCTCCTCTACACCTTCATACAAGAAGTAATGTAGACAGGGTCAAATAACAGATAATCATATGGGAAACACGGGCCCCTTTCTAAGTACACACTTCTATACTTTTCCACTACTTGATCTTTCCCATAAACCCCGGCTTGATTACTTTTATTATGGTCATCAAACAGGCATGAATGTGTACGAAATAGTGTCAGACTAACATGGTATAATCAGTATTAGGTTCAGGAAAACAAATAAATATGCTTAGATGATATACATTCACATAAACGAGCAAAACATTGTATGTTCATATTCAGGACAGCATGACAGTACAGTACTAAAACAGTGATTCTTGTCGCTACAGAAATGCAAATCTGGATCTATCGAAGGATCTAGAAAATAGATATCCACACGAATCCAGCAAATATAAATAAGTCATATAGTGTTTCCGAAATTCATAACTCAAAACGGATTTGAAAACAGAAAACATGTTCAGTCAGAAATCAGGAAAACGAATTCTCAGTCAGAAAAATAGCATCAAAACCTCTCAATTAAATCCAGGAAAAATCTGGGGTATTCCCCTATATGTCTAGAATCAAAATATAAAGTTTCATAATATTCTAGTAAAATTAGTTTAGCCAACAAAAATAAGAAAACATCAAGAACCAGTAGTTTGGCAAATCTGGAGTTTCCAACACTGCTGTACGAAAATTGAAGTATTTCGCAACCAGTGAAACGAAATCCAAATCCGCCAAAGGGATGTAAAAATAGACAAAATATATTAACTTTCATATTTCACAAATATTTTTCATACAGTACAAGGAAACATAGTGAAAATAGGGTTCTTTATAGAACAGTGAGCAAAATACAGCAAGTATATATTTCATAAACGAGCATGAAACAACACATAAAACTCATCAATAAAATTCACCAAAATTCTAGATAATCCCTAAATATGTATAGAAATACTGATCAAAGTTTCAGATCAAAATAATATATGTAGCATAATTCTTTAAAATAATTTATCATCAAAATTACTGAAAAATAGAATCTGGAAAAGGTCGACACCTCTGTACTAAAACAGTCATAACTCGGTCATACAAAATCAAAATCAGGCAAGGTTAGAGGGGTTTGAAAGTAGACGAAATTCTCTAAAACTCATGTTTTATACCGAAATTAAGATACTGACTTTAAAACAGTCCAAAACAGCAAACAAAACAGAACAGCGATAAACTACAGATTTTTCCCTTAAAAACAAAATCAACATAGACTCATGAAAATTGATCCAAACACATCCAAACATGAAATCGAGTCTACCAAGTGTCTAAACATCATGATTTAGAGTATCTAACATGTCCACACCAAATATATCATATGAGTCTCAACCAAAACACAAATTCTCACCAAAGTCTCACATACATAATTCAAATCAAGAGCTGGCAAATCCTATGGCCAAGTTTTCACAATAGAGACACAACCCATTAAGGAAAACACAATCAAGAGTTGTCTCTAGACCAACTATACTATAGGTAAACTTTTTGACTTGTATCAAACAAATGAATTGGAGTACAGGTTACTTACCTAGAAGACGACGAAAACAACACAAGAGCAAGAATTACCGGACACGAACTCAACAGTAACGAATCACGAACAAGGTAATCACGAACAAGATCACGAATCCAAAGAACAAATAACCCACGAACACGATCGGACGGTCCATAATCAAAGAGATCAAAGAACTCCAAGATGATGATGAAACAATCCAACGGTCCAAAATCAAAGGTGATGATCAAGATCCGACAGACGGCCAAGATTAAACCATGATCAAGAAGATCAAGATGAGATCGTGAAGATTCGACGGTTCACAATCAAAGCAATCGAGAACTCCAAGATTCAAAGATGATGATCATGACGATCGATGGCCCATGATCAAGGATCAAGACCCAAGATGATGATGTAGATCATGATCCAATCGGACGGCTCTGGATGAACAAGATCAAAACTCATGATCAAAACAAAAACAATTCAGCAAGGTGGCTGCATGGCTCTGGCAACTATCGGTGGCGGCACACGGCGGCGCGGCGAGATGCTGCCGCTGGCTGGCTGACGTGCGGAAATGCCAGCATAGGGGGTCTGAGCGCGGAGTGGAGCACAGCGCGAGAAGCGCGCTGTCGCTGAGGGGCGCGACGCAGGTGGAGGACGAGCTGCTTCGTTGCTGTCGCTTCAGGCTGGCGGCGACGCTGCATGGCAGGAGACGGGGGTCGTCGCGACTGGGCTGAGCAACGCAGTCTGGCATCTCTGTGAGTAGCGACAGGAGGATGGGAGTGTGGGGCGACTGCGTTGCGGCTGAGAGGAAAGGAGAGAGATAAGCAGGAGGAGCCGGGAGAGGGTAAACGAGAGAGAGACAGGAGGAAGGCGGCTGACTTTAGAAGAGAAGATGAAGAGTCGGGATGCGAATTTTTTCCCAAAACGACCCATTTTTGCAAAGTTTTTTCCAAACCGCCCTACTTTTTTTTTTATTTCCCAAAGCGCCCTACTCGGTCTTTCAAAGACCGAGTCTAGTGCAAATAGACTCGGTCTTTGAAAGACCGAGTCTTGTGCTTTGAAAAATCAAAGCACAAGACTCGGTCTTTCACTGAAAGACCGAGTCTATTTGCACTGAAAGACCGAGTCTTGGACTTTCAGTTTTTAATAGCGCAGATCCCCTTTCTTCTTCTTCTCGACTTTTGATTGTTTTTTTCTTTTCGCTCTGTCCCTCAACGAATCCGTCGCACTCGCTACTTTTTAGTTCGATTACTCCCTTAATCGATCGTTAAACTTCCCAAAACCAATTACTCTCTAATCCAATTTCGATTTTCCCCAATCCTATTCCCCAAAATCGATTATTTCTTTAAACCCTAAACTCCGAATACCCAAAATTGGAAGATTTCGGTTGTAGGATCTTGCTCTTCTCGCCAATTTCATCTTCGTCGTTGGATACTCCTACTTGTGAGGTATATTTCTTAAGCTTTTGCTAAGCCAAATTTGTGTTAGTGTTGATGCTATTGTGAAGTTCATTAGTTGAATTTGACTTATTGTTGACAATGTAGAGTAGTTATTGATGTTATTTTTAGTATTAATTTTGTTCCAAAAGAAAGAGTTGAAAGAGTTGAAGTTGGAATGAATAGAATTTTGTTGAAAGAGTTGAAAGAAATTTTGTTGAAAGAGTTCAATTTTGTATAGAATTTTGCTGAAAGAGTTGAAAGAGTTCAATAACCTTATTGAATAGAATTTTGTTGTTGAATCAATTTTGTATAGAATTCCATATAGTATGTGTTGAATCTAGTTTTTTAGAATTTTATAGAATCTAGGTTATGTATAGAATTTGTTGAATTTGTTATACTTTAGTTTTTTGCTAAAATTAGAGAATCAACGGCATTGTTATATAGAATTTATTTTTATATCTAGGTTATGTATAGTTAATAACATTTTTGTTGAACTTGTAGGATTTGTAGTCTATTGTAAATGACACGCACAAGGGGTAACATGGAGGTAGGAGAAAGTAGTAGACTCCACGTGGCGATAGATCACGTACTCGCGGTGGACGTGATCGTGGTTGTGGTCGTGGTCGTGCTCCTACCGATGCTACTAATGTAAGTAATTAAATGTTGATTCTAATAGAATTGTATTACATTTCGGTCTATTGATGTAAATGTTATTGTTATGTAGGTTGAATTCAATCCAAATGAGGCGGGCACTTCCTCTTCAGTCCCTTCGTCGTCATATATCCCTTCTGGAGGCCCCGGACCACTCGACCCTTCACTCTTCACTCTCCAGCCGATGCATCGATCGGAGTATGTTTGGAATGGCGAGACTACGGAGTGCCGCTTTAGGACTGGTCATCCACTACCTGTGCACCCACGTATACACGAGATACTAAGAGATTGTGGGTTCTACGGCATTGCCATGATGACATCCATCAAGTGCGATCGTCCACTTTTGGAAGCACTGCTTGAAAGATGGAGGCCCGAGACACACTCATTTCACCTGCCAGTCGGGGAGATGACGGTGACTCTACAAGACGTTGCCATACTAACCGGGCTTCCAATCAATGGAGATGCAGTCACAGGATCGATGGACTTTGACCCAGTGTATATAGTGGAGGAGTACTTAGGGGTTGAAGTGGAAGCCGGTGCGATAAATGGGAAATTTATCCGTCTAAAGTGGTTGAAGGACACGTTTAAAGATAGATTGAATGACGGTTCAACTGCAGCGGAGGTGGAGTGCTACTGTAGGGCGTATATTCTAACGCTATTCGGCACGGTCTTGTTTCCAAATTCGACCGGGAATACCGTAGCACTGATGTTCTTGCCCTTAATCGCCGATCTAGGTAGGGTCAGCCGTTATAGTTGGGGCAGTGCAATACTATCGTCACTGTATCGGAGTCTGTGTCTGTGCAGTATAGGTTCGAACCAGATGAATGGACCTCTAATTTTACTGCAGATATGGAGTTGGGAGCGGATTCACGTAGGTCGGCCCGTAGTACAGATCCAATCTCAACATTGGAGAGTTCTTCCTGAAGATATTGACATGCTACCTCCGATCGGTGTGTACTGGACAGGGAAACTGACATGGACAGCCAACCCCAACAGGTGCTTGACGTACTACCGCGATGAGCTCGATAGGTTGGCCGCTGACTGTGTGGTGTGGACCCCTTACACAGAGGAGCGAATGATTCGACTGCCACCTATCTGCACGTTCAGGCGTAATTTGTGGCTCACGAAAGCATCGCTAATCAACTTTGGGGTTGTTGAATTTTACTACCCCAATAGGGTGTTACGCCAGTTTGGTCTTCACCAGGGGATTCCAGTTGCCGCGCCATTCAATGCCGAGATGCATAACATCACTGGATGGGCCGTACACCCGGACACAACTGGGCCACTTGCTTCTTCGATTACGTTCAGAGATGGAATGTTCACCGTTTCGAAGAAATCATCGGTGACATGCCACCCTTTGACCTCTCGTTGCATGGGGTGTACATGTCTTGGTACGAGAGAGTCACTAGACGGTTTATTTCTCCACCGTTGTAGACTCCTGTTGGAGTCGTTGTACCGATCCGTCGACCAGGGACCGAACCAGCAGATGAACATTCTGTGAGGTTGCCGATGTACCAACCAAAGGGATCTACTGTTCGTGGCCTTGTAAGTTTGAATGTTTCGTTTTAAAGTTTCAAAGTTTATATATCAATATGTTTTTATATATGTATGTGCATCTAATTCAACTTTTCATGTTTCTCAGTTGACCCAGACTTGGTCCCTTGCCAAGAAATGTGTTTCTATGTTGAATAGCAACATCGCCGATCAGGCGAAGGGTACAGTACGGGAGATGTTATCGTGTTGCCGTGCACAAGCTGATCTTGTGGGGGAGGGCGCAACATTAGATGCAATACTGAGGACCCCCACACATCGAACGAGCGGCCGTACTGGTCAACGACGAAAGAGAACTGTTCATAGGCCCCCACCTCAACCTCAAAGTGATTAGAACACGAAGAACAAGCAGAGCATGAGATTGAAGGGGATGATGATCAATAGGATGTTGGGGATGAGATTCAAGAAGATGAGATCCCGTTGTCCGCACTCACACAGGTTACTCCACAACGTCGTAGACGACAACGAAAACCCCCCAACTTCTTCACACCGGATCCTTGACTTATGATGTTATTAATATTGTTGGTTTGTTGTAATAATTTTTTTAATTTGGTAGTTGTTGTAATATTTTTAATTATTTTGATTTTGTAGTTTTTTTTTAAATGTTCTTCTGTTTGTGATGAAGTTATTAATATTGTTGATGTGGTCGTGAAGATGATATTAACAACATTGTTGATGTTGTTAAGAAGTGGTTGTGAAGTAGATGTGGTAGAGAGTTGTGGTTTGTTATGGTGGTCTTATTTTGTGTTAAGTTGGTGTGGAGTGGTGATATTTTCTTATTTTGTGTTAAGTAGATTTTGGAGGAGTTATAGAGGGTGATTTTGGAGGAGTTATATAGTTGTTGTGGTTTGTTATGGTGGTTTGTTGTTGTGGTTTGTTGTTGAGAAAGAAAGAAAGTTATTAATATCGTTGCGAAGATTATTTCAAAGATTGTTGTAGTGTTTGTTGTGAAGATTGAGGGTTGTATTTGGCTGTATCAAAATCTTCAAAACCTTAAACATGTTGGAATTTTGGCTGTATCAAGAGTGAGGGTTGTATTTGGAAAGATGGAATTTTGATTGTGGTAGTGATGATGGGTGTTGATGCCCATGATTGAATTGTGAGTTGTTTGATGGGTATTTGCAGTTTTTAAGGTTGATTGTGTTGTTGTTGTGATGTTGTTGTTGTGTTGTTGTTGTGAAAGATGTTAAAACACTTAGCATCTGGCTGTAGCAAAAAAAAACACTCAGCAACAAGACTCAGTCTTTCAAAGACCGAGCTTAGTATAACTAGACTCGGTCTTTGAAAGACCGAGTCTTGTTGCTGAGTGTTTTTTTTTGCTATCAGACTCAAGACTCGGTCTTTCAAAGACCGAGTCTACTTATATTAAGCTCGGTCTTTGAAAGACCGAGTCTTGAGTTCAACATACTCCAGAGCCCAAGCAGCTCTCTGGAAACTTGTGAACATCACAGTCGGTCTTTCTAAGACCGTTCTAAAAACACCTAGACTCGGTCTTTGAAAGACCGAGTCTTCAATCTGTGAAATTTTGATTGAAGACTCGGTCTTTCAAAGACCGAGTCTAGTTGTTTTTAGAACGGTCTTTGAAAGACCGACTGTGTTGTGCACAAGTGTCCAGAGAGCTGCTTGGGCTAGGGAGTCTATTGAACTCAAGACTCGGTCTTCCAAAGACCGAGCTTAATATAACTAGACTCGGTCTTTGAAAGACCGAGTCTTGAGTCTGATAGCAAAAAAAAAACTCAGCAACAAGACTCGGTCTTTCAAAGACCGAGTCTGGTTGTATTAAGCTCGGTCTTTGAAAGACCGAGTCTTGATGCTGAGTGTTTTTCTTTGCTACAGCCAGATGCTGATGAGTGTTTTAACATCTTTCAAATCCTCTCCCTTTAACCAACACAACAACATCATCTTCTCAAATTAACCACTTTCATTCTTCACAACAAACTTCACAAGATTCTTTGAAACAATCTTCAGATTCATTGAAACAAGCATTCTTAACAACAAACCACAACTATTTTCACAACATCAAACCACAACTATCCAAACTAAGTGTTCATTTCGAAATAAATATTACAAACACAATAGGAAACACAGAATCAAATTTTAATTGTTTTGAGATGCTCTGTTAGTACATCGACGCTTGTTGTGTCCTTCCAACCCGCACCTTGAACATTTCATTCTTGTACCCCTGCTAGAACTATCTCTCACATCCATATCGTTGCGTATTCTCGTGGATTTAGGCCGACCTTTCCGTGAACGTCGCAAACTAGAATCTGGTACAAGTCGTGGACCGTCGATAGTAGGCCAATATGCTTCATCTAGAATAGGACTGAACACAGGTGCCCAAGTTTGTGCTAATGACGTGATAAGGAAAAATTTATCAACATAAGGCTTGTGATCGATTGCACGATATGCACAGGCTGCTAATACATGAGAACAGGGAATATGATATAGATGAAACTTCATACATGTGCATGTTTTCGTACCCAAATTCACGGTGTGCAAGTTCCCACCCTTCCGTTCTCCATTTACCATGCGTATACCCGTTTTGACTGAAAAAAACTCCAGGCTGATGATGAAACATTGTAACCACATGTTGATTTGCTCTTTCACGGCGACTATCAATCAAATCATGTACACTTTTAGCAAAAATCTTCCCTTCACATAAAAGCTTACTAGCTTCCTGTCGACGAGTAGTAAAGTAAGAGTTGAGACGTAAAAAAATTATCTCAACAATCGCAGTTACTGGTAAACTACGGACTCCTTTCAGTACTGAATTGAAGCATTCTGACAGGTTCGTAGTCATCATTCCATATCGTCGACCTCCATCTGCATAAAGTGCCCATTTCTCAACCGGCTTCTCTTTCAACCAATTAGCCGCCTCGACATTGACGGTTTCAAGTTCAGCGAGTTTGGCCATAAACTTTTTGGGTTGGTGTTGACAAGCTATAATTTTGGCCTTCTTGCGCAATGCCTTGCTACCAAATTTACTAAAAAAATTTGTGGCAAAATGACGCATGCAATATCGATGAAATCCATTCGGTTCGTTCCAAGCTTCGTTTTGCAAATCCATAGCAGACAATATACCAGCATGACGATCCGAGATAACACACAACTCAGTGCGATCGGTGACATAATACCGGATGCAAGTCATAAACCATGTCCACGTATTTATACTCTCTCCATCAACCAATGCAAATGCAAAAGGAAATAAGCAACCATTCACATCCGGGGAAACAACAATTAGCAAACAACGATTGTACTTACCGTACAAGTGAGTTCCATCTACACTAATAACCGGTCTGCAAGACTTGAAACCTTCAATCGAAGGACAAAATGCCCAAAATACTCCCTTGAATGTTTCCTCGCTGGGGCTAGACTCATATTTATCTCAATGGACAACGGTCCCTGGATTTGCTGCTTGAATTGCTGTTAGTAGAAAAGGCAACTTCGTGTATGCTTCTTCGAAGGTACCGTACAACCTCTCAATTGCCTTTTGTTTTGCTTTCCAAGCTTTCTTATATGAAATCTGATAATTATATTCTATTTTCACCATCTCAATAATTGCCCCCGGTGATAGAGCAATATCCTTCTTCACCACACCCACAATCAAATTACTAACAAGGTTAGCATCAATTTTACAGTGGTTTTGATTCAACGTGGGATTCGTACAAGTATGAGGGCCAACTATCTTCTTCACCACAAAATTTCTCCCCACTTTTGGAACAATAGCTCGTAATCTCCAAAGGCATCCACCATCACTTACTCCTGGGGGATCTTGTACGATCTCCTCTATTGTACGTTTTCTAGGTGCCATTTTACATTTAACAGTGTATAGTGACGGTGTTGTTTTCAATGTGACAAATTCACGATGTTTCTTGATAGAATACACCTTCACAGCATGCTGAATGGACTCTTTACTTACAAACTCCTGTCCAACGTAAAATTCGTCTACATTGGATGAACCAGAAGACTCTTGTGGAAATGGGGGTACTCTAGCAGCTTGAGCCATCTCCTCCGTAACATGAGTGTTAACATTAGCATACCTATCGGTAGCTTTCACTTCATTAGAACTATTGTTCGAAGGATTTACATTTGCTACATCATCATCTTCTTCTCCATCATCACTTTCTAGACTTTCATCATCGTCTGTTTCTTCCTCTTCTTCATCATCATCTAATAAGCTGTTGTTAACCACTGCATTTTGAAAGAGTTCAAATACACTGTCATTTGGAACATAGTCAGGAACCGGTGTAGGTTGGGGGGGGGGGGGAACTCAACATCTGTAGAATCAGCATTTCTTGTATTTGTGAAGGTGTTTTCTTGTGAGGACAGTGGATTTGGTTGTGAAGATTGAGCGGGGTTAGACCTCGTCTGCTGTGTAGGTACTACCCTTATGAAGCTTGCACTTGGAATATCATGTAGCTGAGCATTCAAATTTTGAATTTGCTGAATATATAACTCTAATGCAGACCAAGCACAATTGGGATCAAATGTCCTAGCAATTAATGACTTCAGTGCATTATCAGTAGGTACGGGCACTGTCATAAAATACTGACCATCTCCTCTACCTGCTGCGTATCGAGCTAAAATTTTCACATTCCATTGATTCCTATCCCAATTAGTAACTTCATATATTTTCTCAACTAGTTCTTCAAATGTAATGGTTCGAGGTACCCAAACTATTTCCGGATCCAACACACTATAGCAACTACCAATCTTTGGATCACGAATAATTTCACCACCAAAGTATAACCAAATAGGAATCTCAAGATCCATACCTACGTATATTTATTAAAATATGCGAGTTATTATCTAACCACAAACAAAATCTATACCAAAATTCAGAAAATTAAAGGCCAATATTCATCATACCTTCACAAGCGTCAAGGATAGAGCCGTAGATATTTCGGTAAAAGAGTTGAAGTTTCTATCCGCTTCAAATTTAGCAAAAAAACAAAAAAATGGATCTTTCAAAATAAGGGTTTTGGGTTATTATAGTGGAGATGGTTAGAGGGTTAGGAAGATATTGGTAAATATATTTAGATTAAGATTAGATTTTGTGGGTAGGAGGTTGCCCTAGATTTAGGAAGATGGGTTAGAGAAATAGAATAGGTTAAAGTAGAGAGAGAGAAGAAGAAGAAAGGGGATCTGCGCTATTAAAAACGCAAAGTTCAAGACTCGGTCTTTCAAAGATCGAGTCTAGTGCAAATAGACTCGGTCTTTGAAAGACCGAGTCTTGGTCTTTGATTTTTCAAAGCGCAAGACTCGGTCTTTCAAAGACCGAGTCTATTTGCACTAGACTCGGTCTTTGAAAGACCGAGTCTTGGTCTTTGATTTTTCAAAGCGCAAGACTCGGTCTTTCAAAGACCGAGTCTATTTGCACTAGACTCGGTCTTTGAAAGACCGAGTAGGGCCCTTTGGGAAATAAAAAAAAAAGTAGGGCGGTTTGGGAAAAACTTTGCAAAAATGGGTCGTTTTGGGAAAAAATTCCTCAGGATGCAGGGGTATATATATAGGGATGGTTTAGTTAGGGTTAGGCTATTGGGTTAGGTTGCAGTTATTTAAAAAACAGGGTAGGGGGTGAGTGGCTAACGGGTTAGGGTAGTTAGGACATAATGGGTTATCTGTGGGTTTGGAGAAAATTAACAAATGGGTTAATGGGTTAGGTAATCAGGTTTATAAACAGGGTTTGGGTAATGATAATGGGTTTTGGGTAGGGTAATTGGAATAGGATTTAGTTAATGGGTTTAAGAATTTGAATGGGTAAATGGATTTAAATAAAAATAGGGTTTTAAATTCAATAAAATAATAAATAAAATATTGTTGATTATAAAATGTAATTTTTATTACAAAAAAAATAGAATTTGTTTAAAATAGATACAAATACCATTAGCACATAGAAATGAATTTTCAATAACCAGTCAAAATTAATAATAATAATAACAATAATAACAGTAATAATAATAAGAGAAATAATAACAAAACTAGGAATTGTATTTCAATATAAAATCATAGAAAATAGTTACAATTTAAAATTATTGATCGAAAACAGATTTTAAAATAGAAGATCCAAAAAAATTCATTTTGACAAAAGAATTTGAAAACAGGAAAAATAATTTGCGAATTATTTTTTTTAAAATACCGAAAATACACAAAATACATTTTTGGAAAAACAGGGGTTACAAAGTAGCTTGTATGTTATTTTTGTTCCCCGTACAAGTTCAAATACCATAAGTAGTCTTGCATTCATCTTTGCTTTCATTCTCATGATAATTCCTTGAAAATCATGATCTTTTACGCTTGATCTGATTCCATCATTTCATGACCATGATTATTCACAATAAGTTGACACACACTACACGAAAATAAATTGATTCAAGATAGAGATCTTGATGTGTGTATACTTGTTCGTAACCTATCGCATATTGTGGATTTTTGTTACATGAATGATGTGCTAGATGTGTTATCTCATTGCGGAATGGTTAATATACATATCATGTTGATTTGAATGTTCAATATATCATGTCTTGCATCATACTCCAATTTGAATCTATCGTAGATGAGTTGTTTGATAAAATGCATGAAAAAAGTATATCTTTGTTGCTGACCTGATTTGGTACATCAATTTAGACCTTGTTAATGTTAGTAAAATAAATTAATTTGTGAACATGGTTCGTAGGCCTCAGTGTCTATTTTTCAGAACTTTCGACGGATCTCAATTTCAATTTTTGATGTGTAAGTTATCGCAATTTTACTGCAGCTGTGTCGAAATTTCTAGATTCTAATTTTTTAAGATCGCTGTATGATTTATTATTTTAAAACTGATGTTAAAAGTAAAATTTGGACTTAGTATTTTTTTGGGTATGTCTAGACATGACTGGGATCTGATGTGTCGAATTTATATACAAATATTTGTACTCATTTACCTATTTAAATGGCTTGTTTTCGCTGATATTGTCGATAATTCATCTTATTTCTATATGATTTCATTTAATTAATAATTTTTAAAGAAATAATATTTTTGATGCAAAAAGTAAAGAATTGTGGAAAAAAATCAACAAACAAAGTAAAATAATTGATTTATCGATTTTATTGTTTTGTTGAGTTAAAATTGCGACAAATAATGTTTAAAAGGATTTTTATACGCTAATCTGATTTATAGTTAGTTTAATTAATTTTAAACTAATTAAATTTATTTTATTTAAAAAATCCTAATTTCAGGTATTATTTTGTGTATGCAGAAGCACGTGGTGGGCAGAAAAGGCAGAAAAGAAAGAAAGAGAAATAAATAAATTCAGATCAATTAAAGAAAGGAAATAAAGAAAGTGTGTGGACTTTTCTGCAAAAGTGCAAACCCTAAACTCCTCTTCGTTCTCTATAAATACAAAGCAAAGGAGAAGGGATAAAGTAGGAGGTGACGGCTGACAATTCAATCAAAACAAGAATTATAAAAAAGAAAATATTATAATTAATTAACAGAAAGTAAGAGAGAGAGTCATCAGCCTCTCTCTCTCTTGCTTTCCGCTCAGAAGAAACAAAGGAAGAGGGTGCACGGGACCCACACGTGACAGGTGGCGACTTGGGCTCCTTCTTCTTCTCTCTGGTGTGGACAAAGCGATAAGAACAGAACGACCGAATTCCTGGGCAGCTGACGTGGCTGGGCTCAGGTGCGCGTGACAGGCGCTGGGCCCCACACGGTAGCTGCTTCTTCTTCGTTCAGAACGGGCGTGTTTCCCAAGGCGAGCAGACGTGACGTTCGCACGGCTCCTGAAGCAACAGCAGGTGGATAGACTGCTGAGCTGACTTTGACGCGCGGCTCAAGACGAACAAGGACAGCACGTTTTGGGCAGTAGGGACTGCTGTCTTCGGCGCGGTTTCCGAAGTGCACCCAGACGAACGCTGACCTGGCGTGCACGATCTGACTGGCGACTCTATCAGCTGGGTTCGGTATTTTTAGACAGGGGTGCATATATTTTTTATTATAATTTTTGTGTACTTCTCCTTCTCTAAATATTTTTAGATGCAATCCCAAATAAACATGAACTGAATTTAAATATTCTAGAGGCTAAGATGTAGCCAAGTTTTGAACACAGATTTTAATTCCTTGTTATTTCTCTATTTTTCCTGATTGTGTTTTAATTTTTATTATTTATGCGTACAACATGGTGGATAGACATTTGTATGATTTTTCAAATCATAAAGAGACCGAACAGGTAATTTGTGATTAATAAAAATTAAGACCGTATATTGGAGGACGTGGCCGTTAAGAAATCCAATTTTTCAATTAATAATTTGGTGGATAGACGAATGATTAATTGAGAATAATTTTTAGACTACGTTGATAGAGTGGTTAATATCTTTAGGATTTTGGTCGACAATTGGGAAAGATAATATTTTTATTTATAAGGAATTATAATTTGTGTGTGTGATAAACAAGGTGAATCAAGAGCCCTAGAACTAATTTTACCATTAAACAAATTACAAGAGCTTCACTGTTTTACAGCCCTCTCCCTCTTCACCAATTTAGTTAGATTTAGTTAGATTAATTTAATTTAGTAATTTTATCCTTATAAAATTTGATCTTCCAAATAGTGGTTAATCTAGTGATATCGGTACTCAGTAAAATATCTAGTCCCTGTGGGTTCGACACTCTACTCATCTATCTATATTACTTGTGCAATTTTGTCCACTTGCAAATATCAACATCAAGTTTTTGGCGCCGTTGCCGGGGACTAGTTATTCTTTTACTGATATTGAAAATTGCTAGATTATTGCTAATTTGGATTTTTTGTAATTATTTTTATTTTATTATCATTTTACATCTTTATTTTCTTTTGACTAACTTTAATTTTTTTTTAATTTTTTTTTATTTTTTTTTCTTATTTTAGTTTTTTTAGTTTTTCTATTTTTTCTTTCTTTTTCGATACTTATATAGCAGGACATACACGTACATTATCATGGCAAACGATGAAAATAGGCCTTTGAGAGACTATGCTATGCCCTCAATTTATGAGTCAAGCATAAAGAAGCCGGTTATTGAAGCTAATGATTTTGAAATTAAACCGGCGATGATTCTAATGATTCAACAGACTGTTCAATTTTGGGGACTACCACACGAGGATCCTTACGCTCACATTGCAGATTTTCTAGAAATTTGTGACACTTTCAATTACAACGGAGTATCAGATGAGGCAATTAAATTGAGACTCTTTCCTTTTTCACTACGAGATAAGGCTAAGGCTTGGCTACATTATCTACCACCAGGTAGTATTACTACTTGGGAGGAACTTGCACAAAAGTTTCTAGCCAAGTATTTTTCACCTGCAAAGACCGCAAGGCTAAGAAATGACATTTGCACATTTACTCAATTTGAGACTGAGTCTTTGTATGATGCATGGGAAAGGTATAAAGAGTTATTAAGAAAGTGTCCTAATCATGAACTACCAAAATGGCTGCAAATGCAAACATTTTATAATGGTTTGGGAGTTATACATAGATCTATGGTTGACGCAGCAGCTGGTGGTGCACTCATGAGCAGAACTTATGAAGCAGCCTATGAGATTTTAGAGGAAATGGCATCAAATCATTACCAGTGGTCTTCAGAGAGAACGATGCCAACAAAAGTGGCTGGAGTTTTTGAACTTGATCCTTTTTCTACTTTAAATGCAAAAAATGATATTTTATCTAAACAAGTAGAAAATATGAACTTTAATATTTTTCAATCTAATATGATTTGTAATCTTTGTGTAGGAAATCATGCAAGTTCAGATTGTCAAGTGGGGAACCCTTTTGCTCCATCAAATGCCGAACATGAAAATTTGGTGTCAAACTTTCAAATGCAAAACAATCATTATGCAAACACATACAATTCAGGATGGAGAAACACCCCCAATTTTTCATGGAACAACAATCAAGAAGCAGTTATACACCCTCAAAATTTTTCGCAGGAAGAAAAGAAGCCGACACTTGAAGACATGTTTATGCACTACATGCAAAAGACAGATTTGGCAATCCAAAATGTTGCAAATTCAACTTCGGCTTCCATCCAAAATCTTGAGGTACAAATTAGTCAAATTTCAAATATTCTTAATGACAAAACTGCAGGAACATTACCAAGCAACACAGTTGTCAACCCCATGGAAGATTTCAAGGCAATAACACTAAGCAGCGGGAGGATAATTGAGCAACCACAAGAAGAAAATGAAGAACATAATGTGGTTGAAAAGCAAAGTGAGATTGAACAAATTGTGGAGGAACACGTTCAGCATGAGCAAGTAACTTTTGATATTTTTAATTCCATAAATTTTCCTCCTGAAGAACAGTCATCTATTCAAGTAAGTGAAATTGATTTAATTTTGGGCGAGGAACATAAGGCTAAATTTGAGAAATCACATATAGAAGTATGTCCAACAAATTCAGCAATTTTTGAAACCGTTAAAGAAAATATTTTTGAAAATGTCATGTATTTGGATGCTGAACCTTTAATTTATTCATTTTTGCAGCAAAAATTCAAAGAGGTGGGAGAATCAATGACATCATCATTACGAAGAAAACGCCTCAAATTAGAGCTTGAACCTGATCCACATCTGAAGAGAAAAATTAGAAAAGATGTGCTAATGTTGTTGGATCTTGGCGTTACTTAACCATCTCACCCCCATGTCTGGCTGAAGACTTAAAACTTAGCGCTTCTTGGGAGGCAACCCATGTTTTATTTTATTGCATTTAGTTTTGATTTATCTTTTAGTTTATTTTATTTTGATCTTTGATTTTATCTTGTAGGATTGCACAAATTTTGAAAGTCGCCAAACGGAGCTGTTTTGATCACCTGCATTGATGGCTGTTTTCGAGCAGTTTAGACTCAAAATCTGGAAAAGTGATTCAAAGAGAAGTTGTAGACAATCGTCTTAGCTTTCCATCAAAAAAAAATTCAGCCCATTTCGATATCTACAGCTCCAGATATCGTCAAAATACTGAACACTGCGCGTGCAGAAATTTAAAGACGAATCAGGGGAGATATTCTAAACTTTTTGCATTCTTTTTGTTTTTCTTTTTCTTTCCCATTGAGGACAATGTGATATTTAAGTTTGGGGGGAAGGTTTACAAATTTATTTTTATTTTTGAAAAGAAAAACAAAATTTTAAAAAGGATTTCAATTAGGCTCACCATTACACTTTTGAGTTCTTTATGGTGATAAGCATAAAAGGCAATTTTTTTTGGTATAAACAATTTTTTTTTATAAAGCAATACTACGCATACTTATTTATTTTAGGATTATTGAGTTTCAAAATTCCTTACAAAATTGTGTGGGTCATGCTATTATACATAAAAGACAAATGTGATGCTTTTTCTCGTGATTATCCCATTTGATCTAGTCCTAAACAGGGTTTAAGTAAATAGAGTGATAATGAAAAAAAAAAAAAAAATGTAAGAATAAAGTCAATCTACTCCAATGTTTTGAGTTGCTTAGTAACTAGGGGTATTCATCACAAATGTCTACACTTACGTAGAACGGCAACTTGAAATATGAGTATGCAAAGCACTTTAAGTTTGTGACTTGTTGAGTAACCGGGTGAATTCATCACAAATGATTTGCATTCGCGTAAAAAGGCAAGTGACAACTTAAAGAAGAGACAAAAAAAAAAAAAAAAAAAAAAAACTCTAGTTTGCTACTCGGTTTGTAGTAGAGAGAAGGGATAATCACAGATTGAGTTGTTGCATAATATAATTACATTAATTGCATGACAAATGCGATTGGGTTGGGAATTATGAATAAATAATTGCACTGGAGAAAGTGGGTATGCTTAGGTTGACTTTATTTGCAATTGTTTATATTTTTAATTGTAATTTTTGATGCTGCATGATAAGATTTCTTGGTGTGATGGGTTGAGTCTACTATTATTATTCCCTTGTTTATTATTCTACTTTTTGCTCGAGGACAAGCAAAATCTTAAGTTTGGGGGTAATTGATGTGTCGAATTTATATACAAATATTTGTACTCATTTACCTATTTAAATGGCTTGTTTTCGCTGATATTGTCTATAATTCATCTTATTTCTATATGATTTCATTTAATTAATAATTTTTAAAGAAATAATATTTTTGATGCAAAAAGTAAAGAATTGTGGAAAAAAATCAACAAACAAAGTAAAATAATTGATTTATCGATTTTATTGTTTTGTTGAGTTAAAATTGCGACAAATAATGTTTAAAAGGATTTTTATACGCTAATCTGATTTATAGTTAGTTTAATTAATTTTAAACTAATTAAATTTATTTTATTTAAAAAATCCTAATTTCAGGTATTATTTTGTGTATGCAGAAGCACGTGGTGGGCAGAAAAGGCAGAAAAGAAAGAAAGAGAAATAAATAAATTCAGATCAATTAAAGAAAGGAAATAAAGAAAGTGTGTGGACTTTTCTGCAAAAGTGCAAACCCTAAACTCCTCTTCGTTCTCTATAAATACAAAGCAAAGGAGAAGGGATAAAGTAGGAGGTGATGGCTGACAATTCAATCAAAACAAGAATTATAAAAAAGAAAATATTATAATTAATTAACAGAAAGTAAGAGAGAGAGTCATCAGCCTCTCTCTCTCTTGCTTTCCGCTCAGAAGAAACAAAGGAAGAGGGTGCACGGGACCCACACGTGACAGGTGGCGACTTGGGCTCCTTCTTCTTCTCTCTGGTGTGGACAAAGCGACAAGAACAGAACGACCGAATTCCTGGGCAGCTGACGTGGCTGGGCTCAGGTGCGCGTGACAGGCGCTGGGCCCCACACGGTAGCTGCTTCTTCTTCGTTTAGAACGGGCGCGTTTCCCAAGGCGAGCAGACGTGACGTTCGCACGGCTCCTGAAGCAACAGCAGGTGGATAGACTGCTGAGCTGACTTTGACGCGCGGCTCAAGACGAACAAGGACAGCACATTTTGGGCAGTAGGGACTGCTGTCTTCGGCGCGGTTTCCGAAGTGCACCCAGACGAACGCTGACCTGGCGTGCACGATCTGACTGGCGACTTTATCAGCTGGGTTCGGTATTTTTAGACAGGGGTGCATATATTTTTTATTATAATTTTTGTGTACTTCTCCTTCTCTAAATATTTTTAGATGCAATCCCAAATAAACATGAACTGAATTTAAATATTCTAGAGGCTAAGATGTAGCCAAGTTTTGAACACAGATTTTAATTCCTTGTTATTTCTCTATTTTTCCTGATTGTGTTTTAATTTTTATTATTTATGCGTACAACATGGTGGATAGACATTTGTATGATTTTTCAAATCATAAAGAGACCGAACAGGTAATTTGTGATTAATAAAAATTAAGACCGTATATTGGAGGACGTGGCCGTTAAGAAATCCAATTTTTCAATTAATAATTTGGTGGATAGACGAATGATTAATTGAGAATAATTTTTAGACTACGTTGATAGAGTGGTTAATATCTTTAGGATTTTGGTCGACAATTGGGATAGATAATATTTTTATTTATAAGGAATTATAATTTGTGTGTGTGATAAACAAGGTGAATCAAGAGCCCTAGAACTAATTTTACCATTAAACAAATTACAAGAGCTTCACTGTTTTACAGCCCTCTCCCTCTTCACCAATTTAGTTAGATTTAGTTAGATTAATTTAATTTAGTAATTTTATCCTTATAAAATTTGATCTTCCAAATAGTGGTTAATCTAGTGATATCGGTACTCAGTAAAATATCTAGTCCCTGTGGGTTCGACACTCTACTCATCTATCTATATTACTTGTGCGATTTTGTCCACTTGCAAATATCAACATCAGGATCAACCCCTAATTTTTGTGGAATTGTTTAGTGATTTTTATAACTTATTTCATGCTTGTGAAACCAATCATATAATTGCTAAACTGCATGTTGTTCAGTAAAAAACTTTGTTTTCGGCCTGATTCTAGTCATTTTTGATAAAAGCTTTGTGAATATGAAATGTAGCCTGGTATGTCTATTTTACAAACCTTTTGACCGATTGGGATTTTGAATTGTATTTTGTGAATTATCAGTACTATTTTGGTACTGCTGTGTCTGAACTTCAGATTTACAATTTTGCTGCATCACTCTGATTTCCAAATTAAATTGATTATGCTATCTGAAATGGAATTTCATGAAATTTTATATGTTGAGACTATACATGCTAGGGAACATTCCAGAATTTTTCTAGATTTAATTATGATGTTTTTAGACCCCTTTCATGCTTATAAATAAGATTTTACTTTTCTGGCTGAACACAAATTCTGTATAGAACACTGTTTTAAGCCCTGTTACTGTAACTGATGTATGACTTGTGTATATGCGCTAGATTCGGCAGGGAGTCTAGTTCTAGATTTTCCGACGGATCTAGATTTGCATTCCTGTGGCAACGGGAATCTTAATTTTGGTACAGCAACGTCTTGCTGTCCAGAACTGAAAGTCTCGTTGATCTGACTGTTATAGGTTGTTTTGTCACCCGTTTATGTTTCCTATTCGACTTGAACTTGTCCCTTATTCTTGCCATATTTTCTTGCCCCGTTTGTGCTCGCCCACACCTGTTTTAATTATAATGACAAGTAATCAAGCCGGGGTTTAAAGGAAAGATCTAGTAGTGGATAATATAGAAATGTGTACTCAGAAGGGGACCCGTTTTTCCAACTGTTTACTGTTGTACTGTGTTTCACCGACTATTTACTGTTTATCCTGACTTCATACTTTCTCATAGGAAGGTGTACTCTGAAGGATGGGTCGTGTTCCCTAAATGTTTACCGTTTACCTGGCTACATACTTCCCGATAAGAAGGTGTACTCGGATTGTGCGAATTTAGAACACTATTAACTGTTTACTGTTTACTGGATGCCTAAGTGCACGGCCCTATAGGCTCCACTACAAAATCTAAACGCAACTGTTTGAATGTAGCAACCATGTGGTAAAATTTGGGACGCATGAAGTACTACCTAGATAGTATTGAACAATAGACTTAAGAATAACATATTTTCACTGGCACACCCCTATTTTCCCGAGGTTGTTACCTAAAACTGCTACCTGTTACCATCACTTGATACTGTTATCCGTTACCCTTACCGCTACTGTTTTCCATTACTGTTTGCATTCTACTGTTTCCTGTTACTTGTAGATTACTCATCTACTATTGTTTTCCTCCATGCTAGTATTTTATGTTTCTTGTTTCATATTTCCGTTCCCATTCTTTCTTGCTTGTACTACTTGCGGCCCGTAACTTGCACTAACGGGTGTACTATTTTCTTGTTTTTCCTATTTTCTTTCATTGATATATGAGCAGTTTTTGGTGATCAACTAACTGCGGGAGTTGGTGAGCAAACGTTTTAGGTTTCGCTTGGGAAAATTTGCTTAGTTATTTTGTGCTTGAGTTATTTCATTTCTGTTGCTACATTGAAACTTGTAACGGACTTGTAGTCCCGAAGTTTTTGCTTTGATCCAGATCTTCTACTTATTTGGAAATTTATATTTGTTGCAAATAAGTTCTGTTGGTTAATAATTGTTCATGCATGCTTGGTTGAGTATATTGTTATATTTCCTGTTATGCTGGTTGAGTAGATCCTTACAGCTCATGGATGGTAAAAACCATTCGCTGAACTTTGTCGCGTACTGTATTCCATATTCTTTTGGGGAAGCAGGGTGTGACAGGTATATATATAAGGAGAGAATGGGGCCCACATGTCATAAAAGGAAAGAAATAAACCAAAACAGAAGTTGTCTCATACTTGCGGTCGACTGTAGTATATGACAGTCGACCGTTCAAACTCTCTGACTTGACAAGGGTTAGTTCGGTTGACTATCAAAATTTTGTAGTTTACTGTCAATTGAAGTATTTGATAGTCGACTGTATTTTTGGGGCAGTCGACCACTCAAGCTCTCTGACTTGAGAATACATTTGCAGTCGACTACTACTTTTTGCAGTCGACTGTCAATTTTCCAACTGAGTTGTGAATTTATTGCTTGACTATTATGTTAGCACCGATTGCAATGATGTTTATTGTTACAAAATAATCATAAAAATTTTAGAAAAATCAACAAGAAATTAAGCAGAAATATCAACGACATTCAATTCTCCTCGTAAGCAGTGAAATCATTTTTCATCTAAAGGTTTTGTAAAAATATCAGCTAATTGCAAATTAGCTGGAACATAGTCAAGTATGATGTCACCTTTAAGAAAATTGTCTTTTATGAAATGATAACGAATTTCTATATTTTTTGTGCGACTTTGTTGATCAGAGTTTATAGTCATGTGAACAGTACCAGTATTATCACATCTAATTGGAATATGATTAAGAAATACCTTATAGTCTTCTAGTGTATATTTCATCCATAATACCTGTGCACAACAAGATCTTGCAGCTAAGTATTCAGCTTCAATGGTAGACAATGTGGTAGAATTTTGTTTCTTTAAACCCCATGAGACTAGACAATCTCCCAAAAAGTGATATGTAGCACTTATGTCTTTTCTATCTGTTAGACTTTCAGCATAATCTGCATTAGAATATCGGGTAAGAGAGAAATTTCTATTTTTCGGGTACCAAAGATCCACAATTGGAATACCTTTAAAGTATCGGATGATATGCTTAACGACAACTAAATATGATTATTTATGACACAATTGAAAATGTGCACATAGACAAACACTGAACATAATATCACGAAGAGATGGAGGAGTATAAAGCAAACTACCTATCATACCACCATAGGTAGAAATATCAACATTTTTACCATTTTCGTCCTTTGAGAGTTTTGTAGTGGTTGCCATTGGCGTTTTAT
Source organism: Hemerocallis citrina (assembly GCA_017893485.1). Lineage (NCBI taxonomy): Eukaryota > Viridiplantae > Streptophyta > Magnoliopsida > Asparagales > Asphodelaceae > Hemerocallis > Hemerocallis citrina. The sequence goes on along the minus strand of CM030364.1, from coordinate 111,107,467 downwards.
TTTCCAGTCCAAACTTTTTAACCAACTGTTTTGCGTGCTTAGATTCGTTTATAAAGATATCATATTTTTGTTGTTGCACTTGAAGACCAAGAAAGTAGTTCAACTCACCCATCATACTCATTTCAAATTCGTCATGCATTTGCTTTGAAAACTCCTTGCACATATTTTCATTAATAGACCCAAAAATAATATCAACAACATATATTTGAACAACTAAAATGTCTTTAAAATGGTGTTTGATGAAAAGTGTAGTGTCTGCTTTCTTTTTGAGAATCATATGTGATTTAGAAAATAGACCCAAAAATAATATCAACAACATATATTTGAACAACTGAAATGTCTTTAAAATGGTGTTTGATGAAAAGTGTAGTATTTGCTTTCCTTTTGAGAATCATATGTGATTTAGAAACGAGCTTAATTACTCATACCAAGCTCTGCATGTGTGCTTCAAACCATATAATGTTTTATCAAGACGGAATACATGGTTTGGGTGTGTCGGATCAGTGAACCCTGGTGGTTGTTCAACATAAACTTCTTCAGAAATATAACCATTTAGAAAATCGCTTTTAGCATCCATTTGGAAAAGTGTGAAATCCATATAAGAGGCATAAGCAAGTAAAATACGGACGGCTTCAAGCCGAGCAACCGGAGCAAATGTTTCATCAAAATCAACCCCTTCTTGTTGGTTATAACCTTGCTCAACAAGTCGGGCGTTGTTTCTAACAACGGTTCTAAATTCATCCAATTTGTTTCTAAACACTTATTTCATTCCGAGAACGGTTCTACTATGGGGTCTAGGAACAAGTGTCCATACTTGATTCCTTTCAAATTGATTAAGTTTTTCTTACATGGCAATAATACAATCATTGCCTTGCAAGGCTTCTTTAATATTTTTTAGTTCAATTATGGAAAGGAGTGCAGAAAAACACATGAAATTCTGTGCTTGAGTGCGAGTAGTTACCCCCTTTGACATGTCGTTTCGTATTAATTCAACGGGGTGTCATGATTTTCCACGCAGGACATTTTTCTATGTTGTGAGTGTTGGGTTTCGAAGTCTACAACTGAGCAATAGGCAGCAGAAAAATGAATACAAAATTTCGAAACCCAGCCATGGCTCCATGCAAAAACCATAAACCATGTTAGGAGTTTTACCTTAATAATGGAAATGTTATCTCCACAGTCTGCCAATCACGAGCATTGCAACGTTGTGGTGCCTCTACGGTATCCACACGAACAAATCAAAATTGGATTCTCCCTCACGTCGCAGTGCTAGTTGTGGGAAGGGAGATGTTCCTCACGTTCTCACTCTCATGCTCTGTGATGGCTAGTGTTTTCAATCTCATCCAATTGCACACAAATACATATGTGCAGCAAGGATGCCCTAGGTAAGTAATGAGGCTACAGACCCATAATCTGACCTAGGTCAGAATTATGTGTGGGTCTTCTAATTTGGTTTGGCCCATTTAGTCTAACTAATTGTCCAACCAATGTTGGGAGTCCAAGTCTTACTTGGATTCCCAATTAAATTCATCTTACGAATTTAAATCTCAATTTTGATACATTCTAAGTGTGTGTGACCCTGTAGGTTCCCATTATGTTGACAGTAATACTAATATCATATTTTAGTGCTACAGACAGTGAGCGGTATCTAGCAATACATCACTGCTACTTAAGTAACGGGAATGCCAGTAATTTGACATAACCTATCCATGGCCAATGTTACCATGTAGTTTAGTCATTTTGTCTAGATATCTTAATGGACCACAAAGCATGTACCGTGTCACCCTTGTATAGTTCAATCTTTGGTTTTTTGATGTCCGAGTAGACTTACTAAGACCAATGAGATCAATATCTTATATTGACTCATTTAAGCATGGTCATACATTTTTCAGTCTCACTCAATCAAGGGACCCGAAGATATTACTCCTGCTATATAAGAGGGGCAAATCCTATCTAAATCACTCACATCCCTCCGCATTATTCGCAGTATGTCCAATAGCCGACATTATAATCACCTTATTATAGGTGACATTTGACGTATTAAAACATATAACTTCTCAGGCAGAGAACTGTAGTGACTTCAAGTCAAAGGACCATGTACACCATGGTCACCGTGAGAACAGTTGTGACGCTTACGTAACGAACCATGTAGCCTTCTCATGGTAAGTGAGTCCAGTACATCATTACTTTAATATGTACCTATGTGAAGACTTGATATCTCATATCCATGACTCGTGAGAATGGTCATCATTCTACGCACATATTAGTCTCTAAGTATTATTGTGAATTAGGACAACAATAATATATACAACTGGCATTGAACTTACAATTCTAAGGACTATTATGTTTATCAAATCACAATAAACAATACAATAAATGAAATGCCTCATATATGAAATAAATGTCATGATACAATGTAAACTAGTAAGGTCAATAAACAACTGGCTTCTAGGGCATACACCAACAGTGTAACAACCCCAAAATTTATTTTTTTTCAATTTCTTACTCAAATAATCTTAGTGGATTTCAATTAAAATTTCGGCAGTCTCCCCTGAAATATTTTCCCTTTTACAGAAATTCCTTACGGAATTCTGCAAACAATTAAAAATACCACATCATATACAATTAATATGTATCCTCCTCAGGCCAAAACAAGCAACATCACACAGGCATCATATATATAGGGCACTAAGGATAAATATCATATATCACTCAAGATATACAGTAAAAATCAAAATTTGTCTTGTAAATGTAATAGTTCTGTAGAAAACCCTTTGAAAACTGCACACAAAGCCCAATACTCCACAACGAGGTGGGTACGGGGTTTCACATACTTTATCTCCACTATATATCATCATCCCATACTGATACATACATAATCTTCCAAAATACAACATATTACACGAATTCTATTCTCTACCGCCAATTATACATAAATGAAGTTAATAAAAAGTATATAACTAATACAAAATCCACCAACCCTACTACCAGAAAAAGTAAATCTACAAAAACTAAGGAATCCAAATGTCTCACCCGCAGCTACTCAATTCCTGCTAAAAGGAAAGTCTAGGGATGTCCACCCTCAGGGAGGGACTCCTCTAACTCCCAAAAACAACAGGGGTCAACCAATAGTGGTGTGAGTATAATCTACTAGGTTAGTTACTAAAATAAAATCATATAAAATAAATTCGAAGAACTTACTAGCATGGTTATAAATGAATATATCCTGAAATTAAACAAAAAAACGTAATAAAATAAAACCTGATAATATACAAGATGTAATTAATAGTCTGTAACCTATCCACCATATCAACACCACACCCAATCTACCATGGAGTCTTGCCTAGGCAGGTAGTTCCCACCATTCCAAAGAAATAGCGGGTGGAAGTTCCTTGACACGATACCAAGGTAAAGATACTCGCATTACATCCTTACACTTATTCTCACCACATACTTACCATATACTAGTCATTACTTCAGGGTAATATATAACACCGCACTCCAAACATAGTTTGGGTAATATAACACCGCCCCCAAACATAATTTGGGTCATATACACCGCACCCCAAGCCGATAACTTGGGTAATATATAACACCGCACATATTTTTATTTACTTTATCTTTATTAAGTTGATATATACATATGCATCACCAATTCCCCTTTTCCTGACTACATTATAATTTCATTTTTCTTTTTATAAATCTCATATTATATCTTATTTTTTACTTTAATATTCATTATCATCTCGTAATACAACTTATCTTTAAAATTTCCACTCTTCTCACATAAATACTCATTTTATTAATTTATCGATCAGTGCCCATATAATCATCAAACTGAAGCCGATAGTAAAATAAGCACGCGGATCGATGCTTACATCGAGTCTTACGCGTCTGAGGCTATGTCTTCCTCCTGGCCCTATACCAGCGAGGGAATACACTGCTGCCCAAGTGGAACTTGGGTAATATACACCGCACCCCAAACATAGTTTGGGTAATATACACCGCACCCCAAGCCGATAACTTGGGTAATATATAATACCGCACCCCAAGCCGATAACTTGGGTAATATATAACACCGCACCCTAATCCGATAACTTGGGTAATATGAGGTCTAGCCCAAATCCTATGGATTCTGTTGGCACAGATAAATCGGAAATTTACTTTTGACCATACATTAATCACATGACTATCTCTTTTCATTCAAATACACCCATATGAGTGTAAATAAAACATACATCCCACTGATATCATCAATTGAGGTCTATTCATCGATAAAACACGGTTTCAAAGCACATTAATTATATACTCAATTTATCATGTGCAATACGCACCCACCTATACTCAGTATCACCCATCACCTATACCCGCATATCATACATACACCATGCCATTAATCATATCATCTTATCATGTATAAAGTCCAATCTATCACTAAAAGCACCAAACATTCAAAACCATGCTAAAGCACCACATAACCACAATTTTAACTATTAAAATTCTGTATTTTCCAATAATTCATCATCTGGCCATAACCATCACAATACACATTGGATGAACCTAAAATTTTACCACAACATAAAATATATCTAGTATAATCATACTCACTTGAAAAATCGACAGTAATACATCCCACGCTCACCAATAAACCTCCTATATATATATAAACTCCTATAATTCACCAACCTCGCCCGAGTCACCCGTATTCTTATACACAAGCTCAACAATATACATATATATATCAAGCATCAGTCTATTATCGCATAAGTAGACATTATCCCACTCATACATTAATCAAATTACCGCTATGATATTAGCGGATATAATATCACATTATCATCACCACTCACACACACACACACACATATACCTATATATATATTCATACATACATACATACATACATACATACATACATACATACATACACACACACACACACACACACACACACACACACACACACACACACACACACACACACACACACACACACACACACACACACACACACACATATATATATATATATATATATATATACATATACATATATATATATATATATATATATATAACGATCGGTAAAATAGTATAACGATCGGTAAAATAGTATTACCAATTATACATATAAAACCATCTTAGCATCATCACCGAAATCAACTTCCCAATTCTCCGTAATGTTATACGGATACTTATAACGATCGGTAAAATAGTATTACCAATTATACATATAAAACCATCTCAACGTCATCACCGAAATCCTATCACCAATATCATTAATATAACATTAACAAGAATGTCACCAATTATGAATAGCACCAATATATTAATATAACATTAACAAGAATGACACCAATAACAAATATCACCAATATATTAATATAACATTAACAAGAATGTCACCAATAACAAATATCACCAATATATTAACACCATAGGTATATATTACCGATATCCTATCACCAATATCATTAATATAACATTAACAAGAATGTCACCAATTATGAATATCACCAATATATTACAAAGAATGACACCAATAACAAATATCACCAATATATTAATATAACATTAACAAGAATGTCACCAATAACAAATATCACCAATATATTAACACCATAGGTATATATATATATATATATATATATATATATATATATATATCCAACGTTATATGATTACACAGATCGTCGTCCACCAAGGGTCCTACGCATCCGTCAAGACTAAAGCCAATAGCTCAGTCAAATAAATTTACACAGCGCTACCCACCAAGGATCTTACGCATTCGTCAAGACTAGAGCCGATAGCTCAGTCAAATAAATTCATACAACACTGCCCACCAAGGGTCTTACGCATTCGTCAAGATTAAAGCCGATAGCTCAGTCAAATAAATTTACACATCGCTGCCCACCAAGGGTCTTACGCATTCGTCAAGACTAAAGCCGATAGCTTAGCCAAATAAATTCACACAACGCTGTCCACCAAGGGTTCTATGCATTCATCAAGACTAAAGCCGATAGCTTAGTCAAATAAATTCACACATCGCTGCCCACCAAGCATCTTACGCATTCATCGAGACTAGAGCCGATAGCTTAGTCAAATAAATTCACACATCACTGCCCACTAGAGGTCTTACACATTCATCAAGACTAGAGCTGATAGCTCAGTCAAATATATTCACACATCGCTGTCCACCAAGGGTCTTACGCATTCATCAAGACTAGAGTCGATAGCTCAATCAAATAAATTTACACATCACTGCCCACCAAGGGTCTTACGCATTCATCATGACTGTAATACCCTGAATTTTCATTTATGAGAATTATTATTTTGTAATATTAATTTGTACGTATTGTGCACGTGCAATCTTGCGGTATAAACTTTTATAATTATTTTTATTTCATAGACAAATGAGTATATATATATGTGTGTGTGTGTGTGTGTGTGTGTGTGTGTGTGTGTGTGTGTGTGTGTCTTTTATTATTTTTACCCAAAGCCTATTTTTAAACAAACATAAGTATTCTTTTATTTTGAGCCCAACTTAATTTATTTTAAATGTAAGCTTTTTTGGCCCATAAAATAAAAGCCCATGAGTTTATTCTCTTTTTTATTACAACTTGTAGTGTAGACAATTTTTATAGATTTTTTTATAGAAAATAAAATGTACAACTTTAAAATAGCAAACTATGGGAACACGTGCATCACACAAGCATGTGTTTGTGCACTTTTTGCATGGCCGGATATGGACTAGGAGGGAAAAGAGAATGGAGTTTGTGGGAGGTAGTTTTTGTGATCATTGTTGGTTACTACAACTTCCCCTTGAATCCTAGCCTTTGTTTCTTAACTCCTAGATCAATCCTAGCCCTCTATTTGTCCCAAAATTTTGTATAAATACCCCCCCTAGCCTAGTTATTCTTGCACTCTTCATTCTCCAAACCTATAGTGAAAGAATACAATTATTAGTAGTAGATTATTAGTAAGAAGTGAGAATAAAAGATTGCGAGTTTGAGTGTGTGTGTGCTAGAAGCAAGGAGGCCGGCTACATCACTTGGGAGCTTTCAGTTTGCATATCAAGCAAGGAGGAGACGCACTCGTGTGGGCAAGCTCAATCTAGGAGGAGAAGGGCTTTTCGTTTCGCAGTTGTTGTGTGATTTTCTCTCCAAAATAAGGTGGGTGGTTTTCTATATTTCTAATTTAGATGTCATGCTAGGAGTTATTGAAGTAATGATGCATGAAAGAAACTAATAAGAGTACACTTGATTGGAAAAAGGACTTGCTAGTTGATTAGATTAATGCTTGATAGATTGTATGTTAACTTGTCATGAATCTTAATTTTGTGTGCAAATTGCTTGTAGTTATGCAAATATTGAATTGGGATTGTTGATAACGTCAAAATTGAGTACGAAATGCTAGTAGATGAAATTATTGTTTTATGTGCTAAATGGACTATCGTGATATTGTTTCAAATGAATAAAATTATTCTATGCATTTGGATTTATGAAAGAGGGAAAAACAGGGAATTATATTTATTTTTTTATACCAATTTGTATTTGAGAAATGTCAAATTTGAACTATGGAGAGAGTATGCAATTTAAATTATTGTATGAGAAATGTGTATTAAATTACTAAAAAATTATTTTAAAAATACGGGGATGTTAATTTAAGTTAGAATATACATTCTGAAGTTTTACATGGCTTTTGGTGCAAGCAAAATAAAGATAAGGATTTTTGAACATCGAAATGTTTTAATAAAACAGAGAACCGAGTTAAATAGAATTCGAGTCGTGTATGTGACAATCGGTGAGCCTTCTGGTGTTACTGTAGCGCGGCGTGTGGCTCTGTGGTCGCTGGTTCGATACCTGTGTCCACATTTCTTTTTGTGTGCGGTTTAAAAAAATACCAATTACCGAACATAGAGTATATAACTCTCTGTCTCCTCTTCATATCGCTGAGTGCCTTCGGCCAGTAGGCTAGCGCGTGCGGCTGTCTTCTTAAAGGTTGCAGGTTCGATTCTGGGTGTAAGCCAGAATATAAATTTTTTTGACAAATTGATTTTTGGGGTTTTCTTGATGTATAAAAATTCTGAAAAAAATACCGTTATTATTCAAAAATCATATACAACCTATGAGAATTAATTGGGAGTTATTGGACTAAAATAAAGTGTATTTTTTAGGTAAAATTGTATTCAAAACTATGGTTTCTTAGTCGTATAATTTCATAAAATGTGTGATTTCACGAGGTGATTAAGATGAGTATTAAAAAGAAAAATTGATGGAAAGAAAATATAAATGAATTTTTGTATGGGTTATTATGTTAAAAGAGTAGCATGACAATGGTGATTTTGTGAATATTCACATTGACTAGATGTTTTCGTGGTATGATTTTAATGTGGAAATAAATATTGGTTATGGAATACATGAGTTATAATTGAACTCCATGTATGATAATTGATTCATGAAAGGATTGGAAATCATGTAATTGGAAAAGAGAAATGTTTTTGAGTATGACAACTCAAACATGTGAGTTTGTGAACTGAAATTGAAAATTAGGGTGTAGCCAAAACTCACACCGGCAATTGAAAGTAATGAGATATGACAATTGAAAGTGAAAAGACCAAGTTGGGTCATTGTGAAATGAAAGAAATAAGACCGTTATTGGTGAGAGGGCTGACTCTAAGAGATTGATTTTGTTCATGATTTCATTAAATTAAGAATTAGTACATAGTGAAGATGTGATGAAAGTGAGAGAAAAACACAAGTATGAGGGCCTCGAGTCTACGATGTGGGTGTGATTCACAGTTTGTCTTCAGAATGCATCGTGACATGACGTGGGCACTACTCCAGAATTATCGGGATCTTGGCGACGCTTGTGGGGTGTTTAGTGACTGCGAGAGGATCGTGTGCCATGAAGGAGGCTGAATTGTCCATAGGTTGTCTTCACGATGCGTCGTGACATGACGTGGGATTCCCCTCCAGTTTTTCTGTACAAGAGCTCGTACTCATAGGACATCTAGAATACTTACCGTAGTTACAGTAGTAGTTTAAGTCATGACGAGGGATTGAACCCTACAAGATGAAGAATGATTAAGAGGCTTGCCCTCGGACCTTATGTAGTATGGGATGCATAGAATCCGAACAAGTGCGCATTAGTGTCATATAATATAAATAACTGCATTAAGGACTAAGTGCACAATCACAACACGACATCAATAGGATATTCTCTTTAGTTTGATATGTGAACAAGTTTGTGTGTTAAATATGGAAAATCAATTATATTGTTTCCAGCATAGAGAGGATGGCCGTGTATAATATTTGTCGGTTGAATAAACTGACGTACCCATAGTTTTGTATGCAGGATAAATGGCATGATAAAGATTAAAGAAGAACTGATGCTTAGAGATTATTCAAATGTTGTTGTACTTTCATTTATGTAAATGTTATAATTTTGCTTCCGCTGTAAAGTGTAAAGATTTCTTGTAACTCTGATGTAAAGTGAAAAGTTTTAAATTCCTTGTAAAATTGTACAAAATAAGTGTAAAGATCCTGTGGAATCTCGAATTCAGTTGTATTTTGGAATTCGGGGTGTTACAGAGTAGTATTAGAGCCAGGTTTCACAATAGTACAAGTTTATAAGGAACGACACCTTAGAAGTGGACATTAGAGTGTGTGTTGAGTCTAGAGATTTAAATGTAAGTCACTTACATTTGTGTTGCTCTATGATTTATGCTTCTCCCCATTTTTCTAAGATGGCTGATCACGTCGACCCTGCTGGAGACGATAATTGGCATATCATAGAGGAAGACTACTATCCTGGACAAGCAAATTCCGAGGAAGAGTACTACCCAGGGCAAGCAGACTCCGACGGAGAGGAATGGCCTGAATCCTATGAGATCACTCCACCTCCGGTCTCATCTAATGACTCTTCTGACGAAGAAGAAGAACCTGTTCCGAGTAGTCTTGTGATGTATCTTCAGAGGCAGGTAGAAACTCTGCGGGAGAGAGTCGGACTATTGGAGGCTCAGTTGGCAAAGCGCAAGGATGATTTTGCAGTTCTCAGTCATCGTGTATGGGAACTCGAGAAGAGGAAAAACATGACCGATGTACTGAAGGAGGAAGTGGAAGAACTACGGGGAGAGCTTCGTGAAGCCAAGAGGAACCGTAGGAGTTAGACTGTTGGATCATCCACTGCTTTCATTTTGATGTCAAAAATGTTTTAAATTCGAATGTATAAAGTTTGAAATTTAATGAAATGGAAATGTTGACTTAAAAGTTCATGTTCTATACTTTGAATTTAATGGATCTTTTGCATCAGAATATGGCTGGAAGACAAGCTCGAAACGGTGAAGATCTGGACTTGGAAACGGAGATAGCGAGGGTCTATTAGACACTCAATGCTGTTGCCAGGAATCAGAATCAGGGAAGGGTGCCTGCGAATCCGTTACCCGAAGCAATCAAACTTGTGGAATCATTTAAACGAATGAAACCACCGGTGTTTGAGGGGAAGTCAGACCCTGACACGGCTGACAACTGGATCCAGTAGGTAGAGACTATCTTCGAAGTCTTGGAGACCCCGGAGGGCAGCAAGGTGAAGTTGGCGACTCTGCAATTCGAGAAGGATGCGGCTGTGTGGTGGCAATCAATGAAGCGGACGATGGGAGGCTTGGTTCTTGGCTGGGAGGAATTTTTGGAGGAATTCCGCAGTCATTACTTTCCTTCAGACGTCCAGGAGAAGAAGGCCATGGAGTTTCTGTCGCTGCAACAAGGTGGCATGTCAGTTAGGGAGTATGAGACCAAATTTACTCAACTCTCAAGGTATGCTTCCGAATTGGTAATGGATGAGGCGAAGAAGGCTCGTAAGTTCGAGCATGGGTTGAGCCCGAGCTTGAGATCCAGGATGATACCCCTCGGTATCAGGAGGTTTGACAAGCTAGTCAAACGCGCGGCAGCCACGGAAGTAGACATGGAGCAGTTTCATGTTGTTCAGAATCGGAGGAACAACTAGCAGGTTGGGAAGAGGCCCGCAAATTCCGAAAATTTCAAGGGACAACCATCGGCACAGAGGTTCAAACCGACAGGGGCGAATGCTATCAGTGTGGTTGGAGGACCCGGGAATAATTTTGTGAGACCTCCTGCGGTAAATTGCTACAACTGCGGTGAGATAGGACATTACCAATCTCAATGCCCATAACTGCGGAATGTTAATTGCAATGTACCAATGCAGCAGACTGGGAAGAAGCCGTACCAGCAAGGGAGAGTATTTGCCTTGACAGAAGGATGCCGATGAGGTGGATCATGTCATCACTGGTACAAGGGCGGATGTTTAGAGGTTTTTGTTGTTTCTTTTTCCTGTTTAATTAGTGAACTGTTACGTAATGAGTGTGTATTATGTAACAGGAGAACTTTATTTGAATGGAATGAAAGCTGTTGTTTTGTTCGATACTGGATCCTCTCATACTTTTGTGTCTCCTAAATTTGCTAAGGTGTTGGGAGTTGAACCGAAGATTTTTCCAGGCAAGATCTTAGCAGTAGCTACTCCTTCAGGGGAGACTTTAACCACTGATCAGTACTATGCGGATTGCAAGATTGTGATTGGGGACAGAATCTTCGGAATTGATCTAATCGAGTTGACTATCTTGGGAGTCGATGTTATCATTGGCATTGATTGGATGTCGGTGTACAGTGCAAGCATCAAGTGCAAGACCAAGACGGTAACAGTGAAGGCTCCAGGTGGACCTGAAGTCACTTTCCAAGGGAAGAAGAAGTGTTCCAAGCTGGTGGCAGCCATCCGCAAGGAAGAGATTCCTGTGGAAGTGTAAAGGATTCCTTTGGTTCAGGACTATCTGACTGTGTTCCTGGATGATTTGCCCTGGTTACCCCCGCAACGTGATGTAGAGTTCAGCATCACTATTCAACCGGAAAGTGCACCCATTTCTAAGGCACCGTATAGGATGGCTCCTGTGGAACAGGATGAGGTGAAACGGCAGATTGAGGAACTATTGGAGAAAGGCTTTATTCAACCTAGTGCGTCACCTTGGGGAGCACCAGTGCTCTTGGTAAAGAAGAAGGATGGATCGATGAGGATGTGTATCGATTACCGAGAGATGAATAAGGTCACTGTTCAGAATAAGTATCTTATTCCCCGAATTGATGACTTGTTCGATTGTCTACAAGGAGCTGCTATTTTCTCCAAAATAGATCTTCGATCAGGATATCATCAAGTTCGAGTGAAAGCTGAAGATGTGCACAAAACTGCATTTAGAACTCGACATGGGCATTACGAATTCTTAGTTATGCCATTTGGAGTGCCGAATGCACCCGCAATCTTTATGGACATGATGAACAGAGTTCTGAGGCCATTCATTGATTCATTCGTCGTGGTGTTTATCGACGATATTCTCGTGTACTCCAAGTCAGAAGAGGAGCACACCGAGCATCTGGCAGCAGTTTTGAGGAAGCTGGAAGAGCAGGAGTTGTATGCCAAGCTGTCCAAGTGCGATTTCTGGAAATCTAAAGTGGCATTCCTAGGTCACATCCTTTCTAAGGAGGGAGTGGCAACTGATCCTCAGAAGATAGAGGCTGTAACGCCCTGATTTCCAGTAACTAGGAAACCATGACATAAGCCAGAATCTTTTCTTCAATTAGTCACAATACACAGAAAAACAGGAGAATTTAAAACTTTCTATTCAACACCCAATGTATTACAAGTCTGAATGTTATACAACTGCAATACATTACAATAGTGTTACAATAATACCTTTACAATCCCAAGTATTACAACTTTCAACAAATTACACCAGAGTACAATGAATGAAGAACAACACTTGGTAATTCCCACTTGGGTACTTTTCGACAAATAAATAATCAACATAAATATTACAGCGGAAACTAAACATGACATCGACTCCTCGCTTTCCTTGCCTTGAGTCCTCCTGAATCTCGCACCTGTACTTCTGCGATCCAGTACCTATTGAAGTGGGGACGTCAGTATTCACCGATGCTTTAAGGCTGATAACTTAGCAGCGAGTCTCCCAAAACAAACATACAATCATGGCAATGTGTTGGTATAGTTTAAGTGTTCGTGAGTGCTATGGCTAGAATCTAATGCAGTATTGACTAAAGCTAGGATGCTCATATTCTAATGCCAGCAAGTCTCCGAAGCAACATGCAGCCCATACTACATGCGCCCATCTCAAGCCGTCTCTTCATTATAGGGATTTGAACCCGCGCTATGAGTTCTACTCTTGTACTCAACTTGTTTCGGAAGATTAGACATGACTGATGAGGTTGCCCTGACATGGTCTAATTCTGCCAATTACAGTTTTATAGTGGTGTCTTCATTTGCCACTATTAACTCACTCAAAATTCTGACGAACCCCGGAGTTTCCGCCAACAGGAGAGCCCCCTGCCGCCCCCTAGCCAGACCGTAGTCTATGGCTTGTTCGCCCCTAGATCCAAGCCAAGACGGAGTGCCGAGGGTCCCTTCCCCTGGCTCCGACAGGAATCGCTCCTGCTTATCAAGGCACTTCAGAAATTAACAGACGAGATACGGATCCCGTGTTCCCAACTTGTGAGAAGCCACTGACCGTATCCCTTTGACAAGAAGGGTACAACCCAATAACACCACCTAATGCAGGCCTATAGGACAGGTCGGATCATAAGGAATCACTCTTAACACCAACTCCTTCCCTTCGGCGAAAAGTAAAGGTTAAGTAATAAAGCCATAAATTACTACCTTAACAATGTTACTAACCCTAAACAAACTGAGGGGTGACCATAGAACTTACACAACATGCTGAGTCTTAAGTTAGACTTCGCAAGACAACTCTACTAGGCTGCTCATCCTAGACTTACCAGAATCCCTAAGGATCTAGTTCATGGCCTATCGATCCAAGACCCCGACAATACGAATGTACATGCATGCCACTACCCTGAACTTGGATTCCGTCTATACTCTGGTCCGCGATCAACCTACACCGGTTAAGATCCGACGGTACATAAGGAGTGACTCGTCCACAGTCCCTTAGGAGTAAGAAAATATATGTGATTCTCATAATTCTCTCATGCACACTTAATCTAGGTTAACCACTTATAAAAACCCTAACAATCTAATTAGGTTTGTTCATGAGAAGGAGGAGTATTTTGTCCAAAAATACCCACCACATAATTTGTACAATATACTAATTTGCTATAACACACATGTGTATGTATATATGTGTATACCGCAAATCTTCGCATAATCCGTATAAAAATAATTTAATTTCAGAAATAATAATAAAATAAAATTTATTATTAGTTCGGAAGATCACGGTACCAATTTGATACAATACGGATGTATACTGACTGGTATATGTGTACAGATAATGTTTATGAACAAAACTAGGTGACAACCACCAAAATATTTCGATTCTGGAATTAAAACAATTAATAATAAAATAATAATAAAATAATAATTTATATAATGTAATATCCGTCCGGGATATTACAATACTCTCTCCTTAGAATAGTTCTGTCCTCAGAACTACGTTAAGTCAGGAAAACAGACCAACATTCATGTACTGAATAACCCGGGGAAAGAAAGCTTATACTGCTTTCCGGCTCCCAAGTGGCTCATCCACGAACTGGTTCTCCAAAGAACCCGACCCTTTGCAATTCGGTAGCTACTCCCTCCTTAGAATAGGGCATGGCCTACGAACATCACTTCTGTCTTCAAGGATTCTCTCTTGTAATTTGCTCAAATATGATGCTCTAGTTGGTGTATTCAATAGCCCAAATTTGGAGTCGCCTCTCGCGTACATCTCAACTCTTGAAAAATAATTCAGACAAGGAATATGATGGACCACATTTGAATAAATAGTTGCATGGATTCCATATAAATATAAATCCAACTGGTTACGAAAAGTGTTACATCATATATTACTCCTTAGTCCAAAATAAATTCCAAAATACAACTCTTTAGACTTAGTTGCAGTTCTATACATACTAGTACTGGCTCTCCTGCCTTCTTCAGCTTGCCCTTAGTAAGTGCGAACTTTCACCCTTGGTGAACGGGCTCCTTTCCTTTGTTGCTCATCTCTGGGGCTGATCTACCGTCACTCCTATGAAGCTGGGGACAGTCTGGTCGGATTTGACCAATCCTCCCACATTTGTAACATGTACGGGTATCCATCTAGGAGTTCTTCCTCGGGCACTGGCTCATGAAATGAACTTTCTCACCACATAAGAAACAACTTCCTGGTTCGGCATCTCCAAGTTTGCCCTCCGTTTTCTGAATCTTCTGCTTCCGACCTTGGTCCTTAGACCCTAATGCTGGTGTAGATCTCTTCCCCTGTAGTCATGGACAGACTGATTCCTTGTGCCCAACTCCTTCACAGAGGTGGCACACTACAACCTTGGTGGTTTCCGGGATTTGCTCCCATTCATACTGTAGTCGTGCCAATCTGGAACCAAGGTGTCCTTGCTCTTTTGCTAAGCCTGCTAATATAGCTCCGCAAGCTTGACTTAGCCTAGTTTGACGTCCATTCCTGGTCCTGTGCTTCCTCAGCTTCTTCATTTCTTGGCGTATGCTGGCTGCTGCCGCAGTGCGCTGATCTACACTTAGCTCCTGCGGTGGTGAAATCTCCTCCGGCTCCTCAAAATTGTCGATCCTACCGCTTCTTGTTCTGCGAGACATCTGGCAGAAAGGAATAATGGGATACATATAGCATCATATTGTGATATTGCAAAATAACATCCATTCATCTCATCACACATAAGACTCGTAGAGTACATAAAACTAAACTTCATTCATCATAATCCCATATCTTACATAAGCATCATCCTTCCTACATCTATATCACATAAGTAGGAGTCAAAATTTCAAAATAACAAAATAGTCTACGAGCACCCAACCGCCTAGTCGGTACTGCTAGTGCCCTCTGCTAGGCCCCCTCCAGCCAGCTGTGCCCGTAACTGCGTGATCTAGCTCCTGAAGTTCCGTGCATCGGCGCTCCATGCGTGCAAACTATGCACGGTAGCTGTGATTCAGGATCACAATCCTGCGTTGGGCCCTCATGTTGGTGCTCCGTAACCTTGCCACTTCCTTCCCATGGTGGAAGCCCACAAATTCACACGAGTCCATCTTGCTCTCGAGACAAACATGGGACCACGTCAAAGTAGAGATATTGTGAAAGACCTGCTATAAGGTCTGCTCTACGGAGGTAAGCTGGGGAGGTGGCGGTACAGGGACCTGGCCTCCTAAAGGGGCATTCCCTACTGCGGCAGCTGTAGGGGCCCCGTTGGGCAATCCGACCCCAACTGGTGACTCGCCCACCTATGAGATGGGCTCTATGTCCGAGTCCACCTCGATCACGACCCCGTGACCCCATCCATTCCCCATGGGAAATGCTCCGTCCGTCATCCTGCAAGGAGTGGACACAAAAATTAGCCTGGATATAGAAATATCATAAAACATAAGTTTAAAGAAACAACAATATGAATTATAATTGTCTAAAACTTGCTAAAACCCGACTCCTAAAAGGCATCCAAGTTTAATTTGCCTACTGTGTTGGACTGTAAATTGAAGTTAGCTCTGATACCACTCTGTAACGCCCCGATTTCCAGTAACTGGGAAACCGTGACATAAGCCAGAATCTTTTCTTCAATTAGTCACAATACACAGAAAAACAGGAAAATTTAAAACTTTTTATTCAACACCCAATGTATTACAAGTCTGAATGTTATACAACTGCAATACATTACAATAGTGTTACAATAATACCTTTACAATCCCAAGTATTACAACTTTCAACAAATTACATCAGAGTACAATGAATGAAGAACAACACTTGGTAATTTTCACTTGGGTACTTTTCGACAAATAGATAATCAACATAAATATTACAGCGGAAACTAAACATAACATCGACTCCTCGCTTTCCTTGCCTTGAGTCCTCCTAAACCTCACACCTGTACTTCTGCGATCCAGTACCTATTGAAGCAGGGACGTCAGTATTCACTGACGCTTTAAGGCTGATAACTTAGCAGCGAGTCTCCCAAAACAAACATACAATCATGGCAATGTGTCGGTGTAGTTTAAGTGTTCGTGAGTGCTATGACTAGAATCTAATGCACTATTGACTAAAGCTAGGATGCTCTTATTCTAATTCCAGCAAGTCTCCTGAAGCCACATGCAGCCCATACTACATGCGCCCATCTCAAGCCGTCTCTTCATTATCGGGATTTGAACCCGCGCTATGAGTTTTACTCTTGTACTCAACTTGTTTCGGAAGATTAGACATGACTGATGAGGTTGCCCTGACACGGTCTAATTCTGCCAATTGTAGTTTTATAGTGGTGTCTTCGTTTGCCACTATTGCCTCACTCAAAAATCTGACGAACCCCGGAGTTTCTGCCAACAGGAGAGCCCCCTGCAGCCCCCTAGCCAGACCGTAGTCTATGGCTTGTTCACCCCTAGATCCAAGCCAAGATGGAGTGTCGAGGGTCCATCCCCCTGGCTCTGACAGGAATCGCTCCCGCTTATCAAGGCACTTCAGAAATTAACAGACGAGATACGGATCCCGTGTTCCCAACTCGTGAGAATCCACAGACCGTATCCCTTTGACAAGAAGGGTACAACCCAATAACACCACCTAATGCAGGCCTATAGGACAGGTCGGATCATAAGAAATCACCCTTAATACCAACTCCTTCCCTTCGGCGAAAAGTAAAGATTAAGTAATAAAGCCATAAGTTACTACCTTAACCATGTCACTAACCCTAAACAAACTGAGGGGTAACCATAGATATTACACAACATACTGAGTCTTAAGTTAGACTTCGCAAGACAACTCTACTAGGCTGCTCATCCTAGACTTACTAGAATCCCTAAGGATCTAGTTCATAGCCTATCGATCCAAGACCCCTGCAATACGAATGTACATGCATGCCACTACCCTAAACTTGGATTCCGTCTATACTCCCGTCCGCGATCAACCTACACCGATTAAGATCTGACGGTACACAAGGAGTGACTCGTCCACAGTCCCTTAGGAGTAAGAAAATATGTCTTGATGGCCGATAGCCCCTAGGGTAATAATATCACCCTAGACGAGCATAACAAAGTTGCGTACTAGCTAATAAGCTATATACGAGTAAACCGAACACATACGAGCCAACAAGCTACGTATGGAACCAACAACTACATACCAGCCAGGCGAGCTACGTATAAGACAACAATATACATACCAGCCAATAAGCCGTGTATGAGACCAACAGCTACACACGGGCCGGTCGAGCCACGTACGAGCAACTACACGCATACGAGCCAAAAGAGCTACGTATGAGACCCAAGCTACATACGGGCCAATCGCGCCACGTACGAGCACAACTATATGCAAACAACCATACAGGTAATTGAACCTAGAAGCAACCACACGTGCTTACTAGCAAATTTGATCTTCTACAATTAAAAGCAACAGAAGAATCTACTAACAGTCTAAAACATGCATTCTACCAATAAGAAGCCCTAAGCAACATAACAACTTTTATCGAACTAACTATTACTAGTGACCTTCCCGACCCGTATCGCCCATAAGGATGAGGAATGACCCCATGATATGGTCCAAATTCAATTTGAACCTCGCACAACTAGAATCCACGGTTTCCTTTCCAAAACGAACTAGAACTACATGCAACTAGATTCTTGGGTTCTCTCTCATGTTTGAGTTAGAATCACCTAGGAGCTAGATGCATGGGTTCATGGTTCCTTTTAAATCTTTCACTACCATATACAATTCAAGCATGGTTCTTTTAACTAGAATGCTACAATACACCATTCAAGCATGCATGGCTCTAGCTATATAATCCCAAACATGGGATTCCTTCTAGGGGGTTTACTAGGAGTCTAGGACTACTTCACAACACAATAACGCAACTACACATGATTTGTTCTTCACTAACACTACCACCACAACATGCTAGTTCTTTACCAACACAATTTACTATAACATGATAGTTCTTTACTAACACTATAACTACAACGTGATAGTTAATACTACAACTACAACATGAAGGTTCTACATTAACACTACAACTACAAGCATGGATACAACTTAAGTAGAAGGCTACTATAAGTTAAAGCGTGAATAGCTACTAGGTTAAGCATGGATATCTCTTACTACTTCAAGCATGGTTAATTGCTACAACTTACCATGAGTATTAACAATTTAGCATGGTATACGACAAGTATGATTTTCCTTACTACTTTAACCTACAATAATTAGCATGGTATACCACTTTTAACATCATTCTACAACAATCTTAAACATGGTAGGTAATTAAACATTAATTCTACAACAATCTAAGCATGGATATATACTTAGCATGAGTCTACAACATTCCTAAGCATGGTAGGTAATTTAAACATAAATCCTACAACAATCTAAGCATGGATATATACTTAGCATGAGTCTACAACATTTCTAAGCATGGATGCTTATTAAACATGGAAAATTGCTACAGTTAAATATGGATAATTAGTACACCTAAATACGGATACTTACCTCAACTTACGCATGGATACTACAATTTATCCTACAACAAGGTAAGCATGATCTACACAACATAGCATGAGTTCCTACAATAAATTAGCAAGGTATCTACTACAAATCAAGCATGATTATCTACTACACTTTAAGCATGGATACCTACTACTAAGCATGGATCTTTATTAATGCTTAAGCATGGGTGTTACTACAACCTAACATGAATGCTTACTATAACTTAATATGAATATCGACTTACTACTTTAAACATGGATAAACTCAAGCATGGTAGATATCACTAACATGGACTTCCTACAACAATCTAAGCATAGTAGAAGCATGAGTATCAATCTTACAATAATCTAACATGGTATATAATTTTCCTACAACAATCTAAGCATGGATTGTAATTCCTACAACAATCTAGGCATGGATTGTAATTCCTAAAACAATCTAAGCATGAATTGTAATTCCTACAACAATCTAAGTATGAATTGTAATTCCTACAACAATCTAGGCATGGATTGTAATTCCTATAATAATCTAGGCATGCATTGTAATTCCTACAACAATCTAAGCATGGATGCTTATTTAAATATGGAAATCTACTACAATTGAAGCATGGGTTACTACTACAATTTTAAACAAAAATGTCCATTTACTACTTCAACATAACCTTTACTTATTTTTTTAAACATAAACATCTACTACTACTTTACTTAAGTATAAACATCTACTACTACTTTACTTAAGCATGAATATCTACTACTACTTCACTTAAGTATAAACATCTACTACTACTTTTCTTAAGAATAAACATTTATCACTACTTAAGCATGAACTACAATACTACAAATAGTCTACCTTTTTATAAATTACAAGCCCTACATAATACAACATTATTTTCTTTAACCTCTTAGTTCCTACATACAACAAGCCTATCTCTTTATTAACTAAGAGTTAACAAGGTTTTGTTAATTATCAAAGTAGAGAGCAAAAATCAAAGAAAGACTTATTTTTAATAGTCCACAACCCCAAAATGGGTAGTAATTAGTTCTATGTGCAAAAATCATATGTTTGTGCCAAGTCCTTATTTAGTTCTACATCCCAAATGGGTATGTACACAATATTCATATGCATATGTGTATGAGTCCCATGTCAAGTCCTACAACCCAAAATGGGTGTATACACAAGTCACCATATGTTTATGTTCCTTAGTCCAAAATAACAACAAGAACAACAATTACAACAACCAAATGAGTCAATCTTTATGTTCTTAGGTTCTACCATCCTTTTATCCCAACAAATCTTAGTTCCAATTTGTTTAACACAAACTGCACCCACAAAAGCAACAACACAACCAACAATCCCACAAAAGAACCAAAAATAACACACAAGAAAACAACATCAACCAAGGAAAACAAAAGAAATGGAGATCCCCCACCTTAAGCTTTCTTGAAGGAAGAACTAGCTAGCACATCTTCTCCTTCCCCTAAGCTTTTATGAAAACTCTTATGGAAACCTACAAGTGAAAAACTCTCCTATTAGTCTTTCTCTCTTTCTTTTCCTTTCTTTCTTTTTGTCTTTGTAAAAGTGAGACAAGAGAAGAGGGGAGGGGTATTTATAGGTGGAGGAGAAGGTGGAGAGTGCAAAATTGCACCCACAAAATGCACAAAACCCCCTAGGAGGGTTGGGGCCGGCCTTGCTCTAAGGTATGGGAGGAGATGAGGTGGAGGTATGGGTTAGGGTGAGGTGGAAGCATGGTGCATTCTTCTGGAAGAATTCTCCTAATTCTCTCATGCACACTTAATCTAGGTTAACCACTTATAAAAACCCTAACAATCTAATTAGGTTTTGTCATGACAAGGAGGAGTATTTTGTCCAAAAATACCCACCACATAATTTGTACAATATACTAATTTGCTATAACACACATGTGTATGTATATATGTGTATACCGCAAATCTTCGCATAATCTGCATAAAAATAATTTAATTTCGGAAATAATAATAAAATAAATTTTATTATTAGTTCGGAAGATCACGGTACCAATTTGATACAATCCGGATGTATACTGACTGGTATATGTGTACATATAATGTTTATGAACAAAACTGGGTGACAACCACCAAAATATTTCGATTCTGGAATTAAAACAATTAATAATAAAATAATAATATAATAATAATTTATACAATGTAATATCCGTCCGGGATATTACAGAGGCAGTGAGAGATTGGGCAAGGCCTACTACAGTAAAGGAAGTCAGGAGTTTTCTTGGATTGACTGGATGCTACAGGAGATTCATTTAAGGTTATGCTCAGTTAGCCGTGCCGCTCACTGGTTTGACCAAGAAGAATGTGAACTTCAAGTGGACTGAGCAATGTGAGGCAAGCTTTCAAGGGTTGAAAGAGAAGCTGACTACTGTACCTATTTTGGCTTTGCCTAGAGCAGGTATTGAGTATGATGTCTACAGCGATGCTTCACATCGAGAGCCTGGTTGTGTCTTACTGCAAGAAGGAAAAGTGATCGCTTATGGATCTAGGCAACTACGACCGCATGAGAAGAATTATCCGACTCATGATCTGTAGTTGGCTGCGATTATCTTCGCCTTGAAGCAATGGAGACACTACGTGTACGGTGAGAAATTGAACATGTACACGGACCACAAGAGTTTGAAGTATATATACCAGCAGAAGGATCTGAATTTGAGGCAGCGGAGATGGTTGGAAGTGCTTGAGGACATGCGACCTGAGATCAAGTATCATCCTAGGAAAGCTAATGTTGTTGCTGATGCACTTAGTCACAAGAGCAGTTTATCTAGTTTGATTACAACTCAAAAGCATCTGGTGGAAGAATTGGATCGAGTCGGTATTGAAGTTGTCTTGCAAGGATTGAGAGCATCCTTAGCTCAGTTGAGGCTTCAGCCTACATTGAATGGAAGGATTATTGCAAGTCAGGTCAGGAGGTTGATGCTGATATCTTGGAGATGAAGGAGCAGGTTGATGCTGGCAGGTTGCCTGGATTTCAAATTAGGGATGGAGTGTTGTGGTTCGGAGATAGACTATGTGTTCCGGATCAGTTGGACCTGAAAGAGAGTATTCTTCAGGAGGCGCATACTACTCTTTTGTCGGTACATCCTGGGAGTACTAAGATGTACAAAGAAATCAAACAGAATTTCTGGTGGTCAGGTTTGAAGCGGGATGTGACTGAATTTGTGGCGAAGTGTGAGATTTGTCAGCAAGTCAAAGCCGAGAATCAGAGACCCGGAGGTCTATTACAGCCGTTACCTATTCTGGAATGGAAGTGGGATAACATCAGTATGGATTTCTTCACGGGATTGCCCAAGATTCCTAAAGGCAATGATGCGATTTGGGTTATAGTTGATCGATTAACTAACTCCGCTCACTTCTTGGCGATGAAACTCACTGCTTCGATGGACAAGTTAGCTTAATTGTATGTTGGCGAGATCGTCAGGCTCCATGGTGTTCCGTCAACTATTGTGTCTGATCGAGATGCGCGGTTTACTTCGCATTTCTGGAGGAGCCTTCAGACAGCTTTGGGTACCAAGATGGATTTCAGCACTGCTTTTCATCCGCAAACCGATGGGCAGACCGAGAGAGTCAACCGTATTCTTGAGGATATGCTTCGGTGTTGTATACTTGACTTTGGAGGCAGTTAGGAAAGGCATCTAGCTTTGGTAGAGTTTGCCTACAACAACAGTTTTCAGGCCAGTATTGGAATGGCACCGTACGAAGCTTTGTATGGCAGGAAGTGCAAGACGCCTGTTTGTTGGTTTAAAGTTGGGGAGCGTCAGTTGTTTGGGCCTGAGCTTATGCAGCAAACCTCTAAAAAGATTGATCTGATCAGGAAGAGGTTGGTAGAGGCTCAGAGCAGGCAGAAGAGCTATGCAGACAGCCAGAGAAGGGATCTTGAGTTTGAGGAAGGTGACTTCATCTTTCTGAAAGTATCGCCCAGCAAAGGTGTGATTCGATTCGGCAAGGACGGAAATTAGCCCTAAGGTTTATAGGCCCGTATAAGATATTGAAAAGGATCGGGAAAACTGCTTACTGGCTTGAGTTACCGGAAGAGTTATCTCAGGTGCACAATGTCTTTCATGTGTCTTCCAGATCCGAGTCATCATTTGCCTGAAGGGCCGGAAGGTTTGCAATTGGATCTCAATTACATCGAGTCTCCTGTCGAGATTGTTGATCGTCGAGAGAAAGTCTTGAGGAGTAAGACGATACCGATGGTCAAGGTAGTCTGGAGAAACCATTTGGTTGAAGAAGCTACTTGGGAGTCTGAAGAGAGGATATTTAAGGATTATCCTGAGCTTTTTGCTTGATTTGTATTTTGTCTCTTTCATTTTGCTTGTTGTGAGTGTTTTGTTTCTCACTTTTGACTGTAGTTCCGGGGATGGAACTATTCTAAGGAGGGAGTGTTGTAATACTCTGAATTTTCATTTATGAGAATTATTATTTTGTATTATTAATTTTTACGTATTGTGCACGTGTAATCTTGCGGTATAAAATTTTATAATTATTTTCATTTCATAGACAAATGAGTATATATATATATATATGTCTTTTATTATTTTTACCCAAAGCCTATTTTTAAACAAACATAAGTATTCTTTTATTTTGAGCCCAACTTAATTTATTTTAAATGTAAGCTATTTTGGCCCATTAAATAAAAGCCCATGAGTTTATTCTCTTTTTTATTACAACTTGTAGTGGAGACAATTTTTATAAATTTTTCCATAAAAAATAAAATGTACAACTTTTAAAATAGGGGACTATGGGAACACGTGCATCACACGTGCACGTGTTTGTGCACTTTTTGCATGGCCGGATATGGACTAGGAGGGAAAAGAGAATGGAGTTTGTGGAAGGTAGTTTTTGTGATCATGGTTGGTTACTACAACTTCCCCTTGAATCCTAGCCTTTGTTTCTTAACTCCTAGATCAATCCTAGCCCTCTATTTGTTCAAAAATTTTGTATAAATACCCTCCCCCCCCCAGCCTAATTATTCTTGCACTCTTCATTCTCCAAACCTATAGTAAAAGAATACAATTATTAGTAGTAGATTATTAGTAAGAAGTGAGAATAAAAGATTGAGAGTTTGAGTGTGTGTGCTAGAAGCAAGGAGGCCGGCTACATCACTTGGGAGCTTTCGGTTTGCACATCAAGCAAGGAGGTGACGCACTCGTGTGGGCAAGCTCAATCTAGAAGGAGAAGGGCTTTTCGTTTAGGAGTTGTTGTGTGATTTTCTCTCCAAAATAAGGTGGGTGGTTTTCTATATTTCTAATCAAGATGCTATGCTAGGAGTGATTGAAGTAATGATGCATGAAAGAAACTAATAAGAGTACACTTAATTGGAAAAAGGACTTGCTAGTTGATTAGATTAATGCTTGATAGATTGTATGTTAACTTGTCATGAATCTTAATTTTGTGTGCAAATTGCTTGTAGTTATGGAAATATTGAATTGGGATTGTTAATAACGTTAAAATTGAGTACGAAATGCTAGTAGATGAAATTATTATTTTATGTGCTAAATGGACTATCGTGATATTGTTTCAAATGAATAAAATTATCCTATGCATTTGGATTTATGAAAGAGGGAAAAACAGGGAATTATATTTATTTTTTTATACCAATTTGAATTTGAGAAATGTCAAATTTGAACTATGGAGAGAGTAGTATGCAATTTAAATTATTGTATGAGAAATGTGTATTAAATTATTGAAAAATTATTTTTAAAATACTGGGATGTTAATTTAAGTTAGAATATACATTCTGGAGTTTTACATGGCTTTTAGTGCAAGCAAAATAAAGATAAGGATTTTTGAACATCGAAATATTTTAATAAAATAGAGAACCGAGTTAAATAGAATTTGAGTCGTGTATGTGACAACTTGAGCTCATAGCTCAAGTGGTCGGTGAGCCTTCTGGTGCTACTGTAGCGCGGCGTGTGGCTCTGTGGTCGCTGGTTCGATACCTGTGTCAACCTTTCTTTTAGTGTGCGGTTTAAAAAAATACCAATCACCGAACAGAGAGTATATAACTCTCTGTCTCCTCTTCATATAGCTGATTGCCTTCGGCCAGTCGGCTAGCGCGTGCGGCTGTCTTCTTAAAGGTTGCGGGTTCGATTCTGGGTGTAGCCAGAATATAAATTTTTTTGACAAATTGATTTTTGGAGTTTTCTTGATGTATAAAAATTCTGAAAAAAATACCGTTATTGTTCAAAAATCATATACAACCTATGAGAATTAATTGGGAGTTATTGGACTAAAATAAAGTGTATTTTCGAGGTAAAATTGTATTCAAAACTATGGTTTCTTAGTCGTATAATTTCATAAAAATGTGTGATTTCACGAGGTGATTAAGATGAGTATTAAAAAGAAAAATTAATGGAAA
Source organism: Hemerocallis citrina (assembly GCA_017893485.1). Classification (NCBI taxonomy): domain Eukaryota; kingdom Viridiplantae; phylum Streptophyta; class Magnoliopsida; order Asparagales; family Asphodelaceae; genus Hemerocallis; species Hemerocallis citrina. The sequence goes on along the minus strand of CM030364.1, from coordinate 111,081,528 downwards.
GAAAATATAAATGTGAATTTTTGTATGGGTTATTATGTTAAAAGAGTAGCATGACAATGGTAATTTTGTGAATATTCACTTTGACTAGATGTTTTCGTGGTATGATTTTAATGTGGAAATAAATATTGGTTCTGGAATGCATTAGTTATAATTGAACTCCATGTATGATAATTGATTCATGAAAGGATTGGAAATCATGTAATTGGAAAAGAAAAATGTTTTTGAGTATGACAACTCAAACATGTGAATTTGTGAATTGAAATTGAAAATTAGGGTGTAGCCAAAACTCACACCGGCAATTGAAAGTAATGAGATATGACAATTGAAAGTGAAAAGACCAAGTTGGGTCATTGTGAAATGAAAGAAATAAGACCGGTATTGGTGAGAGGGCTGACTCTAAGAGATTGATTTTGTTCATGATTTTATTAAATTAAGAATTAGTACATAGTGAAGAGGTGATGAAAGTGAGAGAAAAACACAAGTATGAGGGCCTCGAGTCTACGATGTGGGTGTGATTCAAAGTTTGTCTTCACGATGCATCGTGACATGACGTGGGTACTACTCCGAAATTATCGGTATCTTGGCGACGCTTGTGGGGTGTTTGGTGACTGCGAGAGGATCGTGTGCCATGAAGGAGGCTGAATTGTCCATAGGTTTTCTTCACGATGCGTCGTGACATGACGTGGGATTCTCCTCCAGTTTTTCTGTACAAGAGCTCGTACTCATAGGACATCTTACCGTAGTTATAGTAGTAGTTTAAGTCATGACGAGAGATTGAACCCTACAAGATGAAGAACGATTAAGAGGCTTGCCCTCGGAACTATGTAGTATGGGATGCATAGAATCCGAACAAGTGCACATTAGTGTCATATAATATAAATAATTGCATTAAGGACTAAGTGCACAATCACAACACGACCTCAATAGGATTTCCCTTTAGTTTGATATGTGAACAAGTTTGTGTTTGTTAAATATGGAAAATCAATTATACTGTTTTCGGTATAGAGAGGATGGCCGTGTATAATATTCGTCGGTTGAATAAACTGACGTACCCACAGTTTTGTATGCAGGATAAATGGCATGATAAAGATTAAAGAAGAACTGATGCTTAGGGATTATTCAAATGTTGGTGTACTTTCATTTATGTAAATGTTATAATTTTGCTTCCGCTGTAAAGTGTAAAGATTTCTTGTAACTCTGATGTAAAGTGAAAGTTTTAAATTCCTTGTAAAATTGTACGAAAGAAGTGTAAAGATCCCGTGGAATCTCGAATTCAGTTGTATTTTGGAATTCAGGGTGTTACAAAGACTAAAGCCGATAGCTTAGTCAAATAAATTCACACATTACTCTGAAATAGGTCATTGCCTCTGGTGGGTGTTCAAGCAAGTAGTTTGCCTCATTTTTGTTAAAATGGGGGCAGTAGTTCCTAGGCACACTACCGAAAGCTTCGCTCGACAATTGCATTTTATTTCACCAATTACAATAATATCACCACCATAATTTAATCCATCTCGCATATATATATATATATATATATATATATATATATATATATATATATATATATGGAAAGTTTCGGTTGTGCACTACCTCTAGTGCACAGGCCTTCGGCCGTTCATATCGAAGATCCGAACAGTTCACATTGATCTACACATCTAAATTAGTCTAAATATGTAAAATCAAATCATTTAAAATTTATTTTCCCATCCATCATGTGACTATAAAATACAATGATTTTCAGCCATACAATTTTGTAACACTTTAATGGATGGGTAAATGAATTTCAAATGATTTGATTTTACATATTTAGACTAATTTATATGTGTAGATCAATGTTAATGGTTCGGATCGTTGATACGAATGCGGGAAGGCCGAATCTTCATATCGTCCACCCCTCCATGTTCACTCGTGTGCACTCGGCCTTCTCACATTCGTATCGACGATCCGAACCGTTCACATTGATCTACACATCTAAATTAGTCTAAATATATAAAATCAAATCATTTGAAATTCATTTGCCCATCCATCATGTGACTATAAAAAACAATGATTTTCAACTATACAATTTTGTAACACTTCAATGGATAGGCAAATGAATTTCAAATGATTTGATTTTACATATTTAAACTAATTTAGATGTGTAGATCAATGTGAATGGTTCGGATCGTCGATACGAAGGTGGGATGGCTGAGTGCACATGCCGTGTGCACCATAGGTGGTGCACAACGGAAGACTTCTCATATATCTATCACCAATATATTATCACCCATATAATATCGCTAATAATATCACTGTTGCCGCTGAATCTAGTGTGGGGGCAATAGATAGAAGTTGTGGATTCGTAGGAACTCGGATGGGCCAAGTCTGACCTCTTCTCTTGCTGACAAGTTGACTCCTTGGTGCTCCCGTGGACCTGCACAAACGTTCGAAACACCGGGATGGATCCCGACGACGAACCCTCTGACGCTCTTGTCAATACTCAGAAAAGAAAAGTGAAAGAGCTTAGATAGACAAAGAGTGATCACCTTGTAATGATAGGAGGTAGGGGATATTTATAGTCACCATGGGGATCTGCTTCGGGATAAGAGTGAATCCCTACTTCCCGGTGTGACTGGATAGAAGTGGTTAAAACCACATCCAGTAGATAAGGACGAGCCAGGATTTTCTCATATCCTGTTGAACTGGTCCTTAACGGGTTGTAACCCATTCTCAGTTTGAACAGATCCATTCACAGGTTAGCGGGTCCAAGAGGAGGGACCCGGTTCCCAATTCGGACCCGTCTGTAGGTGAAATTACCATCTTGCCCCAGTAACTTTAAGATTCGTGCCCAATTTGAACGGTTCCGATTTAACCCCATTTTTAGTCATATCCCGAGCCCCCCACTCCCAAAGACTATGGGCTACGGCCTTTGGGGAGTAGTTTTGTTGTCTTAATGGCGTATAGGGCTTTATCGGAGTTCTCAAAGAGTGTTCGAATCTCGTTTAAGGGGAGATGGTGCTTTCCTGAGTTGGTAATGCGCTCAAGATTATTCTTAGGCTCTTCTGGATTTTTCGGAGATTTTCCCTATTTTTTTATTATTTTTTCGAACCATTTATTCAATTTTGCAAAGAAATGATTTGTTTTCCGGGAGCACTAATTAATTGTTCTAACCAATAATTATTTTTCCAGGGACTCAAAAATATTTCTACGAATTTATAATTATTTTCTAGAATTTTTAATTATTTTTCCCAAATTTTTAATCAATTTTTTGCAATTTTTAAATAGATAATTCGAATAAATAAAATAAAAAAATAGATTTTATCACCTATTAATGACGTGGCACGATCTGGATCGTCCATCAGCCCTGGGCGTGAAAATCGGGATGATCGAATGGGGGATCAGCACTCGTTGACGTGGATCAATCTGAGACGTTGATCAGATTGTCGCGGGATCCGACGGCTCGAGTGGCACGAAGGCATACTTTCTCCCTTTTGGAGGTCGGTGGCAAGAACGCTCAGCAACGGTTACCAACCACCATCAAACACCTCGGTTGGCCGACACGTGTCAGGGTAGAGACCGAAGTCGAGGGGGATCGGCATACGTTGCCGAGGTCAAGTGGTGCTTCGAGATGGCGACACGTGTCGAAGGGGTTCGACAAAGGTTGTCGAGGTCCAAGGCAGATGTTTTCCTCATGTTTGGAATTCGGTGGCAAGAACTCTCGGCGATGTTTGTCGAAGTCCAAAAGAGATATTTTTCTAATGTTTGGACGTCGGTGGCAAGAACGCTCGGCGAGGTTTGCCGAAGTCCAAGAGAGATGTTTTTCTCACGTTTAGACGTCGGTGGCAAGAACGCTCGGCGAGGATTGTCGAAGTCCAGGAGTCATGTTTGGACGTTGGTGGCAAGAACTCTCGGCGAGGTTTGCTGAAGTCCAAGAGAGATGTTTTTCTCACATTTGGACGTCGGTGGCAAGAACACTCAGCGAGGGTTGCCGAAGTCCAAGAGAGATGTTTTTCTCACATTTGGACGTCGGTGGCAAGAATGCTCGGCGAGTGTTGCCGAAGTCCAAGAGAGATTTTTTTTCTCACGTTTGGACGTCAGTGGCAAGAACGCTCGGCGAGGTTTGCCGAAGTCCAAGAAAGATGTTTTTCTCACGTTTGGACGTCGGTGGCAAGAACGCTCGGCGAGCTTTGCCGAAGTCCATGAGAGATGTTTTTCTTACATTTGGATGTCGGTGGCAAGAATGCTCGACGAGGTTTGCCGAGGTCCAAGGGAGATGTTTTTCTCACGTTTGGACGTCGGTGGAAAGAACGCTCGGCGAGGGTTACCGAAGTCCAAGAGACATGTTTTTCTCACATTTGGACGTCGGTGGCAAGAATGCTCGGCAAGTGTTGCTGACGTCCAAGAGAGATTTTTTCCTCACGTTTGGACGTCGGTGGCAAGAACGCTCGGCGAGGTCTGCCGAAGTCCAGAAGATATTTTTTCCTCACATTTGGACGTCGGTGGCAAGAATGCTCGGCGAGGTCTGCCGAAGTCCAGGAGAGATTTTTTTTTCTCACGTTTGGACGTCGGTGGGCAAGAATGCTCGGCGAGGTTTTCCGAAGTCCACGAGAGATCTTTTTCTCACGTTTGGACGTCGGTGGTAAGAAAGCTCGGCGAGGTTTGCCGAAGTCCAGGAGAGATGTTTTTCTCACCTTTGGACGTCGGTGGCAAGAATGCTCGGCGAGGAATGCCGAAGTCCAGGAGTGATGTTTTTCTCACGTTTGGACGTCGGTGGCAAGAACGCTCGGTGAGTGTTGCAGACGTCCAAGAGAGATTTTTTTCTCACGTTTGGACGTCGGTGGCAAGAACGCTCGGTGAGGTCTGCCGAAGTCCATGAGAGATTTTTTTCTCACATTTGGACGTCGGTGGCAAGAACGCTTGGCGAGGTCTGCCGAAGTCCAGGAGATATGTTTTTCTTACGTTTGGACGTTGGTGGCAAGAACGCTCGGCGAGGTCTACCGAAGTCCAGGAGAGATGTTTTTCTCACGTTTGGACATCAGTGGTAAGAACGCTCGGCGAGGTCTGCTGAAGTCCAGGAGAGATTTTTTTCTCACGTTTGGACGTCGGTGGCAAGAACGCTCGGCGAGGCCTGCCAAAGTCCAGGAGAGATTTTTTTCTCACGTTTGGACGTCGGTGGCAAGAACGCTCGGCCAGGTTTGCTGAAGTCCACGAGAGATTTTTTTCTCACGTTTGGACGTCGGTGGCAAGAACGCTCGACGAGGTCTGCCGAAGTCCAGGAGAGATGTTTTTCTCACGTTTGGACATCGGTGGCAAGAATGCTCAGCGAGATCTGCCGAAGTCCAGGAGAGATGTTTTTCTCACGTTTGGACGTCGGTGACAAGAATGCTGGGCGAGGTCTGCCGAAGTCTAGGAGATATGTTTTTCTCACGTTTGGATGCCAGTGGCAAGAATGCTCGGCGAGGTTTGCCGAAGTCCAAGAGAGATGGGTGTGGCATGTCGACAATTCACCGATGCCTAGTTAAAGACACGTGGCACTCTGACCGTTTGACTGTTGACCAGTCAAGAGCCTGTTGAGTTCCTTGTCGTCTTGTGGTAAATGGGCCTGCCTCTTGAGTTCTTGAAGCCCATTAGTCTCGATTTGCGTGCAACCTCTATAAAACTTCACCCCTCACCTTTCACTTGTTCATTTCTCAAGTTTTTACTCAGGCGACAAGTTTTCACCAACGGGAGCTTCAGGCGAGATTTTACCAACTCCAGTGATCTTTCCGACTGTCGTTGTCACTTCAAGGTAACTTAATACTTAGCTTATTTTTTTAGCAAATGTCTAGTTTTCCCTGAGGACAGATCCTCCTCTCCCTCCCCCCCCCGGGTCACCGATGCACCGACTCCGAGCCAAGTTCCTCCTGTCGACAAGGGCAAAGACGTTGAAGGACCTACTTTGGTAATTGTGGAGACTGTGGTCGAGAACCCACACATGATGGGGGAGTTCGGGAGATTGCCTGGTGTTCTGATCGGACTTCAGAGGTTTCGAGAACTGCTGGAGGACCACGACGAACGAATATTGTACGGAAGGGGGCGGAGTTTTGAAGAGAACGCTGCAAGGGAGACTTCGAAAGTTGATGATACTATCTCCATCCTCAACGAGGCCGACTTAATAGTGGTTCGGGAATGTTTTCTGGTCCCTGAGGAGTTCGAGCTGATGCTGCCTGGACCTGGAGTGAGGGCCAATTCACCGATGCCGGTGGATATGTGTTTCCGGCCAGTCGAAGCCTTCATAGCCGGGGCGCGGCTACCACTCCACCCATTTGCTATCAAAGTTCTGCAGTGGTTCCGGATCAGCCCGATTCAGCTCATGCCGAATGGGTGGAGGGTGATCAACGAGTTCATCCTCCACTATCAGGCGGCGGAGATTGAGCTAGACTGAGGGTGCTTCGGACGCTATACCGACTTCACCAGCAGTACAGGTCGGAGTTCAGGTTCTACTTGGATCTGAGGCATGGGGCTCGACTCATTAGCTGTCCCAACTTGATAAAGCATTGGCGAGACAAGTATTTCATCATCCGGAGTCGAGAGCCAAGGTGCATCCCGGCAGACTGGGTCGAAGAAGTGTCGAAGAGGGTGAAGGAGCTTCCGGTGCTTTACCCCAACGAAGAAGACATGGTTCGGGCTCTCCTCGATCGACCGAAGCTCGACTGGAGGGACCTGACCGAGGAGGTGCTCTTGAGGGGGGGCTCAGCCGCATAAACCCTAGTATGCGGTTTACCCCTTTTGTTGTTTTTTTTGTTTGGTTTTTACTTGCATTTAATCACCTCTTCTTCTTGTGCAGAAACCATGGACTACGATGCCGTGATGGCTCAGCACACAGCTCTTGACAGCAAGGCTCCGAGGAAGAGGAAGAGGTTTGCCACAAAGGTGACCTCCTCAAGGCCAAAAATGGTCACCACAGCTGTTGAAGAAGCAACGGCATCGGCCACTGTGGTCCCAAGGGTGACGACCACGGCAGCCACTTCGACCTCAGTTAAGGCAGGTGAGTTCCCAATGGCAGCCGCTTTGGGAATGGAGACGGCTTCGCTGACGGCCGAGGCCGAAGTGTTCCTGACCGAGGAACACAACTGATTTTTGTCCCAGAGTGGCAGGTCCAGAAGCTCGATGGGTTCCTTGGCGACTCGATGTCGAGCATGCAGGCTGTCCAGCACCTTGCGATGCCGAAGGACCGCACCGCCGTGGACGCCAGTGGAGTTGAGGACGATGCGCTCGAGAGCGCCCGAGCAACAGTGTCGGTAATTACCGTAGTTTTGCCAGTTGTATACTTGTACTTTCTTGGTTTTCATGCTGCCTTATTTTCCTTTCGCAGATAACCTACCACTTCGGTCATCTGATGGAGAAGATAACCGAACTTGAGAAGGAGCTGAAGCAGGAGGTGGACAGGGCTCGAGCGTAAAAAGCTTGGATCGCCAACGAGCTTGAAAAACTGAGGGTTGAGGTAGACGGGAAGACGACGAGGAAGGAGTACCTCGATGGCCTCGTGGCGAAGCTGGAGGTCGATGTCGCTGCTCTGCTCCGACAGAAGGAGTCGGCGGCGAAGGAAAAGAAGGAGGCCGTTGAGGCTGCCAAGATCGCCGCTGCAAAAGAGGCCGAGGCTGCAACCATGGAGAAGGCTCAAGGGTTCCTCGTGGCCAATATGGCTAAGGCCTACGCCCGCACCATCGAGCAGGTGAAGGAGAGTTACCCAGAAGTCGACTACTCCGAATAGCGCCTCTTCCCCGACCATGTCCCGGGGTTCGACGAAGAGTCAGATGAAGGAGAGGAAGGGGACGACAATGCAGAAGTCGAGGTCGAGGGTGCCGACAACGAGCCCGGCTCAGAGGCTACGCCCCTAGCGATCGTCGCTGCTCCTGAGTGGTCAGATCTTGCAGCCACCGGCGGCCACGGCAATGAGGTTGGGCCTTGACTAGTAACTTCAAATTTTCGATAAGCAATGTATCGCCTAATCGCGGACTGGCCACCACTTGTATCTTTCTGAATTCCGATGGAATGAAAAACTTTTTTGAAATTTTTGGCTAAGTGTTCATTATGGTTTGTTTGGTTTGCTCTCGAGTTTTGTAGCAGTTTTGTTTGAACTTAGTACTTTGACTTGGCTCTTTCATATCGTTGCAGCATCTCAGTTGGTCGAAGTATTCGACCTTGCCAAAGTGTCATGCCTCCGAAAAGCGCTCGTGATCACGAGGTTGAGCCATGCCCGGACTCGAGAAAGGTTGTTCAAAACCGAGTCAGAGTTAGACTATCTCAAGTTGATGTTGGCCTGTCGAACATCTGAGCTGAAACGGATGAAGGAGAAGGCTCGCGAAGTGCCCGCCGAAAGGGAAGAGATATGCCCCTCGATGGTGGTTAGTCAGGGGTTGCATTTAAGATTGCTTCGTCAGTCTCTGGTCGAGGTCGGGATTGAGAGAGATGGGCTGAAGAATGTGGTACTCGAAAAGGGCATAGACGCTGCAAAACTTTGGAGGACACTCACCGAAGCCTCTCGTGCGGGTGGCTCGAGCCGAATGCCACGACTGAAAGTTAACATGACGGATGAGTCGCTGAAGGCACGGGTCGTAGAGCTAGAGGTCGAGATCCATCGGCTGCGACGGCTTTCCGAAGGGAGCAATGTGAGGAGCACCTATTGCCCCCCAGGTGAGAATGTCATAGGGAGGTCGTTTCATGAGTTGGTGGTACGCTCGCCCCCCGTCATGGGACGTCTCGGTGATGCACAGAGCGGGGTAGCTGGTTCTTCGAGTGGAGCATCTGTTGGGGCGACACTCAGACTTTCCAGTACCGACGATGCAACTCGGCTCGTTGATCTGGAGACCTCGGCAGGAGTAAGGTCCGAGCAGCACGGTGTTCGTCGACCTCGTCTGTCACTTAAGAGAAGTAACCTGCTCCCTAGGAGGGGTTAGGGCAGCATCTTGTAACTTTGTAAACTTTTGCTTTCAATGAATTGCACCTTGATGTATAGATGAGTCGTTAGTCTGTAAGTAGACTTGTACCTCAAATTCTAATGAAATAGCAAACTCATTCTCCGAACTTGTGTGCTTTGTTAGTCATAGGGCAAAGATGTTCAGCCCGGATAGCTGAAGTCCAAAAGATTGGATTTTCTCGTATTTGGACGTCGGTGGCAAGAACGCTTGGCGAGGTTTGCCGAAGTTCAAGAGAGATATGTTTCTCACGTTTGGACGTCGGTGGCAAGAATGCTCGGCGAGGTCTGCTGAAGTCCAGGAGAGATGTTCTTCTCACGTCTGGACGTCGGTGACAAGAATGCTCGGCGAGGTCTGCCGAAGTCCAGAAGAGATGTTTTTCTCATATTTGGACATCGGTGGCAAGAACGCTCGGCGAGGTTTGCCGAAGTCCAAAAGAGATGTTTTTCTCACTTTTGGACGTCGATGGCAAGAACGCTCGGCGAGGTCTGCTAACGCCTGGCGGGCCGTCGTCTAGGAGGTTTCAACAGCTGTGGGAACAATTCCAAATGGTGATCCGCTTCGTACTCACTTAGAAGCTAGTTGAAGTGGAGTCGAACCAAGTGTTGGACTCTAAGTGTATCATTTAGGGATTATCAATAGCTGTAGGAGCAATTCTGAATGGCGATCCGCTTCGTACTCGCTTAGAAGTAAGTAGTTGAAGCAAAGTCGAACCAAGCGTTGGACTCCGAGCGTGTCGTTTAGGGATTATCAACAGCTGTAGGAGCAATTCCGAATGGCGATCCGCTGCGTACTCGCTTAGAAGCAAGTAGTTGAAGCAGAGTCGAACCAAGTCTTGGACTCCAAGCATGTCGTTTGAGGAGTTTCAGCAGCTGTGGGAACAATTCCGAATGGTGATCCACTTCGTACTCGCTTAGAAGCAAGTAGTTGAAGCAGAGTCGAACCAAGTGTTGGACTCCGAGCATGCCGTCTTGATGCAAAATTTTTTGTAAGTACAATTAGACTTGCTCAAAATAGAGAACTTTTAGGGATAAATTGCTTTTATTGAAAACAATTAGGCGGCCGCTTCTATCTTTTCTTACCTAGAGTCATTAAGTGATTATATTATATATATATATATATATGTGTGTGTGTGTGTGTGTGTGTGTGTGTGTGTGTGTGTGAATATGTCTGAATTATAGATTTTCTATGGGTCTACCTCTTGGTACTTCATCAAGTGCTCTGCGTTCCATGTCCTCGGTATCTTCCTACCCCCCGGGTCTTCGAGCTGATACGTGCCTGGGCAGATAACTCTGGAGACCCTATACGAACCTTCCCAATTAAGTGCTAGCTTGCCCTTCTTGCTCGGGATGGAGATCGACAGCTTCCAGAGTACTAGGTCTCCCTCTTTGATATTAGTGGGGCGGACCCTATTGTTGTAAGACTAAGGGATCTTATGGCGATAGGCCTCTTGTCAAATGGTGGCTCTCTCGCGGCCTCATCTATGAGGTCTAAACAGTTGCGAAGCTGGTTCGCATTCTGTGCTTCACTGTAGGCTATCAGTCGAGGTGAAGGCAGGCCCACTTCTAAGGGGATAAGGACTTCGGAACCATATGTGAGGTTGAAGGGGGACTCCGTTGTCGGAATTCTCTTGGTGGTGCGATAGTTCCAAAGCACGTTGGGGAGTTATTCGACCCACAACCCCTTGGTAGATTTATCAAGCCTCTTCTCCAGGCCGAAGAGGATTTGTCGATTTGCTTTCTCCGTTGGCCGTTGGACTGAGGGTGGGCTATCGAGGAGAACCACTAATGAATGCCGAGGTCGGTGCAGAAGTCGCAAAAGGTTGCTCCTGCAAATTGAGTCCTGTTGTCAGTTACGAGGATGCGGGGTACCCCGAACTGACAAATGATGTTCTTCCAAAAGTACTTCTGGACTTTGTGCTTGGTAATCGTCGAAAGAGGTTGAGCCTCAATCCACTTGGAGAAGTAGTCTATCGCCACGACTAAGAACTTCAGCTGGTCCGGCACTGGAGGGAAGGGTCCGAGCAAATCCATTCCCTACATTGCAAAAGGGATTGGACTCGCCAAGGAGGTGAGCTGTGCTTAAGGCAGGCAGCGGATCGGGGCGAATTTCTGGCAGGAGTCACACTGGCAGACGTACTCCTCAGAATTACTCAGTAGTGTGGGCCAGAAGTAGCCGTAATTTAAGAGTTTACGGGTGAGGGATCTCGCTTCCAAGTGCGCACAACACATATCTTCATGAGCCTCCCTTATGGCATAAAGTGCTTCCTCCGGGGAGAGGCACCTCAGATAGGGTCGGCCGTCAATCTGAGTGTAAGAGCGTTTGTACATGACTCCATCAAGAAGTGTGTATCACTCAGCTCGGGTCCTGATCCTCCTTGCCTCTCTTGGGTCTTCGGGAAGAATTTCGTCTCGAAGATACTCGAGGAAGGGCTTCATCCAGTTCTCCCTAAGTGTTAGGGGCAAGGCTTCCATCGGCTCCGGGCTATCTTCGTCGATACTTGGTCTGAGGAGGACCTCTATCAAGACGGTCCGTTCCAAACTCTAGAGGGACGAGGAGGCGAGCTTGGAGAGATCGTCCGCCTGTGTGTTTTCCTCACGAGGAACTTGCTGGATTTGAACGTCTTCGAACAAGGCTAGTAGCTTCCGAACCTTCGCCAGGTACTTGGCCATGCGCTCGTCCCTTGCCTCGTATTCCCCCGACACTTGGTTGATGACCAACTGTGAATCACTGAAGACTCTGACGCACTTGGATCCTGCCTTGCGAGCCATATAGAGCCCTGCTATGAGGGCCTCATACTCTACTTCGTTGTTTGATGCCGGGAAGTTTAAGCAAAGAGAGTATTAGAGGACGAACGCATCTTGGCCGGTCAAGATGACGCCAGCCCAACTTTCGTCGGCGCCAGAAGATCCATCCATGTAAACGGTCCAGACCAGGGGATCGGCAGATGACTCGCAAGGGTTGGGGATGGTGCTCTCCACAATGAATTCTGCCAGAGCTTGGACCTTGATAGCTGTTCTGGGTTGGTAGTTGATGTCATGTTGGCTTAAATCGATGGACCACTTCATAAGGTGCCCGGAGGTCTCGGGCTTGTGGAGAACTTGTTTGAGCAACTGGTCGGTAAGAACGACCACCGAATGAGACTGGAAGTAGGGGCGGAGCTTTCGAGCCGCCATAACCAAGGCAAGAGCCATCTTCTCCAGCTTCGAGTAACGGAGTTTAGCATCCCGAAGGATGTTCTTCACGTTGTAGATGGGCCTCTGCATTCTATCCTCCTCTCTTACAAGGACTACGCTAAGGGTCTGCTCCGATACGGCGAGGTATAGATAGAGGACCTCCCCGGGCGCTGGCTTGCTCAAGAGTGGGGGGTTAGCTAAGTATGCCTTGAGCTGGTCGAAGGACTCTTGCTTCTGTTGCCCCCATTCAAAGCCTTTAGCCCCCCTGAGGGACTTGAAGAAGGGGAGGCACTTCTCCCCAGACTTGAAGAGGAATTGCCCAATTTCCGCGAGGCACCCAGTGAGCCTCTGTACATCTTTAACACTGAAGGGGGGAGCCATTTTGAGAATGGCCTGGATCTTCTCGGGGTTGGTCACTATGCCTCTCTGACTGACCATGAACCACAAGAACTTGCCGGATCAGACTCCAAATGCACACTTGTTCGGATTCAGCCTCATATTGTGCCTCCTGAGCACCCCGAAAGCTTCTTGGAGGTCGAGAACATACTCTTGCCCTCGGGTGCTCTTGACCAACATGTCGTCTACATAGACTTCCATATTTCGGCCAATCTGGTCTCAGAAGACCCTGTTCACGAGGTGCTGATAAGTAGTTCCCCCGTTCTTCAAGCCGAACGGCATAACCCAGTAGCAATATAGGCCCTGATCCGTCACGAACGTGGTCTTCGAGATGTCAGAAGGGAACATCTGAATCTGGTTGTACCCCAAGAAAGCATCCATGAAACTAAGGAGCTCATCCCCGGAGGTCGCATCGATCAGGGCATCGATACTGGGAAGGGGAAAAGGGTCCTTCGGGCATGCCTTATTGAGGTCGGTGAAATCGATGCATATCCTTTAGCTCCTGTTGGCTTTCTTGACCATCACCACATTGGATAGTCACTCGGGGTAGTTCACTTCCTGGATAAATCGGGCGTTGGGGAGCTTTTCGACCTCTTCTTTGATCGCCTGTTGATGCTCAGGAGCGAACTTGCATCACTTCTGCTGAGCGGGCTTGACTCCCAGGGCAATGCTTAGGTGGTGCATTAGGAGCTCCTCTGAGATCCCAGGCATGTCAGCCGCGATCCAGGCAAAGAGAATGCGGTTCTCCCTTATACACTGGGAGATGTCTTCCTTGATGGAGGGGGAAGGGCCTTGCTGACCCGGAACGTCTTGGTGGCATCTTCCTCCGAGAAGGCCACTTCTTCTAGTTCGTCCACTGGCTCGGAGATGGTCTGTATACTCTCCGGCGGGAGCTCGAGGGCTTCTAGGGAGAGGATCGGGCCTCCCATTGAGGTCATATAGCACTTGCGAGCCGCCTCCTGACTCCCTCTCACTTCTCCCACCCCTACGGGAGTGGGGAACTTCATCTTCATGTGATAGGCCGAAGGGATGGTTTGGAGTGTGGTGAGGCCTGGTCAACCCAGGATCACATTGTAGGCGGCTTTCACGTCTACCACCATGAAGTCCATCGGCTCCGTGCGGGTGACCGGCATTTTGCCAGCGGTGACGTCGAGAGTTATAACTTCCTCGATCGTCTCCGGCACCCCAATGAATCCATGAAGGGTGTAGCTAGCTGGCTTGAGCCGGTCCCTTGATAGCTGGAGGCCCTTGAACGCCTCCAAGAAGAGGATGTTGACCGAGATGCCATTGTCCACCAAGACCTGACGAACGTCGAAGTTGGCCATTCGGAGGTTGATGACGAGGGCATCGTAGTGGGGCGTGCAGACGCCCTCCAAGTCCTTATTGGAGAATGTCACAGGGACTCCCAGGCCCTTGGGGGGAGGATGGCTCTGCACGGAGTTGACTTCCGGGTTTTCGGGAGGAGTTAGAATCTCCCCCCATTGGACCTCCGTGTATAAGGTGCAAGGTGGCCTCTGCTTCGACCTCCGGAGCCTCTACGTGCTGCTCCATTTGCCTGTTAGCCCCCCTGGGTGGTAGGGGCAGATCGACTCTGTCCTGCCTTACGAATCGAGCGAGCTGCCCCCTATAGATAAGGGCTTCGATCTTGTCCTTCAGGACGCAACAGTCGTCTGTGTCGTGCCCATGGTCCCGGTGGAAGCGACACCACTTATCCCGATTTCTCTTCTTCCCGAGGGTGTTTATCTTCGGAGGCGGTGGCTGGATACCTTCATTCCCAATCTCCATCAGAATGGCGGAGACACTCGCATTGAGTGGAATGAACTTTTCGAAGCAGGGGAGAGGGTGCTGCTGACCTCCGTTATCCTTTTGGAGCTTCTTAGCTCCTTCTTCCTCTGCAGTCTTCTGTTTGTTCCCCCTCCAGAGTGGGGCGATTGAGAGCCTATTCAGCTCGGATGTACTTCTCGCTCCTTAGGAGGAGCTCGGAGAAGTCCTGAGGAGGCTTCCTGGCCAGGGAAGCCTTGAGGTAGGGGTTGAAGACATTGGATGGGAAGGCAGTCGAAGCTACTGACTGATCCAGGGAGGCTATGGTCCTGGCTTCTGTGGTGAACCGCTTGACATAATCTCTCAGCCGTTCACCCTTCTTTTGGCTGAGGAAGAGCAGTGAGGTGCTCATCTTTTTAGAGCAGCGACTACTCATGAAATGCATGAGGAAGAGGCCTTCGAACTGGTCGAAGGAGAAAATAGATGCCGGTGCAAGTCGGGAATACCACTCCCGAGCCGGCCCCTTGAGTGTTACCGGGAAGGTCTTATAGAGGAGGGCATCGGAAACATGATGGATCATCATGAGAGTTTTGAAACTCTCAATGTGATCTACGAGGTCCGACTCCCTGGTATAAGTCTCGAAGTGTGGAGGCTTAAAGTTATCCGGAACAGGGGCCTCCATGATATTTCGGAAGAATGGGGGCCTGCTCGGGAGGAGGTTCCTTGCCCGCTGCTCTTCGTCCTCCCTTCAGTCCTGCCTCGCTGAACCCCGAGACTCGTCTTCGTGTCGAAGAGGGCTGGGGCTACGGCGGTAGCTTTGAGTTGGCTGAGGACTGGGAGAGGGACGGCGATGGCTCGGAGCCGGCCTAGGACATAGGGAACGGCGGTGATGGCTCGAAGCCGGCCGAGGACTGCGGGAGCGGCGATGATGGCGACGAGTTGGCTGAGGGCTGGGAGCCCGATGGCCATTGTTGGGAGCGGCGTTGAGGGCCCGAAGGACTGCCTCTTGGAATTTTTGAAACTTCGCCCTCGTGATGGGGGCCTCCTGCTCGCGATGAGCTCGAGCTGCAGGGCGGCCACTCAGGGAGCGACTTCATCTTGGGCGATGCTGGGGTGACTCTCTCCGCCTCCGAGGAGAGTTGGACCCTCTGCGGTCTGTTCGGTGGGGTGACCGGTCCCTCTGGTGCTCTCGACGAGGGTTCGCATCGCGGGTCTACCTCTCCTCCAAATGGATCCGAAGGTCGGGCTCGGGCTCGTTCTGCCTGTTGTTGAGCACATCCCGCAGATCCTTTGGTGTTGGAGAGCTATGGGAAGCCATGGAATCTGTGGTGTTGGAGGGCTATGGGAAGCCATGGAATCTGTGGTGTTGGAGGGCTATGGGAAGCCATGGAATTTGTGGAGGCATTGTGGATGGAGACCCGAACATGGTGCAGAGATTGCTTCTGGCGGCTTCGCCGAGAAGGCTCCCCAACAGTCACTTGGGGCCCTAGGGGCTGCTGAATAGACTGAGGGTTTAGCTGTTCGAGCTATAGGAACGGTTGGACAGGCGGAGGGAGACTCTCCGGAGGAGGAATAATGGAGGTGGTTTCTACGGTTGGAGGTCGCGGACTTCCTCTTGGGAGTCATTGCTAGGAGTAGCTTTGGTTGAAGGAGGGTTGGATTGCTATTCGAGAGATTCCCACAGATGGCGCCAATCTGTTGTCGTTGAATCTGGTGTAGGGGAAATAGATAGAATTTGTGGATTCGTATGAACTCGGATAGGCCAAGTCTGACCTCTTCTCTTGTTGACAAGTTGACTCCTTGGTGCTCCCACTACAACACAGAACCTATTCGCCGGCGTTATTTTAGACCTTCACCGGCGGTTTTTTACGCCGGTGAAACATTCACTGGCGTTTATAAAAATGCCGGTGCAAATGCCGCCGAATCGAGCGTCGCGGAAAGATAGGCGCATTCACCGGCGTTTTAACTGGACGCCGGTATATCTTTAAAATACACCGGCGGCCAGACAAATGCCGGTATATGGCGATTTCTGGCTGCCGTTCTTTCCCTCCAATATACATTCACCGGCGGTCACATACCGCCGGTATATATCTTTTCACCGGCGATTGTACAAACGCCGGAGAATGTGTAATATTTACCGACGGTCATAGAGCGCCGGTGTATGCTTGTTTCTAAGCGCCCTTCTTTCCCTACTTACAAACACCGGCGTGTCATAAAATGCCGCCATATAGATATTCACCGGCGTTTTATAAAACGCCGGTGTATCTTAGGAGTGCTGCAACTTACGGGTACACCCGCCTGTGTGGAAACGCCTCTCTAACGAAATTTTCAACTAAACAATTAGATACACCGGCGTTCTATGAAACGCCGGTGTATGCTCGTTGGTTTTTCCTGCTCCAATTTTTCATTCGATTTCAATTCACAATTTCATTTAAAAAAACCTGTAAACTAATTCACAACTGAATCAACCAATTTCAGGCATATTAACGCGCAAATCACAACCAAACACAAGAATTAATTAAGATAATAAAGTTTCACACATAGTCCAAAAGTCGTCCAAATTCACCGCTTAATTAACATCATAATTAACAAATACAGTAATTAACATCCCAAATATCTCAACAACTACTTAAAACAACAATACAGAACATAACAACAACAAGAACAACATAAAAACAACAACTAGAGGCTGCCGACCACAGATCCATACCCCTCGAGTAGCTTCAGTGCTGACCATCAAAATTTCCTTGATCTGGGTGACCGCTCTATGAAAAAAAAACAATAATTTAGTTCAACAGTAAACCAAATATAAGAAAAATAAGTAAAATAAGAAGGGGCTCATATCAAGTGTAGTTTTAAGGAACTATCATCGTGGAAGGAAACCAAATATAGAAGCCAGAAATGGAAACAGAGAATGGTAGAGAATGAGGATACACCAGGCTAACATAGCGGCATTTTCCTCATCTCTCTCTCATCCCTGCTTTCTCTTCAGCAAACGCACATAAAGAGACATCAGCAACAACAGCAAGAGCGACAAGAACAACAATAATAATAAATTATTATAAACGAGATGTCTCTATATGGGTTTCCAGATCTCCACTCGAGCCCTCTCTTTCTAATCACAGCCCAATTAAGAACATAGACGACAGCCACTAAACAATCCAATCACAGCCCAATCAAAATTTGCCATCCTGGATCTTAAATCTTCAGATGCATGAATTCAGCTTCTTTAACAGTAAAAGAAAATGAAAATGACAATCAAAATCATGCTAAGAAGGCAATCAGATGCATGAATTCAGCTTCTTTCACAGTAAAAGAAAATGAAAATTTCCAGTATATAAGCATATATGTTTCTCTATTAATTCATCATCCTAACTAAATCATGATGTTTGTGGCTACAAAAGAAACCTGCACAAGGTTTGTTCTCACCCAATTCTTGTACAGATTTGGAGGATTTTGGTATACAGCCAGCATCCTCTAGTTGACAGTTAACCCATTTTGGTAAAAAAAACATGCTAAGAAGGCAATCAGATGCATGAACTCAGATTCTTTAATAGTAAAAGAAAATGAAAATTTCCAGTATCTAAGCATATATGTTTCTCCATTAATTCTTCATCCCAACTAAATCATGATGTTTGTGGCTCCAAAAGAAACCTGCACAAGGTTTGTTCAGCCCAATTCTTGTACAGATTTGGAGGATTTTGGTATACAGCCAGCATCCTTAGTTGACAGTTAACCCATTTTGGTAAAAAAAACATGCTAAGAAGGCAATCAGATGCATGAACTCAGATT
The DNA here is from genome assembly GCA_017893485.1 of Hemerocallis citrina. NCBI lineage: Eukaryota > Viridiplantae > Streptophyta > Magnoliopsida > Asparagales > Asphodelaceae > Hemerocallis > Hemerocallis citrina. Next base: position 111,063,467 of record CM030364.1, on the reverse strand, counting down.
CTTTAACAGTAAAAGAAAATGAAAATTTCCAGTATCTAAGCATATATGTTTCTCTATTAATTCTTCATCCCAACTAAACCATTGATGTTTGTGGCTCCAAAAGAAACCTGCACAAGGTTTGTTCAGCCCAATTCTTGTACAGATTTGGAAGATTTTGGTATACATACAGCATCCATCTTTGACAGTCAACACATTTTGGTAAAAAAATCATGCTAAGATGACAATCAGATGCATGAATTCAGTTTCTTTAACAGTAAAAGAAAATGAAAATTTCCAGTATCTAAGCATATATGTTTCTCTATTAATTCTTCATCCCAACTAAATCATGATGTTTGTGGCTCCAAAAGAAACCTGCACAAGGTTTGTTCCACCCAATTCTTGTACAGATTTGGAGGATTTTGGTATACATACAGCATACTCTAGTTGACAGTTAACACATTTTGGTAAAAAAATCATGGTAAGAAGGAAATCAGATGCATGAATTCAGCTTCTTTCACTGTAAAAGAAAAAGAAAATTTCCAGTATATAAGGATATATGTTTCTCTATTAATTCTTCATCCCAACTAAATCATGATGTTTGTGGCTACAAAAGAAACCTACACAAGGTTTGTTCTCACCCAATTCTTGTACAAATTTGGAGGATTTTGGTATACATTCAGCATCCTTAGTTGACAGTCAACCCATTTTGGTAAAAAAATCAAGCTAAGATGACAATCAGATGCATGAATTCAGCATCTTTGACAGTAAAAGAAAATGAAAATTTTCAGTATATAAGCATATATGTTTCTCCATTAATTCTTCATCCCAACTAAATCATGATGTTTGTGGCTCCAAAATAAACCTGCACAAGGTTTGTTCAGCCCAATTCTTGTACAGATTTGGAGGATTTTGGTATACAGCCAGCATCCTCTAGTTGACAGTGAAACCATTTTGGTAAAAAAATCATGCTAAGATGACAATCAGATGCATGAATTCAGTTTCTTTGACAGTAAAAGAAAATGAAATTTTCCAGTATCTAAGCATATATGTCTCTCCATTAATTCTTCATCCCAACTAAACCATTGATGTTGTGCCTCCAAAAGAAGATTTTAGATCCAGGATGACAAATTTTGATTGGGCTTTGAATGGAGATTCTAGTCATAGATCGATTCTTCGGAGTTCGACTTTCTAAAGGAAATGTCATTTGGAAGTATGCGAATACATGTTTGTTGGATAACCAAAACTCCCCTTTTTTTTGAAGAAAAATAAGAATATGGCTCATATCAAGTGTAGTTTTAAGGACCTGTCATCGTGGAAGGAAACCAAATATAGAAGCCAGAAAGAGGAATGGTAGAGAATGAGGATACACCAGGCTAACATAGCGGCATTTTCCTCATCTCTCTCTCATCCCTGCTTTCTCTTCAGCAAACGCACATAAAGAGACATCAGCAACAACAGCAAGAGCGACAAGAACAACAATAATAATAAATTATTATGAACGAGATGTCTCTATATGGGTTTCCAGATCTCCACTCGAGCACTTTCTTTCTAATCACAGCCCAATTAAGAATACTTGTTGATAGTCACTAAAAAATCCAATCACAGCCCAATCAAAATTTGTGATCCTGGATCTACAAACATATATGCTTAGATACTGCAAATTTTCATTTTCTTTTACTGTTGAAGAAGTTGAATTCATGCATCTGATTGTCATCTTGGCATGATTTTTTACCAAAATGGGTTCACTGTCAACTAAGGATGCTGTCTGTATACCAAAATCCTCCAATTCTGTACAAGAATTGGGCTGAACAAACCTTGTGCAGGTCATAGAATGTCATCTAAGCATGCTATATGCCAAAGTGGGGTTGGTCATAGAATGCATGAACGACACGTATTAGTGTTTGAAGAACAATAAGAACAGGGCTCATATCAAGTATAGTTTTACGGAACTGTCATCGTGGAAGGAAACCAATTTAATATAGAAGCCATAAATGGAGCCAGAAAGAGGAATGGTAGAGAATGAGGATACACCAGGCTAACATAGCGGCATTTTCCTCAACTCTTTCTCATCCCTTCTTTCTCTTCAACACACGCACACAGCAAGAGGGGGTTGGTCCAACAATAATAATAGATTATAATAAACGAGATGTCTCTATATGGGTTTCCAGATCTCCACTCGAGCACTTTCTTTCTAATCACAGCCCAATTAAGAAACATAGACGACATCCACAATGCAGACTCAAAAACACTAATACGTGTCTTTCATGCATTCAAAATTATAATATCTTCAAAATTACCAATTTAAAGACTTACCGGTGGAATTATCTGTGGGTTCCTTGCTATTACCACAATAAAGGATGAGAATTTGCTTGCATTATCACCAACCGGTTGCCCGACAGTGGGCGGCGTGCTACCCTCTCCCTCCTCTGTTTGACTGCCATTATTACCCAGGATTAGCAAACCAACATAATTACAAAAAATTTAAAAAGTGAGATTTGTAACAAATTCAACTACAATGATAGTTTGATGCAAATGACACTAAGCATTGTTTAATGTAAATGACACCAAGCAGTAGAAAATAGAAAGATAATTAAACCAATTATTAAATTCACATACAACATGTTCGGAATTACAAGATATAATATTACAACAATATTTAAGACACGAAAATTACAGGACATATAATATTGAGTTATGAAAATCAAGTAAACTACAATACGACATCTTCCAATATATTGCCCTCTTCTCCATCCTTGCGGAGCCAAGTCCCGCAAATTCCGCCGTCGGTTGTGTTTACATCAAACATAGGAAACTCAGAAGCAATGTAACTGTTCATTGGAATACATCTCTTGGTTGCATCTCAAGAGCCACATACGATTTTGGAAGGGTTGGATCTTCAATGTAGAACACTTGTTGCACTTGGGATGGGAACACAAATGGTTCGTGGCTAATGTGTGTACCGATATGAATCAATTTTGAGAAGTTTACAACTGTGAAACCTAACTTATCCTTGTTATTAGCAAAATTCCTATCAAACTCAGCCCAATCCCCACGAAATAAGACAACACGAAAATGACCAAAATAGTTCAACCCAATGATATTCGTGAGCACTCCATAGTAGTCGAGATCTCCATCTACCGGCCTCGTGTCCGACTTGGAAGCATAACTTCTAGTCTTAGAAGTCACTACCATTCCACTATTTTGAGACTTCAAATTACATTCACGATCTTTAGTACGAAATCTAAAGCCATTGAATATGTATCCTCCGTATCTTTTGGCCATCTTATATGGACCCTTGGCAAGTACTTGTATTTCAGATGATACACCTTCAGGACCCAAAGAATGTACCTATTAATTTTGCACAAATCGTATCAGCACCATGGATAATGTAGATATAATGAAGATTAACTTGCATTTTCTTAATTCACCTACATGAGATTCAAACCACTTATGAAATTTTTCATTCATCAACTTGTTTTGTTCACGTGGTGGTAGTTTTCTTGGTCTAGCCCTTCGTTTGATGTCCCTGACAAATTCGCTAAAATACAAGCAATTGAAATAAGGAATAACAAAAGTAAGTTAACTGTATTCGATTTAAATTCAAAAGCAACTTACTTTCGAAATGGTTCTACTGATGCATGGTGGTCTAGCACATATCGATGTGCCTGTTCCCACGTTAAGTTATCTAGCTCAAAAGCATCAACTTTACCAACAGTAGTGCCAGCAGTATCAAAAAGATATTTAGCACCATCAAGATTGGAAATGTCTGGATTTCTTCTTGGTCTAGTCAAAGATGTCTCCACACCCTGCAGATACCTGGAACAAAAATGTGAACACTCCTCTGATAGATATCCCTGAGCTATTGACCCTTCAGGATATGCTCTATTTTTAACATAAAGCCTTGAGCCGGTATAGGTACCTGAACATGTATAATTAATGATTTAGAGCGAAGTAGGGGATTAAAAAATGAGCTTTTGAAAATTTTGTTTTGTAAGATGCATGAATTCTTTTACCTTTCAATGGGGTACATCCACCGATAGTGAACAGGACCGCCGACTCTGGCTTCACCAGCAAGGTGGATTATCAAGTGAATCATTATAGTGAAGAACGATGGCAGAAATATCATCTCCATTTTACTAAGTGTCAATGCCGCCCGCTGCTCCAATTGGTCAATATCTTCAACACGAAGTATTCTTGAGCAAATACCTTTATATATGCTACAAAGATCTTTCAGGACAGTAGTGATTTGCTCACACATTGAAGACCTTAGGGTCACAGGAAGGAGATCCTGCATTAGGACGTGGTAGTCGTGTGACTTTAGACCCTGAAGCCTCTTCTCTTTAAAATTGACACATCTTGCTATGTTAGAAGAATAGCCATCAGGAACTTTAAGTTCTAGTAGAACTTTACAAAACAATTCCAACTCCGATTTTGACATTGAATAGATTGCAGGAGGTAGGAGTACATTCCCGTTCGGTAATTTCTCTGGGTGCAACTCATGTCGGATGCCCATTGACTTCAAATCAAGTTGGCTCTTGAGATTGTCCTTTGTCTTCTGGTCATCTCCCATAACTGTTCCTATACAATTTTCACCAATATTTTTTCCGATATGCATCACATCTAAATTATGTCGCAATAAGTTGAATTCCCAATACGGCAACTTGAAGAAAATACTCTTCTTCTTCCATGCACCTAAACTTGTCATGTTCTGATCCTCATCTCGCCACATAGATCGGTCTCCTCACCTTGCTCCGGCCTTGCCCTTTTCTTGCCCTTTTTGCTGACTTGTGGTTCTTTTCCATATTTGAATTGATGACCATCTACCCGCCTCAAAATATCTGACCCAGAAGAAGCTTCAGGAGCATGTTCCCACTCGTCGGTACCATCAAATGTCGCTGTCTCTGCCCGAAATATATGTGTGTCAGGCAACCATCTCCTATGACCCATATAGCAAAACTTTCTGCTATTGTACAACCACCTTGAACTAGTTTGGTCAGCACAACAAGGACATGCATAACATCCTTTAGTGCTATATCCAGATAAATTTGCATATGCTGGAAAATCATTGATTGTCCAAGACAACGCAACTCGAAGAGAAAATGTTTCTTTAGCCACAGCATCATAGGTTGGAACACCCACCCACAATTTCTGAAGTTCATCTATTAATGGCTGTAGGTACACATCTATATCATTTTCAGGACCTTTCGGTCTAGGAACTATCATGGACAAAATAAATGAGGACTGCTTCATGCATTTCCAAGGCGGCAAATTGTATGGTATTAACACAACAGGCCATATGCTGTATGTACTACTCATTTGCCTAAAAGGGTTGAAACCATAACTAGCTAGTCCAAGTCTCACATTTCGAGGATCTTCCGCAAAATCGGGATATCTTTCATCAAATTTTTTCCAAATTGAGAATCAGCAGGATGTCTAAGAATCCCATCATTAGTGTGACCTTCAGCATGCCATTTCATATCAGAAGAAGTTTTCGTAGACATAAACAATCTTTGTAGCCTAGGAATCAGAGGAAAGTAACGCAGTATTTTGGCAGGCTTCTTTCTCCTACTTCTCTTAGTAGATCCACTGGCTTGATCGTCTTGATTTGGTGTTTCTGTCCATTTCAAAGAACCACATACTTCGCAATTCTCCAGACTTTCCTTACCTCCCGTGAAAAGCATACAGTCATTTGGACATGCTGCTATCTTCTCATACCCTAGATCGAAAGAATTTAGGAATTTTTTGATTTTATAGGCTGAGTTTGGAATACAGATTTCTGGAAATGCTTCATTCAACAGTTCAAGTAGCATACTGAAGGACTTAGCAGACCACCCATTTAAATATTTAATCTTAAATAGTCTGACAATGAATGAGAATTTAGAGAATTTGGTGCAATCGCGGTACAGCGGAGTACTAGCATCTTCAAGCAACTTAGCAAAGGATTCTTGCTGTTTATTATTTTCAGGGGCAGGGGTCAGGCATTTCCTCGTCCACTCCACCACCAATCTGGTTTGTTTCTGTTGACTCATTATGAACTTGGGTTGTTGGATTATTGGTGTGGAAAGAAACATTATGAATCCCCAAGGCGTCTTGCAACAAAGCATGCATCTCATCGGGAACACTTAAGTCTTCGTTCAGTAAGGGCTCATCTACATTTTCTAATACAACCAAACGAACAGGAGCTGGCGTATGATCCTCTCCATGACAAAACCACCGTGTGTACCCTTGAAGAAAACTGTTGACAACCAAATGTGTATGTACTACGTCACATGTCCTCAAATTACAATTTGTACACCGAAGGCATGGACAAAGGATTAGGTTGGGATCACGGGAATGTCGTTTGGCAAAGATAATAAAATCTTTAATACCATCACGGTACTCCTTGGATAATCGTGATTTACTAATCCAACTTCTATCCATTATAACAATAGCACACAATCTGAAATTAAAATTTGACATATTAAATAGTATTGACAGTAAAGGGCAATTTGTATATTTAATTTCACCTTTTTTAAAACCAACCCTAGCTGCAAATAAATAAACGATATAACAATTAACAGTAAAATAAAGAAATCGTGGTTCAAAAAATGTATTAAAAAATAATTAAATCTTAATACAATCTACTCTATTCACATAATCCTAAACTACCTTTGTGGAAATTATCACAACCACCTTAGTGGCATTTTATCGCACACCTTGTGTTCGAGTCTAATATCGATTCGACTATAGTTGCCTGTATTTGGCTTTCCGTTCAAGGAGATGATGATGGTAAAGGGTATTTGCTGAGGAAGAGGAATCGGACGAATAACGAGGGCATCGTGCTGTAAATACGGTAACAAGAAGATCTGATGACTCATGAACTATTCTGTTCATGGCTACTAATAATCAGTTACTCATCCCAAAATAATAATAATAATAATAATAATAATAATAATAATAATAAACCTGCAAAAAAGAAACTAATATGGCTACTAATATGTTGCTCTATTAATTCTTCATCCCAACTAAATCATTGATGTTTGTAGCTCCAAAAGAAACCTGCACAAGGTTTGTTCAGCCCAATTCTTGTATAGATTTGGTGGATTTTGGTATACAGCTAGCATCCATAGATGACAATCAGATGCATGAATTCAGCATCTTTGACAGTAAAGGAAAATAAAAATTTCCAGTATATAAGCATATATGTTTCTCTATTAATTCTTCATCCCAACTAAATCATGATGTTTGTGGCTACAAAAGAAACCTGCACAAGGTTTGTTCTCACCCAATTCTTGTACAGATTTGGAGGATTTTGGTATACATTCAGCATCCTTAGTTGACAGTGAACCCATTTTGGTTAAAAAATCATGCTAAGATGGCAATCAGATGCATGAATTCAGCTACTTTAATAGTAAAAGAAAATGAAAATTTCCAGTATATAAGCATATATGTTTCGCTATTAATTCTTCATCCCAACTAAACCATTGATGTTTGTGCCTCCAAAAGAAACCTGCACAAGGTTTGTTCCGCCCAATTCTTGTACAGATTTGGAGGATTTTGGTATACATACAGCATACTTAGTTGACAGTCAACACATTTTGGTAAAAAAATCATGCTAAGATGACAATCAGATGCATGAATTCAGTTTCTTTGACAGTAAAAGAAAATGAAAATTTCCAGTATCTAAGCATATATGTTTCTCCATTAATTCATCATCCCAACTAAATCATGATGTTTGTGGCTCCAAAAGAAACCTGCACAAGGTTTGTTCAGCCCAATTCTTGTACAGATTTGGAGGATTTTGGTATACAGCCAGCATCCTTAGTTGACAGTTAACCCATTTTGGTAAAAAAAACATGCTAAGAAGGCAATCAGATGCATGAACTCAGATTCTTTAACAGTAAAAGAAAATGAAAATTTCCAGTATCTAAGCATATATGTTTCTCAATTAATTCTTCATCCCAACTAAACCATTGATGTTTGTGGCTCCAAAAGAAACCTGCACAAGGTTTGTTCAGCCCAATTCTTGTACAGATTTGGAAGATTTTGGTATACATACAGCATCCATCTTTGACAGTCAACACATTTTGGTAAAAAAATCATGCTAAGATGACAATCAGATGCATGAATTCAGTTTCTTTAACAGTAAAAGAAAATGAAAATTTCCAGTATCTAAGCATATATGTTTCTCTATTAATTCTTCATCCCAACTAAATCATGATGTTTGTGGCTCCAAAATAAACCTGCACAAGGTTTGTTCCACCCAATTCTTGTACAGATTTGGAGGATTTTGGTATACATACAGCATACTTAGTTGACAGTGAACCCATTTTGGTAAAAAAATCATGCTAAGATGCCAATCAGATGCATGAATTCAGCATCTTTGACAGTGAAAAGGAGAGAAATCAAGAGTAATTACCAAAGAGAGAGAGGGGGCCGACCAGCGGGGCGACGAGCGGTGGCGTAGGAGATAGAGAGAGAGCAGGGCGATGAGCGGTGGTTTTCGATCGCAAATTCACCGCAAAATAGAGAGAGGGAGGAGGAAAATCAAATTGGGCTGTCGAAGATGACGAAGGGTCGGAGGCAAAGCGCGCGAAATAGAGAGAGGGAGGAGGGAAAACGAAGGCGGCGAAAATTAGGTTTGGGAATTAGCGAGCGAAATGTTAGGGTTTGCGGGAATTTATCTCAGTTAATTCACCGGCGTTTGAAGTTACGAACGCCGGTGAATGTATCTATATATTCCCCGGCGTTTGTTATTAAAATGCCGGTGAATAATACCATTCACCGGCATTTACAAATAAAACGTCGGTGAATATCATGATTCCCCGGCATTTTATAGAGGCCGCCGGTGTATAACCATCCAATCTGACGCCCCATTCCTGGTCACTCCCTATCCCGGTGCGAATGGTAAAACGCCGGTAAATCGCACATGTTTTGTAGTGTCCCGTGGACCTGCACAAACATTCGAATCACCGGGATGGATCCTGGCGACGAACCCTCCGATGCTCTTATCAATACTCAGAAAAGAAAAGAGAAAGAGCTTAGGTAGACAAAGAGTGATCACCTTGTAACGGTAGGAGGTAGGAGGTATTTATAGTCGCCGTGGGGATCTGCTTCAGGATAAGAGTGAATCCCTACTTTTCGGTGTGGCTGGATAGAAGTGGTTAAAACCACCTCCAGTAGATAAGGACGAGCCAGGATTTCCTCATATCCCGTTGAACTGGTCTTTGATGGGTTGTGACCCGTTCTCAGTTTGAACAGATCCGTTCACAGGTTAGCGGGTCCAAGAGGAGGGACCTAGTTTCCAATTCGGACCCGTCTGTAGGTGAAATTACCATCTTGCCTCTATAACTTTAAGATTCGTGCCCAATTTGAACGGTTCCGATTTAACCCCATTTTAGCCATATCAATCACCAAGAATATCACTCATATATTTGGGTTATATAACCCGCAACCCATTTGGGAAATATAACACCAAGAATATATGATTATTTCTTTCCATAACCCTCATGTACATATATGGATAAAATACACCCAGTACATAATCAATCTAACATCATATTTATATCATCATCTATCAAAGTGTAAGATACACGCATGCCCAAAACATAAATCACCATTTAGGCCAATAATAAACTATAATTTTTCGTATTCTCTATTAAAACTCCAATTCAACATATAGGCCATACATCAACCACAAAACCCTACCAGAATATGAAGGATAATAGGTATAATCGTACTCACATACATCACACATTACACCCCATTTTCCCTATTCCTCTATGTGTGTGTGTGTGTGTGTGTGTGTGTGTGTGTGTGTGTGTGTGTGTGTCCATCCTTTGACCCATTTAATAATATATCATATGAAAAATAGTCAAAATCATACTCACCTGCCAAAACACAGAAACTCGGTATACAACTTCTTAGCTATGTGTCTAAGGTCGCTACCACCGCCTATTACCAAGTTATATATATCATTTAGTGCTAAATACTTCCAAACCAGTCCAAATTTATAGCTGGAAATACTTTGAGTTCTTACAAGCATTTCATCGAACGTCATGCGTGTATTATACGTATGCACACACTCACAATTCTATTACTAGGTTTTAAGCCTATAAAATCCTCCAAAAATTATTCTAAATTATTTCCTCATAATTTACAGCAATTTCTATTGCCAATCTCTAATAAATTTCAGACATAATCTCTTTTAATTTCTAACCCAAAATCCTAACTCTTTTCAAATTTACTCCTACCATATCAATTAAAGAATTAATCACTTCTAACCCAAAGATAATCTCTTAATCTCCCTACTACCCTATTTTTCTTGCTAAAAATTTAAAACATACAACCTTATACAATTTAATAAAATTATTTCTCACATTCCAAGATGCCAATTGGAGAAACCAACACTGGGATATTGAAGTGCACCATCAAATTGGTTAGAACCCCTTAAAAATTTCTTTAAAAGGCTAAGAATTTAAGAGAAATAGAAAAACCCTAAATGAAGAAAGAAGAATGAGGAGGTCGGTCGACCTTGGGTCTGGATTGAAATGAGGAAGAGGATGGGGAAGGGTGGAGTTGAGAATTAAAAAGGAAAATTAATTATAAACCCTCTAAGGCTTTCCTATTATTTATTTACCCTAATGGTTCTATTTTTCATAATAAAATCTAGTAAAACCCACTCCACCGGATGAATAAAAAAATTAAGGAATATATATGAAATAAATTTGCATATTTATGCATAATAATAACAATAATAATAATATCTAATAGCAATAAAAGAATTACAAACGACTATTTTAAAATTACAAAATAAGGGGAGGTTATAAACAGTGAGTTGAATTGAGAGTATTTGGTTGACCATCTTCTTTTTCAACATGGTCATTTTCTGATGGTGATATTTGTTGCTCATTATTAGTGCCTTCTTGTTAAGATGATGGTTCGATATTATGAGTTGAGTCGTTGAGCATCTTTTCATGAAGTTCATTTTCAGTGGGTACCAACTTTTTCTCTATACGAACTCATGTCTCATCATTATCAACAACATGTAATATCTCTTTTGCAAGAGGATTAGATTCATCATAGATAACATCTATAGATTCTTAAATAACATGTTTTCTCTTATTGAAGACACAATAAGCTTTACTACTTAGATTATATCCTAAGAATACACATTCTTACTCTTATGATCAAACTTCCCCAAGCTATGTAGAATATTTAAAATAAAGACTTTACAGCCGAAAACTCGAAAATAGCTTAGATTTTGGTCGTTTTTCGTAGTATAGTTCAAAAGTTATTTTCTCAAGATGTTTTCTAATTATTACTTGGTTTATAGTGTAACCTGTTGTATTGAAAATTTCAGCATAAAAATAATTTAGGCATATCATTTTCACTAAGCATGGTACGAGCCATTTCTTGAAGAAATCGATTTTTCCTCCCAACAATCTTATTTTGCTGAAGAGTGCGAGGACAAGAAAACTCATGTTTAATTCCCTTTTCATAAAAAAAAAAGATGTGAAGAGCTTATTTTGAAATTCCACTCCATGATCACTACGAACAGTTATGATGATGATGTTTTTCTCCTTTTCAACTCTACGAAATTTTTTTTGAAATATATGGGGAGATTCATCATTGTGATAAAAAAGCAACTCAAGTAAAGCGACTATAGTCATAAGCAATTACAAAAGCATATCGTGCACCTCTAATACTACGTGTACGTGATGATCCAAATAGATCCATGTGTAATAGTTCAAGAGGTCGAGAAGTTGATACAATTTTCTTCGATTTGTGATAGCTCTTGTTTTGCTTACGAAATTGACATGAATCGCATGGTTTATATTTTTCAAATTTGATTTTTGGAATGCCCCGTACAATTCTTTATTTACCAATTTATTGAGGTTGTCCATTGTTGTATGTCCAAGCCGCCGATGTCATAGCCAACTGTCTTATTTTTTGTAACACCCCGTATTTCTTGGAGTATATAATACTAGTATAATATAGTACAAGTATATATATATATATAGGGAAAGCTTCGGTTGTACACTACCTCTAGTGCACACCGCATGTGCACTAGACCTTCGGGCGTTCATATCGACGATCCGAACCGTTCACATTGATCTACACATCTAAATTAGTCTAAATATGTAAAATTAAATCATTTGAAATTCATTTACCCATCCATCATGTGACTATAAAAAACTATAAAAAACAATGATTTTTAGCCATACAATTTTGTAACACTTCAATGGATGGGTAAATGAATTTCAAATGATTTGATTTTACATATTTAGACTAATTAGATGTGTGAATCAATGCGAACGGTTCGGATCATCGATATGAACGCCCAAAGGCCTAGTGCACACGAGGTGTGCACTAGAGGAGTGCACAACCGAAGCTTTCCATATATATATATATATATATATATAATGATGGCATAATGATAAATATGATGAATGGCAAAGTTGTAATATTGGGAAAATGAATTAAATGTGTGAGATGTGGGCTTTGGCTTGGCTTTGTTGACAACACATGGGTGACGCGGCTGGGCCCGGCTGTATTGCTGGCTCACAAGAGAGAGAAAGGATGAGTGTGGGATTGATTTGTCCCACATCGGAGGATTTGCAAGAATAATTAAATAATAAATAATATTGTCTATGAGTAAGAGTCGCCAAATCGGTTAACCATCTTTTGAGATGCAGCATGTGGTGGGCAGTTGTATTAATAAATAAATAAATTGTCTGAGTTGGAGCCGGGGTGTTACAAATGATATCAAAGTCGACTTTCGACACCGATTGTGGGTAAGAGTGGGTGAGATGTATGCTTGAGAGGGGACTAAGGTCAGTACGCTAGAATTAGCTGAATTAGAGTACTCCACTCCACATCGGCGAGATGTCTGCCTGAGAGGGAGCTGAGGTCAGTGCGCTGGCCTAGAATTAGCTGAATCAGGGTACTCCACTCCACATCAACTAGAAAGGAGATCCTGCGCTAGGTTGCATGTCCCGTACTCAGCGAGGACGCTGAATTCTTAAGGGGGTGTATGTAACACCCCGTATTTCTTGGAGTATATAATACTAGTGTGTGTGTGTGTGTGTGTGTGTGTGTGTGTGTGTGTGTGTGTGTGTGTGTGTGTGTGTGTATATATAATTGTTGCCGCTGGATTCTGGTGTGGGGGTAATAGATGAGATTTGTAGGTTCGTGAGGAACTCGAACAGGCTGGATCTCCCTTCTTCCTTGTTGATAAGTTGACTCCTTGGTGCTCCCGCTGACCTGCACAAACGTTCAAAATACCGGGATGGATCCCGGCGACGAACCCTCCAACGCTCTTGTCAATACCAGAAAAAGTAAAGGGAAAGAGCTCAGGTGTGCAAAGAGTGATCACCTTTTACAGTATGAGGTAGGGGGTTTTTATAGTCGCCATGGGGATCTTCTTCAGGATAAGGGTGAATCCCTACTTCCCAGTGTGGCAGGATAGGGGTGGTTATAACCACCTCCTCAAGATCAGGACGATCCAGGATTTCCTCCAATCCTGTTGAGTTGGCCCCTAACGGGTTGAAACCCATTTCCAGCTGAAAAGATCTGTTCATGGGTTAGCAGGTCCAAGAGGAAGGACCCAGTGCCCGATTCGGACCCGCCTATAGGTGAAATTGCAGTCCTGCCCCTGGGACTTTGAGATTCGTGCCCACTTTGAACAGTTCCGATTTAACCCTATTTTTAGCTATATCACGAGCCTCCCACTCCCAAAGACTATGTGTTGCGGCCTTTGGGGAGTAGTTTTGTTGTTTTAATGGCGTATAGGGCTTTATCAGAGTTCTCAAAGGGTATTGGAATCTCTTCTGAGGGGCGATGGTACTTTTCTGAGCTGGTCGCATACCCAAGTTTGCTCTCAGGTCCTTCTGGATTTTTGGTGATTTTTTCCAATTTTATATTATTTTTTCGAGCCACTTATTCAATTTTGCAGAACGATGATTTATTCTCCGGGAGCGTTAATTAATCATTCTAACCAATAATTATTTACCCAGGGGCTCAAAAATGTTCTCCTGAATTTATAATTATTTTCTAGAATTTTTAATTATTTTCCCATATTTTTAATCATTTCTTCGCAATTTTTTGAATAAATAATTTGAATTAATAAATAAAATATAATTTTAATTACCCAATTATGACGTGGTGAAATCTGGATCGTTCATCAGTCTTAGGTGCAAAAATCTGGGTGATCTAATGGCTCTGGTCGCTCGGTAGTGTTTTTCCCATATGAGCAGCTCGGAACGCCTTTCGCTCGGATTGGAATTTCCGAGCGACGTGGCATAATCTGAGGCATCCATCCGGATGCGGCACGAATTTCGAGGTAATCTGACGGTAGATCTTGTACTTGGACACGTGGTTGAACCTGGGACATCCATCAGGTCGCGCCGCAATTTTCGAGCCGATCAGACGACTCTCATAGCTCGGCAACATTTTCTCTGCATGGGCAGCTCGGAATGCAAGTCGCTCGGATTTGATTCCCAAGCAACGTGGCGCGATCTGGGCCGTCTGATGAAGATCAGGCATGAATCACGAGGCACGAAGGCATGGATCACGAGAAAATGTGATTCTGGTCGATGTGGCTGAATCAGGGACGTCCATCTGGTTGCAGCGCGAATTTCAAGGCAATCAGACGGCTCTCATAGCTCGACGATATTTTCTTCGCATGAGCAGCTCGAAATGCAAGTCGTTCGAATTTGATTTTCGTGCGACGTGGCACGATCTGGGCCGTCTGATGACGATCATGCGTGAATCACGAGGAGAAAGTCGTTTTTTCTCTAATTCGCAGCTCGAAAATGCAAGTTGCACGGATTTGGTTTCCGAGCGACGTGGCGCGATCTGGACCGTCTGATGAAGATCAAGCACGAATCACGAGACATGACGGTGTGGATCATGAGAAAACGTGATTTTGATCGACGCGGCGAGATCTGAGCCGTCGGATGACGATTAGGTGCGAATTACGAGGAGAAAGTCGTTTTTCTCCAATTCGCAGCTCGGAATGCAAGTTGCTTGGATTTGGTTTCCGAGCGACGTGGCGCGATTCGGACCGTCTGATGAAGATTAGGTGCGGATCACGAGGCATGACGGCGTGGATCACAAGAAAATGTGATTTTGATTGACGTGGCGAGATCTGAGCCGTCTGATGATGATCAGGCGCGAATTACGAGGAGAAAGTCATTTTTCTCCAGTTCGCAGGCTCGAATGCAAGTTGCTCGGATTTGGTTTCCGAGCGACGTGGCGCGATCTGGACCGTCTGATGAAGATCAAGCACGGATCACGAGACATGACGGTGTGGATCATGAGAAAACGTGATTTTGATCGACGCGGCGAGATCTGAGCCGTCGGATGACGATTAGGCGCGAATTACGAGGAGAAAGTCGTTTTTCTCCAATTCGCAGCTCGGAATGCAAGTTGCTTGGATTTGGTTTCCGAGCGACGTGGCACGATCCGGACCGTCCGATGAAGATCAGGTGCAGATCACGAGGCATGACGGTGTGGATCACAAGAAAACATGATTTTGATTGACGTGGCGAGATCCAAGCCGTCTGATGATGATCAGGCGCGAATTACGAGGAGAAAGTCGTTTTTCTCCAATTCGCAGCTCGGAATGCAAGTTGCTCGGAATGCAAGTTGCTCGCAGCTCGGAAAAGCCGTCTGATGATGATCTGGATCGTCTGATGGAGATCAAGTGCGGATCACGAGGTGAGAGACGAGGTTGGCGCTTAGGCTTCTGGTTTTGTCGTTTAGGCTTCTGGTGGGCCGTTGTGGGGACCCAATGTACTCGAAGGCCCACCCGAATCCGCTTCAACACTTATAAGTTTTCACCACCTCTCTTTCCCCTCATTTCTTACTCTCTCCTTTTCACTTCACTTTTTACTTAAGTCACTTTTGCTCTCGAGCGGCGTTGCTAGCGTTCGTGGCCAGGCGTTTCTATTCTCCGGCGAACTATTCCGACTGTAGACGTCACTTCAAGGTAAATTATTTCAGCTTAACTTGAAATATCTAGAGCGTTGTTGGGGAATGAGACCTCCACTTCGGACCAAGAGACCGACCGAGCTCTAGTGGTCCCCCGAGCAAGAGGAAGGAAGTGACGAAGTCTGTCGTTGTAGAGACGATAGTGGAGAAGGTGAAGGAGGCTGGAGCACTGGGTCGGCTACCGTCGACATTATCGAGCCTCGGAAAGGTCATAAGCTACTCTGAGGACATTTTTGGCGAAGGCGGTGTAGGTTCCAAAGTGGGCGAAGGCCATGGGGGGTTTCCGACAACTTGGAAGGAGGAGGTTCCAAAGTGGGCGAAGGCCGAACCGGTGCTCACCAAAGAAGAAGAGGAGGTCGTGTCGAAGATCCTTAGTCTTCTAACCCTCGATTGGAAAGATATCGCCGAGGAGGTCCTGTTCGGTGGGGGTCTCAGTTCGATCGACCCCAGTACGCTCCGTTACTTCTTTTTCTTTAGTATATATCTGTTAGCTTTTAGTGTTTGAGTTTATTTTGCTAACTCTTTTCCTCGGCTTTTCGTTGTTCAGAAGCCCTCGGTATGGACTATCGAGCTCTCATGGCGAAGAGAACTGCAGCTGCGGTGAAAGGGGTGGATAGCAAGAAGAGGAAGAGGGCGACGACGGGGCCCCCTTCCAGCTGAGCAGTTCAGGTACCCTCGGCTCCTGCGGCGGTCGTTGACTTGGTCGGCGACACCCCCTCGGCGCCGCAGGTCGCACTCCCCTCGACCGATGCCCTGGATCTTCGAGTGGGGTGTTCTCAACCGGTGCTGCTCTGGCCCTCGAGGTGCCGCCGCTCACGGCCAAAGCGGAAGCCATCCTCACCGAAGAGCACAAGAAGCTCTTCGTCCCAGATTGGAGGGTGATGAAGCTTGACGGCTTCCTCGGCGACACGGGGATGTGCATGCAGGCCCTGCACCACTTGCCGACCCCGAAGGATCGTGCGGCATTGAAGGCTGGCACGGTCGGCGACGATGCATTGGAGATCGCCTGATCAACAATGTCGGTAAGTAATCTTACTCTGCCTTCTTAAGTTTTGGAGTTAGTGATTTTGGGTTCTCATGTTCTTCTTCTTTTGCTTTCAGACCCTCTGCCACTTCAGCCATATGCTCGAGCAGTTCGCTGAGCAGGAAAAGGCGATGAAGGTGACGAACAACCGCGAACGAGCGAAGCGTGCCAAGGCAGTAAAATTGTTCGAGGCCGAACAACAACTCTCGGCATCGCGAGCTGTCGAGGTTGGGGCCCTCGAGACTAAGCTTGCCGAGGCACTCAAACGCTCGGCGACCGAGGCGGCTAAGGTCGAGGCTCTGGAGAAGGAGAAGGCCCGGCTCGAGGAGGAGTTGGAGAAGGCTCGGAAGGCATCTGAGGAGGCATTGAAGGAGCCGAAGGAGAAGGTGGAAGGGGCGAGGAAAGCTGTTCAGGACGAGGCTGTAATGCCCTGATTTTTCAATTAATGAAAAATTATTTATTTTTTTGCGCGTAGTGTGCACGTGCAATATTTTGGTTAATATTTTCATCCAGATGAGTAAAGATATTTCAATTTGTGCTTTTTATTATTTTGAACAAAAGCCCTATTTTAATTAGATAAAAAGCCCTTTTTCTTAAAGCCCAAAATGTAATTCATTCTTTTATTTTAAAATAATTATTTTTGGCCCAAAACTAAAGCCCATGGATTAATCTATTTTTACACAAATTGTCATGTAGAATACAATTTAAAAGACTATTTTATTTTTATACAAAATTAAATACACAATTTTGGGCCTAGTAGCATGCACGTGCACTACACGTACACGTGCAAGATGCACTTTTCTTCATGGCCGGTTCTAACCTTTTGGAGGGAGATTCAAAAATTGTAATGGTGATCATGGTGGTGGTTACTTAGATGTGGGTAGTTATTGCAACTCCTACTCTCATCCTAGCCCTCCATCCTACAACCAACCAATTAATCCTAGCCCTCCATTCTATGTGATTTTTAGTATAAATACCCCCTCCCATGGCTAGTTATTTTGTGCTTAATATTCCCTTCCAAATCTATAGTCTAATAGCATTATCTAGTAGTAGTTTGTGAGTTAAAAAGATTGAGTTGTGAGTGGGATTGTGCTTGCATTCTACCAAGGAGGAGAAGGGCCGGTTATTCAAGTAGGAGCTTTCGGTGGTGCTTTTTTGGAGCTTGTGTGCGCGCGTCTAGGAGGAGGTGCATTCATTTGCAAAGGACTTTGTTGCTATTGTGTTTGTTTCTCTCCATACAAGGTGGGTTAATTTTCCTTATTTCTAATTAGGAATTATGCTAGTATTATATTGAGTAATGATGCATGAAAAAAATATCAATAAGAATACATTTTAATTGAAAAGTTAGTCTATGAATTGATCGGAATGTTAATGAATAACTTGTATTTGGTTTTATTATTAAATTTGAGTTGTGGGTAAATTTTCCATGTTTTCAATTAGGAATGCATGCTAAATTGAATTGAATGAACGAAGCATGAAAATGATTGATAAGAGTACACATTAATTGGAAAATGACCTATTGATTGATTGATATATGGATGTGCAATTGTATGTGGTTCTCTTAGTAATGACATTGTAAAAAGACTGAAAATGGCATGTATAGTCGACTGTCAAGTGGACAAGTCGACCGGTACGAGGCGGGTGTTTTCTCAAGACTTCTAAATAGAATCCTTATTAAGACTAAAGGTTTAATTATGTATGTGTATGCAAAATGAAGTGATAAAACGATTGCTAAATCAATATCCTCCATGCGGTATATATGATGTGTCTAATTTATATACAAATATTTTTACTCATTTACCTATTAAAATGACTTGTTTTCGCTGATATTGTCTATAATTCATCTTATTTCTACAAGATTACAATTAATTAATTATTTTTGAAGAAATAATATTTTTGATGCAAAAAGTAAAGAATTGTGGAAAAAAATCAACAAACAAAGTAAAATAATTGATTTATCATTTTTTATTGTTTTGTTGAGTTAAAATTGCGACAAATAAATTTTAAAATGATTTTTATACGCTAATATGATTTATAGTTAGTTTAATTCATTTTAAACTAATTAATTTTATTTTATTTAAAAATCCTAATTTCTGGTATTATTTTGTGTATGCAGAAGCACGTGGTTGGCAGAAAAGGCAGAAAAGAAGGAAAGAGAAACAAATAAAATTCTGCATTATAAAAGGAAGGAAATAAAGGAAGAATGTGGACTTTTCTGCAAAAGTGCAAACCCTAATTGATCACTCCGTTCTCTATAAATACAAGGCAAATGAGAGAGGATCAATCAAGAGGTGACGGCTGTACAATAACTCAAAAGAAGAAAAAGAAAAAGTAAGAGAGAGAGAAGGCGGGTGCGAATTCCAAGGAGAAAAGCAGCGTGTGGGCGGGCAGTAGGGCTGTTGTTCTTTTGGCGCAGTATTCGAAGTGCACCCAACGAAGCGATTTGACTTGGCGACCACTTCTTCCTCTTCTCTCTGACGCACGACATCCAAGACAGAACAGGACAGCACGTGAACACAACAGCATTGCTGTCTTCTTCGGCGCGAAATCCAAGACCAAGGCTGATGTGGCGTGTGACAGGCGGCTTCGTCCTTCTTCTTCGTTTTCGTTCTGGCGTGGTGGAGATTCCAGTGCTGCGCTGACCTGGAGCTGGGCCCCACAAGACGACAGCGACAGCTCGCAGGCGCTGTCTTCTCTGACGTGCTGCACGCTCTGACTTCGACGCGTTTTTCGAGGTGATAGATTTCTGGGTTCGGTATTTTTTGAGACAGGGGTGCAGATATAATTTTTATGTTAATCTTTTGTGTACATCTTCTCCTCTATATTAATTTTTAGATGCAATCCAAACAATTCTATTAATTGCAATTTGATATGAACTGAATTTAAATGTTCTAGAGGCTAAGATGTAGCCAAGTTTTGAACACAGATTTTAATTCCTGGTTATTACTCTATTTTTCCTGATTGTGTTTTAAATTTTTATTATTTATTCATACAACATGGTGGATAGACATTTGTATGATTTTTCAAATCATAAAGAGACCGAACAGGTGATTTGTGATTAATAAAAATTAAGACCGTATATTGGAGGACGTGACCGTTAAGAAATCCAATTTCTCAATTAATAATTTGGTGGATAGACGAATGATTAATTGAGAATAATTTTTAGACTACGTTGATAGAGTGGTTAATATTTTTAGGATTTTGGTCGACAATTGGGAAAGATAATATTTTTATTTATAAGGAATAATAATTTGTGTTGTGATAAACGAGGTGAACCAAGAGCCCTAGAACTATTTTTAACATTAAACAAAGTACAAGTGCTTCATAGTTTCACAGCCCTCTCCCTCTTCACCAATTTAGTTAGATTAAAGTAGATTAGAGTAATTTAGTCGTTTTATTATTCATAAAATTTGATCTTCCAAATAGTGATTAATCTAGCGATATCGGTACTCAGTAAAATATCTAGTCCTGTGGGTTCGACACTCTACTCATCTATCTATATTACTTGTGCGATTTTGTACACTTGCAAATATCAACATCAATATAATTTAGAAAATATGAATGGATGAAAAAGAACTAGTGATAATTAGAGAACTGGAAATAACACCTACAGTCGACTGGTAATGTGAACAGTCGACTGGCTTATTGAAATGAAGTATGTACAGTCCAGAGCTCCATGAAACGATGTATTTTAATGTGATGTTCTAGTGTGTTAAGTTGAGATTAGTATTCATCTCTGCAAATAAATGATGAGTAAATGAAAGTGCATGCTTGCATTTCTTTTGAGAAAAGAAACACTAGTTATGTGAAATTTACATTTAATTGAAACCACGTTGTGATGTTAGTAAACAGATAAGAAATTACATGTTATGTTGGCACGAATATAATGTAACATGTGAATTGAAGAACGGAAGGAAAGATGATTCCTTAATTTGAAATTTAACCTGTTCAGTCGACCTAATGCTTGTAGCAGTCGACTGTACTGAGCATGAATAGTGTATAGTTGAATCACCCAGTACAGACGACTGATTTGAATGACAGTCGACTGTTAAGTGAATGACATTTTAGACGTGGAAAACTGCGGAACAGCCGATTGGCCATGTGCAGTAGTCAACTTTTTCGAGTGTTATTGATGAACTGTATTTGACTGGATAAGTCGACTGGAGGATCTCCAAGTCGACTGTCCAGAGTGCTTTGGTATATCAGAAATCTTGTAATTTTGTTGTGGTAAAGATTGTGAATCTTATGGACGATATTGGTGAACTCTATTAGCCTTTGCATGGATTTACATGAAGTGAATCATTTATTTTGAATTGTGGGAATTAAATGAATATGAAAGCTATGACATGAAAAAGAAAATCTGTTGAGATTATGAAATGAGCTCATGAGCTGGAAGTGCTCAGATTATTTTAGTAATTGTGAATTGGAATTGAAATGAAAGAGTAGCTAAGTCTCCTCCGGCAATTGAAAAGAAATTGAAATGAATTATTGAAATGAAAGACCAAGGTTGGTCATGTTGAATGAATGATTAAGTCCGGTTTAGTGGAGAGGCTAACTCTAGAGCTTTGATTTTATTCATGATTCTATTAAAATAAGGACTAGTACATAGTGAAAATGTGATGAAAGTAAGAGAAAAACATTGAATATGAGGGCCATTAGGTAGCGGCGAGAGCGTATCCCAAGAATTCCCATAATGAGTCTGGGTGAGGATGCTGCTCCAGAGTACCGTTCCGGTGGCGACGCTCGTGGGATGTTTGAAGACTACGGGTGGTGTCATGTCTATGGTGAGAGCTGAATTACCACAGGATGTCTGCATGATGAGTCATGTCAGCGATGGGATTTCCTCCAGAGTGCCTAGACATGAGTTCGTAGGTCATAAAACATCTAGGATACTTACCGTAATTACAGTAGTAGATTAAGTCATAACGAGGGATTGAACCCTATAAAGATGAAGAACGATTAAGGGCTTGCCCTCGGACCTTTGTAGTATGGGATGCATAGAATCCGAACAAGTGTGCATTAGTGTCATGTAACAAAAATAATTGCATTAAGGACTAAGTGCACAAACACAACACGACATCAATAGGGTAGTCCCTTTAGTTGTAATGTGACAAGTTTGTGTTTGCTAAATATGGAAAATTAAGTTATACTATTTCCGGCATAGAGAGGATGGCCGTGTATAATGATCGTCGGTTGAATAAACTGACGTACCCACAGTCTTATATGCAGGTAAATGACATGTTAAAGATTAAAGAGGAAGGATGCCTAAAGATTATACCATGTTGTTGTACATTTGTTTCATTATTGTAAATTTTACTTCCGCTGTGCAATGTAAAGTGTAATATTGATGTAAACTCTGATGTAAAGTGAAAAGTTTAAATTTCCTTATAAAATTGTACTAAAGGAAGCGAAAAGATCCTGTAGAACATCTCGAATTCAGTGTATTTGGGATTCGGGGCATTACAGAGTGGAGGCCCACATGATGACGAATATGGAGAAGGCCTATGCTCGGGCTTTGAAGCATGTTGCGGCTCGTCTCCCGGACTTCGACTGTTCGGGGTACTACTTCTACGACCCGGTAGAGGGCGAGGAGTTCCTTCCTCTGGCTGAGGTTGAGCCCAAAAGGGAAGGCGATGAAGGCGAGGGTGACGGCAAGGAGGAGGGGAATCCCGAAGGGGCGCTCGTCACTGTGCCGAGCAAGGGCACCTCGGAGCAGCACCTAGAGGTGGCTCCTTGACCTAGTCGCTTTTTCTTTTTCTCTTTTTTTTTTGCTTCTCCATGTATTGCCGAACTGCAGACTGGCCACCGCTCGAATTTTGAAGTGAATAAAATTTTATCTATTTTTGTCGAAGTGTTGAAAATTTTCTTTTCTTTTGAACTCTTTTTTGGCTAAGTGTTGGAAAGATCTTCGAGCTCTTTTTGTTTAAGTGTTGTTGCAATCTTCGAGCTCTTTTTGGCTAAGTGTTGGATCGT
Organism: Hemerocallis citrina; assembly: GCA_017893485.1. Taxonomy (NCBI): domain Eukaryota; kingdom Viridiplantae; phylum Streptophyta; class Magnoliopsida; order Asparagales; family Asphodelaceae; genus Hemerocallis; species Hemerocallis citrina. The sequence goes on along the minus strand of CM030364.1, from coordinate 111,040,516 downwards.
GAGAACTCAATAGCTTCGTGCTCTCATTCTTTTCAGATTTTCGAAGCACTGTAGATCGCCAAAGTGCCTCGAGTAGCCGAAGTGGCTCGTCTCAAGGCTAGTCTAGGGGCGACGAGATTGGGGCTCGTGAGGAACCAAAAGCGGCTTTGCGAAATGGAGTCGGATCTCCGTAAGGTGAAGTATGAGCTAAATCACCTGAGATCGACCCTAGTTCGCCGAGACATAGAGAAGAGGCGATCAGAGGAGCGGATCAAAAGAGGACCCCCGAAGGTGATGATGTGGGTTCGTCCGCAGAAGCCAACCTCGGCCTAAAGCTTAAGCGCCTTTGCGACTCTCTATCTAAGGTGACAGCGGAGAGAGACGAGCCGAAGAAGGTGACCCTCGGCAAGAGCATGGAAGTTTCTCACCTTCGGCGGACGATCACCGATGGCTCTTGAGGGGCAGGCTCGGTGCGACTGCCTTGTCTGAAGATAACGGTGAGAGATGACTCGCTCAAAGAGCGAATTGTCGAGCTCGAGGCAGAGGTCGCTCGTCTTCAATCGCGATCCAAGAGGAGCAATGTCAGATCCACTTCTTGCACTTGGGAAGAGCGCGATAGAGGGATATCTTTCTACGAGCTTGCGCGTCGCTCGCCGTCAATGCATCGAAGCCCGGGCGATGCACAAAGTGGGGTGGTAGCTTCGTCGAGCGGAGCGTCTGTTGGGGCCACCATTAGAACGGGTGCCGATGATGCTTCTCTATTCGCCGGCTTAGAGACGAGCGCCGAGGGGGGGGATTGGCAGCACAACATTTGTCGCCCCCGGGTGTCTCTCAACCGAAGTATCTCTGTGCCTAAGAGGCATTGAAGTAGATCTTTGTAGTCTTGTGCTTTAGGCATCAGAAGTTTTGTATCTCGTTGTAAAGATGAGTCGTTGGTCTTGTAATAAGACTTGTTCCTCAAAAAATGAAATAATACTTGTTTTTCACACTTGTGTGTTTTGTTAGCATTTATAATTGTCAACAATTGTAGGAGTAGTCTCGAATGGTAGGACGCTTGGCACTTACTCGTTCGCGAGTAGCAAAAGATTGCGTCGAACCAAGTGTTGGACTCCGAACTTATTGTTTAGAGGGTACCAACGGCTGTAGGAGCAATTTCGAATGGTAACCCACTCTTTACTCGCTTAGAAGCAAGTAGTTGAAGCGGAGTCGGACCAAGTGTTGGACTTCAAGCACGTCGTTTTGAAGATATCAACAGCTGTAGGAGCATTTCCGAATGGTGATCCGCTTCGTACTCGCTTAGAAGCAAGTAGTTGAAGCGGAGTCAAACCAATTGTTGGACTCCGAACACGTCGTTTTGAAGGTATCAACGGTTGTAGGAGCAACTCCGAATGGTGATTTGCTTCGCACTTGCTTAGAAGCAAGTGGTTGAAGAGGAGTCGAACCAAGTGTTGGACTCCGAGCTCGTCATTTTAAAAACAGATTTTTGTAAGTAGAGTTAGACTACCCCAAAATAGAGAATTTGCTAAGTAGAGTCAGACTACTCAAAAGATAGAAAAGTTGTAGGGAAAGATTTCTTTTTATTGCAAACAACTGGGTGGCCGCTTCTAAGTTGCGAGCCGCCTTTACACTTTGATAAAGAGAAAATACAAGTAAGGAGTTTGGACATGTCTTCTGGAACTCTTCGGGGAAGTTGCTTGGACACCCTCTCGGTACTTTATTAAGTGCTCTGCGTTCCGTGTCCTTGGTATCTTCCTGCCCCCCGGGTCTTCGAGTTGATACGCTCCTAGGCGAATAACTCTAGAGACCCTATATGGTCCTTCCCAATTGGGTGCCAACTTGCCTCTTTTGGTTGGATCGGAGATCGATAGCTTTCTGAGCACTAAGTCACCCTCTTTTAGGTTGGCGGGCCATACCCTCTTGTTGTAATCCTGGGTGATCCTACGGCGGTAGGTCTCTTGCCAAATTGCGGCTCTCTCGCGGACCTCGTCAATGAGGTCTAGGCAATTGCGAAGCTGGTTCGCATTCTGCGCTTCACTGTAAGCTATGAGTCGTGGTGAAGGCAGGCCCTACCTCCAAAGGGATGAGAGCTTTGGATCCGTACATGAGGTTGAAAGGGGACTCTCCCATTGGAGTTCTTTTGGTGGTGAGATAGTTCCAAAGCACACTGGGGAGTTGTTCGACCCATAGCCCTTTAGTAGACTTGTCAAGCCTCTTCTTCAAGCCAGAGAGGATTTGTCAATTTGCGTTCTCCGCCTGGCCATTGGACTGGGGGTGCGCTACCGAAGAGAACCGCTGCTGAATGCCGAGGTTGGTGCAAAAGTTGCGAAAGGTCGCTTCCGTGAACTGAGTTCCGTTGTCGGTTACGAGGATGCGAGGTACCCCGAACTGACAGATGATGTTCCTCCAAAAGAACTTCTGGACCTTGTGCTCGATGATTGTTGAGAAAGGTTTGGCTTCGATCCATTTTGAGAAGTAGTCTATCGCTACTACTAGGAACTTTAGTTGGCCTGGTGCTGGAGGGAAGGGCCCGAGCAAATCCATTCCCCACATTGCGAAGGGAATTGGACTCGCCAAGGAAGAGAGTTGTGCTTGGGGCAGTCGACAGATTGGGTAGAATTTCTGGCAGGAGTCGCACTGGCGGACGTACTCCTCGAAATCACTTAGCAGTGTGGGACAGAAGTAGTCGTAGTTCAAGAGTTTCCGGGCGAGGGATCTTGCTCCTAAGTGCGCGCCACATAGACCATCATATGCCTTCTTTAGGGCGTAGAGCGCTTCCTCCGGGGAGAGGCACCTCAGATAGGGCCAACCGCCGATCTAGGTGTAGGAGCGTTTGTACATGACTCCGTCCAGGAGTGTGTACCGCTCTGCTCGTGTCCTGATCCTCCTTGCTTCTTTTAGATCTTCGGGAAGGACTCCATCTCGAAGGTACTCGAGGAAGGGCTTCATCCAGTTTTCCTGCAAGTGTTAGGGGGTAGGCTTCCATTGGCTCCGAGCCATCTTCGTCAATGCTTGGTTTGAGAAGGACCACTATCAAGACAGTCCGTTCTAGACCCTGGAGAGATGAGGAGGTAAGCTTAGAGAAGGCATCCGCTTGCGCATTTTCCTCTCGGGGAACCCGCTGGAGTTGAACATCTTCGAATAGAACTAAAAGCTCCCTCACCTTTGCCAAGTACCTGGCCATACGGCCATCCCTCGCCTTGTATTCCTCGGTGCAAGAGGATCCATCCACATAAACGGTCCAGACAAAGGGGTCAACAGACGACTCGCATGAGTTGGGGATGGTGTTCTCCACGATGAATTGGCCAGAGCTTTGGCCTTTATTGCCATTCTGGGCTGGTAGCTGATGTCATGCTGACTCAGCTCGATGGACCACTTCATGAGCCACCCGGAAGTTTCGGGCTTGTGGAGAACTTGTTTCAGTGGCTGGTCGGTAAGGACGACCACCGAATGGGATTGGAAGTAGGGGTGGAGCTTTCGGGCCGCCATGACCAGGGCGAGAGCCATCTTCTCCAGCTTTAGGTAACGGAGTTCAGCATCGCGGAGCACCTTGCTCACGTAATAGATGGGCTTCTGCATCTTCTCCTCTTCCCTTACAAGGACCACGCTAAGCGTCTGCTCCGAAGCTGCGAGATAGAGGTAGATGACCTCCCCAGTTGCTGGCTTGCTCAGGAGCGGGGGGTTAGCCAAATATTTCTTGAGCTTGTCAAAGGACTCTTGCTGCTGCTATCCCCACTCGAAGCCTTTAGCCCCTCTGAGGGCCTTGAAGAAGGGGAGGCACTTCTCCCGGACTTGGAGAGGAATTGCCCAATCGCGGCGAGGCGTCCCGTGAGCCTCTGTACTTCTTTGACGTTGGAGGGGGGAGCCATTTTGAGAATGGCCTGGATCTTTTTGGGGTTGGCCTCTATGCCCCTATGGCTGACCATGAACCGAAGGAATTTGCCCGATGAGACTCCGAACGCACACTTGTTCGGGTTTAGCATCATATTGTGCCTCATGAGCACCCCGAAGGCTTCTTGAAGGTCAAGAGTGTGCTCCTGCCCTCGGGTGCTCTTGATCAACATGTCGTCGACGTAGACCTCCATGTTTCGGCCAATCTGGTCTCGGAAGACCCTATTCACAAGGCATTGATAGGGAGCTCCCGCATTTTTCAAGCCGAAGGGCATAACACGGTAGCAATAGAGGTCTTGGTCCATCACGAACGAGGTCTACGGGATGTCAAGAAGGAACATCCTGATTTGGTTGTACCCTGAGAAGGCGTCCATAAAACTAAGGAGCTCGTGCCCGGAGGCCGCACGATCAGGGCATTGATACTGGGAAGGGAAAAAGGATCCTTCGGGCATGCCTTATTGAGATCGGTGAAGTCAATACATATTCTCTAGCTCCCATTGGCCTTCTTGACCATCACCACATTGGAGAGCCACTCAGGGTAGTTTACCTCCTGGATAAAGTGGGCGTTGAGGAGTTTCTCAACCTCCTCCTTGATCGCCTATTACCTCTCGGGGGCAAACTTCCGCCTCTTCTGTTGGACAGGCTTGACCCCAGGGGTACGCTCAGACGGTGCATTGAGAGCTCCTCTGAGGTCCCGGGCATATCAGTTGCAGTCCAGGCGAAGAGGTTGCGATTCTCCCATATGCACCGGGAGATGTCTTGCTTAATGGAGGAGAAGCGAGCCTTGCTGAAGCGGAACGTCTTAGTGGTGTCTTCTTCGGAGAAGGCCACTTCCTTCCATTCGTCCACGGGCTCGGAGATAGTCTGATCGCCTTCCTGAGGAAGTTCGAGCACTTCCAAAGAGAGAACTGGACCCCCCATCGAGGTCATATAGCACTTCCGAGCCGCTTCTTGGCTTCCCCTCACTTCTCCCACTCCTGAGGGGGTAGGGAACATCATCTTCATGTGGTAGGCTGAAGGGATGGCTTGAAGTTCGGCCAAACCTGGTCTACCTAGGATTACATTATAGGCGGCCTTGACGTCGACCACCATGAAGTCCATTAACTCCGTGCGAGTTACCGAGGCCTTTCCAGCTATTACGTCGAGGGTTATAACTCCCTCGACCGTAACCGGGACCCCAGTGAACCCGTGAAGAGTGTAGACCGCGGGCTTGAGCCAGTCCCTCGACAGCTGGAGGCCCTTGAAAGCCTCCCAAGAAAAGGATGTTGACAGAGCTACCGTTATCCACCAAGATTCGACGAACGTCGAAGTTTGCCATTCGGAGATTGATGACGAGGGCATCGTAGTGGATTGTGCGGATGCCCTCCAAGTCCCTATCGGAGAATGCCACCGGGACCCCTAGGCCCTTGGGGGGAGGTTGGCTCTGCATGAAATTAACCTCCCTGACGAAGGCTTTTCAGGAGGAGTTGGAATCTCCCCCCATTGGGCCTCCGTGTATCAAGTGCAAGATACCCTCTTCTTTGATCTTCGGAGTCTCTGTGCGCTGCTCAGTTCGCCTGTTAACCCCCCTGGGCGGTGGGGGCGGATCGGCTCGATCCCTTCTCACAAAACAAGTGAGCTTCCCTCTCTGGATGAGGGCCTCGATTTCATCCTTCAAGGACCGACAATCATCGGTGTCGTGCCCGTGGTCCCGGTGGAAACGGCACCACTTCTCCCGGTTTCTCTTCTTTCCCGGGGGTGTTCATCTTCGGAGGTGGCGGCAGGAGACCTTCATTCTCGATCTCCATTAGGATGACGGATACACTCACGTTTAGTGGAGTGAATTTCTCGAAGCGGGGGAGAGGACGCCGCTGACCCCCATTATCCTTCTGGAGCTTCTTAGCTCCTTCTTCTTCCGCACCCTTCCGCTTATTCTCGGAAGTCGACGCCTCAAAGGTGGGGCGGTGGACAGCTTCTTCCGCCCGGATGTACTTTTCGCTCCAGAGTATGAGCTCTGAGAAGTCCCGAGGGGGCTTCTTGGCGAGGGATGCCCTGAGATCCGCATTGAGGACGTTGGACTGAAAGGCGACAGTGGTGACCGAGGGTTCCAAGGAGGCGATGGATAGGGCCTCAGCTATGAAATGCTTGACATAGTCCCTCAGTCGTTCGCCCTTCTTTTGGCTGAGGAATATGAGAGAGGCGCTCGTCTTCTCGGTGCGGCGGCTGCTCACAAAATGCATGAGGAAGAGTCCCTCGAACTGGTCGAAGGAGAAGATAGATGCCGGTGCAAGTCGAGAATACCACTTCCGAGCTGGTCCCTAGAGGGTGGCTGGGAATGTCTTGCAGAGGAAGGGCATCAGATGCATGGTGGATCATCATGAAAGTTTTGAAACTCTCAATGTGATTTGCGGGGTCCGACTCCCCGGTGTAGGTCTTGAAGTGTGGAGGCTTGAAGTTGTTGGGGACTGGGGCCTCCATGATGGCGCAGGAGAATGGGGGCCTGCTTGGACGGAGGTCCCTTGCCCATCCCTCTTCATGTCGATCGAGCTGGCCGAGGCACCTCTCCATCTCGTGGAGATGGCGGTAGACCGAGTCATCCCTCCGAACTTGCCTAACCGAGCCCTGAGACTCATCCTCATGTCGAGGAGGGCTGGGGCTGCGCCGGCGATGGCTTAGAGTAGGTGGTGGACTAACTGAACGACGGGGGTGACTTGGAGTAGGACGCGGACTTCGGGAGCGGCGATGGTGATCGGGAGAAGGGCGGCGATGGCTCGGAGCTGGCCTGGGACTCTGGGAGCGGCGGTGATTGCTCAGAACCGGTCGGGGACTTCGAGAGCGGCGAGGATGACGAGGAGCTGGCCGAGGGCTGGGTGCCCGGAGGGCCATTGTTGGGGGCAGTGTGGAGCGCCCAAAGGATCGCCTCCTGAAATTGATGGAACTCTGCCCTTGTGACGGGGACCTCCTGTTCGCGGTCGGCTCGAGCTACAGGACGGCCAGCAGGGGACCGGCTTCGCCTTGGGCAATGCGGAGGTGAGTCCCTCCATCTCCAGGGGGAGTTAGACCCCCTGCGGCCTGATCGGCGTGGCGACCGATCCCTCGCGTGCTCCCAGCGAGGGTTCACCTCGCGGGTCCGCCTCTCCTCCAGATAAGTTCAAAGATCGGGCCCTAGCTCGACTTACCAATTGTTGAGCACGTCCCGCAGATCCTTTGGGGTAGGAGGACTGTGGGAGGTCATAGAATCTGTGGAGGCATTGTGGATGGACACCCGAACCTGATGCACGGGTTGCTTGTGGCGGCTTCGCCTAGATGGCTCCCCCACGTAAGCTTGGGGCCCTATAGGCTGTTGAATGGACTGGGGAGCCTGCTGCTCGAGCTGCAGGGTCTGCTGGCCGGGTGGAGGGAGATCCTCCGGAGGAGGAGGAGGAGGAGGAGGATGAGAAGAGGTTGTTCTTCGGTTGGATGTTGCGGGCTTCCTCTTGGGAGGCATTTCTAGGAGTAGCTTCAGCTGAAGGAGGAAGGCAGGGTTGTTTGTCGAGTAGTTCCCACAGACGACGCTAATCTGTTGCTGCTAGATTCTGGTGCGGGGGCAATAGATGAGATTTGTAGGTTCGCGAGGAACACAAACAGGCTGGATCTCCCTTCTTCCTTGTTTATAAGTTGACTCCTTGGTGCTCCCGTTGACCTGCACAAACATTCGAAACACCGGGATGGATCCCGGCGACGAACCCTCCGACGCTCTTGTCAATACCAGAAAAAGTAAAGGGAAAGAGCTCAAGTGTGCAAAGAGTGATCACCTTTTACAGTATGAGGTAGGGGGTTTTTATAGTCACCATGGGGATCTTCTTCAACATAAGGGTGAATCCCTACTTCCCAGTGTGGCAGGATATGGGTGGTCATAACCACCTCCTCAAGATCAGAGCGAGCCAGGATTTCCTCCAATCCTGTTGAGCTAGCCCCTAATGGGTTGAGACCCATTTCCAGCTGAACATATCTGTTCATGGGTTAGCGGGTCCAAGAGGAAGGACCCGGTGCCCGATTCGGACCCGTCTGTAGGTGAAATTACCGTCCTGCCCCTGGGACTTTGAGATTCATGCCCACTTTGAACGGTTCCGATTTAACTACATTTTTAGCCATATCAATAATAATAATAATAATAATAATAATAATAATAATAATAATAATAATAATAATGGAATAATGGCATAATGGTAAATATGATGAATGGCAAAGTTGTAATAATGGGAAAATGAATTAAATGTGTAAGATGGGGGCTTTGGCTGTGCTTTGTTGACAACACGTGGGTGACGTGGCTGGTAGTGGGGCCCGGCTATATTGCTGGCTCGCAAGAGAGAGAAAGTATGAGTGTGGGATTGATTTGTCCCACATCGGAGGATTTGCAAGAATAATTAAATAATAAATAATATTGCTTATGATCAAGAGTCACCAAATCGGTTAACCACCTTTTGAGATATAGCCTGTGGTGGAAAGTTGTACTAATAAATAAATAAATTTTCTGAGTTGGGGCTGTGGTGTTACATTTTCTAACTACAAAATTGTCATGCTCCACTTCTCACTATACGGAAGTACGAGTATGCAACTGAGGCACAGTGAATAATATAAATATACAAACTCATATCATCCATAAGCTGTACTATACAAGTAAGCTCAACAATACAGGTAATAATAATAATCACATGAACGATGATAGAATACAATAACCAATATTTGAGATCCAAGAAATTCGGGTCAAAATACCCGAGAATAAACAATGTAATAAACAGTTTATTACAATGAGGTGGGAGAGAAATAGTTGTAGCAAATCCGTCTAAAGAGTCTGATCATCAAGTTCCTTCTGCAACTCATCATCTGTCCTGTATAAATATTAACTCAAAGAAATTGAGAAAGTACCCGTCAGAGCAAGCTTCGGGTGGCAAGTAGTAACAGAAAAGGAAATAATAAAGCATGATATAACAAGAAACAAGAAACAGAAACAAGAAACCATATGATCAAGTGCGATACAAGTAACAAATGTAAACTTGTAACTGAAACGAGAAACATAAAAACAGGACTTCAATGTATAATCAATCGGTGACGAGGATTCATGTAACGAAAAATACGTCATGTAATTGGAATCATGTAAATGTGTAAACAAGAATCATGTAAACTTGTAACTTGTAAACGGGAACATGTAAACATATAAACAGGAATCATGTAAACTTATATACCAAAATCATGTAACTTGTAAACATGAATCATGTAATCAAGAATCAGGAATCGTGTAATCAAGAATCAAGAATCATGTAATTACGAATCATGCATACTGTTGATCGTAAGACTGTCGATTTTATTAACTTATCTAATGTACGCAATCTTGTATCCCATACAACAAGTTCGGGTGCATATCAATCATGTGATGTTTGGACTTAAGTAGTGAATTCTATAGGATTATGTACCCGGATCTTCCAGTGACAGTATCAATAAACAAGACATGTAATCAACAATCATGTAATCAAGAATCAAGAATCAAGAATCAAGAATCAAGAATCAAGAATCACTATTCCGAGAAACACAAGCCCTCTTCCGAGTATACTCCACTATATTGTCCACTACTAAGCCGTACCCTTATAACCCCAGCTTGTTATTCTTTTACAATAATTAATCATGAACATGCAGATGGTATAATCAGTAAAAGGGATAGTATTATCAAGACAGTTAATCGGGAAGGTATCAAGAGATGATGCAATACATGATATAGGACCATGACGGTAATCACGATGGTATCAAGTGGTAGATGCAAATGATATAAAGAGAATCTATCAACCTATTATATCGGTACAAATTATGAACAATATTTATAGTTCAATTCATTGATATGGAAAATAACGGGTTTATATGCAAAAATGTAGAGAAGAATTTCATGACAACAACACCTATCTGCGTTCAAATTGACTTCTCCATTGCTACAGAAAAGCAAATCTGATTCTGTCTAAGATTCTAGAAAGTAGATTCCCTTCCGGTTCCAACGCATATTCACACGATACATTCTAGGGACAGTAGTTATACGGAAAAATTCATTCTTTACTGGTTTCGATGTTTAGTGCACAAACTCTATTCTGGAAATTCATGAGTCAAAGTACTAAAATGCTAATAACTTACAATATATAAATCAGATTGAGAAATCGTAAGATGTTATGGATTCTAGACTCGATGAAATATAATTTTCATGTGTAAAGTTCTTGGATTCAGCATAGGGAACTAAGTCAATCTCTCTGTTCTTTACAGGTTTGTGTACAGTTTCGGTGTTCTGGAAATTACAATATAACAGTATTAAAATCGTGATATCTCACAATGTATAAATCAGATTATAAAATCATAAAATTTTATGGACTCTACATTCGAAGCACTACGATTTTCATGTATAGAATTTGAAATTTCAATATCGGGAATTGGGTCAAATTCTTAGTGCAATGTCAAAAAATTTACAGACAGCAAAGTTGAATATTGAATAACACGATAAATTAATAGTTCTAAACTGCAATCAATAACATGGCACGATAAAAAAACTATGAATCAGATTTATCGATGAATAATGAGATACGATAATCAATTCAATAACTACTTGTCGGAATTCAATAAATATTTTCTTGAACCAGAAACAACAAATGGAGTTCAAGAGATGCTTGTCTTTCACATGACAATTATGAATTTGGGAAGAACAACATGGCGAAAAGTAGCACCAGGGCAATGGCTATGGCAGCGAGATGCAAGTACGTCAATACAATGACGACATCGGCAGCAACAACAACAACGGTGAGTGAGACACCACATTCGGTGAGCAACGACAGCAAGAGGAGTGCAGAAATGGAGTGGAGCTCAGGGTGAAGTTAAGGTGTCGGGTGTAGGAACACTACAACATTTTTGGACTACCCCGGCAAAACTACCCCGGCGTTTTATTAGTAGCGCGGGGTAGGCTTGGATCAGAACAAGATCCAAAAAGTTTAGGTATCTACACCGGCGTTTTATAATAACGCCTTGGTATGTACAACTTTCACCGGCGTTTTTTAGTTAAAACTCCAGAATAGGGTTTAGAATAAATTTCCCCCAAATCCAAACCCTATAGCATTTCACTGATCGATCCCTAAAAAAAGTCCCATTTTTTCCCCCTCTCTCCCACGCTCTCCCGCCTCTGCCTTGGCCGCTATCGTTGTGCCCTCCGTCGTCGTCCCCGCGGTCCGTCGTCTCCGTCGTCCACTCTCTCAACCTCTCTCACTCCCGACATCGCTGCAAGTCTCCCCAACCCTCTTTCCCTCTCTCACTCGCATCGTCGCCACCCGTCGCCCTCTCCCACTCTCTCTCGGTTTCGACGTCGCCGCCAATCGCCCCCACCCTCTCATTTCGAGACTCCGGCGATGCCCGTCGCCCACTCGTTTCCTTCGCCGCCACCATTTGTCGCTCCCCTATTCAACGAGCCATCCAAACCCTAGAAACACAAAAAAGTATCATTTTTAACCCTAATTTCAATTTCGATTTTTGTAGCAATAATGAGAATTTTAGGGATTAAGTACATATTTGCAACTTTTTCTATCATCCAATTGTACGATTTAGATTGAACTATTTTTGGAATTCTATAACTGTAACTAAGAGATAGTTGGCATTAGTTGGTTTGATTGTTGGACAACACTGCACATATTAGTGTTAATGCATTTCAGTCTTTGGTTTAAGCAAATTTTGTCGAGGGTTTTGAAGGTGCTAGGATGTAGGCATAGACATTGATAAGCACGATTGAACTATGGTGAAAGAGTTATTTAGGTGGCTTAGTGGTGTGTAGGACTTGTTAAGAGGGTAGGGAATGATACTTGACATTGTTTGCACTGCGGCAAGCTGAGTGTATAGTCACATCATCTTTGTAAAGTTGACCTTTTAGCAAGGTCAAAATGGCAGGTAGACTTGTGTTAGTTCTGTTAAAGGTTGCTAGTTGGCTTTGCGTTCATCATTCTTCAGTTTGATCATAACTTCTTCCGCAGTAGATATAAGTCTATCGGCATTTATCTAGCATTTGCCTCAGACCATCACAACACTATGATGTAACTCCAACATGCTTGAAAAGAAATAGGTTACATAAAACACTTGTGGATTCTTGGTAGAGGCAATTACTCCAATTTATGTGCTATTTTCCCAATTTTGCGTGGTACTTCGTAAGGATCATACACAATCACTAACTTGCTGGCACAGACAACAACACGATGATATGAGCATTCCACAGGAACCCTCAAATATTACATTGATTTAAGTAGCTGTATCTATTCTGATACGTGTCCTAACACACCATGAGTTCCAAAATAGAAGTACCCTTAATAAGTTTTAACTCTTATTGGTGGAAGAACCATAGGCATATCTTGTAGTATCTGTTAACCACCCCAATTTACCTGTTTGTTATCGGGATGGTATACAATTCTTAGTTGAATGTCCTGCATGTTCATGTATTCCATCCTCAACATTTTTGTGAATGCATGGTCTCTTTAATATACAATTTATATATACCATCAATACATGCTAGTGTCTAAGGAGATCCAAAGTAAATAAGCGACCACATTAACTCATTCTGTCCACTATATCTTTCCTTTCTTAATGGCACTCAGTCCATGAAGTTCATTGTGTCTTCCCAGTCACTATTGAATTGGCAAAGTTTCCATATCCGTTTCTTTGATGTTTAGGACATTCCTTAATATGAGACCTCATTCTAGGCCACCTGGATACTCCAATATTATTCTCCCAATGTATGTGATGACTTGTCATGCCCTGTCTGTGCTTTAGGAATTTCAGAATGATCTAATTTTGTATACCTAAACTCTGATGTAGGGTTTACTTCATGGAAAAACACTCTTCTACGCAATTTTATGATTGTATGATTTGAAACTCTTACTTCAGGTTAGTGCAGCTTCACGAGTTGCTTTTTTGTTTGGATTTGGAGATGAGATGGATCATGTATCTGAAGTTGCACACTCTGATTTTTTGAGGAGTGACTAGTGATGGAAATTTTTTTATCTAAGCTTTATATACAATTATATCATGATGTCTAGATGTGTATCAGTTTCTAAGATAATGTTTATGCATGTTGCTTGGGTTTGAAAATGAGATTGTTCTTTCTCATTGGTTTTAAGTGATGATGAGATGGATTATGTAACTGAAGTTGCATACTATGATTTACAGAGAAGTGACTAGTGATGAAATAATCCTGTTTGAACTTATGTTGTGGTTTCAATTGACAATTATCTCATGAGTATTATAAAAGTATAAATTTCATCTCAGTTAGTAACTTGTTTGCCTGAATTTGACAGTGAAAATATTCTTTTTCACTCTTTGTAACTCAATATTTTGAACTCCATATTTTGGTAATGAATGTGATGAGATCACATTATTATGTTTCATTATGAGATTACAATTTGATGATATTATACTATTATGCTTCATTCATATTTTAGGGATTGAAGATTTTCAGAATCTGTGCAATGATGAACTTTATTTGGGTCACTTTTAGTTTTGCAATTGGTTTTGATTGTAATAGTGCCAAAGTTTTTTTTTTAATTATTATTATTATTATTTTAATTTAAATATATATCTACCCCGGTGTTTTTACAAGCGCCGGGGTAGCTTTGAGCAAAACTGAAAGGTCTACACTGGCGTTTTAAAAATGCCGGTGTAGGTGATGGCCGAAAACGGGACCCAAAACGAAAACACCCTTTCGGTGGCGTTTTTCAACCGGCGGTGTAGTTTTAACCCATACTGACGTTCGTAAAAAATATTGGGGAATGCACCTAAGATACAGCGACACACAATTCAACGACACTTGCACCGTATAAAATGCCGGTGGTATCTACGTTGGCATTTAAAAATGCCGGTGAATGTGAAAAAAAATGCCAATAAAGACTATTAGTATTGTAGTGGAAGAAGGTGAAGGAGATGAAGCTTGGAGTTCAGAGTTGGGTTGAAAAAGTAGAAGAAAACCGTAGGTTGACGACGTAGGCAATGGTGAGATGACGTCGGGGGGTGGAGTTGGTGCAGGTGTGGTAGGGGATGTCGGGGGTATACAGTGAAGTGGAAGAAGAAGAAGAAGAAGAAGAAGAGAAGCACGGAATTTGAGGGATGATATATGAGTTGGTTGGGAATGAATTGTGAATGTGTGCATGGGTATTTATAGATATAGGAGTGACTGTATGCATGTGTGTATATAAAGTCATATACCTAAATATATTTATATATAGGTAGGGATTAGGCAGATGGATGTATATAGATTTATATATATTGTAGGTTCTGCTTGTGTGTGTTTGTATGATAGGGTGGTTGCAATAGGGTGTACGAGAGTTAGCGAGAATGAAGAAAATAGAAGAAGCAGGGGATACAAAATGTATATAGGGATAGAGTGGGAGTATAAGGGAGACATTTAAAATCGTAAAAAGAGTTGGGGGTTGAGGGGTTGGCTGTTGGATTAGAGAATTAGATTAGGATTAGGATTAGGATTAATCAGGATTTAAATTTAAACTCCAATGGAAAAATTAACAAAAATTTAGAATGAATCAGAAAAATATTTGAGTTCTAATAAGAATGAAATAATGCCAGATAAAGAGTCCAAAGAGAAGAAAGGAAATAAAAATTGATTGATAATACAATTTTTTACGTAATAAAATACGTACAACTGGAATAAGGGGGTCACAAAAATACTCCATATTTTCTAGTGATAATTCATTAGTATTAATGACATAAACATTACTGGAACGATTAACAGTAAGTAAACGTGAGTTAATATTGTCTAATACTACACATGCATGCATATCAAATGTAACAACATAGTCTTTATCACATAACTGACTTACATTGAGTAGATTATGTTTTAAACCATTTACTACAAGAACATCATCAACGGAGCAAGACGAACCAAAATTAATTTTACCTTTACCAACGGTTTTACCAATACTATTATCTCTGAAGATGAAGTCTTTCCCCTTTTCCTTTGAAAGTGATGCAAAATATTTTTGATCGCCTATCATATGATTTGAACATCCACTATTAAAGTACCATCGATCTTTAGGTTTGGCACATTAATCCACCTACATTAAAATTGGTAGGTGTGACTTTTAGTGCTAATGTTTGTGTAGTTCCTGCAATTACATTCTTTCTCACCCAAACAATATTAGTATTTCTTTTTAAAGCACAATTATAAGAAATATGTCATGCTCTACAACTATAATTGCTTGTAAGATGATTATGCCTTGATTCACATGCATCTGAATAATTGTACGTGTGAGTATGTGAATGATGTTTGGGAAGTTGATGCTTAAGTGGATGGTTGTAACCAAGTTGTCTTTTATCATATATTGTTCTTGAGTGCTTTGTCATACAATAAGTGGGCCTTTTCTCATATTTTCAATGGTTGATTCGAGTACAATTATTTCACAACAAAGTCTTTTTCTTGTGCGATCATAATCTTTGGTATCCTAACGAAGATTATCAGGTGCTGCATCAAGTTGCCAATTATGTTCAAGGGCTTCTTTACAACCTTTCACTACTTCATCGAATTTCTTTTTCCATTCATCAATGTCAATAGTGAGCTTAGCAATATGAGCTAATTTCTAATGGATTAATTTTATATTATCATTATTCATTGATAGAGATTTTTGAATCTGTTCTTTCAAACGTTCAATTTCTTCTATCACTAAATTATGATCTTTTCTAAATGACTCAATTTTTTCAATGATTAAACAATTGGTATTTTTTTTCCATTCTTGGCAATATATGAGTCATGTAATCCATTTGACATTCGTTTATATTATTTAAGCTCAAGACTAATCTTATTAGCATAATCCTTTAAGTCATTACAAATATCAACTAATTCATCATAAATAGGTTTTTTTGATTACCTCTTCTTGAAGTGATGATTTCCCCTCATCATCTCCAAGTGCAATGAATCTGAAGTCCATATGTGCTTGTTCATATTGATTGTCTTTGTTGTCACTTGAGTTAGAATCAAGACAAGTTGCCTTTAATGCCGTTTTTTTGTAATTTGGGTTGGGACTATATGCTATCTCTACCTCCTTGGTACCTTTATTTATTAGCTTTAAGATGCTTACTGAATTATTTGGTCAAGTGCAATGTCCTTGTCATATCCTTCATTGTCTGATTCTGCATGTGTATAACGTGATACGATAGCTTTTAGGGCAATGGTCTTCTCTTTGGTTTTGGGTATGATCCCAATGTTCTGCATATACCTTTTTGTCTCTGCCATGTCCATCTCATATGTTTTGAGTTTGCCCTGAAAGGTGTAATAGTCAAACCCCTTCTTTTCGAGTGTTTCCCTCATGGAAGCAACTTTGATATCTCATTCTGGTGTAAGACAACTTATGACTTTTCCAACCTTTCGGTCATCATCTAAGCCCTTACCCAAGCTTTCAAGTTCGCAAGCGATAATGTCAAAGCGAGCCAACATCTGATCTATATTTTCACATGGAATCATGTGAATCACATCAAACTTATAATAGCATAATGTAACTTTAGATTTTATCTTCGAGGTGGTTCCCTCATGACGTTTTAGCAAGTTGTTCCAAATTTCATAAACATTTTGAGTTCCGTCCACATTGCATGAGTTCTTCATTATTTAAGCATGCATACAGTGCGATCATGGCTTTGGAATTTGTATTCTTCAGTAAAATTTATGCTTTGGGGAACGACTTTTTCCACTCTGACGGGTATGTCGATTTTGTTGATGCAAAAATTCTAGACTTCTTCTCAAACAATCTGCAAAAAATGAGACATACAAACCTTGCTCACATCATAGCATTTGCTCACATCATAGAATGTGTAATACTTGACCCATGGGAGATGGAAGGCTCTGATGTGTATAAGTCTTTGGAAGGATGGGTTTTGGCTATTGGATCATATGCTCTATCTTTTAAGCAAATAATGAGTACCTTGCTCCGATACCACTATAAATCACCTTTGGTGGTGGTTGGGTGGGGGAATATGGTGATTGTGCGGAAATTAAAATTTTAAAGTAAATGCGTATAATAAATGAGTAAAGTAAAAAAAAGTTGGGTTAGAAAAAGCAAACAGAGTAATCAGGCAAGGCACAGAGATATAAGTGATTTGGCCTCAAGTCTACTCCACTACTAGTTAGTAATTCTCCGTTGCAAGCATTCCATTATATTTCAACCCTATACAGTGAGTTCTCGGTATTTACGTCAAGATTCATATTACACTATAGGACCTCCATCATTCTGTAAGCCCCGAAACCCGCATCTTTTAGAAGCGAAAAGAAAATGAAAAAAAAAATTTTGACATCCTCACTAAGAAAACAATAAAAATCACATTTTTTTTATTGATCTTTGGCAAAGTAACAAGTTCTGAAGTTTTAGAGTCAAAAATGATAAAGAATACTCAGTGAATCCACCTCTATTTATAGACTTTAGAATTTATTCCTTTCCACAAATGTGAAAAGAAATATAAAAAAAAGGATATGTGCAGGTGTCGGTTGACTGCTTGTTTAGGCAGTCGACTATCAATTCCTTTGAACCAGTGGTCGGGAGGAATTAACTTCTATTTTGCACTTGCAATAATAGTCGACTGTCACCTTTCCATATTGGATTTTTGGTGGATCCACTTTATATTTTTACCAAAATTAGATTATTTTCGAGCGATACTTTTACATATTGATCCTCACAATTAAAGCAGTAAATATTCTTGTATGCACTGGCTTCTTGGAGGATTTAAGCACATGTTTCTTCGTGATGAAACTTTCCCGATTCTTTGCAATCTTTTATATTTGCTTGATTCTTTCCTTTTGTTTTGATTCCAAATATCTTGGGATTTTATTTGAATTGATTCTGAATATTCATGAACATATCTTGAATGAAAATATTATATACATGTGTATGTTTTGTACACATCAAACTTAGGGTCAACAAAAAGATCGTACACTTCAAAGATAAACAACACATTTGGGAAATAATCAGTCATTATCAATTAAGCCTTGCATTAGAAGAAAATCAATTTGATAAAGAAAACTCCTTAAACCAATAATATATGTGATGACCTTAAATTAGTTCTAAGGTCTTCATGACCTACAACTGACAACTAACTTCCATTTGCATGTTGATCATACTCACATTCTTTTGTAGAAAGATAACATATTTCTCAAGTTGTCGTTCTACAAAGGTATGATGTTGAGGCTTAGCTGAGATTAAATACTGTAGGATAACGACACCATATCGGGGTCAACATTGAATCTTTCTGCAACTTCTCCAACTAATTGAGCATAGTTGTAACTTTATGTTAAATTAATTGCGTTCCTCCTTTTACCTCCAACAATACCTATGAATTATCTTCCATGATATAAATCGAATAAAACAAAAAATTACAAAACATGTATGGTAATAAAAGATTTACAATAATGAAAGGTAATTTTTTAATGAAACGAGTTGTTTTCAGAGAAAACGTACCATTCCGCTGAAAGTTTACTTCATGAACTACTTGGTTTTTCATTTTCGTTATAGTGAGACCTAGACAGAGCAAAAAAAAAAAACAAATGTAAGGGTGTAGATGAGAGTAAATGAGAGTTAAAATTGTAATGCCCTGATTTTTCATTTAATGAAAAATTATTTATTTTACACGTAGTGTGCACGTGCAATATTTTTGGTTAATATTTTCATCAAGATGAGTATAGATATTTAAATATGTGCCTATAATTATTTTTCTATAAAGTCTTCTTTCAATTAGACAAAAAGCCTTTTCTTTTAAAAGCCCAAAGTTAATTTAATTTATTATTTTTATAATAAGTATTTTGGCCCATAAGCTAAAGCCCATGGATTCATCTATTTTTATACAACTTGTCATATAGAATACAATTTAAAGACTATTTTATTTTTATACAAAAATTTAGTGCACAATTTTTGGGCCTAGTTGCATGCACGTGCACTACACGTACACGTGCAGAATGCACTTCCCATGGCCGGTTGTGATCTTTTGGAGGGAAACCAAAATTTGTAATGGTGATGATGGTGTGGTGGTTACTTGGTTGTGGGTAGTTATTACAACTCCTACTTTCATCTTGACCCTCCATCTTACAACCAACCAATTGATCCTAGCCCTCCATTCTCTTTGATTTTTAGTATAAATACCCCCCCCCCCCCATGGCTAGTTATTCTTGTGTAAAATTATTCTCTTCCAAATCTATAGTCTAAATTATATTATCTATTAGTATTTTGTGAGTTAAAAGTTTGAGAGTGTGTAGGATCTTGTGCTTGCAACATCAAGGGGAGGCCGGCATCAAAAAGAGGGAGCATTCGGTGAGGTGTGCTTGGAGGCTTGGGTGCACGTGTTCAAGGAGGAGCATTTCGTTGCAAGGACATTTGTCTAGGGATTGCTAGTGAACTTTCTCTTCATACAAGGTGGGTAAATTTTTCCTATTTCTAACATAGGAATGCATGCTAGATTTAATTAGCAAAATGAGGCATGAAAAATATTAATAAGCGTACACTTTTAATTGGACATTGACCTATGAATTGATTGGAATGTGGGTGTGCAAATTGTATGTGATTTGATTAGTAAAAATCTAAGTTTGTATGGATTAATTATAACCATGGATTGTTAAAGAAAGTCACATTATTCTACATCACAAATTATATACACAAATTAGTAGATTGGCAATGCTACTTCTTGTGAATAAATGGATCTTTGTGTGATATTGAAATAAATGAAATGAATTATAGATTTGTATGCATGATAAAGGGGTAAAAACAGAGAATTAATCCTTAGTTGCTAATAAAAGGATTAATGGTATTAGTTGTCAATAGATGTCGAAATAAAGAAGGTGGTGATTATCATGTAGAATTCGAATCAATTTTATGAAAATATGTTTTAATTGTTGAAAAAAATTATTTTATCATACTGATATATAAATTAGACAAGAAATAATTAATCTGGAATTTTACAGTAATTTTCATGAAAGCAAAATGAAATGAGGACTAGTTGAACATCGAGACGTTTTAACAACAGAGGAAATTGGTTCAAAAAAAATTTAAGTTGTACTCTGACAACCTGAGCACGTAGCTCAAGTGGTCAGAGCGTGTGTTGGGTTCCCTGTGAAGGCCGGTTCGAATCCTGTGGCGCACTTTTGTTTCACAAATTATTTTAGTATATAGAAATCAGAGGCCGAGAGTATTTAATACTCTCAGCGTTCCTTTATACCGCTTAGCACACTGGCCTAGTGGTCTATGCTTTCGGCTGTGTCTCTGGGGTGCTGGGTTCAAATCTTGCCCTCGGCAAGATTGAAAAACCAATTTTTTTTTTGGGGTTTTTAATTGTCCAAAAATTATGAGAAAAATATGGTTATCCTTCTAAAAATATATGGGACTTGTGAAAAATAATTTGGGGATTATTCGCATGACATAAAATGTGATTTGAGAATAAAATGTGTAATTAGAACTATGGTTTTATAAGTGTATTTTTGGAAAAATTATATCTTGCAAAAAGAACTTGAAATGAAGGATTAGAATATTAATGTAGTAAAGGAAGAAATTTTATTGTTGTGATGTGAACTGTTCTCATTTGAGAATAGTGTGAAAAATATGAAATGTGGATATTCGTTAGTGATGTAAATTTCAAGGTGAAAGTGGTAATTGATAAAGCATATGAATTTCATGTATAGTTATGGACTATTTGAACGAATTAGAAATCATGATTTGAAAAGAGAATTACTTTTGAGCATGATGACTCAATATGGAAATTTATGAGTTGGGAATGCTCATTTTGGAAATTATGAATTGAAAATTGAAACAAAAAGTGTAGCTAAGTCTCCCCCGGCATTTGGAAATGAATGAAATGAGAATTTGAAATGAAAGACCAAGGTTGGTCATGTGTGAATAAATGAATAAGTCCGGTTTAGTGGAGAGGTTAACTCTAGAGCTTTGATTTTGTTCAAGATTCTAATAAAAACAAAGGATTAGTGCATGGTGAAGACGTGATGAAAGTGAGAGAAAACACGAGTATGAGAACTAGAGTTTACGGTGCGGGTGTGTGAGCCACAGAATGCATGCTTGATGAGTCAAGACATGGCGTGGGCACAACTCAGTAATGATCGGACTTTAGCCACGCTTGTGGGATGTTTGGTGATTGCAAAAGGATCGTGTGCCATGAAGTGAGGCTGAATTGCCACAGAGTGCATGCTTGATGAGTTAAGACATGGCGTGGGATTCCCCTCCAGAATTTTCTGTACACTAGCTTGTGCACATAGATCATCTAGGATACTCACCGTAGTTACAGTAGTAGATTAAGTCATGGCGAGGGATTGAACCCTACAAGATGAAAAACGATTGAGAGGCTTGTCCTCGGACCTATGTAGTATGGGATGCATAGAATCCGAACAAGTGCGCATTAGTGTCATCTAATATAAATAATTGCATTAAGGACTAAGTGCACAATCACAATACGACATCAATAGGGTAGTCCCTTTAGTTTGATATGTGACAAGTTTGTGTTTGCTAAATATGGAAAATAAGTTATACTATTTCTGGCATAGAGAGGATGGCCGTGTATAATGATCGTCGGTTGAATAAACTGACGTACCCACAGTCTTATATGCAGGTAAATGGCTTGATAAAGATTAAAGAGGAACAAATGCTTAAAGATTATTCAATGTTGTTGTACATTTGTTTCGTTGTTGTAAAGTTTACTTCCGCTGTGCAATGTAAAGTATAATGTAATCATGTCAATTCTGATGTAAAGTGAAAAGTTCAAATTTCCTTGTAAAATTGTACTAAAGAAAGCGGAAAGATCCTGTAGAACATCTCGAATTCAGTGTATTTGGGATTCGGGGCGTTACAAAAATGGAGGGTGAAAGTTTTGAATTTTGTCATTTTAGGGGGAAACTAGTTTGTGTATGGAGAATAATGTAGGATACATGTTGAGTTTGGAGGAAGGAGATGGAGTTCGGACGGGAAAAAAGAAGTTTTGCAGGAATTTTTTTTTATTCAGTTCTATAAGAGATTTTTTTTTTAATATAGCCCCATAAGAGCATCTGTAGTCGTTGCCTTGAAAGCCAATTTTTGCAAAATTTGAGTAAAAAGCACCGCATTCGTTGGCAAAATTCCCAAAATTTGGGAACGAGAGGAACATTATTAGTCTGCTATATTTGGGAAGCAAAATAGGAATTTGAAAATTATAGGAGACAAAACACGAAATTTCGTATGTTCAAAATTTTTGCGCTAAAATGTATCTGAAGGAAAATGAAATATCGTCCAATTTTTAAAATTTTTTTATTAGAATGCTCAAAATTTGAGTTAATTTTAATATAACTAAGATTAAATTAAGATTTAATACCACGTCTCCACTTTTCGATCAAACAGATGAAATAAAAAAATAACATCTATCTTCTATCTCTTTTTTTTTTTTTTTTAAAACCCAAAATTTGGATTCAACGACAATGCCAACAACCCCAAATTCCTATTTCTAAATGCTGAATATCCAAATTTTGAGTTTGGACGACTACAGATGCTTTAATGTACGTACATGTATACTCAGGGGCATATTAGGAAGTTCTCAAGTATTAAGGGGATAAAAGAGCACTTTCACTTTTCAAAGAGGCTAGAAGGAAGAAATTTTTTAACCAGGGGCCTAAAAAAATTTCCCTTAAAATATTTAGATCTTTTTTCTCCAGAAGGGCATTCACAATTCTTTAAACTCCAATAAGATGCTCATAATTGACCATTTCCATATACATCACCCACAATGTTGAACTCACTCTCAAAATAGCACTTGAGTTATTTTGTGTTAAAATAAGGATAACTATTTTGTTAACTCTAATGAGAGTGGAGCAGATGTCTAAATTAACTCTATCCCTCACTTAATTAGATGTATCCTAATTTCAACGGCTGAGAAACTTTATCCTTTCCCATTCTATCCAATGGCTAGCCCTCTCCTTTTCCGTAGAAACTCCATCTCTATTCATCTTCAACCTTACCGATCCCTATCTTCATTACTTTAGTGTTTCTCCAACTTGTTAATTCAGATTTGCCCAATTTATTTTTCATTATTAAAAACCCAAATTACCTCACACTCCTCATTTTATATTTTTAGGTTGAGTTAAAGTGGGATATAGTTAAGGTATGTTTAAGTAAATGATATGTTAGTTATTTGCCAACAGTTGTTGATTTTTAACTAGTGCTAAACTAAAAAAACATTAACAAATTGTTATTTTTGGAGTGAGCCCAATATTGTGGGGGGTTGTATATAGAAATAGAGAATTATAAATGCCTTATATGGAGTTTAAAGAATAGTGAGTGTCCTTTCTGTAAAAACACCGAATAAAAAATAGTGAAGAGAGGTAGTGGATTTGGTAGTCGGTGTAGCATTACTCTTTTAATTTGTCATTCATTTAGAAACTACGTTTTAAATAACAATATTACCCATGCTACACTGACACTAATAACAACGAATTTTTTGCCGTACTAGGCCACTTTATGAAAAATTTGTGATTATGGGCCAGTTTCGAAACTATTAGCGTTCGTGGGCTACTTGGTGCCACGTCATTAGCGGCTGCTATTCTTATTAGCGGCATGTTCGTTTTAGAGGTCGCTAATGAGAATAGCGACATCTTTTTTTTTAAAAATGAATTTTTTGTTTACTATCACTATTCCTATTAGCGACCAAAGTATATATGAAGTCGCTAATGGGATTAGCGACCTTCAATGAACTGTATACCAACACTTAGCAAAATATAGAGAGTTTTTGCTATCTGAAAAAATAACAATCAATTTATTTTTGAAACTAAGGTCGCTATTCAGAATAGCGACCTTAGTTATACAAAGGTCGTTATTCGGAATAGAGACCTAATTGTACTAAGGTCACTATTCCGAATAGAAGCCTTAGTTGTGTGACTATTTTACAAATTCTACAAAAAACAAGGAGATTGAGTTTCCTATTGAGGTCGCTAGACCGAAGTATATTAAGGTCGCTATTCCCAATAGCAACCTTAGTTAGGTGATTATTTTGCAAATTTTATAGAGAGTAAGGAGATTTAGTATTCTACTGAGGTCGATACTCGGACTAGCGACCTCAGTTTAATTTTTTTTTTTTTGAGAGAGAAAAAGCTCTCTTGAAATCGGTAAGTGTCTCAATACATTCATTTGAGGTCGCTATATACTTCGGTCGCTAGTGGGAATAACGACAAAAAACAAAAATTTTCAATTATTTTAAAATAGAACCCGCTATTTCAAAATGAAAAGGCCGCAAATGAGAATAGCAGACTACTGATGTGACCCCAAGTAGCTCACGAGTACTAATAGTTTGGAAACGGGCCAATAATCGCATATATTTTCAAAAAGTGGCCTAGTACGGCAAAAAATTCAATAACAACTCTCCTTTTCCGAATAGTTGCCAAGTCTCACCCCTATCTTCTTACCTCCATCTTCTTCTTCGCCTTCCTCCCCTCTCACACCGCCACCGCCACCGCCACCGCCACCGCCACCGCAACGTCAGCATCCTATCACCGCCATCCACATCCTCCGATTCTTCCCGGTACGCCGCTTCCTCTTCCACCTCCATCAATCTCTCTCCTCCCTTTCCCCTTCTTTCTGTTTCAAACCCTAGATCTTATCAAAACCATAGATCTCACATTAAACTTAGATCTACATAGATGAAACCCTAGATCTACTTGAAATTTGTGTGGTTTGTAAGTTTGTTCGACTTCTCTTTTTGTTTTTTTCTAAATTGATATATACGAGCAATTGTTAGTAGAATTTGGATTATTTAGAATACTCAATAACTGTAGGGAGATGAGTAATTCGACGTTCTAAGCTCATTTTTGTCACGAGAATTTCGACAGTTGATTAGTGTTTTTACTCAAGAATGCAGTACCTTGTAGGTTACATATAGGTAGCAATGTGTTTTGCACTCATAGCTAGCGATTTCTTTCTGTAGTTAAGGTAGTGTTCTTTTTCTGCTCTTATAATAGATTTACCTCTTGTAAGAGGTGGTCTCCCTCTTACAAGAGTTTTTTTAGTGTTCTTTTTTTACCTCTTATAAGACATTTTTCTCAAAATATCTTATAAGCCTAAAAGACTTCTAGTAGCCTCTTTCAAATTCTTATAAGACTTCTATCACTTAAAAAGTCTATATTATCCCAAAGTCTATATTATAATTGTTACTAATTAAACTAGTTTATATATTATTCTATAGTAGCCCGGAATATGCTATCCTAGAAAAAGTGTAATTATATACGTAGTTGACTGTAATATGCTATCCTAGAAAAAGTGTGGGAATCAGGGCCGGCCCTGAGTTCCTGGGGGCCCTAGGCGAACTTCCAACATGGGGCCCCCTAATAACATATAATATTTTTTACGTCCAAAATACGTACCTATATTTATAAGGGAAGTTTAAATTTGGGGCCCCCTAAAATCGCGAAATCTCCGGGGGCCTAAGGCGGCTGCCTTACCCGCCTCTATGGTAGGGCCGGCCCTGGTGGGAATTCATTCTTCACAATTTCGAACAATTATGTTAGGGATGCTATCGAAACACTGATTTATTTAAAGATATATATATTTACGTCCAGTAAGTACATTACTTGAGTTGTGGCTAGTTGATTTGTCCTGTTATGATGCCACCATGTTCAAATCCTGCAGCAGGTAAGTTTTTTTATTTTTATTTTTATTTTTAAATTTATTTATTTATTTATTTATATATTTATTTATTTACAGCTAAGGGAGAATTTATATTAGCCCATTGACCTTAAATTTTTTTAATCCAACTTCTTTGAAACAAATTATTATTATTATTTATATTTATACATACTAATTTTTATACTAATTAAAAGTCTATAGTAGCCCAGAATTATAATTGATGATTTACACTGATCTGTGAATTTAACTTGCTATTAAACTAGTTTATATATTAGTTATTTGAACTCATCTTTTCTTGTCCATCATCTCACTATTTTTATACTTTGGGGTAATATAGACTTTGGGGTAATATAGGCTCTTGTAAGAGGTGAAAAAAGAGCAGAAATCTCTTATAAGAGGTTCTTATAAGAGGTTATTTTTATATAAAAAGAACACCTCAAAAAGAGGCTCTTACAAGAGGCTCTTACTATAAATCTCTTATAAGATGTAACCTCTTATAAGAGGAAAAAAAAAGAACAGTACTAAGGGTTAGAATCATGTAGACTTTGGAATGTGAAGGCAAGGGTATTTGGCAATAATGTTATCATTCGTTGAGTTTGTGTTTGTAGACATTTTATGTCGATGTACTACTCCATGAAGCAGAGATAGGGATACGAAGTGCGGATATGACACAACACATAGTACGGGGATACGTCATTTTCCCAAAAAGTATGATACGGGTGCATTGGTGGGTACATTAAATATAATGTATTTTATATTATATATATAAATCAATAAATATTTATCTTGTTAAAACTGTAAATATTGAACCATTTCAGAAAACTTTAACGATACATTATAATTATGAGTTTTTTTTTTTTTTTGGAGATAAAGAATAATAACCTAACTATCAAAACATGGGGTAAACTTGTTTTGTGTTTAACCATAACTTGAAACATTAAGTTTTTGAAATTACACCAAGGCCCCAAATATTTATCTAAACTTAACTGTGTTCAAAAGTTGCAAACACATATCAAGAAATATGATACTCATTGTGTACGCACCTGCGAGTACCTAAGGAGTATCGGCACCCGATACGCACCCGACATGGGTATGTTGGGAATTTGGAGGTACCCGTGCTTCCTAGGTTCTACTAGAAGCATGTGTATGTGCATGTTTTTGCTTGCATATATCTGCGTATGTATGCATCTTTGCGGTTGAGTCATCTATATGCCCGATTATACGTTTATGTGGATGTGCATAATTTGATATGTTGTCGTGTTATCCCTATTTTCTACTTCTTATGGTGTCATGCTGTCTTGTTTTCATATTTGTTCTTTTTTAAGTAAAAGTATGTTCTAAATTATTCTGACATTGTGCTCGGCAAGTGGGAAGTGAGTGAAAGTGTGAAACTGAGCCCACTTTTCACTCCTTTAGATGTTTGGTAAGATGAAAGTCCAAAGAAAAATGGCTTCTGCACTTTCACCAATTAGGAGAGAGTGCTCACTTTTATCATACAACTTCTAAAAAAGTAAGGAAGTTGGCCAATAAAGTATGAAAGTGCAATTAAAAATATTTATTTTACTCTTGTAATCCTGGTTCCTCTTGATTCTCGTTTTCACATTCACTTCCACTTTCAAGTGGCAAGGTGATAGTGAGGAAGTGATTTTGAATCCACTTTCACAGTTTCTTGCCTTCATTCCTTTTCCATCTTGCCAAATGCCCCCATATTTCGAATTCTCAATGCCATTCACCCGGTCTGTGAGTTCTAGAGATCAATTGGAGATCATTGTGTTAATTTCTAAAGTAAATAGGTTAATGGAATTATTTGTGTTATAAAATTGTTAAGACAATGCAGTTCTAATAGGTGAACGGAAATATTTGCATTATAAAAGTGCATAAAAGCCAAGAGGCCTCAACTTTCAGGCCACAAATTGTATCAATATCAGCAAACTGTTATTAAAGCATTTTTACAACCACATGAGGAACTCAGCATCTTGTAGATTACTGATCAAAATGATTTCTAACTCCCTACAAAATTCTTTTGAACCCATTATTCTCCGGGTGATATAGATGCACTGGAACCTTTTAGAAGCTCTTGATAATCTTCATAAATTTCAGAGCGAGCAGAGACTTAAGTGATCTTCAACTGATTATTAATCCCTCTTTAGTGCAATGCTGTAACCTACTTTAGCTGCATGCATAGCGTAAGATTTTGTTCTTACCTACATGTTATATTAAAGTGTGTTGCACGAGAAGTCAAGGGAGAGTCAGAAAGTGTAGGGAGTGGGTGTAGAAACACCACTTACAAAAGATAGAAAATTAAGTGAAAGGTGTGTGTAGTAACACCTCAGTGGTGGTCATTGATGAGTGGTGTGAATTGTGAATACTACTGAGTGAAGTGAGAGGAGCTAGTGTGTGTATTTGAGTTGGTTGTAATAACTAGCATCTAACTAGTAAGTGCCCTTGTGGCTAGTAGCCTAATGCTAAACATCTTCACTAATGAGCAAGAGGTTTGAGATCTAAACCTCCAGCTGCACAATTTTTCAACTGTGGGATGTGTGTGTATGGCTATTGTCTTGTACAAAAATTTATAAAATTAACATTTAATCAATGCAATGCACCTGCTTGCTTTTAGAAAAACATGCATAAATATTGAAGATTAACGTTTACTGCTAAGAATAAAAAATGTTGTCAAGTTTATAAATTCCTTA
Source organism: Hemerocallis citrina (assembly GCA_017893485.1). Lineage (NCBI taxonomy): Eukaryota > Viridiplantae > Streptophyta > Magnoliopsida > Asparagales > Asphodelaceae > Hemerocallis > Hemerocallis citrina. The sequence goes on along the minus strand of CM030364.1, from coordinate 111,012,315 downwards.
TTTGGAAAAAATATCTTCGATGCAATTCCACCAATGTCTGTAGAATATAGAAGTAATACCGTGTAACTTATGTGCATATATCTAATACATAATTTGCTTTAGTAGTGTATTTAAATTAACATTTTACAGTGGAAAGAAACTATATGGATGTCTTTCAATATAACAATCAAATCTTTATTAAAATAACACAATCTTAATGCATATTTTTTCTGTTACATATGCATTCTATTGGCAGAGACATTGATTTTTATATTATCATTTTATATCTTTGTAATGAAGATATTGACAATCTACGCCATTCTAAAATATAACATAAACTAAAAGGAGAAAAAGGGTGAAGAAAAGGAAAAAGAAATAAATCTACTTAGATTTTAGTTTTTGCAAAGCTACCACAGTCATTTTATGTTGCATGTTGACAAGTCTTTGAGCCCAAAGAGAATAATCTGGAACATGAAGATTTTCTCTTAAGAGGGAAAACATATCAAAGCTACACTTAATAATGGGCAAGATGAGGAGGGTTGGGTGTTTGAGTGGTGCTTACACCAATCCCTTTACTAATGGGTGTGAGTGACTGCGTGTGCGGCTAATACCTTAGAAAAATAAAACTTCAACCAAATCAATATAAACTTGCTCAAACATCTATTTTTTCTTCACATTCGCTTCTAGTTAACGTAGAAAGCTAAATTAGGAGTTTTGTACTGCCAAATGTTTATGAAGTAGCATCTAAGATAGATTTTTTCTTCCTAGTTACCCAACAAAAGAGCATATAAGTATGTTAGAAATATCCTCATTCTCTCGATAAAATTTAGCTTGCATAAAACTGAAAGTTACATGTAAACTGTCAGTGCAAAATCAATAATCAACCTACTACATGAAGCAATATTTCATATATAATTTCTTGAAGTAAAACAAAATTAAATTAAATGTTATATAATCAACTTACTACATGTCGTTTGTATTTGAAAAAGAATGAATAATACCTAAGATCATTGTCTTGTAAGGCCAACCACTTAGGGATTTCTTGTGCCATGGACTCACTGCGTCAAGATAATCAGTTTAGAGGCAGAAATATTGTTAGAGAAATTGTTTGTATTTGAAAAATAAAGTATTATACCTTGAAGAGTAGTAGAAAAAGTACGAAAGTCATGAAGTGGGGTTGATCTTCGGATTAACGACCAAACCGACATCTGATTATGCAACGACGGTATTAGTGAAACTCATGTGAATTCGATTTTTCTCACATGCTAATAATATTGAAGACAACATTCACCAATTTTTTGAGTAGGTGGAAAAGAGATTCCACCATCTCTCTCACTAATAAGAGAGAACGAAACGATTTACATAAAAATAAAAAGGTTTTCATAAATAAGAACTCTGAAAAACAAAATTCTAGTTATAATAGACTACAACCTAACTTGTCTTTCCCCATGGTTTCTTTTTTTATTTTTAGGAAGCTCACCACAATCAAGTTTAAATTAGCTAAACTAAACACCTCTCCTTTTATGTGACACTTGAGCCCGAAATCCTTGAACCCGAATGCATTGACCACTTCTTTTTCTTTCTTCAAATAATATGCAAAAACTTCTAAATTGCAATCTCATCAAAATTCTTTAAAAATTTTGGTAGGGTTTCCTCTATAAATTGAGCTCTTTTCCTGTATACATTCATTTACATATCCATAAACATTTTTGTATATCATTCTCCACATTCTTCATCCATTTGAACATAATTCAATAAATAAACTTGAACATCATATGCATGTGAATGATTTAGAATCCCAATTATAACTAAGCTCACTTGTCTAGTCCCAAAGATAGTTGAATATATACATTTTTACATAACATATATACGTTATATATACTCTACAAATATACATTAGTAACATGCTATGATATAACAAATTATGCATTACCTGACACTTTTATGCGAATAGAAGTTGCGACTCTGCAAATGAAGCTGAACCTGTGAGATTTTGGCTGATGTGAAGAATTCAAAAATATTGCGCGAGTCAAATAAGGTTCAAAAGAAGAAATCTTAATAACCATGATCTTCCTAATTATGAATGATTAATTACTTTGACATCTTCACTATATCTACCTTTAGAAACAAGATACTTACTCTTTGACCATTAAGTGCAACACAATTGTCATATGCCAACTTTCTGAGGCATTAATCCTATAATAGCACATCAAAATACTGTACTTGTTGTACAATAGCTCAGTGCCATGTTATCTACAATAAAATACTACATTTGTATATACAACGATTCAATACCATTTTATTTTCAATCACAACACTGTACTTGTTTAGGGAATAGTTCATGACAATATCATTCACAACTAAAACGTAATTTTTATACAATGATCCAATAGAGTGACTATATTACATCATAAACAACATTCAATGGACCAAAAGACACCATTCTTAACAACCATGATATATCTACTTTATCAATGCTTAAATGTAGCAATAACACTAACTATATATATAGACACAATAAGAAGCAGTAGTAGCATCATTCAGTAAATTACCACATTTTTCTTTCAATGGTTCAATTCGATATTTGTACTGGCCGAAGCCATGTAGATCTGCCCTGTTGATCTCATGGGTCCAATATCTCCCAGGACATTTCCTCTGTAGCAATATCTCCATCGAATGTTTTCGATTGAGCCAATATAATACACCATTAGCCAATACAGTACAATAATCATACCGGCCGAAGCCCTGTAGGTGCAATAACAATATCTCGTAGAACGCATTTTCGGGAGCCAATATCTCCTTCGAACGCATTTTCGATGGAGCCAATACAACGTGCAAACATAGAAGCAACACATGCTCCATCGACGATGTTCTAGTGATTTTATGTATAATTGATTTTATGTTCTAGCGTTTTAATGATTTTATCGGCTGAAGCCCTATAGGTGCACTAACAATATCTCGCAGAATGCATTCTCGGAGCCAATATGTCCATCGAACATCTTCGATGGAGCCAATACAACACACTGTGAGTTCACTAAAATTCAACATGCAAACATAGAAGCAAAACATGCTCAATAATAAAGCCCTTAACAATATCTTTCACTTAACACATTTAAATAGCTTTAGTTTGTTACATAAACTTGATTGTGTCAAATAATGCAATATCAAGCCACGCAATTATACATAAAATCACTAAAACATTTTACTTGCAATAATGATGATGATATGTCATTAACAAGAAACTCAAATCCTGAATATGACAGTCGAACATGACAAAATCCATTAACTTACAATACACATAACAAGATTTAAGATTAAGAATAAAAATCCCTCTAATCTCAGGTTGCGTTTGGCCTAGTTTTTTTTTGGCCTTAAAGCTACTTCAGAAGGAGAAGCCAGAAAGTAGAGCTTTGAAATTAAAAGCTAAGCTGTTTGGAAAGTCTATTTTTTTAACTTCAATGCTACTTTTAAGCTAGAAGTTGTTTGGCATAAGATAGCAATTGTAAGCTACTTTTATAGTCAATTTAAGTTTTTGATTTTATTTAAGAGTAAAATATAAGTTAATCAAATTACAAAAATATCTTTATATTACTAATAAAGATATTTAAAGCCCAAAAAAAGGCTATCGACGGCGAAGAAAGGAGAGGTGGCGGCGCGACAGCGTTCGACGGCGAAGAAAGGAGAGGGAGGCGGCGGGAGCGGTGAGGGGAGGCAGTGGCGCGACGGTGTTCGACGGCGAAGAAAGGAGATGGAGGCTGCGGGGCGGCGAGGGGAGGCAGTGGCGCGACGTTCGGTGGCGGTTGTTTGGCGAGGAAGGGGAAGGGGAAAAAAATTGTGTTATGAGGTTTTGAAGCTGAAGCCAGAAGTTGCTCTGGAGGGCTTCCATCAAAGCTCATTTTCTTCACTAAAATTAAGCTACTTCTGCTTCTGTAGAGCTTTTCAAAAATTGCGTTTGGCCCAGCTTCTCCTTTTAAAGGGAAGAGAAGCTAATTTTAAGCTGGGCCAAACGCAACCTTAGTTTAATTCTTTCAATTTGAACTCAATTAATTGGATGAGTCTCAAATCAAATTATGAAACCTCCCTAATGTCCAATCGATAGGTTAAATAACTTAATTTGAGAACTATGAAATAGTAACCTCAATTTCCAATTTTCTGAAAAATCATCAACTGTCACTAAACTCACTAAACTTAGAATTTAATATCAGTCTCAGAAACAGAGAATTTGAGCAATAAATAACTGACGATGAGAAATTTTGAAACCCTAGACTCTACAAGAAAAGAGATCACTTACCTATTGGATTGGGGAATGGATCTCCTTTCCTTCGTCTTCATTTCCCTCTCTTTCTTCTCGTTTTCTTCCTCTTTCATTTGCATCTTGCTCCTCTCTATCACCTTCCGTTCTTTTTTGTTCTTTTCTCTCCCCGGTCTCATTCTTTTCTTCATTTCTTTCTTTTGCTACTTCTTTTCCTCGCTTTTGGAACGTTTCCCTCCCGATAAGCATGTGAGGCAGGTGGGTATAGGGCTACCACCTGCCCCTCCACTCAATCCCAATTTCTCTTTTTTTCTTTTTTGCAGAAGCTCCCTTGGTTTTTATATATTTAAAATAGCCCCTTTGAGCATTTAAACTATTACATTCTACTCCTTCCGCAAAGAGCTTTAATAATAGGAGGAAGGAGAGAACATTTTACTCCACTCGCAAAGAGCAATTGACACGTGCAATAAGTTTCGCCAACAAAAGAGGAAAATGTCTTGTATCTTGATCACATAAAAAACACCTCGCTCTATAGCATCAACATGCAGAAGTAGAAAGAACATTTACAGAAAAAACTAAATCATGTAACATAGGTTCAACAATTGAAACATAAGACATTTTCCATAATTACATTAGTAGCTACATACATTTATATGAAGCTAAGTAACTACATTAATGCATGTCCAATACTCCAATCTACTTTCATATTATATGCCAATAGAAAAACAAATCAGCAAATCCAGGGACATTTCCATCTTCATACTAAACATCAACAACAAACAAAACAAACCAAAAAAGAAGAAGAAGGTTTCACAACAACAAAATATAATATGAACTAAAGTTTTTTTGATTAATAGATGGTAAAAACTCACCTTGCTTGCTTTGATGGTTTTTCTCCTCCTTCTCAATTCTTTTGTTCTCATCCTCTCTAAATGGTTTTGAGTCATTCTTATTTTTGGGGGTGGTTGGAAAATTACAACCATGCCAAAAAAAGTTTAGACCGACATTTTAAGTTTTTGTCGATAACCCCCTAATTTTGCTGGATTTTCTTTTTCTTGCTACAAATGCATTACTAAAGTTAAAAGATAAGATTTTCCTGCATCCATTACGTAAAAAATAAGGTAAAGTTTTTCCTTCATAGAGGATTTAGTTCTAAAGTATACTATAAAAAAATGATGGAAAAATTTTATGTGGAAAAAGTATTTTAATGTGTAAAATGCCTAATTTGAGTTAAAATCAATGTATGTTTTTGGGTACCAACCTGCCCATAGAGCTGGAAAAGTTGACCCTTGCGTACAAAGCATATGCACTCAGATCCCTTTCATTGGGGTGCAGGTGAGTGTATTTTTGGCTAGAGGGTCTTATAAATCTAATTATTGAATATCTATACCAGTACCTGTCTGGTTTGGGTCAGGTCTCATGTAGTATGGACTATGGAATGTATTAAAAAAATTGATAGATGTTAAGTTTTTTGTGTTTTTCAATTCGTCATGTGTAGTGGAACATGTAAGATATAAAATCAGTATTAGTTCATGGAGATGTAAATCAAATTTTGGCCAGCACCAATGATGCCTAACTTGTTTCATCTTCCGTAAAGTTATTTCCTAACTTCTACAATTAATTATTGATTGATTAAGTGTAAATGCTGAAATCTAACTTGTACACAGTTTACACATGAACTTTACAAGTTGCAAATTGCCAACATCTTATTCTTGAAAGGTGAAGCCCAAACTGGGTCAGCCAAGGATCCTCCAGCACCCAACCCTACCTATTCCACCTCAGGGTTGTCCGCTTATTTCAATTTGTGTAGAACAAAGATTGTTTCAAATTTTATATTCTGTGGAAACATGTAGTCACTGTTCTTATGATATTAGACGAATTGAAATTTGCTTTCCTTGAACTCAATGCTTCTCATTATTATTATCTGTATGTCTTTCCCCCTCATCCTGTTATTGTGCATCCATTACCTACTGAGTTAATATTTCACAATCTTTTAATTGCATGTGAGGCATTGTAATTTCAAATTCCAATGAAATGTAGAGATAAGATATTTAGGATCCCATTGATCAAATGAAGCAGCAAGATGCTAACGGTTTTCAGCATTTGTAGGATGTTGCATCTCAGATTGGTCAGGTGCGGCGCTTCTATTCCCTACTCATGATAAAGTAAAAAAAAAGAAATGTGTTGATCTCGTCGTCATATTCATCTCGAAGCTGGAGATCAATTAAGCCAGGTTTTAAGATTTGCATTGGAAAATATAACAAAGGAAGATTTCCGGAGTCAAATTTGAAATGGCAGAATTCTAGAACATCTTCTTTGCTGGCGAGAACAATCTAATATGGTATTTGCTTCACAACCCTTGTTAGATACTAATTATAGATGAACTGGACAGAGTTATAATTCTTTTCAAGTGGCATGCTAAGAGAAAACGGCATGCGGCTGTCTACATCTCTCCAAGAGTTGTCAACATCGACTAAAGTAGAGCTAGAGGAAGGTGCTTTTGACCTTGAATTCAATAAGAATTATGTTCGTGACAAACCTCTTCGTGTTTTACATAGAGAAGGTGCTGTTGCATCGAGCTTTTCAAAGGAGAAGTCACCAGCAAATTCATCTACATGGAGAAAATGGATAAAAACCACTTTAATTGGTCTTGCGGCCCTTCTTGTACTATTCTTTTTGGTTTATTTCTCTTCGAGATATTATAACAATTCTTTGTTACGTGAAGCATCAGACTTTTTTGTAATTCTTGATTGTGGAAGTACTGGCACCAGAGTTTATGTCTATGAGTGGTCAGTTGTTCGAAGTAAAAGCCATACAGGTTTACCCTTTATTTTAAAATCTTTACCTGATGGTCCTCCAGGAAAATCTCCTGCACGGACTGGTCGAGCTTATCGGCGAATGGAAACTGAGCCTGGTTTTAATAAACTCGTGCACAACGAATCTGGTTTGAATGCTGCTATAAAGCCACTTCTCACTTGGGCAGAAAAACAAATACCTCAGCATGCTCACAAGCGTACTCCTCTTTTTCTGTATGCTACAGCTGGTGTTCGTAGGCTGCCAAACTCTGACTCTGAGTGGCTTATGGAAAATGCATGGTCCATTGTAAGGAAGTCATCATTTTCTTGTCAGAGAGATTGGATAAAGATTATAACCGGCATGGAGGAAGCTTATTATGGATGGATAGCTCTAAATTATCATATGGGTATGTTTGCTTCCTCACGTAGTAAAGAAACTTATGGTGCATTAGATCTTGGAGGTTCATCTTTGCAAGTAACATTTGAGAGTATAAAGCCAATACACGATGGGACTGGTATAAATTTGAGCATAGGAGAGGTCAGCCATCATCTTAGTGCGTATTCTCTTTCTGGATATGGCTTAAATGATGCATTTGATAAATCAGTGGCCTATCTTCTCAAATTGCTGCGAGTTACTGTGTCAAATAATGGCAAGATAGAGCTTAAGCATCCATGCCTGCATACTGGGTATAGAGAGGAATACATGTGTTCTCAGTGTGGCACATTAAATCAAGATGGAAGTCCTCTAATTGGAGGCGAAACTATGGAGAAAGGAAGGCTAGGTATGCCAGTTGAATTGATTGGTGCCCCTCAGTGGGAAGAATGCAGTGCACTTGCGAAAGCAACAGTCAATCTGTCTGAGTGGTCAAACTTAAGTTCTGGAATTGATTGTAAACTCAGACCTTGTGCACTTGCGGAAAACTTGCCTCGTCCATTAGGGCAGTTTTATGCCATGTCTGGTTTCTTTGTGGTCTATCGGTTTTTTAACTTGACTGCTTATGCTAACCTAAATAACGTACTTCAAATGGGTCAAGAATTTTGTCACAAAACATGGGAAGTTGCAAAGAACAGTGTTCCGCCACAACCCTTTATAGAACAATATTGCTTCAGGGCACCGTACATTGTATCACTGTTGAGAGATGGTCTCCACATAAGAGATAACCAGGTGTTTATTGGATCAGGTAGCATCACTTGGACCCTAGGGGTAGCTTTACTGGAGGCTGGACAAGCATTCTCAAGCAAAATTGAGTTTAGTGGTTACGACATATTTCATACTGGCATCAATCCAGGCTTTCTTGTGTTAACGCTTTTGATATCGGTAATATTTCTCTTTTGCATACTATCATATGGTAGCAAATGGGTGTCCAGATTTTACAGAAGATCATACCTCCCTCTCTTTAGTAACAACAGCGGAAGCCCCTCCGTTCTCAGCACCTTGCAGCGATGGAGCCCTACAGGTAGCTTGTCCTTGTGAAAGACGACATTTTACATTATTTAAGAACATTCTTGTCTAGTCCAGCACAGTATATTTATTCTTCGTTTCACTCCATTTGGCCTTTTCATTTGCGTCCCTATCTTCTGAATGTGATGAGCCTTGAATTTGTATTGATTTTGATCTTGCATCGCACATCACCCATCAGCGATAAGTTATTCTCAATTGGTTGGCAATTTGAGTTATCTGAATTACACTGGTCATTGGTTTCCTTGTAAGAAGTTGAATTTGCCAACGAAGGCCTGACTCAACTTTTCCAACCTTTTGCTCCTAGTCTGATCGGACTTGGATCCTAGCATGAGCCCAGCTCAATTTCAGGTCGTCGGTCAAGCATGTTTGCATTAGATTAGGTTAGGTTTGAACTACATTGCAACAAGAGAGGAGACATTGAGATTAGAACTAGGAGACAGGTTTGACCTAAGAGGGGTATAAGTATAACCATTAGTCTTGGTTAAATGTTAGTATTAATTGGGCTAAATTTAAAAAAACCCCACTGAAGTATTGGTCATTTTAAAAAAAACCCAACTAAACTTTTTTATTTAAAAAAAAACCGCACTCAACTATGTTATCAAAAAACCCACATTGACGGAGTCAGGTTTCCGTTAAGGTTTATGTAAAAAAAACCACATTCATCTTTCATTTGTGTTTAAAAAAACATCACTTAACTAATCAGATGTTTAAAAAAACCTCACTGAACTATTGCATCAATGCAATGCAGGTGACATAAACCTTAACGGAAGTTAAGTCCGTCAATATGTGGGTTTTTTGATAATATAGTTGAGTGCGGTTTTTTTAAAATAAAAAAGTTTAGTGGGTTTTTTTTTAAATGACCAATACTTCAGTGAGTTTTTTTTTAATTTAGCCTATTAATTGACTTCTTTTTCTGGCTTATCCAATAATACAAAAGCTTACTGAGTTTTGCCAAGATAATTTCATGAATGATGTTGTGAGCTTATGTTGATGATTTGCATAGAACATCGGTTACATGTGAAAGTGTATGAGTCTATTGAAGCTGTAGTTCAAGTAATTACTGCTCCGGGGAAAGGGAAGGGGGTAGGGGGTGGATTCTTTCTTTCTTTCTTTCTTTTTCTTTTTCTTTTTTTTTTAAAAATATTTATTATATATATTTTTTAATTTTTGGGTGTGTGTGTGTGGGGGGGGGGGTGTTGTTTGAGATGGGGGATGTAATTATGTAAGTTTCATCCTTGCAAGGAAGGTTAGAGAGTTGCATCCACAAACATACCCTGAATATTCATATGCAAGACTAATGCTTCTCTATTTTTGAAAGAGTAGAATGGTAGTGTTTAAAATATAAACATCCTGGAGAAAAAAAAAGAAACTCTTGTTCCCAGAAATGAATATATAAACATTTTGCTTCTCTCAAGGATTATGGCACCTTTTAGCCTTATTACTAAGCTGAGGTATCTATGAATCCGAATGGTTTCTCCTGTGCTATAAACGATCAATTTTCCTTTTGAGTCTATCCAGTTTACATAAATTATCCTTGAATCTATATTTTATTCATATCTTACTTTTCTCCTCCAAGGCTACAACTCCTGGTACCTGTTTCCGCTGAAGGTCTTGGCAGTTTCTCATACTTGCTGGCTATGTTATTTGAAAGCTAGTTAGTAACCCTAGTTATTTTTTAAAATACGTCTATTACATATATTGCAACCACAAATGTGTATACAAGCTGGTAAGTGGTAATTTTTTATTACTAAAACGGAAGGGACCATCATATGAGAAAATTTTATTGCATGTATAAAACTACTTGAACAGAATGATTGTAATCACTTGGTGTCTGGTGAGCCCCTTTATGGGTGGTCATGGCCATTGATCTCCTTGCATAAGATGTGTGTACATAAAATGTCAGGTAATTTGGGCGCCCCTTACGCCTACATCAAGTATTGCAGTCTATTCTATTATTTTTTAAAATGCTCACTTTGCAACCATATAATAGATTAGTAATGGGCATCTGGACACTTGAATGCTTGTGCACCCAGGATGGAGGTCATGGTGATGGTGTGAACCGTCCATAAAGGGGCCTGCCGAGTGAAGTCACTCTATAATTCTATATGTTAGAATTTCCTCATATGAGGGTACCTTATTTCCCAAGTGTGCATTTTTCTTTCAGGTTTGAGACCTAATATGCTGTGTTAATCTTGTATTGAATGAATTTTCCTCTCTTTATTACCCGTTTTAGGTGATGGAAGAGTGAAGACGCCACTGAGTCCTACAATTGGTGGTTCTGAGCAACATCCATTTAGCAGCAGTGCTCAACTAAAGGATAGTTCATTTAGTCCTTCAGGTTTTGGGCATAGTTTTTCGTCTGGAAGCTTGTTTCAGATGCAGTTTGGTAACGGGATGGGATCATCCTTTACGACGACGCCAATCCGAGGCCAGACACTTCAGAGCCGGAGGTCCCAGTCTAGAGATGATCTTATTTCCTCATTGGCGGACGCCCACATTCCAAAAGTTTAGAACATCCACCCAAATATGGTTCTGGTACGTGTTTAATTTTCAATTTGGTCTACTGTACACAGATAATCACATCAATTTAGCAAAGTGTACTTGACTCTTCTGTAAATAGATAACTGATCACATGATAGTTATGGCTACTCAGTTTGATAATATAAGAGGAGTGTAGATCATTTTCTGGGTTGCTTCATTTCTAGGTAGTACATATTTTAAGTATTCTCCTAAAGCAGGTGTGGAATTTAAATGACGAAGATCTTGTGGGTCGTGTTCATTGGATGAAAGCAATTTTTTGAGGTATCAACAGATTCAGGTGAATTAACCAATATATAGTTCTTCCTTTTGTTTTTTGTTTTTTATTTTTTTTCAAACAAATTTCTAACATCATGAAGCTTCTAGAGAATGCTTCTCAATTGAATTTTTTGTTCTTTTGTTTATTCATGAGGAAGTTTAATTCGTTTCATAACTGTTACACTATATTATCAATCTTTAAACAGATTATTCTAGTTTTGTACCGATATTTCACTGACATTTTAAAAGCCTATGTAATACAGCCAATTCATTTGCAGGATTGGCTGCTGTAAAGTCTATTGTTGAAAATTTTGGTGGTTAACTTCTATGGTTTCAACTGATTTACACCAGATCCCTCTGCATCTTTCTTCCCCCCTCCTCTTTGGAGGTATTGGCATGCTAATTCTTATTTATGGCAGCAGTAAACTAAAATAGTTTTCGATTCTAATCAGATGGACTTCTCCTTCTTTTTTCCCCCCTGTTCCAGATTTGTAAAGTGACATAATTTCATCGAGTTTATTTGAGCGTTCCCATTTGCTTGATTCAAAGGAATTCAGTGCATATGAGCCATTTGTTCATTTGGTTTATTGCTTGCATCGTTTTCTTCAGCAGCATGTTCCAGTTAATATGAAAAAGAACATGGGCTGTGACTTCTAACTATCTACTTTGCAATTTAGTCTAAAGTATTACTGCTGGGTACCGTAGGTTGATGTGAATACCTGGCATTTGATGACATGACTAGTTATATATTAAATTGGTCTTCAATTGTCAGAGTAATGATAGAGAAGTTGGGCTATGAATTCATTTTATTTTTCATTTTATCAGTATTTAGCCTGTTTCAACTTTTCTTCATTCCAACTGCAAATTCTTCCACAGCCTAAAAGAGCTTTCAGATTAACTAAACTGTACCAGATATCAGAAATTTTATTAGATTCAATTGGGACAGGGCCAGCCCTAAGTTCTCGGGGGTCCAAGGTGGAAGGCCCAAATAATTATTTTTGGGGGCCCCTAATTACAATATAATTTTTTTACGCACAAAATACATGCTTATATTTACAAGGGGAATACAAAAATGGGGACCCCTAAAATTGCAAAAAAAATTGGGGGCCTGAGGCGGCCGCTTCACCTGCCTCAAGGTGGGGGCCGGCCCTGAATTGGGATTTTAACTATGGTGCATATCCTAGTATCCACCATACTAGCCTGTAATTTAACCGTCAGTCAGTGATATATTTTTCTGTAATGTAGTCTTTATAATACAAAGCATGTATCTTCTCGTGGCATTGATAACTTTATGGCTGTTAAATGTTCGTTAGCTCCATATCATGGTTTGTATTGCATAAAGAGAAAGATCCCTTAGCTCCCCATTATTGATTTTTCTGTATGTGGTGCAGCTTGCCCGAAAGGGGATTTTTTCATCTCATGGTCTGCTTCTTTAGTATGTTTGAGATTTCAGTAGTAGAAATCTCGGTATATGATGGGTACTGTGGGTAGTGTAATTTGTTAATTTCCTGCGTAAAAGACGAGAAGATGTTCATTTGCTGAGATACCGGGTACTTACCAAAAAAAGGGAATTGCTGTAAGAGAAGGGATAATCTTCATTAGTGTAATGTTCCTTCCCGTAATCCATACTCATATTTTGATAGGAAACCAACTCCTTCATTGAATATACTTCAGTAAGAAGAGTAGAACTGACGAGGAGAGGATGTGCTGCATCAAGTTACGCTATTGTGGAATTGCAGCTGTAATGGAAATTGTATGGTATCACAGATTGCTTGTTTGTTTGTGGTGTAATTTATTCCCCTTTCTTTGGTTCTTGAGTAAATGTAGAAATTGGATGACTTTAGTGTGGATTCAGTAGATTGCAAATCATGTCTGGGAGAAATGACATCTCGTCTCTGTTCCCCTATATTTGTTTTGAACTTTTGGTTGAAAGAGGAGAATAGAATCGGTGATGGAAGGGTAATTGAAATCCATAAATTTGGAGGAATCTAATTCTGACAGGCATCATTTCATTACTTGCCCTCTTTCAAAAATCTTTGGGAAATCTATGCTTCGTGCAGAGTCTGTTCAATGCACAGCTTGCGTAAACGAAATACAAACCTGGATATTAGAGGCAAATGAAAAGAAATATTATTGATCAGTGATGTACATAAATAAATTTACATTCCTACTGTTTTCTCTAATGGAAGGTGGATCACAAGTATGACTACCATCTTCTCTAATAGAAGGTGGATCAATAAGTCCAACTTTATGTGTAAAGATTGTTTACAGTGTTGAGTATTGACTATTGATTGCAGCATTGTCATTGACGTTCACTTGAATCAGTAATGATCATTTGATTTGTATATTATTTTAGTTTCAAGAGATTTCGGTTTGTGTATACTATTGATTTTGTATTAATGAAAAACCAGGATCTTTCTTATCACTAAACATTCAGAGTCAATTTCACATATAGGATTTTTTTAGAAAGTACTTGCAAATATAAGACACCCCCAAAACTATTTACAAAAATAGAATAGGTATACCGATTTGTCCCTCCCGTTATCCCGTTGAGGACCGTAAGGTGGAAGTAATTTTCTAAGAATGACCCTACCTTTTGAGATATTTACCCAACATTAAAACTAAATGTTTACATATCTCACTACCCTATTTTAAAAACTAGATGTTTCACAGAAAATAAAGAAATTAAGATAAATCTTGCAAAATTTAAAATTAGATAAATTGATAGAAGATTAACAGAAAAAAAACATATAATTGATAAAGAAATATCAGAATATTTGTTAATAACGTGTAAAATAACTAAAAAAACTACCAAAGAGTATCCATAGTCGTGATTGCTAAAAAATGGCAAAATGTATATTATATATATAGTAATTGGACGTTTGCTGTAGTGGCGAAATGCTATAATATAGCAAACAAAAAAAAAAAAAAATTTGATAGGCTAAGTTCAGTCCCACGAGAAAAAAAAAATTCTGGGCATTTTTTAATAATTAATTTAAATATTTTAATAATTTTAATAATTAAAAAATGTTTTTAAAAAAACACGTGGGCGGATCTTCAAGATCCGTCCAAGGTAAAATAGTGGAAAAAAATTTGTTGGGACGGAGCTTCAATTTCCTTCCTATATAAAAAAAATATTTTTTTTATTTAGGAAGATCCGTCCGCTACAATATGCATATTCTCATATATGCTCTCAAATATAGCATTGTTCTGTAACGATTTTTTCCAAAATATGAATAGATAGCAAACGACTACAGAGTCAAAATTGCTATTGTAACACCCCGCATAATTGAACTATGACAATTTTTGCCCTGCACGTGTTATACACGTGTATTTTGTACCGTTATAGATAATATCCGTAATATTATTAATATAAACATTTTACGTATTTTGTATTTCTATTTTATAAATATCTTTCCGATCTTCCGAATTCATTTTGATCTCTTATGTGAACCCAACTCAAATATTTTCTGACGCATTCTAAATTTTCCGATTTAATTGATTCATAGTCTCCATATCATGCTGTGTTATTGATTCAAGTATAAGATCGTTAATTTATTGCATTATCAACTATCCAACTTTGCTATCTCTAAATTTCTTGACCTTACGCTAAAAATTTGACCTAGTTCTCATTATTGAAATTGAGAAACTTTATACATGAAAATCGTAGTCCATCGAGTCTAGAATCTAGAACATCTTACGGTTTCTCAATCGGATTTATAAGTTGTAAGTTATTTTAAATTTAAGTTTTAACTCTAATTAAATCCTTAATCCTAATCTCTAATCCTAATTAAATTCTCTAATCCTAATTCAACAGCCAACCCTAATCTCCCCAACTACATTTTACAGCATTAACCCACCTCCTCCTATACCCTAAAAGTCTACTCCTAATCTATTAGCATACTCTACACAGCCCTCTCTCACTCCTATATATATTCCTACGCTCAAGCATGTAATTCACCGTCTCTCTCTCCCAGTCACTTTCTCTCTCTCTCTCACTCAGTGTCTTTCCCTCTCTTATATATTATATATAATATATATATATACACACACACAGTTCCCAAACTTTCTTCTTTTTCTCAAACTTTCTTCTTCTTCTTTGATCTTCTTCTTCGTTTCTTTACTAAAAACCCAAAGCCCAACGTGGCGATGTCCTGACGCCATCGCCATCTCCGATGACCCCTTCTCCTCATCTCTGCCTCACCCTCACCCTGCACCCCGCCTCGCCACCCTCACCCGAGCTCCACTACAGCTTACCCTCGCCATCGATCGCCATTGTTGCCGTGCTCATCTCTACCACCGCAACCATCGCCTCCCGCCACTGCAGCTCTCCTCGCCACTGCCATCGTCTGCACCACCACCCTCTCCTCTCGCTGTCGCCAGCCACCCTCGTCGTCGATCGCCAGCACTCCGAGCTCAACTCCTCGCCTCGTCGCTGCCACCACCTCCACCTCCAACCCCAAGCTACTCCCCCGTCGCATCATCACCACCGCAGCCCTCGTCGAACCACCTTGAAGCTCCACTGCACCTCCAAGCTCTTCATCTCCATCAATCGCCACTGGAGCTCGCCATTGTTGCCATTATTGCTTTCGCCGTCACTAAGCTCCATCTCCATTTCGCCATCTTTGACGACCACCACTACCTCCTCCTCGTCAACTCCCCCTCACACCCGAAGCCCCATCGAAGCTCCCGCCACCACACCACTCCTCGCCTTCGATTGCCACCACTGAGCTCCCTCCGAGCTCTCGAGTTTCCCCTCGCAGCTCCAACCCGCAACCGCCATCGTCGTCTCCCCCTCGAGCCACAGCCCCGCCGCTCATCATCGCTGCCATCGCCACCCACCCACTCCATCACCATCACCTTCGCCTCAATCACCACCTTTGAAACATCGAAACTCCCCCTCACAAATGCCTCGCCACCATCACTGTCTCCCCCTCGAGCCTCTGTCGTCACCTCGCAACACCACCACCAAGTTCTAGCCACCGCGCCTCGCCGACGACCACTGCCGCCAACTCACCCCGAGCCTCTCACAGTCTCTCTCTCACTCAATCTAATTCTCTGTGTGTGTGTGTGTGTATATATATATATATATATATATATATATATATATATATAGACTTCTTCGGTTGCAAATGGGTCTGTGTGCACAGACCCATGCGAACGTTGATCTGGGCCGTTGGATCTTTGATGGCAACGGCTGGTTAAGCCTAAATTTTATTTTAAAAAATATTGCCTTAACCCGTCGTTGCCAAGGACGAGTTAAGGAAAAGTTCGAATTTCAGATCTGTATACATTTCTTCTTCCTCCTCGATCTCTCCCCACTCTCTATTTCATTTTTTGGCCGAAAGCAAACCCAAGAACCCCAACCCTATTCCAAACTCCTCCGTTTGCTCCAACTCCTTCATTTGCTCCTCCGTTTGCGGCTTCGTTTGCTCCTCTTCCTCCTCTTCCATTCTCATACAATCTCTCCCTCCCAATATCTACATCGAAAGCAAATCAAAACCTTAGTTCGGCCACAAATCGAACTATTGACTAAATTCGGAGTTATTTTGTAAGGTATTGACTAATTCTTTGCCTTATTAGTTTTAATTGTGTTGATTTTTCAATTTTTCTATAGTAAATTATTTAGAAAATGCCAAAAAAATTCTTTGCCTAAGTAATTTGTAGATGTAAAATTGTGAAAACTTTTAATATATTCAAGTGCCCCAAAAATTCGTTGTCTTAGTAATTTGTAGACGTAGAATTTGGAAGACTTTAATATATTCAAGTCCCAAAAAAAATCTACATTTAAGATTAATATATTCAAGTGCCCAAAGACTTTAAAAATTTGTAAATGTAGAAATGTTTGTCTTACTAATTTAGTTTTATATGTGTTGATTTTTCACGTTCGATTTATACGAAAATAATTACAAATATTTTAGTGCGGTTACAATAGAAAACCTTGCAAACGGCCTCCAAAAAATACAAAACTTTGCGAGTAAGTTGTCTTACGCAGCACAAGCCACCCCAACTTGTAGAAGTGGGTTTCGATTCACTGTTCGAGATATACGGCCGTGTATCGTTTTTTGTTTTAAAAAAAACCAAATAAAGCGGTACAAGTTGGAGTGGCTTGTGCTATGTGAATCCGACCAAGTTGCATTGTATTGCTATTTTTCGTTGCCATTTGTGCTTTTTTTTTTCCTTCACCATTTCGCTATGTTTATTGATGATAGATAAATGGATGTAATGCGTATCAACTAAGCTTAATTTTTTTTGTTCATAGATAAATGGCTAGAACGAGACGACCGAGAAGCCATTCCGGTAGCGCTAGTGGTGCACCAATTACGGAGGTAAGATTGATTATTATTATTGGTTTTAAATACGAACATGCAATATTATCTCAATAATAACAATATTTATCTTTGTTCGTGTAGGTTGGTGGCCGTCAATCTACATCTGCTGAGGCAGGTCCTTCGTCCTTGATTTTCGTTACACCTCCTGGACCGTTGGACTTAAGCTTACTCACGTTGCAGGACATACATCGATCCGAAGCCGTGTGGAATGGGTCCGCTAAGAAATGTAACTTTCAGAAGCATGCGGTTCTTTCTTTTGACCCCTGTATCACGCCGTACTTGGTTGAGGCCGGTTTCTACGGAGCTAGATTCATGGGGGAAGTGAAGCTGGATCGGCCCTTACCTACAGCTCTTGTCGAGCGATAGAGGCCGGAGACACATACATTCCACCTACCCGTGTGTGAGATGACTATCACTCTGCAAGATGTAGCCCTCATATCTGGGCTACCAATAGATGTGGTCGCCGTGATGGGAAACAAAGACTTTGATCGAGTAGCAGTTGTTCGTGATTTGCTCGGTATCGACCTCCAGGTGTCGGTGGCCCCAAAAAGAGAAGAAGTTGAAAAAGAAATCCTCGAAAATGTTCCCGAAGATTATGATGAAGATTTATTATATCAATAAATAGAAGCTGCGAAAGACAAAGCAGAAGATGAATTTTGGAATGAAATATTCGACGGGAAATCACTGTATATTAGTTGGTTGAAATTGCAGTTTGAGGAGGGTTATTTGACCCCCGATTCGAACGAGGAATCCATAATCTACTATGCTCGTGCGTACATCTTTAGTATGATCGGGGGAGTGATCTTCTCTAACTTATCCGGTTCGAGCGTGCCTGCAAATGTATCTACAGGTGTTGGAAAATTTCGGTTATGCGGGCCGTTTCAGTTGGGGGAGTGCGGCATTGGCACTATTCTATAGAAATTTATGTGCATGTTCATTATGTGCTGTACAAATAGGTGCCCCGATGGTACTATTGCAAATTTGGAGTTGGGAATGCATCCACATCGAACGTCCCCGTATTATTGAACCGACACCGGACTAGTTGGCCAGTCCGGGGCTGCTACCAGGCATTTTTATTTTCAATTATCCCTTCAAAAGGATTTAGTTTTCTTAATTAGAATCTCCTTATTACTATAATATTCACATCCATAGTTGAAATTTTCAGCTTTGATGTCGGTGTTTATGCTTAAGCTGCAGCCCAGGTCAAGAAAGCCACGGAGGTAATAGAATGTATATTGCATATTTTTTTCGTTGAATTTTATAGTAAAGATATTGTCAAAGCAATAACAAAATTTTTACAGGTAACCCATTATCGAGGAGGAGAAAATTTCATATTTTGGGGTGGACGGGAAGGGTACCAGACTCTTTTGAACACTGACATAGAGAGAGAGCTTGATCACTTGGTAATAAGTTTCCTCTTTGGCCATTAAAATCTACTAGTTCAAACAAAGTTTGTTATCTTTATTTGATAAAAAAACCATCTACTAATATAGCGGTTTCCCATTGAAGGCAAGGTTCCTGCAAGCAGCTGTTCATTATAAGAAAAAAATTGGATTCAATGGTACCAACTATGCATCATTGGTACACAAATATGCCTTAGCTTCTTTATGCTAAGGCACTGTGACTCTATATTTTGTAGTAAATATTGTACGGATTCAAATTTATTGTATGGATTCAAGTTATTGTACGACTTTTTCTATGATGCTAGGTTTTGATATACTTGTAAACAAATTTCCAAAACTGTTATAGTTTTAATGGTGTATTGGTATTTTCAATATATTAATTTTTATTTGCATCTAGAGAATTTTTTTTTGTATACAGGTAAAAATAAATAGCGTTCCTAAAACGCTGTAAAAATACATTGCTCTCAAAACAGTGTCAAAAGATAGCATTTTCAAAATGTTGTATGTTTGAATGCATTTTCAAACACTGAATTTTACGACGGCGTTTTGAAACTGTTGTCAAAATATAGCGTTTTGAAAATGCCGTCTTTTTTTATAGCGTTTTCAAAATGCTGTCAAAAGATAGCGTTTCCAAAACACTGTCTCTTTTAATAGCGTTTTGAAAATGCTATCCAAGAGACAGCATTTCTGAAAACGCTGTCAAAAGATAGTGTTTCCAAAACGCTGTCTCTTTTGATAGCGTTTTGACAAAACACTATATACATATTATAGCGGGGGTTTTGATAGTGATATGGCTAAAAATAGGGTTAAATCGGAACCGTATGAATCGGGCACAAATCTTAAAGTTCAGGGGTAAAATAGTAATTTCACCTATTCACGGGTCTGAAATGGGAACTGGATCTTTCGTCAAAGCCCAATAACCCATAAACGAACCTATCTTACTGGGTATGGGTTCCAACCATATGAACCCCACTCAAACTGGATAGGAGAGGATTCAGATTCACGATTATCCTCAAACAGTGGTTTTAACCACTTCTATCTATCTACATCGGGAAGTAGGGATTTGATCTTATCCCGAAACCGACTCCTAAGGCGGCTATAACTACCCTTCTCCCCCCACCATAAGAAGGCAATCAATCTTTTTCCAATTAAAGCTCTTTCTTAATCATTCAGATTACTGACAAGAGCGTCGGAGGGCGCGTCGCCGGAATCAACCCCGGTGTCTCGCACTTTTTGCAGGTTAATGGCGAAAGGGTCTCGGTCAGACTCCGGTGAAGTCGTTCAGGTTTGACTATTCACCTCCCATCGAATCCAACAATCTATCTGTTTGCTCCCACACCGATTTCAGCGGCAACAGATTGGCGCCGTCTATGGAAACACTCGAATAGCAGTCCAACCTCTTCCACCGGTCAAGATCGCCTCCAGCCATGCCACCAAGGAAAGTAAGATCTACGGCCTCCAACCGTAGACCCACTCCCATTCCTCCCCAACCACAACCGGAGGCCCCCTTCCAACCCATCCAACTCGTCCAGCAACAGGGACAGCTCCCTCCTCAACCTGTTCAGCCACTGCAACAGGGGCAGCCTCCTCTTCAAAATCCTCAACCCCAGTAGGCTCAACTCGGGCCCCAGAATACTGGTGTAGGGACCTCTCGTCCTAATCCTCAGAAGCAACCTCTTCACCGTGATCATATCTCGGTACATAACTCTTCCATCGACTCCATGGCATCCCATAACCCTCGGCCATCAGAAGATCTTCGCAACATCATAATCAACCGGCAGAAGGAGGAAGACCTTCGCCGCCATTTGGATGAGAGGCGGGCCCGAGAGGGAGGCTCCTGTTCAGAACGTCCAAAGGCGCGATCTCCTCGCCGCCGCGACCGCAGGAGGTCCCCTTCTCCTAGGAGGCGAAGGGAGTTCCCCGAGTACCGTTGAAGGGGAAACCGTTCTCCCGCTGGTTGACAGGCCCAGAAGGACCAGAACGGACCCATCACTAGAGCAGGATTCCAAGACTTTCAGGCAGCAGTCTTGCGGGCCCTCAATGCCCCGCCAAACAACAACAATAATATCCAGAGGGTCCCCACTCCTGAGCCGGTTCGAAGCCCTCGCCATCGATTCCAAAGTCCTCCTCAAGCTTCGAGCCACCGCCATCACATCCCCAGTCCTCACCAGTCTCTGAGCTACCGTCGCCATAGCCCACGTTCCCCTTCGTACGAAGATGAGTCCAGAGGCTCACCAGGGTACCATCGAAGGGAGGATATTGTCTACCGCCATCTCCATGAGATGGAGAGGCGCCTCGGTCAACTCGATAGGGACGAGGAACTAAGAGGGAGGACCCTTCGTCCAAGCAGGATTCCATTCTCTCGCACCATCACGGAGGCCCCTGTTCCGACAAATTTTAAGCCACCGCAGTTCGAGACATACACAGGGGAATCAGACCCCATGGATTGCATCGAGAGTTTCAAAACTCTGATGATGATCCATTAGGCCTCCAATGCCCTCCTATGCAAGACATTTCTGGCCACTCTCAAAGGCCCGACTTGGGAATGGTACTCCCGCCTCGCCCCGTCCTCCATCTTCTCTTTCAACAAGTTCGAGGCCCTTTTCATAACCCATTTCGTGAGTAGCCGCCGCTTCGAAAAAATGAGTATTTCACTACTCTTCCTTAGTCAGAAGAAGGGCAAGAAACTGAGGGACTATGTCAAGCGGTTTACCGCGGAGGCCAGGTCCATCGCCTCCCTTGATCAGTCGGTCGCCTCGGCCGCCTTTCAATCCAATGTCCTCAACGCTGACCTCCGGTCATCCCTGGCCAAGAAGCCCCCGCGAGACTTCTCTGAGCTTCTTCTCCGAAGCGAGAAGTACATTCAGGGTGGAGGAAGCTGTGCACCGCCCTACATTCGAGGGATCGTCTTCTGGAAGTAAGAGGAAGGCCGCTGAAGATGAGGGAGCTAAAAAGCTCCAAAAGGACAACGGGGGTCAGCTTCGCCCACCTCCTAGGTTTGAGGTTCACCCCTCTCAACGCCAATGTCTCGGCCATTCTAATGGAGGTTGAGAAAGAATGAATTCTGCCTCCTGCCCCAAAAATGAACACTCCTGAGAAGAAGAAGGATAAGGAGAAGTGGTGTCGCTACCATCGGGACTACGGCCACGACACCAACGACTGTCGGGCCTTGAAAAACGAGATCGAAACCCTCATTCAGAGAGGGCAGCTCGCCAAATTTGTAAAGAAGGACCGGGCCGATCCTCCTCCACCCCCCAGGGGGCTAACAAGCGGCCTGAGAGGCGCGAAGAGACTCTCGACTTCAAGGAAGAGCGCATCTTGCACCTCATCCACGGAGGTCCAATGGGAGGAACTTCCAAAATCCTCCCGAAAAGCCTTCGTCAGGGAAGTCAATTCGGTGCATAGCCTCCCTCCTCCTAAAGGTCTTGGAATCCCAGTTACTTTCTCGAATGATGATTTGGAAGGTGACCGAATCCCCCACTGTGATGCATTGGTGATCAACCTCCACATGGCCAACTTCAAGGTAGAAAGGGTCCTAGTGGATAATAGCAGTTCTGTCAACATCCTCTTTTTAGAGGCCTTCCGAGGGCTCCAATTATCGAGGGACAGACTCAAGCCTGCCGGTTACATTCTGCATGGGTTCACGGGAGTACCAGTGACGATCGAGGGTGTTATAACCCTCGACGTAACCACTGGTAAAGCTTCTACTACCCGAACGGAGCCGATGGACTTCATGGTGGTTGACGTCCAAGCTACCTATAATATGATCCTAGGTCGACCGGGCCTAGGTGCTTTAGAAGCCGTCCCATTGGCTTACCATCTAAAG
Source organism: Hemerocallis citrina (assembly GCA_017893485.1). Taxonomy (NCBI): domain Eukaryota; kingdom Viridiplantae; phylum Streptophyta; class Magnoliopsida; order Asparagales; family Asphodelaceae; genus Hemerocallis; species Hemerocallis citrina. Next base: position 110,989,470 of record CM030364.1, on the reverse strand, counting down.
ATGAAATTTCCCTACCAAAGTGGGCGTGGGAGAAGTGAGGGAAGCTAGAAAATGGTCCGCAAATGCTATATGACCTCGACTGGAGGACCCGTCCTCTCCCTCGAGGCCCTTGAGATTCCCCAGGGGAGCACCCAGCCTATGTCGGAGCCGGTAGATAAGCTAGAGGAAGTGCTCTTCTCGGAGGAAGATCCGACCCGCAAATTCTTAATCAGCAAAACCCTCCCTCCTGCCCTCTGCTCCGACATAGTCCAGTGCATAAAGAGAAACCGCGACCTCTTCGCTTGGACAGCAGCCGACATGCCGGGGATCTCCGAAGAGCTCCTCGTCCACCATTTAAGTGTCGCTCCGGGGGCCAGACCGGTCCAACAGAAGAGGCGCAAGTTTGCCCCCGAGCGCCAGCAGGCCATAAAGGAGGAGGTGGAGAAGCCTCTCAAAGCCCGGTTCATACAGGAGGTCAACTACCAAGAGTGGCTCTCCAAAGTTGTGATGGTCAAAAAGGCCAATGGAAGTTGGAGGATCTGCATCGACTTCACAGATTTAAACAAGGCATGCCCCAAGGATCCCTTCCCACTTCCTAGCATCGACACCTTGATCGATGCTACTTCGGGCCATGAGCTGCTAAGCTTCATGGACACATTCTCCGGATACAACCAAATCTGAATGTTCCCCCCAGATATCTTGAAGACGTCCTTCGTCACGGATCAAAATGCCGGAGCCACCTACCAACATCTCGTCAATAAGGTCTTCAAAAATCAGATCGGGCAGAACATGGAGGTTTACGTCGACGATATGTTGGTGAAAAGCATCAATGGGTCTGACCATATCACCGACCTCCAAGAAGCCTTTTACGTGCTAAGGAGGCATGACATGAGACTAAACCCGAATAAATGTGCATTCAGGGTCTCATCAGGTAAGTCCTTGGGCTTTATGGTCAGCCAGAGGGGAACTGAAGCCAACCCTGAGAAGATAAAGGCCATACTTAATATGGCTCCCCCCTCAAACGTGAAAGAAGTGTAAAAGCTCACCGGGCACTTCCTCTCCAAGTCTGGGAAAAAGTGTCTCCCCTTCTTCAAAGCCCTCAGAAGGGCTAAGGGCTTCGAGTGGGGCCAGCAGCAGCAAGAGTCGTTCGACCAACTCAAAGCCTACTTGGTCAACCCCCCACTCCTCAGCAAGCCAACCCCCGGGGAAACCCTTTACCTCTACCTCGCCGCCTCCGAACAGACCCTCAGTGCTGTCATAGTAAGGGAAGAAGACAAGACACAGAAGCCTATCTATTACGTGAGCAAGGTCCTTAGAGATGCCGAGCTCCGTTATCCGAGGTTGGAGAAGATAGCCTACACCCTGATTATGGTGGCCCGAAAGCTTCGTCCCTATTTCCAATCCCATTTGGTGGTCGTCCTTACCGACCAGCCGCTCAATCAGGTCCTGTATAAGCCCAAGACCTTCGGACACCTCATGAAGTGGTCAATCGAGCTAAGTCAACACGACATATCTTATCAGCCTCGGACCGCCATCAAAGCTCAAGCGCTAGCTGAGTTCATAGTGAAAAGCACGATCCCTGAGGTCAGTCAAGCGACAAATGGGCCACCCATCTGGACGGTGTATGTGGATGGGTCTTCTTGGGTTGAAGGGAGCGGAGCCGGAGTTATCCTGGCAGGCCCAGATGACTTCATCCTCCAATACTCCCTCCGCATCAATTTTAAGGCTTCCAGCAACGAGGCCGAGTACGAAGCCCTTATAGCGGGCCTGGGCATGGCTCGCAAGGCAGGGGCGAAGCGTGTTCGAATGTTCAGCAACTCTCAGCTCGTGGTGAATCAAGTCTCGGGAGAATACGAGGTACGAGACGACCGTATGGCCAAGTACCTAGCTAAGGTCAAAGTCTCATGGCTTCATTCGAGGAAGCACAGCTCCAGCGGATCCCCCAAGAAGAGAATGCCCAGGCAAATGCCCTCTTGAAACTAGCCTCCTCCTCCCTCCAAGGGCTCGAGCAGACCATCTTGATCGAAGTTCTACTAAGGCCCAGCATCGAAGAAGAAGCCCCCGACTCAATGAAGTCACTACCGGTCCAACTCGAAGATAAATGGATGAGACCTTTAGTTGAGTTCCTCAGAGACGGGAGCCTTCTCCAAGATCCCGAAGAAGCTTGCCGAATCCGAACAAGAGCGGAGCGCTACACCCTCATTGAGGGAATCTTGTACAAACGCTCATACACCCAAGTAGATGGCCGAACTTACTTGAGGTCTCTCTCCAGAAGAAGCCCTGTATGCTCTGAAAGAACTCCACAAAGGGATAGACAGAGCCCATTCGGGATCAAGGTCCCTCGCCCGCAAAGTATTGAATTATGGGCACTTCTGGCCTACCCTCCTCCGGGACGCCGAGCAACATGTCTGACAATGTGGCCCCTGTCAACAATTCTCCACTATTCGTCGCCTACCGCAAGCTCAACTCTCTTCCCTCTCTAGTCCAACCCCCTTTGCAATGTGGGGAATGGACCTACTGGGTCCGTTCTCACCGGCTTCAGGCCAGCTAAGTTCCTAGTCGTGGCGATCGACTATTTTCCAAGTGGATTGAGGCGGAACCACTATCGACTATTACTGAGAACAGGGTGCAACAGTTCTTCTGGAAGAACGTGATCTATAGGTTTGGCGTACCCCGAGTCTTGGTGACAGACAACGGAACACAATTTGCGGGGGCACCATTCCGCTCCTTTTGCGAAGACCTCGATATTCAGCAGCGGTTCTCCTCTGTCTCCCACCCTCAATCCAATGGCCAAGTAGAGAACGCCAACAAGAAAATCCTCTCGGGCATCAAGAAGAGACTATATAAGTCGGCTAAAGGAATGTGGGTAGAGCAGCTTCCTAACGTACTATGGAACTATCGCACTACAAAGAGAACCCCCACAGAAGATTCGCCCTTCAACCTCACCTACCGATCCGAGGCTGTGATCCCCTTAGAGGTTGGTTTGCCATCCCCCTGCCTAATTGCATATGATGAAGAGCAGAACGCAAGGGAGCTCCGAGCCAATCTGGATCTTATCGTTGAACTCCGCGAGAGAGCCGGGATTCGCCAAGAGAATTATCGAAGAAGGATCGAGCAATCCTACAACAGAAGAGTCCGCCCTACAGATCTTAAGGAGGGAGACTTAGTTCTCATAAAGCTAGCCATCTCGTTCTCCAACTAGAGGGGCAAGCTAGCCCCAAATTGGGAAGGACCCTATAAGGTCTCTAGAGTAGTTCGCTCCGGAGCGTACCAGCTTGAAGACCTTGAGGGCAAGAAGATACCAAGAACATGGAATGTCGATCATTTACTGAAGTACCAAGAAGGCGTTTGAACACCTCTCCAAGCAACATCAGTTTTAAGGTTATTCTATTTGTTTTTTCATTGTAATAACGACTCGCAACCTTGAAGCGGCCGATTAGCAGTATTTATTAAATAATTTCTTTTCAATAATAATTTTCTTGTGCTCAGATTATCTCTGTTTAATAACTCAAGTGTGTTGCTTTATACGACGAGTTCGGAGTCCAACACTTGGCTCGACTCCGCTTCATCAACTTGCTCATAAGCGAGTTAGAAGTGGTTCACCATTTAGAACTGCTCCCACAACCGTTGAATCTCTTTCAAATGACGAGTTCGGAGTCTAACACTTGGCTCGACTCTGCTTCATCAACTTGCTCATAAGTGAGTTAGAAGTGGTTTGCCATTCGGAACTACTCTCACAACCGTTGAATCTCTTTCAAACGATAAGTTCGGAGTCCAACACTTAGCTCGACTCCGCTTCATCAACTTGCTCGTAAGCGAGTTAGAAGTGGTTCGTCATTCGGAACTGCTCCCACAACTGTTGAATCTTTTTCAAACGACGAGTTCGGAGTCCAACACTTGGTTCGACTTCGCTTCATCAACTTGCTCATAAGCGATTCGGAACTGCTCCCACAATAGTTGAATCTCTTTTAGTGACGAGTTCAGAGTCCAACACTTGGCTCGACTCCGCTTCATCAACTTGCTCGTAAGCGAGTTAGAAGTGGTTCGTCATTCGGAACTGCTCCCACAACCATTGAATCTCTTTCAAATGACAAGTTTGGAGTCCAACACTTGGCTCGACTCCGCTTCATCAACTTGCTCATAAGCGAGTTAGAAGTGGTTCGCCATTCGGAACTGCTCCCACAACCGTTGAATCTCTTTCAAACGACGAGTTCAGAATCCAACACTTGGCTCGACTCCGCTTCATCAACTTGCTCATAAGTGAGTTAGAAGTGGTTCACCATTTGGAACTGCTCCCATAACCGTTGAATCTCTTTCAAATGACGAGTTCGAAGTCTAACACTTGGCTCGACTCCGCTTCATCAACTTGCTCGTAAACGAGTTAGAAGTGGTTTGCCATTCGGAACTGCTCCCACAACCGTTGAATCTCTTTCAAACAACGAGTTCGGAGTCCAACACTTGGCTTGACTCCGCTTCATCAACTTGCTCATAAGCGAGTTAGAAGTGGTTCGCCATTCGAAACTGCTCCCACAACCGTTGAATCTTTTTTAAATGACGAGTTCGGAGTCCAACACTTGGCTCGACTCTGCCTCCTCTACTTGCTCATAAGCAAAGTAAAAAGTGGTTCGCCATTCGGAATTGCTCCTACAACTGTTGATTATCAAAACTAATACTACCAAGCACAAACTGACGCTTGCAAAAAGTTATTTCTTTATTTCACGAAAGACCAATCAAAGATACAACTCTTATGCTGGCGTACAAGTCTCACACAGGACCAAAAGTTCGTACAACACTAGTCTTGAGACTACAAAATCACCCTACTTAGGACGAGGGATGCTCCTCCGCAGCGACACTCGAGATCGACGAGCTACACGTTGCATTCTTTCCGTCTCCGCTGAAGAATGTACACCAGCGGATTGGGTTGCGCCTTTGGCCCCTAATCTAACCGTAGCACTTCTTGACGAACCGGCGACGCCACTTTGCGCGTCTCCAGGCCTTCACACCAGAGACGATGACTGGCGTGCAAACTCGTGAAAAGTTCACCCTGGGGCATACTCCTCCCGAGGATAAGAGACACTCCTAACGTTGCTTCCCTCAGTCAACCGCCAAAGGCGCAAGTTCTCCGCCTCTAACTCAATCACCCGCTCTTTAAGTGATTCATCAGTCACTTTGATCTTAAAACGGGGTAATCGACTCGAACCACCCCCGTATGGAGCCTCGAGATGTCCCTCCGAAGTTGAGCCGCCTTCATAGTTTTCTTAAGCACCACATTCTTCAGCTCGTCACTTTTAGCTCTTGTTTTGAATAGAAGACCCCGAAGAGCTACTTGCCACAGGCCATAGTGATAAGCCCCTGAGGGGCATTTCTCCCCCCCCCCCTTTGGGGAGCATCTCACGAGCCTGCTCTTCTAATCGCTCCAGCTCAGAGTCTCGTTTAGCCAACAACACCCTAATGTGATTTAGTTCCGACTCAGCCTTGAAGAGTTTCTCGCGAGTTCAAGCAAGAGCCATCGTAACGACGCCAAGCTGAGAATGGGATGATGACGGTTCGACTAGCTGAAAGAGCTGAAAAATTGGCTAAGTCTAAAATACCAAAGTAGAAAAGCTAAGCCTAGGCGAGCATAGTGCGAGACTCAAAATTTAGACAATCAATGAATTCAAAATATCTCCAACACTTAGTTAAAATAGAAAATTTCATTCATACAAAAGTCAATTGCTACAGAAAAAAGCGATGGCCAGTCCGCTATAAGGCAATACAAGAAAAGAGGACGAAAATATGAGACAACTGAAGTCAAGGGGCCACCTTGGGTAGTAGCTCGGTGACAGGCACCTCGGTGGTCGCCTCCCCTTCCTCCACCGCTCTTGCCTGGGGGTCGGCCACAGCCTTGTCGCCCCATTTCTCCACCACCACGGCCTCGGGGTCGGCCACAGCATCGTCGCCTCCTTGCTCCTCCCCTTCCTCTTCCTCGACCTCTTGATCGGCTTCGAGGTCTTCACCATCAATCGGACCCCACAGTCCGTATCCCGACCTATCGAAGCCAGGGACTCGAGCCTCGACGTGCTAGAGCGCAGTGGCATAGGACTTCTCCATATTCACCATCATATGCTTCTTCACCTCGGCCTCTATCTCCACCCTCGACGCCTCCACTGCCTCGTCCTTCTCCCTCATCACGTCCTCCAAGGCCTTCTTGACCTTTTCCCTCTCCTCGTCCGCCCGAGCCGCCTCCGAGGAGATCTTCTCGTTCGCATGCGCCAGGGCCGTCTCAAAGTGCGCGACCTGAGCTGCCAAGGATTCCGAGCGGTGCTGCTCTGCCTCGTACAGCTTCGCGACTCTCGCCCTCTTGGCTCGGTCCCTGTCGCATATTAGCTTCAGCTCCTTCTCCTGCTCGAAATATTGCTTGAGGAGGTAGCTGAAGTGGCACGTGATCTAAACAAAAAAGGAAAAGAAACGATGAAAACCGAGCAAAAGACTTAGAATTTTTTTTGAATTATCATCGAATCGACTAAGAGACTCACCGACATGGTCGCCCGAGCTATCTCGAGAGCGTCGTCGCCCATCGTCCCCGCCTTCATTCCTGCTCGGTCCTTCGGGGTCGGAAGATGGTGCAAGGCCTGCATGCTCATGGCCGAGTCCCCCAAGAAGCCATCGTGGTTCATCACCCGCCAGTCGGGGACGAAGAGCTTCTTGTGCCCCTTGGTCAGAATCGCTTCGGCCTTGTCGGTGAGGGGCGAGGCCTCAAGCACCAACGCCGCCGAGATAGAAAAGCCTTCGGTTGAGGGCTCAGATGGGGACGGTTGAGGAAGAGCGGTAGCCGAGGTAGATCGCTGAGGAGATGCCAGGTCTACAGTCTCGACCACGGTGGAGGACACTTTGGTAGGTCGGCCAGACGAAGGTCCCGCGATCGTCCTCTTCCTCTTCTTGGCGTCGAAAGCCTTGTTTCGCTCGACCATGATCGCCCTAAAGTCCATGTTCGGAGCCTCTGTCAAATAGAAAAAGCGAAGTTAAGATAAAAAATACACAAGGTATAGAGAGTAAATAAAAGAACAAGATGTCCGGAGCATACTCGGGTCAATCGGACTGAGACCCGACCCGTGGAACACTTCCTCGGTCATATCCTTCCAGCTCAGGGTCGGGAGGTCGATGAGCTTTGTCACAACTTCTGCTTTGGCCGGAGTCAACACCGGCTCAGCCTTCGCCCACTTCGGCACATCCTCCTTCCACCTGGTCGGAAAGTCCCATTTCGAGGGGCCTCGGATCAAAAAATACTTGCCCTTCCATGACTTGATAAAGTCCGGATTCTCTATCAATTTGATGCCTTTTTGTGGCGACAAGTAGTATCGATGCTCCGTCTTATTCATCCGGTTTGATCTGATACATACTTCGGAGAACAACGAGCTGAGGCTCCACCTTCGGCGTCTGACACTGGAGCAAAAACCCGAGCACGTGGTGCCACATGTTCGGCATGAACTGGATCAGGCTCAGTCCATACCATCGAAGCACTTCGGTCATGAAGGGATGAAGGGGAAGGCGAAGGCCTGCATTTAGCGCGTCGTAGGCAAAGACGCATGTATCAGGCGTGAACGCCGTGAACGCTCACACTGCGGATCCAGGGAGGATTAGGGTATACTCCGGAGGTATCATGAAGCTCTTCCGTATCCGAAGCAGGTTCTTTTGTCAGAACCGAGGCGATGTCGTCAACCTTGGTCACCTCCTTCGGCTCGTTCTCCTCATACGTCTTTGATATCCCATAAATGTCCTTTGTTAATAGGTCACCGGTATACTGCCTGATCCCCCCATGGCCTGATATCTCCGTCGGTAGCCGACCCACTTCTCATCCTCGTCTGACGGGCTTTACCACCGTCTCGACAATTACCGACCGAGTTGCCTCTTTCCCCTTTCCCTTGGCGAGCGGAGCGACCGGCTCCACCACCGCCGACCCTATTACCTCCTTCCCCCTCTCTTGGCTCAGCACTTCTACCCCCTCCTCTTGAACGGTCGGAGCCACTAACCGCTGCTCACTCTCTCATCCCGAGGAAGAGGCCTCACTACTCGAGGACACTCTAGACATCTTGAAAAGTATATATATATATAATTGAAAATATATATATTTACCTTGATGTGACGTTCTTGGTCGAAATAGTTCACCAGAAATTGCCTTACCACGCCGCGATAGCTAGCACAACCACCCAAGAGCGAAAACCACCGCTAGCGGAGCAACTCGAGAGCAAAAGTTTCTTTAAGAGTGAAAAGTGAGAGAGTGGGAGAAATGATGAGGGGGGTGATAACTTATAGTAAAAAGAGGGCGACTCTTGGGTTTCTAACGTAACGGGCCCCACTCAAGCCCATTAAGAATGTTAAACGAAAGAATGCGGAAGGGCGGGAACAACCCAGGTCTGGCCACGTAGCTCGGCAGCCCATGAAGCGCCGAGCTACCGAGCCACTCTGCCGAGCTACCGGGGCACCGACCTCCACATTGGAGAAAAAATGCCTCCGAGCTCCTTAAACCATCAGATTGTCCGGAGATTCGCGCCAAAAGCTGATGGACGACTCAGATTTCGCCACGTCCACAAAACAACAAAAACACATTTTCTCGTGATCTGAGCCTCTTGTGCCATGATGGACGCTCCAGATCTAGCCACGTAGCTCGGTAGCCCACGAAGCGCCGAGCTACCGGGCCACTCTGCCGAGCTACCGGGGCACCGACCTCCGCATTGGAGAAAAAATGCCTCCGAGCTCCTTAGGCTGTCAGATTGTCCCGAGATTCGCGCCAAAAGCTGATGGACGACTCAGATTTTGCCACATCCACAAAATGACAAAAATACATTTTCTCGTGATCTGAGCCTCATGCGCCGTGATGGATGCTCTAGATCTAGCACGTAGCTCGGTAGCCTACGAAGCGCCGAGCTACCGAGCCACTATGCCGAGCTACCGGGGCACCGACCTCCGCATTGGAGAAAAATACCTCCGAGCTCCGTAGACCATTAGATTGTCCCGAGATTCGCGCCAAAAGCTGATGGATGACTCAGATTTCGCCACGTACACAAAACGACAAAAACGCGTTTTCTCGTTATCTGAGCCTCTTGTGCCGTGATCCGCACTGTGATGGATGCTCCAGATCTAGATACGTAGCTCGGAGCCCACGAAGCACCGAGCTACCGAGCGACTCTGCCGAGCTGCCGAGTTGCCGAGGTGCCCATTCGGAGAAAGGCACCCCCGAGCTACAACACCGAGCTACCGAACCATAGCGCCGAGCTACCGGGGCACCGACCTCCGTATGGTGGAAAAAGCGCCTCCGAGCTACTCCAGCCGTTAGATCGCTCAGAAATCCATGCCCAACGCCGACGGATGATCCGGATAGCTCCACAACGTAAATAGGTATAAAAATATATTTTTTATTTATTTAATTCGAATTATTTATTTAAAAATTGCGAAAAAAATGATTAAAAATTCGGAAAAATTAATTAAAAATTCTAAAAATAATTATAATTCCAGGGAAATACTTTTGAAACCCTGAGTAAATAATTATTGCTTAGAATAATCAATTAATGTCCTCGAAAAATAAACCACCACTTTGCAAAATTGAATAAATGATCCGAAAATTAATTAAAAGAATCGAGGAAAATCACCCAAGATCTAGAAGAGCTCAAAGACAATCCTGAGCGTGCTACCAACTTAGAAAAACACCATCATGCCTTGTATAAGATCCGAAACCCCTCATTTGGACTCCGATACAACCCCGCAAGCCATTAAATCAGTAAAACTACTCCTCAAAGGCTGATCAAATTCAGCCTTCGGGAGTGGGGGGCTCGTAATATGGCTAAAATAGGGTTAAATCAGAACTGTTCGAATCGGGCACAAATCTTAAAGTTCAGGGGTAAAATGGTAATTTCACCTATAAACGGGTCTGAAATGGGAACTGCGTCTTTCGTCAAAGCCCAATAACCTATAAACGAACCTGTCTTACTGGGTATGGGTTCCAACCCATAAGAAACCCACTCAAACTGGATAGGAGAGGATTTCACGATTATCCTCAAACAGTGGTTTTAACCACTTCTATCCATCTACATCGGGAAGTAGGGATTTGATCTTATCCCGAAACTGACTCCTAAGGCGGCTATAAATACCCCTCTCCCTCCACCATAAGAAGGTAATCAATCCTTTGCCAATTAAAGCTCTTTCTTAATCATTCATATTACTGACAAGAGCATCGGAGGGTGCGTCGCCGGAATAAACCCCAATGTCTCGCACTTTTTGCAGGTTAACAGCGAAAGGATCTCGGTCAGACTCCGGTGAAGTCGTTCGGGTTTGACTATTCACCTCCTCTCGAATCCACAAATCTATCTGCTTGCCCCTAAACCAATTTCAGCGGCAACAGATAGCATTTTGGAAACATTGTCGTAGAGTTTTTATAGCATTTTACGAATGCTGTTAAATTTCATATATGTTGTAGTGATAGGGACAAAGTGTGCCAAGATGCTTGAGCAACAATGAAATATATAGAATATATGAACAAAGAATTTGTTGTGAAGATGCAAAACCGAATCATTGGGGATGTAATAATAACTATAATTATACAAAGAAGAGTAAACACAAATTCTAAAAATATAAACCAAAATATAGAAAAAAAATTTAAGAGATATAAAAAAAACCCTATAAAAGATACTACAAAAGAATTAAAAAAAAAGACAATATCCAAAAAACCTAAAGAAATGTAATTGTTATATATGTGGAAAAGTAGGACATATATCACCAAATTGACCTAAGAGAATGAAAAAAGAAACTGTAAAATACGTAGAAGAAATTGAAGAAATGAATAACATAAACTATAAACCCATAGAATATGAGGAAGACTGGTCAGAAATTAGTGAAGATGAAGAAATAATGGTACTAGAAGAAGATAGTGGAAGTAGTGAATGTGAAATAAATATAATGACAGAAATAATAGAATTAGGAGAACAATTAGAAAAATACAAAAACAATGAAGAAGGGAAAAAAATGTGCTTTGACATACAAAAATACGAAAAAATAAGAGCAACCAAATTAGATATAAACCCAAAAGAGATATTTAAAGTACCAATATTTGAAACGAAGAAGAATACCATCATAATAGCCAGGAATAATGAACAACCTATAGACATTGAACAAGCAAAAGGAAAAACCATCATCCCATTAATAATTGAAAAAATAATAAGACAAGAGATGGGGAAAAATAAGTGAGAAAACTAGAAAAATATTAAGACACATACATTTAGGAGCTGTACAAATAATAATAAAAACTTATTTTAAGGAAGGAATAAATACACCCCTGGAAATATACCTAATGGATGATAGAATAATATCAAGTACACAAGATGCCTTAATAGAAATAGTACAAGAAAATCTAATATATCAAAAAATAAAATTTACAATAAAACCTAATTTCTTTATAAGTATGGCCGAAGAAAATAAGGACAAAAGTTTTGTCATGTACCACAGATTATCAGGAATAGAAATGATAGAGAAAAGCAAAGTTATGAGTATATAAATGGCTAAATTTAAAAAAAGTCACAATAGTTTGGCGTTGTTTAAAAAAACATCACAAAATTTTGACTTTTTAAAAAAAACGCACAATATTTAACTTTCAACCCACGGAGTTATCCAACTGTTAACTGGGTTATACGTAATGTTTAAAAAAACATCACAAAACTATTGTTTTGTTTAAAAAAACAACACAGAACTATTATTCTGTTTAAAAAAACATCACAAAAGTTCCCATTTGTTTTAAAAAAACATCACATAACTATTATCCCAGTTAACGGTTGGATAACTCCGTGAGTTGAAAGTTAAACATTGTGCGGTTTTTTTAAAAAGTCAAAGTTTTGTGACGTTTTTTTAAACAGCGCCAAACTATTGTAACGTTTTTTTAAATTTTGCCTATATAAATAAGAAATATTTATGCTTTCACTAGTAAGCATGAAGTAAAAAATAGGAATACATATAATTTTAAAATAGAATCACTATTCAGCGAAATTATAAGATACAAACTAGCTAGAGAAAATCCTGAAATGACTATACCAAATTATATAGAATTTGACTTTAATAAAGCAAAAGAAATTACAAAAGGAAAATCACCACAAATAATATTCGGAAAGATATCACTATTAATAAGAAACAAACAATAAGTATTGGAATTAATACCAATAATAAATACATTAGACAATCAAAACAATTACCAATTTAAAATAGAAATAGAATATTATGACAGTGGAAAATGGAATAAACATGTAGCCCTGGTAGATACAGGAGCTACTAATTCATATTTTAAACAAACAAATATAAAAACAACATAATTAATACCATTAGAAAATCCATATTACTACTTAGACTATTACAATAATAGACATCCAATTGTACATAAAATAATACTGCCACCGAGGATAAATGGTAGAAATGAAATGCTATTATATTTACATGTAGATCTAGAACACCATGTTAATGAAATGTTATCAGGAACTAACTTTCTTACATCAGTGCAAGCTTACTCAATTCAAGAAGAAAAAATCACAATAACAGTAAACAATTAAAGTATAGTAATAAATAAAATATTGAGTAAATGAATCTATTAAGAGCAACAAAAAACAGTTATGCATACTAACAGAATTTGTTTACGAAGGATACAAATCAAGAAACTATCATAGTTTAATAGACACCGGAGCAGACACTAGCTTATGCCGCGAAAATATACTACCAAGATGGAGACAAGATGGATATAATAAAAATGCTATAACTGGATCAACTTGACAAACCGTTATACTTGATCGATATCAACAAAATGTTAATATACAAATAGAAAATTATGTACTAAAAATACCAATAACATACCAGTTTGATAATATGAATAATGATGTACTATTAGGAAATGACTTTTTTCAACAATACTATTCTATAATCATATCACATAAATCTGTTATATTTACAACACCTTGTCAACACCAAGCAATAGCAGTTAGAATGATCCAACCTTATTCTAGGACCAACTTGCCGCATATAAGAGTTTTTTCAACCCAGCGTGGTGAATATCAATATTTACTAAACAAAACTAGAATACAATAAATTCAATAAATAACTACAAAAGAAATTTTACAAAAACAATTAAAAAATCTGTGCGGGGAGGACCTTTTAGCAAAATGGGACTTAAGTAAACCCACAGTACATATACAGTTAATAGATGAGAACAAAATAATAAAAATTAAACCTATATAACACACTCCAAAAGATTTAGAAAAGTTCAATTTACTGATAAAATAACTAACGGAAAATAACTATATAAGAGAATCACAAAGTCCACATTCATCACCAGCATTTATAGTAAGAAAACATTCAGAAGAAAAAAGAGGTAAATCTCGAATACTAGTAAATTATAAGGAATTAAATAAAAATACTAAGAGATTTGGATATCCACTACCAGATATGCAAATACTACTTAACACAGTATGAACAAGAAAAATATATTCCAAATTCGATTGTTTTTACTACGTAAAACTAACAGAAGACTTAAAACATTTAACATCATTTAGCACACATTAAGGATTTTATGAATGGAATGTATAACCGTTCGGATATAAAAACAGTTTAGGAATATTTTAAAAATATATGGTTAAGATATTTGAAAAATACAACAACTTCATATTAGTATATGTAGATGATATTCTAATAGGATCCGAAAACGAAACACAATATAAAGAGAATTTATTAAATTTCTTATAAATAGTAAAAAATGCAGGTATATTATACTATCAAAAAAGAAAATGGAATTGTTCAAAATTGAGATAGAATTCTTAGGAATAAAATTATCATTTGAAGGATTAGAACTACAGCCACATATAGCAGAAAAAATAAAGACATTTCCTAATCCTAAAAGAAAAAAGAGAAATATAATCCATAATCGGACTACTAAATCAAACAAGAGAATACATACCAAATTTATCAGTAAAAACAAATTGGTTACAACAACAACTAAAAAAGTTTAAGAAATGAGAATGGACCCCGGAGGATGAAGAAAAAATTAAATTATTAAAACAACAAACTTCAAAATTAAATAAGCTAAGATTACCTGTTAAAGAATGTTCATGGATAATAGAAACAGATGCATGTGAAAATAATTAGGAAGCAGTATTAAAATTCATTGAAATAGGTGAAAAAGAAGAAAAACTAGCCAGATATACTAGTGGATCATTCACACAGACATAACAAAATTACCACATAAATGAAAAAGAACTACTAGCAATCTTAAAAGCTATAAAAAAGTTTGAATCATTCATAATACATACGAAATTCACAGTAAGGACAGATAATACACAAGAAAATAGTTGGATTAACAAAATAATAGACCCAACTATAGCAAATAAAAGATTGATAAGATGGCAAATGGAATTAGCACATTACGACTTCTCAATAGAAAATATAAAAGGAAAAGATAACATCCTAGCAGATTTCTTATCAAGAAACTAACAATTTCATTTTTACATGATGGAAAATGAAGTCCAGTATATAGAACAGAATATAGTCTACCTAAAAGTGACTGTGGAGCAATTAAAAAGAGCATTTAACCAACTACAGTTTCAAATATGTGGTCTTCAAAGTATATTTTACCAACATATAAATGTAACGTTCCGAGCTCGGCTCAGCTGCGCAAGCGGCTACACGTGCACGCACGCGAAAGAACAGATACAAAACTCTAGCCACGCCCACCACAGGCACCATCAAAAGGTGGGTATACCCTATAGGTAGTCCTTTGTCGTTTGGATCCTAATATATACACACTTCTCATTAACTCACCGATATGAGACTTTAAGCCCAAGCAAGCCACGTACCCAATGCATGCATGCACACTCCATTTTTCCATTTATTCATTTAATGCATGCTAAGCCCTATAGACCATCCTATAGTCTCCATCATCAATTCCATTGATCATAGTCCTATAGGATCTTCCTATAGGCCAACAACCAACCAACAACTCACACACACACACACACACACACACACACACACACACAGATATATATATATACCCGCTTAAGTACCGGGTGTTACAATAAATGCAGAACATATTGAAAAAATGAGCGAAGGGAGTGAACCTATTAACCCACAAAATACAAGTGAAATCACAAAAATAGCCACATAGGAGGAAAACTCCACATCTATACAACCTACTACCTACAAAGAGAGTTTACTCTCAGATCCTCCAAAATATTCCAATAATGATTTATTTTTACAAGATAGTAAGAAATTATGCCAGACCACTTAGGTCAATCAATTTATCAAAACTATTTCTCAACAATATATGAACAAAGCGATCATACTACTAGGAGAAAATCCAAAGATAGTAAGAGTATTATTCGAAAGATGGCTTATCCATAACATATATCAATCCCGAGAATGTGAAAAACTTAGCCAGCTACCAAGAGAAGTATATAAATCTGCTAAGAGTTATTTTGGTGTTACAAATGCCTCCAAAATATATGTCCGGATATTTTCAGCTATTACAGAATTCCTTGAAGATGATGAAGAACTACCCGCTGAGCATATTATAAAGATAGGGATGACTACACAAACACTGTTTGGAGCAACCAATATTATACCATATAAAAAATTACGAATTAAAAAAACTGATCTCAGAAAGAAGAGCTATGGGATTTAGAACAATGAATTGTGAACTGAAGGGCATACAAATTACAGACATAATTGTAACCCCCGTTCCCGCCAATAAGCACTTTCCATGTAATTTTTATATTCTGATTATGTATAAATTTATTTTGTGCTAAATTCGTTTCAGATCTTTTATTAAAATGTTTTCTAATCGACAATTATATTTATTTTGAATGATGGTGCATTTTAATTTTATTTTCTATTTCTAATTGATCGACTATTTATATTTTAGCTCAAGTCAAATATATTATTACTATTTTTGTTATTGTTATTAATATTAATATTATTATTATTATTATTATTATTATTATTATTATAAAGTACAAACCAAGTAGATTATTAATATATGATTATTCTAATTATTTTAACAACTACAACAACAACAACAACACAATAATAATAATAATAACATTAACAATAATAATAATAATAATAACAAAAATAATAATAATAATAATAATAATAATAATAATAATAATAATAATAATAATAATAATAATAATATTAATAATAACAATAACAAAAATAGTAATATTATTCTTTTAAAGTATAAACCAAGTATATTATTAATATATGATTATTCTAATTATTTTTGAAAAGATAAATCTTAATCTAATTGTATTCTTTCAGTTAATTCTATTTTCTATTGAACCCTGTAAAATTGTGTTGTACAACCTATTCGAATATTTCGTGTATTGAGTACTCTAATTTAATCTATTAATATCCTAATTTTTATTCCCTATTGGATTTAAACCCAAAAACCCTAGTCTTCTTCTCTTTGAATCCAAACCTATACCCAAAACTCGTTAACCCATTACCCAAACCCACTATCTTAATTACCCTATAAATACTAATCTTCTTCTTAAACCCTAATCACCTAATAACACAGTTGTCACGCTCTGCTTCCCAAAAAGGAATACGGAATACGGATACGTGACAAAGTCCAGCGAATGGCTTTCTCCATTCATAAGTTGTAAGGATCTTTTCAAAAATACACAGGAATGAACAAGAAATGAACAGGAATAATCAACCACGCATGCATGAATAAATTTCTAAATCAACAGAATTTATTTGAAACAAGATACTTAATCTCAAATAAACCAGATATGAAAACAACGTAATAAGTTCTGAGACAAAAATGCCTACTACGAGATCCAAGTAGCAGTAAATACCATTTATTCAAAACAGGGAATAAACTAAAGCAGGAACTCTAGCCAAGCCTAGAACACTTGGCCACTTACTGCATTGGACAGCTGATCACCGAAATCTACAAATTTGACAATTTGTAGGAAAAGAAAAACAGGAAACAATATGTCCGTTAGTCCAAGTTACGAGCCGCATGTAGTTTTCACGCCCCGCTTCCCACTAGACGGAAATACAGGCACGCAACTGAGGCCCAGCGAATGATATACATCATCCATAAGCTGTACAATTATAAACTCTACAAGATATTTATAACATATTCATGCAGGCAAATATAATGATCACATGAGCTGAAAATAGAATAATCATCATCTGGGTAATACATCAATATCGGGTCAAGATGTCCGGAAATACAAGGTGCCATAATTAAAATAGTACGATAAGCGGTTCGCTATAACAACTAGATAAAATAGTGACTGAAAGAAAAACAACATGAAGTAGTAATAATGCAGCAACGATCATCTAGAAGGTCTGTTCTTCAAGTCAATCAGTACCTGTATAATTATTAACTCAAAGAAAAATGAAAAAAATACCCGTTAGAGCAAGCTTCTGGCAGCAAGTAGCAACAAGGGTAATATAACAAGATATAACATGGAAGAAATAAGAAGTAGCAGTGCAAATACAATATGGAAGGAAGTAAGGAAATGGGACAATATGATCATGTAACTAATAACCGTAAACTAGTGTAATCAAGACTTCAAAGTATAATCAATTGATAACCAAGTCTCAGTTAATCAATAATCATGTAATCAAAAATCGAGAGTCATGTAATGAAGAGTCATGTAATCAAGAATCATGCTTAGTGAAAATCTCGAGTTTATCCGTTTTATTAACATATCTAATGCACGCAATCATGTATCCATACCACAAGTTCGGTGCATATCAATCATGTGACGTTTAGACTTAAGTAGTGAATTCTATAGGATTATATACTCGGGTCTTCCAGTGATAGTATCAAGACATATAATCAAGAATCAAGAATCAAGAATCAAGAATCACTATTTCGGAAAACACAGGCCCCCTTCCAAGTATACTCTCCTATATTGTCCATTACTAAGTCGTACCCTTATAACCTCGGCTTGTTATTATTTTATAATTAATTATGAACATACAGTTGGTACGAATAGTGGAACGATGTAATCAAGATAGTTTAATCAAGGAAAATACCAAGGGAGGTAATCATGGGTATGAGATGTGAAACAGGTACATGTATCGAGGATAGTCATCATGGAATTATCAAGTGGTATAAATTGCATTATATGAGAAAATTTATCAACCTATTATATCTATGCAAGTTATTATTATAAGAACAACAATACATATAGTTCAGCTCATTAAATATGAAAAATAACGGGTTTATATGCAAAAACGTAGAGATAATTTTTTAGACAACATCACATATCTGCATTCAAATTCACTTTCCCGTTGTTACAAAAAAGCAAATCTGATTCCGTCAGAGATTCTAGAAAGTAGACTCTCTTCCGGTTCCAATGCATATTCACACGATATATTCTAAAGACAGTAGCTATGCATACAAATTCATTCTTCACTAGTTTCGATGTTTCGTGCACAATCTGGAAATTCAGAGTCACAGTACTAAAATTGTGATATCTCTCAATCTATACGTCGGATTAAGAAACCGTAAGATGTTCTGAATTCTAGACTCAATGGGCTATAATTTTCATGTAGAAAGTTCTTCGATCCAGTATCGGGAACATGGTCGAATTCTCAGTACAAGAGATCGGTTGGTGGTCCCGTGCAGGTTCAGGAATTTACGATATGACAGTACTAAAATCGTGATATCTCAGAATCTATATATCGGATTGAGAAACTGTAAGATGTTCTGAATTCTAGACTCGATTGGCTACGATTTTCATATAGAAAGTTCCTAATTTTGATGAAGGAAATTAGGTCAAACTCTTAGTGCAGGATCAAGAAATTTAGAGATAGCAAAGTTGAATATTCGATATTCGATAACACGATTCAAAGTGTGTAAATGGTTCACTCTTGAGTTGATATAGCATGGAACAAGTGACTAGAATGGAATTTGACAATAAAACATAATGATAACTAGACTACTTGCCATGAGTCCAAGGAAAATGCTTGTACAAGAACAAAAAGAGTGTACAAGATACTTGTCTTATAACGTGATGATTACGGTGGTGGTGTTAACCACGAAAAGAATAAGCGACGTCGGCAACGGACAACGGCACAACAGCGATAAGAATGGCAGTAAGATGGCAGCGAAGCGAGCAACGCTAGCAATGGTGAGCGACGACGATGAGCGACAACCACAATGAGAAGATGGCGTGGCGTGTAGAGACGGAGTGAGTTTGGGTTATTTTTCGGGGTTCACGGGGCCGTAGAAGCGGAGTTGTCATCTTGAAGGTGGAGGATAAAGTGGAGCTCGGGTGCTGGCTTGAGTTCTCGGGTTTGAAGAAGGCAGAGGAAGAAAAGAAGAAGGGAATGAGGTGGAGTCTGCATGCATGTGTATGTGTATGTGTATATATATATATATATAAATAAGGAGGGAGAGAGAATGCATGCATGTGTATATAAGTATAATATATATAGACTTGGGTGGGAGCAGTAGTGCAGGAGTAGGAGTTAGGTTGTTTTAGTGTAGTGTTAGGTTTGAATGTAGTAGGGGTGTGGAAAAAATGAGTGAAGTTAGTGGAGATTAGGTTAGAAAATAAGAACAAGGAGGAGAAGTCAAGGAGATATGCTGGAGTAGGAGAAAAAAATGAGAGAGAGATTGGCCATATGCAAAAGTGGAGAAGTGGAGATTATAGGGACGGAAAAAAAAGAAGCGTAGGGAGGAAGAAAATAAGGTGTAGGTAAGCAGAGTTAGGTTAGCAGTTGGATTAAGAATTATGATTAGGATTAGGATTAATCAGGGTTAGAATTTGTATTTAAACTCCGATAAAAAAAATCTCAAAATTATAGAATTGATAAAAAAAAATATTTTGGCTCCAAAGAGAAAAAAAATAAAATTGATCTGAAAATTGAAGTACAGAAATTCACGTAATAAAATACGTATAACTGAAACAGGGGGTTACAGTAGTGCAGGCAACAAGTACGGAAAACGGATAAAGAAAATACAAAGTAGCAACAAGAAGCAAGTACCGAAATAAGCATGGGAGGAATGTGACAGAAAAATAGAGCAGCTAACTCTTAAGCCAAGAAGTAGGACCAAGTGACATGATTAGATAACAAGGTACAAGTGACATGTAGCGGGTATCAAGTGGCATGCAAGCAGGTAAACAAGTAACAGGTGTCAGGTAGCATGTACAGGTAAACATGTAACAGGAATGTGCAAGTGATCAGGTATTCTCAAGTCTTATATTGGTCCTATCTAGGTAGCACTTCATGCGTCCCAAATTTTACCACATAGTTGCTACATTCAAACAAGTTGTATTTAGATTTCGTAGTGGATTGTATAGGGCCGTGTACTCAGGTATCAGGTAAACAGGTAAACAGGATCATACATTATGTAATCATATAATTATATAACAGGTAATCAGGTATCAGGTAGGACCTACGGGTCCCATTCTGAGTACACCTTCCTATAGGGATGTATATAGCCAGGTACTCAGGTAAACAGGTAATCAAGATCATGTATTATGTAATCATGTAACATGTAACAGGTGGGAAACATGGGCCCCCTTCGAAGTATACATTTCTATATTTTCACTACTAGATCTTTCCTTAACCCCGGCTTGATTACTTGTCATTATTATTAAAGAAGGCATATACGTGCATAGAAAGGTCAATAAAATTATGGCAAGAAGCAAGGAACAAGCTCAAGTTGGAAAGAAGACATGAACGGGTGACAAACAACTCATAATAGACTAGGACAACGAGACTTTCAATTCTGAAAAGTAAGACATTGCTGCACCAAATCTGAGATTCCTATTGCCACAGGAATGCAAATCTGGATCCGTCAGAAAATCTAAAAACTAGACTCTCAGCCAGCGCATATACACAAGTCATATAACAACTGTAGAAATAGGGCTCAAAACAGCGTTTTATACATAATTAATGTTTAGTCAGAAATCGCTAAGTTTTATTTATAGGCATGAAAATAGTATAAGAACATTCTAATTAATTCTAGGAAAACTCTGGAAGGTTCCCTAGCATGTCTAGTATCAGCATATAAAATTTCATGAAATTCCATTATAGATAGCATAGTCAATTTAATTTGGAAAATAGAATGATGCAGCAAATTTATGAATCTAAAATTTTAGACACAGCAGTACTAAAACAATGCTAAATCACAAAATACTACTCGGAATTCAAATTCGTCAAAAGGATTGTAAAATAGACATACTAGGCTATATTTCATGTTCATAAATTTTTAATCAAAAGTGACTAGAATCAGGTTGGAAACAGAGTTCTTTACTGAACAACATGCCGTTCGAAAATATAATGATTGGTTTCACAAGCATTAAATAAGTTATAAAAATAATTAAACAATTCTACAAAAATTAGGGTTTGATCCCAGTCATGTCTAGACATACCCAGAAAAATACTAAGTCCAAATTTTACTTTTAACATCAGTTTTAAATTAATAGATTGTGTAACGATCTTATAATTCAGAATATGAAAACTACGACACAGCTGATGTCGGGGCCACGCGATTGCGCGAAAGGCGGCGATGGGTGGGGGTGCGGGATGCACAGGGAGAGAGAGAGAGAGATATTGTTTAGGAGATAATGACTGTAGGAGAAAGAGAACAAATTTGGTTGTGATTTAATGAGAATTTTTGGTAAGTTAAGATTTTAGGAATCAAGGGGGAGATAATGGAGGAAGAGATCTGCTTGTTAGACATATAGAGGTGAACGTGATGAGAGATTTAAGGAAGACTGGGTAAAAGAGGGTATTGGGTAGTGGATTTAAGATCCAATAAGGTGGATTATATGGTTTTGGGTCTAAATAGGGTAGATTGGGTTAGAAATCGGATCCAAAAAGGAAAATCAATTAATAGACAATTAGGCCATGAAATATATGATTTAGAATCAAACAAATCATCTAAAGATAATTAATTAGGAGACGAAATTAAATCAAAAGATAGAAGTCACAGAATTGATTTGATGGAAATGAAAAGTAGTTTATTAAGAATAAAGAAAAGATTACACGGTTCAGAAAGAATAGAAGAATACGATTAGAACAAATACCCAGGGAAAAAAATAAATACATACAAAAATACAAGAAAAAGAACACGGGGGTTACAACAGCCACCCCTGTTCATCCTTTCCCCTTCCTATGTTTCTTTCACAACCAACCCTCGCTCATCCCCAATCCCCATTGCCTTTCTCCGTCATCCTCTCCTTCACCCCCCCCCCCCTCGTCGACTTCGCCACTCCCCATCACAGCCATCCTCCTCATCCTCGACTCGCCATCCCGCTCATCTCCTTCCTTCGAACCCATCGTCCTCGTCACCCTCTGGCCTTGCCCTCCGCCCCTTGTCTTGATCCCTATCCCGGTCAGTCCATCGACCCTCGTCCCTGTCTCCATCCACCATCGACCTCCAACCTCCATTGCCAACACCTGACTGCACCCTCGTCGACCTCGCACCCTCGTCGACTGCCGCTCGTCGACGCCAGCAACCACCGAATCTCCTCACCTTCACCTCTTCTATTTTCCCGCCTAACAGAGTATCCCTCCTGCCATCTTCCACCAGCGCAACCCCCTCTGCTGCCTAATGCCGCCGTCGATGCCCAGTGCACCGCCGCCACTAAAGTTGAGCCAAGCCGAAGCCCTGCTGCTGTTGCTGATTGGGTTGATTTCGCTGTTTGCTGTTGGCCGAGCTAGTCGTTTGCAGTTTTGCTAATTTGCTGTTTGCTGTTCTGGCTGTCCGTGTTTGCACGTGCGCCACCCATTGTTTGCCCGTGTATTGCACCCCGAAATCCTAATCCTGTTATTTTATTATTTTGGACTAATCATATTAAAGGGAAGTCACTTTTCTCTCTCGAATCACTATTGTATCGTATTCGAGATTTTATTGAATTTCCGCAAGTAGATCCTAAATCGCTTATCGTATTGTTATATTGTTATCTTCCGTTGAGTATATTGAGGGTTTTCACGAGCTAACCTAAAATATCCTTGACTTCGTGCCATTGTTGACTCAAAAAATATTGAATTCCATGCATTCATGTACTATTGGTAGTAGAAGTGATTCATGATACCGCACAAATAAACTAATGTATAATTGATTATTAGGTTGTTGTGTTAGAATGATTGATTGATGCCTCATTGATGTTAAATTAGTGTATGGATGTATTCTTCATTGTGCTTACCCCGCTATTGTGTCTACCACGCCGAATATAAGATTTGTTAATTACTGAATTGAATTTTATCATGTTTAGATCGCCTTTTCATGTCAAACCCTAATTTTTATTGTCTATCTGAAATTTGTGAGCTCTTTTTGACCCAGTATTTGATATTAAAAATTATAACTTTGTAAACGAAAATTGTAGCCCTGTGTTTCTAGTTTCCAAAACATCAAAAATATTTGAATTCCGAGTTGTACTGCAAAAGTTATGGTGATTTTACTGCTGTTGCGTTTTTACTTTCAGAATTCTTGATTCATGTATCTCTTCATATTTGAATTATAAAAAAAGCTAAGTTAATGTTAGAATATTGCCCTAATAATTTTTAGATTGTTAGTTAACATGATTAGGAACTTAATAAATATTTTTGATGAATTTAAATTGGGTTTTTACTGGTTTTACAAATATAACAACTTGAAGTCGATATTCAGTCAGAACGTGTAATCTATAAAGAATGATGTAATTCACCTATCTACTGTTATCAGAATCTGTATTGTGAGTATGCGTTGAAATCATTGGGAAGTCTACTTTCTAGAACTTCTAACGGATCCAATTTTGGATTTCTGTAGCAGCGGAAAATTTGATTTTGGTACAGTAACCTACTACTGTCCAAAATTGTGTTTCCATATTTTCATAATATAATTGTATATATATCATTGTATTGAATGGATTGAAGTGTATAGATTGCATTGCATGATCCTAATATACTATTGTCACCATTCTAATTATCCCATTCTAATTGATCGTCCTATCGTTACTTCTATTGATATCATCGTTTATCGAATTTTTCTAATTGCATAATGTATTATTGCATCGATAAAATGTTTAACAAGTCGGGGTTTAAGAGTTGACTTTAGTAGTGGACAACATAGAGACTGTACTCGGAGGAGGGGCCTGTATTTTCCTAATTATCGGTCATATTGGTTATATCGGTCATATCGATCATCGATTGATTGCGGATTACTGATTATAGTATCCCGATTGAATCATACATCGGTCATTAAATCATCGGTAATTATTATTCATCATTGTCGAGTACATAATCTATAAAGTACACCACTTAGGTGTAAATGATATTTATTGTATTCATCGAACCTGTGGTATGGGACACAGTAGTACGTGCATTAGTTAGGTTAAATACTAATAGACTTAAGAATTTACACAATATTGGTAGTGCATATTGAATATCGTCATTGCTATTGATATTGAACAGTGTTGTTAATATTGACATCGACCAATGAGTGTTGACATCGAATATTGAAATATAGTTGTTGTTATACCATCGCATTGTTACCATTGATATTGATTATTGCTATCGTCCATTGTTAATGAATCCTATTTTTATTTAGTTTATTGTTATACCGTATTTTCATTATTCATTGCTTTCTCTACTTGCTATCCATGACTTGCTCTAAGGATAATTTTTCTCCTCTTTTTAGATGAGTTATTCACAGGTGATCAAGGAGAGTTACCTACAGGTGTTGGAAAACAGACTTTTTAAGGATTTACTACTTTATAGTTGATTGTTTTTTTTTTGACTTCTTGTATTGAGTTTTTATAAACATTGTATTATGGGCTTTTGACCCGAAAATTGTTATTTTGTTTCCAGACGTTGGAATATCGTGTTTAGTTATTTCATGTTTTATTCCAAGTATTTTTATTCATGTGATTGTTCTTATTGCATGCGTGGTTGTATTTATCTTGTTATATTGTTGAGTTGAACAATAACAACTTATGGATGACGCAAGTCATTCGCTGGGCCAATGTCACGCGCTTGTGTTCCGTATTTTTGGGAAGCGGGACGTGACAGTAACATATGGATGTATGATAGCCCTAACCCACAAAAAATAATGATTTACAACATAGAAAAGATTAAACAACCACAGTCTAAAGAAGTCTTTGACAGCTGGCCAAATTCTACATAAAGTAGCAATGACAATGACAGAAGAAACAACTGTCCACTACTGTAGATTGATGGGGATGGAACCACAACATAAATGAGAACAATGCGGAAAAGAACAAGATAAGGCTGATGAAGAGTTATTTCTGATGTGAAACACGTGAAGATGTTGGCTAGAAAAGAATCTTTAACGTAAGTAGTGATGTAATAGGCTCAATTATTTATCTATGATGTAAGCAATGATGTAATGAGAACAATAATTGTAACTGATGTAAAGTCATCCCTTCTTCTATAATAGGGGAGGCTGGGTTTGGGAGAGGACATAAGATCTAAGAGGGAAAAATTCCATATAAGTTTTAAGGAGAGTTTGTAAGAAGTTGGGAATCAATAAAGACTATCTTTCTTGTTATTTCTTGTCCAATAAATGACTAACTAATCTCTTCATCTCAGGGAGAGCTTTGTTAGGCTTTGCCTGAAAAATCTTGCAAATAGTCCAATTTGTAACATTCTCTAGTTGAGCTGTACACCTAATAGCAGGAAACAAGCTAGGTTGTGGTTGCTTGCACCGAAGTGCTACTAGTTGTTCCAGACGTATCTCTTGGATGAAGCTCTCTTGAAGAGCATAGTAGTCCTGAGATGGGTAGAACGTAAAAGGAGTACTGAAATCGGGGTACATACCAGAGAATTTTATCCACCAGTAGTAATTGGCACAGAGCAGCTCAAAGAAGTTTAACTAGGTCGGAAGCATGTTGGGTCATTTTGTTTTGATTTTATGGTATCCTTAAGAAATATCTTCCAACTCATGATTTCATGTTAAAGTTTTTTGATACTCTTTTGTTCTCTTTTGAAGATAATTACAACTCTATTAATATAGTCACGCAGCACATCAAAATAATCAGAAACAGAATCAGAAGCCATTAGAGATCTTGAAGATACATGTATTTACAGGTGCTACACTGCTAAGCAACCCAATTTGGTATCAGAGCATACTAAATACATATGTAGAAGAAGAAGACAAGAAGAGAATAATGAATAAGAAAGCAAATAAGGGACTTGAATTTAATTTGTGAAAATAATAGAGGTACGGCAAATAAGAAATGGAATCTAACAAAGGAGAAGGGGCCAAAGAAAATGACATCTAATAATGGTGAAAGTGACTTAAAGATGGAATCTAATAATGGTGAAAGTGACTTGAAGACTTATGAGCATACTAGCCTATCCAGACAACATGCTAGCTGTACTACTTTCTTCATATTGTACTGTATTACTTTCTTTATGTCGTGTTATTCTTGTGAGTTTGCTTTATGTACTTTTATTTGTTTTTGCGTTAAAGTCGGTTCTGTAACCAGTCCTGTAACGCTTCACCCAAATTGGTATTAGAGCATTGTTTCTAAGTAAGTAACTCTCACCTGGTTTTCTCAAAATATTTAGTACAATTTAAGTAGTTAAAAAATTGATTAGATAAGAGAAATAGAAAATATTATAAAAAACAAATTTTAAATTTGCAGAAAGATCACTCATCCTATAGAAAAATCTATAGGATAGGAAGTATAGAATATTAATTAAAAACTATCCCATAGTTGCAAATAGTTTTGTCATTGTCCCTTTTTTGCAAATATTTTCAAATTTTGTCCTAACCAAATAATTAACTCGAACATTCACTTGGATCACATCCTTCCTCTGCTCCCCCCCCCACCAGGCACCACCATCTTCAACACCTCATTCTTCATCTCCGCCTTTATCCCATCCATCTGGTACAACCATTCCGGTAGATCGATCTTGCTGCTATACTCCTTCCCTTCCCTTCTTTTCCTTCTCCCCTACCCCTAGGGATAGCAACCGGGTTGGGGTGACCCGTGATCCGCCCACTCCAACCTGGCTCGCACGGTTGCGGTTCGGGTCCGATTCGCACGCAACGGGTTGACCCGGGTTGCCAAGATCGAAGCTCCAACCCGCGAACCAATTGACTTGGTCAAATCTGCTCGTAATCCGCTCGTTCGACCTGCGGGTTGCTATCCGTTCAACCTGTAGGTCAAACGTTCAACCCGCACGGGTTGAACATTGGACCCGCACGTATTTGGCTAGAAGATGGAAATAGATAGCCTTTTTGTTCTTTTTTTTGTGGATTTTTTGGGGGTTTTTTCCCTATAAAGACCCCCTTAATTCAATCTAAATTTTTTCACACCTTACCATCTTACTCTCTTACTCTCTCTACTACTACTATTCAATTTAATCTCAATTCAATCAAGTTTTTTCAACAAAGAAGCAAGCAACAAAGAAGTGAAAATTTTCGATCGTATTGAATTGTGTTGATTTAACTCTCAACTACGTCAATTTCAACTCGGCCTCCAATAGTCCCACAAATGAAACCAAAATTTACACCGAATTCTATGGTAGGAACTCACGATATCCCTACACACGAAATAGAAGAAGAAATGCATGATGTCGACACACAAACACAACAAACCGAACCCACCAGTAGTAGAAAATCTAGAAGGGAACAAGTGATTGACACAAATATTATGACTATATCCCCGAAGAGGATAATCCGCATGTAGGATTTAAGGTTTGTAAAACTTGTTTTAAGAGTTACAAATGGAGGACGGGTGAGGGAACAGGTACAATTAAATGACACATACAAAATGTATACAAGGATCTATTAGAAAACCAACCCGGCCAACAAAAAATCCATCCTAAGACCGGATATGTAGATAGCCACCCAGATGATCCCGAAAATGTTCGACGAAAAATGGCCCATCTAGTTATTAAGGAGGAGTTACCTGTTTCCTATTCTGAGAGTAGGAACGCAGAGGAATTTAACCAAAATGCACTAAATCCACATTTTAGAAGAAATTCTAGAAATATACTCAAATCCGATTGTTTTAAACTTTACAACGAAATGGGAGAATGTTTAATTGCATTTTTATATAGTTTAACTTGTACAATATCGTTAACTTCCGATTGTTGGAAAGGTTGTAATGATATTCCAATAATGGACATAACTTTTCATTGGATTGATAGTGATTGGATGATTCAAAAGAGAATCATATCACTTGTGGCTTTGCCGTATCCCCATAGTGGTTTAGTAATTACACATCGTATTTTAGATGTTTGTGATATCTTTCATATTCGTGATAATTTTTTTTATTAGTTTTGATAATGCATGTAACAATAATGTTTCGATTAGTACATTAAAAAAAAATAGCTCCTCCATGTTTAGAAAATTTTCACGTTAGATGTGCATGTTATATTATAAATTTATGTATTCAAGATGCATTAAAAATAGCCGAACCATTTGTGGATAACATTAAAAATTGTGTACAGTTTATTGTTTTAAGTGGTCCTATGCTTCAACAATTTAAAAAATTGTGTAAGCTTAAGGGTGTACATTTTAGAAAATTTTCTAAGGATGTTAAACACTGATGAAATACTACTTTTGATTTATTAAATGTTGTTACTCAGTATAAAGCTTGTATAAATAACTTTTTGTCTTGCAAAAAAATATGAAATTTTTTCAAATAAATGAACAATCATGGTATTATGTCGAATCTTTGTTACAATTTTTAGAACATTTCAAAACCGCAATTTAAAAATTTTCAAAATCTTATGATTCTAGTTCTAGTGGTATTTTTATTTCACTAATTACTATGATGCAAACTTTTCAAGAGATGGTTGATGGACATTTACATTGGTCATATTGTTAAACCCACATACACTAAATTTTTGAAGTATTTTAGTCATTCTCCTATGTTGTATTGTATTGCTACAGTTATGGATCCTCGTATATAATTAGCGGTACGAGGAGTTTGATTGAAATGTATTTTACTTTACTTGGAGATGAATCTGAAATTGATTGCGATGAATTTTTATCTAGCTTTGAATCGACAATGAATAACTTGAATGATTATTATGATAGAACTTTTGCATCTAGCAGTACAACTAGTATAGTTACTTATTCTTCTTCTACTTCTAGAGGCAAGGATAAAAGTAAATTAGACGATGCCACTTTTAATTTACTT
Organism: Hemerocallis citrina; assembly: GCA_017893485.1. Lineage (NCBI taxonomy): Eukaryota > Viridiplantae > Streptophyta > Magnoliopsida > Asparagales > Asphodelaceae > Hemerocallis > Hemerocallis citrina. The sequence goes on along the minus strand of CM030364.1, from coordinate 110,960,350 downwards.
GCTCAAATTCAATCAAAAAAAACCTAGGACTAATCAACCGGATGAATTAAATTAGTATAATCAACAAGATAGTGAGTGTTTTAATATTAAGGTTTATGTGTTACAATGGTGGAAAGAACATGAACATGTTTATAATATTCTTAAACATATGGCTAAAGATCTACTCACTCCTCATGTCTTTACAATTGCTTCAGAAAGTGCATTTTCTACAAGTGGCAGGATTCTAACAGATTATATGAATCGTTTAAAGCCTCAATCATTGGAAATGCTCGTGTGCACGGAAGATTTGATGAATGCTAAAAATATGACTCAAGAAATCAGGGTCGACACGTCAACAAGTGGAAGCAACTCAACAACAACAATGACAAATTGAAGACCAACAACATCCAACTAGCAAATTGTATGTAGAAATTTGTAAAAAAATCATAGAAGTTGAAATGAATAATATATAAAATTTTCTTTCAAACTTTTACTCTTTGACTCTTATTACAATTATATATATATATATATATATATATATATATATATATATATATATATATATATATATATATATATATACACTAGATTTGCCCGTGGGCACGTGCCTACGGCACGTCTTTGGAACAATACAAAACACGAAAAGCCATGTAAACAGTAAAACAATAATTATGTAGCTCAAGTTTGAATAGTATTACAATAATTAGTTATAAATAAAAGTCTATGTTTCCATTAGTATATGTTGAAAAATAATTATAAATGGGGGTATAAAATCTAACTTCTTAGAACTTTAAGTGTGGAAAATAATGAAATTTAATTGTTGAAGAGATATTTGTTATTAAAAATTCTGAAATTTTACAAAACCGAAATCTTAAAATCAAAATTTCTAAGTAAATAAAGAAAGAATGGGAGGGAGAGATAGAGAGAGAGAAAAATAGAGAAATATGAAAAAGTGAAGAGAGAAGAGAGAGATAGTAATAAAGTAATGAGTTTTTAGGGGGGGAAATTTGGTTTGGGGGTTTGACATTTTGGAGGGAAAATGTGTTTTGTGAGGTTTGATATGGGCCTTTGATTTTGGGGGGGATTGATTGTGAGCCACTTGATAGCTTTCTTTGTAATTTATTATATATATATATATATATATATATATATATATATAGAGAGAGAGAGAGAGAGAGAGAGAGAGAGAGAGAGAGAGAGAGTAATGTTCCGTTGTGCACTAGGCCTCCGTGTGCACTCAGCCTTCCCGCCTTCGTATCGACGATCTGAACCGTTTACATAGGAATGAGTGGTTTTGTTGCAAAATTGGCAGTACACATCTAAATTAGTCTAAATATGTAAAATCAAATCATTTGAAATTCATTTGTCCATCCATTGAAGTGTTACGAAATTGTATGGCTAAAAATTGTTGTTTTTTTATAGTCATGTGATGGATGGGCAAATCAATTTCAAATAATTTGATTTTATATATTTAGACTAATTAAGACGTGTAGATCAATGTGAACGGTTCGGATCGTCGAAAGGCGGGAAGGCCGAGTGCACACAGCGGCCTAGTGCACAACGAAACATATATATATATATATATATATATATATATATATATATATATATATTGAGTTGAAAAAAAAACAAATAGCTCAACCGGGCCAACCCGTGACCCGAATCGACCCATAACGGGTTCAACCCATTCAGATCGCGGGTCGACCGGGTCGAAAATACTGAATTCGAACCCAGCCCGGCCCAGTTAAGCCCTCGACCCGACCCGAATCCGCCCTGACTTGGGTGGGACCCGTGCGGGTCCGACCCGACCCGGCCAGGTCGACCCAAATGCCACCCCTACCTACCCCCCCTTTAATAATCACCGTGTGCAACTCCGCACTCACCTTCACATTCTCCTTCCCCAACCCTGGCATGTCCATCCTCACTCTCAACCCATCCGCATCCTCCCTCGCATCCCACCCTGGGCCCCACACTACGTGCAAACGCAGGCACGTCTGACATCAGGTTCATCACCTGGATCAAGCTCCAGGTCGGGTTGAACGGGTCAAAAACACTTGCAAATACAAGATCCATCCATAGGGGAAGTCGTTGTCGAAGTGGAGACAACGGCAGCGGCACATTTGGAGATGGATTGGTCGGGACGGTGGTCAGGGTCGACGGGCAGTCGTCTTCGTTGTCGGATTTGCGCATTTGAGAAGCGGGACACAGATTTGGAGAGGTGGTGGCGGTGGTAGTGGCGAAGATACGGGACTGGGTGACGAGCTTCTCGACAAGTTTGGCCATGGAAGTGGGAGCTCTCCTGCAAATGATCATGGACGCCATTACTGTGAGTGAGAATGTAAGATTTCTATTTATGTTGGATTTTTTATTTCAGGGAGTAAGGAAACTGATTTTTTGGTTAAATAGTACAAAACCTGCACGAACTTTTAGTCATTTGTAAGAAACTCGCCCAAGTGAAATTCAACGCAAGAAGCCCTCAAAGTTCAAACTTTTTCAAAATTTGTAATTAAGAGGTAATTAAGGGGTGCTAATTATATACGTGAGTTGCACGTGATTAATTCTGAACACAATTTTTCAAAAGCATCCTCATCATCTTCCTCTCCTCCTCCCACTAAACCACCACCGCCGCTGCCTGTCACTCCTCCACCTCTTCATCCTTTTTGCAGCCCTCTTCTCTTTCTCCGACCTCTTTCATCTCCTCTAATTGTTTAACTATAACCCGAATCTAAACTCAAACCCAAACCAAACATCATCTCACAAATCCACCAGCTCCTCATCCTCATCATCCTTCTATTCGCCTCCCTCCTCCTCGGAATTTCATCAGTGGCGGCGACAGTGGCAAAGTCGGTGGGTCCGCTTCTTCTTCTCCATTTTGTGAAGGGGGGTTTTAGAGAGAGAGAATGGATAGAGGTATTTTTGGTATAATAAAAATGAGCAAGCGTTTAGGAGACAACATGATAACACATGCATCATTAGTAAGGTTTAATTTTGTGTTTTTGAAAAAGTTGGAACTTTGGTGGGTTTCTTGCAATTGACCAAAAGTTCATGGGGATTTTGTGCTATTTTGCAGGAAAAGTTGGAACTTTGGTGGGTTTCTTGCAATTAACCAAAAGTTCATGGGGATTTTGTGCTATTTCGCAGGAATTTTTTGCCCAACATAAGCCAGTTTTTAAAAGTATATCCAATAGGGAGATAGTGGTCAAAATTATTCCATGGGCGGACTAAACTTTGTCTTGTCAGCATAGGCCGCAGTTGGGAACTGCGACCTCTTTGATTATGAGGCCACTCTTAACTTTTTTTTAAGGCCACTATTCCCTATATCGATCTCAACTCATTTTATGAATAGTTGCGGCCGCTGTTGGCTACTACAACTGTATCTCAAATATTTGAGACATAAAGCCAATACTTGAAGACTTAGAGCCAAAATTTCTAAGTAAAAACTTTTTAAACAGAGGTCGCAGTTCCCAACTGCGGCCTTATTTTAAATAGAGGCCGCAGTTACCCAACTGCGGCCTCGATTATATGTAGGGCCTAATCTATAATCTAATATGTTACAGATGGGCCACAGTTGGGCATTGTGGCCTACCTTTAACATGTGAAAGATGTAATACAACTGTCATTGTTTCCATGTTTACAATCTAAACGAGCAAAAATGAGCTCACACATTGAAATCAAACATAAACAAGTGGTTGTAGCTAGCTTGCACAAAGAAATGAATCATATTCATCCACATTTAAATATCAACACATCCACTTCAAAGCACGAAAAGCAAGAAAAACATCACAAGTTTCCAAAAACACAAATATCTGCATAAAAAATTATAGAAATAAATTCACAAAATTAACTAGGTGTATAAAAGCGAGTCTTTTTCTCTTTCGAGCTGACTTTGACGAACTTGCACATGCTTGTGTGAGCTGTGAGATGAGAACATTCTCATCATCAACTTGCTTCTCTTCTTGTTATTCGGCCATCTCTTGTTGTTGGTTTTGTGCTTCTCTTATCATGAAATGAGTTTAAACTCTACATCTTATCGAAAAACACCGGGGCATAGAGATAAATGACTATCTCTTAATTGTCTCTTAAGGCGACTATAAATACCCCCCCCCCATACCATAACAAGGTAATCAATATTTTTCCACAAACGCTCCTTCATAGTCTTCCTGATTACTGACTTGAGCGTCAGAGGGTTCGTCGTCGGGATCCATCCCAGTGTATTGAACTTTATGCAGGTAAACAGCAGCGACAAGAAACTAGTCAAACACTGGTGGATGTCAACAGGTTTGCCTTTATGGTTTCCAAAAGAATCCACAAATTCATTTGTTTGCTCCCACACCACAATCAGTAGCAACAGATTGGTGCCATCTGTGAGAAGCGAAAAGCTATCCAACCTTACTACACCGTTGAAGTTGTTTTCCAAGCTATGCCTCCGAAGAAGGGGAAGGCAGCGGTCTCCAACCGTAGAGCCACTCCCATTCCTTCTCCTCCTCTACTCCATGATGTCCTCCGTCAACCCGTCCAACAAGTCTAGCAACCGCAAACTGGATAGCATCTCCCTCAACCTGTCCAGCAACCGCAGCCTGGACAGCCTCTTCCTCAACAACCTCACCCCCAGCAGGCCCCTCAAGGGCCTCAAAGGGATGCCCCGGGGGACTCCTGTCGAAGTCGTCAAAGGCAACTTCCTCTTCACGACCATGTCTCTGTACATAACCCCTCATCCGACTCCATGGCCTTTCACAGTCCTCCAACGCCAAAGATATCCTACACGTTATTATCAATCGGCAACATGGGATAGATCTTCGGACCCGCTTGAATGAGAGGCGGACCCATGACGGAATCCCTTGCCATGAACATCAGAGGGGATTTGCGATTCGGTCCCCTAGAGCCCGATCCCCCCATAGGCCGAATCACAAAAGATCGAACTCACCCAGGAGGCGGAGAGAGTCACCCCCGCGCCATCAGAGGAGGAGCCCGGTCGATCTGCCCTAAGAGACCACTGAGATCAGGAAGCACTTGTCATGAGGGCGGAGTTCTAGGATTTTCAAGAAGCCGTTCTGTGGGTCCTCAATGTTGTTCCTAACCACAATCAATGGGCGCCTAGTCCTCAACCTGCCCCAAGCCATCACCACCGCACTCCCAGTCCCCTTCCGCATAAGGATGAGTCCCGGGGATAAGCAAGATTTGACCGGAGGGAGGACTCGGTCTACAGCCATCTCCACGAGATGGAGAGGCGCCTTGGCAGGCTTGACAGAGAAGAGGAACAACAGGCGAGGAATTTCTGCCCAAGCAGGCCTCCGTTCCCCCGAACCATCATGGAAGCCCCGGTCCTAGAAAACTTCAAACCCACTCACTTTGAGTCATATAACAGGGAGCCAGACCCCGCTGACCACATCGAGAGTTTTAAAACCCTCATGATGATCAACAAGGCTTCAGATGCGCTTCTTTGCAAAACCTTTCCGGCCACGCTGAAGGAGCCTGCGAGAGAATGGTATTCCTGACTCGCCCATGTCTCCATCTTCTCCTTCAATCAGTTCGAAGGGCTCTTCCTTACCCATTTTGTAAGTAGCTGTCGTGCCGAAAAGATAAGCATATCTTTGCTGGCACTCAATCAAATGAAGGGCTAGCGGTTAAGGGACTATGTCAAGTGTTTCACCACCGAGGCCCGGTCAATCACCTCCCTAGACCAGTCGGTAGCCTTTGCTGCTTTCCGACACAACATCAACCATGCCGACTTGAAGGCATCCCTTGCTAAAAAGCTACCTCGGGACTTCTCGGAAATCCTACTGAGGAGCGAGAAATATATTAGGGCAGAGGAGGCCCTCCTCCCACTCGATCAGAACTGTCCAGGAACAAACGGAAGGGCACTGAAGATGAAGGGGCTAAGAAGCTTCAGAAAGATAATGGTGGTCAGCGCCGCCTTCCTCCCCGTTTTAAGAAATTTACTCCACTTAATGCTAGTGTTTCAGCCATCCTAATGGAGGTCGGGAAGGAAGGTCTGCTCCTACCACCTCCGAAAATGAAAACACCAGGCAAGAAGAGTAATAGGGACAAATGGTGTTGCTTCCATATGGATCACGGCCACAACACGGATGACTATCGGGCCCTCAAAGACAAGATTGAAGCCCTCATTCAGAGGGGACAACTTTCTAGGTTCATAAGGAATGACATGGTAGATCCTTCTCCACCTCCCAGAGGGGCTAATAAGCGAACTGAGCGACATGTCGAGACCCCAGATTTCGAAGCTGAAGCTGTCATACACCTCATTCATGGAGGCCCAATGGGAGGAGATTCGAACTCCTCCCAAAAAGCCTTCATCTGAAAGGTGAACTCAGTTTTGAACCATCCTCCCCCAAGGGCCTTGGAGTTCCTGTTACCTTTTCTGACAAGGATTTGAAAGGCGTCTGAACGCCTCATTTTGATGCTCTTGTGATAAACTTCCATATGGCCAATTTCGAAGTACGTTGAGTCCTAGTCGACAACGGCAGTTCGGTTAACATCCTTTTTTCAAGAAGCCTTTCAGGGTCTCAAGTTATCTTGGGATCGACTCAAGCCCGCCGGCTACACTCTCCATGGGTTCTCCAGGGTGCCAGTGACAATCGAGGGAGTGATAACTCTTGACGTAACTGCTGGCAAAACCCCGATCACCCAAACCGAACCGATGGATTTCATGGTGGTGGACGTGAAGGCCGCTTACAATGTCATTCTGGACCGACCTAGTTTAGCTACTCTTCAGGCCGAACCCTCAACCTACCATATGAAGATGAAATTCCCTACTACAGTAGAGGTGGGAGAAGTCAGAGGGAGCCAGGAGATGGCTTGCAAATGTTACATGACTTCAGTAGGAAGGCCGGTCCTCTCCCTTGAATCCTTCGAGCTCCCACAAGGGAGTAGCCAAGCCATCTCATAGCCGGTCGACGAGTTGGAAGAAATAGCCTTCTCAGAAGGAGATCCGACCAGGACAGTCCAAATTAGTAAGGTCCTTCCCCCTCCTGTCAAAACCGACATTATCCAATGTATAAGGGACTGTTTGGTTCAAAGAAGGGGAGGGGAGGGGAGGGATTTTAATGGAGGAGAGGGGGGGAGGGAAGGGAAAGGGAGGAGAAGGATTTTAATCAAGACTCTGTTAGGTTCAAAGGAGGGGAGGGGAGGAAAAATAATTATCTTCTTGTTTGGTTCACAAGGGGAGGGAAGGGATTTTATAATAAAATTACTTTTATACCCTTTTACATTTTATAACAAAATTCAACCACAAAAAAACATCAAGTGTCTCTAATATTTAAAGATCTGAGTTTGCTAATATTGTCTCTATCTGTTGATTTGTTCTGCAAGCAAAATCATGGCCTAGCCTAGCCTGTATCTGAGTTTGGTTCAACACACTATAGCAGTTCAACAACTTGATCATTTATTAGGTAATGAGTGGTCAACTAATGAAAATTAAAGAGAGCTGGCTGCAGATTTAAGATTGTAGCCGGTGGGTAGAGATTGCTATGGTGGTTGGGAAAATAGTATCTTGCATGCCTCTCTCTTCGTTATAGTTAAATTTTATAGAAGTTCGATTGATAATCATTCGACTTGTGTGAATATGAATTATCTTCTTTAAATAGTTCATTTCTATCAACTATACTTCCAGCAAATAGTTCTTACTCGTACCGCATGATGTTATTATCAATGTCAATATGGTAGCTGATTGTGTAATATCCTGATTCTTGATTTTTAATTAAATGAAAGGTTTGTGAATTTTTACGTGTTTTGCACGTACTAATTCATGTGCATTTTTCTAGAAAATTATTTATTTTGTAACATGAACAAATATATTTCTATCTCTCTCTTTTATATTTTGAAAGCCTAATTAAATTCTAAAGCCTAATTGTTTATTTTAAGTTCATCCTAATTGTTTAATTATTTTAATTAGCCCATGGAGTTTTAGCCCACTAATTGAAAGCCCACTAGTTTATTTCTCTTTTATTTGACATGACTTGTAGTGTAGATCAACTTTGTAGACAATTAATTAATTTATCATGTACAACTAGAAACTAGGGGTGCTACATTTGACACGTGCATTACACTAGCACGTGTCTTAAGCCATTCAAGGAGTAGGCCAGAAATGGGAGAGAGGATGGGGTGAGTTGACTTAGTGGATAGGTGGTTACTTGTTCATGGGTGGTTGCTACAACTTCCCAATGCATCCTAGTCATTTATCTTCAACCATCTAGATTAATCATAGCCCTCCATTTCACTCAAAAATTAGTATAAATACCCCCCCCCCCCTTTTCTATGCATATAGTACACAAAAATTTTGTAAAGAAAATAAAGAAAGAAAATACAAAAGTGAGTAAAAAGCTTGAGAGAAAATTAGAAAAAGATTGAGAAGTGTTCTAGTTGTGTGTGTTCATCACCTTAGGAGGCCGGCCATTTCATCTATGGGGAAAGAGAGCTCGGGTTTCATTAGGCAAGGAGGAGGAGGCGTTCATGGTGGCACAAACTAGGAGGAGAAGGACCGCTCGTGTGTTCAAGGAGATTCTAGGAGCTTTGTAGTTGTTTTTCTTCAAATAGGTGGGTGGTTTTCTCTACTTCTAATCTAGACACCATGCTAGGAGTTTTTGATTAATGAGAATGCTAAAGAAACTAATAAGATAACCATGTGTTGGCTCTAAAAAGGATTTGGTAGATGATTGAATAAATACTTGATAAGTTGCATGCTATTTGCTATAAGTTATGTTTATTGTAGTAGAATTACTTTATTGCTATGAAAATGTGAAATTGGAACCATGCTAATTGTAGAATATGATTGTGAATGATTAGTGGTTAAAAATATTGAATTTGTGCTTATTAAACTATTGTGACACTAGTTAATGAATGAGACCATGACATTGAGTATTGTGGAAATAAAAGAGGAAGAAAAGCAAGAATAAATATTTCTAATGTAGTTGTAATGCAAAATTTGGTGTAGAATTTGCTAATTTGAAGTATTGCAATTGCAGGCATAGAACACAAATTAGAATGAGAAATTCATGTTTTAATGTCAAAAAAATGTTTTTAAAACACTGGTTTGTTAATTATACATAAACTCAGTATTCTGGAAATTTTTATGACTTTATGTGAAAAAGAAACTAAGTTAAGATCTTTTGAAAAACGAAATAATTTTGATAAACAGAGATTCGAAACAAACCTAATTTAACTCACTCTCATATCAGTTAACCCCTAAGGTCATACTGGTTAGAGGGGGGCGCCATTAGCGCTTTACCGTAGCTCGGTGGCACGCTTTGTGTGTGGGTTCGAGTCTCGGCAGAGGCTTTTATTTTCCAAAATTTGATTTTTCACTAAAACCCGAGAACTGAGCTTAACCATATTAAAGCTCCCCTTTAGACAGTTGGGCGCTGTGTCCCTTTTGGCTAGCGCGTGAGGGTTAGTATCGGTGACTGTTCACCTTGGGACTTGTGTGTGCGGGTTCGAAATTGGCTGAGGCCACTTCTTTTTGAAAAAATCTAAATTTCTTTTATACATTTGATTTTATTTTTTTTAGTTTTAAAATGTAATAAAAATTGAGAAAAATATTAGGAAAATTTACGAAAATATAAGGACTTCACAAAAATTATTTTTCTAATTATTTGGATTTTTTAATGAGAAATAGGAGTAAAATTGAGAATAAAAATTCATAAAAATCTTGGACTTGACTCTTTTATGATTTCAAAACAAATTAGAAAATTTTTATTGAAAAGAGATCAAATGGAGATTTTTCATTTATAATTATTGAGTATAATTAAATGAGAAATTGGGTAAAGAATATGCAAGTTGTGCATGGAAATGGGTTGAAAAGAGAGCGTGATGAAATGTAAAATTTTGTGAGCAAGTATGCTTCCTTTTATGAACATGAAAAGATGACTTAGACTAGAATGTTAGCTAAGACTTTACATCGACAAAAATGAAAAATATTGAGAAGAGAATTTTGATATTTTGACCAAGTTTGGATCGTTGTTAATGATTGATGTTGGAAAGACCGATGTAGAAGTAATGCTAGATTCTAGAATATTTACCTTCATTTATACATAAGGATTAGATACATAGTGGAGATGTGATGAACGTAAGAGAAAAACATGAGTATGAGGGCCATTGGATTGGCGGCGTGAGAGTATTCACAGGATGTCCCATGATGCGTCACGAATAAGGCGTGGATACTACTCTAAAGTATCGTCCGGGTGGCGACACTTGTGGTGTGGTCTAATGACTGCGGGTGATGCCATGTCTGTGGTAGGAGGTGAATTAACCACATGATTCCTGCATGATGAGTCATGTGGGAGTGCGTGGGGTTCTCTCCAGGGGGCCCAGACGTGGGCTTGTAACTCATAGAACATCTAGGATACTTACCGTAGTAGATTAAGTAATGGCGAGGGATCGAACTCTACAAGATGAAGAACGGTTAAGGGCTTGCCCTCAGACCTATGTAGTATGGATTGCATAGATTCTGAACAAGTGCGCATTAGTGTCATATAATGTAAACAACTGCATTAAGGACTAAGTGCACAGCATAACACGACATCAATAGGATAATCCCTCTGTAGCTTTGTCTGTGATCAAGTTTGTGGTTTGTTTAAGTATTGAAAATTGTTATACTGTTCGGCATAGTGAGGATGGCCGTGTATAATATTCCATCGGTTGTAAGCAACTGACGTGCCCACAGTTTTCTATGCAGGATAAAGTAACCGGCAAGATTAAAGTATGCATGCTGCTTAAAGATTAATTCAAATGTTGTATATTTTTATTCATGTAATTATTGTAAATTGCTTTTGCTGTATAAGTGTAATGTAAATGTAACTCTGATGTAAAAAAAAGTTTTTAATTCCTTGTAAAATTGTACAAAGAGAAGTGTAAAGATCCTGTGGAACTTCAAATTCAGTCTGTTTTGGAATTCGGGGTGTTACAGATTGTATTGGTTTGGTTTTGTGCTGCAGCTCCAATCAGCATTGTCGGCGTAGGACTAAAATTCTGACCAGGGTTTCTTGTTTATATCAACCTCACGGTTCATTTCTAGTTCAAAGGGTTTTAAGTCTCTGTAGTTGCATAACTTGAACTTCAGATTGAATGCCTTCTAGTTCGGTTTTTTTTTAAATTTTTTTTTATATGCTTTGTTGGCTGGAAATGGCTAGAAAAGCAATATGTATATTGGAGAGACAAACAAAGATCAGATAGAGGCTCAGTTTAGGTAGCAATCGTGATGATAAACACATTTCCTAATACACAAAATTCCATTGGATAGATACACGTACAGAGCTCTGACCTCATTTTGCTGGTTCTAGCTCACATTTAGAATATACATAGTATAACTATAAATATGTTCGCAGTCCCTGATATCTTGGGGAGCTTTGAGTATGATAATGCTTCTTCCTATTAGGGTTGTTTCAAATTTCTTTAACGATTGCTTGTTTGCTCTTTCAATGAAATTTTATGAACATTAATGCACATTGTTTTTGTTTGCTTGTTTTTTTCTTCTAAATTTTAAATATAATTTTTTAAATTTAAAATGGAGTGATTACAAATTTTAATGGTGTGATTAAATGGATTTAGATCTAAAGGGAAATTTAGTCCAATCACTATACAAAAATTTAACTCAATTTCTCTCCCCTCCAAATCCCCCCAATATTAGAGGGGAGCCAAAATTGACTCAAGAGGGATGCTGCACCCCTCCATTCCCCTCCCCTCCCCTCCTAAAAAATGAACCAAACAAGAAATGTTTAAAAAATCCCTCCCCTCCCCTCGCCTCCCCTCCATTCCCCTCCAACCAAACAGGCCCTAAAGGGAAACCGCGATCTATTCGCTTGGACCGCGATCGACATGCCTGGAATCTCCGAAGAAATTCTTATGCATCACCTTAGTGTTGCCCCTGGGGCCAAACCTGTCCAGCAAAAGCGATGCAAGTTCGCTCCAGAATGCCAGTAGGCAATCAAAGAAGAAGTAGAGAAACTCTTGAATGCCCGGTTCATAAAGGAGGTCAACTATCCTGAATAGCTGTCCAACGTTGTGATGGTCAACAAGGCCAATGGGAGCTGGAGAATTTGCATTGATTTCACGGATCTGAACAAAGCTTGCCCGAAAGATCTGTTCCCGCTCCCGAGCATTGATGCCCTGATTGATGCAACCTCCGGACACGAACTCTTCAGTTCATGGATGCCTTTTCCGGGTACAACCAGATCATGATGTTCCCTCCCGATATTTCGAAGACTTCGTTTGTAACCAGCCAGGGTCTATACTGCTACCGGGTCATGCCCTTCGGGATAAAGAACGTCAGTGCAACTTATCAGCACCTTGTTAACAAGGTCTTCAGAAAACAGATCGGCCGGAACATGGAGGTCTATGTAGATGACATGTTGGTAAAAAGCATCAGCAAATTGAATCATGTCTCCGATCTTCAGGAGGCCTTTGATGTGTTGAGGAGAAAAAACATGAGACTAAACCCGAACAAGTGTGTCTTCAACAACTGATCCGGCAAATTCCATGGGTTCATGGTTAGCCAAAGAGGCATAGAAGCCAACCCGGAAAAGATTCATGCCATACTGAACATGGCTCCCCCTTCCAGTGTCAAAGACGTACAAAGACTCATAGGATGCCTCGCGGCCAAAGGGCGCTTTCTAACTAAGTCAGGGGGAAAGTGTCTCCCGTTCTTCAAGGATCTTAGAGAGGCGAAAGGCTTTGAGTGGGGGCAACAGCAGCAGGACTTCTTCGATCAACTCAAAGCCCATCTAGTCAACCCCCCACTCTTGAGCAAGCCAAAGCCCGGGGAAGTCCTCTATATATATATATATATATCGCTACCTCAGAACAGACTCTCAGTGTCGTCTTGTTAAGAGAGGAAGATAAGACGCAAAAGCCAATCTACTATGTGAGTAAGGTCCTCAGGAACACTGAACTCCATTATCCAAAGGTAGAAAAGATGGCCTATGCATTAGTCATCGCAGCCCGAAAGTTCCGCCCCTACTTTCAGTCCCACTCAGTGGTCGTTCTTACCGACCAGCCACTCAAGCAAGTTCTCTACAAGCACGAAACTTTGGGGTGCCTTATGAAATACTCTATAGAGCAGAGTCAACATGATATCAACTATCAGCCCTGAACCGCTATCAAGGCACAAGTCCTGGCAGAATTTATAGTAGAAAGCACTATCCCCGAGCCCAGCAAGGCAATAGAGGAACCCCCGATCTGGATCGTATATGTTGATGGGTCCTCATGTACTGACGGGAGTGGGGTTAGGGTCATCTTGACCGGCCCCGATGACTTCGTTCTTCAGTTTTCACTCTGCATTAATTTTTAGGCATCAAACAACGAGGCTGAATATGAGGCTCTCATAGCCGGTCTATGTATGGCACGCAAGGCCGGGGCCCGATGTGTCAAAATATTCAGTGACTCACAGCTGGTAGCGAACCAGGTATCGGGGGAGTATGAGGCAAGAGATGGTCGCATGGCCAAATATTTGGCTAAGGTCAAAAGGCTGCTGGCCACTTTCGAAGATGCACAACTCCAATGAATCCCCCAAAAGGAGAATGCGCAGGAAGATGCCCTCTCAAAGCTGGCATCTTCTTCCCTCCAGGGGCTATAACAAACCGTCTTGATAGAAGTCCTCTTGAAACCTAACATCGAGGACGAAGGTCCCGAACCGATGGAGATGCTGGCCCCTAGTACTCGAGGAGAATTGGATGAGGCCTATGCTCGAGTTTCTCAAAGACAGAATCCTCCTTCCAGACCTTAAAGAGGCTAGAAGAATCAGAACCAGAGCCGAGCGATACACGCTCATCGAAGGGGTCATGTACAAGAGCTCTTACACTCAAGTGGAAGGCAGACCCTACTTGAGATGCCTCTCCCTCGAGGAGGCCCGGTATGCTCTAAAGGATACCCATGAAGGGATGTGTGGTGCTCATCCGGGAGCAAGATCCCTTGCCCGCAAAATCTTAAATTATGGATATTTCTGGCCCACACTCCTTAGCGATGCCAAACAGCATGTTTGCCAATGCACCCCTGCCAAAGTTCTCAACTATTCGGCGCTTACCACAAGCCCAGCTCTCCTCCATATCCAGTCCGACCCCTTTCGCAATGTAGGGGATGGACTTGCTCGGGTCTTTCCCTCCAGTGCCGGGCCAGCTGAAGTTCCTTGTCGTTGCAATCGACTACTTCTCCAAATGGATCGAAGCCGAGCCTTTAGTGACAAACACGGAGAACAGAGTCCAGTGGTTCTTTTGGAAGAACATCGTCTGCAGATTTGGTGTACCACGAATCTTAGTAACGGACAATGGAACCCAATTTACGGGGGCAGCCTTTCGTAATTTTTGTACGAACCTAGGCATCCAGCAATGATTCTCCTCAATATCCCTTCGCAATCTAACGGTCAAGCAGAGAACGCTAATCGGCAAATTTTCTCAGGCCTAAAGAAGAGACTAGACAAGTCTGCCAAGGGATTATGGGTCGAGCAAATCCTCAATGTGCTCTGGAGCTACCGCACTACTAAGAGGACCCCCACAGGAGAATCTCCCTTCAACCTTACTTACGGCTCCGAGTTCGTCATACACTGGAAGTTAGCCTACCTTCTCCCCGCTTGATTGCCTTCAATGAAGAGCAAAATTCGAACCAGCTTCGAGGCAATTTAGACCTCATTGATGAGATTCGAGAAAGATCATCAATCCGTCAGGAGATTTATCAACGTAGGATCAAGCAGTTCTACAACAGGAGAGTCCACCCCACTAATCTCAAAGAAGGAGATTTAGTTCTTAGAAAACTATCAATTTCTTTTCCAAGCAAGAAAGGGAAACTATCTCCTAATTGGAAAGGACCGTATAGGATCTCCAAAGTTGTTCGCCCTGGTGCTTATCAACTTGAAGACCCCGGGGGCAAGAGAATACTAAGAACATGGAATGTGGATCACTTGTTGAAGTACCAAGAAGGTGTTTAAACACCGCTCCAAGCAACTTCTAATCCTAGAGCATTTCTAAGTTTGTTTTTATTCTTATTTAGTTGATTTTTTCAAATGTAATAATGGCTTGCAACTCAAAAGCAGCCACTTAGTCCTCTTTAATAAAAGCAGTTTATTCCTTAGAAAACCTGTTGTCTAAATGTTCTGATCGTCTCGCCCTGAAGCATACACTTAAGTATAAAAACTCTCTTAACGACAAGTTTGGATTCCAACACTTAGCTCGATGCCACTTTAGCTACTTGCGAATAAGTAAGTACCAAGTAGCTTGCCATTCGAAATTACTCCCACAACTATTGAAACTCTCTTAACGACAAGTTCGGAGTCCAACACTTAGCTCGATGCCACTTTAGCTACTTGCAAACAAGCAAGTACAAAGTAGCTCGCCATTCAAAATTGCTCACACAACTGTTGAAACTCTCTTAACGACAAGTTCGGAGTCCAACACTTGGCTCGATGCCATTTTAGCACTTGGAGCAAGCAAGTACGAAGTAGCTCGCCATTCAAAATTGCTCCCACAACTGTTGAAAACTTTTGAACACAGTGTTACTAGGTGAAAGAAGCTCGTTCGACTAAAACATTGCGCGAATACCACAAATTATTTTATTTCATTAAAAAGACAAAATACAAGTCGTATTCAAAGACTGCTACAAACATTTTGTTCTGCCAAAGATGGAGATACAAGTCTTATTCAAGACCACAGACTCCTACAAAACTATAAAATCTCGCTCTAACTCCTCCTAGGAAGTGGTACACTTCTATTAAGAGATACGCGAGGACGACGTGCACCATGCCGCTCCCTCATGGCCTCCGAAGGGATATCCAAGCTTGCGAGTCGAGTGGTGCCATCAGGACCCAAAGACCTAGCCGCCGCACCAATAGATGCTCCGCTCGACGAGCCGGCCACCCCTCTTTGAGTATCCCCAGGATTTTGCAAAAAAGTAGGCGACCGAAGTGCTAACCCGTGAAACGATCTTCCTAGGGCGTACTCATCTCGAGGGCAAGAAGTGCTTCTAACATTGCTCCCCTCATGTAATATCCCGGATGGATATTATATTGTATAAATTATTATTTTTAAATTAAAATATTTTTAAATAAAAATTTCTTGGTTTTACTCATAAAAAGTTACCTGGACATATATACTAGTATGTATATACAGGTATTGTATCAATTTTGTGCACATGTACAAAACCCTGAAAGTGCATTTTTGAGAAAATGTTTGGAAAATCCCGGGCAGACACTGAAAATTATTATTTTTTGATTATTTTATTTTTATTTCCCGAAATGAAATATTTTTGGTAGATATCACCCGATTTTGTTAATAAACGTTATCTGTATATATAGACCAGTCTGTATACATCTGTATTGTATCAAATTGGTGCTGAAATCTTTCGGGCTGATAATAAAATTTATTTTATTATTATTTTCGGAATTAAATTATTTTTTGTACGGATTGAGCGGTTTTACAAACGGAAATTATCGATATATAGATATATACATACGTAAGCGTATTGTACTAATTTCGTACATTTGTACAAATCACGTAGTATGTGTTTTGGACAAAAATATCTTATTTTTGTCATGATTAATCAAATTTGGATGGCTAGGATTTGTTTGGAGGCTTAAACCTAGGGTTAAGATTAATTAAGGATACATAAGAGTATTAATAGGTGTTTCTACTAGAACCCTCTTCTCCACCTCACCCCTCCACCTCACCCCCTCCACCTCATGAGGTCTTGGCCGGCCAAACATTACCCCAAGGGGTTTTTTGCAATTGTGTTGGGTATTTTGCACTATCCACCCTCTTTTTATCCTATAAATACCCCTTCCCTTCACCTTTTGCCTCATTTACAAGAAAAAAATAGAGAGAGAGGAAAAGAAAGAGAAGGAAAACCCTGAGTGTTCTTCATTTGGGGTTTTTTATTAAGTGTTCTTCATACAAGTTGTAGTAAAAAGCTAGGAGGAAGGAGAAGGTTGCTAGCTAATCCTTCCTACAATAAAATCACAAGGTGGGGATTCTCTACTTCTAATTTTAGTTTGTTTGTTCTCTTTATTTATTTTTATATGTAGAAAAGAACCCATCTTTTAGGGTTAATAATAGTTCTATGTGAGTAAAGAACCCATCTTCTATGGTTATTTGTTGTAGGATAAAAAAAACACATCTTTTTTATGGTGGATGATGTAGGTGTATGTTCTAACAATTTGGACTATTTTCTAAGCATATAAATGGTTGTAGGTTAAAAAGAGCCCATCTTTATGATGTGTTGTTGTGTTTGTATGTTCCTAAATAACTTGGACTAATTCCTAAGCATAAGGTATTTGTAGGGATCAAAAGGAACCCATGAAAAAGATGAATTGAAAGGACTCAACAAAATCACATAATGATAGAGTATTGAACATTGCTATGGTTATTGTTGTTATGATGATTATTTTGGACTAATTGGACTAAGATTTGTGCATAAGAACGGTGGAAAATCAAGATGAAGTTCTCTTTTTTATTTATGTTGATTCTTGTCCTCTTTTGTTGTGTGTGTGTGTTCTAAAAATGACTTGGACTAAGTATTACGCATAAGGTGTTGTAGGGATCAAAAGGATCCCATGAAATAGATAGATGGTGGAACTTAATTAAAACACATAAAGGTTGTTTTTTAACCTTGTTATGACTATTGTTGTTATTAAGGTTATTATGTTAACACAAATGACCGCTTGGACTATAGCTATGTGCATATAAAGATTAGTGTAGTAAGAATGTTTACTACCCATTTTTGGGGTTGTAAAACTCATCTAGCTTTTTAAAGATAAGTTTTTGTTGTATGTTGCTCTCTACTTTGTTAAGAAATCATTCTTTACTAACCCTAGTTCATAATAGGTTGCTCTTATTGTATGTAGGAACTTGTAGGATTGAAGAAAAGTGGGTTGTAGTATGTAGTAATTTGTAGACTAAATAAATGTAATCTTTGTAATTATATAGGACTTATAATTTCCTAAAGAAGTAGTCTTTGTAATAATTTATATTAGTCTTTTGTAGCATGTCCTAAATTATTCTAGGTTGCTAGAGAACCCATGCTTGAGTTGTGTAGTAATCCTAGATTAAAAAGAACCCGTTCATGCTTATGAACCTATTCATACTTGTAAATCCATGAACCTACCATGTTTGAGTTTTTATTGTTCTATGTCAAAAGAATATCATGCTTGAGTTGCTAATTATTTTAGTAAAGAACCATACTTAAGTAGTTGTAGGAATCCATGCTTAAGTTGCTAATCATTGTAGTAAGAAATCCATGCTTGAGTTGCTAATTATTTAGTAAAGAACCATGCTTGAGTTGATTATAGAAAGATACCATGCTTGAGTTGTTGTAGAAGGAAAACCATGCTTAAATTGTATTCATGCTTAAGTTGTAGGAAGAAACCAGGCTTAAGTTGATTATAGTAAGTATACCATGCTTGAGTTGTTGTAGAAGAAACCCATGTTAAGTTGTATACCATGCTTGAGTTGTTGTAGGTTGATTATAGTGAGAAACCCATGCTTGAGTTGTTGTAGGTTGATTATAGTGAGAAACCCATGCTTAAGTTGATTATAGTAAGTATACCATGCTTGAGTTGTTGTATGTTGTTATAGTAAGTATACCATGCTTGAGTTGTTTTAGGTTGATTATAGTGAGAAACCCATGCTTGAGTTGATTATAGTAAGTATACCATGCTTGAGTTGTTGCAGGTTGATTATAGTGAGAAACCCATGCTTAAGTTGATTATAGTAAGTATACCATGCTTGAGTTGTTGTAGGTTGATTATAGTGAGAAACCCATGCTTAAGTTGATTATAGTAAGTATACCATGCTTGAGTTGCTGTAGGTTGATTATAGTAAGTATACCATGCTTGAGTTGATTATAGTAAGTATACCATGCTTGAGTTGTTGTAGGTTGATTATAGTGAGAAACTCATGCTTGAGTTGATTATAGTAAGTATACCATGCTTGAGTTGTTGTAGGGTGATTATAGAAAGATACCATGCTTAAGTAAAGAATGTATGCTTCTGTTATTGTAGTAATTCTAGTAAAGAACACGTGTTTGGGATGTGTAGTTGTTCTAGATTTAAAAAGAACCCATGCATGAGTTTGAATGGTTGTTTTGGATTCAAAAGAATCCATGTGTGTTTAAGTTGTATGTTGTAGTGGAACCCATGAGTTTAGCTTGCATGCTAATCCAATGGAACTATTGAAATGAACCCATGTTCCATAGTTGTTCTAGTTCGATTTTTAAGAATAAAACCCATGAAACTAGCTCCATGATAGTTCTAGCTCGAATTGGCGAAAAACCCATGCAATTAGGTTCTAGGTGATTCTAGCTCAACTTTGAGAAAGAACCTATGAACCTAGTCGCATATTGTCCTAGTTCAAATTTGGAAAAAGAACCCATGTGTTCTAGTTGTATACGTTTCTAATTGAAATTGGATCATATGATGTGCACATGCTTCATCTTCAATATATGGTAAATAATGGTTGGAAAGTCACTAGTATTGTTAGCTAGATAAAAGCTAGCCTAGGGGTCATCGAACATCAAGAATCGCATCTAACCACCTTGGAAACTATGGATAAATCACACCTCGAGCACCGACGGATCTTAACTGATGTGGGTTGATCGCGGGCCGAGAGTATTGACGAGATCTGAGTTAGGGGTAGTGATAAGGTCTCATAGTTACTGTAGGGGCCATCGACCATTAAGAATCACATCTTACCACCTTAGAAACTGTGGATAAATCACGCATCGAGCACCGACGGATCTTAACTGTTGTGGGTTAATCATGGGCCGAGAATGTTGACGAGATCCGAGTTAGGGGTAATGATGAGTAAGAGAGAGATTTTCCGTCACCGGTGTCTTGGATCGATAGGCCATGAGTTGGATTGGGATAATCATAAGAAAGTTATTGAAAACCCCGTGAGAGTGTTTGGATTTAGTGACATCGTTAGGGTAGTAACTTATGGCTATTACTACTTAAACTCTACTTATTATCATTTTTTGCCGAAGAGAAAGAGTTGGTGTTAAGGGTGATTTCCTATGATCCGACCTGTCCTATAGGCCGACACTAGGCGGTGTTATTGGGTTGTACCTTCCCGTCAAAGGGATACGTACGGTGTCTTCTCACGAGTTGGGAGTACGGGTTGCGTATCTCGTCTGTTAATTCCTGAAATACCGTGGTTTGGGGTGCCACAGGATGCTACTTGCAGTCCTGCGTTTGCGAGACCCCAGGAGAGCCACAGGGTAGGCTTCGCGCTATCCTGCGCATGCGAGACCCTATGTTCTTTTTATTTTCGAATGAGGCTCGGTATGCTGGGCAATAGTGGCAAACCTGGACACCACTATATGATTGCAGTAACGGAACGAGAACGTACCTGCAACCTTGTTTCTGAGTGAGGTCTAGTACGCCGGGTAGTAGTGGCAAACAGAGACACCATAATCGTACTACATTGGTGGGACTTGACCCACCTGCAACCTCACAGTCACGTTGTATTGTCAGGAACAGGATTGTGTACAAAGTAGAATTCATAACGTGGGTTCAAATTCCTATATATGAAGAAACGGCTTGAGATGGGATGTATGTAATATGGGCTACATACTGTTCCAGAGACTTGCTTGCATTAGAATAAGTGCATAATTGCGTTAGTCAAACTTGCATTAAAGTCTAAGGCATAGCTTACACTGACACATCAATTATATATACACGTTTCTCTTTTCATCATTCTTTTTGCCTAAGTGGAGAATTGCTGCTAGTTATCAGCCTTAAAAACGTCAGTATATGTACTGACGTCCCCATTTCAATAGATACCGGATTGCAGAAGTAAAGGTACAGGATTCAGGATGACTCAAGGCGAGAGAAGCAAGAGTCATTTTTATTTCCGCTGCATTATATATTGTTTACTATTGTTCCATTGTAACAATTCTGTAATCTATTTATTTGTTGGAAAGCATCCAAGTGAAATACCAAGTGTTGTTCTTTATTCATTATACTCTGATGATATGTTGAAAGATGTAACACTTGGGATTGTAAAGGTATTATTGTAACATTGGTGTAATGTATTGCAATTTTGTAAAATTCGGATTTGTAAATACATTTGTGTTGAATAAAAGTTTTAAATTTTCCTGTTTTTCTGTGTATTGTGGCTAATTGAAGAAAAGATTCTGACTTATGTCACGGTTTCCCAGTTACGTGGAAACCGGGGCGTTACACCTCAGAAAGCCGCTGCGGACGAAGATTATCCGCCTCTAACTCAACGACCCGTTCTTTGAGAGAGTCATCTGTCACTCTGAGCTTCAAGCAAGGCATTCAGCCCGAACCAACCCCCTACGTAACATCGTTGATAGTCCTCCAAAGATGAGCCGCTTGTCACGCCCCGCTTCCCAAAAATACGGAATACGAGCGCATAACAAAAGCCCAGCGAATGATTTTCATCATCCATAAGCTGTTCAAAAATCTTTACAACATATCACAATATAATCAGAGTCGGAAGCCAGAAAAGTCAACCACATGCACATATGAACCAAATACCAACAAGAATACTTGAAATAAAATATATTAATCTCAAATAGTCATGATCTGAATAACACAAATATCTTGGGTCACACTACCCAAATACAAGAATAAATCCAAGTCTCAAAATACAATTATTGTTCAAGCAAAATACAAGAAATAATATAATAAAATATACTAAATTTCACATTTCACAAATATTTTTCATACAGTAAAAGGAATCATAGTAAAAATAGGGTTCTTTACAGAACAGCGAGCAAAATACAGCACGAATAGATTTTAAAAACGAGCATGAAACATCACATAAAACTTATCAATAAAATTTACCAAAATTCTGGATAATCCCTAACTAGATGAAGAAACACTGACCAAAGTTTTGAATCAAAATAATATGTATAGCATGGTTCTTGAAAATAGTTTGTTATCAAAATTACCGAAAAACAGAATCTGGAAAAGGTCGATACCTCTGTACTAAAACAACCATAACTCAGTTATACGAAATCAAAATCCAGCAAGGTCAGAGGGGTTTGAAAATAGACGAAATTCTCTAAAATTCATGTTATATACCGAAATTAAGATACTGATTTTAAAACAGCCTAATACAGCAAACAAAACAGAACAGCGACAAACTACAGATTTTTTCCCTAAAAACAAAATCAACATAGACTCAAGAAAATTGATCCAAACACATCCAAACATGAAATCGAGTCTACTAAGTGTCTAAACATCATGAATTAGGGTATCTAACATGTCCACGCCAAATATATCTCATGGGTCTTAACCATAACACAAGTTTGCACACAAGTCTCACATACATGTTCAAAATCATGAATCGGGCGAGTCCTAGGTTAAATTATGTCAAGATTGTGTCGTGACTCATCTATGGTCAAATTTTCATAATAGAGATGAAACCCATCAAGCAAAACACAACAAAGAGTCATCTCTAGACCCAACTACACTATAGGTGAACTTTTTGACTTGTATCAAACAAATGAATTGGAGTACAAGTTACTTGCCTTAACCGAAGATGAAGAACGACGAAAATCAAGAGTAACGGGAATGGATTCCCGACAACGAGCAAAACCCACGAACGAAAATCCACGAACGAATGAATCCAAGCAAACTTGAGCGAAAATGTCCACACGAACAATTCTACCAAAAGAGAGATGATTCAAGAGGGATAATGACAATAGTGGCTTGCGGCCACAAGAGAACACCAAGAAAGAGAGACTAGGCATGAGATATATATATATAAGGGGATTAGGGTTAATGAGTAATTGGGTTGTGGGTAATTAGGAGTAGTAGTAGGATTTTTAATGGATATGGATAATGATTAATTTCATAGGATAACAAATAGGATTTAAATAAAAGATCAAATCGAATAGATAAAGTAATAAATAAAAGTAGGATTATATATCAAAATATATATTGATCTACAAGATAGAAATTATTTGAAATACTACAAATACAAATAACAATAGAAATAGATTTTTAAATCAACAATCAAGAGTAAAAGATAAAATAACACGAATAACAAAAATAAAAAAATCATAATAATAATAATAATAATAATAATAATAATAATAATAATAATAATAATGTTAAAAAAAATCATAAACATAAACATAATAATCCAAAGCATAATAAAAATATTTGTATTATAAAAAAAATATCATTGGGAACTAGTTATAAATAAACTATTGATTAAAAATAGGTTTTTAATAGAAGATCTAACTACACATTTTAACAAAGAATTTGAAAGAAATCGGTTTTTAATAGAAGATCTAACTACACATTTTAACAAAGAATTTGAAAGTAGAAAAATTAATTTGCAAAAATTTTAAATATAGAAAAATACACATAAAATACGGGTTTGGAGAAACAGGGGTACACCGCTTCTAGACTCTTCTCAAGCACCACGTTCTATAATTCGTCCCTCTCGGATCTCGCTTCGACCAAAGAGTGGTGAAGGAACTTGAGCCTCAAGCCTTGGCCAACAGCCATCGAAGGGTAGGTCTCCTCACCTTCAGGGGGCACTTCGCGAATCCTCTCTTCGAGACGCCTCATCTCGATATCTCAGCGAGCCAGAGTCAGCCTCAAATGACCCAACTCCTGCTCCACTTTAAAAAAACATCTCTCGAGACTGAGCAAGCCCTAACTTGGTAACGCCTGGCTTAAAGCGGAGATATGATACCTCGTTACCCTGGAAAAGTCAGCCAAAGAGAAAAGCGTAAATCACTAAGTCTAAAAGGGACTACTAGATGGTTCTACAGCTAAATAATGCTACTCCAAGGTGATTCTAAAGCAGGGATACAGGAAGTTTCATCAGGTACCACAAAAGTCTCTTTTCATTTACTCCAGTGAAAGTACAAGAAGCGGTGGTCAGTCCGCTATTAGGCTTCAATACAGAGAACCTAGACTAAAGAAGAAAAGAAAGTACAACTGAGTCAGAGGTTGACCTCTTTCGAATGATCCTCAGTCGCAAGATGTTCGACACCTCGTGCCTTAGCAACAATCGCGAGGGGCATGACCCCTGAGCCTGCGTCTGCCTCTATCTCTTCGGCCGGGACCTCGACCTCCTCCGCCTCCTCATCCTCTTCGCCTTCCTCAGAGACATCTTCAAAACCTGGGACAGGGTCCGGGAACAGACGCCATCTGGCGCAGTCGACGTCAGGGAATTTCTCCCGAACTTCGTCAATAGTGCTGGCGTAGGCCTTTAACATGTTCACATAGAGGAACCCTTTGTCCTTCTCCATCGCTTGCTCTTCGGCCTCCTTTGCCATCGCTATCCTCGCAGAAGCGACAGCCTCCTCCTTGTCATTTGCGGCGCGCTTTTGCTCCTTCAATAACCGAGCTTTTTCTTCCTCTAACTTGGCGACACCGGCCTCGAGGTACTCCACCCTCGAGGCTTTTAGCTTGGCCTGAACCCTCGATTGCTCGAGGTTCTTCGCCAACCTAGCTCTGTCGGACCGGGCCTTCTCGGTCTCGAGCTTCAACTCCTTCTCCAGTTCGGTCATCTTCTCCATCAGATGCTCGAAGTGGCAAGTAATCTGCATGAAAAGATAAACTCAATCGTGTCAAGTAAAAAAAAGAAAAAAAGGAAGTTTCTAAGAAGTTAT
The DNA here is from genome assembly GCA_017893485.1 of Hemerocallis citrina. Taxonomy (NCBI): domain Eukaryota; kingdom Viridiplantae; phylum Streptophyta; class Magnoliopsida; order Asparagales; family Asphodelaceae; genus Hemerocallis; species Hemerocallis citrina. Next base: position 110,935,783 of record CM030364.1, on the reverse strand, counting down.
GAGATTAACCGACATCACAGCTTGAGCAATTTCGAGCGCGTCATCGCCAACTGTTCCCGCCTCCAGGGCGGCCTTGTCCTTCGGCGTAGCATGTTGCCGAACTGCCTACATACATGAGGACGAATTGCTGAGGAATCTGTATAGCTTCCTGACTTGACAGTTGGGGATGAATATTTTCTTATGCTCATCGGTCAGGAATTCCTCGGCCTCAGCAGTTAGAGGAGGCGCCTCCAAGCCCAAAGCTGCCGAAATGGGGAAGGCCCCTGTGTCTGCAGAGACCGACGGACCCACCGAAGTCTCTCACTGTTGAACCACCGCAATTGCCTTCGAGTAATGCTCCACGGCGGCGACAAAAGACTTCCATTTCGGCGAAGAAACCTTGCTGGCCACTCACTTCCTCTTCTTAGGGGCCTTGCTACCCAGAATGCTGCGCCCTGCAAGCTGCTCGTCGAAATCCATCGATTCTGCAATGGTGGAAATTGTCGAGGTTAAGGGCAAATAAAATTCGACAGTTAATATATATATATGAGTTACGTCAAGCTAAAATGATAAAAAGCATACTAGGGTTTATAAGGCTGAGACCCCCCTGAAGAGCGCCTCCTCAGTCAACTCCTTCCGATCAAACTTCGGTCGATCGAGGAGCATCCAGACCATCTCATCTTCCTTGGGGCTAAGAACTGGACTCGCCTTCACCCTCTTTGAAACTTCCTCGACCCAAGCCGTCGGGATGACCCAGGGTTCTCGATTTCGGATAAGGAAGTACTTATCCCTCCAATTTTTGATCGAGTCAGGACAGCTGACGAGCTTTGCACCATGCCTCTGAGCCAAGTAGACCCTAAACTCCGACTTGTGCTTCTGGTGAACCCGATAGACAGTTCGCAGCACACTCAATCGGGGCTCGAAACCTGCGTCTTGGAAGTGAAGGATAAACCTGTTGATTAGCCTCCATACGTTCGTCATATACTGAACTGGGCTGATCCGGTACCATCGCAGGACTTCAACAATAAAGGGATGAAGAGGTAATCGAACACCGGCTAAGAAGGCATAGACGGGCCAAAAACACATGTCTACTGGCATCGAGGAGTTGGCCCTCACACCGGGTCCTGGCAACATCAAGTCGAATTCGCTCGGGATCTGAAAGCAGTCCCGGATCAATGTAAGGTCCATTTTAAAGAGAAAAGAGATGGTGTCATCGGCCTCCGAAGTCTCTCGAGCCTCGTTCTCCTCGAAGCTCGTCCCAAACCATACATGATACGCTCTACCATGTCACCCGGAAGATCCCGAACTCTATGGAGTCCACTCAGAGGCCCGAGCAACCTGCCGAACTCTCCCATTCTTCGCCCCGTTTCAACAATAGTCTCCACTACTGCCGAAGCGGACCCTACCACGGCTTTACCCTTGTCGAATGCAGGAACTTGACTAGAGATCGTCTCAAGGTCGACGATGGGGGAGGTCTCCTGCCTCGAGGGGATGATAGACATTCTCTAAAAAGTAAGCTTAGTTATCTAAAATTACCTTGATTTGATGGAAACGGCCGGAAAAGATTACTAGAGACAGAATATTCTACCGGAAGCTATCGTTAAACAATAAAAAATCGCTGAGTAAAAATTTAGAGAATGAGCAAATGAAGGGTGGGGGTGGAGATTTATAGAGATAAGTCATTGACACATTCACCAAGGTTAAAGGGCCCCCATTAGCGCAAAAGCCAAGCCCACTTACCGCAAGACGACAAGATGAGCAAGGCAAACCAAGATACTTGAATAGTCAACGGTCAACGATGCCATGTGTCGTCGTCTCGAAGCCTTCATGGACTTCAGTAACATGTGCCAAGCATTCTTGCCACCGACGTCAAAATGCAAGAAATGGCGTTGACTGCTCAATGGTCAACGATCAACGATGCCATGTGTCGCCGTCTCGAAGCCTTCCTGGACTTCGGCAACATGTGCCGAGCATACTTGCTACCGACATCAAAACACAAGAAAAGACGTTAACTGGTCAACGGTCAACGGTCAACGATGCCACGTGTCGCGGTCTCGAAGTCTTCTTGGACTTCGACAACATGTGCGAGCATTCTTGCCACCGACATCAAAACGCAAGAAATGGCATTGACTGGTCAACAGTTAATGGTCAACGATGTCACGTGTCGCCCTCTTGAAGTCTTCTTGGACTTCGATAACATGTGCTGAGTATTCTTGCCACCGACGTCAAAATGCAAGAAATGGCGTTGACTGGTCAACGGTCAATGGTTAACGATGCCATGTGTCGCCGTCTCGAAGTCTTCCTGGACTTCGGCAACATGTGCCGAGCATTCTCGCTACCGACGTCAAAATGCAAGAAATGGGGTTGAGTGGTCAACGATCAACGGTCAACGGCGCCACGTGTCGCCCTCTCGAAGTCTTCCGGGACTTCGGCATCATGTGCCGAAATTCTTGCCACCGACATCAAAATGCAATAAATGGCGTTGACTGGTCAACGATCAACGGCCCCACGTGTCGCCCTCTCGAAGTCCCCCTAGACTTCGGCATCTCTCCCCGTACCCTCTTGACTTCAACAACAACCATGCCACATGTCAGTCTATCGAAGTATCGCTGGGGTTCGGAGCCGTTGCCAAGCACTCTTGCCACCGACCCCCGTTTGAGGGAAAAATGCTCACCTCCCGATGCGTGCACACGATTAGAGCGCCCAGATCGAGCCACATCAACTAGCGCTATATCAACCGTCTGATCGTTCGGAAAATCACGCCAGCGACGTGATCGACGCTCCCGATTGCGTCACGTTGTTATTTATATGATTAATTCTTTTATTTTTATTATTAAATCGAATTAATTATTTAAAAATTGCAAAAAATAACTAAAAATTCGAAAAAAAATAATTATAAATTCTGGAAAAGGTTCTATTTCATCTCTTCCACAAGTTTAGTAATGAGCGTAACGGCCCTATTGTTCCGATGGAAAGAAGAACCTATAATTAGCTTTTCGGGAAATTTCCAAACGAACAATTTCAATGAAATCTTTCAATTTCTTATTTGAAGTCCGGAGGGTGACTGCCCACTCCTCGAAGTTAGGAGTAGCAGTAAGGAAAGTCAGTTAGGTTCAGGGAGGGATCAATTTCTGGTCGCATAGCTTCATAATAATTTTGTAAAGCTTCTGCATAATGTACTGGATTCTCTTTCGGATAGGCCCTGAAAGGAGAAGGAAGGCTGGAATGTCGCTTAGCGCCGTTCATCTTTGGCACAAGAGCGCTCGATCAGTGAGCTATTACGCGCTCTTTCAATGGTGGCTGCTTCTAGGCAAACCTCCTGGCTGTCTCTGCACCCCTACCAAAAATATTTTTGAGTTCCTGGAAAAATAATTATTAATTAGAATGGTTAATTAATACTTGTTGAAAATAGATTGTTACTTTGCAAAATTGAATAAATGAAAATAATTAAAAAATTAGAAAAATCAATGGAATATCTAGAAGATCCCGCTAACACGTTTGAATACAAGGCATGCTCAATTGAATGTTGTTAAACCCCGTGTGCGATTCTAAAGCTCCAAAAGAACTCCGATAAAATCCTGTATGCCATTAAAATAAGAAAACTACTCCCTAAAGGCTGTTAAACTCAGTCTTCGGGAGTGGGGGGCTCGTGATATGGCTAAAAATGGGATTAAATCGAGACCGTTCAAACCGGGCATGAATCTTAAAGCTCTCAGGGGTAAAATGGTAATTTCCAGCACAAACAGGTCCGAAATGGGAACTGGGTCTTTCTTCAAGGCCCAGTAACCCGAAAATGGATTGTCCTATTAGGTACGGGTAGCGACCCGTTATAAATCAGCCCAAAAACTTAAAGAGTAATTCAAATTCGTGATTATCTCTAAGAGGCGGTTTAAAATACCTCTCTTATCATGAAACGAGTTTAAACTCTACATCTTATCCAAAAATACCGGAACATAGAGATAAATGATTATCTCTAAACTATCTCTTAAGGCAACTATAAATACCCCTCTCCCCCCACCATAACAAGGTAAGCAATATTTTTCCACATAAACACTCTTTCATAGTCTTCCTGATTATTGACTTGAGCGTCGGAGGGTTCGTCATCTGGATCCATCCCGGTGTATCGAACTTTTTGTAGGTCAACGACAGCGGCAAGAAACCAGTCAAATGCTGGTGGAAATCAACAGGTTTGTCATTATTATTTCCAAAAGAATCCACAAATTCATCTGTTTGCTCCCACACCATAATCAGCAGCAACAACATCGATCATATTACTCGACAAGGCACAAACGCATTTTCGTGCAATCTTCCATGTGTTGTCAATCTGCAACAAATCAAATCGGTGTGTATCATATATTGTAGTACGAAATAATGATTTTGATTCAAATGGAAGACAAAAAAAAGAAGATAAATATTTGAAATGAACAACACAATATTATTTCTTACAATAGGCCGTGATGTAGACGCCTTTGGTTGAAACGTGGGTTGCAAAGACGAATGCCCGGGAGTTGGTTCTCTCTCTTTCTCCTCAGAACTGGTAGTTGGATCCCTACTGGCATAATGGAAGGAGGAGCAATAAACAACTGTGTAATCCTCTGATACCATGATAATTTCACATCGTGCAACGATCCATCATATGGAGGAATTTTTTCAATGATCGGATCGAACCTGCGCTCATTCCATGCGAGAACATGAACATGGTGATATTTTGCCTAATCATGATCAAACAATCAGTCCAACCCTTTGATACCGTGCAAGACAGTGTCATATGATCGTGCAACTATAATGCTTTGCTGAAGTCTGAACTGTCGAAGTACTCTGTCCGGAAAATGATACTCTACCACACTAAAGTTGATTAGTGGTGCTCTCGTCAACCATAGCTCTCTGCTCGTTGTGCAAGAAAGTGATAGTCTATCAAATCTGTCTGTTAAGGCTTCTATTTCATGAACTCCTTTCGCAATTGCTCAAGCTCATCTCTGTAATATAGCAACACCCTATGTGGGTTATCTTTCCATGTGTGTGCTCCAGCCCAGTACACACCAATAGGGAGCCAACATGTCATCCTCTACATATTCGATCCATCCCTTTGATTGCTTACTTATGCGGGGTCGACTGACATGTAAACGCTCCCAGCTCTACACTTGTAATATTGCAATTGGCCTCATCATTTGTACTACATTCAGGGATCCAACACAGAAACTCCCATACAAGGAGGCTAATATCGCACTACCCCAACTGTACTGACCAACTTTCCTAATGTCACCGATCAACGGTAGCTACATTAGTGGAACAGTATCACTTGAGGAGTTCGGAAAGATAACACCTCCAAACAATGTCATTATGTAAGTTCGGGCATAGCATTCAAATTGGAATTAGGTTGAATCTTCATTCAAGAAGTTGTCGATCAATGTCTTCAACTATGAGAGTAATGGATTGGCCAACAAAAGTCGTATCGCCTAGCTCAACACCAATGAAATCTCTAACTAACGGCTCCTTATCAAACCCCATACTGCTAGTCACGACCAACCCATCAATAGGAAGTCCCGAAATGATGGTAATATTATATAGTGTGACAGTCATCTCTCTTATGGGTTGATGGAACGAATGTAAGCCCAGAACCAATCAGGAAGCTATTCAATATCCCGAGTTGCGGGAAGTTATTGTAGAAGAGTTCAGTGCATTTGATCAGACTGACACTTGGGATGTTGTTCCACTGCTTGTGAGCATCCAGCATATTAGCTGCAAGTGGATCTTCAAGGTCAAATATCGACCTGATGGCTTCGTTGAGCGGCATAAAGCTCGTCTAGTTGCCCAAGAATTTACTAAGGAGCATGACATTAATTATGATGAGACTTTTGCCCCGGTTACACAGATAACTACAGTCCGCACTCTCCTTGCCGAGATTGCCTTCCTGTATGGTACCTAGGGGTGATATTCAGGTCGACCGGGCCAGGTCGGTTCGGATTCGCAAGGGTCGAACCCGTCAGGGCAAGTTTGGGTCAGGTCGAGGGCTTAACTGGGCCGGGTTCGAATTCGGTAATGTCGACCTGGTCGACTCGCGAACCCGAACGAGTCGAACCCGTTGCGGGTCACGGGTTGGCCCGGTTGAGCCAGATGGTTTTTTTTTCCAACTCAATATATATATATAATAAAACATAATGAAAGCTATCAAGTGACTCTCCTTCAATCCCCCCAAAATCAAAGGCCCAGATCTAACCTCACAAAACATATTTTCCCCCTCAAATGTTTTCCCCCAAAACTCAAATTCAAATCCCCCTACCCAAACAACTCCTTTATTTATTTAATTCTCTCCCCCCATTCAAAAAATTAAGAAAATAAAAAATTTTAAATCTTTTTGAAAAAAATAAAAATAACTTAGAAACTAAAAAAATTTAAAACTTTAAAAATAATTCAAAAATATCAAAACTATTAAAAAATTATAAAAAATTTTAAAATATTAAAAAAATTTAAATTTTATAAAAAAACTTTTAAAAACAAAATTTTAAAATAAAAATTTTAAAAAGATAATTTTTCTTAAAAAAATACAAAATTTTTAAAAATAATTTTTTTTAAAATAAATTTTTAAAAAAATACAATTTTTACAATTTTTTTTAAAAAAATAAAATTTTAAAATAAAAAATTTGAAAAAATTTAATTTTGAAATTTTGAAATTTTGAAATTTCTGAAAATTTGAAAATCTCAAAGAAAATCCAAATCCAAATCCAATGTCGAACCTCAATCAAGAGGTCATCGCCGATATCTGATCTACTGCTGATTCCGTATCGGTGACTCCCCTCCTCCAAATCTAGCACGAATATCAAGCGACTCCGTATCGGCGACTCCCCTCCACCGAATTGAGAGCCTCTATATGTGATGCGACGACTCTAATTTCATCTCATTAACCGAATTCTCATTCTAATTTTTAATTTTGTGTGTGCAGGGGATTACTCAGTTTTTTGCTTACTCGAATTTTGTGTGTGCATGGGATCTAAGTTCAGAGAGGTATGATTGTTTTATTTTTGGGTTTTAAAAAAATTAATTTAGTGATTTATTTGATGAGTTTTTATTGGTTTTGATTTAAGGTGTACACAAGTGAGAGATGAATTATTTGGTGGCCTCAATTTGGGCTTCCAAATCATAACAGGACAGGTAAGCTAACCAACAACCTAAAATAACTTGGCAAATATGCAACATTAATTTTTTTACTACAAGAGAAAATACTATCGTGAAGTGTTCCCTTCACTGGTTATTAGAAACCATGGATAATATAACATATAAGAACTTTTAGTGTATGTTTGGATATATAGGATTGGGATGACTGAAGTTTACCAGTGAAGGGTGCAAGCAAACTCTCCACTTAAGAAAGACAGCTAAAGTAAATTTGTTATTTATCCATTTTGATTTTTTTTTATAAAGGTGTAATGGTGAGACAAAGTGGAGATAAAAAAAATGATTAGCTTGGATTAGAGTTTTGACAACTTCATGTATTTCATTTTGGTTGGAATAATAATAAGAGGTATTTTAATTGCAAACTGAGTCTCAGACAAACAAATGTTCAGATTATTGGTATTGTAGATACCTTCACACATGCACTTGCGTTACCATTGTATTTAGACATGCTCATAGTGGTTATGGGATTAGAGTAAGCTCTATAAAATCTATATGATAATGTCCTTGCATAACGATTACAAGTATCTAAAAGTGATGCTGAAATTAAAAAAAACTCTATGCAGTGTTTTAACAAACTATATGCATTCCAGGTAAGTTCAAGCTAATGATTAAGAAGGCGATGGTTGAGCTTAAAGGTAGATATACTACTTCCTCATATAATATGTTTGCTACTTCAATTAATTTGCTGGACCCCTAAAACTATTTTATATAACCAAACCAGGTGCACCGTTCTGAAGACGTGTTGTAGGCACGTGTCAACGGGCAAACCTAGTATATATATATAATTCATTTCCACTTCTATATTTTTTAAGAATTTTTTTACGTACAATTTGCTAACTAGATGTTGTTGGTCTTCAATTTGCTATTGTTGTTGTTGTTCTTCGGGCGAATTGCTTCCATTTGTTGATGTATCGACCCAATTCCTTGAATCCTATCTTCAGCCTTCATCCAATCTTCCGTGCACACGAGCATCTCCAATGATTGGGGCTTCATGCGATTCCTGTAATCTGTTAGAACGCTGTCACTTGTAGAAAATACACTTTTTGAAGCAACTGTAGAGACACGAGGAGTTAGTAGATCTTTAGCCATATATTTAATAATATTATAAGCATGTTCATGTTCTTTCCACCATTGTAGCACATCAATCTTTGTATTAAAACCCTCACTATATTGTTGATTATACCAATTCAATACATTCGGTTGATTAGTCCTAGATTTTTTGATTGAATTTGAGCAAGTAAATTAAAGTGGCATCATCTAATTTACTCTTACCCTTACCCCTAGAAGTAGTAGAAGAAAAAGTAACTATACTAGTTGTACTACTAGATGCAAAATTTTTATCATAATAATCATACAAGTTATTCAATGTCGATTCAAAGCTAGCTAAAAATTCATCGCAATCAATTTCAGATTCATCTCCGAGTAAATTCAACTACATTTTAATCAAACTCCTCGTACCTGCTAATTTGATACGAGGATTTATAACTGTAGCAATACAATACAACATAGGAGGAGAACTAACATACATCAAAATTTTAGTGTATGCGGGTTTAACAATATGGCCAATGTAAATGTCCAACAATCATTTCTTGAAAAGTTTGTATCATAGTAATTAGTGAAATAAAAATACTACTAGAAGTAGAATCATAAGATTTTAAAATTTTCAATGTTGCGGTTTTAAAATGTTCTAAAAATCGTAACAAAGATTCGGCATAATACCATGATTGTCCATTCATTTGAAAAATTTTCATATTTTTTGCAAGTCAAAAAATCATTGATACAAGCTTTATATTGAGTAACAACATTTAATAAATCAAAAGTAGAGTTCATTTGTATTTAACATTCTTAGAAAATTTTCTAAATTGTACACCCTTAATCTTACACCATTCTTTAAATTATTGAAGCATAGGGCCACTTAAAGCAATAAAATGTACAGAATTTATAATGTTATGCACAAATGGTTGGGCTATTTTTAATGCATCTTGAACACATAAATTTATAATATGATATGCACATATAATGTGATAAATTTCTAAACATGGAGGAGCTAATTGTGTTTTTAATATACTAATTGAAGCATTATTGTTAGATGCATTATCAAAACTAATACAAAAAAAAAATCACGAATATGAAAGATATCATAAACTTCTAAAATACGATGTGCAATTACTAAACCACTATGGGGATACGGCAAAGCCGCAAGTGATATGATCCACTTTTGAATCATCTATTCACTGTCGGTCCAATGACAAGTTATGTCCATCATCGGAATATCGTTATAACCTTTCCAACAATCAGAAGTTAACGATACTCTAGAAGTTAAACTATATAAAAGTGCAATTAAACCATCTCTCAATACGTTGTAAAGTTTAAAACAATTGGATTTGAGTGTATTTCTAGGAATTCTTCTAAAATGTGGATTTAGTGCATTTTGGTTAAATTCCTCTACGTTCCTACTCTCGGAATAGGAAAAAGGTAACTCCTCCTTAATAACTAGACGGGCCATTTTTCGTCGAACATTTTCGAGACATATGGGTGGCTATCTACATGCCCGGTCTTAGGGTGGATGTTTTGTTAATCGGGTTAGTTTTCAAACCCTTATGTACATTTTGTATGTGTCGTTTAATTATATCCGTTCACTCACCCTTCCTCCATTTGTACCTCTAAAAACAAGATTTACAAACCTTATGTCCTACATCCAGATTATCCTCTTTGGGGATATAGTCATAATATTAGTGCTAATCACTTGTTTTCTCATAGTTTTTCGACTGCTAGTGGATTCAGTTTGTTGTGTTTGTGTGTCAACATCATGCATTTCTTCTTCTATTTTGTGTGTAGGGATATCATGAGTTCCTACCATAGGATTCGGTGTAAATTTTGGTTTCATTTGTGGGACTATTGGAGGCCGAGTTGAAATTGACGTAGTTGAGAGTTGAATCAACACAATTCAATACAATCGAAATTTTCACTTCTTTGTTGCTTGCTTATTTGTTGAAAAAACTTGACTGAATTGAGATTGAATTGAGTAGTAGTAATAGAGAGAGTAAGAGAGTAAGAATCGGTGGAATCTTGTCCACTTTGGCTACGACCGCTACTTCGTGATCTAGACATGATAATAGTGTATGTAAAAAAGGACTATTTATAGTGTTTTATTAGGGTATATGAAATAATACAAAACAATCTAAGAGGTTAGGTATATGTTAAAAAAATCTAAAAAATAATCGGAGGGTTAAGAGAGAGAACAACAAAAAACCAATAAACAAATATGATACAAAAGATTAGAAATACAACAAAATCAAGACAATAGGAGGGTAGTGAGATTTTGATACCGTACTTCGCGGATAATCGTAAATGGAAATGAGAGAGAAATTAATAGTAGAAGTAGATGTAGTCGATTGAGAAATGTAGTAGACGTAGTCACGTAGTCCAGTAGTCGTAGAAAGAGAGAGATAACTTATTTGTTGGAGGAGTTGAAGTAAATGTTGTTGGGAGTTGAATCAACACAATTCGATACGATCGAAAAATTTTCACTTCTTTGTTGCTTGCTTCTTTGTTGAAAAAACTTAATTGAATTGAGTAGTAGTAGCAGAGAGAGTAAGAGAGTAAGGTGTGAAAAAATTTAGATTGAATTAAAGGGTTTTTTTTATAAGGAACCCCCCCCCCCCCCCTAAAGAAAAAAGAAGAAAAAAAAGAGTCAACGACTCTCTGTTTGCGCAGTGCAAGCCAGACACACGTAGGTCCAACATTTGACCCGCGCGGGTCAATCGTTTGACTCGCTGTAACGCCCCGAATACCAAAATATGATAATTCGTAGCTCAACAGGATCTACACTTCACTTCGTACAATTTTATAAGAAATTTTGAAACTTTTATTATATCATTGTTCTTTTACATCAATAACGCAGCGGAAAATAAATGAAGTACAACATGATAAATATACAATTTCAACAACTTGAACATGTAACTAATCATCAACATCAAATTCATCTCTATATCTCCTTGTAAGATCCAAGTCCTGCATATGAAACTGTGGGCACGTCAGTTGCTTACAACCGACGCAATGTTACAAACAGTGATCCTCTCTATGCTGTATTATAACGAAATCTCTTACTTTAACAAATCACAAACTTGAATACATATAAAAGTGTAAAGAATGAATGCCCTAGATATGTTAGTGTATGACATGACTTAATGCCTAATGCAGGTGTTATACTACAGTGACACTATTGCATACTTGTTCGGATTCTATGCATCCCATACTACATAGGTCCGAGGGCAAGCACCTACGTACTCCACAATAAACGGGTTTAATCCCTCGCCAAGATAACTACCAGGTAATAAAACAAAGTTTAGACATTCCAAGAGTACGGATTCCAGTCCTAGAGATCTACCGCCCGACTATACAGAATCCTCGTCGTGTGAACATCCCGCAAGTGTCCCTCTAGCTCCGGTATACACATATACACTGGAGTACGGCCTACTATCCGCCCGACTATTCATGATCCCGTAATCCACCGCCTAATTATATAGAGGCCCTCCACTCACGTTTGCCCAAGTTTATTACATCTTCACTTAGTGCTTAACTCTTAAGTTTGAACATGAATAAATAATACTACCTAGAGCTAGTTTACCATCCTGCCGGTCTTACACAAAAATACCGAGAACGACACCTTTATTGGCCACTTCTCAAAAACTAATTATTCATTACCATTACTTTTGTCGGTACCTGGGTTTCACTAAGCCTCTAGAATCAACATTTTTCCATATGTTCAACAACTTGGGGTACTCATCCCCTTATAATTCATATTCTCAAATTTCATGTATTCATAATTTATTCAAATTCTTTCATGCATTCTTATTCATTCATCAATAGGTACAATCTCAACCTATTCATTTTCACAAACACTTTTCATATTCCTCCAAAACTTTCTTGAATCAAGTTAATTAAGATTAAAACATAATCTCTTAAAATTCATCATGGAAAACTCATCTCATCATTTTCCTTTCATTTTTTTTAAGCCAATTCCTAACATCATTAACCATATATGTATTTTTCTTGAGTTCACATCTCATCTAAGCATGAATATGATTTTTATTTTCTCAAAATATGACTTAAAACAGCGAGAATATATTTTCAATCACTTCGTTTAAGTATCATTTGCAAAACAATAAATTCAAAGTCAGAAAACTGCATTTCATTCTATTTGTAAAAATCATAAAAAATCATATACTTCACGAAACTTTGAATTCTTTATATCAAAATAAAGGTATACAAGTCTACTACAATTTCTTAGTTCTGACTTTTCTCAAATTATTTCATTTACAATACTGAAATGATCAAAAACCGAAATGTGTACAGATTTCCAGCAACTAGTCAACTACTAACCAGTTCTGAGTTTAGATTTTATTAAAATATTAAACGACCTCAAAATCTTATGAAATTTTAAAGGAATGTCCCTGACATATACAAGATGCTCTCAAAAAAAATTTAGCTCTAGATTCTAACTATTTTATTGAATACAATTTTTTGAAGTGCAAACAAAACACAAAACAATAACTTTTTTTGCATGATTTAGCAACTTTGTGTACAAATTTATATCCAGTTCATTTAATCTAATCATAATGTATTACCATACACCCAAACAACATCATTTTAACTTATCTACATGACATTCTTTCAATTAGCATGCATTTCCATTCTAAATATCATCATCACAAATTAACCACTACTCATATGTATAATCAATTTTATATATAAATTTTCCTATACATACATGATACTATATTTTAGAAAGTTCAAGAAGTCACCCACCTCAAATGAAGATTCTAAAGTAGAAGAAGACTCCTAGAGGTTGCTCCTAGCTCCAAGAATGGGACTTTCTTCTTTTCCTAGCAAGCTCTCCTTCCTCCAAGCAAGAACTCAAACAATTCTCTCTTTCTTTTCCTCTCTTTCTTATTTTTATCTTTTGTTTCTTTTGATCTTTGGTGCAAGATTATGAATGAAAGGGGGTGATATTTATAGAGTTTGAGAAGGCACTTCTACTACTCAAATTAAGTGTTCTAATTCATAACCTACATAACCCCCCTTCACTAATTGTCCACTCACCATTACTCTCACAAACTCCCAACTCTTTCTATTCTTATGCATGGCTAACTCTTTTTGTGACTTTTGGGTTGCACTACGTGCACGTGCAACCCACAAGTACACACTCTCATTTGTTAGTTGTTATTTATTTATTTGTACATTTTATTTACATGACAAGTGTACAACTAATTGTAGGATTTTTCTTAGTGGGCTTCCTCTTGCGGGCTTGGTCTATTTTTATTTATTTAATTTATTTTAATGGCCTTAGAGTCTCCTATTAGGCCTATGAGTTCTAATATGCAACAAAAATGAATGAAAGGAAATTGTGCATAACTTTTAAATAAAATTGAGAATAAAAAATCATAAGATGAAATTGCACGTGCGTTGCACGTGTAAAAATAAGAAATGTATTTTTCATTTAAAAAATTTATATGGGATGTTACACCCGCGGGTCGAATGGCTCGCAACTCGTTGGTCGAACGGGTCATAACCCGCGGGTTGCGGGTTGGTTTGCCCAAGTCAATGGGTTCGCGGTCGGTCGAGCGGGTTGGAGCTTCGATCTTGGCGACCCTGGTCCACCCAAACCGCAACTGTGCGGGCCAGGTTGGAGTGGACGGGTTGCGGGTCAACCCGACCCGGTTGTCATCCCTAATGGTACCTTATCAGAGGTTGTTTACATGCATCCTCCTCCTGACCTCAACATTCCTCATCATCATGTTTGACATCTGCGTCGAGCTATATATGGTCTAAAACAAGCCCATCGAGCCTGGTTTAAGTGCTTTCGCAGTGTCATCACCCAGGCTGGCTTCAGTCAGAGTTCACAGAACTACTCTATGTTTTTGCGTTCATCACTGCATGGGAGAGTCCTTCTATTATTATATGTTGATGATATGATTATTATTAGAGATAATTCCGCATGCATTGCATCAACCCATAAATACCTTCACCAGCAGTTCCATATGAAAGATCTTGGCAAATTACGCTACTTTCTGGCTCTAAAGATTGCCCATGGATCTCAGGGAATACTTATTTCTCAACAGAAATACGCATCGGATATTATCTCCGCTCATGTCTCTCTGACAGTCGATCAGCCGATACTCCCTTAGAGCTTCATGTGAAGCTCGTCCCACAGATGGTGAGCTCCTTCCCGAATCCACTAGATACAGGTAGATGAACAACTTGTCTACTTATGCATAATCTGACCCGATACTGCTCATGAAGTCAGTATTGTTAGTCAATTTGTTTATGCTCCTACATCATTTCACTATGGTGCTCTTTTTTAGATCCTCGGATATCTTCGGGGCACTATCACTTGCTTATTATTCGTGCCTTCTACATCCAAACTGGAGCTCAGTGCATATTCTGATTCAGATTGGACGGGTGATCCTACAACCAAACGATTTACCATAGGAAACTGTCTATTTATTGGTGATTCGCTGATCTCATGGTGAAGCAAGAAACAGGCAGTTGTTGCATATTCTTCCACTGAAGCTGAGTACAGAGCAATATCAGCTACTACGTTCATGTTCGTTGGCTGTTATCAGATATGAGTGTCACTTTTGCAGGTGTCACTCCTCTTCATTGTGATAACCGGAGTGCATTGCACATTGCAAGCAACCCAGTCTTTTATAAGCGAACGAAACACATAGAGATAGATTACCACTATGTTCGTGAGCGCTTTGAAGCATGGACTATTTCACATCATTTTGTTACCTTTTCATAGCAAACTTTTTCACCAAATCTCGTACTTTTCAGAGATTTCATTATTTGGTGGGCAAACTCACACAATTATACCCACCGTGAGTTTGAGAGAGAGTGTTAGACATTGTATTATATATTGAGTCCTGTTACCGCTAAATCTGGTGTGGGGGCAAACATATAGTATTTGTGGATTCTTGGAAAACCTGAATAGCAAACCTGAACCTGTTCTGTTGGAGCCTGATCGCTGACTCCCGCCGTTCACCTGCAAAAAGTGCGAGACACCGGGGTCGATCCCGGCGACGCACCCTCCGACGCTCAAGTCAGTAATCAGGAAAGATTATGAAAGAGCGTAAATTGGCAAAAGATTGATTACCTCTTAATGGAGATGGATGGGGGGTATTTATAGTCGCCGTTGGGGTCAGATTAGGAATGTAATCCCTGTGGTCAGATAAGGAATGTAATCCCTAACCCCCAGTGAAAGGATAGATATGAATCAGGGCCGTTGATTAGGATTAATCAGAAACCCTAAATCTATCCTACTGGACTGGGTTTATTTCGGGTTGGGACTCGTACCCAGTTGAGGTGGATCCGTTCGGGGGTTATTGGGTCTTGAAGAAAGGCTCAGTTCCCATTTCAGACCCATTAGTAGGTGAAATTACCGTTTTACCCCTGAGCTTTAAGATTCGTGTCCGATGTGAACGGTCCTGATTTAATCCTATTTTTAGCCATATCACGAGCCCCCCACTCCTGGAGACTGAGTTTTACAGTCTTCGAGGAGTAGTTTTGTTGTTCAATGGCGTACGGGATTTTATCGGTGTTCTTAAGGGAGTTTGGAATCTTGCTTGGGGTGTAACGATGTTATTCTGGGCTTGTAAAATACCCAAAAATATTCTCAGAATTTTCTGGATTTTTGGTGATTTTTTCAGATTTTTCTGAACTTTTTCTCATTTTTTTGAATTTTTTATTCATTTTTCGAATTAAATAATTAATTATCCAAAATATTAATTAATTATTCTAATTTAATAATTATTTTTTTCAGAATTTAAAAATAATTTTTCTAAATTAATAATTATTTTTAGAATTTTTAATTAATTTTTTTTCGATTTTAAAAATATTTTTTCTGATTTTTTAAATAATTAAAACAAATAAATAAATAAATAAATAAATAAATTAATAATATTACCTGGACACGTGGCGCGTTTCTGAGCGTCGATCATGATCAGATGTGCGCGCATCGCAAGGCAGATCACGTTCTGGACACGTGGCGCGTTTCTGAGCGTCGATTGTGTCGCGACGCGAATTTTGGGACGATCGGACGGATCGTGTGGGTCGGCGGATTTTTTCTCCAATTACAGGGTCGGCACCTCGGCTCGGCCACGCAGCGAGATGAAGCCACGTGGCGATTTTTTTTTCCTTCGCTGTTTTCTTCTTCTTCGTTCTTCAATTTCTCTAAGCTTCGTTGAGGGGAGCTCAGGGACGATGGAGCTCGATGATGGCGAGACCATGGCGGAGCTCGGCGGACTGGCGGTGAGATCGAGCTCAGAGCTAGACGGAGCTTCGACGAGGAAGAAGTGCGGCGAGGAGTTCAGAGCTCGACTCAGTGTAGTAGGAGCTCAACATGGGTTTTTGGAGTCGAGGTCGGGAGTTCGACGACGAAGTGAAGGAGCGCGGGAGGTTGGAGCTTGACGTTTGGAGCTCAGTGAGTTGGAGTTGAGGTCAGGAGTTCGACGACGAAGTGAGGGAGCTCGGGAGGTTGGAGCTCGACGTTTGGAGCTCAGTGAGTTGGAGTCGAGGTCAGAGCTCGACGACGGAGCAGACGAGAAGAGGGGTCGAGCTCGGCATGGGGAGAGCTCGACGGAGCCATGGGAGATGGAGCTCGAGCTTCGACGGAGCTTGGGGAGTGGAGCTCGGCGCTCCTTCGGGCGAGGGAGGAGCTCGACAGTGAAGAGGAAGCTCGGGAGGTTGGAGCTTGACGTTTGGAGCTCGGCGAAGGTGGGAGAGCTCGATCTTCGACAATGGAAGAGCTCAGCGAGGGGATGGCTCGAGCTTGGAGGTCGGTGCTTGCGAAGTGGAGTTTGGCGAAAGTGGGAGAGCTCGAGTTTGGAGGTGAGGAGGGGAGCTCGACACTAGGTTGGAGCTCGGCTAGGGTGGTCGAGGCACTGCCGTTGGAAGCTTTCGAAGGAGAGGTTGGGTTTTTCTTTTGTTGGTTTTGGCGGGAGAGTGGAGAAGAAGAGGATGGGAAGGGGTTTGGGGTTTCGGGTTTGGATCCCCTTAATGGGTCCGAACCCGGCCACTTTTTTTTTCCTCTGCTTCTTGTTCGGCAAATCCGAGCACGGATTTTGAGGAGCATTTTTCTCCACTTTGCTGTTTGGTAGATCGGTAGCTCGAATTTCAGATCCGAGCTACATGGCTCTATCTGGACGGTTGATCACGATCGTGGCGCGAATCACGAGACATGAGGCTCAAATTTCGAGAAAACGTTATCTTGTCATTTTGTGGAGACTTTGCGTGATCTGAGTCGTTCATCATGTTCTAGCACGTTTTTTGAGACAATCTGACGGTGAAACTGGCTCTGCAGAATTTTTCTCCATATGTGGAGGTCAGTACCTCGTCCACTCGGCTCGGTGACTCGGTAGTTCCCCCTCTACCCATAATAGCTCGGTATCTCGAGAGGATGGGTCGGAGCTCTGCCTCCGCTCCTCGGCTCGAGAGGATGGGTCGGAGCTCGACGAGGAAGGGGGTCGGCATATGGGAGAGGTGAAGAGCTCCGGAGCTCTGCCTCTATTCTGTTTGGTTTTGGAGATTTTTGAAGAGGAGCTCCACTTTTAGGGGTGGAGAAGAGGTGCTAGGAAGATCCTCGTAAGAGCCATGGGAAGACCCATTCTTTGAAGTGAGTGCAAGGAGGAACTCTAGGGGAGAGTTGTGAGCTCCGAACTCGTTGAGAAGAGGTCCGCTTTGGAGGCGAGCGGGTGAAGAGCTCGGCTCTAGGAGAGCCATCTGGAAAACGAGTTTGAGGAGCAACTCCAGGAGAGAGTTGTGCTCCGAACTCGTCGAGAAGAGGTCCACCTCGGAGGAGAGCGGAGTGAAGAGCCCAGCTCTAAGAGAGAGCCATCTGGAAGACGAGTTTGAGGAGCAACTCTAGGAGGGAGTTGTGAGCTCCGAACTCGTTGAGAAGAGGTCCGCTTTGAAGGCGAGTGGAGTGAAGAGCTCGGCTCTAGGAGAGAGCCATCTGGAAGACGAGTTTGAGGAGCAACTCTAGGAGAGAGTTGTGAGCTCCGAACTCGTTGAGAAAAGGTTCGCCTTGGAGGTGAGCGGAGCGAAGGGCTCGGCTCTGGGAGAGAGTGTAATATCCCGATCGACTATTAATAATATTATTTTATTAACGTATGACTACTTGATTATTTTATTTTTCTTTCCCCATTGTCCTATCTTTTAGCCATGGCAATCTAGTGGATAATTAGGAATTGTTGTAGCTAAACCTAGGGTTACAAAGACATAAGAATCCTTCTAGAACACTCTCTCCTCCACCTCACCCTCCACCTCACCAAAGACCCATACCCTCACCATACCTCCACCTCACCACACCCTCCACTAGGTGCAACCGGCCACAAAAAGGGGAGGGGTTTTTGTATAATTGTGTGGGTGCACAATTACAATATCCTCCCTTCTCTCCTCCTATAAATACCCCCTTCCTTCTCCATAATCTCACTTTAGAAATATCAAAGAAAAAAAAAAGAGAAAGGAAAAGAATGAGTGATCTAACTTGAGAGTTTTATTTTGTAGGTTGGTAGAAGTTCTAGGAGAAAGAAGTATAGTTTAGTTCTTTCATCAAGGAAAGAAACAAGGTGGGGGTTCTCCTAGGTTTGTGTTTAATTATTTGTTTGTTTGTTTGTCTATTTGAGAATGGTTTTGATGTTCTTCTTCTTCTTACCCTCTTGTCTACCTTTCTTTTTTTGGTGTGGTTATTATGTTGTATGTTGTAGTAGGAATCCTCTAAAAGAGTTCTTTTGTTTATTGATTGATAATGAGTTAACTACTTGGACTAAAAGGATACATACACACAAGCTTTTGCATACAACCATGTAAGGTTGTAGGACTTGAATGTGGAACCATACATAAGGCATATGAATTGTTTACAACCATGTAAGGTTGTAGGACCTATGTTGAACCTTGGATTAAAAGAGAACATATGTTGATTAAACCTAAAAAATAAAGTGTTCTTATTTGTTGTATTATTGTTTAGTTTTAATCTTAAAGTATGAAAAAGAAACTAGCTAAATCACTAGTGGTAAAATAAATTAATAAAAAGATCTTTTCTTTCTAAACACTAGTTGTAAAAAGATCAAAAAGATCTCTTTTATGTCCACTAGTAAGGAACTTATGTTAATAAAGATCTCTTTTTGTAGTAATTTAATCGTAGATGTTTATGCTAAATTTTAGTTGATACTTATAGTAGTAGTAGTAGATATATATGTTTCTAATAAAGTTGTAGTAGTAGTAGATATGTATGCTTCTACTAAGTAGCAATAGTAGATGTATGTTTCCATTAAAAGTAGTAATAATAGATGTGGAATTTATTATATCATGTTAGAAGCAATATTCATGCTTCAAATGTTGTAGGATCACTTCTAAAAATCCTACCATGCTTAGACTACTTTGTTTATGCTTCAAATGTTGTAGGATCACTTCTAAAAATGTTTAGAAGCCATATTCATGCTACAAATGTTGTAGGATTACTTCTAAAAATGTTTAGAAGCCATATTCATGCTTCAAGTGTTGTAGGATCACTTCTAAAAATATTTAGAAGCCATATTCATGCTTCAAGTGTTGTAGGATCACTTCTAAAAATGTTTAGAAGCCATATTCATGCTACAAATGTTGTAGGATTAATTCTAAAAATCCTACCATGTTTATATTAGCCTATTTATGCTTAGAATGTTGTAGGATTAATTCTGAGAAACTCAGTCCATATTTAATTTTTTTCTTTCTCCAAATAGTTCAATATATCACATGTGATTTATTATTATCGAGTAATAGTGTTTCAAATTACTTCTTTTGCCTGTCTTGCTCGATTTTTCAAAATTGCGTACAGCCCGATAAAGCTGCAGTTCAATACTGCAGCTTAGGCTCTTGAAAGCCGAATGCTCAGTTTTCAACTATATAACTATGAGTATTTTAGAAACCAAGCAATAGTTTGAGAAGTATTATAAGAAACATCGGGTGAAAATTGTAATTTCACTGAAATCATGTTTTTCCTCCTTTAATAAACAATGTAAAATCTAGTTCATACCTGTTGCTCTTGTGGTTTACTAGTAGTGCTACAACTAGTAGAAGCAGAAGACAAAGTAGAAGATAAACAAAGTAAAATCTAGTTCATACCTGTTGCTCTTGTGGTTTACTAGTAGTGCTACTACTAGTAGAAGCAGAAGACAAAGTAGAAGAAGAAGAAGAGGAGGAGGAGGAGGAGGAGGCAGAGTCTATCTCATTGGACTTCTCAACCTTCACAGAGTGAAACCTCTCCATCTCAACCGGCAACACAACACTTATCTCTTCAATCTTTGCACTCGACTGAAACCTTGAAAGTTCTTGAACTTTCGCAGACGGAGCAGCAATAGATTCTTTGGTGGTAATGAAATCATCTGGAAACTTGCTCTCGTTGCTCAGTAGATGTCGTCGAGAACTTGCAGGACTGATGAGTTGAGTGGTGGTTTGTTTTTTCGTCTCGCAGGCTTTCTTATTCTTTTTACTGCTCCTCTTCGGATTAATATGATGAATATGAATTGGTGAGTTGCTGGGCCTCGTTGTTATCGGAGACTGAGGGGGGACTGGGTTGGTGAGTTGCAGGCAGCATATGAGAAAGCATTTTCCACATTACTTGGTCATTTTTTGGTCAGCCGATTTGGTTTTCAGTTTAGAGATTGAATATGAAAGTGTAAGGGTAAAAAAGTAATTTAATAATAAAATCCTACCATGTTTAGATTAGCCTATTTATGCTTAGAATGTTGTAGGATTAGTTCTAAAAATCCTACCATGTTTAGATTAGCCTATTTATGCTTAGAATGTTGTAGGATTAATTCTAAAAATCCTACCATGTTTAGATTAGCCTATTTATGCTTAGAATGTTGTAGGATTAATTCTAAAAATCCTACCCTGTTTAGATTAGCCTATTTATGCTTAGAATGTTGTAGGATTAATTCTAAAAATCCTACCATGTTTAGTGATGCGGTTTATTTCTGGGAGACGTGTGGGTGCACCAGGTGTGAGTTCGGACTCAATTTATATTGAAGGAGAAAGCTGCTTGTCAGACGACCCTCGGAGTGACCTGGCGGCTCCTGCGACTAGCTCGGAGTGCGGTGGATGCTTCGGCTCGGATCAGAGGGTTCGGATCCGAGGTCTTGTGTACCTGCAGACGGTCCTGAAACACCGAGGTTTATCCCGGTGGCGGACCCTCCGACGATCTAGTTAGTCTCTGTGAGAGAGTCGCAATAACTAGGTGAATTTAAGTGGCAAAAGATTGGTTACCTCTAAAGGTGGGTGAGGGTCTAGTATTTATAGAGAATTCTAACCGGGTTTGGATCCGCTTGGGGGCCGGGTCTGAACCCGAAAGCCCATGGGCCTGACGTGGCAGAAGGCCCAGGGGGTTTAGGGCTGACGTGGCAGTACCAGGAGTGGTATAGGGCTGATGCGGCAAAGCCCTTGGTGGTATTTGGAGCTGTCATGGCAGATCATGGGGCTTCTGTGCTTCCGGGAGGATCTGGTGGCCCAGGCTGTGCCAGGTCATCCTCATTCTATACCAGGAGGGGTGGACGGCCCGGAGGGCTGTCGTGGATCGGAGGTCGAGGGCCATCGTCGCTCATCGGATACGAGGGGGCCAGTTTTGTGGGGGTGAACTGGAGGTTCGGCACCGATCCTGCGGTGGCTCGAAGCCGAACTAGACTGCTGTTTCTCCCATTTTTGAGTGAGAGTTGTGTTGGGCCCTGGTTGGGCCCAAGCCATTTTTACCCTACCACACAAGCCCCCCACTCCTGCGGGGGTGCGGGAGCTAGCCGTGGAGGAGTGTTTTCGGTTGTAGAAATGGGATGGCGAGCCACTGGGCCTTCGTGAGGGGGTTGACCTGAATGTTTTTTTTAGAGCGATCCTCGAGCCGCCGAGAGTCTATGGGTCGGCAAGGGTGATGGCGGATTGTCTGAGACTTCCTGAGAAGATTGCCTTGGTGCCAGACCTAACCTCGAGCAGGCGAGGGATTATGGGTCGGCAAGGGTGATGGTGAGCCGTTGAGCCTTCCTGAGAAGACTGCCCTGGTGCCAGACCTGACCTCGAGCTTGGCGAGGGATTACGGGTCGGCAAGGGCGATGGCGAGCCGTGGAGCCTTCCTGAGAAGACTACCCTGGGCTAGACCTGACCTCGAGCAGGCGAGGGACTTATGGGCTAACAAGGGGGATGGCGAGCCGTTGAGCCTTCCTGAGAAGACTACCCTGGTGCTAGACCTGACCTCGAGCTTGGCGAGGGATTACGGGTCGGCAAGGGCGATGGCGAGCCGTGGAGCCTTCCTGAGAAGACTACCTTGGTGCTGCCCCGACCTCAAGCAGGCGAGGGACTTATGGGCCAACAAGGGGGATGGCAAGCCGTTGAGCCTTCCTGAGAAGACTACCCTGGTGCCAGACCTCACCTTGAGCTTGGCGAGGGATTACGGGTCGGCAAGGGCGCTGGCGAGCCGTGGAGCCTTCCTGAGAAGACTACCCTGGTGCTAGACCCGACCTCGAGCTGGCGAGGGATTTATGGGCCAACAAGGGGGGTGGCGAGCTGTTGAGCCTTCCTGAGAAGACTACCCTGGTGCCAGACCTGACCTCGAGTTTGGCGAGGGATTACGGGTTGGCAAGGGCGATGGCGAGTCGTGGAGCCTTCCTGAGAAGACTACCCTGGTGCTAGACCTGACCTCGAGCTGGCGAGAGATTATGGGTCAACAAGGGTGGGGGGCGAACCGTTGTGCCTTAGGAATGTTGAGCAGGGTAGCCTGCTGTCTTTGCAGAGCATTGAAGGCGCCCCGGGATCTGTGCGATGTTCCAATTTCCCAGGGGCCTTAATGGCGCCGCCTAATAAATGCATGGCGCATGGTCTTCCGTCATTTGGTTTTCCCCATGTCATAAAGGCCGGCTTATGGGAGAGGCTATAAGTACCCCTCTCTCTGCAGTGGGTTGGATCATAGCAAGGGTGGTCTATTGGCCATCAAAGGTGTCTGCTCCGGCGGACGTCTGTTTCTTGCAAAATTTTACTCCCGGTCGTGTCGGAGAGGTGATTTCTCTGCCGCCCGGATCGTCTCTTGGATCTGGTGGTTCTTGACGCGGTAGCCAGATCCAGGGGGGATCAGGGCGAGAGGGGTCACGACCAAAATTCAGACCGGTAGATGAGGAGCCTCGGATTGGTGATGCCTCTGCCGTCTGGATCCTCTTTCGGGTCAGACGACCCCAATAGGGTTGTTTGGCCTAAGAGAGATCCAGACGGGAGGGGCATCAACCATATCCCGGACTTTGGGCTGAAGAGCCTCGGATAGATGGGTTGTCTCCGATAGGAGGTTGGCCACTCTGTCTTTCAATAGGGCTCCAGGTGATGGCGGTTTCTGTCTCACCCTCGAACAGTTCGGGGTTTCGGCTGTCGAGGCTGTAAGCCCCGAGCTGCTCGCGGGTGAAAGGGGAACCGGCCGAGCCCTGGAGCCCGGGGCGCCTGTCCAAGGATGGCGCCTTAAATCTTAAGAAAAATGTTATCTTTGCCGAATACCCCCTCCAAACTGACCCCCGCGTCTAGCTGCCAGCCTGGCGTTGGATGACGTCAGCAGCGCACGTTTCGAGGACGTGGCGCGATTTCCCAGGCGGCAGTTGCACGTCAATAGGTGAACAGTACTTGCGGAAATCGAGGAGTCGCTTTCATCCTCTATAAATATTCCCCCCTCTCCCCTTTTAGCCCACTCCTTTCTTGCCGCCATCTTTTTTAAAAATTTCCCAACACTTTAGCGCTCGTCCCTGCGATTTGTTGTACTAGACTCGTCCTTCCGAAGTGACCCCAGGTGAGTTGGTAAGTTTGTTTAGTTTAGGCATAGATGGATAGGGCTCAGTCTGGCTCGTCAGCGTCGACGTCTAGGGGGGAAGTGAAGTATGTCTCCAAATCGACGTCATGGGAGGAGCCCGTGCTTGAGGAGGAGTCAGTACACGTTGAGGAGCCTTCCGATTCGGTTTCGTGGGAGGAACCAGTAGGTGAGGAGGAGGAGGCACATGGTGCGAGGCTGTTACGATCCCGACGTCCCTTCGTGGTGGAGAGTAGCGAGTCGGAGGAAGCGAATGATGGTTCGGACGGCGTCCGTGTTCTGGAGTTGACTTCCGAGGAGGAGGGAGGCGAGGGCGGCACCGTAAGAAGATCCACAGTTCAGGGTGCAGGTCCGAGTTCCCTGCCGACTGGTCTGGGACCCTTATCTATTCCCTCGACGGACCGAACCAAGAAGAGGAAGAAGGCTCCGAAGAAGGCAGGGCCGAGGACTGGTGGTTCGAGCCAGGCGCCTGTTTACCGCAATTTGTGGACAGGTTCGCCCGTGCAGCCGAAGCATTTCCATCAGTATCCTGACGACCTATCGGACCAGGAGCTCTTCGGCGTGCAGGTCTCTTCGCCTAGTCGGAAGAGGGTGATGATGGACGCGATTCCGACCGTCTTGGAGGGTGAGGACTTGGAGGTTTTGCAGCTGGCGTACCACATAGGTCCTGGCTACGAATTGATGCTGCCGAGCTCTACTCTGCGCCCAACCGATCCCCTATCTGCTTGGTATTGCGTTTTCCCAGTGGATGCCTTCATCTCTGGACTGAGGCTGCCAGTCCACCCGTTTGTTCGGGAAGTGCTGAACTGGGCCTCCTTAGCGCCGATGCAGTATGGGCCGAACTCTTGGAAGCAGATAATTTGCTTTGTACTGATGTGCGAGGAACAAAAGGTACCTCTGCGGCTGAACGTGTTCCGAGCGATGTTGATGATTAGCTCGGCAGCCGAGGGTGTTTACTATATCTCCCCCCGGAGTAAGGGGAAGTTCGTTCATAGCCACCCGGACTCCATCAAGAATTGGAAGAAAAAATATCTGGTGATCCGGAGTGAAGAGCCCTGGGACATTCCGACTCGATGGAACCATTCCAAGCCGAGCTATCAACCGCTGAGGCCGAGGGATCTGATGGCCGAGGAGTGGGGGTTTGTCGAGCGCCTCCGTCTGTCCCCTAGTATCGATTGGATGAAGGTGACGGAGGCCCACCTGGCGAGCGTCGGACTGAGCCCAGCCGTTCTGCGTATGTAGTTGTTTCTTTTCTCTCGATCTTTTCGTACTTTCTTACTCATTGCTCTTAATGGTATTTTCTGTAGATATGGATGAAGCATCGATCAAGGCAAGGAGGCTCGCCATGAAGAAGGAGAACGCCGAGAAGAAGAAGGGGGAGGCGACGAAGAAGCCGAGGGAGCCGTCCCTGGTTATCTCGGAGGCCCCGCTCGAGCCGAGGGCTAAGAGGACTCGCTCGGAGACGAGCAAGGGGGCGGCCCCTTCGAGGGGTAAGGGGCCAGCGAGGGCATCCGATCTCGACAAGGGGAAAGGTCCCTTGGTAGAGGTTGAGGAGGAGGACCCGGTGGTGGAGATGTTGCGGCAACGGTGGGCACCGGACTGGTCGATTCGGATGGACGACTGTCTGACTGAGGAAGCCCAGGCCGTTGAGGTGGTGGAGAAGTTGGCGAGCCCTCGCGATCGCCAAGCGATGGAGAGTGAGCCCGTAGAGGTGGCCTTTACGCGCCTGGCGTAGGCCACCGTGCTGGTAAGCTTGTCGATCTTATCTTTCTTGTTAATCTTGCTTCGGGAGTTTTCTTCTTATCTATGCTCGTCGGTCGCAGGCTTGTATGCAGGGAGCTAATGTAAAGAACCTCTACGAAGCGTCCCTGTCACAAGAGCGGGCTCGGGCGGATAAGAGCGAGCGGGAGATGAAGGAGATGCGGATCGAGCTCGAGGGTTCGCATAAGAGGGAGCAGCAGATAAAGCTCGAGCTCGAGGCCAAGGACGCCGAGTGGGGGAAGAGGGTGGTCTCCTTGAAGAAGAAGTTCGCCAAGGAGAAGGAGGAGTTGACGGCTGCGTTCGCCAAGGAGAGGGAAGAGCTGACGGATGCGGGTCAGCGGATGGTGATCAAGGCCCAGGATGAGTGCTACGCGAAGGCCCTCAGTCATGTGAGGCACTTCTACCCGACCGTCGACCTGTCCAACTTTGAGTATGACATGGAGATCGAGGGGACACCGAAGACTCCTGCCGAGGAAGGGCCCGCTGGCAACCCGGCCGTCGACCCTCCTGCGAACCCAATCGATGTCGAGGTGGGAAATCAAGTTGTATAGTTTTATCTTTCTTTTTTCCCCCTTCGATTGTATTTGCCTTCCGCGGACTGGCCACCGCCTTTTTTGTAAGAAGCAGTACAATTTATAAAAAGTATTTTTGACTGGCCAAGTGTTTTGACCTCGGATATTTCCGAACTTCCTTGCTTATGTGCGTTGAGTTGGTCCTCTTGTAGGTTGTGGCATCCCTTCCCGAGGCGGACCCCCTGTCGTTCCGATGCGGCGTGGCTCCGAAGCAAGGTTGAGGCATTGGAGGCCACTTTGGCTCGGTACCGTGAGAGGGCCCGTAACGCTGATGCGGCCTTTAATTATTACAGGAACATGTCTGAAGCCCTTGGTGAGGAGGCAAGCCGTCTGAGGAGGGCGATGGTGGATCGGGAACTCGTGGGTGTCGGACTTGGATATACTATGTCGAGTTCCTCGGTGCAGAGGCCCTCCTCTGAGAAGCTACTTCGTGATGTGATAGTGGAGAAGGAGGTGGAGATACACCGCTACCGGACGATGCTGGGCGTCTCGAGACCTTCCTCGG
This sequence comes from Hemerocallis citrina, assembly GCA_017893485.1. Lineage (NCBI taxonomy): Eukaryota > Viridiplantae > Streptophyta > Magnoliopsida > Asparagales > Asphodelaceae > Hemerocallis > Hemerocallis citrina. The sequence continues at coordinate 110,908,932 of CM030364.1, read as the reverse complement.
GTGGTCAGCGAGTAGAGGGGGTATCCTCCGTGTTGCCGCTATTGGAGCGTATGCGGCCCGCCGATGCCCAGAGTTCCGTGGCCGGTGTGTCGACCGTGGCCGAACCGAAGGACCACTATGACAAGGAGAGAGTCCCAAGTTGTTCGATTGGAGTGATCCCACCGTTCGTCGGACCAGAGGGGCCTTGAGATGGTGGCTTCCTACCGTTTGAGATGAGAGGAGTGTTTCTGTAACGGTCTTTGTTTGTTTCTTCCCAACTCAATAAAGGAATATGAATAAGGAATTCATTTCCCTCTTTGCTCCGGTTGATAGTGTACGGAATGATGAAGGGAGTGTGGTTCGGCCCTGTCGCTCCGCGAAGGATCGGCGTGGGGCGTGGTGAAGTCTCCCGGCCTGGGGTCGGGTCGGACCTGCCGAGGCGTCGGGGATGATCCCGGGGTGAAGACTTGGGTGTCGTTCCCCTTGTCTTGGTATTAGGTCGGATCTGCCGAGGCGTTTGGAGTATGATACAAAGAGATTTCCTTAGTATAAGATAGGGGGGGCCGCTAAAACGGCCCTTTACATCCGAGATCTTTACAAAAGGTTTACTTCTAGCTAAGTTAGAACTTATGCTCGTCCCTCAAGGAAAGTCACTAGGTGCTCGGCGTCAAATGGGAATCCCCCTGGCTCGACGGCAGTTCCGGGAGTAGGGCCGTCCCTCTCTGGGCTGAATTCGACGGCATCGAGGGGGAACACACCTCCCCCGACGGTGGTCATGTAGCACGATCGTGCTGCTTCTTAGCTGCCTCGAACGATGCCGACCCCTTGCGGGGTGGGAAATTTAAGCTTCAGATGGTAGGCCGAAGGCACTGCTTGGAGGGAGCATAATCCGGGTCGGCCGAGTATGGCGTTGTAAGCCGCCTTGACGTTGACCACCATGAAGTCCATGGACTCGGTCCTCTTGACGGGAGCTGATCCTGCGGTAACGTCGAGGGTGACAATCCCTTCTATCACGACAGGGACGCCGAAGAACCCATGCAAAGTATATCCGGCCGGCTTGAGCTAGACTCTAGGTAACTTGAGATTCTCGAAGGCTTCGAGGAAAAGAATATTAACCGAGCTGCCGTTGTCGACGAGAATCCGGCGAACTTCACAGTTAGCCATGTGGAGGCTAATGACGAGGGCATCGCAGTGGGGTAGGCGAACGCCTTCGAGGTCCTCTCCTGAGAATGAGACTGGCATTGGCTGTAGCTTGGGCGAGGGGTTGTCTTGGACAGCATTCACCTCTCGGATGAAGGCTTTTCGGGAAGTATTCGATTCTCCTCCCATTGGCCCTCCGTGGACACAGTGCAAGATGAATGGCGTATCCGTGGCTCCTTCGGACTCAGGATCCCGACCCTAGATGCGGTTTGGAGTAGGGTTCGGAGGGGAGAGCCTCCGGTTCCTAGGATCTCGCCGATCCCGTGGGACTTCTCGGGTGAATTCTCGGAGGTACCCCCTGGAGATGAGTTCCTCAATCTCGTCTTTCAGGGCCCGGCATTGGTCGGTGTCATGCCCATGGTCTCTGTGGAAGCGGCAGTAGAAGCGCTGATCTCGGTTCTTGCTGTTGTTAGGCCGGGGAGGTAGTCGAACAATGCCTTTGTCTTCGATTTCTAAGAGGATGGTGGATACGTTATGTGTCAGGGGGAGTGTACCTCTCGAAGCGAGGGACCGGCGGGATCTTCTTCGTGGCCCCCGCGTCCCTCGGAGCCTTCTTTGATGGTTCGATTTCTTCGGCCTTCCGTTTTCTCATCGAGGTGGCCTCCCTAGCATCTTCGGGGCTAAGGGCCTCTTCTGCTCTAATGTATTTCTCGACCCTGTTGAGGAGATCGGGAAAGTCGATGGGGGGTCTCTTCGCCAGAGAAGCTTTCAGCTGTCCATGACGAACGTTGTGCCGAAAGGCCGCAGAGGCGACGCCTGGATCAAGAGAGGAGACCGACCTTGCCTCCGTGGTAAATCTCCGGACGAACACTCTGAGGGACTCTCCCTCTATCTGTCTGAGCCCAAGTAAAGAGGCGCTGGTCCTTTTCGCCATCCGGCTGGTGACGAAGTGGGCAAGAAAATTGCCCTCTAGTTGGTCGAAGGAGTAAATGGAGCCGGGGGTGAGTTTCGAGTACCATTCACGAGCCGGACCCCGAAGTGTGGCGGGGAAGGCTCGGCATAGCAGGGGATCCGAGGCGCTGTGAATCATCATGAGGGTTTTGAAACCTTCCATGTGATCAGCGGGATCTCCCTCGCCGTCGTAGGTCTCGAATTGAGGTGGTCGGAAATTCCTGGGTATTTCCGCTTGGAGGATGGGGGCGGAGAAGGGAGGACGGACAGGTCTGTACCCCTAAGCCGCTCGTCGGTCGCCGTCTCCTATATGGTCGAGGCGATCCTCCATTTCTTGGAGGTGCCTTAAGAGTACGCCATCGTCTTCTGGCTGGATTGTTGATGGGCGCGATACGCTGGCCTCGGCATCCGACCCGGTTTGGGAGAGGAGGGTTTCCTCCCTGGGGGCCCGTTGGAGGGCCCCGAGAATTTCTCTCCGGAAGTCTTCGAACTCCATGTGAGTGACGGAGGCTCCCTCGACCCTGTTTGGTCGGTTTGAAGGCTGCCTTCCGATGCGGCTGAGTGCTGACCTCCGTCCCTCGGGCGGCGGTCTCGGATGGTTCGGGGCCGGGTTGGAAGCGGCCCTTCCCCTGCTGCGGCTAATCTGTCGGTTGACGATTACTCTCCGTAGGTCGGGCTGGACTGTACGGGTGGCACTCCGCTGGGATCCTTGATGGGAATCCTTGTGCCTTGATGCGCGTGGCCCGGCATTGGTATTTGGTGGGGGTGTGTCCCGTCGGTTGACGGAGGACGCGGCCCCCTTGCCTCTGGAGGCCATGAGAGTTCGGCTGTCGAGGGGTCTTGATGGTCATGCTCGGGTCGGCTTCTGAAGCAGTGTTTCCCACAGACGGCGCCAACCTGATGCGGTTTATTTCTGGGAGACATGTGGGTGCACCAGGTGTGAGTTCGGACTCAATTTATATTGAAGGAGAAAGCTGCTTGTCAGACGACCCTCGGAGTGACCTGGCGGCTCCTGCCACTAGCTCGGAGTGCGGTGGATGCTTCGGCTCGGATCAGAGGGTTCGGATCCGAGGTCTTGTGTACCTGCAGACGGTCCTGAAACACCGGGGTTTATCCCGGTGGCGGACCCTCCGACGATCTAGTCAGTCTCTGTGAGAGAGTAGCAATAACTAGGTGAATTTAAGTGGTAAAAGATTGGTTACCTCTAAAGGTGGGTGAGGGTCTAGTATTTATAGAGAATTCTAACCGGGTTTGGATCCGCTTGGGGGCCGGGTCTGAACCCGAAAGCCCATGGGCCTGACGTGGCAGAAGGCCCAGGGGGTTTAGAGCTGACGTGGCAGTACCAGGAGTGGTATAGGGCTGACGCGGCAAAGCCCTTGGTGGTATTTGGAGCTGTCATGGCAGATCATGGGGCTTCTGTGCTTCCGGGAGGATCTGGTGGCCCAGGCTGTGCTAGGTCATCCTCATTCTATACCAGGAGGGGTGGACGGCCCGGAGGGCTGTCGTGGATCGGAGGTCGAGGGCCATCGTCGCTCATCGGATACGAGGGGGCCAGTTTTGTGGGGGTGAACTGGAGGTTCGGCACCGATCCTGCGGTGGCTCGAAGCCGAACTAGACTGCTGTTTCTCCCATTTTTGAGTGAGAGTTGTGTTGGGCCCTGGTTGGGCCCAAGCCATTTTTACCCTACCACATTTAGATTAGCCTATTTATGCTTAGAATGTTGTAGGATTAATTCTAAAAATCCTACCATGTTTTAGACTACCTTATTTATGCTTAGAATGTTGTAGGATTTAAATTAAAAATGCCTACCATGCTTGGAATGTGGTATGTTAATACTAGTCATATATCCATGCTTAAGACTTGTTACAAGTGCATGCTAAATCATTTCATAATTAAGAATATTGTGAGTTGATGGTTGTGCCATATATACCATGATTAATTGTCATAGATTGATGCTTGAAATTGCATGCCATGATTGAATTGCCATAGGCTAAGTAATAAGAAAGAGCCATGTTGGAATTGTAGTTATACTACCTTGTTGTAGTTGATATTAGTAAAGAACCATACATGCTTGTACGGCATAGTATAGCATCCTAGATTGCATGAGGATATGTACCAATGTTTATGTGGGTTAGGAAGAGAACCCATGGACTCTAGTCGAGTAGGTTCTAATTTAAAATGGAACCATAAGCATATGAGCACCCTTCATTCATAGTAATAAGGGTTGAGAAGTTCTAATAGTTGCAGCTTGATAAGAAGCTAAGTATAGGGTATTCAATTACCCTAGGGGTCATCGACCATCAAGACCACATCCTACCCCCTTAGAGTAAAACGGATAGATCTCACCTCGGACGTTGACGGATCTTAACCAATGTAGGTTGACCGTGGGCCGAGAGTGTTGGTAGAATCCGAGTTAGGGGTAGTGATGATTGAGAGAGATTTTATTACCAGAGTCTTGGATCGAGGAACCACGAGTCGGACCATAATAATCCAAGTTGGAAATTATGAGATCGCATGAGGATAGTGACATCATTAGGGTAGTGACTTATAAAATCATTACATAGACCCTTGCCGGAAGAGGGGAGTCGGTTGTAGGGGACACCTTATGACTAACTCGTCCCTGGAGGCAGACTAGGTGGTGTTATTGGGTTGCGCCTTCCTGTCAAAGGGATACGTACGGTGCCGTCTCACAAGTTGAGGACACGGGTTGCGTATCTCGCGCTGTTAATTCCTGAAGTACAGTGGCTGGGGGTGCCACAGGATGCATTAGGCAGTACTGCGCTTGCGATACCCCAGAGGGTGCCACAGGGTAGGCATCGCGCTACCCTGCGCTTGAGAAACCCTATAGTTTGATTTTGGAATGACGCCCGATACATTGGGTCCGTCTATTTGAGAGAGGTCCGGTTGGCCGGATCGCAGTTGTAACAGTATACAAAAGTGATGCTTTCAGTATATAACCCTAACAATCATCCCTAACAGCAGTGGCGAACATAGACACCACTGGCGAAATGCAACAGTGGCATATGACCACATCTGCAACCTCATTAGCCACGTGTAGGTGTCGGGAACAGGTTGTGTACAATTAGAATTCATAACGCGGGTTCAATCCCTATATATGGAGAAACGGCTTGAGATGGAGTCGCATGTAGTATGGGCTGCATGTTGCTTCGGAGACTTGCTGAATATTAGAATAAGAGCATCCTAGTATTAGTCGACATGGCATTAGTACCCTAGCTTAGTTGACAGTGCATTAGTATTCTAGTTTAGTCGACAGTACATTAGTGTTCTAGTTTAGTTGACAGTGCATTGGTATTCCAGTTTGATTGACATTTGTTGGATTCTTGCACTCACGAACACTTAAACTACACCGACATACTTTACTATGTTTGTATATATTGTTTTGGAGATCCGCTGCTATATGATCAGCCTTTAAGCGTCAGTGAATACTGACGTCCCCACTTCCATAGGTACTGGACCGCAAAAATACAGGTGCGAGATTCAGGAGGACTCAAGGCAAGGAAAGTGAGGAGTCAACGTCAAGTTTTAATTTTCGCTGTAATAACTATTTCATGTATACTCTGATGTAATCTAGTGTATTGATGGGAACACTCGGCCTGTAATATTGAGTTAATAAAAAGTTTCAAAATTTTCCTGTTTTCTGTGTTTTGTGACTTAGTGAAGGAAAGGTCTTGGCTCGTGTCTCAGTTTTCCAGTATATGGAAATCGGGGCGCTACAGAGAGCCATTTGGAAGACGATTTTGATGAGCAACTCTAGGAGAGAGTTGTGAGCTCCGAACTCGTTGAGAAGAGGTTCGCCTTGGAGTCGAGCGGAGCGAAGAGCTCGGCTCTAAGAGAGAGCCATCTGAAAGACGAGTTTGAGGAGCAACTCTAGGGGGGAGTTGTGAGCTCCGAACTCGTTGAGAAGATGTCCGCTTTGGAGGCGAGCGGAGTGAAGAGCTCGGCTCTAAGAGTGATCCATCTGGAAGACGAGTTTGAGTATCAACTCTAGGAGGGAGGTGTGAGCTCCGAACTCGTTATTTAAGTGAGAGAATCAACGGTTGTAGGAGCAGTTCCGAATGGCGAACCACTTCTAACTCGCTTAAGAGCAAGTTATCCGAAGCGGAATCGAGCCAAGTGTTGTACTCCGGACTCGTCGTTAGAGGGATTCAACAGTTGTGGGAGCAATTCCGAATGGCGAACCACTTCTAACTCGCTGAAGAGCAAGTTATTTGAAGCGGAATCGAGCCAAGTGTTGGACTCCGAACTCGTCGTTAGAGGATTCAACGGTTGTGGGAGCAATTTCGAATGGCGAACCACTTCTAACTTGCTGAAGAGCAAGTTATTTAAAGCGGAATCGAGCCAAGTGTTGGACTCCGAACTCGTCGTTAGAGGGATTCAACGGTTGTGGGAGCAATTCCGAATGGCGAACCACTTCTAACTCGCTGAAGAGCAAGTTATTTGAAGCGGAATCGAGCCAAGTGTTGGACTCCGAACTCGCCATTTAACGAGTCGTAGATGTGACTCGAAGAGATAGAGAAGAAGCAAGAGCAATAATTTTTAATGAAAAACGTAAAGTTTTATTGAGATAAACTAAGTGGCCGCTTCAATAGGGCGAGCCATTATTACATGTTGTTGGCCGAGTTACAAGCATCAGCCTTATTGAAAATCAAGATCCTACTTCTACAATAAGGTGAAGACCTCTTGGGAGGAGTTGGGCGATTCTGAGTCTTGAGGCTCGGTGGGCTTTTTTGTTCGCTTGTTTGCTCCTCAGGGGGGGAGCTCGGTCCCCTCTCTTTGGATGAATTTGGTCAGGTGCCCCTGCTGTATGAGTTCTTCGATCTCCTCCTTCAGAGCCTGACAATCATCCGTGTCGTGGCCGTGGTCCCTGTGAAAGCGGCACCACTTATCTTTGTTCCTCTTCTTACCAGGGGTATTCATTCTAGGGGGAGCGCGGAGTAGTCCTTCCTTGTCCACCTCCATAAGGACTTCTGATATATTAGCAATGAGGGGGGTGAACTTCTCAAAACGTGGAGTCGAGCGGTGCTGGCCATTCCTGTCCTTCTGGGATTTTTGGGACCCCTCTTCACTTGTGTTCTTCCATTTGTTCCCGGAAGATGTCTCCTCAAGAGCAAGAGGGTTGAAAGCCTCTTCTGCCCGTATGTACTTCTCCACCCTAAGTAGGAGCTCTGAGAAGTCCCGAGGAGGCTTCTTGGCAAGGGATGCCCTGAGGTTGGCATTAGTGATGTTGCGCTCGAATGCGGCAGAGGCTACTGACTGGTTGAGGGAGGGAATGGACCGGGCTTCGGCGGTGAAGCGTCGAACGTAATCTCTTAGGCGTTCACCCTTTTCTTGGTTGAGGGTCACCAGAGAGACACTTGATTTCTCAGCTCGGCGGCTACTCATGAAATGAGTAAGGAAGAGCCCTTCGAACTGGTCGAATGAGAAGATGGAGGCCGGGGCGAGTCGAGAGTACCATTCTCGCGCAGACCCCTTCAGCGTGGCAGGGAAGATCTTGCAGAGGAGGGCGTCTGAAGCATGGTGGATCATCATGAGAGTTTTGAAACTCTCTATGTGATCTGCGGGGTCCGACTCCCCGGTATATGTCTCGAAGTGAAGCGGCTTGAAGTTTTCTGGGATGGGGGCCTCCATGATGGTGCGGGAGAATGGAGGTCTGCTCGGGCGGAGGTTTATCACCCGTTGCTCTTCTTCCTTGTCAATTCGGCCGAGGTGCCTCTCCATCTCGTGGAGACGGCGGTAGACTGAGTCTTCTCTTTGATCATATCTTGCCGAGCCCCGGGACTGATCTTCGTACGAGGATGGACTGGGACTATGGCAATTGTAGCTTGGAGAAGGATGAGGACTGAGAGTGTAAAGGCGGTGGCTCCTAGCTGGCTCATGAGTAGGTGGCCTCTGGTCGTTCTTTGGGGCGATATTGAGGGCCCTTAAGACTGTCGCTTGGAAGTCTTGAAGATCTGCCCTTGTGACTGGTGCCTCTCCAGCTTGGCGGTCCCTATGTGTGGCTCGGCTTACTGGAGAATGAGTTCTCCGCCGATGAGGCTGAGGGGACCCTCTTTGCCTCCTTGGGGGAGGAGATCTTCTAGTCCTCGGTCGTCGGGGGTTCGGATTCTTGAAGCTCCTGAGTTCTCGGGTTGATGGACTCGACCAAGGGCCCGCCATCCATTCAGGCGAGTTCTAAGGTCGACCCCCTTTTGGCGGTCATCAATTACTTGACGAAGAACCCGCTCGAGAGAGCTTTGAGAAGCCAGGGATTCAACTGAAGGATTGGGACCTGTGACTTGGTCGTGAGGAGGATGTTGCTTCGGACGAATCTGACGGGAGCCCCCCTAGGCAGCCCCCCGAGACCCTTGAGGGGCCTGTTGAGTAGGAGCACCTTGAACCGGAGGAAGGAGAGGAGGAAGAGAAGTGGTTCTTCGGTTGGAGACCGCTGCCTTCCCCTTCTGTTTTGGATGCATGGCTTGAAACTAGTATCGTTGATAAAGTTAGGTCAGGTTGCTTTTTCGGTTCCCACAGACGGCGCCAATCTGTTACCGCTAAATCTGGTGTGGGGGCAAACAGATAGTATTTGTGGATTCTTGGAAAACCTGAATAGCAAACCTGAACCTGTTATGTTGGAGTCTAATCGCTGACTCCCGCCGTTCACCTGCAAAAAGTGCGAGACACCGGGATTGATCCCTGTGACGCACCCTCCGACGCTCAAGTCAGTAATCAGGAAAGATTATGAAAGAGCGTAAATTGGCAAAAGATTGATTACCTCTTAATAGAGATGGATGGGGGTATTTATAGTCGCCGTTGGGGTCAGATTAGGAATGTAATCCCTGTGGTCAGATAAGGAATGTAATCCCTAACCCCCAGTGAAAGGATAGATATGAATCAGGGCCGTTGATTAGGATTAATCAGAAATCCTAATTCTATCCTGCTGGACTGGGTTTATTTCGGGTTGGGACCCGTACCCATTTGAGGTGGATCCGTTCGTGGGTTATTGGGTCTTGAAGAAAGGCCCAGTTCCCATTTCAGACCCGTTAGTAGGTGAAATTACCGTTTTACCCCTGAGCTTTAAGATTCGTGTCCGATGTGAACGGTCCCGATTTAATCCTATTTTTAGCCATATCAAGTCCCTATATCAGGTTATGTATAAGTTTAGTATTTGGTTCTCTCATATATATAGGAGATATTGTACTCAGTTATAATCAATCTAATAATATTCCTCAATCTCTCTATTAACCTTAATAAAGAGTTAGGGTTTTCTAATTCGGGAAAAAAAGTTCAGAGTTGGAGGAGGTGAAGAAAATGAGAGTGGGGAGTGGGAGCCCAAGTTTTGATTGGGCGGGTGGAGACCACAAGAATATAGCTTAGGTCTCCCCTACTGCGACCTACATGTGTTGCCGCTGAAATCGGTGTGGAGGCAAACAGATAGATTTGTGGATTCGAGAGAAGTTGAATAGTCAAACCTGTACAACTTCACCGGAGTTTGCCGAGATTCCCCCGCCGTTGACCTGCAAAAAGTGCAAAACACCGGGATTGATTCCGGCGATGCACCCTCCGACGCTCTTATCAGTAATCAGAAAGATTATGAAAGAGCTTTGATTTGCAAAAGATTGATTACCTGGTTACAATGGGGGGAGGGGGGTATTTATAGTCGCCTTAGGAACCAGTTTCAGGATAAGATCAAATACCTACTTCCCAGTGTAAATGGATAGAAGCGATTAGGACCGTTGATCAAGAAAAATTATAAACCCTAATCCTCTCTTATCCAGCTGGACTGGGTTTCTTGCGGATTGGAACCCGTATCTAGTAAGACGGATCCGTTTATGGGTTATTGGGCTTTTGGAAAAAGGCCCAATTCCCATTTCAGACCCGTTTGTAGGTGAAATTACCGTTTTACCCCCAAACTTTAAGATTCGTGCCTGATTTGAACGGTTCCGATTTAACCCTATTTTTAGCCATATCATGGGCCCCCCACTCCCGAAGGCTGGGTTTGATCAGCCGTTGAGGAGTAGTTTTACCGATCTAATGGCTTGCGGGGTTGTATCAGAGTCCAAATGAGGGGTTTCGAATCTTCATACGAGGTAATATGGTGATTTTCGGAGTTGGTTGTGCGCTTAGGATTGTTCTTGAGCTCTTCTGGATTTTTGGTGAATTTTCTTAATTTTTTTATTTATTTTTTGGATCATTTATTTAATTTTGCGAAGCGGTGATTTATTGTTCGAGGGCATTAATTAATTATTCTAAGCAATAATTATTTTTTCAGGGGCTCAAAAATACTTCTCCGAATTTATAATTATTTTTTATAATTTTAAATTAATTTTCCTGAATTTTTAATCATTTTTTCGCAATTTTTAAATAAACAATTCGAATTTAATAAATAAAAAATAGATTTTTTTTATCTATTTATGACGTGGCAAGATCTGGGCCGTTCATCAGCTAACAGCGTGAATATCTGAGCGATCTGACAGTTTGAGTAGCTCGACAGCACTTTTCTCCGCGTGTGAAGGTCGGTGCCCCGGTAGCTCGGCATAGTGCCTTGGTAGCTCGGTAGCTCGGCACTTCGTGAGCTGCCGAGCCACGTGGCTAAATCTGGAGCGTCCATCAGGGCACGAATCACGGTGCGCGAGGCTCAGATCATGAGAAAATGCATTTTTTCCGTTTTGTGGACGTGGCAAAATCTAAGCCGCTTATCAACTTACGGCGCGAATCTTAGGTTGATCTGATGGCTCATGGAGCTCGGCGGCATTTTTCTCCAAATATGGAGGTCGGTGCCCCGGTAGCTCTGCAAATGCCTCGGGAGCTCGGCGCTTCGTGAGCTGCCGAGCCACGTGGCTAAATCTGGAGCGTCCATCAGGGCGCAAATCTTGATGCAGGAGGCTCAGATCACGAGAAAATGTGTTTTTGTCGTTTTGTGGGCGTGTCGAAATCTGAGCCGCTCATCAACTTTCAGCACGAATCTTGGGGTGATCTGACAGCCCAAGGAGTTCGGCGGCATTTTCTCTAAATATGGAGGTCGGTGCCCTGGTAGCTCGGCAAAATGCCTCGGTAGCTCGGCACTTCGTGAGCTGCCGAGCCATGTGGCTAAATCTGGAGCATCCATCAGGGCGCGAATCTTGATGCAGGAGGCTCAGATCACCGAGAAAAACGTGTTTTTGTCGTTTTGTGGGCATGTCGAAATCTGAGCCGCTCATCAACTTTCGGCACGAATCTTGGGGTGATCTGACAGCCCAAGGAGTTCGGCGGCATTTTCTCCAAATATGGAGGTCGGTGCCTCGGTAGCTCGGTGCTTCGTGAGCTGCCGAGCCATGTGGCTAAATCTGGAGCGTCCATCAGGGTGCGAATCTTGATCCAGGAGGCACAGATAACGAGAAAACGTGTTTTTGCCATTTTGTGGGCGTGGCAAAATATGAGCCGCTCATCAACTTTCGGCACGAATCTTGAGGTGATCTGACGACCCAAGGAGTTCGGCGGCGTTTTTCTCCAAATATGGAGGTCGGTGCCCTGGTAGCTCGGCAAAGTGCCTCGGTTGCTCGGCACTTTGTGAGCCGTTGAGCTATGTGCCCTTTTGTATTCTGTCATTTAGTCTTCTTTAACGGGCTTGAGTGGGGCCCAATGCGTTAGAAGCCCAAGAGTTGCCTCTTTTCACTATAAGTCTTCACCCCCTTACCCTTTCTCTCATTCTTTCACTTTTCACTCTCAGAATTCACTTTTGCACTCGAGTCGCTCTGCTAGCAGAGATTTTCGTCCAAGGGTGGTTGTGCTAGCTGTTGCGGCGTGGTAAGGCAATTTCTGGCGAGGTTATTCCGACTGAGTGCGTCACATCAAGGTTAGTATATATATTTTCAATCGTGTGTATATATACTTTCGAGATGTCACGAGCGTCCACGGGTAGCGAGGCTTCTTCCTCGGGGGGTCGGAGTGAAGAGCGGTTGGTTCTCGAGGAAGGGGAAGAAGTGTTAAGTCGAGAGAAGGGGAAGGAGATAATAGGGTCGTCCTCGGCCGAGCTGGTCTCTTCGCTCGTCAAGGAGAAGGGGAAGGAGGTGGCTCGGTCAGTGGTCGTCGAACGGTGGTAGAGCCCGTAAGACGAGGAGGAGAAATGGGTCGGCTGCTGACGGTGATATCCGGCTACGGGGGGATCAGGTAGTATACCGGAGAGCTGCTGACCAAGGCCGTCTACGGACGCTCGGAAACGTACGAAGAGAATGAACCGAGGGAGGTTACCGAGGTCGAAGATATCCCATCGGTTCTGACGGAGAGGGACTTGCTTCGGATTCGAAAGAGCTTTGTCATTCCTCCGGAGTACACCTTGATCCTCCCTGGTCCCGGGGTGCGAGCGTGCACGGCATTCATGCCCGACACTTGCGTCTTTACCTATGACGCGCTGAATGCCGGACCACGCCTTCCCCTTTACCCCTTCGTTGCCGAGGTGCTTCGGTGGTATGGACTGAGCCCAATCTAGTTCATGCCGAACATGTGGCGACATGTGCTCAGGTTTTTGCTCCAGTGCCGAACGGCGAAGGTGGAGCCTCAGCTCATCGTCCTCAGGAGCTTGTATCGGATCAATCGGATGAGCAAGACCGAACACCGGTACTATCTGTCGCTGCGGAAGGGCGTCAAGTTGATAGAGAACCCGGACTCGATCAAGTCGTGGAAGGGTAAGTTCTTCTTAATCCGAGCCCCTTCGGCGTGGGACTTCCGACCCGGTGGAAGGAGGACGTGCCGAAGTATGCGAAGACCGAGCCGGTGTTGACTCTGGCCGAAGTAGAGGTTGCGGCGAAGCTGGTCGGCCTCCTGACCTTGAGCTGGAGAGACATGACCGAGGAGGTGCTCCACGGGTCGGGCCTTAGTCTGATCGACCCGAGTACGCTCCGAACATATCTATTTCCTTGTTTACTTTCTGTTACGCATTGTATTTTCTTAACTTTATTTTCTTCATTCAACAGAGGCTCCGAGCATGGACTTCAGGGCAATCATGGCCGAACGAAACAAGGCCTCCGAAGCCAAGAAGAGGAAGCGGATGAGTGCGGGGCCTTCGTCTGGTCGACCCGCCAAGATTTCTTCTGCCACGGTCGAGACCGTCGACCTGGCTTCTCCTCGGTGGTCGGCCTCGGCTGTTGGTCTTCCTCAGCCGACCCCGTCTGATCCTTCGGGCGAAGGCTTCTCCGTCTCAGCAGCTTTGGGGCTCGAGGCCCCGCCCCTTACCGAGCAGGCCGAGGTCATTCTGACCGAGGGTCACAAGAAGTTGTTTGTCCCCGACTGGCGGGTGATGAACCACGACGGTTTCTTGGTGCACTCGGCTATGAGCATGCAGGCCCTTCGCCATCTCCCAACCCAAAAGATCGAGCCGCGATGAAGGCAGGGACGACGGGCGATGATGCTCTAGAGATAGCTCGGGCAACCATGTCGGTAAGTTTTCTTAGTTGATTTCGATAACCTTTGAAAATTTTCTAAGTTTTTGCTCGGCTTTCATTGCGCTTTAATTGCTTATTCTTGTAGATCACGTGCCACTTCAGCCACCTTCTCGAGCAATACGCTGAGCAGGAGAGGGAGTTGAAGGCTGCGTGCGACAAAGACCGAGCGGAGAAGGTGAGGGTCGTGAAGCAGTACGAGGCGGAGCAACGCTGCTCGGATGCTTTGGCAGCACAAGTCGCCGATTTGGAGGTGGCCTTGGTGCAGGCAAAGGAGAAGGTCGCCTCGGAGGTGGCCAGGGCAGCCGTGGAGAAGGCTGAGGCGAAGAGGGCCCTGGAGGCAATGAAGCGGTAGAAGGACGAGGCCGTAGAGGCGGCAAGGGAAGAGATAGAGGCCGAGGCTAAGAAGCATATGATGGCGAACATGGAGTAGTCCTACGCCACCGTGCTCGAGCACGTCGAGGCTCGAGTCCCCGGCTTCGACAGGTCGGGATATGAACTGTGGGGTCCGGTCGATGAGGAGGACCCGGAAGTCGAGCAAGAGGCTGAAGGAGAGGGGGGAAGAGCAACTAGGTGTCGATGCTCCAGCTGATCCCGAGGCCGTGGTGTTGGAGGGAAGGGGTGACGAGGCTATGGCCGACCCCCAAGCCGAAGTGGCAGAGGAAGGGGAGCTGTCAACTGAGGTGCCCGTCACCGAGCTACCACCCAAGGTGGCCCCTTGATCTTTGTTGCCCTGTATTTTTTCTTCTTTTTTTTCATGTATTGCCTTGTAGTGGACTGGCCACCGCTTTTTGTTATGAATGAAATTTTCCTTATTTTGACTAAGTGTTGGGGTCGATCTTGTTTTGGTGACGTCTTGCTTTGAAAAAAAATTTCAAGTGTTGAAAATAATTTTGCTTTAAAATTCAGCTAAGTGTTGAGCACCACTCACTTTAAAATCTAGCTAAGTGTTGAGAATAACTCGCTTTGAGATCTAGCTAAGTGTTGAGAACGACTCGCTTTGAAATCTTGCTATGTGTTGCTCGAGCTTAGTGTTGTTGTGTTCTTTCAGATCGCCGAGTTGTGTCTAGCGGAGGCATTGCCGAACACGGTAGCGGCTGAGGTCTCTCGTCTCCGAGCTGACTTAGGAGCGATGAAGTTGGTCCTTTCTCGTAGTCGAGAGTGTTTTCTCAAGAACGAGTTGGATCTAGATCATCTCAAGCTAATGCTGGCTAAGCGTCTCTCCGAGTTGAAGCAACTAAAGAAACGAGCTCGAGAAGCCCCTCCCGAAGGGGAGGTGGAGTCGCTTCGGCAGGCGCTATTTGATGTCATGGCGGAGAGAGATGAACTGTTAGCTAAGATTTACGACTTGACGATAGCAGAAGACGAGCTTTTGGCAGGGAGAGAAGAACTAACAGCAGCGATGGGCAAGTTGACGGTAGAGCGGGATGAGTTGTTAGCAACAATGAGCAAGGTGACAGTGGAGGTTGACAAGCTGAAGAGGGTTACGGTCGACAAGAGCATCGAGGTTACTCATCTCCGTCGAATTATTGCCGACAGTCTTGGTGCTGCAGGCTCCACTCGGCTTCCTTGCTTAAAGATAGCTGTGAAGGACGACTTTCTGAAGGAACAAATCGTCGAACTCGAGGTGGAGGTCGCTCTCCTCAAATCCCAACCTGAATGGGTCAATGTCAGAAGCACGTCGTGTACTCGTGAAGAGAGCGAGAGAGGAATTTCCTTTTACGAGCTTGCGACTCGCACGGCCGTTGCTCGGCGAAGCCCCGGTGACGCACAAAGTAGGGTGGCTACTTCGTCGAGCGGCGCGTCCGTTGGGGCCACCGTCAGAGGCAGTGCTGAAGATGTGTCTCAGTTTGTCGGTCTAGAGACGAGCTCCGAGGTTAGGCATCGGCCATACAACGTTCGCCGTCTCCAGGTGTCTTTAAACCGGAACATCCCTGCCTCGAGGAGGCATTGAAAGAGTTGTCTGTGTTTTTGTTCTTTTTGTTCTCCAAGTTTTGTCCAAGTCTTGTATCTTGTCATAAGTACGAGAAGTTCGTCTTGTAAATGGATTTGTCCCTCGATCTTTTAATGCAATGATATTTGTTTTGCGAACTTGCACGTATTGTTGGCACTTGTTATTTGTTTGGCACACACTTGGAGCTGGGTCGAACCATGTGTCGGGCCCCAGGCTCGTGGTTTTGAGAGTGTTAATGGTTGTGTGATTGGTTCAAATGGCGAACCGCTTTTAACTCGCTTAAGGGCAAGTTTGGGAAGCGGAGTCGAGCTAAGTTTTGGACTCCGAACACGTCATTTAAGTAAGTTTCAACGGTTGTGGGAGTAGTTCCGAATGGCGAACTACTTCTAACTCGCTTAAGAGCAAAGTTTGCGAAGTGGAATCGAGCCAAGTTTTGGACTCCGAACTCGTTGTTTGAGTAAGTTTCAACGGTTGTGGGAGCAGTTCCGAATGGCGAACCACTTCTAACTCACTTAAGAGCAAGTTTGCGAAGCGGAGTTGAACCAAGTTTTGGACTTCGAACTCGTCGTTTGAGTAAGTTTCAACGGTTGTGGGAGCAGTTCCGAATGGCGAACCACTTCTAACTCGCTTAAGAGCAAGTTTGCGAAGCGGAATCGAGCCAAGTTTTGGACTCCGAACTCGTCGTTTGAGTAAGTTTCAATGGTTGTGGGAGCAGTTTCAGATGGCGAACTACTTCTAACTCGCTTAAGAGCGAGCTTGCGAAGCGGAATCGAGCCAAATTTTGGACTCCGAACTCGTCGTTTGAGTAAGTTTCAACGGTTGTGGGAGCAGTTCCGAATGGCGAACCACTTCTAACTCGCTTAAGAGCGAGCTTGCGAAGCGGAATCGAGGCAAGTTTTGGACTCCGAACCCATCATTTTTTTGGAAACACAATTAGGGTTTTAAACAGAGAAATAAAACGATCACAAGAGAATTATTCTGTGGAAGAAGTTCTTTATTAATAATTGCTTAATCGACCGCTTCTAAGTTGCAGACCATTATTACAATAGGAGAATAAAGAAACAAATACAAATAAAAAGAAGATAGGAATAGCCCGACATTTGATGGTACTCGGAGAGGCGTTCAAACACCCTCTTGGTACTTTAGTAAATGGTCGGCGTTCCATGTTCTTGGTATCTCCCTGACTTCGAGGTCTTCAAGACGATATGCTCATGGCCGAACTACCTTGGAGACCTTGTATGGTCCTTCCCAATTCGGGGCTAGCTTGCTCTTTTGACTGGGGAATGAGATGGCTAGCTTTCTAAGGACTAAGTCCCCCTCCTTGAGATTTGTGGGACGGACCCTTTTGTTGTAGGTCTGTTCGATTCTTCTCCGATAATTCTCTTGGCGAATCGAAGCTCTTTCGCGGAGCTCATCGATAAGGTCCGAATTGGCTCGGAGCTCCTTGGCGTTCTGCTCTTCATTATATGCAACTAGGCGATGGGATGGCAAACCGACTTCTAAGGGGATTACGGCCTCAGAACCGTAAGTGAGATTGAAGGGTGACTCTCCTGTGGGGGTCCTTTTTGTAGTGCGGTTGTAGAACCCCGTATTTTCAAATATCATTTTAAATATTTGAAAATGAATTTAAACTGATTTTTGGAGATTTAATTAATATTTTCTAAAAGATTTATTCTTTTACACGTGCAAATACTTTCTTGCGAAGTTTGAAAGTCAAGTTTTCTTCATGAAAAATCATTATTTAATATTTGAAATTTATTTAGTATTTTTCCAGATTTTTCTGAAATTAATTGAATCTATTTGCAAATTTTGAGAAAAGAATAACCTTTTTGCAAATTTGTCATTTTTAGGGGTTAAAATGTAAAATGTATTTTCTGGACGTTTTGAACAGTACCAATTGAGATTTATGAGTATATTTTACTTTTAAATCCTAATTTAAATGAATTTGATTGAATTTCCAAGAATAGAGTTATACATGTAAAATTGTATTTTGACGAGATTATTTTGTAAAATTGTTGTGAAACCCTAAACTCTTATTCTGGATGTTTAAAAGGATTTTTCCAGCCGTCATTTACTGGAATAAACAGAATTTTGTGATTTGTTTTGGTGGAGCAAGTGGAGGTTTTGGATCTCGCAAAAAGGGAGGCTTTTCGTTGGATCTCGTCGTTTCTAAAGGTGAGTGACATTGTTTTGTTTTGTTTTGACTTTGTGAATGATATGAACTTTGTTTGTGAAGTGATTCATGGGAACGATTGTTGGTTGTTTGTTTGATATGTTGTTTAGTTAGAGTATTTTGCATGAGAACGATGCAAAGGTTGTTGTTCGTACCGTGTATGTGAAATCTATGAATGACTAGTAGATCTTGGTTTATAAAATCGTATTGTTAGAAAGCATGTTAAGATTTGAGTATGGTTATGATCGGATGGTGAAAATCTGGATCTTGTGATTTCAAATCAGATCTTGGCTATGAGTTGTAAAGAAATTCAGTATCGAGAAACCCTAATGAAAGAATTAGGAATTTAAAACATGAGAATTGAGTTTTGAGATATTGTATGATTGAGTAATGTGTCCATAATGAAGAATATTTGAGAATTGTCATTTTGCCTGAATACGAACTATTTTCATAAACAAGGAATCTTTAGAAAAACTTCAGTTTTGATTATTGTATTCAGATCTAAATTATGAAAACTGTAGGCCGACAGTCGACTGGTCTACTATTCAGTCGACTGGTACGACCCAGCTGCTGTATCTTTAGTTTTCTTGAAAATCCGTTCTGGACAGTCGACTTAGACCCTTTTCAGTCGACTGGTACACTTAGAATTTATTTTTCAAGTTATCGTAGATTTTTCTCTGGTAAGACGACTTATGACCTTTAAGTCGACTTATATTGTATTTCAAGTCGACTTATAACACTTAGAATATTTTCTTAAAGATTTCTGAAATTTCTCTCTGGTAAGTCGACTTATGTTCTTATAAGTCGACTTATGTCTCCTTTAAGTCGACTTATGTTTTTTTTATAAGTCTACTTATGATCTGGTAAGTCAACTTATGATTTTTATAAGTCATCTTATATTGTTGGTAAGTCAACTTATGTTTTTATAAGTCATCTTATATTGTTGGTAAGTCAACTTATGACTCATATTAGTCAACTTATATTACTTAATTTACTTTCTCAAAATCATGGACATTTTCCCTCTGGACAGTCGACCTACTATAGTAATAGGTCGACTGGTACTGATGAGTTTTCATAAACTTGAATGTTCTTTCGAATGATTGGTCTTCAAATATTTTAGTCTATACTTTGTCTTCTGTTAAGCATATGATTTTTAAGATATTCAGTTGAGCCACTTTGTTTAGTGGAACTTTGGTTTAGACATTTGAGTTGGATCTCTAGAGGTGTGTGACCCTAGTATACCGGTGTTGAGTTATTTTGTTGAGGCCCGTAGAGGCATTTCAGTTATTCAGTCTTGAATTTAGGCCGGTAGGGTACACCATTCTAGGAGATTCGTTAAGTGATTAAATAACCCAAAAATAATAAGGACAAGCACTAGTGGTGATATGACGAACGGGAACATGAGTTATGCACCTCAGTATGGCTTTAGATGTGGAATTTAATCTCTGGAATTATCCAAGTAACTTACTTGAGGTGTGGGATTTATCTCCGGAATTATCCAGGTATAATACCTGCGATGTGAGATATATCTCCGGAATTATCCAGGTAATTACTTGCGGTGTGGGATTGATCTCCGGAATTATCGGAGTCGATGCGACGCATATGTGGTATTCATGTGATGATGTGTCAATGTCTCGGTGTGGGATGATCTCCGGAATTATCCAGGTAAATTACCTGAGATGTGGGATCTATCTCCGAAATTGTCAGGTATGGGCTAATTCTCACAGTTTATCATTATCTCGTAGTAGTCATCGTGATAGGATTAGTTGCATAGCGGGGGATTGAACCCTATGAAGTGAAAACGTTAAGGGCTTGCACCGAACCTATGTAGAGTGGGATGCATAGACTTCGACAAGTATGCATTAGAGAGTCCACATATAGAATTTGTGATTTCTCGACTTAGTTTTATGCATGTGGTTTTCCGGTTTTCTACACTCAACACTTGGTTTAGTATCACTTGTTGTTGTATTTCTTGCTACCTCATACTTTATGTATTTTGGTTCACTATATGTTACTTACAAATCCTTGCTTAATGTTTATTTATGTTGTTCGTTTGCTTTTATGTCACTCACACCATTTATGGCTGACCCCTTTAGTTTTGGGGGTTAGGGATCATCTCTAGCCTCATATGTTGCAGGTTGTTGCTTAGAGTTGGAGGTTGGATGCTTGAGTTGGTTTTTGAGATAAATTGATTCATAAGAGTTTTGTGTAAATTTGTAAAAGCAGATTTGAGATAGTTTTGTGTTGTAAATAAGAAGAAAATTATGAGTTGAGATGTTTTGAATTCCGCTGTGCTATGTAAAAGTTTGTTGTAATAAAAGTTGAAAATTTTAGTGGTGTTGGTTGTGTTTAATGTTACATTGAAGTGGATGCTGGGATTATGCCACGTATTTTCTAAGATAGCATATTAGAAATTCGGGGCGCTATAGCGGTAGTTCCACAATACGTTAGGAAGTTGTTCTGCCCATAAGCCTTTGGCCGACTTGTCTAGTCTCTTCTTGATGCCCGAGAGGATTTGCCTGTTGGCATCTTCTACCTGACCATTGGATTGAAGGTGAGAGACGGAGGAGAACCACCGCTGAATGTCGAGGTCTTCACATAAGGAGCGGAATGCTATCCCCGTGAATTGTGTCCCGTTATCTATTACCAAAACTCGAGGTACGCCAAACCTACAGATCACATTTTTCCAAAAAAACTGCTGCACTTTGTTCTCATTAATAGTTGCCAGCGGTTCGGCCTCGATCCATTTGGAGAAATAGTCGATTGCCACGACTAGAAACTTGAGCTGGCCTGGAGCTGGTGGGAACGGACCTAGCAAGTCCATCCCCCACATTGCGAAGGAAATTGGACTCGAGAGAGATGTGAGTTGGGCTTGCGGTAGGCGGCGGATATTGGAGAATTGCTGACAGGGGCTGCATTGCCGGACATGTTGCTCGGCATCCCGAAGTAGGGTAGACCAGAAGTACCCGTAGTTCAAGACTTTTCTGGCGAGGGACCTTGATCCTGAATAGGCTCCGCCTATACCTTCGTGGAGTTCTTTCAAGGCATACAAGGCTTCTTCTGGAGAGAGACATCTCAAGTAGGGTCGGCCATCTACTTGGGTGTAGGAGCATTTGTACAAGACTCCCTCAATGAGGGTGTACCGCTCTGCTCTCGTTCGGATTCGGTGGGCTTCTTTAGGATCTTGGAGAAGGTTCCCGTCTCTGAGGAACTCAATCAAAGGCCTCATCCAGTTATCTCTGAGTTGGACAGGTAGCGACTCCATCGAGTTGGGGGCTTCTTCTTCGATACTGGGCCTTAGTAGAACTTCGATCAGGACGGTATGCTCGAGATCTTGGAGAGAGGAAGAAGCTAGTTTTGAGAGGGAATTTGCTTGGGCGTTCTCTTCTCTAGGGATCCGCTGGAGTTAGGCCTCTTCGAACGAAGCCATGAGACTTTGGACCTTAGCTAGGTACTTGGCCATTCGGTCGTCTCGCGCCTTGTATTCTCCTAAGACCTGTTTAACCACGAGCTGAGAGTCACTAAATATTTGGACACGCTGCGCTCCTGCCTTGCGAGCCATGCCCAAGCCTGCTATTAGGGCTTCATACTCAGCTTCGTTGTTGGAAGCTTTGAAATTGATGCGGAGGGAGTATTGGAGAACGAAGTCATCTGGGCCTGTAAGAATAACTCCGGCTCTGCTCCCTTCATCGCAAGAAGACCCATCTACATACACTGTCCAGATGGGTGGCCCATTTGCTGCTTGACTTACTTCTGGGATTATGCTTTCCACTATAAATTCGGCTAGGGCTTGAGCTTTGATAGCAGTCCGAGGCTGATAAGATATGTCGTGTTGACTTAGCTCGATTGACCACTTCATTAGACGTCCGGAGGTCTCGGGCTTATACAAGACCTGCTTGAGCGGCTGGTCGGTAAGGACGACCACTGAATGGGATTGAAAATAGTGGCGGAGCTTCCTGACTGCCATAACCAAGGCGTAGGCTATCTTTTCTATTCTCAGATAGCGGAGCTCGGCGTCTCTAAGAACCTTGCCGGCATAGTAGATAGGCTTCTGTGCCTTGTCTTCTTCCCTCAGTAGGACATCACTGAGGATTTGTTCGGAGGTAGCGAGGTAGAGGTAAAGGGTTTCCCCGAGAGTAGGTTTACTGAGGAGTGGGGGGTTGACCAAGTAGGCTTTGAGTTTGTCGAACGACTCTTGCTGCTGCTGGCCCCACTCAAAGCCCTTAGCCCCTCTGAGGGCTTTGAAGAAAGGGAGACACTTTTCCCCGGACTTGGAGAGGAAACACCCTATAGCCGCGAGGCGTCCTGTGAGCTTTTGCACTTCTTTCACATTTGTAGGAGAAGCCATGTTGAGTATGGCTTTTATCTTCTCGGGGTTGGCTTCGATCCCCCTCTGACTGACCATGAAGCCCAGGAATTTACCAGATGAGACCCCGAATGCACACTTATTCGGGTTCAGTCTCATGTTATGCTTCCTCAATACGTCGAAGGCTTTTTGGAGGTTAGCGACATGGTCGGACCCATGGAAGCTTTTTACTAGCATATCATCGACGTAAACCTCCATGTTCCGCCCGATCTGATTTTTGAAGACCTTATTAACGAGGCAGTGGTAGGTGGCACCGGCATTTTTGAGCCCGAAGGGCATTACTCTAGACCTTGATCTGTGACGAAGGACGCCTTCGGGATATCTGGGGGGAACATTCGGATTTGGTTGTATCCGAAGAAGGCGTCCATGAAGCTCAAAAGCTCATGGCCCGAAGTGGCGTCGATCAAGGTGTCGATGCTGGGCAGTGGGAAAGGATCCTTAGGGCATGCTTTGTTCAAATCTGTGAAGTCGATGCAAATCCTCCAACTTCCATTGGCTTTTTTGACCATCACGACATTGGAGAGCCACTCCGGATAGTTGACCTCTTGTATGAACCGGGCTTTAAGGAGCTTCTTTACTTCTTCCTTTATGGCCTGCTGGCGTTCGGGGGTGAACTTTCGCCTCTTCTGCTGGATCGGTTTGGACCCCGGAGCGACACTTAGATGGTGGACTAGGAGCTCTTCGGAAATCCCGGGCATGTCAGCTACTGTCCATGCGAAGAGGTCGCACTTCTTCTTTATGCACTGGACTATGTCGGAACAGAGGGCAGAGGGAAGGGTTTTACTGATGAAGAATTTGCGGGTCGAATCTTCTTCCGAGAAGAGCACTTCCTCTAACTCATCTACCGGCTCTGACATTGGCTGGGTGTTCCCCTGGGGAATTTCAAGGGTCTCGAGGGAAAGGACGGGTTCCCCGGTCGAGGTCATATAGCATTTGCGGGCCATCTCTTGACTTCCCCTTACTTCCCCTACGCCTGCTTTGGTGGGGAACTTCATTTTTAGATGATAGGCTGATGGGACGGCTTCTAAACGACCAGGCCAGGTCGACCTAGGATCACATTGTAGGCGGCCGGGACGTCAACAACCATGAAGTCCATTGGCTCCGTTCGAGTAGTAGGAGTTTTGCCAACGGTTATGTCAAGGTTATAATACCTTCGATCGTCACTGGCACTCCCGTGAACCCATGGAGAGTATAGCCGGCGGGCTTGAGCCTGTCCCGCGATAATTTGAGCCCTCGGAAGGCTGCTATGAAGAGGATGTTGATAGAACTACCATTATCCACTAGAATCCTTTCTACTTTGAAGTTAGCCATGTGGAGGTTAATTACCAGTGCATCACAGTGGGGGGTTCGGACACCCTCTAGATCTTCATCCGAGAAAGTAACCGGGACTCCAAGTTCTTTGGGAGGGGGTAGGCTGTGCACCGAATTGACTTCCCTGATGAAAGCCTTTCGAGATGACTTGGAGGTTCCTCCCATTGGACCTCCGTGGATGAGGTACAAGATGCGCTCTTCCTCGAATTCGGGAGTCTCATCACGCCTCTCGGGCCGCTTGTTAGCCCCCCTGGGGGTGGAGGAGTATCGACCTGGTCCTTTCTTACAAACTTGGAGAGCTGCCCTCTTTGAATAAGGGCTTCGATCTCATTTTTCAGAGCCCGACAGTCATTGATGTCATGGCCGTGGTCTCGGTGGTAGCGACACCACTTTTCCTTGTCCCTTTTCTTCCCTGGAGTATTCATCTTTGGCGCAGGATGTAGGATCCCTTCCTTCTCTACCTCCATTAGAATGGTTGAGACATTGGCATTGAGAGGGGTATACTTTTCAAATCTGGGAGGTGGATGACGCTGACCCCCGTTGTCCTTCTGGAGCTTTTTAGCTCCCTCGTTTTCAGCGGCCTTCCTCTTATTTCTAGAAAAGGATCCCTCGAATGTGGGACGATGTTCAGCTTCCTCGGTCCGGATGTACTTCTCACTTCTGAGAAGAAGGTCGGAGAAGTCTCGCGGGGGCTTTTTGGCTAGGGAGGACCGGAGGTTCGAGTTGAGGACATTGGACTGGAAGGCGGCTGCAGTGACCGATTGATCAAGGGAGGCGATCGACCTGGCTTCCGCAGTAAACCTCTTGACATAGTCTCTCAGTTTCTCGCCCTTATTCTGATTAAGGAAGAGTAGTGAAATACTCGTTTTTTCGGAGCGGCGGCTGCTTACGAAATGGGTTATGAAGAGGGTCTCGAACTGTTCAAAGGAGAAGATGGAGGATGGGGCGAGGCGAGAGTACCATTACCGAGCCGGGCCTTTGAGAGTGGTTGGGAAAGTCTTGCATAGGAGGGCATCGGAGGCCTGATGGATCATCATGAGAGTTTTGAAACTCTCGATGTGATCCATGGGGTCTGATTCTCCCGTGTATGTCTCGAATTGTGGGGGCTTGAAATATGTTGGAACATGGGCCTCCATGATGGTTTGGGAGAATGGAGGTCTGCTTGGACGGAAGGTCCTCCCTCTTAGCTCCTCATCCCTATCTAGTTGACCGAGGTGCCTCTCCACCTCGTGGAGATGGCGGTAGACAGCATCATCCATTGACGGTATCCCGGTGAGCCTCTGGACTCGTCTTCGTACGAAGGGGAGCGTGAGCTACGACGTCAGTAGCTCGGAGACTGGTAAGGGCTAGGAATGTGATGGCGGTGGTTCGGAGCTTGAGGAGGACTTAGGGACCGATGGCGAGGGCTTCAAACCGGCTCAGGAGTGGGGACCCTCTGAACATTATTGTTGTTGTTTGGCGGGATATTGAGGGCCTGCAAGATTGTTGCCTGGAACTCTTGGAATTCTGCTCGGGTGATAGGTTCGTTCTGGTCCCTCTGGGACTGTCGACCAGCGAGAGAATGGCGCCTTCTTCGACAGTACTCCGGGGACTCCCTGTGTCTCCTATGAAGAGGGGACCTCCTGCGGTCGCGACGGCGAGGAGATCGCGCATTTGGACGTTCTGAGCGGGAGGCTCCCTCTCGGGCCCGCCTTTCATCCAAACGGTGGCGAAGGTCTTCCTCTTTCTGCCGGTTGATGATGATGTTGCGGAGGTCTTCTGAAGGCCGAGGGTTATGGGATGCCATGGAGCCGGTGGAAGGGTTATGTACGGAGATATGGTCGCGGTGAAGAGGTTGCTTCTGAGGGTGAGGACGAGAGGTCCCTATACCAGCGTTCTGGGGCCCGAGTGGAGCCTGCTGGTGTTGAAGATTTTGGAGAGGAGGCTGCCTCTGCTGCAGCAGCGGATCAGGTTTAGGAGGGAGTCATTCCTGTTGCTGGATGGGTTGGAGGGGAGCCCCCGGTTGTTGTTGTTGAGGAGGAATGGGAGTGGGTCCACGGTTGGACCCTCTGGATCTTATTTTCCTTGGTGGCATGGCTGGAGGCGGTATTGACCGGTGGAAGATGCTGGACTGCTATTCGGGTTCCCACAGACGGTGCCAATTTGTTGCTGCTGAAATCGGTGTGGGGGCAAATAGATAGATTTGTGGATTCGAGGGAAGTTGAATAGTCAAACCTGAACAAATTCACCGGAGTTTGACCGAGATTCCCCTGCCGTTGACCTGCAAAAAGTGCAAAACACTGGGGTTGATTCCGGCGACGCACCCTCCGACGCTCTTATCAGTAATCAGAAAGATTATGAAAGAGCTTTGATTGGCAAAAGATTGATTACCTGGTAACAATGGGGGGAGGGGGTATTTATATCCGCCTTAGGAACCAGTTTCAGGATAAGATCAAATCCCTACTTCCTAGTGTAAATGGATAGAAGCGATTAGGACCGTTGATCAAGGACAATCATAAACCCTAATCCTCTTCTATCCAGCTAGACTGGGTTTCTTGCGGGTTAGAACCTGTACCCAGTAAGACAGATCCGTTTATGGGTTATTGGGCTTTTGGAAAAAGGCCCAATTCCCATTTCAGACCCGTTTGTAGGTGAAATTACCGTTTTACCCCTGAACTTTAAGATTCGTGCCGGATTTGAACGGTTCTGATTTAACCATATTTTTAGCCATATCAATATGTAACTGCGGTATTTCTATAAAAAGTTTTAACTTAGAAATTTTGGCTATAAGTTTTCATGTCTTGGTTCTCTGTCTCAAATATTTGAGACACAACCGCAGTAGCCAACTGTGGCATCAGTTATTCATAAAATGAGCTGAGACCGCAGTTGAGAATAACAACCTTAAAAAAAATTTGAGAACTGTTGTCTCATAATCGAAGAGGCTGTAGTTGGTTACTGATATGGCTAAAAATATGGTTAAATCGGAACCATCCAAATCGGACACGAATCTTAAAGCTTGGGGGTAAAATGGTAATTTCACCTACAAACGGGTCTGGAATGGGTTCTGGGTCCTCTCTCCGAAAGCCCAATAACCCACCAACGGATCCATTTTGACTAGGTGCGGGTCCCAACCCGCAAGAAACCTGGTCCAGCTGGATAGAATTAGGGTTTCTGATTATACTTGATCAACAGCCCTGATTCGCTCTATCCTTTCACTGGGAATTAGGGATTTCATCCCGAAACTGGTCCCTATGGCGGCTATAAATACCCCCCAGCCCCCACCATTAAGAGGTAATCAATCTTTTGCCAGAAAATGCTCATTCATAATCTTTCTGATTACTGACTTGAGCGTCGGAGGGTGCGTCGCCGGGATCAACCCCGGTGTTTCGCACTTTCTGCAGGTTAACGAAAGGAGATCACAGTCAAACTCCGGCGAAAAGGTTTCAGGTTTGACTATTCGGCATCCCAAAGAATCCACAAATTTTATCTGTTTGTTCCCACACCAGATTTAGCGGTAACAGTTACTACAGTCTATGCTGACGTGAAATTTTTTAGTTCATTCGTAGAATAAGTTTGATTACTATCCCCTATGAGATATACATTAATTAAAAATCTGACTTATTTTGGGAAAAAAATTCAAGAAATGAGAGGGGGGTGGGCGGTTTGTTTATGGCGGTGGGACAAAATGGGAAGTGGAAGCTTTTGGAGAGCACTGCAGTGGAGTAGAATCCAGAGGGCGCGAGGGGCTCTAGTCCAGATCATCCTAATCGGCTAGAAAGGAACAAAAGTTGTACAAATGTTAAGAGCACCCACAGTCGTTTGCTTGTTTGTCATTTTTTGCATTGTAAGGGCACTGTAGCCGACACAGTCGTTGGGTCTTTTGCCATTTTTTAGCCATTTGGCTACAGTAGATAGGTAAAAATAGCATTCGAAATAGCAAAATGCATATTTTACCAAACAAAACATCATGTGTCGTCTCGATTATTTAATTATATTTTTAAATAATCGGACGAAACATGATATTTCGTTTGAAGTAAAAAAAAATAAAAAACAGAGAAAAAAACCCAGAAATATGCCTATAATGGCTGGACGAAACAACCCATTGGGTCCATTTCCCTTTTTTTTTTTATTTTTGCAAATTACCATAATTGGTTACAGGGTACAATTATTTTATTTTTTTGTAAATTTATAAATTGGTTTTACAATTTTGTAAATGTTTTTGCAATTTTTTTTTGCAAAAAAACCTCCTTAAAATCCTGATTGAACATCATGTTTCGTCTTGTTATTTTACAATTTTTTTCCACTTTGGACGAAACATCCCGTATATTTAATTAATATTTTCTAAGTTTTTGCCTATATAAATTATTTTTTAATCACTCTGTTATTTTTAGCGAATTTATGCATTTGTTGCATTTTTCATAAAATGAATCGATAAAATATGCATTTTGTTATTTTTTATCTCAAACGACTGTGAATGCTCCCAGTAAAAACACTAATCAACGCCTCCAATTTTTTGGTTGGAGGCGCAGTGCTGACTTATTATTTCGGAAACTTTTAGGTACTGTTCTTTTTTTTTTCATCATATAAGAGGTTACCTCTTATAAGAGATTTACAGTAAGAGCCTCTTGTAAGAGCATCTTTTTGAGGTGTTTTTTTTATATAAAAATAACCTCTTATAAGAACCTCTTATAAGAGATTTCTGTTCTTTTTTCACCTCTTACAAGAGCCTATATTATCCCAAAGTCTATATTACCCCAAAGTATAAAAATAGTGAGATAAGGACAAGAAAAGATAAGTTCAAATTACTAATATATAAACTAGTTTAATGGTAAGTTAAATTCACAAATCAGTGTAAATCATCAATTATAATTTCGAGCTACTATAAACTTTTAATTAGTATGAAAAGTAGTATGTATAAATATAAATAATAATAATTTGATTCAAAAAAGTTGGATTTAAAAAATTTAAGGTCAATGGGCTAATAAAATTTCTTGTAAGAGGGAGACCACCTCTTACAAGAGGTAAATCTCCTATAAGCGGAGAAAGAGAACACTACGTTAGAGGCCCAAAATGAAAATCAGATACTGTTTCAGAAACGTATTATCTGTGAGAGGCATCCCCTCATACAAACTATATAACGCCCTGGAAAGGCACTGGGAACGAACATCCAAAGGAGAGGGGGAGAGATGGAGGACGAAGAGCACGAGGTGTACGGTGGAGAGATCCCCGACGACGCCGACATGGACGCCGACGTTGACATGACACGTGCCGACGATGACACCGTCAAGGTCTGGTCTTCCCCTCTCTTTCCCTTTGTTTTCCACCTAATTTGAAACCCTAACCGTAATTTGAAAGAAATTTTGGATGAAGGAATCCAGTTACAGGAGTTGGACGAGATGAAGAAGAGGCTGAAGGAGATGGAGGAGGAAGCGGCCGCGCTTCGGGAGATGCAGGCCAAGGTCGAGAAGGAAATGGGTCCCCCCGTTCAAGGTCTAATTTCTAAGTCTCTTCCTTCCTTTTTTTGTGATCATTGTATCGAATCAGGGGTTTTAGATCGTTTTATCGTAATGGGTGTGATTTTTTTTTTTTTTTATCATTATGTTTTTGATACAGTCCCATACTCTGTATCTATTCTCAGCTAGATATTGCGTATCAGTCCATTTATATACATTTCAGTCCCTAGGATTTTTGTTTGTTGGGTTAAAATGCATAATATTTTGCAATAATGTCCCTCCGTATGATTCTCACGGGCAAAAAATACGGACAATGTTTTAAAAGTTGCTAGGCGGTAGTCGGGCGGCCGATGGGGGCCTAGCGCCTAGACCTTGTAAGCGGGGCTTAAGCGGCTAGGCGCTAGGCGGTTTTATTTATTTATTTATCTATTTATTTATTTGAATATTTGTTAATTTATCGATCTTTTGGTTTTGTTTTGTTGTGGCCCATTCTTACACTTTATTGCTATCCATTTCTACTCTTGAATTTTCTCCTTACAATTGCAAGAGAGCTTTACAAAGTCGAATCGGTGTATTATTGTATAGGTGAACATGAAGAATATCCATCCATGATTACAGCTCCGCTTAGGGTCTGCTAATGCATCAACACTGTCCGTTTGGGAATAGGAATATAAGAATATTAGTCTCTGTCAGCTTCAGCAAACTATAGTTTGAATGTTTGATGGCTAAAATTTATAAAGATGACATAAAATATACGTATAAATGTACAATTGAGTTAGTGTTATTGACATTGTCTGTTTGAATTGAAAAATTGCACTGTTTACGAGCATTCTTTGTCACTAGAAAATTATATTAATTTGAAGAAAATTAATAAAGATGTGCACTTATGGTGGAAGGTATTGCTAATTTATTCATTTGTATCACTTATAATTTAAACACAATAACTTTAACATCCTCAGAATAATGGATAGTGCGCTACTTTGCTTAACAAATCCGGTATATACAATAAGAGAAAATGTACACACAAAAAGGGTGATTATCATTTGTAATTTAAATATAATCACTTTAAAATTCTCAATGGATAGTGTGCTACTCTACTTAACAAATCTGGTATATACAATAAGAGAAAAAACACAAAAAAAGGTGATTATCATTTGTAATTTAAATATAATCACTTTAAAATCCTCAATGGATAGTGTGCTACTCTACTTAACAAATCTGGTATATACAATAAGAGAAAACACACACAAAAAAGGTGATTATCATTTGTAATTTAAACATAATCACTTTAAAATCATCAGATTAATGGATAGTTAGCTACTCTGCTTACATATCATGTATACACAGTAAGAGAAAACTTAAAAAATAATTAGTTAAAAATGTGGTTTGGGTCCTAAGCAGGTCTAGACCGCCTAGACCCGCTTAAACTCGTCTAGACCCTCATAAATCTGCCTAGACCCATAATCCAATTTTCTAAATTGCCTAGCCCCCAGGCGAGTTGTCGGGAGGGCGCCTAGCGCCTAGACGCCGCCTAGACCGATTTTTAGAACACTGAACACGAGACATGTGTTTGCCTATGAGTAGAGGATCATTAGCTGTGGGGCCCGCCCGCTACAATAGTGGGAGGTAGTTAGCTGCAGTGTGTCCATTTTCACTGTTGCATGCTTGTGCGTTGTGAACGCCACGTGGCCTTGCGCGGTTGGTGGCCTCACGCATGCCCTCCTTCCCTTCATCTTCCTTTATATTCTCGTTGTAATTTTTTGGGGGTTTTTATGATATGATATGAACTTAAATTTCATTTTTCCTTTGATTTTATTTTTCTTTCGCTCTTGTTCTGTGATTGTCGCCGATCAACGGCATTATGGTAACTCAAACGTAGTGGTGCCGTTCCCCAAATCCCCATTATGTTTGGGACCGTCACAATAGTATCAGAGCCACTTCATCCTGCGTACTCTGGTACTCCGATCAAGCGCTTACTGATCTCAAGTCTGGGGGACACTCTGGACTTGGATCACCAAGCCCGTTGATGAGAGGATCCACCCCTGGTGGTGTTGATCCTAATCAGTCGACCGATTTGAGCCAAAGGGTGGGTGATCTCGAGATCTCGTTGGGTACCATCCAACAACAGGTCATAGGGTGGTTGCAACCAGCCAATATGAGATCCGCACCCTGCTGCGACATCTCGCTGAAAGGGATTCAATGGCAATGAGTGGTCCCACCCCAACTTCGAATAAAGATCACTCTCCTCTGCCTGCACACCGTTTAGATCTGTGTGTTAACCACCGATGGCGACGAGGGGATGAGGAATTCGACTGGTATCAATCCAAAACACACCAAGTTAGGGATCCCCTTGTTCGATGGCATTGGCGATATTAGCAATTGGTTTTTCCATTTGGAGCATCAGTTTGATACTCAAAAGGTGGAGGCTAAGTATCAAGTAGACTTTAGTGTGTACTTTTTTAGAAATGATGCTCTTATGTGGTGGAGATGGTACAGAAGGCATTGCGGGGCTAACATCGATTGTGTTACTTTGAAGAGGGAGATGATGTTGCAGTTTGGGCCTACTGAATTGCACAATCCGACTGCAACTTTACTCAAACTCAAGCAGAGTGGATCTATGCATGAATTCCATAAAGAAATCATTAAGTACAACCACTTGAGCAAACCTAGAGATGACAGTGCTTGTGGATTGTTTTGTATCTGGATTGAAGGAAGAAATCCAACAAGAGGTGTTGTTGAAATACCCCCCCTCCCCCCCTCCCCCCCGATCTATTACTGCAGCGTACATGGAGGCCATAGCTAGGGAAATAATTTTGATGTGCCAAAGAAAGGTTGCTAAATTCCATAGTTCTTGTAATATCCTAAAATTTTATTTTTAATGAAAAAATATTGTTTTTCACGTGTGATGCACGTGCAAATTTCATGTATATATTATTTATTTATTTTATATAAGATCTCACTTTAGTATGAACAATTATTTTCTTTTATTTTTCTAAAAGCCTAAAACACTAACTATTTGTTTTAGCCCACTTTAATTAATTATTAATTGGTTGTCTTGGCCCACAAGCCTAAGCCCACTAATGGTAAAGCCCACCAATTTAATAAATCAATTAAATGGTCACACTTGTCATGTAGAGATAAATGGTGAACATTTTGATTAATTAAATTGTACAAACTTCTAAATAGGGGTACTAGGTGGCACGTGCGAAGCACGTAGTGTGCAATGCACACTATTTGGGGCCGGTTTGTGCATGGAAGGAATGGGGAGTGTGGGTGAGTGTGCATGGGTAGTTACTTGGTGTGTGGGTGGTTGCTACAACTTTCTCTCCTATTCTAGCCCTCCATTCTACAACTATTTAACCAATCCTAGCCCTCCAATCTACTTTAAAAATAGTTTAAATACCCCCCCCCCCCTCATGCTTGTATTCTACACTAAAGCAAATATTAAAAGGAGACATTATATAGGAGATATATACATATTAGTGTGTGAGTTGTGTGTTGTGTTTCCCTTGGAGGCCGGCTATTCAAACCCCACTCAAGAAGGTGCTCTCGGTTTTTGGCAAGGAGCAAGGAGGAGTCGTGCATTGCAATCTAGGAGGAGAAGGCACTCCTTCACAATCTAGGAGGCTCTAGGGGATTTTTCTTAATTGATTTTCTTCAAAAGGTGGGTGTTTCTCATGACTTCTAAAGTAGAAATCATGCTAGGAAATGTAATTGAATTGTTATTACAAGCTACTAGTTGAAATGAAATGCGTACTTGCCTAATTAGAAGGGAATTGATAAATTAGCAAATGTGTGTTGCTTGATTACTATATTTATTAATTATGAGTAAAGTGAATGTTCTCTTTATTTCTAATGTTAGTATGCAAGATATGTCCTAAATGTGAACTATGTGGATTAACTAGTAAAAGACTAGCATCATGTTTATGGATTAAAGTACTGAAGTAGAATGGTATGTTAAAGATGAATTGATAGGTAAATGTAATGAAATTACTCATTGCTATATATGCCATGTGAAAATTTGAATAAATGGAAAGAATGTATTTTTGGCAAACAAATAATCGAATGCTTCATGTGTAGACTAGTTGATAAAAATAGAGGTTTTAATCACTTATAAAGATGATTTTTGTGTTCAAAAAATATTATAATTGTCAATGGGTAAGAAAACGTCATTGTAGGGATTTTCGTGAAAAACTATTTTTTGTTTTGGGGAAGTATGTGTTAGTTTTCAAATGTCGAAATAGTGTTCATAAAATACAAACTAAGGGTAAATATATGTTTTAAAGAGTTAAAAAATACCCTTAAAAATACCGACTATTGCTAAATTAAATGTATTTTTATTCTGGACATTTTTGTTTTCAAAAGAGAAGAAAAAGAACTAAAAACCTTTTTTGAGAAATTGAAAACCAGTAGCACAGTCGATCGGCTATTGAAACAGTCGACTGCCCTCTTCATTTTTATTTTTGAGTTTAAAAACCATCGCAGAACAGCCGACTGGTCATATGTGACAGTCGACTTCTCTGATTATGTATTTTCGAGCTTTAGAACCTCGCAGAACAGCCGACTGGCCATAGTTAACAGTCGACTGCCCTGAAATTTTTAATAATATCTGTATTTTGTGAGAAAATCTCTATTACCTGTGGCTTTGCATTAGTGAGACAGTTTTTACAAGAAGGAACTTATTTTAATTACTGAAAAATTATTGGAACTTTATAAGAAATATTGATGCGACTTTTGATAAAGATTACAAGGAATGACTTCTTTTGAAAATTAAATTATTCTCTTAAATAAAAGGAAAATAAATGAAAGTTTTTGGGTTATAAAAGATGAAATTTTGAAATGAAAATTGTGACTAGCGTGATTAAATGGAATTATTAAAAAAAATGTGTTGTAGTAAGATTGTGAATTTGTGAATATAGATTTGTGGAATATATGAAATTATTGGCGGTTATTAATTGAAATTGACTCTTGCATATGGATTGCATGTGGAATTGAATTATTAATTGTGATGAATTATGAAAGAGATGAATACATGAATACTATACTTTTGAAACATGAACTGTGATTAATCATGAAAAGATCTTATGAGTATGACATGGTAATTATGAGTTGAAATTGAGAATTAGAATATAGCCAAGCCTTATACCGGAAAATGAAAGAATTGTGAAACGATATTTTGAAATGAGAAGACCAAGGTTTGGGTCATGTGAATTAAATGAATAAGACCGGTATAATGGGAGTGCTACATTCTAAGAGATTATTTTATTCATGATTCAATTAAACTAAGGATTAGATACATAGTGAAGATGTGATGAAAGTACGAGAAAAACATTGAGTATGAGGGCCATTGGATTGGCAGCGTGAGAGCATTCACAGGATGTCCCATGATGAGTCATGATAGGGTGTGGATACTGCTCTAGAGTACCGTCCCGTTGGCGACGCTCGTGGGGTGTTTGACGACTGCGGGTGGTGTCATGTCTATGGTAGGAGCTGAATTACCACAGAATGCTTGCATGATGAGTCATGTGTCAGTGCGTTCGGATTTCCTCCAGGGCGCCTAGACAGAGTTCGTAGGTCAGAAAACATCTAGGATACTTACCATAGTTACAGTAGTAGAGTAAGTCATGATGAGGGATTAAACCCTACAAGATGAAGAACGGTTAAGGGCTTGCCCTCGGACCTATGTAGTATGGGCTGCATAGACTCTGAATAAGTGCACATTAGTGTCATATAATATAAATAATTGCATTAAGGACTAAGTGCACATTCACAACACGACATCAATAGGATAGTCCCTTTAGCTTTGTTTGTGACAAGTTTGTGTTTGTTAAGAAATGAGAATCGTTATACTGTTTTCCGGCATAGAGATGATGGCCATATGTAATATTTCGTCAGTTGAATGAACCGATGCGCCCACAGTTTTATATGCAGGGTAAAGATGCTTAACAATTGAAGTATACATGCTGCACAAGACTATTTTAAATGTTGTTTCATGTAAATTTATTGTAATATTGCTTCCGCTGTGATGCTGTATAAGTGTGATGTAACTCTGATGAAAGAAAAATTTTTATTTTCTTGTAAAATTGTACGAAAGAAGTGTAAAGATCCTGTGGAACTCGAATTCAGTTGTATTTTGGAATTCGGGGTGTTACAGTTCTAATACCAAGCCTGGGTTGTTCTCTCTTACTCCGATCATAAGAACAACTATCCTAACTTTCTCTACCCAAGATGGTAAGAACCCAGCAGTGGAAGCACCCAAGCAGACTCAATTTGATAAAATGTTAGCTGAGAAAAAGGCTCAAGGGCTATGTTTCAGGTGTGATGAGAAATTGGTCAAGGGACATAGGTGTAGAGGTAGATCTATTGTGCAAATTGAAAGAGATTTGAAGATTACTAAGTCCTATGGAGAGGAATTGCTAGAAGACGAAGATTCCGACACTGATACCACACCTGAGAAAAGTCTCAGGTGTATCCAACTTGAACCTGCGAAAACTCCACATCCCACCATATCCATTGAAGCTATTACAGGTGCTGAAGCTCCTCAAACCCTTAGGTTGAAGACTATAGCTCATAAGGAGGTCTATGCATTGTTTGATACCGGGTCGATACACAATTTCATTGATGACATGACTGCCAAAAGATGTAGACTGCTTGTTACCCGAGGAGTTGGTTTGAGGTCACAGTAGTAAGGGGTGAAAAATTGAAGTGCGAGGGCCTTTGTGAAGGGCTAGAGTTCACTTGTCAAGGAATAACAATCAAAGCTAATTTTTATACCTTGTCCATAAGGAGTAGTCAGTTGGTGTTGGGGTGCATTGGGTGAAGACATTGGATAGAATGTGGATCAGTTACAAGGACTACTTGCATTTTGAGCAAGGTGGGGATATGAAGGTGCCCTTGAGGAGTAGTCAGTTGGTGCTTCGGGTGCAATGGGTGAGGACATTGGATGGAATGTGGATCAGTTACAAGGACTACTCCTTGCATTTTGAGCAAGGTGGGGAGATGAAGGTGCTGAGAGGTGTTAACAACAAAGGATTGGAAGTAACTTCGACCAAATCTCTTTTGAAGATTCTCTTCTATATGCACAGAGGGTTAATATTATAGATCACTGCCTGCACTAATTCTACTGTACAGGGAAATACCACAAACAGAGGAGAAAATCCCCAAATTCCCGAAGAAATATCTCAAGTATTGAATGTCTTTGATGCTGTATTCCAAAGCATTCCTACTGTCCCTCCTCTCAGGCCTCAAGATCACATTATTCCTCTGCTTCCCGACTCACACCTTGTCAGTTTGAGATCCTACAAAACTAATAAGGGAAATTCTTCAGTAAGGAGTTATTAGATCCAGTGTTAGCTCGTATGCATCCCCAGTAGTAATGGTTAAGAAACCAGATGGCGCGTGGAGACTGTGTAGACCATATGGCCCTTAACAGGATGACCATCAAAGACAAGTATCCTATACCAGTCATAGATGAATTACTAGATGAGCTTCAGGGTTCTAAGGTGTTCAGCAAGCTAGACCTAAGCAGTGGATATCATCAAATTAGGATGAGGAAAGAAGACATTCCAAAAATTGCCTTCAAGACCCATGAGGGACACTATGAATATGTGGTAATGCCTTTTGGATTGACTAATGCACCCTCAACCTTCCAATCCGTATTCACACCCTACTTGAGAAAGTTTGTTTTGGTCTTCTTTGATGATTTATTGATTTACAGTAAATCACTCAGTGAGCACACCCTTCACTTGAAGCTAGTCTTACAGCTGCTAGTGAAGAACTCCTTGCAGGTTGTGAAGGAGGTAGCCTACTTAGGGCACATTGTATATGACCAAGGAGTGGCAGTAGACCCTAGCAAAATCATTGCAATTGAGCAATGAGCAATTCCAAAATCTCTTGGAGCTTTGAGGGGATTTTTGGGTCTAGCTGGGTACTACTATAAGTTCATGGATAAATATGCATCATTCTCATCTCCTTAGGTGGCTCTCACTAAGAAGGGAGCTTTTCAATAGTCCCCTGCAACTCAAAATGCCTTTGTAGCTCTAAAGATATCCCTCACCTCCCCTCGTGTGCTTGCTCTGCCCGATTTTAAGAAGAGGTTTATCCTGGAGTGTGATCCAGTTGGTACGGGTATTGGAGCAATTTTAATGCAATGTCAGCATCCCATAGTTTTCCTAAGCAAGGAATTGAAGGGCAAGAGTAGACATCTTTTTGTATACGAAAAGAAAATGTTTGCAATTTTGTTGGTTGTCGAGAAATGGAGGCATTATCTCTTGGGAAAAGAATTCACCATAAGACTGATCACAAACCCGTCTGACATTTGCTTGAGCAGAGATTGGTGACTGAGGCTCAGCACTCTTGGTTATGGAAATTGCATGGATATCAGTTCACTGTGGAGTTCAAGAAGGGAAGAGACAATCAGGGGCCTGATGGTCTTTCTCGCATGTTTGAGGAGCATCAACTACACGCTTTATCTGTTGTTAGACCTATTTGGATAGAGGAGTTGAAGGCAGAGGTGAAGAGGGACCCTTTCTACTGAAGCATTTAGGAGAAGACTGACAAAGAGGGAGGAGCACACCCTAAATACAACCATCAGCATGGATTGTACTACTACAAAGGGAGAGTACTGATCAACCCAACTTCCTCTCTTCAAAACTTGTTCAACTTCATCATGACTCAGTACAAGGTGGGCATTCTAGCTATGAGAAGACTTTGTTGAGGTTGAAACTAGTAGCATATTGGAAGGAGATGAAGGGAATGCTACAGAGCTATATTCGGGATGTGAAGTGTGTCAAAGTTGCAAGTACAACAACCAAGCTTCCTCAGGGTTGTACAGCCTCTACCAGTACTCGAGAGAGTGGGGGAAGACATAAACATGGTGATGAGGACATCAAATCTGTTTTATTTTAATTTTGAGATTTAGCCATATGTAGTTTATTTGAGAGATTTGTTTTAGATTTGAGAGATTTGTTTTAGATTTATTTGAGATTTATTCTGGATTTGTTTTGAGCCTATATATAAGCCTTGAGAATAATGAGAAGATATGGTATTCTTGATTAAAAAAAATTACTGTGATTGAGTTCTGTTATTAGTCTTTTTGTGTGAGACATTGAGATACAATTTTAAGGTTTGTGATAAACTCTAAATTAAACCCAAATCTCCAAATTAAACATCCTAACCCTAATTAAAAAACCCTAATCTTCCCCATCACGCCTACAGCCGCCTACCCTTCTTCCGACCTGTTCTTCTTCCTCTCTTCTAGCTCCCGATCCACCCTTGCCACCTCTTCATCTCCGGTTGACCTCCCCGAGTCTCCTCGCCGTCATCGAAACCCTAACCCCACCACTTGTGACGCATTTGCCTCATTGCCCTACTGCCGCCAACATCAATTGCTCCTAACCGAACACCAACCCCTGATCGTTGTCATCTTCCGCCCACAACCGCAACTGCGATCAACCGTCGACGCTGCTCCCCCGCACTGCCCTCGCCGACCATCACCAGGAGTCGACTGCAGCATCCACCCCCCCGTCACTGTCACCTTGCTGCCGCCTCTTCTTGTTGTGTTCTTCATTGCCGCCAACCCACGTCTGCAATCCCGGTAAACTCTTTCCACTTCTCAAATATTTTTGCTACTACTTTATCATCTCCATAATATTATTTGATTTATCTATCGTCTACAAATAATTGGGAGTGTGTGCTTCTACTTGTCAATTAGAGTACAAATTATTATTGCATCTTTTACTTACTAAGAACGCTTAGGTATGTTATTATTGATTGTCAAAACTGAATCATTAATTGGGCTTGTTAAACTTATCTCTTATCTTGAAATCCATCAAACCGATTAATAGTTTAATTTCTAACTTAATCTGCCTTACGTGTTGGTAAACTTAATCTTTTAATATTTTTGAAAATTCTCTATTTAGGGTTAAGTTTACATCATTTTGGTATCAGAGCGAAGGTTTTTTAAAAAGCCCTAATTCTTGCGTCATTTAGTCATAATTTTTGCATTCATTTATGATCATTTTAGAGTCATTTATTTTTATTGCTTTCTTTTAGATTATTTCAGATTATAAAAAAACACATTAAGTGCATTTAGGACACGTTTCCCAAAATTTTAGCAAACACACGTTACCATCATACCATAGTTTTCCCACCCATGGTGAATGCGTTTTCGTAGCACCATCACAAATTCCGAAGAGCCTTTCTTGTCCCTCCTAAACCACCCAATTAGGAAATCTAGACTTTCGTGAGTCCCTCCTTGAACTGAGATGGACAACTCTGATTATTTCACTACCCTAGCTGCCATTCAAGCAACTTTTGCTAATATCAATCAGAGGCTTGAGCAAGTAGAATTTAATCAAAATATTGCCCTTGAGCTTCATTTTCAGATTCCTCTAGGGAATGATCGTGACGGCCAACGTCACGATCGTGATCCTGACGAGCAATACAAAAAGAACGTTAAGATTGACGTTCTCCACTTTAAAGGCCGTATGGAACCCAAGCTTATCTCGATTGGATCTATGCCGTGGACCACTACTTCGTGTGGTTTGATATAAGCGAAGTCCTGAAGGTCAAATTTGTCACAATGAAATTGACTGGGAAAGCTTAACAACACTGGACCAATCTTGAACACGCCCGTAGAAACCGAGGCCTGGCACCCATATCCACTTGGGAAGCCATGAAAGAGAAGCTCACTGAGAGATATGTGCCGTTATCGTTCCACACCCGATTGCTAGATTTGTGGAACCAACTCTATCAAGGAAGCAAATCCACCAAAGAGTATATTCATAAATTTGACGACTTCCTTATTCGGTGCAATGCCTTAGATAAAGAGAGCAAAGAACAAATTTGCTCTAGGTTCAGAGCTGGATTATGAGCCGATCTTAGGAACGAGCTAATTCATAGAAATGTGGATTCATTGGCAGCAGCTTATGCTCTTGTTCTTGATATGAATTTTCTTACAACAAGTTCTCCCTACAAGTCCAGCGATTCGAGAGATTATTTCTCTAGAATGACATCTACTGAGCCCTCTAGACCTGAGCCTCCCTCTTCTCAGCACCCCAACAAACCTTACCCAAGCAAAGCCTACTTCAAATCCCTATTCACTTAGACATGACAACACGGGTAAGAACATTGAAATAGACTATTCAAAGATTGATCCTCTCATTAAGTGCTATAAATACAAGGGACACGGCCATGTTGTTGACAACTGTCCCAGTCCCAGTAGGATCAATATTGTAGAAGGTACCGCTGTCATCGCTGATGAGCTCGACAATGAATTTACCTATGAACCTTATGTAAGTGATGACTTTGATGAAGAAGAAGATGACCAGCCTCTCCACTGTATTCGGTCTATCCAATCACCTCTATTGAATGTACCTGAGTCACCCATTCCTTCCTAAGTCACTTGCCAGCCTATAGATTTTATCCATGTGTTAGAATATCATAGAGTCTTAGAGTTTGCATCCACATTTGCATCCCGCATTCATGATTTGCATAGAGAAATTTTTAAGAAAATTAACGAGAATAATTTTAACCACAAGTTAATAGCAGATACTAGAAGAAAATTTTAGATGCTGGTGATGAAGTGATGGTTTGAATTCGTCCGGAACGTTTTCCAGTTGATTCCGTTAAGAAATTGAACATACGTGCTGCATGCCCATTTAAAATTCTGTATAAAATCAATGATAATACCTATGTCGTTGACCTTCCTGAAGGTTTTGGTATAAGTAAGACTTTCAATATTGAGGATTTAGTACTCTATGAAGGCTTGCATGCCCATTTAAAATTCTGTATAAAATCAATGATAATACCTATGTCGTTGACCTTCCTGAAGGTTTTGGTATAAGTAAGACTTTCAATATTGAGGATTTAGTACTCTATGAAGGCTCAAAATCTAATCCTAGAAATTTACTAATAGATGAGCCTACCTTGCAGCCTAATGGTGAGATTCCCACATTTACTACTTATCTACCGACAGACAAATTAGATAATATTTTAGATGATCAGATAAAATCTACTAGTAGAGGTGGTGGTATTCATAGGTGTTTGGTGAGGTGGAAGAACAAGCCGAGGTCGGATGACACTTGGAGTGATCGTGAGGAGCTTCCGCGCTTGAATCCAGATCTTTTGGAGCACCATAACAGGATCACTGGTTTTGACTAGACTGGGTCGAGCCCTCTTCCACCCGGAGAGAATTATGAGGACATCAAATCTGTTTTATTTTTATTTTGAGATTTAGTCATATGTAGTTTATTTGAGAGATTTGTTTGGGAGATTTGTTTGAGAGATTTGTTTTAGATTTGTTTGAGATTTATTCTGAATTTGTTTTGAGCCTATATATAAACATTGAGAATAATGAGAATAAATGCTATTCTTGATTTTTAAAAAATGCTGTGATTGAGTTTTGCTCTTCATTAATCTTTTTGTGTGAGACATTGAGATACAATTTTAGGGTTTGTGATAAATTCTAAATTACACCCAAATCTCCAAATTAAACATCCTAACCTTAATAAAAAACCCTAATCTTCCCCTTCACCCCTGCAGATGCCTACCCTTCTTCCGACATATTCTTCTTCCTCTCTCCTGGCTCTCGATCCACCCTCGCCACCTCTTCATCTCCAGTCGACCTCCCCGAGACTCCTTCTCGCCGTCCTCGAAACCCTAATGATGTAAAACCAACCCTAAATTAGAGAAATTCCAAGAATTTTAATGGGTTAATTTTACCAACATGAAAGTGCGGATTTAGATTGGATATTTTAACAGTTAACAGGTTCGATGGGTTTTCAAGAATTGAATCAAATGCTAACAATCCCAATTAATAATTCAATCTTAATCAACAAGTAAATCCCTACGTGTTTTAGCAAGTAAAAATGCAATACCAATTCGTACTCTAATCTAGCATGTGGATCACTCAATCTCAGTATTTTGTGGTCGACAACTAGATGATAAGGCAGTAAAGCACAAATACTTAATAATGAAAAGATTATACCGAATGTGGAGAAAACCAACGCAGATCTCGGAGTTGGGCAGCAACTCAGGTCTCAGCAACTCAGCAAGCAAAGTCAGCAACGAAACCCAGGGGTGTCTGGACTGGTCGCCGGCTGTTGACGGCGAACGGACGGCGGCGAGAGGTGGGGCGAACGGCGCACACGGGGAAGAGAGAGAGGGCAGTCGAGGCTGAGGGGGGGATCTGTGGAGATTTGGAGGCTGGCTGTGGATGTGGAATGGGTTCAGATGAGGAGTTCGGAGGTTAGGGTTTCGACGAGGGGAGGGAGGTTGATGGCGATGGGGGATTTCGGGGTTGACGACGAGGGAGGGGGGAAGTTGGAGATCCGAAGAGGGAATCGATGGGCGGTTGTTTGTGGGGATCGGGGTTGTGGTTCGGTCGATGAGGGAGTGGGTGCGGGTTGAGGCGTTGGG
Source organism: Hemerocallis citrina (assembly GCA_017893485.1). Classification (NCBI taxonomy): domain Eukaryota; kingdom Viridiplantae; phylum Streptophyta; class Magnoliopsida; order Asparagales; family Asphodelaceae; genus Hemerocallis; species Hemerocallis citrina. The sequence continues at coordinate 110,866,793 of CM030364.1, read as the reverse complement.
TTCTGCGGATTTTGATTGGGTACGGGAGACGAAGAGGGAAGGAGAAGAGATGGTGAAGGTGGCGGCGGGTATGTGAAGAAATAGGGTTAGGGTTTTTTTTTTTTTTTGTGTTTGGGGATTTAGGAAAATTTGTGGGGATTTTTTTTAATTGGGGATAAATTTTAGAACTAATCACTAGTTCTAAAACTAGATTAGGATTTATCACAAACCCTAATTTGCAGATCTCAGTTGTATCACACAAAAGAGAGAAAGGAAGAGCAAAACTCAACACAGTTTTTTTTATCAATAATGGCATCCCTTTCTCATTCATCTCAGGGCCTTTAAATAGGCTCAATTACATCTTGAAACACATCTCCAAAATATTCTCAGAATATAAAAATTACAAAAAGATTACATATGGCTATAATTGCCAGAAATAAAAATGGTAATAAAATAAAAATCCTAAACTGGAAAGATGTCCTCATCATTCTCTCCGGGTGGGAGAGAGCTCGACCCAGTCGAGTCAAAACCAGTGATCCTGCCATGGTGCTCCAAAAGATCTGGATCCAGTTGCGGGAGCCCCTTATGATCACTGCAAGTATCATCCGACTTCGGTTTGTTTTTCCACCTCACCAAATACTTGTGCATACCACCATCTCTTGTGGAGATTATCTGATCATCTAAAATATTATCTAACTCTTCTGTCGATGGGTAAGTAATCTGGCAGTGGAGGTAATGGGGGAATCTCACCATTAGGCTGCAGGGTAGGCTCATCTATAAGAAAATTTCTAGGGTTGAATTTTGAGCCTTCATAAAGTACTAGATCCTCAATATTGAAAATTTTACTTATGCCAAAACCTTCAGGGAGGTCAACGACATAGATACTATTATTGATTGCGTGTAGAATCTTAAATGGGCCTGCAGCACGTATGTTCAAGTTCTTAACGGGTCCAACAGGAAACCGTTCCGGATGAATCCGAACCATCACTTCGTCACCAATATCAAAAGTTATAAATTTCCGTCTAGTATCAGCTATTAACTTGTAGTTAAAATTATTCTCATTAAGTTCCTTGGAAATTTCTCTATGCAAGTCATGAATGTTATATGCAAATGTGGGTGCAGACTCTGTGACTTTGTGATGTTCTAATACATGAGTAAAATCTATGGGTTGCCAAGTGACTTGGGAAGGACTGGGTGTCTCGGGTATACTCAATAGAGGTGACTGGATAGGCTGAATACAATTGAGAGACGGGTCATCCTCTTTTTCATCAATGTCATCACTTATATTAGGTTCATAGGTAAACTCATTGACGGGCTCATCAGCGATGACTGCGGTACCCTCTACTATATTAATCCTATTTGGACTAGGACAGTTGCCAGCAACATGACCGTATCCCTTACATTTGTAGCACTTAGTGAGAGGGTCAATCTTACTGTAATCTCTTTCGGTGTTCTTACCCTTATGTTCTTCTCTATGTGAATTGAAATTTGAATTAGGTTTGCTGGGGTAAGATTTGTTAGGGTACTGTGGAGAGGAGTGCTCAGGTCTAGAGGGGTCAGGAGGATTCATTCTAGAGGAATGATCCATCGAATCGCTGGACTTGTAATGGGAACTAGCTTTAAGGGAATCCATATCGAGGACTAGAGCGTAGGCTACCGCTATTGAGTCCACATTTCTATAGATTAGCTCGTTCCTAAGATCGGCTCGTAATCCAGCCCTGAACCTGGAGAGAGTTTGTTCTTCACTCTCTTTACCTAACGCATTGCACCGAATAAGGAAGTCATCGAATTTATCAACATATTCTTGTATGGATTTACTTCCTTGATACAATAGGTTCCACGAATCTAGCAATTGGGTGTAGAACGATAGCGGTACATACCTCTCAGTGAGCTTCTCTTTCATGGCCTCCCAAGTGGCTATGGGTGCCAGGCCTCGGCCTCTGCGGGCATGTTCAAGATTGGTCCAATGTTGTTGAGCTTTACCCGTTAATTTCATAGTTGCAAATTTAACTTTAAGGGCTTCGCTCATGTCGAACCACACAAAATAGTGGTCCATGGCACGGACCCAATCAAGATAAGCTTGGGGTTCCATGTGGCCTTCAAATTGGGGAACGTCAGCCTTAACGTTCTTTTTATATTGTTCGTCAGGGTCACGTTCTTGACGTCGATCGTCATGAACATTCCCTTGAGGGATCTGATGATGGCCATGAAGCTCAGGGACACTTGTCTGATTTAGCTCCACTTTCTCAAGCCTCTGATTGATATTGGCAAGAGTTGCTTGGATGGCAGCTAGGGTAGCGGAGATATCAGGATTGTCCATTTCAGGTCTGGAAAGTCTAGGGTTCCTAGTTGGGTGATTGGGAAGGGATTAAAAAGGCTCTTCAGGGTCTGTGATGGTGCTGCGAAGACGCATTCACCAAAAGTGGAAACTATGGGGTGTGTCCTAATTTTTTTTTTTTTTTTTTAAAATGATTCTGAACTAAACTAAAATAAAATAAAAATAAAATAAAATAAAATAAAAGACTACACGATACTAAATGAATGCAAAAATGATGCCTACGATGCAAGAACTAAGGTTTTAAGAACCTTTGCTCTGATACCAAAATGATGTAAAACCAACCCTAAATTAGAGAAATTCCAAGAATTTTAATGGGTTAATTTTACCAACATGAAAGTGCGGATTTAGATTGGATATTTTAACAGTTAACAGGTTCGATGGGTTTTCAAGAATTGAATCAAATGCTAACAATCCCAATTAATAATTCAATCTTAATCAACAAGTAAATCCCTACGTGTTTTAGCAAGTAAAAATGCAATACCAATTCGTACTCTAATCTAGCATGTGGATCACTCAATCTCAGTATTTTGTGGTCGACAGTCAAATCAGATAATATACTAGATGATAAGGCAGTAAAGCACAAATACTTAATAATGAAAAGATTATACCGAATGTGGAGAAAACCAACGCAGATCTCGGAGTTGGGCAGCAACTCAGGTCTCAGCAACTCAGCAAGCAAAGTCAGCAACGAAACCCAGGGGTGTCTGGACTGGTCGCCGGCTGTTGACGGCGAACGGACGGCGGCGAGAGGTGGGGCGAACGGCGCACACGGGGAAGAGAGAGAGGGCAGTCGAGGCTGAGGGGGGATCTGTGGAGATTTGGAGGCTGGCTGTGGATGTGGAATGGGTTCAGATGAGGAGTTCGGAGGTTAGGGTTTCGACGAGGGGAGGGAGGTTGATGGCGATGGGGGATTTCGGGGTTGACGACGAGGGAGGGGGGAAGTTGGAGATCCGAAGAGGGAATCGATGGGCGGTTGTTTGTGGGGATCGGGGTTGTGGTTCGGTCGATGAGGGAGTGGGTGCGGGTTGAGGCGTTGGGTTCTGCGGATTTTGATTGGGTACGGGAGACGAAGAGGGAAGGAGAAGAGATGGTGAAGGTGGCGGCGGGTATGTGAAGAAATAGGGTTAGGGGTTTTTTTTTTTGTGTTTGGGGATTTAGGAAAATTTGTGGGGATTTTTTTTAATTGGGGATAAATTTTAGAACTAATCACTAGTTCTAAAACTAGATTAGGATTTATCACAAACCCTAATTTGCAGATCTCAGTTGTATCACACAAAAGAGAGAAAGGAAGAGCAAAACTCTAACACAGTTTTTTTATCAATAATGGCATCCCTTTCTCATTCATCTCAGGGCCTTTAAATAGGCTCAATTACATCTTGAAACACATCTCCAAAATATTCTCAGAATATAAAAATTACAAAAAGATTACATATGGCTATAATTGCCAGAAATAAAAATGGTAATAAAATAAAAATCCTAAACTGGAAAGATGTCCTCATCACCTAACCCCACCACCTGCGACGCAACTGCCTCATCGTCCCACTGCGGCTAGCGTCAACCGCTCCCAACCGAACACCAATTACCCTGATCGCCGTCATCTTCTGCCGCAACTGCGACTACGATCAACCATCGAGCCCCACGTCGACGTTGCTCCCCCGCGCTGCCCTCACCGACCACCACCTGAAATCAACTGTAGCGTCCCCTCGTCGACTATCACCTTGTTGCCGCCTCTTCTTGCTGTGTTCTTCGCTGTCACCAACCTACGTCTCCAACCCCGGTAAACTCTTTCCACTTCTCAAATATTTATGCTACTGCTTTATCATCTCTATAATATTGTTTGATTTATCTGTCGTCCACAAATAACTTAGTGTGTGCTTCTACTTTTCAATTAGAGTACAAATCATTATTGCATCTTTTACTTGCTAAGAACGCTTAGATATATAATTATTGATTGTTAGAACTAAATCGTTGATTGAGCTTATTAAACTTATCTCATATCTTGAAAATCCATTAAACCGATTAATAGTTTAATTTCTAACTTAATCTGTCTTACGTGTTGGTAAACTTAATTTTTTAATATTCTTGGAAATTCTCTATTTACGGTTAAGTTTACATCACATGGATTTTGTAGAGGGTTTGCCAAGGAATTGGGGTAAATCAACCATTTTTGTTGTTGTGGATAGACTCAAAATATGCTTACTTTATCCCAATTTCTTACCCATACACAACCAAACAAATTGTTGAGATCTTTGTCCAAATTGTCATCAAGTTATACGAGGTGCCATCAACCATTGTAAGCGACAGAGATGTGATCTTCACCAGTGTTTTTTGGAAGGAAATCTTCAATCTGCAGGGATCCAAGCTGTGCATGAGCTCCACCCACAAACTGACAGGCAATCTAATGTAGTGAATAGGACTCTTGAAACTTATTTATGATGTTTTTGTGCCTACAAACCATATACTTGGGTTAATATGCTTCCTTGGGCAGAGTACTGATATAACCCTAGCACCCATAGTGCCACTAAGTTCACACCATATCAGATACTATACGGGAGTGCTCCACCTACCTTAATACCATACATTCCCAAAACTGCCAAGTCCCAAGAGGTTGAAGAATGTCTCATTGAAAGAGACTTGGTCCTGCAGCTCCTGCGAGACAACCTGCATCAAGCTCAAGAGAGGATGAAAACATTTGCTGATAGGCATAGATTTGAGGAGTCTGAAGTGGGGGATTTCGTGTACCTCAAACTTCAACCCTACAAGCAAACCTCAGATGGGGGAAGAAGAATTCACAAGCTATCTCACCTGTATTATGGGCCATATGCAGTGTTAGAAAGGATCAGGAGGGTCACATACAAGCTCCAGTTGCCCTCGACAGCTAAGATACACAATGCCTTCCGCATTTCGCAATTAAAGAAGCATGCAGGTGATCCAAGTGAGCTAAAACCCACTCATCTTGTCGATTTTCATGAAGAGCTTCTCCAACCGAGTCAAATACTGGGTAAAAGAATGGTGGAAAAGCGAGGAGTGGCAGTTATCGAAGTTTTGATTCAATGGCAGGGAAGGGGTATAGACGTCGCGACTTGGGAGGAGTTTTGGGATATCCATAGTCGCTTCTCTACCTTTCACAGTGTTATGGAAGCTCCATTTCAAGCAGGGAGGAATGATATAGTCCCATAGTCTGTATCTATTCTCACGCATGCTTCATTCTTCCCTTCTTCATCTTCCTTTATATTCTCGTCGTAATTTCTTTTTGGGTTTTTATGATTTGATATGAATTAAGTTTCCTTTTTCCCTTGATTTTATTTTTCTTTTGCTCTTGTTCCGTGATTGTCGCCGATAGACGGCATTATGGTAACTCAAACGCGCAGTGGCGCCGTTCCCAAATACCCATTATGTTTGGGACTGCCACAATTTTTATTACTACTCTCTTGCCTTAATTTATGGTAGCAATCTCGCGCAACAAATGCATGATCGCTCTCAATGTTTGCTTGTGATTAAAGCAAGAATTAAGGACAGAAGGAGAACATGGTGGATTTTCATAAACACAAGAATTAAGGAGAGAAGGAGAACATGGTGGATTTTCATAGATTGGTACAGTTTATTCATCATTTAGTTATTCTAGTAAAAATTAGGGCTACACTTTTCCATTATCTTAGCTGATTCATTTGTGATGCACACTTACTGATATATACTTACCTTCACAAAGAACCTTTTTTGCCAGATAATTGTATAAACTATTTTACAACTAACATATGAGTGTGAGAGTAGTTAAGTACAAACAAAGAAAAGAAACAGTTGAATCAGAAAAAAGATTCATTTTTATTCATAGATTGTTGACTATAGTAGATATTGATACACCAAAAAAGTTGATGGAATTATGTAGAAAGAAGGAATGGAATCTTGATATGTTTTTTCCACTTATTTTAGAGAAGGTCATGATACTGTCCAGGAGAGATTGTTTGATGAAGATAAACGAGAAGCTAGCATTAAATTATTTTACAGGTGATTAATTATATGTATATTGAATAGTAGTTAAGGTACAACAATTGTGCCCGTGGGGTGGGGTCGGGGTTGAGGTGAGACAGTATGTATCCCTTTGGACTTGCAAAAGGCTTGAAATTAAGTTCTTTTTGCATTAGTTTAAAGCTTACTAGGCATATTCAAGATTTTATCTCATTCTAATTGTTGTTTGTCATCACTAGAGAAAATATGTTTTTTTAACAAAAACTGGAATCTAAGATTACTGAATTAGTAGTTGAGAATTAGAGTACGTAGGCGAAGTAGTTAAAATCGGATTAATCGGCTGATTAATCGGTAATCGGGCATATAATGATTATTTTTATAGCAATTATTGAAAATGAGCAAATCTTTGGAATAACTAGGATAATCGGGGATTAATCGGTCTGTTCGATACTCCGATTAGCCGATTAAATCGGTCTCATTTTTTTCTCAACCTGACTCGTTTGACCCTATACGAACCCAATAGTCTTTCTAATTTCCAATCTCCACCTTCAATCTTCAATCACACTCCCTATCTTCAATCTCTAACTTCTAATCTCCAGTCCCACTGTCAATCTCCAACAACAGCGGCGGCGGCAATCCTCCTCCCTTTCAAGTATCAGCCTCCAACAGCAGAGCGGCGCAATCCTCCTCCAATCTCCAAGAGCAGTTGCGGTGGTACCAGCAGCGGCCGCAACAACATATCTCAACCTCCCACTCCCACTCCCCTTCAACCTCCTGGGCCTCCTACTCCCTCTCAACCACAAAGGGAATGTAACCTGCACAATAATAGCTTTCAGGATGAACATGTTACATTGATGTGGAACGAAGAAAAATCTTGCAAAGTAACAATGGCTTAGGTCAGAATATTGCACCGATTTGGAAGAAAAAATTAAAATTCCCAAGTAACAAACTCAGTAATCAACTAAACGAAAAGGGTTCAATTGGAGTATTTACAATGATTGTAGGATCCATGAATTAACTTATTAAATCGACAAATACTTTGAAACAATAAATAAAGATGTAATTTGAGCGTTGTCCCTTACCTTCTAAATCCAATTACAACATTGAACAACACCATTCCAATTAAGCTACAAAGAACATCGGTTGTCAACGACACTTCAATTTTATCACGCTTTTCTTTTCTTTCCTTTTTATGGGATGTCAACCGAAGATCTTCAAACCACAGCAGCTCACTCACATCATGTCTTGAGGAGAAATCATTTGGGGACGAGATTTACGGAGATAAAACTTTTGCTAGAGGTTCCTCCTCATAAGCATCATCATGAACTCCACTAAGCAGTTAAAATCAGAATTAATTGGTAATCGGTCTAATCCGATCAGTTCCTATTGGTGATTAATCGGAAAAACCGTGATTAATCGGACCTAGACCGGTTAGTTCAGGAAACTGGTTTTAACTACTTAGGAACTCCAAGAGCGGCCCGACCTGAAGGATATTTATAAGAGAGGATAGATCATTTCTTTTATTTTTTTCATATATGTTTATATACACACGATTTTTCTGATATAATCCCCAATTATTTTTTAATTACCCGATTAATCATTAATCGCTCCTTGACTGATTAGTTCCGAAAACCGATTTTAACTGCCTATATAGGCTGTAGATTAGCAAAACTAAACAAGGATTTTCATAAATCCAGTAAGTATCTAGGAGTTTCCATTGTAGTTATTAAGGGTCAATCTTTCATTTTGGTGGGAAATTATCGATGCTGTTCAAAGAAATAAATCGTAGCTGGTTAGTTAAATTGGAGATGGGAGAAATACTTTAAAGAGTTTAGTCATTAGGTCCCTCAAATTGACAATAAAATGAGGGAGAACCATAAATATTTTTGACCATGCGCAATGCACACCAATAATGGCATCAGGTATCAAGATGAAAGAGTAACGTGATCATAGTTATTGATTAAAGACCAAAACATACTTGAATTTGGATACTTGAGACGGAGATGGTAGTTGTTCACTTATTTGACAGTGGATATTGCCGTAGTAGAGTACACTGGAGGAAAAACGTTTCATGTGGTTGACCCCAGTGATCTATATCTATATATAATTATCTATACTTGGATACTGCCTTTTGATGGGGGAGGGATGTGTTTCTAGGACTCTGTTTGGAGCTCTGGCATGTGCCTTTTTGTCTTTGTTTGACTTACTAATTTTTAACATTGAAAATTGCTCATTATCATTATGCATTGAGAGAATAAACAATGCTCTCATTTACTAGCCTATGAAAAATATGTGTCATGCATGTGCTCAAAATATAGTTGGGTACAAAGGCTGTGTGGTTGTTATTGTTTTATTTTTTTTGTCTAAACTTCAAAAAACTTTGGAGCTTAGCTAAACTATATATCATATAAAACTTTAAATGGTTAATCTTTCTTGTATATGCTTAGTTTTCTATTAGCACTTGCCTTCACAGTTGTTTCTGTACTTATCCTTTCAAAGTTTGATTGCCCTTTCTTTGCATGTCAATGCCATATTTCTCCCTCGTCTTCTTGTTCCACTTTTTAAAAGCAATATAGATTAGGCCTAATACCGTCATAATGTGGTTACCTGTGCAACATGATTTAAAATTGAGAAGCTCAGACAGTGACATGATCAAAAATTTGTGACTAACAAGTAGATTGTTGTTGGTTTCAAATTTGTGACTAGTAGAACTAAAAGGCTGCTCTTTGGGCTTTGAATGGAAAAGCTACCAACTCACCATAGTGGAGAAGTCTAGATGAAGATAAATTATTTTGTTAACCATGGCAATTGATTTATCCTTATTAAACACTAAGGAAGATAGCAGTAGAGACTGTATTTCCCTTCAAAATAATCTATAAGGTGTCATTTTTCGATGAATACAGATCCTGCTGGTGGAGCTGCAAACCAAGCAAACAAGGAGGAGGCAGATTCTCGGTCAGTGTTTGTTGGCAATGTGAGTTCTATGATCAACCATCTATAGTTCTTTCATCGAATTAAATCTCTCTCTCTCTCTCTTCTCTCTCTCTCTCTCTCTCTCTCTCTCTCTCTCTCTATATATATATATATATATATATATATATATACACACACACACACACACATATGGGATGATTCTTCTGTTGCTAATTATGTAATAATTTCCAGTTGCTTACTATTATTTATCTTATACAATGTTAATAAAAGTTTATGCTTTAGGCACATGATACCCGGGAAAGGGCATGAAAAAGTCAAGTTGACATCTGCAATATGATTTCCTATCATGGTTGTTATCCATGGTCAGTTGTTCTTTTATTATGGCTATGGTATTACCGACACAAACTTCTTCATACAGTATATTATTCAAGACAAAAGACTAGTTACATAATTGTTTCTGATGTAATGCTCACCTTCCTGAAAGGCACATACACGGATAGACCATTATTGGCACCAAGCGACACGACATTCTGACACACGGAATTGTAAAACATCTAATCTAAATAGGAAGCATTGTGCCAGATTTTTGGCGCTTTCAAATAGAACCCGTGGTTCATAGATGCCCACCCAGACAAGCAAAGTAGTTTTAAAAGGAAACAATGATTATCAGTTAAACTTATTCTGTATAAATAGTGTTCATGTTATGTTATGTGATCGTCAGTTCAACTGCTCCCAGAAAAATCTGGAATTGAACTTTATGTGCCAGAAATGTGTTGAAAACTTCTAATGGTATATTTGGGCTTCCTCTTGATCGATGAACATAGGATCAATATAACCTTTTTGGAGATTAGAAGAATCCATGTGAATAAACCTGGTGAACAATTTGTATCAAAACTTTGAAGATGAACTACTAAAAAAATATATTAAATTTTAAGCTGATATGATGCAGAAGATATGAATCGGTGGGGAGGGACATCAAGGAGAAAAATGGATCTTAGAAGAATCGTGAATACACCTGGTGAACAGAATCTAGAAAATGGAAACACTAAAAAAATCAATTAGATTTTAACCTAAAAGGGCAGGAATATTTGCTTTCTGTGAAATTGCGAACTAGTTCAGCTAATTGAAATATACCATAAGCTCTACAATTGGAGAAACTAATTTAACGACATCCCAATTCTTACAAATCTTAGAGATTTGATCACATTAATCCTTTTTTTTGTTCAAACTATGTTAGGGGCCGGGGCCTAGGGCCATCTCCTTAACCAAATTATCAACTATGATATTCTATTTAATTGGATGTTTTCAGGTCTTTTAAAAATCTTATACTAGTCTGTTTTACTATGATAAATTCAATCTTATTGCTCTTGCTCATTGCCTCTATCATTTGTCTTCATAGCACATGCACCAAACCTTATGTTTTCCTCATTGGATCTCTCGCTCTCCCCCCCCCCCCCCCCCCCCCCCCCCCTCTCTCTCTCTCTCTCTCTCTCTCTCTCTCTCTCTATCTCTCTCACAGACACACACACACACACATTTTAATGCAATCCTGCAAATGCCCTTAGGGTCTAGTAGTAAGCCTCGTTGCTAGTCATCAAGAGGCTGGATCGGGTGTTTAACCCGCTTACAGCAGTCTGTTATTTCCATTTGCTTTTGCATCATATGTTTGCACTGGTAGCATTCCACCATTTCCAATTATGTCTCTATTAACTAGCCTTTTGAATCAGTCAGGGGTTGGTATCTGATGCTTCTGTTTTAAATAAAAAGACTTATCATGAAAAGACAATCCAAAACATACTTCCCCTAATTTGTTGGTCATCAAAGCCGGCAAGAAATTTCGATTTTTTAACTAATAAAAATAAATACCTTATCAGATTTTGGTTAATTATACTTTGCTGAGATAATCAGAAGAATTTAGATTCTCATCCCATTGGCTAGGAAGAATTATTCTAACCGACACTCCTTCCAGTTGGTTTCTAACTTGCAATCTGCATTACATAGTAAATCATTCTATATTTAATGGAAACAGATATGGACCTTGGATAGACGTGTTTATATCTGTTTATAATTCAATCACACTATCATAATGTCTAGACATGTTTATTTTCGGAAACCGCCACAATCTCTGTGAGGACTTTACTGAGCCTATGTAGTTCAATTGAAGCCATACAAAGCTCTCTGTTACAGCCATATCTTCCTTCCCTTCATAAAAGTCAATAAAATTTCTGACTCAATTACTTCCTTCATTATTCTTTGTTGTGATTTCTATCTCCCATTTAGGGGTGGCATTCGGTCCACCTGGGCCGGGCCGGGCCGGGCCGGGCTTTTGTTGGAATATTGAGGCCCGGCCCCTAGCTTGGGGTCGGGCCGGTTCGGTTTTTTTTTTTTTTTTTTTATTATGAACTTTTTAAATTTTGTTCGCAATTGTTAAAATCATATAGATAAAAGAGATATTCAAAAATTATATTTATGAATTACAAAGTGTAATATGTAATCAAATAATTGAGTAACATTTTATTTCATTCAAATAACTTCAAATTACAGTACGAGGGAATCATTTGTATTTAGAGATCGAAATGGCCTCTATTTAGATTGAAGAGAAAGCAGTGGATTATTGTCGTGCACTTCTACTTAACCGAAATATAGAATCTCATCCCCCTAATTTTTCCAATTATTTACAATACATTATACAAATCACATTCTACTAGTTCTTTACTCGTCGCTACTTGTTGATCCATTTTGTGATTCTTGTAAATCTTGAGTCATCTCTTCCGCTTTCATCCAATCTTCGGCGCATACCAATATCTCCAAATTCTTTGATGTCAAGCGATTCCTGTTCAACCTCATAATCTTGTCACCAAGAGAAAAAGCACTTTCCGATGCAACGGTTGCCACTGGTGCAGTTAACAAATCTTTAGCCATGCGATAAAAAATACTAAAAATATTTTCATTAGTTTTTCAAAAAGAAAACACGTCTACTACATCTTCAATGGGAGGTTGTGCATTATACCAATTCAACTCATTTGGTGAATTGGTTCTTGGTTTTTTTGATTTTAAGAGATTTAAAACACTACTAGTGGCAATACCCTTTTCCTTTGATAACATAGAAGAAGAAGAACCAACATTTTGTGTTTGTGTAGTGTTAGATGAATAAATTCTATCGTAACTATCATAAACTATTCAAAACATTTTCAAATTTTGTAGTGAAAACAACATGATTAAAATCATCTATTTCTTCGTGTGGAGCATAAGTATAAAAATCTTAATTAAATTTTTTGTGTCATCTAACTTAATCATGGGATTCATTACACTAGCAACACTATAATATACGAAGCAGATGAAAATATTTTTAAAATTTAATATAAGCGGCATAAACCATTTCTTCAATGAAAGGGTCATTTACCAAATCTTTAATTGTTGTCATCATAGTGACAATTGCAAGTAAAATACCACAAGATGTATATGTTTTTGAAAATTGTAAAGTAGCATCATTAAAAGGTTCAAAAAAAATTGTACAAACTATCAGCAAAAAATCAAAAATCATCATCTAACAAAATTGTTACATGCTTCCATGATGTGTGGCAATTATTTCACCCTTATGTGGGTACCTAACAAATTTGAATGAAATTATCCTCTTTTGAGGTAACCAATCGGAATCTATCCAATGATATGTTACACACATCATTGGTACGCCGTTCACTTCCACCCACTCATCCGATGTCAAAGAAACTCTAGTGTTTAGCGACGTAAGTGTTGCTACTAAAAAAATCTTTAGCCTCATTGTAAACTAATTTACAATCATCCTTTACTACATTCCTAGGATTTTTTTTATAATGGGGTTTAATGCGGTTTGTGCAAAGGTCTGTACATTTCTACTTTCACCAAAAGAATAAGGTAATTCATCTCTAATTACTAACTTAGTCATTTCTGTAGGAACGATATCGTGATCGTAGTTATGACTATCTATTTGGCCGGTCTTAGGATGTATTTTTTGTTGTGTGAGGTTGTTTTTAGAAAATTCGGGTTGACATTTACTTAAGTGTCGTTAAAGTGTACCCGTTCCCGATCCTAGTTTAAACTTATACGGTGTTTGACACTTCTTATAAATTTTCAATCCTACATTCTTATCATTTTGTGAAGGGACATAGTCAAATTATTTGTGTACTTCGGATGTGTTCCCTCTTGTTTTACGGGTTTGAGATGAGCCTTGTTCCGATGGTTGTGGTTTTATGTCTTCTACTTCTACTTGATCTGTGTGTTTCATGAATATCGGGAATACTATCATAATTGTAAAGTGTTTCTTCACTATCCACATATAGAAGAGGAATGGAAGGAATGCGACGACTACTAGTGGACTCTTGGCTACTACGTCTACCACGTGATCGGTTAGATGCCATCTAAACTAGTGTATATTATAAAAATTTTAGTGTATGTTCTAAAAATTAATTCTAATGTATGTTTTAAAAATTAATTGTAGTGCATGTTTTGAAATTTTAATTCTACAAAACAAATAAAGATAGATAAACTAGTGTATGTTATGTAAAATTATTCTACAAAGCAAATAAAACAACTATAAAATGATTATTCTAGTGTATGTTTACCAATTTACCAAAAAAAATCTAAAAAAAAAAGAAAATCCAATTTAATTATGAGAAGTAAATGATAACAAACAACAATGATAATTTTAAAAATTATATAAATACGAAAATACTGTATGAGTGTAGAATGTAGATTGAAGAATGAAGGTAGAGAGAGTTAAGAGCTTGTAGTGTTGTTGATTGTTGTTGAATGTTGTTGATGTTGAATCTTGAAAGAGAGTAGTTGAATGTTGTTGATGTTGAATCTTGAAGGAGAGTAGTTGAATGTTGTTGATGTGGTTGCTGTTGAATCTTGAAAGAGAGTAGTTGAATGCTGTTGATTGTTGTTGATTTGTTGAGAAAGTTGAGAGATAGTAAGAGAGTTGAGTGAATTTGTGAAGAGAATTGAATGAAATGAGGTTGTATATATAGAATATGTATTTATTCAATTTCCCAAAATACCCCCAAAAATTAGCTAGTATAATCCGTTGGGGGGTATTTTGGTAATTTTACATACCCTTTTTTAGAAAGAAATTTCTGAAAAAAAAGGTAGCAGCCAACGGTCGGCCCGCGGGCCAGCCCGGACCGGGCCGGTTCAATCCGGTCTCGGGCTAGTGCGGGCGGGCCGGGCCACTACCGGTTATTTTTCCGCCTTTTTTGAACCGGACCGGCCCCTATGTTTGGGGCGGTCTGACCCTGGTTCAGCCCGGGTTTGGGCGGGTCGGGCCGGTCCCGGGCCAGCCCGGACCGAATGCCACCCCTACTCTCATATTCACCTTGTATGCTTGGTTCTGCAAAGTTTGTATGGTTTTGTATATCTCTGGTATTTGGAAAATATTTATTTATTCTCACCACTCATTAGGCATCTCTTGGTGATGAGGACTTCAAATTTGTTTTATTTTATTTTGAGATTTATCCATATGTAGTTTATTTGAGAGATTTGTTTGAGATTTATTCTGGATTTGTTATGAGCCTATATATAGGCCTTGAGAATAATAATTAAATATGTTATTCTTGATAAAAAAAAAGTTATTGTGTTGAGTTATTGCTCTCTATCCCTCTTTTTGTGAGATAATTGAGAGAATTATTTGAATTTCTGAGGAATCCTAAAAAAGTATTAGAGTTTGTGAGAAGCTCTAATTACATCCCAAATCCCCAATTTTATCCAAAACCCCAAATCCTAACCCTAATTAATTAAACCATAATCTAATCCCCAAACCCTCCATCTTCTTCACTGCCGATCCCGAAACCCCTGGTCCCCTTCTTGAATCTTTCCAAATTCTCACAACCCCGCCACCACTTCACCGTTACCTCATCTCCGACTGCTTGCCCTCCCCCATCGCCAGCACCAGCCCCCATCGCCATCCGCTTTACTGTCGTCAGCCCTAAAGCCTGACCCTCCTCCTTCTCCACCTAGCGACTCCACTGCCTCTATTCGAGAATCCATCACCAACCATCAACTTCGCCTTCAACCTCCTTGCTGCACCCACAACCGACCGCCACTGCCACCCCCTTTCCACCGCCGTAGAACTCTGTCGTCTCAATTTCGGCGCTCCGTCGCTGCTTCCATCGCAGCCCTGTTTGCCTCCACCTCGCCATTATTGTGCCACCGAAGCCAACAGGGCACATCCACCGCCACCAACTGCCTGTTGTCGATCTCCTCATTCCGAGCGCACAGTAATGAGTGGATCAAGTCGGATCTGATTCTTTTCGATTGGATAGCTTTGGTGTTTGATGTTGGGTAGAATCCAGATTCAAATCCAGCAGCATCGTAACACTGTCTACGAACCCAATAACTTCTTTCCATTCTCATTTATTTGTGATATTATCTATTGTCTCTAGAATATTATTTGATTTATCTGTCGTCCAAAAATACCGAGAGTATGTGCTTCTACTTGCTAATTAAAGTACGAATCTCAGTGTTCTAAAAAGCGGCCTAGGCGGCGCCTAGGCGCTAGGCGGCCCTCCAATGCCTCGCCTAGAGGCTAGGCGTTAAAGAAAATCGGTTAATGGTTCTAGGCGGTTAAAAGCGGGTCTAGGCAACGTGTAATCGGTGTAAGCGGGTCTAGGCGGGCAGGGACTTAATTATTAAAAAAAGGGACCCGACCTATTCTAACCAGACCTGCTCTAATACACTCAAACCCCTAAAATTTTTCTTTGTCCTCTAAATCCCTCGTAAAAAAATTCTCAAATCAATTCTATTCTCTAAATTCCTAATTCCTCTTCTCTAAAACCCCCTAAATCACCTCCGCCTCCCTCCTCGCAGTTGGAGGCTCGCAGCTCGCAACGCGCTTCAATTTCGACCTCTTCTGCCTCCTTCCTCGCAATCGTCAACACAACCTCCTCCGCCTCCCTCCTCGCAGTCGCAGCTCTCACTCACTCTGTCACTCAGTCGTCA
Source organism: Hemerocallis citrina (assembly GCA_017893485.1). NCBI lineage: Eukaryota > Viridiplantae > Streptophyta > Magnoliopsida > Asparagales > Asphodelaceae > Hemerocallis > Hemerocallis citrina. Next base: position 110,850,601 of record CM030364.1, on the reverse strand, counting down.
AAACCTCCTCCTCCACCTCCCTCCTTGTAGTTGCACGTCAACACAACCTCTTTGTTCTCTCTTCAGCTTCAAAGTCAAGTCGTCAACACAACCACACACTGCTTCCCGCCTTGCTTCACCTCCAACGTCAACACTACGTCCTCCTCTTCTCTCTTAAACTTCTCCTGACATAACCCTCCCCCATCCCCCGACTCAAGCCTCCCGCTTCCCCACACTGTTTGCTCCTTGGACTGGAACAGCTGAACATGTAATCTCCACTACTGATCTTCGTCATAGATTAATACTAGTCTAATAGATGAGTATAAGAATATACAAAAAAAAGACTAATAATAATACACCGATTTTATTTTGTAAAGCTCATCCTGCAATTGCAAGGAGAAATATCAAGAGTAAGAATTGGTAACAACAAAACAAAACAAAATAAAAAATATATATAAATAAAATATATACATAAATAAATAAATATATATAATATGTAAATAAAACCACCTAGTGCCTAGCCGCTTAAACTCCGCTTACAAGGCCTAGGCGCTAGGTACCCATCAGCCGCCTGACTACCACCTAGCGACATTTAGAACATTGACGAATCGTTATTGAATATCTTATTTGCTAATCGCACTTAGGTGTAATTGTTGATTATTAGGCGTGAGCTTTTAATTGGGCTTGTTAAACATAACTCATATCTTGAAAATCTATCAAACCGATTGATAGTTTTAATTTCTCATTTAATCTGCATTACATGTTGGTAAATTTAATCCTTTTAAGATTCTTGTAAATTCTCTATATAGGGTTAAGTTTACATCATTTTGGTATAAGAGCGAAGGTTTTCAAAATCCTAGTTCTTGCATCATTTAATCATAATTTTTACATTCATTTAGGATTGTTTTAGAGTCAGTTATTTTTCTTTTGTTCTTTTAGATTATTTCAGATTATAAATAAAAAAATTTGGTGCATTTAAGACACGTTTTCCCAAATTTCAGCAAACACACATCTCCACAACCCTTAGTTTTCACTGTTGGTGAATGCGTCTTAGCAGCACCATCACAAATTCGAAGAGCATTTCTTGTCCCTCCCAGACCACCCAATGAACCCTAGACTTCCGCGAGCCCTCCCCGAACTGAGATGGACAACTCTGATATTTTCACTACCATAGCTGTCATTCAAGCAACTCGCCGATATTAATCAAAGGCTTGAGAAAGTGGAATTGAATCAAAATGTTGCCCCTGAGCTTCATCGTCAGATCCCCCAAGGAAATGTTCGTGACGATCGACGTAAAAAACGTGACCCTGACGAACAATACAAGAAGAACGTCAAGGCTGATGTTCCCCACTTTGAAGGCCGTATGGAATTCCAAGCTTATCTCGATTGGATCCGTGCCATAAACCACTACTTCGTGTGGTTTGACATGAGTGATGTTCTCAAGGTTAAATTTGCCACTATAAAATTGACTGATAAAACTTAACAATATTGGACCAATCTTGAACACGCCCGTAGAGGCCGAGGCTTGGCACCCATAACCACTTGGGATGCTCATTGGGAGATATGTGCCCCTATTTTTCCACACCCGAATGCTTGATTTGTGGAATCAACTCTATTAGGGAAGCAAATCCATCCAAGAGTGTGGATAAGTTCGATGACTTCCTCATTCGGTGTAATACCTTAGGTAAAGAAAGCGAAGAACAAATTCTTTCTAGGTTCAGAGCTAGATTACGAGCCGATCTTATGAACGAGCTAATTCATAGAAATATGAACTCATTGGCTGCAGCTTATGCCCCTATCCTCGATATGGATTTCCTTAAAGCAAGTTCCCATTACAAATCCAACGATTCAATGGATCATTTCTCTAGAATGAGCTCTCCTGATCTCTCTAGACCTAAGTACTCCTCTCCTCTAGACCCTAACAATAATTACCCAAGCAAGTCTACTTCAAATTTCTATTCACTTAGAAATAATAACATGGGTAAGAACACTGAAAGAGACTACTCTAAGATTGATACTCTCACTAAGTACTATAGAGGCAAGGGATCTGGCCATGTTGCTGGCAACTGTCCCAGCTCAAGTATGATCAATATAATAGAGGGTACCGCTGTTATCGCTGATGAGCCCGACAATGAGTTTACCTATGAACCTCATGTAAGTGATGACTTTGATAAAGAAGATGATGGCCAGCCTTTCCACTGTATTCGATCAATTCAATCACCTCCATTGAATATACCTGAGTCACCCATTCCTTCCCAAGTCACTTGGCAGCCCATAGATATTATCCCTGTGTTAGAACATCATAGTCTCAGTGCCTGCATTCACATTTGCATATCGCATTCATGACTTGCATAGTGAAATTCTCACGGAAATTAATGAAAATAATTTTAACTACAAGTTATAACATATACTAGAAGAAAGTTTAGAACTTTTGATGTTGGCGACGAAGTGATGGTTCCGATTCGTCCGAAACGGTTTCCAGCTAGATCCGTTAAGAAATTGAATATATGTGCTGTAGGCCAATTTAAAATTCTGTATAAAATCAATGAAAATGCCTATGTCGTTGACCTTCCTGGAGGTTTTGGCATAAGTAAGACTTTCAATATTGAGGATCTAGTACTCTATGAAGGCCCAAAATTTAACCCTAAAAATTTTCTTATAGATGAGCCTATCCTGCAGCCTAATGGTGAGATTTTCACATTTCTCCCTTTACCTGATACTACTTGCCCACCGACAGATAAATTGGATAATATTTTGGATGATCAGATAATTTCTACTAATAGAGATGGTGGTATTCATAGGTATTTGGTGAGGTAGAAGAACAAGCCGAAGTCGGATGATACTTGGAGTGATCGTGAGGAGCTCCCATGCCTTGATCCAGATGTTATGAAACACCATGACAGGATCGCTGGTTTTGACTTGATTGGGTCGAGCCCTCTCCCACCCGGAGAGAATGATGAGGACATCAAATCTGTTTTATTTTATTTTGAGATTTTGCCATATGTAGTTTATTTAAGAGATTTGTTTTTGAATTGAGAGATTTGTTTTAGATTTGTTTGAGATTTATTCTGGGTTTGTTTTGAATCTATATATAGGCCTTGAGAATAATGAGAAAATATGTTATTCTTGATTAAAAAAATATTGTGTTGAGTTATTGCTCTTCATCTCTATTTTTGTGAGACAATTGGGAAAATTATTAGGGTTTGTGAGAAATCCTTAAAAAGTATTAGGGTTTGTGAGAAGCTCTAATTACACCCCAAATCCCCAATTTATCCAAAATCCCAAATCTTAATCCTAATTAATTAAACCATAATCTAATTCCCAAACCCTCCCTCTTCTTCACTGCGGATCCCGAAACCTATCGTCCCCTTCTTCAATCTTTCCTAATCCCCACAGCCCCGCCACCACTTCCCCATCACCTCATCTCCGACCGCTTGCCCTCCACCACTGCCAGCCCCCATCGCCATCCGCTTTACTGTCGTCAACCCCAAAGCCTCATCCTCCTCCTTCTTCACCTCGCGACACCACTGCCTCCGTCCGAGAATCCATCACCACCCATCGACTTGGCCTTCGACCTCCTTGCTGCACCCGCAATCGACCGCCACTGCCACCCCCCCTTTCCACCACCGCAGAACTCCGTCGTCTCAACTCCGGTGCTCCGTCACTGCTTCTATCGCAGCACCGTTTGCCTCCACCTCGCCATTGCTGCGCCACCGAAGCCAACGACGCACACCCACCGCCACCAACTGCTTGTAGTTGATCTCCTTCTGAGCGCACAGTAATGAGTGGATCAACTCAGATCTGATTCATTTCGATTGGATAGCTTTGGTGTTTGGTGTTGGGTAGAATTCAGATTCAAAACCAGCAGCATCGTTACATTGTCTACGAACCCGGTAACTTCTTTCCATTCTCATTTATTTGTGATATATCTATCGTCTCTAGAATATTATTTCATTTATCTGTCGTCCAAAAATATTGAAAGAGTGTGCTTCTACTTGCTAATTAGAGTACGAATCGTTATTGAATATCTTACTTGCTAATCACACTTAGGTGTAATTGTTGATTATTAGGCGTGAACTTTTAATTGGGCTTGTCAAATGTAACTCATATCTTGAAAATTCATCAAACCGATTGATAGTTTTAATTTCTCACTTAATCTGCACTACATGTTGGTAAATTTAATCTTTTAAGATTCTTGGAAATTCTCTATTTAGGGTTAAGTTTACATCACTTGGTCTCTATAATTATTCAAATTTCTAACAGCGGATGACATATGTTAATGCAGGTTGCTATATAACACATGCAAGTCATGCAAAGAAGAAAGAACATATAATAATGAAGAACAAATGGAAAAAAATCATTTAAAAGTTAATAATTAGCAAAGTTGATTTTATCATGTATATGAAAAGTATTTTTTAGATAATGGACATTAAATATAGTTAGTGTAAGTTGCACCGAGTCTAAGTAGTTGACTTCACAGTTCACACACCTTAAGTGTGGTTGGCAAAACCTTCTGTAGTCATAATAGTAATAGTAAAGATATTTGCCTACCTCTTACAATTGTAGATTACTTTTTTCGATGCTCAACCCAATTTCTTTTCAGTGTAAGCTGTTCAGTATTTAAAATTTCTTATCGCCATATATAATTAATCGGGCTTTTGCTTTATTCTGTTAAATTTCCTTCCTCTAGTCATCACCATGCCACCACTGCACTTTGCAAACTGACAACAGTGATGATTATACTCAATACGAATAGAAAAAAAATAACTGAAAACTATCGCTCATGCTATCAAATCCACATTACAGGGGTAGTGATGATTTAACATAGTGGAATCAGAATGCCCTCTGCCTTGCATCATTGTTTTGAATTTGTTTTACTATGTCAACATGCGGTCGAATTTTTGTCGCCCTTTATTCTTTTGACATGGCATGCATTATCATGCCTAACTATCTTAAACTGAAGTTTCTCCTTTGGATGGGTGATACTTTTTGATGACCTGGTGTATTATCTTCTGTCCCATCGTAGATTTTAAATATTATAGGAGGCCAAACTTACTTGTTACTATACTTCAGCATGGCTAGCGTGACTACTGCTGGGTTCTATTTCTGCACTCACTTTGTATTCACTTTGATTTCTGTTATGTAGATAACTGTTTTCTTATTCCCAAAAAAATTTCCTAAAAATAATATCTTTCTTTGTATCTGTTCATCCTTTTTGGATTATGGATGTGTGCTCTTAATTGTTGCATTGATTTTTGAGTCATCCTTTGACTGTATGTCTTAATATGGTCGCAGGGTCACTCTTCAGTTTTCAATTTCTTCATTACTGATTACTTGGCATTCCAGGAATCTTTGATATATATATTAGCTTGGTGTGACAAGTTTTTATAAAACATAGTTGAGATTCATAAAAATATAGTGAAAAAAACCCAAAAAAGGGGGAAAATTAAACATGAAGAATGAAAAAGAAAAAAGAGAAGAAAAGAGAAAGAAAGAAAGAAAGAACGAACGAAAGAAAGGGATATATGCATATCAAGAGTCAAAATTAATTCTATAGCATTTACTGAAAAGATGATGGGAAATACAAGAGGGGGAAAAAATTATGACCAAGCTAGCATGAGTTTAAGATCCTTTGTCATGAAGAATTTTTGGGGTGGAGCCAGAAAAGTTTTAGACAATTTCAGATGCAGAGCCTTCTGTTATCTACTTGATGAGGACATCTTTCCTGTTTAGTTTAGGATTTTTATTTTAATACCATTTTTGTTTCTGACAATTATAGTCATATGTAATTTTTTTGTATTTTTTAGATTTTGAGACTATTTTTGAGATTTTTACAATATTTTGAGATTTTGTATCAAGATTTGTTTTGAGTCTATTTATAGGCCTTGAGATTAATGAGAAGATATGCTATTCTTGATTAAAAAAAATTGTGTTGAGTTTTTGCTCTTCCTCTCTTTCTTTGTGTGATACAAGTGGGATCCAAATTATTAGGGTTTGTGATAAATCCTAATACAATTTTAGGGTTAGTGATTAACTCGAAAATCTACCCCAAATTAAAAATCCTCCAAATACAAATTCCTAACACTAATTTCCCAAATCCCAAAATCATACACTTAAACAACCAAGCCGTCGTCTTCCTCATCTACCCCATTCTCAAAAGAAAACCCTAGCCTTCCTTCCGAAACCCATCTCCCGATTCTCCTTCAACCTCCGACCTCGCCCACAACCGCTTCCATCCTCGTCTTCCCCTCGCCCTCTTCTTCCTGTCGCGTCGCCCAACCAAATCGACGTCGCCCCACAGCCGCCCCTCCTTTCCCTCACCCCCGCCGACCACCCCTCTCACTTCCACCACAAAATCAACTCGCCCCAAGCCACCCCACCTCAACGCCTCCGTCACTCCCCTCTCCTTCGTCGAAACCCTAAAACCCAACCCCCTTCGCTGAACCCCTTCCCAGGCCGACGCCAGTCCAGATTTGCGCCGCCCTGCTGTCGTCGTCGACGTCAGCCAGTGATGCCGTTAACCCCCCCCCCCCCCCCCCCCCCCCCCGGTCATTGCTCGTGAAGGTGTGCTGCCATGGCTGTTCTTGGAGTGCTGTGTTCTTAGTTGTTGTCCAACTCCGAGATCTACGCTGAGTTCTTTGATTCCTCGGTATACTCTTTCCACTTTTAAATATTTGTGCTCTACTGCTCTATTATCTATTATATTATCTGATTTACCTGTCGTCCACAAAAATAATTGAGACTGAGTGTTCCACATGTTTGATTAGAGTACGAATCAATATTGAATCTATTATTTGCTAAGAACAGTTAGGGATTTAATTATTGATTGTAGAGTGAATTATTAATTGGAATTGTTAACGTGATTCAGTTCTTGAAAATCCATCCAACTAATTAATTGTTTAACATTTCCAACTTTGATCTGCACCTACATGTTGGTAAAATTAATCCATTAAGAGGAAATTCTCTATCTTAGGGTTAGTTTTACATCACTACTTATCTGATGCACAAGTGGGAGTGCCTCTGGAGTATAGGTACCTTGCAACACATGGTGAGAGGTCTTTGATCTGTTGCTTGTGACCTTTGATAAGTTTCTCCTTTGTTTTCACCTTGTAATACTTGGTGCAGCGTCACTTCAACTGTTTTATGTGAAGTCATATTTAGGTATTACTGTTTAAGAAAATTGCTTGCCGGACCTATCAATTACTACGATCTGTTGGTATTTAAGTTCAGATATGTATTTTGTTGGAATATGTTCTTGCACAAATTGTACGATTTTAGTATATTCGTCTTTAAGCTTCTCAGCTCCACCAAACTTGTCTAGGAAGCTTGTTGATTTTGTTCTTTATCTAGTGTAAAAGTTTTTGCCCCCACAAACTCATATTTGAGTTGGAAATGGAAATAGAAATAGAGAGTGCAAGCCTTTTAGTTTGAGTACTATATGTAACAAAGAATTTGGGATTTGAGAAGACTTTGCATACATATACTTTGTCTAGTTGCCTGCAATAGTTAGTCGTGGAGCTTTGTTGTCCCCAACACAGTTGACCGTGGATGCAGATTTAAATCAAGAAAGAAATGCTTTGATAGATATTTTTGAAAGAAAAAAAAAAACTGATACTTAATTTAAACAACAAATTGGCTGTTTACGTCTGGAAAATTCCTTTGAACCTGGGCTCACATACCCAGCTTCATGGGTTTTTATATTGATTGTTGGAGTCGTTCCGTCTAAAGGATTTCATTTGGGACGTTTATTTGGAGGACATCGAGTAAATATAGAAGTACCATGTCAGATGGAAAATGTATCCTAAATATAGCTAGACATAAAATGACACATGAATTAGTACTATTTAAAACCGATTTGTCGACATCATAAATTGCATGCAAAATATAGAAACAAACATAAGAGTACAATTCTAAATTATGATCCCCATTGACACATTCACTAGCACATCATGAAAACAAAGCTGCTACAACAAGTTGGTAACGTAGGTTACTTAGCCAAATACATATTAATATATAATTCATCAGTAGAGCACTTAAGACTAGAGGGTGAGACCTAAAACTAGAGGGCGAGACAATCAGTTAGCGCAAAAACAATAGGGAATTAAACGTAAAAAGTGAGGATGAGGCTCATCAAGAATCTCCATCTTTATCTCTCAATTTCCTGATCACTGTAAGTCATAGAAAGAGAGGGACGTTGATTGAGAAGTAGAAGTATCCAAGGACCAAAGAAGACTCAATATAGTGACTGATATAGTTTCGGAGAATTAGAGATCGATCTGAACCTTAGTTCAGTGTAAATGGTGGTTGGGGTTTTGAGTCTTACTTGAACCTATCTTTAAAAAGAAACTAAATTTGCAACTAGCATATGTTCGGAAATCCTGGAAAAGGCAAAAGTGTTTAGTAAAACATTTGACCTTTAAAAAGAAACTAAATTTGCAACTATCATATGTTGGAAATCCTGGAAAAGGCAAAAGCGTATGGTAAAACATTTGATCTGTTTGCAGCACAAAGCATAAAAAGCATAATGCATAGCCTAAGAGCATCCACAGTCGTTTGCTTTTTTGCCATTTTTGCCACTTTTTGTATACTGTAGCGCACATAGTCGTTTGCTATTTTGCCATTTTTTTGGCAATTCGTATACAATAGAAAGGGATAAATAGCATTCGAAATAGCAAAATGCATATTATAGCTGATCATGTTTCGTCTGGATTATTTAATTATATTTTTAATTGATTGGACGAAACATGATGTTTTGTCTGAATTATTTAATTATATTTTTAATTGATCGGACGAAATATTAGGGGTGGCGAACGGGTCGAGTGGGCCGGGCCGGGCCCAACCCGTAAGGGTTGGCATGTAGAATTATACGGGTTGGGCCGGGTCGACCCGCGGGTTGGCACGTTTAATATATTTTTTTTTTGGTAGCTTAAATTAAAATAATAATTATAATTATAATACTAAGTAAGTAATAATACTAATAAACAATAAAAATCCTAATAATAATAATAAGATTGAAAGAGTGAAATTGACAACAAATTTTGAAATATTATTCATATGAATTTAAGTTATACAATTTGAACAATTTATAACGAAATGAAGAATTCAATTCACAAATAAGTTTTATACAATAACATATTTCTTATATACAATTTTAATTGAGTACAAGTTTTCTAATTTGACATAACAAGCAAAGCTATTGTTGTTGTTGTTGTTGTTCTTGTTCTTCGAGCGAGTTGCTCCCACTTATGGAACTTGATAGTGCTTTCCCTTGCGTCCTATCTTCAGCCATCAGCCAGTCTTCTGTGCAAACGAGCATCTCTAACGCCTCGGGCTTCAACCGATTCCTGTAATCAGATAGAACCCTGCCACTTGTAGAAAATGCACTCTCAGAAGCAACTGTAGAGACAGGAGGAGTTAGTAAATCTTTAGCCATAATTGACAGAATACTAAATGTGTGTTCATGTTCTTTCCACCATTGTAAAATATCTAGTGGAGAAAGAGTAGGCTCAGTATCCTGTTGGTTATGCCAATTTAATTCATTTGGTTGATTAGTCCTAGGTTTTTTAGATTGAATTTGTTCAAGTAAACTAAATGTTCTATCACCAATTCTACTTTTACCCTTACCTTTAGAACTACCAGAAGAAGAACTAACTACAGAAGTTGTACTACTAGAAGCAAAACGTCTATCATAATAATCATACAAGTTATTTAACGTAGATTCAAACTGAACTAAAAAAGTAGCGCAATCAGTTGTTAATTCTACATTGTCCTCTAAATATCCAAAAAATATTTCTATCAAATTCTTCGTACCTTCTAATTTGATATGGGGATCCATAACAGTAGCAACACAAATCAACATAGGAGGAGGAAAATAATACTTCAAAAATTTTTGAAATGTAGGTATTACAATGTCACTAATATAGGGATCATTTAACATTTCGTTAAATATTTGCATCATGCTAACTAATTCAATAAAAATGCTACTAGAAGTAGATTCATATGTTTTTGAAAATTTTAAAGTTGCGGTTTAAAAGGTTCTAAAAATTTCAATAAAGATTCGGCAAAAAATCAATCGGGGGGAGTCATTTCAAAATTGTGCATATTTTTTGCGATACAAAAATCATTTACAACTGCTTTATAATCGGTGACAACATTTAGTAAATCAAAAGTAGAATTCCATCGGTGTCTAACATCCTTTGGAAATTTTCTAAAAGGAACATTTCTAACCCTACATCAAGCTTTCCATTCTTGTAAAATGCTTGGACTTAATGCAATGAAATGTACACAATTTCTAATTTTAACTATATATGGATCAGCTATTCTTAATGCATCTTGAACACATAAATTTATAATATGACATGCACATCTAACATGAAAAATATTGTCAGATGGAGGGTTTAATACAGATTTTAAAGTAGTAATTGCTACATTGTTGTTAGATGCATTATCAAAATTAATAGCCATAATTTTATCGCGAATATGAAAAATATCACAAATTTCTATAATACGGTTTGCTATTTCAGCGCCACTATAGAGATACGGCAACGACGCAAGTAATATGATTCTTTTTTGAAGAATCCAATCATTGTCGATCCAATGACAGGTTATTCCCATCGTTGGAATATTGTTGACACCCGTCCAACAATCCGAAGTTAAACTAACCCTACAAGTTAAACTCCATAAAATTGCAATCAAAGCGTCCTTCATTTCCATGTACACTTTAAAACAATCTGATTTGCAAGTATTTCTCGGAATTCCTTTAAAATGAGGGTTTAAGGCCGTTTGATTAAAATTTTCCAAGTTCCTACTCTCGGTATAGGAAAATGGAACTCTTCCTTAATGACTAATCGGGCCATTTTCCGACGAACAAGTTCGGGATCATAAGGGTGGCTATCTACTTGACCGGTCCTAGGGTTGATTTTTTGTTGGCCTTGTATTTGATCAAGAAGTTCTTTATGATTATGTTGTATGTACCTACTAATTGTACCGGTGCCGTCACCCCTCTTGAATTTGAATGTTTTACTACATGTTTTACACACTTTCAAACCTATACCCGGAGTATGTTCGTCCGGGATATAATCATAAAACTTATGCCAATCGCTAGTTTCTCCTCTACTTTTCCTACTACACGGGGTTGTATGGTTACGGTTTGTTGTTGTTGTTGTTGTTCTTCTAATTGTATGTCACCTACAATATCCATGTCGTGTGTACCCCATTGTTCCATAGTAGGATCAATGTAATCTTGGGCGGGCTCACTAGTTGGGACAATTGGTGGCCTACGTGAAGAGGAGGAGGAATCATGTCTGCTACGACCGCTACCGCGTGATCTAGACATAATGTAGTAATGTGCTAAAGTAAAGTATGTAAAAAAAAAATACAATGTAGGAGTGGTGAATTATACCAAAAAAAATCTAAAAAACAAGAGGGTTGAGATAGAGAAGTTCAAAAAAACGAACAATAATTTTAACTACAACGCAAAAAAAATTAACGAGAGAGATAGAGATATTTTGATACCGTTCACCGTTGAATACGCGTATGTAAAAAAAACCGTTAAAATAAGAATAGAATATAAAAGATGGAGGAGCGCTTTGCCGATTCCGCAATTGAAGAGTTGAGAAGAGGTTGAAGTAGATTTGACGAGGGTTGAAGAGAGTTGAAGACGTTGAATTTTGATTCCGATACGACCGAAATTTGATCGTGCATATGCCTCCTTGTACACTTGTTTGATGAATACTACAATTGTTCAAAAATTCTTTACAAATGATGTATAATAGTAGAGAGAGTAAGAGAGTGAGGTGTGAGTTTTTATGAGATTTTTGGGGATATTTATAGGCTAAATAAGTGGGGAAAAAAATGCAACGGCTCAAAGAGCCGTTCACAACGGCTCTGTCTTGGGACAGAGCGCATCAGCAGCGGCGCAGTGCAACGGGAATTTCGACCGTTCGACCCGCGGGTCAACGGTCGACCCGTACGGATCGAACGGGTCGAAACCGGCGGGTCGACCCGCGGGTTGGTGGGTCCAATTCGCGAATTGGACCGGGTTCGTGGGCCGGGCTTCGCGAATTCAATTCGCGTAAATTGCGACCCGGGTCGACCCGGTACTGTTCACCGGGTTCGACCCGAACCCGCGGAGCAAATTAACGGGCCAGGTTGGCGGGCCGGTTCGCGGGTGGGTCGCCGGTTGACCCGGCCCAGTTGCCATCCCTACGAAACATCATGTTTCGTCCGAATTAAAAAAAATTAAAAACCAAATAAATTAATTGATTAAATAAATTTAATGATGTTTATTCCCACGTCCCCTATGTTTCGTTCCAATCCATTTCTTATAAAAACTAATAATTTTTAAAATTAATTTTGTAAAGTTTTAAATTGTTTTTGCAATTGTTAAACTGTTTTTGCAAATTTTTAAATTGTTTTTGCAAATATTTTTTACAAACTATTTTTTAAAATTGTTTTTGCAATTTTTTTTTGCAAAAAAAACTTCCTTAAAACCCGGACGAAACATCATTTTGAAATTTTTTTCTTCTTTGGGACGAAACATCATGTTACGGGACTTGCCTTTGGTGGTAACCTCCCCGGCGCGTCCAGTAGGTAACCAAAGCCAAAGGCATCAGGGATAGAGTCGAAGATTGTAGCAGAGGCAGGGGAAGCAGCGCCTGAAATGTTTCGTCCCGTATTTTTTTTTTTCTTCTAAGTTTCGGCTAGTATAAATTGTTTTTTAGGAACAGACGAAACATCATGTTTCGTCTGTTCCTTTTTTAACGAACTTATGCATTTTTTACCATTGGACGACTGCAGCGTTTCTTCGAAATGCATTGCCAAAATATGCATTTTGTCATTTTTTCCATTGAACGACTATGGATGCTCTAAGGTTTACGCTATGGGATATTTAAAAAGTACAGAATATTCCAAATACATTTTTCATGAAAAAATAAAATAAAACAGAAGATATTCTGCAATATAAATTGTAATGCTTAATAATGAAACAATAATGACATCTTAGACATACCATCATAAATTTATAAATTCATATCAATTACTCATTGAAGACAACATTTCACAAATTAATCTATGGAGGACATTCGACCACTGGCAGTCCAACGACTAAGAAATTGACCCCAAAAATAAATGGTGACTGGTTGTTACATCCATACGATGACACAGCAGTAATGAACCCACTAATATAAATAAGCAAACAAAATTATAAATACAACTACAATATCCCATGCAATCGTCATGGGATATGGAGCTTGACTAAATATCACAATCACATGGCACATGTCATTTATTAACCCACTTGCTAACAGTGTTGAGACTCTTCTTAGGGGGCAGTAGTAGTGAAGAAACATGAACTATCCGTGTAGAGGACATGTGAATAATTACAGAGAAATTAGTCTATTATGGTAACAATAAAAAATGCACTAAAATATCTGATAACATTATTGTATTTTGTTGTGGTTTACTAAGTGTTCTTTCTCACTGATCTAAGATTACTATGTAGAGGGTACTTCTTGTGCCGACCGACCTCCATCTCCCTTGTATGAGATTGGATTTAATTACATTGAACATATTGGGGAATATGTTAGGATACTAGGGTAGCTTGCAGAAGTTGTAGAAGTCCCCTAAATATATTTACAGAATTCTACCTTCACTGTTCTATATTTAATTACATTGAACAAAATATTCTCCAAATATACCCCTTCAATATATTTACAGAATTCTATATTGGGAATGAAATATGTCCAACAAATGTACAATGTTGCCCTCCAAGATATGCATAAAATTTACCAATTGACATCCAAAATTTGCTCGACATAACTCCGACGACTTCAAAATTGCATCCATACTCAACCACAAAGCTGTCTACGAGTTGCTCATGCAGCGGACTGCCTGAGGGATGTTTCTGCCCTCTTTTCCCAACTTTTTGTAGTCTTTGTTTCAAAAGTTCTTCGTAAGGCTTCACTCACAAGTCACAACTTCCACTATTTCATTTCAGACTCGTATATAAGAGTTTGGGGCAAAGATCCGACCTCTCTAGGCTGGAGTTAGAGCAATCTGGTGGATGCCAACACCTATGTGGATACTAGACTTTAAATAACACTGCAAACCAGAGAAATTCATGATTGATGAATATTATAATTGTGAATGAGTTAAATGGGAGATTTATATACAGGTGGAGAAAACAATTGCTCAGTTGCAACATAAAGAAACAGTTCAACCAAATTTCATTCTTGCAAATCTAGTCCCTAACAACTGTATGGGCGCAGCATTCTAAACAGCTCCGACATGCTGTGTAATTTATATTATCATAGCATCTAGTATAACAAATTAGGCGACACAATTCTTTGGAACTGTGAGCAAAGAGGATTATACAATTTCAGTCAAATTGTCTTTGATGAAAGTGATAATGAATAGTTTGATTATGTTTATAGCTTTGTTTGCATTTGCTACTATGATTATGATGTTGTACTATTATACTCCTCTGAGAATCTTTTTCTGGTTTCATATTGTGATTCTCGAGATATTTTTTCTTTCGGAAATTTATAGGTGCAGTGAACTGCTTATCTCACCATCAAGTACATCCATTGCTACCTCCACTTAAAATGATTTCTAAGATCACCGTGCATGTTGCATATCTTTGTTGTTGCGCTGCAGGTTGATTACGCATGTACTCCGGAGGAAGTCCAACAACACTTCCAGGCTTGTGGTACAGTGAACAGGGTCACCATTCTCACTGACAAGTTTGGTTCGCCCAAGGGTTTCGCTTATGTGGAATTTCTGGAAGTCGAAGCTGTTCAGGAGGCTCTCCACTTAAATGAATCTGAGTTACATGGTCGCCAACTGAAAGTGAGTTTTCTGGGTTGTACTTTTTTCCCCCTCCAAATTAAGAGCAGTACATCTGATTGATCTTTCTATTCAAAGTTCTAATATCCTTGAAATGTATATTTGCAGGTGTCACCCAAACGAACTAATGTACCGGGAATGAAGCAGTTTCGTCCACGTCGCGTCAATCCATACATGGGTGCTCGATACAGGAGGCCGTTTATGCCATATTACTCTCCTTTTGGATATGGGTTAGTAGTCACTTAGCATTTGGTTTATTTTTATGTACTAATTTGTTTCTTTCTTTACCTTCAGACATTTAAATATTTTTTTCTCCATCTTTTTGCTTTATGTACTAATTTGTTTCTTTCTTTACCTTCAGACATTTAAATATTTTTTTCTCCATCTTTTTGCAGGAAATTTCCCAGGTTTAGGAGGCCAATGCCACGATATATGCCTTATTATTGAAGTTGTGGTTGGCCAAGTTAAGGACTATATTATTGTTATTATGGAATAAACTTAGTAGATGTACCTGAAACCTGAGAGTTCTTTTAAGAATACTATTAGTTACTGTCTGCAACTTGCTGATGAGTGTGAGAGCATTTGTAGTCGTTCAATCTCAAATTTTGAGTATTTGGTAAATAGGAATAGGAATTTTGGATTTCAGTTGTAGTTTGAATCCAAATTTTGGGTTTTAATTTTAAAAATTCGACGGACGAGAAATGATTTTCCGTTCAGTAATTTTTTTTAAAAATAAAAAACCGATAGACGGGAAATCCGTCAAGAGGAATTTTTAATTTTTTTTTACTCCATTAATTCCTAATTAACTCTTAATTTAATTCTAATTAAATTTTAAATAAATTTTAAATCATAATTAAAATGGAATTAAAACCTAATCTATACACAAAAATGTTTATAGGCCTAGTTCTATAGGATATTTTCTTTTCAAATGGGAAGAAATTTCTCGGACGGTAGATCAACTGACGTGAAATGATTTTCCATCTGATATTTTTTTTAAAAATCGGACGGGTCCAATATATTAAAAAAAAAAAAATAAAGCTACGAATCCGATGGTTTTTATAAAAAAATGAATGGACGAAAAATTGTTTTCCCTCATACTATATTTTACAAATTCCTAAATCCTCTCTCAAATATAGCAGATTACCGTTTTCTCTAAAACCCAAAATTTGGGTATTTAGGCAATCGTCTATAGATACCCTGAAGGATGGTATTTCTTGAACTTGGAGATTTTATATGAAGTTTTTATTTAAGCTGCTTGGTCTGAATTGATGTCGTTATTAGGTTTGGCTGACAAAAGTGTTACTGTCTACCTACTTTGTGTTAATTTCATTTGGGTTAATTTTTATTTTAAGAAAAATGTGGAATATAACTACCTGATTTATTAATAAGGAGTTAACAAAATAATTCAGAAATTGGATAAGGTATAACAGGAAAGTAAAGACAAGAAATAAAACATAGAACCTCCAACAAACATATGTGGGTGGGAAACCGAAAAAGCAACCGAAAGTAAAGGAGTACAACTACAACATATGGGGTTCCTCCAACAAAGCCCTGGAGGGTGGGATCTACAGTCAAAGGGTGGATGAAGCTCACTCCATGGTTGGTCTCAATCTCCTTATCATCGTACCTCTCCACCTGGAAGGTCTGGGCAATCATTCCCCTTGGTTCCGCTGCAACTGTGGTGACCCAAAAGAAAATGAGATGCAAAGTAAAGTTATTTCTATCAAGCCAAAGAACTTAGGTTGTAGCTCTTATAGCAATGTACCAAGCTTTTCTCATTTCATTTCTTTCTGCAAAGAACATAGGACCAATCCACAGGTCCTCTTAAACTAGGGGATACATGTTCGTGCCTAGTGTGCTTAAAATCTCTACAAGGACAGCTCTGCACCTATAACATTCGAGGAAAAGATGCTCTCTGGATTCTACATGTAAGTTACAAGAACCACATAAGGTGTCCGTGTTGGGCAATTGTTTAGCCAGATTTTTTTCTAGTCAAAATAGCATCATTAAGCACAAGTCATAGGAAAATTCTGACTTTCAAGCATGCCTTGACTTTCCAGAGCACGGTCGATCACTTCGGAGTACAGCCTCTAAAGTGTAATCGATTGTACATGGATCGCACAAAAAATTTCCCACTAGTTTCCGGTCCCCAAGCTTTCCGGTCCAGGCCATGTGAGCATATTACACCAGATTGGGCTATATGGGTTTGTAAGTCTGCCAGACTGATAAGGGATCCCTGGTCCAATCTTCGTTTGAAAATAGGTTTCCAGGCTCCCCTATTCCATGTTCTAGCCACTGAGCAATGTGGTAGCGACGATTGTTCATAGAAATTTGGGAACAACTCTTTGAGCGGGTGAGCCCGACACCATTTGTCAATGAACGACGCCACACCGCTATTAAACGGTTCAAGTTCCTTAAAGACCCCTCTCCAAAACCAAGTAACTCTGAAACCTGAGACACGTTCCCTTCCCTTGCAAACAGGACTGAATGAAGTCCTGACAACCCTTGCCATTATGATGGAACACTTTCCCCACCATTTTTCGAGGCGGGCCAGGTTCATATCTCTCAAGTTGATGATCCTCATACCTCCATGGATTTTCTTCATGCAGACTCTTTCCATAACCTCCCTGTCAGAATTAGCTCCCTTCCATAGGAAATGCTTCATGATCCGACCTATCCCGTTGATAACCCATCTCGACATTTCAATGAATGACATATAATAAGTCAGTAGATTGGACATGACTGAATTGATGAAGATCACTCTCTCACCAAGAGAAAGTGATTTAACTTTTCATCCGGCGAGCCTACTTTCAACCCGGTTGATGATTGGGAACCCATCTGCCTTCTTCAACTTACCTGGCCTAACTGGCATGCCTAGGTATTTGATGGAGAATCTGTCAATCCGGCAGTTGAGGATGGTTGTGTAAACCATGGCCTCCTCATCAGACATGGCAATGGGAACAAGTGCACTATTGTGGAAGTTGACCCTCATCCCAGAGCCAGCCTCGAAGCTATAAAGTACCCCTTCGAAAATGGTGGCCTCTCCCATATCACCATTGCCAAATAGAAGTGTATCATCTGCTTATTGTAAATAGTGAAACCTGGGCAGTTTCTGCCACTGGCCACTGGGGTGATCCAACCCGCTTGTCTACAGCTATCTAACATGACTTTTATCGCATCCGCCACAATGGTGAACTCGCAGGGATATGGGGTCCCCCTGACACAACTCTCTTGCATGAAAACGGTTGCCCCAAAGTTCCATTCACGACGATGGTCGTTCTGCTGGTATTAAGGTAGTGCCGGATCCATCTGTCCCCGAAGCCTTGATCTTTAAGCATCTCCAATAAACACTTCCACTCCACCGAATCATATGCTTTCTCGAAATCTAAATTTCAACAAATAGCTCTTTGCGTTAGAGATGTGACGTTGATGAATAGTTTCTTCTGCCGTAGCAACACAGTCCAAGATACAACGACTTTTGATAAAGCCAGTTTGTACCCTGCTAATCAGTCTGTCCATAACCCGTCCAAAACAGTTGGTGAGGATCTTGGTGATGATCTTAACAGAACAGTTGAGCAGGATGATAGGGCGGAAGTCACCCACCCTAATAGCTTCATCTTTCTTGGGAATAAGAATAACCTCTGCGTAATTCAATCTGCCCAACTTCAACCTATGATCATAGAGCTCCGCAAGTACCGTCATTAAATCATCTTTTATTTCTTCCTAGAAGGTATGATAAACATGATTGGAAACCTGTCCGGCCTAGGAGCTTTCTCTCTCCCCATCTGGTAGATCACATCCTTGACCTCCTCTGCTGTGAACGACACTTCAATCGACTTCAATGCATTACCTATTTCATCAGAGGTATCCGGCTAGAAATCCATTCTGAGGGGCATTCTATACTCTACTTTACTCCCGAGAAGGTGTTTATTGTAGGAATGAAATGTCTTTTTTACATCCTCTTCGTTTTGCGTCATCCCATTCTCAGTTTGGATAGAATGGATTAGGTTGGATCTGCGACGTGCACTTACAACCCTGTGAACAAAGGCCGTGTTTGCGTCTCCCTCCTTGAGCCATGAAATTCGAGATCTTTGTTGCCATTTTAACTCTTCCAGCGATGTCTTCTCTTAACTTTAACAACTTATTATGCTCATCTTGCGAGAGATCTCTAATTTCTTTTATTCTTTCCAGCTCATCTATGCCTTCCAGTATCACCTCCTCAGCCCTCCAAACCGGAGAAAATTTTGTTCAATTCCATTTACGAGTCTGAAGCGTAGTCTGCGAATCTTTTCACACCATATCGCCGCCACTTTGGATCCCCTAGTTGGGAGGGCCCAACTTTCCATGACCATGTGATGGAAACCCTGAATCTTCAACCAGGCCTTTTCAAACCTAAATTTCATTGATCTTCTACCAGGCAGTTCACCCGTGGAAAGGACGAAGGGTACATGGTCCGACGTTGATCATGGCACGGATCTGGCGCAAGCTAGCAGAAAGTTACTTCCCAAACCAACGAAACCAACACCTTATCTAGTTTAGCCATGATTGGGGCAACCTACATGTTTGACCACGTGAAGAGCCTGTCTAACGCAGGAATGTCAACTAAATCTAGAAGAGTGACAAGACGATTGAACTCCTCTCTTTCCGCATCACTCGAGCCTCGACCCCGGCTCGAAAGCATATCTAGTGATATTAAAGTCCCCTCCCACAATCTAGGGAAGCTGTCATCACAGCCGAATGGATTGGAGTGCATTCCAAAAAGATGCCCTAGCCGAGGCAGCGTTAGGGACGTAGACAATAGTAACAAGTTGAGTACAGCAATTAGATCGTCGTTGCAGCATAACCAAGAGAGAGAAGAGACTAGGTAAAACATCCAAGAAAATGAAACATTCAAAGTTAAAGCCAATAACGATACCGCCAGAACCTCCGTTGGAAGGATGAATTCTCCAATCCTTGATCCTACTACCACCCAACCTCCTAAGTCTGACTTCATGGTCCAGTTTAGATTCTCGTAGGCCCACTATGTCCACCTTAGATTTTGAGATCAGGTCCCTAGCCATCTCCCGTTTGCCTCCCCCCCCCCCAAGGCCTTTAATGTTCTAAAAAATAACACTCATTAATAACAGTACTGGAGTTACCAATCGGGCTAGGATCAGAGCTCGCATAATTAGTTCACACCCTCTAATCTTATTGAGCAGAAAAGCGTTATAGTCAACATCGCAAGCCGCCAGACCATAGGTTTTGGCCAGACTAAATACTTCAGAATCAGTCATATAATTAAAAATGGAAGCTAACATACAACACGTATCTCCACCGTCGAGCTTGGCTGCCTTAGTTGCGGCCGCAATCTCCAAATAGTCATCTAGGGTCTCCTCATGGGATCTCTTTGCAATCTCCTGCACATTAAAAATCTTGCTCGGATGAGGCCTCTTCACCTCAGTCTGAGAGACAGACAAAGGAAATGTGGATGCGACCATATCTGGAGCGGGCGACTCACTCACCAAAACCTACTAACTAGGAGTCCGCTGAGTGTCCTCCATCATCTCTTCTACATCTGAATCTTCATCCCAATATGGATCGTCGTCGTCAAGGTTAAGATGAGCATCTTCAGCGTCACTTGTAAGCAATCCAAGAGGCGAATCAGCAATACCCTTAGTGGACCCCATCATAGGCCCAGATGAGGACATGGGGCTACTGTTGGCCCCCACCAACGGCCTAGAGTGAGGAGTAGCAGTAGATAAGACAACATAGGACTCCTTTGTGGGCCCTTCACACTCCTTCGATCCATCAACCCCATTCTCGATTTTGGGATTGGGTCTCGCAACGGGCCCAACAAGGGGATTAGGCCCCAAAGAAGCCCCAGGCCCAATAAAAGAGTTGCAAAACCCCTCTAACTCTTCACGTGCATCGCACATGTCCAAGTCATATGCTTTCAGTCGAAGTTGGGGGTGTTTTGGTAAAGTTGATCCCCCAGAGAACGAGGCAGCACTCGGTGAGCTCACCCCCTTCAACCCTCTCTTCATCTGCCCTTTCTCACTTGAAGCTTCTAGAAGGCTCACCTCCTTCATTTGGGTTAATTGCCCATAAACATATGATACTTTGAGAAACATTCTAGTTTTTCTCTGGGAGACTTATGGAGTCTGCTACAGGCTGGAGTATTCCGGCGAATCAAACTGAACTACCCTAGGAACAATAGCATTAGTCTCCAGGAAATCGTATAGTATGCTTTAATCAAATGGTTTTGAGGGACATAAGAATAATAGTTAAATTTGTGATAACTAGTTTGTTATGCTACTAATAAGCCGGCTAATTCTATCGTATTTGTAATTAGGGGTGGCATCAGGGCCGGGCCAGCCTGGCCCGCCCATAGATGGGCTGAACCAGCCCCCAACCTGCATAGAGGTTCGGTCCAGTCCGGTTCACAAAAAAATTAAGAAAAGCCTGGTTTAGGACCGGCTCGACTTGAACCGGCCCGCAAGCCTACCGTTGTGGCTGCATTTTTTTTGGTACTAAATATATGTATAGAAGTATATACATACTACAAAATATATGTATACATGTATATATGCATATAGATATACTCTAAAATATTTCAAAATTTTATAAAAATAAGTGTGGACATCAAAATTAATTAATCACTACTCATTACTTAATTTGCCAACCCTCACCCTAGCTATTTATGGCCAACTCTACCTTCTCACTTCTCTCATCTCACCAATGTGGGATTAAAAGTTTTCTACTTTAAATGGTCTTAATTATATATATCTCTACTATCAAACTTTTTATGAAATAAAGTTTCAAGTTGGATTTCATGTGCAGTGTGTGCAAATTAGTGCGATGAGTTTGGGTTGGTCGTGAGTTTGATCTTGAAAGGGCTCAGGTAATTTTATTTTTGAATGAATTAATCATTTTTCTTGATCAAATTGATTTTTACCTGATGTTTCTTTCCTTTATTTTTATTTTTATTTTTATATTGTAAATTGATAAAATTTGTATGAAATGTTACTTATCTATTTGATTATTTTAAAATTTTGTAATTAATAAAAACAATTTAATTTATTAATATCTCATTTATCTATATATTCAACCTAATTGTTAACAATTAACCATCTCTTTCCCTTTATCTTGTCATTAACGATGCTATTTTATCCAAGATCAACCTCAGGAAAAGGAATATGCATATCGATGTCAAATGCGAGGCATGTTCGACTGAGGACGAGGACACGAATCATATCTTATTCTCTTGTATTAAGGCCAAACTAGCATGGGAGGTAGTCAGCCTTGGGTTTGGGGTGTTAGAAAGTCCGTCGTCTAGCTCGGAGGTCTGGGAACATTGGTGGGTGGAATTAGTTAGAAAGGAAGATAGAGAGGCTTGTGGTGTGATGGCAACAGCTACGATGTGGTGTTTGTGGTTAAACAGAAATGATTTATGTTTTCGCAAAATTAGCTGCACTTTTTCGGTCATTATGCATAAAATTATATCTCTATCCCGGAATTGGATAGGTAATAGAGGAGCAATGAAGAGGCTCCGGATGGAAGAGGAAGATTAGACAGATCAGGCTGTGGCAGAGCAATGGACAGGGTCGAATAGGGTGCTCAGTTTGCCCTGGGAGTGGTAGCTGTTGTGTGGTGGAGTAACACAAATGGGGAACTGGCATAGTACCCGTGTATCTTTATTGCTTTCCTAGTTTATCCATCTTTCTGTCGTACTGTGATTTTAGACTGTTTGGATGGGATGTGTATAAATAGTACTACTATGTTTCTTTAATTTCGCATTAATGAAACGATGACTATGTCATCTTTTTATCAAATAATAATAATAATAATAATAATAATAATAATAATTTGAAAATTCCGCCTAACCCGCAACGAACCGGCCCGGCTCGGCCCGGTCCGGGCCACTCCTTCCCCTCCCTAGCCCCGCCCGGCCTGTGAAAATCCCAGCCCGACCCGTTTGAGCCCAGGACCGGGTCAAACCTGCGGGGTTTGGACCCGGCCCGGCCCGGTGGAACCGGATGCCACCCCTATTTGTGATGAATAATAATAATTCGCTGTGCTACTAATATGCCTGCATTTATCCAGTTGATCTTTTGATTCGTTAAATTAAGTGCCTCTGTGTTTAGGTGAATAGTTTGCCAAATTTCATGTGTATGCAGGCTCAAATGTGAAAACAATAGACTGAAGGTTTCACCCAATTTTGTTGGCATACCTTTGATTATGCAATGTCTGCTTAAAAATGGAGCGACTTTCTGCCGTGAGATCCAATTTGGCAATGAAGGTAACTCGCATTATGTGCAGTGTATCACTTAAGCTAGTTTGTAACTGAACTCTTCATAAAATGTGTTGCTTAATCCTTTTGTGCACTGCATGGAATTCAAAATGCATGACAGCTCCTGTGCAATCACATTGAAATTTATTTACAAACACATTAAAAATACTACTGCGGAAGTGTTCCAAGGGAAGAAGAGAAGGGGGTATTTTAAGGACGTATACAAAAAGTAGTTGTACTTGTGAGATAGTCCGTTTAAGTTAAAAATTGGGTATATAGATATTTTGGAAATAGCAAATAGCTCAAACGATGCAGTCGTCTATACTCAAAAAATGGCTTTTTTTGACGAAACAGAAGATCATATACCGTTTAAAGATTTGCATTTTTTTTATAAATAGTGTGAAGGACGATCTACCTTCCCGTAAATAAATAAATTAATTAATTAACTAATTAATTAATTAAAATAAAATAAAAAGGGTGAAGGACGGCACATCAGATGTATGTGCCGTCCAACACAAAAACTAAATATGCATGCTTTCTCTCTCTTCCCCAAACGGAAGAACATCTTCCGATTTCCATTTTTTTTTTAATAATTCAACGGAAAATCATGTCCCCACTCATTTCGCAATTAAAAAATTTGTCCCAGACAACGTATCATATAACGTCGGACACTAAGACGGTAAATCATCTTTCGATTTCTAAATATGCATAATGCCATTTCCGCTACTAAATATAAACGTCTCGTGTTCATCCGAAACCTAAAAAATGGGTATATAGATGACAACAACAAAGCTTTTTTTTTTTCAAAATATTTATTTTTTGGATATATAGCCAAACGACTATAGATGCTCTAAGAACGACCAATGGCATTTATTTTCTTACCAAGTACAATAAATAAATAAATAAATAAATAAAGTACTTTGAATACTACTTACCCATACATGAATGCGAGTTTGTTATATTATTGAAAAATTTCCTTTTGCATCCTCTTAAAATATTGAATAAAGATAGTCAACTCACTTGGTATTTTATAGAAAAATTGAAATCAAAATATTATAAACTATACATGTACTAGCAATGGCATCAGTCGTAATAGCTATGGTGCCCGTTGAAACTAGCAGACTATGCAATTCGAATGTTGAAATAAAAATTACGATAAACTTTTTCTAATCTGCTGAAAGTTGTCGACTGCATGACTCGAATATTGACTATTCCACAACCTGATTAACACTCTCCTCTTACCACCTAAGCCGAATCCCAGCTTGACGTGAAAGTGAAATTTTACTCTTCATAATGTTCTGCCAGGACTTGAACAAGAATTCAAGAAGAAAAAAAAGTTCCTTCTAATAGAACCTTTCGTTACAATTGAAGACTCCACCCTCAATGGAATTATATAAATATTAATACATCATAAATGATGCAAAAGCATAACATCATTTTCCAAACATAGGTGGGGAAAGTCAAATTTGCTCGAACAAATCTAAGCGCTTGAATCTACTTAGCTTCCTGTTTGGATCTCCAACTGTTTGCTCTCTTTCTTATCAGGGACTGGATTAATGCTGCCCCTGACTGTCGATTGCACGGAAGTGGATGAGGTGTTTTGCTTGCTCTCTATCAGTCTTCCAGCTTTCCCAATTGCTAGAATCAACTCCAGTTGTTTCTTCTGTTGTTCCTGCAAATTTGATAAGCAATACAAAATATTCATAAGAACTGAATCTAAATTGAAGAACCTCGGTGTTACCCAGAATATCTTTAAAATATTTAACACAAGGGCAACATGGAAATGGCGTTAAAGGTAACCATACAAGAACAACCTTTGGAATTGCAACTGTTGGAATTTTTCCTTATATTGTTATAGCAACTTGAGGTTTCTGGTGGAGATATTCTGTTCAGAATAAAAATAAGGAAACAGTAGCACTTGCCATATTTGAGTTGATAAAAAAAAGTTGCAAGAGTAGGATAACATATTTTCTACTTAATTGTCGATCACTGCAGCACTATCTAATTTTTCTTTTTCTTTTTCTTTTTTGGAACAAGGCAGCACTATCTAATAAGAAGACTAAAACAGGTATCCGTGAGCATGTTCATAAAATGAACATTATCCTAGTGAGTTGTGGCTTCCTTCGTGTTATGTGGCAACAGTGCAAAAAAGATACTTCACTGTCTCAACTTAAGGAAAACAGCCAATATAGGACACTCTGATCATTATTGGCTAAATTACCTTTATGTGCCCTAACGTTTATTACCTTTAACTTTAAATACCTCCACGAGCAAAACTTCACCTTTAAATACCTCCACGTTTCCCCAACTTCATCTTTTTGCTACCTGACATGACCATTCCTTGAAATAATTGACGGAACATTACCATGTGCTAATCTTATGGTGTTTCTGCCCTTGCAATTTTTTTTTTGTGTGGCAGAGATTAGTGTTTTAAGGTCTAGATAGGAAAAGTGACTTAGAATTGAGGTCAAACTTAGTTGAGGGAAGTTCAGAGTGTCCCAAGATGAAGGAGAATAGAAGGAGAATGATGTTAGTATTGGGATATAAGTGTCTTCTCACCTTTTTGTTATGAAAGTTAGAGAGCAAAAGGTTAAAAAAAACGTTCAGGTATTAAAAGATAATGTTTTTTTGCATGGAGGCATTTAAAGGTAAAGGTGGTAAACATTAGGGCAGATAAAGGTAATTTAGCCATCATTGTTTGCCAAGTCTATTTTGTTTTCATGTATCGCTAAAATGATGCTACCAACCATCTTAAAATCTTCCCTCTCGTGAGAATACTGAAAGGTTAATCTATCTCAAACATTACAAAAATGCTATGAATCGCTAATGCCAGTGTTGGCTAAATGCTTCATATTCTAGTTTTTTGACGTGCCCGACATTCAGGACACTCAGAAGACATCAACACATCCTAACAGATAAAATTACCTATATATGGATGATTACCTGTCACAAGCAAATCAAGTATAAGTTCCAATATATCTTGTAAATTATGTCCCGTTTAATTGTACTGAAGTTTGTTTTCGTTTTCAGTACATACTCAAAACTGAATAAAACTTTGTGTCAAATATTCACAAGGGACTCACCTGCATTGCTAACAAGGCCTTTTGAATTTCACCAAGCTCATTCTCAAGAATATCTTCTTGCAATGCGAGGGCATGAGTAGTCTGAGAGTTCTTCCGTGCCAAGGCTGCTGTCTGCAAAGAGCAATTACATTAGGGTTTTTAACATGTATATCTCTAACAAATATAATAATATCATATATACCCCAGGTCACAAATGTGTATTTTTGTAAATGCCCCTAACAATTTGGACTTTATTTCATACTTACCCCCATGTTAGTTATCACTAAGTTACACCATTTTACCCTTATGAGACAAATAGAAATCAAATTAAAGGATCAAATTAGACAATCAAATGAGAAAAGATTTAACAGTTTTAAGGAAAATAATTGAGGAAGCGTATAATCTATCCATTAAAAAACAAGATTGATGGAAAATTTGGAGAAATAACATGAGGAATGATATGTAGTTATTAAAGATGCACTGTTAGTTTATCCATTTCTTGAAGAAAAATTAAGAAATTTTGCGAAGAGTTAATGAGTCTCAGTTGGATTAACAATTGCACGGATTTACAAGGATGAAGAAGATAAAGTTTGAATGGTAGATAAGAGAATAATTCGGTCATTTTTCATCCAGCCCATTAAAAGAAAACTGAAAATTCTCCATCATTTTGAACTTTTTTAACTAGGGGGTAATTGAGAGAAGTGACATTTATTGTTGGGGACAAATATGAAAATACATATTTGTGCATGATATTAAGTATTTATTAAGGACATATATGTTAAAAACTCATTACATTAACAATAAAAAACACTTGATGCACATAAAATGAATACTATTACGAGTATTTTCTATTTATTTATTAAATATACTCACAAACATCATTCAAACAAAAGGACTTGTACTTTCTTTGTCCTTACAATATTATGTGATGTAAGGATGGAAATTTAAAGCAGGCCTTATGTTACTGAGGTATGACGTAGCATAACTGGGTCATGCTTATCTGAATTGGGTCAAACCAAATCTGCTTTAAATTACTCAGGTCATAATTGGGTCAAACCAGATCCATAACATACATTCTACCCTGAACCCTCGAGGTTCTTTTCTTTTCAAAATAAAACCAAGCTCATGCTTATCAGAATTCAGGAATCACTATCAAACTCATATGCCGGCCTGAGAGCCTGACCCTTGTTATAAACAGGCCTGTCTTATACCAATTTATTAAATATACTCACAAACATCATTCAAACAAAAGGACTTGCACTTTCTTTGTCCTTACAATATTATGTGATGTAAGGGTGGAAATTTAAAGCAGGCCTTAAGTTACTGATTCAGGTCATAATTGGGTCAAACCAGATCCATAACATACATTATACCCTGAACCCTCGAGGTTCTTTTCTTTTCAAAATAAAACCAAGCTCATGCTTATCTGAATTCAGGAATCACTATCAAACTCATATGCCGGCCTGAGAGCCTGACCCTTGTTATAAACAGGCCTGTCTTATACCAATTGTTGTTAACCCAACACAGCATCTAGCTTGAAGTAGTTTTGCTTAGTTTACTAAACTTGCCCTGAGTTCAAGGGAATATATCATATCCCTCTACACTATAATGAGCTAGTCCACAGAGTACTCTTCATAATTTTGAAATTTATAATTGAAAGGAAAAGCAGAAAACAAAGGGGTTGAGTTATTGATGTGACATGGATGCACAAAAAAGGGAGTTCCAGCTATAATACAGAAAAAAATCGAGTGTATATTTAATAAAAATGTGAAATTAAACTAGGTGATGACCAGCTCCACTCCTTAACAGTTACAGATATTCCAATTTCAATTCTCTAGTATAGTGACAGCACGGACCTCTAGATCGGATACCTTTCATAATTTCGTAAAGATGGGAGGTTTCAATAATCTATGAAAACAAGTTGCGGCAAAGGGGGCTTCGTAGACTGCTTTACCTTAAAACATCTTGTTTATTGTTAAGAAAACAAGAGTAGAGTCTGTTGGATTCACTGTTTTAAATTTCCTCCGATACGGCCGAAATTTCGTTTCGACTAGCATGCCGATATGAAATCACATATTTTATACTTTATATCGTTTTGGACCGAAATGTGTAGATTTCGGCCGAAATTGTCGAAATATCGGCCGAAATATTACCGAAATTAGCGAAATATTAGCCGAAATAGACACAAATGTTATTGTGAATATATATAAAAAATTTGTTTTACTTTTGGCATATATATCTTTCAATAGAGGACCTTAAGCTAAGATAATGTGAGAATTTCGTCTCGCTATTATTTATATATATGCAAAGTCAAGTAAATTTATTAACTAATATATTTTTTCTAATCAATGCAAATTCAATTTAGTTATATACTTATATTATTACATTCTCTTTTATATTGTTGTTAAATTCTGTGAATATTTACCGTAATTGATTCATGTCATTAGTTACATTATACAGTATTTTATTTGATAAATGACATGTAAGACATACAATATCTTATTTAGTAACCAAAAAAATATTTATTGAGTATGGAAAATGAACATCCGATATGATTACATTTCCTCGAAATCTCCTCCGATATCTCCGATCCGAGACGAAACACCTCTTGCCGAGACGAGTCCGAAATCCGAGATTTAAAACCATGGTTGGCTTGCTAAACTACACACTAGTAACTAGTACACGACAGCTGCCACCGGATCAAACCGGGAAGCAAGGAAATTAGTCTCTGCTCTGTCCCGACCTGAGTGAGTACAAAAGTGTCAACCCGAAAACTGAAGGCTCTGAAGGATACGCTGAATTTATTACCACCCGGTGCTTCGGCCGCATAAATAGAAGGAAGGTGCCCGAAGGAAGGAAATGCAAATTCAATCTAGAAAGCCTTCCCCGCAGGAACTCGAAGGGGACAAGCAAAAGTGATCTTTGCTCTAACAACACCAGCACTTATGGGGGATGCAGAAAAGAAAAGAAAAGAACTTGACTGTTTAGCTGTCTGACAGTATTGGACTTTGGCAATATGTGTTTTTTTTTTCTCGTCAGGAAATACTGACACTCGTGGCTCTCAAATCTTGAACACAGATTATCCAAATATAGCAATGTGATTGTCATTTCCTTATGGTAGGTTTGTTTATTTGAGAACACTTTGCAATCATCACTCAAAATTTTCCCACTAATGGTGCCAGGCTGCCAGCTAACCAGCAAAGCTAAAACTTGAGAACAACTAAAAAATATCAAAAATCAATTCTCTCTTTTGATTGGCCATCAAGACCGGCCTAGACAGCTGACTGTTAGGGCAACTACTAAAGATAATGCAGTTCAAGTTCAAACCTGGGAGCCATCTAGATTCCTCTAGACTATGTTAAATCAAGAGCAAGAGAGAAAATAAGAAGAATATGCTAGAGGTCTAGTCATTCCGGTACAGTTTCTTTTGTATGGTGATGAAGACCTACAAAGCATCTGGCTGACAGGGTAAGTACAATGTGGTTCAAGTTAAAATCCGGAGACCATAAGTTGCTGATGTAAAACTAACCCTAAATAGAGAATTTCCAAGAATCTTAACGGGTTAATTTTACCAACATGTAATGCGGATCAAAGTTAGAAATTTAAATAATTAATTGGTTTGATGGATTTTCAAGAACTGAATCACGTTTAACAATCCAATTAATAATTCAACTCTACAATCAATAATTAAATCCCTAAGTATTTTAGCAAGTAAAAAATTCAATTTTGATTCGTACTCTAATCTAGCAAGAGGAACACTCAATCTCAATTGTTTTTGTGGACGACAGAATATCAAATAATATAATAAAGATGAACGGCAGTATAACACAAATACTTGAGAAGGGAAAGAGTATACCGAGGTTCGAAGAACAATTGCGTAGATCTCGGGTTGAACAGTGGACGGGGTCGCGCTGGCACTAACGCTGGTCGGCTGAGGTGGCGACGGGCTGACAGATGGGAAGTCGCCGGTAGGGGCGCGGCACCGCAAGAGGGTGTCGCTACGGTGGTCGCGATGGCGGGAGGCCACTGCTGTTGTCGACTTCAGGAGGAGAAAGGAGAGGAAGATCGGGAGGCGGTATTGCTGGGCTGTAGGGCGGCGGCGACGGGAGGTGTCGGGAGGTCGTTGTCGTGGCGATATGGCTGTGCTGTGGTGTCGGAGTTCAGCAGGGGCACAGGGGGCGCACGGATGAGGTCGGGGGTGATGATGCTGAGGGTGAAGGGGTATGGAGCTGGCGTGGTCGTCGACAGGATGGCGAGGAGCTGGCGCTGGTCGTTTTGGGGCTTAGGGTTTGTAAGTGAGATGGTGTGGGGATTAAGGGGGGGTTGTCGGAGAGAAGGAGAGGCAGAGGGGGTCGATGATGGGGAGCAGCGATGGCGACGAAGGTGGGGTGCGGGGTCGAAGGGAGAGAGGCAGCGGGTTTTTGGGTAGGAGAGAGGGAGATGACGCTGGGGTGGAGGCCGTGTGGTGGTGAGGGAGCAGTCGACGGGATTGAAGTGGGGATGGGTTCTGTGGATTTGGATTTGGTACGGGAGGGGAGGAGAAGAGATGGTGAAGGTGGCGGCGGGTATATGGTAGGGATTAGGGTTTGGTGATTTGGGATATTAGGGTTTTGTATTTGGAATTTTTTTATTGGGGATAAACTTTAGAACTAATCACTAGTTCTAAAACTAGATTAGGATTTATCACAAACCCTAATTTGTTTCTCAGTTGTATCACACAAAGGAGAAAAAAATGAAGAGCAAACTCAACACAGGTTTTTTTTGATCAATAATGGCATGCTTTTCTCATTCATCTCAGGGCCTTTAAATAGGCTTAATTACATCTTGAAACACATCTCCAAAATATTCTCAGAATCTAAAAATTACAAAAAGATTACATATGGCTATAATTGCCAGAAATAAAAATGGTAATAAAATAAAAATCCTAAACTGAAAAGATGTCCTCATCAATTTTAGCAAGTAAAAAATTCAATTTTGATTCGTACTCTAATCTAGCAAGAGGAACACTCAATCTCAATTGTTTTTGTGGACGACAGAATATCAAATAATATAATAAAGATGAACGGCAGTATAACACAAATACTTGAGAAGGGAAAGAGTATACCGAGGTTCGAAGAACAATTGCGTAGATCTCGGGTTGAACAGTGGACGGGGTCGCGCTGGCACTAACGCTGGTCGGCTGAGGTGGCGACGAGCTGACAGATGGGAAGTCGCCGGTAGGGGCGCGGCACCGCAAGAGGGTGTCGCTACGGTGGTCGCGATGGCGGGAGGCCACTGCTGTTGTCGACTTCAGGAGGAGAAAGGAGAGGAAGATCGGGAGGCGGTATTGCTGGGCTGTAGGGCGGCGGCGACAGGAGGTGTCGGGAGGTCGTTGTCGTGGCGATATGGTTGTGCTGTGGTGTCGGAGTTCGGCAGGGGCACAGGGGGCGCACGGATGAGGTCGGGGGTGATGATGCTGAAGGTGATGGGTTGAGAGGTGATCGGGAGTTGAAGAGGTAGTGAAGGGGTATAGATGACGGATGTATGTATGAATAGGTGAATTAGGGTTTTAATGATTTGGGGATTTAATTTAGGGGGTAGATTTTAGAGTTAATCACTAACCCTAAAATTGTATTAGGATTGATCACAAACCCTAATAATTTGGATCTCACTTGTATCACACAAAGAGCACTTGTATCACACAAAGAGAGAGAGGAAGAGTAAAAACTCAACACAATTTTTTTAAATTAAGAATAACATATCTTTTCTCATTAATCTCAAGGCCTATATATAGGCTCAAAACAAATCAAGATACAAATCTCAAAATATTCTCAAAATCTAAAAATACAAAAAAGATTACATATGACTATAATTGGCAAAAACAAATATGGTACTGAAATAAAATCATAAACTAAATAAAATTGATGTCCTCATCAGTTCCTCTAGACCATGTTAAGTCATGAGCAAGAGAGAAGATTAAAAGATCTGCTACAGGTCTAGATCAAATCTAGTTATTCTAGTATTTTGTATGGAGATGAACTGTTCCGATTCCCTATCACGGCTTATTCAAAACAAAAACAAACAAAAACAAAAAATTCCTTATCATGGCATGAAACATGTGGTATACTTTGGCGTCGCCGCCACTCAACAAAGAACAGGGATAAAAAAAAATCAAGTTGGTCATCGAAGAACCACTCCCCCCACCCCACCCCACCTCACCCCACCCCACCACCACACACACACCCTACCAACACCACCGCCAACCTTTTAAAAAGAAAATAACAACCCCTACCCTGTGTCTTGTCACACCAAAAAAAAGGTTAGATACTTCTATCACAAAGATGTATCTTTATTAGATATTGCACAGATAATGCTTTCAGGGTACTCCTTCAGTCATTTGGAAGTCATATCATAGAAATAAATATTACCTATAAAACCAAATTCAAAAGCATTGTAAAAGAACACAGAAATTACAGAGACCCTGAAAAGACATAATGTAGAGAGGAAAAAATCATATACCTTAATGGGCATAGAAATCATATGCCCAGAAAGGTAATCAATGTCTTTGATTTGCCTCAAAATCGTGCCCCATACATGACCCCCTTCGAAAAATGGGAAATCATGCCGGGGCACAGTTTTTAAGGCAAATTCAAAGGTTCCTGCTTTTTGCCATATGATCCCTTTGCCCAATTGGGCAAATGATTTCTTTTCCTTTTAGAGACAAGATAATAGCTATATCATATAAAAGTAACACAGATACCATAACAAAAGCAAGGAAAGAAAATCACCTCAGTAATTGGCTCCTTCAACGACTTCCTTGTAATTCTAAATCTAATCCCAAGCTTCTCGAGCTGTCTTGAGAGCACTCGAACAATGGTAGCTGAGCTCTTTAAATCTTCCTCCACCTTCTCAATCCTTGTAAGCAAATCAATACCCGACCCCGTCTCACTCTCCCTACATATCCTCCTCCATTGTCTCCGACGAATCAAACTACCAATAGCCACTGAACTCACTAAAAGTAAAAACTGCCAGACAAAAGTTTTGCTACCTAAGCTAGCAGGTAAAGGCTTAGCTGCACCCGATATCAAGAAACTGATAACCCACCCAATCGAGCAGATAGTGGGTGGGATGATTAAGAGTATTTCAGCAGTTGAAAGGACTGAATCCAAGCTCAATTTGCCAAAAGACTCTCTTTGAGAACTCCCATCAATGCTTTCACCTATAAAAATCATCCTCTCAGTTTCCTTCCACAGGAAGAAGGGATTAGGCAAGTACATAAGATATAGAATTATAGTCTCAAGGAACATGCTCCCTTCATGTATAGAAGCATATTGGATATTAATTACTAAAGACTAGGATGGTTAGCAAGTGCAATGCCCGATTCTTTACTTTCTAATTCTTGCGTCAAAACCCTAGATTATTCCTGAAATGTGTACAGATTGTTATCAAGTATCCTGCATATTATGTTAACTTGTGTCATAGAGATGAAAGCCCATGAAATACACGTGTTGGGAACAAATGTCAAAAAACACCCCATATCTAATGACACAGATTCTACCATCAAAACCGACAAACTCTTCGTGGCATCTCATCTCCCTATAAATTACGCGGGGGTTGTTTCAACTAAAGGCATATCCAAACGATCCAAATTCCAAACTCTTCCATTCCTTCTTTATTTTGTTCAAGAACATGACACATATAAACATCGGAAGTCATTCATCTTCTTCTTCTTCCTCACAAATTTATATAAAGCTGATCAAACCTCAAAACCAAATTCATCATCATTCATTTTATACCCTAGAATGTGATAAAAAATAATCATGGGTTTTAGTCATGTAACATCCACCATTACAAGTTTTCTCCAAAACCATAGTTTTTCATAACTTTGGGTTTGATATGGGATAAAAAGAGTGGCACAATCAGGACCCTCAGATCTCCTCTAATCTCGCTCCCCTGTGAGCATCGGGTCAAACGGGCTTCAGCCCATTCAGGCCAAACAGGCAAACGGGTCCGACCCGTCCGTTAAGGTCCCAGACCCGTTTACCCCTGCATATAAATAGCAAACCTCTTCCTCACTTCTAAAGGTAATCAATCTTTCCTCACCTGAACCCTAGTTACTGTTGCTTTCTCAGTGACTGACAAGATCAACAGAAAGCCTGTCGCCGGGACTTCTTCCGGTGTTTCTAGGTAGTGTGCATGTACAGAAGGCCGACCCGAGCACTTCATCCAAACCGAGCTACCCCGACTCTACCTCTCTGCTTCTACTCCCGAGCCGGTCCTACTCCCCAGGATCAGATCGACGTCAGTACCACAGTTTCCCCTTCACAAATTACAAGATTTCACACCTGTTGCCACCACACCCAAAAAACAAACAGCATCAGGTTGGCGCCGTCTGTGGGAACCTCAGGTACTGTCGCCTGTCCGAGCCCAGCCAGGGACGTCATCCCAAGTCCGAGCTTTTCCATGGCTCCCAAAGTCAGAAGGGCCGTCACATCAGCACGACATCCGGACCCACCATATCACAGCCGCGCAGACGCCCAGGGTTCCAACCGACCACGGGTCCACGGCACGGCCGGATGCGGGCTGGGTGCCTCTCACTCGAACACGACCGATTTGCGACGCATCATTTCGAATCAACAGGCCAGTCGCACAAGGAGAGAGACCGCTTTCAAC
This sequence comes from Hemerocallis citrina, assembly GCA_017893485.1. Lineage (NCBI taxonomy): Eukaryota > Viridiplantae > Streptophyta > Magnoliopsida > Asparagales > Asphodelaceae > Hemerocallis > Hemerocallis citrina. The sequence goes on along the minus strand of CM030364.1, from coordinate 110,815,795 downwards.
TCAGTCTTGAACCATCGTAGGCGGCTGTCCCCAGAGTGCGATCTAGAACACAGCCACTCCCCCCGTGGAGCTCCAACCCCGCAGGAACCGGTGGGGCAAGCCACCGTCACTAGGGTAGAGTTCCAAAATTTCCGGAACGAGATCCTCCAAGCAATCTGAGGCGGCCAGGGAACCGAGGTTCGCAACAACTCTGATCCTCGGTCAGGAGCAAAGGGAGGCGAATCCTACGGATCGGCCCGCCCCCAGGAACAGGTAGACACCGTCCTCCGGCATTTACAGGAAATGGAGAACCGCCTCGCCCATCTCGACGAGGGCGGACCGATGCCGGGTCATGATCATCGGCCGACCGGACCCCTATTCTCCCCCCAAATCTTGGAAGCCGAGATCCCCCAAAATTTCAGGCCTCCCCAATTCGAGATCTACAATGCCAAAAGTGATCCCGCTGATCACATGGAGAGGATTAAGACCCTCATGATGATTCACAGCGCTGCGAATCCCCTCCTCTGCCGCGCCTTCTCTGCTACCCTTCATGGTCCGGTTCGGGAATGGTTCTCAAAGCTCACCCCCGACTCAGTCTTCTCGTTCGACCGGTTAGAAGCGAACTTCCTAGCCCACTTCGTGACCAGCAGAAAGGTCGAGAAGACGAGCGCGTCCCTTCTGGACCTCAGGCAGAAAGAAGGGGAGTCATTCCACGATTTCGTTCAAAGGTTCACCACCGAGGCAAGGTCCGTGCCCTCTCTTGACGCGGGCGTTGCTTCAGCGACTTTCCGACACAACATTAGGCACGGTCTGTTGAAAGCTTCATTGGCCAAAAAACCACCCGTCGACTTTTCTGACCTCCTCAACAGGGTCGAGAAGTACATCCGAGCGAAGGAGGCCCTAAATCCGAAGGGCACCAAAGAAGCCACTGCCAAGGGAAAGCAGAAGGCCGACGACGTCGAGCCCATCAAGAAAACCGCGAAAGAGACAACCAGTCTCATGAGGGTCCCTCCAGTCCCCCGATTCGAGCGGTATACGCCTCTAACCCAGAACGTCTCGGCAATCCTGATGGAGATCGAGGATAAAGGGATCGTTCGACTCCCTCCCCAACCGAGCAACAACAAGAAGCGGGACCAGAGATTTTACTACCGCTTCCACCGAGGCAACGGACACGAGACGGACAATTGCCGGACCCTTAAGGATGAGATCGAGGCCCTCATCCAGCGAGGATACTTGAGAGAGTTCACCTGGGATAATCCCAGAGACCGAAGGGATCCGAGGTATCCGAGGCCTTTGTCTCCTCCTCGAACGATCAACCGGCTGCCCGAACGAGACACCGAGCCAGAGGAGACCGGAGGCCAGGCCATACTGCACTGCATCCACGGGGGACCTATGAGAGGGGGATCTAACACCTCCCGCAAGGCCTTCGTCCGGGAGGTTAACTCCGTTCGAGACTATCCCTCCCCGCAGATTCAGCAGCGACCGGCATCCTTTTCCGAAGAAGACCTAAAGGGAGTCCGGCTCCAGCACTGCGATGCCCTCGTCATCAGCCTCGTCATGGCGAATTTCGAAGTCTGCCGAATTTTAATGGACAATGGGAGCTCAGTCAACATCTTCTTCTTGGAAGCATTTGAAAACCTCAAGCTCCCCCGAGATAAGCTGAAACCGGCCGGGTACACCCTGCATGGGTTCTCGGGTGTCCCAGTACAAATTAAAGGGATCGTGACATTGGATGTAACGGCTGGCACACTCCTATCACACGGACTGAATTAATGGATTTTATGGTGGTCAATGTCAAAGCCGTGTACAACGCCATCCTCGACCAACCCGGTCTCTGCTCGCTCCAGGCAGTCCCCTCCGCTTACCACTTGAAGCTGAAATTCCCCACTGACCTCGGGGTCGGCACCGTTAGAGGAAATCAGGAGTCTGCACGATCGTGCTACATGACCGCGGTCGGGGGCGGGTTGTTCCCCCTCGACGCAATCGAACATCCACCTGAAAGAAGCCAGCCCGTGTCAGAGCCTGTGGACGAACTGGAGGTCTCATTCGGAGCGAAAGACAAGTCTAAGTAGTTCCGTGTGAGCCACACCCTTTCCGCTGACCTGAAGCCAGGTTTAATTGATTGTGTTCGCCACAACATCGACCTCTTCGCTTGGACACCATCCGACATGTTCGGGATTTCCGAAGACCTAATTATGCACAGACTCAGCGTCGCCCCGAGCTCCAAGCCGATCCAACAGAAACGCCGCGAGTTCGCCCCGGAGAGGCAACAGATAGTGAAAGTGGAGGTGGACGAACTGCTGTCTGCCCGGGTCATTCAAGAAGTCAGCTACCCCGAGTGGTTGGCCAACATCGTAATGGTAAAGAAGGGCAACGGGAGCTGGAGGATCCGTATAGACTTTACAGACCTCAACAGGGCGTGCCCTAAGGATCCTTTCCCCCTCCCGAGCATCGACGCTCTGATCGACGCAACGTCATGTCATGAGCTCCTGACCTTCATAAATGCCTTTTCAGGCTATAATCAGATCCGGATGTTCCTTCCGAACATCGCCAAAACGTCCTTCATTACCGACCAGGGCCTCTACTGCTACCGTGTCATGCCCTTCGGGCTCAAGAACGCCGAGGCCACCTACCAAAGACTTGTCAACCGAGTCTTCAAAGATCAGATCGGGGACAACATGGAAGTATATGTCGACGACATGCTCATCAAGAGTCGGCAAGGGCAGGATCATGTTGCCGACCTCGAGAAGCTTTTGGCGTTCTCCGGTCTCATAACATGAGCCTCAGTCCCGCCAAGTGCGCATTCGGCGTCTCTTCGGGAAAATTTCTTAGGGTTCGTCGTTAGCCAATGCGGCATAGAGGCCAACCCCGAGAAGATCCAGGCCATAATCGACATGGCCCCTCCCAAAAACGTTAAGGAGGTTCAGCAGCTTATAGGGAGACTGGCGGCAATCGGCCGCTTCCTCTCCAAATCATGAGAGAAGTTCCTCCCCTTCTTCAAGGCCCTACGGGGGACAAAAGGCTTCGAATGGGGCGACCCCCAACAACAGGCCTTCAACCAGTTGAACTCCTACCTCGCTAACCCCCCACTCCTGAGCAAACCCGAACCGGGCGAACCCCTCATCCTATACCTCTCAGCCTTGGAAAGCGCACTCAGTGCCGTGCTCGTCCAAGAAGAAGATGGTGTTCAAAAGCCTCTCTACTATGTGAGCAAAGTCTTGCTCTTGGCCGAGACCAGATACGCGAAGATGGAAGAGATGGCGTACGCACTCGTAACGGCCACGCGAAAAATCCATCCTTACTTCCAGGCCCGCTCTATTCAGGTCCTCACAGACCAGTCTCTGAAGGCCGTCCTCCACAAGCCTGAGAGCTCTGGCCGCTTAGTCAAGTGGTCGATCGAACTAAGCTAGTACGACATCAGCTACCAGTCCAGGACAGCCATTAAGGGACAGGCCCTCGCCGAATTCATCACGGAGTGCATTATCTCCTAGCCATCTGACACTCAGGAAGCAGATCCGATCTGAGAAGTCTATGTCGTTGGCTCGTCTTGTGAGGTGGGAAGCGGTGCGGGCGTCATCCTCAAAGGCCCCGATAACTTCATCCTCCAGTATTCTCTTTGCGTGAACTTCTCTGCCTCTAACAACGAGGCCGAATACGAGGCTATGATCGCAGGGCTCACCCTGGCGCATGAGGCGAGGGCTAGACAACTCAGGGCCTTTAGCAACTCCCAGCTCGTGGTCAACCAGATCATCGAGGAGTACGAGGCTTATGACACTCGGATGGTCCGATACTTGGCAATAGTCCAGCAGCTCTTAGCGACCTTCGATTTCTCCTCAGTGGAACGGATCCCCAGGGAACAGAATGTCCAGGCTGACTCATTATCAAAACTCACCTCCTCGTCCTTCGAGGGCCTCGATCGCACTATCCTGATCGAAGTCCTCCTGAAGCCCAGCATCGACCTCCCCGAAACCCTCTGCCTCACCACCGAACCTCCACCAGAAAACTGGACGACTCCCATCAGTAAGTTCCTGGCGGAGGGCGAGCTTCCTTAGGATCGGGCCGAGGCGGTAAGGATCAGGGTCCGTTCAGAAAGGTTCACCATAATCAACAAAACCCTCTTCAAGCGCTCGTACACAACTACCAACGAAAGGCCCTACCTCTGCTGCCTGGCCCCCGACAAGGCTAAATACGCCCTGAAGGAACTGCATGAAGGGGTTGGGAGATGCCACATGGGGAGCAGGTCGTTCGCCAGAAAAGCCCTATACTACTGGCCGACCATGTTACAAGACGCCCAACACCTCGTCAAAAGGTGCGGCCCTTACCAAAGATTCTCCTTGGTAAAAAGGCTTCCACAAGCCAACCTCTGCTCTCTAGTCTGTCCAACTCCTTTTGCTATGTGGGGGATGGACTTGGTCGGTCCTTTTCCGAAAGCGACGGGCCAGAAGAAGTTCCTGGTGGTGGTCATCGACTACTTCACCAATGAATCGAGGCAGAGCCGCTGGCCACAATCACGGAGCACCAAACTCAGCAATTTTTCTGGAAGCACATCATATGCCGGTTCGAGATCCCGCAGGTCCTCATCACAGACAACGGAACCCAATTCGCAGCCAAGAACTTTCGGAAGTTCTGCGGAGGAGACTTCGGAGTCCAGCAGCACTTCTTCTCCATATGTCATCCTCAGTCGAACGGCCAGGCAGAAAATGCGAACCGCCAAATCCATGACGGCCTTAAGAAGTGATTGGACAATTCACCCAAGGGGCTATGGGTCGAAGAATTGCCAAGTGTACTCTAGGCGCACCAAACGACAAAGAGAATTCCCACGGGCGAGTCACCGTTCAACCTAATCTATGACACCGAGGCGGTTATCCCCTTAGAGATCGGTGTCCCTTCGCCTAGGATCATAGCCTTCGACGAGGAGAACAACTCGATGGACCTCAGAGCCAACTTGGATCTAGTCGACGAGGTCGGGAAAAAATCCGCCATCAGAAGAAGCAAATACCAACAACGGGTCGAGAAGTATTACAACAAGAAGGTTCGTCCCACCGACATCAAGCAGGGTGACCACGTCCTCAGGAAATTGGCGGTATCTGATCCCAGCAAAAAGAGGAAGTTGGCCCCTAATTGGGAGGGCCCGTATAAGGTTCTTCGAAGTGGTTCGCCCCGGGACATACCGACTTACAGACCTAAGAGGCAATATAGTCAAGAGACCCTGGAATGCGGAGCACCTCATCAAGTACCTCGAAGGGGAGGACTAAATTTCTTATGTAACCGATCCCTTGTAATCGATATTACATGCCACCACTTTTTGTATGAAAAGATTAAAGAAAATGGACTTATTTCTTTCCAGTTTTCACCTCAAATTCTCTATCTAAATTCCCCCACTTTCTATTCAAAGCCCTCGACACTCGACTGTGATCTCGAGCACAGGAGTAGCTTCCACAAGCTAAGTCACTTGGGCTCGTCACTCCGTACCGACCTCCTAAGCCTCGATACTCGACTGTGATCTCGAGCACAGGAGTAGCTTCCACAAGCTAAGTAGCTTGGGCTCGTCGCTCTGTGCCGACCCCCTCAGCCCTCGACTGTGATCTCGAGCACAGGGGTAGCTTCCACAAGCTAAGGCGCTTGAGCTCGATGCTCTGCACTAACCCCCAAGCCTCGACACCTGACGGTGATCTCGAGCACATGGGTAGCTTTCTCAAGCTAAGGTGCCTGAGCTCAACGCTCTGTGCCGACCCCCAAGCCTCGACACCTGACGGTGATCTCGAGCACATGGGGTTCTTCAACCCCTCATGTCCTCGCCACTCGGCTTGGACTCCGAGCACCTGAGGGGGTTTCATCAAAACAACCAAGTCTTAAACCTTCGGCTCGGACTTCAGCTAACCCCCTACCCAAAATTTTCATTAAGATTTACTGCCCTCGCCTACAGTGAGAACCATCGAGCCCCGAACCAAGGGTCGACCCACCTTTCACCCGCTGGCAACTGGGGATAAACAGCACTCAGAGCCGTTACCCCCAATTGTCAAAGGGTGGCAGGAGATCCACTAATCTAGGACTTTCGGACAAAAATTTCATTTAGGGCGCTCGCCTTCGGCCCGAGCCCCGTACTCCGAGATCGACCCACCTTTCACCCGCTGGCAACTGGAGATAAACAACACTGATAGCCGTTACCCCCAATTGTCAGAGGGTGGCAGGAGAGCCACTGGCGACGAGAACTCACGGTGAAGTAAGAAAATTTCTGATTAGGGGGTGAGGGTTATATAGCCCTTAGGAAATGCGCATTTATGACATGGGACGTCGAAACGTTTGATAGCCATTAATGACATTGGAAGACGAAACGTCCTCCATTACCAGGCTTTCAGGATCCCTCGTCCTCGTCATCACCCTTCCGCTCGAACACCTCCCTCAGCCCGGCCATCGAGGACCTGTCTTCGGAAATTAGAAGTCTTAGCTTTCCCACAAGCTGAAGGGGCTGGGTTCCAGAGCCAAACGGGGCTTGTCAGCCCCACGTCCTTGCCACTAGGCAGGGACTACGAGCGACAAACGGAAGATTTCTCAATCTCCCAAGTCCTCGACCCTCGGCTCGGCTCCTGAGCCAAACGGGGATCCCCCCCCCCCCCCCCCCGCGCCCTCGATACTCGGTGGGCACTACGTGCGACAGACGGGAGATTTTTCAATCCCTCGTCCTCCCCCAAGCCCTCAATGCTCGTTCTCAAAAACAAATTCAGGCAAATCGAAAAGATCATTTTTTTTATTATAACGTCTTGGGGGGGCCACAATACAATAAGATTTATTACAACGACTACCCCTCGGCCTAAACTATCCTCAGAGCCCCTCCGAACTAGCACAGGCTAACTCAAACCCCACCGATCGGCTTGGGTCCACGGCTTGCCCACCAAAATACATAGGAGCAGCCAAGGTAGACACGCCCCGGCCACAGAGCTTTGAGCATCGCCCGGCCTCACATATTCCAACTGCCGAATCGGAGACGACTCGCGGCCCGAGGAGCACCCACCCCTTGAAGAGATTGACAGCACCAACATCGTCTTGTAATGCTGAATCTCAATCTTTCTCCACAATGACATCGCGTAGGAGCGACTCCAAGGTAGGCCTTTGAACCGAGGCACTCGACATGAAAAATCCAAGGCCAACACCTCCTGGGTTGCGGTCGACTATCGCCTTCTTCAGTTGAGCCGCCTCCGCACTCAGCTCCTTCGACTTGTTTCGAAAGTAGTGGAAAGCGGCATCGTGATCACAAGCTTCCTTTCGATATCGACCAAGGCTGGACTCTAATACCTTGATCTTGCTCCGAAGCTATGTCACCTCGGATCGTCAGAGATTCGACTCAAGGAGGGATGCCGGCATCTGACAGAAGTGAAACAAAAAATCATTCCGAGGCCCACAGTCCTTAACTCCTAATCTAAAAATAATACAAGTCAAAAGGGTCGGACAGGCAAAGAAGCTCATCCCAAAATCAAGGCAAAAGTCGAAGTCAAAACACTTGGCCAAACAAAAACCCCTTGTCATAAATTAAAAGTCACTACAAAATACTGCGGTGACCAGTCCGCCTTCGGCAAATACACTTTCAAAAGCATGAGTAAAAGAAAATGAAAGAACTACTACGTATGGCCAACCTCTCCCTCGACATCGGCAGCGACGACGGGGTCGACAACTGGCTCGATGCCGGCATCTCCGGCTCCGGTCTCCCCTTCAACAGGAGCATCGCCCCCGGGGGTCTTCGGCGGCTCGTTTATCTTCATATCAAAATCGAAGCCCGTCAGGTCCAGGGTCGAATAGAAGTGTTTGACGTGGCTCAGTGCCTTGTCGTACACCTCGTTCTGGACCTCGATGAACATGTCTTGGGCCTTCAAGGTGAGCAACCCCTTCTCCACTTCAAATGCCTTCCTCAGTGTCGCCTCCTTCCTCGGTCCATCGTCAGGCATCGAGGCCATGTCTGCCTTGAGGGCCTGCTCTCGCTTCATCGAGGCATCCAGAGCGAGCTTCAGGTCTATCATCTCGCGCTTGAAGCGGTTGGCCTGGTTCCGCTCGTACTTCAACTCCTGGTTATGGAGTCTCATCACCTGAGTGCCGGACAGACAAGCCTACAGCCGAGGTAAAAACACTTGAGTGGAAACAAATGCGTAAAAACTGAAGTATAGAGCCTCGGAATTTACCTACACGCTCGCCTGAGCCCACCTCATGTAAGCCGACTCGAAGGTGTCGGCACCCATGCTCTGCCGATCCCAAGGCATGGCCATCTTGTCCACAAACTCCATGGCGATGGGACCCTCGGTTAGCGTATCCCCCTTTCGAATGAACCAGTCAGGGGCCCAAGGCTGGAGCCCCTCTTCCTCGACCATGGTCTGGGCATCGGGACGGAAAGGAAGGACACCCCCGTGTACGATCTCCGTCACCTTCAAGGCGCTGGAGCTCAGCACGATCGCAGTCTCCCTCGTCTGACTAGTTTTCGTCCTCTTTGCCCTCAGCTCAAGCTGACCCTCGGCCTCGGGAGCCGCTCTGGAATAGGCCCCACCTGTTCCCCTTCTCGGACTGCTCCGCCTTTTGCTTCTTCAGGGCGAGCCTCCTCTCCTTGATCACTTCGGGGTCTATCTCTGCACGAAAACCCATTAAAGAGTGATGAGCACAAAAGAAAATTACAAAAAAAAAATGAACAAAAGACATACGAGACGGGGCGAGGCTCAGTCCGACGCGGGCCATGTGACTCTCAGTCACCTTCGGCTAACTTATGTTGTTACTCTTCCGGAGGCGCTCAACAAAGCCGCACTCCTCGGCCGAAAGTTTGTTCTTCTTGGAGCCCTTGAAGTTAGGCTTGTAGACTTTCCAATGCGTCGAAATTTCCCATGGCTCCTCACTTCTGACGACAAAATATTTATTTTTCCACTCCTTGATTGAGTCGGGGTGACCATGCACGACCTTGCCCCTGCTCCGAGGCGATACGTAAAAAATCTACTCAAACTCGTCGGACGAAATAACACCCAGCATCGCTCGGAAGATATTCAGCCGCAACGGCACCCTTCTCACCACGCACAACAAGACGAAGCTCACCGTCTGCTTCCACGAGTTCGGACCGTACTGCATCCGGCATAACGAGGCCCAATTCAGTATCTCGCGGATGAAAGGGTGGATCGACAGCCTCAGTCCCGAGGAGAACGTATCTACAGGGAAGATACAATACCACGGCGCCAGAGGGTCGGTAAGTCTAATGAAGTAGCTCGCGCGAATCACCGACAGATCCTCCCCTTTCAGAATAGTGAGGGTACCGTCCATCTTGTTCTTCACACGACTCGGCGAGGAGGGCTGTACTCCGTAACGGACAAAGTCTTCGACATCGTCCGGGTACTTCCTGATCGACAACGGCTGCGGCAAGAAAGGGACCTCTAGCTTTCGGGGAACTATCGCCTTATTCGGACTGCTGGGCATGGTCCACTTCATCTTCTTCTTCCGAGTCTTCGAAGCCTTCTCAGGCGACGGAGTCGCCAGCAGCTCGAGGACGGATGCCCTCGAAGAGGAGCCCATCCCCCCAACCAATTCACCCTTCGCTCTGGCACCATCGGCAGAGCGCACCCCCTCAACAGGGGACCCTTCGGGAGATTCCACCTCCTCATCCTCGTCATCGATGTCCTTGACAGGACGCTCCTCATCCGCATCGCTACTCTCCACCACAAACGGCTTGCGAGCGCGAAGAGGTTGTACGGCATACACATTCCCGTCCGTTTCCAAAGAAGAGGAATCCGACAGACCCGTGCGAGCACCATTGCCGGGAGTACAGGCTAAATAGCCGGACGAAGCCCTAGACATATTAAAATTACTAAGCTGAGTGAAGTCTCACTAAAGATCGCCGAAAAACTCGTCGACAGTGACGGAAAACTTCTAGAGAGAGAAGCTCTGGGATCTAGAGAGAGTGAAAGTGAAATGAAAAAGGGGGGTGTGGGATGCGTATATATAGAGGATTTGCGACACGTCGATTCTCGCAAAAACGGTTACTGTAAATTCTCCTCGATTCTCGCAAAAATGGTTCCTATAACGGTTCCCCTCAACCCTCGATGTTCGACTGTGATCTCGAGCACAGGGGTAGCTTTCACAAGCCAAGTCGCTTGGACTCATCGCTTCGTGCCGACCCCCTCAGCCCTCGATGCTCGACTGTGATCTCGAGCACAGGGGTAGCTCTCACAAGCCAAGTCGCTTGGGCTCGTCGCTCCGTGCCGACCCCCTAAGCCTCGACGCTCGACTGTCATCTCGAGCATAGGAGTAGCTTCCACAAGCTAAATCGCTTAGGGCTCGTCGCACGCGCCGACGCCCTCAGCCCTCGATGCTCGACTGTGATCTCGAGCACAGGGGTAGCTCTCACAAGCCAAGTTGCTTGGGCTCGTCGCTCCGCACCGACCCCGTAAGCCTCGATGCTCGACTGTGATCTCGAGCACAGGGATGGCTTCCACAAGCTAAGTCGCTTGGGCTCGTCGCTCCGTGCCGACCCCCTCAACCCTCGACGCTCGACTGTGATCTCGAGCACATGGATGGCTTCCACAAGCTAAGTCACTTGGGCCCTTCACTCTGTGCCGACCCCTTTAGCCCTCGACGCTCGACTGTGATCCCGAGCACAGGAGTAGCTTTCATAAGCCAAGTCGCTTGGGCTCGTCGCTCCGTGCCGACCCCTTCAACCCTCGACGCTCGAATGTGATCTCGAGCACAGGGGTAACTTCCACAAGCTAAGTCGCTTGGGCTCGTCGCTCCGTGCCGATCCCCTCAGCCTTAACGCTCGACTGTGATCTCGAGCACAGGGATAACTTCCACAAGCTAAGTCACATGGGCTCATCGCTCCATGACGACCCCCTCAGCCTCGTCGCTCGACTGTGATTTCGAGCACAAGGGTGGCTTCCACAAGCTAAATCGCTTAGGCTCATCGCTCCGTGCCGACCCCCTCAGCCCTCGACGCTCGACTGTGATCTCAAGCACAGGGGTAGCTTCCACAAGCTAAGTCGCTTAGGCTCGTCGCTCCGTGCCGACCCCCTCAGCCTCGACTCTCGACTGTGATCTCGAGCACAGGGGTAGCTTCCACAAGCTAAGTCGCTTGAGCTCGTCGCTCCGTGCCGACCCACTCAGCCCTGCGCTCGACTGTGATCTCGCGCATGAGTAATTTCCACAAGCTAAGTCGCTTGGGCTCGTCGCTCCGTGCCGACCCCCTCAGCCTCGATGCTCGACTGCGATCTCGAGCACAGGGATGGCTTCCACAAGCTAGTTGCTTAAGCTCGTCGCTCTGTACCGACCCCCTCAGCCTCGACCCTCGACTGTGATCTTGAGCACAGGGATGGCTTTCACAAGCTAAATTGCTTGGGCTCGTCGCACCGTGCCGACCCCCTCAGCCTCGATGCTCGACTGTGATCTCGAACACAGGGGATAGCTTCCACAAGCTAAGTCGCTTGGGCTAGTCGCTCCGTGCCGATCCCGCTAAGTCTCGACGTTCGACTGTGATCTCGAGCACAGGGGTAGCTTCTACAAAGCTAAGTCGCTTGGGTTCGTCGCTCCGAGCCGACCCCCTAAGCCTCGACGCCCGACGGTGATTTCAAGCACAGGGGTAGCTTCCACAAAGCCAAGTCGCTATGGGCTCGATGATCCGAGCCGACCCCTAAGCCTCAACCCTCGACGATGATTTCGAGTGCAGGGGTATCTGTCACAAGCCAAGGTCGCCATTGGACTCGACCACCCAAAAACCAACCTAGACGATCTCTGACAGCCTCGGCATCCCGAGCCGACCCCCTTACCTTGGTGACTGGGGGATCATCAGGGCTCGGTTGTCTACACTGGCAGAAACACCGACTGCTCGGCTGCTCGGACTCACCTCAGTTCGGCGCCAACCCCAAGAAGACCCTAGGAAACTCTCTTTGCCACTCTTCTCCGTAGAATCCAGACTACTCCACAACTGTTTTTCACACCGCCCTGCAGGAGTGGGGGGCTTGTGATATGGGATAAAAAGAGTGGTGCAATCAGGACCCTCAGATCTCCTTTAATCTCGCTCCCCTGTGATCATCGGGTTAAATAGGTCAAATGGGCTTCAGCCCATTCAGGCCCACAGGCAAACGGGTCCAACCCGGACCGTTAGGGTCCCAGACCCATTTACCCCTGCCTATAAATACTAGACTCCCTCCTCACTTCTAAAGGTAATCAATCTTTCCCCATCTGAACCCTAGTTACTGTTGCTTTCTCAGTGACTGACTAGATGTCGGAGGATCTATCGCCGGGACTTCTCCCGGTGTTTCTAGGCAGTGTGCAGGTACAGAAGGCCGAGCCGAGCACTTCATCTGAGCCGAGCTACTCGATCCGAGCCAAGCTACCCCGACTCTACCTCTCTGCTTCTACTCCCGAGCCGGTCCTACTCCCCAGGGTCAGATCGATGTCAGTACCATAGTTTTTCCTTCACAAATTACAAGAACTCACACCTGTAGCCACCACACCCCAAAACCAAACAGCATTAGGGTTATTTGGGAGCTAGCTTGGAGTTGGGATAACTATCTCAAATCTTTTCAGCCCAAAAGTAATCTCAACTCCACCAGGCCCTCATTTTTCTAAAGTTTGGCAAAGACACTAAAATTATGGAGTTTAGTTAACTTTAGTGACTTACCAAACACCCCAAAAGAAGTGGATTTAAGACAATTTTTTTAGCGGAGGTAGATGTGTGATAACTAAAGTTTGCAAACCTGTACCTCCGCTTCAAAATAAACTTTAGTTAATCACTCAACTCCATTCTCAGACATAGCCTTAGAAGTTTCGAAATATTTATGGTTATTAGTTATACGCACGTGTTATACGTGTAAAAGAGCTTCTTCATTTACAAACTGAATAACGCACAATTTTCCCTGATGTATTGCTAATGTGATTAGGGTTTGCTTAATAGAAAAATAATTAAGAATAGTTATAGGGTTTCGGTGAATACCAGAAGGAAACACCCGAATCTGCCACGGAGGCAGCGGCGGCGGCTTAATCTGAGCTGACACGAATCTCAAAGACCTCGAGGGAGAAGGAGGATCGTTGAAATTGAGGAGATGCAGGCGATGAATTCCGGTGAGTGGAAGCGAGTGGAAGAGCTTCTGAGGAGAAGAAGGAACAGTTAATGGGTTTTGGGACAAGGCAATTGACATGGATTCTAGGTGCACGAATTTCAAAGCGGTCAGTTGGATTGAGGGTTTTTTTTGGTTATTTGATGAGAATGGGATTCATTTGATTTGATTTGATCTGATCGGTAAGAAAGGAAGCGTGAGAGAATTTAACGGAGATCACAACAAGAAGAGAAGAGAGGGTCCGTTATATTATACTAGTAATTTACTGCAATGCATTATTTTAATAAATATTAAGCTTGGGTTTGGTTTGTTGTTTTGAAAACAGTTTTGAAAACTGTTTTCTGAAACCTGTTTTTCTGAAAATGAGTCTACAAGCTGTTTGGTTATATTTCTTGCTGAAAACTGTTTTCTGAAAGCTGTTTTTCTGAAAAAGAGAGTTTAAAAGCTGTTCGGTTATATTTCTTGCTGAAAACTGTTTTATAAAAGCTGTTTTCTGAAAAAGGGAGTTTAAAAGCTGTTCGGTTATATTTCTTTCTGAAAACTGTTTTCTGAAAGCTGTTTTTCTGAAAAAAGAGAGTTTAAAAGCTGTTCGGTTATATTTCTTGCTGAAAACTGTTTTCTGAAAGCTGTTTTTCTGATAAAAAGAGTTTAAATGCTGTTCGATTATATTTTTTGCTGAAAACTGTTGGCTGAAACCTGTTTTTCTGAAAAAAGAGAGTTTAAAAGCTGTTCGGTTATATTTCTTTTTGAAAACTGTTGGCTGAAAGCTGTTTTTCTGAAAAAAGAGAGTTTAAAAGCTGTTCGGTTATATTCCTTGCTGAAAACTGTTGCATGAAAGCCGTTTTTCTGAAAAAAGAGAGTTTAAAAGCTGTTCGGTTATATTTCTTGCTGAAAACTGTTTTCTGAAAGCTGTTTTTCTGAAAAAAAAAGAGTTTAAAGTTGTTCGGTTATATTTCTTGCTGAAAACTGTTTTCTGAAAGCTGTTTTTCTGAAAAAAGAGAGTTTAAAAGCTGTTCGGTTATATTTCTGACATTTTTTAAAATAAATTTGCATTAAACATTTGCTGACATTTTTTAATTGTTGCAGTTAGATTGCAATGTTGTACAAGTATGTGAACAAGAAACCTGAGCAGCATGTGAATCGAGCAAAAATCAAACGCCATCAACTCCACAATTGATTCGTCATGTTAGATTACAAAATGTATTGAAAAGCTTGTATGAACATACTATTTATTAAATATAGTTTTTTGTACAAAGCATGAGAACCCATCGGTTACACCTCAATCCAGACCCCAAATTATTTATCAACAGTTATAACATATCAAAAGCCTTTACAAACCATGACAACATCATAAACCATGAGCAGAATCTGAACCCTTCACATGAAGGAGATTGTACACGTTATGGAAATTTGTAAACTAAAAAAAACAGTAGCACTTGATTTTTACAGGATCAGGAACCTTCAGCTGCAAACTCTTCGAACCTCCTCCTGTACAAGAAAAAGAGTACAAACAGTTGTGTTAGCAAAGTTGATCATTTTTGGCCCAAAGCATGAGAAGCATTCAGTAGCAAACCAATGCACATCCCAAATCATCCTTCATATTTATAAAATGCGAACAGCAGTAACAAACCCTCATATCAGGCGCCATAACCAGCAATCAGAACCCTCCACGTAAAGGAAAATGTACATAGTATGGAAATTTGTTAAAGTTAATAACCAAAAGTGATTTTTATACGGGATCAGAATCCATCATATCCCACTTTGTATCTTTAAAACCTTGTTTTAGCATACTGATCAGAATATTGCCCATAGCATGAGAAACCAGCAGAATCATGTCAATGCACACCCCAATTGACATTGCACACCCCAATTATTGTATACAGTTACCAATAATCAAAAGGCTTCACATACCCTGAAAACACCATAATACATGTGCAGAATCAGAGACCCTTCAGATTTAGGTGATTGTACAGGGTTCTGAAAATAAAACTGAAGGCCCAAATCATGAGATGTTACAGGATCAGAAGGCTTCTTCACAGTTAGGGGATTGTATACAGTCATCCCAATATCAGAAGGCTTCACAAAGCCTGATAACATCATAATACATTTGCAGAATCAGAGACCTTTCAATGTTAGGGGATTGTATACACATTCTGAAAATAAATGAAGTTGCAACACTTGGGATGTTACATGATCAGAAGCCATCATCTCCCAATTTTGAGACCTCATCCACCAAAAATATATTTGAAACAGCACTTTTAGCAAAACCCATACTGCACAAACCATGAATGCATCATAATCCATGTGCAGAATCAGGGACCTTTCTTTCAGAGGTAGGAGATTGTACACATTATGGAAATTTAGAAGCATCCCAATGCACAAACCATGAAAATATCATGCAACATAGTTATACATCAATGAACAGCAGTTGGAAACTATGATAACTGTGTCAGCATACTGATTACACAACCCAATTACACATCTGAAAGAACACATCAGAAGCAATATGCACATCAGAAGCATCTCAATGCACAGTCCAATTACACATCTGTTGCATACCTATACAGCAACAGATGCAAAGATCAATTTCTTTAAAGCAATCCTACAAAACTTGAGCCCTTGAGCCCTTTAGAACACATACTGAATGAATACTGCCCAAATCATGAGAGCACATCATAAAGCATCTCGGCAGCATACATATACTGCATCTCGGCAGCATACATATACTGATTGAGTATATGAAATTTCATAATGCGAAAGGCATACTGCCCAAAATAGTAATCAAATCAAATGCAAAACCAATATAATCTTCAATTTGTTAACAATATGGAGATGACTTCACAAACCATGAAAACATCATAACATATGTGCAGAAACAGGGACCTTTCAGAGGGAGGAAAATATTTTCAAAACCTTCCTTTATCATACTGATGAGAATATTATCCAAAGCATGAGAACACCTGAGCAGCATGTCAATGCACACCCCAATCTCAATGCACACTGATTATATTATAGACAGTTACCAACAAATATCAAAATGATTCACAAATCCTGATAACATCATAATACAAGTGCAGAATCAGAGACCTCTCAGAGTGAAGGGGATTGTGCACACATTCTGAAAATAAATGAAGACACAACATTTGGGATGTTACAGGATCAGAAGCCATCATCTCCAAATTTTGAGACCTCATCTCCAAAGTTATTTTTTCCTAAAAAAAATCCTCAGATGGCGTTTGGTTTTGGGGTTCTTTGGAAACAGTATTATTGAAAATTTATACCCCTTCTATTCTAAAGCTCCTTTACTCACTTCTCACTGTGTCAGCATACTTCAGAGTAATAACCAATGAACAGCAGTTTGGAAGATTCATAACTGTGTCACCATACTGATTATTACTACCCAAAAGCATGTGAACACATCAGAAGCATCTCAATGCACAACCCAACCTATACAACCGTATGCACAATCCAATTTTTTGAAAAGCACACCAACAAAATTTGCTATAAAGCTCTTGTACCAGTTTATCTGAAAGAATACTGCCCAAATCATGAGAACACATCAGAAGCTGCCCAAACCATGAAAACATCATAATCCATGTGCACAATCAGGGAGCTTTCATAATACCAAAAAAACATCATAATACCCAAAAAAACCACCACTTGAGGTGACACACAGTATGAGAAGGAAACATCTCCCACTTTTCATTAAGGCACATCCAGAATCTTTTGAAGCCCTTGTATGGGCATACTGATTATTATTGCCCAAAACTTGAGATTGCAACAATCTCAATGCATTGAATGAGTTTTTTAACCTTACCCAATCTCCATAATGTGTACAATATCCTATATCTGATAGGTCTCTATTTTCTGCGCATGTATTATGATGTTATCAGGGTTTGGCAAGCCTTTTGATATTTGCTGTGAAGAATAATTGCCTATAGCATGAGAAACAAATTGAAGCATGTCAATGCACACCCCAATTAATGTATACAGTTACCCCAATATCAGAAGGCTTCACAAACCCTGATAACACCATAATACATGTGCAGAATCAGAGACCCTTCAGATTTAGGGGATTGTACACACATTCTGAAAATAAAACTGAAGGTACAACACTTGGGATGTTACAGGATCAGAAGCCATCATCTCCAAATTTTGATTCATCATCCACCAAAAATATATTTGAAACCGTACTTTTATCATACTGATTAAGCCTCCCCAAAGCATGAGATGCATTTAGAAGCATCCCAATGCACAACCTCTGAAATTATATTTCTTCAGGGTAATAACCAATGAACAGCAGTTAGAAACCTTCATAACTGTGTCAGTATACTGATTATTACTACCCAAAAGCATGAGAACACATCAGAAGCTTCTCAATGCACAACCCAACCTATACAGCAGTATGCACAGCCCAATTTTTTGAAAAGCACACCAACAAAATTTGCTAAAGCCCTTGAACCAGCATACTGAAAGAATACTGCCCAAATCATGAGAACACATCAGAAGCATCGCTGCAGCATACATACTGATTGATTATGGAAATTTTTTGATAAAGCAAAACTCAAACTGCCCAAACCATGAAAACATCATAATCCATGTGCAGAATCAGGGACCTTTCAGAGGTAGGAGATTGTACACATTATGGAAATTTGTTAATACCAAAAAAAAACAAGACTTGAGTGACACACAGTATGAGAAGCCATCATCTCCAATTTTTCATTAAGGCACATCCAGAATATATATTGAAGCCCTTGTGTGGGCATACTGATTATTATTGCCCAAAGCATGACATTGCAACAGAAGCATCTAAATGCACACCCCAATTATATTTCTTCAGTGTTACCAACTGACAAAAGTCTACACAACACAATGATAACATTATAAGCCACAAGCAGATGCTGAAACCTTCACAGGAAGGAATTTGTACTGTGTAAGGAAAATTTGGTTAAATTACAAAAAATTACTTGGGTTATACAGGAACCTCATCCATCAGCTACAAAATTTGTAAAGGCAATGACATTTTTTAATTGAAAATCTTTTGTAATCTTCATCACAGGATCAGGATTTTTCATCATCATCTCCAGGACAATAATCAGAACATGGCTTGGTTAACTGTGTAATCTACAATATGCCAACAAAGGTTTTCAGTAAATGCTAATACATGTGCCTTTGAAAGCAAATTTGGAGCTGATGGCTTCTGATACTGTGTATCCTTTCAAGTATTGAATGAGTTTTTTAACCTTAACCAATCTCCATAATGTGTACAATCTCCTATATCTGATAGGTCTCTCATTCTGCGCATGTATTATGATGTTATCAGGGTTTGGCAAGCCTTTTGATATTTTTTGTGAAGAATAATTGGGGTGTGCATTGAGATGCTTCTACAAGATCTCTTGATTTGGGCAATATTCTAATCAGTATCCTAAAAAAAAATAGCCATAAACCTCATGAGACAAATTCAAAAAAAACTCATATTTGTCGTAGGCTCAGATTGTTCAAATCAATGATAAAAACTCCACACTATGGCTGCATTTTTACAATGCCACGCCTACTAGCACTAAGTAAAATGTTCACCCCCCCTTCCCTTCCCACATTGTCGTCAACAAGACTTGAATTCATCATCATTGCTTGACATAATGGATTCATTCTTACTTAACATAATTATAAACATCAACCACAGATCAGCTTAAAGGGTATATACATCATTTCCGTGGTTATTCATTCATATATTTCATATTTTCAATATCTGTTGCTGGTCGATACAACCAAACAGAAAGAGGCAGTGGGGTGGGGGGGGGGGGGGGACACATTCCACATTGAATGAAAACCTTTCATCATTGCCTATTACGACATCATCTCCGTTAGGTTTTAAAAAATTATATTTGAGATCACTTACTGCTACCGACAAATCCTTTCATTCTTCTGACCATTGTTGGTCACAAAATTGAATCCATGTGCAGTACATGTTCATCTATAAATTGTCAAGATGAAATCACAATACTTGCAGAAAACATTATATTCAAAACAGTAAAAAAATGATAGAATGAAAACGTTTACATTAAAATTACATTAGTGTCTCGCATTCCACATTGCCGTAGCAATATCATCTCTTTTCCTATTCATACGATTCAATTGGGAAGATGACAAATCCAACCCCTGAGATGTGGATGCGATATCTTCAGTCTGTTGGTGATAAATTAATTGTTCATCGTCAAATTCCTCAAAAAAAGCATCGTCGACTGAATGCTTACATATAAAATTATGGAGTGCGCAACAGGCTGTGACCATCATAACTTGCCTTGTAAAATAGTAGTTTGGCATGTCATTAGAAATGGCAAACCTTTTCTTGAATACACCAAATGTTCTCTCAATCACATTTCGTAGCCTAGCATGCTGTTTATTAAAAAGCTGTCTAGGTTGAGTTGGTGCATGGTTGGCCCCTTGAAAGTCCTGTAAGTGGTATGGCTCACCACGGTATGGAGCTAAAAAACCAGGCATATTAGTATACCCACAATCTACTAAGTAATATTTATCGTTTGGTGGGATTTGCAACAACTGTTCTGATAATGCACTCTGTATTACACGGGAATCGTTAGCACTGCCTTCCCATCCCGCGTAAACAAATGTGAACAGCATATCAAAATCACATACTGCCAAAACATTTTGAGTGATATTACCCTTTTGAGAGCGACAAGCATTGCTTCGAATAGCGGGTACCGTAACTTTGATTAATGTGTCATCAGCAGCACCAATAGCTCCCTACATTAATGAATTCGAATAATAGATATTACTTGCAAACTTTGAAAAACTTTAATAATACATGACGAGTGAAGGTAACAGAATACCTTAAACCACGGATAAAAGTCTGGGGAATTAGTGATCCTTTTATGTACAAGTGTAGTGTCGGGGGAGTGATAAGTACTGTTGCTGCTCTTGCCAAACCTTTCAAAACAAGTGTAAAATGCTTATCGATTGTTTGAAGTGAGTGATTAAACCTATTAGCACATGCTCGCATTCTTGTACTGTGACCGACAATATACAGAAAAATTGCCACACTTTCCTCGATAGACAAGCGTCTACGTCTTGAAGCCTCCTCTGTTTCCTCAAGGTAGTTGCCATTTTTTAGAAAAGCACACAAGGCCATAAAACAATCTTGATTCATACGGAATATTCCATGAAACGTAGACTGGGAACCCTCTAGCATTTCATTCAAATATTCACGTCCTGTTAGTTTTGGATAGGACACCGTACTTTCTTCACAAAGTTCACTTAGGAAGATTATATTCATCAAGTCATCGGCATCGTCACTACTAGATGAAGAAGTGTCCATAACTATGGTTGCACTTGCAGTAGTACCTCACTATGACAAAAAGTAGAAATCAAATTGATAAAGTAAGTTCACTAATTTAATACTACGACTATAGTGCACGATATTTACGGAATTTAAATTAACATATTACGCGACGGAATATTGCCACAAGCTCAGATTATGAAAAACAACAACATATACTACTAATAGCAAATCCATTTCTAGAAAAAAAATAAAACTAAATTTAAATTAAATAAAAACCGCCACGTTTTACCATCAAACCGTCATAATACAATAGCTCTCACGCAAATACGCAAATAATTATAAAAAATAGTACACATTATGAAATGATTATCCCACTCAACCAAATGGGATGGCTATTGCTCAGCATTATTCTTCACTCACCACTCCTGCTGTGCCGGGGTCATACGAAGGAAACTATGACAAGCACGAGGATTAGCAATTAGGTGGTTAAGTGCTTTCCTGTTTCATTGCAATCAAGCCCAGACATCGTATTAATTATATCTTGGCATTGATCCAACTCGGCCAAAGCAGGGTCAACCGAGGCATTACTATCCACCTCTATTTTCTTCTTTAACCTGCTTCTTTTTACTACCTGAGTTTCCAGACAGGAGCTAACAAATTGTTTCACATACGACATATTTGTTCCCCGACCACTTGATGTACTAGATTTTCTCTTACGAGATCCCGACCCCGAACCGAATGGTACATCATCATCCTCATCAGTTACATTTACGTGTGACTGATTAGGGTGGCCAAACTCATAATTCATCCTCCGCTCCTCATCAGAATCGTACACCCTTTGTGTGGAAGCCCTTGTCACATTGCCCTGGGCAGTAGAGTCTTCCATAATTTTGGTCAAGACATCAAAATCTGCCAACCCCTTCTTCTCAAATTTTTTTGCCTTAGGGTGCATCTAATCATAGAAATTGTTGTTAATTTGCAAGTATTAAAGTCAAGTTTAAGTATAATAAAAAGGATTCACAAACAATTAGCAAAATTTGAGATTATATATGAACCTTAAGATATTGGTCCCAAACTGGTTTCTCGGCAGTAACGGTTTCGTTCACTTCATCCCAACCAAAATCACTCTGTTTCTTCATATCTGAAAACACCTTCCATTCTGCTTTCAGTCTCTGATGTTTTGCCTTCAACTGTGTTACTATGAATGAACGACCATAATGAAATTGCATTTGTACAGCAAAATGATTCCAAGTTTTGCCGTTAAATGTGTTACTTTTCAGATTATCTTTGTCAACTGCCTCCTCCATAAGGCTGACAAAACAATGCACAACATGGGGAGGCCACTTCCCAAAATCCTCATCCACCGCCATCTCCTTCCCCCTCCCCATACTACTCATCTATATTACGGAAAAACCGATAAATATTAAACAACAATGCCAAATTCCAGCATTTAAATAGTGACTTGAAATTCGTAGGTCGTAAAAAGCAACAGATTCAAAAAAAATTTCCCAACAACCGAATCGTAAACCCCCAACTGATTCGTAGGTCGTAAATTTTTTTTTCTAATCAACAGCAAATTCAAAAATCGTAGGTCGGAAAAATCAAAACGGCAACAAACTTCAGTCATAGGGCTTAAACAAAAACAAGAAAATGGGTACCAATTGGATCATACCTTCGATTGGAGTTGAAGAACGAAGAAATTGTCAGCAACAGATTCAACCTTTAATAGCCGCTTGATTCGACTAGCCCGTTTTCGAATATACCTTTTTTTGGTTGCAGCACGGGTCTCACAAACCATTAATTCCTAAATCGACCACTCAACTCCGAACCAAATCGACTGATGGAGAGTAGTATTCTCGTCGCCACCGACAGAGAATCAATCGTTTGGAGTAGATTTGGGGGTTACTAATTCCAAAATCGTTGATTTTGGGGGGATATTGGTTCAGAACTGGTTTGGAAAAGAAGGGAGGAAGGAGGCGAAGACAAGCTACAGGAAAGAAGAGAGTAAAGGAGCCAGAACTACGTGAAGAGAGAGAGAGATTGAGAAGTTAGTAAAGGAGCTTTAGTAAAGAGGGGGTACTGATTTTCAAAAATACGGTTTCCAAAAAACATCGAAACCAAACGCCATCTCAGGAATTTTTTTTCAGAAAAAAAAAGTTAAAACAAACGCAGCCATAATTTTTTAAGTAAAAATTCAGAGGGTCTAAATTCAAACCTGAGATCTCATTCATATTAGTTATGTACGTATATTACACGCGTTGAGGAGAGTCTACCCCCTCCCTCCTTTCTCTATTTGAGGAGAGTTGTAGGAATTCCTATTTAACTAACGCGCGTGCTATGCACGATTTTATTAAAAAACCAAAACAAAATAAAAAAACTCAATCCCTCAAATACAGTCTCTTCTCCTCTCACTTTCCCAATCTCACCCAGCTCGCGCCCCCGTTGCCCAGCCCCCACGCCTTCTAACTCCCCCTCCCCCTTACCCTCGCAGCTTTAATAATATTCAACTGTATAACACTATGTTTTTGCAGTGATTCTCTAAACCATCTGCTTATGTAAGGATGATAATGAATATTTCAGTTATTACATTATGAATGATATTCATAAGTTTCTCCTAATTCTCTCATATTTTTGGGAGTTCTATATAATTTGACGAGTCCCTCAAACTATTTTAGGCTGTGCAATTTGCACAGGGTAACACTAGTTACAAATGACACTAAAGCCTTCTCCCATTATAATATTAAAGCTCTATATCGATATCTTATACTAATACGAGAGAGAGTCTACTGTAAAATATTCAGGTCCAACATCAAGGACTTCATAAATAATATTTTAGGCTTCCATAAGTATTAGGCTTTTCTAGAAAATGCTAATGGTTCTAGATACATCATCAATTGCATAAACTTAGATCAATGTGGAAGGTTCATGAAGGAAGTATGAAGATTCATGAATGAATATTAATAAATGTATATAGAGGTTTACTCCTTGTCCTATATAGGGAAAGATCATTTGCACATTCCAACAACACATTGTGAGAGAATTATCCTCATCCAAGTAGGGAGAAAAGAGTGTCCACTCCAAGTTGAGAGTGTTGAGTGTTATAGTAGCAAAACAATTGTGAGAGAAAGTGTTTCCTTCAAGTGATGTTATTGAAGTTGGATATCTTTGTACCCATTACATTCATAGTGGAGGTTCTTGTTGTCCCGTGGACATAGACACCTTGCCGAACCACGTTATATTTGGTATTCTCTAGCCCTTGCTCTTTTATTTCCTTGCATATTTCAATTTGTAGTTTGAGTTGGTATTTTTCATTCTAATATTATTGATCCTACTTTTTTCCAACAGCGGTATCAGTTCGAGGTTTGTGGTGCTAGCGTTAGAATGAAAGGCTCAAGGAATATTATGGTTTGCCTCAACCACTCCAATTTGTTCACATAGAAGCCAAGAATGGAGGACATTCTTTATTGCAATGATTTGCATGAACCTATTGAAGGAGTTGAAGGCAAGCCAGAGAACACTACCAATGCCAAATGGAAGAAGTTGAACCGCATGGCTATTGGTCATATTCGTGAATGGGTGGATGATAGCGTGTTCCACCATGTATCCAACGAAACCGACACACATGCCCTTTGGTTGAAGTTAGAGTCGTTGTTCGAACAAAAGACCGCCTCCAAGAAAGCATTCATCATCAAAGAGTTGGTCAACATGAAGTATAGGGAAGGCATAAAGGTGACCGAGCATCTAAACAACTTCCAGAGCATCATTAATCAATTGGCCACAATGGACATGAAAATTGAGGATGGGTTACAAGTGTTGTTGCTTCTTAGATCGTTGCCCGACAACTAAGAGACCTTTTTCATCACCGTAAGTAACTCTGCTCCTAATTGTGTGTTATCTATGGATAATGTTAAAGATAACATGATGAATGAAGAGACCAAGATAAAGTCTACAAGTTCCGATAGTAGTCAAGTGTTTGTGGAGGAGAATCCAGGAAGGAGCAAGAGTAAAGGTCCCATTCGAGATCGTGGAAGAAGTGCAAGCCATTCGAGGACACGTTTCAATCGGAAGTGTCATCATTGTGCTCTGTATGGTCAATGGTCACATGATAAAGAATTACAACATATTGAAGAATAAAAAGAATGATGGAAAAGATGGCTTAACTTACCAAAAGAAGGTGGACCCAAGCAGTACCGTCGCTACCGTGTCTGAGCAAGTATATGAGTTGTTGGCTCTTAAAAGTGAATGTATATATGTCGATGAAGATAAAAGCGATTCATGGGTAGCTGATTTTGGAGCATTTTTCCATGCCATGGAGCACTCAGAATTCTTCACCACATACAAAGTCGAAGACTTTGGGATAGTGAATATGGGTAATGATAACTATTCCAAGATTACAGGAATCGGTGATGTTTGGTTTGAGACCGATTTGGGCTATAAGATGTTAAAAAATGTGATACAAGTTCCTGGTCTATGTCTCAATCTATTGTCAACCGGCGTGCTTGATCAACAAGGGTTTCATCTGTAGCACCTTGAATTCCTAAGACTGGAACTCGGAACACAAGCCAGAATCTTACTTCAAATGAGTCAATAATACAAAAAATCATAGGAAATTAAAAACTTTTATTACATCAAAATATTATTACAATGTCCAATGATTACAACAAGTATAATAAATTGATACATTATAAATATACAATAAAATTGGACAGTAAACTTCCACTTGGATGCTTTCCACAGCTCGAGTCTTCCTGCGATCCCCACGATCAGGTAGTCCTGCAAACTCACCAAACTGTGGGCACGTCAGTTGAATACAACTGACACAATGCTATAATACAGCGATCCTCGCTATGCCATAATATAGAGATTCCAAAGATCAACAACCAAAATTTGATGCAAAAGAAAAAGTGATGTCAAACAAGTGTCGGTGTATGTCATTGCCTAATCTAATGCACACTCAAGATGTACACAATGCTCTTATTCTAATGCACGCCTAGAGATATGCATCCCATACTAAACATTCCTCAACCAAACAACGTTCTTTAATTGATGGAGTTCGATCCCCCGCTATGCATCCTACTCTTGTGCTCTCTCCTATCTCTGATACTCTAATGATGATGAGGTTGCAGTCGTTCGGTTTACTCCAGTCGTCATTGTAGTAATGGTGTCAATTACTCGTGTATTACCCACTATGCCCGGGGTCGCAGTCGTACGACTTACTCCATCACAGCTGAACCCATAGTAGATTGTGGTAATTCTGCCTTCCCGAACCTCACCAAAAGCTGATATACGGACACTAGGGCTCCTCGTCGAGGAAATTATTTTAGAGCCCCCACAGAGTTCACTCACAGAGCAGTCTCTAAGTCCCATGTCCGTATTGATCAACATAGGACCTGACGGATATAGGGTTTCCCCAACTCCAGTACCCTCATCCTTACACTAGACCAGAACTTGCAGTCGAGATGATGCCACCACTCCAAACTTCCTCAAAGATTGTTACGGTCATAAAGGCACTCACACTGAAGACAATAGAGCCCCCATAGAGTTCACTCACAGAGCAGTCTCTAAGTCTCTTGCTGCATTAAACGAACCTAGGATTCGGCTAGGAGTGAAGACGTCATGCGTTCCCCTGACAGGCGAGCACCACCTACTAGTACCTATCATTACATTCAACAACGACTTGAACTAATTCTACAACACCACAAACCCAAGGTACAAGAGCTAACCTACTCTAGGACCCAGATTAAGAATGAGGTTAATTTTATTAGGTGAGTCTAGGTCTATTTCATTTTAACCAATTTTCTTAGTTAGGCGATCTATCAACTTTCATGTCCTAACTTAGAACAACTTATTTATTAGGAACAACTAGTTAAGTTTTGCATGTAGACTCTTTTCTAGTTAATTACCTTTTTTTTATTATTAGGGCCTAACCCATCACAAAATAGAGCTCAACCTAGCCTTCAAATATGGTCCAAGGGTTGGCCCGCTTCAGCCCACACTTCGCCCGAACCAACGACGAACCGACTTCGTCGATCGCCGCAACCACCATCTACACTTGGAGTTAGATCGCAATCTCGGCCCAACCCAAACACGTTGCTCCCACTATCTTCACGCTCCACGGTCTCCGACAAGTGGTAGCATTAACACAACGATGGAATCCTTCCATGAATGGTGAGCCCGTCGGCGCACGAGTCGTCTCCTCCAATAGTTCGATGCGACACGGGTTCCTATTCTACCCATCCAGATACTAACATGACTTAATCCCAGAGTCTCAATACTCAACCAATGTAGCCCAACATGGGTACACTGCCATAGAAATAAATTCTACACCAAAAATACTCAAAAGAGTGCTAAAAAGCTCTAAAACTAGAAAATCACATTTCCAAACAGCAAGCATACAATTGGCGTTCATGCCAAAATGGAGTCGTTCTCGGTCCTGTTTCATTGAAGGAACGCGATCGGGTGCTCTCCATGCTTCTACTCAAAGTAGACAGCAAACAAAAGCACAAAATGGGCATGAATTTCATCCCAAAGTGATCAACATCAATACATAAATACCTATCACAATTTCTACTTCAAAACAGTGAACAAGCATGTCTATATTGTAGATCTATAAGCACACATGAGCTACTCATAACATGCAACTTTAGATAATTTAAATCCTAACTTATTTCCACATCTACAACATGATTTATAACCCACAACAGTAACTTAAAACTCAGATTCTACAGGTTCAAACTCAAACTCATAGGCATAGTGCAAAACAGTGAACCTTAAGAATATGTGTGTTTCTGTAATCACTTGTAAAATTCATTAAAATTTGTGTACTAATCCAAATCATGAGTTCTTAGACATTACAGAAAGATCTATGTGTCTACTATAACTTTCTAGTTACACACTTTTTCATATTAAGTCTTTGAAGTGGTCAAATAAGTCATTCTTTAACATGCATGCAAAAATTTCTAGAACAGAGCAACACTAACCATTACTAACAAAAATTACTTTCAAAATATCAAATTATCTCTAAACTTCATAAAATTTGAAATGTAGGTTCTTCATACATGGTAACAGATCGTATTTAAATTTCAAGTGATTCTACCTTGTACCTTTTAAGTTATGACTTCTTGAAGATTAACTAAAAACAGAACAAATCATCTTCACCCTGTCTTTTTCTTTTCTGAACAGTCCAAGGTTTCAGATTTTATAAAAATATCAAATGATGTCCAAAACTTATAGAATTTTATATTAGAGCACTTAACACATATTAGAAGCACATACTAAAATTTCAGTAATAGATCTTAAGTGGTTACAGAGTTATGAGCTTTTGAAAATCATAGTCAGAACCTAAGCTAAATCTGTTTTCTGCACAGTCAATGTTCAAGTTCGTATTTAATTAAAATAGCAAATAAATTCCAAAAGTTATGAAATTTGGAAGGAAGGCGTGTAACATGCATAATATTCCATGTTTAAAATTTCAACTTCAAAATCCAATTGGTCAAGAGTGCGTTTGGTTTGTTGTTTTGAAAACAGTTTTCTGAAAATGAGTATAAAAGCTGTTTGGTAATATTTTTTTCTGAAAACAGTTTTCTGAAAATAAGTGTAAAAGCTGTTTGGTTTTATTTTTTCTGAAAACTGTTTTTTGAAAAAGAGAGTGTTTTGAGTATTTTTCACGGTATAACATCTAAATCTAACACACTTTTCTGTTTAGCTTTTTACTGGGTTTTTATCTAGTCTTCATCAATTAAACTAGCATGCAACGAAATTCTACCACTTAATTTCACATTTCATGACTTCGGGGGCGAAGCCAGAACAATTTTATCGGTAGGGCCAAGGAAAAATTCTATGACTATATGTAAAAATATAGTGATTTTTTATAAGTTTTACGGGGGGGGGGGGGGGGGGGGGGGGGCAAAGAATAAAACTTAGAATTCAGGGGGGCCAAATGATAATTTTTTAAGGGTTTATAAAAATTTTAATAGTGTGAAGGGAGGTTTTGAAAATTCTGGAGGGGTCCGGGCACCCCCGGGCCCTCACTATGCTCCGCCACTGCATGACTTCTCATGCTGTCAATATTACATCACAATTTTACCACACAAAATTAAACACTACAAAGGTTTAGAAACACCCACCTTCTTTTTAGATGCAATTCACTCTCCAAGTCTTGCCTCCTTGTTTGCACTCCTTGCTTTCTTGACTCCTTGTCCTTGGCCCTCTTGACCACATCTTGCCCCTCTTGCTTCCAAAATAACAACTCAAGTGTAGGAGGGGGATTTGGAGTGGTTTAGAATGTAGTAGATAGCTTGAGATTGAAGTAGAGATAAGAAAATAGAGTTAGAGTTTGACGAAAGGATTAAATAGAGGGTGGTGGAGGGTCTTGGCCGGGATTAGAGAGAGAGGGAGAGTGTGAGGGCTGCATGCATTGGAGGAGAGGAGAGGTGGAGTGTAGGAGTGTACAAAACCCCTAGCGTCCCCAACTCCATCATGAGGAATCTTTGAATTCAAACAAAAACTCCACCTAAACCCTAATTCTTCCCTCCATTTTATGCTTGGCCGACCATGCATGGGCCATGTCCATTTCATTTTTTTTAAAAAATTTTTTTGTTTTGGTTCAAGTCTCATTAGGCTTCTCAAGCCCAACTCCAAAAATAAGATATATATTTTTGTTTCATGTAAAATTTTACACTAATAATTCCATTCAAAATAATATATAGTTTTTGTGCTTAATAAATCATATATATATATATGGGAAAAAGGGGTATGAGCAACTTGTTCATTTCGTAAATAGGCAATTGATGATGTGGCATACATGTGATTAGAAAATCCTTAAAGGGTTAGTTGTCCAATGTATCGCATGTATGCCACATAATCAATTGCTCATTTATTAAATGAGCATGTTGCTCATATCCCTTTTACCTTATATATATATACATATCCCTTTTACCTTATATATATATATATATATATATATATATATATATATATATATATATATATATATATATATATATATATATATATGGCGAGAGGGAAGCTATGTTGCACCCTTTACAAGACATAAACAAAATTTGCAAAGGAGAATTGAATGTCGTGGATGATTCTTCTCCAAACCTATGACACAAGAGGTTAGGCCACATGAGTGAGAAGAGATTGCATGTTCTGGCAAAGAAATCTCTCATTCCCTTTGCCAAAGGTACCTCACTAGATTCTTGTGATTATTGTTTATTTGGTAAGGAATAAAAAAGCTAGTTTTTCTGGCACTTTCACATGAAAACAAAATATATTAGACCTATTACACTCTGATGTTTATGGCCCTATGGAAGTTGAATCACTTTGTCGTAATAAATATTTTGTTACTTATATTGATGATGCTTCACGAAAGGTTTGAGTGTATTTGTTGAAATTAAAAGGCAAGGTGTTTCAAACCTTCAAGCAATTCTATGTCATGGTGGAGAGGGAGACAGAGAGAGCCCTCAAAGGTATCTATAGTGACAATGGCGGAGATTACACTTCAAACAAGTTCAGAGATTATTGTTTGAAGCATGACATTAGGCATGAGAAGACAATTCCTGGTGCCCATAATGGTGTATCTGAAAGGATGAGCCGCACCATTCTAGAGAAGGTCAGGTGTATGCTAAAGTTGACCAATCTATCAAAACATTTTTGGGCCGAAGCTGTATCAGCTGCTTGTTACCTCATCAACCGATCACCAAGTGTACCGTTGGGCGTTGAGACTCCTGAAGGTGTATGGACTAGCAGAAGAGCTTCATATTCACACTTAAGAGTGTTTGGGTGTAAAGCATTAGCACGTGTATCCGAAGTAAATAGATTGAAGATCGATGACAAAGGTACACCGTTCATCTTACTCGGGTACGGTAATGAAGAGATGGACTACCGAATGTAGGATCCAAAGACCAACAAGTTATTCCGAAGCAGAAATGAAAATTTCTTTGAGGATAGACTGTGGCAGACACTGACAAGCAGACATTGACAACCAGACAATCGAGAACACATACTAGTTCACCTATGAATTACCGCTGCAACAAGAACCCAATGACAAGAAGCTGTACATGAAGATGTTCCTGAGATGACTAAAGCAAGAGGCGCTGAGATAGTGTCTGAACCTGAAGACGATGATCAGGAGGATCATGATCAAGGAGAGCCTAATCAGGGGGAGTCGAGTCAGGGGGATCAGTCAGAGATTTCCCACGAACCAGCTCGAAAATCAACTAGAGTGGCAAAGCCAAGTACCAAGTATCCTTCGTCACAGTATATCCTTGTGACTAGTGATAGGGATGACCCGTATTCCAGATATATTCTGTTGGTTGATAATGGAGAACATGAAAGCTTTGAAGAGGTAAAGACTCATGCAGACAATGACAAGTGGATGTTGGCGATGAAGTCTGAGACGGAGCCTTTACTAAAGAGTTGGTGGAGCTTCCTAAATGCAGAAAATCACTCAAGAATAAGTGAGTTTTCAAATTGAAGATGGACGAGAATGAGCAGTTGTTGAAATTCAAGGCTCGCTTGGTTGTCAAAGATTTTGGGCAGAAGGAAGGAGTAGATTTTGATGAAATCTTCTCACCAGTGGTCAAGATGACTTATATCCGACTTATTTTGTGCATTACAGCTAGCATGGATCTTGAGGTGGAACAGTTTGACGTGAAGACGACATTCCTGCATGGTGATTTGGAAGAGGAAATTTACATGGAGCAACCAGAAGGTTTTGAAGTCGAGGGAAAAGAACACATGGTTTGTAAGCTGCAGAAAAGCTTGTACGTGCTAAAGCAAGCACCAAGGCAGTGGTAGTATAAGAAGGTTGACTCGTTCATGGTGGGTCATGGGTATAAAAGAATAAATGCAGATCCATGTGTATACATCCAGCAGTTCACTGAAGGTAACTTCATCATTATATTGCTCTATATTGATGATATGTTGATTGTGGGCCAAGATGTTATTATGATTTACAATTTGTTGAAGTCCTTTGATATGAAAGACTTAAGGTCAGCTAAACAGATTTTGGGCATGGAGATTACTCGTGACAGGAAGTCAAATAAGTTGTGATTGTCATAGGAAAGGTACATAGAACGAGTACTTGAAAGGTTCAACATGCAAGGAGCTAAGCCAGTGAGCTCACCTCTAGGTAATCAATTCAAGTTAAGCATAAGGTTATGCCCAGATACTCAAGAGGAGAAGGACAAGATGACAAGTATTCCCTACTCATCAGTTGTCGGTAGTCTTAAGTATGCTTTGGTATGCACTTGCCCATACATAGCACATGCAATTGGTGTTATTAGTAGATATCTATCTAACCCTGGCAAAGAGCATTGGGAAGCAGTCAAACTCAGATATTTGAGAGGCACTTCAAGTTGTGCTTATGTTTTAGTGGAGCAAAACCAATTCTATAAGGTTTCACAGATACAGACTTGGCATGGGATCTTGATGCTAGAAAGTCCACTTTTGGTTACTTATTCACATTTTCGGGGGAAGCTGTTTTGTGGCAGTCCAAGTTACAGAAGTGTATTGCCTTATCCACCACAGAAGCTGAGTATATTGCTGCAAATGAAGCAGGCAAGGAAATGGTATGACTGCAGAGGTTTATTCAGGAGTTGGGTATGAGACAAGACAGTTATGTGGTTAGTGCATTGTGATAGTCAGAGTGTCACTCATCTGAGTAAGAATTCAGTATATCACCCTTACACTACGCACATTGATCTCAATTATCATTGGATCCGAGATGTAGTGTAAAGAAATTTTTCCCGTTGAGAAAAATCCACACCAACAAGAATACTTATGATATGTTGGCTAAAGTCGTTACGCCGCAGAAGCTGGAGTATTGTAGCAATTCCGCCAGGATGGACTTCAAGTAGAAGTCGCTCATCGTATTGACCTGATTGGCATGGAGGGGAAGATTGTAAAATATCCAGGCCCAATATCAAGTAATCCATAAATAATATTTTGGGCTTTCATAAATATTGGACTTTTTAAGAACATGATAGTGGTTCTAGATTCATCATCAAGTGCATAAACTTAGGGGGCATTTGGTACGCGGATTGGAGAATTTCCAGGAATTGGTGGATTCCCAGGAATATGAGGGTGGGAATGAAGATTCCCAAAAATGTTGCAATACTGTGTTTGGTATACGACATTACATGCCTGGAAAAATTTTATTACTGTGTTTGGTATAGAACAATTCATTCCCATCAATCCATCTCTATAGTAGACATCACCAAAAATACCCTTTTGGCTTTATTTAAAAATAAATAAATATAAAAGTGATCTAATTTAGTAATTGATGTATATGCATGCATGTGCAAAAGCAATACTGATATATATCTTATAAAAGTTATATAATATGTATTCGATAAAAGAGCATGTATACATGTGTGTGCTTGTGTGTGCGTGCGCGTGTGTGTGAGAGAGAGAGGGAGGTATGATTGGATATTTTTCAATATTCGTCTCTACGCATTTGGTGCACACAATGCTCTTTGACAAGTCAAAACGTCCTTTCCCAGAATATGTAGAATTATTTTCCAAACTGCCCCCCCTTTTGAAAGTTTTTCCCAAACTGCCCTACTTTTTTTAAAAAATTCCCAAACCATCCCACTCGGTCTTTGAAAGACCGAGTTTAGTTAAAACTAATTCGGTTTTTCAAAGAAAGAGTGTTAGTCTTAGATTTTTCGAAATCTAACACTCGGTCTTTGAAAAACCAAGTTATTTTTAACGAAACTCAGCCTTTCAAAGACTGAGTGTATCATTTTGGTAAATACTTTCGAAAGTGGGTCAGTTTGGTAAATACTTTCAAAAAGTGGGTCATTTTGGTAACAAGTTCAACAAAAACAGGCTTTAGCCAAACAACTAAATCTCCGACCAAGGCAAGTCGAAGTTTGGTTCCAAAACAGAAGAGCAAGGTACGTACCTAGCTAGCTAGCTACAATTTTTTGTTTTGTTTTTGGCATTGATTCAACTTATTTATTCATTTTGAAACTTCAAAATTAAATTTATCACTTTTGCATGTTTTAATTAAAACGACATAAGTTAGTTTAATTTTCCTTCTAATTAATTAAGACAACTATATGTGTGTGTGTGTTCTAATTAATTAAGACAACTATATGTGTGTGTGTGTGTGTGTTTTGATTGATTTTAGGACAAAACTGAAGCAAACTGAGGTGGACTGTGAGTTTCTGAAGAGGTGCTGTGAAACCCTAACCGATGAGAACTGGAGGCTGCACAAGGAACTCAGCGAACTGCGAGCTTTGAAGTTTGCAGCACCGCCTCTTTACATGCAGCTGCCTGCAGCCACCCTGACGATGTGTCCGTCTTGTGAAAGGGTGGGTGGATCCGTCGGTGATGGGTCGACAAAAGGAGGCAGCACTACTGGCGGCCATGGCTCGGCGTTTGTTGTGGCTGCAGCAGCTAACAAGTAGCTAGCTCACTTCTTTAATCCCTTCACTCATTCAGCCGCATGTTAGTTACTTAATTAGTTAATTAATCAATTTATATATATATATATATATATATATATATATATATATATATATATATATATATATATATATATATATATATAATAAAACACAAAGAAAGCTATCAAGTGGTCCTCCTTCAATCCCCTCAAAAATCAAAGGCCCAAATTTAACCTTACAAAACATATTTTCCCCCCAAAAGTTCCCTCCAAAACTCAAATTCAAATCCCTCACCCAAAACAACTCCTATATTTATTTAATTTTCTCTCTCTCTTTCTCTCTCTCTCTCTTTCCCTCCCTCTTCTATTCAAAAAATTAAGAACATAATTTTTTTTTAAATTTTCTAAAATAAAAAATTTAAAAACTAAAAAATTAAAATTTTAAAAGCTTTAAAAATAGTTTAAAAAAAAAACATCATATAATATGTTTTTTTGCTGGACCCCAAAAGTTTCTCATATAATATGTTTGCTACTTCAATTAATTTGCTCGACCTCTAAAACTATTTTATATGATCAAATAAGGTGCACCATTCCGAAGACGTGCCGTAGGCACGTGTCAACGGGCAAACCCAGTATATATATATACTACACAATATTAATTAAGAACCAATATTTATTTTATCTTAATTTCTCCATCTTCTTTATTTTCTTTAATTTTTTTTTTAATTAGGCCTAAATAATGGTAATTAAACTAGCTACTTGGATGCTTATTAGGTGTAGATATGAAAGAAGGGAATTGTTCGTTCCATATATCAACATATATCTTAGAATTAAGGTTAATTATAGTTCCTTATTTAAGATTTTTTTTTTAAAGTGTATTATGAGCTTAATTATGATGACTTTGATGTGTAATATTCCTCTTTTCTGGCATTTGAAGTTTGTTGCTTTGTAGTGATTTGATTTGTTTTAGTGCTATTATTGGTGAAAAGGGTACGTACGTAACATATATATATTCTTTCTCATCCATTGCAAACTCTGAATCTCTCACCTTGGTCTAAATAATGTTAATATGGAGTACACATGACGAATTATTTAGTTCATTTTATACTCTCTCTCTCTCTTGTTTCCCTCTTTCTCTCTCTAGTCTACATATATATATCTGAATTTAGTAAAATAAACTAGCTAGAGGAAATTTTTTAGAATTGAAGTTTATTGCTTTTGTCGCTTCTTTGTTGATAAGGTCGGAAATGAACTAGATCGATCGAAAAGTGAAGGATCTCAGGACTGACCGCGTGCGGGTGTGAATGTCTAGTTCCATCAATTAATTAATTAATTTATGGAACTAGATCTGTGTATGTATATAGAGATCAAGGATATCAGAAGGGAGGCGGATGACGACGAATCGATTTCTATGATCTTTAAGTGTACCATTTTTAAGGAACGTGAGCACTTTTTGAAGCAATTAATTAATTGTGCAGGTATTTTCGTCAATTATCTACCTTACCTTACTTTTACCTTAACCTGATAGATTTTAGTCAAACGAGGGAGCTAGGGTCTTTCAACGAATTTTCCAGTTACACTGACTTGGTTGGACCTTGGCAGAGTAGCAATTAATTAACTAGAGATGAGAAAAGTCCAATTAATTAGAACTTGTTACCAAAATGACCCACTTTTTGAAAGTATTTACCAAATTGACCCACGTTCAAAAGTATTAACCAAAATGATCCACTCGGTCTTTAAAAGGCCGAGTTTAGTTAAAAATAACTCGGTTTTTCAAAAAATCTGAGACTAACACTCGGTCTTTGAAAAACCGAGTTAGTTTTAACTAAACTCGGTCTTTCAAAGACCGAGTGGGATGGTTTGAAAATTAAAAAAAAAATAGGGCCGTTTGGAAAAAACTTTAAAAAAGTGGAGCAGTTTGGGAAAAAAGTTCGAATATGTATGGACAAACCTGTTTCCAACTAACTATCATAAACTTTCCGCTAAAGTAACCTGTAAAGTTTCCAACTTAAAGTTTATATTTTTGTACAGACTTACCATCGTAAATCGGGTTAGTGCAGTTGGAAGCATTTCAATTTGCTAGACAGATTTCTTTTTAACGTTAGGTACTCATCGCGTTAGTGACGTTAGGTACTCATCATATTAGTGCTTGTATCAAGAACTCACTAATAAAGGAAGCATCAACTGTATCGTATATTCGGTTAAGTGGGTGAATTTGGTTGGAGGGAACAAGAGCGGGTTATATGATAAGCCAGAAATCTGAAGGGTATTTTGGGTATGCAATAATCTCACTCATTTTTTATGTGGAGGAATCCACAAATCCCACCCTTTTCAAGGAGATTGTTTATCATTCCCAACTAATGATTTTGATAACCCTGGAAATTTAAAATTATTTACAAAACTATACCTATGTCTTACCAAACCAGATAATCAAGAGGGTAATCCTAGATTTCCTTATACATTACCGCGTACCAAACTCCCCCTTAGATCAATGTGGAAAGTTTATGAAGGAAGTATGAAAATTCATAAATGAGCATTAATAAATGTATCTAGAGGTTTCCTCCCTGACTTATATAAGGAGAGGTCATTTGCTCATTCCAACTACACATTGCGAGAGAATCATCATCATCCAAGTAGAGAGAAAAGAGTGTTCACTCCAAGTTGGGAGCGTTGAGTGTTATAGTAACAAAAC
The DNA here is from genome assembly GCA_017893485.1 of Hemerocallis citrina. Classification (NCBI taxonomy): domain Eukaryota; kingdom Viridiplantae; phylum Streptophyta; class Magnoliopsida; order Asparagales; family Asphodelaceae; genus Hemerocallis; species Hemerocallis citrina. Next base: position 110,779,358 of record CM030364.1, on the reverse strand, counting down.
AATTGTGAGAGATAGTGTTTCCTTCAAGTGGTGTTCTTGAAGTTGGATCTCTTTGTACCCATTACTTTCATAGTGGAGGTTCTTGTTGTCCTGTGGACATAGATACCTTGCCGAACCATGTTATATTTGGTGTTCTCTATCCCTTGCTATTTTATTTTCTTACATATTTCAATTTGTGGTTTGAGTTGGTATTTTTCATTCTACTATTATCGATCCTATTTTTTCCCAACATCTACCCCTCTCTCCTTTCTCTATTTTGAAATAGAGAAAGAAGAGTAAATGTAGGGATTCTTATTTAACTAACCCAAACTTTTTTTGTCACGGCTCCCCCTCCCCCCCCCGTCACCCAGCAACTTTAGTATTATTCAATTGTATAACATTATGATTTGGCAGTGATTTTCTAAACTATATGCATGTGTGAGGATGATAATGAAGCTTTTAGTAATTACGGTATGAATGATATTCATAAGTTTCTCCCAATTCTCTTACATTTTTAGGAGTCTTATATAATTTTATGAGTACCTCAAAAATATTTTAGGCTGTGCAATTTGCACATGGTAACACTGGTATTTTCTGTACTGAGTCTAGTATTTTAGGCTGTGTAATCTTTCAAGCCCAACAACCTAAAAATGGGTCGTCTAACTGGGTTGTCATAATAGCCCAACATGAATGAGTCCATAATTATTCAAATATGATTTAAACTCATAATTATCCATAAGAGACGATTCAAAAATTATCTCTTATTATGAGAAGAGTTTTAACTCAATCTCCTCAACCACTCTTATCTCTTCATGAAAAAGAGATAATCAATTCAATCCAAAAACACCGGGAAGTAAACATAAATCATTATCTTGAAACTGACACTAAAGCGACTATAAATATCCTTCCCTCCACAAGAACCAAGTAATCAGTATTTTGCCGCTAAAAATCTCTCATATTCTTCTTGAGTGTCGGAAGGTCTGTCACCAGGGTCAGCCCTAGTGTTTTAAACTTTTGCAGGTCAATCGAAGAGATCGTCACCATTCAGATCATATCCAAAGGTGCAAGCGAATCAAATTCAATAGTCAAGATTAGTCGAAAATAGTCAATATCGGCGAAAGTCAAATAGTCTGTTGTTTTTATTGTTTCGAAATTTTTTTCACATCATCTGTTTGCTCCCACACCGAAACAAGCTGCAACAAGTCTCATATTTGAATACAGTAAATGTCATGCTTACTAGTATGTGGTGTTTTACTCTTTACTATAGCTATTTGTTAGTACCTTAAACCCGATTTGACAGAATCAAGAAAGCAAACTATTCTTGACCTCAACTCCTTATGCCCATGTCTGAAAACCCTTCTTTTATTGTGTGTGTGTTGAAGAGGTTCCAGCTAAAAAAGAAAACCATATATCCAGATACAGACCAAATATCCTGAGCCATGCTCTGAATAGTACAACATATAAACCAGAGTCATGCTCACAATAAAGAACAGAAAAGAAGAGAAAGATCCTCATTCCGATGCTGAGGGGAGGATCTTAGCAGCATCAAGGGTGAACTATTTCTGCAGTTTGTTCAAATACCACCAAAGCATTTTCCGGATTCTCCACCTGATCATCTCCTCCATTTGGGATAGCAGTAAAGTTGAGGAGAAAAGATATCGCAGTGTTGCGTAAAGAAAACCCCAGAATACTGTCTGACCTTGTTCAAAATCCTTGCTCAGGTCTTATATAAACACGTTCTTCAACTTGAACCACATATTTCAGAAAACAAATGTGCAATACATTAAGCCGAGGTGTAAGGTAAATATAATAGAGAAACTGCACAACCAAAAAAAGGGATGAAAACTAGCCTCAGTCTGTTTAAATGTATGTTCACTTTGAGGAGAAACTAAAGAATTCTTAGCACAAACTTGGTCCAAATGAATTGAAGTATTGACTGCAGATTGGAAGTAGGAATTAACTTGAAATTTCCTCAAAGTTTTCTATCATGCAAAGAAAACTTTGTGATACATTATACCCAAACTCCAGAATTATATCTAAACTTTATGAAAGGACAAGTTAATGGTCAAAGACAACCAATATATACGCCCAGCTCCAGCCTTCATGTTAGCAATCTGAACCCACATAATGCAAACAACAAGAAATTTATAGGAAAATAGTAAATAAATTGTATCTGTAAGTCATATTTTCTAGCAACAAATCATATTTATAGGATAATCCAAGTAGCCAATGCCATAACCAACCATCCTTATTTCTAGCAACAAAGCACCTCATATTCTCCTGTGTTAATTCATTAGAGTTTATAACATATTCATTGTTACATCTGTTAGCGAGAAGTAAACATAATTTATTGCTATCTAGCACAGTGCATACATTTTTATCAAAAGTAACAGTATAACCTTTGTCACATAATTGGCTGACGCTAAGTAATTTGTGTTTCAAACATCTTACCAATAGAACATCCTCAATGGAGGAAGAAGAACCAAAGTTTATTTTACCTTTATCGATGGTTTGACCAGTGCTATTATCTCCAAAGATGATGTCCTTCCCTCTTTCCCTTAATAATGATGCAAAGTATCTATTATCACCTGTCATATAGTTTGAGCATCCACTATCAAGGTACCATCGATTTTTAGTCTTGATACATTAAGGTACCTACATTAAGATTAATGATATGGCTAAAAATAGGATTAAATCGGGACTGTTCAAATCAGGCACGAATCTTAAAACTCACATGGGTAAAACGATAATTTCACCTACAGATGGGTCTGAAATAGGAACTGTGTCCTTCTTCAAAGCCCAATAACCCATAAACGGATCTGTCCTATTGGGTATGGGTAGCAGCCCGCTACAAAACAGCCGAGGATATTTAAAGAGTAATACAAATACACAGTCATCTCTATGAAACGATTTAAACTCTACATCTTATCCAAAAACACCGGGAAGTAGAGATAAATCTTTATCTCGAAAGAGGTCCCTAAGGTGACTATAAATAGCCCTATCCCCCCACCGTAACAAAGTAATCAATCTTTTTCCACATAAAACTCTTTCATAATCTTCCTGGTTACTGACAAGAGTATCGGAGGGTTCGTCGTCGGGATCCATCCTGGTGTATCAAACTTTTTTGCAGGAAAACGACAGCGGTAAGAAACCAGTCAAACATCGATGAAGGTCATCTGGTTTGCTTTATTGTTTCCAAAAAGAATCCACAAATTTATCTGTTTACTCCCACACCAAAATTAGCAGCAACAGATTGGCGCCGTCTGTGGAAAACAAAAAAGTAATCCAACCTTACTTCATCAGCAAAAGTAGTTTCAAACCATGCATCCGAGAGAGAAGGGGATGGCAGTGGCTTCCAGCCGAAGAGCCACTCCTCTTCCTCCTCCATCAGTCCAAGATGTTCTTCCTCAACAACCTCCTCCTCAACAGGCCCCTCCAGGGTCTCGGGGGGCTGCCCAGGGGGGATCTCGTCGGAGTCGTCCAAAGCAACATCCTCTTCATGACCATGTCTCGGTCCACAACCCTTCAGTTGACTTTATGGCTTCTCAAATCCCTCCCGAGTAGGATCTCCGTCAAGTAATTATTAACCGCTAGCAGGGGGTTGACCTCCGAACTCGCTTGAATGGATGGCGAGCCCTTGAGGAAGCCAATCAACCTGAGCACCCAGGGGCCTCGAGAGTCCGGACCCCCTGTAAATCGAGGACCAGAAGATTCCCTCCCATGAGGAGGTGAAGAGAGTCACCTCAACATCATCGGCGGAGAAGTCATACTCTAGTAAGTCGAGCCACACCTAGGGATCGCCGAGCTAGAGGGGCACCAGTCACTCGGGCCGAGATCCAGAACTTCAAACAAGATATCATGCGAGCTCTTAATATTGCCACGAGTCAGGATCAGCATGCCCCTTGTAACATCCTGAATTTTCAATTATAATTAAATATAAGTTTTGTTTGATTTCACGTGTTTTGCACGTGCAAATTTATGTACATTACTCTTAAAAATTATTTATTTTGTCATGAACAAGAATTTTACATTCTTCTCTTTTAATTTAAAGCCTATTTTAATCTCTAGGCCTAATTGTTTAATTCTAGCCCACCTAATTAATTTAATTAATTTAATTAGATAGACCATGGATTCTAGCCCACCTATTCGGCCCATTAGTTATTCTTAATAATAAATAACACAACTTGTAGTGTATACTTGACCAAGTAGTAATTAATTTAACAATTTAATGTACAAATTTTATTGTAGTGAGCATAGTGTGGCACGTGCATTGCACATGCACGTGCATTGTGCATAACGGATTGTAGCATTGAGGAGATGGGGTGTGTGGGAGAGTGGAGAGGTAGTTTTCACTAGTGGGTAGTTCTTCTAACTCCCTAATGCATCCTAGCCCCTAATCTACTTTCATCTAAGCTAATCTCCACCCTTTATTTTGCCTTGAGAAGTGTATAAATAGCCCTCCTTAGCCATTCATTTCTTTGCACCATTAGAATTTGTAAAGAGTGAGAAGAAAAGATAGAGTTGTAAGAAAAGAATTGTGTGAGGAAAAATATTAAGAGAGTTGTGAGTTGTGTGCTCTTGCATTGGAGGCTGGCCTAGCATCTCAATGGCGGAGCTCGGATTCATCTAGTACAAGGAGGATGAAAGCTTTGGTGTGCACAAGTAAGGAGGAGAAGGCTTACAACTAGGAGATGATCGTGTGTTCAAGGAGTTTCTCTAGGAGTTTTCTTTGTTTCTTCAACTAAGGTTGGTGATTTCTCTACTTCTAATGTAGATACCATGCTAGGGATTGAATTGATGAATATGTTAAGAGAAACTAGTTAAATTGACCGTATGTTTGTTTAAAAAAGAGACTAATTAGAAATGAGATGAATGCTTGATGAATTGATTGATAATTGATATAATTGTGATTATTAACTAAGAAATTGTCATGTTGCTATGGAATATATGTATTTTTGAACCATGCTAGATTAAGAAAATTGGCTTGTGAATGACTAGTTTGCTAATTAAACTATTGATATGTGTTATCTAAGTAGTGCAATATTCATGTAAAAAAAAGAGGAAACATTTCTAAAATTCATATAGAAATAAAAGAAAGTAAGAAAACATCTTGTTGTGATAATTACATTGCCAAATTGTGAAGAAATTATTGTTGCATTTTCAAAGTCGAAAATGTAGACTTAAAATATAAATTAGAAGGAAAATTCACTTTTAATGACCAAATAATGATTTTCTAAATTACTGTTATGCTGCAAAATTCTAAGACTAATAATCTGAAAAAATTTTATGATACAAAAATAGAGGAGAAGAAAATTTAAAAAAGATCTTGAATTGTGAAAATTTATTAATAAACAGCGAGTTGAGTTATAAATATAACTCAGCTCAGTTCACATCAATTAGCCACCTTGGCCCTACTAGTTCTTAGGTGCGACATAGGACGGTTACTGTAGCAGAGCGAAGCTCTTTGTCCCGGGTTCGATTCTCTCCAGAGACTTTATTTTCTGAAAATTGATTTTTGCCCAAACCCGAAACCCAAAACTTAAGTATAATTTAAGTTCTGTATATAACAATTAGCCACCTTGGCCTTACTGGTTATTGGGTGCGACCTAGGATGGTTACTGTAGCACGGTGGGGGCTGTGTGCGTGGGTTCGAATCCGGCCTTGGCCATGTCTTTTGGAAAATTGATATTTTTCCTATTTTATTATTTTAAATAGTTTTAAGTGTTTAAAAAAATTGAGAAAAAAAATATTAGATTAGTCTAAAAATGCCCAGACTTCATGAAAATTATTTCTATAGTTTTTTTGACTTTATTATAATGAGAATTAGAGGCTATTTTGAGAAAAAGAACTTGATACTAATTTCTTAGAATATAATCTTGATTAATTAAAAAAAACAAATATTTTCTTTTGAAAGAAATTTTGAGTAGAGATTTTTAAAATGAGATTTGTGACATGGATAATTAAGTAAGATTGATGTGATTTCTTCTCTTAAATAATGAAAGAATAACCTTATGAATGCAAAGAAATTTCGTGGAGTTAAATATGAATGTGGTAAGTTTAAAAAATGAAATTGTCTTATTATACATGAAATTAGTGTATGGAAATGATATGAAAGATCATGATGAATTATGAGAAATTTTTTTGAGTATGAATACTCAATTTTTATGGACATGAAATGAGATTAAAGACTAGAGTGTAACTAAGTCCTTATACCGGCATGAATTAATTCTCTTGAGATAAAATGTTGAAATGAAAGACCAAGTTTGGGTCATTATTTGTTGATTGATGGTTAAGACCGGTATGGAAGAAGTGCTAACTCTAGGATGTTGATTTTATCATGATTCTATTATCTAAGGATTAGACACACAGTGGAGATGTGATGAAAGTAAAAGAAAATACTAGTATGAGGGCCTCTGATCTACGGTGTAAGAGTATTCATAGGTTGTCTGCTTGATGCGTCATGTCATGGCGTGGATACATCTCCGGAATTATCGGAACCGTGACGATGCTTGTGGGGTGTTTGATGACTATGTAGTTCCATCGTTCCATGACGGAGGCGAATTATCCATAGGTTCTGCATGATGCGCCATGTCACGACGTGAGATTCTCCTCCAGGCTGTCTGGGCATGAGCTCGTAACTCATAGGACATCTAGAATACTTACCGTAGTTACCGTAGTAGTTTATGTCATAGTGAGGGATCAAACCCTACAAGATGAAGAACGATTAAGGGCTTGCCCTGGGACCTATGTAGTATAAGATGCATAGAATCCGAACAAGTGCGCATTAGTGTCATGTAATATAAATAACTGCATTAAGGACAAGTGCACATTCACACACGACATCAATAGGATAGTCCCCCTTAGCTGTGCTTGTGACAAGTGTGTGCTTTCTAACTAAGAGAAATTGATGTATTAAATCCTAGCGTCAGTTGTATGCAACTGGCGTACCCACAGTTTCTATGCAGGACAAAGTGAATGACAAGACTAAAGATTGAATGCTGCTTAGAGAAATGTTCAAGTTGTTATTCAATTCATGTATCATGTTGTAATTTTTAATTCCGCTGCGTTGATGTAATCATTGTTGTAAATAAAGTTTTAATTTCCTTGTAAAATTGTACGAAGTAAAGTGTAAAGATCATGTGGAACTTTGAATTTAGTCTTATTTGAAATTCGGGGTGTTACAGAGTGGTATCAGAGCCACGCTTCCAAGTAGTACAAATTTGTAAGGAACGACACCTTAGAATGGATATTAGAGTGTGAGTTGGGTATAAAGATTTAAATGTAAGCTACTTACTTTTGGCTTGCTCTATGATTGATACTTCTTCTTCTCCCTTCCCCAAGATGGCCAACCACACGACCCAGTAGACGATGATGATTGGCACATAATCGAAGAGGACTACTACCCTGGACAAGGAGATTCCGACGAAGTAGATCCCGAGGAATATGAAGGAGAATGGCCCGAGTCCCGAGAGATCACTCTGCCTCCAAAATCATCAGACATCTCATCCGACAAGGAAGAGCCAGATCAGAGAGATCTCATCAAGTCTCTTCAGAGTCAAGTGGAGACTTATAGGGAGAAAGTAGAGCTATTGCAGGCGCAGTATGCTAAGTTCAAGGAGAATATTGCAACCTTCAGTCTTCGTGTTTGGGAACTCGAGAAGAAAAAAACCATGTATGATGTGTTGAAGGAAGAAGTGGCAGAAATACGTGAAGAGCTTAGACAAGCCAAGAGGAACCGTAGGGATTAGAATGCTGTATCTTCTTAATGCCTTTTCTTGATGCCAGACGATGTTTTAAATTTGAATGTACAAAGTATGAATTCAATGAAATGAAAAAGTTTAAATTCATATTTTCTACTTCGAATTTAATGGATCTTTTGAATCAAAGTATGGCTGGAAGAAGATCAAGGAATGGAGAAGGACCCAACTATGGACTCGACTTGGAAACGGAGTTGGCTAGAGTCTATCAGACCCTCAACACCGTAGCCATGAATCAAAACCATAGGGGGATGCCTGCGAATCCAGTTCCTGAGGCGATCAAACTCGTAGAGTCATTCAAGCGGATGAAGCTACTAGTGTTTGAAGGGAAGTCAGACCCAACCCAGCTGACAATTGGATTCGGCAAGTCGAGACTATCTGTAAAGTCTTGGAAACTCCAGAAGGTAGCAAGGTGAAGCTGGTTACATTGCAGCTTGAGAAGGATGCAGCTGTATGGTGCCAGTCGATGAAGTGGACGATGAGAAATGGTGTTATTGGCTGGGAGGAATTCTTGGAGGAGTTTCGCGGTCACTATTTTCCATCTAATGTCCAAGAGAAAGCGATGGAGTTTCTAGCGCTGCAGCAGGGATGCATGTCTGTCATGGAGTATGAGACAAGGTTTACTCAACTTTCGAGATATGCACCCGAAGTGGTAATGGACGAGGCGAAGAAAGCTCAGAAATTCGAGCACGGGTTCAGGCCGAGTCTGAGATCAAGGATGATATCCCTTGGTATCAAGAAGTTTGACAAGTTAGTCAAGCGAGCTGTAAGCTACAGAGGCAGATATGGAGCAATTCCATGCTGTTCAGAACCGGAGGAACAACTGGCATGTTGGGAAGAGGCCCTCACTTTCTGGGAATGTCAGAGGGAAGCTGCTAGCTTAAAGGTTCAAACCTATGGGGCAAAGGCTGTCAATATGGCTGGGAGACCCGGCAATGGTTGGGTGAAGCCTCATGTGGTGACTTGTTTCAATTGTGGGGAGATAGGTCATTACAGATCTCATTGCCTTAAGCTGCGAGATGTTGTCCGTAATGGACTAACACAGCAGGTTGGAAAGAAGCCATACCAGCAGGGATGAGTATTAGTTTTGACTGAGGCTGATGCTGATGAAGTGGATCACGTCATCACTAGTACGAGGGCAAATGTTTAGAAGTTTTCTGTTGTTCTTTTTCCCCATTTATTTAGTAGAACTGTTATGTAACGAGATTGTGTTATGTAACAGAAGAACTTTATTTGAATGGAAAGAAAGTTGTTATTTTGTTCGATACTAGATCCTCTCATACTTCTGTATCTCCTAAATTTGCTAAAGTCTGGGGAGTCGAACCGAAGATTGTTCCAGACAAGGTCTTAGCAATAGCTACTCCATCAGGGGCGACTTTAATCACTGATCGATACTATGCAAACTGCGAGATTGAGATTGGAGACAGGATTTTTGGGATTGATCTGATCGAGCTGAATATCCTAAGGGTCGATGTTATCATTAGCATTGATTGGATGTCTGTGTACAGTGCAAACATTGAGTGTAAGACCAAGGAAATAACAGTGAAGGCACCAGGAGGTCCTGAAGTCACCTTCCATAGAAAAAGAGATGTTCAGATTTGGTGGCAGCTATCAGCAAGAAGAAAGTTCATGTGGAGGTGCAGCAGATTCCAGTGGTTCGGGATTACCCGACTGTGTTCTTGGAAGATCTGCCCGGGTTACCCCCGCAACATGATGTAAATTTCAGCATCATTATTCAGCGAGGGATTGCACCCATTTCCAAGGCACCGCATAGGATGGCGCCTGTGGAGCAAGATGAAATTAAACGGTAGATTGAGGAATTTTTAGGGAAAGGCTTTATTCAGCCGAGTGCGTCGCCTTGGGGAACACCGATACTATTGGTGAAGAAGAATGATGGTTCGATGAGGATGTGCATCGATTACCGAGAGTTGAATAAAGTCACTATTCAGAATAAATATCCAATTCCACGAATTGATGACCTGCTCGATCGTCTACAAGGAGCAGCTGTTTTCTTCAAAATAGATCTTCGATCGGGACACCATCAGGTTCGAATGAAAGCTAAAGATTTGCATAAGACTGCATTCAGAACTCGACATGGGCATTACGAATTCTTAGTTATGCAATTTGGAGTGACGAATGCACCTGCGATCTTCATGGACATGATGAACAGAGTTCTGAGGCCGTTTATTGATTCTTTCGTTGTGGTATTTATCGATGATATTCTGGTGTACTCTAAGTCAGAGGAGGAGCACACTGAGCATCTAGCTGAAGTTCTGAAGAAGCTTCAAGAGCATGAGTTGTATGCCAAGTTATCCAAGTGCAATTTCTGGAAATCTGAAGTGGCATTCCTGGGTCACATCATTTCTAAGGAGGGAGTGACAACTGATCCTCAAAAGATAGAGTCGGTGAAAGATTGGGCAAGGCCTACTACAATGAAGGAAATCCGAAGTTTTCTTGGGTTTACTGGATACTACAGGAGGTTTATCCAAGGCTATGCTCAGATAGCCGTGCCGCTCACTGGCCTGACCAAGAAGAATGTAAATTTCAAGTGGACTGAGCAGTGCGATGCAAGCTTTCAGGAGTTCAAAGAGAAACTAACTACTACTCTCATTTTGGCTTTGCATAGAGCAGGTGTTGAGTATGATGTTTACAGCGATACTTCACATCGTGGGCTTGGTTGTGTCTTGATGCAAGAAGGAAAAGTAATCACTTATGGGTCTAGGAAACTAAGACCGCATGAGAAGAATTATCCGACTCATGATCTGGAGTTGGCAGCGATCATCTTCGCCTTGAAGCAATGGAGACACTACGTGTACGGTGAGAAATTAAACATGTACACGGACCATAAAAGCTTGAAGTAAATCTATTAGCAGAAGGACCTAAATCTGAGGCAACGGAGATGGCTGGAAGTACTTGAGGACATGCGTCCATAGATTAAGTACCATCCGAGGAAGGCTAATGTTGTTGCTGATGCACTTAGCCGTAAAAGCAGTTTGGCCAGTTTGATCACGACCCAGAGACATCTTGCAGAGGAGTTGGATCGAGCTGGTATTAAGGTAGTCATGCAAGGCTTGGGAGCATCTTTGGCTCAGCTGAGGCTTCAGCCCACACTGAATAAAAGGATTATAGCAAGTCAGAAGGAAGATGCAGAGATTCAGAAGATTAAGGAGCAGGTAGGTGCTGGCAGATTGTCAGAGTTTCAAATCAGGGATGAAGTGTTGTGGTTTGGAGAGAGGCTATGTGTTCTGGATCAATCAGAATTGAAGGAGAGTATTCTTCAGGAGGCACATGCTACTCTTTTGTCTGTACACCCTGGGAGTACCAAGATGTACAAGGATATCAAGCAACATTTCTGGTGGTCAGGTTTGAAGCGGGATGTGGCTGAATTTGTGGCAAAGTGAGGTTTTTCAGCAGGTGAAAGCCGAGAATCAGAAGCCCAGAGGTTTATTACAACCGTTATCTATTCCGGAGTGGAAGTGGGATAACATCAACATGGATTTCATCACGGGTTTGCCCAAGAGTTCGAAGGGTAATGATGCGATTGGGTCATAGTCGATCGACTAACCAAATCAGCTCACTTCTTGGCAATGAAACTCATTTCGACTATGGAAAAGTTAGCCGAGCTGTATGTTGGGGAGATCGTCAGGCTTCATGGAGTTTTGTTGACCATTGTGTAACCTATGTTTCCCCAAATACGTATTTCCTGGGTATTGTTCCGTATATTGATATTTTTAAATTTGTTAATGTTAAATTCGTTTTGAATTTATTGTTAAAGCTTTTCCTAAACAATAGTTGTAATTATTTTGAATAAACATTGTCTCTATTTCTACTTGATCAACTATTTATATTTTAAACTCAAATCAAAGATATTGTTTCTGTTTGAACTATTTTGATAAATTCATATTTTTATATATTGATATTACTCTGATAATTGCTAGTATTATTTATTATTATTTTTATTCTTATTGTCATTTTATTATTAATGTTATTATTAGTATTATTATTTATTGTCATGGTTAGTATTTCTATTCTTATTGTTATTACAATTATTTATTATTATTATTGATTATTAAAACAAATCGATTCTTATTTAATAATTGTGCTTCTTTTATTTTAAATAATTTATGTAATGTGATACAAATTGTATTTTTTTATAATTGCATTTTATCGAATAGCTTATTCTCTTGTATTTGGGTTTATATTAATCCATTCTATTCATGTAAATCTATTTTGTTTATTGAATCTTATACCCAGATACCCAAATACCGAATATCCTATCTCCTTCCTATAAATACCCTAATCTTCTAATTAAGCCCTAACCCTAATCAATCTCCTAACCCTTGCCGCTGTTTACCCCTATACTGTTCTACCCTCCCTATACCGTTCACTTCCCCTACCCTGTCTCTCTCTTCCTCGCGTAGTCTCCCGCCCAAACCAGCCCCACTCCATTTGCTCCGACCACCTTCGACCCATCCCCTCGTCATCGTCCTCATCACCGTCCCGTCTTTGTCCCCCCATTGCACCTCCGATCGTCCCCATCCTTGTCTTCAACCGCTCGAACCCAACACACCGAAACCCATTAACCCATCCCCTTCGCCATTATCAGTTCGTCGCCGCTTGCCCATTGCCACCGTGGTCCCTTACCGCTCACCCATCGCAACCTCCGAAGATCCCTAGTACTGTCGTCGTCACCGTTTGAGTCCTCAATCGCGCTATCGTCGCCCCTCTGTTTTCCAACCGAAAATAGAGCCACCGTCGTTGTGTCGCTTCCCGACCAGCACTGCCGCTTGTCACCGCCACCAGTAGTCCCGAGCTCCTCGCGCCAATCGCCGCCGCGTCGCGTCCCCGAACTCTCGCACCGTTCTCTCTCTCTGCCGAGGTTGAAGAAGAAGAAGGGTGATTCGTCGCCTTCGCTGTTTGCTGTTTTGTTGGAGTGGATCTGGGTTCGTCGATCGCTATTTTGGCCCCCGATTCGGTGTTCTGCGTTTTGACACAGCCGATCCCACTTGGCTGTTTGGTGTTCGGTAGAAGTGGAATTGGTCTGTTTTGCCGTTTGGTGTTCGGGTGTAGCAGATCCAAGATCGGTGTTTGCTGTTTTGGGCCGATCAGGTGTGGAGTTACACCTGAGTTGCTGATTGCTTTGTTTGCTGTTGGATTTCTCTGCACGTATTTCGCACGTGTTTTGAGATTTTTGCCCGGAATTCTGATCCCGTTATTCTTATTAATTGTATCTGCAATATAACAGGCAAGTCTCTTCTTGAACCCTTTTTATTGTTTGTGTTCAAGATTATTTGATGTCCTGCAAGTAGATCCCGCCCATTTTGCAATCAAAACTGCTTTTGACAATTCCGTTAAGATTATCGAGGGTTTACACGAGCTAACCCGACATACTCTTAACATCGTGCTATCTCTTTGATCTTAGACCCAGTCCCTATTGTTTCATGTATATGCACACTTAAATAACTAGATTCATGCATAAGACTGCTTGATAGATTGGACATTGAAATTGTATGTGCTAAATTGAAGTTGCTCGATGAATTGATATCATGACTATGATAATTGCATCTTAAACTTAGAAATTTGCATGTTGACACCTAGGATTGCTTTGATTACCAATTTGCATTCTATATGTGATCGTATGAATTATTTGTTACCCTTTTTATGTTAAGTTGATTTCTGGACTGCTGTATATTTTACTTTGAATCAAATTTTTAGTCATATTAATGACATAATTTGAAAGAACTTACTGAACATAAAATGTAGCCATTGATGTCTAGATAATTTTTTCTTGGTCTGGATTTAAATTCCAATTTGTCATCTGTTAGTTATGATCACTTTACTGTAGCTGTGTTAGTAATTCCAAACTCATAATTTCATGCGTATCCTGTTGTTGCTTATTTTATTTGACCCTGTTAACAGTAAAAGAAAAATCTGAAATAAATTAGACTGGACCTAGATATGTATAGAAACTTCCTTGAATTTTTGTAGATTTTATTAATGAGTTCTCTGACCCGAAATAATTAGTAGAATACAACCTACTTCATGCTGACTGAACATAAAACCTGATTAGAATAGAGTTTTCACCCTAGTTCCTATATCTTTTATATACCTTAATTATACTCGCTGGAACCGTGTGGAAGTCTACATTCCAGATCTTCCGGCGGATTTAGGTTTGCTATTTTGTGGTGACCATAATCTATGTTTTGGTACAGCAAGGTCATGCTGTCCTGATTATGGAATTTTGTGTAAATGATCTATTTGCTTCATGATTTGTCTGTAACGCATAGAATTAGATACATTTAGTATTATACAACATTGACACCCTCTTATATACTCACATAGGATGAAAATAAACTCATAACAAGCCGGGATATTATGGGTAGGACTTGGTAGTGAACGATCGGAAAATGTACTCGGCAAGGCCTTATCGTTATATCATATTGGAAGGAGGAGAAATATTGATTGGAAGGAGAAGTATTGATTGAAAGAAGTATTGATTGTAAAACTATCGTCATCGATGCCGAGTACACGATCCGTGAATTCACCATCAGTCTAAAACGATCACTGTGCTTGCGCGGAACCTATGGAATGGGACGCAGTAGTACGTGCACTAGATAGATTAATAAAATGAATAATAACCTGCATACTTGATCTTGTATTAAACTTGACTTGACATCACACATTACATGTGTAATTATTGTAACCCTTTGATATTACTGCCTGCTCTTTGTTTGGTTCTTTGTCTTTAACCATGTTCCTTTCCTTTGATATTCATGCTTTCCTATTATTCTTTATTTTCTCTACTTGCCGCCCACTACTTGCTATAAGGGCACTCTTTTTTCTTTCTTTTTAGATCAAGTATTAATAGGTACCGAAGGAGCAATCCCAGAAAGACTTGGTGAGCAAACTCTTTGAAGATCGGAGCTGGATCATTAGACTGCTTAGCTATCTTTTGTTATTTGCTTATTGTATTTCTTTTCATCATACTTTGTATTCTTGGGCTTTATGACCCGAAGTTTGTTTTATCCCAGATATTGGATTATTATTTGGTGAATTTATTTCATAATTATCTTTGAATTTATTCATTGTTTATGTGATTATATTCCTTACCAGCGTGGTTGTTTCTCTTGTATATTGTTGAGTTAGACTGGTACAGCTTATGGATGATGTATAATCATTCGCTGAGCCTTCGTTACATGCTCGTATTCCCATATTTTGGGAAGCGGGGCGTGACACATTGTGTCTGATCGAGATGCGCGGTTCACTTCTTATTTCTGGAGGAGTCTTCAGGCAGCTTTGGGTACTATGACGGAATTCAGCACTGCCTTCCATCTCAAACTGATGGACAGACTGAGAGGGTCAATTAAGTTCTTGAGGATATGCTTCGGTGTTGTGTTCTAGATTTTGGAGGCAGTTGGGAAAGGCATCTAGATCTGGTAGAGTTTGCCTACAACAACAGTTTTCAGATTAGTATCGGGATGGCGCCGTATGAATTTCTGTATGGCAGGAAGTGCAGAACACCTGTTTGCTCGTTTGAAGTAGGGAAGCGGCAGATGTTTGGGCCCGAGATCGTGCAGCAGACCTCTGAAAAGATCGTTCTAATCAGGAAGAGGTTAATGGATGCTCAGAGTAGGCAGAAGAGTTATGCAGATAACCGGAGAAGGGACCTTGAGTTCGAGGAAGGTGACTTTGTCTTTCTGAAAGTATTACCTAGTAAAGGTGTGATTCGTTTTGGCAGAGGTAGGAAGTTAGCCCCAAGGTACATAGGCCCGTACAAGATATTGAAAAGGATTGGGAAAACTGCTTACCGGTTGGAGTTACCGGAAGAGTTGTCTCAGGTGTACAATGTCTTCCATGTGTCTATGTTGAGAGGTTACATTCCAGATCCAAGTAACCATTTGCCCGAAGTGCCGAAGGGTTTGCAGCTAGATCTGAGTTACATTGAGCTACCGGTTAAGATCGTGGATCGTCGGGAGAAAGTCTCGAGGAACAAGACGATACCAATGGTTAAAGTAGTCTGGAGAAACCAGTTGGTTGAAGAGGCTACTTGGGAATCCGAGGAGAGGATGTTGAAGGATCATCCTGAGCTCTTTATTTGATTGTATTGTTTTTCTATATTCTTTTGTGTTTTGTTTTCTTACTCTTTAAGTGTAGTTCCGGGGACGGAACTATTCTAAGGAGGGAGAGTTGTAACATCCTGAATTTTCAATTATAATTAAATAAAAGTTTTGTTTGATTTCACGCGTTTTGCACATGCAAATTTATGTACATTACTCTTAAAAATTATTTATTTTATGTCATGAACAAGTATTTTACATTATTCTCTTTTAATTTAATGCCTATTTTAATCTCTATGCCTAATTGTTTAATTCTAGCACATCTAAGCAATTTAATTAATTTAATTAGATAGCCCATGGATTCTACCCACCTATTTGGCCCATTATTTATTCTTAATAATAAATAACATAACTTGTAGTGTAGACTTGACCAAGTAGTAATTAATTTAACAATTTAATGTACAAATTTTATTGTAGTGAGCATAGTGTGGCACATGCATTGTGCATGGAGAGTGGACGGATTGTAGCACGGAGGAGATGGGGTGTGTGGGAGAGTGGAAAGGTAGTTTTCACTAGTGGGTAGTTCTTCTAACTCCTTAATGCATCCTAGCCCCTAATCTACTTTCATCTAAGCTAATCTCCACCCTTCATTTTGCCTTGAGAAGTGCATAAATAGCCCCCCTTAGCCATTCATTTCTTTGCACCATTAGAATTTGTAAAGAGTGAGAAGAAAAGATAGAGTTGTAAGAAAAGAATTGTGTGAGGAAAAATATTGAGAGAGTTGTGAGTTGTGTGCTCTTGCATTGGAGGCCGGCCTAGCATCTCAAGGGGGGAGCTCGGGTTCATCTAGTACAAGGAGGAGGAGAGCTTTGGTGTGCACAAGTAAGGAGGAGAAGGCTTACAACTAGGAGAGGATCGTGTGTTCAAGGAGTTTCTCTAGGAGTTTTCTTTGTTTCTTCAACAAAGGTGGGTGATTTCTCTACTTCTAATGTAGATACCATGCTAGGGATTGAATTGATGAATATGTTAAGAGAAACTAGTTAAATTGACCATATGTTTGTTTAAAAAAGAGACTAATTAGAAATGAGATGAATGCTTGATGAATTGATTGATAATTGATATAATTGTGATTATTAACTAAGAAATTGTCATGTTGCTATGGTATATATGTATTTTTGAACCATGCTAGATTAAGAAAATTGGCTTGTGAATGACTAGTTTGCAAATTAAACTATTGATATGTGTTATCTAAGTAGTGCAATATTCATGTAAAAAAAAAGAGGAAACATGTTCTAAAATTCTTATAGAAATAAAAGAAAGTAAGAAAACATCTTGTTGTGATAATTACATTGCCAAATTGTGAAGAAATTATTGTTGCATTTTCAAAGTCGAAAATATAGACTTAAAATATAAATTAGAAGGAAAATTCACTTTTAATGACCAAATAATGATTTTCTAAATTACTATTATGGTGCAAAATTCTAAGACTAATAATCTGGGAAATTTTTATGATACAAAAATAGAGGAGAAGAAAATTTAAAAGATCTTGAATTGTGAAAATTTATTAATAAACAGCGAGTTGAGTTATCTCAACTCAATTCACATCAATTAGCCACCTTGGCCCTACTGGTTCTTAGGTGCGACCTAGGACCGTTACTGTAGCATAGAGAAGCTCTTAGTCCCGGGTTTGAGTCTCTCCAGAGACTTTATTTTCTAAAAATTGATTTTTACCCAAACCCGACACCCAAAACTTAAGTATAATTTAAGTTCTGTATAAAACAATTAGCCACCTTGGCCTTACTGGTTATTAGGTGCGACCTAGGACGGTTACTGTAGCACGGCGGGGGCTGTGTGAGTGGGTTCGAATCCGGCCTTTGCCATTTCTTTTGAAAAATTGATATTTTTCCTATTTTATTATTTTAAATAATTTTAAGTGTTTTTTTAAAAAAAAATTGAGAAAAAAATATTAGAATTATTCTAAAAATGCCTAGACTTCATGAAAATTATTTCTATAGCTTTTTGACTTATTAAAATGAGAATTAGAGGCTATTTTGAGAAAAAGAACTTGATACCAATTTCTTAGAATATAATCTTGATTAATTAAAGAAAACAAATATTTTCTTTTGAAAGAAATTTTGAGTAGAGATTTTTAAAATGAGATTTGTGACATGGATAATTTAAGTAAGATTGATGTGATTTCTTCGCTTAAATAATGAAAGAATAACCTTGTGAATACAAAGAAATTTCGTGGAGTTAAATAATGAATGTGGTAAGTTTAAAAAATGAAATTGTCGTATTATACATGAAATTAGTGTATGGAAATGATATGAAAGATCATGAGGAATTATGAGAAAATTTTTGAGTATGAATACTCAATTTTTATGGACATGAAATGAGAATAAAGACTAGAGTGTAGCTAAGTCCTTATACCGGCATGGATTAATTCTTTTGAGATAAAATGTTGGAATGAAAGACCAAGTTTGGGTCCTTATTGTTGATTGATGGTTATGACCGGTATGGAGGAAGTGCTAACTCTAGGGTGCTGATTTTATTCATGATTCTATTATCTAAGGATTAGATACATAATGGAGATGTGATGAAAGTAAAAGAAAAACACGAGTATGAGGGCCTCAGATCTACGGTGTGAGAGTATTCATAGGTTGCTTGCTTGATGCGTCATGTCATGGCATTGTTACATCTCCGAAATTATCGGGACCGTAGAAACGCTTGTGGGGTGTTTGGTGACTACGTAGTGCTATCGTTCCATGACGGAGGCGAATTGTCCATAGGCTCTGCATGATGTATCATGTCACGACGTGGGATTCCCCTCCAGGCTGTTTGGGTATGGGCTCGTAACTCATAGGACATCTGGGATACTTACCGTAGTTACCGTAGTATTTTAAGTCATAGCGATGGATCCAACTCTACCAAATGAAGAATGATTAAGGGCTTGCCCTCGAACCTATGTAGTATGGGATGCATAGAATCCGAACAAGTTCGCATTAGTGTCATGTAATATAATAACTGCAGTAAGAACTAAGTACACATTCACAAACAACATCAATAGGATAGTCCCCCTTAGCTTTGCTTGTGACAAGTGTGTGCTATCTAAGTAAGAGAAATTGATGTATTATATCCTAGCGTCAGTTGTATACAACTGACGTACCCACAGTTTCTATGCAGGACAAAGTGAATGACAAGACTAAAGATTGAATATTGCTTAGAGAAATATTCAAGTTGTTATTCAATTCATGTATCATGTTGTAATTTTTAATTCCGTTGCGTTGATGTGATCATTGTTGTAAATAAAGTTTTAATTTCCTTGTAAAATTGTATGAAGTGAAGTGTAAAGATTCTGTGGAACTTCAAATTCAGTCTTATTTGGAATTCGGGGTGTTACACCCCTAACCCACACCATTCCGCCACTCACGAAGGGGGAGTCCTGAGGGTCGACTAGATCCGGGGTGACTCGGTTCGCCGGCCGTCTCCACGAGATGGAGAGGCGCCTCAACAAGACTAATCCCGAAGAAGAATAATGGACCAATAGGTTCTGCCCTAGCAGACCTCCCTTTTCAAGAGCCATCATGGAAGCTCTGATCCCCGAAAACTTTAGGCCGCCCCACTTCGAATCCTACAATGGGGAGTCAGACCCGGCCAATCATATCTAGAGTTTTAAAACTCTCATGATGATTCATCAAGCTTCGGATGAGCTCCTCTGGAAGGCCTTCCCAGCAACGTTGAGGGGACCAGCGCAAGAGTGGTACTCCCGTCTATCCCCAGCCTCCATCTTCTCATTCAAACAGTTTGGGGAGCTCTTCCTCACCCACTTCACAGGCAGTCGCCGGGTTGAGAAAACAAGTGCATCTTTGGTGACCCTTAACCAAAGAAAGGGTAAACGCTTAAGAGATTACGTTCGGCGCTTCACCACCGAAGTCCGGTCTATTGCCTCCCTCAACCAATCAGTAGCCTCGGCGGCATTCTGGCACAACGTCACTAACGCCGACCTCAAGGTGTCCCTTGCCAAGAAGCCTCATTAGGACTTCTCAGAACTTGCTTAGGAGTGAGAAGTACATCCGAGCGGAAGAGGCTCTCAACCCCCCCCCCCCCACTCTTCAGGAATCATCTTTCGGGACCAAACGGAAAAGTACAAGCGAAGAAGGGTCCCAGAAATTCCAGAGGGACGACAATGGCCAACGTCGCCCAGCTCCTCATTTTGAGAAGTTCACCCCCCTCAATGCTAGTATATCAGCAGTTCTTATGGAGGTGGACAAGAAAGGGCTACTCCGCAGTCCCCCTAGAATGAATACCCATGGCAAGAAAAGAAACAGAGACAAGTGGTGCCGCTTTCATAGGGACCACAACCACGACACGGATAATTGTCGGGCTATTAAAAAGGAGATCGAAGAACTCATACAGTGGGGACACCTGGCCAAGTTCTTCCGAAAAGACGGGGCAGATTTTCCACCTCGAGGAGCCTACAAGCGAACAGAGAGGTCCGCTGAGTTCCAAGATTCCGAACCTGTGGCCGTCCTCCACCTTATCCATGGAGGTCCAATGGGGGGAGAACCAAACTCCTCCCAAGAGGCCTTCACCCTATCGTAGAAGTAGGATTTCAGTTTTCAATAAGGCCGATGCATGTAACACTGCCAAAAAGCATGTAATAATAGCTCGCCCCATTGAAGCGGCCACTTAGTTTGTTTCAATAAAACTTAGCATTTTTCTATTGAAAATTATTGCGTTTGCCTCATTTCTATCTCTCCGAGTCACATCTACGACTCGTTAAACGGTAAGTTTGGAGTCCAGCTTGTCCTGCAGGGCTGCTCCCACAACTTACTAAGCTTAAAAGACGAGTTTGGAGTCCAACACTTGGTTTGACATTGCTTTAGCCGCTTGCAAACAAGCAAGTGCGGGGCAGCTCACCATTCGAAATTGCTCCTACAACTCGTTAACTCTCTTAACAACAAGTTCGGAGTCCAACACTTGGTTCGATGTTACTTTTGTTACTTGCGAACGAGCAATGTACAAAGTAGCTTACCATTCAGAATTGCTCCAACAACTATTGAAAGTATCTTAACGACAAGTTCGGAGTCCAACACTTAGTTTGATGCCGCTTTAGCTACTTGCGAACGAGCGAGTACAAAGTAGCTCACCATTCGGAATTGCTCCCGCAACTGCTGAAACTATCTTAGCAACTAGTTCGGAGTTCACAATCATGGTTCGAAATTGCCCTCACAGCTTGCAAGTATGCGATTTCGAGGCTCAAAATGAACATTCATACTATTCCCACTACTGGTTAAATTTTACGACAAGCAAGTTCGGAGCAAACTCCCCCCTAGAGTTGCTCCTCAAACTTGTCTCTCAAACGACTCTTTCCTAGAGCCTGGTGAAGCTCTTCTCTCAGCTCGCTTCTAGAACGGACATCTTCTCAACAAGTTCGGAGCACAACTCTCCCTTAGAGTTGCTCCTCAAACTTGTCACCCAAATGGCTCTTTCCTAGAACCCGGTGAAGCTCTTTGTTCAGTTCGCCTCTAGAGCGGACCTCTTATCAACAAGTTCGGAGCACAACTCTCCCTTAGAGTTGATCCCCATACTTGTCTCCCAGATGGCTCTCTCCTAGAGCCTGGTGATACTCTTCGCTCCGCTCGCCTCCAGAGCGAACCTCTTCTTAACGAGTTCAAAGCTAAAAATCTCTCCTAGAGTTGCTCCTCGCACTCGCCTCCAAGAATGAATCTTCTGAAGAGCCATACAAAGTAATTCTCAACTTCATGAAGACAAGTATGTTGCGAGAATATTTTGACCATGAAGAAGAATAATTCTTCAACTGACTTCTGAAGAAAAATTATAGATCTTCAAGTCAGCCTCGAAGCGAGTGGTCAAACATCCCGATCGGACCTTCGTAGCTCCGCAAAAATTAGTTTCGATGAAGCTCGCCACGACCGTTCGCCGAGCAACACAACAGTTCGCCGAACATGACATACGGTTCGCTAAGCAACACGTTCGTTCGCCAACAATTGCGAGCGTTCACCGCATTCAAGCGTTCGCCAAACGGTCTGAGCCGGCCGAACAAACAGTGATCCAATCAAAAAATGACCAAAGTGGCGTTGACCAGTCAACGGTCTAAAGCCACGTGTCCCTCATCTGTAGCTCGATGCACGCTCGTCGTTTCAAGCTGAACAGACGTAGTTTCGAATAGAAAACATTCTTCAAAAACCTCCCGATTCGCCTATTCATTCGTCAACGTTCTCCAAACGTTCGTCGTGATCGCCAGATCGAGCTGAGCAGAAGTGGATCCGAACGAAAAATGAGAGAAAAACTCAGCCTCAAAATTCGTGTTCGATCACGATCAACATATCAGATTCGCCCAAAACAAAACAATAAAAAATATAAAAAGAAAAAAAATGAGAGGTTAACTGGTCGGGTCTAAGCCCGTTTGGACCCAAACCCGAACCACTGGCCTCCCCTGTCCTCTTCTTCTTCTTCTTCGAATGGGCGCCAAACCAAGAAACGAAAAACCCAACTCCAGGTTTGTCAAACACTCTCACTTCCGAGCTCCGACTCCAAGCCCAACACCGAGCTCCCTTGCCGACCTCCCTCAACGAGCCCCATCAAAGCTTCTTTCCTTCCTCGCCGAGCTCTCTTGACAAGCTTCGAACCCAACTTTTCTATTCGCCGAGAACCCACAGGCAGCCAAGCTTCCTCGCTGAACTCCCCACTTTGGCAAAAATTCACGAGCACCTCCAACTGCGGGCTTCACTGAGCTCGATCTCACCCCCGTTCTCACCGAGCTCCCCCACTGTAGTCGAGCTCATCCCCTCGCCGAGCTTCCATCACCGAGCTCCAAAGTTCCAAAACTCCACTGGCTCCGAACCCATCGCCAGAGCTCCACTATAGTCGAGCTCATCCCCTCGCCGAGCTTCCATCGAAGAGCTCTAACTCCCCTCCATTCGACGAACTCTCCTCTGCCATCGTAAAGCTCCGCCGAGCTCGCCTCCCCTTCACGGGCTCCAAGTCCTACACTTCCATTGCCGAGCTCCACCTCCAATGAGTGTAGAGCTCCTCGTCGACCTTCACCCCTGTCAAACTCCACATCTAAGAGATCCAACTCCCCCCCCCCCCGTGTTCGCCGAGCATCTCCTTCGCCAAGCTCCTCACAATCGAGCTACGAGTCCTCCCCGTCAAGCTGGTCGTTGCCGAGCTCGACCTCACCCATTCGACAAACTCCGCCTTCTTCTCGCCACGTCGAGCTCGGTCGTTCGCCGAGCTCCGCGCCAAGCTTTCCCTCTTGGCATTTCGAACCATCGACGAAAACTTGCCACGTTGAAGCTCGACCGTTCGCCGAACTCCCCAGCTCCAACTCCCCCTCACCATGTCCAGTTCTACCGTTCGTCGAGCTCTCCCAAATCCGTCATCGCAGACTCCCCTCTACCGAGCTCGCCTAACTCCCCCTTCGTCGAGCTCCTCCCTTGTCCAACTCCTCCATTGGCGAGCGGCTCCCACGACCAGCACACTTTCCTCTTCGGCTGCACATACGGCGCTCTGTAACACCCTGAATTTTTTAATTGTAATTAAATAAGAGTTTGTTGATTTTTACGTGTTTTGCACGTATAAATTCATATGCATTTTTCTAGAAAATTATTTCTTTATAGCATGAACAAGTAATTATTCTCTTTATTTCTAAAAAGCCTATTTTTAAAAGCCTAATTAAATCCTAGGCCTAATTGTTTCTTTCTAGCCCACTATAATTAATTAATTAATTAACTTACTAGAGCCCTTGGTTAATTATCCCATTAGTGAGCCCATTAATTTAATTCCCCTTTTAATCAGCCTAACTTGTAGTATGGACTAATCTAATAGACAATTAATTAAATTGCATGAACAAACTTTTAATGGGGGTACTAGTATTGCATCTGCATTGCACTAGCACGTGCATGGTGCACTTTTGGGGAGTTGGCCGGATTTCACAAAGAGAGGGAGAGATGGGAGTAGTGGTGAGGTAGTTGCTCCATCATGGGTAGTTGCTACAACTTCCCAACTCATCCTAGCCTTTGATCCCAACTATTTGATCTAATCCTAGCCATCTATTCTCACCCAAAATTAGTATAAATACCCCTCCTAGTTCTCTTCATGTAGCACATTAAAATTTGAAAAGAAAGAAAGAAAAGACAATTTGTGAGTTAAGAGATTGAGAGGTAATTGTAAGCTAAAAGATTGAGAGTTAAGTATGTTCTTGCACCCATTGGAGGAGGCCGGCCTACACCTAGGAGGGAGCTCGGGTTTGCTTCAAGCTAGGAGGAGACGACTTGTGGTGGCACAATCTAGGAGGAGAAGGGTCCATTCGTGCATTCTAGGAGGTTTCTAGGAGTTCTTTTGTTTGTTTCTTTCCAAATAAGGTGGGCAATTTTCTCATACTTCTAATTAGTTACCATGCTAGGTTCATGTTTCTGATCACGTTAGAATAAACAAGAAAATGTTGCATTATGTTTGTTACCATGATTAAGGAGAAAAAAGACCCCAATTAGACTTACATGAAATGATTAGTAAAATGGATTGAATTATGTGATTGAAGTGTTGTTGTGATAACTTGACAACATATTGGCATGTTGATTAGGTAATTATGAAATTTTTGTATGAAAGTGTTCATGTATGTTTGTAAAATGCAATATGGAGAAATATGTTTATGAATGAATTGTGAATTATGGGTAACTTTCATGCCATGAAAATATATTGATTAATGAGTAAAATACACATGGTTATTGTACATGAGATTTGTGCTAGAATACTTAATTTGCATATTTTTTCGTTGGAAAAGAGAAACGGACATTTTGTGAATTAGGACTAATTTATTTAAAAGAATGGATTTTTATTAATGAAGAGAACGAGTAATTTTGTGGAAACTTTGATT
Organism: Hemerocallis citrina; assembly: GCA_017893485.1. NCBI lineage: Eukaryota > Viridiplantae > Streptophyta > Magnoliopsida > Asparagales > Asphodelaceae > Hemerocallis > Hemerocallis citrina. The sequence goes on along the minus strand of CM030364.1, from coordinate 110,754,663 downwards.
ATGCATAAAGTGAAAATTATGATTTTGTTCTCAATGTCAAAAATATATCCATTATCTACTTTAAATTGCAACCTGGTGCAATCGACAGTCAATTGTCGGGTAGTAAATTTCAAAATTTAGTTGCAAAATAGTCGACCAACTATATTTTAACAGTTGACTTCCCTGATTATTAGTTTTCGAGTTTTAAATCGTTGCAGAATAGTCGACCGACTATGTTTTAACAGTCGACTGCCCTGATTATTAGTTTTCGAGTTTTAAATCATTGCAGATAAGTCGACCGACCATATTGTAACAGTCGACTGCCCTGACTGTTGGTTTTCGAGCCTTTGGCTTAGTATAAATGAGAATTTGAGACTATTTTGCAAGAAAGAGCTTGTCATAAATTATTAGCTTAAAATTGTCTTTGGATAAACAAAAATAAATATTTTGTTTAAAAGAATTTTGAAATGAGATTGGGTAATGGAAAATTGGAAGGGTGAAGTTTTGACTTAAGACTGATAAAATGAGAATAAGAGAATTATGCGGGGAAAATGAATTGTGTATATGACAAGTTGAAAAATGAATTTTTTGTCTTATGCATAAAATTGTACATGAAAGTGAAATAAAATATCATAATGAATTATGAAAGGTCTTATGAATATGAATACTCAAATGCTATGAACATGAAATGGAATTAAAGGCTAGAGGGTAGCTAAGCCTTATACCGGTATTGAAAGAATATTTTTTGAGATGAGATATTGAAAAGAAAAGACCAAGTTTGGGTCATGTTGTTGAATTAATGGTTAAGTCCGGTATAGAGAAAGTGCTAACTTTAGGGAATTGATTTGATTCATGATTCAAATAAATTAAGGACTAGATACATAGTGGAGATGTGACGAAAGTAAGAGAAAAACACGAGTATGAGGGCCATCGGATTGGCGGTGTGAGAGTAATTCACAGACTACCTGCTTGATGCGTCATGTCATGGCGTGAGCACTACTCCGAAATTATAGTCCCGGTGGCAACACTTGTGGGGTGTTTGGTGACTACGGGTGGTGCCATCGTTCCATGACGGAGGCTAAATTGTCCATAGGTTGCCTGCATGATGCGTCATGTCAGTGCATGGGATTCTCCTCCAGACTGTCTGGACATGGGCTCGTAACTCATAGAACATTTAGGATACTTACAGTAGTTACCGTAGTAGTTTAAGTCATGGCGAGGGAATGAACCCTACAAGATGAAGAACGATTAAGGGCTTGCCCTCGGACCTATGTAGTATGGGGTGCATAGAATCCGAACAAGTGTGCATTAATGTCATATAATATAAATAACTGCATTAAGGACTAAGTGCACAACACAACACGACATCAATAGGATAATCCCCGTAGTTTTGTTTATGATAAGTTTGTGCTTTCTAAGAGAAAATTGATGTATTATATCCTTGCGTCAGTTGAATGAACCGATGAGCCCACAGTTTCCATGCAGGACAAAGTGAACGAAAAAAACTAAGAGGAATTGATGCTTAAAGAATTATTCAAGTGTTGTTTTATTTCATTCATGTAAATTGATGTAAATTTTCTTCTATTGTTTAAATGTAACTTGATGTAACAAAGTTTTTAATTTCCTTGTAAAATTGTACGAAGAGAAGTGTAAAGATCCTGTGGAACTTCGAATTCAGTTTGTTTTGGAATTCGGGGTGTTACACACTCGGAGGAGAGGTCAGAGACGAGCTCTCGAAGAAGGGGCAACGACGAAGCTGGAGGCGAAGGGCGATGTTGAAGAAGAAGACGAGGGAAGAAGGCGGGAAGGTAGAAAAAAAACAAAAAAAGCTGGCTCGAAGTCAACTGTCTCCGTTGACCGCCACGTGTCAGCCTGGCGAATGTTCCCATCGCGCATCGAACAAAAGGGTTTCTGAAGGAAAAATGGGAAAAAACTGCTGCCTCTAGATGCGCGCTCGTCTGATTGTGATCAACGCACAGGATTGCGCCACGTGTACAGGTAGATTTTAATTAAATAATTAATTAATTGAATTGAGTTAATTATTTAAAAAATCCAAAATAATTAATTAAAAATCAAAAAATTAATTAAAAAATTCTAAAAATAATTATTAATTTGGAAAATAATTTTAAAATTTGAAAATAATAATTATTAAATTAGAATAATTAATTAAAATTTTTGATAATTAATTATTTAAATTCGCAAATTGAATAAAAAATTCAAAAAATCCAGAAAAATCTGAGAATAATTTTGGGCATTTTACAAGCTCAGATTGACACTGTTACACCTCGAGCAAGATCCAAACTCCCTTGAGAACTCCGATAAAATCCCGTATGCCATTAGAACAACAAAACTACTCCTCAAAGACTGTTAAATTCATTCTTCGGGAGTGGGGGGCTCGTGATATGGCTAAAAATAGGATTAAATTGGGACCATTCAAATCAGGCACGAATCTTAAAGCTTTCAGGGGTAAAATGGTAATTTCACCTACAGACGGTCTGAAATGGGAACTGGATCATTCTTAATAGCCCAATAACCCATAAACGGATTTGTCCTATTAGGTCTGGGTAGCAGCCCGCTACAAACCAGCCGAGCATATTTAAAGAGTAATACAAATTCATAGTTATCTCTATGAAACGATTTAAACTCTACATCTTATCCAAAAACACCGGAAAGTAGAGATAAATCCTTATCTCGAAACGGGTCCCTAAGGCGATTATAAATACCCATCCCCCCCATCGTAACAGGGTAATCAATCTTTTTCCACATAAAGCTCTTTCATAATCTTCCTGGTTAATGACAAGAGCGTCGGAGGGTTCGTCACCGGATCCATCCCGGTGTATCGAACTTTTTTGCAGGTCAATAGCAGCGGCAAGAAACCAGTCAAATGTAGGTAAAGGTCAACAGGTTTGCTTTATTGTTTCAAAAAAGAATCCACAAATTCATTTGTTTGCTCCCACACCAAAATTAGCAGCAACAATTAGTAGGTATAATTTTGGGTGCCCAAGTTTTTTTTGAACCTGCATTTACATTTTTTCTTACCCAAACAAAATTAGTATTCTTTTTTAACGAGCAAATATAAGAAATATGCCCTATTCTATAGGAATAGTGACATGTGATACGATTGTGCCTTGAGTCATGCACACTTGCATAGTTTTGAGTTGATTTGTGATTATGTTGGTGACTGTGCATGTGTGTATGACATGATGATTTAGATTTTTGATTGTGTATTGGCTCTTCGTAACCAAGCCATCGATTATCATGATAAGATCTCGAATTCTTTGTAATAAGGTAACTGGGCCCTTCATATTTTTCAACAATTTTCTCGAGCTCAATTACTCTTTTACAAAGTCTTTTCCTAGTCATCTCATCGTTTTTTGTGTTCCAATGAAGAGTGTCTAAAGTAGCATCAAGTATTCTATTTTGTTTAAATGCTTCATTACAACTTTCCACTACCTCATCGAATTTTCTTTTGCTTTCTTTCAAATCATCAGTGAGTTTAGCAATATAAACAGATTTGTCATGAATTTCTCTTAAGTTTTCATCATGTGTTGCTAAGGATTTTTGAATTTGTTGTTTTAAATACTCATTTTCCTCTAGCAACACATCATGATATTTTTTAAATGACTCGAATGTTTCCATAATCAAAGAATTTTTATTTTTCAGTTTTTTATTTTTAGCGATGCAAGTCATGTGATTCATTTGGAATTTGTTTATATTGTCTTAATTCACGACTCAATTTCTTAGCATAACATGTCTACTAAATCATCGTAAATGGGTTCTTCGATTACCTCTTCTTGAGATAGTGATTGCACATCACCATTCCCAAGAGCCATGAAACCAACATTGTTGTGAGCTTGCTCATCCTCACTTGAATCTGAGTATAGCCACGTTGCCTTCAATGCCTTCTTTCTCAATCCTGGATTGGAGTGGTAGTAGTCCCTATTACTGTCCTGTGAGACGGAACAATTTGCCCGAATGTGTCTAGGCTTATTGTATTTGTAGCATATTTCGTCTTTGTCCTTTTATCTTTCTCCTTGGTACCTTCCATATTTTTTATGTTTAAGATACTTACGAAATTGCTTAGGCAGCAAGGCGATGTCTTCGTCAGACTTCTCACGATCTGACTCTGCTTTTGACGGTCGAGATTTTTCTGCTTTCAAGGCGATGGTCATCTCTTCGGTTTTTGGTTCAATCCCGATATTCTGCCTGTATCTTTTGGTTTTGGTCATCTCCATCTTGTATGTCTTCAGTTTTCCTTTGGAAGGTGTAGTAATCGAATCACTTTTCCTCAACGGTCTCCCTCATTGTGGCAGCTTTTACATCCCATTCCGGTGTGAGACAGCTTACAAGTTTTCCAACCTTTCGGTCATCATCCAACCCCTTACTTAAGCTCTCAAGCTCGTGTGCAATAATATCGAAACGGGAAAGCATCTGATCTACGTTTTCTCCTGGCAACATATGAAAAACATTAAACTTATAAAAAACATAAATTAACTTTAGCTTTTACCTCAGAAGCGGTTCCCTAATGCCATTTCAGCATGTTGTTCCAAATTTCGTATGCCGTCTTGCAATTTTGCCCGCATCGCATTAATTCTTCATTATTCAATCCTACATAAAGAGTCGTCATAGCTTTGGAGTTTGCTGTTTTTAGTGCTAGCTCTACTTTTGAGAAAGCATTCTTTCCATCGCTGACCGGAATATCTGTTTTATTTATGCTCATATTCCATACTTCTTTTCCATGCATTTGTAAGAAATGAGACATACGAACTTTCCAAACATCATAGCATTTTCCATCAAAATATGGTGAGCGTGTTAGACTTGTCCCATTGGAGATGAATTGCTCCGATGAGTACAAGTTTTCGGGAGGACGGATTTCGGACATTGGACCTTTTGCTTAAGCTTTTAAACTCTTAGTAAGCACCTCGCTTTGATACCGCTGTAAATCACCGGGGGGGGGGGTGAATAGGGTAATTGTGCGGAATTAAAAAAATTAAAATTAAGTTGCAAAGTAAATGAGAAGAGATAGAAAAAGCAAACACAGCAAGCACAAGTGACGTAGCGATATAATGTGGTTCGACCCCCATATCTACGTCCACACTACCTACTTGTAGCAATTCTCCGCCACAAGCGTTCCACTATACTCAAACACTTGTACAATGATTCTCAGATTCAGGCCGAGAGACCAATTACACCCACAGGACTTCTAAGACAAGCCCCGTCAATCTCACCGAAGTGGAAGAAAAGAAAAACTCAAGACCTTTTATTATCCTGACTGAAGAAAACAAATGAGTATCACACACACTCGAATTGATTGTTGAATTGATTAGTTAAGAAGATTTTTCTCGGAGCAATAGGTGACGAATACACAATGGGTTCGTCCAAATATATAGACTAGGAATTGTATCTCTCAAAAATAGAAACAATACATTCCAAAAAAGAAATATAAACAAGGTACGGTCGACCTAGTCGACCGTTCATCTTTTAATCGAAAAGTCGAAAGATGAATGGTCGACTGCTTCATCATATTAACTATCATGAGCGGTCGACTGTGGTGCGGTCGACCGACGCTATAGTACAGCCGACCGCAATCGTGCTGATTCTGAAGAAACCACTTTATATTCTTACCATATACTAATCAATCAATAATCAATCAAATACATATAAAATCTCACATATATGGAAAAACAAAAACTGATCTTGTTGGCTTTCTTGGGCACTAATCAACATGTGCTCTTTTTTAATGACTTCTTCTTTTGCTTGATTTTGCAATTCTTCTTTATTGCTTTCCTTCTTTGCTTATTTTTGAATCACTTTGAATTTCTTATTGATTTTATTTAATCCTGAAAATATGAACATCTCAATTGAAATTTATTAGTATTTGTAAGCACGTTTTGTGCACACCAAACTAGAAGTCACATAAAAGCCTTATAGAAATGTAGGATTAGGATCATCTCTAAATAAGTAGTGAATTTTCTTCACTGATTTGATCAGATAAAAGTGTAGTAAAAACCGAAATTACAACTACAAATTCAGTACCATAATGGGAAAATGACATACATCCAACTATGAAGCCTCATCTTAAACCACTATTAAGGAAGAAATCTACCATAGAAGGGTGGTTAAAGGAGCTTCTTTCTACTCACAATCCTCTGATGTCGATAACTGCAATGTGAAAATTGTAAACCCCATATATTAACACCTTCAATTCAAACGCACATCTCATGGTAGTGCAACATTCATGCAATTTTAGACCACAGTTTCCACTTTCCAGTACTCAAAGATAGAAATAAAAACGTTGAAAATGGTAAAATACTTGTAGAATACAAAGTTCAGTCTCATCTTTGAGAATTTTTTTACCAAAATGACCCACTTTTTAAAAGTATTTATCAAAACAATCCACTCGCTATCTCAGATAGCGACTTTGGTTAAAACCTCATCGCTATCTCATCGCTATCTCAGATAGCGAGTGTATGGTTATGTGTTTAAAGAAAAACATCAAGTATAGACTCGCTATCCCAGATAGCGAGTGTGTTTGTACTATCTCAGATAGTGAGTTTATGGTTGTGTAGAAAATTTCCCAATCGACCCTCGCTATGTCAGATAGCGAGTGTGTTTGTACTACACTCGCTAACTGGCATAGCAAGTGTAAGGTCTTGCAGAAAAATCCTCCAATGGACACTTGTTATCTCATTTAGCGAGTGCTTTTAAACTAAACTTGCTAACTGAGATAACAAGTGTCGATTGGAAATTTTTAAAGACTTGTTGTTTCGCTCTCCCCCACTTCTCTATTTCCATTCTCTCTCTAACTCCAAAAGAAACCCAAAACGAACAAACCCTAGCCTCCCAAATTCGTTATTTCATCAACAAAATCCGTCCAAAATCTTTTGAGATCCAATTCATCACTCACAACCCTCTCTACTTACACATATAATTTAACACCAATAAAAATTCTTATCATCAATTTAACACCAATAAAAGTTCTTACGAACAACTTACACATATAATTAACCAACATTGCGTTCTAAATTTCTCAACCCAATCAATAATTCGGCCTACACTAATCATCACACAAATCAACATTTCTCAACATTACATTCTAATTGAAAAATCTAACTGCAAATAAAATTAACCCACAAACAAAATCAACCCAAAATCTAATTGCAAACGTATGAAGACTCACCAAACGATCGATGAGTACTTTAGGATCTACGGTTCACGAAATCCTCTTCACCGTTCGTGCCACAATCCTCTTCACCGTTCACAAAATCAACCAAAATCGGGATCTGTGGTATTGGATTTAGGGTTTTGGGAGTGGGAGTAGAGAGGGTTGAGAGTGATGAAGTGAATTTGGAGAGATTTTGGACGGATTATATTGGGAAAATCACGAATTGGGAGGCTAGGGTTTTGGGTTTCTTTCGGATTTGGGAGAGAGATTGTTTCGATGAAGTGAGAGAGATCTGAGGTAGCAAGTCTATAAAAACTTTCCCAATGGACACTCGCTATCTCAGTTAGCGAGTGTTGTATAGACAACGAGTCTAAGTCTAAGAATTTTTAACTTCGTCCCCAATCTACACTCGCTATCTCAGTTAGCGAGTGTGATACAAAAACACATGCTATCTGAGATAGCGAGTATGAACTTGCTATTTTTCTTCAAGGTCATACACTCGCTATTTCAGTTAGCGAGTGTGGTACAAACACACTCGCTGTCGGAGATAGTGAGTGTGAACTTGGTATTTGTTTCAATTTTTCTTTGCTACATCCACTACCAATTCTACTACTATTCTCTTCACTACCTTAGATGACATACTCCTATTGGAGAGTTCCCCCATCTATTTTATCTTCCCCTACATATTGAAGTGTGCCACCTAAGATATTGAAGAGAAATGTAGTGAAATTGGTATTGGATGTAGCATTACTCATTTATTATCCACAAAATTAGACTCTGCGGCTTCCAAGCACAGCTCAATCTTAAGGGCCTGTTTGGTTGGAGGGGAATGGAGGGGAGGGGAGGGGAGGGGAAGGATTTTTAAAAATATTTCTTGTTTGGCTCATTTTTTAGGAGGAGAGGGTAGGGGAATGGAGGGGGTGCAAAATCCTCCTGAGTCAATTATGGCCCCCCTCCAATATTGGGGGGATTTGGAGGAGAGAGAAAGTAGGTCTAATTTTTTTTTTAAGTGATTGGACTAAATTGCCCTTTTTAGATATAAATCCCTAAAATAAAAAATAGATCATTTCTCTCATGACTCTCTCTCTCCCATTCGCGCTCTCTCTTTCTCCCCTCCTCGTTCCCTCCCCTCTCGTCTCCGTCCATCATCCACAGTCACCCTCGTCTCCATCCATCGAACCGCCATCCCGCCGAACCGTCGTCCTGCCATCCCGCCCTCATAAGTTTGTAAGAACTATTTACACCTTATCAAATGCCCACAGTTACATCCACAAAGCCACAAATCATGACTGTGTTTATCTAATAAATAATTGATCAAACCATCCCTTCAATCATACTGTAAACACTACAACAATAGAAAAACAAGCTACATTTTAAATTAACACCACAACGAAAAAAAAAAAAAAAAAAAAAAACTTGGAAGCTCAGGTAATATACCACATTATAACTTAGAAATTCTTTCAACAAGAAAAAGGGGAATAAAAAGAACACAATCAAATTAGAATCAGAAACTATAATACATAGGCTCTCCTAAAATGTAAAAGGGTATAAAAGTAATTTAATTATAAAATCTCTTCCCTCCCCTAGTGAACCAAACAAGAAGATAATTATTTTCCCTCCCCTCCTCTCCCCTCCTTTGAACCGGATTAAAAAGTCCCTCCCCTCCCCTCCCCTCCATTAAAATCCCTCCCCTCCTTTGAACCAAACAGTCCCTAAGAGTATCTGTAGTCCTTTGCCAATTACCAAATTTTGGAAAAAATGAAAAAAAGAAATGTTGTAGTCGTTGTCCATTTACTCAAAAAGTGACTCTGACATGAATAGTGCTTGGCCAAATATAGCAGACGAAATGGCTTTTGCCAAAATATAGCTCACGAAGGATAATCTTTCGTCCATTTAATGAGACGAAATATTATCTTTCGTCTAAGAGGTCTGACGAAAAAAGAAACACCGTCTTACACTTTCGCAGCTCAAAATTGATCGGACGAAGGATAATATATCGTCTCCGAATTTAAAAAAAAAAAATGTCGGACGACACATTATGCCCCATCCCTACAATTGATAATACCGTCCCTCCCCGCTTTTTTTTTCGATTGTGTGATTACAATTTTACCCCTTTTCCACATTTACCCTATTACTTTATACTTTACAATGGCTACTACTCCAACGGGTTTTAAAAAAAAAATCACTCCACTTCATATAAGTATACAACTCATACAGAGCATAACAAATAGGTTCATCTCACTTTCTGTTCTCCTCTCTGTTCTTCTTAACTCATCTCACTCTCTGTTCTTTTTGTAAGCCTCAAACAAAGCATACGAAATCGGTTCATCTCACACTGTTCTTTCCTATAATCCACATCTCAAATTTTTTGATTAAGGGTCTTACTGTCTATCTATCCCATATCCCAATATTGTTTTTATTTCATTTTATGGCTAATCCTCGTCCAATTAGAGGCAGGGCATACACCGTGTATGAGGATATTATTTTGGCGCAAAGTTGGGTTGCTATAACCCAAGATTCATTGATCGGTAGCAATCAAACTAGGTATCAATTTTGGGACAGGATTTCTCTTACATTTGTCAATCTATTAGGAAGTCCAACAGATTGAACAGCCGACTCTCTTTGCAGTCGATTCTCTACTATGTCAAAGGAAGTTGCACTTTTCATTACGAAGCTGAGTAGTGTGACCAATAGAGCGGTAAGCGGTATTACGGACGCGGATAAGGTGTGTTTTGTTTTAATGAATTTCATTAATTTAATATATTTCCTTTATAAAAATAAATTCCGTTAACCTTATCTTCTTGAACAATTTTTTTTAATAGGTACGCGACGCGCGACTAGAATATATGCAGATAGTTGGCAAGCCCTTCAAATTTGAAGAGTGTTACGTAATTTTAAAAGATCAAACAAAATTCTCCATTCGTATAACTCAAGTTTTCGAACCAACCCAAAATACTCAATTTGACGAAGGTGGTAGTTCAATCCCTTCACCACCAAACGTACAGTGGGATTCAGATATACCAATTGATCTCAATGCACCTTCCCCACTTTCTCGACCACCTGGTAGGAAAGAAGCAAAGAAAAAAGGGAAGCGCACATCCGAAGCCACCGATGTTTCTGCAATGGTCGAAGAGATGCGGAATTTTAACGCTTTTATATTAGTACGCAGGAACGGAGGCTTGAGATGAAACAACGAGATCAAGAACGATTAGAAAGAGCAGATGAAGATCGTATAATGGGTATGGATTTGAGTAGCTTAAGTGAAAGTCGACGTTATTATTTCCTATGTCGACAGAATGAAATAATGCATAAAAAAGGCTACCATCCGGGTTAAAGTAGTACATCAATTTGTATTAGTTATCTCTTATTGTTATTGTTAATGTTGTCATGTTTTTAATGTGGTTTATTATTAATGCACGTGACCCGGTATTAATGAAATTATGGTTATTATTAATCATGTTGTTGTTGTTTGAAGTTAAAAGAGGGGTTATATTTTTGAGATACTGATGTGTTTTGATGTGTCTTGATTGATGTGTTTTGAAGTACATCAATTTTTGAGATATTGATGTGTTTTGATTTTTCAATTCTTAATCGAGTATCAGTCAAAAACTTGCACAAAACTTCAACTCAAATTAGAAGCATAACATAAACACCGACAGCGATACATTTATAAATATTTTCCCAACTCAAATTACACATTCTATATTTCTGCCAATCTGAAAATACGGTTGTTTAATCTTCGTCCTCTTCATATGTGTTCCAAATATGTTCAACTAAATCAAGACGAAGTGCATGATGCATTTTTCTATCATGCAGTTGTACAATACGTGCCATTCGAGCTGCACGCTCAGTTGGACCAGACCTATTTGGGGTGACGAAGGCTGAGTTAGCTTGTTGGTCGTATACATATTTGTTAGATATTATTATAGTCTCATATTGGTTGTAGAGTTGTTTTGATATTTGTTCTCCTCCTATATATATGTGGTATTGTACTGGTTGAACTCAATTCAATATTCAGTATTGTTTTCATCGCTCTGATTTATCTTAACAAGGTATCAGAGCAAATTATCCAATTTTTTCCTTCTTAAATTTCCTCCAAAAAATTCTCCAATCCCAACAGCTTAGTTATACAATTTTTTTTGTTCTTCCCCAAACCCTAGAACTCCAAAAAAAAAAAAAAAATCTCCAAATCCTCGTCATCTTCCAAACCGAGGTCCCGCTGCTCTCTGCCATTTGTCGCCGCTGGTCTCCATCAGAACCGCCGTCGACCCAACCTCCGAGCATCGTCAACAGTTCTCCACTACCGTCGACCCAACATTCACTGCCGTCAACCCAACCCGAAACTCCGAATCCAACTCCGGCGACCCAACACCCACCGACGCGCCGCTCTCAACTCCGGCGTCCCCGCCCTCCTCGCCCTACCCCACCGCTCGGCACCCACCAGATCTCGTCGTCAACACCACCAGATCCACAGTCATCGAATCCCCGTCGAGATCCAGTCAACGAAGAAGCACCGCCGTAATCTGTTTCTTCTTCTTCTTCTTTTTTTTCACAGTTTATTTTATTTCTCTTTCTTTTATTTTTTTTTTCTTTCTTCATCTGTTTATTTTCTTTCTAATCAAAAAAAAAAATCCGAAAATAATAATAATAATAATAATAATAATATATATATATATATATATATATATATATATATATATATATATATATATATATATATATATATATACAGGTACTAATACTTGATGAAATCTCAGTCTTTCCCACATATTTCCGCCTCCACTGACTTCTCCGATGCAACCGCCTCTCGTTGCTCCTTTAGATTCAAACAGCAGCATCGCCATTTTCAGTCTGCCTTCGGCCACCTACCTTCTACTAACATCATTGCTCACCCTACCTCACCTCTACTTCCGACACCGGTAGCACCGTCTTGCTCCCTACCCCGATTCAGACACCAGCAGCATCTCCCTCCACATTGTGCTCTCAGTCACAGCAGCCCTCGCAGTACGTCGTCCCTCACATCCTCGGCCATGCCCGTCACTCCAGACTTGTCGTCTCCTGTTGATTGGGCTAATATTCAGCAACGCCTCACTCAGCTGGTACTACAGCTCATGGGTCAGTCTATCAATGCTGGCCCCTCTGCTCCTGCACTTTCTACCACTCCCAGTATGAATTCGTTCTGGATTTTAGATTCTGGTGCATCACATCATCTCACTAGTAATCAGACACTATTCACCGCCTGCACAGCACTTTCCTCTCACTCTCCATCTCTACACATAGCAGATGGCTCACCATTTCTTATTACACACCCAGGAACAATTAGTTCTCCCACTCTCACATTACCATATGTTCTTTATGCTCCTCATTTATCAACCTTATTTCTATTAGTGCGTTGTGCGATAGTGGTCTTGTCGTTACTTTTGACTCATTAGGTTGTTCTATTACTGATTCCTCCACCGGTGAGGAGTTTGGCCGTGCTAGTCGTCAGGGTCGTCTATATTATCTACATTTTCTTCGTGCACATCACACTCCTTCTAGTTTTGCCGGTACTGTTTCCTCTGATGCTGATCTGTGGCAAGGACGTTTAGGTCATATTAGCGCATCACGACTCCAGACTATAGCTCGCAGTGGTGCCCTTGGTTCTCTCACTTTTAAATATTTATCTGATTATCAGGGTTGTCATTTGGTCAAACACATTACCCTACCCTTTAGTCACAAAAGAACTTCTGAAACCACTCATCCTTTTCAACTTGTTCATTCTGACATATGGGGACCCTTTCCCGTAACTTCGTGGAAAGGCTATCTCTATTATGTTGCCTTCATGGATGCCTTCACTAGACATACATGGATTTTTCTTATGCGTCAACGATCTGAGATACCTGATATTTACCAGTTCTTTACAACTATGATTCACACTCAGTTCGGTGTGCACATTAAGAATTTTCGATCAGATGGTGCACGTGAGTACACTTCCACCACTATGAGATCGATCCTTCAGTCTCACGGCACCCTTTTTCAGCAATCATGCCCTCACACATATGAGCCGAATGGTGTAGCTGAACGCAAGCATCGTCACATCCTTGAGACAGCTTGCGCTCTTTTACTCTACTCTTCCGCTCTTCGTTCTTTCTGGGCTGAAGCTATCATGACCTCTGTTAGTCTCATCAATATTACTCCCTCGTCTGCCCTAGCTGGTACGATGCCTTATGAGGCTCTTTATCATTCACCTATCGACTACAGTATTCTCCGTACCTTTGGGTGCACCTGTTACGTCCTTCTCCCTCTTACTGAGCGCACGAAGCTCTCCGCTCGTGCTGCTAAGTGCGTTCACCTGGGTCTCAGTTCCGAACACAAAGGTTATCGTTGTTTTGATCCATCAGCAGGCCGTGTCCGCATTTCTCGACATGTATCCTTTGTGGAAGACTCCCCTTACTACCTGACCCCTCCCCCCCCCCCCCCCCATCCGAGAATCCTAGATTTCTCGATTCCCTAGTTGTTGCTAGCCCCCCGACTTTATCTTTCCGCATTCCTTTTGATCCCACTCCTCTAGCTCCATTAATATCTCCTGCAGTCCTTACACCTGTTGTCCCCCCTACCGAAACACCACCTGCATCCCCACAGCATCCAACACCCATCCCACCTACTTCCCTACCTACACATGCACCTACTCCACCGCCCTCACTCCCACACCGTGTCAGTCCACCACCTCTTCGTCAGTCTACCCGTTCCACTTCTGGTATTCCTCCGGCATGTTATACACCTGATGCCCTTGGTCCTTCTGACCAGTTTGGTTTTGCCACCCTAGCTTCCTACTCACCACAGTTTCATGCATATCTCACTGCTATACGCTCCACACGTGAGCCCAGAACCTATCAAGACGCAATTCAATATCCTGAATGGAGGAAAGCTATTGCAGAGGAATTCAGTGCATTTGATCAGACTGGCACTTGGGATGTTGTTCCTCTGCCAGAGGGCGTTCAGCCTATTAGCTGCAAGTGGATCTTCAAGGTCAAATATCAACCTGATGGATCTATTGAGCGACACAAGGCTCGTTTAGTAGCCCGAGAATTTACTCAGGAGCATGGCATTGATTATGATGAGACCTTTGCTCCCGTTGCACAGATGACTACTGTTCGCACTCTTCTTGCTGTTGCAGCTATCCGTCAATGGCCGTTATACCAGATGGATGTGAAGAATGCTTTTCTTCATGGTACCTTATCTGAGGTTGTTTATATGGATCCTCCTCCTGGCCTCCCTACTCCTCATCGTCATGTTTGCCGGTTGCGTCGGGCTATATATGGTTTGAAGCAGGCTCCTCGAGCCTGGTTTGATTGTTTTCACCTTGTCATTACCAAGACTGGTTGTAGTCAGAGTTCTCAGGACCATTCTATGTTTATGCGGTCATCACCGCAGGGGAGAGTAATTCTACTACTCTATGTTGACGATATGATCATTACTGGGGATGACTCTGCGGGCATTACATCCTTCCAGAAATACCTTCATCAGTAGTTTCATATGAAAGACCTTGGCAGCCTACATTATTTTCTGGGCCTAGAGATTGCTCATGGATCTCGGGAGATACTCATTTCTCAGTAGAAATACACATCAGATATTATCTCCGCTACATGCCTTTCTGATAGTAGATCAGCCGATACACCCTTAGAGCTTCGTGTGAAGTTTCGTCCCAATGATGGTGAGCTCCTTCCAGATCCCACTAGATACAGACAGATTGTTGGACAGCTTATCTACTTATGCATGACCAGACCCGATATTGCTCACGCAGTCAGTGTTGTCAGTCAATTTGTTTCTGCCCCTACATCAGTTCACTACGGTGCTCTTCTTCGGATTCTCAGATATCTTCGGGGCACTATTACTCGCTCATTATTCATGCCTGCTACATCCAAACTAGAGCTGAGTGCATATTCAGATTCAGATTGGACAGCTGATCCTACTACCAGACGGTCTACTACCGATTTCTGTCTATTTTTTAGTGATTCGCTGATCTTATGGCGAAGTAAGAAACAGGCAGTTGTTGCATGTTCTTCAACTGAAGCTGAGTACAGAGCAATGGCAGCTACTACTAGAGAGATTGTTCATGTTCGTTGGCTGTTGTCAGATATGAGTGTCACTCTTACAGGAGCTACTCCTCTTCATTGTGGCAACCAGAGTGCATTGCACATTGCAAGCAACCCGGTCTTTCATGAGCGAACGAAGCATATAGAGATTGATTGCCATTATGTTCGTGAGCGCTTCGAGACAGGGACCATTTCTCTCCATTCTGTTACATCTTCCCAGCAGACTGCAGACTTCTTCACCAAATTCCATACTGTTCAAAGATTTAGATACTTAGTAAGCAAACTCACACTGTTTGACCTATCGTGAGTTTGAGTGAGGGTGTTAGATATTATTATAGTCTCATATTGGTTGTAGAGTTGTTTTGATATTTGTTCTCCTCTTATATATAGGTGGTATTGTACTTGGCTGAACTCAATTCAATATTCAGTATTGTTTTCATCACTCTATTTATCTTAACAATATTCACCAATCCCATCTTCCCTTTCATCTTCCACAATCATATTATGTAATATGATACACGTTTTCATAATATATGAAAGACTGTCAGGATCCCAAAGTCTGGCTGGACCTCTAACTATAGCAAATCGTGCCTGTAATACCCCGAATGCCCGCTCAACATCCTTTCGTGCAGCCTCTTGCATCTGTGCAAATTTCTTCTTTTTCGATGTATTTGGGGCTGAGTAAGTCTTCACTATAGTAGCCAATGGGGAGTATATACCATCAGCTAAATAGTAACTCATGTTGTATGCACGATTGTTAATTATAAATTCAGCAGATGGTACACAACCATCGAGAATGTTGTTGAACAACGGATAATGGTTGAGGACGTTAAGATCATTATTGCACCCCCGGCATCCCAAAGAAAGAATGCCAAAACCAAAGATCGTAAGATGCCACTGCTTCAAGAACAATAGTGGGTTCACGTACGTGACCCGTGTATTGACCATGACAGGCTGCCGGGCAATTTTTCCATGCCCAATGCATGCAATCAATACTTCCTAACATTCCTGGGAAACCCCTAGAAGAATTTTCAGCCAATAGCCTCTGCACATCATTTGTCGTTGGATGTCTCATGTATTCTGGTCCGAACACATTTACAATTGCCACGCAAAATCGTCGCAGTGTCTTCAATACTGTACATTCGCCTATACGTACGTATTCATCAATTGCATCTGCAGAAATTCCATACGCCAAACAGCGTATTGCGACAGTAATTTTTTTATATGAGGATAAGCCAAATGCTTTTGTTGCATCTTGACGTTGAAGAAAATAGGAATCATAACTTACAGTTGCTTGTAGTATCCGAATAAATAAATCACGGCACATACGAAAACGACGTCGAAATAGAGTGTCGCCGTAAATAGGATTATCTGCAAAATAATCCCTGTGTAAACGTCTATCACCATCTTCTCTTTCCCGACGAATATACCGGCATAAATAATAGTGCCAAAGCTTGACCACCCCAATCAAATGTGCCAAATTTACTCAGATCTTCGAGGGCTGCAAGACATCCACACCTAATAACAGAAGCACCATTTGCAAAAAGGAATTCAACCAAGAAGAAAAAAAAGAATGCCCTAGCCACCCTCGCAACCAGAACCAAGTCAGTTTTTGCTGCCTCAATCAAACTGCTGTGGAAATATTTCTTCAAGAATGAACAACGTATTCACCGAGACTTCCAATCATCGGAAGTAAGTTCAGGAAAGAAGCGGGACTGTACTGTTTCGAATGGATATGCCTCGTCATTACATGGTGGTTGATCTCCTAGCCCAATGGATATTTCCGTTAACATCGCCCAATCTAACGGGGTAAAACCCAACTCACAGCATGGGAGATGAAATGTGTGGGTAGTGTCCCACCATCTCTCAACAAAAGACTCGACAATCTTATGAGATGATTTTTGTGTATCAATTCTGAAAAAACGTTGCCAGCCAGTATTATCTATTAGTTGTTTCACTACTGGGATACGAGAACAAATCTTGTAAGCTTTGATTGGACCATTCCAACTACCCCTAAAGTTACAGTACCCACCAAAAGAATTTTCAGTAATATTCTTATATATATGAGTGCGGCTGTCGACTACCGGTGTCCACATTTCAGGATCGCTTAAATCAACTTCTTCATAAACTGATTCCAGTTGTTTGCCTCTGTTACCATGATCAGAACTAGATGCACCCTTCGATTTGAGCCTACCAATAAAACATCTAATGGACATTTTTATTTTTCAAATTGAGCTACAATGAAGAAGAATGTAGGAATTGAAGTGAGACATAGAAGTTTTTATGAAATCTGTTTGAACTTCTCTAAACCCCTCTTCAATTTATCTGGGCTCCTCTCCTACCTGCCCAGTGTTAAGGATAAACACACATGAGGGGGAAGGGTATATATGTCCAACTAAAAAATCCCAGCCAACATCTTCATATCCCTTTTTTTATTACCTTTATCATTTGAGACGAAAGTTGCAATCAACTCCCGTGCTCAATTTGTACTCCTTTTATCACGGACGAATCTTAATCTTTCGTCTATTATGAATTTTTTTTATTATAAATAAAGTCAAGTAGACGACACATTATGCCTCGTCCCACAACGAAAAAACGCCAAATTTGGCCCCCTTTTCTCGGACGGGAGATTATATCCCGTCCGACCTATTTAAAAAAAAAAAAAAATTCCAACAGACGACACAACATCCCCCGTTCGATTCAATTTTTTATTATTTTACCAGATGATAAATAATCCTCCGTCTTTCCAAATTGACGTGTACGAAACGCTGCGATGGTACATAATCTTTTGTCTGATATTAAAATAGCATACGAAAAGCCAAATTTTGGCTTCGAACGGCTACAACGACAACTCATATGAACGACTAGAGATGCTCTAAGGTGCTAATTCCCAGAACTTCAAGATTATGAAATATTCCAAAACTCAGTTCTGTAATCTAGTTTCTTTTTTAGGTCCCTATCTCCTCTACAGGAAAGAATTAATAGCACTGTAGAAGACTAATCACCCAAAACATATGATGCCTGAATAATTCATTCATATCTTCAAACAAAAACTGATAACTTCAGATATCTTAGTACATTTTGAAGGAGGAATAGGGCTAAGCAAGGTTCTCGAATTGCTAGGCTGTTCTGAGCATTTGGAACCCTTGATGCTTATAGGAGGAACCACTAAGAAAATAGGCAGGCACATGAGATGAGGTTCATTAGCCAGCTATATATCATATAATAGTCAGAACACTAACATCTAATTGCCTATAAAGAAGTAACCTTCGTTGTTTGAATGTTAAACAAATTCTAGGAAAATAAATCTCGACAACAACATTTGAAGAAAACCTTTATCATCCATCATATGAACTTACACTTTCTAAAGAAAATTCTGAAACCGACTTATCATGCAAGTATCACTTGGTACTTACATATGCCATTTGCACGAATCAACTAATTACAAGACATACATCCTATAAATCTAAGTAGAAAAGTAGAAGAAGTATCATACACAAATTCAAACTATCCATACATCATGTATTATGTATTCAGTGCGATATGGATCAACAACAACAAATCCTCATAAGACCATATAAACTTAACTTATATTCCATAAAAAACAACCAATGAACAAATTCATATATATATATTAAAATAAAATAAAAAACAATTAATACCGGAACGAATAGCTCAGTCAGTCGAAAGGTCGCAAGGTCGCATAATCGATCTACGGTCACCCACCGTACTTATAAAGAAATTGATTTGAAAAACTAACAAGGAACTCACTCACTCCTCACCTAGCCATCTTCTTCTTCCTCATTGCTGCAAACGCCGCATCAACACTGTCCAACATACTCCTCTGCGCCTCCACCACCATCTCCGCCCTCTTCGCCTCCATTTCCATCCAATCCCTCTCGACCTCCCTCATCATCTCCATCCTCCTCTTCTCCACCCTCACCATCCCCTCCCCAAACCTCCTCACCTCCTTCGACACCTCCACCAAAACCCCAACCCTGTCCTCATCATCATCCCTCTCCTGACAATCATTACTTGGAGCTTTCACTGAGATCGGAACGGGGACGGGGAGGGGGCCACGTTCCATGCGATCGATGCGGTTGAAGTAGGGCCATAGAGAAGGGACGGGGCGGTTCTTTTCTGCGCGGAAGCGTTTGCGGAGCTTCTCGATTTTGTGGCGACATTGGGTGGCAGATTTGGTAAAGGGCTGGGGGGAGTTGCAGCGGGCGGCGACGGCGACCTCGTCCCATTGGTGGGTTTTGAGCTGGCCGCGTTTGAGGGAGTACCACTTGGATTCGTAGGCGTCGATGAGGGCGATGGTTTCCAAGTGGGACCAGGGTTGGCCCGGTATGGAGGGTTTGCGGGAGGAGGCGGTGGTGGAGGGGGAGATGATGGTGGTCATGGTTACGGTTTGGAGGAAAGGGAGGGAAGGTGTGGTGGTTGTTAGAAAAGGGGAGGTTTGGTGGTGTTGGTGGAGCAGGTGGTGGGAGTGGGTTGGATTTGCACTATACGGATTTTCTATGACTGCCCTCCATAACAAATGTTATTATGCAACAACCTCTTTTTTTTTCTTTTTTTTCGTTTCCAGGAAAAGGTGGAATTAGGTTACTGTTTCACTAACAAAAAAGAAATGAAATAAAAAATCTAAATAACAAAGAAAGACCATCCCTAAGAGCATTCACAGTCGTGCTTTTGCTAAAATATGCATTTTCGCATATTATACATATAGCAAAGTTTGTTTGCTGCAGTGGTAAAATGCTATAAATATAGCCAAAAAAAAAAAAAAACATCGGACGAAACTCAAAGTTTTGTCCTGTGCAAAACAAAAAAAAATTCTGGCCATTTTAAAATAATTTATTTGATTATTTTAATAATTTTAATAATTTCAAAAAGTAAAAAAAAAAAAGAAAAAATGGTTGGATGCCGTCCAAGTCAAAAGTGGAAATGAGCTATTTGAGGGACGACACTTCAAGTGCCGTCCGAGGAAAAAAATGGAATTTTTTTTTTTTAATTGGGACGGAAAGTGAAGTTGCGTCGGAGAATTAAAAAATAATTTTTTTTCGTCGGACGGAAAGTGAAGTTGTATCCTGTATAATATGCATTTCTCTCAAATCCAATCTCATTTATAGCAATCTACTGTCGTTATTTATGTATAAAATGCATAAATAGCAAACGACTGTAGCTGGTCGTTTGCTATAAAATGTATTTTATGCATAAACAGCACACGACTGTGGATGCTCTAACAAGTCTATGGGAGCGGTCAAATAAAAGCACACTCAAAATATAATTATTTTATAAAAAAAAAGCCTTGAAGGCTAGGCAATAAAGCAAAAAAAAAAATCATTCACTACGCAAACATCACCAAACCTTCTACCACATCTTACTGCATCGAGCTGATTCTCGGAAGGGGGAGGAGGCCACTAATGGTGGTTTTATCTCCTCCCCCTCCTCCTTTCTTGTCCTTTTCCTACCTTAAATTATGGAGGAAGATGGCATTACAACACACCCCTATTTGCAAAAGGGGATGAGGCGGGGAGGTTCGACATTGCCGGGCTCGGTGATGATAGCGATTCCAATGGGTTTGTTATTTCCTACGAGATGGACATCGTCGTTGTCGTGTCATTGCAGCAAAAACTCTAGAGCATTGTTGTCGAACAACCGGAGCATTACTACAGAGGGTGTATTACCGAGTATGTTGAATCCACACCAACAAGGGAACGAGGAAGAAGATAGTGGCGGAGCTAAAGGTGCACCACCGCCACAACAACGAGCTTCGACCGTGACAAGGAGAGAGCCAAAGGTAACGATCGCATGAAGGGTGGTCAACCATCATGTGGAGTTGAAAGAAGGCGAGACTATGGGGAAACCACCACCGCCATGGTGATAAGAGGAGCCGAATTATAGAGCCAGAGGGGTTCACCTAGCTACTATTGTAAGAATACGTAGAGAGTACATAGTTGGCAAGGGTAAAGGAGCTTCTCTGCCTCCACATAGTGAAGGCCGATAGATAAAGCTAGCCATGGGTCAGAAAGGAAATGGTGGTTGGCCGGAATGGATGTGGATGCTGACAAGGTTGGGTCAAATCAAGGTTGGGATATACTAGAGCTGGCTGAGCAAAAAAGATCACTTCTTTTCCAGAAGCATGTTAGTTTTCAGTGGACCTACCTTATACGGCTCTCCCAAACCTTTTCATTAATTTGAATTTGAATGTTTAGTGTTTCTTTTTAAGCACAAACACATTGCTAGAACTTGGTCCCAATAACTTGGTCCAAACTTCAACGTTGAGTCCAACATTATGTGGCTCACTAGCTAGGAGTGTAGGACTGACCACATGGAAGAAGTCGATCAGGGAATCTAGAAAATTTTCCACTAATTTGGAACACACGAAAATTGGAAAGATGGACATGACAAGTTTTGAGGATCTTAAGAGGCAAGGGCTTAAGGACATTTAGATGGTTCATCTATCTTTGGTTTGTTGTATGCACGATCTAGTTTGTGTTGTTTTTCTTTTGTGTGTGTTTGGTTCTCTTTGTACTCCTACCCTCATTGGATGTTTGAGGTATGACACTCTTCCTACATTAGTAGGGTTTGCATCATTATTTTCTCATAATAAAACATGGTGGTGGTACTCCACATTTTCTTCAAATAATAATAATAATAATAATAATAATAATAATAATAATAATAATAATAACCCCATACAACCATGTGGGGATAGGTTTCCATAACTTCTCCTTCCTCTCGTCACTGACTACACCTTTGGAAGAGTCGGTCCAATCTTTTTCTCCTCATCATCATAAGTCACTCACGGAAATGACTTGTATATCTGAAGTTATGTTGGGGGGGGGGGGGGGGGGGGGGGGGAGGGGGTGCTTCTATGCATGCATGTAGTTATTTTGGTTCATTTTGATCATATTTTAGAGTTGATATACCTTTTGTTGAGGGTTGTAATCTGTAAATTGAAATCTTGGCATCTATATGTTGCAAGAAGAATAATTGATTAGTCATCGATGAAGCTGGGCTACTTATGCAGATGGGCGTACCTAAGACTTTCTTTCGAATGATTAATTTCGAAAGGACACAATCCACTTTGTTCAGTGATATGAATTAAGAGAAAATATATATTACGGTTATCTCACCTCAAAGTTCAGATTCAAACGTAGGTATCTAAACTTTGATCTCACATTTATTTTGTAAGCAAAAAAACGAAGGTATAAATGTACAATTTATGGGTTGTTTCTACTACCTTCTACCTCCATTTAAAAATACCTAATAGGGGTAAAAATCTCGGCTAATCAGAACCGTGTGATCCTCACATGGATCTCGGAGATCCCGTAAGGCAAAATTGTTCTCTCACGGCGGCTACAGGCCCATAGACCGAACATGGGCCATCTTCAGGCCCATTTCAGAAACTGTAGCCCGATTAAGGGAGATGACATGCCATTTATGGTTGGCAATCAGATCCCCTGAATTTAGTGAGATGATTAATGATTCAAATCCTTAATTAAAGGGATCGAATCAAATCAGTTAAGAGATACCTCCCTAACTGCTCCTACACAGGCCTATAAATACAGACCACACACCTTAGTTACTACGTAATCAGCTTTTTGCCCATCAAATCCAGTTTTTCACTTCTGGTTATTGATCAGATCGTCGGAGGGTCTGTCGGAGGGATCCATCCCGGTGTCTCATGCTGTCCTTGCAAGTATCTGGCGGCCAATGACCAGCGCAATCACCACAACCTCCACCAAAAGCCCATAAATACAAACCTCACATCTGGATCTAATCAAGGGTTGAGATCTAAACCTCCCACAAAAATACAAGAACTCATTATCTGTTGCCCCCACACCAAAATAAGCAGCATCAAATTGGCACCGTCTGTAAGAACGACACAGATCCGACCTTACGATCAACCACTACAATCCAAAGCCTCCAACGACCATGGCTCCAAAAGCAAAGAAGGGAGTGGTTGTAAGTTGTCAAGTGGATCCCTCACCTCCTCCTCCGGGGAACCCATCCCGAAGAAAAGTTGTCACACAAGGGTCGCAGTGACCACCCTCTTAACGTAGGCAGGGTAATGCCTCTACAACCTCTCACTCGGCAGGTTGGAGGGTCGACTGCCCTGCAGGGTCGGACCTCCAAAGCCTCATTAATAATCGGTGGCAGGAGGAGAACCTTTGTCACCGCATCGAGTTCAACCACTCCCGAAATGAGAGAGCTCATTCGAGTTGCCAACGGATCTGCGACAGTCATCCCCCCCCCACCCTCACCACCAAGGCAAGTAGAGTGAATCCATTCTCCCCTGGATCAGTGTGTCCCAAAGGTCGATCGGGAAGAAGGGGGCCCAACAACCAAAGTCAATTTTCAGGATTTCAGGAACAAGGTCCTGCAAGCTTTCCGAGGGGGATCCATGAACAAACACCGTACGTACAATCCCCTCACCGGTCCAGTCGATAATGAGAAGTCCTACGGGTCAACCTGATCTATAGGATGTGAAGACGCTATCCTGAAGTGCCTCCAGGAAATGGAAGACCGACTCACCTGCATAGAGGAAGACGGGAAACAATCGAACATGGGGTACCGTCTGGTCTGACCTCCCTTCTCCTCCTCCATTCTTGAAGCCCTAGTCCCGAGAAGCTTCAAACCCCTCATATTTAAGACTTACAACGGAGAGTCAAACCTAGCTGATCACATCAAGAGTTTCAAAACTCTCGTGATGATTCACAGTGCCTCCTATGTCCTCCTCTGCAAAGTGTTCCTTATCACGCTATGAGGTTTCGCAAAAGAGTGGTACTCCAACTACCCCCTGGCTCCATCTACTTCGACCACTAGACTAGGGTTTCCTAACCCACTTCGTGACCAGCTGCAAAGCTCTGAATACAAGTGCCTCCTAGCTAGATTTGAGGTAGAAAGACGGAGAGGCACTCTAGGATTTTGTCCAAAGGTTAACAATGGAGGCTCGGTTCGGTCTATCCCCACTGTAACCCCTGTTTTCCATTTTCTGTATTTTTGGGTGTATTTTTCTTTTTGTGTATTTATCCTCATTGTATCTCTTTTTGGACTGTATATTGGATCTTCATTTTCAATATATTCATTTATTTGTTCTGTCGTCTTTTATTTGATTTTCTTGTTTTGATTATCTTCTATTGTTTCATCTGTGTTTGATCACGCCTTTATTTTTTATCCCATTATTTATTATTCCTGTCCTATTATTTTTATCTATTTATTTGCTCCTACTTCATTCTTGTTCACCCTAATCCATTTGGATTTTTGTTATTTAACCCATTTGTTTTAAATACCCAATAACCCAATTAAAATCCTATACACTTTTACCCTAACTCCAAAACCCCCCTTGGACCCGTTAACACTCTAACCCATACCCGTTACCCTATTTTTTTTTACCAATCAGCCGTTTTCTCCCTACATCACCTAAAACCTAACCCTAAAAACTATATGCATATATATACACCCGAGCTCTCCCCTGATCTTCTTCCCAACATCATTCGCTTCTCTTAACCCATCCCGACCTTCTCTGCTCATCCCTCCTTCCTGTACTCCTCCTGCGCCGCCAGCCAAACAGCCAGTGACACCCAGCGTTCTCCTGTTCAACTCCTGTGCGCGTCCTCCCTGTCTCCACCACACCTTAACAGCAATAGCATCGCCCCCCCCTGTGCGTGCCCTCCTCTCACCGCTACAGCCAGTCGCAATGCCTCCCGACGCTCCAGCCGCATCCTGGTGTGCTGTCCCCTCCTCCGTCGATAGGCCAGACCCCTTCCCTATGCCATCTGCCCTGTGCCGTCTACCCTGTGCTGCTCTCCCTCTGACAGCAGCCACACAGCAGTCGATAGCCCCGGCCTCTCTCTCGCTTCCCCCTTGTATGCGAGTGTTTTTGCTGTGCGTGTGTTGGATCTCGGGTACTCGTGGTTCGTGTGTTTCATCTTAGTTCGTGTGTTTTGTCGTTGTTCGTGTGTTCATTTTGGTTTGTGGTTCGGTTGTTCGTTGAGTTCGTGCTCCGGAAATTCGTTCCCGTTATTCTCACTTTTGCTTCGTTTTCGTTGTCGTCTCTCAGACAAGTAACTTGTATTCTTTTCTTTGTGTAATACAAGTACTAAATACTGCATGTAGTGTAGTTGTGTTCTAGAGACAGTTCTTGTGTGAAACCCCTATTATGTCTTGTCTCTATTGTGTTGACCCGCCTGTAGCTGTCACATGACACCCTCGATATGAAATAACTTAGGGATGACCACTTCTTGTTGTATACATGCATGTTGTTCATGACTTGTTGTATGATCTCGTATGCTTGATGTGTTGATTAATAGTATGACTTGTTGTAGACTTTTGACTACCCTATACCATGTTGCTTGGATATCTAGTATACCCTATTACACGTTTGGTTATGTTTTGGATGAGTTTCGTATGAATTAGTTGATTTTGTGCATGAAGGATATTTTCTGTTTTGCCGGTTTTCCCATTTTGGTCAGTATTTTAGACCCTATTAAGGCCAGTATATGAAAATGTTTTTGTGAATATGAATTATAGAGAATTCTGTCTACTTTTCATATTTTCTGACAGATCTTAGTTTCGATTAATGAGTTTCGAGTTATGACTATTTTACTACAGATGTGTTTAAAATTTCCGATCCAGTTTTATCTGAATTCGGTATGGTAATCTATTTTTCTACTGATGATAAAGATAATATTTTGATCTAATATTTTGATGAGTATAACTAGACCTGATTGGGACTAACCCTTAATTTTCTTGGATTTAATTGATAACTTTTATAAACTATTCTATATTTACAAACAACTACTATACTTGCAGAATTTTCATACTGTTCAGTAAAGAAACTTAATTTCGACCTGATTCTATTTGCTTTTTATAAAAACTTTGTGATATGAATTTTAGCCTACTGTATCTATTTTATTACCATTTTGACGGATCTGGATTTCGATTTATATTTTGTGAGATATTGCTGTTTTAGTACTGCAGTGTTTATGATTCCAGATTTACAAAACTACCGCGTCTTGCTATTTTCTGATTTTACTTGACTATTCTATTTATGTTGGAAAATTATGAAACTTTATTTTCTGTTACTAAACATACTAGGAAATACCCCAGATTTTTCGTGGATTTAATTAGTAAGTTTTCATGCTGTTTTCCGGTTCTTGAATACAAACTTCTAATTTCTGGCTGAACACGTTTTTTGGATTCAATTCTGTTTTGAGTCTTGGTTTTTGAAACACCATATAACTTATATATATTTGCTGGATTCGGCCGAGAGTCTATTTTTCAGATTTTTTGACGGATCCAGATTTGCATGTCCGTGGCAACGTGAATCCCAGAGTTGGTGCAGTACTGTCTTGCTGTCCTGAACTAGAATTCTCGTTGTCCAAATCTTTTATGTGTTGTCTTTCACCTGTGCATGTTTATTTTTTAACCTGAACTTGTTACTTATTTATACCATGTTATTCTTTCCTTGTTTGTGGCACATACAAATCTGTTTGATAATAATAATAAATAACCAAGCCAGGGGTTTAAAGGGAAAGATCTAATAGTGGAAAATACAGAAACGTGTACTCAGAAGGGGATCTATAGATCCTAGGTGATTACTTGATACTTGATACTTGATACTTGAGGCTTGATATTTCACATTTGAGGCTTGATACTTCACACTTGAGCCTTGATACTTGATTACTTGATACTTGTCCCTAAGTACATTGCCCTTTATGATCCACTATGAAATCTAAAATGAAATTGTTTGAATGTAGCAACCAAGTGGTAAAAGTTTGGGATGCATGAAGTGCTACCTAGATAGTAATAAATACAAGACTTGAACATGATCACTTGCCACTTGCTACTTGTTACTTGTACGTGATACTTGATTCTTGACACTCGTTACTTGTTACTCGTTTACATGATATTTGTTCACTTGACACTTCATACATGCCACTTGCACTTGTTCACCTTGCCATACTAGTTGTTCTATTGTTATCATGTCTATTCCATGCTATGCTTGCTTCCGCTGTTACCCTATATTTGTTTATTTTTCCCTATACTTGTGCCTGCACTAGAAGCGGCCCGTAACTTGCATTGATGTGAGTTTTGTTTTCTTTTCCTCTTCCTGCAACTTATTAAATTGCAGATTATGGAGATCAGCAGCCAGATAGAGTAGGTGATATGAGATTCTAGATGTTGGAGTTTTGCTATTATTATTTCCTGCTATTATTATTATTTCCTGTTGTTTATTTGAATAATGTATCTGTTACTTGGATGATTATGTATCGGGCAGTGTGACTCAGGATTATTGACTTGTTCAGATCTGGTTTATTTGAGATTAATATATTTTGTTTCAAGTAAATTCTGTTGGTATTTTGATTCATATATGCATGCGTGGTTGACTTCTCTTGCTTCCTACTCTGATTATTCTCATGCTTGTTGACAGCTTATGGATGATGAAAATCATTCGCTGGACTTAGTCACGTATTCGTATTCTGTATTTTCTTTTAAGAAAGTGGAGCGTGACACCCACCCTTGATGTTGGGGTCGCGACAACTGCCTTCAGGCATAACATCCGACACGACCACTTAAAGTTCTCTCTGGCTAAGAAGTCTCCCTCGAACTTTTCAGACATCCTTCTCCGGGGTGAGAAGTATATCCGGGCCGAGGAGGCTTTACATCCTGGGGGATGTAAGGAATCCCCTTCGAAGAGTATGAGGAAGATGGATAGCGCTGAGGCCCCCAAGAAGTCTCAGAAGAACACCTCAAGTCATAGGCGTCCTCCCCCTCCGCCTCGATTTGAAAAGTTCACCTCGCTAAACGCAAGTATCTCCGCAATATTAATGAAAGTGGAAGAAGGGCTGATCTGACACCCCTCTTAGATAAATACCCCAACAAGAAAAGAGATAAAAGGTTTTGGTACCTTTTTCACCGAGACCATGTTCACAAGTGCGATTATAGCTATAACACCCCGTACTTAAGTGTGTGTGTGTGTGTGTGTGTGTGTGTGTGTGTGTGTGTGTGTGTGTGTGTGTGTATATATATATATATATATGAGGAATGCTCCATTGAAAACGGGTTTGTTTTTACGGGTTGGAAAACACCAATCTGAGCCGTTGGATCACTTTTGATCGTGATCAGCGGCTCAGATCGCCTCCGCCCATCACCCTATATCACTTAAGTGGCGGAGGGTTATTTTGGGAATTTCGTCCCAAATAACTCTTCATCTGATTCGCTCTGATAAAATGAATATAACCTAGGCCGTTATTTGGAATAACGGCCTAGGTTATAAAATTTTGAATTATAGGCCGTTATTTGGAACAACGGCCTAGGCTATAAAATTTTATTGAAATTTTATAACCTAGTCCGTTGTTCCCAACAACGGCCTAGGTTACAAAAATTTAAAACAAGGCCGTTGTTCCAAACAATGGCCTATAATTCAAATTTTTATAACCTAGGTCGTTGTTCCAAACAACGGCCTAGGTTATATCATTTTTTTTAGAATCTGTTCAGCGAAGAGTTATTTGGGACGAAATTCCCAAAATAACCCTCCGCTGATCAATTGAAACGGGTTATAGGGAGCTCGATCTGAGCCGCTGATCACGATCATGAGTGATCCAACGACTCAGATTGGTGTTTTCCAACCCGTGAAAACTAGACCCGTTTTCAATGGAGCATTCCTCTCTCTCTCTCTCTCTCTCTCTCTCTCTCTCTCTCTCTCTCTATATATATATATATATATATATATATATATATATATATATATATATGAGAAGTGGTTGGTTGGCCTATAGGAGATTCTATGGGCTATGGATTAATTGGATTAATGAAGGAAGCCTATAGAAGTGGTCTATGGGGCTTAGGAAAATGTGGCATTAAATGATAAAATGAAAGAAAGAGAAAAAGTGGGTGTGCTGTGCATGGGTGTGCTTGGGCGTGGGTTGGGTTAGTCCCACATCATTGGTAGAGGAGAGAGAGAGTGAGTATATATTAGGGAGCTCATAATCAAGAGGTACCTAAATGGCTATAGCCCATTTTGTGAAGCACGCCCATGGTGGGTAGTTGTTAGGATTTTATTTGTTCACGCATTGCGCGCACGTGTAGCCGCGTGTGCAGCTAAGCTGGGCTTGGGCGTTACAATAGCATGAAATTGAAGGATGAGATTGAAGCTCTAATCAGGAGGGGCTACTTGTCCAAATTTACTCGAAAAGACCAGAGGGTCTCGCCCCCTCCACAAGGGCCCAATAAGCGTCCCGACAAGGATTTTGAACCTCATTGAGTCTGAAGGAATGGCCATCCTCCACTACATAGAGGATCGATTGGGGAGAATCTATCTCCTCCTAGAAGGAGTATGTCCGAGAGGTCACTCGGTCCACAATTGTCCTCCCCCCAAAGGCCCAGAACCCATATTTCTCTCGGACGAAGACCTCAAAGGTATCCGTACTCTCACTGCGATGCTTTGGTGATTAGTCTCAAACTGGTAAGCCATGAGGTTCACCGTATCCTCGTTGACAACGAAAATTTCGTCAACATCCTATTCCTAGCCGCATTTGAGGGGCTGAAACTTTCCCGAGACATGCTTGTCACCCTTGATGTAACCGTACGGAAGTCCCCCGCCGCTCATACCGAACCAATGGTCTTTATGGTGTTTAACGTCAAGGTAGCCTACAATGCCATATTCGGACACCCCGGTCTTGCATCCCTCCAAGTCATGGCCTCAGTATATCCCATGAAAATGATATTCCCCACAAGGTCCGGGGTCAGAGTCGTCAAAGGCGGAGGCAGCCCAGGCTTGCTATACTGCAATAGTGGGGGGCTCTGTCCTCCCCCTCGATGCGGTGGAACCTAAGCTAGTTGAAGAGCTAGAAGAGGTCCCCTTCTCGGAGGAAGACTCAGCCAAGAGATTCCTGATAAGCAAGGCTCGGCTCACCGAGCTTGATGAAATGATTATTGCTTGCATCCGAAGGAACCGAGATATGTTTGCTTGGACAGCCTCAGACATGCCAGGCATTTTCGATGATCTGATAATGCATAAGCTAAGTATCAGTCTGAAGGCTAAACCGATCCAATAGAAGCGTCAAAAGTTCATATCGCATAGGCAACTGGTTGTGAAAGAGGAATTCGATAAGCTCCTCGCTACCCACTTCCAGGAAGTCAACTACCGACAGTGGTTGGTGAATGTCGTGATGGTAAAGAAGACGAGCGGGAAGGGGAGGATCTGCATTGATTTCACTGACCTCAATAAGGCATGCCCAAAAGATCATTTCCCCTCCTTAGTATCGACGCTCTGATTGATGATGCATCCGGACATGAACTTCTAAGTTTCATGGATGCCTTTTGCAGTTATAATCAAATTCGTATGTTTCCTCTGGATATTTGAAGACTTCATTTGTTACCGATCAGTAACTTTACTGCTACCAGGTTATGCCATTCAGATTGAAGAATGCAGGAGACACCTATCAACAACTAGTGAACAAAGCTTTTAAAAAGCAGATTGGTCGAAATATGGAAGTATATGTGGAAGACATGCTCGTCAAAAGCTGCACAAGGGAAGACCACGTTAAGGACCTTGAGGAAACTTGTAGTGTCCTAAAGAAGAATAACATGAGGTTAAAACCATCCAAATGCACCTTCGTTGTCTCCTAACAAAAATTCCTTGGCTTCATGGTCAGCTATAGGGAGAATGAGGCAAACCCAGAGAAGATTCAGCCTATCCTCGATATGAATCAACCAATAAGCATCAAAGAAGTTAAAAGTCTCACGGGTCAGCTATCGAATGCTTCCTCTCAAAATCCGGGGAGAAGTCCATCCCCTTCATTAAAGCCCTCATGGGGAGAAGAACTTTGACTGGGGGGGGGGGGCTCAGCAACATGCCTTCATCTAACTGAAGGAATACCTCGCCAATCCCTTTCTACTAAGCAAACCCGAGCTGGGCGAGGTCCTTTACCTTTGCCTAGTGGCATCTGAGCATACCCTCAGCGCAGTCCTAGTCCGAGAAGAAAATGGGGTTAAAAAAACCATCTAGTTTGTTAGCAAAGTGCTCCAAGACGCTGAGCTCTGGTACACAAAAATGGAGAAAATAGCCTATGCTCTGGTTATGGTGGCACTGAAGCTTTGCCCTTACTTCCAAGCCTACTCTGTCGAAGTCCTCACTGACCAGCCTTTGAAGCAAGTCCTTCACAAGCCAGAGAACTTCAGACGACTGATTAAGTGGTCGATCGAGCTGAGTCAACACGACATTAGTTTCAAGCCGAGGATAACCATTAAGGGCTAGAGTCTAGTTGAGTTCATCACAAAATGCACTATCTTGGTGCCATCCGAGGTTCATGAGCCGTTGCCTTCCTGGAAGCTTTACGTAGACGGGTCCACCTATGAAGAAGGAAGCGGAGCAAGTGTGATATTTCTGGGTCCAGACGAGTTTATTCTTCAATACTCTCTACGCCTTGACTTCTAAGCCTCTAATAACCAGGCTGAGTATAACGCGCTAATCGCCAGACTGCTCTTGGCTCATAAAGTCGGGACAAGACGGGTGCGAGCCTTCAACAATTCTCAATTAGTTGTAAATCAGTTCTCTGAGGAATATGATGCCGGAGACGCCCGCATGATTGAATACCTAACCAATGTTAAAGGGCTCTTAGCTGACTTCGAAGAGGCCTCGGTCACTGTAAAGCCCCGAGTTTCTTACAAAAAAGAAACTCGTAGCTCATCCAGGATCTTTACTTCAATTTCGTACAAAAATACAGGAAAAATAAAACCTTTTCATTACAACAGAGTTCCTTCCAATACACAATGGAAAATAACACAAAAAATACAACTCGTATCAGCATAAATCTTCATTCTTGCAACATCTCTCATCGCTAGCCTGTGCATGCGCCACTTGCTGATCATAATACTGCAATACTTGGGAACTGTGGGCACGTCAGTTGAATACAACTGACGCAAAGCTATAATACAGCGATATTCCAACTTTAACAATCACAAACTTAAGTGCAGAAGAAAAGTATAAAAGTGATTAGTTTGTCGGTATATACCATGTGACAGAAGTCAAAACACATACAACAATAACATAAAACAAGTATCCAAGAAAACCATAGATGCACACGATGCTCACTAATGCACACTTGTTCGGATTCTATGTATCCCACACTACATAGGTCCGAGGGCAAACCCTTAACGTTCTCCTTATAATAGAGTTTATTCCCTCGTTATGCAAATACTTATCCATGTATTCTTTCCCGTTTCTGACATTTATCTAATAACTAGTAGAGTCTACACATTTATCTAATGATTGGTAGAATCTACAGTTGGTGTGGTCCATTATCGCTACTGCAATCGGATTGTGATCTTTTTCCACTCTGAATGAGAGTGATCACTCTATTCATTCAGATCGTGGTCCTTCTCCACTCCTGATCAGGCTGGTGATCATTCGGCTTCCGCCGCAGCACTGTCGGAATCATGGTCCTTCTCCACTTTTTCCCCTACCCAGAGTTATCATGAACATAAGGCGATCGAAGGGTCACCCCTACTCCGCCAAGAGACACAGTGTTTAACTCTTGCTCCCCATTCATATTGATAACTCAGAACATAAACGGAAGCTTAAGGGTCCATCTCCTAAGTTCCGATAGGATTTGCGACTTACGTCTACGTCCACTCTAAATCACAGAAATTAACGGTCGAGACAACGCCGCACGAGTCCACTTAACAGGTGAATACAATACCCAACTAGCGCCTGTCCTAACCAACAATCATGATGCGGCCTAGAGCTAGCGTACCCTACCGGTCTTACTTTACAAATAAATATGGCCAATTAATCCATCCTCTCTTCCCCAAAGGGCATAACTTATCATACTGCCAGCGATTTGGGTCCGCCTAGCCTTAGAACCACGCACTCATAGATCACAACATTGATCTACACAAAACTACATTACACTATGTAACTAGCTTGCACTTGTGAGCTAGAGAATCAACTTTGGTCACATACAATTTATCTTCTATTGATGCTCAAGCTCATCTACACATCATGCATAATTATAAATTATAAAACATGCATTTCTATGTTAATTTAGAAGCCCTAAGTTCATGGTAACATCAAAACAATAAGCTGAGAATTTAACATACAATTTCTGTTTACTGTAAAAATCACTATAATTCGTATACTACTTAGATAGTCAAGTTCTTAGGTTTTGCAGAAATCTCTAAGAGTTCTCTAAAAGATTCCTCAATTTATTTCATTTCAGATGTCAAAATGATCAAAATGTGATATGCATGTAAAATTCCAGAACATAGTAGAACTATCAACCAGTCGCAAGATAAAACTTATTTTAATTAGCAAATGATGTCTAAATTTCACAAAGTTTGAGGAATAAGAACTAGACACATAATAACAACACATATATAAATTTCAACTAAATCTATCATGTATTTAGAGAGTTGATTTCTTAAAGTAGGATCATGAACAAGACATATTTACAACTATGCTCTGTTTCTCTTCTTAACCAGTCAGTAGTTACAGATTTTATTAACATAGCAATTGCTGTCCAAAAATAATAAAATTCGACATGCATGATCTAAACACAGATTAGTAACACATATAAAAAATTCAGCAAGATATTCCACGTAATGAGAGAGATATTAGCTTCAGAAAAACAAAACAGAACATGCATATAAACAATTTTCTTTTACAACCAGATAAGTAGATCGTATTTTATTAACATAGCAAATAAAATTCAAATATTATGAAATTTGGTGGAAATGTGTTAGACATGCATAAGATACTGCCATTTAAATTTCAATTCTAAATTCTTTTTCAGAGTTATCGCTTCCAGACCTAAGTATAAATTTCAGAACAGAATCAACAGAAACGTTTCTCATATCACACTTCACACAATCAATTCACAATAATTAACACATAATCTAAACTACATAACTTATTTAGCATGCACGCATCCTACCATTAGAAAGTTGGAGAAACACCTACCTCTTGATGCAATTTGCAATAGAAACTCCTTGCAATCTCCAAGCCTCTTCCTCCAAGACTAGAAATCCAAAGCCAAGAGTATGATTTTTGAAATTGGAAAAATGAGCTCTTTTCATGCTTGGCCAGAAATGGGAAACTAAATAAAGGAGGAAAGATGATGGGGAGTTTCAAAACCACCCACACAATTCCGAATAACTACCCACAACTCATTAATTTAATTCATAAAATCTTTTCTCTCTCATTGGATTTGGCCGGCCAATAATGTGGTCAATGCATGGGTTTTCAAAAAAGGTTGTGTGTGCACCTACAATGCACACAACAAATTAGGATTTTTATTTTCAAAAAATGCATTTGTTGCTAAAATTTAATATGGATTTAAATTAAAACTAGTTTAAATTAATCATAATAAAAGATTTTATGAAAAAATAAAAATAAACACACACAATAATTTTATTTTGAAAAAGAATACAACCAACCATGCACCGCAAACACGTGCGTCGCACGTTTCAATAAATATTCAAATACAAAACAGAATTTGAGCAACGAAGAATTGTTTATAAACAATCGAAATACAACATACGTAAAAATATTTATATTAATAATGTTACGGATATTACACGTAATGGTACAAAATACATGTGCGTAACACACGTGGAGCAAATTGTCCGAACACAATTTTGCGGGGTGTTACAATCACCCACATCCCTTGAGAAGAGAACAACCATGCAAACGCCCTATCTAAGCTAGTATCATCCTTTTTCGATGGCCTCGATCGCATCGTGCTTATAGAAGTCCTCATCCAATCGTGTATTGACAAGGAGAATGTTGAAGTCCTTTGCATCGGACCGAAGACACGGTCGGTGACCTGGGTGGACCCAATTCTAGATTTTTTGAAAAAATGAGTCTTACCGAAGAAACCAACCGAAGCACAGAAGGTCTGAGTCAGAGCAGAGAGATATGTGCTCATTGAAGGGGTATTGTACAATCGATCGCACCATGATCGACAAATGACCTTACCTTCGATGCCTGGCTCCCAAAGAAGCTCAATATGCCCTTGAGGGGATGCATGGTGGAGTCGGCAGCAACCACATGGGGGCCATATCGCTCACAAGGAAGATCCTGAATCATGGATACTACTGGCTGACTCTATTGGAGGACGCTCATGAACTCATTCGAAGATGTGGCCCCTGTCAAAGGTTCTCTTCCATTGAGCATGCTGTCCAAGCTAAGATTACGTCTTAGACGAGTCCAACTCCCTTTGCCATGTGGGTGATGGATCTAGTCTGGCCATTCCCTGAGGCAACGGGTCAACGACGCTTATTATTTCCATCGACTATTTTACGAAGTGTGCTCTGGTCGTATAGAATGACCAAGAGAAATTCGAAAGGAGAATCGTTGTTTAATCTTATGTTTGGAACCGAGGCCGTAATTGTAGTGCCCCAAGTTCTGTACCCAGGAAACTCGACAGAATATTTACTTCAAATAGTCTCACAACACAGAAAATACAGGAAATTAAAAGCTTTTATTGCATCCCAAAAAGTTAGATTGTACAGTACAATCTTACATAAATTTTATATCATGAATTACATCAATAAAATTTACTATACAAAAATTACAATCTTCACTGGTTCGTTCCACGCAGCTCGAGTCTCCTGCTTCCACGATCCAGTAGTCTTACAACTAAATGAACTGTGGGCACGTCAGTTGAATGAAACCAACTGACGCAATGTTGATAAAACCAGTGACTTCCCAAACTCAACATAATATTTGATGCAAAAAGAAAAATGTGAAGTCAAATCACGTGTTAGTGTATGACATGCCCTAGAGTCTAATGCACAATTTCTAATGTATGGAAGGCACTTACTCTAATGCAATTTATTTGGAAATGAATGCATCTCATACTACATACTTTCCCAAATGAAACTTCAACGGAAACGTACGCATCCCATACTACATACTTTCCAAAGAATTCGTAGTCTTCAGATCACAAGGTTCGATCCCTCTCTATGCATCCTACTCATGTACTCATACAAGTTCCTGACAATTAACTGGTGACTGATGAGGTTGCAGTGGTTCGGTCTAATTCCGTCACTGCAGTTAATAGTGGTATCCAAGTTTTCCACTATTCTCCGGCACCCGGACCTCACTTAAAAGTTACTACGAACATCAAGGTAGTCCGCAAGCTCACCAAGTGGCGCCAACACACGTAGAGCCGCACTCTAGTTCTCTATC
This sequence comes from Hemerocallis citrina, assembly GCA_017893485.1. Taxonomy (NCBI): domain Eukaryota; kingdom Viridiplantae; phylum Streptophyta; class Magnoliopsida; order Asparagales; family Asphodelaceae; genus Hemerocallis; species Hemerocallis citrina. Next base: position 110,718,239 of record CM030364.1, on the reverse strand, counting down.
CATACCCAACATAGAACTTGACAGATTTGGTAGGGTCTATTCCTAACTTCCGACAGCAGCATTCCTAACTTCTGACAGCAGCACCTCCCGTTCTTATCACAGTACTTCAGGAATTAACAGACGGGACCATGCATCTCGTGCTCCCAGACAAGTGGGAAGACACCACACGTGTCCCTTTGACAAGCGAGTACAAATACCGACTAGTGCCTGTCCTAACAAATAAATGACATGTTTTGGTTTTAGGATAATACCATTAGCTTACCGACCATGACTTAGAATCTACCCATGTCTTATTTCAACTAACTAATTATCTTTTATTAGTGAGATGATTAGTGAAAAACCAGATGATTACATCATAGTTAATCAACCTAGTCTTTTATCCAAAATCAAACTTTCCTAAGTGAAATCCAACCTATCTCCAACTCAGAACCAAGGGTTGGCCCGAATTGACCTCAACTTGACATAGTGACGACAGCGACTCGAACTCGTCGATCGCCGTTCGCTCTCTTGCATGGAAATTGTCCCTGTCTTCGGTCCGCGATCAATCCCTCATCAGATAGAGATTCCGACAGTGCACGAAAACTATCTTTATTCACTGTGATCGAGGTGACATGGGCTCCTATCTACCCAAATGATTATCTAGTATTAATAGGTCATAGGGTACAATTCCCTACCCTAAGTCATTAGCAAGTTAATTTCACTCCCGACAACAAGTTTGTCCCAACGTGAATTTAACAAGTATGTGGCTATTCTAACCCTTAGCAAGATAGAAAATTAGAGTAACACGCAAGTTGCACCAATTGGCGAAAAATGAGTTAAAATGAGTATTCTAATCTTAACCATTAGAAGTATACTTGCACAAATCTAACTTGATTAAACATGATTCATGAGTTGTATTAACACCATCCTAGGTCTATTCTAAAGCCCTAACATGATGGTAACTTATATACACAAACAGTGAGCTAACTATTCAACCTGCAGCTTGTGCTGTTGGAAAAATCGTCATTAATCACATACTCAATGAAATTTCAAGTATTTAGATTCTTTAGAAAGATCACTAGGTCTACTTTAACTTCTCAGTTGGAAATTTCCTCAAAATAGTTCATATTAGAGAAGAAAAATGGCCAAAACTGAGGAACATGTAAAACTTCCAGAACTGATAGAACTATCAACCAATCGCACAATAAAACACATTTAAAATAACAAATGATCTCAAAATCTATAAAATTGGGTAGGAATGTCCCGGACACATAGAATCATCATATATCCAAAATTTAGCCAAGAATTCCAAGTATAAAGGAAGTTATGATATTTTAAATTGGATGTAAAATTACCAAACAACAACCACATTGTTCTTAACAACAACAACAAGTTATATTTTAAAGAGATAGCAATTCACATTAAAAAATCATGAAACTTGGTAGAAATGTTCCACACTGACTTAGAATACCACTGTAAAATTTTTAAGTTCAAATTCCCTTTTACCAAAGAGTTATGCTTTTGAGGGTAATAAGTGTGCACAATGAAAATAGAGGTAAAACAATTTTATCACAGTATAGAAACATGATTTTTGTTAAATATCAATTCATCTAAAAAATTACCAAAATTGGTGGAATTACTGTAGACACATATATGAAACATGCATAAAAAATTCAGCTTAAGAATCCTTATACTTTGAAATGGATGAATTTCCAAACTGAACACAAAAATTTTGACACAGAACCTAAAATAGATCAATATTTTCTTACCTAGTATAAATGTAGCATTTTCTAAAAATAACAAACTTTATCCAAAAATTATGAAAAGTTTGGGAATTGATATAGACATAAAAGAGAACCTACAGTATAATTTCAACTCTAAATTCATGATAAACGTGGAGATATGCTTTTTTGTAAGTCAAGCATATTAGATTCAAACAGTGCAGATAAATTTATCTCGCACCAACAACATGTTAGAATTAATTAAAATATCAAACTATATTCAAAATTCACAAATTTTTGTAGAGTTATTAGAGACATGCACGAGAAGTTATAGTAAAAATTTCAGCTCCAAACTCCCTTACTTCACAAAGATATGATTACTAATCATCTTATCTTAAATCTTCACAAGATTCAACATTCTCCTAGCTATCGTTCTCTTAGTACCTTTTATAAGTTTTTAGACATACAAAAATCTTCATTCACAACATCATGCAACCCACTTCATCACAATTTGAAATAAAAACAACTTGCAAGAGTTCTGAATAGACACCCACAATTTGAAGTTTGTTGATTTCTTCTTCAACTTCTTCTTCCTTGTTTGGCTCCTCCTCCTAGCGCCTTGCTCCTTCTTTTGGCTCCTCCTCCCCCACTCTCCACCTAGACTTGATGAAGATTTCTTTTTGAAGAAGGAAATGGTTTTAATGCTAACTTAGGGTTTTATATGGGAAGGGGGTGATAGGTGGCTGGCCAAGGGGGTGACCATATCCCAATGGAACTCATGAACAAGCCCAAGTTTTGAATTAGCACATAGTTTTAATTAGGTTAAAAATGGTGGTTTAGGGTTTAGTATAGGTTAGTATGAATAATTATACATATATTCATACATACATACACATCTCAAAACAAATGCATACACAATACATTTATACGTATCTTGACAAGCATACCCATTCTCAAAAGAAAATTTTTGTACGTAAATTTTTGTACGTATATATATATATATATATATATATATATATATATATACACACACACACACACACACACACACACACACACAGAGAGATAGAGAGAGAGAGAGAGAGAAATCTTCGGTTGCACACTATTTTGGTGAGCACTCTGTGAACACTCACGAAATAGAGACCCTATGAAAAATCCGAACCGCTCATATTATTCTATATGCCTAAGATAGCCTAACAATAAAAAATCAATTAATTTGAAATTCATTTGTCCATGATTTACATTATCACAAAATTGTATGGCTGAAAATTCTAACAGCATGATGGATGGGCAAATGAACTTCAAATTACTTGATTTTTTATTGTTATGTTATCTTAGGCATATAGAACAATATGAGTGGTTCGGATTTTTCATAGGATCTCTATTTCGTGAGTGTTCACGGAGTGCTCAACAAAAGTAGTGTGCAACCGAAGGGGACTATATATATATATATATATATATATATATATATATATATATATATATGGGAAAAAGGGGGAAAAGGGGTATAAGCAACTTGCTTATTTAGTAAATAATCAATTGATGATGTGGCATACATGTGATTGGAAAATTCTTAAAAGGGCTAGTTATCCAATATATCACATGCATGCCACATAATCAATTGCTCATTTACTAAATGAGCAAGTTGGTCATATCCCTTTTACCCGATATATATATATATATATATATATATATATATATATATATATATAGTTTATTATTATAGAAATACTATACGTTCCGTCTCAATTCTATTTGAGATAAACGTTCAATTTAATTGAAAATTATCCCAACTCCGGTTCAACAAATATACCATTGTCGGATTCAAAACATATTAAATAATATGTCTCAATAATTACTCAATTAAAATTGAGAAAAATCCATTAATACTTGCAACTTTTAATCGTGCATGGACATGTACAAAATAGTTATATACTATTTTGTGAGATCTCATATTACTCCCTCCTTAGAATCATTCTGTCCTCAGAACGACGTTTAGTGGAGAGGAAAATAATACACAATTTATTAATTGTTCAAGAAGTGCATTCCTCAATAGTGTTCAGATTCCCAAATGACTTCCTCTTCATCTCCAGCCCACCAGTTATACTGCTTCATGCCGCGATTTTTCTTCTCCTGGTCGGTGGCCACTCCCTTCTTAAAATAAGAATGACGCCAAGAAATGCAGCTTCTTTGACGCTCCTGCTAATTGTTTGGCGTGATCCTCCTCCGTTTTCGGCACTTCTTCCTCCTTGATGCGGACCTGATGGTAGCTCGATCCCAAGTCGATCTTCGGAGAACACCGTCGCTCCCTGCAGTTGATCGAATAAGTCTTTGATGGTTCCCTGCCTTGAGTCGTAACCTTGTTCACTCCTGATGCTTGATGCCCAACCCCACGGATCCATCATTCTTTCCTACAAGCAAAGAAAATTGTCACTCCTCAAGGCGAAGCACTAGGCCTAATGAACCTCCACACTAGTTCTTCCATTTGCTCTGGGCTCGCCAGGATGACTCCTGCTCCACTCCCATCGGTGCATGACGACCCATCTATGTACACCGTCTAGAAGGGGGGTTCCTCTATTGCATTATTGACCTCGGGAATTGTACTCTCAACTATAAACTCGGCTAGGGTTTGAGCCTTGATAGTGGTTCGAGACTAATATCTGATGTCATGTTGGCTTATCTCGATGGACCACTTCATAAGGTACTCGGAGGTCTCGGACTTGTGGAGGACCTGTTTGAGCGGCTGGTCGGTAAGAACGACCACCGAGTGAGACTGGAAGTAGGGGCGAAGCTTTCGGGCCGCCATAACCAAGGCATAGGCCATCTTCTCTAGCTTCGGGTAATGGAGTTTGGCATCCTTAAGGACTTTACTCACGTAGTAGATGGGCCTCTGCGCCTTGTCTTCTTCTTTTACTAAAACAACGCTGAGGGTCTGCTCCGAAGCGGCGAGGTATAAGTAGAGGACCTCCCCGGGCCTTGGCTTGCTCAAGAGTGAGGGGCTGACTAAGTACGCCTTAAGCTGGTCAAAGGAATCTTGTTGTTGTTGCCCCCATTCAAAGCCTTTAGCCCCCCTGAGGGCCTTGAAGAATAGGAGGCATTTTTCCTCGGATTTGGAGAGGAAATACCCTATCGCCACAAGGTACCCGGTGAGTCTCTGCACATCTTTAACATTGGAGGGGGGAGCCATGTTAAGTATGGCTTGGATCTTCTCAGGGTTGGCCTTTATGCCCCTTTGGCTGGCCATAATTCCAACAACTTGCCGGATGAGACTCTGAATGCATACTTGTTCGAATTCAGTCTCATATTGTGTCTCCTCAATACGTCAAAAGCTTCTTGGAGATCGGAGTCATTATCTGATCCGCTGACGCTCTTCACGAACATGTCATCCACATAGTCTTCCATGTTCCACCCAATCTGCTCCTTGAAGGTCTTGTTAACAAGGCGTTGGTAGGTGGCATTAGCATTTTTAAGCCCGAAGGGCATGACCCGGTAACGATACAGACCCTGATCAGTAACGAAGGAGGTATTCGGGATGTCGAGAGGGAACATTATTATCTGATTGTACCAAGAGAACGCATCCATGAAGCTTAAGAGTTCATGGCCCGAGGTTGCATCAATCAGGGCATCGATGCTCGGGAGCGGGATTGGATCTTTGGGGCAGGCTTTGTTTAGATCTGTGAATTCGATGTAGATCATCCAGCTCCCGTTGGCCTTCTTGACCATCATGACATTGGAAAGCCACTCCGGATAGTTGACCTCCTATATGAACCGAGCCCTGAGGAGTTTCTTAACCTCCTCCTTGATAGCTTGCTGGTGCTCGGGGGAGAATTTGCATCGCTTTTGCTGAACGGGTCTGGCCCCCGAGGCGACACTAAGGTGATGCATGAGGAGCTCCTCAGAGATTCCCGGCATGTCAGTTGCAGTCCAGGCAAAGAGGTCTCGATTTCCCCTTAGGCACTGGATAATGTCGGAGCGAACGGGAGGGGGAGGACTTTGCTAATCAGAAATTTGCGGGTTGGATCTCCTTCTGAAAAGGCCACCTCTTCCAGCTCATCGTCCGGCTCCGATATAGGTGGGCTACTCCCTTGGTGTGTTCAAAAGCTTCGAGGGAAAGGATAGGTCCTCCCACCGAGGTCATATAGCACTTGCGGGCTGCCTCCTAACTTCCACTGACTTCTCCTATGCCCGCTGTGGTAGGAAATTTAATCTTCATGTGGTAAGCCAAGGGTATAGCCTGCAAAGCAGCTAGGCCTGGTCGGCCTAGGATGACGTTGTAGGTGGCTTTCACATCTACCACCATGAAGTCCATTGGCTCGATTCGGGTGGTGGGAGTTTTTCCAGCAGTTACGTCGAGAGTTATGACACCCTCGATCGTCACTGGCACTCCTGTGCAGAGTGTATCCGGTAGGGTTGAGCTGATCCCTGGATAGCTTGAGCCCTTGGAAGGACTCCAAAAAGAGAATGTTGACCGAACTGCCATTGTTTACTAGACCCGGTGCACGTCAAAGTTGGCCATGTGGAGGTTTATTACCAACGCATCGCAATGGGGGGTTTGGACGCCCTCTAGGTCTCTCTCTGAGAAAGTGACTGGGACCCCTAGGCCCCTAGGGGAGGACGGTTATGCACAGAATTTATTTTCCGGATGAAGGCTTTTCAGGAGGAGTTGGAATCTCCCCCTATTGGGCCTCCGTGGATGAGATACAGGATGGCCTCTGGCTCGATCGCTTATTAGCCCCCCTAGGGGGCGGAGGAGGATCGGCCCTGTCCTTCCTCACGAACCTAGAGAGCTGCCCTCTCTGAATGAGGGTCTCGATCTCGTCTTTCAGGGTCCGACAGTCATCCGTGTCGTGGTCGTGGTCTCTGTGGAAGCAGCACCACTTGTCCCGGTTTCTCTTATTCCCCGGGGTGTTCATCTTTGGAGGGGGCAGAAGAATACCCTCTTTCCCAACCTCCATCAAGATGGCTGAGACGCTCGCGTTCAGCGGAGTGAACTTCACAAAGCAAGAAGGAGGGCGACGCTGGCCTCCGTTGTCCTTCTGGAGCTTCTTAGCTCATTCTTCTTCAGCGCCCTTTTATTTGTTTTTGGAGGATGATCCTTCAAAAGCAGGGCGGGAGAGAGCTTCTTCCGCTTGGATGTATTTCTCACTCCTAAGGAGAAGTTTTGAGAAATCGGGGGGGGGGGGGGGGGGGGGGGGCTTCTTGGCAAGGGATGCTCGGAGGCTGTCATTAGCGACATTGGATTGGAAGGCGGCGGAGGCAACGAACTGGTCCAGGGAGGCGATGGATCTGGCCTCCTTGGTGAAACATTTGACATAGTCTCTCAGCCGCTCGCCCTTCCTTTGGTGAAGCAATAGCAGGGAGGTGCTTGTTTTTTCGGCTCAGTGGCTGCTCACAAAGTGAGTTACGAAGAGGCCTTCGAGTTAATCGAAGGAGAAGTTAGAGGCCGAGGCTAGACGGGAGTACCATTCCCTTGCGGGCCCCTTCACAGTGGCAGGGAAGGTCTTGCAGAGGAGGGCGTCTGACGCCTGATGTATCATCATGAGAGTTTTAAAATTGTCAATGTGGTCAGCGGGGTCGGACTCCCTGTTGTATGATTCAAAATGAGGAGGCTTGAAGTTATCTGGGATCGGTGCCTCCATTATAGTCCTAGAGAATGGGGGTCTGCTGGGGTGGAAATTCCTTGCCCGTTGATCCTCCTCTCTGTCCAGTCGGCCAAGGCACCTCTCCATCTCGTGGAGACGGCGATAGACCGAATCTTCCCTCCGGTCATACCTTGCTGAGGCTCGAGATTCGTCCTCGCACGGAAGGGGACTAGGAATGCGATGACGATAGCTCGGGGCAGGTTAAGGACTGGGCATACGGAGCCTATGGTCTCGGGCAGGTTGAGGACCGGGCGCCCGCTGACCGTGGTTGGGGGCAACATTAAGAGCCCTCAAGACTACGTCCTAGAATTGCTGGAACTCTGCCCTCGTGACTGGGGCCTCCTTCTCTCGGTGGTCACGAGGGGCGTGTCAGCCGACTGGAGAGCGGCTTCTCCTCTGACGATGCTGGGGCAACTCCCTCCGCCTCCTAGGAGAGTTAGACCTTCGATAATCGGGCCTGTGGGGTGATCGGGCTCTAGGGGACCGGATCTTTGGATCCCTTTGATGTTCTCGGTGGGGTATCCCGTCATGGGTCCGCCTCTCGTCTAAGCGGGTCCGGAAGTCTTCCCCATACTGCCTGTTGATGATAATGTTCCGAAGATCCTTTGGCATAGGGGGACTGTGCAAGGCCATGGAGTCCGACGAGGGGTTGTGTATTGATACATGGTCGCGGTGAGGAGGTTGCACCTGCCGACTTCGGAGGGAGAGTCCTGCGGGAGCCTCTTGTGGCCCTTGAGGAGCCTACTGGGGCTATTGTTGTTAAGGAAGAGGCCATCCAGGCTGCGGTTGCTGAATGGGTTGATGGGGAGGTTGTCCAGGTTGCTGGACTTGGTGTGTGGGTTGAGGGGGAACCTCAAGTACTGGAGGAGGAGAAGGTGTGGGAGTTTCTCTGTGGTTAGAGACCGTGGTCTTCCCCTTCTTGGGAGGCATGGCTCGAAACTAGTTTGGCTGATGGGAGAGGACTGGATCGCTGCTTCTGCTGCTGTTGATTTTGGGTGTGGGAGCAAACAAACAAATTTGTAAGTTCTTTGAGGAAAACAGTAAAGCGAACCTGTTAACTCCGCCTATGTGCTGACTCGTTCCTTGCCGCTGCCACGAACCTGCACAAAGTTCTCGGCGACGAACCCTCCGACGCTCTTGTCAATAATCAGAAAGATTAAGAAAGAGCTTTAAGTAAGCAAAGATTCATTACCTTGTACCGGTGGGAGGAGAAGGGTATTTATAGTCACCTTAGGGATCTATTTCGAGATAAGAACAAATCTCTACTTCCGGGTGTGGATGGATAGAAGTGGTTAAAACCACCTCTTATGGATAATTACGAATCTGAATCCCTTTTTATCCTTCTGAACTGGCTTGTAATGGGTTGGTACCCGTATCCACTATGACAGATCCGTTCATGGGTTATTGGGCTTTGGAGAAGAGACCCAGTTCCCATTTCGGACCCGTTTGTCGGTGAAATTACTATGTCACCTCTGAAAGCTTTAAGATTCGTGCCCGATTTGAACGATCCCAATTTAGTCCTATTTTTAGCCATATCACAACCCTTAGCAAGCTAGAAAATTAGAGTAACACGCACTAATTGGCGAAAAATGAGTTAAAATGAGTATTCTAATCTTAAACCCATTATAAGTATATTTGCACAACTCTAACTTGACTAAGCATTATTAATGAGTTGTATAAACACCATCCTATGTCTATTCTAAATCCCTGACATGATGGTTAACTTATATACACAATAGTGAGCTAACTATTCAACCTGCAGCTTGTGCTGTTAGAAAAATTATCATTAATCACATACTCAATGAAAGTTCAAGTTCTTAGATTCTTTAGAAAGATCATTAGGTCTACTTTAACTTCTCAGTTGGAAATTTCCTTTAAATAGTTTATTTTAGAGAAGAAAAATGGCCAAATTGAAGGACGTGTAAAACTTCCAGAACTAATAGAACTATCAACCAGTCGCACAATAAAACTCATTTAAAATAAATATTCTCAAAATCTATAAAATTTGGTAGGAATGTCCCAGACAAATAGAATCATCATATATCCAAAAATTATCCAAGAATCCCAATTATAGAGGAAGTTATGATATTTTGAATTGCATGTAAAATTACCAAACAGCAACCACACTGTTCTTAACAACAACAGCAAGTTGTATTTTAAAGAGAGAGCAATTCATATTAAAAAATCATGAAACTTGGTAGAAATGTTCCACACTGACTTAGGATACTATTGTAAAATTTTCAAGTTCAAATTCCCTTTTACCATAGAGTTATGCTTTTCAGGGTAACAAGTATGCATAATGAAAATAGAGCTGAAATAATTTTATCCCAGTATAGAAACATAGTTATTGTTAAATATCAATTCATCTCAAAAGATTACCAAAATTGGTAGAATTTCTTTAGACACATATATGAAACATGCATAAAATTTTAGCTTAAGAATCCTTATAATTTGAAATGAATGAATTTCCAAACTGAACAAAAAAATTGTTGAGACAGAACCTAAAATAGTTCAATATTTTCTTACCCAGTATAGATATAGTATTTTCTAAAAATATCAGACATTATCCAAAAATCATGAAATGTTGGGTAATTGATACAGACATATAAAAGAACCTACAGTAAAAAATTTAACTCTAAATTCTTGATAAACATGGAGATATGATTTTTGAAAGTCAAACATGTTAGACTCAAACAGAGCAGAAAATTTAATTCACACCAGCAACATGTTAGAATTATTTAACATATCAAACTATATTCAAAATTCACGAAATTTTGTGGAGTTATTAGAGACATGTATGAGAAGTTATAGTAAATATTTCAGCTCTAAATTTCTTCACATCATAAAGATATGAATTTCTAATCATCTTATGTTAAATCTTCACAAGATTCAACCTTTTCCTAGCTATTGTTCTCCTAGTACCTTTTATAAGTTTTTAGACAAACAAAAATCTTCATTCACAATATCATGCAACCCAAATCAGTAACACTTCATCACAATTTGAAATAAAAACAACTTGCAAGAGTTTAGAAAAGACAACCACAATTTGAAGTTTGTTGATTTCTTCTTCAACTTCTTCTTCCTTGTTCGGCTCCTCCTCCTAGCTCCTTGATCCTTTCTTTGGCTCCTCCCCCAGTACTCTCCACCTAGACTTGATGAAAAGTTCTTTTTGAAGTGTAGGAAAGCTTAGAGATGAAAAATGAAGGAATTGAAGTAGGAAGGTTGATTGCATTTTTTTTGAAGAATGAAGAAGGAAATGATTTTAATGCTAACTTAGGGTTTTATATGGGAAGGAGGTGGTGGTGGCCGGCCAATGGGGTGAGGGGGAGGGGGGTGACCATATCCCATTGGAGCTCATGAACAAGCCCAGGGTTTGAATTAGCACATAGTTTTAATTAGGTTTAAAATGGTGGTTTACGGTTTAGTATAGGTTAGTATGTTTAATCAGACATATATACATACATACATATGCATCTCAAAACAAATGCATACACAATACATTTATACGTATCAAGACAAGCATACTCATACACAAAAGAATTTTTTTTGTATATATATATATATATATATATATAGTAAAAGGGATATGAGTAACTTGCTCATTTAGTAAATGAGCAAGTGATGATGTGTCATGCATGTGATACATTGGGCAACTAACCCTTTCTAGGTTTCCCAATCATATGCATGCCACCTCATCAATTACTCATTTACTAAATGTGCAAGTTATATATATATGTAGATAGTTTATTATTATAGAAACATTATACATTCCGTCTCGATTCAATTTGAGATAAATGTTCAATTTAATTGAGAAATTATCCCAACTCCGGTTCAACAAATATACCATTGTCGGGTTCAAAATATATTAAATAATATGTCTCAATACTTACTCAATTAAAATTGAGAAAAATCCATTAATACGTGCAACTCTTAAACGCGCACGGACTAATATACAAAATAGTTATATACTGTTTTGCGGGATCTTATAGTAATCCCTCTGGAGTTCGGCCTACCTTCGCCTCGAGTGATGAGTTTAAATAAGGACATAAACTCGGAGAGGCTCAGAGCCAACCTGGATCTCCTTAAGGAAGTACGAGAGAAGTTGGCCATCACAAGTAGCATATACCAATCGAGAATAGAGTGGTTCCATAATAAGAAGGTTTGACCAGTAAACATCAATGAGGGTGACTTAGTCCCGAGGAAGCTAAAAATTTGTGAGACTAGTAAAAAGGGTAAACTCACCCCGAACTGAGAAGGCCCTTTAAAAATCTCCAAAGTGGTTCGTCCAGGGACCTACCGACTTGAAGAACTGGAATTTAGGGTGAACAAGAGAACCTAGAACGTCATCTAATGAAATTTAGGGAGATCCCCCCCCCCCTCCCACCCCAAGAAAGTTTCATGAAAGTTGTAATCATGCTGTCAAGGCTAGTACTTGTAATAAACGCTCGCCGAAAGGCAGTCACTCTAGTTTATCAATAATATATGAAGCTTCATAAACTTTAGGCTATTTCAAACTTTATCTTACTATCTTCGGCAGAAAGAACCAAACAGATTCAAATTTCCTAATCTCGACCCTTGGATTGTCAGTTGGGGCTCACTCACCCCTCGCTCCTCGGCATGGTAATCCAGGCCACTTGCGTATTTCTCCCACAATGTCGCTTGGATCATTCCTCTCCCCTCGGCATAGTAACCCGAGTCACCCGCGAAATTTGCCAGTGGTAAAGAGATCGAAGAACGGGTCTGACACTCCTACGTAAGAAATGGAAGTCATGCACAAGAAGTTTGACGCAAAAAATTTCATTCATTCTAATATTCAATTACATGGGAGCAGTGGCCAATCTGCAACTAGGCAGAAATACAAACAAAGAAACGTCCCCAAAATCTAATGCCTGGGAGAAGAAAGTGCTTCTCCATCCGCGGTGTTGGAGGAGGCGAGCTCGGCCCAAACAGCGGGGCCATCTTTGTAACACCCCGCAAAATTTAAATGACAATTTTGTCCTCGGGTGTTACGCACGTGCATTTTGTACTGTTATTGATTATATCCATAACGCATTTTGATATGTATTTTGAATTCTGATTATCTATACAATCTCGTATTCTTAAAATCACATTTGGGACAACTCAAATGCTAAATTTCAATCTTTGAGTTTTTACGTGCTTTTTACGTATTATCGATGCACGTGTCGATTTTGGGTATTCTACTGTTACGTGCAAAGTTTTCAATGGATTTCAATTATTTATCATTATAAACATATTTGAATTTATTTTGTAAACGAAAATTCAATTTTTGACTATCTTTAGTTAAAATAAATTTTTACGTGCAATACACGTGTTTTCTGTACGTTTGAGTATATTATCAAATATGTATATTAAATATACTTTATGTTGCATCCCAATTGATTATAAATATTTTTCGGTTCATAAAGTCAATTTTTGTATTTTTGAGATTTTACGGGCAACGCACGTGTTTTGGTGCACGTGTTGTAAGCGTATTATTCTTTCAAAATAAATTTCATGAAATTGTTTGTGTCTATCTTTATTGTGCATGAAAAGTATAATTTTAAAGTTATTTTTACATATTTATTACACATATAAATAACTATTTTAAAAGGATTAAATAAATAAATTGTTTTGTACACAAAGCACGTGCACGTGCACACGTGCGATGTGCACACAATTTTTGGGGGACCGGGCTGATTAGAGAGGAGGGAAAATCTGGAGTTTTAATTTTAAAATAAGAGGGAAAGTAAGTTACAAAATTTATAATGGGTTAGTGGTGTTCATGTGGAGGTAGTTTTACTAACTACCCATTAGCTTTCTTATAAAAATGCACTCTTAGCCTCTTTTTCTCTCATCTCTTCTCTCTTCTCCCCTGCCCATGCCGAAAGAAGCAATCCCCAAACCAGCAAAGCTCTGCCCATTTCTCCACCTAATCACCATTCCACTTGCCTATATACATATACTAATGTATATATATGTACATATATAGTATGTGTATATGAAAGAAGATGGAAGATTGTTCTTGATGTTGCCAACCGGAGGTGGAGATGCTCTTGAGGATTGTTGCTTGCCGATGTGGAGCTTGGAGGCTTGCTTTGGTGCACGGATTTCGAGGAGTTGCAATTGAAACTCCTAATTCTAGGGGTTCATTTGGGTAACAAATCTTCATTTTTAGGTGGGTGTTTCTTAAATGCTTTCTAATTTAGGAGTAGAAATGCATGATAGATGATATATGATTTATTTGGTTGAAATTGAATTGATTGCATGCAAGTTAATATAGAAATAAATCAAATGTGAATTGTCATGCTTGTTATGATTGCTAGTTGAGATACTAGAATTGAAGTGATTGTATAAATTGATGCATGTTGAGAATGTGGTAAAGAAGTATGATTTATAACCTCAAAATGTTATTTATACAGGTATAGAGATTTTTGTAAAGTAAATTTTGATAAAAGAAGGTAGTTTATTTGGAAAATATGTTTTGATGCATTTTTGATTGGGAAAAAGAGAACTTGGGAATTGGTAATATATATGATAATGTTTTAAAAAGGGATATATTCTGGAAATAAATTATAATTGGTATATGGAAGTACAAATCGATTCAAAGGTCAAAAATGTATGCAAAGTTGCAAATTGTGGATTTGACAGTCGACTGATTACTTCCACAGTCGACTGGTAAGTGTTAAAAAGTTTCATCAGCGGGACAGTCGACTGATTACAGTTACAGTCGACTGCTGCTTTGATGTTGAGTTTTCAAGATATTTACGGGGCAGTCGACTGATGCTGCCACCAGTCGACTGAACCGAACTGTTTATGATTCTTGAGTTTGAAATTGATTTTGACAAATGAAAGTTAAATAAGTTTTGAATACAAGATTTTATGATTATTAAGATTTGATTGAGTTTTATTGTGAAATGAACACAAGGTTATGAAAGATGAAATTGACAAAGAAATTAAATTGGAACACTGCGGAACAGTCGACTGCCGTGTGCAGCAGTCGACTCTTCCGAGTGGTTATGAATAATGTGAATTGACTGAACAAGTCGACTGGAAGAATTCCCAGTCGACTGTCCAGAGTGCTTTTTGGTATATCTGAAATCTTGTGAATTGTTTGTGGTAAAGATTGTGAATCTGGATATTGGTAAACTTTATTTGTTGCTGCATAAATTTACATGAAATGAATCATAGTTGAATTGAGAATTTATATGAAATGAATCATAGATGAGGATTGAGAATTAAATGAATATGAAAGGCTAAGATCATGATGAGAAAGTCTGTGAGACTCTAAAATGAATTATGAGCTGAAAGTGCTCAATTGGAAATTATGAATTTGAAATTGAAATGAAAGAGTAGCTAAGTCTCCCCCGGCAGTGAAATGAAATGATATTGAAAAGAAGACCAAGGTTGGTCATGTGTAAATGAATGAATAAGTCCGGTTGAGTGGAGAAGCTAACTCTAGAGCTTTGATTTTTATTCATGATTCTAATAATTAATACATTGTAAGGCTGTAATGAAAGTAAGAGAAAAACATAAGTATGGGAGCCTAGGGTCTACGATGCGGATGTGATCCACAGAATGCATGCTTGATGAGTCAAGACATGGCGTGGGCAATATACTCCAGAATGATCGGGATCTTGGCGACGCTTGTGGGATGTTTGGTGACGGCAAGAGGATCGTGTTCAGGGAGGAGGCTGAACTATCGCAGAATGCATACTTGATGAGTCAAGACATGGCACGAGGTTCCCCTCCAGGGTCTTGGACATGTGCTTGTAATCATGGAACGTCTATGACACCTGCTGAAATTACAGATAGATACATAGTGGAGATGTAATGAAAGTGAGAGAAAAACATGAGTATGAGAGCTAGGGTACGGTGCGGGTGTGTGAGCCGCAGAATGCATGCTTGATGAGTCAAGACATGGCGCGGGCACAACTCAGTAATGATCGGACTTTAGTCACGCTTATGGGATGTTTTGGTGACTGCAAGAGGATCGTGTTCAGGGAGGAGGCTGAATTACCGCAGAATGCATGCTTGATGAGTCAAGACATGGCGCGGAATTCCCCTCCAGGGTCCAGGATACGTGCTTGTACTCACAGACCATCTAGGATACTCACCGTAGTTACAGTAGTAGATTAAGTCATGGCAAGGGATTGAACCCTATAATAATGAAGACGATTAAGAGGCTTGCCCTCGGACCTATGTAGTATGGGATGCATAGAATCCGAACAAGTGTGCATTAGTGTCATATAATATAAACAACTGCATTAAGGACTAAGTGCACCGCACCACACGACATCAACAGGATAGCCCCTTTTGTAGCTTTGTTTGTGATCAAGTTTGTGTTTGCTAAAGCATTTGAGAATCGTTATACTGTTTCCGGCATAGAGAGGATGGCCGTGTATAATATTTCGTCAGTTGTAAGCAACTGACGCGCCCACAGTTTTATATGCAGGAAATGGAGTTACATGAAGATATAAAGAGAATTGATGCTGTTGATTATTTAAATGTTAAAGTTGTAACTATTGTACATTCATTGTTGTTGTATTTTATTGATTCCGCTGCTTATTGATGTAAAAGACTCTGATGTAATTATTGTTGAAATAAAAGTTTTAAATTCCTTGTAAAATTGTACGAAAGAAGTGAAAAGATCCTGTAGAACTCTCGAATTCAGTTGTTTTGGAATTCGGGGCGTTACAATCTTGACCAGGGGACGCCACACACTCTTCCTTAACAGCCCAGGACTGGTCGTCCTGTTTCATCTCGAATGAAAAATTTTGAGGTTGAGCCCCTAGTACTTGAGCCTAACATGCTGAAGGGCGCGATTGTTACCCTCGTCCTGGGCGAGGATGACACGATCGATGGCAGTGTCCCAATTGGTCACCAGCTCTCTCTCCTTTGTCTACCAAGCTAGCTTCTCCTCCACCAGCTTTTCCCGAGCCTGCTTATCCATCACGAGCTCTGCTTTCAACTTCTTTAACATTTTTCAGAGGTAATCATTTTGCCCCATGATCTCCTTTTGACCCGCTTCAGCCAACTATGCTCGCTGAAGGAGTTCGTCGTGCCTTAGCTTAAGCTCTGCCCCGTTAAGGGTCGCCTACAAGAAATAAAAGTGAACTTAAGCAAAAGTTATGAGTATGGAGTATTGGTAGAAAGAATGCCCATACCAGAATGGTGGCCTGCACCCACCAGGTGTAAACATCCTCGTCCGACTCCTTCAGAGCTGCCCTATAGCAGGGAGTGGGAAGGTGTTCAGCAACCTGCTGCGTGTTAAGGTGCTCCGCCCGTAAGTCTGCCTCGGTGACAGACAAAGAAGGCACCCACCCCTTTGCCACCGAAGGCGACTTCGTTATTGCGGCAGTAGTCTTCAGTGACGAAGTTGGATGCTTCAGCACCGCTCGCTTCTCTGATGGCTCTAGCGCCTTCGAAATGCCCGACGATTTCCTTCTTTTTTAGGAAGGCCCATTGGACTCCGAAGGATGAGGATGGCTCTTTGCCTTCAACACCACCCGTCGCTCATGTATCATCTCGTCGGTCAACATTCCTGGGGATAAAAAGACGGCAAAGTGGGGGAATGAAGGTGGGGTTGGAAATATATATATATAAGAAGGAGACACCTCATTTACCACATGGCACAATTTCAGTCCTTCATGTGCAAAGGATGCGGTGGCCGACAACCTTCCAAGTGATTGTCGCCCTGGGGGTTCGGATTGTTAGGTTTCGAAGGCAATCACAGATTAAATACACAGCAGAAAAATTATAAAATTATCAAAACCTAGCCATGGATCCATGCGAAAACCATAAATCATGTTTAGGAGTTATACCTTAAAGATGGATCTGTTGTCTGCACGGTATGCCGATCACAGCACTGCAATATTGCAGTGCCTCTACGATATCCACACGAACAGAATGAAAAATGGCTCTCCCTCAGACCACGGTGCTAGCTGTGGGAAAGGGATGTTCCTCCTCACGATCTCTCTCTCACTTTATGTGACTGCTAAGGTTTTCATGTACGTCTTTTCCACAGATACATATCATATATATAGGTTCAGAAAACTATCCCTAAGAGAGTAATGAGGTTGTTGGGCTCAAAACCTGGCCTGGGTCAGATTAGTGTGTGGGCCTTTGAACTTTAGTCGGCCCATTTAATCTAATTAAATGTCCAACCAATGTCAGGAGTCTAAGTCTTACTTGGATCCCTAATTAAATTCAGCTTATGAATTTAAATCCGAATTTCGATCCATTCTAAGTGTGTGACCCTGTAGGTTCCCATTACATTGACAGTAATACTAAAATCATATTCGAGTATTACAAACAGTGAGCGGTATCTAGCAATACATCACTGCTACTTAAGTAATAGGAATGTCAGTGATTGACATAACCTATCCGTGACTAATATTACCATGTAGTCTAGTTCATTTGTCCAGATATCTTAATTAACCAAAAGGCATAGAGCATGTCACCCTTGTATAGTTCAGTCGGTTTCGTGATGTCCGAGTAGACTACTAAAAAAACGAGATCAATATCTCATATTGACTCATTTGAGCACAACCATATATTTTGCAGTCTCACTCAATCAAGGGGCACGTAGATATCGCTCATGTTATGTAAGAGGGACAAATTCTATCTAAGCCACTCACATCCCTCCGCATGATTTATAGTATATCCAATAATCGACTTTATAATCACATTATTACAGTCAACATTTGACGGCATTAAAACATATAACTTCTTATGGAGGGAACCGTAGTGACTTCAAGTCAAAGTACTACGTACACCATGGTCACTGTGAGAACCGCTTATGACACTCACGTAACGATCCATGCAATATTCTCATGGTGGGTCAGTCCAGTACATTATTACTCTAATATGTGCCCATGTGAAGACTTGATATCTTATATCCATGACCTGTGAGAATGGTCATCAGTCTACGCACACACTAGTCTCTATATATGATCATTGTCTTAATTCATAATAATACTTGACTAGGGACATTTAAGAACAGTGTTCTAATTTCAACCAATAGGATTTCACAATCAAGTCATGTACTTGATATCCCATGGCATTGAACTTACTATTCTAAGGACTTCAATATGTTCATTTAATTCACAATAAATAACACAATAAATGAAATGCATGTGAAATAAATGTCATTATACAATGTAAACTAGTAATTTCAAAACACAACTTGCCTCTAGGACATACACCAACACGGATCCCATCGAAGATCCCAAGTGATGGTCATCTTAGGCGCTCACAAAGTGGCATAAGCTGCCCCGACAAACAATCTCGAGTGAAATGACCAATTAGACGAAAATGTTTTTTATTACCATAACATGGGAGTTACATATCAGAATTACAAGTTTGAAAGTATATAACAGATCACAAGTTCAAGGCGCAAGGTGCCGACCCTACGAATCTCCTTCGTTGGCTCCCGCATTCAGGTTCACGAAGTCAATACCTATGGAGTGAGTGCCTACCCTTGACAGACCGAGGCCCTCTCAAATGCTAGTCACGCTAGATGACCCAACCACTTTTCTATGAGCATCACCGAGGGCCCTTAATCCAGAGCGGGTCCCCAGATAAGGATCTCGCCTCGAGAACGGGCTCCAAAAGGGTGTCGACAAATACGATTCCTTGAACTTTGTTCTCAAGCGGTATATTTTCAAGTCTTTCTCCACGAGCATCTGCTTAAGGACGACTTCCGAGGATTGCTCTCCTACCGAACTAGACAGGGTGTTCCCTTCGGCCTGGATTAGAGCCAAGCTTATATCGGATACCACCTCCTCCAGGCAAGAGAGTTCTTGCACAATGCTTTGCGATGTGATAATTGAATGCCTCCTCTCGATCTCTAGCCTCTTTTCAAAGCCGAGTGATGATAATCTCTGCTTGTTGCAACTTACCTCAAAGAGATGGATCTTCTCCTCCCGAAGTTCTACCACCTGAGGCTTGTGTCTGACAATCTGGGCCAACAAAACAATTCAATTTTTAAGGGTCAGACAAAGATGCAAAAATATAAACAAATAACATGTCTTAAGTGCCAAAATATTCTCATTCAAAAGCGAAAAAGGTACAAGGGGGCGGTGGTAGTCCGCATTCAGCATCGATACAAAACAAAATAAAATATGAGGGCCTACGACTTAGGAGAGGGAGGAACCTCTTAAGAAAAGACTTGGAGAGCCTCAGTGCCAATCATTTGATGTTCGACAGGTGATAAGGGAACCCCCTTATCCCTCGATAGCTCTTCTTTAGGAGTTGGGGGAGTACCATTGACCCCCATGTCGAAGGAGAGACCGTCATGGTCGAGGTCGGGAAACCTCTGCCTGACATGACAAAGGGCTCGATAATACCCCTGGTCTTGTGCCCCAATGACCATGTCCATGGCCTTCTTTTAATCCTTAACCAACTCCCTCTCCCTTGCCTCCCACGCAGCCTTCTCCATCTGCTGACCCTCTCGATCCGAGGCCATGGATGAGAGCTCCACCGCCAAAGCCTTCTCCCTCTTCTTGAGCTCTTCTACTTGGAGCTTGACCCCCTTCTACTCCTTCTCCACCCGGGCTGCCCTACGGTTGGCACACTTGAGTTAATGCTCGTACTACCGCTTCATCTCAGCCCCTTAGAGAATGGCCTGCAAAAAGAGAGTAAAACACTTGAGAAATTCAAAACTAAAAATTATGGGTATGCGACGCATCGAGGTCGAATCCATACCTCGACGGAGGCTTGAGCAAACCTGAGGTAGCTCGAATTGAAGGTCTCGTAGGCGAGGCTCTTCCTGTCCCTCGGCAGAGCGAGGTGGTTCACAACCTCAAGAGCCACCGGGCCCTCCATTATGGAGTCGGCCACCTTCACTGCCCAATCAAACCTGAAAGTTTCCTCGGTCTTCTCTACGAGGACACTCTTCGCCAACGGATGGATCAGAGGAAGCGAGACCTCGCCAACTCGGTGACCTTGATCAAGGGAATGGCTAGCTATTAAATAAAGTTGCTCCGACGGGATCCTGAGGCAGTTTTTGGCACTGGCTTTTCGTAACCGATCGATCACTGGAGCCATTGATTTGCTAATTGATAAGGTAAATACCCAATCCATTCACATTCAATGCTAGGCATAATGAGTACAAGGGACTCAAAAGAACCTCGTTTCATCCTATGAACTAAGGTGTATGAAGTCTCATATCTGACTCTTGCTGCAGAGCGATAGAGACTCTCGCTTCCTCGCTAAGCGGAGCCCTTGGGGACTGTTATGGGTCGGTGATGGTGAGGGCTTTCAAACTTTTTGCCCTGTCAGAATGTCCCTCCGACGACCTATTAGAGGTCGAGGCAGAAAGCCTCTTCCCCTTTGGCTCCTCGGCGGCCTTTTTCTTTGCCAATTCGGCCAGGCAAGCTGCGATTGCTTTGTCATCAAGCATGGTCACAAAGGATAACGTAGTAATGTTAAAAAGAGGTAAAAGAGTTGGCTACGAAAAATAAACTAAGAACCTACAAGGCACAAGCGGATTCAGGCCACACTCTGCCAGGCTCATCACGATTACCTTCGCCCAGTTTATATTTCCCCTTTCGAATATCTTCTTGAACTCTTTCACTTCCTCTAAAGTGAAATCCCTCGGCTTCGGGGCCTTGATATTTGGAACATTGTACACCCATCAGATGGTAATGTCCCGAGGCTCAGGGCTATAGACGATGAAGTACTTTGACTTCCACCCCTTCATTGAGTCTGGTGGTCGTGTAACACGTGGTATTTGAGGCGAGGAGTTAAGAAGCACCGCTCCTCATATACCCTAGCTGTGCTTGGGCCTAAGCACATGCAAAAATACTTGAGCTTCAAGGGCACCCCCTTCTTCTTGCACAGCATAATGAAGCTAGCGAGATGCTTCCAGGAGTTAGGTTCGTACTACATAAGGCTCATTCCAGCCCAATTTAGAACCTCTTTGATGAACGAGTGCATGGGGAGGAGAAGGCCCGAGACAAACGATCCAGGAGGAACACGTAGAACCACTCGGAGAGATTGTCAGTCAGATGGATCCCCGGGTTTGGGATGACCAGGTCAAACTCTTGGGGAATATGAAAAGTGTTCCGTATTGGAGGAAGGTCATCTCCCACCAAGGTATTTGTGGTGTCGGCTTCTATATTCGGCCGACCCGGTGACTAAGATTGCACTTCGAACTGGACCACATCAATCAGATCATCTGGATACATTTTATAATGTGCTCGACCATAAGAAATGGACGTTCCATGCCCCCTCTGGCTCATACTCAATCAGTTCATACACCATGTCTGGTGGGTAGACGAACTTCCCCTTTCTCCTCAAGGGTCATGGGGCTTAAGGTGGGGGAATAGTCACCACACCATTAGAGGATGACTCCTCACCATTTTGGTCCGAGGGAACCCTTTTAACTTCCCCCTTCCTCTCCTCCTCAAACCCCTCGTTGGAGGGAATGATGATAGGGCTTGAACTCTCCCCCACTTTGCCTTTTGGTCTCCATGACCTCTTGAATTCTACCACCACCGAATATGATTGAGACGTAGGCTGCGAGGGTGACTCACTATGGCCCGAGGTTGAGGCTGAGTAGCCAGACCGTTCCTTAAACATAATCCGATTGATACTTTACCTGGTTATGGGTTACTGGAAAAGTAGCTGCAAAGATCGTCGGAGGAATTGTTGGACGTTCTAGAGAGAAGCTCTATTTGTAGAAAGAGAAAGTATCATAGAAAATGAGAAGGGGGAAGAGAAAATATAGAGCAGAAGGAGGATTCTCGATAACCATAAAGTCACGTGATGACTCCTCGATAACCTACAAAGTCACTTGAAGACTCCTCAATAACCACAAAACCACGTGGGGTCAAGATTCAACACCCTCCGTCCCACTTCCTCAAATTTGTTTGGATCGTCCCTTGTCCCTCGTTCCTCGTCCCTTGACGTGGTAATCCTGGTCATTTGAGAATTTCTTCCGTAAAACTGCTTGGATCATCCCTCGTCCCTCGATGTGGTAATCTAAGTTACTCAGAAATTTCTCAAATAAATTTGCTTGGCTCATCCCTTGGCCCTTGGAATCGCAATCCGGGCCACTCACTAATTTCTCCTGCAAATTCACTTGGCTCGTCCCTCGCTACTCGGCATGATAATTCAGGTCACTCACGAATTTCTTCCATAAATTCGCTTGGCTCATTCTTCGCCACTCGGCATGGTAATACGGGTCAGTCACGAATTTCTTCCATAAAACTCACCTAGCTCATCCCTTGTACCTCGAGGTGGTAATCCGGGTCACTCATTTCTCAAACAAATTTGCTTGGCTCGACCTTCGGTATGGCAATTCAGGTCACTCTCGAATTTCTCCCACAATTTTCCTTAGCTCGTTCCTCGCCCTTCAGCATGGTAATCTGGGTCACTAGCGAATTTCTTCCACAGATTTACTTGGCTCGTTCCTCGCCCCTCGACATGACAATCTAGGTCATTCGTGAATCTCCTCAACATATTCGGTTGGCTCGTCCCTCGCCCCTCAGCATGGTAATCTGGGTCACTCATGAATTTCTCAAACAGATTCGCTTAGCATGTCCCTCACCCATCGGCATGGTAATCTGGGTCACTCGTGACTCAAACAAATTCGCTTGGCTCATTCCTCGCCCCTCGACATAGTAATCCAGGTCACTCACGAATTTGCTTGTCTCATCTCTCTCCCCTCTGCATGGTAATCCAGGTCAATCTGATTCTTTTCCATAAATTTGCTTGGCTCATTTCTCGCCCCTCGGCATGGGAATCCATGTCACTCGCAAATTTCTCGAAAAAATTTGTTTGGCTCGTCCCTTGGCCCTCGGCATAGTAATCCGGGTCACTCACGAATTTCTCCTGCAAATTCACTTGGCTTATCTCTCGCCCTTCAACATGTAATCTGGATCACTGGCAAATTTCTTCCATAAATTCTCTTGGCTCGTTCCTCACCCATCTGCATGGTATTCCGGATCGCTTACAAACTTCTTCCACAAACTCACTTGGCTTATGCCTCGCTCCTCACCCCCTTAGAAAAAAATGCCACGCGCATAAATGGTCGGCACACCGAACTGCATACATCCTCGGCAACCGAACTCTCTAGCTCCACGATAGCCGAACCTACTGGCTCCTCAGCAGCCGAACCCTCTAGCACCTCGGCGGTCAGACCCCATACTGCTACGGTTGACAAACCCCCATGTCAACGACCACTGATTTTTCCCAACGAAATACCTACTCCCCGAAGGCTGCTAAAACTAACCTCAAGTAATGAGGGGCTTATGATGGGGGTAAAAGTCTCGGCTAATTAGGACTGTGCGATCCTTGCATGGATCTCGGAGATCCCATTAGGCAAAATGGTTCTCTCATGACGACTACAGACCCACATGCCGAACATGGGCCGTCCTCAGACCCATATTCAGATATTGCAGCCCGATTAAGGGGGATTGGCCAGCCATTTATGGTTGGCAATTAGATACCCTGAAATTAGGGCAATGATAAACAGTTCAGATCCTTAATTAAAGGGACCAACTCAAATCAATTAAAGGATGCATCCCTAACTGCTTCGACACTGGTCTATAAATACAGACCCCCCTCCTCACTTACCAGGTAATCAACCTTTTGCCAATCAAACCCATTTTTTCAGTTCTTGTTACTGACTAGATCATCGGAGGGTCTGTCATTGGAATCCATCCCAGTGTCTCAGGCTGTCCTTGCAGATTTCGGGTTGTCAGCGACCAGCGCAATTGCCACAACCTCCACCAAAACCCCATAAATATTAGCCTCATATTTGGATCTGATCAGTGGTTGAGATCTAAGCCATCCACAAATTTACAATAACTCCGCCACTGCCTGTTCCAAGCCAGGAATCCGGCCACAAACCGGGTAAGGAGAAGGGTTGCGTTAGGCAATTGATAGCCAGCACAAATTTTGTCAAATCTTATGAACATGAATCATAATAATATACGCACAAATGATAGGGCATTCCCTGGAACGATGCGTTGTGCCTACCTCTGGGTGCTTCGAAAAATGTGCAAGGGGCGTCGCACCGGCACCCGGGTGCGGTGAAAAATGGGCAAAGATTCTTGCACCAATCTGGATGTGTGCGGGTAAAGAAGCTAGTCCAGAAAAATAGGCTTAGGTTAGTAACTTGGAATATAGGAACATTGACAGAAAAATGTATAGAACTATTAGATACCATGATTAGAAGAAATATTAATATAAATTATTTACAAGAAACAAAGTGGATAAGGAAGAAAGCTAAAGAGATAGATAGTTTTAAATTATATTATACCGGTAAAATTAGAAATAAAAATGGGGTAGAAATTTTAGGAGATAAAAAATTCAAAAGAGATGTAGTAGGTGTTAATAGGAAAAGGGACAGAATAATACAAATTAAGCTTGTATTAGGGGGAAACATAATTAATATCATTTGTGCTTAGGCACCTCAAGTAGGATTAGATGTACAAGCTAAAAATAAATTTTGGAAAGATATGGATGAGATAATTCAAGGAGTACCCTTAGGTGAGAAACTATTTATAGGAGGAGATTTCATTGGACATGTAGGAGAAGATAACATGGGATGTGAGAGGGTGCATGGAGGACATGGATTTGGAAATAAGAACGATGGAGGACATGGATTCGTATGATCTTATACTAGCAAATACTTATTTTAGGAAGAGGGGGGAACATTTGATAACCTTTACAAATAGGGCAAATAGGAGTCGGATTGATTTTTTCATCACTAGAAAGGATGATAGCTTGACATGTATAGATTGTAAAGTTATACCGGGAGAGTGTTTAACCACACAACATAGATTAATGGTATAGGATGTTAAGATTGGAAAACACATATGTGCAAGGAAGGAGACTAGGAACCGAAGAATTAGGTGGTGGAACTTGAAGGGAAATAAACTAGAAGTTTTTATAGAAAAAGTCCTTAAAGGAGCATTATAGAATTGGGAAGGGGAGACAAATACGGTGTAGACTAAAATGGCTACGTACATAAGAGAAATTTCAAATGAGCTACTTGGAGAATCTAAGCGTAGAGGGTTGCTAAATAAAGAAACACGCTGGTGGCAAGAAGAACTCCAAATTATTGTGAGAGAAAAAAGATCAACCTTCAAAATATGGAAAAATAATAAAAATGGAGAGGATTTGGAGAGATATAAGACCGTTAGAAAAGAAGTTAAGAAAGCGGTAAGAGATGCAAAAGAAAAATCTTATGATGATTTATACACAAAATTAGAAATAAAAGAAAGAGAAAATAACATTTATAAGCTTGCTAAACAAAGGGATAGAAAAATAAAATATCTTGATACAATTAGTTGTATTAAGAGCGAGTATTCAAGAGTCTTACTAAAATATGAGAAAATTAAGAAAAGATGGCGAAATTACTTTGATAAGTTATTAAATGAAAAGGTTGTGGGCAACTTAAAAATAGAGGACTTGAGGGAGAGTCGAGAGCATATGTTTTTCCGTATAATTAGGAACTCGAAGGTTCGAAATGCTCTAGGAAGGATAAAAATAGGAAAAGCTTTAGGACCGGATGATATATCCATTGAAGTTTGGAAGTGTCTTGGGGATGTAGGAGTGGGTTGGCTAACAAAATTATTTAATGAAATTTTGAGGACTAAGAAAATACCTGATGAATGGAGAAAGAGTACTTTAGTACCTATATATAAATATAAAGGAGATATACAGAGTTGCTCAAACTACTGAGGAATTAAATTATTGAGTCATACGATGAAATTATGGGAGAGAGTGATCGAATATAGACTGAGACGAGAAACTACAGTGTATGAGAATCATTTTTGGTTTATGATTAGGAGGTCAACAATCGAAACAATTTATGTACTGAGGAGACTTATGAAAAAATATAGGGAGAATAAGAAAGATCTATATTTGGTTTTTATAGATCTAGAAAAAGCATATGATAAAGTCCCTAGAGACATAGTATGGTGGGTGTTAAATAATAAAAGAGTAACTATTCAGTATATTGAGGTAATCAAGGATATGTATGAAAGGGCTACGACCACAATTAGAACAACCACAGGAGGGACCAGCAATTTTCATATTACAGTAGGTTTACACCAAGGTTAGGCTTTAAGTCCCTAACTCTTTTGTAACGCCCCGAATCCCAAAATACAACTGAATTCGAGATGTTCTACAGGATCTTTCCACTTCCTCTAGTACAATTTTACAAGAAAATTTGAACTTTTCACTTTACATCAGAGTTTACACAAGACTTTACACTTTACATTGCACAGCGGAAGTAAAATTTACAACAATTGAATAAATGTACAACAACATTGAATAATCTTTAAGCATCCGTTCCTCTTTAATCTTTATCATGTCATTTACCTGCATATAAGACTGTGGGTACGTCAGTTTATTCAACCGACGAACATTATACATGGCCATCCTCTCTATGCCGGAAATAGTATAACTTATTTTTCATATTTAACAAACACAAACTTGTCACATATCAACTAAAGGGACTACCCTATTGATGTCATGTTGTGATTGTGCACTTAGTCCTTGATGCAGTTATTTATGTTACATGACACTAATGCGCACTTGTTCGGATTCTATGCATCCCATACTACATAGGTCCGAGGGCAAGCCTCTTAATCGTTCTTCATCTTTGTAGGGTTCAATCCCTTGTTATGACTTAATCTACTACTGTAACTACGGTAGGTATCTTAGATGATCTATGAGTACAAGCACGTGTACAGAAAACCTGGAGGAGAATCCCACGTCATGTCACGACGCATCGTGAAGACAGCCTGTGGCAGTTCAGCCTCCTTCATGGCACATGATCCTCATGCAGTCACCAAACATCCCACAAGCGTCACCACCGGGACGGTACTCTGGAGCAGTATCCACGTCATGTCACGACGCATCGTGAAGACAGCCTGTGAAATACTCTCACGCCGCCAATCCGATGGCCCTCACTCATGTTTTTCTCCTTCTTTCATCACATCTCCACTATGTACTAATCCTTAGTTTTTATCAAAATCATGAACAAAAATCAAAGCTCTAGAGTTAGCCTCTCCACTAAACCGGACTTCTTCATTCATTCAAACATGACCAACCTTGGTCTTTTTTTTCAATTTTCATTTCATTTATTTCCAAGTACCGGGGGGAGACTTAGCTACTCTTTTTGTTTCAATTTTCAATTCACAATTTCCAATTTGAGCATTTCCAACTCATAAATTCCCATATTGAGTTATCATACTCAAAAGTATTTCTCTTTTCCAATCATGATTTCTAATTCGTTCAAATAGTCCATAACTATACATGGAATTCAATTATTCATCATGTAACTCATGAAATGTTATTTTCACATAAAAGCCCACATCACTAATTATTCAATCAAATGTGAACATTTACACTTCATAATTTTCACACTATTCTCGAATGAGAATAATTTGTATCACATCACACAATATAATTTCTTTTTGCCACATTAATTTTCTAATCCTTCCTTTCAAGTCATTTTTGCAAGATATAATTTCACAAGGAATATCAATGTGGAACCATAGTTCTATTTATTCATTTAGTCACAAATTATACTTTACTTTATGTAAATCATTCCCAAATTTTTTTTAATAAGTCCCATATATTTTTAGAAGAATAACCATATTTTTTTCATAATTTTTGGATCACCAAAACACCCAAAAAAAATATTTTTCTAAACTGTCGAAGCCAAGGATCGAACCCAGGATCACAGAGAACACAGCCGAAGGCACAGGCCACTAGGCCACTTGCGCCAGCGGTATAAAGGGGCGCTGAGAGTATTAAATACTCTCGGCCGCTGATTCTTATACTTTTAAAAATTTATGAAACAAAATATGGTGCCACAGGGATTCGAACCGGCCACCACAGGGAACCCAACCGCACGTTCTAACCACTTGAGCTACGTGCTCAGGTTGTCAAGGTACAACTTAAATTCTTTTTACTACAATTCTCTCTGTTATTAAGACAATTCGATATTCAACAAGTCATCATTTCATTTTGTTTTTATAAAAACTACTGAAAAATTCCAGATTGACTAACATTATCATAAGTTATATTCCAGTATAATAAAATAATTTTTTTCAATAATCAAAACACATTTTTCATACATTTAATTGAAATGGTGGACTATCACTACCACACTTCTTCATTTTCGACATTTCTCAACAACTAACGCCACTAATCTCTTTATTAGCAAATTACACGTTCATTCTCTATTTTTAACCTTTTATCATACATACCAATCTATAACTTAATTCATTTATTTCAATATAACACGATGATCCATTTAATCACATGAAGTAGCATTGTCAATCTACTACCTTTGTGTATATAATTTGTGATGTAGAAACTGAAACCTTCTTCAACAATCCATGGTTATAATTACTCCATACAAACTTAGATTTTACTAATCAAATCACATACAATTGCACACCCACATTCCAATTAATTCATAGGTCAATTTTCCAATTAAAAGCATACTCTTATTAATATTTTTCATGCTTCATTCATTCAATTTAATCTAGCATGCATCCCTAATTAGAAATATAGAAAATTTACCCACCTTGTATGGAGAGAAAAAATATAACTAGCAACCTCCTAGACGAATGTCCTTGTGACGAATTGCTCCTCCTCCTAGATGCACGCACACTAGCAAAAATCCGAGCACCTCCACAAGCCAACCGAGCACTCCAAGCCGGCCCATCTTCTCCTTGATGTTGCAAGCACAAACCCACACACCCTTAATCTTTTAACTCACACAATCACTACTAGATAGAGTATTTTAGACTATAGATTTGTAGAAAGTAATAAGCACAAGAATAACTAGCCATGGAGGGGGGTATTTATACTAAAATCTTCATGGAATGGAGGGCTAGGATCAAGTAATTGGTTATAAGATGGAGGGCTAAGATGAAAGTAGGAGTTACATTAACTACCCATAACCAAGTAACCACCAAGCATGATCTCCACTCAAATTTTCCCATTCCCTCCAAAAAGAAGCAATCCGGCCTACACTAGGAAGTGCATATTGCACGGGTACGTGCAATACACGTGCATGCAACTAGGTCCAAAAATTGTACATTAAATTTTGTATAAAATAATCTTTAAGTTGTATCCCACATTACAAGTTGTAAAAAAAATAATTAATTCATGGGCTTTAGTTTATGGGCCAAAATACTTATTATAAAAATAATGAATTAAATTAACTTTGGGCTCTTAAAAAGAAAAGGCCTTTTATCTAATTGAAAGAAGGCTTTATAAAAATAATTACAAGCACTTATTTAAAAATCTATACCCATCATAATGAAAATAACCATAACACTTCAACCAAAAATATTGCACGTGCACACTATGTGCAAAATAAATAATTTTTCATTAAATGAAAAATCAGGGCATTACATCTTTACTTTGGTTATGGATGAATTGACACGAGGAATACAAGATGAAGTGCTTTGGTGTATGCTTTTTGCCGATGATATCGTCTTAGTGGAGGAGACTAGAGCAGGAGTCAATGCTAAATTAGAATTGTGGAGAGAAATTTTGGAAGCTAGAGGATTTAGGATAAGCAGAACTAAAACAGAGTATATGAAGTGTAATTTTAGTGATATTCGGAACACAGCTGAGAAAGTAGTGAAGCTTGATGGCCAAGAGATATCTAAGAGAGACCGTTTCCGATATTTAGGCTCATTATACAAAGAGATGGGGAGATTTCTGAAGATGTTATACATAGGATCTAAACAGGGTGGCTTAAGTGGAGAAGTGTCAGTGGTGTTTTGTGTGAGAAACGTATACCTTTGAAGTTGAAGGAAAAATTTTATAGGACGGCTGTTAGACCAGCAATGATGTATGGAGCAGAGTGTTGGGCAACAAAGAAACAACCTGTCCAAAAAATGAATGTAGCGGAGAT
Organism: Hemerocallis citrina; assembly: GCA_017893485.1. Taxonomy (NCBI): domain Eukaryota; kingdom Viridiplantae; phylum Streptophyta; class Magnoliopsida; order Asparagales; family Asphodelaceae; genus Hemerocallis; species Hemerocallis citrina. The sequence continues at coordinate 110,687,994 of CM030364.1, read as the reverse complement.
GAGGATGCTAAGATGGATGTGTGGTAAAACAAGGAAGGATGGAATTAGAAACGAGTATATACGTAACATGCTAAATGTAGCTCCAATGCAAGATAAGTTAAGAGAGAATCGCCTCAGGTGGTTCGGACATGTCACACGTAGACCTAGTAGTGCTCCCGATAGAAAGAGTGATTTGATAAGTATTGAAGGTAGAGTTAGGGGTAGAGGAAGACCTAAACTAATTTAGGTGGAAACGGTAAAAAAGATATGATAACTTGTGACCTTACAGAAGATATTGCGCTAAACCGAGCAGAATGGAAAACCAGGATTCCTATAGCCGACCCACCCCAGCTAGTTGGGAAAAAGGCTTTGTTGTTGTTGTTGTTGATTATATGTTGCACCCACATCGAAAAAATGAGCATCTTCACCTATATTACCTTTCTATCCGAAGAAGGTCTTATAATCTATAGATTTTGGCTACTTTTAAAGAAAGTCTCCAACAAATCGTGCATAGAAATGTTTTTTGTCAGGCTATTTATTGTAACTACCATTTCCGCTATTTTTCATTTTTCCCCCTTTGTAATATTTTTATTTGTAATTGAATAAAATACTCTATTTTTGTTTCTTGATTATTTTAATTGAGATTTTGTTCATGAAATCCTCCGTTCTTGTTGATTGAGCTATTCTTGTTATTCCTAATTTCTTTTATTGATTGTGAGTATTTTTATTTGGACCCTAGTGATTTAGATTTATCTCTTATTGAACCCTACAACCCAATTCCATTTGTTCTTAACCCAAAACCGCTATTATTGAATTCGAAATTACCAATCCAGTACCCTAATTGTACCCTATAAATACAACTCTATTGCAAACCTTAAAAATTGTGCAATTTGAAACCCTAGCCGCTTATTCTCTTTCTTCTTTCTTTCTTTCTCCTCGTCGCTTCTCTCTCCTCGTGTGTTTCCCGCCCAAATCCCCCGAACCCATTACTGTCCTCTCCTTCCCTGGCCATCTCCGGCGACCCCCGTCGTCGCCACCTATCTTTGACCTCCCCTCAGCACCGGCCCACCTCTTCCTCGACGCCCAGACACCGAAAACCCCACCTCATCCTCTCTTCCTCTGTCCTCGTCGACAACAGAATGCCAGATCCCGAGTGCCGCCCACTGTTACGCCGCTCGACCTCGTCGTTGACGTCGCCCCCACTCGACGTCAGGCTGACGTTGCTGCCGCCCTTGGCCTTGCTGCCGCTGTTGTCTCTCTTGTTGCTTTCGTTGTTGATTGTTGGGTTCTCTCTTGTACGTATATTGCACGTGCTATCTTGTGGATTCGTGTGTTTGTGGGTTCGTTGCGTCGGGATCCTTATCTCATTATTCATGGTATTCGTTTTCACCGTCCATAAGGCAGGTCACTATCCTCTTGAATTGTTAATTGTATCAAATTCAAGTTTTGTTGAAACTTTTACAAGTAGATCCATTCGTTTATCGTATTATATATTGTTCATCTCTTTCGTTGGGTATATTGAGGGTTTACACGAGCTAACCCCAATTTACTTGACATCGTACCACTTTTGACTCCAATGATTGAATCTTTCAGTGTGCATATAGAATTGATAAAGGGTTATTCATATAATTGCACACAAAGAAATTATTATAAAGAGAATTGCTAGGTTGTATGTTGTTTGATCGATTGATGGTTGATTGATGATAAATTGATGCATGTATGTATTCTTAATCTTATTTATCATGTTCTTATACCCATCACACTGAATTATATAATTTATCGACTTATAGAATTGATACCCATCATGCTTAATTAAATTATTTCATGAAAACTACCCAAAACCTATACATTGCTTGCTGGCTGTATGTTGACTGTTATTTTCGACCCAGTAAATAATCTTAAAATAAACAACTTTCTGAACAAGAATTGTAGCATTATCTTTCTAGTTTCCAGAACACCTTAAATTTCTGAATTCCGAGTTGTGTAGCAAAAGTTATGTCCGTTTTACTATAGCGTGTTTTTAATTTCAGATTGTCAGATTCTTGTACATTGCATGTTTAAACAGTAAAAAGACTATTCAAATGATAAAATTTTGCTTTCATAATTTCCAGATTGTTAGTAATCATGTTTAGGAGTCTAGAAAATATTTTTAATGAATTTAATATTGAGTTTTTACTGATTCTAAAATTATAATAATACTGAATTTGCCCGTAGGCACGTGCCTACGGCACATCTTCAGAACGATACAGCATATGAAAAGCCTTGTAAACAGTAAATCAACAATTATATAGCTCAAGTTTGAATAGTATGACAATAATTAGTTGTAAATAAAAGTCCATGTTTTCATTAGTATATGTTGAAAAATAATTATAAATTGGGCTATAAAAATCCATGTTTCCATAAGTGTGTGTGTGTGTATATATATATATATAGGGAAAATGGGGTATGAGCAACTTGCTCATTTAGTAAATAAGCAATTGATGATGTGGCATGCATATGATTGGAAAATCCTTAAAAAGGTTAGTTGTCCAATATATCACATGCATTCCACTAATCAATTGCTCATTTACTAAATGAGCAAGTTGCTCATATCCCTTTTACCCATATATATATATATATATATATATATATATATATATATATATATATATATATATATAGAGAGAGAGAGAGAGAGAGAGAGAGAGAGAGAGAGAGAGAGAGAGAGAGAGAGAGAGAGAGAGAATTAAATAAATAAAGGAGTTGTTTTTTGGGGGGATTTGAATTTGAGTTTGGGGGGGGGGGGAACCCTTTTTTGGGGGGGAGGGGGGGAATGTGTTTTGTGACATTAGATCTGGGCCTTTGATTTTGGGGAAATTGAAGGTGTGCCACTTGATAGCTTTCTTTGTGTTTTATTATATAGATGATGTCGAAATTCTGCCTGAACATGAAATCTGTAAAAAATGGTGTGATTGACCTAGCTACTATTGTCAAATTTTGAAATTTAAATATGCGTTGGAACCGTGTGGAAGTCTAGTTTCTAAAATTCCTGACGGATTTAGTTTTTGAGTTTTGAAACAGCGGAAAACTACATTTTTGTACGAGCTACTATTGCTTTCTAGAATTTTATATTCCAGTTTTTGATGGTTTAATTAATCATATATTATTGTATTGCATGAATCCAAGTGTGTATGTTGTATCGCATGATCCTAGTGTCCTATTTTCATCATTCTAATTCTCCTAATTCATGTTAACACCTTATTGTCCTTTATTATTATTATTGTTCACCACATGTCTCATATTGTATATTGTATTGTTGTATTAATAAAATAACTAACAAACCGGGATTTAAGGGATTGACTTGAGTAGTGGATAATATAGTGACTGTGTCGGCCATTGTTTATCGATTGATTGTGGAGCGCTGACTACGGCACCCCAATCTCTTGTGTATTGTATCAATGAATCGTATCAATGTATCGTACAGTGAATCAGTGAATCATCATAATGTATCGTGCAACAATATTGTATCATATCAGTGATTATCGTACTGACACATGATCTATAGAATTCACCACTCGGTCTAAACGAAATTGAATGTATTCATTGAACCTGTAGTATGGGATGCAGTGGTACGTGCATTAGTTAAGATTAAAATGATTAATAGACATAAGGATTGACACGACATCGATATTGCATATTGTGCATCATTGTTCCTATTGGTACCCAATATTGTTTAAGTATTATAGATATCATTGAATATTGTTATTGAATATTGAACCATTGTTTATATCATTGCATCGTTTACCATGATATTGATTATTGTTATTATCCCATGTTATTGACTCCTATTGATCCATTAAAATTATTGTTATATCGTTATGCCATTGTTTCTTACTTTCTCTACTTGCTGTCCATGACTTGCTCGGCTCTGTTTGGTTCAAAGGAGATGAGGGGAAGGGAGGGATTTTAATGGAGGGGAGGGGAGGGATTTAATGAAGACTCTGTTTGGTTCAAAGGAGGGGAGGGGAGGAAAAATAATTATCTTCTTGTTTGGTTCACAAGGGGAGGGAATGGATTTCATAATAAAATTACTTTTATACCCTTCACAATTGTATTCCCTAATTGCATTCCAAATTGTTTGGTACAAGTGAGTTTTCTTTAAACAATGAATGCAAATAAGTTGCAAGTCAAATTGAGTAATATTTTATAAGTTTATTTGCAGTTACAACATATCGTGCTAACTTGCTCAATTACTATTTAGAGAAGGCATCTTTAATTCAAAGGGAGCGATGAGAAACTCTTTAGAGTCCAACGCTGGGGAGACGCATCTGAGCGAGAGCGTTGTCAGCTTCATGAGAACGATCGGGGTGTGCACGTGCAGGCAAGCAAACATGATTTTCAAGGGAATATACGTCATCAGCTTAGGAAAGTACCATAAGCTTTATATTGTAACTACTGATAAAATCTCAGCATAATTTGGAAGAGCACACAATATATATATTAAAATCATCTTCGCTAATTAATAAGACTAGTTTTTGTTTTTGTTGTTACTACAAGAAGTACTTAGTTTTCTTACTGATCTTTTTTAACATGTTAAATGTAGTCTTTTATTGTAGTGTAGGAAAGATGAAGACATACAGCAAAAGTTTCTTAATAATTTAAACCCACAGAAAACTTTAAATTTGCCAGAGATCTTGAAATTTAAACACAGCACTCTGTTGATTACAGAGAGTACAAACAACTCCTCCAAACAACTTCTTCCCTATCTCACCTTCGCGGATAAACAACTCCTCCAAACAAATTGAACAGTCCTTCTGCTCATACGAATTCCCTGTACCATTATATATAATTGCGTCAAGATTTGGCATGATCTCTGAGATGGAAGTATCGCCACCTTCGGAACGTGGTCTTGTTTCATTGTTCGATGGGTCGGAGAACATACTCTGTTCTTCGTTCATGTCTTCCATCCCATTATAACCACTCGAAAAGTTGGACCTGTAATGGAGACGATCAATAATGTAGTACGTGGCCGTTGTTGGGTCTTGATGATATATTTCCCAAAACATTGCATGGGAACTACGGTCTAATCTATAGTAGTGAAGTGTACAGTAGTACGATGCAATTGTTGGGTCTTGATCGTATATTTCCAAATAATTTTCAGGGGAATAAGGGGTGGAGAAAATATCAAAGAGAACTAACTAAAAGGACAATTTAGTCCATTCAAATTAAAAAATTAGACATAATTTCTCTCCTCTCCAAATTCCTCCGCTTTTGGAAGGGAGCCAAAATTGGCTCAGGAGGGGTGTTGCACCCCCCCCCCCCCCCCCCCCCCCCCACAATTTCCCTTCCCTCCTCTCCTAAAAAATGAACCAAACATGAAAAGTTTTAAAAAAAACCCTCCCCTCCGCTCCCTCCCCTCCATTCCCCTCCAACCAAACACTCCCTAAAGACAATTTTTCTCCTCTTTTTAGATGAAGTGATCGCAGGTAATGATGGAGAATTACCTGCAAGAATTGGAGAACAAAGATTCTCAAGATTTAATGCTTTCTAGTTGCTTATTCTTTTATTGGACTTAATGTATTGAGACTTATTATCTATTTGTGATTGGATTATTTTTGTATTGGGCTTATGTCCCGAAATTTTATTATTATTTCTAGACGTTGGTTTATTGTCTTTGGATATTTTATATTGCTTCATTCCAAGTATTATTGTTCATGAGATTATTATTATTGTCTGCGCAATTGTTCTGTGTTGATTATATTGTTGAATTGATTGGATAAATAGCTTATGAGTGACGTTAGTCATTTGCTGAACCAATGTCATGTGCTTGTATTCTATATTTTCGAGAAGCGGGAAGTGATATTTATTTGATGTTTACTAGTGAAATCTATGGGGCACGTGGAGGAGTCCGAGTCTGCACCTTGGCAGACTGGATTTTGCCATACGTTTGCATAATAAAACTTTTGCAAATATGTTTCCCCGACGACTTCGTCAACTATTTCGTGTTTATTTTTTATTTGGTGATTACTCAGGAATCCTTCCAAATTTCCATTGCAGTTTCTTCATTTGAGTTTTTGAGTAACTTCAAAGGCTGTCTTGTACCAAACCTTTCAACCATCAAATTTTATTTAATATAAGCTAAACAATACAATGTTCCACGAAGCTACAATCTAACAAGACCCGTTAATACAACAACTCTCAACAAGAAGACATTCGAAAACAACAGGAAACGTCTCGCATATTTCGATACAACTAACGTACTTCAATACCCCTACATTTTTCTCTTCTTCTCTTCGAGTCTTTCTCTCTCTCTCTCTCTTCTCTCTCTGTGTGTAAGCAACCAAAAATAAAAAATAAAAAATAAAAAATGCAGCATTCCAGGTCTAGGTAATAAAACTTTTGTGTTCTTCTTCTTCTTCTTCTTCTTCTTCTTCTTTTTTTTATACTCTGGCCATTTTATATAACTGGGTTCATGTTTGTTCTGTTGATTTCGATGTTTGAAGATCTGGGTCTACTGAAATGGCGCCAAGGGGTGATGCATCTCCTAGAGCAGTGCAAACTCCATCAAAAACGATCCGAGGTGTGAACTCTTCTTCATCCGAGATTCCGTATTCAAGAAAACCTTTAACCAGGACATCCTCTGTTTCCGAGGTGAGATTTTCTCAACACCTGTTTCTTCTTTCGTTGTTTTGTATGTGTTGTCTGTTGGGCAAAATTTTGCAATGATTATTTTTTTTCCAGAAGCGAAATATGATGCAAGTACCACAGAAGTTGAGTCAGCTCCAGGAGGAGCTGAAGAAGGTGAAGGAAGAGAGGACGAGAGCTCTAGAAGAGCTGGAAGAGTTGAGGAGCATGAAGAAGATGTCAGCTCTTAGTAAGAAGGAGGAATTAGAGATGATAGAGAAGAAAGTTGAGAAAGCAAAGGAGTCGGAAAGGAACATGTTGGACTCTTTGTTATCGCAAACTAAACAACTTGAACAGACCAAAATTTCGCTGGAAGAAGCTAGATTAGAGATAAGGTCACTTCATGAGATCATCAAAAGCATGGAGGAGAGTTCAATTCGTGATAATAGCGAGGGTGGTTTAGAAAGAAACAAAAAATGGCCTTTGGAGTTAATTCGAGCACAAGAGGAGATTCGCGTGCTTAAAAATGAGCTCAAACTCGCCACAGAAGCAGAAGAGAAGAGCAAGCATGCGATGGACAGTTTAGCGGTTGCACTCAGTGAAGTGAGTACCGAGGCAAGTCAAACGAAGGCAAGACTCTCTATTGCTCAATCCGGGTTAGAGAAGGTGAAGTTAGAAGCCGAACGATCAGAGTCTATAGTAGAGATGAAAGAAGAGAAATTGCAGACAGCAGTGGAAGAATGCGAAAGACTGAAGCTTGAATTGGAAGATTCAGTTGTTATATGGAAGGAAAAGGAGAACGGATTCATGAATTGCATGAAGGCTTCCGAAGAGGAGATCACTAACTTAAAGTTAGAGAATGATAAATTGATTGAGACGCTAAGAGGGGCGAGGGAAGAGACATCCAGGCTCCGGGATATACTCAAGCAAGCAGTTAATGAGGCTACTGTAGTTAAAGAGGCTTTTGAGATTGTGAGAAATGAGTATTCTCAACTCAAGGATCTATTATCGGGAAAAGATAGCGAATTGCAAATAATTAGGCAAGATTACGACAGCCTTAAGGTGAGCAAGAAGGAGCTGAATGGAGTTCTCGATGCTTTTTCATCTATGGATTCAACAGCCAGAAACTCCGATCCTTTACAGAAAGGGGACACAAAGACTCATAATGGGCAGAGGAATTCTACGGAACCTATATATGGTTCGCAGAGTCTTGTATATGATGCGAAAACCCCTTCATCTTTTTATGCTGAAGACAGGGAGACTATGAGCACCGTTGAGTTTGATCATATCCCTATCACTCAATCAAATGCATTTGAGAGTATTTCAATTATGAAACAGAAGAAGAAGAAGAAGCCCATGATGAAAAGATTCGGGGACATGCTTTCGAGAAGGAGCTTCCACAAGTAGAGTTCATTTCTGTTTGGTTATATGCATCTTCTTGTTTGTATATGAGATTGGTAACATAAAAGTCCTGTTGTAAGGAATTTACATTGTGGAGGGATACATTAGCTTTGCCTTGTAACTATATCAGTCAGGTTCTACTTCACGATATTTTTTTTTTGTTTTTTGGAGTACACATTTATGTCAAGAATATGTCTGTATATGTTCGATCGGTGAATCTTACCAAATGCTTTATCATCAATCATTAGTCATTATGGAATTTAAGGATGTTTAATTTAGTCTAGAAGGAAAAGTTAAGACTTGATCTTTGTTTGTTTGTTTGTTTCTTTCTTTCTTTTTTTTTTTTAATGCTACCAACTGCATTGGCATTTGGCAATTAGGTATGCTAGCATGTTCAGATACCTTAATATAACCTAAATTCCCAACGGATTAAGCCGGTAGAATGTTTGGCCAATAAAAAAATGTCTATGACTTGGTGGTCAGTGCCCCAATAATAGACGGTGAAGGTGTGATTGAGCTTGAAACCAAAACTACTAGTAATTGAGATGTAAATGAATGAAATGTTATATGACTACGGAATTGTTGTTAATTCTTTAGGTAAAGAAGATGTCATCAATGTAAGAAGAGGCATGCAGTTGAAATCACACGGGTTAGGGCTGAAGAAAGGTCAATATTGAAGGCGCAAAGAAAGAGTAGAGGGAGTTGTATGACTTTACCGACCCAATCAAACATTATAAGCACAAGGGTTCTTTTGTTGCTTATTTCAAAGATTCATTCATAGTTGATTGGGTGATAATAAGAGAAATAGAAATAGTAATTGGTCCTATATAACACGAGACTATTTTGGAAAATTCGATTGAATGAGCATACAGGATGCTCAGACGTTTTGATGTCAAGAAGATAAAAAGCCTTGTTGGTAGGGGAATTGACATTTGACGAGGTAGAGGTAGAAGTAGAGGTGCAGGGGACTTGTTGATTATGACATTATCTAAATGTAAATTGGTCTCACATTTTTCCTGGTAAGAAATTGTGTATACTTTGGAGCTCCGCCCCACAATAATCATCGGAACACAGTTTGTTTTTAACTCTGGGCTTATATTTTTTGCCTCTGAATTGAAAGAAATTTACATTTCTATTTTAATTAACAAAAGATTGATTTCCCTAACCTGAGAAATGCATGTCATCTACCCCACAAACACACCCAGAATAGCTCTCGCATCAGCCGCACAGACAGGTTTGATTTCACCAGCATGGTCTAAAATTAAGAACGACAGCTGCAACCACCTCCTTGGTACTGCTGTAGCCTGTAAATAGATCCAACATATATTGCTGTTGTACTAAGACCCGTTCAACCACCGCACAAGCACTCTACACATTCAACCATACCCAATAATAACATCACATCCACACTATGCTGATTCTGATTAAGCCATCAAGGACATGTTAGGCTAGATGTGCAAAAAGGTGACGGCATAGCAGTTAGCATATCACAAAATACTTTATAGATAACTGGTTTCAAAAGCTGAAGCAACATTTAGCAACAAGTGGCTTTGTATTGAACTGGCAAACAAACACCTAATAACACCAGCTTAATCCTCAATCAAACCACATGGAACCTAATTTGGCCAATACCAATATAAAGATAACACAACTGATATTAATCACAGTTCCATGGCAAATAAAGACAATCAAGCAAACAACCTACCACAATAACTTGCAAAATTGCACGTTACATAGAACTGAGATACACGTAAATTTGCAGATCAACATAGGACCTGAGACATCAACTAAACAAAATATACCACCACTTTTAACAAAAGCAACTAAAGAGATGATATTGTGCCAATACTGGTAAATCCAAAGAGATGATATTGTGCCAATACTGGTAAAGAGATCATATTGTGCCAATACTGGTAAATCCAAATATAACTACTTGATAGCTAGAGGAGCTAGAGGCATACCGTCACAACCATAATATAAGATGTCAAACACACCAATATTGTCTTAACAGGAATAAAATGGTCTTAAAAGGTTTGTTCCACAAGTCTAATAACATGAAGCAATCAACAAGGCAATTAAGCCCTCTCCCCCCTGATTCTCCGAGCAAGCTGAATGTCCTTGGGCATGATAGTAACACGCTTGGCATGAATGGCACACAGATTTGTGTCTTCAAAAAGCCCCACAAGATAAGCTTCAGCTGCCTCCTGAAGTGCTAGCACCGCATGGCTCTGGAAACGCAAATCAGTCTGCACCCAACAACCAGCAACAATAATACAGAATTAAGATAACATTATTACATTATGACTACTAAACATAATCTGACAAACAAATACAAGTGAAGGATAAGGAAGAAAAGATAGCTCACCTTGAAATCCTGAGCAATTTCCCTTACAAGCCTCTGGAAGGGAAGCTTCCTTATCAAGAGCTCAGTGCTCTTCTGATACTTGCGGATTTCACTGCAAGATTCAACCAACATAACATACCAACTCCATGTTATACAAAATATGAAAACAAGAAAAAACTTTAATCTCATATACTATATATGACTAACTAGACAGCAAAACTTACCGAAGAGCAACAGTTCCAGGCCTGTAACGATGGGGCTTCTTCACTCCACCAGTTGTGGGGGCAGACTTTCGGGCAGCCTGCAAAAGAACCAGACAAATGGTTACATATCAGACTATAAAACCAAAGTATTAGTGATCAACAACAGCAAACAGCAAACAGGGCCAAAGAGATTACTCATACCTTGGTAGCAAGTTGCTTCCTTGGTGCCTTTCCACCAGTAGATTTACGAGCAGTTTGCTTGGTACGGGCCATCTGCTATACACAAAGCCAAAAGAAACTTTATAAATATGTAAGAGAAATAATGAATCCTGTAACAAAAGGCAACGGAATCTGATGAGAGATATATGAAATTGCTCATTATTCACCTAATCCTTACAAACAAAATTAGCACTTGCGTACAGAAGGTCAGTTCCTAGGTACAAATGTAGCTATAGACAAGGGGGAACCTGGAACAATAAATTCAAATTCAAGCAAGGAAGATTACTTAGATAATAAGCTACAAAACAGGTTTGAGGGTTTTCAGGCTCATAAATTGCAATAGATGTCAGATAGATGCAAGGACGTGGATGATTTCTGATTCATTAGTTACAAACGAATTTATAAGCAATATAACAAAAAGCAAGTGTGTGAGTTTAGATTCATAAATTGCAGTGATGTTACAGATGAGGCAGCTGCAGGTGGGTTCAAATGAATTATAAACAATAAACATTTAGGTAAGGCAGTTGTTGATAGTCAATGAGCTAATCCACATTAGAGATATTTATGAACAAGAGATTGATTTATAAATCATAACACAAAGTGTGGATGCAAATGCATGCTGAGTACACCCAATTAAAAACACAACCAACAACAGCATTTACAAAATCACATTTCCAATATTTTGAGGCTGATTAAATCAGGAAAACATTAGGCCAGATAGCACTTCCTAATCAAATCACAAATATTACTAACAGCATGTATCTCCCTAGAAACCATGTTGCATCCTATGTACAACTTAGACCATGTATGCTATAAAACCCATCATATATATATATATATATATACAAGTTTCTTCCATTGCAAACGCAAATGTATGTGCAAACCACTTAACCCTACCATGGCAATGACAAGTTAAGGCAAAATATAAATTTTTGCCTTATGCCTTAACCCGTCATTGCCAATGACGGGTTAAGTGTTGTGCACGCGTTTGCACAATATTTGCATTTGCAATAGAAGAAATCTAGTATGTACGTATATATATATATATATATATATATATATATATATATATATATATATACACACACACACTAGATTTGCCCGTGAGCAGAGCTATATAATTGTTGATTTACTGTTTACAAGGCTTTCCATATGCTGTATTGTTCTGAAGACATGTTGTAGGCACGTGCTCACGAGCAAATCTAGTGTGTGTGTGTGTGTGTGTATATATATATATATATAGGGAAAAAGAGGTATGAGCAACTTGCTCATTTAGTAAATGAGCAACTGATGATGTGGCAAACATGTGATTGGAAAATCATTAAAGAGTTAGTTGTCCAATGTATCACATACATACCATATAATTAATTGCTCATTTACTAAATAAAGAAGTTACTGATGTGGCAAATATGTAATTGGAAAATCCTTTAAAGAGTTAGTTGTCCAATGTATCACATGTATGCCACATAATCAATTGCTCATTTACTAAATGAACAAGTTGCCCTTTTACCCTACACACACACACACACTAGATTTGCCAGTGGACAACTAACTCTTTAAGGATATGGAAAGCCTTGGAAACAATGAATCAATAATTATATAGCTCAAGTTTGAATAGTATGACAACAATTAGTTGTAAATAAAAGTTCATGTTTTCATTAGTATTATTTATAATTTTTTTCAACATATACTAATGAAACCATGGACTTTTATTTATAACTAATTATTGTCATCACTATTCAAACTTGAGCAACATAATTGTTGTTTTATTGTTTACAGAGCTTTTCGTGTTTTGTATCGTTCCGAAGACGTGCCGTGAGCACGTGTAAACGGGCAAATCTAGAATATATATAGGGGAGCAATCATGTGAGAACTAGTTCTTGCAATAAGCTTCGTATTAACTTTTTATTAGTCATCACATGGATAATCTAAACCATTCACATTGTTTAGAATGACAAAATCAGTCAAAATATGCAAAATCAAATTATTTAAAGTTCATTTGTCCATCCATCACATCATTATAAAAAATAATGATATTCAACCATACAATCTGTAACACTTAAATGTATAATCTCAAATAACTTGATTTCTCATCCGTAAATTAATTTAGATATATAGATCAAAATGAACGGTTTGGATTTCTCAATTTATATCTCAAAAAAAAGTTCACTTGGTTCTCACCAAAAGAGTTCTCACATGATCATATTCCAATATATATATATATATATATATATATATATATATATTCTCTCAGGTTGAATATATATAATACTAAGTGGCATCCATGAACAATTGTGCTATTCATCATGTTTTATATCACTCAACACAAAGTCCAAAAAATCAAAGTGTTTCATTTGGCATCCACATGGAACACAACCAAGAAACATTCAAATAGGTTGAATTTCCATACAAGCAGATACTATGGCATTTAATCAATATGAACTGTACAGACCACAGGTCATTATAATGACCTTAATGACGAAATGGCCACATATATATTGAACAAAAATCCTATATTAGAAAATAAGATTAGATTCATTAATGTGAATTATCGCCATTCCTAAGAGCAGCCACAAACGTTTGCTATATTTGCCAATTTCTCATTTTTTTGAGAAACAAGGTACTGTAGTGGTTTGCTATTTTGCCATAAAATGGCAAATTCGCTACAGTCGCTCCTCGTTTTTTAGAAACAAAATTGCGATTCTCAAATTATAAAGGACAGAACATGTTGTTCCATCCCTATTTTTTTCAATTTTTTAATGGGATCAGTGAGACATATTGTTTTGACTGATATTTTTTTTAATGATCAGACAGTACAGAAACATGTCTTGTCATTAATTAGGTTAGTGTAAAGTAGGTTTAGTGTATAATTAATTAGGTTTTAGGTTATATTTTATTATTAAATTTATTTAATTAACCTATTTTAATATCTAATCATTAATTAATTAAATGTATAAATAAATAAAAAAATCCGGACGAAACAACAAATCTGGTCTTTATCAAATTTTAACAAAATTTTAGGAAACCATCACTACAGACATAATCCCTATTTACTATTAGTGTAAATGTCATTTTCTCAAAAATGAGAAACACCATTGTGGATGGTCTAAGTTGCTACCTTTAAACATAATTCAAATGTGATATAACAACTAAAATTACAATAATTCACACATTCATAAAAACATCAACAGGAAAAGAACCCCAAATCCGAAGAAAAAACAAATAACCATGTCAAAATCCCAAATCCACACCACCCACTCAGAGAATCAAACCCTACTAGTACCAGAAACCAAATTACCCTATCATCGCCATCAAAATCCTAACCCTAAAGCTTCATTCATTAACAATTTGAACCAAAATCCCAAATTTACGTAAGATTTAACAAATTCAACCCCCAAAACCCTAGATCACGATAAACACAAAGCGAACATCAAAGCGTACCACAAAACCCTAAATTACGAGATTGCATTTAGGATCGTACACACAATCGAGAACAGATGATTCAAATCGACCGAGAAACTGAACCCAAATCGAAACCCTAACCCTAAAATTAAGAAACTATTAATTTAAATTCAAATAAATTAATATTTTTGAATAAAAGTGGCGGAAAAAAGAAACAGACAGACGATACCTTACCTCTCTTTCGCTCCCGTGCTTTCTCTCTCTCTCTCCTTTTTCTCAAACAAAATAAGCTGAATAGAAGTATAGGCTGATTTATAGGGCCACTTAAGTGCACCGTGTTTGTAGTGGACGGTTTTGATTTGTCTTCACTGTGTTTTCTTTAATGGCCGAGATTTGTTACTGCTGCTAAACCCGGATTGCCACGTCATCATTCTGCTTTCGCATTGGTCGGAAAGCTTTCATGCGGATTCTTTTAATATTATCATTAAGCTAATCCGACGGTTTAGTTTGTGCGGATTACCAGAAATACCCCCTGTAATATACGGTTGTGGTCTTGTGGGTTTGGTTAATTAAGTTACTGATTGAGTAATTTCAGAGAAAAGTGGAAGTTTTTCCAAATGACCCACTTTTTGAAAGTATTTACCAAACTGACCCACTTTCGAAATTATTTACCAAATTGACCTACTAACTATCTGATATTGCGAGTCTATCTCGGAGAAAATGAATACAACTATATTCGTTATCTAGGATAACAAGGTCAGTTGAACTAGAATTGCTATCTCAGATAACGAGTGTAGTTATATGCATTTTAAGTACAAACTGTATGTTCAAAATTTCTCTACAAAAAATGAGTACACTTGTCATTGGAACTAGACTCACTATCTGAGATAGCAAGTGTAGTTTTATACATTTCAAGTTCAAAATTTCTCTGAATAAATGAGTACAACTATACTCGATATCTGAGATAGCGAGTCCATTTGATTTAGACTCGCTATCTCAGATAACGAGTATAGTTGTATACATTTCATGTTCAAAATTTCTCTGAAAAATGGGTATAGTTACACTCACTTTTACATTTAAGGTAGAAAATGCATGTTCAAATTTTTTCTAAAAAAATAAGTACAACTACACTCGCTATCAGAGATAGCGAGTCTAGTTCAATCGAACTCGCTATCCAAGATAGCGAGTGTAGTTGTATTCATTTTTCCAGAGAGTTAGTTTTAGAAGAAAAAAACTATAAACCAGACTCGTTGTTGGTCTGTCTTTCGATTTTTATATCTTCACGAAATTTCTCAAAATATTGGAGAAAACCCATAAAACTATACTCACTATTTGAAACAACGAGCTTATTTTCAAATAACTCGTTGTTTGTAACAGTGAGTAGGTCAATTTAGTAAATAGTTTCAAAAGTGGTTTAGTTTGGTAAATAATTTTAAAAAGTGGGTAGCTTGCTCTAACGGGTACCCTCTATCTTTTTTTTAAGTTAATTTTTATACAAGTATAGATGATGGGACAGTGAAGGATCTTGGCGAACTATTTACTGTATCGTATATTCTCAGGCTTTTTGTAAGTTTTTGTTTCACAGATATTGGTTATTTATTCCATTCTTATTCATGTGATTTTTATGTTATTTGTGTTGTAGAGCTTGTTGGTATTGTACAGCTTATGAATGATATCAGTTAGAACACTTGTATCATTCGCTGGACCTTAATTGCGTGCTCGTACTTCCGTATAACGGGAAGCGGGGCGTGACAATATCTCAACTTTTTAAGAACTGTAGCTACAATGCACATTTAACATGTCAACATAAATTTTAATAACTAACATAAAAGAGTAGAAAAAACTGGCTCTGCCCACGGCCCTTGGAGCTCAGAGCACGTTAAAATAATCACAATTTAAAAAACATGTGGGCCCCCTTCCTTCCCTACTATAGCTCACGCCTCTATAGAGAATTAAGCATATGATTTTTTAAATTTTTTCTCACATCATGTATAGGGGTCCCATTTCAGATGTTCTCCTCAGATCTCCAATGAACTCAGGGTCAGACATGCCTAGTAATCACATATTTATAATTGGTTATATTTTATTAAGTATGATTATATATTTTGAAAAGTTAAGGTTTTATAGTAGAATCCAAAGAGTCTCAAAGTAAGTACTTTGTATGTTAGCAAGTTTTGTTTTTAAATACATTGTATGTTAGCATGTTTTAATTTGTTATATAATATGGAATTTAGGGTTAATAATGGTCTTATAGAGATTCCTATATATTCTTGTTCTATAATTGATGCTGTTAAAGGCTTTTTATACATCTTGCCTTTTTTGTTAAGGAAAAGCTAAAAAATGACATGTTAATACTAATTTTGGTGTAACACCCCTGAATTCCAAATAAGGATGAATTCGAGATTTCACAGGATCTTTACTTCACTTCGTACAATTTTACAAGGAAATTAAAATTTTTTCAACAACAATACATCAGAGTTTAAAATACAACTTGGGTTTACACAGCAGAAGAATAAAAGATTACATCATTTGAAAATACAACTTATACAACTTAAAATAAATCATCGATTGCATCATAATAGCTTTGTTCCTTCATGGATAGTCCATTACCTGCATATCAACCTATGGGGCACGTCAGTCACTTACAACTGACGAAAGTGTTATACTCGGCTACCCTCTCTATGCTGTACATATAACGATCCCATTACTTTAACAAATCACAATTACAAGATTGAATGAAATAAATAAAGTGTTAAATTGTGTCTACGCTAAATATGTAGGTGTATGTCATGCCTTAATGTCTAGTGCATACAATTTTATACTAATATGACACTAATACACACTTGTTCGGATTCTATGCATCCCATACTACATAGGTCCGAGGGCAAGCGCCTACGTACTCCACAATAAAAGGGCTCGATCCCTTGCCATGAAAACTACCCGGTAATAAAACAAGGTTCAGATCATTCCACGAATATGGGTCCCAGCCCGACGGCTATTTTAACGGTTCCCACATCATGCGAATTATCCCGCAAGTGACCCCCTAGCCCTGGTATACGTATATACTTTGGAGACGGTAAACTATCCGCCCGACTTTGCCAAGTCCTGGATTTAAATATACACAAAACCCGTCTCCCACAGAGCAACCTCAGTCCAACGACTGGGTCTATAGCCACGAAGATCCACCACCGACTATATAGAGGCAACCCACTTATGTTTGCCCAGGTTCACTATATCTTCACCTAAGTGCCTAATTGATTTTAGTTCAAGACATGAATGTGTTATCAATTCTAGAATCAGTTTTACCTCATACCGAATTTGTTCATAAAAATTATACGAGATCGCCCAACAGCATCATCTCGAGATCAAGTCTCCAAAACTTTCTTTCAAAATCACCGGTAACCGAGGTCTTACTAATTCTTAAAATCATAATTTTCATGTACAAAAATCATGGGTACACATACCCTTTTAAGAATCATGTCTTAAACCTAGATGATTTCATCTTTCAATTCGTTCACAAAAATATATAGTCTTGTCACTATTCATAATCTATTTACTCATTCATAATCTTTATAAGCAATTAATTTATTTAAAGAACACAACTTCATCAACAAAGTCAAACTCTTATAATCTCGACTCACTTTAAAAATATTCATTCAAAGAAGTATCAGAAACTCAGAATAATATCAGTTAAACTAGTAACAGTCGACTTCATAGGGTGATCGGTCGACTGTCCCGCGCGAAATCCAAACTCAAGAAATCATCGATCAGAGCAGTGACAGTCGACTGCGTACTGAAGCCATCGACTGTTCTGCGAGAAATCCAACCTTTAAGAACATAACTTATTGCGGTGACGGTTGACTGTGAAAGGAGCCAGTCGACTGTTCTGTACAAAATCCACTTTTTCAAGAAAGCTCTGCAGTCAGGTTCGTGACGGTCGGCTGTTGGAACTTTACGGTCGACTGTCATTCTTACGGACTGCAGGTTTTGGGTTTGTAAAACTCATATTTTGACATATTATTTCTACTCATTTAAATAATTCTCTTTCTCATTTTTCACATAAACATAGATTTTTCTTTAAGACACTAAAACTAACAAGAGAAAAGAAACTAGTGTCCACGACAAGTGGTTATATTCCCACTTTAACACAAATGTACTTTATAACAAATACTAGTGTATTCACTTGAACAAGAATACTCTTCATGAAATAGTTTACATTCTTTTGAATTTAAACATACATATGTCGATACATTAACAAAAATTTCTTTCTTTACTTATCATGGTTTTTATCATATAAAGCTACTTTCACATCCTATTATACTAACATGAATTTCATTCATGATTTTCATATCAAAATTTCCTCTTATATGTCAACAATATCATTTACAGGTATATTAACATGGTTCATAACCTCAAATAATTCTTTCTCTTTTAATTAGCATGGTATCTTTTCTTTTTCTACTCAATCACAACAAACGATATATCATTTTACACTAACATAAATTTATCTATTCATATCAACATTCTATTTGTAATTTTCATCTTTAGCATGCATATCCTACGTTGGAAAATAATGAGATCACCTTCTAACATGATATTGATCTATTTACTAACATAGCATCTTTCATTACAACCAATGCATAGATTTGTTCTACTTCATCATATCAAAATATAATACTCACTTATCATCACTAGCATGCATAGTTCTAAATTAGAAAGCATGAGAACACCCACCTTATTGAAGCTTGATCACTTGAAAGAATGAACACCTCTTCTAGTTCCAAGACTCCTAGTTCCTCTTCTCCTCCTAGCAATAGTCTCCAAGCACAAGAACACTCTTCTCTCACTCTCTTTCTTTTCTTTCTTTCTTTTCTTTCTTTCTTTTCTTTTCTTTTCTTTCTTTTGATTTTGTTTTGGTGCAAGAGAAATGTAGAGAATATGGCTCTATTTATAGGATTTTAGAATGGTTCTCTATGCATAAAATCCATCCTAATAACTCTTTAAATTAATACATATGACCCTTTACTTTCCTAACTTCTAAAACTTACAACCCTTCACCTCCCCACTCTTCACAAACACTAACTCATCCTCTCTCTCTCCCTTGTATGAAAACCGGCCACTCCCCTAGTCTAGGAAACCGGCTAGATACATTGTGCATATGCACACATGTACACTCACAAATTTAAGTACAATTTGTGATAATTGTAAGTGTGCACAAAAATGGTAACTTGTCATGTGTTAGTGCATGATCAACCTAAACTAGATTTTAATTTATGGGCTTGATCATGGGCTCTAACTTTATATTTAATTTACTACTTTAATGGGCTTCTTTTTAATTTAGTCTAATGGACTAAATTTTATCCATGGATCAAAAGAGATTAATTAATCCTATGCATGCAAACCAAAATATACAAATGAGAAATAAAATTTTGAAAAGAAATAACACGTGCATCATACGTGCACAATTTGAAAAAAAATGCATTCTTAATAAAATAAAAATGTGGGATGTTACATTTGGTGTGTGAGCAAATTAGATGATGAGTTCCTTTATTAAGAGAATGTAATATCCCTACAATAATTACAATTATTTTTGTATGATAATATTTGGCATATGAATATGATTGCATTGTCAGTAAAATATATCTTGATTGATGATGTGTGTTACTACAATTGTGTGTACAAATTGTAATTAACATTGGTTGTGTGTTGGGACCCAACACATATTGGTTGGCTTGGGTTATAGCTAACCTAACAAAATTAGGTTAGACCATGACTAACATTGTTCATGTGCACTTCAGTACACTAGGATACACATACCATTGTACACTATAACTACACACACACACACACACACACACACACACACACACACACACACATATATATATATATATATATATATATAACATAGGGTTATTTGAAAGGAAAGAAGTTGACTTTTGAAAAGGGAGGGATCTAGGGTGGTATGATGAGTGTGTGAGCTCCTCGGATTTGCACTTGAGTGGATTGAAAACACCAAGCAACAAGTCCACCTTCACACTCAACTCACCCCCACACTCCACCTCTCTCTCTCTCTCTCTCTCACTCTCTTTCTCATTCGCTGGCCAAGAAAAGAAAGGGAGCAAGGGTGTGAACCCTAGCTCATTTTCTTCATCGCCTCTTCACTTTTACAACTTTTCTATGCTCTACCGCATGCCCTCAACTCCCTAGTTCTAATTTTAAGCAAGAACAAGGAGAAGAAGGAGTCAAAGAGACAAGGAGCTGGCAAGCCAGGAGGAAGCTAGTTGAGTTTGTACTAGTTGCTCTCATTCAATGTGGGTGTTCTTCTATCCCTTTATGTTTTCTTTTGAATGAATTTGTGTCATGCATGATATATGTAGCTATTGATATGGCATGATAAACAATCAAACATCTACATAAAGTCCTAAAAATTTCAAAAAAACTAGGTGAACAAATTGTTAGGGAAGAGGTTGTAGTTGTTGTTTGTAGGAATTGTTTTTAAAGGATTAGTGTCATGCAAGAAAAATTCCTTAGATAATAATAACATGCTAAATGATTGAGAATATTTTATTTTCTGTTTGAAGGAAATTCGCATGTGTGATATGTACGAATTCTAGCTCGTAAATGTGATTGTGTGGTTACAACTTTTTGTATTATGCATGTTGATAATGTAGAAATTATCACTTAAATTTGAGTCTAATGAATTATAGTTATGTTATAATGTGTTAGTAAGGTTCTTGAGTAATTTTAATCTAATATTAGATGATTAAAGCATGTTTATACTTCATGAAATCAAAATATGTAATCAATGTTACTGGTTTTACACATATAAGTTGTCACCACTTTAGAACCTCATAATGATCATTAAAAAGTCTAATTTTTTAGCTTTAAAATCATGTTATGAGATGATGATAAGTTTGTACATCAATAGATTTTAATTTGCATGTGAATTGAGTAATTATTCTAGCTCATTTGTGCCAAACAAATTATGTGTTCACTATTTTGGGATGTAACTTATTCTTATGTTAGATAGTGATCACGTTGGTTATTCTTGCTATTTAGGGGATGGAAATACCCCCACTCCATGCTCTAGTTTGCTGTGTATGATGTGTATTTTGTTTAGGGCTTGACCGGGCTCGATTAGCCCTTGAAACTGGTTCGAAAAGAATCCATAAACAGCAGTTTTTGCCTTATAATGCTTGCTGTTTGGAATTAGTAATTCACTGTTTTAGGGCTTTAAATCATTTCTTTTGCATAATTATCACGTGGAACAAAGTCCTATAGCATTGTGCTAGTGTAGGGTTACTCAAGATTCTTCTCAACGTTCCTTTTATAAAATCCCCAACCCCCTTCTCATTTCTCGCCCTACTCTTCATTTCTCCATCAGAGTTTCTTTCTCATCATCGCTTTCTCTCGATCTCCAATTCCGGTGAGTGTTATGGCTACTTTTGTCATAAATTCACTATCTCTTTCCCCCATGTAATTTTTAGTTTAAGATAATGTATAGGGTCCTGTCTAGTGACTCTGCCTCTTCGTCCGATCAAGTAGGAGATAGTGAAGCCGAGGTGATGTTCTTTGAGCAGTTGGAGGAGAAGGAGATTGAAGCGGTGTCCTCGGATAAAGAGGGGGGCTAGGTTGAGATGCTGCTTTCCGAAGGGGAGGATGAAGTCCAAGTATACCTTATGGCTCCTAAAGCTCTAAGGAGTAAGGGGAAATGAAGTTAGTCCTAGTCCTTTCAGAGAAGAACTCGATGGTGAAGGAAGCATTCACTGTGTATGCAAGGGAAAGCAGTTTGGAGCAACTCCATCTTTAAAGATCCATATTGGTTCGGATGTACCATGAGGATTTTCAAGACTTGGTGAGATTTTGTCCCCTTCATCTGTGGGTAGGGATCTGATCAAAGCAAACTGTATCCAAAACATTATATCAAGAGAGAATCTCTTGACTATTCAGAATGTATTCTTTATTCCGATGGATTATAAATTATTTCTCTTAGGTCCCGATATCCGACCCACCAATATCCTCGCCCGTGGGTTCTATATTTTCCACTTCGATGCATTTCATTCAGGCCTGTGTATGCTGATCCATCCCTTTATCAAGGAGGTGCTCAAATGGTTCGGGCTAAGCCTAATGCATCTTGGAAGTAATTCTTAGAAGCACATAATGAGATTTCTCCTATTATGTGGGAGAGCGAGGGGTGCTAGCGAGCCTCAAATTTAGTAGGTACCTTGGTATTAGCTCTTACCGAGCTGGAGAGGGTTGGTACTAGCTATCCCCTCCGATTGGAAAGCACACGGTTTAGGGGCAGCCTGACTCATAAAGAATTGGTAGGCAAAGTACTTTGTGGTGTACAGGACCGAACCATGAGATATACCCACTGTAACCCCCGTTTTTCGTTTTTCGTAATCTTGGTGTATTTTTCCTTTTTCTGGAGTATTTGTACCTTCTTTGTATTTTGGACCGTATATTAGAGTTGTTTTCAATATACATTCATTTTTTTTTATCTTCTTGTGATTGATTTTTCTGTCCCTTGATTTGTTCTTGATCGTTATTATTATTTTGCTTTTCTTTGGTTCTTGTTCTCTTTATTTTATTGTTGGATGCTCGTGGTGTTTTGGTTGCTAATCCTAATTGATTACCAAAGCCAAATTAGCCTAAATCCTATACAAATCCTGTTAAACCCAATCTCCTACTACTACTCCTAAACTACCCATTAACCCAAATACCCACAACCCACTACCCTATATCTCAACCCTATATAAATACCCTCATCTCTCTCTCCCTAAAACCCTAACCCTACTACCCACGACCTCCTCCCTCTCTCTATCCTTTGCGCCGTCACCCCCAGCCTGAACGCCCCCTGACCTGCACCTCCCTCTCCTGACTGCCCTACCCTAGTCGCCATCCCGATCCCCCAGGTCAACCACCATCTCCCGAGCATCTCCCCACCTCTCCATCTCTCTCCCTCCGTCCTTCGTCCGTCGGCAACGTCGACAGCAGCAACCGGAGCAGCAGCGCCCGCACAAGGCTAGCGCCGCCACTCTTGGCCGTTCCCAATCTCTTTCTCCCTCTCTTGGTTTGCACTGGCATGTGGGTTGCACGTGTGGTTGTGTGATTGCTTTGGTTCGTGTTCTTTGTTCGTGGGTTTTGTTCGTTGCCGGGATCTGTTCCGTTATTCTTGGTGTTCGTTTCGTCTTCGGTTAAGGCAAGTAACTTGTACTCAATTCCTTTGTATGATACAAGTCATAAATTCCGCTTGTAGTGTAGTTGGGTCCTAGAGACAACTCGTGTATGATGTATTTTTGATGAGTATTGTCTCTATAGTGCTATTGACCATAGTTGCCTCACGACACAAATTTTGACATGAAACAACTTAGGTTTTGACCGTTCTTAATGTGATTATATTTATGGGATAATTATGAGAAATTGTATGTTTATTTGGATCCATGTGATATACTTGTTGTGGACATGCTATATACCCTATTTCATGTTATTTGGACACTTAGTAGACTCTATAACGTGTTTGGTTGTGTTTGGGACAAGTTTCGTATGTTGTATGTTGATTGGTTGTTAAGAGGAAAATCTGTACTTTGTCGATGATCAGTTTTGATTGCTATTTTAGACCATATTAAGGTCAGAATCTTAATTTCAGTATTAAACATAATTTTTAGATAAATCCGTCTTCTTTACAAACTTTCTGACCTTGATCGATTTCGTTTTCGTATGTGTGAGATATGATTATTTTACTACAAAGGTGTATTTCATTTTCAGATTTCGTTTCTTGATGATTTTGATGACTAAATTATTTTGATACTAGTGCTAAGCATATTATTTTGATCTGAAATGTTGGACAGTATTTCTATACTTGATTAAGGATTATCCAGAATTTTGGTGGATTTATTTGATAAGATTTACATACCGTTTCATACTTATTTATAAAAACTATACTTGTTGAATTTTGCTCGTTGTTCTAAAAAGATTTGTATTTTCACCCTAATTCCTTTTCCTGTATGAAAAATATTTATGAAATATGAAAGTTAGCCTATTTTGTCTATTTTCTTCTCCCTTTGGGGGATTTGGATTTCGTTTCACGATTTGCGAGATATATATATATATTTATACTAGGTTTGCCTGTTGACACGTGCCTACGGCACGTCTTTGGAACGGTGCACCTGCTTTGATTATATAAAATAGTTTTGGAAGTCCAGCAAATTAATTGAAGTGGAAAACATATTATATGAGAAAGAAGTAAATCTACCTTTAAGCTCAACCATCGCCTTCTTGATCATTAGCTTGAACTTACCTGGAATGTATATAGTTTGTTAGAAACTTTGCATAGAGTTTTTTTTAAACTTCAGCATCACTTTTAGATACTTGTAATAGTTATACAAGGACATTATCATATAGGTTATATAGAGCTTACTCTAATCCCATAACCACTATGCGCATGTCTAAATACAATAGTAACGCAAGTGCATGTGTGAAGGTATCTACAATACCAATAATCTAAACATTATTTGTCTGAGACTTAGTTTGCAATTGAAATACCTCTTATTATTATTTCAACCAAAATGAAATACATGAAGTACTCAAAACTCTAATCCAAGCTAATCATTTCTTTTATCTCCACTTTGTCTCCCCATTGCACATTTATATTAAAAAAAAAATCAAAATGGATATTAACAAATTTACTTTAGCTGTCTTTCTTGAGTGGAGAGTTTGCACCATTCACTGGTAAACTCCAGTCATCCCAATCCTATATATCAAACATACACTAAAAGTTTTTATATGTTATGTTATCCATGGTTTCTAATAACCAGGGAAGGGAACACTTCACGAAAGTATTTTCTCTTGTAGTAAAGAAATTAATGTTGCATATTTACCAAGTTATTTTAGGTTGCTAGTTAGCTTATCTGTCCTGCTATGGCTTGGAAGCCCAAATTGAGGCCACCAAATAATCCATCTCTCACTTGCGTACACCTTAAATCAACACCAATAAAAAAACTCATCAAATAAATCACCAAATTAAACTTTTTTAAACCCAAAAATAAAGCAATCATACATCTCTGAACTTAAATCCCATACACACACAAAATTCGAGTCAGCAAAAAACTGAGTAATCCCCTGCACAGAAAAAATTAAAAATTAGAATGAGAATTCGGTTAATGAGATGAAATGCGCTCGATTCAGTGGAGGAGAGTCGCCGATACGGAGTCGCTTGATATTCGCGCTCGATTTGGTGGAGGGGGGTCACCGATACGGAATCAGCAGCGGATCAGATATCGGTGACGACCTCTTGATTGGGGTTCGACATTGGATTTGGATTTGCTTTGGGATTTTCAAATTTTTCAAATTTTCAAAATTTCTAAAATTTATAAAATTCAAATTTTCAAAATTTTAAAATTGAAAATTTTAAATTTTTAATTTTTTTATTTTTCAAATTTTTCAATTTTTTAAAATTTCAAAATTTTTAAAATTTAAAATTTTTAAATTTTCGAAATTTTAAAAAAAATTTAAAAAAAGTTTAATTTTTAAAATTTTTAAAATTTTTTAAATAATTTTTTATTAGTTTTTGATTTTTTTGAATTATCTTTAAAGTTTTTAAAATTTTAAATTTTTTGTTTTAAAATTTTTTATTTTATTATTATTTTTTTAATAGAAGAGAGAGACAGAGAGAGAAATAATTAAATAAATAAAGGAGTTGTTTTGGGTGGGGAATTTGAATGTGAGTTTTGAGGGGAAACTTTTTAGGGGAAAATGTGTTTTGTGAGGATAGATGTGGGCCTTTAATTTTGGGGAGATTGAAGGAGAGCCACTTGATAGCTTTCTTTGTGTTTTATTATATATACTAGGTATGCCCGTGGCACGTGCCTACGACACGTATTCGGAACTGCATATAAATTTAGTTGGAGTTATTTGGTTGGGTGAACTGCATATAAATTTATACATTATACATGCTAAGATCAAAAGTCATTCAATATACCTCTTTATACATCTTTAACAATTATTCGTTAAAATGTTTTAGTTTTTTAGGAATTTATCTTTATTGCTCTTAAATATCTCAATATTGACTTATCCAATTCTTAAAAAAGCTAAATTTTTGTCAAGAAATGTGAGAACATCAATTAAAAATATGCACCATGACAGAAAAAAAAAACTGATAGTAAACAAATACAACCACCTTTCTAATACAATCTTCTACTCTATACAGGCCTCCTTTGAAATTATATTGCTTCCTAATAGTTTTCTAATACAATCACCTTTAAATTGTTTCCTACGGCACGTTATCGCGAAGAATGATTAATTAATTAAGTTGTTTAGTAAAAATTTCGACAGTATTCTTTAAAATTTTACAGGCAGGATTGTAGTAAAAATTTTGACAGAATCTCTCCTGAAATATTAGTTCTTTTAGAGCAATTCCTTACGGAATTCTGCTCAAAATTAAAAAACTAACATCACAGGCAGTCAAATTGTATCCTCCCCAGGCCAATCCAAGCCACATCACACAAGCATCATATATATAGGGCTCTGGGGAAAAAAATCTTAATATGACTAAAGATATAAAATAAAAGACCAAGATATCGTTTGGAAACATAATAAATTTTAGGAAATTTTGTAAAAATTTCGACAGAATCTCCCCTAAAATATTAGTCATTTTACAGCAATTCCTTACGGAATTATGCTCACAATTAAAAATTTAACATCACATGCAATAAATATGAATCCTCCCCAGGCCAATCCAAGCAACATCACACCGACATCATATATATAGGGCTCTGGGGGAAAAAAATCTTCATATGACTAAGATACAAAATAAAAACCAAGATATCGTTTAAAAACATAATAGATTTTAGAAAATTTAGTAAAAATTTTGACAAAGTCTCCCTTAAAATATTAGCCCTTTTACAGCAATTCCTTACGGAATTCTGCTAACAATTAAAAATATGACATCACAGGCAATAAATATCAATCCTCCCCAGGCGAAACCAAGCAACATCACATAGGCATCATATATATAAGGCTCTGGGGGAAAAAATCATAATATAATGCAAGATACAAAATAAAAACCAAAAATTCGTTTGAAAACTTAATGGATTTTTTGAAAAACCTTCGAAAAACCTTTCAAAAACCAAACACAGAACCCAATACTCCACAAAAATGCGGGTACGGGTATTAACATAACTATATTATATCATCATTATATACAAATACTTACATAATCTCCCAAAATGCTAAATATTACAACTATTACATCCTTCACCAAAATTTACACCAACCAACCGAATGAGAGGTAAAAAAATTTACAGTGTTGTAGAAAAACACAATGCTTCAAGTCTTCAAAAATGGGACCAAACAGTGTACCTAAAAAACACTAAGAGTTTTGAAACAAATAGTAAGAGTTTACAATAATCAATGAAATCAATGAGAGTTTTAAAACTAACTAACAACAAACAGCAAATAATAACTATTTGTTGAGGTACTAATATGAGATGGAAGTATTTATGATTAATTTGCTGAGGTACTAATATGAGAAATTTGTTTTTCAGATGATGGTTCACAATTTTTGAGCTTTCAAGTGAAAGAAACTTCTATTACAATGTGGAAGCTATGTGTATGGACCCATAGCTCGATGTGAACATTCCATGAACAACACTCCTGCATGCTCTTGGTGAAAATTCATATATATCATTCTTAATGATTATTATCCATATCCATATGCAAGATTTCAGGAAGAGATTTCATTGATATGGAAATAGAAGTATATATAGTAATTTCTTCAAGATAAAGTAAAGATTATAACGAAACATAAAATATAAAAAAGTTGCAAAGGTGGCTAATGAGATAACTTTTGTTTAGCAAATGTATCACCTTCTACATCTTCTATGAAAAATGAAAGTTTGAATGCTAAAAAAAAATCCTTTTGAATTTTTCATCATGTTTGAGGCATCGTGCGATGAAATTGACTTACATTATTTTTTTCAATCACACAACTACAGTGAATAGGTCTTTTTATAAAAAAATTGACCTGTTACAGGCATCATGTTGTGAGATAGAAATGATAAATTAGTAACATTATGAACTTCTTAGCATCTTGGTGAACAAAAGATTTGAGTTTTTAAATGCAATATTTGTCAAGTATTATGATGTATATGCCAATAGTATTTGATATGGTGTTATGGTTTTTAGTGCTGATGTTAGAATTCAATTGGGTTGGTAAAATCTTATGTATCTGAAAGATTCTGTATGGACATTTTTGTGACATTTGTTATCATTGCGATTAGTAAAAAGTTACAACATATTTCCTTCATTGGCATGATTTAACATGAACTTCATTTTGATTTCTAAAAATCCATTTGTTTTCTTATTTTAATTGCATATATTTCTGTTGGGCTATATATCAATCTCATCTTGTGTGGTAAACATTTTTTTCAGATTAGGTGCAGGACCTTGTCTAGCATGGCCGCAAAAGGTTTGAGATAATGACAAAGATCCAGGTGGTAGAATCAGCTCCCCCCCCCCCCACAGCTATTGTTCTTGATAATGGCCATTCGATCACCTATTCTAGACGGACAGGATAGGACCTGTAGTTCTTGGTGAGCGAGCAAGTTGCCAGGGAGCTGTACTAATATAGATCTTATGATCCAGTATTTTCCTACTATGAATCTCGGGACATCAACTATTATGCTAGAAGCTCTAGTCTTCTTATACGGAGCTATACGAAAATTCCAAAAATAACTCATTCACAAATAACGACAACCCAAAAATATACCTCATTCACAAATAATATAACTCATTCACAAATTCGACCGAAGAACAAATATTAAGTTAAAATAAATTACCAAAAAAAATGCAGCCAAATTCTCTCAAGTGTAAATTACCAGGACCGAGACTTCACACCAGTAAAGTAATAATGCAAAAAACTGTTCATAAAGACGGTTACCTCTCGACGGTGATAGTTAGGACCAGGAAGTTGAGTTGAATAAAATGTAATGATCCGTAGAAATTGGAAAGCCTGCAGGAATATCTGCAATTGCAAATCAAAGAATAACAACACACCAATGGGAAATATGGTATCTAGTATCAAGAAACTTACAACTAAAAACGCGAACACTCGAGGCCAGAGAAGAACTGTGTAGAAGCGTTCGCTCTGATAAATGAAAGGATGAAATGTCCACTATAGAAGGAAAGGCATGTCAACACTCAAATAAATAACATAGATGATAAATCGATGGAGGATGCTATGCTAAGGCATAGAAGATGTTACTCTTAACTAATAGTACATAATACCAGGATCACATATGAGACCTCATATCAAAACAAAGCTAAGGATGCAATGTAATACGGACCATGCATAATCATGAATAAGAACAAATGTTGTTCTTCAGTTAGAAAATGGATAAAACATAATACAATGACAAATGATTTTCTTTAAAACATAACAAAAAATCTTAATTGATCAATAAACAGCAATGGAAAAATAGCTCACTGCCCCTAGTTATTTACTAACACTGAGTGCGAATTAGAAATATGGACCAGGAACAAATGGATATAGCTTGGAACCCACCAACATATAAGTTCTAAAACCAGCTATATTATCTGCAGAGTGAAAATCTAGATTGTTTACATACAGCTTTAGATAGGATATAGTCATTGCCTAATAGATGACTCAATACTTGAATAATTCAATTAATTTTGGGTCCTGAACTATAAAATTAGCATGAAAACATAAATTTCTAATACATTAGGTCATTTGATGTATATTGCATTGACAAGTTAAGTTATCTGAGTTCTGCTGCAAATACACTTGACCAACTAACAAATGCATACTATCAAATGCTACAAAGATTAAAACTAGCTAAACAATACACTTCAAGAATTTTAGCAGACACATTTGATTTTATAAAAGGTGAACAAATTAGAAAAAACCATAAACCTCATAGATACAAAATTCACAAATAATACAAACCCTAATTAGTCAAGATTCTTAAATCCCAAAATACTCCACAATCCCTAATTATTCATTACACAATCCCAAATAATTACATTCATAAATACGAAATTTATTAAAAGTTAGAAATATTCATACCTAGGGTTTGAGAGCTAGAGAGAGAGAGAGGAAGAAGGATGGCAGGCAAGGGCAGGGAGGACGACGGAGGGAACGACGGCGGGGAGTACACCGGAGGAGTGAGGGCGGGGATCACTTGAGGCAGCGCGGGCTATTGCGGCGATAGGCTAAGGCTCAGAGAGAGAGAGAGAGAGAGAGAGAGAGAGAGAGAGAGAGAGAGAAAGGAGTAAAAACAAATCGAAAAACCTGATGAGATCCAAAAAAAATAAGAAGGAATACCGGGCGTTTTCTCAAAAGATGTCGGGGTATAAATCTATAGCCCAGCGTGTTTCTTAAAACACCGGAGTATATAAATTTTTAAGGAAAGTAAAATCTTTATCATAACTGTGAATATGTGATACAATTTAAATCAATAAATGCCTGTAAATATCAAGTTATATTTCATAGAGTTGTCAAATCGCCATATCGACATATGGATCAATAATTCCATATAGACATTTGGATCAATAATCATCATTTCGACATTTGTGTTAATATCGACATTTGGAAAAAATAATGATTTTGAATTTGGAGAAGATCATGCTCATCGTAAATTACATTATTTGTTGGATCTAATAATAAAAGTCTTCAATAAACAGAATTAATTATATGAACCCACATTGATCCATAGGAATCTTTTGCATGACAATGTTAAGTTCTAAAATGTATCAAAAAAGAAAGCAAAGAAGAACTTTAAGCAACATATATTTTTAGCATAATATTTTCCACAAAGTCATGACAATCTTCATATATTTTGAAGAATCCCTATGCAGAGAACACATGAAAACCTATATAGTTTTTTTTTCTTCTGAATAAAGGCTACGTCGTAGTCTAATCTCGAATCTAAAATCTCCCTTTATAAGATTTCTTACTGTCTGAACTACAACTTGGAGACGTACATTGGAGTTGGATTTGTCCCTGCATATGCTTTACCTCCTATATGATATTTTCCCTTTTGTGTTGCCTTCCTTTCTTTTTCTGGCTATAAATGAAGAGAACAAAGAAATCTAACAACATCTAACACAAACCCAACAAATAAACAAACCATCAGCTACTTGTTCAAATGCACCAATTCTAACTAAAAATTCTAACAGTTCTAACTAAAATTCTAAATACAATTCACCTAAAATCCAATTTATAATGCACCTAAAAATCCAATCTTTAGATGAGAATTGTAACTAACCCATCTAACACAAACCCAACAAAACCAATGCAGTATACCTGAGATCGGTGGTGAGATTGGTGGTGAGGACGGTGGTCAGGAGAAGAGGGACGGTGGTGACATCGGTGGTGGGATCAGGGATGAGGACGGTGGTCGAGAGAGTGAGAGAGTGCTAGCACAAAGATGCATAGAGCACAATATTCCTTTCGTGCACTGCGTTCATCATAGTTCTAGCAGAAAAGGATACTTTAATGAACCAAAAAGTTGAACAAAAAAAAATCAAAAGATGCATAGAGCTTGACTCTAATCCAAAAGACTGGAAGATTGACCAGATTTTATGCTCAGGTGTCAACTTTGGTTTTCTTGGTGTATGACTTGGTTCAAGAATCCCAGCAAATGAGAAAGGAAATTGAAGAAAAAGAATGAAACCCAGAAAGGAGAAAAAAGGTCAAAAACCAAAATCTTTGTAAAGTTTTTTTAAGGAACTTCAACAGGGTTTTACAATAAGAGCTGCCTTAATCTACAACACTAACCACACCTTCAAAGTAATTTCAAATAGAATACTACATGGACTGAAATTTTAAATACAAACAAATAAACAACTCCACAACCTACAGGTGGTGTTGAAGCAAGAGCAGACAACTGAAGCAAAGTTAGAAGACAAAGAAAGAATGGAAACCTATTTCTTTCCCAAAAAAAAAAAAAGTCATCTACAAATTTATGATAGTAGTAACCTGAAAGAAAACATTTAAACTTTTACCACCACTGACGAAAGATGCTCTAACAGGATATCACTAACTCTACACACACCAGAATAGCTAAAGAGTTGACAAATTCCCCAAGCAATTTAGTCATGAGATTCTCTTCAATTTTGATGAAGCAATTGATCTGTATATAAAGGAGGGGAAATCTATGATGATTAACTTTGACGTTCTATAAACGCCTACAAAAGTATAATGCACGTGCTATAAACGCCTACAAAAGTATATGATCATTAAATGAAATGAATTGTCCATAAGAAAAAAATAGTCAAGCATTTAAAAATTGCAAAGAATACATAATTTTGATATAGCTTGGCCAAAGGAGAGATTTCTAGTGCGGGCACAGGCATTGAATGGTAGCTAGCAAGGATCACGGGATTAGGTGTAGTACGCCTGACCTCTTCATGTCCTCAAACAAAAGGAAGGCTTTATTGTAGCAGCCACTCTTGACAATAATTGCAAATTGAATTTGAATGATATATAGTTAGGGAAAAGTTAGGAGGAGATATTAATATTTAGTACAGACTCTATACACAACAATCAGGTCTCAGAATTGGAGAAATTAATAAGAAAATGCATTAGTGCTTGAACTTTTTGATCTTTCTAAAAATACATGTTTACTTGAATTTAACTCTACATAAAGTTGTCAATACATACTTCTTTATATAGAAAAAAAAGGAGATTTTTAAATAAAGTTTGTGTATTAGATATGCAATTTTGCTTATATTATAAATTAATTCAAGGTAAGAATTCAAATCAATTATCTCATCAAGACATGGTATGTATACTATGTCAATTGCCTGTATAGGTGATTAGCAACAAATCTCATAGACTAAGAGATTCCACAAAAGAAACCTTGTTGTACACATACTACTGACTGTTTATTTAAAACTAAATGCTTTTCTTGGTTAAAATGTACAATCATTTGTTATTAAAGACTTCAAACAAAATATTTTAGTAGTCAATCGATCACATTACGTCAAAAATGCCAGATTAAATGAAGGGGTTAGATATTGAAACCTTGATGTATCCAGACATTAGTAAGACCAAGTAGTCCTCGTACTGCTGCTCTATGAATTGCTTCGATCTGTTTGGGTAAAAAAAGTAATTTTGGAAAAAATCATTAGTACCAGCACTGATTACAACCATGGAGTTGTTGATGATTTTCTTTGCTTCTGTTCGACCAACTAATTTTCTCAGGTGAAGCTTGTAATGCTTCAAGTACTCTATCTGTACGGGTATGCATTCTTGAAATGCCACTAAATCCCCAGTACAACTCTAAAAGCCTACATCATGCCTCTTAGAGCTTTAGCCATGCTAAAAAAAATTTAAATTATTATACTCTTTGATACAGTTTTTTTCTATAGTAAACTCATAAATTTTCAATATTAACTCTAAGTTATTAGCTATATATACTTTCTCAAAAGGTTCTATTTAATTTTATCTTTGTCATTTTTAAATTTTTTGTTATCTAAAGTTGCCATTTGTAACTTTTAATTACAAATGCATCACAGACATTAGTAATTGAAAGTTACTTGTATGATTGTATCGAACTCACATATTGACAATATAAAAGTTTGTGACCTATCGTGTTGGATAGATGTCTATGCTACTACATGCTAATGTCGATCTACAACTCTAAAAGCCTACCCCTCCTACCTCCACATTATCTCAATCAAACAAACTACACAAAACAAAAACAAAAAAACTCACCTTCTTATAAAGCTCATCAAGCGCATCCGTTGTAATTGTATACCCAACTCTAAATGTCGGCACCGACAAACTATCCACCATATTCCTACTCACCGCTCTCTGCATTGTCGTAAACGGCACCACACTCCCCAACTCTACCCCCACCGGCAAAGTCACCCCCACCTTCGCCGCCCCACCACTCCCTCCCGCCGCTGCCCCTGCAGCTGCCTCCACATCCTTTCATCACAATCCTCCCCATGGGCCTCGTCCCCACCGCTCCTACCAACTCCACCTGTTACAAAAACAACTCGGACATAATGATCATAATGAATTTAAAGCATGAATAAGGCTGCTTAGCAGTACATTGGAGAGCATTTTTGGATCTAAAAGCACTTTTAAACTCAAACTCAAAACGAAAGCTGAATTAAATGTGTTTAGCCAAAATAACTTTTTCCAAACTACAACTTTTATCTTTTTATCTAACACACCTAAAGTTAAACTAAACAATACTCTTTCTCTGAAGACCCATCCTTGTCAGGAATGCTAAATAGTGAGAGAACATGCATGATCAAACACATTAACCATTATAACAAAGGTATATACCATGTAGAACGCCTTCCAATATCCCCACCCTAACTTTCATCCGAATATCACAACAATGGTTTGTACGTATCGAGGCATATATTACAAAAGTTAAAGGAGGAGATAGGTGGAAAAAACTTACTTTTCACATGCACCTATCCTATATCGATCTGCTTGATATATCTTTGATCCTCTATCATATCACGCTTTTGTATAGTTTGGATCTGACTTCCACTTCCGTTGATGTTTTAAACTCTAAAAAAACCAAAACCAAAACCAACAACTTTGATAAAGACATAAACAACAAAGTAAAAATTAGTGCATACACAGGAATGAGAGGCTTACCGGTCTCTCAGCATTAAGATACCAAGGAGCCGAAGACATATACTGAGAAATATGGGGATTGGTTTCTTTTCCATCTTCGTTAACCTCGGCCGGGGCAAGCCCCGCCTTTCGGGCCTCCTCCAATTCCAACTGTTTCCGATGGTCCTCTCGAGACTTAAAGGACACTGCAATTCAGTACAAAATATATAAGTACATGAAAATTAAATCTTAGTGACATGAAATGAAGGCAAAAATTATTTAACAACAGCTCGGATCTTAAACGCAGTCATAAAAGCAAAATTACTAAATTTAGTTCGATATCGATAATTGAACAATATCACAAATTAGAACCAATCTAATCAGTCAAAACCCTAAATTCCCAATTCATCAAACCCTAAATTGATGATAAAAAGCACAAACCCTAACAAAATTGATACTAAATTTATACCTTATAAAAATGGTGATATCTTGAAACTTTTGCCTCAAAATTTGTGCTGGTGTGGGATGCCTATCTGTTTATGATAGATGAATCTCATCATCAAAACTTTATCCCATCTATGGAATTTTCTATAAAGCACCAATCACAACAAAGGGTTCCAAAAAGTTATTGATATCAACATCTAAAATGGACGCTGAAATTGTAGTTAACTAAAATTTTTGATTTTTTTATTTCAAAAATCAAAATTAACTATCTAAAAAAAATTCTAAATTTTGAATATTTCAATAGAACATAGAAAAAATGTTAATGCTTAATTGGCTTCATTGCTTCTCTAAACAACATTGCATTTTATATTTAATTAACTTCATTGCTTCTCTAGTTATTATTTTGTATGTAACTGTGTATTATATAATGTGAATGTGATCTTGCAGGTGTGGTTATAGTGAAATTGTACTGATTATATTATGGGTGCACTGTGCACATTAAGAAATGCAACATTCATAATCTCAAAGCTTAAACAGTCACTGGAATGCAAGTCTATTGATCAGTACCCATAGCTTCAGAAATGCAACATTGCTATGTGAAGCAACTGGAAGCTATGTGAAGTCTATTAAGAAATGCAACATTCATATTATGGGTGATCATATTATGGGTATAGATCAAATTGAATTGTGAAGTTATGTGAAGCTATGTGAAGTGGAAACAGCATTAATAGCATAAACAGCCACTGGAATCTTCACAAAAATAATTTACTTTAAGAAACTTATCATAATCAGCATAATCTCAATTCTCAAATCCACATTCATAATCTCAAACCCACAATCACACTTCACAGTGTTCATAGTATAAACAGTGAAATCAGCAAAATTCAAATAAATCTAGAGGAAGAAGAAATCTCAAATCAGAACAACTCAGCGGAAGAAGAAAGCCTAAAGGAAGAACAAACTCAAAATAAAATAAATAAAACAAAACAACACAAATTAGAGGAAGAAGGAACTCAGGAAAAGAGATGTAAATACCTTTACTGTTGTCGCCGTAGCCCTTGCCTGAACCCTTTGCCGTCACCGCTCCAGTCGCCGGAATCCCTTGACATCGCCGCTCGCTTCTCTAGTCGTCGATCGTTGCTTCAATCACCGCCTCCTTGTAAAACCTTAAACAGAAAAGGGGAAAAAACGGTTCTAAAAGAGAGAGTAACAGAGAGAGAGAGAGAAGGGGCTTCGGGTGTATGATTGGAAGCAAAAGATCGGCGTGGGCCAATGCGCGAGGTGGCTGGGAGGCGACGGGCTTAGGGCGGGCTGAGTGGGAGGTAGACGGGAGGTAAGCAGGGTGAGGCAGCTTGGAGGTGAGCAGCGTTAGGGGGTGGGATTTGGGGAAGATGGAGAGACAGAGAGAGAGAAGGACGTGGGGAGAGAGAGGGGGGGGGGGGGGTTCAGGAAAATGGAGAGAAAGAGAGAGAGAGAGCGGTGGAAGAGAGAGAGGGGGGGGGGACTTTTCGGGAAAGAGAGAGGGGTAATTTGAATTTGATTTTTGGGGTTTGAAATTTTGGACGGGAAAATATGTTTTGTGAGAATCAATCTGGTCCATTGATTTTGGGGGAGATTGAATGTGAGCCACTTGATAGCTTTCTCTGTGATTTATTATTATTATCATTTTATATATATATATATATATATATATATATATATATATATATATATATATATATATAGGAGTGATCCAATGAGATACATCTTAAAATGAGATAATGAGATACATCAATTATGACCATTAGATATGAGAGAAGTAAAATGAGTGGCTTTCATTTATTTGGATTAATTAATTGAGAACCGGATTTTTTTCCTACATATCTCCTAACTACACCCACGTATTCACCCCATTATTTTAATATTATTATATTATTATAATCTCCTCCCCCCTTCCCCATACTCAATCTCTCTCTCTCTTTCCCTTTCTCCCTCTCCTCTGTTTTTTCAAACCCAATAGAACCCCGCTCTCGCCCTCATCGCCATTATCTGTTAAAAAAACCAGAAAAAAAAATCAAATCAAATTTGAATTCCTGGACTAAAGATTCTACCGATTCCCTAACCCTAACACACGTCTCCCACATGTATATATTTTAAAATTACGGGGTGTTATAGAGGCAGCGATGGCTCGAGCGGGGCATCAGCGACAACAATGGGGTCGACGGCAATAGTGACGCAGGGGCTGATGATGGTGAAGAGAGGATGACGACAGGGTGACGCTCAGGAGGTTACAGTCGAGTAGCGAGGGCTTCAGGGAGGCACTAACTGGCGGGGGACGTCGAGGGTGGCTCGAGCGCAAAGAGCAGTCGCGGTGGAAGTAACGACATAGGCAGTAGTATAATCGAAGCTCACAGGAGGATGACGGCGAGATGCAGTCGGTAGGAGGGTGGTTCGGGGTGCTGGCTGTAGAGGAAGAAGGCGATGCTGGAGGCAACAATGGCCGAGGAAGACGATGGGGTGAAGCTCGGTGAGTGGGAGAAGCGGCGGGAGCTTGAGGAAGAGGAAGGTGGGGAGGGTATTTGGTTGTCAATGGTGGTGGGAGGCAGGGGATTCTGTGACAGGGTCGCTAAGGCTGGTGGCGACGAGTGATGGTGGTGTTGCTCAGGGACAGTGGAGCAATGGCGACGTTCGAAGGCAATGGAGGAAGGCGGAAGATGCTGCGACGGTTGGGTTGCAGCGACTTCGGTGGTAGAGGTGGAGGGAGCCACGACAAGGATGGAGGAGCAGTGGAGGAGCAGGCAGTTAAGTGGTTGACTTAGATGATGGCAATGGTATTGCTCGACGTGGGCTGGTGGTCAGTCGAGGTGATGACGAGACGGCAACGAGTAGGGTTGTTGGTGTTCAGGGTGAACAATGGCAGAGCGATGCTGGCAACGAGGACGGAGGTCGATTGGAGGAGGAGCTCGAGAATGGCACTGGGGTTTCAAAGGAGAAGACGAGGGCAAAAGCGGGGTTCTATTGGGTTTGAAAAAACAAATGAGAGGGAGAAAGGGAAAGAGAGAGAGACTGAGTACGGGGAAGGGGGAGACGATTATAATAATATAATAATATTAAAACAGTGGGGGTGAATACGTGGGTGTAGTTAGGAGATATGTAGAAAAAAAACCGATTCTCAATTAATTAATCCAAATAAAAGAGAGCCACTCATTTCAATTCTCTCATATCTAATGGTCATAATTGATGTATCTCATTATCTCATTTTAAGATGTATCTCATCGGATCACTCCTCTCTCTCTCTCTCTCTCTCTCTCTCTCTCTCTCTCTCTCTATATATATATATATATATATATATATATATATATATATATATATATATATATATATATATATATATATATGGGCTTATAGATATGATAGTGTGTGTGGGAGCCTATAGAGTATAAATGGATATTTATGGGCCAAGAAATGAAAGAAGTGGTTGTCATGGGTCAGATGTGGGCCCAGGCTTGGTACTTGCATGAAGTGCAAGCTTTGCACGTGATGGAGAAGTGAGTTGGTGTTGGGAAAAATTGATCCCACATCGGCCAAGTTAAGAGAAATAGAGTAGATATATTAGATGCTAATGATCCAAAGGGTACCCAACTAGCTATATCACTTTTGGTGAGGTTGTGTATGTGGTGGGTTGTGAATTAGGTTTTGTTTTCGCGTGCGCGCACGTAGGCGTGCACAGAGTTGAGCCGGGCTTAGGGCATTACAAATAATATCAGAGCCAGATTTTGATCCTCGGACCTGTGAGTTACGAATTCCATGGGCTAAAATATATATATGTGTGTGTATAATATATATAGGCCAAAGGAGTGAAGTTGGTTATTCATGGGGCTAATGGGCTGGGTGTGCTTCATGCATGCATGAATCATCACGTAAGGAGGAGTGAAAGTGATGTGGGTGTTGGGATTATATAAATACCACATTGGAGGATTAAGTAGGAGATAGAGTGTAAAATAGATAATGCCAATGATCCATAATTACCGAACTTGCTATAGCACTTTGTTGAGGTTGTACCTATGGTGGGCCGTGTATTAGGTTTTGTTTTCCCGTGCACGTGTGTAGGCATGCACGGAGCTGAGCTGGGGCTCAGAGCGTTACATTTAGCTTCTTTTCAACTTGTGTATTTTTCTTGCAGATGATCAACCAAGATGAGATCAACGCTTGGAGGGCCGAGCTCTGTGGTAAGAGGACTGTTGACAAGACGAAGAGTCAAAAGAGGTCATAGGTGTCTTCCTATACCCCCCAGCCCTCGAAAAAGGCGATGGTGGTGGTAGAGGACTCTCCTATTAGGTCGACAAGGGTTCCCCCAAGTTCCATTTTTCGTGCTGCCGCCGACTTTGTTCAAGCTCTCCTCTTCGAGATTCATGAGGCTCGTGAGGTGCTCCCTTGATCTCAATGCTCGAACCTCTTAACTTTATTTTTGTAATTTTGCCGAATTGCAGAATGGCCACCGCTATGTATCTTTTCCCTAAGTATTGAAAGTTTTTGTGTCAAACCCTTGAATGTAAATTTTGCATGCATTTTGTTGGATCTTCTAAAAACTTCGAAAAAAATTTGCTAAGTGTTTTTTTACTTGTTTGTGTTGACAGATCACTATGTACACCAGAGGGGGATCCTGGGATGCTGACATCGCTCATCTTCACATCTTGTTGGACGAGTAGCAGATGAAACTAACCGTTTAAAGGATTTGCATCTCGACAAGGACATGGAGCTTTCCCCACTTGAAGGAAACTCATCCTAGTTGCCCGACCCACATTCATGTGGTTCGGTGGAAGATTTAGGTCAAGGATGCTCACTCCAAGGATATGCTCATTGAGAAGGACTTGGAAATTTACAAGTTGAAGATGTTACTTGGAGGACTACGAACAATTGCTCTCACAATAGTATAATCAAGGGAAGAGGTTCCATGAACTGTCTTATAGGCTTCAGGCAGCACCAAGGAACCCCAGAGATGCTCAGAGCGGTGTAGCGGGGAATTCGAGCATAACATCTATTGAGGGGGTGTTACCCTCCTTCCATCTTGAGATTCAGACTCAATCAGTTGGGCTGGAACAGCTTTCGGACAGCCCAAGTGGCAGAGGGGGGACTTTCGCACTAAGGAGGCATCGTGGGTGAGCCGCATCGCTTAATCAAAATATCCCTCTTCGCCGTGGTCGTATGTAATTTGGATGTGAATAGAGTGCTCATATGTATGTACCAAAGACACCCGATGTTGAGTATCTGATGTGCTCCCGCACACTTGTTTTTGTTTTATTTTTTGTGTCCTTAGTGTTGTGACTCATTGTTTATAGTCAATGAGTAGTGGGACCAGCTCTACAGACAAGATGGAATTCGAATTTGTTGTTTGAGGGTTAGTGAGTTGTGGAAGCAGCTTTGGGGAAGTGTTGGACTCCAAACTTTTTGTTTGAGAGTTAGCAAGTTGTGGGAAGAGCTCGAGTGATGAACCGAGCTTAGCACTCAATATCCTTGCGAGTTGTGTGAGCAGTTCGAGGGACAAGTTGAACACGTAAATTGTTGCTTTTGAGTTACCGAGTTTTGGGAGCAGCTCTAGGCATGAGCTGGACTACAAACTTATTGTTCTTAAGTTAGTGAGTTGTACGAACAGCTCTAGGGACGAAAATGGACTCCGAACTAGCTGTTTGAGGTTAGAAATTTGTGGGAGCAGCTCTAAGGAAGAGTTGGACTCTGAACTTGTTGTTTAAGAGTTAGCGAGTTATGGGAACATCTCGAGTGACGAGCTGAGCTCTGAACTTGCTGTTAGTTAGTTGTGGGTTGTGGGAGTAGCTCAAGTCACGAGTTGGACCCCGAACTTATTATTTAAGAGTTAGCGAGTTCTGGGTATAGTTGGGGAGACAGGCTGAGCACCAAACTCATTGTATGGAGTTAACAAGTTATTGGTGTATCTTGGGCGACGAGCTGAACACCAAATTCATTTCTTTGAGATAACGAGTCATTGGTGTAGCTCGGGCAACAGGATTAGCACCAAACTCTTGTTTTCATCTGGAGAGTAGTACAAAAATTTTCAAAGGAAATGCAAAATTTTATTAAAAAATCATTCTAAGTAGCTGCCTTGGTGACTAGCTTATATTACATGCATTGAGCATTATAAGAATTTGTCTTATTATAAATCTAGAATATAATAGAGAGTGTCAAGCACCCTCGTTAAACTTCATCAAGTGCTCTGGGTTCTAGGTCATTGATATCTCCTTGCCCCTAGGTCTTCAAGTCGAAAAGCTCCTGGGCATATGACTTTAGAGACCCTGTACAGTCCTTCCCAGTTAGGTACAAGCTTTCCCTTCTTATGTGGCTTGGAGTTCTTGAGCTTACGTATAATGAGGTCACCTTTCTTTAGGTTTGTCGGCTGAACCTTCTTGTTGTATAACATTTCGACCCTTTGCTGATATATTTGTCTCCGTCGGGTGCATTTCTCGTGAACTTCTTTAATGATGTCAAGGTTACTCCGCAAATCATCAGAGTTTTTTTTCTTCATTGAAATACAGAATATGTGGAGAAGGTAGTCCGACCTCTAAGGGGATCCGAGCTTCGGACCCAAAGGTAAGGTTGAATGGAGACTCTCCTATCAGGGTCATCTTAGTGGTCCAATAGGACCAAAGCACGCTTGGGATTTCTGCAACTCATAGTCCCTTTGGTGCATCATATAGCCTTTCCTTGAGGCCATCAAGAGTCTGCTTGTTCACATTCTCAGCTTTACTAGTGGTCCGAGGATGTGAAATGAACAAGAAACAATGTTCAATCCCAAGATTGGAGCAAAAAGTGTGGAAACTCTTGACAATGAATTGCATTCCATTGTCGGTGACAAGAATTCGAGGTATTCCAGACCTGCGTACAATGTTATTCCAAGAGAATTGCTCAATCTTCTGTTCGGTGATGGAGGCCAACTGTTCCTCTTTGATCCACATCTTGAAGTAGTCGATAGCCATAATTAAGAATTCCTCTGCTCGGTTGTGGGGGTAAACGGCCCAAGTAGATCCATTTTCCACATGGCGAAAGGGATCGGACTTGACATTGGTGTGTACCCACTTTATCAGGGGGAACTTCTGGCAAGGGCCGCATCGGTGAACATGTTCTAGGGCATCATTAAGGAGTGAGTGCCAATAGTACTCATGATTAAGGATCTTCCGTGCTATAGACATCACACTCATATGGTCGCTGGTGACTCCTTCATGCTTTTCTCTAAGGGCATATTGTGCCTCTTCAGGACCGAGGCAGCATAAAAAGGGTCAGCCATCTTTAAAAGTGTAGGAGCGCTTGTAAAGGACCCCCTCAACAAGTGTGTGTCTTTCTTCCCTATTCCGGATCTTCTTTAAGATCTGCTGGAAGGATTCCCTTGTCGAGGAAGTCGAAAGAAGGGTTTCATCTAATTGACTCTAAATGTTTGATGAATGAAGACCATGAGCTCTAAAGCTTCCTTTTTGATGCTTGGCTTGAGTAGGACCTCAATGAGCACAGTGTTGTCAAGCCCTTCGAAGAGAAAGGAGGCTAACTTGGAGAGGGCATTAGCTTTCCTATTCTCCTCGCAGGGGATGTGAATGATTTCTGCGTCTTGGAATGTAGCCATAAGTTTTTTTACGCAGGCTAAGTACATGATCATGCAGTCATCCCTGGCCTCAAATTCTCCTTGGATTTGATTCATCACCAGTTGGAAGTTGCTGAACACTTTGACCTTTCGGGTCCCCACTTTCTGAGCCAAGATGAGGCCGACAATTAGCACCTCGTATTCAGCCTCACTATTTGAGGCTCAAAAACTGAGATGAAGCGAGTATCGGAGAGTGAACTCATCTGGGCCGAGCAAAATGACACCGACCCCGTTCCCTTCGATGCAAGAGGAGCCTTCAATGTAGACAGTCCATATTTGAGGATCTTCTCCTTACTCGGGAGGATCTGGTATAATGCTTTCGACAATAAATTCGGCTAAGGCTTGGGCCTTGATAGCTGTCCTCGTCTAATAGTTGATGTTGTGCTTCGATGAACCACTTCATGAGTTTCCCAGACTTTTCTGGCTTGTGAAGTACTTGCTTGAAGGTTTGATCAGTGTGGACCGAGATAGAGTATGCTTGGAAGTAATGGTAGAGTTTCTGGCATCCATTATCAGAGAATAGGTCTTCTTCTCCATCTTGGAGTAATGGATTTCAATATCATGGAGTGCTTTTCTCACATATTAGATCAAAGTCTGGACCTTGTCTTTCTCCCTTACCAAGATGGCACTGAGGGTCTGGTTCAAAGTAGCAAGATATAGGTAGAGAACTTCACCCAACTTGGGCTTACTCAGGAGTGGTGGATTGGTAATATACGCCTTAAGATGTTCTAAGGCTTCTTGTTGTGATTCCCCCACTCAAAGCCCTTTGATCCTCAGAAAGCTTTAAAAAAGAGGAGG
Source organism: Hemerocallis citrina (assembly GCA_017893485.1). NCBI lineage: Eukaryota > Viridiplantae > Streptophyta > Magnoliopsida > Asparagales > Asphodelaceae > Hemerocallis > Hemerocallis citrina. Next base: position 110,644,372 of record CM030364.1, on the reverse strand, counting down.
CACTTTTCTCAGGACTTGGAATGGAACTGACCGATGGTAGCGAGGCGCCCCGTGAGCTTCTGAATCTTTTTTATGTTGTATGGGGGAGACAGGTCGATTATGGTTTGATTTTTCCCAGATATGAGCTACAGTGCATTGTAGCTTGATAGTCGGCAGACAAAATTAGAGAGTTACTTTAAACTTCTGAGTCATTCAATCCACTCAGCATCTTTCCTTGCAGATGGTAACACATAGTGGTATGATTTCATGGATGATAGTGCAATGCTTATTTGCCTTTTGATCTCCACAATATTTCTGCTCCTCCTAGTGTAAACACATATCCACTAGTTGTCGACTTTCACTAAATTCTGAGTACTATAATGCATCAGATCATCCATTCAATCATGGAAGATGACTGTAGTAGCACAAAGAAAACTCTTGAGTACTCTCAAGTATCTCATTAGCCTCTTAGGGCACCTCAATGTATATTAATAGGACTACTAGTGAGTGTGCATATCATATCTACCTTAACGGCTATGTCTGTTAGTGCATATCTTTGTATATATGAGACTTTCAATAAGTTTAGAATGATCTAACTGTAACATAGTTGTACCATCATTAGGTGTCAACCTTTATCATAATCATAAGGTGTTACGAAACACACTTTCAGCCACTATATCCTCACTTTTGGAACATATTATTGATTTGATAAGTTTGACTAAGGGTTATCCCTTGCCAACCGAAACTCACCCTTATACCTAATATGGTGTCCACAACACCTAGGTATTTCATGAAGGATTCTATGGATAGTACAATTTTAACTTCATTTTTAAAGAGAGGTTACTTCCAACAACAAGCATGACAATAAAACAAGTAAATGACAACCATTATATTTGACACACCGCACGGTTAGAGCCATTGATATGAATTACTTGATTCATATATTAGGCTATTTAAGAAATTTCTCAAGTTATTTAGCTTTCAGCTATAATACATGTTTTAAAATATACAATGATTTTACAAACATATTAGTGCAAAACTCTTAGTACAAAAACCTTTTCAGTACAAAACTGTTGAGTACAAAAATTTTCAATATAAAACATTCAGTACAAAACGATTTATGCATCCCTGATGAATAACAAAATTTTCAATAGATGTAAATGTAAGAATAATACTTATTGTAGCAATATGACATACATATGAGTAGATATCAAACAAATCTACCCCACTTATTTTAGTCAATTCTTTAGCTACTAAAAAATGCATTAAAATTGCTACTGAACAATCAAAACCAAGTTTCTTCTACAAAACCCCACTTATTTACTATAGTTTTAGCCCTTTCGGCAAATCAACTAATTTAAAATATTATTGTAGAAAACAAATTCATTTCATTATCTACTAAAGAGTCTTCTTGGATCATCTGCCATTCAAGTTTTAAGTGTCAGTAAGGCTAGTTCTTGATTCCAACCGTGAATAATTCACTGTGTCTGTAGGACTAGATAATTTTATATATTTATCTTTGATGAAAACATCCTCAAAGAACTCTGCAATTATAGATTCCACTAACACAAATTAGATAGATCAAAATTTGTCCATAGAACTACATTCTGCACTTTTTAAGTATACACAAAATATTTGTCATAAGTTATACTTTAGGCCTTCTAGGGTCATGTACTCTAACGGATGTATCACAATACATATTTTCACTTTAAAAAAATTAATTGTGTTTTTATGCCATAATCTACAATGCGTAATTAATTTAAAGTGTAGTAACATATTAGGAATATGATTAACAATACAACATCACCCATAGTTACACAAAATCAAACAACAGTTAATAATATAGAATTCAAAAATTCACTAAGTGTTTGATTCTAATTTTTATCATTATCGTTTTGACTGTAGTAAATAGAGTGCATTAGAGATTATGTCAAATGCAAACTTCTTTAAAATTATTAAAACATATTCACCACATTTATCAAATCTGAAACTTTTTGATCTTAGCATTTGACTAGATTATTTATTTATTTATTAAAATAACACGTGCTTCATACTCCATATATATGACAAATATTCAATAATCATCTACAAAAGTGATTAAATACTTATGACCAATCATTATCTCATCTAGTCACAAAGCTACTGAGATCACAAATATCAGAATGTATTGACTTAAAAAAGTGTGTTCTCCTAGAGACCATACTAAATGATTTTCTAGTGATCATAATCTGAGCACAAATTTCACATTTGTCACATTTAATGAGGTGTCATTTAGCAGAGATATGAGTTTTAACAAGAACAAACAATTTAATATGTAGTTCAAATGTTCTAGTCTATTATGCCGTGTTTGAGGACTACACAAATTAGAACTACTATTATCAATTGTTTCATTTGTTAGACTCAACTTTCACATGCCATTAACTATACAAGCACATTATAAAATAATAAGAATATGAGTTAATACAAAATTACTCTATCACATTTTACAAAACAGTTTGTTATCTCTCGTGGTTCTAACAATGTCCAAATGCTCAAACACTTTGAGCGAAGAGTTCTTTCCTTTGTTGATTCTTCATCATCTTCAAAATGCTAAATGAGATAATGACCAATATTTGATAATTCAATTTTACATACACAGTACAATGAACGAGGAAGAACAAAATGTACCTAACTGAGTCACATCCTGCATTACGAGATATTTTCACTTAAGTTATAGACATTTGTTATAGATTTTATACATCAATCTTTATTAGAGAAGCAAATATATGATCTCACACAAACTGGAAATAATAGGTTTGTCAATATATATCTATACACATAATATGGCAAGGCACACTTAACAACCATAAACATGCTAAGTTTTTAAAGCAAGACTAATCCTGATCTAAAATTTTCAATCATATGATCAAACGCACGAAACGTTAACACATTCATCATATGAAAATACTGAAAAAGGACTATAGTAGATACTACTGACACTTTACGTTAAAAATATTTTCCAAATTCGATGGAGAAGCCTGTGTAGTGCGGACTTATTCTACCTTGACACAAATCCATCGTCTCCAATACACACAATCTGTAAGTAACTTTGAAGTTCCTACATTCATCAAATTATTGAAGATTAGCCAATTAAACAAATTATTAGCACTATTTAAATTCTGACAACAACTTAATTGGAGATATAATTACAGTCAAAACCTATAATTTAACTTATCAAAATAAATATTTGATCCTTAGTACATAGCTAAAGCAAGTATTCAAACTTGTATTTAATTAAACAATGGTTGACATGGTTTTGAACTTTAGCACTTAGCAACAACTAATAATTAAAGTATACATGCAGGTAAAGAACTTATCTTTTAATTTCAGATCTGATACAGTCCAATCATATTTGGATCTAGTCCAAATAACATTCTCGCCGCCCGCACTATCTCCAAAAGTTTCATCCACATCTCGTATTCTTCTTCCAATTGTTAAATTCAAAACTATCAAACGTCTCTAGTTTTGGAATATCATACGGAAGATTAAGATTTCCATCTTAAAGGAATAAACAGTAAATTTGAAAATCTATAGGGCTTAATCTGTATAATTACTACTAGCGTAATTTCAGTAAAAGGAAGGGCTTTTCTATAAAACAGCCTAATAAACAATAGGTAGAAAATTAAATTAAATAGACCAGCACAAAATTTTAAAGTTTAGAGTGTACTGAATCTTGATAAAGATGAAGAACTGGTAGAGGGTTGGAACTAAATCGGAAGTACAGTAGCTAGGATTCTGTCCTTAGCACAGAACACGAAACACCAACACCTAGCCCAATCAGAGATCACTAAATCTATCAAACAATAACACTTTAGTGGATCCACTCCTTGATAGCGAATTGAGAACCAATTGAAAACCTTGACTGCAAGTGGATCTTGTCACGCACACAGCGATCTGATCCCTTCCCCGAAAACCAAACACTGAAACCCACCAATAAGAAAATTGGATCTTAACAATTCCAGATCCCAATCACAAGAGAGAGGAGAAGGGGGTCGTAGTGGGTGCAGCGCCTGGCGGTGGCTGCGGCATGGCTTGCAGCTACGTTGGGGATGGCGATAGAGGCAGCGCCATCAGCGGCGGCGGTCGAATTCTGACGAACGGATTTTTTGATGATCTCTCTCTTAATTAATCTCACATAAATTATTAATTATAATATCTCAAGATTGTTAGAGATTATGAGAGATAATAATAAGAGAAATTAGGGTTAAGGTTTAATATCCCTACTGCTTGTGATATTATACCCTGATTATTTGAATTGAAATATCTCTAGGACACTACACAATACCAGTATATATGGGATAAGATTGAGTTTTGGGTACTGGGCTCTTGGCTCATTCAACCCGGTCCAATAGTTCACAGATAACACATGCACCTCACATGTTGCCCTATAGAACTTTATACACAATAATATTCTATTATATTGAGAATATATCTATATATCCAACAATATCTATATGTGTGAATTGTTTGATCGTCTTTCTTTGGTGAAGAAGTGAAACATAATCAACTTGAATTTGGGACAACTCTTTATAATTTACAATAACCAGAAGCTAGTGTCATAGTATAATGAAGAAAATTCGTTGTCACAGTATAATGAAGAAAATTCGTAGAAATATATAAATACCTCATCAATTTCAATCCATAGCCTATTAAGATAAAAATCGGATTATGGTTCAATAATGACTCACTAAAACATTTTTAGTCTACCCCGACATTTGGGTAGAAGCATCGGGGTAGGCTTGGAAGATAATCAGATTTGAAAATTTCGTAAGCTACCCAGGTGTTTTTTAAAAATGCTGAGGTATATACACTCTATACCCGCATTTTTTATAAAACACCGGGTAGGCTCTGGGTTAAAAAAAACCTAAATTTCCAAACCCTTAACATTTCACGAAATCCCCAAATCTCCCTCGCTTTGCCGCCTTCTTCCGCTCCGCGTCCGAACCCTAAACACCATTTCACTTGATCCCCAAAATTTATTTCTCATCACTTTCCCTCGCTTTGCCGCCTTCTTCCGCCCTTCGTCGAACCCTCGTCCCCGCCGCCGCCTTGGTCGTCGTCACCATTCACTCACTCTCTCCTCTGAAAAGAAACGGAGCTCATCCCCGCCTTCGATGTGCCATCCCCACTCTCTTTCCCTCCTGGTCATCCCGCTTCCTTCTCTCTCACCCCTGCTGTCACCCCCCGTGGTTCGTCCCCGTCCCCCCATCGTCGACGAGCACATCGTGAGAGGTATAAAATTCAAATCTTTTCTAGAGGTTTAATCAATTGTCATGTGTAAATTATAAATTTGTCACCATCACCCAACAACACATCACCCTCATCATCTCCTTGAACGAAAAATAAATCTAAGAAGAACTGAATTTGAACCGATATTATAGTCGAACACAAGGTGTTTGATCAATTACATTCTTTCTAATGTAACAAGGAGCATTTAGTTCTTTTGGTCGTCAATCATGCTATTTGTTCTTGAACACAAATAGTCTAAAAAACATACAACATAATGAATGTTTCTACCACTCTATCTGTCATTTTTGTTTTATATCTACATCTATTTAATTTTTACTGGTATGTAAATTTGCATTGGGTTTCTCTCTATCCTGATATTCATATTGTATATATGGATAGAAACTGTTAGAGATTGTTTGTAATGTAGATTGGGTTTCTCTCTATCTTTACATTCACATTGTATATACTAGTATAATGTACGTGCGATGCACGTCTAAAAAAATTAAAGTCATCAAATTAAATGAATATATATCAAATAAGAAAAAAATAGTTTATATTTGAATGTTTTGAATTGAGCTACACGTGCAGTGCACATTTATATTTGTTGGATACAGTTTGTACGTGTATCATATGTGTTTATATAGTTACAAAGTTAGGGTTTGTTTGTTACAAACCCCAACTCTCCCATTAAAATAGTAAAGATGGATAGAAACAGTTAGAGATTGCCTTTTTTTAGTAGAAAACATTTCATTTTAGTTAACTTGGCATGATCTATAGAATTATTTATAAAAAATGTGATTGACCTTCACATTAATTTTGGAACATTAATGATTTCAAATAATATAATTACCATTATTGCATGCTATATGACTGCTATTATATACAATTAGATCATTCTAAGAGATATCACACTATGAAACCCAAGGATAATAGTTTAACATTTTTGCTTTATAAACCACAAAAATAGTTTACTAGAGAAGGGTGAGATGTTTAAGTCGGAACTTAAAATTCCTCCATAGGATTTTGGAATTCATATTTAAATTTGCCCTGTAGATTCTTGGTATTAACAAAAACCTAGTGAGAGTTCTTCATTATATTTTTCAATGATAAAAAGTTGCCATATATATATATATATAGTGATAGTTCTTCATTATATTTTTCAATGATAAAAAGTTGCCATATATATATATAATTAAAGAGAATGTGTTTCTTTGTTTGTCAAATCTATACAAAAAGAATTAAAGACAATGTGTTTCTTTAATATATAGTATATTTTGTTATTTTTTGACTAACATTTAATAGTATATGCATCAATTGTGACTTACATAATCTTAAGTCCCACCACCGTTGAGTATTATAACTTACATAATATTGTTAGCAATTTGATTTTCATTGTAAGGTTGCTCTTGTGATATCAATCTAGATCATTACTTCAACTATCAATATTAATTTGCATGCGACATGATATTAGATTGTATTTTTCAGCCAAAAAACTTCTCTTTGATCTGGGGATTATATGAATGTTTATCTTGGGATTATATGAATTCTACTATGCCTTCTGCCATTAGCAAATTCGGCTATATTGCTTTAATTTGTTCAAGGCATAATTTGATGATCAGTTAGTAAGTTTATTGATCAAAGGACATGATAATTCCATAATTGCAGTTGTCTTTATCTAAAATTATCATTACATGGATTACAAAATGTATGCATTTTTTGTGTAAAGTTATTGGTTTCTTCAATTGAACTGAAGGTGTAACACCCCGCAAAATTGGGTTATGACAATTTTGCCCCTCGTGTGTTATGCACGTGTATTTTGTACTGTTACTGGTAATATTCGAAAAGCATTTCAGTATAAATATCATACTTATTTTGTATTTCGACTATTTATACATATCCCGTCTTTTCAAAATTCATTCTTACCCTATTTGAGCTAACTCAAATATTAGTTTTCAATCTGTGTTTTTACGTGCACTGCACGTGTTATTGATGCACGTATCGATTATGTATTTTTCATCGCTACGTGTAATATTTTCTATATGTTTCAATTATTCATTTTATGACGTGTTCGAATTCATTTTATAAATGGAAATTCATTTTCTCCTATTAAAATATTTTATACGTGCAGTGCACGTGTTTTTTATGTATGTGTTTTCTATGTACGTGTTGATTACATATGTATAATAAAATATATTTTTCGTATGTTATATTTCGGTTATTTATAAATGTTTCCCCTGTCGACAAAATCTATTCCGTATTTTAATATTTTTACATGCGACACACGTGTTTGCGGTGCACGTATTTGAGTGTATTCTTTTTCAAAACGAAATTTTGGAGGTGTATGTTCATTTTTATTTGTGCATGACAAACCAAATTGTGATTAAGTTAAACTAATATTCAAATACATATTATATATATTAATATATGTTTTCATTTAAATAAAAATATTAAAAAGTGAGGTGTATACAAAGCACGTGCACGTGCACACCCCAAAAAGAGAACAACCGGCTGTCATGGGAAGTGGGAGAGAGGGTGAAGTAATGGAGTATTAAGTGGGAAAATTATTTAATTAAACCACCTAATTAAATCCCTATATAATCTTCCCCCATCTCATTTTTATTAACCAAAAAACCAAACAAAACTTAATCAAAACCAAACAATGAAGGGGCTGTGCATTTCGGGAAGCTTGCTGTCAGGGGATTTCTTTTCTTTTGGGCACAGTTTTCGAGGTGCACTTGGAGACTTCTTGGAGTGTTAATTGCTTGTTAAATTCTTCAATTTGAGGTGGGTGTCTCTTCTTATTTTCTAAATAGTATAGAAATCATGCCTTGGTGTTATGGTTAATTTTTGTTAGTTTAATGGTTCTTATTAGTGAAATTTGATGCATGTTGTGGTGACAAGATTGCTAGTTGTAGAAAACCATAGAATGCATTTTATATTGATGTGGAGTAAATGAATTAATTAGTAGAGTAGAATGGAGAAATTTTAATTAGAGGCATATGTATAGTTGTTAGACACAAATGAACAACTTGAGTATTGTATGAAATGTCGTGATTTTCTTAGGAGTTGGCTAAAATATGTGTATGAAATGTAAACTAATCGAAATAAAAAATTAGAGAATCAATTTTGGGGGAAGGAATAATTATAATGGAACAAAAGAAATATTGCATTAAGTTAGTAGAAAAAGATTAACTAGTTGCATTTTGTATTATAATTCATACAAGAAAAAGAAATGATTAATTTGGGAAAATTGAAGTAAATTTTCATTAATATGAATAATGTTAGTAGGATTACAATTTTGGAGTTTAGTGATACAAAATAGTAGTATTTTGAAGAAAAGAGTTAATTTGCACCCAAAAAAAAACAAGTTATATGTTTATATGTTTCCAAAAAAGATTATGTATATAAAGTGGAGATAAAACATCTCAACTTTTGGTTAAAATCAGTAAATGAATGTTTCTGGAGATTTGTAATTTTAATTTATAAACTTTTATTTTGGGGGAAACAAATAAATTCATAAAATAAATGAGAAGTTAAAAATGAAGAATAAGCAGAAACTCAGGTTCATAAGGAATTAAACTCCTACATAGACAAGAAGTGTGCTTGTCCCTAGTGGCTAGTTGGGGCGTGGTTGCGCCTTGGGCTGCCACGTGGTGCCACCTGGGGTTGGGGTCGGGGGTCTTGGGTTCGAGCCAGGCTGTGCACAAAAGGTGCATTTTATTATTATTTTTGGCTTTTGAGTTTCTAAAATTCAAGAAAAATTATATATATACTTTCAAATATTGTGGGAACAACTAAAAATGTTTTCTCACTATTTTAGATTATATTTTGGGAATTTAAGAGTTATATCCATGTGATAGATAAGATTGATATTGTCACGCCCCGCTTCCCAAACGGAATACGGAATACGAGTACGTGACGAAGCTCAGCGAATGATTTTCATCATTCATAAGCTGTAGGATCGACTCAACATCATAACATGAAATATAACAAAATATACTCAACCATGCATGCATGAATAAATCAATATACTAACAGAATTTACTTGAAACAAAATAAATAAATCTCAAATAAACCAGATCTGGACAAGTCAATAATCCTGGGTCACATTGCCCAATACAAAATAATCCAAGTAACAGATATAATATTCAAAAATAGCAGGAAAATAAATAAAGCAAGATCTCCAGCAACTAGAATCTCATATCACCAACTCTATCGGGCTGCTGATCTCCATAATCTACAATTTAATAAATTGTAGGAAGAGGAAAAAGAAAACAAGACTCCCGTCAATGCAAGTTACGGGCCGCTTGTAGTGCAGGCACAAGTACAGAAAAAGGATAAACTAATATAGGATAATAGCAGAAGCAGGCATACCATGGAATAAACATGATAACAAAGAGAACAACTAGCATGGAAAGATGAACAAGTGCAAGTGGCATGTATCAAGTGTCAAGTGAACAAGTATCATGAAAACAAGTAACGAGTATCAAGTATCAAGAATCAAATAGACGAGTAACAAGTGTCAAGAATCATGTATCATGTACAAGTAACAAGTAACAAGTGGCAAGCGATCATATTGTTTCAAGTCTTGTATTAAGTCTATCTAGGTAGCACTTCATGCGTCCCAAATTTTTACCACATGGTTGCTACATTTAAACAATTTTATTTTACATTTCATAGTGGATCATAGAGGACAGTGTACTCAGGGACAAGCTCCAAGTATCAAGTATCAAGCTCCAAGTAACCAGATATCAAGCTCCAAGTGTCAAGTGTGCAAGTTTCAAGTAATCATGTGTCAAGCTCCAAATAACCAAATATCAAGCTCCAAATAACCAAGTATCAAGCTCCAAATAACTAAGTATCAAGCTCCAAATAACCAAATATCAAGCTCCAAATAACCAAATAGGATCTATGAATCCTCTTCCGAGTACACATTTCTGTATTTTCCACTATTAGATCTTTCATTTTAACCCCGGCTTGGTTTCTTATTATTATTATCAAACGGGCATGTGCGTGTACAAAACATGGCAAGAATAACATTGCATGAACATATAACAGGTTCAGGTTGGAGGGTAAACATGTACTGATGAAAGACAACTCAAAACAGGATAGAACAATGAGGATTCTAGTTCAGGAGAGCAGGACAGTACTGCACTAAATCTGGAATTTCCGTTACCACAAACATGCAAATCTGGATCCGTCAGAAGATCTAGAATAGACTCCCGGCCGAATCTAGCAAGTATATATAAGTCATATGGTATTTCACAAAAACATGACTCAAAACAGAATTGTATCCAGAAAATGTGTTCAACCAGAAATTAGAAGTTTGTATTCAAGAACAGGAAAACATCATAAAAGCTTACTGATTAATTCCAAGAAAAATCTGGAGTGTTCCCTAGTATGTTTAGTATCAGAAAATAAAGTTTCATAATTTTCCAACATAGATAGAATAGTCAAGTAAAATCAGAAAACAACAATATACGGTAGTTTTGTAAATCTTGAATCATAAACACTGCAATACTAAAACACCAATATCTCACAAAATATAAATCGAAATCTAAATCTGTCAAAAAGGTGATAAAATAGATACAGTAGGCTATAATTCATATTCACAAAGTTTTTATAGACAGCAAACAGAATCAGGTCGAAATTATGTATCTTTACTGAATAGTAGGAAAATCCTGTATGTATAGTAGTTGTTTGCAAGTATAGAATAGTTTGTAAAAGTTATCAATTAAATCCATAAAAATTAGGGGTTAATCCCAATTAAGTCTAATTGTAACCAGTAAAATATTGGAATGTTATCTTTAACATCAGCAGAAAAATAGTTTACCATACAGAATTCGTATAAAACTGGATCTGGAATTTTAAACACATCTGCAGTAAAATAGTCATAACTCACAACTCATAAATCGAAACTGAGATTTGTCAGAAAATTTGGAAAGTAGACATAATTCTATATAATTCATATTCACAAAAAAAGTTCATATACTGACCTTAATATGGTCTAAATTACTGAACAAAAATGGGGAATCGACAAAATGGAAATTATCCTTCATGCAAAAAATTAACTAGTTCATATGAAACTTATCCAAAACATAACCAAATGTGAAATATGGTATACTAGATGTCCAAGCAACATGGTATAGGGTATTTAGCAAGTCTACAACAAGTTTACTACAACTAACACAATCAAGCAAATGATATCATACGAACAACATGCATGTATACAACAAGAAAAGGTCACCCCTAAGTTATTTTATGTCACATGTGTAATGAGGCAACTACGGGCGGGTCAACACAGTAGAGACAAGTTACAACAGGGGTTCCACAAAAGAATTGTCTCTAGAACACAACTACACTACATGCGGTATTTAGTACTTGTATTATACAAAGAAAAGAATACAAGTTACTTGCCTGAGAGATGACAACGGAAACGACGAAACAAGAGCAAGAATAACGGAAACAGATTCCCGGACACAAACACGACGAATGAGTCACGAAAGAGATGATCACGAACAAGATGAACAACCGATCGCAAACAAGATGAAGACGATCGAGATAACGAACACAATCGGATGGCTGAAATTGAAGATCAAGATCAAGATGATCGGATCAGATCGGACTGCCAGATCAAGACTGATGTTGAAGATGATGATGATCAAGCAAATCCGACGGTCTAGATCAAGGGATCAAGCAATCGACGGTCGAGATCAAGAAATCAAGAGATCAATGGCTGAGATTGCGGATGGTGAAGAAGATGATGATGATCGCGATCAAATGACCAAGACTCAAAGAATCAAGAAGATGATCATCATGGATCGTGATGATCAAGAGAAGATCGGATGGCGACAATCAAAGTGATCAACACATTGTGTGATCACCACAGGGGACACAAGGATCGGGGGTTGCTGACTGGGCTCCGACGACGGGTGGTGGTGCACTGTGACGGGAGGACGACGGTGGACAGGCGGTGCACTGCGGTGGAGATGCAGGGGAGCGGTGGCTGATGGAGGGGAAGCACTGGGATGATTTGCTGCGTCGGGGCAGAAGACGGCAGGGGAGCGGTGGCTGATGGGGACGACGATGCTGTAGGCGGTTGCTGACGACTCTGCAGGCGGATGGCGGCCGTAGGTGGCTGGGTTACTGTTGTCAAGGTGCGGCAGAGACAGGGGTACGAGGGTAGTGCAGTGAGGGTGCTGTCGCTAAGAGGGCTGTGGCTGTTGACGAGAGGTGCTGCAGTCGCTGCTGACTGCAAAAGAGGGGCAGAGGAGCGGCACCGAGGTGAGGTCGATGGTGGCACTGGGGTGTCTCCAGTCGGGAGGAGGGATGTGTCGGGATGTTGGAGCGGCAGGACGGGGGTCGTCGAGGCTGCACAGGCGGGAGAGAGAGAGAGAGAGAGAGAGAGAGAGAGAGAGAGAGAGAGGAGAACGGGGGACGATGGGTTTAGAGGTCGGGAGGGGAGAGGTAGAAGATGAGGGGATGAAGAGGAGAATAGGCGGCTGGTGGATTGGTTATATATAGGGGTATTTAGGGTTTAGGGTTAAACAGGTTGGGGGGTTAACGGGTATTGGAGTGGGTAAACGGGTAGGGCTAGGGTATAATAGGTATTGGAGTGTTATAGGGAATTGGGTATTAAGAAAATCCAGTAAGAAAAATAGGGTTTATAAGTTCAATAAAATAACCAATAAAAATATTGTTTATAATAAAATGTAATTTATATTACAATATAGAATTTATTTGAAATAGCTACAAATACAATTAGTACATAGAAATGGATTTTTAATAACCAGTCAAAATTAATAATAATAATAACAATAATAATAATAACAGTAATAGAAATAATAATAGAAATCAAGGTAATAATAACAATAATAAGATTTGTATTACAATAGAAAATATCATAGAAAATAGTTACAAATAAAATTATTGATCAAAAATAGATTTTAATAGAAGATCCAACAATACAATTTAAGAAAAAGAATTTGAAAGCGGAAAAATAATTTACAAAATTTTAAACACAGAAAATCACAGGAAATATGTATTTGCGAAAATAGGGTTTACAGATAAACAAGAAGGATGTATATAATTGAGGCAATAAAAGTTGAATTGTGATAAAAGGAATGTAGTGATGAATTTTGATAGTGAGTTTCTAATAGTGAGTCTCGAAGGGTTGGTGTTTAATTCTTAATAAACTTAGGATTGGGAAAGTTTAGATGACTATCAAAGAAAAGAGCTTTGTGAAAAAGAATAGTTTGAGATTATTAATGTTTGATAAATACAAAAATAAGATGAAAGAGTTGAATAAGATGTGAATAAAGTGAATTGAAAATATGAATTATAAGGGTATGAGTACCCATGATTATGGAACATAAAGAATGCGATCTAGAGGCTTAGTGAGACCAAGGTACCGGCAAATGTTGAAAGAATTAATTAATTTGAGAATTTGCTATTTGGGCTATCTCGGTATTTTGTTTAAGTACAGTAGGAGAGGAAGCTAACTCTAGGTGGTGTAATTTATTCATGTTTTAAGCATAAGGATTAGGCACTAAGTGGAGATGTAGTAAACTTGGGCAAACGTAAGTGGGTTGCCTCTATATAGTTTGACGGTGGACTCTGGGACTATAGACCCAGTTTGACAGTGGACTCTGGGACTGTAGTTGCTTGCGATGGAGGCGAGCCTTAATTAAATCCGGGACATGATTGGTTTGACGGTGGACTCCAGGATCATGAATAGTCGGACGGATGGGAGTTTGTGCTCCAGTGTATATGCCATACCAGGGCTAGAGGGACACTTGCGAGAAGTTCACACGAAGAGGATTTCCGTATAAGCTTGACGGTGGATTCCAGGGCTGAAATCTGTACTTGTGGAATGTCTAAAACTTGTTTTATTACTGGGTAGTTTTCATGGCGAGGGATTAAACCCTTCAATGTGGAGTACGTAGGTGCTTGCCCTCAGACCTATGTAGTATGAGATGCATAGACACCTGAAAAGTATGCATTAGTGTCATATTAGCGTAAAACATCTGCATTAGGTATTAAGACATTGCATACACCAACATGTTTATGATAGTCACTTTTCACATTTTGTTTTACATTCAAGTTTGTGTATGCTAAACTAAGTGAGTCGCTATATTATGGCATAGCGAGAATGGCCGTGTATAGTATTGCGTCAGTTGTATGTAACTGACGTGCCCACAATATTCAATGCAGGGCTTGGATTGGCTAAGACTGGAAGATGAATTTGAAGCTAAAGATTGTTTTAAATGTTGTTGATTAAATTGTACATGCTTTGTAATCTTTATATTTCCGCTGTGTTGCTGTAAAATGAACAGTGTTGTACAAATAAAAGTTTTTAAAGTCCTTATAAAATTGTACGAAATGAAGTGAAGATCCTGTTGTACTACGAATTATCGTATTTTGGAATTCAGAGCGTTACAGAAGGTATAGATGGTAAGACCCCAGAGTCCAAAATCCATTGTACTACCAACTGAGGTTACTTCATGAGGTTTTAATATGAGACTTAAATTTCAGATTGACTTCTACTTATCAAAATGGATAAAAGTTGGATTAATAAGTCACGATTATCCAAAGCGTATTGTGATGATGTTAAAGATTTTATTAACTTTGCAAAGAGCAATTCTCCTGATCCGACCAGGATTTTGTGTCCATGTATCCAATGTTGAAACTGTAGTTTGAAGAGGTGCAACGTAGTTGAGACACTTGATTTGCAATTGTTTTCTACTAGGGTATACAAATTGGTTTTGTCATGGGGAGTTTGCTCGTTCAGTTTCTGCTGGTCCGATTGTGCATGATGATGAGTCTTTGTTTACAAATGATCCAAGTATTGATGATGAAATGCACTCTTTAGTGCAGGATGGTTTGAGATTCCATAACTTTGAAGCTCACATAAACAATCCAATCAATCAAGTCCATAACGAGTCAGCAGAAACATTAAATCAAGGTGGTGGGGTGACTGAAGAAATGCCCAGTCCTAAAATGAATAAAGAATATGAAGCCTTTAATAAGTTATTGAAATATGCAAATACTCCTCTGTATTGTGATTGTCCCAAGTTCTCTAAATTTTCTTTCATTTTTAGATTGTTTCATATTAAATGTCTAGATGGGTGGTCAGCGAAATCCTTCACCGAACTTCTTATATTGTTGAATGAAGTTTTTCCTGAAATTTGTATCCACAAATCAGCCCATGCCACAAACAAATTTCTCAAGTATTTTGATTTAGGGTATGAGAAGATAGCATCATGCCTATAAAATTGTATGTTATTCCGGGGGGATAAGGAGATTTCGAAGAATGTCAAGTAGCTGGTACTTTAGAATGGGTCAAAACGCCGAATGTGGATGAGAAAAATTGATGAGCCAGTTACAACAAGTAGAAGAAAGAAGCCAACAAAACTACTACGTTTCTTTCCTCTAATTCCTAGGCTGCAAAGGTTGTTCATGTCCTCTAAGACATCTTCTAATATGAGGTGTCATGTGGAAGGTCACAAGAATGATGAGATTCTTAGTCACACAGCTGATTCCGAATCATGAAATTTTTTTGATGAAAGATATCCTGATTTTGCTGAAGTTCTTCGAAATGTGAGCCTTGAATTGGCCAGTGATGGTTTTAACCCATTTAGGCAAATGAGAGTGCTACTACAGTTGAGGCAGGGGGTAGGCAGCAAGCCCACCAGCTCAAGGAGGACGAGGGGGCCGACGAAGATGAAGGAAATATGGAAGCTCCCAAACAATGAAAATATATTGGTGAATAAGAACAATGTCAATCAACCAATTGGAAAGACCGGGAGTAAGCTTAGGAAATTTTGTGGTGTAGTAGCCAGAAATCCTCGTATCCTTCTGTTAAGCTACGAGAGTTGGTCGAAAGTACCAACGACAACCAAAATGACGACCTTCGATGAGATTAAGGTATATTCCTATTTTATCTCTTATATCTAATTGGAAAATATGGGACTTAAGATTTTGTACTTTATTATGAGTAGCCATTCAAGCAAGTAGAACAATATAAATGATTCATTAGTATCAAAAGCTAGTAAAGCCCCTTCAAATATTTATTAATTTAAGTGATTGAGTAAATATGGAGAAATCCTCGTATCCTTGATTTTTTTAAGCGATAGTATTATATATATCTTCAATTAATATCATTTTGCAGCAAAAGTTTGCAATCCCTGATGCTCTTGATGGATGGGTCAATAAACCGATATCAAAGAAATGGAGGGATCACAAGAGCTTTTTAAAAGGGAAGTACTATGACGAGGAGAAGACCAAGGCCGAAAATGCAAGGTCGGGTCCCGAATGCGTGACCGCACAAGATTGACAATTTCTTTTCTCTTTTTGGAAATCAGATACTGGAAAGATAATTTTATTTCATTGTTTATATATTTCATTGATGATATATTTTATTGATTTTGGTAAACATAAAAAAAATTCCGATTATCAAAATTGTATAGAGAAAAGCTAAAATTGGTCTGAGTAGCCGAAAGAATATGAAGGTGAGCAGCAGCTTTGCCGTTGTGCGGGATGACCTGGTAATGAATATTTCATTTTATATGAAGTATTTTTTTAAATGGTTTTAAACATTTTAAGGTAATTTTTGCCTTTATTTGATTTAACTACTGCATCGATCTTGTATATAGGAAGCATCAATAGTGGGAGAGAGTATCGGCAAGGTAGATTTTTTGAAACTACCAACACAAGCAAGGATGGGACATTTCGGTATGAGTTTGCTGTCAAGATAGTGGTAAATATGAAACTTTCAAACTAATTTTATTTTGGTATTTAATGATATAAGTAATTTATTAATATTAATATTTTCTTTGATCTCTTTTATAGAAGGACGCTAGAGCACTGATTGCGGAGAGGTCGTCATCTTCTTCAGTAGATCCATTAACGATCTAGCGTGAAGCTATCTCTGATGTGAGGGGGAGAGAGCGACCCAGTCGTGTGCAGGGAATGGGATTGGGGCCAACACCCTCACAGGTAAGTTAGAATTGACATGTGGATTTGAATTAGTGTGACTTTTGATTGTGAGTGGATGTTGGGATTAATGTATATCAGATTTGTGTTGGATCATAAGTATTTGGTTGTCATGCAGCGACCTCCGGTTATCCACCCTATCCCGACATGTTCAAGATGCAGGCAAAGATTCAAGGCCTGAAAGATATGATTGCTTCTTTACTCTTCCAACAAAATGATAATTACGAGAATCAAATACATGGAACAGTAAGTAATCTGCAAAATTTTGCGATAGTTTAATTTCTTCAATTTTGATAGTACTCATACATATTGTGTCATTTTTAGAATATACACTTAGAAATCCGCACAATTTTTAGAATATATACACTTAGAAAGCCACACAATTGGTATAAAATGTTTTAACTATTGCTAAAACACCATCAAATCATTAGGGTACTTTCTAATAAAAAAAGGCAAATAATATTATTAACAGTTTGCAATGCCATACACACTTCTAAATAATAGATCACTTTGCATGTTCATGTTGATTTATTTTTGCCAATATTGTGCATTATACAGGGACAATGAATACCATCGGTTTCTAGTCAAGTGCATACAACATGGCGAAATACCGATGGGAATGGAAGCAACACCGGGCCAGACGAGGAGACTCCCCCGCCCTAGTTTTGAGGATTTGTACTTTATTTTTCTTTGTAGATTCTTGATTTTGATGACTACAACACAATACACAATTGTTCGATCTTACATAATTCTTGCAGTGTGTACTTAAAGCATTCAAGGCCAATATAATGATGAAGCTTTCAAAAGCATTAGCTTAAGCTACAAAGACAAGAAATATTTCAAGATTCAAGACAAAGACTTCTCAAGAGCTTCAAAAGTGATTTGTTAAATTGAAAAAAGTGTCTTGTAATTTTGTTCGTAATATTTGTGATTCTTAGAAATCTTTGTAAAAGCCTTGTCTCACACACACTCACACATCCCCTAAATGAAAATAAAGTTTTCCAAAATCAAAATGTCAAAATGAAGCTTGTATAAGTTCAGCTGTTGAGTACCTGTTGACTTACTTTTGAAAGCAGTCGACTGTTCTAGTACGAAACTGACTGAACTCGCTCATGCTCTGTCGACTCATATGGCAACCCAGTCGACTGTTCAAGCAGTTTTTGACAGTTTTCTGAAGTTTAAATTTTGTTTTTCAAATTTAAATTCTTACAACCGTTTTATGGTAGCTGGGGAACTGTTTCCCAATGTCTTGGATAATCTAACCCTATAAATAGAGTATAGAATCCATGTAGAAAAGTTTCCCTAATCATTATCAAGTCATTTTGCTTATTTGAGAGAAAAAGAACAAGTTTTCAAAAGCACTTATTTTCTTTAAGACTTGGTTCTCTGATTTCAGTCTTGTATAACAAAGATTTCGTTTTAGACTGAAGTTAGAAGTTGAATTTAGCCTCTAAACAAAAAGCACAATAAAAAACAAGGCTTTAGGTTGTTGTAATCTTCATTTTGTTGTTATTTTACTCTCGGGTTATAAGAGTGGCCCTCTCGGTTGGAGAGAAGGACTCTTGGTGTAGAGCCAGTTTCACTCTAGGTTATAAAGTGGGTTTTGCTTTCTCTAGTGGTTAGAGAGGTCTACGGATTTGACATAGTTGTTGTCAAAGGCCATAGATTATTCTTGTAATTTTTCAAGAATAGTGGAAAATCTCAAGTGGGTTGCTTGAGGACTGGATGTAGGTCAGGAGGACCGAACCAGGATATATCGTGGTGTTTGCAGTTGATTCTCTATGGTTTGATTTCTTCAACTTTTAATTTCATTTTTGTTGAATCACATTGAAAATCAAGTCTGCACAGTCGACTGGTTTCCGCTTGAAGTCGACTTAACAGTCTTGTTGTTATTAGTTCATTTACTCTTTTATCTGGCGCTAACAGTCGCCTAATTCCTCTTTGACAGTTGACTTAACAGTTGCGAATCATTCGAATATTGTTTAATTTTTATACAACACTATTCACACCCCCTCCCCCCTCTAGTGTTATTTCCCTTGCATACAGGATCCAACACTTAGTATCAGAGCCTGGTTGAGTGCAATGGCATCTACTTCAAATGCAAGTCAATACCATGAAGGCCAATCCACACAAAGACCGCCTCTCTTCGATGGAACAAACTACAACTATTGGAAATGTAGAATGAAGATCTACTTACAATCCATCAACTTTGAGATTTGGAACATGACCGAGACAGAATATACCGTACCTACAGTTTCCTATGCCCAATGGAATGATGACATGAAGAGCAACACCATGAACAATCCAAAGGCGATGAATGCTCTCTTTTGTGCACTTACCAAAGAAGAGTTCAACCGTGTGTCAAACGCAACAATGGCATACCAAATATGGCATACTCTTGAGGTAACACATGAAGGTACAAATAAGGTCAAAGAATCTAAAATTTTTGTTCTTATTCACTGGTTCGAGATGTTCCGTATGAAGGAGAATAAAAATGTATCAGACATGATAACAAGATTTACCGACATCACAAACTCTCTTGTGGCTCTTGGTAAAACCTATACCCAAGCAGAGATGGTGAGGAAGATTCTTCGTGCTCTAACCCCGGAATGGGAAAAGAAGACCACTGCTATTGAAGAAGCCAACGATTTAACAAAACTCTCTCTTGAGAATCTTGTGGGAAAATGGCATACGAAGTAGAATTGGAGGAACACAAGAAGGATTCAGAACCTCAACAAGCCAAGAAGAAAACCCTTGCTTTCAAGGCCATGTCAGATTTAGAAGATGATGATGATGATGATGATGAAGAAATGGCCAAGTTCACAAGAAAATTCAAGAAATTTCTTCACAAAGGTAAATTCAATTCTAAGTTTAAGGATACTAATGAACCTCCTACTTGTTTCAAGTGTAATAAGACAGGTCACATGAAGAAGGACTATTCGTTAGAAAATGAAAAATCAAAAGGGAAAATCTCTAACTTCAAAAAGGACAAATTCACAAAGAACAAGTACATGAAGAACAAAAAGGCCTACCAAGCAACTTGGGATGATAGCGACTCATCATCGGAAGAAGAGAATGAAGAATCAAATGAAGTTGCAAACGTGTGTTTCATGGCTACTCAAAACGATGTAAGTGACAATATTCACTCTAATGATTTATTAGAAGCTTTCAATGAAGTTTTTCAAGAACTAAAAAAGGAGAAGATAAAAGTTAAAAATCTAGAGAAAGTTAATCAAACACTTTCTCAAGAAAATCTTGATTTACAAGTTGAAGTCAAGTCTTTAAATTCTCGTCTTTCTAACTTGGATATAGATCTTATATTTCTAAAGAAAAATTATGAAGAGATATCTAAGAATGTATCCAAGTTCAATAAGGTCAAAGGGTATTTATATGAAGTTTTCCAAAATCAAGTGCAATCTAATAAAAAGTTTGGACTTGGTTTTCAAAAAAACTCTTGAAAAAGGTCATTCTGCTAATAACACTAGTAGTAATAAGATTGATTATGTTTCTAGTGTAAAAAATAAGTTATATGGTTTTTTTGAAAAACCAAAAATTATTTTTGATCATGAAAATAGTAATCTTTCAGATCAGACCAGTCGATTGACCCCTAAATTCGGTCGTCTGTCCAGAGGAATGAAGTTTTATTCAAAAAGACGACAACCTCATATAAGTCGACTAGTTTCACCTCCCAGTCGACTGCCACCACAAAACAGTCGAATGAAGGGTGCAACAAAGTCGACTGGACAGAACAAAAATATTTGGGTTCCAGTCAACCTGAGTCTTAATGATAAGATTACTTATATAAATTCTTTTGTTCATAATGTCTGTAATTCTATTAATTATAAGCCTGCATATGGTGGTAAATCAAACTCACTTTGGGTTTGGTTTTCCAAACACTAATCTCTTTCGGATCCAATGAAAAGGGTACCATATTCACAATTCATATTTTATATGTACCTAAAAGGGAACGATGGATACTTGACAACGGATGCTCTAAACACATGACTGGCTATGCAAACTTACTCTCTTCCATACAAGACATAGATGGAGGAACCGTTACATTTGGTGACAATAACAAAGGAAAAGTCATCAGAATAGGCATGGTCGGTAAGAACGCTACTCCTATTATAGAAGAGGTATTCTTAGTTAGTGGTTTAAAGCATAACTTGTTAAGTATTAGTCAATTATGTGATAAGGATTATAAGATAGTGTTTGAAAAAGATGCATGCTTAATTTATGATTCGTCTTTGAAAAATGTGATTTTTCAAGGTTTTGAAAAGAATAATATATATGAATTATGTTTAAAAACAAATGAGTTTTCGAATGATTTTTGTTTAGTTGCTTCTAACAACGATTCTTGGCTTTGGCATAAGAGATTTGGACATATAAATATGAAAAATATTGCTAAATTATCTAAGAATAACCTAGTTAAAGGACTGCCAAAATTATCTTTTAAGAAAGATAAAATGTATGATGCATGTCAATTAGGAAAACAAGTAAAATCTATTTTTAAAACAAAAGAAATAATTTCTACTAGTAGGCCTCTCGAATTGATCCATATGGATTTATTTGGTCCTACTAGAGTCGCTTCTTTAAATAAAAGTCGATATATATTTATTTTAGTAGATGATTTTTCAAGATTTACATGGGTATTCTTTTTAAAACATAAAAATGAAGCCTTTGAAGAATTTACAAATTTCTGGAAACATATTCAAAATCAAAAATCTCTAACCATAGTCACTATTGGAAGTGATCATGGTGGAGAATTTGAGAATGAAACATTTTCAGAATATTGCAATAAGAATGGTATAACACATTCATTTACATTTCCTAGAGCTTCACCACAAAATGGAGTGGTTGAAAGGAAGAATAGGACATTGCAAGAATGTGCACGTATCATGCTTGTTGAAAGTAATTTGCCTAAATATTTCTGGGCTGAAGCTGTTTCTACAGCATGCTATGTTTTAAATAGAATATTAATTAGGCCAAAACTTAAGAAAACTTGTTATGAATTATTTTATGAACGAATTCCTAAAGTATCTTATTTTAAGTATTTGGTTGTAAGTGTTTCATATTAAACACAAAAAATAATCTAGATAAATTTGATGCTAATTCTAATGAAGGTATCTTCATTGGATACTCAAATAGGAGTAAAGCATATAGAATTTTCAATAAATCATCTTTGACTATTGAAGAATCTATGCATGTTTCATTTGATGAATCTTTACCTTCATCAAATGTTATTGAAGATGATGAAATTGAATCATCACCACTAGATAACATTATTAAATCACTTGAGTAAATTACCCTAGACAAGTCGATTGATTGACTTCCTAAGTCGACTGATGTGAGTCAGTCGACTAATTGTGTAGCGATAACTCAAACTTTACCAAACTCATTTGTTAAAGTTCGAGATCATCCTCATGACTTAATTATTGGTGACATCTCACATGGCATTCAAACAAGATCCCATTTTAATATGATTTCTCATACTGCTTTCTTATCGGATTTTGAACCGAAAAATGTTCAAGAAGCATGTGAGAATGAATTTTGGTTGAATGCTATGCAAGATGAACTTAACCAATTTGTAAGAAATGATGTATGGAATTTAGTTCCACGACCTCCTGATCATACTATTATTGATACCAAATGGGTCTTTAAAATAAGTTATATGAATCAGGACAAGTTGTTAGGAACAAAGCTAGATTAGTTGCTCAAGGATATAATCAAGAAGAAGGAATTGATTTTGATGAAACATATGCTCATGTTGCTAGACTAGAATCAATTAGAATTTTATTATCTTTTGTGTGTTTTATGAATTTCACACTCTTCCAAATGGATGTTAAAAGTGCTTTTTTAAATGGTTTCATTAAGGAAGATGTTTATGTTAAGAAACCACCCGGTTTCGAACATGAACAATTCCCGAACCATATTTTTAAATTGAAAAAAGGTTTTCTATCATCTTAAACAAGCACCTCGTACTTGGTGTGATCGCTTAAAAACTTTTCGTTTAGAAACAGGTTTTGAAATTGGTAAAGTGGATACTATTTTGTTTATTAGGAAAATAAAGACAAATATATTAATCATACAAATTTATGTAGATGACATAATTTTTGGATCAACTAACAGTAATCTATGTCAAGAGTTTGCTAATACCATGAAAAATGAGTTTGAGATGAGTCACATAGGGGAACTCAATTATTTTCTTGGACTACAAATAAAACAGTCTCAAAATGGCATATTTATTAATCAAGAAAAATATGCTAAGGAATTACTCAAACGATTTGGCATGGATAGCACTAGTAGTAAGACCACACCTATGGCTACTACTACTACACTTGACAAAGATAAATTAGGTAAGAGTGTCGATCAAAAGCTCTATCGAGGTATTATTGGCTGACTCTTATACTTATATATAACTGCTAGTAGACCAGATATTATGTTTAGCGTATTTTTGTGTGTTAGATATCAGTCTGATCCAAAGGAATCTTACTTAAAAGCAGTGAAACGTATTTTAAGATATATTAAAGGCACATCTGAATATGGTTTATTTTATCCTCGCACTAATAATTTTCAACTCTTATCGTATAGTGACGCTAATTTTGCTGATAGTAAAACTGATCGTAAAAGTACTAGTGGAACTTGTCACTTTTTAGGACATTCCTTAGTATCTTGGTGCAGTAAAAAGCAAAATTCAGTATCTCTATCTACTACAGAAGCTGAATATATTGCTGCAAGTTTGGCTTGTGCTCAAATTTTATGGATAAAACAAACTTTATTAGATTATGATATTTCTTTTTCAAGACCCTCTGTAATGTGTGATAATACCAGTGCCATTAATTTATCTAAAAATCTAGTTCAACATTTACGTACGAAATATAATGATATTCGACATCATTTTCTGCGTGATCATATCTTAAAGGGAGATATACTATTGGATTTTATTTCAACTGATAAACAAGTAGCAGATATATTTACCAAACCACTTAAAGAAGATACTTTTATTAACTTTAGAAGAGAACTAGGCATTTGCTCATTTCATGACATTTTTTTTAAAAAAAAATTATGTCTCAGTCGACGTATACTTAGTTATCTGTCGACTTATACAGTATTTTTCTTTGACTGTATTTCTGACTTAATTTTTTCTTCTTCCCCGTCGACTGTCTTCAATCCACAGTCGACTGACAGTAGATTTATTAACCTTTCTGTTTGGTTCTATTTTGCTCTCGACTTAGTCGATTGATCTAAAAACCAGTCGACTGTCGCGATTATATTTCGATCTTCTGATTCTGAATCATCACAGGATGAGGCATCTCTCTCTTGCTCTCTTTTACCCACTTCTGATCTAGACCCTCCATTCAAACCCAATTGTAATCGCAGCCCTCCCTTTCAGGTAAAAACCCTAAGCCCTCTTCACTACCTTTTTCACTTTCTACCCTTGCTCCCCAAAGCTCAAGTCGGCTGCTATCTTGAAGCTCTCTGGATATCTGCATTGCTGCTCTTGGATTTCGATTCTCAGCCCAGCTTTGCTTCTTGATTGTCGATTTCGCTTGCTCTCTGTCCTCTTCCTTGGATTCCTTTGAGTCCTATATTTTTGGTCTAGGTAATCATCTCTTAATCCTCTCTTTCAAAGTATTCTAGATTCTACCATGCCTAAGCCTAAAAGATCTAGGGCTTCCAATATTGTTGACGAAGAACAATCCCAACATAATTATCTTCAATATTTAAGGCATCCGTATCTAGTTGAGAAATATTTCATTTTATATCAAATCCTTATTTTTCCGGGTCATTTCATAAATTTTCCTGATTTAGATAGATTTCCTATTGCCCCATTATTTCAACAATGTGGTTTATATGATCTTCTCTCTTTAATAAATCAACCCTATTATTATCCCCAACTCATTTATTTGTTTTATACAAATATAAAAGTTGCTACTTCTGAGGATGGTAGCGAAATATTTTTCACTGCTTCTGTGACAAATGTTCGAATGAAGTTCACTGCTAAAAAATTAGGGCAAATTTTGAATATTTCTAATGAAGGGTTAGATATAGGGAAAATTGAATTGGATGATAGCTCTATCTTCTCCAAAACCTTTTTACCTAATCATGATCTTCCAATGACCAATAAATCTATTACCCCGCTTGCCAAGCTAGTTGCACGAATATAGTTGTACAATATTATCCCTAAATCGGGTAGCTACAATCAATTTTCATATAAATTGCAACAAGCGGTGTATGTTATCTTTGGAAACATCCAAATCAATTGGATTCGAGTCATTTTTAGTCGTCTCCATAAGGCTCACACGTCCTTTCTCCCTTATGGTGCACTTCTAACTCATATTTTAAACCACTATCAGATTGATCTTGATTCCGAGTCTAGTGTTGTGACTCGTTATGAATCGTTTGATCGTGCGAGTCTAGCCCTTATGAAAATCCTTCACTCACCTCCTCGGTCTCCTCAAAGAAATACACTCCTTATTCCTTTAGCCACTTGTGTTCCTCGTCGATCTTCTGTGTCTAGTTCATCCTCTAGTTCTCATCCTAGAGCTAATTTTTCTAATCCTGAGAGTCTTTACACCTCTGTCAACTACCTAATGGATCGTCAGTATCTTAGGTCGGCAGGACTCTCTTGAGGCTAGTATTGCTAACCTCACTCAGATGTTTGTTCAGCAGTTTTCGGCAGTTTCCTCCACCTACTCCTGCCTCACACAGTGATGATGCCGAAGACGATGCAGATTGATGTTCTTTTCAGTTTTTTTGTTACTTTTGAATTCTGCTTTATGCTTTTCTGATGTTCACTTTTCACTTTGTCGTATGGACAATCTATTTGACTAGTCATGTATAAATTTCCATTTATGCTATTTATGCCATGTTGGTTTTTATCTATGGTTGGTTTTTACTCCTTATTTTTGTTGATGACAAAGGGGGAGAAATATCTGTTGTTAAAACTTGTGTGCATGAGTGCATATTGTACTTTATTTAGGGGAAGCTTGTTTACAATTGTATATCTTTTTCCAATATGTGTGAGCATCATGATATGTAAATTTTAATTCTATACTATTTCAGTTATTGTGTTGTTATCATCAAAAAGGGGGAGAATGTAGATTCTTGATTTTGATGACTACAACACAATACACAATTGTTCTATCTTACATAATTCTTACAGTGTGTACTTAAAGCATTCAAGGCCAATATAATGATGAAGCTTTCAAAAGCATTAGCTCAAGCTACAAAGACAAGAAAGATTTCAAGATTCAAGACAAAGACTTCTCAAGAGCTTCAAAAGTGATTTATTAAATTGAACAAGTGTCTTGTAATTTTGTTCGTAATATTTGTGAGTCTTAGAAATCTTTGTAAAAGCCTTGTCTCACACACACTCATACATCCCCTAAATGAAAATAAAGTTTTCCAAAATCAAAATGTCAAAATGAAGCTTGTATAAGTTCAGCTGTTGAGTACCAGTCGACTTACTCTTGAAAGCAGTCGACTATTCTAGTATGAAATGACTGAACTCAGTCAAGCTCTGACCAGTCGACTCATATGGTAACCCAGTTGACCATTCAAGCATTTTTTGACAGTTTTCTGAAGTTAAATTTTTTTTTTCAAATTTAAATTCTTACAGCAGTTTTATGGCAGTTGGGGAACTGTTTCCCAACGTCTTGGAGAATCTAACTCTATAAATAGAGTATAGAATCCATGTGGAAAAGGTTCCCTAATCATTATCAAGTCATTTTGCTTATTTGAGAGAAAAAGAACAAGTTTTCAAAAGCACTTATTTTCTTTAAGACTTGGTTCTCTGATTTCAGTCTTGTATTACAAAGATTTCGTTCTAGACTTAAGTTAAAAGTTGACCTTTAGCCTTTAAACAAAAAGCACAATAAAAAACAAGGCTTTAGGTTATTGTAATCTTCATTTTGTTGTTATTTTACTCTCGGGTTGTGAGAGTGGTCCTCTCGGTTGGGGAGAAGGACTCTTGGTGTAGAGTCGGTTTCACTCTAGGTTGTAGAGTGGGTTTTGCTCTCTATAGTGGTGAGAGAGGTCTATGATTTGACATAGTTATTGTCAAAGGCCGTAGAGTATTCTTGTAATTTTTCAAGAATAGTAGAAAATCTCAAGTGGGTTGCTTGGGGACTGGATGTAGGTCGGGAGGACCGAACCAGGATATATTGTGGTGTTTGCAGGGTTGATTCTCTGTGGTTTGATTTCTTCAACTTGCAATTTCATATTTGTTGAATCACATTGAGAATCGAGTCTGTGCAGTCGTCTGGTTTTCACTTTAAGTCGACTTAACAGACTTGTTGTTATTCAGTTCATTTACTCTTTTATCTGGTGCTAACAGTCGACTGATTGCTCTTTGACAGTTGACTTAACAGTTGCGAAAAATTCAAATATTGTTTAATTTTTATACAACACTATTCACCCCACCCCCCTCCCCCCTCCCCTCTCTAGTGTTATTTGCCTTGCATACAGGATCCAACATTCTTATGTTTTGTCGGAACTCTATTTTTGTTTTGTAAAAACTGTGTTTTGCAACTTAGACATTTATAACTCTTTATATGGCAGTTTATATATATGTTTGTTATGCTATTATTATTGATTTTAATATTTGAGCATTCAAATTTGATGTGATTACAGGTATTTTTAATATGTGATTAATTATCTATATTTTTAATTTGAAATTTTGAATTCAATTGCAAAAAAACAAAGAATACATATTCCGGCATTTTTTTTGAAAACACCGGAATAGATATTCAACCTAAAAATATATAATTTGACCGATTACAGCATTTCGAAACGTTGTTGTAGGCTTATCATATGCAGCTTACAAGTGAGTCTATCCTTGCGTTGTACACACAACGCCGCCATAGATAATTAACTTTTAAAAAATAAAATATCTATCCCGACGTTTCCAAATGCCGAGATAGATTAAAATTTTTACAATGCCCAAATCTAAAAGGTATCTATACCGGTGTTTCATAACCGCCGGCATATGTCTATGGGCTATAGCGACTTCTGATAAAAACACTGGGATAGATCCTTCACTTGTCCAGACGCTTGCTCTAGCGGCATTTCGCGCGACATTGTCAGAAACGCCGCTATGATCTATAGCGGTGTTTTTTAATGCCATTATAGGTTATAAAAAATGCTGGTATTGCCTTTGCAATTTGTAGTGCCTGGTGGTAGACTTTCTGCACCTCGAGGAATAGTAGCACTATAACTCAGCACCAAGGGTACAAATAAGTTACTAGTATATAAGTATTAGTATATGCACTTAAATTTTAATATATTCCTCGAACTTTTTCCATACTGACACACTTTTAAAAATATTGACCAAACTGACCCACTTTCAAAAATATTTATCCAATTTACTCACTTTTGGACACGTCAGCATAACACGCTCTTGGAAAAAAAAATGGCACGGGTTAAATCTATGCCGTTCTTATTAAAAGCAACAATCTGTAGAAAATTTCTTTCCCATGCCGCTTTCAAGAGAAACAACATCAGTTCAATTCTTCCAATCGTGAACTCTCTAAATTTGGAAAAAATACAAGGTGTGGAAACATACTATTACTTATGCCACTTTCCCTAAGAACGACATTCTCATTACTAATGTCATTTTTGTTAAAAGCGACATCGGTTTTATACTGGTAACATATAAATAGTGGCCCCTTCTTCTCTTTTCCCCTTCACTTTAGATCTATTTCCCTTCCCCTCCCCCCCTCTCACTATCGAAACCCTAAAGCCCTAGATCCCAATTTAAAACCTTCAAACTCTCATGTTTCCATATTCCAAACAAATTCACAAAATACTCATCATGCTTTGTTTTGAATGTTTTAAATTGGGATATACGGTTTTAGGGTTTCGAGACTAAGAGGGAGAGATAAGAAAATAGATCTAAAGTGAAAGGGAAAGGAAAAGAGGGGACCACTATTTATATGTAATCAATATTATAACTGATGCCGATTTTCACAAAAAATGCATTAGTAATGAGAATGTCGTTCTTGGGGAAAGCAGCATAAGTAATAGGATGTTTCCACATTTGGAACTTTTCCCAAGTCAGAAAGTTCACGATTGGGAAGAAGTGAACTGATGTCGTTGATCCTGAAAGTGGCATGAGAAATAAATTTTCTAAAGATGCCACTTTTGACAGGAACGACATAAATTTAACCTATGCCCTTTTTTTCCTAGGAGCGTGTTATGTTAACGTGTCCAAAAGTGGGTCAGTTGGGTAAATATTTTCGAAAGTTGGTCAGTTTGGTTAATATTTTCAAAAAATGGGTCAGTACGGAAAAAATTCATTCTCCTTTAGGTGTTGAAAGTACGTGTATATAGTGTAAATTTGATGACGCAGCCTTTCTTTCGTTATTGGAAGAAGACTTGATGTTTGATGAATCCATTGTATTTTGGGTGTTGGAAGAAATTCAATATGTGTCGTGTTAGAGAAATTATGGCGCAGCAGAGTTGTTGAGAAATGGTGGCGAGGAGCACAAACAAATCTGATGAACAACCAAACAGTAGACAACACCAATCACACAAATATTTGTCTCTGTTCGAGCAAACCTAATTTGAGAAAAAATATAAGGAAATATTATTCAACTAGAGAAGATTACATGAAGTTAATCACAAACACACTCACCAAGAACTATCACTCGAGCCTCACTTATAATGGAAGAAATATCAATAAAGTGCTTCTCTATCAATGGAGACTGTTACAATATATAGAGATATAGAAAAACCTATATTATAGTCTTGTTACAATAACTGTCCGATATAACATGTAGAAGACACGATAGGAGCCATATGATCTAACATGGAGTTGAAAATGGGTCCAAACAGTCACTTAAACCCTGTCCCAAAACAATTCCAGCCACCGCGTGCAGGTCGACTATCCAAAAGGGGCAGTCGATCATCGTCCTCTCTGTTTCAAAACAGACCTTCGACTGTATTGTTGATGTTATTGTTTGTTGTTTTCTGAATTTTTCTCCTCGATGCTTCGACCTCCTCACTTCATTGTCTCTTCTTCTAATCATACACAAGTATGCAAGACATACAATCCCAACAATATCCACTTGGATTGCATACGCGTGCTATCAACATTGTGTGATTAATCACCATTAGACTCTTTTAATCTCCACCTACAAATAGGGCTGTAAATCAGACCGGGCGGGATCGGACAACCATATGTTCAAGCTCGGATCGAAATTCTCCTCAGACGGGCTTATGTCCGGCTCAGTCCAGATCTAACAAAATTTTTATAGTTCGGACTCGGTTCGTTATAAAAGCATATGGCTCGCGTCTGACCCGTTATGCTTGTTCGGAAGAATCAGACTCAGACCGGACTGGCAATTGTTTTGCAAATGATACTATCTACTATAACTTATTTCAAGAAGAAATATGATACTAGATATTTTTTTGCAAATGAAGTTCAAAGGTGTTTAATAATATGCAAAATGAGTAACTAGTTTAAAATCAGCATGAGCCATTTCTACCCATAATATAAAGGAGACAATACAAAGAAGTTACAGTGCATAGCAAAAAGTCTGATAGCCATTGCAATTAGTAAATCTTTAAAGAAGTTCTCCAAAGATCGTTGAGTTGTTTGATTCCTTGGACAGTCAATGATCTTAGAAGTTCATTTCTTACATTATTAGACTTCCATTTAACATGCATCAAAATTTAAACACACAAACATGACAAAAATCCATTCAACAACAATATCCAAAATAAAAATTATCAAAAGGAAACACAACTCAAAACATCTATTTTGCACCAACAAAGTTTTAAAGTTTCATCTTAGAAAGAACTATAACAAAAGTTATGTCAAAACAATTAAATTCAACTTGATGGTTTGAACTTTGATTGATGCTCCACCTCCACTTGGATGTTCCACTTGCATTTTACTGAGCCTACAAAATGCCGCCATATTGAAAGGAACATGAAATGAGTATAAATTGAGAATTTCCCTCATAAAGTGTACAGTACACATATAACCCCGTATATAAGTTAATAACTAACATTCAAAATTACAATTACCTTATCTCTAAATTTTCAATTTCATTGAGATTAATCAAATCCATCATCTGCATAGCCGCCTCTCCAGGTTGAGCCTATCAAAAGAATATTCAAACAGTGATTATAAAGTAATTATATTAATTGACAATCAACATTCGCAAAATGGAGAAATAAAATGTATTTTTACCTTTAAATTATTCATATTGTAATTGGAACTTATCCAATCCCTGGTGCAAATCAAAACTTCTATTGTCTCTGGCTTTAAAGAGCTTCGAAATTGGTTAAGAACTCTACCTCCTGCGCTAAATGCATATTCGGAAGCAACACTACTAGTAGGAATAGATAGCATATCTCTAGCCATGCTTGGTAGTATTTTGAATTTAGTGTGGCTGTTTTTTACCATTCCAACACATTAAAATGCTCTTCTGATTCATGCTTTTAAATGTTGGAATTAATTTTTGCAGTTTTCCGGGCCGGATTCCGGCAAGCTCCGGCCACCGGTGGCGTCGGAAATTGAGTGGATTGCGATCCTCTCGATGAGTACTATTCCGTGGTGTACTCACTTGCCAAAAACGAATTCCGTATGAATGAGAAATATTGGCCCAAAGTTGGGTACTTAAAATGTACTAACTTGGCAACTTGGAGAAAATTGATAGTCCCATATCGGAAATTGGGAAAGATTTTTTCTAGTATATATACTAGAAAACTAGACTAAAGGGTGTGGTCCGGGGGTTACCACTAACGTGTAGTGGAGAGAGGACTTAGCCAAAATGACAAATACACACGCGGGCGCCCGCGCGCGCCCGGCCCGGCCCGGCCCGGCTCCGGCCCCGGCCTCGGCTCGGTTCGGTTCGGTTCGGCTTGGCTCTGGCTTAAATTTTTTTTGCCCAGACAAAAATTATTTTTCCCCAGTAAACTGATGAGGTTTTTCACATTCAGTAATTGATACCATTACTCTGTAACAGCAGAGTAATGGCTTACCAGTTATGAATCTGAACCACCACTCTACTGTTGCAGAGTAGTGGAGTAGTGGACCATTACTCTGCTGTTACAGAGTAATGAGCCTCTGAAAAGTCTCCATTTCTCTTATAAGGCTACTGAATCCTGAAGAGTCTTTTAGACAGCCCAAGTTTCATTCTTCTTCTTTTTCTCCTCTGTGTCAACTGAGAGTACATCATAGACAGCAGTTCGCTGGAATCTCTGAAGCAAGGGTGCTGCTCTTCAGAGAAGGTACAGCTGTATCCTGAAAAGCAATTCGCCAGCCACCGTCACACTACGGGACGAATTCTGCTTTAAGGTGAGAGATTTTTCATCTCGACTCTGTGCAAAGCCTTCGGTTTACTATTTTTATTTCCTGTATTTCAGTTCTCACAATTGCTGTTGGTATTTTTTCATATTTATAAAATCGGGTTCTAACAGTAAATACTTTCTTGAAGACAAGATTGACATTTTTAATTTATGTTCGGGATAAAAAAACAAGAAATAAAATATTGTTCACAAACATTATTTTCTCTCAAGGTCCATAGGACAAGTCAGGTTTTCTCTTCTCGTTAACTCGTATATTTTCTGTTTGTTGCAAGTCCACTTTTGTCAGTTTTTCTTTTTCCTGTCTATTTATTTGTTGTTTGCCGTAGTACTCTCCTTCTCTATGACGATGATATTGAATTAGCTAAGAACTAGGAAGTTATGTATCAAACTCAGAGTTGGCACCCTTATTGTATGTAAACTCATTGCTTGCCCAAGTAATATTTTATGAATACAATGCTCTTCTTCTACACATGCTAAATGATAAATTGTAATACTATGGATGCTGATTAGTCTGTTTCCTAGGGCGGCTGCGGTTATGTTGAATACTGATACAGTAGTGGTAGACATATGGAAGAACAGCACGCTTAGGCTTGAAGTTGAGGATACTTTACAAACAGAGTGTATAGAGGATTTGCAGAACTTGAACAATTTCATTAGGACGGAAGGGCGTTACACCAACGAGCTAGAGGACGAGTGAGTTTGGCCGATGGAACAATCGTTGTCCTTCACGGTCAGATCCATGTACAAGAGGCTTAACGATGGAGGAACTAGGTGGATGGAGGTTGGAACCATTTGGAAGACCAAAGCTCCCCTAAGAGTTAGAACCTTCCTCTGGTTGGTTAAGAATGATGCAATTTTATCTAGGACGAATCTTCATAAGCGTTGGTTACAGATTGATACTAAATGCCCCAGATGCAACGCTCAAGACGAAGATTATAATCACATTTAATTTACTTGTTATAAAGCTAGATTAACCTGGGAGGTGGTTTGTTCAGGGTTCGGTGCGTTGGTCCGTCCTAGGTCATTGTACGAGGTTTTCACTCATTGGAGGTCCATTGGTATTAGAAAGGAGGATAGAGTAGTATGGAATATCACAGTGGCAGCAACTCTATGGAGCCTATGGCTTGACCGTAACAATTTGTGCTTTCGTAATGTCAATAATAGATTTTCTGTGACTTTGCATAATATTTCCTCTCTTATTAATGCTTGGGCAGGACACATAGGAGCCAGGAAGAGGCTTCACATGGAGGGGGAGGAGTAGCCTATTGTAAGGAGGGGTGTCACAGCAGGAGTGGGTGGGCTCACTATCTAGTAGGCGGGGGCTAGTTACTTATGTTGTTTGTATCTTACTTTCCTGGATGTAGTCGTAGATGTTTATTCAGATTTTGTATCTTACTTTCCGTTGTTTTGGATTTTGGCGGGACTGCTTGATTGTCTTTGCAATTAGATATACTTGTTTCGTTAATTTTTCATTAATGAAGCGATGACCAGGTCATCTTTATTATAAAAAAATAATACTATGGATGCTGTTATTGGAATATTTATCTTCATCAAAATGTTTTTGCAGGAATATAACCAAAGGGAAGACATCTCCTTTCATGGGTTTTGAGAGATGATCCAACTAAGAAAAACCCCTAAATCAATACCAGAACCTGAAGACTGAAGGAATTTCTGGCCAGATCTCTTCTGTAAGGTAGTAGACTGTGTCACTGTATTGAAAAACAGAAAGTCTGTATAAAACTTGACAGTGTGCAGAAGCAATGTTTCCTGTAGAGTGTGTTATATAAATAAATCTAATCACAAAATCAAGTGCACCAAAATATTATGATAACCAAGTTTCAAGTATGTTGAGCCAGTATCGCTGAATCAAAGTAGGTAGATGAATTATTATGACTAAAATTTTATTTATTTTTAAAGGTGTGATCTGATGAATGGTTTTGCAGGTTAACACTAATGCACATCTTTTAATCAAGATAACTCACCTGTAAGTGTTAGGTGTATTCAACCCACTTCAAGAACCAGGATAGTACAATTAAAATGAAAAAGACATTTGAAAAAGACATTAAAAAAAAACGATGTGTATTTGTCATCTGGCATTTAGAGAAAATTAAATGAAAAATAAAAGGAAAATATTATCGAAAATTAAATATATTTCTCCATTCAACTCTTCAGGATTCATCACACTTTAAAATTAAAAGCTATAATATCTTTTATAATTATGGTATTTTAGATCTAACCCAAGTCCTTCACAAATCATCAACATAACATTACAATAGATGTGAAACCACAACACTCTAAAATCAACAAGAATATCTCAATCTATTTATAAACCGAATTAAAGATATCTACAGACTCTCTCACACGCACACAATCAAATCGAATCACACAAAGTATCCACCATTATTCGCACCTAAATAACCCTATATCTAAATGACACGTGCAACACATGAACCAACAATCAATTAAGCGAAATTTCATCGGCAAAAATAATGGAAAAAAATTTATAATTCGTTCGCTTACTCGAATTTGGTGGTGGTAGAGAAGCCATAATGAAGTTGGAGGAATGAACGGAGAGGATAAAACAACGGCGCCGGCAAGACTGCGGGTGGTCCGATGGTGATGGATCAAAATTGTAGCATGAATTATGTTTTCTTGTGGTGGGTATTTATGTAGATGTTGATATTGATATGGATGGAAAAAATCAATCATTTCCTATGATTCAAACTAATTTAATGAGAGATTGTAGGAACTCAAGAGTCTAACCAATTTTGGAAATCGAATTGGTAGAGTAATTGATTTTGGAAATCAGAGAATAATGGGATATAGAAGGGGGGGCGGCTGGGCGGAGAAGCCAAAGAGACAGAGAAAGAGTCAGAGAGCCAGAAAGGTGAGAAGGCTTGGGCTTATTTAGAATGGAAACTACCTGGGTTCACGGACAAAATCGAGCCGGATTAGTCAATGACCGAGCTCGAACTCGGTAAAGCATCGGACCTATTAATTTGTTCATGTTTAGTTCGTATAACAGTTTGGACGGTCCACAGTCGGGCCATTTCTCGAGCCAGACTCGGACGCAACCTATTTGAAAACAACCGATTTCCGTCCTGTTCATTTTACACCCCTACCTATAAACGAACTCGGTTCAGTAGTTTCTTTAGCTAGTTGAATCAATCTTCAACCCAATTTTACCAATTAGTATGCCCCTCAAGGACACACCTGAGTAGGCATTAACATGGAGGTGTCACCTTTCACACGAATTTTACCTACCCTGAGACACTCTCTCCCTCTCAACGATATTCGATCACTGTGGTCGTGCTTCGATAATTCTAGTTGTGGCAGACTAGATGACTCTTCTTCAGGAATAATAGGTATAAAAACACTTGCACAAGTTTTTTGGATTCCACAAAGCTTATAAACATTGTGTAGACCTGATCCAACACCCCTCTAACCCTTCATCATCTTACGACGACGTTTTCAGACAGACAGAACTCCACCTCGAGCTGTGTACCTGTAGTCACGTACTTCCAGAGTCCCTAAGGAAGCTGGATTCCGTTTCAGCAGAGGAATATACATAACCTCCCTTAGAATGTACTTGTTACCACTTGACATATCCAACTCAACTATTCCATCACAGTTGTACCTAGTAAGTAGAAAACTTCTAAAGAATTTGAAACAAATATGAGTAAACTTCTCCCTCTTAGAGCAAGTATGAGTAAAACTCCCTGAGTCAAGAAACCAACCAGAATCCACTTCCAAAGAATTTGAAACAAGAAGACAATTAAGAGTATCACCTGATCCATAAGCACTTACAACATTAGTGCTCTTCTTATTCAGCAACTTGCAACAGTCCTTCTTGTAATGCTCCTCTCCTTGTAATATCCGCAATGGGTCACGCTGTTCTGCGCACTTTGATTTTCAATTGAAGGATCATACACTACTAAGCAACATGTGGAGGTAGACGATAATTTCTGAGTCTCTTTCCTAAGTTGATCTTCCTTCAAACCCTTGATCACCTCAGCCACTGAAATATTCTTCTTGGCAGACTTTCTGTATAGCATAGTTATCAAATGCTCGTACAGATTTAGGAGTGAATATATCAAGTTGAAAGCTTTAACTTCTTCGCTTAGATCATCATTGTTTATCGCCTTTAGTTCAGATAATACCTTAATGAACTCCACAATATGATCTTGAATAACGGTACATTTCTTCATTGAGAAACGAAACAGCTTCCTCTTCTAATACATCAGATCCAACCACGACGATCCTGAGTAGTCAGATATGAGTCTTACCCATAGACTCGCCACACTTTTCTCCTCAAGGAAGTTGCACTTGACCTCGTCTGCCAACGACAATCAGATTAAACTTAGGGCTCTTTCACAATCTCATCCCAATTCTCCTTCTTCATGTCAAATGGTTTTTCTTCATTCTTTAGGGCAAGATGTAGACGTTATTGAACCAGTACATTATAAATGTCGACCTTCCAATGATTGAAGTTTATCTTATCGTTGAACTGCATGATTTTCACGTAGCTATGACCTGTCATCTTCACTAAGGAACTCGTCAACCGAAGCTTTGATACCAGTTATTAGAGAAATTATGGCACAGTGGAGTTGTTAAGCAATGGTAGCAAGGAGCACAAACAGATATGATGAACGACCAAACAGTAGATCACACAAATCACACAAAGATTTGTCCCGGTTCGGGCAAACATAATTTTGGGGGAAATATATGGACATATTAATCAACTAGAGAAGATAACAATGAGTTAGTTACAAGCTCACTCACCTACAACTATATCTCAAGCCTCACTTACAATGGAAGAAATATCAATGAAGTATTTGTCTCTCTCAATGGAGACTACTACAATCTAGAGAAGTCTAGGGTTGTAGTCCCAATACAATAACCGTCCGATGGATCCTATAGAAGAAGTCACAGGATAGGAGCCATACAATCTAACCTGGAGTTGAAGATGTGCCCAAACGCTCACCTAAACTCCGACGCAAAACATTGCTACGCCGCGTTCGGTCGACTGTCCAAAGGAGGCGGTAGACCATCGTGCTCTCTATTTCAAAACAGACCCTTATGCAGTCGACTATCCATATGGACAGTCGACTGTATTGTTGCTGTTGTTGTTTGCTATTTTCTGACTTCGTCTCCTCATTTCTTCGACCTCCTCACTTTGTCGTCTTCTCTTCTAATCGTACACAAGTATGAAAGATATACAATCCAAACATGATGAACCAGTCATATTTTGGTTATTGGAAGAAGATTTGATTTGTTTTTGTACTATTTGAGTTATGTTACTTCCCGGATTATTTTATTTTGTGCATGTATCAATGGAAAATACGTTCATCTAACATATTCAATAAGAAAAGCATCATCCGATATGTCTAATATTATAATGGGAGAAGCTCTTAGTGTCATTTGTAAATATACCACTTTATTTGTAAATATACCACTTTACGAGTATTGTACGTGCAACTCAAACTCTCCCATTATACACTTTATTTAAATATACCAATTTACGTGCATTACACGCATAACTCAAACTCTCTCATTATACTTTTTATATTACTTTAAAAAATATGAATTTATTAACACGTGCTATATTATATTACTTTAAGAACCATATATTGATTAAAACGTGCATCGTACGTGTTAACTACTAGTTAATAGATTAAAAAGAAAAGCATCTTCAGTTATTATAAAAAATTAAAAAGTCCAACTCAGATACTAGCACAAGAGAGAGAGAAAGAGGTAATTGTACCCTGATCAAGTTATTTGATGGTAAAAGAACTCAAAACGAGAATCCTAACACAACTCCAATGAATAACGTAGTTATGATCTTCATGCTTTCTTTTTGTCTTCGAAGTAATTGAAATAAAAAGAAATTAATATTGAGGATGGTTATATTGCTCCATTCGAAGTATACAAAATCTCATTTTGATGAATAAAAAGAGTAACTAAACTTACATCCTTGCGAGGGATCCAGGTTTTGCCATGATGTTTCAATACTTGTATCGAAAGCGTGATATATCTTTGCAACTAGAATCTCCTTCACATCGTTCAAACAGTTGATAATTGTTAAGCTTTCTTGAAGAACATTATCTTAAAATCAATTAAAATAAGATAAAATCAGTGAAGTACTTCTAACAATTAATTAAAACTAGTAATTTACATGTGTGATGCATGTCTCAATAAATATTTTTTGTAAAAAAAAAAATTCCTAGATAATATGGTCTCGAATATGAGATTTCTATCATATTAATTATGTACGCACAATATACATAAATTGGTATATTTACAAACGATAACTCCAACTCTTCCATTATAATATTAGAGATTAGAGATTAGAGATTAGTAGGACTTTAAAGGTTAAAAATCTTTCATTTTTGTGTTTACCATAATATTGATAGCAAAAATTTTAAAATAGAAAATAGAAGCATATTTATAGCATCTCCAGTGGAGATGTTAACTTCCACTATCTGTTTGCGGCTGCCATCACTGTTTTGTGTTCTGTGTTCATGATACTCGACTGATGTTTTTCTCTGGGCTTTGGCTTTATTATATTTTGACAGTGTTGGTAGAGGTTTATTGGCCTTTACTTATTATATGGGTTCTGATGGCGATCGTTTTTTGTGTTGTTCTCTATCATCAGCATCTCTACCATAGACTTGTTTATCCTATCATGCTGCCATTACTTTCCCTGGGCTGTTTGTCTTCAGATGTTTTTTCTTTTCAAGGATATGGGCATCTGTATGTTTGTAGGACTATGTTATTGATGCTGTGAGCATCGTTATGGTTTAGGCTGATGATATTTTTATGGTGATTATCTGTCTCTCTGTGTGTGGTTCTTGCTGTCTGTTTATTTAAGGCGTTTCTTGAGGTGGTTTTTAACACAGCCCTCTCTTTCCTTTGATTATATACTGTTTTGAGATGTACCTGGGAACTTTCTTCTCCCTCTGTTGGTGCTATCCGATTATTTTCGATTTCTGCGGTTTTCTTTTATCTCAGGTTCCTACCCTCCGGGTTGCTCCTTGCCGCGTTGGGTATTTCTTCCGATTTAAAGCGGCTCTCTGGTGTGGCCCCGCTGGGAGCTGCGAGGGGGTTCGGATTGTGTACCGCTAGGGTCATTGGTCTGATGAGGTTCCAGTGTTCTCGAAGTGTGCCCTGATCTGTTGGGTTCTCTTTTTGGGATGGAGCTGATTCAGCATCGGAGCGCTTCCTTTTTTCCGCACTCTAGAGTTTTTGTTGTCCCTTTTATTGATGTCATCTATGTGTTTTTATTCCATTTTACGGCTTGTAAAATTAACCATTTATTGCATTAATATATTGAGTGTCTGATGGCTGGGGTCGTAAGACCCTATCCGATTCATCAAAAAAAATATTTGTACTTTCTCTAATGTAAAGTACTGCCACGTGGCACCCATTAGCCACTCTCTAAATTTAAAGTTGCTCCAATAGATATTTTAACTCGCTCTCAATTTGTACTTTTTGTTGACCTTCCAACTCTTTTTTTAATTATTTATTTGATTAATGCTTCAGTCACTACCAATTTCACTACATTTCTTTTCATTATCTTAGATGGCATACTCATATTGGAGAGTTCCCCCACCTACTCTATCTTTTCCTACCTATTGGAGTGTGCCAGCTAAGATAGTGAAGATAAATATGATGAAATTGGTAGTGGATGTAGCATTACTCTATTTATTTTCAAACTATCTCTCCATAATTAATTTTCTAAGAGCATCCACAGTCGTTTGCTATATATCCATTTTGGCATATTATAGCAAACGAAATAGCAAACCACCCCTGCAGTCGTTTCTCATTTATCCATTTTTTAGCAAACGTTCTATTCTCATTTCTCAAATATGAGAAACGAAATGTGCTTTCTCAAATTATAAAAGACGGGGTAT
This sequence comes from Hemerocallis citrina, assembly GCA_017893485.1. Classification (NCBI taxonomy): domain Eukaryota; kingdom Viridiplantae; phylum Streptophyta; class Magnoliopsida; order Asparagales; family Asphodelaceae; genus Hemerocallis; species Hemerocallis citrina. Next base: position 110,603,897 of record CM030364.1, on the reverse strand, counting down.
GATTCCCCGTCTCTCTGATTTAATAATTAATTAATCGATTCGGACGGAACAACATATACCGTCTCAATAATTTTAATTTTATTTTTTTTTAAAAATGGTCGGACGGGGATACATACCTCGGACGGGGTATGATACCCCGTCGCGCACCTTAAAAAAATATTTTTTTTTTAAGTTTACCCTCAGACGGGGAATGATACCCCGTCCGGGGTATCAAACCCCGTCCGTGAAAGGGGGCATGCATTTAATGCTTCTTTGTTTAATTAGTTCAGATTGGTAGTTTAGAGTAGTTTTTAGGTTTAATTAGTTAATTAATTAGGTTTAGTAATTATTATAATATTTAATTTAGTTAATTAATATAGTTTAATAGTTAATAAGTAATTAATCTTTTTTTAATTTATTGTAAACGATGGGACGATATATGATACCCCGTCGCTCGCTTTTTTCTAAAAAATGAGATTCAATATAGCAAATGACGACTGCAGCGATCGATGGCATTTGCTATTACTGTAGCTGCCATTTTATAGCAAATGAGAAAAACGACTGTGGATGCTCTAAACTTGTTCCTAACTTATTTTTTCTCAACAATATATAACAGCTATATTTTCAAACGGCTATATTCAACAATCTATTTAAACGCATCTATTCTTCTCCTCGATTTCAAGCTACCGAATAAAACCATCTTCATCTGCTATATCAAATGAAAAAAGGCTTCCACATCACGATTTACCCATAGAAACAACTCTACTTCTTCTAGCGCTTCCAGCTCATCCGATAAAATGGAGGAATCAAATTTTATTTGTAATCAAAGACATGAACGCAATTTCTTTATAATGTCGGGACCAAAGCTAGAAAAAGCTTCAAGACCAAGAAGTAAACGTGTCATTTATCATGGTTGAGCGAGAACGCATCTACAAATATGGGGAGATTACTTCGCTGAAAGCTGCAATTATCCAAGTGATTCCTTTCGCCGTCGATACCGTATGCAACGAGAGTTGTTCTTAAAAAATTTAAACAATGCCAAAGCTCAAGACAGTTCATCCAAAGGAGAGATTGTACTGGTTGTTTGGGCTATTCCTCAATACAAAAAAAAGACAACAGCTATAGTATTCTTGCGTACAGATTTTCAGCAGATCATTGTGATGAATATGTAAAGATTGACGAAAGTAGAGCTATAGAGAGCTTGATGCGCTTCTGTTGTGTTGTCATCATCATATTATGAAGGGCGATATCTTTGTTCACCAGATGCGGAGGACATAGCATGCCATCTTCGAGAAGGAGAGGAGAGAGGATTTCTAGGTATGCTTGGTTTTATTGATTGTATGCACTGAAAATGGAACAACTGTCCAACTACTTGGCACGGCACACATAGAGGTCATCATCAAAAGCCTACACTCATTTTGGAGGCAGTTGCCTCCAAAGATTTATGGATCTGGCATGCTTTCTTCGGCATGGCAAGTTCACTCAATGATCTCAATGTCTTAGATCACAGTCCGATCTTCTGACGGTCAAATTCATGGTCATATGCTTCCTATTAATTTTGTAGTCAATAGTCATCATCACTACACCGTAGAATATGACCTTTCTGATGGAATATAGCAACTCTGATGCAAACCATTTCACACCTAATAATGGCCAAGGAGAGTTTGTTTGCTCATAAATATAAGATGCCGGTAGGAAGTATGTTGAAGGAGCATTTGGAGTGTTGCAGAGTAGGTGGGGTATTTCTCAAGGACCAATTCACTATTGGAACCAGGATGATCTCGGCGAATCATGCAAACATGTATCATTCTTCACAACATGATCATCGAAGATGAGCGTGATATTGACGCCGAACGATTGACACCACGGATGAAAATGTGTTGCCCGCTGAATATTGTCGAAACCCAGCTTTTGGTGGCATACTTCTCCTCTCGCATTATTAGGATTCACAACAGGGAAGAAAATACAATGCTGAGGTCCGATCTAATGGATCATTTATGGAGCCAGTTTCATAATGAAGCTGTTTGAACCAGTGGAGTGTTTAAATTTCAGTTTGGTAATGAAGTTGTTTGAACCAACGGATCAGTTGTGTAACACAGAGGGAAGCAAATACTTTCAAGCTTTTTAATTTTTTTCTTTTTTGTTAATTAAATTATTTTCTCTAATAAAATTAATATATCTATATAATAAAACACAAAGAAGACTATCAAGTGACTCTCATTCAATAAGGTTGAAATCAATTGTCAAGATCTAACATCACAAAACATATTTTCCCACCCAAAAGTTCCCCCCCAAAACTCAAATTCAAATCCCAAAACAACTCCTTTATTTATTTATTTCTTTCTCTCTCATTCTCTCTCTATTTACTCAGAAATTTATATTTTCATATTTCAGGTTTGTAAATTTTTAGATTTTTTATACATTTTTATTGCTCATGTTACATTGAAAATAGCAAATATCCCAACAATAATTAAATTTCATCATTTTCCACACTCAAAGTTCTAAGAAGTTATATTTTACACCCCCATTTATAATTATTTTTCAACATATACTAATGGAAATATTGATTTTTATTTACAACTAATTATTGTTTTACTATTTAAACTTGAGCTACATAATTATTGTTTTACTGTTTACAAGAATTTCATATGCTGTATCGTTCCGAAAACGTGGCACGTGCCCACGGGCATATCTAGTTCTGTTATATATTCAACCAATTCAATTTAACACTAATGGCTATATTTCAAAAATAAAACATATTAACTAACAGGCAAACTTCTTCATATTAAATAAATCAAGAAACGAAATTTAATTTATTTACACCCCCACTACTACTTGAACCATCTCTTTGGTGCCTCTCCAAAATTTCTTTCTATCTTTGAATAATCATCTTTTGCCAGCATCATCAGTAGGGGCATCGTCTAGATTCATGAGCATGATCTCTTGGTCCCTGTCCTTTTCCTTTTGCTTTCCTTCAATCCTCAAGCATTCCTTCTCAATTCTTATTTTGTCATGCTTGATCACATGCTCAAATTTTAATTTCTCACACTCAAACTTGCGTTTGTACTCGAACCTCAACAGTTCTCTCTCTCTTTTTCTAATTCATTTTCTGTCATAACACATTGTTACAAACTTACTTTGCTCAATTATGTTGCCCATAAATTAACTGGTTGGATATTCTTATTCTGGCACCTGACCTTGGCAACTTTCCATCCGGGGGGTCGTTCTAACTCAATAGGTCCTTCACAAAACTGTGAGTCATCATCGTCTAGATTTATTGATTCTGGAGTTGAACCCGGTGTCGCTGTGGGAGTAGTGGGGTTAGAGGTACCTCCCTCTTTCGAGGCACTACCTCTCTTTCTTCGCGCTATTTTTTTGTTCTTCCCATCTTGATCGTTGTTGTAGTTAAACCACTTAACGCTATCTTTAAGGATCAACCAACAATCATCCCATTTAAAATGATGCCTTCTTTCTTGTAATAAAGATTTTTTATAACACCTATATGCAAATCATGAAAAATATAAATTAACTAGGTTTGCCCGTTGACACGTGCCTACGGCACGTTTTCGGAATGGTACACCTTGTTTTATCATATAAAATAATTTTTGAGGTCCAGCAAATTAACACCAGCAAACATAGAGCAAAAAACATATTATTTTTGAATTATTTTTAAAATTTTTAATTTTTAATTTTTTTTATTTAAAAATTTTAAAAAATTTTATTTTCTTAATTTTTTGAATAGAAGAGGGAGGGGAGAGAGAGAGAGAGAATTTTTATAAAAAAATAAATATAGGAGTTGTTTTGGGTGGGAGATTTGAATTTGAGTTTTGGGGGGGAACTTTTGGGAGGGAAAATATGTTTTGTGAAGTTATATTTGGGCCTTTGATTTTTAGGGGATTGAAGGAGAGCCACTTGATAGCTTTCTTTGTGTTTTATTATATAGATAGTTAAATCATAGTTTGATAGCTCAAACTAATTCACATATGAGTTAAAATGGAATAAATGAAGAATTACAAATGTTTCAAAATATCAGTTACTATCTGTTAGGGATTTCGCACTAGAAACCCCTCTTTCAGAATCTTGTTGAGTTAATCGATGCAATCAATACCAACTATCAAGCACACATGAGATCATACAAAACACACCAAAGCACACAAATTTGTCCCGGTTGGGGCTTTTGCCTTAATCCAGAATAGAAGAAATCCAAGATGTTATTCAACTAGAGAAGATACAAGAATATTACAATTCTCACCACGACCCTCTCTCAAGTCTCACCAGCAAGTACTAGTTATTTACAATTAGAGAATCACTCAATCTCTCTTTCAATGAAGTACTCTCTCTCTCTTGGCTCTCAATGGAAGCCAATAACAACAATATATAGAGATCTAGAGAAAGCCTAGTTTGATATCTTGATACAGTAACCATTGGATATTCCTGAAAAGACAACCCTACGATAGGAGCCGTCAGATCTGACTTGAAGAACAAGTTGGGTTTCTCACGAATCACCAAGATCCGACCCAATAAACCCATCAGCGCCGCAACCGGTCGGTCGTACCCCCAAGGTCGATCGACCATCCCCCTCTCGAGACTTCTGCACCCTATGACCGGTCGATCGTACCCTTCGACCGGTCGACCGCCACTTCTGCAAATACAGCAGCTGACTGTTTCCTTGCCTCCACTTCGTTTTCAATCTTCTCGATTCTTCCATCGTCTCATCGTCTTCTTTATTCAATCTAGTATGCAAGACATAAACCCAAAAATCTCCACATTGGATTGCATACTCATGAATCCACACCAGTGTGATTTGAAACCCTCTAGACTCTTTTCCTTCTCTTCTTGCAAACAACTCGTTTCAATGGCTTCCTCTGCTAGTTGAATATATCTTAACCTATTTTTCTCCCGCTGTATGCCCCCTCAAGGGTACACCCCAGTAGATGTAATCATAGAGGTGCTACCCTCCACACGACCTCCACCTACCTCAAGGCTCTCTCCACCTTCCGACGATATTCGAACGTCGCAGTCTTGCTCGGATGATAGTGCTTTAGGAACAATGGGCTTCAAACCACTTGGCCAAGGTTTCCTGTTCCCACAAAGCTGGTAGAGGTTATGCTGAACCTGCCCAATCCCCCTCTTACCCTTCATCACCTTGCGATAACTTTTCCAAACTGAATGAACTCTACCTGGATCTGTGTACCTGCAGTCCTGAACATCTAGAGTTCTCATGGAAATAAGGCTCTGCTTCATCAAAGGAATATGCATGCCCTCCTCTAGTGTGTGTCCCCTTCCGCCTGTCATCTTCGACTCATTTGTTTTCTCACATCTTACTTCACAAGTCTTGTCAATCTTCGTTCTCACACAACGACATGATGCAAACTTGTAAGTAGAAACCATTACTTCACAAATCTTATCAAACTTCGTTCCCACACAACGATATGATGCAGACTTGTAAGTAGAAACCATCTCCATCTCGGAGCAAACTTGAAAAGAACTAACCGAATCAAAAGAACAACCGGAAATCACATCTAAAGAACTTGAAACAAAAGCACTGTTTAAGCCTTCACCTGATTCAGCAGCACTGAATTTGGCACCCCTCTGCTCAATCGCTTGCAACAGTCTCTCATGTAATGCTCAATCCCTTTGCACTGGTGGCCACGGACCTTACCCCAACAAACACTTTTCCTTCCAATCAAAGAACAATCCATCTCCAAGCAACTCATAGAAGTTGACGCCGATTTCTGACTCTCCTTCCTAAGTACATCCTCCTCCAACCCCTTGATCATACCTACTGTTGCCGCTAAATTTGGTGTGGGGGAAAATAGATGAATTTGTGGATTCTTAGGAAAACTGAATAGTAAACCTGTATACCTGTTCCTTGGGGCTTCGATCGTCGCTCCCGCCGTACACCTGCAAAAAGTGCGAGACACCGGGGTTGTTCCCGGCGACGCACCCTCCGACGCTCAAGTCAGTAATCTAGGAAGACTATGAATGAGCGTAAAAACTGGTGAAAGATTGATTACCTCTTAATGGAGATGGATGGGGGGTATTTATAGGCGTCTCAGGGAACAGTTTAGGGATGTAATCCCCGTGATCTGATATGGAATATTCCCTTTTTTAACAGATTAGGAATGTAATCTGATAAGGTATATTCCCCGTAATCAGATAAGGAATTTAATCCCCAAATCCCAGTGAAAAGAGAGATGTATATCAGGGCCGTTAATCGTGATCAATCAGGGACCTTGATTCTATCTTGTTGGATTGGGCGCGCAGCGGGTTAAAACCCGTACCCTCTTGTTGGTGGATCCATTCGTGGGTTATTGGGTCCTAGGAGGGAAGACCCGATATCCATTTTGGTCCTTTTTGTAGGCGAAGTTACCGTTTTACCCCCAGGTCTCAAGATTCGTGCCCGATTTGGACGGTTCCGATTAAACCCCATTTTTAGCCATATCACGAGCCCCCCACTCCTAAAGGCTAAATTTGATCGGCCTTTGAGGAGTAGTTTAACTGTTTCAATGGCTAGCAGAGTTGTATCGGAGTTCAAATGAAGGGTTTTGAATCTTGAAGGGGTAGTGCGATGATTTTCCAAGTGGACCGAGCTCCGAGTTGCTCATGAGCCCTGATGGTCATGTGGTATTCTCGCAGGGATATCCTATTTGCCTTCGCGGAGCGTCAATTCGTTGTTTTGGGGGTCTCATACATTCGTATCACGCTTTAGGCTCCCCCCAGGGCTCGCTGGCTAGGAGGCCGAGGTCCATATGCAGTTCGGCAAGCTTTTCCGGAGAGGAAAGCGAGTTCGGCATAGCCGCGAGCGCTGGGAGTGAGTCTGGCAATCTGCCGGACTTGATTTCTGCCTTATAATAAGGTCGGTGTCACGAACGCTCGGCAGTGAGTGCCGAACTTGTTTTTTACCCCGTAACAAGGCCGGTGTCACGAACGCTCGGCAGTGAGTGCCGAACTTGATTTTTGCCCCGTAACAAGGTCGGTGTCACGAACGCTCGGCAGTGAGTGCCGAACTTGATTTTTGCCCCGTAACAAGGTCGGTGTCACGAACGCTCGGCAGTGAGTGCCGAACTTGATTTTTACCCCGTAACAAGGTCGGTGTCACGAACGCTCGGCAGTGAGTGCCGAACTTGATTTTTACCCCGTAACAAGGTCGGTGTCACGAACGCTCGGCAGTGAGTGCCGAACTTGTTTTTTACCCTGTAACAAGGTCGGTGTCATGAACGCTCGGCAGTGAGTGCCGAACATGATTTTTACCCTGTAACAAGGCCGGTGTCACGAACGCTCGGCAGTGGGTGCCGAACTTGATTTATACCCTGTAACAAGGTCGGTGTCATGAACGCTCGGCAGTGAGTGCCGAACTTGATTTTTACCCTGTAACAAGGTCGGTGTCACGAATGCTCGGCAGTGAGTGCCGAACTTGTTTTTTTGCCCCGTAACAAGGTCGGTGTCACGAACGCTCGGCAGTGAGTGCCGGGCTTCCAGACTTGTCGTTTTAGGGGTTTGTCTTACGAACGTTCGGCAGTGAGTGCCGGACTTGATTTTTATCCCGTAACAAGGTCGGTATCACGAAAGCTCGGCAGTGAGTGCCGAACTTGATTTTTGCCCCGTAACAAGGTCGGTGTCACGAACGTTCGGCAGTGAGTGCCGAACTTGATTTTTACTCCGTAACAAGGTCGGTGTCACGAACGCTCGGCAGTGAGTGCCGAACTTGTTTTTTACCCTGTAACAAGGTCGGTGTCATGAACGCTCGGCAGTGAGTGCCGAACTTGATTTTTACCCTGTAACAAGGTCGGTGTCACGAATGCTCGGCAGTGAGTGCCGAACTTGTTTTTTTGCCCCGTAACAATGTCGGTGTCACGAACGCTCGGCAGTGAGTGTCGGGCTTCCAGACTTGTCATTTTTAGGGGTTTGTCTTACGAACGTTCGGCAGTGAGTGCCGAACTTGATTTTTACCCCGTAACAAGGTCGGTATCACGAACGCTCGGCAGTGAGTGCCGAACTTGATTTTTGCTCCGTAACAAGGTCGGTGTCACGAACGCTCGGCAGTGAGTGCCGAGCTTGATTTTTACCCCGTAACGAGGTCGGTGTCACGAACGCTCGGCAGTGAGTGCCGAACTTGTTTTTTACCCCGTAACAAGGTCGGTGTCACGAACGCTCGGCAGTGAGTGCCGAACTTGTTTTTTACCCTGTAACAAGGTCGGTGTCACGAACGCTCGGCAGTGAGTGCCGAACTTGTTTTTTTCTCCGTAACAAGGTCGGTGTCACGAACGCTCGGCAGTGAGTGCCGAACTTATTTTTTTACCCTGTAACAAGGTCGGTGTCACGAACGCTCGGCAGTGAGTGCCGAACTTGATTTTTACCCCGTAACAAGGTTGGTGTCACGAACGCTCGGCAGTGAGTGCCGAACTTGTTTTTACCCCGTAACAAGGTCGGTGTCACGAACGCTCGGCAGTGAGTGGCGGGCTTCCAGACTTGTCGTTTTTGGGGGTTTGTTTTTTCTGTGCGCCATTTGAACCTCTGGTGGCTTTGACAGCTCTGACAACACTGACAGATGGGACGTTCATTAATGGCAGTGACCTCTGGGTTTCCATCAGACGGGATGCGCATTAAATTCAACTCATGATTCGTTGCGGTTAGCGAGGCGACGATTGGGATTGCTCCGCCGTTTGGTTTAGTTGGGCCGGTCGTACGAGCCCATTATCCTCGTTTGGCGTGCCCCCCTCTATAAATCCTCACCCCCCTCTCTCATTTCTCATTTCTCCTCTCATTTGCTCAGACTTTTTCTTGTGCTTCAGGCGAGTTTTTCTGGTGGTCGGTGTTTGACTCAGGCAAAGTTTTCCGGCAACCAAAGCTTTTTAAGGTAATTTATCATCAATTATGTCTCTAGCTTCTGTCTCAGATGAAGTCTTCTGGTCCGAGCCCTCCCTTGAAAATGTCGAGGACTCGACCCCGACTCCGCCCAAAGGCAAAGTGTTCGGCAAGGATTCGATTGTAGTGGATCCGAAGAGGATGGGGGAGTTCGGACAGCTGCCAGGTCCGTTGATGGGGCTCCACAGAGTCAGGCAGCTCCCGGGGGATCAGGCCGAGCGAATTGTCCATGGGAGGGAGAGGTCCTTCGAGGAGAATGAAGCGAGGGAGACGACGGAGGCAGACGACGCAGCGTCGATCCTGCGCGAGGAGGAGCTGGCCGCGATTCGGGATTCTTTTTTCATCTCGGAGGAGTACGAAATCATGCTGCCGGGCCCCGGAGTTAGGGCCAATTCGCCGCTGCCAGTGACCATGTGTTGCTGGCCGGTCGATGCCTTTATCGCCGGAGCTCGGCTACCTCTCCACGTGTTCGCCATTACCGTGGTGAGTTGGTTCGGGGTCAGCCCCATCCAACTGATGCCGAATGCATGGCGGGTGATTAATGGTTTCGTTCTCCACTGCCAGGCCGCAGGGATCGAGCCGCAGCTGAACGTGCTTCGGGCGTTATACCGGCTCCACCAAGGAAATAGGTCGGAGTACCGGTATTATTTGACTCCGAGGCACGGCGGCAGACTCGTCGTTTGCCCTGACTCCATCAAGCACTGGCGAGAGAAGTGGTTCGTCGTGCGGAGTCGAGAGGAATGGCCGATCCCCTCTGACTGGGTCGAAGGGGTGCCGAAGAGGGCGAAGGCGGTGCCGAGGCTGTCAGTAGAAGAAGAGGAGGCGGTCCGGATCCTCCTCGACCGGCCGAAGTACGATTGGAAGGAGCTGACGGAGGACGTCCTCTACAGGGGAGGGCTCTGCCGCGTAGACCCTAGTACGCGGCTCTCGTCAAGTTCTTTTTTTCCGTCCTCACTGCCTTGGTGTTTTTTATGCGCTAATCAATTTTCGCTTTTGATGCAGAATCCATGGACTACGAAGCGGTCTTGGCGCTCAGGGCTGGGCTTTCGAGCAAGGCGCCGAAGAAGCGCAAGAGGGTCGCGTCGAAGCTGCCCTCGACCTCGAAGACGCAGAGGATTGCGGCCCCTGACGAGGGGGTGGAGATCCTCGACGACCCGGTCGTCACCGTGGCGGGGACTTCGGCTCCCGCACCTGTGGGGGAGTTCCCCATTGCCGCCGCCCTCGCCATGCTGACTCCGCCGCTGACTGTGGCAGGCGAGGAGCTCCTGACAGAGGAGCACAAGCGGATCCATATCCCGGACTGGCAAGTCCGGAGGCACGATGGGTTCCTCGGGAACTCGTTGGCGAGCATGCAGGCTGTTAAGCATCTCGCCACCCTGAAGGACCGAGCCGCCATGGAGGCGGGGAGGCAAGGCGACGACGTGATCGAGATCGCTCGTTCGGCAGTATCGGTAAGCTTCTCCTCGTCTGTTGTATTTCTTGAAATTTTTTTTTTCTAACTCTTTTAGTTCTTCTTTGCTGCAGATCATCGTCCACTTCGGCCATCTCACCGAGAGGCTGACAGCTCTGGAAAAAGAGCTGAAGCAGGAGTCCGACCAAGCTCGGAACGAGAAGGCTCGGATATCGAACGAGCTCGACAAGCTCCGAGTCGAGCATGAGGGTCGGTCGGCGAGGATCAAGCATCTCGAGGCCGAGGTGAAGAGGCTGGAGGGCGAGCTCCTTCGGGAGAAGGAGAGGTCGGCCAACCAATTGGTCGAGGCTGAGGCGAAGCAGGCGGCAGCCGTGAAGGCGGCGGAGGACGCGACCATGGAGAAGGCCCAGGGGTTCCTCGCACAGAACATGGCGAAGGCCTTCGCTGCCGCCCTCACGCGGGTGTCGGAGGCGTACCCCGCGGTGGATGTCTCGGGATGGCGGCTCTTCCCTGGACACGTCGAGGGCTTCGACCCCGAGTCCGAAGGGGAAGAAGAGGAGGAGGGTGACGCCGATGCCGACGCCGGGGTTACTGGCGAGGTCCCCAGCACCACGATCACTCCGCTGGCGGCGGCGTCTCCTTCGGCGAAGTCAACCCCTACTCCACCTCGTCGCCCGGGGAAAGAGGTCGAGCCTTGACTCCGCCTTTTGTTCTTTTTGTTTTTGTTTTTCTTTTCGAACTCTGTAATGCCTAATAGCGGACTGGCCACCGCTACTTTTGACATTAATGAAAAGAAAGTTTTTGCAAGTGTTGATGTTCGGAAGTTTCTATCTTTTGCCCCCTCTTCTGCCGAACAGTCCCTTCTTGTCTTTAGAAAAGAAAATTTTTCTAAGTGTAGTGCTTCGGCAGTGTTCGACGTATTTGCTGATTACTCCGATCTCTTTGCAGCTTATGGTGATTGCCCAAGACGTCGAACTTTCACGCTCGGATGAGGAAGCTCGAGCCGAGGTCGGCCTAGGGGCGACGAGGCTGTGTCTGGCGAGGTGCCGAGAGAGACTCTACGAGGTCGAGCTCGGATTGCGCCGAGCTGAAAGCGAGAGGACCCACCTCCAGCTCATCCTCGGCCGGCGAGATATCGAGATTCGCCGTTTGGAGAGCAGGATCGCCGAGCTTATCCTCGAAGGTGAATATTCGCCAACTGGTTTCAGTAATGAGATTCGGGTTCAGTGCATCCGTCATAACTTGTCCAAAATAACAGCAGAGAGAGACGATTTGCTTTCCGAGATACAACATCTTCAGTCCGTAGAGGCGAAGCTTCGGAGCGAGGGCGAGGGGCTCACGGCCGAAGTGGCGAAGTTGACGACTGAACGGGTTCAATTGTCTGCCGAGGTCGAAGCGCTGAAGAGAGCGACGGTGGATAAAAGCATCGAGGTCACCCACCTTCGGTGCCTCATCGCCAGCCGATCTGGCGTCCCGGAATCCGCGATACCCCCGCGTTTCGAAGTCGACGTCAAGGACGACTCGTTGCGAGATCGGATCTTGGAGTTGGAGGCAGAAGTGGCCCGTCTTAAGCCGCATTCAGGGCCGATCAATGTTCGAAGCACGTCATGCACTCGCGCCGAGAGCGAGCGGGGCATTACCTTTTATGAGATGGCGACCCGTCAGCGGATCGGCCAACCTAGTTCGGGGGACGCGCAGAGCTCGGTGGCAATTTCGTCGAGCGGAGCGTCCGTCGGAGTGGCCACTAGGAGTGGAGCCGAGGACACGTCTCAGTTCGCGGGCTTGGGGTCGCGCTCCGGAGACAAGCGTCGCCACCCTCGGGTGTCTTTGAAGCGGAACGCCCCGGCTCCAAAAAAGCGCTAAAGTGGTCGACTTCGCTAGTTATTGAGTATTTCTTGTTTTTGCTAAGTGTAATAAGTCGGCATTGTATTCCCGGGGTTGTTCCCGGCGACGCACCCTCCGACGCTCAAGTCAGTAATTTAGGAAGACTATGAATGAGCGTAAAAACTGGTGAAAGATTGATTACCTCTTAATGGAGATGGATGGGGGGTATTTATAGGCGTCTCAGGGAACAGTTTAGGGATGTAATCCCCGTGATCTGATATGGAATATTCCCCTTTTTAACAGATTAGGAATGTAATCTGATAAGGTATATTCCCCGTAATCAGATAAGGAATTTAATCCCCAAATCCCAGTGAAAAGAGAGATGTATATCAGGGCCGTTGATCGTGATCAATCAGGGACCTTGATTCTATCTTGTTGGATTGGGCGCGCAGCGGGTTAAAACCCGCACCCTCTTGTTGGTGGATCCATTCGTGGGTTATTGGGTCCTAGGAGGGAAGACCCGATATCCATTTTGGTCCTTTTTGTAGGCGAAGTTATCGTTTTACCCCCAGGTCTCAAGATTCGTGCCCGATTTGGACGGTTCCGATTAAACCCCATTTTTAGCCATATCACCTACTATGAAAAACTTCTCCTTGGTAGATTTCTCGCCTAGCATGGTTATCATGTTGGATGGATTTGATGGTGAATATATTGAGTTGGAAACCCTTAGATCATCTGCGTTGAATGCGCTTAGTTCAGATAACTCCATATTGAACTCCACTTCATGATCTAGAAGAGCGGTACTTTCCTTCATTGAGAAACTCCACAACTTTCTCCGTTGGTGCATCCGAACTTGTGATGACGATCCCGAGTAGTCAGTTCTGAATCTTGCCCAAAGACTCGCCGTACTTCTCCTATACCTGACTTCGTTCATCAATGACATCCGGATTAAACCCAAGGCTTCTGAACACATCTGCTTCCACATCTCCTGCTTTGTGCCGATTGGTCTTCCTTTATCTCCTTCTAGGACTAGATCCAGGTCCTGTCGAACCGATGCTTCATGCATGTCCACCTTCAAGAGATTAAAGTTGATCTTGTCTTTTAACCGCTTGATCTTCGTGATTTGATCTGCCCAAGGAACTCGAACAAACCCTTGAACTCGAAGCTCTAATGCCAATTGTTAGAGATTTTGCACTAGAAACCCCCCTTTCAGGATCTTATTGAGTTAATCGATACAATCAACACAAACTACCAAGCATACATGAGATCATACCAAACACACCAAAGCACACAATTTTTTCTCAGTTGGGGCTTTCGCCTTAATCCGGGAGAGAAGAAATCCAAGATGTTATTCAACTAGAGAAGATACAAGAATATTACAATTCTCACCACGACTCTCTCTCAAGCCTCACCAGTAAGTACTAGTTGTTTACAATTAGAGAATCAGTCAATCTCTCTTCAATGAAGTACTCTCTCTCTTGGCTCTCAATGGAGGCCAATAACAACAATATAAAAAGATCTAGAGAAAATCTAGTTTGATATCTTGATACAGTTACCATTGGATATTCCTGAAGAGACAGCCCTACGATAGGAGCTGTCAGATCTGACTTGAAGAACAAGTTGGGCTTCTCACGAATCACTAAGATCCGACCCAATAAATCCATCAGCACCGCGACCGGTCGACCGCACCCCCAAGATCGGTCGACCGTCCCCCTCTCGGGACTTCTGCATCCTATGACCGGTCGATCGTCACTTCTGCAAATACAGCAGCTGATTGTTTCCTTGCCTCCACTCTGTTTCCAATCTTCTCGATTCTTCCATCGTCTCATCGTCTTCTTTATCCAATCTAGTATGCAAGACATAAACCCAGCACTATCTTCGATTCCGAAGCTGCTAGGCGGAGACCGCTCGACCATATGTGCATATCTGAAATATTTGTTGAGGCGAGACTGTATGCACGACCAACGGTTAACCAAAGTCGAGTTATTTCTACAAACAGCTTCAGTACCCATCATCATGTTGAACTTATCTTGGATCCAATCTCATAGTCTTACTCTGGATTGATCAGTACCAATAGCCGGATCTTCTGAGATACGTCAACCATGCCTTGCATAACATTTCATCCTCTTCTTTACTCCTGTTATGAGCTCTAGATTTTTTTTTCTTTTCTTGAGAATGCCTTATTTGGGGTCTATTACTAAGTTGGAATCCACTACTTCGGGTAGGTTCAGATGATGGAAATTCAGATTGTTCGTAGAAAGATGGAGGTGGATGTTGAGAGAACAGATTTAGATTGGAGAAATTTTATTGCGAGTATAATTAAAGTGGTTGTTGATTGACCAATTGAGAAGCAAATTGTGGTGGTGGTTGCAGCTGGTAATTCTGGAATTGGTTAGTGAAATGTGGAGGTCCAGGGTCCATGAAGGAGAAATTGTTGAAATGGAAGGCTCTTTTGAAATTAAAGAACGAAGAATGGAGGGGTTTATGTTGAGACTGAAGAATAGAGAGGTTTATATAGAAAATTCACCCAAAAAAGAATGAGAAAATTTTGCCGTACTACTCCACTTTTTGAAAATATTTAGCGCTCTGCCCCACTTCCCAAAACAATTAGCGATATGCTCTTGTTTAGGACACGTCAGCAAGAAACGTTATTGGAAAAAACGGCATAGGTTATTTCGATGCCGTTCTTCCCAAAAACGGCATCTATTTGAAAAAAAAGTGTCATGCCGTTATTTGGAATAACAGCATAGGTTGTTTTGTTTTTCGACAGCTTGTAGTCTCCACTTAGAAAAAAATTGGAAGTGTGAAAACCTTATAACAGATGCTGTTATTTCAAATAACGACATTCTCAATACTGATGCTGTTATTTGGAATAACGGCATCAGTTATAATTTTTTTTATAAAAAAGTAACTATTACTGCGAGATCTGGTGTGGGGGTAAACAGATGAGATTTGTGAGTTCGTGAAAAACCTGAATAGCGGATCCAAGCCTGCTGATTCCTGCCGCTAACCTGCAAGGAAGTGCGATACACCGGGGTTGATTCCAGCGACGCACCCTCCGACGCTCTTGTCAGTAACCAGTGATGATTAAGAAAGAGCTTAAGCTGGAAAAAGAGTGATTACCTGGTCACAGTGGTAGGTAGGAGGTATTTATAGTCGCCCTGGGAGTCTGATTAGGAACCTGATTTCCTGTGAAATCGTTAGGATTAAAATCCTCACAATTAGTTTAGGAAACTGACCCCTGATTCCCGATGAGAGGATAACTGCAAATCAGGCCCGTTGATTTAGTCAAATCAGTGACCCTGATTCCCTCTATCTGGTCTGGATTTGTCTTGGGTCGGGACCCATACCCAGCTGGAGTGGATCCGTTTTGCGGGTTATTGGATCTGTGAATGGGAGATCCAGTGCTCGCTTCGGACCCATCTATATGTGAAATTACCGTTTGACCCCTGAGCTTCAAGATTCGTTCCCAATCTGGACGGTTCCGATTTAACCCCATTTTTAGCCATATCACGAGCCCCCCACTCCTAAAGACTGAGTGTGATCAGCCTTTGAGGAGTAGTTTAACTGTTTCAGTGGCTAGCGGAGTTGTGTCGGAGTCCAAATGGAGGGTTTTGAATCTCGAAGGGGGTGGTGAGGTGATTTTTGAAACTATAAGCTGTCTCGATGCCTTGCTGAATATTCGACGGTTTTTATCTATTTTTTCAGATTATTTATTTAATTTTGCGATGTGTTAACCAATCGTTCGGGGGCTCTAACAGTACATTCTAGGCAATAATTGTTCGTCCAGGGGCTCAAAAGTATTCCCCCGAATTTATAATTATTTTTTAGAATTTTTAGTTAATTTTCCCGAATTTTTAGCAATTTTTTCGCAATTTTTAAATAAATAAAACGATTTAAATAAATAAAAATTAATTTTTAAATACTGATTTATGGCGTGGCACGATCTGGACCCTTGATCAGCACCGAGCGCAATTTTCTGGGCAATCAGACGATCCCTATTCCTCGGCAGATAGTTTCTTTATTAACGAGGGTCGGCTCCTCGGCTCCTCGGCTCGGCAGATTGGCCAACGGCTCGGAATCAGCCGAGCTACGTGGCGTCATCCTGAGCGTTCATCACAGCGCGTATCCCCAAAAAATGCTATCTTGTCGTTTAGTGAACGTGGCAAGATCTGAGCCGTTCATCATGACGAGCGCGCTTTTTGACAAGATCTAACGGCTGAGATGGGTCGGCGGTTTTTTTCGCCATATACGAGGGTCGGTTCCTCGTCCCCTCGGTCGGCACACATAGTTCGGAATCTGCCGAGGTACGTGGCGAGATCTGAGCCGTCCATCATGACGAGCGTGTTTTTGACAAGATCCAACGGCTGAGGTTGGTCGGCAGGTTTTTTCGTCATATACGAGGGTCGGTTCCCCGTCCCCTCTGCTCGGCAGGTCGGCACACATAGTTCGAAATTAGTCGAAGTACGTGGCGTGATCCTGGGCATCCATCTCAGCGCGGATCACCAAAAAACACTATCTTGTCGTTTAGTGGACGTGGCGAGATCTGAGCCGTCTATCATGACGAGCGCGCTTTTTGACAAGATCCAACGGCTGAGGATGGTTGGCAGGTTTTTTTGCCATATACGAGGGTCGGTTCCTCATCCCCTCGGTTCGGAGGTTCGGTGTCGTTAGCCGAGGTATGGAGTTGGATGTTTTGGGGAGTCTCGGCTTTGAAGGGGTGCCACCTTCCGGCCCAGTAGCTCGGCAGCTTGGCCAAGCTGTTCGGTAGCTCGGTTAAGCAGGCTGGTGGCAGGCAGTTCGGAAGGTACACGTGGTCGGATCTTGTGCGTCCATCATTGCGTGGATCACGAGGACAGGGTTCAGATCTCGAGAAAACGTTATCTTGTCGTTTTGTGGGCGTGGCGCAATCTGAACCGTCCATCGAGTTTTGACACGAATTTTGAAGAGATCCGACGGTGATTTCGCCTCGAAAGGATTTTCCTCCATATACGAGGGTCGGTTCCTCGTCTCCTCGGTCCGAAAGCTCGGTACCGGTAGTCGAGGCATGGAGTTGGACATTTTGAAGAATCTTGGCTATGAAGGGTCGTCACCTTCTGGCCCAGTAGCTTGGCTGCTTGGCCAAGCTGTTCGGTAGCTCGGTTAAGCAGGCCAGTCGCAGGCAGTTCGGAAGGTACATGTGGTCGGATCTGGTGCGTCCATCATTGCATGGATCACGAGGACAGGGTTCAGATCTCGAGAAAACGTTATCTTGTCGTTTTGTGGGCGTGGCGCAATCTGAACCGTCCATCGATTTTTGACACGAATTTTGGAGAGATCCGACGGTGATTTCACCTCGGGAGGATTTTTCTCCATATATGAGGGTCGGTTCTTCGTCCCCTCGGTTCGGCGGTTCGGTGGCTTTGGCCGAGGAATGGAGTTAGACGTTTTGAAGAGACTAAGTAACTCGGCCGCTCTGCCAAGCTCTTTGATAGCTCGGCCAGGCACGCTGGTGGCCGAATCGTGGACTTAGTGATTTGAGGATTCTCTGTTGAATCGTCGTGACGTTCCGCCTTGGCGCTTGGGCTTCTTAGTGGGCCTTTTAGGTTCCCAAGGCAGCCCAAACGTTGCTTTTGGGGTTATAAGTTTCTACTCCCCCACCCCCAAGCTCATTTCTCACTTTTCACTCCAAGATTTCACTTTTACTCTCTGTGCTCTCTGCTAGCGGCGATCTTTGCTCCAAGGCGGTTGCGCTAGCTGTCGCGTGGGCCGGGCGATTTCCGGCAAGCTCATTCCGACCGTGAACGTCACTTCAAGGTCAGTCTATTTGCCTTAGCTTTTTTATAGAGATGTCAAGAATGAACTCGGGGAGTGAGGCTTCATCCTCGGGCAATGGTGGCGCCGAGGAGAGGAGGCAGGCGGAGATCCGAAGGAAGGGGAAGCAAGTAGCCGAGCCGTCTGTGGCCAAGGCAAGGAAGGAGAAGAAGAAGAGGAGGGTGGTGGCCCAATCTCCCGTGGTCGAGGTGATCGTGGAGAATCCGAAGCGGGCCCCTGAGATGGGCCGATACCCTTCGGTACTGTCTGGGCATGCTGGGGTTAGGCAATACGAAGGCGACCTCATGAAGAAGGCGATCTTCGGCCAATCGGAGGTTTACGAGGAACCCAACCCGGCACTGACCATCGAGGCAGATGAGATTGGGTCGGTGTTATCCAAGAGGGATCTCCTTCGGATTAGAAAGGGGTTCGCCATCCCTCCGGAGTACAAGTTAATTCTCCCCGGCACTGGGATGCGGGCGAATTCCAAGCTATCGTCGTCGGATATGTGCATGTTCGACTACGACTCTTTGAACGCCGGACTGCGTTTTCCGTTGCATCCCTTTATTTGCCAGGTCCTCGGATGGTACTGCCTCGCGTCGACCCATTTTATGCCGAACACATGGCATCATGTGAACGCCTTCCTGCTCCAGTGCCGCAATGCTAAAGTCGAGCCGGACCTGACGGTCTTTCGAGGCATGTATCGGATAAACCAGATGCACAAGACCGAGCATCGGTACTACCTGGGGCTGAGGAAAGGTGTTCGGATCATAGAAAACCCGGACTCAATCAAAGGCTGGAAGGAAAAGTTCTTCATATTGAGGGGGGCACCAATACTGCAAATTCCGAGCCGGTGGAAGCCAGAGGTGCCCAAGTTTGCGAGAGTCGACCCCGTACTGACTGCGGCTGAGGAGGAGATGGCGAGGAAGATCATGGCCCTCCCAATGTTGAGTTGGAGGGAGTTGACGGAGGAGGTGCTGTTTCGGTCAGGCCTTAGCCCCATCGACCCGAGTATGCTCCTGACATCTCGTTTATTTTGTTTTTCTTTCAAGTCTTTAGCTCGCCTTACTGACTTGATTTGCATTTCGTTTGGTACAGAAGCGCCGAAGATGGACTTCAATGCCATAATGATCGATAGGGGCAAAGTGGCTGATGGCAGGAAGAGAAAGAGGCCGATCGTGGCCGCCTCGTCAGGTCGGCAGCTCAAGGTTGCTTCGACTACCACTCCGCCTCCTCCGGTCACTGAGACGCCCTCGTCGGTGGTTGTTGCCGAAGAGCCCTCGGCGCCCGTTGCTTCTGCCCCGGTTGGTGTGGCCTTCGATGTTACTGCGGCGTTGTCGCTCGAGGCTCCGCCGTTGACCGCTCCGGTTGAGGAGATCTTGACCGAGCAGCACAAGCAGCTGTTCGTGCCGAACTGGCGAGTGAAGAATCACGATGGATTCCTCGAAAACTCGCAGATGTCGGTGTAGGTCGTCAAGCACCTGGCGACCCCGAAAGATAGAGCCGCGCTGTAGGCGGGGACAGTCGGCGACGACACCTACGAAGTGGCTCGGTCGCTCGTATCGGTAAGTTTTTCTTGTGAATTTCTTCAAGTCTATTGCTCGGCCCGTATCTTGCGCTCATCATTTGTTGTCTTCACAGGCCACCTATCACTTCGGCCATCTCCTCGAGACGTTTGCCGCGCAGGAGAAAGAGTTGAAGGCTGCCAGCGACAAAGACAGGGCGGAAAAGGTCAAGGCGGTTCGGCAACTCGAGGCCGAGCAGAGGCGAGTCGAGGCCTTGGAGGTCCAAGTTACCGATCTTGTGGTCGATCTGGAACGAGTCAAGGGGAGGCTTGATGCGGAGTCTGCCAAAGCCGCAAAGGCTGCCGAGGAACTGGCAGCATCGGCGAAGTCTCTGGCCGATGTGAAGGCGGAGAAAGAGGCCCTGGCAACGAAGATCAAGGCCGAGGTCGAGGCCGAGGCGAAGAAGCACATGGCCACGAACATGGAGATGTCCTACCAGAGGGCTCTTGACCATGTTCAGGACCGCGTCCCTGGCTTCGAGCGAGTCGGCTACAGGCTGTGGCCGGGGTCACCCTCAGACGGCGAGGAGGAGGGAAGCGAAGGTGACGAGGGAGAAGGCGACGACGAGGAGGAGGTGGTAGCCGACGCTTTGGTGACAGACCCCCAGGCCGAGGGGAGAGATGAGGGGCCATCTGGCGAAATGCCTGTGGTCGAAACGGCGACGTAGGTGGACCCTTGATCTTCTCGTCTTTTTGTAATTTTTGTTTTCTTTCCCAAAAACAATGTAACGCCTTTTTGCGGACTGGCCACCTCTTTTATGATGAATAAAAAAAGATTGTTTTGGCTTCGAATTTGCTTAAGTGTTTAGTTCGGCCATGTAGTTCTTCAATGTGGTGCTTTCCTATTTCAGATCATCGAGCAAGCTCATGGCACCGCGGCAGCTCGGCGCCGTGCGGAGCTGTTTCAGTAGTCCCATGAGGCTCACCTTGAGGGCGAGGTTCATCTGACGAGGAGAATACTGTATAACGTAGAGAAGAGAAACAATGGGTTGTTGGCCGAGTTTTACCATCTACGGATAGTCGAGGAAGAACTGTCAGCGAAGGAGGCGGAGCTGGCCTCGGTGGTGGCCGAGCGAGATGAGCTCGGGAGTAAGGTCGAACAGTTGCAAAGGGTCACGGTTGATAAGAGCATCGAGGTGGCCAACCTGCGTCGTATTATATCTGACAGCGCTGAGCACCCTAGTTCGGCAAAGCTCCCTCGGTTCAAGATAATGGTGAAGTACGACACTCTGAAGGATAGGATCGTCGAGTTCGAGGAGGAGGTAGCTCGACTGAAGCCTCAGCCTGTGAGAGCTAATGTCCGCAGTACTTCTTGCACTCGCGAGGAGAGAGATCGGGGGATCACCTTCTACGAGCTAGCGACTCGTGGCCAAGTCATTGGTCGGACAGCAGCCGATGCACAAAGCGGAGTAGCTATTAGCTCGAGCGGAGCTTCGGTCGGAGCAACCGTTAGGGTTAGTGGCGAGGCGGCGTCCCAGTTCGTCGGCCTAGAGACAAGCTCGGGGGTGAAAAGGCTCGGGGGTGAAAAGGTGGAAACCACGTTTGTCTTTGAATCGGAATGTCCCTGTTCCGAGGAGGCACTGAACGAATGGCGTCGAGCGTTTTACTTGTAATTTATTTAGTTACTTTCCCATTGTAGTGTTTTGTCCATGTAAATTTAAAGTGTCTTAATAAAATCAAGGTTGCTTTGTTCATAGTCGTGCCGCGGTCGATTCATTCTTTATGCCGAACCAAAAGGACCCTTAGATCTTCTTCGCAGGTTTTGGCCGCAGAGCTTTGGTTTTTTGCTCGGCGTATTCCGGGGTGACTGTGCGCTTCCGAGGTGCGACAGCTCGGACATCAGGTTCAGGCCACGTGGCAACATCCAGACGGTCGATCATGATCGTGGTACGTATCACGAGGTGGGAGGCACGAATTCCAAGAAAACACTATCTTGTCGTTTTGTGGATACGTGGCACGATCAGATCCGTCCATCACATTCTACCACGCATTTAGAGATGATCCTACGGCAAAATTGGTTCGACAGAATTTTTCTCCATATACGAGGGTCGGTTCCTCGTCCGCTTGGCTCGGGTTTATGGGTGACCGCAGCTGAACCGAACGATGGACTCCGAACCACCGTTAGAGTTGCTTGACGGTTGTGAGAGCAATTCCGAATGGCGACCTACTTCTAGCTCGCCAAGGAGCGAGCTCTCGAAGTAGATTCAAGCCAAGTGTTGGACTCCGAACCATCGGTATGGTTGTTCAACGGCTGTGGGAACAGTTCCGAACGGCGACCTACTTCTAGCTCGCTTATGAGCGAGCTTGCGAAGTAGTGTCGAGCCGAGTGTTGGACTCCGAACCATCGGTGTAGTTGTTCATCGGTTGTGGGAGCAGTTCCGAACGGCGACCTACTTCTAGCTCGCTTATGAGCGAGCTTGCGAAGTAGTGTCAAGCCGAGTGTTGGACTCCGAACCATCGGTATGGTTGTTCAACGGTTGTGGGAGCAGTTTCAAACGGCGACCTACTTCTAGCTCGCTTATGAGCGAGCTTGCGAAGTAGTGTCGAGCCGAGTGTTGGACTCCGAACCATCGGTGTAGTTGTTCAACGGTTGTGGGAGCAGTTCCGAACAGCGACCTACTTCTAGCTCGCTTATGAGCGAGCTTGCGAAGTAGAGTCGAGCAGAGTGTTGGACTCCGAACCATCGGTGTAGTTGTTCAACGGTTGTGGAAGCAGTTCCGAACGGCGACCTACTTCTAGCTCGTCGAGGAGCGAGCTTGTGAAGTAGAGTCGAGCCGGGCATTGGACTCTGAACCATTGGTTGAATAAAAAATAAAGGCGGAGAGATACAAGCAATTTTATAAGTACGAAAAAAGCATCCTTTATTGATAACTGACGGCGAGCCGTTTTTACATATGAAAACTTAAAAGGAATTACAAGTTAGAGGAGAGGAACGGTTCGACACCCCGTGATACTCAGAGAGGCGCCGGGGCGCTTTCTTGGTATTTTAAAAGGTGGTCGGCATTCCAGGTCCTCGGAATTTCCCTGCCTTCAAGGTCCTCTAGACGATAAGCTCCTGGTCGGACTACTTTTGTGATCTTGTAAGGTCCTTCCCAATTCGGAGCCAGCTTGCTCTTCTGATTGGGGAAGGAGATGGCCAGTTTTCTGAGGACCAGGTCTCCCTCCTTGAGATCGGTGGGTTAGACCCTCTTGTTGTACGCCAATTCGACCCTCCTCCGGTAGTTCTGTTGGCGTATTGATGCTCTTTCCCTCAGCTCGTCCACCAGGTCTAAGTTCGCCCGGAGGTCTCGGGCGTTCTGTTCCTCGTTGTAGGCTGCGAGGCGAGGCGAAGGTATTCCGACTTTGAGAGGTATCACTGCCTCGGATCCATAGGTGAGGTTGAACGGGGACTCTCCTGTGGGGATCCATTTGTTGGTACGGTAGTTCCACAGCACGTTGGGGAGTTGGTCGACCCATAAGCCTCTAGAACACTTGTCCAGTCTCTTCTTGACACCAGAGAGGATCTGCCGGTTAGCGTTCTCTGCCTGGCCATTCGACTGTGGGTGGGAGACGGAAGAGAAGAGCTGTTGGATGGCAAGGTCTTCACACAGGGCTCGGAATGCGGTACCAGTAAACTGAGTCCCGTTGTCTGTTACGAGGACACGGGGGACGCCAAATCGGCAGATGATGCTCCTCCAGAAGAATTGAAGAACCTTGTTCTCGGTGATAGTGGCAAGGGGCTCGGCCTCAATCCACTTCGAGAAGTAGTCGATGGCTACGACCAAGAACTTGAACTGGCCCGGAGCTGGAGGGAATGGCCCTAGTAAATCCATCCCCCACATTGCGAAGGGGATAGGACTTGATAGGGAGGCGAGGTTGGCTTGGGGGAGGCGACGAATGTTGGAATGTCTCTGACAAGAGCCGCATTGTCGAACATGTCGCTCGGCGTCTTAGAGGAGAGTCGGCCAGAAGTATCCGTAATTCAGAGCTTTCCGAGCCAAAGACCTAGATCCTGAATGTGCCTCGCCGATGCCTTCGTGGAGCTCCTGTAAGGCGTAGTCGGCCTGTTCTGGGGAAAGGCACCTCAGGTACGGTCGGCCGTTAATCTGCGAGAAGGAGCGCTTGTACAAGATACCCTCGATCAGGATGTACCACTCGGCCCTGGCTCTTACTCGGCGTGCTTCCTTGGGGTCCTCGGGGAGGAGTCCATCCCTCAAGAATTCCATTAACGGCTTCATCCAATTATCTTGCAGTAGAACCGGCAATGACTCCACTGAGTCGAGGATCCCGTCTTCTATGCTCGGTTTCAAGAGGACCTCGATCAAGACGGTCTGCTCGAGACCTTGGAGGGAGGAGGAGGCCAACTTGGAGAGGGCGTCGGCTTGTGAATTCTCTTCTCGAGGGACTCGTTGGATGAGTGCCTCTTCGAACCGGGCCATGAGGGTTCGGACTTTGGCGAGGTACTTCGCCATCCGTTCATCCCGTGCCTCGTAATCGCCCAAGACTTGGTTCACAACCAGCTGAGAGTCACTATGGATTCGGAGGCAATGCGCCCCGGCACTTCGGGCAAGTCCGAGGCCTGCGATTAGTGCCTCATACTCTGCTTCGTTGTTTGAGGCCTTGAAATTCATGCGGAGGGCATACTGGAGGACGAAGTCATCTGGACCTGTCAGGATGATACCGGCACCGCTTCCCTCGTTGCAAGAGGAACCATCCACAAAAACCGTCCAGATAGGGGGTCCGTTCGGGACATGGCTGACCTCGGGAATTGTGGTCTCGATGATGAAGTCCGGAGGGCTTGAGCTTTGATCGCAGTCCGAGGCTGGTAGGAGATGTCGTGTTGACTCAGCTCGATGGACCATTTCATAAGCCGGCCTGAGGTCTCCGGCTTGTGGAGGACCTGCTTCAGTGGTTGGTCGGTGAGGACCACAACCGAGTGAGACTGAAAGTATGGGCAGAGCTTCCTTGCGGCCATAACCAGGGCGTAGGCCATCTTTTCTACCTTCGGGTAGCGGAGCTCGGCGTCCCGAAGCACCTTGCTCACATAGTAAATGGGCCTCTGGGCCTGATCCTCTTCCCTCCCCAAGACGACACTTAAGGTCTGCTTGGAAGCCGCTAAGTAGATGAAGAGGGTTTCCCCTGGAATGGGCTTGCTGAGCAGGGGAGGATTAACCAAGTAGGCTTTCAGCTGTTTGAATGACTCCTGTTGCAGTTCGCCCCACTCGAAACCTTTGGCCCCCTTAAGAGCCTTGAAGAAAGGGAGGCACTTTTCCCCAGACTTCGAAAGGAATCGCCCAATAGCGGCGAGGCGACCCGTAAGCCTCTGCACTTCCTTGACGTTCCGGGGCGGGGCCATGTTCAGTATGGCCTTAATTTTTTCAGGATTTGCTTCGATCCCTCGCTGGCTGACCATAAAGCTGAGGAACTTTCCCGATGAGACCCCGAACGCACAGTTGTTCGGATTAAGCCTCATGTTGTGCCTTCTCAGTACGCCAAATGCCTCCTGTAGGTCGGCCACGTGGTCGGTACCTCGGACGCTCTTCACGAGCATGTCGTCGACGTATAATTCCATATTGCGGCCTATCTGGCTTTGGAAGACTTTGTTGACGAGGCGCTGGTAGGTGGCTCCAGCGTTCTTCAATCCGAACGGCATAACTCTATAACAGTAGAGGCCTTGGTCGGTAATGAAGGAAGTCTTCGGAATGTCCGGAGGAAACATTCGGATCTGGTTATAGCTGGAGAAGGCGTCCATGAAGCTGAGGAGCTCATGGCCCGAGGTGGCATCAATGAGGGTGTCGATATTCGGGAGAGGGAACGGATCCTTCGGACACGCCTTATTCAAGTCTGTGAAGTCGATGCATATCCTTCAGGAACCATTGGACTTCTTGACCATGACGACATTGGAGAGCCACTCGGGGTAGTTCACCTCCTGTATGAACCGAGCTTTTAGGAGCTTGTCCACCTCCTCCTTGATGGCTTGTTGTCGCTCGGGAGCGAATTTATGCCTCTTCTGCTGAACCGGTCTGCACCCTGGTTCGACACTGAGGCGGTGCACCAGAAGCTCCTCAGAAATCCCGGGCATATCCGCGGCGGACCAAGCAAATAGGTCGCGGTTCTTCCGGATGCACTGCACCAAGTTGGAACATAGGGCAGTCGGTAGGGACTTGCTGATGAGGAACTTTCGACTCGGGTCCTCATCCGAGAAGAGCACTTCTTCCAATTCGTCTGCCGGCTCGGACGTGGGTCGGACGTTCGGCTCGGGGATCTCTAAAGTTTCGAGGGAGAGCACCGGACCCCCAGTGGAAGTCATGTAGCACTTCCGAGTCGTCTCTTGGCTGCCCCTGACTTCTCCCACTCCCGCCCGGGTGGGGAACTTCATCTTGAGGTGGTACGCCGAAGGAACGGCTTCCAGGGCAGCTAGGCCAGGTCGGCCCAAGATGACATTATATGCAGCCGGGACATCGACGACCATAAAGTCCATCGGCTCTGTCCGGGTGGTAGGGGTCTTCCCAGCAGTTACGTCCAGGGTGATAACCCCTTCGACAGTTACTGGTACCCCCGTGAACCCGTGGAGCGTGTAGCCGGCCGGTTTGAGGCGATCCCGGGATAGTTGCAGCCCTCGGAAGGCCGAGAGGAAGAGGATGTTCAAGGAGCTCCCGTTGTCTACCAGGATCCTCTGCACCTTGAAGTTTGCCATGCGGAGGTCGATAACGAGTGCGTCGCAGTGGGGGGTCCGGACCCCCTCGAGGTCTTCATCAGAAAAAGTTACAGGGACACCGAGGCCTTTGGGGGGAGGGGCGCTGTGAACTGAGTTGACCTCTTGGACGAAGGCCTTCCGAGAGGAGTTGGAAGAGCCCCCCATTGGGCCCCTGTGGATAAGGTGTAGAACACGTTCCTCCTCGAACTCGGGGGTTTCATCTCGTCGCTCGGAGCGCTTGTTAGCCACCCGAGGCGGTGGAGTGGTGCGATCTCCCCGATCATTTGCCTTCACAAACTTAGCCAACTGCCCCTCTGGATGAGGGCCTCTATTTCGTTCTTCAGCGCCCGGCAATCGTTGGTGTCGTGGCCATGATCTCGGTGGTAACGACACCACTTCTCCTTGTTCCTCCTCTTGGCCGGGGTGTTCATCCTCGGAGCGGGAGGTATAACTCCCTCCTTCTCGACTTCCATTAGGATGGTGGAGACGTTGGTCGTGAGAGGGGTAAATTTCTCGAACCTGGGAGGAGGACGGCGCTGACCGCTATTATCCTTCTGTAGCTTCTTCGCCCCTTTCTCTTCCGCTGTCTTTCTCTTCGACCCGGAAGCGGATCCTCCGAAGCCCGGGAAGCACTCGGCTTCCTCAGCCCGAATGTACTTCTCGCATCTAAGGAGAAGGTCAGCGAAGTTGTGCGGGGGCTTTTTGGCGAGGGACGACCGAAGGTTAGAGTAGAGGACGTTGGACTGGAATGCGACGGTCGCCACAGACTGGTCGAGGGAGGCGATGGACCGGACCTCCGCAGTAAACCTCCTCACATAGTCCCTCAGTTTCTCTCCCCTCTCCTGTCGGAGGTGGAGTAGAGAGAGGCTGGTCTTCTCAGTTCGTCTGCTGCTCACAAAGTGTGTTATGAAGAGCGTTTCGAACTGCTCAAAAGAGAAGATGGAAGAGGGAGCGAGCCGGGAGTACCATTCCCGCGCCGAACCCTTGAGAGTGGCGGGGAAGGTTTTGCAAAGCATGGCGTCGGAAGCTTGGTGGATTAGCATCAAGGTCTTGAAGCTCTTGACATGATCAACAGGGTCTGACTCCCCTGAGTACGTTTCAAACTGCGGAGGCTTGAAACCCCTCAGGATGGGAGCCTCCATGAGAGTCCGAGAGAAAGGGGGTCTGCTGGGGCGGACGGTTCTTCCTCTCGACTCCTCTTCTCTGTCCATTCGACCGATGCACCTCTCCATCTCGTGGAGACGACGGTAGAGGGCATCGTCCCTCCGGTTATAGTCAAACGATCCCCTGGACTCGTCTTCATAGGAAGGGGAGCGGGGACTACGGCGTCGATAGTCCTGGGATCGGCGAGGACTATGAGGGTGTTGCTGGTGGCTAGGAGCCGGGGGAGGACTTATGGATCGGTGGCGAGGACTTGGGACCCGTGGGGGTGTTGGAACCCTTTGGCATTATTGTTGTTGTGGCGAAGGTTGAGGGCTTGCAACACCGTTGCCTGGAATTGTTGGAACTCGGCACGAGTGATGGGTGCCTCATCGTTCCTCGGATGATGCCGACCAGCAGGGGAATGTGGCCTCCTTCTACGACGTTCGGGAGATTCCCCCCGTCCTCTTCGGTTCGGAGACCTCCTGCCATCTCGGCGATGAGGAGATCGCTCACCTTGATGTTGCCGGGAGGCTCCCTCTCGGGCCCGCTTCTCATCTAGGCGGTTGCGAAGGTCCTCATCCTTCTGCCGATTTAGAACGGTGTTGCGGAGGTCGGATGCTCGGGGATTATGGGAGGCCATAGAATCCGAGGAGGCATTGTGTACGGAGACATGGTCCTGGTGGAGAGGTTGTTTCTGCCTCCGCTGGTTCTGACCAGTGGGACCATTAGGGGGTTGTTGATTCAGAAGAGGGTCTTGGACCGGGGGAGGAAGTTGCTCTGGCTGCGGAGCAGGATGCACGGGGACTTCCTCTTGCTGATCGGCTGGGTTGGGCCCACGGTTGGACCCCCTTGACCTGACCTTTCTGGGAGGCATGGCTGGAGAAGAGCTAGTCGACGGGAAGGGGAGAGGCTGCTATTCATATGGTTTCCCACAGACGGCGCCAATCTGTTACCGCGGGATCTGGTGTGGGGGTAAACAGATGAGATTTGTGAGTTCGTAGAAAAACCTGAATAGCGGATCCAAGCCTGCTGATTCCTGCCGCTAACCTACAAGGAAGTGCGATACACCGGGGTTGATTCCGGCGATGCACCCTCCGACGCTCTTGTCAGTAACCAGTGATGATTAAGAAAGAGCTTAAGCTGGAAAAAGAGTGATTACCTGGTCACAGTGGTAGGTAGGAGGTATTTATAGTCGCCCTGGGAGTCTGATTAGGGACCTGATTTCCTGTGAAACCGTTAGGAGTAAAATCCTCACAATTAGTTTAGGAAACTGACCCCTGATTCCCGGTGAGAGGATAACTGCAAATCAGGCCCGTTGATTTAGTCAAATCAGTGACCCTGATTCCCTCGATCTGGTCTGGGTTTGTCTTGGGTCGGGACCCATACCCAGCTGGAGTGGATCCGTTTTGCGGGT
Organism: Hemerocallis citrina; assembly: GCA_017893485.1. Taxonomy (NCBI): domain Eukaryota; kingdom Viridiplantae; phylum Streptophyta; class Magnoliopsida; order Asparagales; family Asphodelaceae; genus Hemerocallis; species Hemerocallis citrina. Next base: position 110,575,225 of record CM030364.1, on the reverse strand, counting down.
TATTGGATCTGTGAATGGGAGATCCAGTGCCCACTTCGGACCCATCTATATGTGAAATTACCGTTTGACCCCTGAGCTTCAAGATTCGTTCCCAATCTGGATGGTTCCGATTTAACCCCATTTTTAGCCATATCAGTAACTTATTAATCATCCTCTTTGACGAATAAGTTAAAAAAAAAAAATTATAACTGATGCCGTTATTCCAAATAACGACATCAGTTATAATTTTTTTTTTAAAAAAAAACTTTATATTCATTCTTTATGTTTCCAAACAACGACAAGAGTTCATATTTATATATAACTGATGCCGTTATCTCCAATAATGGCATCAGTCATTCGAATGCCGTTATTTAGGATAACGGCATTATTTATAAATTTTTTTTCACACTTAGAACTTTTTAAAGTTAGAAGATTCACACTTGTAAGAGAAATATACTGATGCCGTTATTTCAAATAACGGCATGAAAAAAATGTAAAATAGATGCCATTATTGAGAAGAACGGCATCAAAATAACCTATGTCGTTTTTCCCAATAACGTTTCTTGCTGACGTGTCCTAAATAAGGGCATATCGCTAATTGTTTTGGGAAGGGAGACAGAATACTAAATATTTTTAAAAAGTGGGCAGTACGGCAAAATTTTCAAAAGAATGAAGAATGGAGGTCAGCAGTGGTTTGACTGTACTTCTTCTCCCCTTTGTGGGCTTGTCAGACTTTAGCCCACTACATTCTTTACATTTGAAATTTTTTCCGTACTGACCCACTTTTTGAAAATAATTACCAAGCTGACCCACTATCTAAAATATTTACCAAATTGGCTCACTTTTGAATACGTCATCATAACAACGGCTTAAAAACAATATATGTCATTATTGCCAATAGCGACACATGTAAAAAAAATTCAATTACCGCTATTGAAAGTAATGGCATAGGTACATTTTGCATTCAATTATGAACTCTCTGATTTGAAAAAAATTATGAGCATGAAAACATGTTATTATTAATGCCGCTATTTTCAATAACGACAATCTTAAGCTGATGTCGCTATTTTGGCACCAGTATTCATACAAACTGGCTTGGCTTCTCTTTCTCCAATCAAATGAACATGGAGCCAAACCTGGCTTGGCGTTTCTCTCTCCAATCATTCTAATCTTCCCTGCATACTACTTCTATACATAACACACCCATCTTCTTCCTTCTTCTTGCAGGATAGCCATGCCGCCGCCGATTTCGCCCCCTTGGACTTCTCCAGCCACATCTTGAAGCCTCAGCCACCCCCTCAGGGACCAACCACCTCCGAAAACAGCATCGAGATGGTTGATTTCATACTAAACAACTAGATGGCAGCCTCGAACCCACCCGACAAGCTCAGCTTCACCGATGTCATGCAGTTTGCCGACTTCGGCCCCAAGCTTGCACTCCTCAACAGCAACCAGTCAAAAACCATCCAAGAAGAAGACAACGAGGACGAGGACAACTACTGCTTCAAGTTCAACTTTATGAATGAGAGGATGCAACAGGAAGAGGGCCCTTCGATGGTGTTGCTTCCAACAATTTTGGAGGAAGAGGAGAACAAATCAGCGTTAGGGATGCATCAGAATGTTAATGGAGGGGTGAGTAGTGGTGGAGAGAAGGTGACAAGGCCAGTGGTGGAGGGGAAGAATACGAGGAAGAGGGGGAGGTCGATGAAGACGAGCGAGGAGGTGGAGAGTCAGAGATGATACATATCACGTGCAGAAGAATTGGAGGAGGCAGATGAATGAGCATCTTAGGGTATTGCAGTCCCTAAAATAACATTGATGGGGAGAGAGAAGCCATTTATAAAATAACATTTATAAAAGACAACTAAGTGGTTTGGCTCCATGTTCATTTGATTGGAGAGAAAGAAGCCAAGCCAGTATGAATATTGTTCCCGCTATTTCCAATAGCCAGCATCAGCTTAAGGTTATCGTTATTGGGAATATCGGCATCAGTAATAAGATATTTTCATGCTTACAATTTTTAATCAAGTCAGAGAGCTCCTAATTAAATTTGAAATGTACCTATGTCGTTCCTTCCAATAGCGGCAACTGAAAAAAATTACAGGTGCCACTATTGGCAATAACGATTTTAAAATAACATGTGCCGTTATTATCAATAGTGTTTTATGCTGACGTATCCAAATGTTAGCCAGTTTGATAAATATTTTTGAAAGTGAATCAGTTTGATAATTATTTTTAAAAAATGGGTTAGCATGGAAGAAAATTCTCACATTTGAAGAGTGAGTTAAATTCTAATGCAAAATGGGTCAGATTAAATGTCTAATGAAATGTCCGCTGGAATGCGTTTTTTTAAAGTGAGATTTTAGTCAGAACATTTTGGCTAAAAATGCCACAAAAGTATTCATTGGAGATGCTCTTAGGAAGAAAACAGGAAAAAGCAAAGAAAGGGGAAACGAAGCCAGCACCTTGTTTCAACTATGGGGACCTGGGGCATTACCGGCAAGACTGCACGAAAGATGTGAGATGCCTCAAGTGCATGAAATGGGGACATATGTCTTACGATTGCACCAACGTCGTCACTACTAGCAACGACGATGAGCGATCAATCAGAAGGGAGAGGTCACCCGATAACCCATCATACATCCGACTTGCCAACAGCCTGGACATCATAAAGAAGGAAGATAAATGGCTGCGTCAGTGGTGTGCGATAGCGAAAGTTAGGGTAGGAAGCCCATCGGAGAATCACGTTCTCCACGCCCTCAACCTGAAGTGGCCGATGAGGGCTCACAGGGACTGGGTAGTCAAAAAGCTATGCCACCGCCAATTCTTAGTCTCATTCCCTTCATCGGAGAAATTGACAGAGGTCTGTGACATGGGGTTAGTGGACTTCGGCCATTTCAAGCTTGAATTTGCCCCTTGGTCTACCAGCTTTGGAGCGGAACTACCACAAGGTGATCGATACTGGGTATGGATTCACAACACCCACTCCACTTTTGGAAGAAGGAGGCATTGCAAGAGATGATCTCAGAGTTCAGGACTATAAAAGACATCGATGAGAAGGCAGTCCGAACATCTGAGATCGTCTCTGCTCGAATCCTTATCCGAAGCCCTGATATTACTCTCATGCCGCGATTTGCCAAAGTATTCTCATTCGAAGACTCGTACCTCATACGCTTTGTCCTTGACAAGCTAGCATAGTTGGAGACAGAGATCCAGATGCTAACCTCCCCTCCCCCCTTGCTAAGAGACGGACGCTCCTACAAACAGGTCACCTCACCGGAGGGGGATCGGACCATCGATGGGGCCCATGAAATTGAGAGGGCGCACTGAGAAATCATCAGAGCCGCAAGAGGGATGGAGGAACGCCAGGGGGGTTCGGCGGCAAACTTGGGATCTCGCGAAACTCCCCCAACGATGGATGGCCAAGATCAAAGTATGATCAAGAGCATCAACGGCCAAGATCGAATGATAAAAGTAGATCTACAACACCTACCAAATAGGGTAACTGCTATAGAATCAGACCCTCATCTTCGAAATTTGAATTCTTTCAAAGCTACAAATGGAAGTCAACAACTTGCAACCATAGAGGAGGTACAGGTGGGTAGAGAGGAGCAAGCCACAGAAGAACGTGGCAAGATCTCCAAGATCCCAAACAGGCAAACCCTTTCGCCAAAAAGGAAAAAAATTGAATCTTTGGGTAGGGAGACCAGGCTAGACATGGCCAATTTGGGGAAAGCGACGAACGGGGGACCCATGGAAAGTGGTCAAAAAGAGAAAGGAGCTAGCTTTTTGGAAGAACACAATGGTGAATGGGGAATAGATCCAAAATGAAAGAACGGAAAGAGCCAAAGCGTCAAAGCCTTGGAGACGCTGCCAGCCTCGACCTCGATGCCATCAAATAAGGAGGAGCCATGTATTCCCCCACAATCTGACTGCACAATGACCAATGGCTCTTTTCTCAATGAGAAGCGCATGGGTCGTAACGAAGCTAAAGTCGTTTTGGAGCGAGAAGGGCCCAACAACGTTGTTTGTGAGTTTACTCAGAATGTTGAGGCGACTTGTGTGGTTGGGCCCATCGAGGGGCCCAATAAAGCTCAGGAAGCTACGGGGGCTGCTGAGCTCCCTGTGTAATTTAAAGTGTTAATGGGCCTATTATTCCAAGCTCTCTTAATGTGGAAGGTGATCACTTTTCGCCCCAATCTATCGATGGACCTATTATCCCTAGCACAAACCCCATTATCCAGGGTGATGAAGACGATCGTGAAGATAGACTGAACCTTGAAGACGACTGTGTCTACTCTGAAGGGGAGTCTGTGGAATCAGAGGATTATGATTTTGGTGTTGACTTCTGGGCCATTTTCCCAGAGTTTGTTCCCTCTACATACCCTACCTCCCAATTAACTGTACCGGGCACGAGCCAATCAGACCAAGGTGTCAGAGTTCAAGAAGTGGCTAAGAGGACTAATGAGGAGCCCTTGGACGGCTATCTGGAGATCGCGGCGGCCGCTAAGTCTTCTAAGACTAGTGATGGAGGTACGCGCTCGTTTCTAGCATCTATTTTTAATTTCATGTCTGATAATGAGATTTTTAGTCTAGCCAAAATTTGTCGTCTTGCAGTAGGCGATACCAATCGGAATGCATTTCTCCTTAACAAAATTAGGGGGTGGGAGAATGATAGGGTTACCGTTAACACGAACTTGATCTCCAAATCGAGTCACGTTCCCTTACCTACCTATAGTTAATGGAGGTTCTATTCTGGAACGTGAGAGGGTTGGGAAGGCGTGGCAAGCGAGAAATGGTTAAGAAGGTTATTGCCAAATCGAAAGCAAACATTGTTGGGCTTCAAGAGACCAAACTTGCGCATAGTTCTAGACTTAGTAGGTTGGGGGGAAATCGAATATCTGAATGGAGATTGTCCCCATCTGTTGGGGCTCCTGGGGGTATCATGCTTGGTTTTAATCCAGAAACATTCCTTTGTCTAGATGAGCTCTATGGGCAATTTTCGGTATCGGTCTTGCTACAACGTAAAACTGACTTGTGGACTCAATCAGTCACGATGGTCTATGGTCCTTACACCACTGCCTTAAGGATGGCATTCTAGGTAGAATTAAAAGCAGTCCAAACACACTGGCCACACCCCTGGGTGGTGGGGGGCGATTTTAACATCACCAGATTCCCTCAAAACACAGAGGCAGAGATTCCAGTGACTCTGATAGGGAAGAATTCAATGAGGTTATCACGGACCTGGAACTGGTTGACATTCCCATATCTGATAGAATTTTCACCTGGTCGAATATGCAATCGACGCCCATTCTTGCTAAACTTGACAGAATACTGGTCCCCACTGACTGGGAGACCAAATTCCCTTTGTCGGCAGCTAAATCACTTCCGAAACCCACCTCGGATCATGTGCCTATTTTCCTATCTTTCGGTGAAGATCTATCCAGGAAAACACCAAAGTTTAGATTTGAGAGAACATGGTTAGAAATCAAAGGCTTCCACCACTTGGTCTACGAAAGTTGGTCTCGCCTGACTAAAGGGAGGGAAGCGACCGCAATATGGTGTGAAAAAATTAGAAGACTCAGGGGCATGCTCAGAAAATGGAACCGAACTAGATTTGTGCTGATTTGGAGGGCTAAGGACTCCCTTCTTGAAGGTATTGACGAACTTGAGAAAACTGAGGAAACTAGAGATCTGTTTCAAGATGAACGGAATAGGTTGCTCCAACTCAGACAGAAAATAGATCAGCTCTATAGGATGGAGGAAAGTAAATGGCAACAGCGTTCTAATCTCGTGGCTCAAAGAGGGAGACGCGAACATAGCATTCTTCCATAGAGTGGCCAGTGCCCGACGTAGAGCTAACCTCATTCTCTCGATCCAATTGGATTCAGGAACTATACATGGAGAAGAGGATATCAGAATGGCATTCCAATCCCACTTCAAGCTCCTTTTTGGTCATAAAGTAGATTTGAGAGTCCCCTTACACAACGACTTCTGGGAGGACCTGGGGGGCAGATCCGACTCTATGATGCGGGACCTAGAAGCACCGTTCACTGAGAAGGAAGTTTGGGAGGCAGTCCAACAACTTGGGAAAGACAAAGCCCCAGGTCCTGATGGTTTTCCGATGATCTTCTACCAGACATTCTGGGAGAAAATCAAAGGGGATTTGCTGAAAGTATTCACTGACTTCTATGATCATAATCTCAAACTAAGAAGAATTAATTATGCGAAGGTGGTGCTGATCCCTAAGAAAGAAGACTCTCGGCAAGTGGGAGACTACCGCCCTATTAGTCTCCTCAACTGCTCTGTTAAGATCAATCCAAGACACTCGGTAATAGATTGGGATTGGTGATGGACAGCCTCATTAGTCATGATCATACGGGGTTTATTAAAGGACGATGCATCCAAGACAGTATAGCTACGGCCGAAGAAACTATCCACTAGTGCCACACATCGAATGCTAAGAGCTACCTCCTGAAGCTGGATTTTGAGAAAGCCTACAATTCGATTGAATGGGACTGTCTTCTGGAGATGTTGGCTGGTAGAGGGTTTGAGGATAGATGGATAAGATGGATCCACACATGTCTCACCACCAGCATAATGGAAATTTTGGTAAATGGGGTGTCGGGCCACCCATTCTCGTGCAAACGGGGTCTTAGACAAGGAGACCCGCTATCACCGTTCTCTTTACCATTGTGGCAGACGTACTCCGGTCCATGATGGCTAATTGCAGCAGAGCAGGTTGGATCGCTCCGGTGGCCAGAGGTATCAATCGGCAAGGTTGCTCAATCCTTTAATATGCAGATGATACTATCCTATTTGGTAATGGCAACCTGAGGAAACAACCGCCTTTAAAGGTATGTTATATAGCTTCGAAGCTTGGTCCGGCCTTAAGGTTAATTTTCACAAAAGTGCTCTAATCTCCATTGCCCTGACAACCGAGGAGGCATTAGAACATGCCACTATTCTCAACTGCTCCATCGGCAGCTTCCCTATCCAGTACCTGGGATTGCCACTAAGACCCGAAAAACTCAAGAAAGCGGACTGGCTACTCATCATCGATCGCATTGAGAGCTGGCTGACAGGGTGGAAAGGTAAAGCTCTGTCATTGGGTGGGAGAGTCACGCTTATTAATGCGGTCCTTTCTAATCTTCCAACCTACTATTTATCCTTCTTTGAAATGCCGCGATGGTGAATACAGAGAATCGAACGAACTCGAAAATGATTTTTACGGAATGGAGCAGACCTGGATCGAGGTGGATACCATTTGATCAGATGGGAGAAGGCATGCATAAAAAAGACACATGGAGGACTTGGCATTATTGATCCGAGGGATATGAATCTTGCTCTATTGAGTAAATGGTGGTGGAAAGTTTTCCACCCTAATGGAGAAGGGTGGCAAGACTTTGTTCAGGGATATCTGCGTAGGAATGGAACGAGAAATTTGGGCTTCAGGGTAGGTCCACGTATCTCCTTGTTCTGGAAAGGCATCGCTAAGACATGAACCATTCATTAGCTGTGTTACATCTGTGATCGGCAATGGCAGACTCACCAGATTTTTGTGGGATAAGTGGTGTGGGGATCACACACTCCGAGCCCTGTTTCTCGATCTATATGAGCACGCGTCACAACCACACTGCACGGTGGCCGCTACCTGGAAAAGAGGCACCTGGAAACCTTCATTCAAACATTTGCTAGACGTGAGATTACAAGGTAGACTCACAGAACTCCAGACCTACATCACCAACGCTGTAATTACCTGTGGTCAGGGTCCTGATAAGAAATCTTGGGGTTTGGAAAAGAACGGCACGTTCACCGTTAAGTCTCTATATAACCGTATTCACTTTAAGGGTTGTACACCAAAGTGGCCAGACGTCATTTGGAGGATGAAAACCCCGCTGAAAATCAAAGTTTTCCTATGGCTGGTGCTGAACGACGTGATTTTGACTAAAGAAAATCTCGCTAAACTCCGTCTGAATGTTGATTCTTATTATGGGTTCTGCCATGCTACCATAGAATCTAGAGACCATCTGTTCCTATTATGCCCCAAGAGCAAAGCGGTACTTACTGAGGTGCTCCGCGCCGTGAGGACGAACCAATACCCTAGTGTGTACGAGGACTTGTGGGTAGATCCAGCTTTTGCCACAGAAAGAAGGACTATGAGAGAAGCGTGGTATATCGCAATTGCCGCAACGACCTGAGTTCTTTGGCTAGACAGAAATAATTTTTATTTCCGCACAACTCGTAATAATATTTCTGGTAATTTGACCCACATTATGCATATTATTTCATTTTGGGATAATTTAGCCGTAGCAGGTCCCAGGGGGAGGATTGCGAGCCTGTTCCAAGTTGAGGACTTTGATGGTGAGGAGGTTCAGATCAGTCCGACGATCGATTGACAGACAGTATGACTACTACTGTAGATAGATACCCACCGCCCCAGGGTTTGTTGGGGGGATATGATGTAGTTTGGTTTTCACGCATGTAGGTTGCGGCCATTATGGTTTTTTTTATCCCACTTTCCATGCTAGAGGTGGAGTTTATGTACTTTATTTATGCACTTTTGCTTTACTTGTTGGACCTTGTAACTAGCTCAGTACTCTGAGTTTGTTTTATTAATCCCTTATTAATGAAACAGGGTGGCCATACTCCACCTTATCCTAAAAAAAAAAAAAACTATTGCTATTAGATGATGTAAGAAAGTTGCAGAAATCCCCTCCTCACTAATATAATTTTGCAGTACACACCTCCATATTGAAAGATTTGTAAATTACCCTCCTCCATGCCTTCATGAGATATGCTATTAAGTAAGTTTATGAGATATGCTATTAAGTTTCCATTCAGTAGATTAAAGGGATGATGGTATACTACAAATTTATTTATGGGAAAATATCATCAATTACACTAACCAAATAATTAAGTAAAATCTGACTTACAAATTGGTGCTAGGTGGAATCAACAAAAAAAAAGGGTTTTTAACATGTATACTCCTCACAAATGTATATTTTCGTATATGTCCCTAACAATTTGGACTTTATTTCATATTTACCCCTATGTTAGATATCACTAAGTTAACCATGATCTTATCCTTACGATACAAATAGAAATAAAATTAAAAGATCAGATTAGACAATCAAATGATAAAATATTTAAGAGTTTTACAGGCAATAAGTGATGAAGCTTATAATATATCATTAAAAAACGAGATTGATGGCAATTTTGGAAAAGTAATGTGAGGAAGAATATGTAGTTTTAAAAATTGCACTATTAGTTTGTTCATTTCTTGAAAAAAATGAAGAAATTTTGGGAAACGTTAACGAGTCTCGGTTGGATTAACAATTGGACAAATTTACAAGGATGAAGAAGATTGAGTTGGAATAGTAAAGAAGATAATATTCCAGTAATTTTTTATTAAGTCCATCAAACTGAAAATTCTCCCTCGTTTTGAGTTTTTTTAACTAGAGGAGGTAATTAAGAGATGTGGTATATATTGTTGGGGACAAATATGAAAATACATATTTGTGAGGGGCATATATGATATTCACGTATTTGTTCGGGGCATACATGTTAAAACCCCCAAAAAAATATAATGTAAGTCGTGCCGAAACAATGACTTTCTTTAAAGTCATAGTCGCTCTCAGATGCACAAGGATAGTGCAAGCAGATTTCGAGATAAAATGGCCTACAAGACGTTCATGTACTCCAGAAACCGGGCTCCTTTGGAGTATTCCGAAATAGAGCAGTTAAGATATTTATATTATATTATGAGAGCGATTAGTTTAGTCCCATATTAAATAATGTATTGATTTATTCTTTTCTTGTCTCCTATATATAGGAGACATATTTTACAATTCCAGAAAATAATTTTTTATATTTTGCACGTGCATTTCACGTAAAGTTTATGCACATTTTTATTCATAAAATTTTCTAGAGTTATGCACAATTTTCTTCTCATTTTATTTGTCACAGTTGTGTTTTATTTTAATTAATTAAACTTAATAGGCCTAAATCTATTGATGCAAATGTATTAATTATGAAATTAAAATCGAGGTTCTAGTGAATTAATCATAAAGTGAGTTTTCTATTAAGAGATAGTGGTTTGAAGAACTTTTGTACTAGTGTTCTTGAAATATGCTTAGACAACATGAGGAATGTTACATTAATCAAAAGAATATTGAGAGTTATTGAAGTGAATATTTTGGTGAGTTAACCAAGTAATTGTTTTCAAGAATTTGACTCGATAAATTGTTATTGAAAGTTGTTATAAGAAGTTGAATACTTGGATAATAAATGGATTGCTTATAATGAGGTTATATGTAACCTCATTGGTCTCTTTTGAGACAGTTGGTTGTTATAGAGTGAGCGAGACCCAGAATACCGACAGTTGTGGTATATGGAATTTGAGAAGTAACTAGTTTGGGTTGACTTTCTCTTGAGGAGTAGCTAGTGTGGGCTAACTCTCTCAGTATTTTGTTTAAGACCGGTGGGTTAGCGAACTCTAGGTCTCAATAACTATAATTAAACTTAAGGACATGCACTAGTTGGAGATATGATGAAACAAGGGTAAACGTGAGTATAAGGGCCTCAGGATGATCTGCGGTGTGAGATAATCCCCAGAATTATCGAGGTGTCAGTGAAATAGTATCCGGGATTATCTGTGGTATGAGATTGATCTCCAGAATTATCGGGATCGAGGCGACGTTCATGGGATGTCTTTGTGTAGCGATGCGTCATTGCTTGCAGTGTGGGGTATTCTCGAAGATTCCTAGGTGTGAGTGAAATAGTCTCCGGAATTATTTGTGGATAGAGATTGACCTCCGAAATTATCGGGGAATGGGCTAGGTACCCGCAAAATATCTAAATCTTGTAGTAATCATAGTAGTAGGTTGCTTGGCGAGATATTTAAACCCTATAATGAGGAGTACGTAGGTACTTGCCCTCGGCCTTATGTAGTATGAGATACATAGAACCTGAACAAGTACTATTAGTGTCATCGTGGTGTAAAGTCTGCATTAGGCATTAAGTTCATATCATACACTGACATGTTTAGGATAGTCACTTTTATACTTTATTGTGCATTCAAGTTTGTGTTTGCTAAAGTAAGAGAATCGATGTATTATAGCATTGCGTCAGTTGTATACAACTGACGTGTCCACAGTTTTCTAGTGCAGGACTTGGATTAGCAAAAGGGCATAAAGATGAACTGATGTTGATGATTATTTTCAGATTAAAGTTGTTGAATGTTTAAGTTGTATATTTCTTTGTTGTAACTTCCATAGTGTATTTTTGTAAAAGAACAAGGTGTAATGAAAAAGTTTTAAATTCCTTGTAAAATTGTACAAATTTGAAGTAAAAGATCTTGTTGTGCTACGAATTACATGTAAATGGAATTCGGGGCGTTACACATATTGTACTCAGTTTATTCAATAAATCAATAATCAATTAATAAAGTTCTCCTTCCTATCCCTAATTCTAACATGGTATCAGAGCCAGATTTCCTATAAGGCTTATGCTAATTTGATTCTCGTTATCGAGGTGGAGTGATTCTCGCCTTCATCGGAATCACTCCACCTCCCAACATCCCTCTTCCTCTCCCAATCAAATCTCAAAACCCTAATCCCCTCCTCTAGTCAAATCAGCCGCCAAACCCAACTACGCCAACTTCATCTTCTTCAACCTCACCAACGGAACCCATCAACAACACAACAAATCAACAGCAAGAAACCAAATCTCCTCTCTGATCTTCATCTGCATCCTGGCCTACGTCGACCACGGCAAGACCACCTCATCGCCTCATCCGGCAACCTTCTTCACCTCCACTGTCTTCTACATCAGCAACAACAATAGCAATCTCACCCTTATTGTAACGCCCCGCACTTAGCTCGTACGCACACAATTAACTAAATTCTAGCCACGCCCACCACAGGCTGCCTCAAAAGGGTGTCCGAACGTTGGGTAACCTTTATCCTTGGCTTTTTCCTATTTATCTCTCTTTTTCTCTCCTTTCATGGCCGATATGGGACTAATGTTCCTAAGGTCAACCGGTCAAACCAACACACATACACTCATCCATTCTTTTATTCATTCAATCTTTCATTCCTTCATTCCATACAAGTCAACCAGTCAAAGCACCACACATACACACACACTATTCCTTCTTTCCATTCCTTCATGCCACGTCACTGTCCATCCATTCTTTCTTTCTTTTTTTCTACTACTTATACAATATATATATACTATACTAGTATATACTCTCTAGAATACGGGGTCTCACATTCACCCCCTCTTAAGAATTCAGCGTCCTCGCTGAATACGGGACGTGCAATCTAGTACAGGATCGCCTTTCTAATCGAATGTAGACTTGTCTCCTAATCGCTGCCCTCCCAGGGTCTTACGCATCTCATACACATATTGCGTCCCACGTACTTTCCTATATACAAGTCCTACATTCGATGTCGAAAGTTGGCTCTGATACCATCTGTAACGCCCCGCACTTAGCTCGTACGCACACAATTAACTAAATTCTAGCCACGCCCACCACAGGCTGCCTCAAAAGGGTGTCCGGATGTTGGGTAACCTTTATCCTTGGCTTTTTCCTATTTATCTCTCTTTTTCTCTCCTTTCATGGCCGATATGGGACTAATGTTCCCAAGGTCAACCGGTCAAACCAACACACATACACTCATCCATTCTTTTATTCATTCAATCTTTCATTCCTTCATTCCATACAAGTCAACCAGTCAAAGCACCACACATACACACACACTATTCCTTCTTTCCATTCCTTCATGTCACGTCACTATCCATCCATTCTTTCTTTCTTTTTTTCTACTACTTATACAATATATATATACTATACTAGTATATACTCTCTAGAATACGGGGTCTCACACTCATCCTCCTCGACCTCAACCCGACCAGCCGCTGCCTACCAAATCCCCGACCACAAACACCATCTTCTCCCTCCTTTGTCAACAGTCACCAACTTGATCTCCTTCATTCTCTTCCAATTAGCAACCCATCAAAAACAAAACAAAACAAAACACCAACTCCTGTTGTCGACCTCACCACCACACCCAAACAACCACCCCTAACACTCACCTCCGGCGGCGAATCAACTCCCGAAGAACTCCCTTCCCGAAATCCTACCCCGCCACCACATTCCCCAAATACCACACCCGTATCCCTAGCCGCCTCTCTCCTATCTTCCAAAAAAAAAAAACCTAATCCAAGAACTGAACCCATCCCCTTCTTAACCCCAACCCAAATCCCAATACTCGAAACCCGTAATCCATACTTGACCCGAACCCACTTTCAATAAATATCTGAAACATGTTTTCTGTTGTTAAAAATTTTTTTTTTTATATATCTGAAACCCGTTTTCTGTTGTTAAAAATTATTTAAAAAAAAAATCTTGCAGGTCTTCAGCCTTTACAGCCTTCGTCAGCAAACTCACGTCGAGTTTGAGAGGGAGAGATATCAACATCATCACAGTTCTCGTCTCCCTCACCTTCTGTCGACGTCCACCATCTTTCGCCTCCAGTTTTCGGTTCAGGAAAAATTCTTAAGTCAGGATTGAGATCCCAACATGACGACACTTCCTTCCACAACATACGACAATTCTCAACTCATGGGTGAGATCCCAACATGTGCCAATAGTACGCCACTTCCTTCCACTACTGCGCCATCGAGCGCATTCCCAGCGCCATCTACTTGAGCGCTGTTCCAAGCATCACAGTTTGCTGTCCCTGCTACATCAACATCATCAATATTCCAAACTCTTGTTTTTTGAACCAACTTGAGTTTGAGAGGGGGTATTAAGATATTATATTATATTATATTATGAGAGCGATTAGTTTAGTCCCATATTGAATAATTTATTGGTTTAGTTTTCCATTCTCTCCTATATATGAGACATATTGTACTCAATTTATTCAATAAATCAATAATCAATCAATATAGTTCTACTTCCTATCCCTAATTCTAACAAGAGCCTCAACTTAATTATTATCTATGAAAATGAGTGGTTTTGTTCAATGGAAGGAATGAGAAATGGTTGGAGAAGTATTTCCACCGCAAGCTAAAAATTCTATATATACAAGATAGGAGCACCACAACTCTGTCCAACTAGGGTAAGGAAACCACCTTCGAAATGTAACTGTTTGCCTCCTTATTATGATTCAAATCTATTCATCATTAACCGTTCAACCCCATAATTGAGATCTCAAACAATCCTCTCACGTTTCCACACACAAAAAGCATCTCTCTTTCAGTGAAGAGACAACTGTTCTTTAGACAAATAAAACCAAAGCTATTTTACTTTCATAAAAAATCAATCACCTCATAATAGTCATGATATGGGTACAAATCAGAGTCATGATATGGATAAAAATCAGAGTCGCACAATCTCAACATGCATCTCAAAGTTTTTAAAGGCAGTACAATAATTTTACAATATCAACAAACCTGCTAGTAACATATAGGCCATCGCCAGGTCCATAAGCTCAACCAGATGCACAATTATGACTTAGTTGCAGCCCAAGAAAGAGATTTTTAGTTAATTATGGATGTCAGTCAAATTTCTCTAAATATGAGATTAAATGATAATTCTTTACCATTATTATAAGAACATCCAACTGAATCTTCAAAAATACATTTTAAGTTCTATCTTCTATAACTTATTAATAACACCCTCCTCCTCTCTCACACACACACACACACACACACACACACACACACACACTCACACTCAATTAGTAAAAGGGTATCAACATTTTAGCCACTAAAAAACTGTAATCTTTATTTTGGGTTGCTGACTTGAGCGGTAGAGGGTTTTACGTCGAAGCCACATCCAGTGTGAGACTTTTTGCAGGTCCCAAGACATTTTTAGCCATCCATATCAAGATCCAGGCATTTTCAGCCATCCAGATTCAGATTTAGGAATTTCTAGCCATCCAGATCCTGATCCTGATCGGTGATCTAGATCAGTGCTTTCTCCCTCAACAAAAGAACTCATCATCTGATTGCTTCCACACCAAAATTAGCTGCAACAGAACTGGGGCCGACTATGATAAAGCTATAAATATACCTTTCCGATCAGATTCATCCACCAAAAACACTTCCAGCCATGCTTTCTAGAAGAAAGCCAAACGTAGTTGTAGCCAGCCACCAAGCCGAAACTCCACTTTCGACGTGGCAGCCTCCTCCCAGCGAGGCTGCATCACCAGGCTCCCAACTCAACCATCCTGAACCCCGTTCAACAGAGAACCGGGGGTCGGTTCGTACATCCACCCCCCCCCCCCCGGTGCACTCTATGCAATCAGATCTCCATGAGCTCTTCAATGCCCGATGTGAAGGCACGGTCCTCCGTCAGTGCTTAAATGAAAGGCGTACCCAAGAGGGTGCTTCCTGCTAAAAACACCCTAGGGGCCAGAGATTCACCCCGACTAAAGAAATCCCGTTAAGGGCCCTCACCGTGTAGACAAAGGTGCAAGAGGAGTCCAGTCAGTCAGCTAGCTCCCTGCAACAGCAAATAAGAGGAGGTCCCGTCACCCGGGAGGAGTTTCGCAACTTCGCTGACCCAGGCCTTAGAGCTCTCCAAGGTTCCTTGAACATGAACTGTGAAACGAGCAGCTCACACCCCAGGACAGATCAAGAAGAAGAATCTTGCGGGTCAACCCACTCCGAGAGGTGATAAAATGTGGTGCTCTGTCACCTTCTATTGATGGAGAATCGCCTTGATCTGATTGGTAAAGAGGAGGACCATTAAGGCGGAGGATACCTCCTCATCCAAATTCCTTTCACTAGAGCTATCCTTGAAGCCCCCATTCTACAGGACTTCAAGCCTCCCATCTTCGAATCATATGGCGGTGAAGCGAACCCCATTAAGAGTTTCAAAACTCTTATGATGATCCGTAGAGCCTCTGATGCACTCCTATGTAGAACTTTCCCATCAACCATGAAGGGATCGGCACGGGTGTGGTACTCCCGTCTCCCTCTAGGGTCCGTCTTCTCATTCGATCAGCTTAAGGAACTCTTCCTCACACACTTTTTTAGTAGCCGCAAGGTCGAGAAGAAGACGAGTGCTTCCCAGTTGGAGTTGAAGCAATGGGCATGGCAACCCCTCAAAGATTCCATTACTTCACCACCGAGTCTAAGTCTATCCCCACCATCGACCCCGTGACAGAAGCTGCTGCCTTCCGTTGCAATATCAGCGACACCTACCTCAAAACCTCACTAACTAAGAAGCCTCCTCGAGACTTCTCAGAGCTATTGCAAAGGTATCACAAGTACATCCGAGCTGAGGAGGTTCTCCATCCTAGGACCAAAGGGGGCCCTCGTCTGGAAACAAATGAAGAAGTGCGAATGAGAAGGGACCCAAGAAATCCCTCTTTTGGTTCCTCACTTTGACAAGTTCACTCCACTCAACACTAACTTCTCAACCGTCTTCAAAAGATCGCAGGAGATAGCCTACTTCGTGCCCCTTCTAAGATGAACTCAGTAAACATAAGGAGGAACAATAGCCGGTGGTGCTGATTAAATAAGGACCATGGCCATGACATTGAGGAGTATCGAGCCTCAAAGAAGAAATTGAACCTCTTATCAGCGATGGTCACCTCTCCTAGTACACCCCGAATGACAAGGTCGAGCCTCTAATAGCTCGAGGAGGTAACAAGCATGTGGAGAAAGGTCCTGCAGCCCAAGATGGATCCTCTGGCCATTCTCTATTCCATCTATGGAGGTCCTATAGGAGGGGAATCCAACTCCTCCCGAAAGGCATTCATCATAGAGGTCAACTCAGTGCACAACACCCCCCCCCCCCCCAAGACCTAAGGAGTTTCAATAACCTTCTCGAACAGAGATCTTGAGGGCATTTGAACCCCTCACTGTGACACACTAGTGATTAACCTCTCCATAATGAACCACGAAGTACGCCGCAACCTGGTAAATAGTGGTAGCTCAGTGAACATTCACTTCCTAGAATGTTTTGAAGGTCTCAAGATATCCAGGGATTGTCTGATACTCATTGGGTTCACCCTCCATGGGTTCTTCAGTGTTTTGGTTCAAATCAAAGGGATTGTCACCCTCGACGTGAGCTATTCGGACGGAAGTCATGGACTTCATAGTTGTTAATGTGAAGTCCGCCTAAAATGTCATTCTCGGTTGCCCCAACCTAGAAGCTCTTCACGTCATTGCGTTGGTGTTCCACATGAAGATGAAACTCCCCACGTCGACTGGGGTACAAAAAGTCAAAATGAGTTAAGAAGTAGCTTGAACATGTTACATGGCCACAATGGAGGTCTTGATCCTCCCACTTGAAGCCTTAGAACTCCTTCAAGAGAGGAAATGATTATGTCCATACCCATTGATGAATTAGAAGAAATCCCCTTCTCCCATGAAGACCCGTCAAAATGTTTTTGAGTCAACCAAACTCTCCCCCACCATGTCAAAGAACAACTTGTTGGGTGCATCAGGGAGAATCCGAACTTATTTAATTGTACTGCCGCTGACATGCCTAGCATCTCGGAAGACCTGATCATGCATTGCCTAAGTGCGAACCCAAAGTCAAGTTGGTTCAATAGAAGCGCCGCAAGTTCGCTTCCGATAAGCAATAAGCGGTTAGAGAAGAAGTCGACAAACTCTTAGCCCTTTGGTTCATTCAATAAATCAGTCATCCCAAGTGGCTAGACAATGTAGTTGCAGTGAAGAAGGCTAAAGGTAAGTAGAAAATTTGCATCAACTTCACTGACTTGGACAAAGTTTGCTCGAATTATAACTTTCCTCTTCCTAGCATTGATGCCCTGATCGATGCTATGTCCAAACATAAGACCCTCAGCTTCATGGATGTTTCCTCGGGGTACAATTAGATCTGAATGTTCCCTCATAACATCCCAAAGACATCACATCCTTCATCACCGACCAAGGTCTCTACTGCTATCGGGTCATGGCATTCGGGATAAAGAACACTGGAGCCACTTACCAGCAGCTAGTGAACAAAGTCTTCAAAGAATAAATTGACCGAAACATGGAGGTCTATATGGACGACATGCTTGTAAAATGTCTTAAGAAGGAAAACCACTCCAAGAAGCTTTTGATATCCTACGAAAGCACATCGTGAGGTTGAACCCCTCGAAATACGCCTTTGGGATCTCTACAGGAAAGTTCTTGGGATTTATGGTTAGCTAGAGGGATGCTCTATAATGGTAAGAGGAGTACAATAAGGTTGAAAGAAGCCTAGTTGAACTTTCTCATAGATAAATTGCAGTTGAGACAAAGAATGGCTAATTATCAAAACTGTGGAGTGAAAAGCTATTGAGTCAAAAAGTTTTAACATCCTAGTTATTTTGAAATTTACAGTTCGATTGGAGTCATAGAGAACTTCAAACTTAAGCATCAATTTTAGATAGTTGACATGCTTTAGATAATTTGAAAAGTTCTATGTAAACTTTGTTAATGTACAACTTCATTCCAAATTTGAAGATGCTATATATTCTCATAACTTACTTAGAATCATCTCATTATTCCAAATGAAAGCGTGAAAACTTTTTGATGTATTTCCAATGTTTAGAATTGCCGTTATATCATTCCGATTTTGATGATATATCTCTTTTATGGATTCATGTTTCATTCCAATTTTGATGATTCAGAATTTTACCATAATTGATTTAACTGTTCTATCGTTCCAATATGAAACATAATATAGTTCTTGTATAGAAACTATAACTGATTGTGTTCTTTATTTGGTTAAAGAAACTTGATCGTGATGTTTGCGTTACATTTTTGCTAAGCTAATTATGAATTGTACTAAATTCTTTTGTGGAACTAGATACTTTATGAAATTTGTTAGAATTCTTAGAGATGTGTCTCTTGATATTCTTGTTTTTAATAAGTTATACTATAATTTATTTCACTGTTCTATCATTCCAATATGAAACATAGTTTAGTTCTTGTGTAAAGAAACTATAATAATTCTTGTTCTTTATTTGGTTAAAGAAACTTAATCGTGATACTTGCGTTACATTTTTGCTAAACTAATTATGAATTGTACTAAGTTTTTTTTGGAACAAGATACTTTATGAAATTGTTAGAATTCTTAGAGATGTCTCTTGATATTATTGTTTTTAATAAGCTAGCAAAGACTGAGGAGTTGAATATGTTATTATAGATTTCAAATAATGATTTGCTTAAATTGAAGGAGTATAAAGTTTCGGTTTATTTCTCTCGAAAATAAATTTGTTACTTGTTTGATAAAACTTCTATTGAGTTTATGACTCTTGTTTTCATGAGCTTAAGACTCCTATTTTGTTCTTGAAGTTTATTTGCTTTGGTTGATTTTGAAATTATGACAAATTTCTCTAGCTGGTTTAGTCATTGTGAACTATTTTGTTTTGATATGGTCATGAGACTATTTGATTATTTTAGTTTAGTCTTATTTGAACTATTCGAGTTATAATTAATTTAGTCTATGAACTATATTCTCTAGTTGTAACCCTCGTTTTCGACTGTACGTATTTTCTGCGTCTTTCCTATGTTTCGATTATGTATAAAAATTTCTGTTTTCTTAAATTCATTTTGTTTTAAATTATTTTTGAATCTCCTATTAAAATCCATTTCTAACCATTAATTGTATCTGTAGTTATTTTCAAATAAATTTTTATATTGTAATACAAATCCTATTTTGTTATATGTTCTTATTATTATTATTATTATTATTATTATTATTATTATTATTATTATTATTATTTCTTGATTATTTATTCATTTGTGAAAGCCCATAAAACTTAATCTATCTTTTATTATTTCTTAATATGAAGCCCCATCATATTTGCTCCTATATGTATGTAAAGCCCAATCCTAGTCCACCCTATAATTTATTTAATTATTTTGTGAGCCATATTTAATTTCTAGACCATGCTATAGTTATTTTATCTTATTAACCGTTTAAAGCCTAATCTTGTATTCATTCTATTTGCATTATTTATTAATATATAACTAGAGCCCAAAACCCAAGCCCATAATCCAAACCAACATTTTCCCAACTACATAACTCCACTACCCCTATTAAATCTCCACTAACAGTATACATCCCCCACTAAATCCCTAACTACCCCACTAATCACTTCTATAATCCCTATTACATCTTCACATCAATTAACCCCCTAATTAATCCCATCCTAATCCCTATCAACTACCTAATCTCCCCCCCGCCTGCACCCGACCACCACCCGCGCCGCCGCACCCCCCACCACCGGCCGCCATTGCCACCCTTCACTGCTCCTTCCCCCTCGAGCCCCCTACACCTCGCAGCCCCCTTCACTACATCACCTTGCCATCACCATCATCCACCGCAGCGACCACCAAGCCCCGAGTCACCACCAGTCAGCACCACCCACCAACCGCAGCCTGCATCCTGACCCTGCCCCCCTGCAGCGCCTCCTCACAACCGCTTGACAACCACCAACCGACTCCCATCCCCGAGTTCCTTGCCCCCATCAGCGACCGCCACCGCTCCAACCTCCAGCACCGCCACCCTGCCTCGCCACACCGAGAACCCAACGTGCCTCCCACCATCGCTCTCCTTCTTCCTCCTCACATCGACAGTCAATTCCCCTCACAATCGCCTGAAGTCCTCGACCCTGCAGCACCGTGACACCAAGTCCCGACGTTGCCACCTCACTGGCACCTCGACGCCAACTTCGACCGCCATCACCTCCACTGCAGTGACATCTCAACGCCGCACCGCTGCTGCTACCCCCGACCACCGTAGTAAGCACCCCCCGTTGCTGCCCTCTTGCTGTCATCGAGGTTACTCTTGTTGTGTTTCCGCTGTCTCTTGATGTTGTCGCGGTTGCTCTCACTGTTGTGCCGCCTTTCTTCCTCTCGCAATTCTCATCGCACGTTCAAACACGTAATAAGGCAAGTATCTAGTGTACACTCTTTTTGTTCCCGTACAATCTTTTCTTTGAATCCTGCAAACAGTATTTGGTTGATTCATTGTGTTATAATCTCGTTCCTTCCCTTCACGTGTTGATTGATTGTGATCCATTGGTATATAGTAGCCTACTTAATTCTTGATAATCTCATACTCATAATATGATCTTGAATACTCCTTATTATTACATGTATTACACAGACACACGATAAAGAAACATAGTATATGAATACATATTAAGAATTTACACTACAACATACTGGGCATTTGATAGCATTTGTAAAATGCTGTAAATGGTCTACGATAGCGTTTTGCAAACGTTGTCGTAGCCCCCGCTATAGTAAGTATATAGCGTATTCTGGAAACGCTATGCTTTTTATAGCATTTCAGAAATGCTACCGTTTTAATAGCGTTTTATGGAAACACTATCCTTTTTATAGCATTTCACAAATGCTATTGATTTGATAGCGTTTTCAGAAATGCTATCACCTGACAACATTTCGAAAATGCTATCAATTGACAGCGTTTCGGAAAACTCTATAAAAACCGAGCATTTTTGAAAATGGAATCTCTTTCACAATGTTTGCAAAACGCTATCATTTTAAGAGCGGTATTTTTTTTACAGCGTTTTAAGAACGTTATTTCTTTTTACCTATATACAAAAAAAAAATATTCTCGGGGTGCATATAAAAATTGATATATAGAAAATATCAATACACCATTAACCTATAAAAGTTTTGGAAATTTGTATACAAATATATCACAACCTAGTGTACAATAAACTTGAATCCGTACAAATACCTGAATCTGTACAATAAAATCATAAAAAAATCAATCCAACATACTTAAACTAACAACAAAAAACCCTCGAGTGACTAACATCAAAACAATTCGCATCCACGACATCTTCAACTTGCAATTTAGAGAAGAAAAAATGTCAAAGTGTGATTAATAATGGAAAAAGAAGTAAGCACAAATGTTCATACAATTTTTAAGTAGGATTTAAAAGTGACATGACATAAGAAATGAGAAAATTTTCTACCTCACTTCTACCAGCACATAGGCTTTTTTCCAATGACAATTCAAGGATATATAATTCATATTTTCTCCATTTCTCGCTTTAAATTTCCTTCACTTGTGGAAGAAGACAAACAATTGAATGCATAAAATTCCATTATTTTTTTCAAATTAAACACAAAATAAATAGTATAGTGAAGATAATTCATATTTGCATAAATGTCAGTGTAGTTACTTCAACGAATACTTTACCATGACATCAGTAGACTGAATCATGAAGACATTAAACTTCAAATCAGAAACTCAAAATTTGAGTTTAAATACACGAATTAACTTATACTTATTGAGGGCCTCAAGATTTGGTTCAGTTGTTTTATGATGGACAGATAAAATATGCTGAAGAATTAACAATGAAAAATACTCCCTCCGTTCCACAAAGATTGTCGTTCTAAGTTGAAGCATTGGCTAAAACCTTCTTGAAAAACCCTCAAAAGCATAGTCAATGGTTGGTAGAGCACAGCAAATGCAGTGAACTGGCAAAAAGCTTTTGTTTTTTGCTTATTATATTGCAGGCATCATTGATACACAATGAAGGTATTTTGGAATTAATTCAAAGCAACTAGTGCTGTAACACCTCGTAAATTTTCAAAAGATAATATATAGTATTATATATATATATATATATATATATATATATATATATAATACAAAAAAAATTGGCTGTGCCCCATAGATATTCATATGGGGATGTGTGTTTGAAATTAATATGGAGAGGAGCCCACGGTGAAGAAACAGCAGCAATGCTGCTGCTGTGTTTGCGCTGACGTCACATGGGGTGACGTGGCCAGATGTGGGGGCCCATGTGCGGAAGAAGATAGCAGGCTGTCTCTATTTGTTTCTGACGTGGACAACAGGGCCCACGGGTTGGCTGCTGTGTCACGGAGAGAGGAGAGAGAGTTGTTGAGATTTGTTCCATATCGGGAATTGCAAGAGATTAAATAATAATAAATAACAATGCCTATGATCACGAGTCACCAATACGTTAACCACCTTTTGAGAGGCAGCTTGTGGTGGACAGTTGTACTAAATAATAAATAATTTGTCTGATAAATTGTATAAATTGTCTGAGTTTGGGGGAGGGGCGTTACAAATGGTATTAGAGATCTTTGCACATTGTCTATATATATATATATATATATATATATATATATATATATATATATATATATATATATATACACACACAGGGGCGTAGCTGGTATGGACCCAGGGGGTGCAGCTGCGCCCCCTGGTTTTTTAAAAAAAATTCAAATAAAATTTTTTTTTGTAAATTTTTTTTAAATAAGGGTTTATGTGCAAAATTTCAACCCATTTAGCAATCTTTCTTCCCTTTCTCCTTTTCTTTTCTTCTTCTCTGCCCTCATCGATGCCCTCATGCCCCAAACCCTGAAGAAGTCCCCAAATTCTCAAACTTCTCAAACTCTCAAACTTCTCAAACCTTGAAGACTGAAGTGCACTGAATCTCACCACGATCCCGATGCCAGATCCAATCTCACCACTTGAAGTCAGATCAGATCTCACCTGTTCTGAGTCAGATCCGATCTCCCCTTCTTCGTTTGCTTTTTGCCAAAGATCCAAATCCAGATTGTTAGTTTGAAGTGGGTAACTAATTCTAAGCTCTAACCATTAATTTTTACTCTTTCTACTGATTTATTTTTAATATTTCTAAGTTGTTGAAAATGCACGCCACTTGTTTGATGAAATGCCTTATTCATGCCAATTATCCTTTTAACTTGTTTGATGCTATGCTTGTTTGATGCTATGCACACCACTTGTTTGATGCTATGTGAAAGAAGAGAAAGTGGTGGTCATCATTTAGCGACGTAGCCACGTAGGGTTACAAATGAAAGCATTTATGGTTTCAATTACACTCACTAGAAAGAAATGCTGCAATTGTTTTCAAACTCTCCGAATGAGTGGAAGGTATATTGGTGGCTTAATGTAGGGATAAATGGAAGTGGAGGGAATTATCAAGTGTTTTAAGGGCATATATTAGTCTTTAGCATTATAAATTCTGTGCATTATTAGTGTTTTCAAACTCTCCGACTACTGTTTAATATTAGTATGATGCATATTTAGAAATACTGTGCATTTCTTTCTAAAAAAAAATCAGTAGAAATTGAATAGCAAATATTATAGACTAACTTACACTAAACATAATCAGGACATTCAGACATTGCATAAGTAATCATATAGGCCAATTATATTGAGAATAGAGAGAAAAGTCAATTGCAATTGAACTGCATACTTGACTAGTGAAAATTACTACTGACTACTGAGTCTCCAATATTTTGAAAATTCATATACATATAAACGCTGCAGAAAATCATAAGAGGAAACAGTCATTTTAGACTCAGAATCAAACTCTTATTATCAAGCTTACTGGATTCACCCCAATCTAAAGACACTATATTAATACACTTCTCTTTGTACATCTGTAATTCAAATCATACAGCTCAATCCATCTTCATATATTCTTTAAATCCACCACCAAACAACAGTAACTGGGCAATGCATCAGAGGTTTGAATCTGTGTACGAGGATATTTTAGTGTAACCAATGTGTTATGAATCTATATCAAATTTTGTAATGGTGCAACTTTGACTGAGAAATCAAGTGACTGTGAACCAGTCCAATCACATTTCAAAACTCAATCTATATGGCAATAAACAATACAGGTCAAGAAAAGCTGTTAATTGATAGATGTGTTGTTCTTTAAGAACACAGAAACATAATGTAATAGTAATCACAAATAAGAGATCAACCCAAGAAATAAACTGTCGGGCACTAGATTTGTCCAGAAGAGGCCGGATATAGTTTTCCATAACCTACAAGGCAACATTCTGGACAAGATATTGTGTAGATTTACGTTTCTCTAGATTAACAACTAATGAGAGTGAGGATCTTATCACCAGAAATTCAAATTATAGAGATGTACTTTACTATGAACAAGAATATTCCAACATATTATTCCTTCTATATGTTTACCATCTTAAAGTTTGTAATCATCATTAAGTAGTCAAAGAGAATGCACAGAATTATCACAAATATTAGAAAGTAGCTGTAAATCACGTACAGAAGAAAAGCGACAGCACACTGCAGCCTCAACGGTCTGCAAAGGCGACGCCAATGATGTCCTCAGCATCCCTAAACAATTTAGATAAAACATCTATAAGAGAAAGGAAAACTCTGTCTTCAAAATCATGAAAGGAACTCAAGCTAAAGGGTGCAGTATTTTCAACTTGAAAGTTAGTGGCATGTCAGTGACTTCAGCAAATATTCAGAAGGGGCAAAAAAAATAAAGAACGAACAAACTAAAAATATGGATCTTTTAGTACTGTTGCTAGGTCGATGCAATGGTCATCTCTAAAATGCCGCACGGGTGTAACCAGTTGTGTGAAGAAATCAGGAATCATACAGAACTTTTTTTGGTTAAATTGCTAAAATGTTCAACCAAAAAAGCTAAACCATGAACAATTAATGTTAGTTGCCATGTTTTCATTTACTATGAGTAGGTTTACTCCTAAAGATATTCTAGGAAGATACAAGCAAGTAATTCATAGAATTGCATGTAAGCGGAGTAATATATATATATCGGTATCATAAAAATAAGGAGATGAAAAATTTGAGTTTATGAAGTCATAATTAGATTATTCTGATTTTTATAAATACGTTGTTGGCTAAATAAAAATGCTATTTAGTGATTGTAATAGTTTGTATTTTTGGTAGTAATATATGATATTTTGAGGTTTGCAAATGTGTTTATTATAAAAAAAAATTATAGTAAGTGTCGCGCCCCCTAGATGGAAATTCTAGCTACGCCACTGTATATATATATATATATATATATATATATATATATACACACACAATATAATATAAAAAATTGGCTGTGCCCCATAGATATTCCTATGGGGGTGTGTATTTGAAATTAATATGGAGGGGGGGCACGGTGAAGAAACGGCAGCAATGCTGTTGCTGTGTTTGCGCTGACGTCAAATGGGGTGACGTGGCCAGATGTGGGGGCCCACATGTGGAAGAAGACAGTAGGCTGTCTCTGTCTGTTGCTGATGTGGACAGCAGGGCCCATGGGTTGGCTATTGTTTCACGGAGAGAGGAGAGAGAGTTGTTGAGATTTGTCTCATATCGAGAATTGCAAGAGAT
The DNA here is from genome assembly GCA_017893485.1 of Hemerocallis citrina. Taxonomy (NCBI): domain Eukaryota; kingdom Viridiplantae; phylum Streptophyta; class Magnoliopsida; order Asparagales; family Asphodelaceae; genus Hemerocallis; species Hemerocallis citrina. Next base: position 110,549,073 of record CM030364.1, on the reverse strand, counting down.
TAAATAATAATAAATAACAATGCCTATGATCAAGAGTCACCAATCCGGTTAATCACCTTTCGAGAGGCAGCCTGTGGTGGGCAGTTTTACTAAATAATAAATAATTTGTCTGATAAATTTTATAAATTGTCTGAGTTTGGGGCATGGGCGTCACAAATGCCATCAAGAAGATTTTTCCGTTGTTTATGATCAGATGTTCTAAAAGTCCAGTCAGGGCTGGCCCTGATTGGACGGGGGCCCTAGGCAAACTTCTGACATGGGGCCCCTAATAACATATGTATTTTTCTTACGCGCAAAATACGTACCTATATTTACAAGGGAAGTTCAAATTTGGGGCCCCTAAAATCGCGAAATCTTCGGGGGCCCAAGGCGGCCGCCTTACCCGCCTCTAGGGTAGGGCCGGCCTTGAGTCCAGTATGTGGCGCATAAAATATGCTCTATGCAATTAGAACTTGACTAAATTAATTACCATTTGTGGTATAGCACACTGTATCTAAAATAAAGACAAGTGAATCGAGAAAAAATATTTCTACAACTGGAAAATAAGCAGAACCATCTTGGTGGGGCTAAATGGAAAAGTGATATATAGATACAGGTTAGTTGCTAAGATAAATAGCCATCAAGGGTAACTAAGTTTCAGATCCATACCATGATGCCTTGATCAGGAAAGTATTCATTGATGAGCACGTGGTTGATAGCTGAGGGAAACAACCCTGTCTGACTGCATATGCTCTGTGTGAACTTTGTTAGCCAAGGAGGCACTGAAAAGATTAACAAGAGTAATAATTTTACACACCCATTCGATGAAAGAAATAGTCTGGAATACAAATTATGTACATTCATGAGCCTTTGTCTGCATATGGGATTGAACATCTCAGTGGTGAGAAAACAGGATGAAGTCAACAAAACAAATTTTTGCCCATGATATCAAATTTAGTAGCCACATGTCACTCACCTTTCTAACATTATTTGATGGAGTATGAATGAGATCCTTCAATCATTTTATTCAGCGAATCAGCGTACAGCTACTGTTGCATTTGCATCTAGTTCTTAATTAGCAATTAATTATAACATCTATGGAGAGTATGCACATTGTGATAAACAGAACTTGAATTTTAATCTATCTATCAACTGGTTTATGGTTACCAGAGTTATTTGTTTTTGAAGATAGTTAACTAACCGGAAAATAGTGAGATTACTCTTAATAGTTATCCATCATTTCTGAATCTTCAACCTTTTAAGTTTTTTCTTCATAGTAATGAAATAAAAAGAATTAGTTAACTATAACTGTATAAGTAGTACTTTTTATATACATTCAAATGTTACTTGTTGCAATGCATAGTGTGGATATAAACTGTCAAAAGTTATTAACGAAATATCCTGATTATTTATTTTTTTTACGCTAATAATAACACATGAAATTGGTAACAAATCAAGTACATTGATTCAACTAGTCAATCTGTCAAACACTTTCAGTGCAGCTATGATGAAAACAATAAGCACTTGAAGACTACAAGCATGCAATATTATTAACTCAGGAATCACTTAACAATAACCAGTTCGAAATAATTTCTACTTACAGTCTTGCGGCAAGAGGCCCTTCTCATGCACCATGCCACCTGAGACAAGAACAAGCCAAATAAGAAGTTACAATGCAATTTAACCCACTAATCTCAATATTTCCACTCCCAAAGAAAGAGGAAGAAATCAATCACCCCAATTCTGCAATATCCTGTTCTTTAAGGATTTCCATCTGGATGTGGGCACCTCATGTATCTGCCAAAACCCAGATAAGAAAACACAGCTATCAGGTAAACAACATTAAAATGTAATAAAAATAGAAACGGAAGCGGAGGTCGGCGACTAATATAGTGGGGTATCGGGGGGCCGAGGAGAAGAGGGTGACGAAAATGTGGGGATCAGGAAGCGGGGAGGAGAAGAGGGCGACTGCGCAAGAGAAAGAGAAGCGGAGGTCGGCGACTAATATAGTGGCAAATCGAGGGGCCGAGGAGAAGAGAGCAACGACATCGTGGGGATCAGGAAGTGGGGAGGAGAAGATGGCGACGGAGAAGACGGTGACGGGGAGAAGATATTTGGACAAGGGTTTGAGAATGGGGAGGAGAAAATGAACAGTTTTTGTAATTTCGAGGGGGGTGGGAAGGAATTGGTCTGAGAATGATTTGGATTTTTTAATTAGAATTTTCTTTTTTACCCTTACCATTCCAGCTTATTTACAGATATTATAGCGTTTCCAAAATGCTGTAAAAAATACAGCCTTTTAAAAATGCTGTCGTTGCTAAGAATAAATTTCAAAATTAATCAAAGATAGCATTTTCTTCAGAAATGCTATTATTGATCACTTTCAACAGCATTAAAACTTAAATTTTATAATAAATCCGCTGTATAAAGCCATATATGTTGTAGTGTGACGCTATTTGATCGCATCAATGAATTAATAATGTAAATATTAATTTTTTGTTTAATATCGTAGAAATAACGATTCTTGCTATGAAAACAGTAGACTTCCTCCTAACTACTGCATGTGCATGCTTGCAAAATTCTAATCATATGACATTATATTTTTAGGACTTCAATCGCTATATATTTCAAATGTTGTAATTCTACCATGTTGTCTACCCAAAATTGTGATGAGATTATGACCTAGTTCCAGTTTAAACCAATTAGAACTTTTTATAAGAGAGTTTTAGCCCTATGAATCTAGTTTCCAGAACTTCTGACAGACATGGAATCCGACATGTAAAGTTCAAGATATACTGTTTATAGTACTGTGACGTTTTTAATTCCAGATTGCTATTTTGAAGCATATCTTCTCGATTAATTGAAATACCATGTTAACAGTACTAGAATAAATACTTGATATTAACTAGGATGTTACTAGACATGATTAGTGTAACGCCCCGATTTTCGTATACTGGAAAACCGTGACATAAGCCAGAATCTTTTCTTCAATTAGTCACAATACACAGAAAAATAGAAAAATTTAAAACTTTTTTTTCAACACAAAATGTATTACAAGTCTGAATGTTATACAAATGCAATATATTACAATAGTGTTACAATAATACCTTTACAATTCCAAGTATTACAATCTTCCACAAATTACATCAGAGTATAATGAATGAAGAACAACACTTGGTAATTCCCACTTGGGTACTTTTCGACAAATAGATAATCAACATGAATATTACAGCGGAACTTAAATGACAACGACTCCTTGCTTTCCTTGCCTTGAGTCCTCCTGAATCTCGTACAGTAGGCCAGTCGACTGTCGGCCTACAGATTTCAAAAATTAGGTCTGATTACAAAATCGAATTCTGAAGCTTTCTAATGATCATTGTTATGGAAATAGTTCGTATTCAGGAAAATAATAAATCTCAACGAATCTTCATCAGGTATATGAATATATCACTCAAAACATCAATAAGTCAAGATTTAAGTTCTCATATTCTAAATCACAAATCCTTTCTTTAGGGTTTTACAAGATCTAAGTTCCTTTCACAAATCTAAATCAGTCTGAATTATGAATCTAATGTCCAGGTGTTCATACACAAATCTCAACATGCTTTGAGCAAACAATCTTTAATAATAAGGATCTACTATTTCATCCACCATTTCTACATGATTCATACCACATTACGAGATCTAAATTGTTCCCAACATCAAATCAATATATCAATGATACTTGCACACATAGATCAATCACAAGACAACTTTCTTCCATGCATAACATCAAATCAAACCACAAAACATATGTCAAACAACAAAACAATTTTTATATATTTCACACAAATCAAACACACAACAATTTTCATATCTCTCACCTTAGAATTTGAGAAAAGTCCACGAAAAGAATCCTCCTTTTGCTAGATCCAGAGTCTCCTTCTCCACCAAAAATAAATCTCCAAAATACTGTGTTTTATCAACAATGACGGCTGGGAGAAAAATCCCTTAAATATGCCGGATTGAATATTAGGGTTTTACCCACACTTTTGCAAAACAATCCTTCCCAAAAATACAATTTGCATATATAGATAATTCTTTGGAAATTCCATCAAAACTCATTTAAATTAGGATTCATAAGAAAATATACATTCTAAATACTGTTCAAAACGTCCAGAAATTGTATTTTTTATTTTAACCCCTAAAAATGTCAATTTTGCAAAAAAGTCCTTCTTTTCCCAAAAATTGCAAATAGCTCCAATAAATTTCAGAAAAATCTGGAAAAATACTAAATAAATCACAAATACTAAATAATGATTTTTCATGATGAAAACTTAATTTTCCAACTTCTCAAAAAGTATTTGCACGTGTTTTGCACGTGTACAAAAGATAAATTTGCTTGAAAATATTCATTAAATCTCCAAAAATAAATGTAAATTCATTTTCAAATATAAAAATAATATTTGAAAATACGGGGTTCTACATCACTCCCTCCTTAGAAGAGTTCTGTTCTCAGAACTACTACTAATGAGTCCAAACAATATATCATCAAAGAAATCAACATCTCATAATGGAAACATAGCTCAAACAATTGCATATGACAATTCAATCAAAATATGGGAAATACAATTCAACTCAAAGTACTATCATTCAAAGAATTACAATCACATAACAGAAATACACTCATGCAAAAAGTTCAGGAAAATCCTTCTGCATGCGGTCTTCAGGCTCCCATGTAGCCTCCTCGAACTGCTGATTCCTCCACAACACCTTGACCATATGTATCACCTTGCGTCTGAGAACCTTCTCCCTACGATCAACGATCTCAACAGGCCGTTCCTTGTAACTCAAGTTCACCTGTAATCCTTCAGGAATCTCTACCAACTGATGATTCTGATCTGGCACATACTTCCTCAACAATGACACGTGGAATACATCATGCACTTGTGCCAACTCCTTGGAAGCTTCAATCTATATGCTGTCTTACCAATTCGCTCCATGATCCTGTATGGACCAATATACCTTGGCGCCAACTTGCCTCCCTTACCAAACCTGATCACTCATTTGGTCGGAGAAACCTTGAGGAAAACTGCATCCCCAACTTCAAACTCCAAGTCTCTTCGTCGTGTATCAGCATAACTCTTCTGCCGACACTGAGCCTCAACCAATCTCTTGCGAATCAGCTCAATCTGCTCGGATGTCTGCTGTACGATCTCAGGACCATACATCTGCCTCTCGCCAACCTCATACCAACAAACAGGTGTCCTGCACCTCCTCCCGTACAAAGCCTCATACGGTGCCATTCCAATACTCGCATGGTAACTGTTGTTATAAGCAAATTCAACCAATGCCAAGTATCTCTCCCATCTACCACCGAAATCCATAACACAAGCCCTCAACATATCTTCCAGCACTCGATTCACCCTCTCCGTCTGACCATCGGTCTGTGGATGAAAAGCTGTACTGAAATCAGTTCTGGTGCCTAAAGCTGCTTGTAGGCTCTTCCAAAATCTTGAAGTAAACCTTGCATCTCTGTCGGATACAATCGACACAGGAACCCCATGAAGTCTCACAATTTCCCTAATGTACAACTCAGCCAATTTCTCCATCGACCAAGTAATCTTCATGGCTAGAAAGTGAGCCGACTTAGTCAAACGGTCCACAACAACCCAAATCGAGTCATTGCCCTTCGAACTCCTCAGCAAACCTGTGATGAAATCCATACTGATATTCTCCCACTTCCACTCCGGAATAGGGTAACGACTGTAACAAACCTCCAGGTCTCTGGTTTTCTGCTTTTATCTGCTGACAAGTCAGACACCTTGACACAAAATCTGCTACATCCCGCTTCATACCAGACCACCAAAAATGCTGTTTGATGTCCCTATACATCTTCGTGCCTCTTGGATGAATTGACAACAATGTACTGTGTGCTTCCTGCAAAATACTCTCTCTCAAATCTGCATTATCTGGAACACACAACCTCTCACCCATCCAAAGAACTCCATCTTGGACACGAAACTCTGATAGCTTGCCTTCAGAAACCTGTTGCAACATCTTCTGAATCTCTGAGTCTGAATTCTGACCTTTCACAATCCTCTCTCTCAAGGACGGCTGCAGCCTCAACTGAGCCAAAGATGCCCCTAAACCTTGCAGTACCACCTCGATACCTGCCTGATCGATCTCTGCTGCCAACTCACTGCGAGTAGTGTTCAAACTCGATAAACTACTCTTCCTGCTAAGTCCATCAGCCACCACATTCGCTTTGCTCGGATGATACTTGATCTCGGGACGAATGTCTTCCAATACCTCCAACCACCTTCTCTGCCGAAGATTAAGATCCTTCTGCTGATAAATGTACTTCAGGCTCTTGTGGTCAGTGTACATATTGACCTTCTCACCATAAACATAATGCCTCCACAGCTTCAAGGCATAAATGATAGCAGCTAGCTCCAAATCATGCGTCGGATAATTGTTCTCATGCGGACGCAATTGCCTCGAGCCATAAGCAATAACCTTGCCTTCTTGCATCAAGACACATCCCAAACCTCTGAGAGATGCATCACTGTAGATATCATAATCCTTCCCAGCTTGCGGCAAAGCTAAGATAGGTGCAGTAGTCAACCTCTCCTTTAACTCACGGAAACTCTCCTCACACTTATCTGTCCACACAAATGCCACATTCTTCCGGGTCAAACCTGTCAAAGGAACAGTAATCTGAGAATAACCCTGGATAAATCTCCTGTAGTAACCAGCTAAACCCAAGAAACTTCTGACTTCCTTCACAGATGTTGGCCTGGGCCAATCCTTCACTGCTTCAACTTTCTGAGGATCAGTAGCCACTCCCTCCTTAGAAAGAATATGACCAAGGAAAGCTACCTCAGACTTCCAAAACTCACACTTTGACAACTTGGCATACAAGCTATGCTCTTGCAATTTCTGTAACACCGCTGTCAAGTGCGTAGAATGCTCCTCCTCCGACTTCGAATACACCAAAATATCATCGATGAATACTACCACGAAGGAGTCAATAAATGGCCTCAAAACCCGATTCATCATATCCATGAAAACCGCTGGCGCATTCGTCAACCCGAATGGCATTACCAGAAACTCATAGAGTCCATGACGAGTCCTGAAAGATGTCTTACTCACATCTTCCTCCTTGACTCGAACCTGATGATACCCCGACCTCAAGTCAATCTTCGAAAACACAGCTGCTCCTCGAAACCTGTCGAACAAATCATCAATCCGCGGCAGTGGATACTTGTTCTGAATAGTCACCCTGTTCAACTCCCGATAGTCAATGCACATCCTCATTAACCCATCCTTCTTCTTGACTAACAGCACTGGCGCTCCCCACGGAGAAGAACTCGGCCTAATAAGCCCTTCGCTCAACAGCTCCTCAATCTGCTTCTTCACTTCATCCTGCTCTACAGGTGCCATCCTGTACGGAGCCTTGGAAATCAGCGCACTTCCCGGCTGAACATTAATGCAGAACTCCACATCTCTCTGCGGCGGTAATCCTGGAAAATCATCCAAGAACACCTTAGGAAAATCTCTGACAACCGGAATGCCCTTGACTTCATCTGGAATTTCCATCTTAGATACCAATGCAGCTACCTTCAGAATCTTCTTCTTCCCTTGGAAAGTCACTGCCGGTCCACCTGGTGCTTTCACTAACACCTCCTTCTGCTTGCATTCGACTGTGGCATCATATATTGCCATCCAATCAATGCCCACGATGACATCCACACCTAATACTTTCAGCTCGATCATATCAATGCCGAACAACCTTCCACCAATCTCGATATCACAGCCCTCGTAATATCGATCCGCAATCAACTCTTCTCCTGACGGCGTTGCCACCGAGAAAATCCTGTCTGGAAACAATTTAGGTTCCACACCTAAGATCTTTGCAAAACTTGGCGATACAAAAGTATGCGATGAACCAGTGTCAAATAAAACCTTGGCCTTTATTCCATTAATTAAAACAACTCCTGTTACAATAAGAATGATACTCAATCTTAAATTGTTCTCAAATAAAGGTTTCACTTATTACATTGATTCAAAAATAAAATTCAAAATTCTTGCATACCCTGTATTACATCTTCCGAGTTACCAGCGTCTTCCTCGGTTAATGCAAATACTCGCCCTTGCCTCTTCTGAAATTTGCTCCCACCAGAACCATCCTTCTTCAGTTGTGGACAATGAGACTGAGAATGTCCTGCCTGCCCACACTGGGAACAAACCTGCTTTGCCAACTTCGGACATGCTGATCTGTAATGTCCTGCCTCCTTGCAGTAATAACAGGTCACCCCTTGAGCTGCAGGTGTCTTCTGCACTGGGTCACTGAAGAATCTGGCCTGATGCTGACCTCTTGTTCCGGTTCCATGTATCTTGCTTCTTCTGGAACTGGTCCATATCCTCCTCAGTCATGGCTGCTCTCCTGACCAGCTTGTCGAATCTTCGGATACCCAACGGGATCATCCTCGATCTCAAGCTTGGCCTCAAGCCCTGCTCAAACTTTTTGGCCTTCTTCGCCTCATCAACGACCAACTCTGGTGCATACCTTGAAAGCTGAGCAAATTTGGTCTCATACTCCCGCACGGTCATGCTGCCCTGCTGAAGGTTCAAGAACTCAGTCGCCTTCTTCTCCTGAACATCTAGGGGAAAGAAGCGATCTCTGAACTCCTCCAGAAAAGCTTCCCAAGTCAACGGCTGGTCTCCCAAAGCCCTTTTCACCGACTCCCACCAGACACCAGCGTCCTTCTCAAGCTGCATCGAAGCTAACTTCACCTTGCTGGCTGCTGGAGTCTCCGATACCTCGAAGATCGTCTCCATCTTCCGAATCCAATCATCTGCTGCGGTTGGATCAGCTTGCCCCTCAAAGACTGGCGGCCTCATCCTCTTAAAGGATTCAATCTGCTTAATAGGATTGGCGTTCACCAATCCATGTCCAGCTCCATGATTCGGCTGCGAATTTTGCTGCTGCGCTTGCTGCTGCGCCACATTGAATGCCATCAGCGTGTTCAGCGTCTGGTACACCTTGGCGAATTCAGCCTCAAGGTCGATCCCATTTCCTCTGGAACTACCAGATCCATCCTCATTGTTGCCACCATTCCTGCCCCTGGGTGCAACCATTTTGAATACTGCAAAACGAGGGAAAAGTTAGAGCATCACACACACAATTCAAATTCACATCAATATTCTTTGGCAAAATCTCAATTGAATCCCAAAGGTAAAACATCATATTCAGTTCTATGTGATACTCACTCTTTAATGTCCACACCTAGGTACTCACACTCTAGTGTCCACACCTAGGTTATTTTTATGTCATGTTTAGTCTTACTATTGAAGCGTCGCTCTGATACCAATCTCTGTAGCGCCCCAAATTTCTAATATGATATCCTAGAAAATACGTGGCATATTCCCAGTGATCCACTTCAATACAATATTAAACATAAACAACACTAAAATTTTCAACATTTATTACAATAAATCTTTTACAAATCACAGCGGAATTCAAAACAACTCAACTCAATATCTTCTTTATTTACAACCCTAATTTATCTCAAAACTGCTATTACAATTTTACACAAACACTTAAGAATCAAATTGTCTCAAATAAGCCTCTAGCATCCAAATCTCCATCACTAGGCAACTACCTGCAACATGTGAGGCTAGAGAGAATCCCTAACCCCCAAAACTAACGGGGTCAGCCATAAATGGTGTGAGAAATATAAAAATGTACAAACAAACATCATAGAGATCATGCCTCACAAATTCTTAAACAACAAGTACTAAATAAGAATATGGGAAATATGAAATGACGGTAACATAAAACATCAAGTGGAACTAAACTAAGTGTCGGGTGTAGAAAAACAGGAAAACCAAATGCATAAAACCAAGCCAAGAGACCACTACTCTAGATGTAGACTTTCTAATGCGTACTTGTCGAAGTCTATGCATCCCATTCTACATAGGTTCGGTGCAAGCCCTTAACGTCTTCACTTCATAGGGTTCAATCCCCGCGTTATGAACTAATCTTAACACGATGACTACTACGAGATAAAGATAAACTATGGATAGTATCTCATGCCCGATAATTCCGGAGATGGATCCCACACCCAAGATATTTCACTTGAATAATTCCGGAGATCATCCCACACCGAAACATTGACACATCACCACAATATACCACATGTGCTTCACCTCGACTCCGATAATTCCGGAGATCAATCCCACACCACAAGTAGTTACTGTGATAATTCCGGAGATTGTTCCACACCGAAAGCCATACTGAGGTTCTTGACTCATGTTCCCATTCATCATATCACCACTAGTGCCTGTCCTTAATATTTTGGGTTAATTAATTACTTAACGAATCTCCTAGAGTGGTATACCCTACCGGCCTAAATTCAAATCCAAATAACTGAAATGCCTCGCTGGGCCTCAACAAATAACTCAACACCGGTATACTAGGGTCACACACTACTAGAGACTCAAACTCAAAAAGTCTAAACCAAAGTTCCACTAAACAAGAGTGGCTCAACTGAAGATCTTAAATCATATACTAAACTGAATATCTCAAAGTCAGATGCTTAATCAAATACTGAACTAAATGTCAAGTGGAGACTGAATTATCAGAAAGATCAATCATTCGAAACAGCACTAAAGTTTACAAAGATCCTTCAGTACCAGTCGACTCATACTGATGATAAGTCGACTGTCCAGAGGACAAAATTCAAGATTTTACAAAAAATAAACTAAGTCATATAAGTCATCTTAAGAAAAGGTATCAGTCGACTTACCCGAGGTAAACTCCAATAATCTTCTCAAAAATATTCTAAGTATATAAGTCGACTTAAAGGGTTATTGGTCGACTGTCCTGAAAGGACTACTAATTTATACAAAAATAATTTCCTTCAGTGGACCAGTCGACTGCCTATGAGCTAGGTCGACTGTCCAGAACAACTTTTTCAACAATTCTAAAATAAAGTGTCAGGCTCGTACCAGTCGACTGTACAGTAGGCCAGTCGACTGTCGGCCTACAGATTTCAAAAATTAGGTCTGATTACAAAATCGAATTCTGAAGCTTTCTAATGATCATTGTTATGGAAATAGTTCGTATTCAGGAAAATAATAAATCTCAACGAATCTTCATCAGGTATATGTATATATCACTCAAAACATCAATAAGTCAAGATTTAAGTTCTCATATTCTAAATCACAAATCCTTTCTTTAGGGTTTTACAAGATCTAAGTTCTTTTCACAAATCTAAATCAGTCTGAATTATGAATCTAATGTCCAGGTGTTCATACACAAATCTCAACATGCTTTGAGCAAACAATCTTTAATAATAAGGATCTACTATTTCATCCACCATTTCTACATGATTCATACCACATTACGAGATCTATATTGCTCCCAACATCAAATCAATATATCAATGATACTTGCACACATAGATCAATCACAAGACAACTTTCTTCCATGCATAACATCAAATCAAACCACAAAACATATGTCAAACAACAAAACAATTTTTATATATTTCACACAAATCAAACACACAACAATTTTCATATCTCTCACCTTAGAATTTGAGAAAAGTCCACGAAAAGAATCCTCCTTTTGCTAGATCCAGAGTCTCCTTCTCCACCAAAAATAAATCTCCAAAATACTGTGTTTTATCAACAATGACGGCTGGGAGAAAAATCCCTTAAATATGCCGGATTGAATATTAGGGTTTTACCCACACTTTTGCAAAACAATCCTTCCCAAAAATACAATTTGCATATATAGATCATTCTTTGGAAATTCCATCAAAACTCATTTAAATTAGGATTCATAAGAAAATATACATTCTAAATACTGTTCAAAACGTCCAGAAATTGTATTTTTCACTTTAACCCCTAAAAATATCAATTTTGCAAAAAAGTCCTTCTTTTCCCAAAAATTGCAAATAGCTCCAATAAATTTCAGAAAAATCTGGAAAAATACTAAATAAATCACAAATATTAAATAATGATTTTTCATGATGAAAACTTAATTTTCCAACTTCTCAAAAAGTATTTGCACGTGTTTTGCACGTGTACAAAAGATAAATTTGCCTGAAAAATATTCATTAAATCTCCAAAAATAAATCTAAATTCATTTTCAAATATAAAAATAATATTTGAAAATACGGGATTCTACAGGGGGTCCATCCCCCTGGCTCCGACAGGAATCGCTCCCGCTTATCAAGGCACTTTAGAAATTAACAGACGAGATACGGATCCCGTGCTCCCAACTCGTGACAAGCCTGTTAGATGATAAATTAGTTTAGTCCCACATTGAATAATGTATTGGTTTAGTATTCTCTTCTCTCCTATATATAGGAGCCAATTGTATTCAGTTTAATCAATAATAAAGAAATATTTTTCTATCCCTAATTCTAACATGGTATCAGAGCCTATAATCCTATAAGGCCTATAATAATTTGATCTTCGTTATTGAGGTGGAGTGATTCTCGTCTTCATCGGAATCACTCCACCTCCTGACATCTCTCTTCCGTTCCTGATCAAATACCAAAACCCTAATCTCCCCCAAAACACTAGCCGTCATCCCTCTTCCTCCCCCAATCAAATTCTCCAAATCTACCAAAAATTCCCAAACCCTAAAAACCCCCACATCCCCCAAAATCAAGATCTGATTTTGGTCTCTCTCTCTCTCTCTCTCTCCCCTTCTGCGTCTTTGATCCACGCTCTCTTCTCTCCGTATCCTTTTCCGTGGATGGCTTCCACTACAGATTTATCTTGCTCTAGATCTTCTCAATCTTTTACTTGCGGAGTCTTCTCCTTCCCCTCATATTGGCTAGATCTAGATCTAAATCGCATAGATCAAGATCTTGCACCGGTTATTTGCTTCCGGTGATCTTATCTTTCAACTATCCATTTGCTTCTGGTGGTGTTTCAGTTTAGTTGTTCCCATCATTGGGTTTTCCCCTTCCAGACACTTCTTCCACTAGCTGATCCTCCGCTGCCTTCGAAACTTTCCCTCCTATCCTATCTTCTAGTTTCCATATTCTTTATGTTGGTGTTTTGGGTTCTTTTTCCCTAGTTTACTCCTTTTCTTGGTGTCATGCTCTTAAGTTACTCGTGTTTTTGGCTGTTGTTTGTTGTCTCTTGGGTGGTTGATGCTTTGTCGTCGCATCAAACCCAAGTTTAAAGTATTTCCTAACTTCTCTTTTTATGATCTTATCCTTGTTCTGAACGTATTCAGGTTTTAAATAAATTTAAAAAAAAAATCTTACAGGTTCTTGTGCTTCTACCTCCAGATCGTCAAATCACTCCGGTTGATCAATCGTGATTTTGAGAGGGGGTGTTATCAGTATCCAATTCTCCAGCATCGACTATGTCTTAAGTCAGGGGTGAGATCCCATCATCGACTATGTCTCAAGTCAGGGGTGAGATCCCATCAGTCTATTTCTCAGTTTAGGGGTGAGATCCTAGCATCGACTATGTCTCAAGTCAGGGGTGAGATCCCATCAGTCTACTTCTCAGTTCCGTCACATGCGCCATCAAGCGCAGTTTTTGCATCACAGTTTGCCGTTCCTTCAACTTCGATATCGTCAGTATTTCAAACTCTTGTTGCTTGAACCAACTTTAGTTTGAGAGGGGGTGTTAGATGATAAATTAGTTTAGTCCCACATTGAATAATGTATTGGTTTAGTATTCTCTTCTCTCTTATATATAGGAGCCAATTGTATTCAGTTTAATTAATAATAAAGAAATATTTTTCTATCCCTAATTCTAACAAAGCCACAGACCGTATCCCTTTGACAAGAAGGGTACAACCCAATTACACCACCTAATGCAGGCCTATAGGACAGGTTGGATCATAAGGAATCACCCTTAATACCAACTCCTTCCCTTCAGCGAAAGATGAAGGTTAAGTAGCAAAGCCATAAGTTACTACCCTAAGAATGTCACTAACCTTAAACAAACTGAGGGATGACCACAGAATCTACACAACATGCTAAGTCTTAAGTTAGACTTCGCAAGACAACTCTACTAGGTTGCTTATCCTAGACTTACCAGAAACCTTAAGGATCTGGTTCATGGCCTATCGATCCAAGACCTCGGCAATACGAATGTACCTGCATGCCACTATCCTGAACATGGATTTCGTCTATACTCCGATCCGCGATCAACCTACACCGGTTAAGATCCGACGGTACACAAGGAGTGACTCGTCCACAGTCCCTTAGGAGTAAGAAAATACATGTCTTGATGGTCGATAGCCCTTAAGATAATAGTATCATCCTAGACGAGCACAACAAAACTGCGTACTAGCTAATAAGCTATATACGAGTAAACCAAATACATACGAGCCAATAAGCTACGTATGAACCAACAACTACCTACGAGCTAGGCGGGTTTCGTATGAGACAACAACATACATACCAGCCAAATAAGCCGCGTATAAGACCAACAGCTACGGACGGGCCGGTCGAGCCGCGTACAAGCAACAACACACATACGAGCCAAATGAGCCGCGTATGAGACCCACAGCTACATACGGACCAGTCGAGCCATGTACGAGCACAACCATATGCAAAAACAACCATACAGGTAATCAAACCTAGAAGCAACAAAATGTGCTTACTAGCAAACTCGATCTTCTATAATTAGAAGCAACAGAAGAATCTACTAACCGTCTAAAACAGGCATTCTACCAATGAGAAGCCCAAAGCGACATAACAACTTTTATCGAACTAACTATTACTAGTGACCTTCCCAACCCTTATTGCCCATAAGGATGAGGAATGGCCCCATGATATGGTCCAAATTCAATTTGAACCTCGCACAACTAGAATCCACGGTTTCTTTTCCAAAACGAACTAGAACTATATGCAACTAGATTCTTGGGTTCTCTCTCAAGTTTGAGCTAGAATCACCTAGGAGCTAGATGCATGGGTTCATGGTTCATTTTTTATCCTTCACTACCATATACAATTCAAGCATAGTTCTTTTAACTAGAATGCTACAATACACCATTCAAGCATGTATGGCTCTAACTATGTAATCTCAAACATGGGATTCCTTCTAGGTGATTAACTAGAACTACTTTACAACACAATATTGCAACTACAACATGGTGATTCTTTACTAATACCACAACTACAACATGCTAGTTCTTTACCAACACAATTTACTATAACATGATAGTTCTTTACTAACACTATAACTACAACGTGATAGTTAACACTACAACTACAACATGAAGGTTCTACATTAACACTACAACTACAAGCATGGATACAACTTAAGTAGGAAGCTACTATAAGTTAAAGCATGAATAGCTACTAGATTTAAGCATGGATATCTCCTACTACTTTAAGCATGGTTAATTGCTACAACTTAGCATGAGTACTAATAATTTATCATGGTATACAACAAGGTATGATTTTCCTTACTACTTTAACCTACAATAATTAGCATAGTAAACCACTTTTGACATCATTCTTCAACAATCTTAAGCATGGTAGGTAATTAAACATTAATCCTACAACAATCTAAGCATGGATATATACTTAGCATGAGTCTACAACATTCCTAAGCATGATAGGTAATTTAAACATAAATCCTACAACAACCTAAGCATGGATATATACTTAGCATGAGTCTACAATATTCCTAAGCATGGATGCTCATTAAACATGGAAAATTGCTACAACTAAGCATGATCTATAACATAGCATGAGTTCCTACAATAAATTAGACAACTTAAGCATGGATGCTACAATTTATCCTACAATAAACTAAGCATGATCTACAACATAGCATGAGTTTCTACAATAAATTAGACAACTTAAGCATGGATGCTACAATTTATCTTACAATAAACTAAGCATGATCTACAACATAGCATGAGTTCCTACAATAAATTAGACAACTTAAGCATGGATAAACTCAAGCATGGGTCTTTTCTAGCTATTATAAAGACTACTTCTCTTTATGAAAGCAAGTCTTAAATGTTGCAACAATCTAAACATGGTGCACAACATAACATCAACCTATAACAATTCTAGCATGAATACAACATAAACATGGGTTCTTACTACATGATAGTCAATATAACTTAGCTCTCCTACAACATGGTAGGCAACATAAACATAGCTTTCCTACAACATGGTAGGCATTAAAACATAGCTTTCCTACAACATGGTACACATTAAAACATGGACTTCCTAAAACATTTACCTACAACTATTTAACCATGGATATCTACTACAATTTAAACATGGACTTCCTAAAACAAGAATGTCTATTTAGTACTTCAACATAACCTTTATATATAAACATCTACTACTACTTAAGCATGATCTTTACTAGCTAAAACAAGACTTTTTATCTTTATGGATTACAAGTCCTTAAACAAAAAGAATCCAACTTTATGAACTACAATACTACAAAAATCTACCTCCTTTATAGTTTACAAGTCCTACATAACACTCCCTTCTTTTAACCACTTAGTTCCTACAAACAACAAGTTACCCTTCTTTTTGTAAATAAAAGCTAGTAAGATTGACAATTAATCAAGTAGAGAGCAACAAGTAAATAAAGACTCATTTTAATAATTAAGAGTTCTACAACCCTAAGGGTTGTAATAGTCCTTTTATGCCCAAAAAAATCATATGCTTATGCCAAGGTCCTTAGTTAATATCTACATCCCAAAAATGGGTATGTATACAAGTCCATATGCTTATGTATGAGTCCAATATCAAGTCCTACAACCCAAAGTGGGTGTATACACAATCCTCCATATGTTTATGTTCATTAGTCCAAAAATAACAATAACCACTACTAAAGACTTTACCTTTATGTGTTTCATAAAGTTCTATCATTCTTTCCCTTTTATGTGGTTATTTCTTTTATCCATACATAATGCTACAACATACACAACAAGAAACAACACACAACAACACCATAACAAGAAATAACCACCCCAAAAGAACAAAAGAAAACAAACCAAGGAAGATAAGAAAAAGGAGAACCAAAAACAACACAACAAACTAGAGCAATGGAGAAGCCCCCACCTTTTACACAAGGTAGGAAGAATTAGCTTGCACCTTTCTCCTTCCCCTTAGCTTCTAGGAACTCCTAAGAAAACCTACAAATAAAAACTCTCAAGTTAGAGGTTGTTCTCTTTCTTTCTTTTCCTTTCTTTCTTTTTGTCTTTGTAAAAAGAGACAAGGTGTGAAGGGAGTGGGTATTTATAGGTGGAGGAGAAGGTGGAGAGTGCAAAAGTGCACTCACCATTTTGGACAAAACCCCCCTCCACTAGGGTTGGCCGGCCTACATAGGAATGGGTAAGGTGAGGTGGAGGTATGGGTGTGAGGTGAGGTGGAAGCATGGTGCATTGGTGAGGTGGAAGAGAGAGGGTTTCTAGAAGAATACCCTTAAACTCTTATGCATACTTAAATCCTAGTTTAATCCTCCTAATCCCCACTTAGCCATTTGTCATGGCAAGGACAAGTATTTTGTCCAAAAATACACACTACATAATTTTTACAATGTACTAATTTGCTACAACACACATATGTATATATATATCTTCGCATAATCCGTATAAAAATAATTTAATTTCGGAAATAATAATAAAATAAATTTTGTTATCAGTTCGGAAGATCACGGTGCCAATTTGATACAATACGGATGTATACAGACTGGTATGTATGTACAGATAATGTTTATGAACAAAACTGAGTGACAACCACCAAAATATTCCAATTCTGGAATTAAAACAAAATAATAATAAAATAATAATTTATACAATGTAATATTCGTCCGGGATATTACAATCAGAGCATCCAAAGTCGTTATAGGTATAATATGCATATATGTATATTATACCTTAGCAAAGCGAGCGATTGCTGCAGTCGTGAAAAGGTAAAAAAATGCATAATTTCGTCAAAAATGAAACAGACGAAACATCACACGAAACATGATGTTTTGTCTTTTAGAAAAAAATTAATTTGAATAAGTTTTATTTCTCATAAACCAAAAATTTAATATTAAAATAAATGGGACCCCATGAAAAAAAAATCAAATTCACATCGGACAAACATGATATTTCGTCAGAAGTGAATTACGATTTTTTTTTTGTTGATTTTTTGGGATTTAAGGTTTTTTTTAAAAATAAAAAAGAGGGACCCACAAGGGACGAAACATCAGTGGGTTTTTTTAAAATTAAGTTGTTAATTAAATTTTTAATTAACTAAACCTAATTGATAACAAATTATTTAACTAAAAGTTTAATTAAAATACTAACTACACTAATTAATTAACTAAATTAGGATTTTAAGATTTTTTTTTTAATAATTCAGGATTTCATCGGACGAAACATCATATTTCGTCCGATAAAAAAAATAATTACGGACGAGTCCGAGAATTTTAAAAATATTTAAATAATCCAAACGAAACATGATGTTTCATCATGCATAATATGCATATTGGTATATCAGCTGCTATCTTTAGCTTTTTACTGTAGAAAAAAATGGAAAAAATGGCAGAATGCCTGACGAGTGCAGCGTCTACAGTGACGAAATATGCATAATATGCATTTTTAGCCAACGACTGTGGATGCTCTTATGAGCCACTTTATAATTTTATAAGATTTTTTAATAAGTTTACAATTGATTTATATATATATGAACCTCGTACTGAGCTGCTGCCTGAACAACAGACCAATAGAAGTCTGGTTGACATAGCTACTTTTATTATGATATGTTGTGTTCGTTAGAATTAGCAGGGAGTCTAGTTTCTAGATCCCTGACGAAACCTGATTTGTTTTTCCGTAGCAGCGGGAAAGTTATTTTTTGTACATTATCGTATTGCTATTCAGAATTGTATCTTCATGTTTTTAAATATAAATATATTTGTTCTTTGCATTTTATGAACAAAAATATATTACATGCATTGCATAGACCTGATACCTCCTTGATCATGTCCTAATTAGGGCTACAATCGAGCCGAGCCGAGCCGAATACCTTCAGGCTCGAGCTCGGCTCGTTTACGAAACGAGCTCAATTTTGAGCTCGAGCTCGGTTCGAGCCGAGCTTTGACCGAGCTTTGACCATATTAGAGCCGAATAGCTCGCGAGCTTAGCTTAAAAAAATAAAATAATAAAGCTCGAACTCGGCTCGTTTACGAAACGAGCTCAGTTTTGAGCTCGAGCTTGGCTCGAGCTCGGTTCGAGCCGAGCTTTGACTGAGCTCGAGCCGAATAGCTCGCAAATAGCTCGATTCGATTGCAGCCTTAGTCCTCATACCCGTTCTCATTATTTCATATTCATGTTTAATTATTATAAAAGAATAACAAGGCGGGGTAATAAGGGTAAGACCTAGTTTTGGGCGATGTAGGAGATTGTACTCGGAAGTTGAACCGTATTTTCGAAATGATGATTCCCGTCATATGTTATATGGAACTAAGTACCATGTTGTGGGATGACGGGGGCCGCCTCTAGAACCTACGGGGCCACCTCTAGAACCCATTACCTGATTATATGTTCATGTTATATGTTATATGTTTACAAGTCACATGGAACTAAGTGCCACATGGAACTAAGTGTCACGTCATGGGATAAAGGGGGCCACCTCTAGAATCCACCACTTGACTACATGATTCCTGTTTACATGATTTTTCGAGTGCACGACCCTGTATAATTCACCACTAATGTCTAAACGCTACTTTATTGTATGTACCCGAACCTGTAGTATAGGACGCAAGATTACGTGCATTAGATAGAAATGATAAAAGATGGATAGACTTCAGACTTACATTGAGCACGTGCATGTCCCATTTGCAAGTTACATGATTCCAGTTATATGATTCTCGTTTACAAGTTATACGGTTCCTGTTTACAAGTTATACGGTTCCTGTTTACAAGTTTGCATGATTCCCGTTTAAATGACATGTTCCCGTTACATGATTCCTTGTTTCCGATGGATTATATATTGAAGTCCGTTCATATGCTGTCACTTGCATTACACTTGATCCCCTGTTTATATGTTTGCATTTTTTCGTTACATGACTTATTTCCTGTGTACATGATTTCCTTAATCCTTGCTATATCCATGTTTTTATTTTCATCTTACTTGTACTACTTACGGCCCATAACTTGCTCTAATGGGTATCATCTATCTTTCTTTTGAGTAAATGTTATACAGGTAAAGAAGATGGGTTACCGAAAGAACTCGACAAACTATTATTGCATTGTGTATTCTCGGACATTCTGTAAGTTCTTGTATCTCAGATATTGGTTATTGTATTGTATTCTTGTTCATGTGATTATCATTATTGTATTGTTGAGTTTACTGGTATTGTCACTACAAAAGAACCTCGATTTAGCGGCGAATATTCCCCGGCGTTTTGTTAGTAGCACCGGGGTAGGTAGCGAATAGAAATGGGGCGCCAGATGGGATGGTTATACACCGGCGGTCGAATTAAAACGCCGGTGAATCCTAGTATTCACCGGCGTTTTATTTAAAAATGCCGGTGAAGTGTATTATTCACCGGCGTGTCTAATTAAAACGCCGGTGAAAAGCTGCGATAAATCCCATCTACCCTAACCTTTCGCTCGCCATTTTCCCAAACCCCAAAAAAGTAAAGAAAAAGAGGGCGCTTCGTTTTCCCTCCTTCCTCGCTCTACTTCCCGCGCGTTTGCCTCCGCCGCTTCGTCCTCTTCGACAGCCGTCGACCTTTCGTCATCGTCCCTTCTTCCCTTCGCCATTTTCGATTTCCCTCTTCCCTATCCCGATTTGGAGGTGAATCGGCGATCGGAAACGACCGTGTCGCCCCGCTCTCTCTCTATCTCCTCCCCCCCCCCCGCGCTCGTCGCCCCGCTCTCTCTCTCTCTCTTCGGTATCATCTCTTGATTTCCCTTATTTTTGAAACTTAGCATATTTTTTCTGATAGATGCATTTTGATTTCCTTAACATGAATGGTTTAGTTGGGATGAAGAATTAATAGAAAAATATATGCTTAGGTACTGGAAATTTTCATGTTCTTTTACTGTTAATGAAGCTGATTTCATACATCTGATTGTCTTCTTGGCATGTTTTTTTGATATAAAATGGGTTCACTGTGAACTGAGGATGCTATAGCTACGTATGCCAAAATGGTCCAGATATGCACAACAATTGGGTTTTAGATTTAGTTGGGCTGAAGAATTAGTAGAGCAACATATATGCTCAGATAATGGAAATTTTCATTTCAAGATACTGTTAAAGTAACCTGAAGATTGCCCTCTTTGGCATGATTTTTTAACCAAAAATGGGTTCACTTCCAAACTAAGTATGCTGCTAGAATTTTCATCTTCTTTTACTGTTAATGAAGCTTATTTCATGCATCTGATTGTCTTCTTGGCATGGTTTTTTGATATTAAATGGGTTCACTGGGAACTGAGGATGCTATAGCTATGTATGCCAAAATGGTCCGAATATGCACAACAATTGGGTTTTAGATTTAGTTGGGCACAAGAATTAGTGGAGCAACATATAAGCTCAGATAATGGAAAATGGGTTTTAAGGTACTGTTAAAGTAACCTGATTGCCCTCTTTAGCATGATTTTTTAACCAAAAATGGGTTCACTTCCAAACTGTAAATGCTGCTAGAATTTTCATCTTCTTTTACTGTTAAAGAAGCTTATTCCATGCATCTGATTGTCATCTTGGCATGTTTTTTTAAACAAAATGGGTTCACTGTGAATTGAGGATGCTATAGCTACGTATGCCAAAATCCTCCGGATATGCTGAACAATTGGGTTTTAGATTTAGTTGGGCTAAAGAATTAGTAGAGCAACATATATGCTCAGATAATGGAAATTTTCATTTCAAGATACTGTTAAAGTAACCTGAAGATTGCCCTCTTTGGCATGATTTTTTAACCAAAAATGGGTTCACTTCCAAACTAAGTATGCTGCTAGAATTTTCATCTTCTTTTACTGTTAATGAAGCTTATTTCATGCATCTGATTGCCTTCTTGGCATGTTTTTTTGATATTAAATGGGTTCACTGTGAACTGAGGATGCTATAGCTGTATGCCAAAATCCTCCGGATATGCACCACAATTGGGTTTTAGATTTAGTTGGGCTCAAGAATTAGTAGAGCAACATATAAGCTCAGACAATGGAAATTTTCATTTTAAGATACTGTTAAAGTAACCTGATTGCCCTCTTTGGCATGATTTTTTAACCAAAAATGGGTTCACTTCCAAACTAAGTATGCTGCTAGCATAGGCCTCATCTTCTTTCACTGTTAATGAAGCTGATTTCATGCATCTGATTGTCTTCTTGGCATGTGTTTTTGATATTAAATGGGTTCACTGTGAACTGAGGATGCTATAGGTACGTATGCCAAAATCCTCCGGATATGCACAACAATTGGGTTGTATATTTAGTTGGGCTAAAGAATTGGTAGAGCAACATATAAGCTAAGATAATGGAAATTTTCATTTTAAGGTACTGTTAAAGTAACCTGCAGATTGCCATCTTTGGCATGATTTTTTAACCAAAAATGGGTTCACTTCCAAACTGAGTATGCTGCTAGAATATTCATGTTCTTTTACTGTTAATGAAGCTTATTTCATGCATCTGATTGTCATCTTGACATGTTTTTTTAACCAAAATGTACTGTTAATGAAGCGTTTTAATACTGAGGATGAAACCTCCGAGTATTAAATGACATGTACTATTAAATTGTCATCTGAGTATGAAACCAAAATGGGTTCACTGTGAACTGAGGATGCTATAGCTACGTATGCCAAAATCCTCCGGATATGCACAACAATTTAATACACCGGTTTAATTATCTTCCTATTTTCTACTGGTTGGTGTTATTTACATTAAACTATGCTTAGTGTCATTTGAACCAAACTATCATTGTAATTTAATTTGTTACAAATCTCATTTTTTAAATTTTTTTATAATTATGTTGGTTTGTTAATCCTACTAAAGTATAAATTTTATGACAGTTATTATAAACATGTTATTAATTAAATTTGCATCTCTAAAGAAGTTATTGAATCCTTGACAGGTACAACATGCCGAGGCGTGGAAAGAGGATAAATATAAATGATGCAACGAGAGCCATAGGGATGAGCAGCCACTACATAATAGTGGCAGTCAAACAGATGAGGGTGAGGGTAGCACACCGCCCACTGTCAAAAAACATCGTGGGCGGACTAAGATGACGAATGTATGGAGGCTTCAGAATGACGAAAGGATCGAGGTGGAGGCGAACGGTGTCGGGCAATCGGTTGGCGATAATGCCAGCAAATTTTCTTCCTTCATTGGGGTTATAGCAAGGAACCCCCGGATACTTCCTTTGTCATACGAGAGTTGGCCGAAGGTGCCAACCACGACAAAGGCCACTGCTATTACGACAATCAAGGTATTTCTCATCTTAAATACATAATTGGTCGGCGCAAATATATTATTGAAATATGTATTTTTAGTGATGGGTAATAAATTTTGCAGCAATACTTCTCGTTCGCCGACTCCCTTGCGCCTTGGGTTGAAAAGTCACTCTCCAAGAAGTGGAGGGACCACAAGAGTGACTTGAAGGCAAAGTTTTATGACAAAGAACTTTCAGAGGAGGAGAATGCAATGAATGTGCCAGAAAATGTGGAGCCTTCAGATTGGCAATTTCTTGTGCACTACTGGAGTTCGGCGATCGGTCAGGTATTTACATTAAACACACAAAAATCTAATGAGTATGTGGTTGTATGGCTACTGTAATGAAATTTTCTGCTAACTTCATTGTGGCATGTACAGAAAAGGGTGGAGGTGGGAGTTGCCAGTCGGTCAAAGCAGCTAGTGTTGCACACCGCTGGTACACAGAGCTTCGCTTTGGTTCGGGAAGAATTGGTAGGCGCAATAGTATTGAACATTTTTTACTTACAGTTATTTGTTTATAACCATTTCATCTTACTAATATATAGGCAGAAGATTTGGGGGGTCCTACGGAGTTTGGTGACATTGACTTTTTCGATGCCACCCACAAATCGAAGGACCGGACGTATGTGAGCCCTGAGGCAGCACGGATTCTGGTAATTTGTGAACTAATATCTAATAAGTAGTCGAACTCTCATCTGCCTTTAACTCTGATTGTTATGTCCTTTTACAGACTAATGCTCGGAAAAGGTATGATGAAATCTCCTCTGCCTCAGATTCTGACCCTACGGCGGCACGCACAGATTGGCGTACCAGGCAGAGAGTTGCCTTGACCGATGTTAGGGGAAAGGAGAGGCATGGACGTGTCCGTGGTATGGGCCTAGGACCAACCCCCTCGTGGCTATTCGGACGGAGTGAGTCTAGTTCAAGTGCCAATCGGGACGAGGAGATGACTTCCTTAAAGGCACAAGTTGCACTCCTCCAAGAACAAATGGCCAGTTTAATAGGGCAGCAATCCCATGTCCCACCCTCGGTAAGTATTTAAATTGGTATTTTTAAAGAGATTATGGTCTTGAATGCATGAAAGACACGTGCTAGTGTTTGTGAGTATGCATTGTGGCTGTCGTCTATAAGTATTTCATCTATGTTTCTTAAGTGGACTGTGATTAGAAAGAAAGGGCTGGAGTGGAGATCTGGAAACCCAAATAGAGACATCTCGTTTATTATAATCTATACTTATTGTTGGACCAATCCCCTCTTGCTGTTGTTGCTGATGACTCTATGTGTCCGTGTGTTGAAGGGAAAGAAGGGATGAGAGAGAGATGAGGAAAATGCCGCTATGTTAGCCTGGTGCATCCTCATTCTCTACCATCCCTGGCTCCATGTATGGCTTATATATTAAATTGGTTTCCTTCCACGATGACAGTCCGTAATACTACACTTGATATGAGCCCTGTTCATAGCTGCACCCTATTGCATACTCACAAACAACTAATACGTGTCGTTCATGCATTGTATGACCAACCCCACTTTGGCACATAACATGCTTAGATGACATTGTATGACCTGCTAATAAGGTTTGTTCAGCCGCGTTGTTGTACTGATTTGGAGGATTTTGGTATGCTAGCAGCATACTTAGTTTCACAGTGAACCCATTTTTTGTTACAAAATCATGCCAAAGATGGCAATCTGCAGGTTACTTTAACAGTACCTGAGCTTATATGTTGCTCTACTAATTCTTGAGCCCAACTAAATCTAATTTTCTTAAGTGGGCTGTGATTAGAAAGAAAGGGCTGGAGTGGAGATCTGGAAACCCAAATAGAGGCATCTCGTTTATTATAATCTATACTTATTGTTGGACCAATCCCCTCTTGTTGTTGTTGCTGATGTCTCTATGTGTCCGTGTGTTGAAGGGAAAGAAGGGATGAGAGAGAGATGAGGAAAATGCCGCTATGTTAGCCTGGTGTATCTTCATTCTCTACCATCCCTCTTTCTGGCTCCATATATGA
Source organism: Hemerocallis citrina (assembly GCA_017893485.1). NCBI lineage: Eukaryota > Viridiplantae > Streptophyta > Magnoliopsida > Asparagales > Asphodelaceae > Hemerocallis > Hemerocallis citrina. The sequence continues at coordinate 110,523,663 of CM030364.1, read as the reverse complement.
CTTATATATTAAATTGGTTTCTTTCCACGATGACAGTCCGTAATACTACACTTGATATGAGCCCTGTTCATAGCTGCACTAAATCTAATACCCAATTATTGTGCATATCCGGAGGATTTTGGCATACGTACCTATAGCATCCTCAGTTCACAGTGAACCCATTTTGTTAAAAAAACATGCCAAGATGACAATCAGATGCATGAGATAAGCTTCATTAACAGTAAAAGAAGATGAGGATGGCAATCATACCAAAGATGGCAATCAGGTTACTTTGAAAGTATCTTAAAATGAAAATTTCCATTATCTGAGCATATATGTTTCTTTAACAGTGATTGTGACCAATTGTTCTTAATTGGGCTGTGATTAGAAAGAGACGAATTGGAGTGGAGATCTGGAAACCCATATAGAGACATCTTGTTCATAATAATTTATTATTGTTGTTGTTCTTGTCGATCTTGCTGTTGTTGCTGATGTCTCTATGTGTCCGTGTGTTGAAGGGAAAGAAGGGATGAGAGAGAGATGAGGAAAATGCTGCTATGTTAGCCTGGTGTATCCTCATTCTCTACCATTCCTCTTTCTGGCTTCTATATTTGGTTTCCTTCCACGATGACAATTCCATAAAACTACACTTGATATGAGCCCTATTCGTCCTTTTCGATTTCCCTCCTCTGCTCTCTCTCTCTCTCGCTCTCTTCAGTATCATCTCTTGATTTCCCTTATTTTCCAAACTTAGCATGTTTTTTCAGATAGATGCATCTTGATTTCCTTAACATGAATGTTTTAGTTGGGATGAAGAATTAATAGAAAAATATATGCTTAGATACTGGAAATTTTCATGGTCTTTTACTGTTAATGAAGCTGATTTCATGCATCTGATTGTCTTCTTGGCATGTTTTTTTGATATTAAATGGGTTCACTGTGAACTGAGGATGGTATAGCTGTATGCCAAAATCCTCCGGATATGCACAACAATTGGGTTTTAGATTTAGTTGGGCTGAAGAATTAGTAGAGCAACATATATGCTCAGATAATAGAAATTTTTATTCCAAGATACTGTTAAAGTAACCTGCAGATTGCCCTCTTTGGCATGATTTTTTAACCAAAAATGGGTTCACTACCAAACTGAGTATGCTGCTAGAATTTTCATCTTCTTTTACTGTTAAAGAAGCTTATTCCATGCATCTGATTGTCATCTTGGCATGGTTTTTTTGATATTAAATGGGTTCACTGTGAACTGAGGATGCTATAGCTGTATGCCAAAATCCTCCGGATATGCACAACAATTGGGTTTTAATTCTTTAGTTGGGCTAAAGAATTGGTAGAGCAACATATAAGCTAAGATAATGGAAATTTTCATTTTAAGGTACTGTTAAAGTTACCTGATTGCCATCTATGGCATGATTTTTTAACCAGAAATGGGATCACTTCCAAACTGAGTATGCTGCTAGCATCCCCATCTTCTTTCACTGTTAATGAAGCTCATTTCATGCATCTGATTGTCTTCTTGGCATGTTTTTTTTTGATATTAAATGGGTTTACTGTGAACTGAGGTTGCTATAGCTACGTATGCCAAAATCCTCCGGATATGCACAACAATTGGGTTTTAGATTTAGTTGGGATGAAGAATTGATAGAGCAACATACATATAAGCTCAGATAATGGAAATTTTCATTTTAAGGTACCGTTAAAGTAACCTGCAGATTGCCCTCTTTGGCATGATTTTTTAACCAAAAATGGGTTCACTACCAAACTGAGTATGCTGCACTGTTAATGAAGCTCATTTCATGCATCTGATTGTCTTCTTGGCATGTTTTTTTTTGATATTAAATGGGTTTACTGTGAACTGAGGCTGCTATAGCTACGTATGCCAAAATCGTCCGGATATGCACAACAATTGTGTTTTAGATTTAGTTGGGCTAAAGAATTGATAGAGCAACATATAATTAAGCTCAGATAATGGAAATTTTCATTTTAAGGTACTGTTAAAGTAACCTGCAGATTGCCCTCTTTGGCAGGATTTTTTAACCAAAAATGGGTTCACTACCAAACTGAGTATGCTGCTAGCATAGGCCTCATCTTCTTTCATTGTTAATGAAGCTGATTTCATGCATCTGATTGTCTTCTTGGCATGTGTTTTTGATATTAAATGGGTTCACTGTGAACTGAGGATGCTATAGCTACGTACGCCAGAATGGTCCGGATATGCACAACAATTGGGTTTTAGATTTAGTTGGGCACAAGAATTAGTGGAGCAACATATAATTTAGCTCAGTTAATGGAAATTTTCATTTTAAGGTACTGTTAAAGTAACCTGCAGATTGCCATCTTTGGCATGATTTTTTAACCAGAAATGGGATCACTTCCAAACTGAGTATGCTGCTAGCATAGGCCTCATCTTCTTTCACTGTTAATGAAGCTCATTTCATGCATCTGATTATCTTCTTGGCATGTTTTTTTGATATTAAATGGGTTTACTGTGAACTGAGGATGCTATAGCTACGTACGCCAAAATGGTCCGGATATGCTCAACAATTGGGTTTTAGATTTAGTTGGGCACAAGAATTAGTGGAGCAACATATAATTAAGCTCAGTTAATGGAAATTTTCATTTTAAGGTACTGTTAAAGTAACCTGCAGATTGCCATCTTTGGCATGATTTTTTAACCAGAAATGGGATCACTTCCAAACTGAGTATGCTGCTAGCATAGGCCTCATCTTCTTTCACTGTTAATGAAGCTCATTTCATGCATCTGATTGTCTTCTTGGCATGTTTTTTTGATATTAAATGGGTTCACTGTGAACTGAGGATGCTATAGCTACGTACGCCAAAATGGTCCGGATATGCACAAGAATTGGGTTTTAGATTTAGTTGGGCACAAGAATTAGTAGGAGCAACATATAATTAAGCTCAGTTAATGGAAATTTTCATTTTAAGGTACTGTTAAAGTAACCTGCAGATTGCCATCTTTGGCATGATTTTTTAACCAGAAATGGGATCACTTCCAAACTGAGTATGCTGCTAGCATCCCCATCTTCTTTCACTGTTAATGAAGCTGATTTCATGCATCTGATTGTCTTCTTGGCATGTTTTTTTTATATTAAATGGGTTTACTGTGAACTGAGGCATCTTTGGAAATTTTCATTTCAAGATACTGTTAAAGTAACCTGTTTGCCATCTTTGGCATGATTTTTAACCAAAAATGGGTTCACTACCAAACTGAGTTTGCTGCTAGCATCCCCATCTTCTTTTACTGCTACTGAAGCTTATTTCATTAAGATCCAGGATGGCAAATTTTGATTGGGCTGTGATTGGATTGTTCAGTGGCTGTTGTCTATGTTCTTAGTTGGGCTGTGATTAGAACGAGAGGACTCGAGTGGAGATCTGGAAACCCATATAGAGACATCTTGTTCATAATGATTTATTATTATTGTTGTTCTTGTCGCTCTTGCTATTGTTGCTGATGTCTCTTTGTGTTCGTGGGCTGAAGGGAAACAAGGGATGAGAGAGACGAGGAAAATGCCGCTATGTTAGCCTGGTGTATCCAAAGTCTCTACCATTCTTCTTTCTGTTTCCATTTCTGGCTTCTATATTTGGTTTCCTTCCACGATGACAGTTCCCTAAAAATACACTTGATATGAGCCCTATCTTATTTTTCTTATTTTTCTTATATTTCTTATATTTGGTTTCCGTCCACGATGACAGTTTCATGGATTGTCTGAACAATCCATGAAAGACATGCTTAGATACTGAATTTTCATTTGTTTTACTGTTTTAGGTAGTGGATATTCCCAATCAAAAGAGAATATAGAGTTTTCAAGTTAGATACTGAATTTTCATTTGTTTTGTTATTTTAGATATATTTAAAAAACAAAATTAAGTACCGGATTTTTAGCATTGCAATGTAATTATTTTACCTCTCTATATATCATCAACAATTCCATTTGCAATTGGCACTTTGATCTTATAATTTAAGATACAGTTAGATTTTTTTGCAAGTTCAAAAAATATGTATATTCTGTATTGTGGTCTACTGTTGAATTAAACTATTGTTTTTTTTTTCACAGAGCGGTCGCCCAAATGAAGAAAATTCTGATGATCAGAACTGAAGCTCCTCGAGGGTATGAATCCGTGGTCCTCCTTGCTGTTCTTGTGTCCTTGCTGTATGATTGTTCTTATGTCCTCCTTGCTGTTATGTTAGACTGTTTTTTTTTATGAGAGTTATGTCAGACTGTTAATTTGGGATATTTGTCAGACCTGAGATATTTGGGATGTTCGTCGGTATATTAATTTGTTAATTATGACTGTTAATTTTGCGGTTAATTTGGTTGTGATTATGACACTGTTAATTAGTTTGTTGAGATATTTGGGATATGACACGTGTTAAACTTTATTATTCTTGTATTTGGTTGTGATTTGCGCATTAATATGCAACGAAATTGGTTGAATCAGTTGTGAATTAGTTTACAGGTTTTGTAAAAGAAACTGTGAATTGAAATCGAACGGAAAACCGAGAAAGGAATACAAGCGGGCATAGCTAGACTGGCGTTATATAAAATGCCAGTCTATCTATTGAATTAGTTGCAGTGTGCGATATACCGGCGTCCACACAAACGCCGGTGTATGCGGCTAGACGCCGGTGTATGACGTCAGCTGTAACGGTAAAAAGAAACACCGGCGTTTTATAAAACGCCGGTGTAGTTGGGTTCACCGGCGTTTTTGATCACGCCGGTGCTTGTAAGTAGGGATAAGCGGACACTCATAAACGCACATACACCGGCGGTCACAGACCGCCGGTATACGTTCAATATACACCGGCGTTTCTATAAACGCCGGTGAATTGATGAACACCGGCGGTTTATAGCCGCCGGTGAATATATATTGAGGGTAAAAGAACGGCACTCAGTGACCCCCATACACCGGCGTTTTATGGCCGCCGGTGTAGGTTTCACATTTACCGGCGTCCACTAAAACCGCCGGTGTAGACCCCTTCCTTTCCGCGACGCTCGCTTCGGCGGCATTTGGACCGGCGCTATTATAAACGCCGATGAAAGTCGTAAAAAAACGCCGGGAAATCGAGTTTCTTTTGTAGTGTGTACAGCTTATGGGTGTTATGAGTTGGTATACTTATATCATTCGTTGATTCTCAGTTATGTGCCTATGTTTCCGTACAATGGGAAGCGGAGCGTGACACTAGTAATTCAATGTTTATTTGAAATCGTTATGATCCAGTCCACAATATGTGGAACGGATGAAATAACCATGTATTACCTAATATATTAAGAATATAGCAGGAGATTGTTGGATATATAGGTATATTCTCAATATAATAGAATATTGTTGTGTATAATGTTGTATGGGGCAACACATGAGGTGCACGTACTATCTTTGAGTTATTGGACCGGGTTGAGTTGGCCAAGGGCCTAGTACCCAAAACTCAGACGTATTCCATATATACTGGTCTTGTGGTAGTACCCTAGAGATATTCCAATTCTGATAATCAAGATATAATATCTCAAACAGTAGGGATATTAAACCCTAGCCCTGATTTTTCTTATTATTATCACTCATAATCTTTAACAAATATAACATAAACAGAAGGTTTATTGTAAATTTTGTTTATTTGAATTATATGTGCAGGATCTACCAATTCAACCGAAATATCTTGTAACATTCCCTGTGGGATTTGACCAGAGACAATATTGCTGCTGCAGTGAAAAAGGTGACTTCATTTTCTTCCATTTTTCAAAGAAAAATTTAGGATAAATAAAAAAAGAACAATATTGAAATTTGATCTAATTTACACTCTGATCCAATCCATATATAGTTTAATTTCATCTGATAACCATGCAAATAACTTATATATTGGGCAAACATACAGTTTTTATAACACAATGATTAAGTTATATTTCAGTACATACGAGTAAATGTAATCTATACATTTCTTGATTTTGCTTTAGTTTGACTAATCTATCATTGCAGTTCTCCGGAAAATTTTACAATCCTACTGTTTCATTATGATGGAAGGACAAATGAAAATGGGATCAATTCAAGTGGTCTAAAACAAGCTATTCATGTCAGCGTAAAAAAGCAGACTAAATGGTAAGAATTATGTAGAATTAGGTTTATTAGTGATTACTCTGGATAGAAAAGAATTTCATTCAAAAAATTATAGATTTCAATTCCACTAATTCTCAGATATGTTTCGGAAAATGATTCAAGGTGGTATGCAAAAAGGTTTCTGCACCTAGACTTTGTAGCTGCATATGACTACATATTTATCTGGGATGAAGATCTAGGAGTAGACCATTTCCACGCTGAAAAGTAAGCGTCAGATTCTGTTTATAATTATAAACATTGATAATATCTCTAAATCCATGCTAGGAAATATTTCTCATCTTTCTTTCTTTCTTTCTATAACTTCAGGTATATTCAAACGGTGAAGAAGCTTAATTTGGAGATTTCGCAACCTGGGATCACGTCAATAAAGAGACATGTAACATGGTCAACAACTCAAAAGAGGGATGGCAGTGAAGTTCACAAGTGCGACAATTTTCAGTTGCTTTGTTCTTACGGAAAAGTAAAATCTTTCATCCTTTCTCTATACTTAATCTTGATATATGCTTGTTACAGAGAGGTAAAGCGAAGTACATGCAAAATTATCCCACTCTTCTGCCATGCCCACTGTAGGGTTCCTTTATATTCTATAATAATACATACAATGAATTGATTATTTTTTTTCACTTAATTGTTATAACTTCTTAACGGTATGTACTTTCTTATCAATTCTCATAACTGGATACAATGTCTAGTGTATATACAAGATACATAAGCACGAGCTCTACTCAGAATATAACAACTAATACAACTATAACAATATATCTAATACTCTTCCTTAAGTTGGAGCATATATATCATCATACTCAATTTGTCATTGATGAACTATATTAATTTTGACAATGGGTTTTATAAGAGCATTGGCTAACTAGTGATCAGTGCTAATATGTCTAGCCTCTATGTGCAGATGCTCAAATAGAGTGCCACTAATTTTGTTCCAAACCACATAACAGTTAACTTTATTATGCTTTGTTCGTTCATAAAACATAGCAATAGTGGCTATATGTAAGGCAAACATGTTGATTCTTGGTTTTGATGACTACAACACAATGCAAAGTTGTGCTACATCCTATATATATTGCAGGATGTATCAAAGACAAATACCATGGTGCAATACACAAAGGCAAAGTTGATCCAATGAAGCTTTCAAAAGAATCGATCAAACTACAAAGATCTAAGTTCAAGTCACAATTGATCAAGCAAGCTTCAAGACATAAAGACAATGGCTCAAGCTCAAGTCAAAGACTCAAGTTCAAGACAAGACGCAAGTGCTTTAAATGTTTTGTATAAAGTGTCTTGTAAACAATTGTAATTTTTATTCTTTGAGTCTTAGGAACTTGTAATAGCCTTGTCACACACACACTCACACATCTTTTAATAATTGAGTGTTCTACAAAGTTAAAAGGTCGAAACAAGCTTGAATAAGTTTAGCTGTTGAATACCAGTCGACCGCTCTTTGGAACCAGTCGACCGTCTTAGTATGAAATTGTCTGAACTCATACAAGCTCTGACCAGTCGACTCATTATGGCAACCCAGTCGACTGTTCAAGTTGTTTCGGCAGTATTTTAATTTTAAAACTTGTTTTCAAATTCAAATGATTTCCTATCCGCTTTAATATGGTTTTGGGAATAATTTTACAACGTCCCTCTGATTCCTCTCTATAAATAGAGTATAGGAATCACCATGAAAAGGTTCCAAGCATTTTCTTAAGTTTCAAGTTTTCTGTTTTTGAGAAGAACAAGCCTTTTAAAAGGCATACATATTCTCTAAGTCTTGGTTCTCTAAAAATCAGTCTAGTATAACATCGAATTCGTTTTAGAATGATTTCAGAAGTTAACCTATTAGCTACCATACAAAATCACAAATCACAAACAAGGCTATAGGTTATTGTAACTATTTTTGTTGTTGTTTTCACTCTCGAGTTGTGAGAGTGGTCCTCTCGGTTGGAGAGTAGGGCTCTTGGTTCTAGAGTTGGTCTTTCACTCTAGGGTGTAGAGTGGGTTTGCTCTCTCTAGTGGTGAGAGAGGTCTACGGGTTGACATAGTTGTTGTCAAACGTCATAGGGTATTCTTGTACTTTTTCAAGAATAGTGGAAAATCTCAAGTGGGTTGCTTGGGGACTGGATATAGGTCGGGAAGACCGAACCAGGATACATCGGTGTGTTTTCTATGGTTGACTCTCTCTGTGGTTGTATTTTCTTCACTTGCATTAATCTCAATTTTGTTAAGTTTTAGTTCAAAAATTTGTCTGGCAAGTCGACTGGTTTCCGCTATAAGTCGACTGGTCAGACTCGAACTCTCAGTAAAATACTCTTCTAATCTGACGCTTCAGTCGACTGAATATCTCTTTTCAGTCGACTTAACAGAACTAAAAGTTTAATTTCTTAATTAATTTTTATACAACACTATTCACCCCCCTCTAGTGTTATTTGCCTTACCTACAGGATCCAACACTTGGTATCAGAGCATGGTTGAGTGCAATGGCAACTACTTCTAATGCAAGCCAATACCATGAAGGTCAATCCACACAAAGGTCACCCCTGTTCAATGGAACCAATTACAACTATTGGAAGTGTAGAATGAAGATCTACCTTCAATCCATCAACTATGAGATTTAGAATATGACGGAGATAGAGTACACCGCTCCTACAATTACTTATGGACAATGGAACGATGAAATGAAGGACAACACAATGAACAATGCAAAGGCGATGAATGCTTTATTCTATGCTCTTATCAAAGAGGAGTTTAATCGTGTGTCTAATACGACAACGGCGTTTCAAATTTGGCACACACTCGAGGTAATTCTTGAAGGTACTAATAAAGTTGAAGAATCTAAGATATCTATACTTGTTCACAGGTTCGAGATGTTTCGCATGAAGGAGAATGAGAATGTGTCAGATATGATCACACGGTTCACGGATATTACAAATTCTCTTGTGGCTCTTGGAAAGACTTACACTCAAGCCAAAATGGTGAGGAAAGTTCTTCGTGCCTTAACCCCCGAATGAGAGAAGAAGACCACCGCCTTAGAAAAGGCCAACGATTTAACACAACTCTCTCTTGAGAATCTTGTGGGAAATCTTATGGCATATGAAGTTCAACTTGAAGAATGCAAGAAGGATCCTGAACCTCAACAATCAAAGAAAAAGACACTCGCTTTCAAGGCCATGTCGGACTCCGAAGATGAAGAAGAAGATGAAGAAGAAATAGCCATGTTCACTAGAAAGTTCAAGAAGTTTCTAGGAAAAGGTAAATTTAATTCTAAATTTAAAGATACTAATGAACTTTCCACTTGTTTCAAGTGTAACAAAACAGATCATATGAAGAAGGATTGCCCGTTAGAAAATGCGAAATCTAAAGGAAAGGCTCCTAACTTCAAGAAGGACAAGTACACGAAGGACAAGTACACAAAGAACAAGTACATGAAGAATAAGAAGGCATATCAAGCAACTTAGGACGATAGCGACTCTTTATAGGAAGAAGAGAATGAAGAGATAAACGAAGTTGCGAATGTACACAAAACGAAGTAAGTGATAACTTTGATTCAAATGACTTATTAGATGCTTTTAATGAGATTTTTCAAGAAATTAAGAAGAAGAAAATTAGAGTTAAAAACTTAGAGAAAGTAAATCAAACACTTTCTCATTAGAATCTTGACTTAAATGTTGAAGTCAAGTTTTTAAATTCTCGAATTTCTAATTTGGATATAGATCTTGTATCTCATAAAAAAAATTATGAAGAGATATCCAAGAATGTATCTAAATTTAATAAAGGAAAGGAGAATTTAAATGAAGTTCTCCAAAATCAAGTTTAAACTAATAAGAGATTTGGACTTGGTTTTCAAAAGTCTCTTGAAAAATATCATGTCTCTAAGAATACTAGTAGTAATAAGTATGAATCTATCTCTAGCGTTAAGAATAAATTATATGAATTTTTTGAAAAACCACAAACTGTTGTTTTCCATGAAAAGAGTAGTTCTGTAGTTCAGACCAGTCGACTGAACCCAAATTTCAGTCGCCTGTCCAGAGGTTCTGAGTCTTATTCAAAGAAACAGAAACCTCAGATAAGTCGACCTATTTCACCTCCCAGTCGACTGGCTTCTAGTAACAGTCGACTGAAAGGTTCAATAAAGTCGACTGGACAGAGCAAAAATATTTAGGTTTCAGTCAACCTGAATCTGAAAGATAGAATTACTTATATAAATTCATATGTTCTTAATGTATGTAATTCTGTAGATTATATTCGTGCTTTTGGTGGAAAATTAAACTCACTTTGAGTTTGGTTTCCCAAAAATTAATCCCTTTTGGATCCAATAAAAAAGGTACCATATTCACAATGATTTTTTTATAGGTACCTAAAAGAGAACGTTGGATACTTGACAGCAGATGTTCCAAGCATATGACCTGGTCATGCTAACCTTCTATCTTCCATACAAGAGATTGATGGAGGAACAGTCACATTCGGTGACAACAACAAAGGGAAGGTTTATTGGTATAGGCATGGTCGGTAAGAACACTACCCCTATTATAGAAGAAGTTTTTCTTGTTAGTGGGTTAAAGCATAATCTGTTAAGTATTAGCCAATTGTGTGATAAGGGATATAAAATTGTTTTTGAAAAAGATGCGTGTTTAATTTATGATTCTACCATGCAAATTGTAATCTTTCAAGACTTTAGAAAAAATAATATTTATGAGTTATGTTTAAAATCAAATGATTTTTCGAATGATTTTTGATTAGTAACTTCTAACGATGATTCTTGGCTTTGGCATAAGAGATTTGGTCATGTGAATATGAAAAATATTGCTAAATTGTCTAAGTACAACCTAGTCAAAGGACTGCCAAGACTATCCTATAAAAAGGATAAGTTATGTGATGCATGTCAACTAGGTTAACAAGTCAAATTTACTTTTAAAACAAAAGAAATGATTTATACTAGTAGGCCTCTCGAATTAATCCATATGGATTTATTTGGTTCTACTAGAGTTGCTTCTTTAAATAAAAGTAGGTATGTATTTGTTTTAGTATATGATTTTTCAAGATTCACATGGGTTTTCTTTTTAAAACATAAAAATGATGCCTTTGAAGTATTTGAAAATTTTTGTAAACGGATTCGAAATCAAAAATCTCTAACCATAGTCACTATTAGAAGTGATCATGGTGGAGAATTTGAGAATGAAATGTTTTCAAAATATTACAACAAGAATGGTATAACATATTCATTTGCATTTCCTAGAGCTTCATCACAAAATGGAGTGGTTGAAAGAAAGAATAGGACTTTGCAAGAGTGTGCACGTACTATGTTTATTGAAAGCAATTTGCCTAAGTACTTCTCGGCTGAAGCTGTTTCAACAGCGTGTTATGTTTTAAATAAAATTTTGATTAGGCCTAAGCTTAAGAAAACATGTTATGAACTATTTTTTTAATAGAATTTCTAAAGTATCTTACTTTAAAGTATTTGGTTGTAAGTGTTTCATTTTAAACACTAAAGATAATTTAGATAAGTTTGATCCTAGATCTAATGAAGGTGTCTTCATTGGATACTCAAATAGAAGTAAGACATATAGAATTTTCAATAAGTCAACTTTGACTATTGAAGAATCTATGCATGCTTCATTTGATGAATCTCTGCCTTCATCTACTGTTATTGAAGATGATGAAAATGTTTCATCACCTTTAAATAGCGTTATTAAATCACTAGAACAAACTACCCTAGCAGATAAAGTCGATTGATAAGGAAGTCAAGTCGATTGATATGAATCAGTCGGCTGATGGACTAGTCAAGTCGACTGATATGAATCAGTCGGCTGATGGACTAGTCAAGTCGACTGATCCTGTTGTGATGACTTAAACTTTATCAAAATCATTTGTTGAAGATAGAGATCATCCTCATAACTTAATAACTGGTGATATCTCACGTGGTATTCAAACAAGATCTCATGTTAACATGATTTCTCATACGGCTTTCTTGTTGGATTTTGAACTGAAGAATATACAAGAATCTTGTGAGAATGAACTTTGGATGAATGTCATGCAAGATGAATTAAACCAATTTATAAGAAATGATGTATGAGATTTAGTTTCACGACCTCCTGATCATACTATAATTGGTACCAAATAGGTATTCTAAAATAAGTTGGATGAATCAGGACAAGTCGTAAGGAACAAGGCTAGATTAGTTGCTCAAGGATATAATCAAGAAGAAGGCATAGATTTTGATGAAACATATGCTCCTGTTGCTAGACTAGAATCAATTAGGATCTTATTATCTTTTGTATGTTTTATGAACTTTACACTTTTCCAAATGGATGTTAAAAGTGCTTTTCTTAACAATTTTATTAAGGAAGATGTTTATGTTAAGCAACCACCCGGTTTCGAACATGAACAATTCCCAAACCACGTTTTTAAATTGAAAAGATTTTATATGGTCTTAAACAAGCACCTCGTGCTTGGTATGATCAGTTAAAGACTATTCTATTAAAAACTGGTTTTGAAATAGGTAAAGTAGATACAACCTTGTTTACTAGGAAAATGGATTCCGATATCTTAATCATACAAATATATGTAGATGACATAATTTTTGGATCTACTAATAGTAATCCTTGTTAAGAGTTTTCTAATACCATGAAAAATGAGTTTGAGATGAGTCACATGGGTGAACTCAATTATTTTCTTGGACTACAAATAAAGCAGTCACATAATGGCATATTTATTAATCAAGAGAAATATGCTAAGGAATTCCTCAAACGGTTTGGCATGAATAGCACTAGTAGTAAGACCACACCTATGGCTACTACTACTACACTTGACAAAGATGAATTAGGTAAGAGTGTCGATCAAAAACTCTATCGAGGGATGATTGGCTCACTTTTATATATAACTGCTAGTAGACCAGACATTATGTTTAGTGTATGTTTGTGTGCTAGATATCAGTCAAGTCCTAAAGAGTTACTTAAAAGCTGTGAAACGTATTTTAAGATACATTAAAGGCACATCTGAGAATGGTTTATTCTATCCACGCACTGATAATTTTTTAACTTTTGTCGTATAGTGATGTGGATTTTGCTAGTAGTAAAACTGACCGTAAAAGTACTAGCGGTACTTGTCACTTTTTGGGACATTCACTAGTATCTTGGTGCAGTAAAAAGCAAAATTCAGTATCATTATCCTCCATTTTTTGTTGATGACAAAAGGGGAGAAACGGAAGTGTTTTGTGCATATTTTTAACTTGTGCATGTTGTACATTAGTTAGAGGGAGCATTTTTAATTGAGCATTTATTATTATTATTATTGTAAACTATTGTGCTGTCATCATCAAAAAGGGGGAGAATGTTGATTCTTGGTTTTGATGACTATAACACAATGCAAAATTGTACTACCACCTATATATATTGCAGGATGTATCAAAGACAAATACCATGGTGCAATACACAAAGGCAAAGTTGATCCAATGAAGCTTCCAAGAGAATCGATCAAACTACAAAGATATAAGTTCAAGTCATATTTGATCAAGCAAGCTTCAAGATATAAAGACAATGACTCAAGCTCAAGTCAAAGACTCAAGTTCAAGACAAGACTCAAGTGCTTCAAATGTTTTGTATAAAGTGTCTTGTAAACAATTGTAATTTTTATTCTTTGAGTCTTAGGAACTTGTAATAGCCTTGTCACACACACACTCACACATATCTTTAATAATTGAGTATTTTACAAAGTTAAAAGTTCGAAACAAGCTTGAATAAGTTCAGCTGTTGAGTACCAGTCAACCGTTCTTTGGAACCAGTCGACTGTCTTAGTACGAAATTGTCTGAACTCATACAAGCTCTGACCAATTGACTCATTATGGCAACCTAGTTGACTGTTCAAGTCGTTTCGGCAGTATTTTGAATTTTAAAACTTGTTTTTCAAATTCAAATGATTTCCTATCCGATTTAATACGGTCTTGGGAACTGTTTTACAACATCCCTCTGATTCCTCTCTATAAATAGAGTATAAGAATCACCATGAAAAGGTTCCAAGCATTTTCTTAAGTTTCAAGTTTTTTTTTGTTTTTGAGAAGAGCAAGCCTTTTAAAAGGCATACATATTCTTTAAGTTAGTTCTCTGAAAATCAGTCTAGCATAACATCGAATTTGTTTTAGACTGATTTCAGAAGTTAACCTATTAGCCACCATACAAAACCACAAATCACAAACAAGGCTATAGGTTTTTGTAACTCTTTTTGTTGTTGTTTTCACTCTCGGGTTGTGAGAGTGGTCCTCTCGGGTTGAGAGTAGGGCTCTTGGTTGTAGAGTCGGTTTTTCACTCTAGGATGTAGAGTGGGTTTGCTCTCTCTAGTGGTGAGAGAGGTCTACGGGTGGACATAGTTGTTGTCAAACGCCGTAGGGTATTCTTGTACTTTTTTAAGAATAGTGGAAAATCTCAAGTGGGTTGCTTGGGGACTGGATGTAGGTCGGGAGGACCTCTCTAAGTCTTGTTTTTCTGAAAATCAGTCTAGTATAACATCGAATTTGTTTTAGACTGATTTCAGAAGTTAACCTATTAGCCACCATACAAAATCACAAATCACAAATAAGACTATAGGTTATTGTAACTCTTTTTGTTGTTGTTTTCACTCTCGAATTGTGAGAGTAGTCCTCTCGGTTGGAGAGTAGGGCTCTTGGTTGTAGAGTCGGTTTTTCACTCTAGGGTGTAGAGTGGGTTTGCTCTCTGTAGTGGTGAGAGAGGTCTACGGGTTGACATAGTTATTTTTAAACGCCGTAGGGTATTCTTGTACTTTTTCAGGAATAGTGAAAAATCTCAAGTGGGTTGCATGGAGATTGGATGTAGGTCGGCAGGACCGAACTAGGATACATCGCTATTCTATGTGGTTGACTCTCTCTGTGGTTGTACTTTCTTCACTTGCAATCTCAATTTTGTTAAGTTTTAGTTCAAAATCTGTTCTGGCAAGTCGACTGGTTTTCGTTATAAGTCGACTGGTCAGACTCGTAACTCTCAGTAAAATACTCTTTTAATCTGACGCTTCAGTCGACTGGATATCTCTTTTCAGTCGACTTAACAGAACTAAAAGTTCAATTTCTTAATTAATTTTCATACAACAATATTCACCCCCCCTCTTCTAGTATTATTTGCCTTGCCTACAGGATCCAACAAAATATGCTGTCGCTATACAGACGCATCAACTCACTAAGAAAATGCTTTACCCAAGTCATCTCACATGTGACATCAGACATAACACGATACCTAGATTCCGCACTCGAACGAGTGACCACATTCTTTTTCATGCTCCTCTAAGACACTAAGCTTTCCGGACAAACACACGATATCATGTGGTGGATAACCTAGTGGTTAGGCTACCAGCCCAATCAGCATCTGAGAACCTGGCAATTCGAAAATGTCCACCATTAGTATACATCAATCCTCTGTCTGGAGAACTCTTCAATAACTGAAGAATTCTTATAACTGCATCCCAATGGCTCTAACGATGTGAGGCCATGAATTGAGTCACTATACTCACTGAATATGCAATATCTGAATGAGTAACTGTAAGATAATTCAATTTTTCTGCAAGCCTCATGTATCTCCCTGGATCTTCCAATATGTCTCCCTAATCTGGAAATAGCTTAGAGTTTGGGTCCATCGGAGTGTTTATTTGCTTGCACCCTAACATACCATTCTAAGTAAGTATGTCTAACACATACTTTCTTTGTGATAAGGAAATTCCTTCCTTAGATCAAGCTACCTCGACCCCTAAGAAATACTTCAATCACTAGAGATCCTTAGTCTGAAACTTTTGTTCAATACACAACTTTAAATTTTGATTGTCATTCTAATTATCTCTTGTAATCACAATGTTATCAACATATAAAACTAAAATGATGATCTTCTAATGAAGATATGGATAGAACACATAATGTTTATTATCACTCATCCTCAACCCAAAACTCGTGATAACCTTAGCTTAAATTGCAAAATCAAGCACAAGGAGACTATTTGAGTCAATATAAAGATCGTTTCAAGCAACATACTTTTGTAGGCTTAGCTTTACTAAAAAAAACTGGGGGCTGCTCCATATAAACATCCTCATCAAGAATGTCACTGAGAAAGACATTCTTAACAACAAGTCGGTGGAGAGCCCAATGAAAACGAACAGTCAAGGCAACAATGATATGAATATAAGGTATTTTGTCCATATGAGAGAATGTCTCATCATAATCAATGTCATAGGTCTGTGAATAACCTTTAGCAACCAAGTGAGCTTTGTGGTGAACTAGAGAACCATCTTGGTTTACTTTAACAGTGTACACTCACAACGTTTGCCAGATGGAAGGGAAACCAGATCCCATGTACCATTTTTCTCTAGAGCAGTCATCTCTTCCCGCATAGCCTGATTACAATCAGAGTGTGATAGTGCCTCTGATAATGACTTAGGAACATGGTAAGTTTCCAAAATAGAAATGAAGTCAAAATAGTAGACGACAAGTGAGCATATGAAAGAAAACTATATAAATGATCAAGATCAGAAGTTCAACTTCATGTGGAACAGTAGGTGTGGGTTCAATGGATGTAACGGGGGATGTAGTTGTAGGCTCAGACAATGGTGTATCAGTAACCGGAGGTGATGGAACAATATGCACAATAGCGTGGACTGGATTGAAAGTGGTGTTCTTACGCTGTTGGAACACTTGAGTGATTACAGACATTGCAGGCAGTGGTGAAGACCGTTGTTTCACATATGTCAAAGAAGTAGAGATCGAAAGATCAGGGTAGGTATTGAATTCAGTATCACTCGCATTGGATGGAAGTGGAGTCAGACAAGATAAAGTGATATAGAAATAAGATTAAGACTCGAGAAATGTGACATCAGCAGAAAGAAAGCAACGAGGCAACTCTGGACTATAACATTTATAATATTTCTGGAAATGTTAATACCCTAGAAAAATACATCAAATAGAACAGGGATCTAGCTTAAAATGATCAGGACGGTGATCATGAATAAAACTAACAAAGCTAAAAAAGTTTGGAGGGAGTGGAAATAGATAGTAAATGTAAATAACATGGAGAATGGTGTCTGACCATCTAACATGGGTAAGGGCATGAGGTTGATAAGATGACATGCAGTAAGGACCGCATCCCCTAAGAAACATTGAGGACCTATCTATTAAGGAGCATGGTCCTTGCAACCCTCTAATAAGTAACGGTTTTTGTGCTTTGAAACGTTGTTTTTTTTAGGGGTGTAAGGACAAGAAGACTCATAAAGAATACTACAAGAAGATATAAAACTAGTTAACTCAGAAGTAAAATATTCTTTAACATTATCACTATGCAAAATTTGAACGGAAACATCAAACTGGGTTCTTATCTAAACGCAAAATAATTTAAAAATAGAGAAAACTGCAAACCGAGATTTCATTAAATATAACCAAGTAACTTGAGAGTAGTCATCAACACAGGTAACCAAATATCTAAAATCATCACCGAACTGAGATTGAATGTGACAATATCCCCAATCATCAGAATGAACCAAACCAAAATGTCAACTCGACTGTTTACTAACTTTAGAAGGGTCAGACGTACACAAGTGTTTACCTAATTGGCATGAATCACAAGTTAACTCCTTAAGAGAAGATAATTCATGTATCAACTTCTTTAGATCCTGCAAGAACAGATGTCCTAATTGGCAGTACAAATCCAAATGTGTGTAAATACTCAAGCATGCAAATGAGGTATGAACTTTGTCAAGCTGATAAAGACGCTCTGATACATGCCATGTTGCGGTCAATTTTTCCGTCCAAGTTCCTGAAACACACAGTGATCAGGATAAATGGTAAGAAAACAATACAATGTTTTGGTAATTTTGCAAATAGATATTAGGTTAAAGGAAAATTTTGGCATATGGAGAGTGAAACTAAGTGTCCCTTCAAACTGGGGAGGTAGAACTATTATCAAGTCTAATAGGTGGATGAAATGACCTACTAATAGAGGACAATATACCAGGATTCCCAGTCATATGATCAGAAGTACCTTAATCTATTACCCATGATGTTGGAGATGAAGTGGTTAAGCACGAGTGACCTTGCTAATGTGACAGGAGAAGAAGGTCGCTTTCAGGAAGCGCGATTGTAACGCCCCATAATTTTTAATAAAATATCTTGAATTAATAAATGTTTTTAAAATCAATTTATTTAATTATTTTGAATTTTCATAAAATTGACATTTTCACACGTGCAAATATTTTCAAAGTGTGAATTTAGAATTATGAGTTGATGAACAAATTATATTATTTGTTATTGGGTATATTTGAATTTTTGGGATTTTTCTGAATAAAGAAAACTATTTTTGTAAATTTTTGAAAGAAAGGAGTTTTTTTTGTAAAAAGTCATTTAGGGGTGAAAATTGAACTTAAAAATTGTTTGGCTACATTTAGGGCCGGCTATTCAATAGAAGACTCTAAGGAATTAGATTATATCCATATTTGATTGATTTTTATTGATTTAATTGAATAAATATATAATTATGCAATTTTGAGATTGTTGGGGACTTTATTAAAAATATTCTTTCTGGAGAATAAAAGTCTGAAAATTTATTTAGAAAATCTAATCTTTATTGTTGGATAATAATTCTATTTTTTTTGTATTTTTACGAATATTTTATGGCTTGTTTGAAAATATTACAAAAAGAATGACTTTTGTATAAAATTGCCACTTGGAGTAAAAACTCCAGATTTCAAATTTTCTAGGTTGCAATGTTGGTTGGACAAAATCAGGATTGTTAGGGGATTTTATTTTATTTTAAATTGATTTGATTTCACTAATAATTGGAAGAATCCATATATGTAAATAAATAATTTTCCTGAGGAGTATTTTTGTAAACTTTGTGAAACCCTAGAACCTAATCCCAGCTTATATGTACAGCAGCCACCACCTTTTCTCTTGTTCACAAAAAAAATAAAATATATTATTTTCAATTATTATTGGATTTGGGAGCTTGGATTTTCGCAAGGAGGAGGAGAAGGAGCTTTCTTTTATTATTAATATTCGTCGATTAATCTTCTTTGAGGTGGGTGGTACTTCTTATCCCTTGATTTATTATATACTTGTATGATATGATGATGATTGATCAGATATGATATATCTTGTATGATTATAAAAGCTTGGTGTGGATCTATTAAAGATAAACCCTAATGAAAAGTAGTCAAATAAGATCTTCACGAATAAGAACCCTAATTAAGATGTGATTACCATGTATAAATTTAATTATTGATGTTAGAGATTGGTGATGCATGAAAGAACTTATTTTAATACTTGTATGATCAATCTATATGTATGATTAAAGAACATGTTGAATAATTAAAAGATGAAGTTTTGATAAACTATTCGATGTTTTAATGCAAACAAAATTCTTAAACCCCAAATTTTTAGGCATGAATGTGTGAATATGGAAAGGTATATACAAAAAATGCATTTATACATAAAGGGGTTAGGGTTGGAGGTAAAAAACGTACGGGTTTGGGGGGGGGGGGGGGTAAAGGTTGCTGTTCTTGGGTGAACACCCGAACAGTAATCAGGCATGTTGCTGTTTTTTTTTGGGTTGGATTTTTGGTGTTTTCGATTTTTTTGTTTTTGTGATTTTGTGTGCTAATGTGGTGGAAGCCTAGTATACATATAGAATTGTTTATACAAGTGTTCAAATTAATAATTATGAGAGATTTGATCGAGTTTGGATGAGATTTTGAAGTCGTTATACGGTATGGACTGCTGTCTGCTCCAGATTGGAACGAGAATTCGACATAGTTGCTGATGATATTACCTAAAACTTATTAAATAGAAATTGTAGCTCATTGTGTCTAGTTTTCAGAACAAATCCTCAATCCGACTCATAGATTGTAAAATATGCAATTTCTACCACTGTACTGTCGTAGTTTCAGATTTTTAAAATAACGGTTAGTTTTCAGAATTTGCTGGATATGAATCCCTTGAATAAATTTATTTGAGTTCAGATTTTATGGTGAATTCCTCGTTATGTACTGAATTTAAATTGATTTTTCCATAATTTAATATCGACTATAGGATGTACTGTTTTGAGGAACGAAATCATGTAACTTTCAGATTTTTGGAAGAAAGAAAGTTTTCAGAATTTATCGAATATTAACCCTTTAAATTAATTTATTTGAGTCCAGATTTTTATGGTGAGTTCCTTGATATGTGTTGTACTTAATGAAATTTTTCCAGAATTTAATAATGATTTTGAAGTGTACTGTTTTGAAGAACGAAAACGTGTAACTTTTAGATTTTGGTGAAGTTATAGTTTCAATTTTCGGTGCATTCAACTAATGGATTGTGGTAAATAAGTCTAAAATTTTGTAGATGAAATTCTCAGCTTTTAAGAGATTTGTTTCAGTTTTGGTCGAATGAAATTTTAGTTGAATTGATGGAACTTTACAAATAAATGGAGAGCGATGTTTAAAGGTTGATTTTTAAGGAATTTCGTAAGTTGAATATATTACCATGTATGAAAGAGTCCTTCGTGACAACATTGGTTGGTTTATAAGAATGTGACTAATGAAGAGTATTTGTGTATAATAAAAACCAAGATGGGTTTGATTTTGAGACTTAGGGTTATGATGTGGACTCTAGAAAGACTATTAATGATATTTTGAGTTATGAAACTCTAGAAGTTGAGTGGGACCCTTGTGTATCGACATATGAGATTTTTGTGGAATTTGACCAGTTGGGGTCTTCGTTCTTGGTTTAGTTGTGTTAAGTGGTTGGGTACATCAACTATAGGGGGGATTGTAATGTAAGTAATAGTAATGAACATAAGGACATGCACTAGTAGGGATGTGATAGATCTTGAGAAACGTAAGTATGGGCTCTATTGCCAGTCGCACGGATGTATTCCGGGACTGTGTATTTGTTGTGTCTTTCTAATATGTTCGCGCGTCGAGAGTTGGCAACCTTATTCGTGGAATGTCTAGAAGTGAGATGGTCTTGGTATGTTCGCATATCGAGGGTCGGCAGGCCTATTCACGGAACATACGGTATGTTCGCGCGTCGAGGGTTGGCAGACCTATTCGCGGAATGTACAGTGTATCTGCGCGTCGAGAGTTGGCAGGCCTATTCGCGGGGTACATGGAAAGGAGGTGATTCTCCGGGGTCAGAGCAATACTTACATGATGCTTGCGCATCGAGGGTGCTAGTCTGGCGGGTAGATACCAGGACATAAGCCTACACACGGAGTATTCTAGATCTTGTTTTTAACACCGTAGTAGGATTAGTTGCATTAGCGAGAGATTGATCCCTATAAAGTGGAGGACGATTAGGGCTTGCACCGGACCTATGTAGAATGTGATGCATAGAATCCGACAAGTATGCATTAGAAGTCAGCATATGCATTTGTGTTTTCTTTACCTGGTTTCATGTATGCTTGCATTTTGTTTTCATTCCATACACTCGATACTTATCCTAGTTCAACTTGTTGACTTATGGTTTTATTCTTTATGTTTTCATTTAAGTTTGCATTTCCTTTGAATATCACTCACACTGTTATGGCTGACCCCTGTAGTTTGGGGTCAGGGATATCTCTAGCTCCATGTTTTACAGGTAAGTACCATTAGCATGGAATTGGAATCATGTGGGAGAATATTTTATGTTTATGCATATTTTGTAAAAGAAATGATTGTAAAAAGAAAGTTGTATTTATGATGCTTTTAAATACCGTTGTGTTGTAAAAAGAATTGTAATTTAAAGAGTTTAAATTCCGTTGTGTTGTTTTAAAGAGAGTTAATGAAATGAAAAGTTTAATTTTCCCTGTGTTTGTACTATGTTTATAATTGCATTTAAAGTTGATGCTGGGAATTGTGCCACTTATTTCTAATTTTATTTATTGCAAATTCGGGGTGCTACAGCGATAATGATGGAGAAACTGAATCTCATCCTCATTTAACTCTATGCTAATTCTAACACCCCGTACTTAAGAATATATATATATATATATATATATATATATATATATATATATATATATTATAATGGGAGAAGGCCTTAGTGTCATTTGTAAATATTTTGTCATTCTACCAACCCATGCAACACACGTGCATAACTATTATAAAGGAGGTCCTAGGTTCAAATCAAGACTACGTCTAAATTTTTATTTTAAAAAACTATATTTATTAAAACGTGCATCACACGTGTAAACTACTAGTGTGTGTGTGTGTGTGTATATATATATATATACACACACACACACACACACACAGAGAGAGAGAGAGAGAGAGAGAGAGAGAATTAATAGAGGTTGCCCCAAAGAGATTTCCATGGGGGTGTTGTATGGATTGTGTTCTGCATGGTGGGGCCCAGGGAAGGCAGTAGCAGAGCTGCTGCTATTGTAGCGCCTGCCACGTGGCAAGTGGGGCCCAGGTGCATTGGGAGGCAGCCATTTGCTGTGTCATGCGCAGTTGGCGTGTGGGGCCCTCTTGGGTGATCTGACTGTGTGCGTCAGCACACGTGAGAGGAGAAACGGGATGTGGAATTAAAATGTCCTACATCGAATATATATATATATATATATATATATATATATATATATATATATATATATAATTACCAAGGATTGAAGGTCACCAATAAGCTATAGCACCTTTTATGAGGCAAGCCTGTGGCGAGCAGTTGTTAGAAAAATCGCTGAGCGGGGCTGGGGTGTTACACTAATGGAACTAGGGGCTACATTCTGAGTAGTAAATATTGAAGCATCAGAAGGATTGAATTCAATCGGATGGTTGTATCTGCAGGCAAACTCATGCAGATTTGTGATGACTGTAGTGCATGCATGTAGGTTGGTAAGGTCTTACTGGTAATCCACTGGGTTCAGATCAACACCTCTAGATGCTTTAGTTTTATGTCACCCACCAAAACTTTGCGGACCTTTACTCCTCGAGTTATTCTGTAACCTCCGTTCCCGTTTATACGGATTTGTCCTTATTTTTCTTCGTATTCCTGAATTTTAATTTTTCCAAAAAAACCCTACTATCCTCTTGAACCTGATTTCCTTCTTTTGAATATTTCGATTATTTCGTCTAGCCCAGGTTCCCAATCCAACTTATAATTGTGTCTATTTACTTATTCTGTAAACCCAGCCCACTTTTATTTTCTAATTCATATTTATTTATTTTATTGAAACCCAATTCCTAACCCATACTCATACTCTATTAATTGCTTTAAATCATAAGCCCTAAACAAATACTAAGCCCAATCCAGCCCAATATTATTATTATTTTATTTAACCTTGAGCCGAACTATTGAAGCCCAATCGTTAACCATCCTATTGGTTGATCTCTTTTAGATGCCCAAACAAACTCATTAACCCAAACCCAATTTCCCTATTGCCTGCCTATTGACCAGATCAAACCCCCCCTCTCACGTTCCTCCTCAAATCTCTCCATAACCCCCACTAATCCTAACTACCACATTAATCCCCTGATTCTCTCTCGCTCTCTCTCTTCTTCTTCTTAATCCCCACAACAAACCCCTTCACCTTCTCCTTTACTGTGCAACCCCAACCCCTCACCTTCTTCTACTGTGCAACCCCAACCGAACCCTCCATCTTCTTCCTCATCGCACTCCACTAGCTCTGCAATCCCTGCATCTCCTCATCGACCGACCCGACATTTATCGCACTGCCATTACCACCCTCGACCAGCACCGCAGCTCCTCGACCTCCACCGCACCGACACTCATCCCCCATTGCCTCCCTCCTCCACCGCTGCAGTTGACCACCGAGAAATGCCAGTTGCTACCTTGCCTCCACCTCGCATCGTCGACAGCCCTGCCAATCCACGTCCAGCTCTCCACCATCATCCCCTGCAGTCCTTGCTAGCACCCATCGGCCAACTCCACTGTCGAGCTCCCCGTCACCATTGCTAGCATCGTCGTCTTCCTCACGCCTGCACCCCGAGCTTCACCATTGCTGCCACAATCGCCGCACCTCCTTCCCACCGACAGCGCCCCTCCACCGCAGCGACCATCGCTGTCCACCACCGCGTGACTGTCACCTCCTCGCGGCTGCTCGTGCCTCGACTGCAACCCCTTGCCCCCACCTCGCAGGCCCCTGCCGCCGATGTCCTCCGAAGCCACCATTGCACCCTGTCCTTCCTCCTCCCTGCCACCTACACCTGCCAGCGCCACCACAACCTAGATGCCAACCAACAACCCTTCTGCTCACCCTGCCTCCCCCATCGAGCCACCGATGCTACTTCCCCTACCTTCGCTGCAGCAACACGCCGACCATCTCATTACCTACACCAAGCCCCTCGCTGCTCTTCCCTCCCTTGTTGTTGCTGTCCATCGCAGTGCTGAAGCTGATAGCCTACGCCATTCCTTACCCCTCCCGAGCCCGACCGGGCAACTCCCTGCTTACTGCCTTGCTGTCTCCACCTCGAACAACAAAAGTTGTTGTTGTTGCTATTGTGTGTTGTTGTCCCACTGCCGTGAACTTCCGCCATAGTCGTTGTCGCATCTCATTGTTGTTGTGACACTGTCTCTTTGTTGTGTGTTGTTGTTGTGATGGATCACTACCACTGTCCCGTCGCTTGCTGTGGTTGCTTCCGCTGTTATTACTGTAGTTGCTTTGGCACGTGTTATTTCTGTCGTTGCATGTGCCCTTGCCATTCCGTGTTTGCATGTGTCGCAGTGTGTTGCCGTCGCGTTGCTTGTCCTGTTATTCTCTTATTATTATCGAAATTGTCGTCATCTCTAAGGCAAGTACCTTGTACATCTTTATCGTTCCGTACACGCATTTCATTTGAATCCCTGCATTTAGTAATTTGATTTTCGTGTTGAAATCCGTCATTCTTGTCGCATCCATGCTTCGTGATATTTCATATCTAGTTTAGTCAAGTCAAACTCTTTTGCCTCTATGATTCGATTCCGTCAAGATCGTAGTTTTCCATTATCCCCACATTCATTGCACAAATATGAATTTGAAACTATATGTTTGCAAGTAAGAATCATTTTAAATGGAACCGGTAAGTTGCTGCCCTGCTGTCTGTTGTAACTTGTAGCCAGGTTTTGACCTTGTTGCAGTTTAAATCGATTGGAGCTTTATAAATGAATATCGTAGCTCTGTGAATCTAGTTTCCAAAACATTCGAAGGATTCGGATTCGGAGTTATAGACAATGAGATATCATGTTTTTCGTACTTCTAGGTCTGCACATCATCATGTTTCACAATTTAAAATGTCATGTTAGTAAGTGAATTAAGACTTGATATTTATCAGTGCAATACTAGACTTGATTAGGAGCCATAACATAATTTTTATGAGATTTTTTAATAGGTTTTTCAGGACATTTTACAGATGTGAACTTGACTCCAGAATGTTGTCCGTACACTAGACCAGTAGAGAACCCAAGTTTTGACCCAATATAAGTTAAAACCAGCTAGAGACATCTAAA
Organism: Hemerocallis citrina; assembly: GCA_017893485.1. NCBI lineage: Eukaryota > Viridiplantae > Streptophyta > Magnoliopsida > Asparagales > Asphodelaceae > Hemerocallis > Hemerocallis citrina. Next base: position 110,498,105 of record CM030364.1, on the reverse strand, counting down.
TCGAAGTCATAGACCTCTCTGTTAGGAATCCAGAACACTTTATGGATTTGGAATCCAACTTATGGGTTGCAAGTTATCCTAATTTCACCACTGTACTATCACAACTCTAGATTCACTGCTTGTTTATACATCGTCATATTCTAATAATTCAATCAGTAGATTTATTTAAGAATTTGAACCTGGAAACTATAGACACTGTTGTTGAATGGTTTCAAGAGTTAAACATAATTTTTTTATAAGAATTTAATAAAGTTTCTAGTTGAATTTAATGTAGTATAATCTCGTGCTGAGTTGCTGCCTACACAGCAAACTCATAAATAACTAGCTGGTAGACCATGGTTCTGTAGTTGAAATATATCGTATGAATATGCGTCGGAACCGGCAGGGAGTCTAGTTTCTAGAAATTTTGATGGAACTGATTTCACTTTCCTGTAGCAGCGGGAAAGTGAGCTTTTGTACAACAATGTCTTGCTTCCCAGGGTTATGCCTTCATGTTTTTAAATACATACATGTTTGTACCTTGCATTTTATGAACTGAATTATATTACCTGCACTGCATAGACCTTGATACCCCCCTTGATCCCGTCCTGTTACCTGTTATCATATTCATGTTCATGTTAGCTATTATAAAAGAATAATAAGCTGGGGAATAAAGGTAAGACCTAGTAGTGGACGATATAGGAGATTGTACTCGGAATGGGGTCTGTGTTTCCCGTGTTACATGTTTACCGACCAAGTTTTATAGTCATGAGAAGACCCGAGTACATGACCTATACAATTCACCACTAGAGTCTAAACGTTTGTATGCACCCGAACCTGTGGTATGGGACGTAGGATTGCGTGCATTAGATATGACTGATTAAATGAATAGACTTAAGATTAACACTGAGCACATGCATATTCCCGTTTACATGTTAGATGATTCCTATTTACAAGTTACATGTTATCTGTTTACAAGTTTACATGATTCCGGTTTGCAAGTTGCATGATTCCTGGTTATATGACATGTTTCCCGTTACACGATTTCTTGTTTCCCGATTGGTTATATTTTGAGACTTGTTCAGTTCTTGTTTCCGTCTTGTTATGGATATTGTTTCTTATTATCATGGTGGTTCCATATTTGAATTCCCATTTCTTATTGCTTTCCTTGTTATACCTTATTTCCTGTTCCTATTACGCTTGTACTACTTGCGGTTCATAACTTGCTCTAACAGGTACCATCTATCTTGTTTTTGAGTTAATGTTATACAAGTACAGCGATGGGATACTGAAGAATCTTAGCGAATTGTTATTGCATTGTATATTCTCCAGGTATTTTATAAGTTTTTGTATCCCAGGCAGTGGTTATTGTATTATATTCTTGTTCCTGTGATTATTATTGAATTGTTGAGCTTGCTGGTATTGCACAGCTTATGGATGATATGAGTTGGTACACTTATATCGTTCACTGGGCCTTATTTGTGTACCCGTATTTCCGTATAATGGGAAGCGGGGTGTGACATATTTTGGACCCCAAGTCTAAAGGGATTATTAAGTTTTTACTGCTAGCTTGTATTATAAAACCACGAATTTCTTTGGTTACCAAACCCAAAAGGGTTCAATTTCTGTTGCTGCTGAGACACATGTAAATACCTACAGTGATCACCGTAGTGGCAGCTATCACGTTGGAAATTATGACAAAGTTCTTTCATGTAACTCAGCTCTTCCTTTCTTATTATTCTTCTTCTTTTTCTTCTTTTTCTTTCTTCTTTTTCTTTCTAATTTTTCTTTCTTCTTTCTTCTTGATTATAGGAAAAATCCCCAAACTGATGAATTTAATTGATTTGGGGTTTCTTGGAAGTCGTGGTTTAGAAGTCGCAGATCTGGATCAAAGTTGGAATTGGATTTCGATCGCATATTTGGATTCGGGTAAGGATGTTGGTGGCATCAGGCATTGATTCCTAGGCAAAAGCGTCGGGGACTGCTGCTGTTATTGTTGGCACAACAGATTGGTGGCATCGGGCACGAATTTCAAGGTAGGAACGTCGGGATTGTTGATGCTCCCTCTTGCTATTTTTATTTGTAGGTTAGGATGTGGGGGATGGGGATGGGGATTTGAGATTGGATTTGGTTTCGAGTTGGGCTTTTTGGGAGATCCAGATTGGATTTGGATTTGGTGGAGAGAAAACAAGAAGATTTGGGTTTGGAGAGAAGATGGGGTGGGTGTGGATGGCTCCCACGGCGAGGTCGTGGGTTGCAGTCGACGACGATGGCGACTGGCTGAGGTAAGGACCCTAGCTCTGATACCATGTAAATAGTATATTCTCTCTTGTTGATTCTCATAGCTGGATACAATGTCTAGTGTATATATAAGATACATAAGTACGTGCTCTACCCAGATTATAACAACTAATACAATTACAAGAATGTCAACAATATATCTAATACTTATTTTTGGTAATTGTTAACATGTAAGTGTTCAGAAGATCTGTGGACATAATGGCACCTGTATTCTCACGAGAAGAAGCCTACATACTCTACCGCTACTTGGAAAAGTTTTGCTCCTTTGAAGTGCAAGATTTTCATCTGACTGTTAAGTTGGGTCGACTTGGGTGGACCTATAAGCCTGTTTTCATTATGGTTGAAGGGTTGAAACTTTACCAAAGGGTATACATAATTTAGATATGTTTTTACCAATTTTTTTTGAAATATTTGCATCTCTAACAGCTAGATAAATGACTGTTAGTATGAGTATTGTTGTTGCTAATTTTGATATGGGAGCAAACGGATAGAATTTGTGGATTCTTGAGAAAACGAACAAGATAAACCTGTTGACCTGTTGACCTTCACTGACTTTTTGACTTAGTCTTTTGCCACCGCCGCGAACCTGCAAAAGTGCGAGACACCGGGATGGATCCCGGCGACGCACCCTCCGACGCTCTTGTCAGTAATCTGAATGATTAAGAAAGAGCTTTTATTGGAAAAGTATTGATTTTCTCTTAATGGTGGTGGATGGAGGGTATTTATAGCCGCCATAGGGACCAGTTTCGGGATGAAATCCCTACTTCCCAGTGAAAGGATAGAGTGAATCAGGGCTGTTGATTAAGTATAATCAGAAACCCTAATTCTATCCAGCTGGACTGGGTTTCTTGCGGGTTGGGACCCGCACCCAATTGAGGCGGATCCGTTCGTGGGTTATTGGGCCTATGTAGAAAAGACCCAGAACCCATTTCAGACCCTCTTGTAGGTGAAATTACCATTTTACCCCTAAGCTTTAAGATTCGTGCCCGATTTGGACGGTTCCGATTTAACCATATTTTTAGCCATATCATGAACCCCCCACTCCCGATGACTGAGTTTGATCAGCCTTTGAGGAGTAGTTTTACTGTCTTAATGGCTTTCGGAGTTGTATCGGAGTCCAAACGAGGGGTATTGAATCTTTGTATGAGGTTTTATGGTGATTTTTGAAGCTATTTTGCGCGCTCAAGGTTGTTCTTGAGCTCTCTTGGACTTCTGGTGATATGCTCTCGTTTTTCAGGTAGTTGAGTTGAGTTCAGTAGCCGAAGTCGCTCGTCTTCGTGATGACTTGAAAGCAGCGAAGTGGGCCCTCTCTCGTAGCCGAGAGTGCAAGAGTGAGTTGGACCTAGAGGATCTTAAGGCAACAGGCGAGAGGGTATTTCTCCGAGCTGAAACAACTACAGAAGCGATCTCGCGAGGTTCGTCTTGAAGGCGAGGTGAAATTGCTCCGAAAGGCGCTGTTCGACGCTGAGATAGGGAAAGGCGAACTACTGGTGGAAGAGCACCACCTGAAGATAGTAGAAGAAGAGCTTTTGGCGGAGGAGGAAAAATTAACGGCGATCGTGGGTAAGTTGATGGTCGAGCGCGACGAGCTGACGGGGGAAAGTCGACAGGTTGAAGAGGGTTACAGTCAACAAGAGCATCGAAGTCGCCCATCTTCGTCGAATCATCGCCGATAGCTCTGGTGAGGCAGGCTCTGCTCGGCTTCCTTGCTTCAAGATATCCGTGACAGACAACTTTTTTAAGGATCAGATCGTCGAACTCGAGGAGGAAGTTGCTCGACTTAAACCCTAACCTGTGCGGCCTAATGTCAGAAGTACATCATGTACTCGTGCAGAGAGCGAGAGGGGGATCTCGTTTTATGAGCTCGCGACTCGTGAGCCTACCGCTAGGCGGAGCCCGGCTGACGCTCAGAGTAGGGTGGCTGCTTCATCTAGTGGTGCTTCGGTTAGGGCCACGGTCAGAGGCAGTGGTGAAGAGGCGTCCCGGTTCGTTAGTTTAGAGACGAGCTCAGAGGTTAGGCCACGCCATCCCCGGGTGTCTCTGAACCGAAACGTCCCCGTTCTGAAGAAGCGTTGAATAAGTTGCTGTGATTATGCTTCTTTGAGTTTTTGTAGCACCTCGTAGTAGTAACTTGGTCTTGTAACTTGAGCGTTCTTGTACACTAAAATTTTATATAAGTGAAAGCTTGTTTCTCTTCTGTGTTTGTATGTTTTGTTGGTAGGCATTTATTCAAGTACAACTCCTCGAACTTTTAACAACTACTCAAAATCAGAACCCAATCTTTCTCCTTATAGGCACAGAATGTCTCACTTCAACTTTAAACGAACCATGGGAACCAAAGGTTCAGCACCTCCAAGTACTCTTCTCCCATGTCTAATGTAGTTGTAGGCATTTCGCGTGCGTCGTTTAAGCTTCAACGGTTGTCGGAGCAATTCCGAATGGCGAACCACTTCTAGCTCGCTTAAGAGCAAGCTTGCGAAGCGGAATTGAGCCAAGTTTTGGACTCCGAACTCGTCATTTGAGTGAGTTTCAACGGTTATGGGAGCAATTCCGAATGGCGAACCACTTCTAGCTCGCTTAAGAGCGAGCTTGCGAAGCAAAATCGAGCCAAGTTTTGGACTCCGAACTCGTTGTTAGAGGGGGTTAAGGAGTTGTGGGAGTAGTTCCGAATGGCGAACCACTTTTTATCCGCTTATGAGCGAGTAATTTGAAGCGGAATCGAGCCAAGTGTTGGACTCCGAATTCGTTGTTAGAGCTTAGTAAGTTGTGGGAGCAGCTATGTAGGAGAAGCTGGACTCTAAACTCAACATTTAACGAGTCGTAAAACTGACTCGAAGAGATAGAGATGAAGCAAGAGCAATAATTTTTAATAAAAAAATGTAAAGTTTTATTGAGATAAACTAAGTGGCCGCTTCAATAGGGCGAACCATTATTACATGCTATTGGTCGGATTACAAACATCGGTGTTATTGAAAATCAAGATCCTACTTCTACGGTAAGGTGAAGACCTCTTGGGAGAAGCTGGGTTCTCCCTCCATTGGACCTCCTTGGATGAGGTGGAAGACGGCCCCAGGTTCTTAGTCTTGAAGTTCGGCTGGCCTTTCTATTCGTTTGTAGGCTCCTCAGGGGGGAAGCTTGGCCCCATCTTTTTGGACGAACTTGGTCAGGTGTCCCCGCTGTATGATTTCTTCGATCTCCTCCTTGAGAGCCCGACAATCATCCGTGTCAGGGGGGAAATCAATACTTTTTCAATAAAAGCTCTTTCTTAATCATTCAGATTACTGACAAGAGCGTCGGAGGGTGCGTCGCCGGGATCCATCCCAGTGTCTCGCACTTTTTGCAGGTTCGCGACGGCGGCAAAAGACTAAGTCAACAAGTCGGTGAAGGTCAACAGGTCAACAAGTTTGCTTTGTTCGTTTTCTCTTGAATCCACAAATTCTATCTGTTTGCTTCCACACCAAAATTAGCAGCAACAAGTATGACAGTCAATACATTTAGAACTGAAAGTTTGAGTTTTAAGTTTGGTTTTTCCTTCCTACTTTATTATATAAGCTACTCTTTTTTCTAAACATTTTTCTCTATGGGATTTTACTCGAACAAGATTTCATATTATTATCTCTTGCTATCAAAGTTTTAGATCTTACATTCCATCAATATTGCTTAATTAGCTTAGACAATCCAAGTTGTAATCTTTTATGTTATATTTCTTTTCAGCTTTATTTGGCTCTCTTTTTGTTTGATAACTACAATATTTGGAATTGAGTGTTTTAGGTGACTAAGTGCTTGTAAGGATCTTTTGCTTGACTACGGCAAAAATCCTACATGAGTGTTGAGGTGGAAGTCCACTTGGGAAAAGAGACAGAAAAGTATTATAGGAGGTAATAGGTGTTAAGTCCTCCTAAGAGTGGTGGTGAAATTCTTCAACAATGAGAGATATCAAAATATTATTATAAAGATTTGGGTCTTGGCTCTAGTTTAACAGGACTATTCTGTGGTGAAGTCTAAGGTAGGAGGTATGTAGGGGTGGGTTATGGAAGAATTTTCAAACCACCTCAAATCTTGGTTTCTTTAACTGTCACACTCTCTAGCTATCTATTTTCTTTACCCGCATATTTATTCGCTCTTATTTATTCTTTATTGATTGAATTGTGAGATTCATTGAAAGTAGATCGCCCAATTTCAATTAGTGGGCTAAGATTCACCCCCACTATAGGGTTACTGTCAATTGCTTACTAGGAAAGAGGCTTATTCAATTTGAGGGCTATCTTTGTGGGTCAAGATTTGAATTATACGCAGCGGTTTTTAAATTTTTAGATCCACGTTTTTATTTAATATGTGCACGCGGTGGAATTTGAATCGAATTTTTTGCCGTACTAGGCCACTTTTCAAAAATATTTGCATTTAAGGGCCAGTTTCCAAACTATTAGCGTTCGTGGGCTACTCTGTGCCACGTCAGTAGCGGTCGTTATTCCCAATAGCGGCATCTTCATTTTCGAAGCCGCTATTGGAAATGTCGGCCTATGTTGTAAATTTTATGGAAATTATTTTTATCAGTCGGAATTCATATGGACGACCTTAGTTTAAATTCAGTCGTTGATGGGAATAGCGACCACTAATGCAGTGTATTCTGCACACTTGGCGAATTTTAGAAAGCTTCTCTTCTTTGGAATTTCTAAAAATAACAATTTAACCGAGGTCGCTATTGGGAATAACGACCTAGTATAACTATGGTCGCTATTCCCAATAGCGACCACTAATGCAGTGTATTCTCCACACTTAGTGAAATTTAGATACCTTCTCTTCTATGGAATTTTTAAAAATAACCACTTAACTGAGGTCGCTAATGGGAATAACGACATAGTATAACCATGGTCGCTATTCCCAATATATTTGTACTTCATGTTGTATTCACTTCTTGTTATTTTGAAAGTTTGGAGACTATTGAATGTTTTATCAATGATGTTATAAGAACTGTACGCATGTATGATGAATTGAACGATGGAAATGAAAGAATTTCAAGTTTGGTGGAGTATTTATGCAGTATTGTTTATTATGTTGCCTACATTTGGTGTTGTTTATTGGGAATAGCGACCACGGTTATTCTAGGTCGTTATTCTCAATAGCGACCTCAGTTAAGTTGTTACTTTTAAAAATTCCATAAAAGAGAAGGTCTCTAAATTTCGCTAAGTGTGGAGAATACACTACATTACTAGTCACTATTGAGAATAGCGATCACGGTTATACTAGGTTGTTATTCTCAATAGTGACCTCAGTTAAGTTGTTATTTTTAGAAATTCCAGAGAAAATAAGCTCTCTAAAATTCGCTAAGTGTGCAGAATACACTACATTAGTGGTCGCTATTCCCATTAACGACTGAAGCGACAAATAAAAAAAATTCCATAAAATTTACAACATAGGATGTTATTCCCATTAGCGGCTTCGAAAATGAAGATGTCGCTATTGGGAATAGCGGCCACTGCTGACGTGGCACATACTAGCCCACAAGCGCTAAAAGTTTGAAAACTGGCCTTTAAACGCAAATATTTTCAAAAAGTGACCTAGTACGGCAAAAAAATCATTCGAATCTAGGTTCCTCTAATATATACCATGCGAAAAACTATACCGATAGACCAAAACTCTGAAACTGTTGTAAGGATTGAGGATTTAGTATTTATATTCTAACAATTTATTTGATTCTTGTCTGTTTCAGGGAGTATCTTAGTAGTTTTAGACTTGGCCACAAAAATTTATCTTGGTTAATTATATAGTAGATGTGTTACAATATATAGTCTCAACCACACATTTTATTTTGTGTGGAGTTATAATAACCATTCGGTTAAAAACTCAAAATAAAAAAAAAATTAAAAAAACATAAATAAAGATAACCAACCATTCAAAAGCCTAAAAAAAGAAAAGGATATTAAAATAATAACAGTCTTATAACCATTCGTTTAATGCTAAGAAAAAACAAAAGCCTAAAAAAAGAAAAGGATATTAAAATAATAATAGTCTTATAACCATTCGTTTAATGCTAAGAAAAAACAAGAAACAATTTTTTTGTTGTTGAAAAAAATTAAAGAAAACTCTGCTGCCTATGGATGCGTACCAGAAAAACCTATCGCCCCCTATAAGAAAAAGATAAAATCTCTATCTACTACTATAATGGGAGAAGGCCTTTGTCCTTAACCCAACCCGTGCAACGCACGTGTAGGTAATTTTTTTTTTTGCCTTTTCATTCCTCCTAATTTTTCCCCACGTGCACAGCACGTGTATAATACTAGTCTCTACTATTATAATGGGAGAAGGCCTTAGTGTAATTTATCCATATCCCAACCCGTGCAATGCACGTTTAATTAAACTCTGTAATATAAATTAATGAAATACGTATAATACACGTTCAAATTTATTACCCTCTCCCTATCTCTCAAAAAAAAAAAAAATCCTACCCTCTTCATCTCCCTCTCTCTGTACCAGCCCCGTGGGAGAATAATCATGAACAGTGAATATCAGTCTGTTATTTTACGTGTTCAGCACGTGCTTCTCCCATTATAATATAGATAAATATAATATAAAAAAATATTGTTCAGATGTGCATTGCACGTGTATTTACTAGTAAAATAAAAAGGAAAAAGGAGAGATGGAGAAAGAGCAACTGCAACCCGGTCTCCTCTTCTCCCCCTGATCGATCACCTCCGACACGACTCTGGCCATTATCCCCAACTCCTGCCAACCATATATTCATTAACCTCTATAACTTTAACCCAAAGAAAGCAAAACAAAATAGAGAGAGAGAGAGAAAGAGAGAGAAAGAAAGAGCAGTTGTAGCTAGCCCTTTCAATTCCACTCTCTCTCTCTCTCTCTCTCTCTTTCTCTCTCTCTCTCTTCCTTTACCGGCGTCGCATCCGACCTGGCTCTGGCCGCCCCTCCTTGGTTTGCCCGTGCGAGCCAGCCTGGACCCACATTGATCGCCGAACGCTCCCTCCTCCTCTTGGTCTCTCCCTTTGCTGCCATCATCGCCATCTCCAACCTCAGGAGGCATTACCCGACCTCCACCCTTTTATATATATATATGCTTCGGCTTTGCGCGTAAGTTGTTGTTGTAATGTTTCTTAATTAGGTTAGGTCCAAGTTATTGATTTATTATGCAAATAAAAAAAAATAATATATATATATATATATATATATATATATATATATATATTTATTTATTTATTTATTGGGTTAATAAGAAAATTAGACCCATGAATTCTTAGGTCTTAATATTTTATGTGGTCAGGCAATTGGTTCAATAATTATATTAAAACGTTAAGGCGGCTAGGAATAGGATGCATCCTAATTTAAATGTATAAATCATACTGCCAATGTATACATTGTTTTGGCAATGTTTTAGAAAAATTGTGATTTATTGTATGCTCGTAAAAAAAGGGTGAAACAACCTTAAATTATGCTAGCAATTTGTAAGCGTCCCCCTTTTTTTTCTTAAGCTTCTATTTATTTATTTATTTTGAAAAATTGTTTTTAAGTAAAGATTAGGATATAGCCTATGTTAGAATTCGAATTTATAAATAAGAGAAAATCCCAACAGAAATTGCGAAGAAATGAAATACAGGAAATAAAACAGTAAATTAAAGACTTTGCACAGAGTCGAGACTGATAATCTTTCTCCTTAAAGCATAATTCGCCCCGTAGTGTGACGGTGACCGGCGAATTGCTTCCCAGGATACAACTGTACCTTCTCTGAAGAGCAGCACCATTGCTTCAGAGATTCAGCGAACTGTTATCTGTGATGTACTCTCAGTTGACACTGCCACAGAGGAGAAGAAGAAGAAGAATGATCAAAAAAGCCCTTGCTGTATAACAGACTCTGTCTGGATTTATAGAGAAAAATTGGAGACTGGAGACTCTTCAGATGCCATTACTCTGTAACAGCAGAGTAATGGAGACCCTTTAGATTCATAAATGGTGAACCATTACTCTGCTGTTACAGAGTAATGGGCACCAGTTACTGAATCTGAAAATCCTTATCAGTTCAGTAGGGAAAAAGTTTTCTGTCTGGGCAAAAAAAAATTTAAGCCAGACCAAATCAGGCCGAGCCGGGCCGGGCCGGGCCGCGCGCGCGTGTGTGTTTGTCATTTTGGCTAAGTCCTCTCTCCACTACACGTTATTGGTAACCCCCGGGCCACGCCCTTTAGTCCAGTTTTCTAGTATATATACTAGAAAAAATATTTCCCAATTTCCGATATGGGACTATCTATTTTCTCCAAGTTGTCAAATTAGTTCATTTCAAGTACCCAACTTTGGACCAACATTTCTCATTCATACGGAATTCGTTTTCGGCAAGTGAGTACACTACGGAATAGTACTCGTCGAGAGGATCACAGTCCACTCATTTTTCGGCGCCGCCGGTGGCCGGAGCCTGCCGGAATTCGGCCCAAAAAATTGCAAAAATTAATTCCAACAATCCCCCACATGAATGAAAATTACCAGACCATGTAATCTAGACATGACAGAAAAACAAAAAAAAACATGACAGAAAGACTCTGAGAGTACAATCGGAAAATCACTGCATCAGGAATGGTAGTAATTTTTCAACTTTGAACCACCCTTAGTAATTAGCTATCGGATTCACTTGACCAGGTAGTGATCATGATGTCTTGAAGTACCCGGTCTTTGATGTGAGCCTAGACAATAATTATCACACAGTTTCATCTCCTCACAGAACTAAGTTCTCTTGTGTTCATTTTGACCTTGAACATCCCTAATTAATCGTGAGTGAACTTGGAGAATGTAGCCTATCTTCATTCTCCTAGAATCGGCCCCATTTCACACTCATAAGGTGATTGCCCATAAAGAGTATCCTGCTATACCCCACTTTTATTTCAAAGCTATGGGAATTATTAAAAGCCAAGCTTATCCTAATTTTTTGCAGGCAGCACTATTTTATCATCCTAAGAGTGGGTATGAGATTTTAATTTCTCAGTGCTTCCGTCGATTCAACAAGATTTAGTTGTCCCTTTGAACCTAGATCTTGGGATCTCCAATTCCTAGGTAGGGTTTCCATCAAGTATCCTCTTTTGTCATAGGCTTTAAACTCATTCCTCTTGATGATCTCACAACCTGCTCTCGCGACAGACCTTTAGTAAATGGATCCGCTGGGTTGTCGGCCGATTTTATATATTCTATAGAGATTACTCCATTTGAGAGCAGTTTTCTAATGGTTTTGTGTCGCCTTCTGATATGACGAGACTTACCATTATACATACAACTCAGTACCAGTGCTATAGCCGATTGGCTGTCATAGTGTACACATAAGACAAGCACTGGTTTTTCCCACATAGGAATATCCTTTAAAAAGTTTCAAAGCCATTCTGCTTTCTCTGCCGCTTTGTCTAAAGCAATAAACTCAGATTCCATGGTGGATCTGGCCAATAGCGTTTGTTTAGAGGATTTCCATGACACAGCTTCACCACCAAGTGTGAAGACATATCCACTTGTGGATTTTGAGTTCTTGGAGTCTGATATCCAGTTGGCATCACTGTAGCCTTCCAGTACTGCTGGATATCTGGTGTAATACAGTGCATAACTCTGAGTATATCGCAAGTAGTTTAATACTCTAGTTATTCCTTTCCAGTGACTTCGTCCTGGACTACTCGTGTATCGGCTCAGTACATTTACCAAATGTGCTAGGTCCGATCTTATACAATTTGTTAGGTACATCAGACTACCGATTACACGTGCATATTCTAGTTGTGATATGCTTTCGCCTGTGTTTTTGAACAAGTGAATACTTGGATCACGGGACTTTTTGTTGTCTCATTAGAGTAATTCTTGAATCTTTCAAGTACTTTCTCAGCATAATGAGCTTGAGACAAAGTAATCCCCTCAAATGTCCTGGAAACTTTGATTCCTAGTATGACATCTGCAACTCCCAAATCTTTCATGTCAAACTTGCCACTAAGCATGCTCTTAGTTTGTTTGATAATGTCGTTATTGCTTCCAATAATGAGTATGTCGTCTACGTACAGACATACCAGAATGTATCCATTTGGAGTATCTTTGATGTAGATACACTTATCGCATTCATTTTTTTTGAAACCATTTGATATCATAATATTATCAAATTTTGCATGCCACTGCTTTGGAGCTTGTTTCAGGCCATACAAAGATTTTACAAGCCTGCACACCTTATTTTCCTGTCCAGGAACTACGTAACCCTCAGGTTGTTTCATGTATATTTCTTCTTCTAAGTTCCCATTTAGAAATGCAGTTTTAACATCCATTTGATGTATTTCCAGGTTACGTAGAGCTGCAATAGCTATCAACATTCTTATGGATGTTATTCTTGTAACTGGAAAATATGTATCAAAGAAATCTAGGACTTTCTTTTGCCTAAATCCTTGTACTACAAGCCTTGCCTTATGCTTCTCTATTGAACCATCTGGTTTTAATTTTTGTTTGAAAATCCATTTGCATCCAGAGCTTTACATTCAGAAGGCAAGTCGACTAACTCCCATGTATGATTTTGCATAATGGAGTCTATTTCACTTTTGATTGCTTCCTTCCACATAGGAGTATCAGGCATAGACATGACTTCCTTGAAAGTTTTGGGCTCATTCTCTAACAGAAAGGCCGTCACAAAATCAGGACCAAATGAATTTGATGTTCTAGCCCGTTTACTTCGTCTAGGCTCATTAGTATCATGTTCTGGTTCATCAACTGAAGTGCTTGCATTTCCTTGTCCACGTGTACGTTTGGGGTACGTAGTATCCTTGCACGGAAACACGTGTTCAAAGAAGGAAGCATTCCTTGATTCCATTATTGTATTCACATGGATATTCGGTATATCTGATTTGTATACCAAGAACCGATATGCACTACTGTTATGTGCATAGCCTATGAATATGCAATCAATCGTCTTAGGTCCGATGGTGACCTGTTTCGGGTTAGGTACTGCCACTTTTGCTAGACACCCCCACACTTTAAGGTATTTATACGAAGGTAAGTTACCTTTTCACAGTTCATATGGTGTCTTGCCAGTTTTCTTGTAAGGTATTTTGTTGAGAATGTAGTTGGCAGTCAGCAACGCTTCCCCTCACATGTTTTGGGGTAAGCCAGAATTCAACAACAAGGCATTGATCATCTTCCTTTAGAGTTCGTTTCTTGCGCTTGGCAGTACCGTTTGATTCGGATGAGTAAAGAGCAGTTGTCTGATGAACTATTCCATGTTTTGAGCAGAACATGTTAAATGGTGCATCATATTCTCCTCCTCTATCACTTCTAACGATTTTAATCGTTTTGCCAAGTTGATTCTCAACCTCAAGTTTATATTCTTTGAATTTATCAAAAGCCTCATTTTTGCTATTGTTGCCGCTGAATCTGGTGTGGGGGCAAACAGATAGTATTTGTGGATTCTTGGAAAACTTTGAATAGCAGACCTATTACCTGTTCCGCCGGAGTTTGACCGTTGACTTCCGCCGTTCACCTGCAAAAAGTGCGAGACACCGGGGTTGATCCCGGCGACGCACCCTCCGACGCTCAAGTCAGTAACCAGAAGTGATTATGAAAGAGCGTAAAACCGGCAAAAGATTGATTACCTCTTAATGGAGATGGATGGGGGGTATTTATAGGCACTTCTGGGGTCAGATTAGGAATGTAATCCCTGTGGTTAGATAAGGAATGTAATTCCTAATCCCCAGTGAAAGGATAGATATGAATCAGGGCCATTGATTAGGATTAATCAGAAACTCTAATTCTATCCTTTCTGGACTGGGTTTGTTGCGGGTTGAAACCCGCACCCAGTTGAGGTGGATCCGTTTGCCGGTTAGTGGGTCATCGAGGAGGAGAACCAGTACCCGCTTCAGACCCATTGGTAGGTGAAATTACCGTTTTACCCCTGGCCTTCAAGATTCGTGCCCGATTTGGACGGTTCCGATTTAATCCCATTTTTAGCCATATCATGAGCCCCCCATTCCCGAAGACTGAGTTTGATCAGCCTTTGAGGAGTAGTTTTACTGTTTTAATGGTTGGCAGAGCTGTATCGGAGTCCAAATGGAAGGTTTTGAATCTTTGAAGGAGGTAGTGTGGTGCTTTTTCAAGTTGGTTGCACTCTAAGTTGTTCTTGAGCTTTTCTGGATGTTTGGTGATTTTTATCTATTTTTTCGAATTATTTATTTAATTTTGCGAAGTGTTAACCGGTCATTCGGGGGTCTTAACAACACGTTCTAGGCAACAATTATTCGTTCAGGGGCTCAAAAATATACCCCCGAATTTATAATTATTTCCTAGAATTTTTAGTTAATTTTTCTGAATTTTTAGTAATTTTTTCGCAATTTTTAAATAAATAAAACGTTAAAATAAATAAAAACTAATTTTTAATACCGATTTATGGCGTGTCGCGATCTGGGCCCTCCATTAGCTTCGAACGCGATTTTCTGGGGGATCGGATGATCCAGCTTGCTTGGCAGATAGTTTCTCCGTATGAGAGGGTCGGTGCCTCGGTTGCTCGGCTCGGCTCGGCTCCTCGGCAGTTCGACTCGTTACCTCGGAATCTGTCGAACTTCGTGGCAAGATCCTGAGCGTCCATCTCAGTGCGGATCCCCAAAAAATACTATCTTGTTGTTTAGTGTACGTGGCAAGATCCGGGCTGTTCATCACGTTGAGCACGTTTGTTGACAAGATCCAACGGTTGAGGAGGATCGGCCTCTTTTTTCTCCATATGTGGAGGTCGGTTCCTCGTCCACTCAGCTCGGCAGCTCGGCATTGTAGGCCGAATAAGTGCTCCGACAGGACGTTCGGTTCGACCTAGTAGCTCGAAGGCTCGACCAAGCTGTTCGTTAGCTCGGCTAAGCGCTCCGGTGGCTCAATTCCTTGTCTACTGTATTAGGGGCTCGGTGGTCCAGCTCAGCTGTTCGGTAGCTCGGCTCGGCGCGTCGGGATCTTCTGAGGTACGTGGCGCAATCCTGAGCGTCCATCTCAGTGCGGATCCCCAAAAAATGCTATCTTGTCATTTAGTGAACGTGGCAAGATCTGAGCCGTCCATCACGTCGAGCACGTTTTTTTGACAAGATCCAACGGCTGAGGAGGCTCGGCGGAATTTTTCTCCATATGTGGGGGTCGGTTCCTCGGCACCTCAGTTCGGCTCCTTCTGCAGCTCGGCCCGGAGTCTCAGGATCTACCGAGCTACGTGGCGCGATCCTGAGCGTCCATCACGGCGTGAATCACGAGGACGGGGTTCAGATCATGAGAAAACGTTATCTTGTCGTTTTGTGGGCGTGGCACTATCTGAACTGTCCATCAAGTTTTGACATGAATTTTGGAATGATCCGACGGTGATTCGGCTTCGGCAGAATTTTTCTCCATATGTGGAGGTCGGTACCTCGGCACCTCGGTTCGGTTAGAAGGGTTGTTCGGTGGCACGTCGAGGTGTTGATTGCCGAGGGATGGAGTTAGGTGTTTTGAAGAGTCCTGGTTTTGAACCGTCGCCATCCTCCGACCCAGTAGCTCAGTCGCTTAGCGAAGCTGTTTAGTAGCTCGGCTATGCACACCGGTGGCCGGGTGATGGAGTTAAGCGATTTGAAGAGTTCTGGCTTTGAACCGTCGCCATCCTCCGACCCAGTAGCTTGGTTGCTTAGCCAAGCTTTTTGGTAGCTCGGCTAGGCACACCGGTGGCCGAGTCATGGACTTAAGCAATTTGAAGAGTTTTTGTTTTGAAACGTCGCAACTCTCCGTTTTGGCATTTTGCCTTCTTTTAGTGAGCTTTTAAATGCCCAAGGAAGCCCAAACGTCGCTTTGAGGTTATAAATTCTCACTCCCCCACCCTAGAGCCCATTTCTCACTTTTCACTCCAAGTTTTCACTTTTACTCTCTGTGTGCTCTACTAGCAGCAATTTTAGCTCCAAGGCGGTTGCGTTAGCTGTCGCGTGGGCCAGGCAATTTTTGGCAAACTAATTCCGACCGTGAACGTCACTTCAAGGCCACGTCACATCAAGGTCAGTTTATTTACCTTAGCTTTTTTTTAGAGATGTCAAGGGTAGACTCGGGGAGTGAGGCCTCGTCCTCGGGCGATAGTGGCGCCGAGGAGAGGAGGCGAATGGAGATCCGAAGAAAGGGGAAGGAGGTGGTCGGGCCGTCCGCGGCCGAGGTGAAGAAGAAGAAGAAGAAGGCAGTGGCCCGATCTCCTGTAGTCGAGGAGATCATGAAGACCGAGAGGCGAGCCCCTGAGTCGGGCCGGTACCCTAGTGTACTGTCCGGCCATGCCGGAGTCAGGCAATACGAGGGTGACCTTCTGAAGAAGGCGATCGTAGGTCGGTCGGCAGTCTACGAGGAGAACAACCCGGTCCAGACTACCGAGGTGGACGAGATTGCATCGGTATTATCCGAGAAGGACCTGCTCCGGATCAGAAAAGGGTTCGCCATCCCTCCGGAGTACAAGCTGATCCTCCCCGGCCCCGGGATGCGAGCGAACTCCAACCTGTCGTCGGATATGTGTGTGTTCGACTACGACTCGCTGAATGCCGGATTGCGTTTTTCCTCTGCACCCCTTTATGTTAAAGGTCCTCCAGTGGTACTGCCTGGTGCCGACGCAGTTTATGCCGAACACCTGGCGCCACGTAAATGCCTTCGTGCTGCAGTGCCGCAATGCCGAGGTCGAGCCAGACATGGTGATACTTCGGAGCATGTATCGGATTCACCGGATGCACAAGATCGAGCATTGCTACTACCTGTCACCCCGGAAAGGTGTTAGGCTCATAGAGAATCCGGACTCGATAAAAGGTTGGAAGGAAAAGTTCTTTTTGTTGAGGGAGCCCTCGATGCTGAACATTCCGACTCGGTGGAAAGTAGAGGTGCCGAAGTTTGCAAGGGTCGACCCGGTACTGACAGTGGCCGAGGCGAAAGTGGCAGAGAAGATCATTGCTCTCCCAATGTTGAGCTGGAGGGAAATGACCGAGGAGGTGCTACACGGGTCGGGCCTTAGTCCGATCGACCCGAGTACGCTCTTGACATCTTGTAGTATTATTTTTTTTCTAAGTTTCTTGCTCGTTTCTCTAACTTGCTGTTTCTTTGGTTGTCCGGAACAGAAGCGCCGAAGATGGATTTTCTGGGGATGATGAACGAGCGAGGCAAGGTTGCCGACGGCAGGAAGAGGAAGAGGCCGAGCACGACGGCTTCGTCCGGCCGACCCTCTAAGGCTCCTTCGGCAGTTGCTTCGCCTACTACGGTTCCTGAGGCCCTCTCGCCAGCGGTGGTCATCTCCGCCGACCCCTCGGCTCCTGCCGCATCTGCCACGGCTGGTGAGGCCTTCAACGTTTCGGCGGCGCTGTCGCTCGAGGCTCCGACCCTAACCACTCTGGCCGAGGAGATCCTGACCGAGCAGCATAAGAAGCTGTTTGTCCCGGACTGGCGAGTCAAGAACCATGACGGCTTCCTCGGGGACTCGCAGATGTGCATGCAAGCCGTCAAGCATTTAGCGACCCTAAAGGATCGAGCCGCACTGAAGGCGGGGACGACTGGCGACGACACCTACGAAGTTGCTTGGTCGCTTGTGTCGGTAAGCTTTGCATTCATTCTTTTTGAGAATTTCTTAAGTCTGCCGTTCGGCTTTTACTTTGTTCTTATTCTCTTTTTCCTTCGGCAGGCAACTTGTCACTTCAGCCACCTCATCTAAGAGTTCGCCGAACAGGAGAGGGAGTTGAAGGCCGCCAGCGACAAGGACAGGGCGGAGAAGGCAAGGGCGGTTCGGCAGCTCGAGGCAGAGCAGAGACGCTCGGACGGCTTGGTGGTCCGGGTTGCCGACCTCGAGGCGGACCTGGAGCGAGCTAAGGGGCGGCTCGCCGATGAGGTTGCCAAAGTCGCTAAGGCTGCCGAGGAGTTGGCGGCATCTGTGAAGGCACTAGAGGAGGCGAAGGCAGAGAAGGATGCCGCGGCGGCGAAGATAAGGGCAGAGGTTGAAGCCGAGGCGAAGGCGCACATGGCTTCTAACATGGAGAAGTCCTACGAAAGGGCACTCGACCATGTCCAGGAGCGTGTCCCCGGCTTCCAGAGAATTGGATATAGGCTGTGGCCCGGGGCCACGGTAGAGGGCGAAGAAGAGGAGGGTGAAGAGGAGGAAGGCGACGAGGAGAAGGTGGCACAGCAGGACGAGGAAGCGCCTGTGGTCCCTGAGACTGTGGTGACCGACCCCCAAGCCGGGGCAATGGGCGGCGATGGGCCGTCTGGCGAGGCGCCTGTGGTCGAGCCGCCGCGGCAGGTGGACCCTTGATCTTCTCGTCTTCTTGTATTTTTGTTTTTCTCTACTTTGAATGTAATGCCTTTTCGCGGACTGGCCACTGCTTCTGTTATGAATGAAAAAAAAATTTGTTTCGGTCTTGTCTAAGTGTTTTGTTCGGATTTTTAGTCTTTCAATGTGATGCCCTCATTTTTCAGAACGTCGAACACGCACCGGTTACCGCAGCAGCTCGGCACTGTGCAGAACTGTTCAAGCGGTCTCGCAAAGCTCGTCTCGAGGGCGAGATTGACCTGATCCGAAGAGTGCTGTTCAACGCGGAGAAGAAGAACAGCGAACTGCTGGCCGAGGTACACCACTTGCGGATAGTTGAGGAGGAGCTCTCGACGAAGGAGGAAGAGCTGGCCTCGGCGCTGGCCGAGCGAGACGAGCTCGCGAAGAAGGTCGAGCAGCTGCAGAAGGTCACGGTCGACAAGAGCATCGAGGTGACCAATTTGCGTCGCATTATATCTGATAGTGCTGAGTATCCGGGTTCGGCGAAACTCCCTCGATTCAAGATACTGGTTAAGGATGACACTTTGAAAAACAGGATCGTTGAGCTCGAGGAGGAAGTGGCTCGTCTGAAGCCTCAGCCCATGAGGACTAACGTCCGGCAGCACCTCGTGCACTCGCGAGGAGAGAGAGCAAGGGATCTCCTTTTACGAGCTTGCGACTCATGCTCCTGTCGTTGGTCGGACTACGGCCGATGCCCAAAGCGGTGTAGCTGTTAGCTCGAGCGGAGCCTCGGTCGGAGCCACTATTAGGGTTAGTGGCGAAGAGGCGTCCCAGTTCGTCGGCCTAGAGGCGAGCTCGAAGATGAAGAGACGAAAACCCAGAGTGTCTGTGAATCGGAATGTCCCCATTCCGAGGAGGCACTGAACAAGTTGTACCGGGCTTTTGATTTCTTGCATCGTCTTTTTTGTTGTAACTTCTTGCCTTGTAAATTTATCAAGTTGTTTTAATAAAATCGAAGTTCGTCTGCTCATTGTTGTGCCGTAGTTGCCTTACTGTTGAAACGAACCATAAGAACCAATAGTTAGCTTCTTCGAGCGTTCTAGCCATAGAACTCTTGCCTTAGTTGTAGAATTTTAGCTCTTGCTCGGGGTATACCGAGGCAACTTTGCACTCCGGTGGTGTGGTAGCTCGGATTTCAGACCCGAGCCACGTGGCTCAATCTATACGGCCGATCACGATCATGGCACGAATCACGAGGTGGGAGGCTCGAGTTTCGAGAAAATGCTATCTTGTTGTTTTGTGGATACGTGGCACGATTTGATCCGTTCATCATGTTCTAGTACGCATTTTGAGACGATCCAACGGTGAAATTGGTTCGGCGGAATTTTTCTCCATATGTGGAGGTCGGTTCCTCGTCCGCTCGGTTCGGGATACTGAGGGAGTGCAGTCGAGCCAAGTGTTGGACTCCGAACCATCGTTAGAGTTGTTCAACGGTAGTGGGAGCAGTTCTGAATGACGAACTACTTCTAGCTCGCTGAAGAGCGAGCTTGTGAAGTAGAATCGAGCCAAGTGTTGGACTCCGAACCATCGTTAGAGTTATTCAACGGTTGTGGGAGCAGTTCCGAATGGCAAACTACTTCTAGCTCGCTGAAGAGCGAGCTTGCGAAGTAGAATCGAGCCAAGTGTTGGACTCCGAACCATCGTTAGAGTTACTCAACGGTTGTGGGAGCAGTTCCGAATGGCGAACTACTTCTAGCTCGCTGAAGAGCGAGCTTGCGAAGTAGAATCGAGCCAAGTGTTGGACTCCGAACCATCGTTAGAGTTGTTCAACGGTTGTGGGAGCAGTTCCGAATGGCGAACTACTGCTAGCTCGCTGAAGAGCGGGCTTGTGAAGTAGAATCGAGCCAAGTGTTGGACTCCGAACCATCGTTAGAGTTATTCAACGGTTGTGGAAGCAGTTCCGAATGGCGAACTACTTCTAGTTCGCTGAAGAGCGAGCTTGCGAAGTAGAATCGAGCCAAGTGTTGGACTCCGAACTCGTCGTTAGAGTGAAGAGTAAAAGCAGAGAGATATAAGCAATTTTACAAGTAAAATGTGAAAAAACTTTCTTTATTAATAACTAATAGTTGGCTGCTTCTAAAGTTGCGAGCCGTTATTACAAGAGAGAAATAAAGGAAAAAACACAAGTAAAAGGAGAGGAACGGTTTGACATCCCAGAATACTTAGAGAGGCGTTAATGCTCTCTCCTGGTATTTTAAGAGATGGTCGGCATTCCAAGTCCTGGGGATCTCTCTGCCTTCAAGGTCTTCTAGCCGATATGTTCCGGGCCGAACTACTTTGGCGATCTTATAGGGTCCCTCCCAATTTGGAGCTAATTTGCTATTCTGACCAGGAAAAGAGATGGCTAACTTTCTGAGGACCAAGTCCCCTTCTTTGAGGTCGGAAGGACGGACTCTCTTATTGTATGCCAGCTCAATCCTTCTCCGGTAGCTTTGTTGACGAATGGCAGCTCTTTCACGGATCTCATCAATAAAGTCTAGATTTGCTTGGAGCTCTCTGGCATTTTGTTCTTCTTCATAAGCCATTAGACAAGGAGAGGGTATACCAACTTCTAGGGGGATCATAGCTTCGGACCCATAGGTGAGATTGAATGGGGACTCTCCTGTAGGGGTCCGTTTTGTGGTGCGGTAGTTCCACAGCACGTTGGAGAGCTGATCGACCCATAAGCCTTTAGAGCATTTATCCAACCTCTTCTTAATACCGGAAAGAATCTGTCGGTTAGCATCTCCACTTGGCCATTCGACTGTAGATGGGAGACGGAGGAGAAACGTTATTGGATGGCGACGGTCTTCACATAGAGCTCGGAAGGCAGCCCTGGTGAACTGGGTTCCGTTGTCTGTTATGAGGATCCGAGGGACACCGAATCGGCAGATTACGTTCTTCTAGAAGAACTGAAGTACTTTGTTCTCGGTTATTGTGGCCAAGGGCTCGGCTTCTATCCACTTCGAGAAGTAGTCGATTGCCACGACTAAGAATTTGAACTGACCGAGAGCTAGTGGGAATGGCCCTAGTAAATCCATCCCCCACATTGCGAAAGGGATAAGACTTGATAGGGAAGTGAGTGGAGCTTGTGGGAGGCGACGGATGTTGGAGTACTTCTGACAAGAGTTGCATTGCCGAATGTGTCGTTCGGCATTGTTACCGCTGATTTCGGTGTGGGGATAAACAGATAAGATTTGTGAGTTCGAGAACAACCTGAACGGCGGACCCAAGCCTTCCGATCCCTGCCTGCAACCTGCAAGGAAGTGCGATACACCGGGGTTGATCCCGGCGATGCACCCTCCGACGCTCTTGTCAGTAACCAGTCAAAGATCAAGAAAAGAGCTTAAAGTGGAGGAAAAGTGATTAACCTGTAACAGTGGTGGGTTGGAGGTATTTATAGTCGCCATAGGAGTAGAATTAGGGGCCTGATTTCCTGTCTAACTGTTAGGAGTAAAATCCTCCCAATTAGTTTAGGAATCTTACCCCTAATCCCCAGGTGAGAGGTTAATTGTAAATCAAGCCCTTTGATTTGGTCGAAATCAGTGGCCTTGATTCCCTCTTGTTGGACTGGGTTTGTATCGGGTCGGGACCCGTACCCGGTTGAGGCGGATCCGTTCGCGGGTTATTGGTTCTGCGAGAAGGAGACCCAGTATCCGCTTCAGACCCATTTGTGCGTGGAATTACCGTCTTACCCCCGTGCGTCAAGATTCGTTCCTGATTTGGGCGGTCCCGATTGAACCCCGATTTTAGCCATATCATGAGCCCCCCACTCCTGAAGACCGAGCTTGATCGGCCTTTGAGGAGTAGTTCTTGTTGTTCTAATAGCTAGCGGTGTCGTATCGGAGCCCAAACGAGGGGTTTCGAACCTTGAAGGAGGTGGTGCGGTGATTTTGCAAGCGGACTGAACTCTGCACCGCTCCGGAGTTCTTATGATCAGGCAGTGTTCTTGCAGGAACATCTTCCCAGGTTCGTGCTCTCTTGGCAGATGATTCTGCCGTCTCCCGTTGTTGAGGGTCGCGCACGCTGACATGATAATTCCGACCTTTCCAAGAGCTCGCGGGCCAGGAGGCCGAGGTCTGGGGTCGGTTCGGTGCACCCTTCCGAAGGGTGGAGGTACCTCGGCACGGTTGCGGGCTTTGGTAGGGAGTTTCGCCAGGGTCCGAAGACCGAACTTTTCTTCGTAAGGGGGTTGGTACCAAGAACGATCGGCAGATGGCGCCGAACTCAAGCCCGTAATATGGTCGGTGGCAAGAGCGCTTCGGCAGCTGGTGCCGAACTCAAGCCCGTAATACGGTCGGTGCCAAGAACGCTTCGGTAGATGGCGCCGAACTCAAGCCCGTAATACGGTCGGTGGCAAGAGCGCTTCGGCAGCTGGTGCCGAACTCAAGCCCGTAATACGGTCGGTGCCAAGAACGCTTTGGCAGATGGCGCCGAACTCAAGCCCGTAATACGGTCGGTGGCAAGAGCGCTTCGGCAGCTGGTACCGAACTCAAGCCCGTAATACGGTCGGTGCCAAGGTCGCTTCGGCAGATGGCGTCGAACTCAAGCCCGTAATACGGTCGGTGCCAAGGTCGCTTCGGCAGCTGGTGCCGAACTTAAGCCCGTGATACGGTCGGTGGCAAGAGCACTTCGGCAGCTGGTGCCGAACTCAAGCCCGTAATACGGTCGGTGCCAAGAACGCTTCGGCAGATGGCGCCGGACTCAAGCCCGTGAAACGGTCGGTGGCAAGAGCGCTTCGGCAGCTGGTGCCGAACTCAAGCCTACAATACGGTCGGTGCCAAGAACGCTTCGGCAGATGGCGCCGAACTCAAGCCCGTAATACGGTCGGTGGCAAGAGCACTTCGGCAGCTGGGGGCGAGGTTTGAGACTTGTCATTTTTTGGTGGGTTTTTTGGCGGCCTCGACAGTCCTGACGGATGTGACGGCCTATGGGTTTCTGACGGATGTGACGTTCATTAATGCTATGCCCCTTGAGCTTCTGCCAGGCGGGACAGTCATTAATGAGCCGCCGGATCGGCGCGGTGAACAAGGCGACGATTGAAGTCGCCTTTTGTCGTTTTGTGGGAGTGGGCCTGCAGTAAAGGCCCTATTAACCTCGATGGGCGCGCTGGCTTCTCTATAAAACCCACCCCCCCCCCTCATTGTTCACCTTCCCACTTTTCACTCAGGCGCTTTCATCTGTTCTTCGCGAGAGCTCCAGGTGATCGCTGATCGTTTTCCGGCGAGTTTTCCGACGACATCTCCCTCCAAGGTAACTTATATTTAGTTTCTAAACATGTCTGTCTCCGACTCCTTTTCTTCGTCCGAGCCCTCCCTTGTAGTCTTCGAAGCTGCGACCCCGAGTCGTCCTGACAAAGGCAAGAGGGTGTTCGGCAAAGATTCCGTTGTGGTAGAACCGAAGCATATGGGGGAGTTCGGCAGGTTGCCGGGGCCATTGAAGGGACTTCACAGGGTCTGGGAGCTTCCGGAGGAACACGCCGAGCGCATTGTGTACGGGAGGGGAAGGTCATTCGAGGAGAATGCGGCGAGGGAGACGACGGAGGCTGACGAGACAGTGTCGATCCTTTCGCGAAAAGGACTTGGTAGCGATCCGGGACTGCTTCCAGATCCCGGAAGAGTACGAGCTTATGCTGCTGGGTCCCGGGGTTAGGGCCAATTCGCCGCTGCCGGTGACCATGTGTTGCTGGCCGGTCGATGCTTTTATCGTCGGGGCTCGGCTACCTCTCCATCCATTCGCGGTTGCGGTCTTAAGTTGGTTCGGGGTCAGCCCCGTCCAACTTATGCCGAACGCATGGAGAGTTATAAATGGCTTCGTACTTCACTGCCAAGCCGCGGGGATTCAATCGGAGCTGAATGTGCTTCGGACTATCTATCAGCTACACCAAGGGAACAGGTCGGCGTACCGATACTATTTGGCTCCGAGGCACGGCGGCAGGCTAGTCGTGTGCCCTGACTCCATCAAGTATTGGCGCGAGAAGTTTCTTTTGGTGCGCAGCTCGGAGGCCTGGCCTATCCCTGTTAGTTGGGTGGAAGGTGTGCCGAAGAGGGTGAAGGCGCTGCCCAAGCTTCGACCCGAAGAGGAAGACGCCGTCCGGACACTCCTTGATCGGCCGAAGTTGGACTGGAGGGAGCTGACCGAGGACGTCCTGTTTAAGGGAGGGCTCGTTCATGTCGATCCCAGTACGCGGCTCTTTTTTTTTATGCATTCTTTGTTTTACTTGACTTGTTCCGAGCTAACCAACTTGGCCTATGGTGCAGAGTCGATGGACTATCATGCGGTGTTGGCATTGAGGGCAGGCCTCGCCAACAAGGCACTGAAGAAGAGGAAGAGGGTGGCTTCCAAACAGCCGACGGCTAAGGTTCCGAAGGTTACGGAGGTGGTCGAGGAGGTGGAGGTCCTCGAGAGCCCGGTTCCTGCAGGAGGGGGTGCCTCGGCGTCGACCAGGGTCGGCAAATTTCCCGTCGCCGTAGCCCTCACTATGGCAACGCCGCCGCTGACGGTGGAAGCCGAGGAGCTCCTGACCGAGGCCCACAAAAGGATCCACGTTCCGGACTGGCAAGTTCGGAAGCATGACGGCTTCCTCGGCAACTCCTTGGCGAGCATGGAAGCCGTCAAGCATCTCGCCACGCCGAAGGACCGGGCCGCCATGGAGGCCGGAATGGAGGGTGACGATGTTATTGAGATTGCTCACTCGGCGGTGTCGGTGAGTGCCGGGTCTTCTTTTTTGACGCCGACCTTCTTAAGTTGTAATTTTTCTAACTCTCTTGACTCTTCATCGCAGATCATCGTCCATTTTGGGCACCTCACCGAGAGGCTGGCAGCCCAGGAGAAGGAGCTGAGGAAGGAGTTCGACCAGGCTCGGAAGGAGAAGACCCAGATTAGGAACGATCTCGATAAGCTCGAGTTCCAATTCGAGGCGAAGTCGGCGAGGGTTGCGTACCTCGAGGACAGGGTCGGACGCTGGAGGGCGATCTTCTTCAGGAGAAGGAGGAGGCGGCCAAGCAATTGGCGGAGGCGGCCGAGGCCAAGGCGGCGGCAGTAAAGAAGGCTGAGGATGCGACCTTGGAGAAGGCGCAAGGTTTCCTCGCCCAGAACATGGCCAAAGCCTATGCCGAGGCTCTTGCTCGGGTGATGGAGGCCTACCCCACCGTGGACTGCTCGGGGTGGAGACTGTTCCCAGGCCACGTTGAAGGCTTCGACCCCGAGTCGGAGGGGGAGGAAGAAGAAGAGGAAGACGAGGTCGAGCCTGAGGCCGAAGCCCCCGCCGGAGTTCAGGGGTCGGTGGTTATGCCGTTAGCAGTGGCGACCCCTTCGGAGGCGTCGACCCCTACCCGCTCTCGCCGCCCCGAGAAAGAGGTTGCGCCCTGACTTCGTTTGTTTTTCATTCGGCTCTTTTTTCTTTCTTTTTGAAATGTATTGCCTAATAGCAGACTCGCCACCGCTGTTTTGATGAATAAAAAAAGAACTTTTTGGGTTCGACTCAGTGTCCTTTGATTTTGTTTGAGAAATCTTCAAGTGTTAGACTTCAGCAGTGTTTGAAGTTTTGTTGCTTGTCTTGACTTCCTTTCAGCTCGTGATCGTAACTCAGGATGTCGAGCGCCCTCGCTCGGATGACAAAGTCAGGACCGAGGCAGGCTTACGGGCGACGAGGCTGTGCTTGGCGAAGTGCCGAGGGAGGCTTTTTGAAGTAGAGCTGGGGTTGTGCCGAGCTGAGGAAGAGCGGAACCAGCTTCAGCTCATCCTAGGTCAGCGAGACCTCGATATTCAGCGTCTGGAAAGTAGGATCGCCGAGATGACCTCCTTAGGAGAGGACGATGGTTCGCCGGCCTCTTTCACCACCGGACTTCGGACGAAGTGCTTTCGTCATACTTTATCAAAGGTAACGGCGGAGAGGGATAGTCTGCTCTCGGAGATCAATCACCTACAAACAGTGGAGGCGAAGCTTCGGTCAGAGGGGGGAGCGCTGGCGGCCAAGGTGGCCAAGTTGACGACCGAGCGGGACGAGCTGACTGCCGAGGTTGATGTGCTTAAGAGGGCCACGGTAGATAGTAGCATCGAGGTTACCCACCTTCGGTGCCTTGTAGCAAGTCGATCCAGTGTCCCAAGGTTCCGAGATACCCCCTCGCTTCGAGGTCGACGTCGGAGACGGCTCGTTGCGAGGCCGGATCTCAGAACTAGAGGCGGAGGTAGCTCGGCTCAAATCGCGTTCGGGGCCGATAAACGTGAGGAGCACTTCGTGTACTCGCGCGGAGAGCGATCGGGGCATCACGTTTTACGAGATGGCGACCCGTCTTCCCCTCGGCCATCCGAGCCCTGGAGATGCGCAAAGTTCGGTGGCCATTTCGTCGAGCGGCGCATCCGTCGGCGTGGCTGCCAGAAGCAGTGCCGAGGACACCTCCCAACTCGCCGGTCTGGGATCGAGTTCCGGGGGCAAACGTCGCCGACCTCACGTGTCTTTGAAGAGGAGCTTCCCTGTGCCTCGGAGGCGTTGATGGCTTTGTATTTAGCTAAGTGTAACGAGTCAGATGTGTGATCTTTGCTTCTTAGCGCTTTGTAATCTTGATGTATGCGAGGGTCGTTTTAATAAAATTGGAGTTGATTTGCCCGTTGTTGTATTGTAGTTGCCCCACTCTTGCTTTAGTTATGGAATTGGCTCCGGTAATATGATCGGTGGCACGAACACTTGAGACATGGCGCTGAATCCGAGCCCGTAATACGGTCGGTGCCAAGGATACTCGGCAGATAGTGCCGAACCTGAGCACGTAATACGGTCGGTGCCCAGAACGCTCGACAGGTGGTGCCGAACTTCGGCCCGTAATACGGTCGGTGCCAAGTTCGATCAGCAGCTGGCGCCGAACTCAAGCCCGTAATACAGTCGGTGGCAAGAGTGCTTCGGCAGCTGGTGCCGAGCTCAAGCCCATAATATGGTCGGTGGCAAGAGTGCTTCGGTAGCTGGTGCCGAGCTCAGGCGGTTGTTCAACGGTTCGGGGAGCATACTTCGAATGGCGATCTACCTCTGGCTCGTCCGGGGACGAGCCGAGGAGGTAAAGTCGAGCCGAGTGTTGGACTCCGAACCATCGGTAAGTTTGTTCAACGGTTGTGGGAGCAATTCCGAACGGCGATCTACCTCTGGCTCGTCCGGGGACGAGGCGAGGAGGTAAAGTCGAGCCGAGTGTTGGACTCCGAACCATCGGTAAGTTCGTTCAACGGTTGTGGGAGCAATTCCGAACGGCGATCTACCTCTGGCTCGTCCGGGGACGAGCCGAGGAGGCAAAGTCGAGCCGAGTGTTGGACTCCGAACCATCGGTAAGTTTGTTCAACGGTTGTGGGAGCAATTCCGAACGGCGATCTACCTCTGGCTCGTCCGGGGACGAGCCGAGGAGGTAAAGTCGAGCCGAGTGTTGGACTCCGAACCATCGGTAAGTTCGTTCAACGGTTGTGGGAGCAATTCCGAACGGCGATCTACCTCTGGCTCGTCCGGGGACGAGCCGAGGAGGCAAAGTCGAGCCGAGTGTTGGACTCCGAACCATCGGTAAGTTTGTTCAACGGTTGTGGGAGCAATTCCGAACGGCGATCTACCTCTGGCTCGTCCGGGGACGAGCCGAGGTGGCAAAGTCGAGCCGAGCGTTGGACTCCGAACCATTGGTTGAAATCAAATTAAGAAACAAGAGATAAAGGCGGAGAGAGATATGCAAATTTATAAGTACGAAAGAACATTCTTCATTGATAATCGACGGCGAACCGTTTTTACATATTACAACTTATGAAGCAGGTTACAAGTCAGAGGAGAGGAATGGCTCGATATCCTGTGATACTTAGAGTGGCGCCGGGGCGCTTTCTTGGTATTTTAGGAGGTGGTCGGCATTCCAGGTCCTCGGAATCTCTCTGCCCTCTAGATCTTCCAGACGATATGCTCCGGGGCGAACTACCCTTGTGATCTTGTATGGCCCTTCCCAGTTCGGAGCCAGCTTGCTCTTCTGACTAGGGAAGGATATGGCCAGTTTTCTCAAGACTAAATCCCCTTGCTTAAGGTTGGTGGGTCAGACCTTCTTGTTGTATGCCAACTCAACTCTTCTTCGGTAATTCCGCTGTCGAATCGACGCTCTTTCCCTCAGCTCATCTATCAGGTCTAAGTCTGCCCTGAGGTCCCTGGCGTTCTGTTCCTCGTCGTAGGCTGCGAGCCGAGGGGAAGGTATTCCGACCTCGAGGGGTATCACGGCCTCGGACCCATAGGTGAGGTTGAAGGGGGACTCGCCTGTGGGGGTCCGTTTGCTCGTGCAGTAGTTCCATAGGACGTTGGGGAGTTGGTCGACCCATAAGCCCTTGGAACTTTTGTCCAGCCTTTTCTTGATGCCTGCGAGGATCTGCCAATTAGCGTTTTCTGCCTGTCCGTTCGATTGAGGGTGGGAGACGGACGAGAAGCACTGCTGGATGGCAAGGTCATCGCACAGAGCTCGGAATGCTGCGCCAGTGAACTGAGTCCCGTTGTCTGTCACGAGGACACGGGGGACGCCGAATCTGCAGATGATGTTCTTCCAGAAGAATTGTACCACCTTGTTCTCGGTTATAGTGGCGAGGGGCTGGGCCTCGACCCACTTCGAGAAGTAGTCGATGGCTACGACCAAGAACTTGAACTGACCCGGAGCTGGAGGGAAAGGCCCTAGTAAATCCATCCCCCACATTGCGAAGGGGATAGGACTTGATAGGGAGGCGAGATTGGTTTGAGGGAGGCGACGGATGCTGGAGTGTCTCTGACAAGAGTTACATTGCCGAACGTGTCGCTCGGCGTCTTGAAGGAGGGTCGGCTAGAAGTATCCATAATTCAAAGCTTTCCGGGCCAGGGACCTGGAACCTGGGTGTGCCCCGCCGATGCCCTCGTGGAGCTCTTGCAGAGCGTAGTCGGCTTGCTCTGGGGAGAGGCACCTTAGGTATGGTCGGCCGTCAATTTGGGAGAAGGAGCGTTTGTATAAAATACCCTCGATCAAGACATAGCGCGCGGCCCGGGTTCTGATTCGGTGCGCTTCTCTGGGATCTTCGGGCAGGAGTCCGTCCCTTAAGAACTCCACCAATGGCTTCATCCAATTATCTTGCGACATGACCGGCAATGACTCCACTGAGCCGGATGTCTCGTCTTCTATGCTCGGCTTAGAGAGGACCTCGATCAAAACGGTCTGCTCGAGACCTTGGAGGGAGGATGAGGCCAATTTGGAGAGGGCATCGGCCTGTGAATTCTTCTCACGAGGGACTCGTTGGATGATCGTCTCTTCGAACCGGCTCATAAGGGACCGAACCTTGGTGAGGTACTTTGCCATTCGCTCGTCTCGCGCCTCGTATTCGCCCAGGACCTGGTTCACAAGCAGCTGAGAATCGCTGTGGATTCGAAGGCACTGCGCCCCTGCACTTCGGGCAAGTCCGAGGCCTACGATGAGTGCCTCGTACTCCGCCTCATTGTTCGAGGCTTTGAAGTTCATGCAGATCGCATACTGGAGGACGAAGTCATCAGGGCCGTTCAGGATAATACCGGCGCCGCTTCCTTCGTTACAGGAGGAGCCGTCCACGAAGACCGTCCAAACGGGGGATCTGTTCGGGACGTGGCTGACTTCAGGAATGGTGGACTCTACGATGAAGTCGGCGAGGGCCTGTGCTTTAATTGCCGTCCGAGGCTGGTAAGAGATGTCATGCTGGCTTAGCTCTATGGACCACTTCATTAGCCGGCCCGAGGTCTTGGGCTTGTGGAGGATCTGCTTTAGGGGTTGGTCGGTGAGGACAACGACCGAGTGGGATTGAAAGTACAGCCGAAGTTTCCTCGCCGCTATGACCAGGGCGTAGGCTATCTTCTCTATCTTCGGGTAGCGAAGCTCGGCGTCCCGAAGCACTTTGCTTATGTAGTAGATGGGCCTTTGGGCCCGGTCCTCCTCTCTTACGAGGACAGCACTTAGGGTCTGCTCGGAAGCAGCCAAGTAAATAAAGAGGATTTCCCCCGGGACAGGCTTGCTTAGCAGAGGGGGATTCACCAAGTAGGCCTTCAGTTGGTCGAACGATTCCTGTTGCGGCTGGCCCCATTCAAACCCCTTAGCCCCCCTGAGTGCTTTGAAGAAAGGGAGACACTTTTCCCCAGACTTTGAGAGGAACCGGCCAATAGCGGCGAGCCGACCGGTAAGCTTCTGCACCTCCTTGATGTTCCGAGGCGGGGCCATGTCTAATATGGCCTTAATCTTCTCGGGATTAGCTTCGATCCCTCGCTGACTCACCATGAAGCCGAGGAATTTACCCGATGAGATCCCCGAACGCACACTTGTTCGGGTTCAGCTGCATGCTGTGCCTTCTCAACACGCCGAATGCCTCCTAGAGGTCGGTCACGTGGTCAGTGCCTCGGATACTCTTGACGAGCATGTCGTCAACGTACACCTCCATATTCCGGCCTATCTGGCCCTGGAAGACCTTGTTGACGAGGTGCTGGTAGGTGGCGCCCGCGTTCTTCAACCCGAATGGCATGACTCGGTAGCAGTAGAGGCCCTGATCGGTGACGAAGGAGGTCTTCGGAATGTCCGGGGGGAACATTCGGATTTGATTATAGCCCGAGAAGGCGTCCATGAAGCTGAGGAGTTCATGGCCCGAGGTGGCATCAATGAGGGTGTCGATGTTCGGAAGAGGGAATGAGTCCTTCGGACACGCCTTATTCAGGTCGGTGAAGTCGATGCATATTCTCCAAGAGCCGTTGGACTTCCTGACCATTACAACATTGGAGAGCCACTCGGGGTAGTTTACCTCCTGTATGAACTTGGCCTTCAAAAGTTTATCCACCTCCTCTCTGATGGCCTGCTGTCGCTCAGGAGCGAACTTTCGTCTCTTCTGCTGAACCAATTTGCACCCCGGTTCGACACTTAGGCGATGGACCAGCAGCTCCTCGGAGATTCCGAGCATATCCGCGGCCGACCAAGCGAATAGGTTGCGGTTATCCCGGATACACTTCACCAAGTCAGAGTACAGTGCGGTCGGCAAGGACTTGCTGACGAGGAACTTTCGGCTCGGATCCTCGTCCGAAAAGAGCACTTCTTCCAACTCGTCCGCCGGCTCGGACGTGATTCGGACTTTCGGCTCGGGGATTTCTAGTGTCTCGAGGGAGAGCACCGGTCCCCCAGTGGAAGTCATGTAGCACTTCCGAGCCGTCTCTTGGCTTCCCCTGACTTCCCCTACTCCTGACCGAGTGGGGAACTTCATTTTAAGGTGGTACGCTGAGGGGACGGCTTCCAGGGCAGCTAGGCCGGGTCGGCCTAGAATGACATTATACGCAGCCGGGACGTCGACGACCATGAAGTCCATCGGCTCGGTTCGGGTAGTAGGGGTCTTTCCAGCAGTTACGTCTAGGGTTATTACTCCCTCGACAGTTACTGGGACCCCCGTGAACCCGTGGAGTGTGTAGCCGGCCGGCTTGAGACGGTCTCGAGACAGCTGCAGGCCTCGAAAGGCCGAGAGGAAGAGGATGTTCACCGAGCTCCCATTATCTACCAGGACCCTCTGCACCTTGAAGTTTGCCATGCGAAGGTCGATGATGAGGGCGTCACAGTGGGGAGTTCGTACCCCCTCGAGGTCTTCATCGGAGAAGGTCACCGGGACTCCAAGACCTTTGGGCGGAGGGGCGCTGTGAACTGAGTTGACCTCTCGGACGAAGGCTTTCCGAGAGGAGTTGGAGGAGCCCCCCATAGGCCCTCCGTGGATGAGGTGCAGGATCCGTTCTTCCTCAGACTCGGGCGTCTCCTCATGCCGTTCGTAGCGCTTGTTAGCCCCCCGAGGCGGAGGAGTGCTGCGATCCGGCCGATCGTTTATCTTTACAAATTTAGCCAGTTGCCCTCTCTGGATGAGGGCTTCTATTTCATTTTTCAGCGCCCGGTAGTCGTTGGTGTCATGGCCGTGGTCCTGGTGGTAACGGCAAAGTTTCTCCTTATTCCTCCTCTTAGCCGGGGTGTTCATCCTCGGCGCCGGAGGGATGACCCCCTCCTTCTCCACTTCCATCAGGATGGTGGAGACATTGGTGGTGAGGGAAGTGAACTTCTCGAACCTAGGGGGAGGGCGGCGCTGACCTGCCGTTGTCCTTCTGCATCTTCTTCGACCCCTCCTCCTCTGTCTCCTTCCTCTTCGATCCGGAGACCGACCCTCCGAAGTTCGGGAGGCACTCGGCCTTTTCCGCCCGGATATACTTCTCGCACCTTAGGAGAAGGTCGGCGAAGTTGTGCGGAGGCTTCTTCGCGAGGGACGACCGGAGGTTGGAGTTGAGGACGTTCGATTGGAAAGCAACAGTCGCCACTGACTGGTCTAGGGAGGCGATAGACCTGACTTCTGCGGTGAATCTCTTCACGTAGTCCCTAAGTTTCTCTCCCCTTTCCTGCCGTAGGTTGAGCAGGGAGAGGCTCGTCTTCTCGGCTTGCCTGCTACTCACAAAGTGAGTAATGAACAGCGTTTCGAACTGCTCGAACGAGAAGATGGAAGAGGGGGCGAGCCTAGAGTACCACTCCCGAGCCGACCCCCGGAGGGTGGCGGGGAAGGTCTTGCAGAGCATAGCGTCGGAAGCTTGATGGATCAGCATTAATGTCTTGAAGCTTTCGACGTGATCAACTGGGTCGGACTCCCCTGAGTACGTTTCAAACTGCGGAGGTTTGAAACCCCTCGATATGGGGGCCTCCATGATCGTCCGAGAGAAAGGGGGTCTGCTGGGCCGGACGGTTCCTGCTCTGGACTCCTCCTCTCTGTCCATGCGACCGATGCACCTCTCCACCTTATGGAGACGGCTATTGAGGGCATCGTCCCTCCGCTGGTAATCATACGATCCCCCGGACTCTTCTTCATAGGAAGGGGAGCGGGGACTGCGGCAGCCGGTAGTCCTGGGATCGGGGGACTATACTGCTGCTGCTGGCGACTGGGAGCCGGGATAGGACTTCTGGATCGGCGACGAGGACTGGGAACCCTCGGGAGCGTTGGAGCCCTCTGGGCATTTTGGTTGTTCTGTCGAAGGTTGAGGGCCTGCAGCACGGTGTCTTGAAATTGTAAGAACTCGGCACGAGTGATAGGTGCCTCATTGTTCCTCCGATGATGCCGATCCGTGGGGGAATGCGGCCTCCTCCTTCGGCGCTCGGGAGATGTCGCTCGGCCCCTGCATTCCGGAGACCTTCTGCCGTCTCGGCGGTGAGGGGACCGATCCCCCTGATGCTGGCGGGAGGCTCCCTCTCGGGCCCGCCTCTCATCAAGGTGGGTGCGGAGGGCCTCATCTTTTTGGCGGTTCAGGATTGTGTTGTGGAGGTCGGGGTGATGAGAAGCCATTGAATCCGAGGATTCATTGTGAACCGAGACATGGTCTGGGTTGAGGGGCTGCTTCTGCCTTCGACCGTTGTGACCGGAAGGGCCATTGGGGGGTTGTTGTTTGGGAAGAGGAGGTTGGCCCTGCTGAGCCGGGGGAGGAAGTTCGGGCTGTGGAATAGGATTGACAGGGGCTTCCTCTGTAGGATCGGCGGGATTGGGCCCGCGGTTGGACCCTCTAGATATGACCTTCTTTGGAGGCATGGGTGGGGGGACGACAAGGAAGAGGCTGAGGCTGTTCGTGTGGAGTTTCCCAGCTCGGAATGCGGCACAAGTAAACTGAGTCCCGTTGTCTGTTACGAGGACACGGGGGACGCCAAATCGGCAGATGACGCTCTTCCAGAAGAATTGAAGAACCTTGTTCTCGGTGATAGTGGCAAGGGGCTCGGCCTCAATCCACTTCGAGAAGTAGTCGATGGCTACGACCAAGAACTTGAACTGGCCCGGAGCTGAAGGGAATGGCCCTAGTAAATCCATCCCCCACATTGCGAAGGGGATAGGACTTGATAGGGAGGCGAGGTTGGCCTGGGGGAGGCGAAGAATGTTGGAATGTCTCTGACAAGAGCCGCATTGTCGAACATGTCGCTCGGCATCTTGGAGGAGAGTCGGCCAGAAGTATCCGTAATTCAGAGCTTTCCGAGCCAAAGACCTAGATCCTGAATGTGCCCCGCCGATGCCTTCGTGGAGCTCCTGTAAGGCGTAGTCAGCCTGTTCTAGGGAAAGGCACCTCAGGTACGGTCGGCCGTCAATCTGCGAGAAGGAGCGCTTGTACAAGATACCCTCGATCAGGATGTACCGCTCGGCCCTGGTTCTTACTCGGAGTGCTTCCTTGGGGTCCTCGGGGAGGAGTCCATCCCTCAAGAATTCCACTAACGGCTTCATCCAATTATCTTGCAGTAGAACCAGCAATGACTCCACTGAGTCGAGGGTCCCTTCTTCTATGCTCGGTTTCAAGAGGACCTTGATCAAGACGGTCTGCTCGAGACCTTGGAGGGAGGAGGAGGCCAACTTGGAGAGGGCGTCGGCTTGTGAATTCTCTTCTCGAGGGACTCGTTGGATGAGTGCCTCTTCGAACCGGGCCATGAGGGTTTGAACTTTGGCGAGGTACTTCGCCATCCGTTCGTCCCGTGCCTCGTAATCGCCCAAGACTTGGTTCACAACCAGCTGAGAGTCACTATGGATTCGGAGGCGCTACGCCCCGGCACTTCGGACAAGTCCGAGGCCTGTGATTAGTGCCTCATACTCTGCTTCATTGTTTGAGGCCTTGAAATTCATGCGGAGGGCATACTGGAGGACGAAGTCATCTGGACCTGTCAGGATGATTTCGGCGCCGCTTCCCTCGTTGCAAGAGGAACCATCCACAAAAACCGTCCAGATAGGGGGTCCGTTCGGGACATGGCTGACCTCGGGAATGGTGGTCTCGACGATGAAGTCCGCGAGGGCTTGAGCTTTGATCGCAGTCCGAGGCTGGTAGGAGATGTCGTGTTGACTCAGCTCGATGGACCGTTTCATAAGCCGGCCTGAGGTCTCCGGCTTGTGGAGGACCTGCTTCAGTGGTTGGTCGGTGAGGACCACAACCGAGTGAGATTGAAAGTATGGGCGGAGCTTCCTTGCCGCCATAACCAGGGCGTAGGCCATCTTTTCTACCTTCGGGTAGCGGAGCTCGGCGTCCCGAAGCACCTTGCTCACATAGTAAATGGGCCTCTGGGCCCGGTCCTCTTCCCTCACCAAGACGGCACTTAAGGTCTGCTCGGAAGCCGCTAAGTAGATGAAGAGGGTTTCCCCTGGAATGGGCTTGCTGAGCAGGGGAGGATTGACCAAGTAGGCTTTCAGCTGTTTGAACGACTTCTGTTGCAGTTCGCCCCACTCGAAACCTTTGGCCCCCGTGAGAGCCTTGAAGAAAGGGAGGCACTTTTCCCCAGACTTCGAAAGGAATCGCCCAATAGTGGCGAGGCGACCCGTAAGCCTCTGCACTTCCTTGACGTTCCGGGGCGAGGCCATGTCCAGTATGGCCTTAATTTTTTCAGGATTTGCTTCGATCCCTCGCTGGCTGACCATAAAGCCGAGGAACTTTCCTGATGAGACCCCGAACGCACACTTGTTCGGATTAAGCCTCATGTTGTGCCTTCTCAGTACGTCGAATGCCTCCTGTAGGTCGGCCACGTGGTCGGTTCCTCGGACGCTTTTCACGAGCATGTCGTCGACGTATACTTCCATGTTGCGGCCTATCTGGCTTTGGAAGACTTTATTGACGAGGCGCTGGTAGGTGGCTCCAGCGTTCTTCAATCCGAATGGCATAACTCTATAACAGCAGAGGCCTTGGTCGGTAATGAAGGAAGTCTTCGGAATGTCCGGGGGGAACATTCGGATCTGGTTGTAGCCGGAGAAGGCGTCCATGAAGCTAAGGAGCTCATGGCCCGAGGTGGCATCGATGAGGGTGTCGATATTCAGGAGAGGGAACGGATCCTTCGGACACGCCTTATTCAAGTCCGTGAAGTCGATGCATATCCTCCAGGAACCATTTGACTTCTTAACCATGACGACGTTCGAGAGCCACTCGGGGTAGTTCACCTCCTGTATGAACCGAGCTTTCAGGAGCTTGTCCACCTCCTCCTTGATGGCTTGTTGTCGCTCGGGAGCGAATTTACTCCTCTTCTGCTGAACCGGTCTGCACCCCGGTTCGATGCTGAGGCGGTGCACTAGAAGCTCCTCGGAAATCCCGGGCATATCCGCGGCGGACCAAGCAAATAGGTCGCGGTTCTCCCGGATGCACTGCGCCAAGTCGGAACATAGGGCAGTCGGCAGGGACTTGCTGATGAGGAACTTTCGACTCGGATCCTCGTCCGAGAAGAGCACTTCTTCCAATTCGTCCGCCGGCTCGGACGTGGGTCGGACGTTCGGCTCGGGGATCTCTAAAGTCTCGAGGGAGAGCACCGGACCCCCAGTGGAAGTCATGTAGCACTTCCGAGCCGTCTCTTGGCTGCCCCTGACTTCTCCCACTCCCGCCCGGGTGGGGAACTTCATCTTGAGGTGGTACGCCGAAGGAACGGCTTCCAGGGCGGCTAGGCCAGGTCGGCCCAAGATGACAATATATGCAGGCGGGACATCGACGACCATAAAGTCCATCGGCTCTGTCCGGGTAGTAGGTGTCTTCCCAGCAGTTACGTCCAGGGTGATAATCCCTTCGACAGTTACTGGTACCCCCGTGAACCCGTGGAGCGTGTAGCCGGCCGGTTTGAGGCAATCTCGGGATAGTTGCAACCCTCGGAAGGCCGAAAGGAAGAGGATGTTCACGGAGCTCCCGTTGTCTACCAGGATCCTCTGCACCTTGAAGTTCGCCATGCGGAGGTCGATAACGAGTGCATCGCAGTGGGGAGTCCGGACCCCCTCGAGGTCTTCATCAGAGAAAGTTATTGGGACGCCGAGGCCTTTGGGGGGAGGGGCGCTGTGAATTGAGTTGACCTCTCGGACGAAGGCCTTCCGAGAGGAGTTGGAAGAGCCCCCCATTGGGCCCCCGTGGATAAGGAGCAGAACAGTTCCTCCTCGAACTCGGGGGTTTCATCTCGTCGCTCGGAGCGCTTGTTAGCCCCCCGAGGCGGTGGAGTGGTGCGATCTCCCCGATCATTTGCCTTCACAAACTTAGCCAACTGCCCCCTCTGGATGAGGGCCTCTATTTCGTTCTTCAGCGCCCGTCAATCGTTGGTGTCGTGGCCATGATCTCGGTGGTAACGACACCACTTCTCCTTGTTCCTCCTCTTGGCCGGGGTGTTCATCCTCGGAGCAGGAGGTATAACTGTAACACCCCGCAAAATTTAAATGACAATTTTGCCCTCGGGTGTTACGCACGTGCATTTTGTACTATTACTGATCATATCCATTTTGATATGTATTTTGAATTCCAATTATTTATACAATCTTGTATTCTTAAAAATCACATTTGAGACAACTCAAATGCAAAATTTCAATCTTTGAGTTTTTACGTGCTTTTTACGTATTATCGATGCACGTGTCGATTTTGGGTATTCCACCATTACGTGCAAAGTTTTCAATGGATTTCAATTATTTATCTTTATAAACATGTTTGAATTTGTTTTGTAAACGAAAATTCAATTTTTGACTATCTTTATTAAAATAAATTTCTACGTGCAATGCACGTGTTTTCTGTACGTTTGAGTATATTATCAAATATGTATATTAAATATACTTTCTATTGCATTCCAATTGATTATAAATATTTTTACGGTTCATAAGATCAATTTTTGTATTTTTGAGATTTTACGGGCGACGCACGTGTTTTGGTGCACGTGTTGTAAGCGCGTTCTTCCTTCAGAATAAATTTTCATGAAATGTTTCTTTCCATTTTATTGTGCATGAAAAGTATAATTTTTAAGTTAATTTTACATATTTATTACAAATTTAAATAAGTTGTTTTAAAGGGATTAAATAAATAAATTGTTTTGTACACAAAGCACGTGCACGTGCACACGTGCGATGTGCACACTTTTGGGGCCGGGCTGTTTTAGAGGAGGGAAAATTCTGAAGTTTTGATTTTGAAATGGGAGGGAAAACAAGTTACAATTTTTATAATGGGGTGAGTGGAGTTCATGTGGGAGGTGGTTACTATAACTACCTACTACTTTCTTATAAAAGTGCACTCTTAGCCTCTCTTTCTCTCATCTCTTTTTCTCTCTTCTCTACTGCCATGCCGTAAGCAATCCCCAAACCAGCAAAGCTCTGTCCATTCTTCCATCTAATCACCATTCCACTTACCTATAGACATATACTAATGTATATATATGTACATACATAGTATGTGTACATGAAGGAAGATGGGAGTTGTTCTTGTTGATTGCCGAATGGAGATGGGGATGCTCTTGATGGATGCTTGCCGAAAGTGGAATGGAGTGGGAGGCTTGCTTTGGTGCACGGATTTCGAGGAGTTGCAATTGGAGCTTTCTTTAGGAGCTCCTAATTCTAGGAGTTCATTTGGGGTACCAAATCTTCATTGAGGTGGGTGTTTCTTAAATACTTTCTAATTTAAGAGTAGATCTTGCATGATAATTGATATGTGATTTACTTGGTTGAAATTGAATTGATTGCATGAAATTGATTATGGTAAATGCAAATTGCTATGCTTGTTACGATTGCTAGTTGAATTGCTAGAATTGAAGTGATTGTATGAAATTGATGCATATTGAGATATTATTGGAATAATGCAAAGTGTGGCAAAAAGTATGATTTACAACCTCAAAATGATATTTATAAAATATAGAGATTGTTGTAAAGTGATTTTGATAAAAGAAAACAGTCTATTTTGGAAAATCGATTGAATATGTGTTTTGATGAATTTTGAGGACTTGAGAAACTTGATAGTATATATGAACTTGAGAATTTGATAGTATATATGATAATGTTTTAAAAGGAATATATTCTGGAAATGATTTATATTTTGTATATGGAAGTACCAATTGATTAAAAGGTCGAAAAGTGTAGGCAAAGATGCAAATTGTGGATTTAACAGTCGACTGAATTACTTCCACAGTCGACTGGTAAGTGTTAAAAGTTGGTTTTCATCAGCGGGACAGTCGACTGAATACAGTTACAGTCGACTGCTGCTTTGATGTTGAGTTTCAAGATATTTGCGGGACAGTCGACTGATACTTCCACCAGTCGACTGAACCGAACTGTTTATGATTCTTGAGTTTGAAATTGATTTTGACAAATGAAAGTTAAATAAGTTTTGAATACAAGATTTTATGATTATTAAGATTTGATTGAGTTTTATTGTGAAATGTACACAAGGTTATGAAAGATGAAATTGACAAAGAAATTAAATTGGAACACTGCGGAATAGCCGACTGCCGTGTGCAGCAGTCGACTCTCCCGAGTGGTTATGAATAACTGGATTTGACTGGATAAGTCGACTGGTAGAGTTCCCAGTCGACTGTCCAGAGTGCTTTTTGATATATCTGAAATCTTGTGAATTGTTTGTGGTAAAGATTGTGAATCTGGATATTGGTAAACTCTATTTGTTGCTGCATAAATTTATATGAAATGAATCATAGTTGAATTGAGAATTTACATGAGATGAATCATAGATTTGAATTGAGAATTAAATGAATATGAAAGGCTAAGATCATGATGAGAAAGTCTGTGAGACTCAAAATTGAATTATGAGCTGGAAATGCTCAATTGGAAATTGTGAATGGGAAATTGAAACTAAAGAGTAGCTAAGTCTCCCCGGCAATGAAATGAAATGAAAGGAGAATTTGAAAGACCAAGGTTGGTCAGGTATTGTAATGAATGAATAAGTCCGGTTGAGTGGAGAGGCTAACTCTAGAGCTTTGATTTTGTTCATGATTCTAATAAGGCTGTGATGTAAGTAAGAGAAAAACACCAGTATGGGAGCCTCGAGTCTACGATGCGGATGTGATCCACAGAATGCATGCTTGATGAGTCAAGACATGGCGTGGGCAATATACTCCAGAATGATCGGGATCTTGGCGACGCTTGTGGGATGTTTGGTGACGGCAAGAGGATCGTGTTCAGGGAGGAGGCTGAACTATCGCAGAATGCATGCTTGATGAGTCAAGACATGGCTCGAGGTTCCCCTCCAGGGTCTTGGACACGTGCTTGTAATCATGGAACGTCTATGACACTTTCTGAAATTACAGGTAGATACATAGTGGTGATGTGATGAAAGTGAGAGAAAAACATGAGTATGAGAGCTAGGGTACGGTGCGGGTGTGTGAGCCGCAGAATGCATGCTTGATGAGTCAAGACATGGCGCGGGCACAACTCAGTAATGATCGGACTTTAGTCACGCTTGTGGGATGTTTTGGTGACTGCAAGAGGATCGTGTTCAGGGAGGAGGCTGAATTACCGCAGAATGCATGCTTGATGAGTCAAGACATGGCGCGGAATTCCCCTCCAGGGTCTAGGATACGTGCTTGTACTCACAGACCATCTAGGATACTCACCGTAGTTACAGTAGTAGATTAAGTCATGGCGAGGGATTGAACCCTACAATAATGAAGACGATTAAGAGGCTTGCCCTCGGACCTATGTAGTATGGGATGCATAGAATCCGAACAAGTGTGCATTAGTGTCATATAATATAAACAACTGCATTAAGGACTAAGTGCACCGCACAACACGACATCAACAGGATAGTCCCTTGGTAGATTTATTTGTGATCAAGTTTGTGTTTGCTAAAGCATTTGAGAATCGTTATACTGTTTCCGGCATAGAGAGGATGGCCGTGTATAATATTTCGTCAGTTGTAAGCAACTGACGCGCCCACAGTTTTATATGCAGGAAATGGAGTTACATGAAGATATAAAGATGATTGATGATGCTGTTGATTTCTTAAATGTTAAAGTTGTAACAATTGTACATTTATTATGGTTGTATTTTATTAATTCCGCTGCTCATTGATGTAAAAGACTATGATGTAATTATTGTGGAAATAAAAGTTTTAAATTCCTTGTAAAATTGTACGAAAGAAGTGAAAAGATCCTGTAGAACTCTCGAATTCAGTTGTTTTGGGATTCGGGGCGTTACAAGTGGTATCAGAGCCACGCTTCTAAGTAGTACAAATTTATAAGGAACGACACCCTAGAAATGGACATTAGAGTGTGAGTTCAGTTTATAGAGATTTAAATGTAAGTGATTTACATTTATGTTGCTCTATAGGCTGATGTTTCTCTTTCCTTTCCCTATTGGATGGCTGGAGTCATGAATGGAAGTTGTTATTGAATTTATATTCAAATTCATTCATGATGCTCTCCTCGTATACATTGATTTGAGATTGTATGCGAGCTCATTCTCCCTGGGTACCAGAGTGGCGCAGTGGAAGCGTGGTTGGTTTGAACCGTCATTCATGATACCTTACACATAGACACACTTTCCCCTCAAATTATTTTCTGTGGATTTTCATCATAGTACTTTTCAATATTAATATTTTCCAAATAAATATTTTCCTATACTATTAAATTATTTCAATGCCTAGTATTTTGTCTATTTTCCTTAGTCTTGATCCTTTTGAACTTGTTTTGTTTGTCCTTCAGTTCTAAAATTCTACCTTTCGTGTTTTATGTCACTTTACGTTCACCCGTTGATATCTGTTATTATTTTATACATTCGGTTAAATTTATACTACCACTATTATTTTCAATTATCATTACATTTTGAATTTTGCTTGTGAATTTTGCTTATGTGTATTTATTTTACATGATTTGAATTTGTGATACGATATTCTTTCAGTATCTTATATTTTCCCATATACTTTAATATATTTTAACAAGATTGAAATATTTTATCCATATAAATACAACAAACTAATTTGATTTATTGTCTGCATTCGATATTATTGTTATTACATATTGTCTACAAGTTTGTTTTGGTTATATTTATAAATGTTGCAATTTACGTTTTCTTAAATATAATGCATATACTTGCTATTTGTATTTTACTCTATCCTCTAATTTCAAATTGTCTTTACATTCTTGATTACCACATATGTTTTCCATTGAAATTTTATATGTATTTCAAGATACTTACTATACATATAATTTCACCATCCTCAAATTACTACATTATTTTTTTTTTTTGTATAATTGTTTATGTCTATAGCCCTAATTTTCTACATTACTTCATTAATGTTTTCATTTGTACTACCAACATGTGCATATATTTTACATTATTTTAGTGTTATAAATAAATTTTTCATTACTGCTAATTAGTACCCTCTATGTTTGATATATCCTATACACCTATTTTGATATTTCATTGTGTAAAATCTTTTTCTGTGTCATTGATTTTCAAACATAACACCATACTTTATTAAACATCCCATATCTAAGTATACATGGGAGATTACATCTTTCTACCTTCCGTTTTGGTGCAACTTAATGTCGAGAGGGCAAATATGCAACTAGACATCATTGGAGGCAAATTGCAACTGGAAGTCGGGGAGGCAAAGTTTGCAACTGAATGTCCAGAAGGCAAACTGCAACTGGATGTCGGTGAGGTAAAGTTTGCAACCGAATGCCCAGAAGGCAAATTGCAACCGGATATCATAGGAGCAATTATGCAACTTGAGATTAAGATAGGCAAGTCTGCTGTTGGATACCAGTGAGACGAACCTAAACCAGAAGGAAATATTATACTTAGATAACCCCTACCTTGTTTTCTATAATATTCACTTATAACTATTTCATTGATACTAGTTTATATTATTTTATAATATTTTGCAACCTAGCATTATCCTGTTTATACTGATTTTTATATTTATCAAGCTTGTGTATTTACCGCTTAATCTCAACTATCTTGCCGTCTTCTTCATAGTACTTTGTATTTCATGTAAGTTAGTATTTCATACAACTTTATTGTATTTTGCTATTTTAAATTTGGTGGCTACTCACCTAACAGTTTTATTTATTATACTTCTGTTATAATTCATGATTCACTTTTATATAATTAGTTTTGCATTGTTACCACTTTTACTACCATAATATATTATTTTTCTCCTACACATCATTTATGAATTTTGGATCATGATGTTGTTTTTTCGCCCTATAATTTCCGTTTATGTATATACATAATTTTGTATGCTGATTTTCTTGGTCTACTTGACAAATCGAAATTATTTGGATTTTTGCCATTTTCATTGTTATCCTACATATATGATTATTGTATTTACTTTACAAATCACCTTATGATATCAATTTATATACAAAATCAAATTTTATATTGTCTATACTTTTCTTGGATTCATAATTTATTTTTATAACTAGTTTTCGCACTGCTTTCAATAGTATGTTTTACTACTACGATGTCTCGTTTGACTGCTACAAATCAGTTATGACTTTCCTATCATACTATTTATCTCACCTCTATAATTTTTCGTCTATGTGATTTTTGTAAGTTGGTTTTCTCGCTCTACTGAGTAATTCAAAAGTATTTCGATGTATACCTAATTTTCAAATTGTATGTATAATTATTAAAGTTACTTTACAAATTATTTTTTTTATGATACTAATTTGTATACCGAATTATTTTATGTTGTCTATACTTTTACTATATTCCCTTCTTATATATTTCTCAAACTGTTAAATTGCTAGTTTTTGTCATATAGTATCAAATTGGTTTGCGACTTTTTACCATTTATTACATTGATGAATTTGGAATATAGTATCTATTTATAAAGCACCCATTAACTATGTTTTTCTTTATTACATTGTTTTCTGAACTATTTTACAATTAATGACTAAGTTTATTTATCATTTTATCTAATGGTTTACTTGATAGTAATTTGTATGTAAACTTTTTCAAAATACACTATCCTCTACTGTCGTATTTGTTTTCTTATGCTACTTTCCTAGTTTTCTTGTTTAGTTATTGTAAAATTTTGATGCTCATAAATTTCTTAAATAGATTTTTGTCTCATTTTTCCACATTGCTTACTTTCATGCTATATGTATTTTCTTGATGTTTGTGATTTCTATATGTTATGATGATATATTCTCTGGTGTGTACAGAATATAGCCTTTACCATAGTGAGTTCCGGGGACGGAACTGTTCTAAGGGGGGGAGAGTGTAACACCCCGCAAAATTTAAATGACAATTTTGCCCTCGGGTGTTACGCACGTGCATTTTGTACTATTACTGATCATATCCATTTTGATATGTATTTTGAATTCCAATTATTTATACAATCTTGTATTCTTAAAAATCACATTTGAGACAACTCAAATGCAAAATTTCAATCTTTGAGTTTTTACGTGCTTTTTACGTATTATCGATGCACGTGTCGATTTTGGGTATTCCACCATTACGTGCAAAGTTTTCAATGGATTTCAATT
Organism: Hemerocallis citrina; assembly: GCA_017893485.1. Classification (NCBI taxonomy): domain Eukaryota; kingdom Viridiplantae; phylum Streptophyta; class Magnoliopsida; order Asparagales; family Asphodelaceae; genus Hemerocallis; species Hemerocallis citrina. The sequence continues at coordinate 110,453,351 of CM030364.1, read as the reverse complement.
ATTTATCTTTATAAACATGTTTGAATTTGTTTTGTAAACGAAAATTCAATTTTTGACTATCTTTATTAAAATAAATTTCTACGTGCAATGCACGTGTTTTCTGTACGTTTGAGTATATTATCAAATATGTATATTAAATATACTTTATATTGCATTCCAATTGATTATAAATATTTTTTCGGTTCATAAGATCAATTTTTGTATTTTTGAGATTTTACGGGCGACGCACGTGTTTTGGTGCACGTGTTGTAAGCGCGTTCTTCCTTCAGAATAAATTTTCATGAAATGTTTCTTTCCATTTTATTGTGCATGAAAAGTATAATTTTTAAGTTAATTTTACATATTTATTACAAATTTAAATAAGTTGTTTTAAAGGGATTAAATAAATAAATTGTTTTGTACACAAAGCACGTGCACGTGCACACGTGCGATGTGCACACTTTTGGGGCCGGGCTGTTTTAGAGGAGGGAAAATTCTGAAGTTTTGATTTTGAAATGGGAGGGAAAACAAGTTACAATTTTTATAATGGGGTGAGTGGAGTTCATGTGGGAGGTGGTTACTATAACTACCTACTACTTTCTTATAAAAGTGCACTCTTAGCCTCTCTTTCTCTCATCTCTTTTTCTCTCTTCTCTACTGCCATGCCGTAAGCAATCCCCAAACCAGCAAAGCTCTGTCCATTCTTCCATCTAATCACCATTCCACTTACCTATAGACATATACTAATGTATATATATGTACATACATAGTATGTGTACATGAAGGAAGATGGGAGTTGTTCTTGTTGATTGCCGAATGGAGATGGGGATGCTCTTGATGGATGCTTGCCGAAAGTGGAATGGAGTGGGAGGCTTGCTTTGGTGCACGGATTTCGAGGAGTTGCAATTGGAGCTTTCTTTAGGAGCTCCTAATTCTAGGAGTTCATTTGGGGTACCAAATCTTCATTGAGGTGGGTGTTTCTTAAATACTTTCTAATTTAAGAGTAGATCTTGCATGATAATTGATATGTGATTTACTTGGTTGAAATTGAATTGATTGCATGAAATTGATTATGGTAAATGCAAATTGCTATGCTTGTTACGATTGCTAGTTGAATTGCTAGAATTGAAGTGATTGTATGAAATTGATGCATATTGAGATATTATTGGAATAATGCAAAGTGTGGCAAAAAGTATGATTTACAACCTCAAAATGATATTTATAAAATATAGAGATTGTTGTAAAGTGATTTTGATAAAAGAAAACAGTCTATTTTGGAAAATCGATTGAATATGTGTTTTGATGAATTTTGAGGACTTTATTTAAAAAATAAGAAACTTGAGAATTTGATAGTATATATGATAATGTTTTAAAAGGAATATATTCTGGAAATGATTTATATTTTGTATATGGAAGTACCAATTGATTAAAAGGTCGAAAAGTGTAGGCAAAGATGCAAATTGTGGATTTAACAGTCGACTGAATTACTTCCACAGTCGACTGGTAAGTGTTAAAAGTTGGTTCTCATCAGCGGGACAGTCGACTGAATACAGTTACAGTCGACTGCTGCTTTGATGTTGAGTTTCAAGATATTTGCGGGACAGTCGACTGATACTTCCACCAGTCGACTGAACCGAACTGTTTATGATTCTTGAGTTTGAAATTGATTTTGACAAATGAAAGTTAAATAAGTTTTGAATACAAGATTTTATGATTATTAAGATTTGATTGAGTTTTATTGTGAAATGTACACAAGGTTATGAAAGATGAAATTGACAAAGAAATTAAATTGGAACACTGCGGAACAGCCGACTGCCGTGTGCAGCAGTCGACTCTTCCGAGTGGTTATGAATAACTGGATTTGACTGGATAAGTCGACTGGTAGAGTTCCCAGTCGACTGTCCAGAGTGCTTTTTGATATATCTGAAATCTTGTGAATTGTTTGTGGTAAAGATTGTGAATCTGGATATTGGTAAACTCTATTTGTTGCTGCATAAATTTATATGAAATGAATCATAGTTGAATTGAGAATTTACATGAGATGAATCATAGATTTGAATTGAGAATTAAATGAATATGAAAGGCTAAGATCATGATGAGAAAGTCTGTGAGACTCAAAATTGAATTATGAGCTGGAAATGCTCAATTGGAAATTGTGAATGGGAAATTGAAACTAAAGAGTAGCTAAGTCTCCCCGGCAATGAAATGAAATGAAAGGAGAATTTGAAAGACCAAGGTTGGTCAGGTATTGTAATGAATGAATAAGTCCGGTTGAGTGGAGAGGCTAACTCTAGAGCTTTGATTTTGTTCATGATTCTAATAAGGCTGTGATGTAAGTAAGAGAAAAACACCAGTATGGGAGCCTCGAGTCTACGATGCGGATGTGATCCACAGAATGCATGCTTGATGAGTCAAGACATGGCGTGGGCAATATACTCCAGAATGATCGGGATCTTGGCGACGCTTGTGGGATGTTTGGTGACGGCAAGAGGATCGTGTTCAGGGAGGAGGCTGAACTATCGCAGAATGCATGCTTGATGAGTCAAGACATGGCGCGAGGTTCTCCTCCAGGGTCTTGAACACGTGCTTGTAATCATGGAACGTCTATGACACTTTCTGAAATTACAGGTAGATACATAGTGGTGATGTGATGAAAGTGAGAGAAAAACATGAGTATGAGAGCTAGGGTACGGTGCGGGTGTATGAGCCGCAGAATGCATGCTTGATGAGTCAAGACATGGCGCGGGCACAACTCAGTAATGATCGGACTTTAGTCACGCTTGTGGGATGTTTTGGTGACTGCAAGAGGATCGTGTTCAGGGAGGAGGCTGAATTACCGCAGAATGCATGCTTGATGAGTCAAGACATGGCGCGGAATTCCCCTCCAGGGTCCAGGATACGTGCTTGTACTCACAGACCATCTAGGATACTCACCGTAGTTACAGTAGTAGATTAAGTCATGGCGAGGGATTGAACCCTACAATAATGAAGACGATTAAGAGGCTTGCCCTCGGACCTATGTAGTATGGGATGCATAGAATCCGAACAAGTGTGCATTAGTGTCATATAATATAAACAACTGCATTAAGGACTAAGTGCACCGCACAACACGACATCAACAGGATAGTCCCTTGGTAGATTTATTTGTGATCAAGTTTGTGTTTGCTAAAGCATTTGAGAATCGTTATACTGTTTCCGGCATAGAGAGGATGGCCGTGTATAATATTTCGTCAGTTGTAAGCAACTGACGCGCCCACAGTTTTATATGCAGGAAATGGAGTTACATGAAGATATAAAGATGATTGATGATGCTGTTGATTTCTTAAATGTTAAAGTTGTAACAATTGTACATTCATTATGGTTGTATTTTATTAATTCCGCTGCTCATTGATGTAAAAGACTATGATGTAATTATTGTGGAAATAAAAGTTTTAAATTCCTTGTAAAATTGTACGAAAGAAGTGAAAAGATCCTGTAGAACTCTCGAATTCAGTTGTTTTGGGATTCGGGGCGTTACAATAACTCCCTCCTTCTCGACTTCCATCAGGATGGTGGAGACGTTGGTCATGAGAGGGGTACATTTCTCGAACTTGGGAGGAAGACGGCGCTGACCGCTATTATCCTTCTGTAGCTTCTTCGCCCCTTCCTCTTCCGCTGTCTTTCTCTTCGACCCGGAAGCGGATCCTCCGAAGCCCGGGAAGCACTTGGCTTCCTCAGTCCGAATGTACTTCTCGCATCTAAGGAGAAGGTCGGCGAAGTTGTGCGGGGGCTTTTTGGCGAGGGACGACCGAAGGTTAGAGTTGAGGACGTTGGACTGGAATGCGACGGTCGCTACAGACTGATCGAGGGAGGCGATGGACCGAACCTCCGTAGTAAACCTCCTCACATAGTCCCTCAGTTTCTCTCCCCTCTCCTGTCGGAGGTGGAGTAGAGAGAGGCTAGTCATCTCAGTTTGTCTGCTGCTCACAAAGTGTGTTATGAAGAGCGTTTCGAACTGCTCAAAAGAGAAGATGGAAGAGGGAGCGAGCCGGGAGTACCATTCCCGTGCCGAACCCTTGAGAGTGGTGGGGAAGGTTTTGCAAAGCATGGCGTCGGAAGCTTGGTGGATTAGCATCAAGGTCTTAAAGCTCTCGACATGATCAACAGGGTCTGACTCCCCTGAGTACGTTTCAAACTGCGGAGGCTTGAAACCCCTCGGGATGGGAGCCTCCATGATAGTCCGAGAGAAAGGGGGTCTACTGGGGCGGACGGTTCTTCCTCTCGACTCCTCTTCTCTGTCCATTCGACCGATGCGCCTCTCCATCTCGTGGAGACGACGGTAGAGGGCATCGTCCCTCCGGTGGTAGTCAAACGATCCCCTGGACTCGTCTTCATAGGAAGGGGAGCGGGGACTACGGCATCGATAGTCCTGGGATCGGCGAGGACTATGAGGGTGTTGCTGGTGGCTAGGAGCCGGGGGAGGACTTATGGATCGGTGGCGAGGACTTGGGACCCGTGGGGGTGTTGGAACCCTTTGGGCATTATTGTTGTTGTGGCGAAGGTTGAGGGCTTGCAACACCGTTGCCTGGAATTGTTGGAACTCGGCACGAGTGATGGGTGCCACATCGTTCCTCGGATGATGCCGACCAGCAGGGGAAAGTGGCCTCCTCCTACAACGCTCGGGAGATTCCCCCCGTCCTCTTCGGTCCGGAAACCTCCTGCCATCTCGGCGATGAGGAGATCGCTCGCCTTGATGTTGGCGGGAGACTCCCTCTCGGGCCCGCTTCTCATCTAGGCGGTTGCGAAGGTCCTCATCCTTCTGCCGATTTAGAACGGTGTTGCGGAGGTCGGAAGCTCGCGGATTAAGGGAGGCCATAGAATCTGAGGAGGCGTTGTGTACTGAGACATGGTCTGGGTGGAGTCTGCCTTCGTTGGTTCTGACCAGTGGGACTATTAGGGGGTTGTTGATTCAGAAGAGGGGGTTGGCCCTGTTGGAAATGGTCTTGGACCGGGGGAGGAAGTTGTTCGGGCTGCGGAGCAGGAAGTACGGGGACTTTCTCTTGTTGATCGGTGGGGTTGGGTCCACGGTTGGACCCCCTGGACCTGACCTTTCTGGGAGGCATGGCTGGAGAAGAGCTAGTCGACGGGAAGAGGAGAGGCTGCTATTCGTATGGTTTCCCACAGACGGCGCCAATCTGTTACCGCTGGATCTGGTATGGGGGTAAACAGATGAAATTTGTGGGTTCGTGGAAAAACCTGAATAGCGGATCCAAGCCTGCTGATTCCTGCCGCTAACTTGCAAGGAAGTGCGATACACCGGGGTTGATTCCGGCGACGCACCCTCCGACGCTCTTGTCAGTAACCAGCGATGATTAAGAAAGAGTTTAAGCTGGAAAAAGAGTGATTACCTGGTCACAGTGGTAGGTAGGAGGTATTTATAGTCGCCTTGGGAGTCTGATTAGGGACCTGATTTCCTGTGAAACCGTTAGGAGTAAAATCCTCACAATTAGTTTAGGAAACTGACCCCTGATTCCCGGTGAGAGGATAACTGCAAATCAGGCCCGTTGATTTAGTCAAATCAGTGACCCTGATTTTCTCTATCTGGTCTGGGTTTGTCTTGGGTCGGGACCCGTACCCAGCTGGAGTGGATCCGTTTTGCGGGTTATTGGATCTGTGAAGGGGAGATCCAGTGCCCGCTTCGGACCCATCTATATGTGAAATTACCGTTTGACCCCTGAGTTTCAAGATTCGTTCCCAATCTGGACGGTTCCGATTTAACCCCATTTTTAGCCATATCAACGTACAAGCATTGAAACATCTATGGCAAAACTTGGATTTCTCGGAAGGAGGTAATCATAGTTCCATTTATTATTTATGAAATTGAGATTAATTTCCTAGCTATAGCTATATTCTGAATGGAGTATATATCCGCATACCATCCTTGAATAATTAGTTTCTTCCTACTTCATGAATTACTTAGAACACCAAAAGAGAGCATGACTACCATGACAACATTATTTATTGGAGTTGTTCTAGGGTTCTTGGTTGGAGTTCTTTTTCCAACAGCTAACTTGATCAAGGTATAATAAATATATACTACCTCCCCCCTCTCTCCCGCTACAAGTACCTATTAATTATGACATACAATATATATCTATTATTATCTGACAACACTTTTTTTTTTATTAATGCATGAATATTTCAGATGAACGCTTATTCGATTGCTTCATGCACGAAATATGATAACCTGAGCAATAACATTTCTCAAATAGTACAGACACGTCTCGAATCTTCTTCCAATAACAGAAATATAACTGATTCATCAGACACCAAATCTTCTTCCAATAACCAAATTACTACTGATTCATCGCATGTAGAATCTTCTTTCGTAAGGACCAATTCATCATATATCGAATCTTCTTCCAATAACCAAAATGCGACTGATTCAGCTGACATCAAATCTTCTTCCAATAACCAGAATACGACCTATTCATCGCATATGGAATCTTCTTCCAATAACAAAAAAAATATGATTGATTAATTATTCATTGTCTATTGAATCTTCTTCCAATAACCAAAATATGACCAATTCATCACATATTGAATCTTCATCCAATAACCAAAACATGAGTGATTCATCACATACCGAATCTTCTTCTAATAACCAAAGCAGCACAAGTTCATCAAAATCAAATGGAAAACAGGTACTTTCAACACACAAAAAAGCAACGTATAAAGATTTAAATATTGCTAGTATTGATGTTTATATACCAATAACTTAGTTGTGTCTTTGGTGCAGCTTTATTTTCCTACAAATCCTCAAGGTGCAGAAAGTTTACCACTAGGCATTGTTGAACCAAAATCAGATTTTTATCTTCACAGGTTGTGGGGTGAACCGGATAAGGTAAGTTGCTTTCGTAATCTTTACTTTTTTTTTTGATGAATCGGATAGAGTCTTACGACCCCAGCCATCAAAACATAATATATTGAATCAATAATCAGTAATTTTACAAGCCGTAAAATGTAAAAAACACAATAAACTAATAACATCCTAACAGTAATAAGAGAGCAATCCAAGCAAAATCGAGCAGCAGCAGGCCTGAGAGGAGCTCGAAAAAGAAGCAGCAACGACCAGGTAAAGACGCCGCAGCCGCAAGCCTCCCACCAAATAGTGATCTGGTCCCTAAAATCAGATAGCTCAGAGCGAGCCAGTCGACCATCCTAGCGAGAGCAACCCACAAAACATCCACTCTGACTTCACCAGGATGCAAGAACAAGGCTCACCAATAGAAACAACCAAAAACAAACTCTTCCTGAACCCAACAAAGGGAAATAACCAGAAACTAAAAAGCATCACAGTACACAATGAGGAGAGTGAGGATAAAGTTAGTAATGATCAAAAATAAATTAGTTAGTCATGGTGGAGATGAAACCAGGCTGAGCTCTAAAACCCAAGAGAGGGTAAATAATGAAGCAGCTGAAATGAGTTATACAACAAACAAAAATTCGATAGAAGTGCATGCTCATCAAAAAAACAGAGTAGATGATAGCCATCAAACACAGCCATCAGCACTCATACGGAGTTGATGAGAGCAGTCGCAAAACAGAAGCGCCCACCTACAACAAACTCCGCAAACAATAGCCACCAAACAAACAATCGAAACCGATAGCAAGGCAGCTCAAAAAAGCCAAAATAGAGCTAAACCAGATCGTAAAACAACATAAACTTGAGTCTGAAAACATCCAGGAGCTCAAAGCTAAATAGAAGATAAGTACATAGGCAAAACCCGCTCATAAACATGATGGAGCAACGCTGCTATACTAAGCTTGCAGCCGAACCAGCAGCAGCATACAAAATAAACTAAACCATCAGCCACCAAAAAAAGAAAGAAGATGCTAATACTACCAGTACTACAAAACAAAAGAGACAAAAGCCCTGATAAGATCAAGAGCATAGAACACTGCGGTTCAGTGCTGGTAGCCGCATCTAGTTCGATAACTTTATCCTGCAAGAAATCGTGGAAGAGGAAGAGATATGTTATAACAATAAATAAATGCAAAACCAACATATTAAAGAGCATGAAGAGTGCGAAGGCATTGGTAAGCTCGTTCTATAAAAAGAGGAAAGCGTGTGGTTAAGTCCTTGGTGTTAAAAACCGAAGACCAAAGAGTGAAAAGGAATAAGAACTCATCGATAAGCGCAACTAACAAAGATTTGCGATTCTGGAACAACCTACTGTTCCTCTCTTTCCAGATAATCCAAATAATGATATGAACCGACAAAGTCCAAGCGTTCTGAACAAAGGGGTTGAAGGCTTAGTGGACCAAACGGATTCTAAATGAAGGGGAATAGAAGCTGTGCCCTAAGCCAGAGTGCAAATCTTCCATAAGGAAATAACAGTGGGACATTGCGTGAAGAGATGATTAACATCTTCTTTGTGCTGTTCGCACAGAACGCAAAGCTGACCCCAGGCTAGGTTACGTTTGTTCAATACTTCGACAGTAAGAAGCTTGTTATTAAAAGCAAACTAAGAAGTGATCTTAACCTTCAGAGGAGCCGGCGAATCCCAGAAATATTTGGCGATAGGAGACTTCACCCCTCTCGAGTTGAGGAAACTATAAAAAGATTTAACATAAAATACCCCAGAAGAAGACCAACGCCAACCAATACCCTGGGACATACGCCATTCATAGCTGTTAAGATAATGAATGAGGCTATCATATACCTCAGACAAAAATGGGGAAAGATCATCCGTGAAAGGAATCAACCAATAGCGAATATCATCAATCAAGATGAATGAATCAGCTATAGTGGCCTGAGGTAAGACTGCCAGTCGGAAAAGCGAAGGAAAGGCTGAAGCAAGCGTGGTGTTGCCAATCCACTGGTCAGTCGAGAGTTTAGCTCTCGATCCATCTTTGCAGATGCGATAAGTACCGCACTGGAATGCAGCAGATGCTTTCCAAATACCTTTCCAAAAGGGGGAGGAGAGGCGATGAGTCGCCTCAGGAAACTCCCACCAATTGAAAGAAGCGGAACGATAACCTCTAATGTATCGAACCCAAGGCAAATGGTCAGAATTATGAAGTTTCCATAACCATTTACCTAAGAGAGCGATGTTATGGTGACGAATGTCCAGAACACCAAGTCCCCCTTCCTCCTTGGAAGTACATATCAGCTTCCACAGACACAGATGGGAGCCTGGTTTGAAGGAGGAGGAACCATTCCAAAAGAAATTACTTCTAATTTGATCAATTCTTTTTATGACCCACGAAGGTAAGAGGTAGAAGGACATAAGATAAAGGGGCATGGCTGAAATCACTGAGTTAAGGAGAATAAGCCTGCCACCTCTGGACATAAGCTTGCTAGACCAAACATTGAGCCTGGCTTCCACTCTCTCAATAAGAGGAAACCAATCCGATCTATGCAGCTTCCCCCAACGAAGGGAATACCTAAGTAGGTGATCGGAAAGGAAGCAATGGGGCAATTAAAAAAATTGGAAACCTCAAGCTGACGATTGGGTGTTCCTCCCAACCAGAGAACGGAGGATTTTTGAAAATTAATCGATAAACCGGAAGCCATTTCAAAGCAGTAAAGAAGGAGTTTGAGGTTACTAAGGGAGTGGAAGTTCGGTTTAGTGAATATAATAGTGTCATCAGCATATTGGAGATTGAGCACACCCTCAAATAAGGGGGAGCTGCCAAGGCCCTCTATCATATTCAAGTCCCAAGCATTTCGCAGGAGTTTGCTAAAAACATCTGCAACTAGCGAAAAGAGCAGAGAGGATAGGGATCTCCTTGGCGGAGGCCACATATGATTTTGAATTTGTGACCTTCCGATCCATTGATAAAAAGAGAGGAAGTCCCAGAGAAAAGGCTGGATTTGATCCAAGCAATCCATTTGGGACCAAATCCCCGATAAATGAGAATATCCAGAAGGAAATCCCAATTAACATTGTCGTAAGCTTTTTGAAAGTCGAGCTTAAGAAGAATACCTTCCGACTGAGTTCTATGACAGTGAGAGATGATTTCCTGAGCAGATGCTACACTGTCAAGAATGAAGCGATCTTTGATGAAACCAGATTGAGCTGAGTCTATCAAGGGGGAGATCGTATCACTCAGTCTAGAGGACAGGACTTTCATAATAATTTTGAAAGTGGTGTTGATCAGGCTAATCGGTCTAAATTCCGAAACAATGTGTGCCCTCGCTATTTTGGGGATGAGCACAATGTGAGCGTAATTAATACGGTCAAAAGAGAAGTTACCTTGGTGAAGATCTTGAAACATCTTAAGAAGGTCTGCCTTAAGCAGATCCCAGAATTTTTGGAAAAAGAAAGCAGGAAAACCATCGGGCCCAGGCGCCGAATCGCTTTTTAAAGCGAAGACAGCCGACTTGATCTCTTCAAGAGAGAAGGGAGCCTCAAGTGAGGAAAGGTCATGATCTTGGATGCTATAAAGATGAGCCCAATCGATCTCAATCGAGCGATGTTTCTTCGTGCCAATAAGATTTTTGTAAAAAGCAAGGAATTCCCGATGAATGGATTCATCGGAGGAAAGATCCACTCTCTGGGCAGAGATGGAAGAAATATGGTAGCATCGTCGTCTATGCGAGGCAAAATTATGAAAGAAAGCAGTATTCGCATCTCCCTCCTTCAACCACTTGACCCGAGCTCTTTGAGCCCATTTAATGTGGTCTAGATGGAGGATATCAGCGTATTCCTGCTTGCAAGACCGACGTTCCGAACGATAAGCTTCAGGTAAGGGACCCATTTCTTCCATCTTGTCAATGGAGTCAATGGATTGCAAAAGGAATTCCTTGAGAAAGTTGGTGTTACGTTGCCTCTCGTAACGCCGGATCTTGCACCCATGTTTGATGGCGTGCATCTTAAGCAAAATATTGCCCAGCCCGGATGAACCGGAGACCGCAGGCAAGACATTCAGACACAAGGTTAATGAAATGTTGATCTTGAAGCCAGAATTTTTCAAAGCGAAATTTGTGCTTGTGATTGAAACCAAAGTTGGAGTAAAGCACAATCGGAACATGATCAGAAGAAGGGTTTGGAAGAGCCTAGGCGAACGATTGATGAAAGCGAGTCATCCAGTTTTGCGAAACCAGAAAGCGATCAAGTTTAGCAAAAGATGGGTGATCACGTTGGTTGGACCAAGTGAAGGATCTACCGGAAATCGGAAGGTCCGATAGTTGGAGATCACGAATGCAATCATTAAAAACGCTCGATTGAGTTAAAGAAGACCCTGGATTTGATCTTTCAGAATTAAAACGAGTAACATTGAAATCCCCACAAAGAACACAGAGATCTGTAGATGTTGTAGGGATAGGAATTCATTCCAAAATAACTGGCGCCTATCTGAAGTAGAAGGACCGTATACTGAGATAACGGTAAGCGGACAATTGATGAGGGTCCAGTGGAGCTGGACAATTAAAAAGAAGTTCAGGCATTGAACTGAGATCAGAGAAAAAAGAGCCTCCTTGAAACCAAAGATGATCCCTCCTCTAGATCCAGTCTCATCCAAAGAAATCCATTTGGTTATAATGGATCCACCTAAGGATCGAAAGATCGCAGGGGATGAGGCATCCAACTTGGACTCTTGGATGGAAATAATATCGCAACGAGAAGAGGTAATTAAGTCGAAAATTGCCCTTTGCTTAATCGGGAAATGCAGTCCACGAATATTCCAGGAGACACTAATCATTAAATAGACGGCACTCCTTAACTCTGGAATATTCCCGCCTTCTAAGGGAACGGATACGGGGAGAGTCCAAGGGATCGATCAAGAAACCAAGGTTGAGAGCATTAGCTGCTAACTCCGAGTTGGATAATGAATCAAAAATAGGTATGTAAATGGAACCTAGTTGGTTAAGCGGAGTTAAGGACAAAGGGACAGGTGGGGCCTGCTGAGAACTAGAGCAGGGCTTGCTTAAGGAAGCAGGCGAGCTAGAGGAACACGAGCGGAGAGAATTCTTAGCTAAAAGGCGAGCGCTTGACCTTAAAAAATGTTTTTTGGAGATGGGGGAGCGAAAGTCATCGGAATCAGCGACACTCTTCTCTTGAGAAAGAGAGGGTAGTGCTTGAGCAATATCCGATGAACGAAGAGGATACGGGTCAATGTCAGCCTTAACAGAAACAATGGGGGGGATAGAGTCGTTAACAGAAATATTAATAAGAAAGGAAGAGTGGAATTTCATAAACTCTCGAGCTTTCGCCGCGAGAGATATGGAAGTCCATCTAAGAGAAACAGGTAAGAAAGAATCGATCCTCATGCTGGATCGAACAAATAAAGATAAAAAACTAGAATTGGAAAGTAACCCGAAGTGAACAAATTTAAAACAAAGAACCGCTATAAGATAATAATCAACATTGAAGTGCGAAAGCCAAATGGAAAAGAATACCTGCTTCGACTGATCCGTAGCCAACTCCGCTTCCTCTTCCGATAAGAGGGAATCCTGCTCAGTCCAATCCGAGCCTTTGATGGAATTTTTAAAAGTGATCTTGGAAGGAGTAAGCGCAGGATTCGACTTTTTCGGCGTGGGGAAGTGAGCTAACTGTTGGAATTGCTCCCAATTTGAAGCGAAGTTAGGATTAACTTCCCAGGCCGGTCAGTGAGAGGAAGAGCTCTTATCTTTAATAGCGGAGGAGGGCAACTCCTGCCACTGATGTTGCCTTAGAAAAGATAGGCTGAGACGCCTTGGAAGGGATAGGAGAGACCGATGAAGTCGCAGTAGAGGTGCCTTTGAAACTTTGACGCTCCGGATTAATCCAAACCAGGTTGGGGGATTTAGAGGGGGAGATTTTAGAGATGGGGGGGTGAGCCGGAGGTTTAAAAGGGGGGTGGGGACCACTGCGAGCAACGCCAGCAGAATTAACTTTCTGCTTAGGATATTTAGGCTTAACAGAAGAAGACGTGCCGGGGTGAAAAGGAGAGGATAAGTCCATACCAAAAGATTGAGACTTGGGAGTCGGATTAAGATCATGGTGAGGAGCAGGAGCCTGGTCATGGTAGAGCACAGATACGGCAAAAGAAGAAATCCCATCAGTAAGGCAGAAAGCTACAATACGATCAGGAGTGGAATGACATCGGAAAACCGCCTCAATCTGCAAACTACCTGAGGCCAATCTGGCTTTGGACGAAATACTAACAACCTCTCCAATACACCTAGCCATCTCTCCTACAAGGCGGAGAGAATCACAAAACGGAGGCAGACCGACAAGGGAAACTTTGGTTTCAGGAGAGAGAGGACCATGAGACGAAGAGGGAATCTTAACCCACTGTCTAACTGACAGAGAAATGTTGCCGATAGTTAAGGACGAAGTCGCAATAAGATCTTCCAGTATCTTAGAGGAAGGACAATGGATGACTAAGTCACCATTAGAACAATTGTACAGGACCCATTCCCAATCGACTACGTTGCAGTGATTACTAAGAACTGAGTTCACTGTATAGAAAGGTACCGCACCTCCAGAGAAGGAGATGGCTCCAAAGTTTCCAAAATACCCCAAACGATCAGTGAGCTCAGCTTTGGGAATGAAGACTTGAGGAAGCAACTGCTTACCAGGACGAGGAGGCTGCACTGCAGCAGCAGGAAGGGGGGGTGAGGGATCAGATGAGGTAAGCACCGGAAGAGGGGTGGGGAGCGACGGTGCACTAGAAGACGACGACTGCTTCTGGGCTTTAGGAGGTTTAGAAGAGAAGAATTGCTTGCGCAGAGATTGAAGATCCACCGCTTTCAAAATGAGATCGGAAATAGGAACCCCTAAAGGAAGCCCAAGGGTTTTTTGAAGCGCATGACACCTATGTTTAGCATGCCCTGATTTCTCACAGAAAAGACACTTCATTTTGAAAGGGCAGTCGATTTTGAAGTGGCCAAGTTGAAGGCAACGAAAACAGACCAGAGATCTATTTCGAAAAGAAGAGGGAGAATGGAGAGAAGTAGGTGAAGACGACGAATTGAAAGGGCGGGAGTGGTACGAGAGGAAGCTAGAAGGAAACTTCGTGTTACCAGGCTGAGAATGGGCCTGAACGGGCTGCAGGGAGTGAAGCAGCCCAGGATGAGAAACCTTTAGAAAAGAAGTTTTTTTCTTTTTCTTTACTACCTCAACCCACGAAAGAGCCATGGGCTTTAGAAGACAGGCCCACGAACAATAGAAACGCAGCGAAGAAGAGAGGAAGAAAGAGAGATTAAGGAGGGGGCAATGGTGAAAAAGCACCGGCGAGGAAATCAGATGTCGGCGAAGTAAAGATGATGAAGAGGATTTACTCCTAACAAACAGAAACAACTAGCAGCCAGGGATGCTAGCGCACCTCAACAAAAAGGAGAGGAAAGTAAACAGCACCGTAGCTGTGAGCTCACAAGAAGACTGAGAGCCAATGCAACCACTGCTCATTACAGAGCAGTAAGATACTCTCAGAGCTGAAACAAAACGCAGCCGAGAGTGGGGAAGATGAGCAAAAACCGCCCACCGAGAAAAGGGAAAAACGCCCAATAGGAGAGGGCACAAACAGCAAACCGCAAAATCCAAACTAATTAAGTAGAATTAACAAAAAGGTAAGAAACCAACTTACAGTGCTATAATAACAATACCTTTGATGCGAGAAGCAGGCGCTCACCGAGATGAAAATGACAAACAGAGAAACGCCGGAGACCCGCGAGAAAAGAAGGGGCAGCAGGATGGGTGCCCCAGGGAAGATAGAGGACCGCACTACAAAGGAGAGAGGACAGCGCACTCCAACAACGAACCCAGAAAGAACAACAGCCGAAGCGAACTCCGCCAGAAGTGGGAAGAGGAGGAAAGGGGGAAATACTGCAGGGAGGGGGAAACGAAAAGGGTTTGTGGATTAAGGGGAGAGGAATAACTTTAATGAAGGAGGAGGACGGGCTGGACGATTCGATAAGCGAGATCTGAGGGCTCAAGAGCCGACTAGAAAGGAGAGAAGTTGGAGGTTTTTCTTCGTAATCTTTACCTTAAAATTGATATTTATATATGCCTAAATTAAAAAAAGGCCCCTCAACTTTATGTTTTAAAACATAATTAATATATAAGAATATGGGGGCGAGTGTGCAGTTTCAATCTTGTACAAAATTTACCACAAAGTCAATTTGAATGATATATATCTGCAGGACCTACCAATTCAACCGAAGTACCTTGTAACATTCACCGTAGGAAATAGCATGAGAAAGGATATTGATGCTGCAGTGAAAAAGGTGACTTTATTCTCTTGCATTTGGTCTAAGAAAATTTAGGATTAATAGAAAACAGGAGAAGAAGAAGAAAACAATATAAAATATTATTGTTAGATATTATAGTCCCATATTGGGTATTGGGCTAATTTTGTATTTGGCTCACTCCTATATATAAAAGATTTTGTACTCAGTTATTTCTCAATTCAATATTCAGTATTGTTTTCATCTCTCTGATTTATGTTAACATGGTATCAGAGCCAAGTTATACAAATTTTTCGTTCTTCCCCAAGTCCTAGAATTCCAACAACCAGAAAAAAATAAAAAATAAAAAAATAAAAAATAAAAAAATCTCATCTTCAACCTCCAGAATTCTCCAGCTACCGCTAAGACCCACTAGCCGAGAACCCATCGACACCAAGTCAACCTCCGCCTCAGAATAAGAACAAATCCATCAACACAACAAGAACAACCCCAATCCTCACCAACAAAAGAAGAGACCCTAACCCTAAATTCATCATCATCATCACCACCATTATCATCCTCTTCATTCCCAACTGGATGAATCAAGAGGATAGTAAAGATCGATCAAGAAATCAAGAAAGTGACATCGGAAGCCCTCCACCTCATCTCCCTCTCTGCCGACCTCTCACTACAACCGGGGAAGGTTTCACCGGCGGTTTTTAAAGGCTTCACCGGCGTTTATAAACGCCGGTGAATACCCTACCGGCGTGTTGAGCAGCGCCGCACCAACTGCCGGTGGTGCGCGTGCCGGGCATTGTTGGCCAACCTTCACCGGCGCTTCCAGCACCGCCGGTATAGATAAGACATTGGCCGGCGCTTCTCAAAGCGCCGGTGAAATCAGTTTTTGATTTTAAAAAAAAAAGAAATTAAACCTACCCCAGCGGTTTGTAAACGCCGGGGTATAGTTTTTATTTTTTAAAAAAAAAAGAAATTATCCCTACCCCGGCGGTTCGGAAACGCCGGGGTATATATATAAATAATATAATTTTTCTTAAAAAAATTGAAATAATATAATTTTTATAAATGTTCACCGGCGTTGTGGAAAACACCGGGGTTGTTTTGAATTAAAAAAAAAATTCAAAATCTGTATATATATGCAGATTTTTTAATATATGCAAATGTTGCTAGTAAACCCAAATTTATATTCAAAATTTTACACGCACACTCATGGAAATGAACAATAAAAAATTTAGCTGACAAAATTTATTATATATATTTCATACTGATCAATATACACAACTTCAGAAGTTTAAAGTTCTGTAAAATTCATAATCGTCGACAACAATAACACAAGTATCAAGTTATACATATACCATGTTTACATCAATAAAGTTCTAACAAGTTTGATCATACAAACTGATTGCACCACAAAAAAAGACCAAAAATGACTTGCAATTAGTAGATTTTTTTAATTGGTACGCCTCCTTAAGTCGTTGCTTCCATCATGCTCGCTTTGGTTCTGTGGATTTGTCCGACTTGAATTAGTTGGAACTCTATTCTGAAATTGTAAAAAAAAAAAAGGTTATAATTGCCTCATACCTTGTGGCCTTGTTATCAAATGAAGGAAATAAATATTTACATCTTCAGTATTCTAATGTGACTGCTCAAAATTTTAAAAACATACTGCATACATTTGTAAGAATCAAATCATACAATTAACAAAATGCAGATAATAATTTACTGACCCACACCAAATCAGTGAGTTGTCCCACTCAGAGTTTCGCACTTATCAGTTGACAATGCATGTTAACTTTGTTCATGCTAAGTAAATAACATGAAGTATCAGCTTCTATATATCAGTAATATATTAATAAATAATAGTTTAGTGTATCCATAATGTTATCAGTTCATATCACATATTTCATTCATTCACAATCCTCTCATGCAATATGCAGATTCAGAGAAATGCAAACTATACTTGCTGTTTTAAATATTATTACCATTGATCAAAAACACGAATTATTTCACAATATGATGACTAATCCAGCTAAACAAATCGAGATAATAAATCACTGACCAGGTTAGAACATGAAAACATAAAATTGATGTGTTAAATGAAGCAGGTTATGATTCTTTGTCATCTTAGACATTTTATTAATTTATGAGATGACATTATGGGTTCAGGGTATAATTTAATCATATATTAGATTAAAGCAAAGTAATCAAGTATGTTCCGAAAAATATACTTGTAAATGTAATTCAAAGAAATAAAATAAGTTAAAAAAAACAATTTCTAACCTGTGTCGGAATGGCTGGTTCGGGATTTTGTTGCCTCACCAAAGCTGCAACTACCTCTTTAAGCTGTGACACATCTGACCTTAGAGAGCGTAACTCCTCGTCTCTCGGATCCTCAGCACAAGACGCACGAGTTTTGAAGACTTCAGTAGGCGTTGGGCCTAAACCCATTCCACGCACACGGCCAGGGCGCTCTGGGCCTCTTGTTTCGATCAAAGCATGACGCTGAAGTGATAATGAGTCCAAGTCAGATGTGGTAGAGTCGGGAGCCATTGTGGAAGACAGTTCAGCATACTTGACTCTGGTAGTGCTCTGTTAAATTACAAATTAGCATAAAATTATGTAAGTTATTTACTTCTATAGGCGACTTAACAAATCAAAGAACGCATACTTCATGAAGAAAAATTACCGATATCATCGCAGCTGTTGTGGAAACAAATTGGCCATCTGATTTCTTGTGGGTCGCGTCAAAAAAATCTAGATCGCCAAACTTGTCTGCACCGTGTTCCTCAACCTTTATATTAATAAATCACAGATATAAGAAACTTTATAGTCTTTGTATATTCATTAGTGAAAAAAAAAGGCTTAACACATACCAATCTCTCACGAACTGTAGCAAAGCTACTAGTTACAGCAGTGTGCAGTACATCCTGTTTTCCTCGACTTGCCGAACCAATTTCAGACCTTTTCTGCACATTTCAGATAATTACAACTCAATCAAAATAAGTTTAAATAATCAAATGCAATACTGTATTAATCAACTATCAACTTTGCAATTCCTTCAAAAAAAAAACTATCAGTTGTTCAAAATAACGAAATACTTCTCAATATTTCCCTGATTTGTATGGTATAGTTTTGGTGTTTGAGGATTTTGGGTCTTAAGGAATGATATTAACTGAGATAGAGAAGATGGTTTGTTTTTCATGAGAGATTGAAAGGGTGAAAATTTATAGAGTATGTGTTTTCAGGTGTTTATGAGAAATTGAGTGATGAAAAGATGAGGGTGAGGAAGAAGATCATATGAGTATAAACCAAGCTTAAATCTATTTCCCATTCTTTAAAAATAGTTGTTGAGTTTGTTATGTTAAATTTAATTAAGTAGTTACTGTAATGATTGTGCCGTACCACTGTATGTTTAATTTCACAGTGAATTATAACTCTAAAGCTGCTAGTGTCCACATGAAATCACCATAAATTTGATCTGATTTGCATGAATTATCAGGTAGATAACTAGATATGCTTGAAGTGTTACCTGGAAAGACTCAAAGGACAACACAAAAATAAATTGCAATAGAAATAACTGATAATATACCCTATCCCAATTTAGAATTTTCATGGTGGTTACTTTAGGCTTTGTTGAGGTTACCTTATGCTCATTGCTCCCTTTTTACTTGATTGGGTTGGTCAAATCGGACATAATTTAGCTGATGCATATTGATGTTGGCTTAACGAGAATTCTTGTAAATTTGTACCCTTCTTAGGGTCAACAAACTAATCATGATCCTTCTGCATTGGAAAATTTGGTGTATTTGGTTCTAAGTGAGACTGAATTTGTTTCATAAACTAGATAGTTACCAAACACCCAAAAAAAGGGAAAAAAAGAAAAAAAATCTAGCCAGGAGATGGAAGTAAAAGAACTATTCCATATCTAACATTCACTGGTAGACCTTGATTGCATCTCTACTTCAACCTCTACTTTAACTTCCTTCGTTTTAATTTTTCTTTCCTCAATGTGCAAGATGCTAACTTAAGCTCTGTTTTTTTTTGTCCATTGTCATTGAGATGTTCCAACTATTATTTTAAGGGGTTTCTTTATCACTGATAAAAAGATTTTTTAATTGAAATTTATTTTCTACAGCCACTTGAAGCAGAAGCTATTGGCAGGTGGAAACTCTGGAATGGGAGGAAACATACAATCCTAATGGTTGATCATATATACTCCTATGATCACATCAGTATCTACTATATACTCATATGTCCATATCAATATTTCCTATATACCTGCATATGATTAAACAAGTCAAATTACTAGAAATTGACAACATTACTAGAAATGAAAGCATACATACTCTGCTTTGATTAAACAAGTCAAATTTAAATTTAAATTTAAAAAAAAAACCAATAACAAAAGAAATGAACAATCAAGAGAAATATATATAGTTTGAATACCTTTCCCTCTGGTGAACTCCAAAAATGAACAAGGTAGTGCCAATCGGAAGGATTAACATTGGGGGGGACAACCCTTGCATTCTCGGCTGCGGACTTATTTTCATCAAAAAATGCCGCTTTCAGTTCACATTTCCAGTCTCTCCACTTCTTTTCCATAGACTTATTCAACCATTTCTTGTCAAGATTGTCGGGGTATTGAAATTTTTGCTGTATAATATGATTGATAAGCAAATATATAGGATAACTATGAGGTACTAAATTAAGTAAGGAGCAACAACCATGTAGCAATTGCAGTTGAGGAAAGAAAGGAATTGAAAGATGGGCAATGGTAAATATATGAAACTGGATAACTATGAGGCAGCTTGAAAGTTAATTATTCAACATTCTTTTAATAGCTAAAAATATAGAAACATAGTACTCTATAAATTATACTGGATTTGAATGAGAACTACTATGTATATAGTATCATTATCATGCATTTGAAATATGACATCCTACAAATGAACCAACTATGTCCAGTGCGGTATAGGACATGACAAATTTCTAAAATAGAGGACACAAGGTCAAGGTCATAATGTATATGTCAATATGTCATAATATATTAATGTTTGTAGATGAAACATTTGAGAAACTTTCTAGTTACTATTTCAACTGATTCTTATATGTGCAATACCTTGAATGAGAATCTATAATGTTTGTACATTAGACTTTTCATGAAAATCAATTTATTCACTCTAAACACAATAGGGATACTTAGGAACTTTTTAATTTTACCAAACAAATTGAATGAGAATGAATACCTTGATTGTATTGATGGCAATTGTCTTAGACGTCGCCGGAATTTTTGACCATCTGTCGTAAGACAATGGTAGTATTTGACCATTTCTTGCAATTACCCCTATGAAATTAGCAAATGTAGATGCTTCCTTGCCCACAGGTTGGTTTGCAGGGTTGACGGCCACCACAATTTTGTCGTTCGGCTGACGCTTCCAGACATCTCCCATCCTCGTCGGTCCCCTGTTTTTTTTATTGCCGGTGCACTCCCCTCACCGATCTCAAACTAAGTGTCAATCTCCATCTCTTCTGGAGACTGTCCCTGCACATCCTCCGTGCTTGGTGTTGGTGAGGGAGCCCCTTTTGTAGGTCGTCGAGGCATTTTTCACTAACAACAAAAAACATCATATTAACTGCAATGTGGGGAAAACACTGTCCTCTATCTTAGTACTAAAGTAAACTGAAACCAATAGCTTCCTGCAGACATGATCTTCACCCACTATAGCTTATATGATTGCACAGTTTATTACTTCTATCAGTAGCGTAATTATTGTGAAAATAGACTATAAAATATATCATAGCATCAGTGATCGGTCTACAGTCACCTCCGATAAGCTTCAAGAACTTCAATACCCTTTGTGATATTCAAAGGTTCACTCTTCAATTGCTGCAGTAAATTACGCATTTTTCTGAGTTAATATTAGTGAAGATATGTTAGCTAGCACTGCTAACTGTGAAGATGGAAAGTTAAACAGGTCAAAATACAACTTAGATGCATTTCATCGGGTTATGCCATTGGTTTTTGGGGTCTTTCCTGGTGTCTGGAAAGTGCAGAACAACAATAATTGCCAACATCAATAATGCAACTGAAATGCAAATTATGGGATTGAATAAGTATCAAGTAGGAGGAATCTATTGACAAATTGGAGGAACAAGCCCCTATCTCGATTAATTTGTTCAATGAGCGGCGTTCGTGTAAATCGGAATTTTCGGATATTCTCCGCCAAGACCACTTGAAATGGGCTCAAAGAGCCAAGTTTCGGTGGCTCAAAGAAGGGGATTGCAATACCGCTTTTTTCCACAATTATGCGTCCCATAGGCAAAGATGTAATCACATCTCTTCCATATCTCAAGATGGAACGGATATTTCTTCGATTGAGGATATCCACCGATCTTTCCTGCGGTTCTATAAAAACCTCCTTGGCTCTCCCAAACCTAGGACACTGAGCCTAGACTGGGAGCAGCTTTACGGAGAAGTGAACCACGATCTGTCGATTCTCGAATCTCCTTTTTCAATGGAAGAAATCAAAGCTGCGGTTTTTGCCTTAAAAAGCGACGCAGCCCCTGGGCCGGACGGTTTCCCGGCATTTTTCTTCCAAAAATTTTGGTTCTGGTTAAAAGATGACCTTTACCGTATGTTTGCTGACCTCCATTCAGGTTCATTCTCCTTCGATCGCATCAATTATGCGCATATAGTTCTCATCCCTAAAGTTCTTGGAGCTAACACGGTTGCGAATTTTAGACCGATTAGTCTCATCAATACCACATTCAAAATCATTATGAAAGTCCTCTCAGCTAGACTCGGAGAAGCTATTCCCCCCCTTATCGACGCGGCCCAATCGGGTTTTATTAAAAATAGATTCATTCTTGATAGTGTGGCTGCGGCCCAAGAAATTATCTCTCATTGTCACAAGTCCAAGACTGAGGGGATCCTCCTCAAATTGGACTTTCAAAAAGCGTACGATAACGTTTCTTGGGAGTTCCTCTTTGATATCCTTATCCACAGAGGTTTCGGGCCCAAGTGGATAGCTTGGATTAAATCCAGCCTATTCGCGGGAACGTCATCCATCCTCATTAATGGATCGGAGGGTAACAAATTTAAAATCAAATGTGGTCTTAGGCAAGGTGACCCTCTTTCTTCCCTCCTTTTCTCGTTGGTTGCTGACGTGTTCAGCAAGCTCCTTCGCAATGCTTGGGAAACCGGAGTTATTGATGGACTGGGTGGTTCCCGGTTCTTCAACGGTGTACTGAATCTTCAGTACGCCGACGATACCATTATCCTAGCCAAGCCTAATCCTCATACTCTGAGGAATCTCAAACTGCTTCTCTACTATTTTGAGCTCGTCTCGGGTCTATCTATCAACTTTCATAAATCGTCTGTCATTTGGTTAGGAGGATCTCCTAACAGACAGAACGAAATCTCTGAATTCTTCAATTGTCCGGTCGCATCGTTCCCGGTCACGTATTTAGGTATCCCTCTGAGGTGGGGTATGCTTCATAAATCAGACTGGTCCCCTATGATCGACAAGGTTGAATCCAGACTGTCGATTTGGTCAGGTAGGCAACTGTCTCGTGGTGGTAGACTTATCCTGATCAATTCAGTTCTATCTTCTATTCCCCTGTACATGATGTCTTTCTACTTCCTCCCATCTTGGGTGATCAAAAGAGTGGACCAGATCAGGAGCAATTTCCTTTGGTCTGGATCTTCCAATTTCAAACCAGGATCTCATCTGTGCAACTGGAAGCGCATTTGTTCATCGAAAATCGCGGGAGGTTTGGGGGTATTAGATCTCAGGCACCAAAACCTGGCGTTACTTGGTAAATGGATTTGGAGATTTCTTAACTTAGAGGATCTTCCCTGGATCAATTGTATCAAATCCTATTATAGCTATTCCGATGATTGGTGGCATTTTCTAGGCCAGCCTCCCAGATGCTCTTCGCCCTTTTGGAAAGGCATTTGGAAAGCTTCAGAGCCTTTTCTCTGTGGTTTAAGCCATGGGTGCGCCGACGGCTCTAGGACTAGGTTCTGGACCGATATATGGATTGGTCAATCCTCTTTAGCAACTGTTTTCCCTTCTATTTTCCGCTTGGCTACCAACCCGCTCGCTTTGGTATCCGACTACCTCAATATCAACGAGGGTGTTAGGGTATGGTCGATTCCCCTGCTGGCCGAACTACCTCCCCCTTTAACCCAGGATTGGAATGAGCTGGGTGTCACTCTCAATAACGCGGTTTGGCATGACAAAGAGGTCCTTTTTTGGCGATGGAATTCATCAGGGATCTTCTCTGTCCGTTCTTTCTACCAATTCCTCAATTTTAGAGGTACGATATCACCTTTCTTCGATCTAGTCTGGAAGACTTGTGCTCCGCTGAAGGTCAAAATTATGGTGTGGTTGGCTCTTAACAATAAACTTCTAACGGTTGACAACCTCAATAAAAGAAATCTAGCTTGGGGCCAATTATGCCCCCTGTGCAACGCGGAGCACGAGAGTGCTAACCATTTGTTCCTTGACTGCGATTTCTCCCGGTCGCTTTGGAAAATTACCGTCCTAGCTTGGGAAGCAGGCGACTGTCCCATCAGTTTGGTTGACTGTTGGATTAAACGCCCTTCTAATCGTGCTTTCCACAAGTCGTGGATCCTTTCTTTCCAAATTATTTTGTGGATAATTTGGAAGGAAAGGAATAACAGATTATTTCGGAACATTCTCTCACCTATTCAATCGTTAATCGATGAACTCTTATTCTTATTCAAATTTTGGACTTCCTCTTTAAAGTTGGTTTCGAGGGATGCTATGAGTGCTGAGCGTTTGAAGAACGCAGTAGCTTGCCTTACTAACCTCAATGCCATTTAGTTTTTAGAGTATCTCGAAGCTTATTTTCCATTACCTACTGTTATGATTTCTTCTTCTCGTTTTGTCTACTTCTAAGATTTCAGTTCGATCTTTATCTAAGTGCGACTGATGTGATGTATTGAGGTGGTTTTCTTACTCTTTCATTGTTGTTATTTTGGGCCCAGGTTTAAAAGGCAGAAAACTCCACCCCCCTTTCGGCACTTAGTAACGTTCTTGATGGACTGGTTTTCTTTTTTAACCCGCTGTATGTATCCTCTTTTGCCTTGAATTTGGCAGTTCAGCTTTCGCTTCGAGCCGGTATCCATGATGTATCTCCGTTTAAGCTCTAAGGAGTGGTATCAGTATGGTCGTTCTTCCTGCCATTTCACTAGTCTTTTGGTGCTCAACTAGATTATCCTGTGCTGGGCTGATGTCGCTTTATCAGTCCGCTGCATTTTGAGTTAATTTCAGTCGATCAGGGGTGATGGATGTGTTGTTTCAAATACTAAGTTCTCCCTTTTTATACTGTCTATGGCACATGACTTTTTACCTATATCTGATGCTGGTAGTTTGATGTATGCATGTCAAGATTAGTGTAACTCTTAATATGTTACATGCTGCTATTTGTTCTGTGCTGATGAATTGGTTCCATCGGTTTGTTTGCATCACCAGACGTTCTTAATCATATTAGTGTCGTATTTAGTGGTGTCGACACTTCCGTCGTTTTCTTTCTTTATGATCTTCCTGTCTCTCTCGTCCGTCGCTGAGTTATTGCCAGCTAAGTCTCGACCATCTGCGGTGTGGGTTTTATTTTTTCAGATGCGACTCTCTCAACTATCGGGTACGCGCCTTCGTCGTTCTGGATTGCTTTTTATCGGAGCATTCGGATTGAAGTGACCGCTGGTCCTCTCAACGAGCAGCGTTCTCTTCACTCCCTTGCTCCGACCAGACGAATGGCTGTTTTCGCTCGACTATTTCGGTCCTGCTGCTGCTATGAAGTCTTGGTGGGGCCACGTTGGTTTTGGGAGCGGAGGAGCTATCTTCTCCTTTGCATCGTGATGTTCCAACTACCCTGATCGTTTTGTTATGAGCGGTGTCATGAGCTGCTCTGAGCTCCGGCGCCGGTCTACTGGCTCTAGCGGCGATTGTGTTGTTATTATATGTCCTGAAATGTTGTATTTAGCTTCTTCATTGAGTCCGTATCAACTCATTTGTATTGTTATTAGATGTAGTGTATCCTTTTTGCTTGTTTTACATCTTGTAAGACCTCCCAAATGTTATTATTCTGATTATTAATGCATGGCTGGGGTCCTCGGACTCTATCCGTTTCATCAAAAAAAAATAAGTATCAAGTAGGCTAGGTATTGAGTATAAGCATCAAACAAATTGATGGAACAAATGGTAGTTGGATATATATTTTTTTGTCTCTTTTTTTGTCCGAATGCAAGTCATGCATATATGTATCCAACTACCATTTGTTCTATATACATATATCAGCATGATGAGATAAACTTCCCATAAAGTCAGCATTTTGTTTAACGTGATAAGGGAGCCTTCAATTTAAAGTGACAACAGGCAAGGAAAAACACTGATGACAAATGCAGAACACTTGGCTGAAAAATTGTAGCTGCTGAGATCACTGATAAAGATAGCTAGAGATCAAAAGAAAAAACTAAAAACTAAAAACTGAACTAAAAAAGACCGCAGACGGAAGGTAATCTGGCTTCTGTTTCTTTCTCACCAGGCCCAGAGTGTTAGGAATATGTAAGCCACGCATGCAGTAAATTCAGCTTGTATTATGAGATATTGATGAATTTGAAATTCCTCCTAAGTCCTAAACAAATCAGTGGTTGCAAAATTCCTCCTAAGTCCTAAACAAATCAATCATCAATCAATTTACAAAATCCCCCCGCCACCCAGAAGAATCAAAATATCACCATCCTAAAAATACCAATAATTCCCTCCAAACAGTTACACTTTGGTCTGCAATTTAGTATTAAAAACACCGAATAGATTTTTGAGAAATACTACCTTTTCAAAACACCAACATCAAAACCATTGATCACACTTAAAGAACTTGTGTTATGATGATGACCATGGCTAAAATTCTGCTGCTCTGCTAGTAAATGGATGATGCAGGAGTACAAGTGCTACTGGAAGGTGGTCAGCATCAAAACCAAAGTTCCTATGAAACATGAATCTCAAAATTTTTATCATCATCTATATAATAAACATGAATCTCACAATTTATACTTTAACAGTATGCATCAAAACCAAAGTTTCCTATAAAGCCATATCCTCATGTCCAACTATATTCCATGAAGAACACTAACTACTAATTCATGCAAAACTTGCAGTATAACTTAGTATATCTCTTGCTTGATGTTGAGAGAGCTCAGCATCTCATATTACTTCCTGCCAATATCAATCACCTTTCACAATTACCTCAATAACTGGCATGCATTTCACAATTACCTCAATAATGTCAGGAACTACCTTGACCTTAGAGTGTCCTATGATCATGATTCCTACAAAATAGATATAAATTGGCACATAATAATACAAAATAGAAATCGAAAACATACAATGCAATCTTGAAATAGGTATCACCCGGCGAAGGCTCAATGTAATCTTGTAAACACATAATTAACAATACAAATATGTTTCAGAAGGTATTGTTATTCAATACTATCTAATACATCTCCTGGCTCCCCATCCGTACGGAGCCAATTAGGACTACTGTTGTCATCTGTTATATTTACATCTAATATTGGAAACTCATTAGCAATATAATTGTTCATTGGATCATCATTCTCATCATCTGCAGCCTCGCCCAACTGAAATACATCTCTTGGTTGCATAATAAGTGCAATGTGAGTTTTGGGGCAAACTGGATCTTCAACATAAAACACTTGAAGGACTTGGGAAGGAAACACAAATGACTCATGACTAATGTGTATACCTGTGTGAATCAAATTTGAGAAGTTGACAATTGTAAAACCTAATTTATCCTTCTTATTTGGATAATTCTTATCCATACCAGCCCATTCCCCGCGAAATAAGACTACCCGGAATTGACCGTAATAATCCAACTCGATGTTATCCGTGAGCACCCCATAATAGTCAATATCTACATCTATAGGATTCGCGTCTTCCCTAGTAGCATAACTTCTAGTCTTTGACGTGACTACAATTCCACTGTTCTGGGACTTCAAATAGCGTTCACGATCTTTAGTATGAAATCTGAAGCCATTGTGTATATATCCCCTGAATCTTCTAACCATTTTATGGGGACCTTTCGCCAGAATCTTTATTTCAGGTGATAGATCCTCATCATGCAATTTAGAGACCTACATATGTGACGGTTAATCGTTTAAGTACAATGACGAATGTAGATATAAAATATTTGCTAATAAGTTGAAATTTCACTTACATGAGATTGAAACCAAGTATGAAATTTTTCATTCATTATCTTACTTTGATCACGTGGTCTCAATCTTCTCGGTGTAGCTGTTCTTTTAATCTCACGGATAAATTCACTATAAATTATAAAATGATAGAAATGATAGTTAGTTAAAATTATGTCTCGATTTTAATGCAATATAAACGACTACAAAATTGACTTACGCTCGAAATGGCTCAACTTCTGCATGGTGATCTAGTACATATCGGTGTGCTTGTTCCTATGTTAAGTTATCTAATTCAAATGCGTCAACTTTACCAATAGTAATGCCAGCAGTCTGAAAGAGATACTTAGCCCCGCCAAGGTTTGACATGTCTGTGTTTCTCCTTGGCCTATTCAAACTTGTCTCTACACCCATAAGATATCTTGAACAAAAATTAGAGCACTCTTCCGATAGATAGCCTTCAGCTATAGAGCCTTCTGAATATGCTCTATTTTTAACATATCCTTTAAGACGATAAAGGTACTTATATAGTTAAATATTTTGGTCATAAAAAATTAATAAATACATCACATAAAGTAGAGAAACCAGATAGATGTTCAATGAGGCATGAATATTACCTCTCAATGGGATACATCCACCGATAATGTACGGGTCCCCCGAGTCTAGCTTCACCGGCCAGGTGGATTATCAAGTGAATCATTATAGTAAAAAACAATGGAGGAAATATCCTCTCCATTTGACAAAGTACCACTGCAGCACGTTGCTCCAATTGGTCAAGATCTTCGATACGTAGAACTCTCGAACAAAGTCCTTTATAAATACTACAAAGATCCTTGATGATGGCAGTGACTTGCTCACACATCGAAAACCTTAGAGCCACGGGAAGGAGATCTTGCATCAATATGTGGTAGTCATGTGACTTTGGACCCTGAAGCTTCTTCTCCTTAGAGTTGACGCACCGTGCTATGTTAGATGAATAGCCATCAGGGACTTTAATCTCCTGTAACACCTTGCAAAATAATCCCAATTCTTTTTTGGACATTGAATAAATTGCTGGAGGGAGATGGACTGTGCCATTGGGTAAATGCTCTGGGTGCAACTCATGTCGTATGTCCATCGAAACTAAATCAAGGCAACACTTGAGATTATCTTTGGTCTTCCGATCATCCCCTATGACAGTTCTTATACAATTTTCGCCGATATTTTTACCAATGTGCATCACATCTAAATTATGACGTAATGAGTTGAATTCCCAATACGGCAACTCAAAAAAAATGCTCTTCTTCTTCCATGACCCTAAATCAACCATGTTGTCACATTCATCTGCATCGCATAAGTCAGTGTCCCCATCCCTTGCTTTTCTCTTGCCTTTCTTGATGACTTCTGGTTCTTTGCCGTAATTGAAATTATGACCTTGTAATCGCCTACACACATCTGACCCTGTCAAAATTTCAGGCGCATGCCCCCACTCCTGCAACCTATCAAATGTTGAAGTTTCTGACCTGAATATGTGTGTGTCATGCAACCATCTTCGATGGCCCATGTAACAAAATTTTCTACCATTATACAACCATTTTGAAACAGTTTGATCAGCACAACAAGGACATGCATAACGCCCTTTGGTACTATAACAGGATAAATTTGCATATGCAGGAAAATCATTGATTGTCCAAGTCAACGCAACCCTGAGACGAAAAGTTTCTTTAGCTGTTGCATCATAGGTTGGAACACCCTCCCATAATTTTTGAAGTTCATCTATTAATGGTTGAAGGTACACGTCTATATCATTTCCTGGACTTTTTGGTCCAGGAATTATCATTGACAACATAAACGATGAAGGTTTCATACATTTCCAAGGGGGCAAATTGTACAGAATTAACACAACGGGCCATATGCTATATGTATTGCTCATTTGCCTGAATGGGTTAAAACTATCACTGGCTAATCCAAGTCTCACACTTTGAGGATCTTCAGCAAAATCAGGATATCTTTCATCAAATTTTTTCCAAGATTGAGAATCAGCCGGGTGTCTGAGAATCCTGTCATCCTTGCGACATTCTGCATGTCATCTCATATCCGAAGAAGTTTTAGATGACATAAACATTCTTTGCACCCTAGAAATAAGAGGAAAATATCGCAAAATTTTTGCAGGCCTCTTTTTCCTACTTGTTTTAACTGAGTCATCAGCTTCTTGGCCTTCATTTGGTTTTCCTTTCCATTTTGACGTTCCGCATATTTCACAATTCTGTAGTCTTACCTTATCCCCCCTAAACAGCATACAATCAAATGGACAAGCTAAGATCTTCTCATACCCTAAATCAAAAGACTTCAGAAATTTTTTGGTAGCATGGGATGATTCTGGAATACAAATTTCGGGAAATGCTTCATTCAACAACTGAAGTAGCATGTTGAAGGACTTAGCAGACCACCCGTTTAAAGTTTTGATCTGAAATAATCTAACAATGAATGCAAATTCCGTAAATTTTGAGCAATCACGGTACAAAGGTGTACTAGCATCTTCCATTAACTTAGTAAAGGCTTCATATTCTTTATTTACTTCAGAATCTTGTCTTTCCTCTTCCAATCCTCCACTAATGTCTACAGTTACTGTTGGCTCGTTATGGACTTGTGTTGTTGGACTATTGGAGTGTGTTGGATTGCTACGAATTCCAAATGCATCCCGTAATAAATCTTGCATCTCATCGGCCACATTTAAGTCATCATTTAATATGGGCTCGTCTTCATCTTCTAACACACCCGGTTCAATCGGAATTGCCTGGGCATGCTCTCCATGGCAAAACCATTATGTGTACCCTTGGAGAAAACCATTGATCACCAAATGTGTTTCAACTTCGACGCATGTCTTCAGATGACAGTTAGTACACCACCGGCATGGACAAAGAATCAAATTTGGATCACGAGAATTTTTCTTGGCGAAAGTAATGAAATCTTTAACGCCGTCCCGATACTCCTTTGATAATCGTGATTTGTTCATCCAGCTTTTATCCATTTCAACAATATCACTAAATCTGAGATTAAAATTTCATATATTTAAATATTAATAACATCTACCTTACTATGTTGATTGGTCATGAATAGTGTGAAATAATAATTATTACACCTATTAATGGTGGAGTGTCATTTGCAATGTTAATATGCATATTTATCACTTAACAGGCCTAAAATGACATAAAACACTGAACACACCTAAAATTTCCAACCATGGTCAGTTAAAGTGAGCTATTGTTTGTTTATTTATAGTTTTTCTTGAGTTAGCTCTTTATTTCAACTAGTTGCCAGAAACTTTCAAGATTATGAACTTATTATAGTTAACTATGTAGATTAATAATTTCACAGCTATTATTCTATTTACTCATTTTTTTAAGTTTGAAATAAAACTAGTGACAGGAGATTGTTTCATGTTGCATAAAAATATAAAACTGATATATACCAGTTCAAGAACAAACTAGTTACATTTTTTAATGAAGGAATCTAAAATATTTTACTCAATTAAACACTTAACACACCTAAAATTTCCGATCATGGTCATAGAACCATCAGACAACAAACTAGTTAAAAGTTGACAGAACAAAGACAATATAAAATAATAGAGCTAAGCATACTTCATACTATCGACACTTGAACTACACTATCTGAAGACCTCAAACTATCATATTGGATATATAGCATATGTTGAAGTGTGCTTGGTCTTTCTTAAGAGAACGGACGCAGACATCTCACTTCCACATTGTATCATAGCATCCATATATCTCAATCTATGAGCAAAATTTATGCATATTTAACTTAAGAAGTCCGAAAAGTAACAAGTAGATGATAAAGACATGGATATGCATCTACATTATAAAGCTTCAGATATTTATTATACCAAATTCATCTGAAATCCATCTAGGTTAAGAAATCAATTTAAATCATTCAACATCAAGATAATCACAATTTTTTTTAGCTGTATCATCAAGAAAAATGACCACAATGTTATTAAATCTTTTCCTTTCTCTTATTTCAATAGAAAATTTAATATAAAATGCTATAGGGGTTTGTACTTTTGTTATTACACAAGTCAGCAGTGATGTTCATTGTCACAAATTTGGCTATCTACATTTTCTCCAAAAAGGGGAAATTTTATTAAAATATAAGAATATTTTTCTTTTGATTAATAATCTTTGTATGCAACCTTTGAGATGTAAGTTTGTTAGGATCTGATGGTCCTACAATGTTTATTCAAAAGTGTTCGCAGTATAGGATTGGTAGGATCTGATGGTCTTACTATGTGTGGAACATCCACATTACATTCATGGCCTGTTTGCCAAACATGTATTTATTTGTGAACATCATGCACTTCCACTCATTTATTTGAGACTATCCTTAGAGCGAAAAGGCTGCCAAACTAATTATTATAAAATGAATACAAGTTTAAGTACATGATCCAACTAAAGAAGTGAGATAAATGAAACTACTCTATCAAAAAGGGTTGAAGAGGCTAGTTTACTCCCGTATACAAGATCAGAAAAATGTATGACAACAATTCACAAATATGCAGGCTTTGATTTCAATAGCATTTGTGCATTTGTATCTTTAAATCTATTTCAAGTACATATTTATGCCCTCTCCTTTAACCGATTGTATTTTGATCCATTGATGAGCACACACATACATATTTTGTTGTGTGCCCCCATTCTATTATATATGAAGAAGTTATTGTGTTACTATATTTGTGTATTTGTGTTCATGCCGTGTGCTTCATGGAACACATTGTCTAAGAAATGGCAACACTGAACCAAACTAACTGGAAATATAGAATATTCTAACTATCTATTCATGCGAAAACCCTTAGCTGCCTATAAGTCCAAGCAGCTAGCGGACTTTTATAGACGACTTAGAAATAAATTACCCTGGTTAGGAACTATTCCTCTCCATGACTTTTCATTGGCAAAAATGGAGTGGTGTATATATGTATACCACTACTAGCTAACGAAGAAAATGTTCACTGCTATATAAGCATTATCAAATCCTAATTAGTCCACATTATCAAATCCCAACCCATTCTCAAATCGCAAAATACCCCTAAATCACAGATTATTTCGCACAAAATCCCAAACAATTTCATTAAAAAATAAAAAAATTATTAAAAGTCGAAAATAATCATACCGGAGATAAGAGAGGGTTTGAGAGGGTTTGAGAACGATGGCGTACGGCGGAGGAGCACGGTAGAGGAGCACGGTCGGGAGGCGCACAGCGAAGGAGACGAGCGATAGGGTTTGAGAGAGGAGCGAGGGGATTTGGGTAGCGGCGCTAAGAAACCAGCGAAGAGATTTGGAGATTTGGAGATTTGGAGATTTGGAGAGGAGACGAGGAGATTTGGAGGAGGAGACGAGGGATTTGGAGACAGGTCGTCGAGGAGATTTGGAGGAGGCACGAGGGATTTGGAGAGAAGTAATTTCGCGCGTTAGGGTTTTGGAAGAAACGGGAGATTTGGAGGAGGCGTTTATGTTAAAGAAAATTATTATAAAAAAAACTGCGGTAATCGGGAGATTAAAGGGTAATTAAATACTTTCCCCGGCGCTTTGTATACAACGCCGGGGAATATACGATAACCCTGGCGGTTATCATAAAGCGCCGGTGAATAAATTTTTTTTATTTTTTTAATTAATTCATCCCCGGCGTTTAATTAAAGCGCCGGGGTAAAAATGCCCCTGTAGGGTAATTAATTTGTAGTGTCTTCCTCTCCTCCCTTGCTGCCGCCGCCGCAGGAGCAGCCGCCGTCCTCCAGCAACCTCCTCCCTGCCCTCCTGGCCAGCAACCTCCAAAAACCTTAGCCCTCTCTACCCGACCCGTTTTCCAAAAAATAAATTAATAAATAAATAAAATAAAATATATTATTATTATTATTATTATTATTATTATTATTATATATACAGGTACTACTACTTGATGGAATCTCAATCTCTCCCACATATTTCCGCCTCCACTGACTTCCCCGATGCAACCGCCTCTCGTTCATCCTCCAGATTCAAACAGCAGCAGCGCCACTTTCAGTCTGCCTCCGGCATCCTACCTTCTCCTAACATCATTCCTCACCCTACCCCATCTCTACTTCCTTCACCGGTAGCACCGTCTTGCTCCCTACCCCGATCCAGACACCAGTAGCATCTCCCTTCACATTGTGCTCTCAATCACAGCAATGCTAGTCTTATTTCTCCTCGCAGTGCTTCTTCCCTCACATCCTCGGCCATGCCCATCACTCCAGCATTGTCGTTTCCTGCTGATTGGGCTAATCTTCAGCAACGCCTCACTCAGCTGGAATTACAGCTCATGGGTCAGTCTATCAATGCTGGCACCTCTGCTCCTGTACTTTCTGCCACTCCCGGTATGAATTCGTTCTGAATTTTAGATTCTGGTGCATCACATCATCTCACTAGTAATTAGACACTATTCACCACCTGCACAACACTTCTCTTTCACTCTCCATCTCTACACACAGCTGATGCCTTACAACTTCTTATTATTTATTATATTTATATTAAAATATTAAAATATTAAATGAAATTATTATATTCATTATTATATTCAAAGTATATGCGTGATACACAATCTATTATATTAGTTATATTAGTTTGATCCATTTTAGATATCCTACTATGAGTATATCACAGTTTTATCTACTAGTATTCATAAGACGTCAGGGACAATTAGCTCTCCCACTTTCATATTACCATATGTTCTTTATGCTTCTCATTTATCAATAAACCTTATTTCTATTAGTGCGTTGTGGGATAGTGGTCTTGTCGTTACTTTTGACTCTTTAGGTTGTTCTATTACTGATTCCTCCACCGGTGAGGAGTTTGGGCGTGCTAGTCGTCAGGGTCATCTATATTATCTAGATTTTCTTCGTGCATATCACTCACCTTCTAGTTTTGTCGGTATTATTTCCTCTGATGCTGATCTGTGGTATAGACGTTTAGCTCATATTAGTGCATCACTACTCTAGACTATAGCTCGCAGTGGTACCCTTGGTTCTCTCACGTTTAAATATTTATCTGATTGTCAGGGTTGTCATTTGACCAAACACATTGTCCTACACTTTAGTCACAAAAGAACTTCTGAAACCACTCATTCATTTCAATTTGTTCATTCTGACATATGGGAACCTTCTCCCAAGCCTTCGTGGAAAGGCTATCTCTATTATGTTGCCTTCATCGATGACTTCACTAGACATACATGGATTTTTCTTATGCATAAACGATCTGAGATACCTGATATTTACCGGTTCTTTACAACTATGATTCACACTCAGTTCGGTGTGCGCATTAAGAATTTTCGATCGGACGGTGCACGTGAGTACACTTTCACCATTATGAGATCGATCCTTTAGTCTCACGGCACCGTTTTTTTAGCAATCATGCCCTCACACACATGAGCAGAATGGTGTAGCTGAACACAAGTATCGTCACATCCTTGAGACGGCTCGTGCTCTTTTACTCTCCTCTTCCGCTCATCGTTTTCTCTGGGCTGAAGCTATCATGACCTCTGTTAGTCTCATCAATATTACTCCCTCATCTGCCCTAGCTGGTACGATGCCTTATGAGGCTCTTTATCACTCATCTCTCGACTACAGTATGTTCCGTACCTTTGGATGCACCTGTTACGTCATTCTCCCTCCTACTGAGTGCACGAAGCTCTCTGCTCGTGCTGCTAAGTGCGTTCCCCTAGATCTCAGTTCCGAACACAAAGGTTATCGTTGTTTTGATCCATCAGCGGGTCGTGTCCGCATTTCTCGACATGTAACCTTTGTGGAAGACTCCCCTTACTACCTGACTCCCCCTGAGGATACTAGATTTCTCGATCCCCAGTTGTTGCTAGCCCCCCAACATCAATTTCTCGCTTTTCTTTTGATCCCACTCCTCTAGCTCCATTCCCATCTCCTGCCGTACTTACACCTATTATTCCCCTTACCGAAATACCACCTGCATCCCCACAGCAGTCAACACCCATCTCACCTACTTACCCACCGACACATGCACCTACTCCACCGTCCTCACCCCCACACCCTATCAGTCCACCACCTCTTCGTCAGTCTACCCGTTTCACTTCTGGTATTCCTCCAGCACGTTATACACCTAATGCCACTGGTCCTTCTGACCAGTTTGGTTTTGCCACCCTAGCTTCCTAATCACCACAGTTTCACGTATATCTCACTACTATACACTCTACACTTGAGCCCAGAACCTATCAAGACGCAATTCAATATCCTAAATAGAGGAAAGCTATTACAGAGGAATTCAGTGTATTTGATCAGACTGACACTTTGGATGTCGTTCCTCTGCCAGAGGGCGTTCAGCCTATTAGCTGCAAATGGATCTTCAAGGTCAAATATCAACCTGATAGATCTATTGAGCGGAACAAGGCTCGTCTAGTAGCCCGAGGATTTACTCAGGAGCATGACATTGATTATGATGAGATCTTTGCTCCCGTTGCACAGATGACTACTGTTCGCACTCTTCTTGCTGTTGCAGCTATCTGCCAATGGTCGTTATACCAGATGGACGTGAAGAACTCTTTTCTTCATGGTACCTTATCTGAGGTGGTTTATGTGGATCCTCCTCCTGGCCGCCCTACTCATCCTCGTCATGTTTGCCAGTTGCGTCGGGCTATATATGGTTTGAAGCAGACCCCTCGAGCCTGGTTTGAGTATTTTTGCCTTGTCATTACCAAGGCTGGTTTTAGTCAGAGTTCTTAGGATCATTCTATGTTTATGCGATCATCACCGCAGGGGAGGGTACTTCTACTACTCTATGTTGACGATATGATCATTACTGAGGATGACTCTGTGGGCATTACATCCACCCAGAAATATCTTCATCAGCAGTTCCATATGAAAGATCTTGACAGACTGCGTTATTTTCTGGGCCTAGAGTTTGCTCATAGATCTCGGAGGATACTCATCTCTCAACAGAAATACACATCAGATATTATCTTCGCTGCATGCCTTTCTGACAGTCGATCGGCCGATACACCCTTAGAGCTTCATGTGAAGCTTCGTCCCACTGATGGTGAGCTCCTTCCTGATCCCACTAGATACAGACAGATTGTCTGACAGCTTGTCCACTTATGCATGACTAGACCCAATATTGCTCATGCAGTCAGTGTTGTCAGTCAGTTTATTTCTGCTCCTACATTAGTTCACTACGGTGCTCTTCTTCGGATTCTCAGATATCTTCGGGGTACTATTACTCGCTCATTATTCATGCCTGCTACATTCAAACTAGAGCTGAGTGCATATTTTGATTCAGATTGGGCAGGTGATCCTACTACCACACGGTCTACCACCGATTTTTGTCTATTTCTTGGTGATTTGCTGATCTCATGGCGAAGTAAGAAATAGGCAGTTGTTGCATGTTCTTCGACTGAAGCTGAGTACAGCACAATGGAAACTACTACTAGAGAGATTGTTCATGTTCGTTGGCTTTTATCAGATATGAGTGTCGCTCTTTCAGGACCTACTCCTCTTCATTGTGATAACCAGAGTGCACTACACATTGCAAGCAACCCGGTCTTTTATGAGTGAACGAAGCATATAGAGATTGATTGTCATTATGTTCGTGAGCATTTTGAAGCAGGGACAATTTCTCTTCATTCTATTACCTCATCACAGCAGACGCAGACTTCTTCACCAAATCTCATACTATTCAGAGATTTCGATATTTAGTAGGCAAACTCACTCTGTTTGACCCACCACGAGTTTGAGAGGGGGTGTTAGATATTATAGTCCCATATTGGGTATTGGGCTAATTTTGTATTTGGCTCACTCCTATATATAGGAGATTTTGTACTCAGTTATTTCTCAATTCAATATTCAGTATTGTTTTAATCTCTCTGATTTATCTTAACAATTATCTAATTCTTCACACTCTGAATCAGTCCATATTTAATGTATCAACTGGTAACCATACATATGATATGTGGAACCAAAAAATAGTTTCTCTCTCTAGATTTTCTAGAGAGGGAAGCTCCCCCAAAAAAAAATCCAAAAAAGAAAACCCTAGATCTAGATCTGAGTTTGGAGGGGGTGGCGGCTAGGATTTCGCCGCCCCCTCCCCGATCGCCCCTCTCCGCCGTCCACCCCTCCCCTCTCGCTGCCGCTACTCCCACCGCAACGTCCCGTCGAGGACCTCCAGTCCCGTCGAAGACGAAGATCCAGAGGCTCGCTGCTCCGTCCAGTCGAGAACCTCCAGTACTCTCGTCGAGCAACTGCCGGCGTGCTCCTCCAGTCGAGCCATGATGGAGGGCCTAAGTTGTCGCATCGTCCCGTCGAGCAGTCCGAACGCTCGACGATGGAGACTCTTCCACCGCTCCACCCAGTCGAGGCCCTCCAGCTCCCGCCGAGCTCCTTCCGGCGTGCTCCTCCAAGCGTCGGTCGAGCGATGATGGAGGGGCCAGCAACGTCGCCGCAACGTTCACCCACACTGTTTTGATTGTCTGAGTGTTTGATTGTGAGGGGAAGTGATTGAGATGAGATGGAGGAGTTGATTAGTGTTTGGCAGTTGTGAGATGAGATGGGAGATTGTTGATGTGCAGCAAGGTAGTGGGGCTTGGGCCTGAAGACGAGGTCCCCCATGAGATGCGCTCACTTGTTGCAGCACAATTGTGGGGCTTGGGCTCGCAGACAGGGTCCCCCCATGAGGTGAGCTGAGTGGTACTGCAGTATTGGAGGTGTTAGGGATTTTTGGTTATCAGTGTGTAAGTCACACCCTGAATTCGACCTCCTTTAATTAACTGCCACAGGCTCCGCGACAGCACTGCCACTACGCCCTCATCAGCGAACCTGAAATCTATAACGTCCACCGCCCGTAGGGGCAAGAGGATAAGGTGATACTTCAGTTAGTTGTGATTTATTACGGGTTTTTTTTTTTTTGCATGAGAGAGAGAGTGAGATAGTGAAGATGTTGCTTCTCACTACTCTATGCAGGTGTATGTTAGCGATTGTGAGAAATCACTTGAGAGAGTAAAAGCGTGAAAGAGGGGAAGGTATCCTCTCCACGGCTCTCTCTTTGACTGTGCCCGTGGTTAGAGTGAGTGAGAGTTTTGTTTGGTGAGAAATCGCTTGAGAGAGCAAAAGCGTGAGAAAGGTGAAGGTATCCTTTCCACGACTCTCTTTTTGGCTGTGACTTTGACTGGGCCGAATGTAAGAGTGATTTGGGGAGGTTATGGGAGTTGGGGAGAAGGAGGGGTGCGGCGAACTTCTAAATCTCGCGTGATTCGCTTCAGGTGGGTGTGCACGTGCCGGAGAGGCGGTGCACTAAACTTATTTGACGTACATACAATTAGTTGGTCCTTGCTTTGTGACTGGGCCCAAGATGGGGTCCAGTACAATATTGGTAGAGGACGGGATCAAGCTGTGGACGGTTCCATCTCGCTGACTGTGGGTTGCTGGTTTTTGTTTGCTTTTTTGGTCAGTCCACACTAAGGGTGTTAGAGTGGGCTCTAATTGTATGTACTGGTCATGTCGCTTCATATTTTATTATCCTATTTGTAGTTTGTAATTTGGCCCAGTACACTGGGTTTGTTTGGTTAATTGCTTATTAATGAAACAGTGTGGCCATATTCCACATTTGCTTTAAAAAAAAACTGGTAACCATACTCATAAGTTATATTCTTGGTATATATATATATACTAGATTTTCCCGTGGGCACGTGCCTACGGCACGTCTTCGAACGATATAAAACACGAAAAACACTGTAAACAATAAAACAACAATTATGTAGCTCAAGTTTGAATAGTATGACAATAATTAGCTGTAAATAAAAGTCCATGTTTCCATTAGTATATGTTGAAAAATAATTATAAATGGGGGTGTAAAATCTAAGTTCTTAGACTTTAAGTGTGGAAAATGATGAAATTTAACTGTTGAAGAGATATTTGCTATTTTCACTATAACATGTG
The DNA here is from genome assembly GCA_017893485.1 of Hemerocallis citrina. Taxonomy (NCBI): domain Eukaryota; kingdom Viridiplantae; phylum Streptophyta; class Magnoliopsida; order Asparagales; family Asphodelaceae; genus Hemerocallis; species Hemerocallis citrina. The sequence goes on along the minus strand of CM030364.1, from coordinate 110,414,021 downwards.
CAATAAAAAAACATAAAAATTCTGAAAATTTACAAACCTCTCTTAAAATTTAAATTTATAAGTAAATAAAGAAAGAATGTGAGAGAGATAGGGAGAGAGAGAAAAAGAGAAATATGAAAAAGTGAAGAGAGAAGAGAGAGATAGTAATAAAGTAATGGGTTTTTTAGTTTTGGGGGGGGGGGGATTGGTTTTGGGATTTGAAATTTTGGAGGGAAAATGTGTTTTGTGAGGTTAGATCTAGCCCTTTGATTTTGGGGAGATTGAATGTGAGCCACTTGATAGCTTTCTTTGTGTTTTATTATATATATATATATATATATATATATATATATATATATATATATATATATATGGGCATTCTTCTATTGCAAACGCTACTGTAGCGTTTGCAAATGTGCAAACTTTTTAACCCGTCATTGGGAATGACGGGTTAAGGCAAAACGCTCAAGGCAAAACGCATAACCCATCATTGGGGATGACCGGTTATGTGTTTTGCCTTAACCCGTCATCCCCAATGACGAGTTAAGGCGTTTGCACGATATTTGCGTTTGCAATGGAAGATGACCCTATATATATATATATATATATATATATATATATATATATATATATATATATATATATATTCTCGTGGGCCAACGACGGTTTTATAACATCATGATTAAATTATGTAGCACTGCGCACATCACTTGATTTTGCTTTGGTCTGAGTGGTCAATCATTGCAGTTCTCTGAAAATTTTACAATCTTATTGTTCCATTACGATGGAAGGACAAATGAATGGGATAAGTACGAGTGGTCTATACAGGCTATTCATGTCAGCGTCATAAAGCATACTAAGGTAGTGTTCTTTTTCTCCTCTTATAAGCGATTTACCTCTTGTAAGAGGGGGTCCACCTCTTACAAGAGTTTTTTTAACGTTCTTTTTTTACCTCTTATAAGCAATTTCCCCCAAAATTTCTTATAAGCCGAAAAGGCTTATAGTAGCCTCTTTCAAATTCTTATAAGCCTTATATCACTTAAAAAGTCTATATTACCCCAAAGTCTATATTATAACCGAAGTCTTTATTATAATTGTTGATGAAGGTTTCTGATTTTCAGTATTATATATCTCTTCTCCATGCATCTGCTAGCATTTTACTCAGGAGTGTCATTTGTTTGCATGGAATGTCTCCTTTTGAATGTTCGAATGACTTATAGTTCTTCAATTATCATTGTTTTACTTTTAAAATTGTCACATTGCCTGCTACTGTGTTGATGATTTATTATAATCTCTTATAACAAAGAGCTTCGTCAGATGGACTGATTCGTGATTTTTATGCTTCCGCTTCATTTCTTGTCTTTCCTATTTTGATTGAACTGCTGGGTTAGGGCTGCGTTTGGTTGTGTTTATTTCAGTCCAAAATGACTTTTGAGCTGGGATAAAATTAAGCTCAACGAAACGGGCCCTTAGAATATACGCAAACTTATGTGATTGTAGTGGTCACTGTTCATAAAATAATATATGTGCATCATTGAAGTGGTCACTGTCCATGATGTTCTTGAATAGTTGATGTATTTGAAGTAGTGTTGTATTTGACACAATTCGCACTAGAACAAAGTCGACTCAAACTATTTTCAAACCCAATTTTTTTTTTTTAATATTTTTTTGTTGCTGTGAATTTAACTTGCCATTAAAATAGTTTATATATTAGTAATTTGAACTTATCTTTTCTTGTCATTCATCTCACTATTTTTATACTTTGGGGATAATATAGGCTCTTGTAAGAGGTGAAAAAAGAACAGAAATCTCTTATAAGAGATTCTTATAAGATATTTTTATAAGAGGTTATTTTTATATAAAAAGAACGTCTCAAAAAGAGGTTCTTACTGTAAATCTCTTATAAGAGGGTAAAAAAAAGAACAGTACCTAAGTGGTGAGAATTAGGTTTAAATTTGTGATTTGTTAGGTTAAAAAGAACTTCTTTCAAAAAATTACAGATTACAATTCCACCAATTCACTGATATGTGTCCGACAACGATTCAAGCAGGTACGCAAAGAGGTTTCTGCACCCAGACATTGTGGCTGCATATGACTACATATTTATTTAGGATGAAGATCTAGGAGTAAGACCATTTCGATGCTGAAAAGTAAGCGTCAATCATGTCTGCAGTCACAACCCTGATTACAATATATCTTACAATATATGCTACTATATATTTCTCGTTGGTTTTTTTTTTTTTTTAATTTATTTTATTTTATTTTTTATTCTTGTAATTTTCCAGTTATATTGAATTGGTGAAGAAACATGGTTTGGGGATTTCACAACCAGGGATCAAGTCAATGAAGCAACAACAAGTAACATGGTCTACAACTCAAATGAGGGATGGCAGTGAAGTTCACAAGTGAGACAATTTTAGTTGGCTTAGAGCATCCGCAGTTGTTTTTCTCATATGCTATAAAATGGCAGCTACAGTAATAGCAAATACAATCGATCGCTGTAGTCGTCGTTTGCTATATTGTTTCTCATCGTTTAAAATAAATTTAAAAAAATTAATTACTTATTAACTATTAAACTATATTAATTAACTAAATTAAATAATATAATAATAACTAAACCTAATTAATATACTACCTAAACCTAATAACTACTCCTAATTATACCCAATCAGCATTAATGAGACACTGTGGATGCTTTTTCATGGACGGGGTATCATACCCCGGCCGGGGTATGTATCCCCGTCCCACCTTTTGTTTTTTATTTTTATTTTTATTTTTTCTAATCGGCCAATCATGGCCGTTCATTCATTAAAAAAAAAAAGGAGAGACGGGGTTACATACCCCGGCCGGGGTATGTTTCCCCGTCTGAGGGAATCATAAAAAAAAAACTAATTTTTTAAGTGGGAGAGACGGGGTATGATATCCCGGACGGGGTATGTTTCCCCGTCCTTTATAATTTGAGAATCGCTATTCTCTTTCTCATATATGAGAAACGAATATAGCACGTTTGCTATAAAATGGCAAAAGAGAAACGATTGCAGCGGTTCGTTTGCTATAATATGGCAAAATGGCATATATAGCAAACGACTGTGGATGCTCTTAGCCTTGTAAAAAAATGACTCTTTCATCCATCTTTGTACTTTATATTAACATTTACTTGTTAATAGAGAGGTAAAGCGAAGGAGATGCAATGATCCTCGTTTCCCGCCATGCCCACCGTAGAATTTATTTTATACTAGGTTTGTCCATTGACACGTGTCTTCAGAACGGTGCACCTTATTTGATCATATAAAATAGTTTTGGAGGTCGAGCAAATTAATTAAAGTAGCAAATATATTATATGAGAAACTTTTGGGATCTAGCAAAAAACATATCATATGATTTTTTTTTTAATTTTTTGAACTATTTTTAAAGCTTTTTAATTTTTAATTTTTTTAGTTTTTAAATTTTTTGTTTTTTTAAAATTTTAAAAAAAATTATTTTCTTAATTTTTTGAATAGAAGAGGATGGGAGAGAGAGAGAGAGAAAAAAAAAATTAAATAAATATAGGAGTTGTTTTGGGTGGGGGATTTGAACTTGAGTTTTGGAGGGAACTTTTGGGGGGAAAATATGTTTTATAAGATTAGATCCGGACCTTTGATTTTTGAGGAAATTGAAGGAGAACCACTTGATAGCTTTCTTTGTGTTTTATTATATAGATAATCTATATATATATATATACACAATGAATTGATTATTTTTTCACTTATTTGTTTTAACTTACTTATTCTTGGTAATTGTTAACACGCATTCAATGTTTATAGATGTTTATAGATCTGTAGAGATAATGGCACCTGTATTCTCAGGAGTAGCATGGAGATGTGTATGGCATATGATTCAGGTTAGAAAAATCTTAAAAGCATTTTCTAACAGCCCGTTTGAAGTTTATTTAATATAATAACTCATTATCTGTACTCTTTTACAAACAAATTAATAAACCGTAAATATCTGTACTTTGAGTAATACACATATCTACTGCTCTCAGCAATTGCAATTGTGTTTAATTGATGCAGAATGACTTGGTTCATGGTTGGGGACTTGATTTTGAATTTAGGAAATGTGCGCAGGTATGGTTTGTTTGTTTTTTTTTTTTTTTTTTCTTTCTTCTTTTTCTCTATTTGCTTTTAGTTTAATTCATTAGTTGCATGTGCATGTTTATCTGAACTGTGTATGCAGTCCCTTCCTAAAAACAGCCAGCTCATGAGAAAATGGGAGTTGTCGATTCACAATGGGTTCTTCATAAGCAGGTGCCATCCCTTGGAAATCAGGTATCCAGGAATTAAGTTATAGCTAGAAACCTATTTATTGGATTGAGATTCACTATTTTAACCTTTCCTGCATTTGGTATTTTATAGGGTCAAGCATCGGATGGGAAATCAGCATATGACGCGGTAGAATTGAATTGATGATATAGTGTTCCTATTCACAAGAATTTTAACGGTATCTTGTTTTTCTGCATCTACTTATATATCTTCCTTAAACGAATCCTTGTACAGGTGAGGGAGAGGTGCAATAAAAAGTGAGATGTTTCGAGATCGAATGGTAATTGCTATGAAGCCATACGAATCCTTCTATAAGAAAAAAGGTTCGCGAAAACAGCACAAGGGGACAGACGGGTTAGTCTCGCAAGAACTGCAGACGAGCACAGACGGATCAGTCTTGCTAGTCTTGCATGAACAGAAGACAAGCACAGACGGATTAGTCTCGCAAGAACATAAGACAAGCACAGACACAGACGGATTAGTTTCACAAGAACAGAAGATGACAGATAGATTAGTCTCGCAAGAACAGAAGACGAGCACCGACAGGTTAGTCTTGAAAGAACAGAAGATGACATGACAGACGGATTAGTCTCGCAGGAACAGAAGACGAGCAGAGACAGATTAGTCTTGCAAGAACAAAAGTAGAGCATATCCTCAAGATGAACTCGTATTTTGTCACATTGCAAGTGAGAGAGACGCTTTGAGTAAATTAGACTTTTCTTCGTCTGTAAATGGTCTAGCATCTTCAATACAACACACACACACACATACACACACACATACACACACACATATATATATATACGACAAATGCTCCATTAAAAATGCAAATATTGTGAAAATATGTGAAAACTAATGCATTATAACCTAGGCTTCTAACAATAGCTTAGGTGGTTTTTCACGTTTTCATCGCTACAGTACGTTTTCAATGGAGCATTTCTATATATATATATATATCATCATAAAGTTATGTTATTTTTGAAAATTATAACTCTACACAAATTGTTCTCTTGCTTCTAGCAAAAACTATGTAAGCATTAGAATTAGAATGAACTTTAACCAATATTCAGAAATTACTGTGGCTGATGCAATGGTTATCGGAGGTTACTTGGATACAATAATCTAATTCGATAACAAGCAAATAAAGAGAGACCAAAACAGCAGAACAGGTAGATCATACCACCATATAAAAACTATACATATTCTTCTTTCATTCTTTTTCCTTTCCCTTCCCAATTAATCACGTACATCAAATGTGATAACTATTTATTAACAGCTACAATGCTTTAACTAACTTCTGTGTATCCTTCCACCGATTACTGTTTTCCTTTACTCTCCAAAACCCACTCTCATGCCAAACTGTTTATTAGAAGAAAAAAAAAAACCATAATCGAAACCTTTTCTGCTCTCTTCAGCCAGCCTTAATCACATCTATACTGCACGTGTTCAACATATACAAAATCCCGTGAACTTCAGTCTATATGCATGTGCGGATATATTAAAGTTATATTCCTGTATCTAATTCTATCAGCTAGGTCTGGTTTCGGATGTCTCAGAGCTCTACATGTTGAATAAGTTGAGTTGATGTTATCATGTGGTTCTGATCGACATAAGCAATCTGGTAGAGGGTTTTCGTAGAATGCTTCCTCTGATCGAAGCCTCTCCTTGCCTTTTGTACCAGAAATAGGGCCTTTCCTCTTTCTAGCGGATCCTTGCCTGATAAGACAGTTACCATGATCGATTATTCCCATGCCATATATGCAGAGAGATTGTCATACACTCCTATTTAATGTTATAAAACATAGAGAAGTTGTGATGATGAAAATAAGTCAAATAACTGAAGTAAATCTTAATCTACCATACAAAACAATGACTCAAGAAAAGCCAATTTTAAATAGCTCCCAAAGAATATATGCCAAAAGTTTTAAATTATGGATGAGGAACATATTGTAAATGTGAAATGTTCCTGCCACTACATGAGAAAGCGGTGAGGGTTGAGTGATTTATATTGAGATTCATACAGGAAAACATGATAAACTTAAAAGAATTTGAAGTTCCAAGCCTTCTTCGATGGATTTCAGAGATGGTACTTGATATTGTCCTCCCTTCTTTAATTGAACCCCGACCAATCTTATCAAACAAATGAACAAGTGCTTTTCTGCTAAAAAGAGAGAATGAAATGATGCATTTGATTCAGTAGAGACCACTATAAACTACAAAAATTGTTTTACTGTACCTGTCAGGAGTAATTGTTTTTCTATGGCCTAAAAAACCACGGTGGCCTTCAACTGCCCTCGCCATGTTCCCGGAGTATGATGGTATAAAGACATCACTTTCTACAGATACAATGTAGTCTAAAGCAGCCATCTGAGATGCATGATCACGAAAAGGCGCAAGCTCATCTACAGATGCTAGTTTTTCCTAAAAAGAATGTATATATTGAAAATAAGTTGATACACTTGTGAAGATAAACAAAAGAGTGTTAAAGATAGTCGAGTCAGTTTCTTACATGAGGTACACTTATTATGTGAAATAGTACTTCCAAGTAAACCACTTACTGAGTTGTAGCTCAAATTATAAGAGTTTGGGATGGGTAAAGGGAGGTATCAGGTTCGAGATCAAACTACGTCGTAGTCTAGTCTTTACTTTTTTATAAAAATAAAACAAACAAACAAACAAACAAAGTACCTCCAAGAAGTAGTCGAGTTTTTCCCAAAAAAAAAATCTCTCTGAAATTATAACATTAATTGTGCTTCTGTTTCATGCCCTACGAGGTTGAATGTAACATGGTTGTCCTTAGTTTAACTTGTTCAAGAATAATGTACTTGCAACACTATGTAGCTTATGATATCAAAGAAGACACGTGATGTAAACTTAACCCTAGGTATAAAATTTCCAAGAATATTAAAAGATACAGTTTACCAACACGTAAGGCAGATTAAGTTAGAAAATAAACTAATAACTAGTTTGATGAATTTTCAAGAATTGAAACAAGTTTAACAAGCCCAATTAAAGATTCCAACCTAACAATCAATAATTATAGCTAAACGTTCTTAACAAGTAAAATAGTCAATAACGAGTCGTACTCTAATCAGCAAGTAGAAGCATAGACACTCAATATTTGTGAACGACAGATAAATCAAATAATATTCTAGACATGATAAAGTAGTATCATAAGTATTTGAGAAGTGGAAAGAGTTTATCGGGTTTCGATGAGAGGATCGTGAAGTTGCTGGATTTGAGCAACAGATGGCGCTAGGGATGCGGCGGCCGTCGATGGAGGCCGCAAGGGGCTGCGTCGGGATGTGATGGAGCAGCAGCGAGGGGGGTGTCAGGATGGGTGTGGTCGACGACGGCAAGGAGAAAGCGGGGGTCTCGGGGGGGGGGGGGGGAGAAGGCGATGGTGGGGGAAGTGGGGCTTCGGGGTGGTTGACTGACGAGGGTGAGGGGAGAGAGGAGCAGTCGAGGTCGTCGGTGGTGCTACGAAGGCTGGTCGAAGATGGAGAGGAGATGGGTTTCAGTGTGTGGGTTCGGGAATAGGGAGCAAGAGGGAGGAGAGAGAAAGCTTGGTGTTGGGTTTGGAAGCACTGGAGGAGAAGAAGAAGAAGAAGGTGGGAAAGGCGGCTGTGAAAATTGGATTAGGATTTGGAATTTGTATTGAATTTTGGTGTAGTTTTAGAGTTTATCACAAACTCTAAAATTGTATCTCAATGTTTCACACAAAAAAGATTAATGAAGAGCAAAAACTCAATCACCGTAAATTTTTTTAATCAATAATATTATATTTTCTCATTATTCTCAAGGCCTATATATAGGCTCAAAATAAATCTCAATACAAATCTCAATACAAATCTCCAAAATATTCCAATGCATTAAATAAAGGGTGTGAATCGTAAAACTACTACATATAACTATAATTGTTCAAAATAAATATAAGTACTAAAATAAAATACTAAGCTAATGGAACAACCATCTTAGATGATGTCTGCGCTTATAGAAATGCTCAAATCGTCTCGAACTGTTGTCCTCATCAACGCGCTTTTAATAAATGATACTAGTGGAATTTCGATAAGGAAAAATTCATAACAACTGCATCATATATGCCAGGGAAATAAATATACAAAAACTTCAAAATACTGAACCGATCTTTTCCGTGTCTAGGTAGTATTGGACAAGGTAAAGTATCATCAGGCAAAGTTCCAATTTGATGTGTCCCCATATCGACATCATGATTGAATTAATGCAAGCTAGAAGGAGACAAAATATAAAATAGAAAAAAAAGAATAGTATTTTCATTATATCTATTCGATGGAAGAGCTTTTAACTTTAAACTAAACTACTAACCTTGTTCATTAAAATGGGAAAGCGAGATTCAAGATGTGCCATATGAGAATCGCCTCAGTATATTTCCCCTGCTGCAATATATATCGGAGTATTTGATGGATATCCAAGAGCAGACAGAAAAATCCCAACCTCTGTTGGGGTTAAAGGGCAATACCCCTTGGCCCTTTGCTCCAGTGCATCTATATCCTTCACCTTCCAATAGGAAATATTCTGTCTATAGAAGTGAGGAAAGCAGGTTTACTATATATCAGAAGGGTATATTTCAATTACAAGATTGTAAAAGAGCTAGCAATGATTAAACATCTAACCTTATGCCTGTCAACTCATCTGCTTCTGCAGGAGACAAACCATATGTGCACCCGCTGAAAGCTAGCATATCCTTCTCATAACGCAAGTGTAAAGCAATATAAGGGCCATAAGACCTCATTCTTTCCACCAATAACTGCGTAATAAAATAAATGCAAAAGATTTACTTGGTAATCGTTGATCTACAAGTTAGGAGAAATAACATTTAAGTCATACTATAAGTTAAAGCATGTTCCAAGTTCAAAGCATAAAAATAAAAAAAGAACCAAAAATGTATTGGCTAAGGAATCACTAGCTTTCATGCATTGCGCACGAGCGTAACATCGGTCCCGATAAACCCCAAATATTTGATTACAAGATGAGTGTTTGTTGTTGTGATTACTCTGTTGAGAATGAGGCAAGGAAGATTATATAGCACATGTATTCGACATATAAATTTATATTTTCCTTTTTTTGGACGATCATCCGACTAGACACAGCTACATCTACTCTTTGTTATAGTAGTAGATATACAGACTGAGTACCTTCCCTAATGCTTCAATATGAGGTGCAAATCGAAGATCCTTGTAGCAAGCACGGCAACGAAGCTTTTGAATGTCAGGTGGCAAGTTGTTATTAGCAAGACGTGAATCAGATTTAGCGGCTTGGATAACCTGAAAAAGGATTATTTTTAATTGTAGGAAAAACACGAAAAAATCCCAAATAGACATTATTCCGCACCTTATAATCATTCCACAGGAGCGAAATTTCATCTCGGTAGTATTCTAGACCAGACCAACTTGTAAAATATTTTACTGCCTTGGTAGTTGTTGATAATTCCTTTGGCAACTTCTTTACAATTTTAACATCATTTGCCAAAGATTGTATAAAATGTTGCACATCGAACACATCTAAGAAATTGCTGCCTGATATGGCTAAAAGTGGGGTTAAATCGGAACCGCCCAAATCGAGCATGAATCTTGAAGCCCAGGGGTAAAACAGTAATCTCACATACAGATGGGTTCGAAACGGGCACTGGATCTCTCTCTCACAGATCTGATAACCCGCGAACGAATCCACCTCAGCTGGGTACGGGTCCCGACCCGATTCAGACCCAGTCCGGCTGGATAGAATCAGGGTCTCTGATTAGGCCAAATCAACGGGCCTGATTCGCCATTATCCTCCCACCGGGAATTAAGGGTAACAGATTCCTAATCTGGTTATGAGAATTTTACTCCTTATCAGATCACAGGAATTACTACATTCCGAATCTGATTCCTAAGGCGGCTATAAATACCCCCCACCTACTACTGTTACAGGGTAATCACTCTTTTTCCTATTAACGCTCTTTCTTAACCATTCCTGGTTACTGACTAGAGCGTCGGAGGGTGCGTCGCTGGGATCAACCCCGGTGTCTCGCACTTTCCTGCATGTGAACGGAGGGAGTCAGCGATCGAACAGCGGCGGAACAGGTTGGGTGTTTGCTATTCAGGTTTTCTACGAGTCCACAAATTCTATCTGTTTACCCCCACACCAGATTCAGCGGTAACAGATTGACGCCATCTGTGGAAAACATACGAATAGCAGCCTCCCCTCTTCCCGTTGGTGAGATCTCCTCCAGCCATGCCACCCAGAAAAGTAAGATCCAGGGGATCCAATCGTGGGCCCAATCCAGATCAGCAACAAGAAGTCCCCTTCCAACCCGCTCATCAACAGGGGCAACTTCCGCTTCAAACCGAGGATCTGCCTCCTCTCCCAAATCAGCAACCTCCTAATGGTCCCCCCGGTCCTTCAAATGCCGGCGCAGGGCGCGCCCCGACCCGCAGAAACAACCTCTCCATCCGGACCACGTATCCATCCACAATGCCTCTTCGGATTCCATGGCCTCCCACCATCCTCGAGTTTCCGACCTCCGCAATACCGTTCTAAATCGGCAAAAGGATGAGGATCTTCGCCGCCGCCTGGATGAAAAGCGGGCCCGAGAGGGAGTCTCCCGCCAACAACATCCGGGTGAGCAATCTCCTCACCACCGAGATAGCAGGTCTCCGGACCAAAGGGGACGGAGGGAATCCCCCGAGCATCATAGGAGGAGACCACATTCCCTCGCTGGTCGGCGTCATCCGAGGAATGATGAGGCACCCATCACTCGTGCTGAGCTTCTACAATTCCAGGCAACAGTGTTGCAGGCCCTCAACCTTCGCCCCAACAATAATAATGTCCAAAGGGTTCCGACACCCCCACGGGTCCCAAGTCCTCGTCCCCGGTCCGTAACACCTCCTCCGGCTCCCAATCACCAACAACACAACCATAGTCCTCGCCGCTCCCAAGACTACCGCCGTCGTAGTCCCCGCTCCCCTTCCTATGAAGACGAGTCCAGGGGCTCGTTTGACTACCACCGGAGGGACGATGCTCTCAACCGCCGTCTCCACGAGATGGAGAGACGCATCGGTCGAATGGACAAGGAGGAAGAGTCGAGAGGAAGGACCGTCCGCCCCGGCAGACCTCCCTTCTCCCGTACCATCATGGAGGCTCCCATCCCGAGGGATTTCAAGCCTCCGCAGTTTGAAACTTATTCGGGGGAGTCGGACCCCGTTGACCATGTCGAAAGCTTCAAGACCTTGATGCTAATCCACCAAGCTTCCGACGCCATGCTCTGCAAAACCTTCCCCGCCACCCTTAAGGGTTCGGCTCGGGAATGGTACTCCCGGCTCGCCCTCTCTTCCATCTTCTCTTTTGAGCAGTTCGAAACGCTCTTCATAACCCACTTTGTGAGTAGCAGACGCATGGAGAAGACCAGCATCTCGTTACTCCACCTCCATCAGGAGAGGGGAGAAAAGTTGAGGGACTACGTGAAGAGGTTTACCGCAGAGGTCAGGTCCATCGCCTCTCTCGACTAATCAGTGGCAACCGTCGCATTCCAATCCAACGTCCTCAATTCCAACCTTCGTTCGTCCCTCGCCAAAAAGCCCTCGCATAACTTTGCCGACCTTCTCCTTAGGTGCGAAAAATATATTCGGGCGGAGGAGGCCGAATGCCTCCCGGGCTTCGGAGGATCTGCCTCCGGGACGAAGAGAAAGACAACTGAAGAGGAAGGAGCCAAAAAGTTGCAGAGGGATAATAGCGGTCAGCGCCACCCTCCCCCCAGGTTCGAGAAATTTACTCCTCTCACTACCAATGTCTCCACCATCCTGATGGAAGTCGAGAAGGAAGGCGTCATACCTCCTGCTCCGAGGATGAATATCCCAGCCAAGAAGAGGAACAAGGAGAAGTGGTGTCGTTACCACCGGGATCATGGCCACGACACCAACGACTGTCGGGCGTTGAAGAACGAGATAGAGGCCCTCATCCAGAGGGGGCAGTTGGCCAAGTTTGTGAGAGCAAATGATCGGGCCGATCGCACCACTCCTCCGCCTCAGGGGGCTAACAAGCGTTCCGAGCGACGCGATGAAACCCCCGAGTTCGAGGAGGAACGCGTCCTACACCCTATCCATGGGGGCCCCATGGGAGGCTCTTCCAACTCTTCTCGAAAGGCGTTCGTCGGAGAGGTTAATTCTGTTCACAGCGCCCCTCCCCCAAAAGGCCTCGGTGTCCCGGTCACATTCTCAGATGAAGATCTCGAGGGGGTTAGGAATCCCCACTGCGATGCACTTGTTATCGATCTCCGTATGGCGAACTTCAAAGTGCAGAGGATCCTAGTAGACAACGGAAGCTCCGTGAACATCCTCTTCCTCTCAGCCTTCCGAGATCTTCAGCTACCTAGGGACCGTCTCAAACCAGCCGGCTACACTCTCTACGGGTTCACGGGAGTGCCAGTAACTATCGAGGGGGTGATAACCCTCGACATAACTGCTAGCAAAACTCCTACCACCCGGATCGAGCCGATGGACTTTATGGTCGTCGACGTCCCAGCGGCATACAACGTCATCCTAGGCCGACCCGGCTTAGCTGCCCTAGAAGCCGTCCCCTCGGCCTACCACCTCAAGATGAAGTTCCCTACCCGGGCAGGAGTAGGGGAGGTCAAAGGCAGTCAGGAAATGGCCCGAAAGTGCTACATGACTTCCACCGGGGGTCCGGTCCTCTCTCTCGAAACTTTAGAAATCCCCCAGGAGGCCGTTCGACCAACGTCCAAGCCGGTGGACGAACTGGAAGAGGTGCTCTTTTCGGAGGATGACCCGAGCAGAAAGTTCTTCATCAGCAAGACCCTCCCTTCTGTTCTATGTTCCGACATAGTGCAGTGCATTCGCGGTAACCGCGACCTTTTTGCCTAATCCAGAGAAAATCCAGGCCATATTAGACATGGCCCCGCCCAAGAATGTTAAAGAAGTTCAGAGGCTGACAGGCCGCCTCGCCGCAATAGGTCTTTTCCTCTCCAAGTCCGGGGAGAAATGCCTCCCCTTCTTCAAGGCTCTCAGGGGGGCTAAAGATTTCGAATGGGGGCAGCAGCAGCAGGAGTCGTTCGACCAGCTAAAGGCTTACCTCGTCAATCCTCCTCTGCTCAGCAAGCCTGTCCCGGGCGAAACCTTGTACCTCTATTTGGCTGCTTCCGAGCAGACCCTCAGCGCCGTTCTAGTAAGGGAAGAAGACCGGACTCAAAGGCCCATCTACTATGTAAGCAAGGTGCTCCGCGATGCCGAGCTTCGCTACCCGAAGATAGAAAAGATGGCGTACGCTCTGATCATGGCGGCGAGGAAGCTTCGCCCCTACTTTCAGTCCCATTCGGTGGTCGTCCTTACCGACCAACCGCTGAAACAAGTCCTCCACAGACCTGAGACCTCTGGCCGCCTCATGAAATGGTCCATCGAACTAAGCCAGCACGACGTCTCGTACCAGCCCCGGGCTGCGATCAAAGCTCAAGCCCTTGTGGAGTTTATCGTCGAGACCACCATTCCCGAGGTCAGCCAGGTGCCGAACGGACCCCCAATTTGGACGGTTTTTGTGGACGGTTCCTCTTGCAACGAGGAAAGCTGAGCCGGGATCATTTTGGCAGGTCCAGACGACTTCATCCTCCAGTATGCCCTGCGCATGAACTTCAAGGCCTCGAACAACGAAGCGGAGTATGAAGCACTAATCGCCGGCCTCGGGCTTGCCCGAAGTGCAGGGGCGCAATGCCTCCCAATCCATATTGACTCTCAACTGGTAGTGAATCAAGTTTTGGGCGATTACGATGCACGGGACGATCGGATGGCGAAGTACCTCGCTAAAGTCCGAACCCTCATGGCCCGGTTCGAAGAAGCGCTAATCCGGCGTATCCCCCGAGAAGAGAATTCACAGGCCGACGCCCTCTCCAAGTTAGCCTCATCCTCCCTCCAAGGTCTCGAGCAGACCGTCTTGATCGAGGTCCTCTTAAAACCGAGTATAGAAGACGAGACCCTAGACTCGGTGGAGTCGCTGTCGGTCCTACTACAAGATGACTGGATGAAGCCGCTGGTCGAATTCCTAAGGGACGGGTTCCTCCCTGATGACCCTAAGGAGGCCCGCCAGTAAGGACCAGGGCAGAACGGTACACTCTCGTCGAGGGGATCTTGTACAAACGTTCCTTCTCACAAGTGGACGGCAGGCCGTACTTGAGGTGCCTCTCCCCAGAACAAGCCGACTACGCCTTGCAGGAGCTCCACGAAGGCATCGGCGGAGCACATTCAGGGTCCAGATCACTGGCTCGGAAGGTGTTGAATTACGGTTACTTCTGGCCTACCATCCTCCGAGACGCCGAGCGACACGTTCGGAAATGCGACTCTTGTCAGAAGCATTCAAACGTTCATCGCCTCCCACAAACTCAGCTCGCCTCCCTATCAAGTCCTATCCCCTTCGCCATGTAGGGAATGGATTTACTAGGGCCATTCCCTCCAGCTCCGAGCCAGTTCAAGTTCCTCGTCGTGGCGATCGACTATTTTTCGAAGTGGATAGAGGCTGAGCCTCTGACAACGATCACAGAGAACAAGGTGCTCCAGTTCTTCTGGAAGCACGTCATCTGCCGATTCGGTGTTCCCCGAGTCCTCGTAACTGACAACGGAACCCAATTTACTGGGGCCGCGTTCCGAGCTCTGTGTGAAGACCTCGCAATCCAGCAACATTTCTCCTCCGTCTCCCATCCACAGTCGAATGGCCAAGTCGAAAATGCTAACCGGCAGATTCTCGCCGCATTAAGAAGAGGTTGGACAAGTGCTCCAAAGGTTTATGGGTGGATCAGCTCCCCAACGTGCTGTGGAACTACCGCACCACTAAACGACCCCCACAGGAGAGTCCCCGTTTAACCTCACCTATGGGTCCGAGGCGGTGATCCCTCTGGAGGTCGGAATACCTTCTCCTCGCCTTGTAGTCTACAACGAAGAACAGAACGCCAGGGACCTTCGGGCAAACCTAGATCTGATAGACGAGCTGAGGGAAAGAGCATCAATCCGCCAACAGAGCTATCGAAGAAGGATCGAGCTGGCGTATAACAAAAAGGTCCGACCTACCGATCTCAAGGAAGGGGACCTAGTCCTCAGAAAGCTAGCTGTCTCCTTCCCTAATCAGAAGAGCAAGCTGGCTCCAAATTGGGAGGGGCCCTATCGGATCACGAAAGTAGTTCGGCCAGGAGCTTATCGTCTCGAAGACTCCGAAGGCAGAGAGAAATCCCTAGGACCTGGAATGCCGACCATCTTTTGAAGTACCAAGAAGGTGCCCCGGCACCTCTCTAAGTATCTCAGGATGTCGAACCGTTCCTCTCCTACCCCCTGTATTTTCTCTAATTTGTTCCTCATATGTAACAATGGCTCGCAACTTTAGAAGCAGCCGATCATTAGTCAATAAAGAAAGCTTACTCATATTTTACTTGTAAAAAACTATTTACAACTCTCTGCCTTTACTCTTCGCTCTACCGATGGTTCGGAGTCCAACACTTGGCTCGACTCTACTTCGCAAGTTCGCTCGTAAGCGAGCTAGAAGTAGGTCGCCATTCGGAACTGCTCCCACAACTGTTGAACAACTCTGTCGATGGTTCGGAGTCCAACACTTGGCTCGATTCTACTTCGCAAGTTTGCTCGTTAGCGAGCTAGAAGTAGGTTGCCATTCGGAACTGCTCCCACAACCGTTGAACAACTCTACCGATGGTTCGGAGTCCAACACTTGGCTCGACTCTACTTCGCAAGTTCGCTCGTAAGCGAGCTAGAAGTAGGTCGCCATTCGGAACTGCTCCCACAACTGTTGAACAACTCTGCCGATGGTTCGGAGTCCAACACTTGGCTCGATTCTACTTCGCAAGTTCGCTCGTAAGTGAGCTAGAAGTAGGTCGCCATTCGGAACTGCTCCCACAACCGTTGAACAACTCTACCGATGGTTCGGAGTCCAACACTTGGCTCGATTCTACTTCGCAAGTTCGCTCGTAAGCGAGCTAGAAGTAGGTCGCCATTCGGAACTGCTCTCACAACCGTTGAACAACTCTACCGATGGTTCGGAGTCCAACACTTGGCTCGATTCTACTTCGCAAGTTCTCTCGTAAGCGAGCTAGAAGTAGGTCGCCATTCGGAACTGCTCCCACGACCGTCGAGCAACTCTGACGGTGGTTCGGTCCAGCGATCGGCTCGACCGCGTTCACTCAACACCCCGAGCCGAGCAGACGAGGAACCGACCCTCGTATATGGAGAAAAATTCCGCCGAACCGGTTTCACCGTTAGATCATCTCAAAGTCTGTGCTAGGGCTTGATAAGCGGATCAGATCGCGCCACGTGTCCACAAAACGACAAGATAGTGTTTTCTTGGAACACGAGCCTCCCGCCTTGTGATACGTGCCACGATCATGATCGACCGTCTAGATTGTGCCACGTGGACTGAGTCTGAAGTCCGAGCTATCACACCTCGGAAGCGCAAAGTCGCCTCGGTATACTCCCAGCAAAAAACTAAAGTTCCGCAGCTAAAAGCACTCGAAGAAGATAACTAGGGGTCCTTATGGTTCGAGTAAGGCAACTACGGCACAACAATGAATAAAGCAACATCGATTTTATTAAAACAATGTGAAAGATTTACAAGGCAAAGAGTTACAGCGAAAAAACAATTTAACAAATTTACACGGTATGTCATTACAACAGGGAGAACGACGCAAGTCTAAAGCTCGATGCAACGCGTTCAGTGCCTCCTCGGAGCAGGGACGTTCCAATTTAGAGACAATCGGGGTTTCCGTCTTTTCATCCCCGAGCTTGTCTCTAGGCCGACGAATTGGGATGCCGCCTCGCCGCTGATCCTAACGGTGGCGCCGACCGAGGCTCCACTCGAGCTAACAGCTACTCCGCTTTGTGCGTCGGCTGCTGTCCGACCAATGACTTGACGACGAGTCGCGAGCTCGTAAAAGGTGATCCCTCGCTCTATCTCCTCGCGGGTACACGAGGTGCTGCGAACATTAGCCCTCACGGGCTGAGGCTTCAGTCGAGCCACCTCTTCCTCGAGCTCAACGATCCTGTCTTTCAGAGTGTCGTCCTTAACCATTATCTTGAATCGAGGGAGTTTCGCCGAACCGGGACACTCAGCACTATCGGATATAATACGACGTAAGTTAGTCACCTCGATGCTCTTGTCGACCGTGACCCTCTGCAGCTGCTCGACCTTCTTTGCGAGCTCGTCTCGCTCGGCCTGCACCAAGGCTAGCTCCTCCTCCTTCGTCGAGAACTCCTCGACTATTCGTAGGTGATGCACCTCGGCCAGCAGCTCGGCGTACTTCTTCTCTACGTTGAGCGACACTCTCCGGATCAGCTCGATCTCACCCTCGAGTCGAGCCTTGCGAGATTGCTTAAACAGCTCGGCACGACGCCGAGCCGCTACGGTATTTGGGGCATGTTCGAGGATCTGAAATACAAGATCATCACAAATTGGGAGACTACGGACCGACCCAAACACTTGCACAAATTTGAAATAAGAAATAAAATTTTTATTCATAAAGGAAGAAGCGGTGGCCAGTCCGCAAAAAGGCATTACATTTTTAAAAGAAGGAAAAAGATTACAAAAAGAAGAGGAGATCAGGAGTCCACCTGCGTCATCGGCTCAACCACAGGCGCTTCGCCAGACGGCCCCTTATCTCCCACCCCAACCTGGGGGTTGGTCACATCCCCCTCGGCAACCACCTCCTCATTGTCGTCGCCCTCTCCCTCGTCACCTTCGCCTTCCTCCTCGCCATCTGGTGCGGATCCGGGCCACAGCCTGTAGCCGACCCGCTGAAAGCCGGGGACGCGGTCCTGGACATGGTCGAGCGCCCTCTGGTAGGACCTCTCCATGTTCGTGGCCATATGCTCCTTCGCCTCGGCCTCCACCTCGGCCCTGATCTTCGTCGCCAAGGCATCCTTCTCCGCCTTTGTCTCTGCCAGAGCCTTAGCCGATGCCGCCAGCTCCTCAGCAGCCTTAGCGACCTTGGCGACCTCTTCGGCAAGCCGCCTCTTAGTCCGCTCCAGGTCCGCCTCAAGGTCGGTGACCCGGACCTCCAAGCCATCGGCTCGCCTCTGCTCCGCTTCGAGCTGCCGAACCGCCTTCACCTTGTCCGCCATGTCCTTATCACAGGCGGCCTTCAACTCCTTCTCCTGTTCGGCGAACGCTTCAAGGAGGTGGTTGAAGTGACAAGTAGTCTGTCGAAACGAAAAGATAGAACAAAGTGAGTGCCGGACGGAAGACTTGAAAAAATTCTACGGAAAAGGTACACGCGACTTACCGATACAAGCGACCGGGCGACCTCATAAGTGTCGTCGCCAACCGTCTCTGCCTTCAGTGCGGCTCGGTCCTTCGGGGTCGCCAAGTGCTTCACGGCCTGCATCAACATCTACGAATTCCCGAGGAAGCCATCGTGTTTCTTGACCCGCCAGTCCGGAACGAACAGTTGCTTATGCTGTTCGGTCAAGACCACCTCGGCCTTAGCGGTCAGCGGCGGAGCCTGAAACGACAATGCCGCCGAGACGTCGAAGGCCTCACCGGCCGCGGAAGACGCAGCAAGAGCCGAAGACTCGGCGACAACAACCACCGTTGGCGAGGGAACCTCAGCGACGGGGGGAGGCGGAATAACTGCCGAAGCTACCTTGGGAGGCCGACCTGACGAGGCGGTCGTGCTCGGCCTCTTTCTCTTCCTTCCATCGGCCACCTTACCCCTCTCGTTCATCATGGCCGTAAAGTCCATCTTCAGCCCTTCTGTACCAAACAACAAACAAATTGAAAGTTAATGAAACGAGCTAAAAACTTAAAAAAATTTGCGAGATGTCAGGAGCGTACTCGGGTCGATCGGACTAAGGCCTGACCCGTGTAGCACCTCCTCGGTCATCTCCCTCCAGCTCAACATCGGGAGGGCCATGATCTTCCCCACCACTTCCTCCTCGGCCGCAGACAGTTCCGGGTCGGCCCTCGCGAACTTTGGCACCTCTACCTTCCACCGGCTAGGAACTTGCAGCATCGACGGCTCCCTCAATATGAAGAACTTCTCCTTCCAACCTTTGATCGAGTCCGGGTTTTCTATAATCCGAACGCCTTTCCTCGGCGCCAGGTAGTAGCGATGCTCGGTCTTGTGCATCCGGTTTATCCGATGCATGCTTCGGAAGATCGTCAAGTCTGGTTCGACCTCGGCATTGCGACACTGCAGCAGGAAGGCATTCACATGGCGCCACGTGTTCGGCATAAATTAGGTCGGCGCAAGGCAATACCACCCGAGGACCTGACGAATGAAAGGGTGCAGGGGAAAGCGCAGTCCGGCGTTCAGAGAGTCGTAGTCGAACATGCACATATCCGACGACGACAGCTTGGAGTTCGCTCGCATCCCAGGGCCGGGGAGAATGAGCTTGTACTCCGGAGGGATGGCGAACCCTTTTCTGATCCGGAGTAGGTCCCTCTCGGACAGCACCGATCCAATCTCGTCAGCCTCGGTGGTCAGAACTGGGTTGTTCTCTTCGTAAACTTCCGACTGACCTATGATCACCTTCTTCATAAGGTCGCCCTCGTATTGCCTAACCCCAGCATGCCCGGACAGTACACAAGGGTACCGGCCCATCTCAGGGGCTTGCCTCGGATTCTCCACAATCTCCTCGACTACAGGAATTGGGCCACTACCCTCTTCTTCTTCTTCGCTGCCTCGGCCACAGACGGCTCAGCCACCTGCTTCCCCTTCCTTCGGATCTCCCTCTGCCTCCTCCTCGGCACCACTATCGCCCGAGGACGAGGCCTCACTCCCCGAGTCAACCCTTGACATCTCTAGAAAAAGGCTAAGGCAAGTAAACTGACCTTGAAGTGACGTTCACGGTCGGAATAAGATCGCCGGAAATCACCTGGCCCACGCAACAGCTAACGTAACCGCCTTGGAGCAAAAATCGCCGCTAGCAGAGAACGCAAAGAGTGAAAGTGAAAGTTTGGAGTAAAAAGTGAAATGAACTTGGGGGTGGGGGAGTGAGAGCTTATAACCTAGTGTGATGTTGGGCTTCCTTGGGAATCTAAAAAGCCCACTAAGAAGCCAAAGCGCCAAGCGGAGAGTTGCGACGTTTCGAAAGCAACGACTCCTCAAATCACTTAAGTCCACGACTCGGCCACCGATCTGCCGAGCCGGGCTATCGAGCATCTTGTCTGAGCAACCGAGCTACTGAGTCCCTTCAAAACGTCCAACTCCATACCCCGGCTAAATGGCACCGAGCCTCCGAACCGAGGGGACGAGGAACCGACCCTCATATATGGAGAAAAATCCTACCGAGGCTAAATCATCGTCGGATCTCTCCAAAATTCGTGTCAAGACACGATGGACGGTTCAGATTGCGCCACGCTCACAAAACGACAAAATAACATTTTCTCGTGATCTGAACCCAGTCCTAGTGATTCACGCAATGATGGATGCTCCAGATCTGACCACGTGTACCTTCCGAACATCCTGCCACCGGTCTGCTTAGCCGAGCTACTAAATAGCTTAGGCTAAGCAGCCGATCCACTAGGTCGGAGGGTGGCGACGCTCCAGAGCCAAGATGCTTCAAAACGTCTAACTCCATACCCCGGCTAAATGGCACCGAGCCTTCGAACCGAGGGGACGAGGAACCGACCCTCATATATGGAGAAAAATCCTACCGAGGCTGAATCATCGTCGGATCTCTCCAAAATTCGTGTCAAGACACGATGGACGGTTCAGATTGCGCCACGCTCACAAAAAGACAAAATAACGTTTTCTCGTAATCTGAACCCAGTCCTCGTGATTCCCGCAATGATGGATGCTCCAGATCTGACCACGGGTACCTTCCGAGCTTCCTGCCACCGGTCTGCTTCGCCGAGCTACTGAACAGCTTAGGCTAAGCAGCCGAGTCACTGGGTCGGAGGGTGGCGACGCTCCAGAGCCAAGATGCTTCAAAACGTCAAACTCCATACCTCGGCTAAATGGCACCGAGCGTCCGAACCGAGGGGACGAGGAACCGACCCTCGTATATGGAGAAAAAATCCGCCGACCTTCCTCAGCCGTTGGATCTTGTCAAAAACGTGCTCGTCATAATGGACGGCTCAGATCTTGCCACGTTCACTAAATGACAAGATAGCGTTTTTTGGGGATCCGCACTGAGATGGACGCCCAGGATCATGCCACGTAGTTCGGCTGATTCCGAGCTATGCGCCGAGCTGCCGAGCCGAGGGGACGAAGAGCCGACCCTCATATATGGAGAAAAAATCTGCCGACCCTCCTCAGCCATTGGATCTTGCCAAAAAATGCGCTCGTCATGATGGACGGCTCAGATCTTGCCACGTTCACTAAACGAAAAGATAGCATTTTTTGGGGATCCGCACTGAGATGGACGCCCAGGATCATGCCACGTAGTTCGGCTGATTCCGAGCTATGCGCCGAGCTGCCGAGCCGAGGGGACGAGGAACCGACCCTCGTATATGGAGAAAAAATCCGCCGACCCTCCTCAGCCGTTGGATCTTGCCAAAAAACGCGCTCATCATGATGGACGGCTCAGATCTTGCCATGTTCACTAAACGACAAGATAGCAATTTTTTGGGGATCCGCGCTGTGATGGACGCCCAGGATCATGCCACGTAGTTCGGCTGATTCCGAGCTATGCGCCGAGATGCCGAGCCGAGGGGACGAGGAACCGACCCTCGTATATGGACAAAAAATCCGCCGACCCTCCTTAGCCGTTGGATCTTGTCAAAAAATGCGCTCGTCATGATGGACGGCTCAGATCTTGCCACGTTCGCTAAACAACAAGATAGCGTTTTTTGGAGATCCGCGCTGAGATGGACGCTCAGGATCACACCACGTAGTTCGACAGATTCCGAGCCATGTGCCGAGGTGCCAAGCCGAGGAGACGAGGAACCGACCCTCGTATACGAAGAAACTATCTGCAGAGGAAGGCGGATCGTCCGATCACCCAGAAAATCGCGCTCGGCACTGATAGAGGGCCCAGATCGCGCCACGCCATAAATCGGTATTAAAAATTAGTTTTTATTTATTTTAATCATTTTATCTATTTAAAGAATGCGAAAAAATTACTAAAAATTTGGGAAAATTAACTAAAAATTCTAGGCAATAATTGTGAATTCGGGGGCACATTTTCGGGCCCCTGAACGAACAATTAATGCCTGGAACGCGTTGTTAATACCCCCGAACGACTAGTTAACACTTCACAAAATTAAATACATAATCCGAAAAAATAGATAGAAATCACCCAACGGCTAGAAAAGCTCAAGAACAACTGAGGATGCAACCAGCTTGAAGAATCGCCACACTACCTCCTTCAAAGATTCGAAGACCATCCGTTTGGACTCCGATACAACCCCACCAGTCATTAAAAATAGTAAAACTACTCCTCAAAGGCTGATCAAACTCAGTCTTTAGGGGTGGGGGGCTCGTGATATGGCTAAAAGTGGGGTTAAATTGGAACCGCCCAAATCGAGCACGAATCTTGAAGCCCAGGGGTAAAACGGTAATCTCACATACAGATGGGTTCGAAACGTGCACTGGATCTCCCTCTCACAGATTCGATAACCTGCGAACGAATCCACCTCAGCTGGGTACGGGTCCCGACCCGATTCAGACCCAGTCCGACTGGATAGAATCAGGGTCTCTGATTAGGCCAAATCAACGGGCATGATTCGCCATTATCCTCCCACCGGGAATTAGGGGTAACAGATTCCTAATTTGGTTATGAGAATTTTACTCCTTATCAGATCACAGGAATTACTACCTTCCGAATCTGATCCCTAAGGCGGCTATAAATACCCTCCACCTACTACTGTTACAGGGTAATCACTCTTTTTCCTATTAACGCTCTTTTTTAATCATTCCTGGTTACTGACTAGAGCGTCGGAGGGTGCGTCGTCGGAATCAACCCCGGTGTCTCGCACTTCCCTGCAGGTGAACGGAGGGAGTCAGCGATCGAACAGCGGCGGAACAGGTTGGGTGTTTGCTATTCAGGTTTTCTACGAGTCTACAAATTCTATCTGTTTACCCCCACACCAAATTCAGCAGTAACACTGCCATTCCACAAGTCCACAATCAATATATGTTCAACTAGGGGCAATTAATAGAGGTAGAAGGAAGAGTTTTTACCTAGAATCTTGCTAGAATGATCTCTTATCAAGTTTCGGAATAACAAGTGTGGCATTTGTGATACGCGCAACGGCTACCAAGTCACATATCTGCCACTCAGAAGAAGAATTTCCTGAGAAATTAATTAGAGAAATAAGAAATGTAGCAACAGCAAGACCACCACCACCACCAACAAAATTATACGACTTTTTAATGTTTAAATGAATGATTGGATTGCTTTTCAGTCAATTTATAATTTGAAGCACCGACACTTCTATTCGGAACACGTGCTGAGCTGGACGCACTAGCTACCTATTTCCAATGTAGTTATTTCTAGAAAATTGTCTGTGCTTGGCATGTTTTATGTTGCATGGTTCCATATCAGTGTATCCACCCACACTTCTGAGCAATTCTATGATCTAACTGGTTATGATTGTAGACGACACAAAAGATTAGAAAGACTACAACCTTGTGAATTGCTTAGATTACCTTTCAATGGGTTCCGAGTGTGTGTGGGTGTGTTGGGGAACCATGTCATAGGAATTAGGAAAGATGCCTTTTATCTGATTCTAAATGTATCCAACACAAACATCAATCTCGTTCAACAAGGATGAAATCCTCTAAATTTTCCCTTGCATTATGAATGCATTTCAACAGGCGGATTTGAAAGAAAATAGCCAGAATAATATTTCTAGAGCCACAAGAAACTCTTTCTTATATATGAAAATTATGAAGGTAGTGAACAGTGAACAAAAAGAGAAGAATCACATTCTTTCTTTTTAGTTTTCCCTGACAACATTTTGTTTTTCCTCATCATCTATCCATTCAGCCAAACACTAAATTGAAGTATAGCATATTTTTACTTCTAAACTAACTTACAAGAAACACAACAAATAACCCAAAAAAAAAAAAAAAAAACCCGGTGCGCATCTGATTCAACCCGCCATTGGTGTGAACTAAAAGGTAACCTCTGGACTCAGCTGGAGCTGAAGAACAAACAAAAAACACAATCAACCAAAATAAACATAACACTGACAAAACCAACAATATCAAAGTAAAATATAACAATTAAACCATTCAAAATTCTTTCTTACGAGAGTAGGATGAGCTCGGGGCCACACAAGGTACAAAATCTCTGCTAGACGGATGCTTCCACGGTTTGTCGGCCTCCAATGTCACATTCTTGCCATCCAACTGTTCAATTCTAGAGGAGTGAACACAATGGAAGAAATAAAACATGACTACTTCATGAACTCGAAAAATACTAAGACAAGCCCATGAACTATATTATGGATTCGACCACCACCGAGATGTCGAAATGGGCATCATTTGAATCCCCAAAAAGGGCGAAAAATTTGAATGAAACAATATTTGAGATCACCTTAGAGAATTTGGAGAGTTGGGGTGGGGCAGATTCTTGCATCCATCTCAGCTCATCACTCCACCTTCTCAATCCAATCACCCTTTGCTGCAAGGGAAAAAAAAAAGAGAGAAATTTTCCAAATCATAATATTGGGGTACTACATTACAAAAAGATTCTGTCTAATATTGATATATGCTCATACAAAATATTAAATAATTCTTTTTTTAAAAAAATAATTAGTCCAAAATCCTAAGTAGGAGAAGGGTGGGTACACACTACTTCAAACCTGCAGCAAATTCTTTTCCATCACGTAGATAACATTTCTTCTAAATTGATAAAGAATGCGACAGTCAAAATTCCAACCCAAATTAGAACTTTGAAGGAAAAGAAAAAAATCCGCTTATACTGTTAATTTGATTTAAAAAAATAATTATGAAAACAATTATTTTTTAACGAAATAAACCTTGACTTACCTAAAAAAAGACTTTAATTGAATAAAAAATTAAAACCAATTACTCCAAAAACAAGAATAAGCATTGCTATAAACTAGAAGAAAAGAGTAATGAAACAATGTTTAATTCTTAATTCAGTAAATACTACTAAATTATTTTTAGAAACTTTTTTTTGTTTTTGTGGGGGGACCTTTGGGAGCTTGTAGGGCTCGGAGGAGAAGTCCGGGGCGAACCCGGAGGGTGCCACGTGGACGACCAGCAGCGCCGTCAATCCAATCGCTATCACGGCACACGTTAGCAGCCACCGCATCCTGGACAGCGTGCTCAGCCTTAACCTTCGCCGCTGCATCTCTCTCTTGTTTTTGATAATTTTGGAGACAGAAGAGTTTGTGTAATTTGTAGTAAAAACGCGAGAGGGAGAGAGGGAGAGAGAGAAGAGGTATTTGCTATAACCTCATGCCGCTCTCCTCAACTCCTCTGTTTATAAACCATTCTATTCCCAGAACGCCCCTGCTTCTGTCATTGCATCGGCCCGCTATTTTGCCATGAATTTACCCGTTGCAGGTCCTGTTCTGGTCACCGCATGTGAACTTTTACAATAGACGGACATTGATAAGATTTTTTTGCCGTACTGACCTACTTTTAGAAAATGTTTACCTAACTGACCAACCGTTATTAAAAATAATGATATAGGTTATTTATATATCGTTGTTTTTAATAGTTGTCACGCCTCGCTTTTCAAGATACGAGAATACGAGCACGTAACAAAGGCTCAGCGAATGATAAGAATATCATTCATAGCTGTAACAGATTAACTCAATAATATACAAGAGAATACAACCACACAAAAAAAGAATAACCACATAAACAAAGAATACTCCAAATTAATCATGAAATAAATTAACTGAAAATATCCAACATCTGGGAAAAAGTAAACTTCGGGACACACAAACCGAAATACAAAGTATGATAAAACCAACAAAATGAATAAATAATATGAGATAACTATAATGGTCTAATAGTCCAGCTTCGATCTTCAAAAAGTTTGCTCACCAATTCCTTCTGGTATTCCTCCTTCGGCACCTGTAAATTCGTGATCTAAAAATAGAGAAAATAATGTCCTTAAAGTAAGTCACGGACAGCAAGTAGCAAAAGCAAAGAAATAAGAAAAATATGGCATGTCAAGAAATAATATGCTAGAGCAAAGTCAAAGATCAAAGACAACAACAAAACTGATTATAGAATCAAAGTCTAGAACTCATGATACAATAAACAGTAATTGTAATCGATGATGCAAGATCAATAACAGTAATCATGATCAAGAATACAAGTGTCAGTCCTAGGTTCATTAGTATTTTATTATCCAAGCTAATGAACGTACTACTGTGTCTCATACCTCAGGTTCAGTACATGTAAACAGTGAACGTTTAGACTATGATGGTGAACTCAATAGATCATGTACTCAGCACAATAATCAACGATTAGCAAGTCAATATTCCCCAATCAATAATCCACCATTCACACCAAAAGCAATCTAGAACAAGGGGCCCTACTGAGTACAGTTTCAGATTGTTCACTACCAAATCGACCCTTATTTACCCCGGCTTGCTAATATTTTATTATACTGAAATGTGAACATGCAATGGGTAAAAGAAGATTTGAAATGATGTTCAAGAGATGTCAAAGTAATGCAATGCATGATACAACTATTTCTCTTTCCTAGATGCAAAATTAATCATGGATATATAAGCAAAACACAAAGCACACATTCTGGACAGCCAGACGTTGCTGTACAAAAATAGAGATTTTCGTTGCTACAGAAAAGCAAAACTGGTTCCGTCAGAGATTCTGGAAAGTAAACTCTCTGCCGGTTCCAGCGAATATACATACGACATATCATAAATACAGAAACTAGGTGTATAACTTCATTCTTTACTGAGTACTGGTTCAGGCAGCATATCAGAGTCAAAATACTTGTGTATAAAAGTAGACTGAAAAATCATTTTAAAATATCATAAAATTCATATATCAATTCCTAACAGTGTTTAGTAACACCAAAATTAATCTCAAATTTTTTTTTCTCAAATTTGATCTTCTGTTTTAATTAATTTAGTAGGGTGATGCACATTTAAACTGCATTATGAAATTCAAACGTCACTGAACGAAAATATAGATATCTTGCAATTGGTAGGTCGAATTGCAAAATCGTCAGATGATCTGGATACCAGACACACAGGGATATAATTCTTATTTAATGAGTTCAAATTGATATTATCTGTAGATAGGTCAAAAATCATGTTCTTTACCAGACTTGTGTTCTAACAGCAGCCTAGAGACGAGTTTTCATATTTATAAAACGTCTGAAAAATCATCAAATGATATTACAAAAATAATAAGGTGATTCTCAGTCATGTATAGTAACAAAATATAGAATTTCCAGTTCTAATTATGCTGGTAGCATTTTATTTCAATAGAAAATCATGTTGATGTATCTCTGGACTGAAATCTGAAAATAGAAAACATAGCAGTACTAAAAATATAATATCTTTCAGTTTGTAAATCGGAATTTAGATCTGTAAAAAGTTCTGGAATATAGATTCAAAAAGCTACAGATGATGTTTAGAAAGTTTTATTAAATTACGAGAACAACTAGGTCGAAAACTCATATCAACACGGGGCAAATAGCAAGCCAGCAAGTAGGTTATTATTAAAAGTCAACAGAACAACCAAGCATGGATATGATTTTGAAGCAAAAATTACAGAAACTCATAATCAATCTCTAGGGTGGTTTTCTACTATAGGCGAGACAAATTATTATCAACATAGCATGATCATCACATTCAAACAAAAAACATTCAATTATCAATGTCAATATACATGTTCTAATCTAAGTATTCATGTCTTGTATGCATGTGACTATATATAACAGGCTTGGGTTTCAATCAAGGGAAAGGGCACGAAAAGATGACTACTACTTGGTTTCGCCGATGAATCCGTAATAGTCTCTTTGACAGTATCAAAATAGATAAAATATGATAATAGAAATAGGAGCTACTTGCGGAGATCGAAGGGTTCTTGAACAAGAACAATAAAACTAGTTCAAGAGAGACTTGCCTTTTAGACAGTTAATTCAAACATGTAGGAATAACGGGATAAGGATCCCGACAGCAACGAAACACGAGCAAAACACGTAGTAAATAACACGTGCAAAGGGGCAGAAACTATATGGGCGATGCACGTAAAATCTAAGATAGGAAGGTTGACAACAACCCAGTGGCGGCAATGGCAGGGGGGCAGCACTGGCAATAACTAAGGTGTGGCTTCGGCAATACTAGCGGCAAGGGTGCTGGGACCGGGGTTCGATGGTGCTCGGGGAACGACGGTGACGAAAGTTTGAGCATCGAAGAGGGAAACAGAGCAGTCGACGGGAGGCGTTACGGAGGTTGGAGACGATGGGTGATGGTGCTGTGGTGGTCGATGGGGCACTGGATGACGAGGGTGGCGAGGTCGACAGAGAGGATGAAGACGAGGAGGGATGGGTGTTCGGTTGGCGGTACAGGACGACGATGGGGATGGTGAGTGGCTTTGGAGGTGGATGAAGATGGGAGGTGGTTACTGCGGTGGTTGGAGCGATGAAGGACGGCGAGGATAAGGAGTTAAGCAGCGGCCGGATGGGTTCAAAAAGAAGACAGAGGATGAGGGTGAGAGCGGCGGGATGAGAGAGAGAGGGATTAGATTAATAATTATGGTTAATTAAAAATTAGCATTAATGGGTATTTATAGAGTATTTAGGATGTTGGGTTTGGGTTGTAGGTTAACGGGTTAAAAGGTATGGGTTTAGGATCCAAATAGGATATGAATATAATGGATCAAAATAGATAGAAATAAATAGGATATGAATATAATGGATCAAAATAAACCCAAAACACAAAAGAATAAAATTAGCGATGCACAAAAAATTTCAGGGTTCAAGCCAAAAGAATATAGATGATCAAAAGAGAACAAATGAGTCAAAGGAAGAGCAAAATACTTATTAAAATAAATCTGGATACAAAATACTAGAAGAAGAAATTACAAATAAAGAGAAAAATAGAAATAAGGGTTACAAATCCTACCCACCTTACAAGAAGAATTTCGTCCTCGAAATTCATTCAAGTAGTACATAGGACAACCCTAAGAAACAACAAAAACAAAAACCGAACAACTACTGAAAGAGATGGGGGAACTTCTTCTGAATCTCCTCCTCAAGTTCCCAAGTCGACTCTTCAGGCGAATGAGGATTCCAAGAGACACGAACAAGCTTGATAACTTTATTCTTCAGGACTTTCTCACACATGTCCAAGATAGGATTGGTTGGACCTCACATGATAAGTCTAGTCTCACAGACAACTATGAATAGTCGAATACATGACTGTCGTCCCTGATGTACTTCCTGAGCAGAGAGACATGGAATACATCATGGACACCTGATAAAACCGGCGGCAGCGCGAGCCTATAGGCTACCTTGCCCACTCGTTCCACAATATCGAATGGATCGATGTGCTGGGGACTCAGCCTGCCCTCCTCCTCCAAATTGGATAAGACCTATACATGGCAATACCTTGAGGAACACATGATAGCCTGCCACAAACTCTAAAGGTTTTCGACGACAGTCAGCCCATTTCTTCTGCCTGTCCTAAGCTGCTTTCAAGTGCTTCCTGATCCGAGCCACTGCATCGACAGTCTTATTGATCAACTCAGAACCCAAAAGCTTCCTCTCGCCGATATCATCCCAACAGATCGGCGATCTACACTTCCGACCAAAAAGTGCCTCATACGGAGCTGCCTTGAGACTCGCCGGTAGCTATTATTGTATGAGAACTCAACCAGGTGTGGGTGATCTTCCCAAGAACCTCCGAACTGAAGAACACAAGACCTCAACATGTACTCCAATGTATGGATCGTTCTCTTGGATTGCCCATCTGTCTGTGGATGAAATGCAGTACTGTAGCTCAGCTTAGTACCCAAGCTCCTCTGAAGACTCTCCCAAAATTGAGATCTGAATCTCATATCTCTATTCGATATGATACTAACAGGAACACCATGCAGCCTCACAACTTTCTGTATGTATTTCTCTGCCAGGCTCTCGGTTGACTGACCCACTCAGAAAGGGATGAAACGAGTACTCTTCGTCAAATGGTCCAATATTACCCAAATAGCATTGTGACCTTTGGGACTCCTTGGCAGTGCCTTCACAAAATCCATAGTGATGCTCCCATGTCCATCCCAGAATTGAAAGAGGTTGAAGAAGTCCAACGGTCCTCTGATGCTCTGCCTTCACTTGCTGACATATCAGACATTGTGAAACAAATCTCGTTACGGCTCTCTTCATACCATGCCACAAAAAATGTTGCTTCATATCCATGTACATCTTCGTGCCTCCAGGATGAATAAAGTAGGGAGAATGAGGATCTCGTGCCTCCAGGATGAAGCTCCTGCCTGACTTCACCCCTAGGTACACACAACCTAGCTCCAAAGCGAAGCGACCCGTCAGAATGAATGACCAAGTCGGTTCTCAATCCAGCTTCCACTTCACTCCGGAACTCTTGCAATTGTTGGTCACCAACCTGAGCCTCCTCGATCTACTCTATCAGTGAAAACTGCAACTACAACACCATACACTGATGTGCTGAATCGGGAAGAATCACATCCAGTTCCAGCCTCCTTATATCCTCCAACACTTCCTTTTGCTGGGTGAGAAATATAGCAGCAGGATGCCTACTCAAAGCATCGGGCACAAGGTTCACTTTACCAGGGTGGTACTGCAGGTTGATGTCATAGTCCGCCATCAACTCCAGCCATCTCTTCTACCTCATATTCAATTCCCTCTGAGTGAACACATACTTGAGACTCTTGTGGTCAGTGAAGATCTTAACTCTATCCCCAAGTAGATAGTGCCTCCATAACTTCAATGCAAAGACTGCAGCTGCAAGCTCAAGATTATGCGTGGGATAGTTCTTCTCATGAGGACTCAACTGTCTAGATGCATAAGCGACAATCCTTCCTCACTGCATCAGCACTGCTCCTAAACCTCTTCCCGAAGCATCACATTGAATCACAAAGCCTCCAGAACTGTCGGGAATGGTCAGCATTGGAGCTGACGTCAACCGACCCTTTAACTCCACAAAAGCTTCCTCACAAGCCCATCCCAACAAACTTCTACTCCTTCCTTGTTAAATTGGTTAGGGGTCCAACAATCTTCGAGAAGTCTTGGACAAACTTTCGATAATACCCTGACAGTCCAAGGAAACTCCGTACTTCATATGCTGACTTCAACACGGACCAATCCCTGATAGTAGAAATCTTCAACGGATCAACAGATACACCATTGCTGGAGATAATATGGCCCATAAAGGCACCCCGGTCGAGCCAGAACTCACACTTACTGAGCTTCCTACAGAGCCGATTCTCCCTCAAGTATGCAAGACAACCTTCAAAAGCTCAGCATGATCTTCTCTGCTCTTCTCTGCTCGGAGAATACACCAAATGTCATCGATGAATACCACCACGAAGTTATCCAAGAACGAAGAGAACACCTGGTTCATCAAACTCATGAACACGGCTGGTGCATTGGTAACTCCAAATGGCATTATTAAGAACTCGTAATGTCCATATCTCGTGCAGAAAGCCGTTTTATGAACATCTTCAGCCTTCACTTTCACTTGATGATAGCCAGAACGGAGATCCAACTTCGACAAAATTGAAGCACCTCCTAGCTGATCGAACCGATCATCGATCCTCGGCAGAGGGTACTGGTTCTTTATAGTGACTTTGTTCAGCTCACGGTAGTCAATGCAGAGCCTGCGCCTACCATCCTTCTTATTGACGAACAACACTGGGGCACCCCAAGGCGAAACACTAGGCCTGATGTAACACCGCAAATTTTTTTTTTTTGAAAACCAAACCTCCAAATTCAATTCTATCAATTTCTATATCACTTTAAATATAAACTAAAATAGTTATATTTCAATAAAAATTTGGGCAGTGTTTCTCCTGTAATTTTTGCCCCGAAACACAATTGGCTTACAGAATTCTGCTCTAAATTCCGTAGCTCACATCACAGGCAATAATATCACGAGCTCCCCAGGCCAAAATGAGCAGAATCACACAGGCAATATAATATCATGCTCTGGGGGCCAAACTCATAACGGATTATCAAATATTAAATAAAAACCATAAATTCCTTTGAAAACATATAAGATTTTTGTAAAAATTTTGGAAAACCTTTTTAAAAGCTAACCACAGAACCCAATTGATGTAAAACCAACCATAAAATAGAGAATTTCCAAGAATTTTAATGGGTTAATTTTACCAACATGAATGTGCAGATCTAAGTAGGAAATTGTTAACAGTTAATAGGTTTGATGGATTTTCAAGAATTGAATCAAATGTAACAGTCCCAATTAATAATTCAACCTTAATCAATAAGTAAATCCCTACGTGTTTTAGCAAGTAAAAAGTGCAATACCGATTCGTACTCTAATCTAGCATGTGGATCATTCAATCTCAGTATTTTGTGGTCGACAGACAAATTAGATAATATGCTAGATAATATGGCAGTAAACACAAATACTTAATAAGGGAAAGAGTATACCGAATGTGAAGAAACTAGTGTCGATCTCAGAGTTGGACAGCAACAGCAACACAGTGAGCAAAATCAGCAATGAAGTGGTGACTACTCGAGCGGCTGGTGGCTGTCGGGCTGCTATCGGTCCGACGAAGGCAAGGCTGCCGTTGGTTGCTGACTGGCGACGAGGGGGGATCGGTGTGTTGGATGCAGGTGAGGGGGAGGATGGAGAAGGGGAGAGCGGGAGTTGAGGAGGAAGGAGGCGAGGGCGGTGGAGGCTACGGTGGTGGTGGTTGTGGGTGGCAGGAGATCGACGATGGGGGGGCGTCGGCGAAGGAGGAGGTCGCGACGGGGTGGTGACTGGATGTGGGTTCGGTAGAGTACGAAGGTGAAGAAGAAGGGAGAGGCTGGATTTGGGGTTTGGATGGGTTTGGAGTTTTGGCGGGTTTCGGGAAAGAAGAAGAAAGGGAGAAGAAGGAACTGGTGGCGGCTGGGTATGTGGGGATTATGATTAGGGTTTGGGTATTTGGGATTAGGGGGAGATTAATGTTAGGGATTTGTATTTGGGGATTTTTAATTTGGGATAGATTTTAGAATTAATCACTAACTCTAAAATGTATTAGGATTTATCACAAACCCTAACAATGGGGATCTCAGTTGTATCACACAAAAGAGAAGGAGGAAGAGCAAAAACTCAACACAAATTTTTTTTGATCAATAATGGCATATCTTCTCATTCATCTCAAGGCCTTTAAATAGGCTCAAAATACATCTTGATACACATCTCCCAAAATATTCTCAAAAT
Organism: Hemerocallis citrina; assembly: GCA_017893485.1. Lineage (NCBI taxonomy): Eukaryota > Viridiplantae > Streptophyta > Magnoliopsida > Asparagales > Asphodelaceae > Hemerocallis > Hemerocallis citrina. Next base: position 110,380,395 of record CM030364.1, on the reverse strand, counting down.
CTAAAAAAATACAAAAAGATTATATATGGCTATAATTGCCAGAAACAAAAATGGTAATGAAATAAACTAAACAGGAAAGATGTCCTCATCATTCTCTCCGGGTGGGAGAGAGCTCGACCTAGTCGAGTCAAAACCAGTGATCCTGCCATGGTGCTCCAAAAGATCTGGATCCAGTTGCGGGAGCCCCTCACGATCACTGCAAGTGTCATCCGTCTTCGGCTTATTTTTCCACCTTACCAAATACTTGTGCATACCACCATCTCTAGTAGAGATTATCTGATCATCTAAAATATTATCCAATTCTTCTGTCGATGGGTAAGTAATATCTGGTAGTGGAGGTAATGGGGGAATCTCACCATTAGGCTGCAGGGTAGGCTCATCTATAAGAAAATTTCTAGGGTTGAATTCTGAGCCTTCATAAAGTACTAGATCCTCAATATTGAAAATCTTACTTATGCCAAAACCTTCAGGAAGGTCAACGACATAGGTATTATCATTGATTGTATGTAGAATCTTAAATGGGCCTGCAACACATATGTTCAAGTTCTTAACGGGTCCAACAAGAAACCGTTCCGGATGAATCCGAACCATCACTTCGTCACCAATATCAAAAGTTATAAATTTCCTTCTAATATCTGCTATTAACTTGTAGTTAAAATTATTCTCATTAAGTTTCTTGGAAATTTCTCTATGCAAGTCATGAATGTTATATGCAAATGTGGGTGCAGACTCTGTGACTTTGTGATGTTCTAATACATGAGTAAAATCTATGGGTTGCCAAGTGACTTGGGAAGGAATTGGTGTCTCAGGTATACTCAATGGAAGTGACTGAATAGGCTGAATACAATTGAGAGACTGGTCATCCTCTTTTTCATCAAAGTCATCACTTATATTAGGTTCATAGATAAATTCATTGTCGGGCTCATCAGCGATGACTGCGGTACCCTCTACTATATTGATCCTACTTGGACTAGGACAATTGCCAGCAACATGACCGTATCCCTTGTATTTATAGCACTTAGTGAGAGGGTCAATCTTACTGTAATCTCTTTCGGTGTTCTTACCCTTATGTTCATCTCTATGTGAATTAAAATTTGAATTAGATTTGCTGGGGTAAGACTTGTTAGGGTACTGAGGAGAGGAGTGCTCAGGTCTAGAGGGGTCAGGAGAGGTCATTCTAGAAGAATGATCTCTCGAGTCGCTGGACCTAGAATGAGAACTAGCTTTAAGGGAATCCATGTCAAGGACTAGGGCGTAGGCTGCCGCTATTGAGTCCATGTTTCTATAGATTAGCTTATTCCTAAGGTCAGCTCGTAGTCCAGCTCTGAACCTAGAGAGAGTTTGTTCTTCACTCTCTTTACCTAACGCATTGCACCGAATAAGGAAGTCATCGAATTTATCAACATATTCTTGTGTGGATTTACTTCCTTGATAAAGTTGGTTCCACGAATCTAGCAATCGGGTGTGGAACGATAACGGTACATACCTCTCGGTGAGCTTCTCTTTCATGGCCTCCCAAGTGGCTACGGGTGCCAGGCCTCGGCCTCTGCGGGCATGTTCAAGATTGGTCCAATGTTGTTAAGCTTTACCCGTTAATTTCATAGTGGCAAATTTAACTTTAAGGGCTTCGCTCATGTCGAACCACACAAAATAGTGGTCCATGGCACGGATCCAATCGAGGTAAGCTTGGGGTTCCATGTGGCCTTCGAACTGGGGAACGTCAGCCTTAACGTTCTTTTTGTATTGTTTGTCAGGGTCACGTTCTTGACGTCGATCATCATGAACATTCCCTTGAGGGATCTGACGATGGGCATGAAGCTCAGGGACACTGGTTTGATTTAGCTCTACTTTCTCAAGCCTCTGATTGATATTGGCAAGAGTTGCATGGATGGCAGCTAGGGTAGCGGAGATATCAGGGTTGTCCATTTCAGGTCTGGGAAGTCTAGGGTTCCTAATTGGGTGATTGGGAAGGGCTAGGAAAGGCTCTTCAGGGTCTGTGATGGTGCTGCGAAGACGCATTCACCAAAAGTGCAAACTATGGGGTGTGTCCTATTTTTTTTTTTTTTTAAATGATTCTGAAATAAACTAAAATAAAATAAAAATAAAATAAAATAAATGACTACATGATACTAAATGAATGCAAAAATGATGCCTACGATGCAAGAACTAAGGTTTTAAGAACCTTCGCTCTGATACCAAAATGATGTAAAACCAACCATAAAATAGAGAATTTCCAAGAATTTTAATGGGTTAATTTTACCAACATGAATGTGCGGATCTAAGTAGGAAATTGTTAACAGTTAATAGGTTTGATGGGTTTTCAAGAATTGAATCAAATGTAACAGTCCCAATTAATAATTCAACCTTAATCAATAAGTAAATCCCTACGTGTTTTAGCAAGTAAAAAGTGCAATACCGATTCGTACTCTAATCTAGCATGTGGATCACTCAATCTCAGTATTTTGTGGTCGACAGACAAATTAGATAATATGCTAGATAATATGGCAGTAAACACAAATACTTAATAAGGGAAAGAGTATACCGAATGTGAAGAAACTAGTGTCGATCTCAGAGTTGGACAGCAACAGCAACACAGTGAGCAAAATCAGCAATGAAGTGGTGACTACTCGAGCGGCTGGTGGCTGTCGGGCTGCTATCGGTCCGACGAAGGCAAGGCTGCCGTTGGTTGCTGACTGGCGACGAGGGGGGATCGGTGTGTTGGATGCAGGTGAGGGGGAGGACGGAGAAGGGGAGAGCGGGAGTTGAGGAGGAAGGAGGCGAGGGCGGTGGAGGCTACGGTGGTGGTGGTTGTGGATGGTAGAAGATCGACGATGGGGGGGCATCGGCGAAGGAGGAGGTCGCGACGGGGTGGTGACTGGATGTGGGTTCGGTAGAGTACGAAGGTGAAGAAGAAGGGAGAGGCTGGATTTGGGGTTTGGATGGGTTTGGAGTTTTGGCGGGTTTCGGGAAAGAAGAAGAAAGGGAGAAGAAGGAACTGGTGGCGGCTGGGTATGTGGGGATTATGATTAGGGTTTGGGTATTTGGGATTAGGGGGAGATTAATGTTAGGGATTTGTATTTGGGGATTTTTAATTTGGGATAGATTTTAGAATTAATCACTAACTCTAAAATGTATTAGGATTTATCACAAACCCTAACAATGGGGATCTCAGTTGTATCACACAAAAGAAAAGGAGGAAGAGCAAAAACTCAACACAGATTTTTTTTTATCAATAATGGCATATCTTCTCATTCATCTCAAGGCCTTTAAATAGGCTCAAAATACATCTTGATACACATATCCCAAAATATTCTCAAAATCTAAAAAAATACAAAAAGATTACATATGGCTATAATTGCCAGAAACAAAAATTGTAATGAAATAAACTAAACAGGAAAGATGTCCTCATCACCAATACTCCACAACGAGGTGGGTACGGGCTTTCTCACCTCATCACAGCACTATATACATATACCTTTACCATAATACAAAATAATACATCAACTATTCACTCTTTTACTTATACTAAATACATAAATAATCTAACATCTCGATAAAATAAAATTCCTAACTTTATAACTACCTCACCATGCTGCTACCAACCTGCAGGAGAGTTAGGGTTGTCCGCTCTCTGGGAGGGACCCCCCTAACCCCCAGAAAACATCAGGGGTTAGCCATTTCTGGTGTGAGTATAATTTAAAAATCTAACAAATGAATTAAAATGTGTAAAGAAAATAATTTAACTTACAAACATCAAGTAAGAAGATACACCTTGAACATCTGAACTTAAAAACATCATCAATACAGTTTTATATCAAAATACTCTTCAAATCTGCATCGAATTATAAAATTACCCATAATTCACACATTCCACTATACACTTCACATCAACCTCATATATATATATATATATATATATATATATATATATATATATATATATATATATATCCTTATTTTACATTCGCATAATACGAATTTACATACAATCCATTACTTTTAAATTTAAATTCCCTAACCCGAATATTCATTCCTCCACAATTATCATCATACTAGCATTTCGCTATTTATATAAATATCACTTACATGATGCTATTACATCTTTCTTTGATAACCATTTATATGGATACAAACTCATAACACATCATACTTTCTGCATTAACCATTTTCATAACCACTTTCATAGTACAAGTATTTATTTTATTGCATTAAATCATGTATCACATCAGAAACATATGCATTCATTCCCATAATGCCATATTCATTCACGTCATATAACACAAACATAACCTCTCCTTACACATTATAATTAACTTGCATTTCATCACATCATCACCGTATCACTTATGCGAATGCTCATTCTTATTGCATCAAAACATGTTTTATAGCTCATTCATATCTCACTACACCACTTTAGTATGTTCTCATTCTTATAAGCAAGATTTCTTATTATCATTTTCACTTAATCCCCAAACACAATTTGGGACCACAACATATCACACCCTATAACCGATGGCTTGGGTAATAATCACTGCACCTCAAACACACAGTTTGGGTAATATCACATCACATCTCAAGCCGATAGCTTGGTTATTAATTCACTTCAATCACTTATCATCTTTACTTTATTTAATTCTTCAGTTCCATTAATCATTACCACTATTTTACCAACTCACCTTGTGAATTATGCCAAGGCAGGTAGTTCTCACAATTTCCACAGAAATAGCGGGCAGGTAGTTCCTTGACACAATTCCAAGGTGTAACAACTTATATCACACTGTACTTTACTTTAATAATCACTTACATAATACAATTTCTTCGTACTATTCATATTAACACATGTCTCTTTTATTATTCCATTTTAAATTAACCACGTACTGCACTTAACACTTCTTTTCATACACTAACTCATAACTCGTTTTCCTTCACATTTACTTCATTCACAACTACTTTCTTTCTCATCCACAATTCACAATTCACTTTCTGTACTTTCACATTTTTATTAACACTTAGTTATTTTATTAGTTTGTCGACCAGTGAGCCACAGTATCCCAACATACTGAAAGCTGACAGCCCAGTAAAAACGCGGCCCGATGCTCACACAGAGTCTTACTCGTCCGAGGCTACGTCTTCCTCCTAGCCGAACTAGCGAGGGAAAAACCACGTCCCAGGTAAACTGGGTACTTTCTCCCAGCCGATAGCCAGGAGGGAAAAAACCACGTCCCAGGTAAACTGGGTGCTTCCTCGTGACGGCTGTCATCGAAGGAAAAACCACATCCCAGGTAAACTAGGTACTTCCTCCCAGCTGATAGCCAGGAGGGAAAAAAAACCACGTCCCAGGTAAACTGGGTACTTCCTCGCGACGACTGTCATCGAGGGAAAACCGGGCCTCAAGCCGATAGCTTAGGCAATAAAATCTACTTACCCCAAACATAGTTTGGGTCCATTATTCCCAAGCCGGTCCTTGGGCATTTGGAGGTCTAGCCCAAACCCCCATGATTGCTGTAGGTACTGGTCAACAAAACCATCTGTTATTAGCATTAATCATTTCATCTTTTCAGCTTACTTTATCAACACACGCATTTCACTTATGAATTCAATAATTGCCACAACCTTGACTTTAATCACGTGAATTAATAACACATTTTATTAACACGTACCATCTTATCTTTTATCTTACCATTTAACGCATATCCGGTGTCCACGATATTAATTATCATATCATTCTGCCCCACTATGCATACACCCTGTCATTCAATATATAAAACCATCATATTATATTATTCATTACCTCATTATACCATATATAGGCATGCGTTAAGTGATAGCATTAATAATAGAACTATATTATGTTATTCCATATCGTAAAAGTATCAAAATGTATACTTCATCACATTATAATATCATATTATTACCCATTAATTTATTTCGAACATAATTAGAATATAAACATGTATTTTATCACATCACCGGTCATTATCGTCTATATATATATCACCACATACATTACATTTGTAAGTTTCCAAGAGAAATGACTACAATCACTTATTTCATCTAACTGAACTCCATAGCAACCAATCAAAGCATGCTAGCTCATACACAATACTCTATGTTAGTAAAATCACCTATAAGGGCCTATATGCCCCAAATTATATACAAAACATGCACTATATATATATGGGTTTCCAAAACATGACCACAATCACTAATTTTGTCTAACTACATCTTATAATAGCCATCCATATCATGCTAGCCCATATACAAGGCTCCACATATACCCGATCATCTATATCGGCTTATTCACCCAAAAACATGCACAAAACATGCACGGGGTACTTATATGCATAAACCGCTTAATATATTTAATTTTTATACTTCAACACATCACAATAACCCATAATATAGATTTTATATACTTAAAATAGTCAATTTTACCACATATCTCAAAAACCCATTTTTGGACCCTTAAAAATCCGTATTTTCAATAAAAATCCACTTTTGGCATAACTTCCACAAAATATATCAAAAGGCCATGAAATTCGGCCACAATATAAAATATTTATAAATACAACATTCTCACCTGACAGATCGAGCAAACGATGTCCCACGTCCGCCCGGTAGCCAGTCGAAGTTCAACTTTTTCTACCTAATTGGAAAATTATAGAACCGATTAGCTTAAAACTCCTAACGTGACCTACGAACCTCCAAATTCGAACCCGTCTTCACCCATACGTCACAAATGACATAAGTAGCCGAGCTACATCGACGGATTTCAAATTTGGACCCCAATGCAAGAACTCAAATATTTATCGGAGGCTTCCTAATAGGAAAATCTCCTATTTCCTAATTTCTTCAATCCCTTTGTCCTAATATCTCAAATTAGGGTTAATAACAACAATAAAACCCAATTACACCTTCGAATTCATCAAATTCTCATCTCAATCTCGCTCGGGCATTCCACAGAACACCCGGCATGCACTTTTCACCTATAGTCTATTTCACTCAATTTAATTGAGCTTGAGCCTATAAAAATCATCCTAAATTCATATTAATACTCTCACACTACTCCACAACCTCCCATACATTTTCTAAACTCGCTAGAAGCAAGTTTCTCACTCCACTTCAAATATTCTAAAATTTGGCTTTATGCCAAAATTAGAACTTCATGATTTCACCTATATACTCTCTTTTACAAACCCAAAACCCTAATTTATTAACAACTTACAATTTCCCTAATAATCTGCTAATTCCTCAAATTTACCACTTCCAACATCTCTAAATCTCTCTACCATAATAATCCTACTCAATAAAACTAACCACACTGAATTTTATACAATAAAATAAAAAGGGATATACCTTTCCATGGTTGTTTCTCCAAATTGACTCCACCACTAGGTAGAGCATCCTTCACTTAGTCATCTCCCCAAATTAATTCGAAAATCAATAAGTATTTGGGTGGATTTGAGGAGGGAGAAGGCCGGCCGAAGCTTGGGTTTCGGTCGGTGAAATGAACGGGATGGGGGAAGAAAGAAAGAAAGAAGGAAAGAAATGGGGAAGGGGTTATATTGAAAATATAATATATTAATAATAATAGTACGGTATAATTACCTATAAGCCCTCCAAATTCAATATATTACAAATAAACCCCAACTCTTTTCTATAATAATACAAACAATACAAAACACATTAAAATTATCTTATAATAATCCCTCATAATGATAAAATAAAATAAACTATATTTCCTCACACAAAATATCAACTCTTAACGCTAATATAACAATAATACCAATCTACCAGAATTATGCAATACCAGTATTGATATTAAAAATAAATAAAATAAGATCACTTAAAATAAACCCTTATAAAATATAAACACGAATATTTTTGGTATTTTAAAATCCGAGGTGTTACACCTGATAAAAACCTTATCCAACAACTCCTGAACTTGCACCTTCAGTTCAGCCAACTTAACTGGTGTCATCAAGGTACGGACTCTTCGAGATTTGTGTGTTCCTGGTTGAACTTCGATACCGAATTCCACATCTCGGTTTGGTGGTAATCCAGGCAACTCTTCTGGAAAAACATCGAGGAAATCCCGAACAACAACGGGTGCAACTACACCATCAGTGCACAACGACTCAAGTGCACAAGCCTTCTAGTTCACCGAGTTCTTGACATGCTCAGACGGTCTCTCACCCGCATGAAGCACAAACTCCTCACGACCCGGGAGACTGAATATTACCTTTTTCGCACGGCAGTCAATCACAGTATGGGTAACTCCCACCCAATCCATCCCAGGGATAACATTAAAGCCAGAGTTGGGGATCACAATCAAATCAACCTTGAACTCCATGCCCCAATCAACAAAGGGCTCTGCTTACACAGCTTAGAACAGGTGATGATGCCTCCACCTGTGGTAATATTCCAAGCAGCAGGCAAAACATTGCAAACCAAACGATGCCGAACCACGAAGCAGGAAGAGTGGGTAGCACCAGAATCAAAGAGAACATGGGCAGGAAGAGAGAATACTAAGATGACACCTAGAAGATGATCGAAGAATAAGAATGAAAGTGAATACAGGATAAAAAGAATAATTGAATAGAAGAAATAAATAGAACAGAAATAGAAAACAAATAATACAACAATAGAGATACCTGCAATGACACCAATAGTCGTCTTAGCCTCAGCTACAGTCAGGTTGTAGGCCTAACCACGACCTCCAATCTGACCTCCCCTCAGGGCCATCCTCCTCTGATTAAAAGCATGCCTTTGCGGTGGAAGAGGTGGTCTACCCTGGCCTCGAGCTAGCACTTCTAGCTGAGCAGTTCCTCCAGCGGGTGCAAGGAGTCTGTTCCTTAGGCAGTCTAGAACCACATGATCGCTGCCTTCACAAGCAAGGCACAGATGGTTGGCAAGCTTGCAGTCCTTCTGCAAATGCCTGACCTTATGGCCATAGTCACAAGTATGAACTAGCCTCGGGAAAACAGGAGAATACGGTTGCACTCTCGCATGAGGAGTCGTAACTAGCCTCCGAATAGGCCCTCCAGACGGCCGAGCGGGGGTAGGGTGCTGCACTGCCCATTGAGTAGCACTCATCCTCTTATGAGCATGCTCTTGAATCCTGGCTGCATTAAGAACATCGGCATAGGTGCGGTGCCGGTGAACAACCAAATGGTCTTGAATGTTGAAATTCAAGCCCATCAAGAACCTGCGAGCTTTATCCTCATCATTGGCTACCATAGCAGCTGCAAAATGGCTGAGCCAAGTAAATTCAGCAGCATACTCATCCGTAGATCAATTCCCCTGGGTCAGGATAATGATTCAATTAATATTGTCACAAATGAAGTAGACAACAGTACGCGACATTAAAATAGCATTATCCAACCAACTGAGTTAAAGGGACAAATTGCCGCTCCATCTCATCCTTGGTGACACTGGAGAAAAATTTAGCCATGAAGCTCTCCACGAAGATTGCCCAAGTGATGGGTCTCTCAAGCCTTTCAGTTTCAGCTCGCCACCAGATATGGGCAAGGTCCACAAGCTGAATACTGATCACATCCACCCAACCCACATCGGAGATCCGAGCTGCGATCAATAATTGCTCAGTTCGAATCATCTATTGCTCGGCTTCCAACGGTGTCTCGATAGCCGAGAACTTGTTCAGATGCAACCTCATGAAATTCGCCACAGTACCGGGCCTCAGCGGCAGTAACCCTATCGCAGGACTAGCAGTGGTCCGATTGGCTGCCTCCAAAGCGGCCCGCATCAATTCATTGTGCTCTTGTTGCAAGGGCTTCATCTACTGCATTGCCTGAAGGATAGCAACGTTGTCCGGCTACTCATCCCTGGGCCAAGTATTAGAAGAACCGCCACGAGCCATAGTCTGCAAAACAACAAGTTGGTGAGCACCCAGATATATTTTGGATATTACATGTTCATGTGATAAACGTGGTGCACATATTATTTAGTTAACCTGACTAGAGTCAAATTTGACTAACATATCTGCCAAATATGACTAACACATTAGCCAAACCTGGGCTCTTATACTACTAAAAACATGTCACACCTCGCTTTCCAAGATACAGGAACACGATCACGTAACAAAGACCAGTGAATGATAAGAATACCATCCATAGCTGTAACAGATTAACTCAAGAGAATACAACCACACAAGAAAAGAATAACCACATAAACAAAGAATAAACTCCAAATTAATCATGAAATAAATTCACTGAAAATATCCAACATATGGGAAAAAGTAAACATCGGGACACGCAAGTCCGAAATACAAAGTATGATAAAAGCAATAAAATAAACAAATAACATGAGATAACTATAATAGTCTAATAGTCTAGCTTCGATCTTCAAAAAGTTTGCTCACCAAGTCCTTCTGGTATCACTCCTTCGACACTTTTAAATTCATGATCTAAAGATAGAGAAAATAATGTCCTTAGAGCAAGTCACGGACAGCAAGGAGCAAAATTAAAGAAGTAAGAAAAATATGGTATGTCAAGAAATAATAGGCTAGACAAAGTCAAAGATCAAAGACAATAAAAAAAAGATAATAGAATCAAAGTCTAGAACTCATGATGCAATAAACAGTAATTGTAATCAATGATGCAAGATCAATAACAGTAATCATGATCAAGAAAACAAGTGTCAATCCTAGGTTCAATAGTATTTTATTATCCTAGCTAATGAACGTACTACTGCGTCTCATACCATAGGTTCGGTGCATACAAACAGTGAACGTTTAAACTATGATGGTGAACTCAACAGATCATGTACTCAGCACAATAATCAAAGATGTGCAAGTCAGTATTCCCCAATCAATAATCCACCATTCACACCATAATCAATCTAGAACAAGGGGCCCTACTGAGTACAGTTTCAGATTGTTCACTACCAAATCGATCCTTATTTACCCTGGCTTGCTAATATTTTATTATAATTAAATGTGAACATGCAATGGGTAAAAGAAGATTTCAAATGATTTCCAAGAGATGGCAAAGTTATGCAATTCATGATACAATTATTTCTCTTCCCTAGATGCAAAATCAATCATGGATATATAAGCAAAACACAAAGCACATATTCTGGACAGTAGAACGTTGCTATACAAAAATAGAGATTCCCGTTGCTACAATAAAACAAAATTGGTTCCTTCAGAGAATCTGGAAAATAGACTCTCTGCAGGTTCTAGCGAATATACATACGACATATCATATATACAGAAACTAGGTCTATAAGTTCATTCTTTACTCACTACAAGTTCAGGCAGCATATCAGAGTCATAATACTTGTGTATAAAAGTAGACTGAAAAATTATTTAAAAATATCATAAAATTCATATTTCAATTCCTAACAGTGTTTAGTAACAACAAAATTAATCTCAGATTTTATTTCTCAAATTTGATCTTCTGTTTTAATTAATTTAGCAGGGTGATGCACATTTAAACTGCATTCTAGAATTTAGATATCACTGAACGAAAATATAGATATCTTGCAAATGTATGTCGGATTGCAAAACCGTCAGATTTGGATTCCAAACACACATGGCTATAATTCTTATTTAATGAGTTCAAATTGATATTATCTGTAGATAGGTCAAAAATCATGTTCTTTACTGGGCTTGTGTTCTAACAGCAGCCTAGAGTTGAGTTTTCATATTTATAAAAGGTCTGAAAAATCATCAAATAATATTACAAAAATAATAAGGTGATTCTCAGTCATGTATAGTAACAAAATATAGAATTTCCAGTTCTAATTATGCTGGTAGCATTTTATTTCAATAGAAAATCATGTTGAAGTATCTCTGGACTGAAATCTGGAAATCGAAAACATAACAGTACTAAAAATATAATATCTTTCTGTTTGTAAATTGAAATTTAGTTCTGTAAAAAGTTCTGGAATATAGATTCAAAAAGCTACAGATGATGTTTAGAAAGTTTTATTAAATTACGACAATAACTAGGTCGAAAACTCAAATCAACACAGGGCAAACAACATGCCAGCAAGTAGGTTATTATTAAAAGTCAACAAAATGATTCTGAAGCGAAAATTACAAAAACTCATAATCATTCTCTATGGTGGAATTCTACTATAGATGAGACAAATTATTATCAACATAGCATGATCACCACATTCAAACGAAAAACATTCAATCATCAATGTCAATATACATGTTCAAATCTAAGTATTCATGTCGTGTGTGCATGTGACTATATATAGCAGGTTTGGGTTTGAATCAAGGGAAAGGGCACGAAAAGAGGACTACTACTTGGTTTCTCCGATGAATCTGTAATAGTCTCTTTGACGGTATCAAAACAGATAAAATATGATAATAGAAATAGGAGCTACTTGCGAAAATCAAAGTGTTCTTGAATAAGAAATATAAAACTAGTTCAAGAGAGACTTGCTTTTTAGACGTTTAATCCGAACACAAAGAAATAACGGGATAAGGATCCTGAAAACAACGAAACACATGCAAAACACGTAGTAAATAACACGTGCAAAGGGGCAACAACTTTACGTGCGATGCACAACAAGGTTGACAGCAACCCAATGGCGGCAATGGTAGGGGGTGGCACTGGCGGTGGCTAGGGTGTGGTGTCGGCAATACTGGCGGCGATGGTGTTGGGCCCGGGGTTCGACAATGCTCGGGGAATGACGTCGACGAGAGGTTGAGCGTCGAAGGGGGAAACAGGGCAGTCGACGGAAGGCATTACGGAGGTTAGAGACGATGGGTGATGGTGTTGTGGTGGTCGGTGGGGTACTGGATGACGAGGGTGGCGACGAGGATGCAGCGGAGGTTAGGGGGTGGCGAGGTTGACGGAGAGGATGAAGACGAGGAGGGATGGGTGTTCGGTTGGCGGTACAGGACGATGACGGGGATGGTGAGTGGCTTCGGAGGTGGACGAAGATGGGAGGTGGTTGGAGCAACGGAGTACGGCAAGGACGGGGAGTCGAGCGGCAGCAGGATGGGTTCAAAAAGAAAACAGAGGATGAGGGTGAGAGTGGGATGAGAGAAAGTGATTAGATGAATTACGGTTAATTAAAAATTAGGGTTAATGGGTATTTATAGGGTATTTAGGATGTTGGGTTTGGGTTGCAGGTTAATAGGTTAAAAGGTTTGGATTTAGGATCCAAAAAGAGAAAAATAGATATAAATAAATAGGATATGAATATAATGGATCAAAATAAACTCAAAATACAAAAGAATAAAATTAGTGATGCACCAAAAATTTCTGGGTTCAAGCTAAAAGAATACAGACGATCAAAAGAGAATAAATGAGTCCAAGGAATAGCAAAATATTTATTAAAATAAACCTGGATACAAAATTCTAGAAGAAGAAATTACAAATAAAGAGAAAAACATAAATAGGGGTTACAATAGCGGCATCTGTTAAAAAAAATTTGCATACAGCTATTTGGAGTAACGATATCAATTAACTTATTCTCAATCGTCTACTTTCTCTGACTCGAAAAAAATGCAAGTGTAAAAAAATCTTATAGCTGATGACGTTGTTTGGATCAGCGACAACAACATTACAGATGGCATTGTTAGGAGGATCAGTTATAATATTCGTTGTTAGGGATAACTAATGTCTTTTTTTGTAACAACGATAACAATTCCTTTTATTACTCATACTTGACTAATCTATTTGTGTGAACTGTTGCCACAGTTTCTAAGAGCGGCAATAGTTATTTCATGTCGTTATTTGGAAGAACGATTGTGGAGGAAGAGAGTTTATTGAGTATTATAACTAATGTTGTTATCTCCAACAACGGCATCAGTAATGTTAATATTGTTCTTGGGGATAACGACATTATTAATAAGTTGTTTCAACACTTGGAATTTTTTCAAAGTCAGAAGGTTCATACTTGTATAAGAAATGTACCGATATCGTTGTTCCAAATAGCGGTATGCTAAAAAAAATTTAAACTGATGCCCTTTTTTTGGAAATACGGCATGGTATTAACCTATGCTGTTATTTTCAATAACGGTTAATATTGATGTAACCCTTGTTTTCCATTTCATGTATTTTTGGGTGTATTTTCTTTCTTTTGGTGTTTTATTTTTCTTGTATCTCTTTTGGACCGTATATTTGATCTTTATTCTCAATATATTCATTTATTTTATTTTTCATCCTTTTATTTGATCTTTTGATTCAATTATCTGTCTATTCGTCTATGAGTTTTGTTTTTGGTCCCCATTGTTTTTATTATTCATGTCTCATTTTAATTGATTCATCTTGTTCCCATTCTTTATTGGATCTTTTGTTGATATGCCTATATGTTTTTAAATCCATTAACCCTATTACCCTAAAATCCATAACCCAATAAATTACCTAATCCGTTTACTCTTAATACCCTGCATACCAAAACCCCAGACCTGTTAGCCATAAACCCACACCCGCATGAACCCTAACCTAAACCCTAATATATCCATATATATATACCCATCTTGTTCCCATTTTTGGAATCGGGAAGATCATGCTGAGCATCTTAGATTGGTTCTGCAAACTTTGAGAGAGAACCAGCTTTATGGGAAACTCAGCAAGTGCGAGTTTTGGCTCGACAGGGTTTCTTTCTTGGGACACATTATCTCGGACGATGGTATTTCTGTGGATCCTTCGAAGGTTGAGGCTGTGAAGGATTGGCCTTTTCCCAAGTCAGTTTCAGAGGTCAAGAGTTTTCTGGGTTTAGCTGGCTATTATTGAAAATTCATCCAAGATTTTTTAAAGATAATGGGACCATTGACTAAGCTGACTGGGAAGGATCAGAAGTTTTGTTGGTCTGATGATTGTAGTGGGGCTTTTGTTGAGTTGAAGAGCAGATTGATGTCAGCGCCTGTGTTGAATATTCCAGATGGTTCAGGCAAATTTGTAATTCACTGTGATGCTTCTGGTAAGGGTCTTAGAGCAGCTCTGATGCAGAAGGGCCGAGTCGTTGCGTATGCATCGAGACAGTTAAGGCCGCATGAGAAGAACTATCCGACTCATGACTTGGAGTTAGCGGCAGTGATCTATGCTTTGAAGCTGTGGATACATTATTTACTTAGGGACCAGGTGGAGATCTTTATAGACCACAAAAGTCTCAAGTACGTTTTCATCCAGAAGGAGTTGAACATGAGGCAAAGGAATTGGTTGGAACTTATGGCCGATTATGACATCAGTTTGCAATACCATCCTGGTAAAGTAAACTTGGTGCCAGATGCTTTGAGCAGGAGAACGGCAGTTATGTTCTTGACTCAGTAGAGTATCTGATTGAGCAGATGCAGAGGTTGGAGTTGGATGTTTTATTGTCGAGTTCTGGTCGGAGTTGTTTGGCGCTCCAGCTTCAGTCGTCTCTTGTTGATCAGATCAAAGAGGCTCAGGCTGGTGATGCACAGTTGCAGGGTTTTCGAGCTGAGGTTGATTCTGGGTCCAGAACGGACATCATTATTCATGCTGATGGATCGCTTCGTTTTGGGTCCAGGTTATGTCCCGAAGGGTGAAGTTCATCAGAGGTTGCTTGAGGAAGCACACCAATCTCCGTATTCTATCTATCCTGGCGGTACTAAGATGTATCGGGATTTGAAGCTTCATTTCTAGTGGCATGGTAAAAAGAGGGCTGTGGACCAATTTGTTTCTCAGTGTTTGATCTGCCAGCAGGTTAAGGCAGAGCATCAGAGAATCGCTGGACTTCTTCAACCACTTTCTATTCTGGAGTGGAAATGGGAACATATCACTATGGATTTTGTGACCGCTTTGCCAAGGAGTCCTAAGGGTCATAATGCCATTTGGGTGATTGTCGACCGTTTGACAAAGAGTGCTCACTTCATTTCCTTTCGTGTCGGGTAGTATACTGAGAGCCCAGTTGATAGGTACATGCAAGAGATTGTTAGACTTCATGGGGTTCCAGTCAGTATTGTATCTGATAGGAATACGAAGTTCAGATCTCAGTTCGGGAAGAGTCTTCAGAGCAATTTGGAGAGTAAATTAAAGTACAGTATATTTTTTCATCGCCAGACTGATGGACAGTCAGAGAGGACCATCCAGATTCTTGAGGACATGTTGCGGTCCTGTATGCTGCAATTCGGTGGATCATGGGAGGACCATTTGCACCTCGTAAAGTTTTCGTACAATAACAGCTTTCAGGTCAGTCTTAAAGCTGCACCGTTCAAAGCACTTTATGGAAAGAAGTGCAGATCACCAGTGTACTGGGATGACATTGGTGAGAGAAAGTTGTTGGGTCCAGAGTTGATCACCAGAACAGTTGATGCAGTGGTTCAAATCAGGAAGCATTTGCAGGCAGCTCAGGATAGGCAGAGGCAATGGGCTGATGTCCATCGGAGAGTTTTGGAGTTTGAGGTTGGTGACCATGTTTTCCTAAAGGTATCGCCTTGGCGCAATGTCATTCGGTTCGGTGGTAGGGGGCATGCTCAGCCCTAGGTTTATTGGACCGTTTGATATTGCGGAGCGAGTAGGCAAGGTGGCTTATCATCTTACATTGCCGCCAGCTTTATCAGGAGTGCACAATATTTTTCATGTCGGACAACTCAGGAGATATATCCGAGATGAGAGCCACGTGATCGACTATTCCGAGTTGACCGTTCGGCCGGATTTGATTTGTGAGATTCTGCCAGTTGCTATTGTGGATCAGCGGGAGAAAGTGCTTAAGAACAAGGTCATCAAGCTGGTTCGTGTTTCTTGGAATCCTCACTCGCCCGGTGAGTTGACTTGGGGCTGGAGGAGGAGATTCAGCAGAAGTTTCCTCATTTGTTTGAGTAGTCTTTGTTTTGTTTTGTTCTTTCTTTTCTTTTTGTGGTTACCCTATGTATCTTCTTGTTTGAATTTCGAGGATAAAATTCTTCTTGTTAGGTGGGTAGAATTTGTAACCCCTATTTTCCATTTCATGTATTTTTTGGTGTATTTTCTTTCTTTTGGTATTGTATTCTTCTTGTATCTCTTTTGGACCGTATATTGGATCTTTATTCTCAATATATTCATTTATTTGATTTTTCGTCCTTTTATTTGATCTTTTGATTCAATTATCTATCTATTCGTCTATCTCTGCTTGATCGAGTTTTGTTTTTGGTCCCCATTGTTTTTATTATTCATGTCTCATTTTAATTGATTCATCTTGTTCCCATTCTTTATTGGATCTTTTGTTTATATGCCTATATGTTTTTAAACCCATTAACCCTATTACCCTAAAATCCATAACCCAATAATTTACCTAATCTGTTTACTCCTAATACCCTGCATACCAAAACCCCAGACCCGTTAGCCATAAACCCACATCCGCATGCACCCTAACCAAAACCGTAATATATCCCTATATATATATATACCCATCTGTTTTCTTCTCCTAACCCATGCGTTGTTTCCCCTTCCATCTCTCCCCGGCCTTCCCCCTCGTCCCGGTGTCGCGCTGCCTTTAGCACCGCACTGATCCCCGACGACACCCCCCCCCCGCGTCTCTTCCACTCTCTCCCTCTTCGACACACCGCTCAGTCATAGGCCAGTCGTGATATCCCTGTCGCGACTCCAGCAGACGTCGGCATCGCTCAGCTGCGGCGACCTCCGGTGCTCCTCCCTGTGCTGCCTCTTGCGTCGACAGCCAGGTGCCGCCACCTGCATCAACAGCACCTCGCTGTGCTGTCGACAGTGCGCACCGGCAGTGCCTTGCTGTGTCGCCGTCTTCCACGCAACCGTGTTCCCTTGGGTGTGCGCGTGTTGGTTCGTGCATTTGCTGTCGTGGTTGTGTTCATTGGATTGCATTGTTTCATGTGTTCGGTTGGAGTTCGTGTGTTTGTTGTGTTCGTGGGTTCGATTCGTTCGGTTGAGTTCGTGCCGGGATCCGTTCCCTTTATTCTTGCTTGGTGCCGTTTCCGTCGTCGGTTAAGGCAAGTAACTTGTATTCTTTTTTTTTGTGTAATACAAGTACTAAATACTGCCTATAGTGTAGTTGGGTTATAGAGACAATGTGTGTGTGAATCATCTGTTATATATTGTCTTTATTGTGTTGATTCGACCATAGTTGCCTCACGACATACATGACATGAAACAACTAGGGTTGACCACTTTTGGATGTATATATGCATGCTATTTTGTGATAGATGTGTTATTCGTGCTATAACTTGTTGTGGACTTGTAAAATACCCTATACTATGTTGTTTGGACATCTAGTACACTATATTTCATGTTTGGTTTGATTTGAATGAGTTTTACTTGAACTAGATGATTTCATGTTCGAAGAGAAATTCTGTATTTTCTGTTACTTTTCTTTTGATAAGTATTTTAAACCCTATTAAGGTCAGTATATTAAAATTATTTGTGAACAAGAACTGTAGAGAATTATGTCTATTTTTCAACCCTTTTGACGGATCTCAGTTTCGATTTATGGTTTGTGAGTTATGCTTATTTTACTACAGAGGTGTAAAGAGATTTCCAGATTGTGTTTCCTATGAATTCTGAAGAGTAATTTATTTTTATAATGATGTTAAAAGTATTATTTTGATCCAATATTTTGCACAGTATAACTAGACTTGATTGAGATTAACCCTGAATTTTTGTGGATTTATTTGATGAGTTATACAATCCATTTATGCTTCCAAACAATTGCTATACTGGCAAATTTTTCGTACTGTTCAGCAAAGAACTTGATTTTCGACCTAATTCTACTTACTGTTTCTAAAATATTTCTGAATATGAAAGTTAGCCTACTGTATCTATTTTATCATCCTTTTGGCGGATTTGGATTTCGATTTATGGTCTATGAGATATTGCTGTTTTCGTACTGCAGTGTTTACGATTCGGGATTTACAAAACTACTATCTCTTGATGTTTTCTGATTTTTGTTGACTAAACTATTTATATTGGAAAATTATGAAACTTTATTTTCTGTTACTACACATATAGGGGAATATCCCAGATTTTTCGTGGATTTAATTAATGAGTTTTCATGCTGTTTTCTTGACGTTGAATACAATCTTCTGATTTCTGACTGAACGTGTTTTCTGGATTCAAACCTGTTTTGAGTTATGATGTTGTGAAATACTATATGACTTATATATGTTTGCTGGATTTGGCCGGGAGTCTATTTCTAGATTCTTTAACGGATTCAGATTTGCATTTTTGTAACAACAGGAATCCCAGATTTAGTACAGTACTTTCTTGCTGTCCTGAACTTGAATTTTCGTTGTTCTATTCTTTTGTGGGTTATCTTTAGTCTGTACTTGTTTATCTTTCACTCTGAACCTGTTAATTGTTTATACCATGCTATTTTCACTCTGTTTTCTGCACATACATGCCTGTTTGATAATAATAACAAAATAACCAAGCCGAAGTTTAAGCGAAAGATCTAGTAGTGGAAAATATAGAAATGTGTACTGAGAAGAGAGCCCGTGTTCCCTATCTGTTATGTGTTCATGACTACATGATACACGACTCTGTTTATCTGAACCCTGACTACATTACTTCCCTATAGGAAGGTGTACTCAGAAGAGAACCCATAGGTTTTATCTGTCTGTCTGATCCCTGAGTACATGGCCCTATGGACTCCACTACGAAATCTAAACGTAACTTGTTTGAATGTAGCAACCATGTAGTAAAAACTGGGATGCATGAAGTGCTACCTAGTTAGTAATCACACAAGACTTATAAGAACATGACATTTGTTATATGTTATCTGTTTTTGTTATCTGACATCTATTATCTGATTATCTGTTATCTGTATGATTATCATCTGTCACTATCATCTGTATATATGTATGCATACCATCTGACACTTGACACTTGACACATGTTAGCTATATCTGTTAGTATACCATGCTATCTGATTTGTCTTCCTGATTCATGTTAGATATTATATTTGGTTGACATGCCTATACCATGCTATGTTATTTCTGTTATTGTTCTATATTTGTTATTCATCCCATGTACTTGTATCCTGCACTACAAGCGACCCATAACTTGCATTGACGAGAGTTTGTTTTCTCTTTTCCTTTTTCCTACAATTTATTAATTGCAGATCAGAATGACCAGTTGCCAGATGGAGATGGTGACATGAGATATTAGTGTTGGAGTTTTGCATTTATTATTATTATTTCTGTTGCTTATTTGAATATTATATTTGCTACTTGGATTTATTTGTATTTGGGCAATATGACCCAGAATATTGACTTGTTCAGAACTGATTTATTTGAGATTATAATATTTTGGTTTCAAGTAAATTTCTGTTGGTATATTTGATTCGATTATGCATACTTGGTTGATTTCTTTTGCTTCCGACTCTGATTATTTCTGTGAGATGTTGTAAAGATTCTGAACAGCTTATGGATGATAAAAATCATTCGCTGGGCTTAGTCACGTATCCGTATTTCGTATTTTCTTTTTGGGAAGCGGGGCGTGACAACTGATGTGCCCAAAATGGATCCGTCGGATAAATATTTTTGAAAGTGGGTCAGATCGCTCAATATTTTCAAAAGTGGGTCAGTAAGGAAAAAAATTCCATTTTAATAGGCAGCAAGGTGGCTGTTATATATATATATATATATATATATATATATATGTATGTATGTATGTATGTATGTATTTATGTATGTATTAAAAAAATTTCTTCTGGACATGATCATATAAGATAAAAAAAATTTCTTCTGGACATGATCATATAAGAGATAAAGAATAGACGTATGTTTTATACGTCTTTTCATATGATAATGTGTTTGGTCAGCAAAATTTATATCTTCCAGCCTGATAGATATAGACTAAGACTGATAGTCTAATTTCAAATAACTTGTCAATTATATAGAAGTTATTCTACTGCTTTATACATTTACTAGGTTTGCCCGTGGACACGTGCCTACGGCACATTTCTGCGAACGATGCAGCATATAAAAGGTTTGTAAAAAGTTAAAAATATGCACGTCTTCGCGAAGAATGATTTATATAGATGTGTATTTGGCTGAGACATTATTGTATTCTGAATTAAGTTGTTTATTGGTTTATATCTTGCAGGATTATTTGTCAGGAGCTCAGGATTGAAAAAGAGTACTGTGAATCTACAACAATAGTGGATCGAAATCAGTAGCTATATGTGACTTAAACATAAGAGATTTCATATTTAATTTGTAGCATGCCATAAGTAGCAATTTAGTTGGTAATGTAGTTATCGCCTCAAACTGCATGAGTTAATTCCCTGTTGTCATATTTTCATGTAGTTAACCATATATGATTTTAAAAGAGGTTAAAAATGAGATAGAGAGAAGGAGAGAGAAAGCTTGTTGTAATGTACATGTGAAGACCTTTTGTTAAATGTGATCAACTACAATTACATCTCCATATTAATATATTTAGTATCCAGATACTGGAGAGTCTACTGCAAATTTGTTCTAAAATAGGTTTGTTAGCCCCAATTTTTGATATATTTCAGTGTATGAAATATTTTACATGTTTTTTTGTTTTTTTAATCTATAACTTACATCATCTCTTATACAAAACACATAAGCCCAACTATCAGGAATTTCAAAAATTAAGAAAATATGAAGATTGCAGATGGATTGAAGACTAACCCCGCCAAAAATCACGATCAAGGATGGAAAATCATTATAATGAAAAAAGAATCAATCAAGTCAAAACCAATGGTCATTTCTATTGTAGAATACTAATAAAAATTTTAGTAA
Organism: Hemerocallis citrina; assembly: GCA_017893485.1. Classification (NCBI taxonomy): domain Eukaryota; kingdom Viridiplantae; phylum Streptophyta; class Magnoliopsida; order Asparagales; family Asphodelaceae; genus Hemerocallis; species Hemerocallis citrina. The sequence continues at coordinate 110,358,725 of CM030364.1, read as the reverse complement.
AAATTTCGACAGAATTTCCCTTAAAATATTAGCTATTTTATAGTAATTCCTAACGGAATTTTGCTAACAATTAAAAATATAACATCATAGGCTATTAATATCAATCCTCCCCAGGCCAATCCAAGCAACAACACACAGGCACCATATATATAAGGCTCAGGGGGAAAAAATCTTGATATGATGCAAGATACAAAATAAAAACTAAGATTTCATTTGAAAATGTAATTGATTTGTAGGAATTTTAGTAAAAATTTTGACAGAACCTCCCCTAAAATATTAGCCCTTTTACAGCAATTCCTTCTGGTTTTCTTCTAACAATTAAAAATATAACATCAAAGGCAATTAATATCAATCATTCCCATGCCAAACCAAGCAACATCACGCAGCATCATATATATAAGGCTCTGGGGGCAAAAATCTTCATATGATGCAAGATACAAAATAAAAACCAAGATTTCATTTGAAAACGTAAAGAATTTTTAGAAAAACCTTTGAAAAACAACACACAGAACCCAATACTCCACAACTTTGCGGGTACGGATTTTAACATCACTATATTATATCATCATCCTATACAGATACTTACATCATCTCCAAAAATCCTAAATATTATACAGATTTACATAATCTCTTATTCTACATAACTTAAGGGAACAAAATATACAACTAATACATCATCTACCAACCTTACTACAAAAAAAAAAGATTACAGGGTTGTTACATTAGGGATCAAACACAAAGCTTCGAGTCTTTAATATGGGACGAAACAGTGAGCCTAAACAAACATTAAGAGTTTTTGAAGAGTCAATCAAAACCAATGATAATTAAAGAAAAAAATAGTAAGAGTATGTAGGAAAATTTTGTAGCGCCCCAAATCCCCATACCGGGAACCTGCGACCCTACTCCAGGAGTCGAACTTCAAAATTGCCAAATCACAGAAAGTACAGGAAAATTTAAAACTTTTATTCCATATAAATATTACATTTACAAGTGTTACAATGTCTAAATAAAAATTACAATGTTTACAACAATATAACAGTACTTGCATATGTCCCTTGGATCCTTGGACCAACTCGAGCTCTGTAGTACCTATAGATCGGCTCCGAATACCTATAAGGTGGGGAACGTCAGTACTTCGACTAACGCAAAGCTGGTGATAACAACGATTCTCTAAAATTCAATCACAGCCAATAATTTATGCAAAATAGAAAGGTGTCATGCCAAAACAAGGGTTTAGTGGATTCGGGTTCTAGTGCAGTGTTATGACATGACCTTATGACTAGATGCAGCAACTTACATGCCTGACTCTAATGCAAGCAAGACTTTGGAGCACGAATGCATCCCATACTACATACACCCCCAAATCTAGCCGTCTTTCTCCACAATTTAGGGATTCGAACCCTCGCCATGCACCCTACTCTTGTACTCACTCCAGTTCCTAATAGATTGTCCATCGCCCAAGGAGGTTGAGTAGGTCGGTCTAGTTCCGCCCCTGCAGTGCCCAAGTAGTCACCGCCAGTTGGTACCCGCGTACGGACCTCCTCGGAAAGCCACGTTGAATCCGGCCACCCGACCGATTGATTCCTCATGTCCACTTATGGACTACGCATCCGTGTTCATCCCTGGCCCGGGTTATGAACTTATATATACCAAAACACAAAACCCCCGCGCATAGGGACGTGAGCACCTCGGGAGGTCAAATCCTCCTGGCCTCCCGTACCTTACTCCGGCAAAGCTTTGGGAATTAACAGATCGAGATACAAGCTGATGACTCAATCCATGAGTGCCGAAAACGTATCCCTACGACTGGAAGGTACAACACCGACTATAGTTTACTAGGACTAATGCAATTTCCCAACCCATTAATATGCCGTTCTAACCCCTGCCTTACTCTGGTTACTTCGGGTAAGATAAAACTGCTTTCACACTTGCCTATCAACCTCTGGCCCTGGCGACACCGGTCCGGTTCGCCACTTCCCCGACTTGAAATTGTCCAGCATTCTGGCCCACATTCGCCGCTGCCCCGGCTGTGAATGTATGTTCACCCTTGTGAACTTATCTCAATGGCACGCCCGGATGTCCTACGCTCGGCAGAAGTTATAATGTAGGGTTGACAGGTGCAGGGTATCCCTTACCCTAGTGACTAACTCGAGTCACACATCCCACTCTGGGAGTCAACAACCTCAATAACAGATATCAACCATCCCTAGATAAGAGTCATCGATTCTGATAGTTCACACGGAATAATGTCCTTACAATACTTAGTCAAAACCAAGACTAAGCGACCTACGGGTTTCTGCCCGAAACTTAAAATGGTCATAACTCTCTTGATACAACTCCGATTGGAGTGTACTAGCCCAATCTAGAAAGGTGAGATCCTAGGCTACAACTTCCTAGTTAATCCTGAACTCAAATTCAATCATCTTGCTCTCCAAAATAGCCTCTCCGCGTGCTTCCTGTGCACGGGCTGCACCTTACCGGTAGCACAAAATCCTACTCGTTCATTAGAACGTCACAAACCCAATTTCTATGGAGGGTATGGATGTCCTCAACAACTCTCTAGTTGATCATGAGTCCAAATTATACCATTAAGTCACCCTAACATACACATCTTTCACCGATGCACCAATTCACACAATGGGTCTCTCCAAATCAGAGCACTCAGATCCACTCTAGGTCTCTGTCCAGTATTACAAAAATCACAGTAAATCAATCATTTACTGGAATTGCCTCAAATTGGTATTGTTGGAAAGATCTAGGTGTCTACTACAACTCTCTAATGAATCAGGTTCTCAAAATGTGCTCTTAATGAGTCTCAAATGCCCAATCTCTACAGGGTATCCAAACTGGCTAAAACCAACATAGCACATACTCAAAAAATCATATTAAATTCCTTACTTGTCCAAATGACACAAAATTCATGTTGATGAAACTAGAGATCATACTAAACAATATGCAAATATCTCACGTCAAAACTCTAAGTATACAGTGAGTTCTTTCTATTTCAATTTAGCACAGAAACCATCAAGTTCTTTAGTTCATCTTCAGCTACTGATTAAAGCTTGATTTTTCTCAAGCCTATAAACTCATCCAAATAATTTCCTGACTTTTGTATAGAATCTAGATGCATGTAGGAATATAGGGTAAAAATTTCAGATCAATAACATACTCCAATAAATAATGAAAATTCCTACAACATCAGTCATTCTGTTTATCATTGGCTGATCTGCCTTACGACACAGTTTCACCTTACGATTATATTAAAATATCAAATGACGACAGAAAAATCTGAAATAAATCACCAACTATCTACACATGCATATGAACAAACCCTTAAAATTTCATGGTCTAATTCTTTGTAGTTTGCTCTCGACAAAATCCACAAAATGACATTCTGAATCGGTTTTCTAGTTTCAGTTCTGATTTCAACTTTCAACTCTTAGATGATCATCCTAGTACATCCTATCATACATGCATGCAAGCAAAATCAATTAAAAGACAAGAAATGAAGGTTTAGAGAAACTCCCCACCCTTCGTTGTAGTAGAGAAATTGATCTTCTCAAGCTTCCTTCCTTGAAAAATCCTTTCTTGAGTCTTCTTCTTCACTCTCTCTTCTTTCTCTCCTATTTTCTCTTGAAGGGGTTTCTGAAATTTCCAGAGCAAAGAGGTGGGAAAGAGTGGAGAAATGAAGGAGAAGGGAGGGGGGGTATGGCCGGTTTTGACCTAGGGGGTAGGCTTAGGGTAGTAGGTGGTTTTGGGATCAAAACCATGGCTTGTAGCCCATTGGTTTGTGGTTGTTGTATTGGCTGCCCAAATTAAGCTTAAATGGGTTCCAACGAGTGCGAGACGAGCGGTTTAACGAGTGCACGCAATATATATCCACTGTAGTATCATACAGTGTTATATCTGCATGGGCGTCGTACCAAAAACTAGCGTTTATACTAGTATCGGTCCTCCTCGTTCTCGTACATCTTTAGAATGCAATCCTCCCATGAACCGTCCCGTAACCCTAACCATACACCGCGATAGCAAAATCGACCCATAACATTGCAATCAAGTGCACACATACAGACAATATACATACATATATACATATATTCAGGTATCGCGCAATACCGGGTGTTACAAATTTATTCTCAAACCAATACCTTTCAAATTGGATGATGTACAAAAGAGATTGCCTTCAAACTCGATGGTTTGAACCCAACATATATGCATAATAATGCTTACTATCAGCACCCAAAATGAAAGTAAGCTATCAATGAAAACATCATCAATAGAACTCAAAATGCCTATAAATAACATAAAAATCTCTGGAAACAACATAAAAATAGATTAGAATTTTCAGGAACAACATAAACAGAGCTCAATAAGCCTGCAATTAACATAAAAAGAGCTCAAAATGCTTATAAACAACATAAACAGAGCTCAATACACCTGGAAAAAACACTATATATGGCTCAAAATGCTCATAAACCTAGTAGTGTGATATCAACACAGTCATAACAAAATTAGTGTTGTAACGCCTTGAATTCCAAAATACGCTGAATTCGAGATTGCATAGGATCTTTACACTTCTTTCGTACAATTTTACAAGGAATTTAAAACTTTTCACTTTACATCAGAGTTACATGAAAACTTTACACTTTACATTTTACAGCGGAAGCAAATTTACAACATTTAAATAAATGTACATCAACATTTGAATAATCTCTAAGCATCTGTACTTCTTTAATCTTTATCATGTCATTTACCCTGCATACAAAACTGTGGGTACGTCAGTTTATTCAACCGACGAACATTATACACGGCCATCCTCTCTATGCCGGAAATAGTATAACTGATTTTTCATATTTAACAAACACAAACTTGTCACATATCAAACTAAAGGGAATACCCTATTGATGTCGTGTTGTGATTGTGCACTTAGTCCTTAATGCAATTATTTATATTATATGACGCTAATGCACACTTGTTCGGATTCTATGCATCCCATACTACATAGGTCCGAGGGCAAGCATCTTAATCGTTCTTCATCTTGTAGGGTTCAATCCCTCGTCATGACTTAATCTGCTACTGTAACTACGGTAAGAATCCTAGATGATCTATGAGTACAAGCTCATGTACAGAAAACCTGGAGGGAAATTTCACGCCATGTCTTGACGCATCAAGCATGCATTCTGTGGCAATTCAGCCTCCTTCATGGCACACGATCCTCCTGCAGTCACCAAACATCCCACAAGCGTCGCCAAGATCCCGATAATTCCGGAGTAGTGCCCATGTCATGTCCTGACGCATCAAGCATGCATTCTGTGGACCACTCTCACATCGTAGACTCGAGGCTCTCATACTTGTGTTTTTCTCTCACTTTCATCACCTCTTCACTATGTACTAATTCTTAATTTAATGAAATCTTGAACAAAATCAATCTCTTAGAGTTAGCCCTCTCACTACTACCGGTCTTATTTCTTTCGTTTCACAATGACCCAAACTGGTCTTTTCAATGTCAATATTCATGTTTCATCACTTTCACTTGCCGGTGTGAGTTTTGGCTACACCCTAATTTTCAATTTCAATTCACAAATTCACATGTTTGAGTTTTCATACTCAATAATATTTCTCTTTTCCAATCACATGATTTCAAAATTATTCATGAGTCAATAACCATACATGGAGTTCAATCATTCATCATGTATTTCATCCAATATTTATTTCCACATTAAAAATCATATCACTAAGTATATGGTCAAAATGAACATTCACAACTCATTATTGTCACACTATTCTTTAACAAGAATAATTCACACCACTTCACCTTATATATTTTCTTTCTTTGTTATTTTTCCTTTTCTAGCACTTATTTCAATTCTTTTGCAAAACACATTTTTCACAAAAATATACAAGTGTAGAACCATAGTTCCAACTACACTTTTATTCCCAAAATATACTTCATTTCATTCTAATAACTCCCAATTTATTTTTCATAGGTCACACATAATTTTAGAATAATAATAGTAAATTTTTTCATAATTTTTAGACATCAAAATCCACCAAAAAATTCATTTTTTTCACAAAGTTTAATTCTGGCCGAGACCAGGATTCGAACCAGCGACCCGTGAGAACCCAACCGCACACACTAGCCACTTGGCCACTAGTGCTCATCGGTATAAAGAAAGGTTAGAGTGTTATATACTTTCGGACCGAACTTGATTAATATTTTTTTTAAACGCACACAAAAATATGGTATCATCAAGTTTCGAACCATCGATCCATGAGACACAGCCGCACACCCTGTAGCATTTAAAAGCCTCCCGACCACTTGAGCTATAGGCTCAAGTTGTCTTGAATACGACTTATATTTTGGTTAAATCAATTCTCTGTTTAATAGAACTTTCGATGTTTCGAAAGCTCTCATTTGAGTTTTGCATTTACTAAATTTACTGTAAGTCTCCAGAATAATTATTCAAATAATATTTGATGCTCCAGTAATTTAAAATAATTTTTTTCAGTAATTAAACACATATTTTTCATACAATTAGTTTAAATTGTACGCTACTAATACCACATCTCATTTCGATATTTCTTATACAATTTAGTATTAATATTTCCTATATCAATTCCCTGTTTATATTCCTTTTTCCAAACCCAAAAATATATTTTAAGTCATCCATTATAAACATTATCACAAAAATCCATCTAAGCACATAAGACAACACTTTCATCTACTAACATTTGCATTTAATTTTGATGCTAATAACGAATTTTACTTCAAGCATTCCATAGCTATAAATAATTCACACACAACTTAAGTTTGATGATGGAATAACATACAATCTATTTAGCAACATTCCAATCAACTAATAAGCCATTTTTCCAATTAAATGTACTCTTATTAATCTTTTTCATGCATTATCATTTCAATTCAATTTTAGCAAGCTATCTAATTAGAAATATGGAAAATCACCCACCTTATTTGGAGAGAATAAAATTGCAACACCTCCTCAACACAAGAGTCCTTGCCAAAAGAGCGTTCCTCCTCCTCCTTGATGCGCACAACCGAGCCTCAAAGATGCCAATCCTGAGAGCTTCCTAGTGATGCCGGCCTTTTTTGAATGCACACACAACTCACACACAACTCTCAATCTTTTTATCTCACTTACTATACTACTAACAATTTGTATTTTCTACTATAGGTTTTGGAGAAATGAAGAGTACAAAAATAACTAGTCTAGGGGGAGGGGGGGTATTTATACTAAAATTGGGAGCAAATGAAGGGTTATGATCAATCTAGGAGTTAAAAATAAAATGCTAGGATTCAAGGGAAAGTTGTAGTAACCAACCATGATCAAGCAACCACCACCCATAACTCCACTCTTTTTTTTCTCTTTCCCTCCAATCCAAACCAACCTCCTAGTGTGCTTTTGCACGTGTACATGCAATGCACGTGCATTCATTTGTTCTCCATTTAAAAAAGTTGTACATTATATTTTCTATAAAAATAATCTTATAAAAATATCCTACATTACAAGTTGTAATTAAAAGAGAAATAACTCATGGGCTTTAATTAATGGGCCAAATAATAGTTTTACAAAAAATAAATTAGATTTGGGCTAAAAAGAAAGGCTTATATTTATTTGAAGAAAAAGGGCCTTTATAAAGATAATTAAAGAACACACACACACACACACACACACACACACACACATATATATATATATATATATATATATATATATATATATATATATATATATCCACATTATCCATAATGAAAATAATTATGAGATTTTATACTTCAAAAATTGCACGTGCACAATACGTGCAAAAATTAATAATTTTCATAAATGAAAATTGGGGTATTACAACACTCCCTCCTTAGAATAGTTCCTTCCCCGGAACTACAGCCAAGAGCAAGAACAAAACACTCCCAACAAGCACAAGAAAATACAAAATACAAATCAAGCAAAAAGCTCGGGATAATCCTTCAACATCCTCTCCTCAGACTCCCAAGTAGCCTCTTCAACCAAATGGTTCCTCCAGACTACCTTGACCATCGGTATCGTCTTATTTCTCAAGACTTTCTCTCTACGATCAACAATCTCGACAGGAGACTCGATGTAATTGAGATCCACATGCAAACCTTTCGGCACTTCAGGCAAATGATGACTCGGATCTGGAATATAACCTCTCAGCATAGACACATGAAAGACATTGTGCACCTGAGATAACTCTTCCAGTAACTCAAGCCGGTAAGCAGTTTTGCTGATCCTTTTCAATATCTTGTACGGGCCTATAAACCTCGGGGCTAACTTCTCGCCTTTGCCAAATCGAATCACACCTTTACTGGGCGATACTTTCAGAAAGACGAAGTCACCTTCCTCAAACTCAAGGTCCCTTCTCCGGTTGTCTGCATAGCTTTTCTGCTTGCTCTGAGCTTCTACCAACCTTTTTCTGATCAGATCAATCTTTTCAGAGGTTTGCTGCACAAGCTCAGGCCCAAACAATTGACGCTCCCCAACTTCAAACTAACAAACAGGTGTCATGCACTTCCTGCCATACAGAGCTTCGTACGGCGCCATCCCGATGCTAGTCTGAAAACTGTTGTTGTAGGCAAACTCTACCAAGGGTAAATGCCTTTCCCAACTGCCTCTAAAGTCTAGTATACAACACCGAAGCATATCCTCAAGAATACGGTTGACTCTCTCGGTCTGCCCATCAGTTTGCGGATGAAAAGCAATGCTGAAATCCGTCTTGGTACCCAAAGCTGTCTGAAGACTCCTCCAGAAATGGGAAGTAAACCGCGCATCTCGATCAGACACAATAGTTGACAGAACACCATGAAGCGTGACGATCTCGCCAACATACAACTCAGCTAACTTGTCCATCGAAGCAGTAAGTTCATCGCCAAGAAGTGAGCGGACTTGGTTAGTCGATCGACTATAACCCAAATCACATCATTGCCTTTAGGACTCTTGGGCAATCCCATAATGAAATCCATACTGATGTTATCCCACTTCCATTCCGGAATAGGTAACGGCTGTAATAGACCTCCGGGTCTCTGATTCTTGGCTTTGACTTGTTGACAAACCTCACACTCCGCCACAAATTCAACCACATCCCGCTTCAAACCTGACCACCAGAAATGCTGTTTGATGTCTTTGTACATTTTAGTACTTCCAGGATGTACCGACAAAAGAGTAGCATGCGCCTCCTGAAGAATACTCTCTTTCAGGTCTGCCTGATTTGGAACACAGTCTATCTCCGAACCACAGCACTCCATTCCTGATTTGAAATCCGGGCAACCTGCCAGCACCAACCTGCTCCTTCATCTCCAAGATATCAGCATCAACCTCCTAACTTGCAATGATCCTTACATTCAAAGTAGGCTGAAGCCTCAACTGAGCTAAAGATGCTCCCAATCCTTGCAAGACAACTTCAATACCTGCTCTATCCAATTCCTCCATCAGATGCTTCTGAGTTGTAATCAAACTGGATAAACTGCTCTTGCGACTAAGTGCATTAGCAACAACATTAGCTTTCCCAGGATGATATTTGATCTCAGGTCGCATGTCCTCAAGCACTTCCAACCATCTCCGCTGGCTCAGATTCAGATCCTTCTGCTGGTATATGTACTTCAAACTCTTGTGGTCCGTGTACATGTTCAATTTCTCACCGTACACGTAGTGCCTCCATTGCTTCAGGGCAAAGATAATCGCAGCCAACTCCAGATCATGAGTCGGATAATTCTTCACATGCGGTCGTAGTTGCCTAGACCCATAAGCGATTACTCTTCCTTCTTGCATTAAGACACAACCAAGTCCACGATGTGAAGTATCGCTATAAACATCATACTCAACACCTGCTCTAGGCAAAACCAAAATAGGTGCAGTAGTCAGTTTCTCTTTCAACTCCTGAAAGCTCGTATCACATTGCTCAGTCCACTTGAAGTTCACATTCTTCTTGGTCAAACTAGTAAGCGACACGGCTAACTGAGCATAACCTTGAATGAATCTCCTGTAGTATCCAGTCAATCCAAGAAAACTTCTGACTTCCTTCACTGTAGTAGGCCTAGCCCAATCTCTCACTGCCTCTATCTTCTGAGGATCAGTTGCCACTCCCTCCTTAGAAAGGATGTGACCTAGGAATGCCACTTCAGATTTCCAGAAATCACACTTGGATAGCTTGGCACACAACTCCTGCTCTTCCAGCTTTTTCAAAACTGCTGCTAGATGCTCGGTGTGCTCCTCTTCTGACTTGGAGTACACGAGGATATCGTCGATAAACACCACGACGAAAGAATCAATGAACGGCCTCAGAACTCTGTTCATCAAATCCATGAAGATTGTGGGTGCATTCGTCACTCCAAATGGCATAACTAAGAATTTGTAATGCCCATGTCGAGTTCTAAATGCAGTTTTGTGCACATCTTCAGCTTTCACTCGAACTTGGTGATATCCTGATCGAAGATCTATTATGGAGAAAATAGCTGCTCCTTGTAGACGATCGAACAAGTCATCAATTTGGAGAATAGGATACTTATTCTGAACAGTGACCTTATTCAGCTCTCGGTAATCGATGCACATTCTCATCGATCATCCTTCTTCTTTACCAAAAGCACTGGTGCTCCCCAAGGTGACGCACTAGGTTGAATAAAGCCTTTCTCCAATAGTTCCTCAATCTGCCGTTTTACCTCATCCTGTTCCACTAGAGCCATCCTATACGGTGCCTTAGAAATGGGTGCACTTCCCGGTTGAAGGGTGATGCTGAACTCTACATCACGTTGCGGGGGGTAACCCAGGAAAATCATCCAAGAACACAGTCGGATAGTCCCGAACCACAGGAATCCTTTGCACTTCCACAGGAATCTCTTCCTTGCGGATAGCTGCCACCAGCTTGGAACACTTCTTCTCCCCTTGGAAAGTGACTTCAGGTCCACCTGGAGCCTTCACTGTTACCGTCTTGGTCTTGCACTCGATGCTTGCACTGTACACCGACATCCAATCAATGCCAATGATAACATCGACTCCCAAGATAGCCAGCTCGATCAGATCAATCCCAAAAATTCTGTCCCCAATCACAATCTCGCAATCAGCATAGTACCGATCAGTGGTTAAAGTTTTCTCTGATGGAGTAGCTACTGCTATGATCTTGCCTAGAAAAATCTTCGGTTCGACTCCCAACACTTTAGCAAATTTAGGAGACACAAAAGTATGAGAGGATCCAGTATCGAACAAAACAACAGCTTTCATTCCATTCAAATAAAGTTATCCTGTTACATAATACACACTCATTACGTAACAGTTCACTAAATAAACGGAAAAAAGAAACAATAGTCTAACTCCTACGGTTCCTCTTCGCTTCACGAAGTTCTCCCCGTAGTTCATCAACTTCTTCCTTCAGCACATCGGTCATATTTTTCCTCTTCTCGAGTTCCCATACACGATGACTGAGAACCGCGAAATCATCCTTGCGCTTTGCCAACTGATCCTCTAATAATCCGACTCTCTCCCGCAGTGTTTCTACCTGCCTCTGAAAAGATATCACAAGACTACTTGGAACTGGTTCTTCTTCCTCGTCAGAAGAGTCATCAGATGAGTCCGGAGGTGGGGTGACCTCTCGGGACTCAGGCCATTCTTCTCCGTCAGAGTCAGCTTGCCCTGGGTAGTACTCCTCCCCGGAATCTGCTTGTCCAGGATAGTAATCTTCCTCTATGATATGCCAATTTTCGTCTCTAGCAGGGTCGAAGTGATCAGCCATCTTAGAAATAGGGAGGAAGAAGCATAAGTCATAAAGCAACACAAATGTAAGTAACTTACATTTAAATCTCTAGACTCAAACACACACTCTAATATCCATTTCTAGGGTGTCGTTCCTTATAAATTTGTACAAGTGTGGAGCATGGCTCTGATACCACTCTGTAACGCCCCGAATTCCAAAATACGCTGAATTCGAGATTCCACAGGATCTTTACACTTCTTTCGTATAATTTTACAAGAAATTTAAAACTTTTCACTTTACATCAGAGTTACATGAAAACTTTACACTTTACATTTTACAGCGGAAGCAAATTTACAACATTTAAATAAATGTACATCAACATTTGAATATCTCTAAGCATCTGTGCTTCTTTAATCTTTATCATGTCATTTACTCTTCATACAAAACTATGGGTACGTCAGTTTATTCAACCGACGAACATTATACACGGCCATCCTCTCTATGCCGGAATTAGTATAACTGATTTTCCATATTTAAGAAATATAAACTTGTCACATATCAAACTAAAGGGAATACCCTATTGATGTCGTGTTGTGATTGTGCACTTAGTCCTTAATGCAATTATTTATATTATATGACGCTAATGCACACTTGTTCGGATTCTATGCATCCCATACTACATAGGTCCGAGGGCAAGCCTCTTAATCGTTCTTCATCTTGTAGGGATCAATCTCTCGTCATGACTTAATCTACTACTGTAACTACGGTAAGAATCCTAGATGATCTATGAGTACAAGCTCATGTACAGAAAACCTGGAGGGAAATTTCACGCCATGTCTTGACGCATCAAGCATGCATTCTGTGGCAATTCAGCCTCCTTCATGGCACACGATCCTCTTGTAGTCACCAAACATTCCACAAGCGTCGCCAAGATCCCGATAATTCCGGAGTAGTCCACACGCCAAGTCCTGACGCATCAAGCATGCATTCTGTGGATCACTCTCACATCGTAGACTCGAGGCCCTCACTAACTAAGAATTTGTAATGCCCATGTCGAGTTCTAAATGCAGTTTTGTGCACATCTTCAGCTTTCACTCGAACTTGGTGATATCCTGATCGAAGATCTATTATGGAGAAAATAGCTGCTCCTTGTAGACGATCGAACAAGTCATCAATTTGGAGAATAGGATACTTATTCTGAACAGTGACCTTATTCAGCTCTCGGTAATCGATGCACATTCTCATCGATCATCCTTCTTCTTTACCAAAAGCACTGGTGCTCCCCAAGGTGACGCACTAGGTTGAATAAAGCCTTTCTCCAATAGTTCCTCAATCTGCCGTTTTACCTCATCCTGTTCCACTAGAGCCATCCTATACGGTGCCTTAGAAATGGGTGCACTTCCCGGTTGAAGGGTGATGCTGAACTCTACATCACGTTGCGGGGGGTAACCCAGGAAAATCATCCAAGAACACAGTCGGATAGTCCCGAACCACAGGAATCCTTTGCACTTCCACAGGAATCTCTTCCTTGCGGATAGCTGCCACCAGCTTGGAACACTTCTTCTCCCCTTGGAAAGTGACTTCAGGTCCACCTGGAGCCTTCACTGTTACCGTCTTGGTCTTGCACTCGATGCTTGCACTGTGCACCGACATCCAATCAATGCCAATGATAACATCGACTCCCAAGATAGCCAGCTCGATCAGATCAATCCCAAAAATTCTGTCCCCAATCACAATCTCGCAATCAGCATAGTACCGATCAGTGGTTAAAGTTTTCCCTGATGGAGTAGCTACTGCTAAGATCTTGCCTGGAAAAATCTTCGGTTCGACTCCCAACACTTTAGCAAATTTAGGAGACACAAAAGTATGAGAGGATCCAGTATCGAACAAAACAACAGCTTTCATTCCATTCAAATAAAGTTATCCTGTTACATAATACACACTCATTACGTAACAGTTCACTAAATAAACGGGAAAAAGAAACAACAGTCTAACTCCTACGGTTCCTCTTCGCTTCACGAAGTTCTCCCCGTAGTTCATCAACTTCTTCCTTCAGCACATCGGTCATATTTTTCCTCTTCTCGAGTTCCCATACATGATGACTGAGAACCGCGAAATCATCCTTGCGCTTTGCCAACTGATCCTCTAATAATCCGACTCTCTCCCGCAGTGTTTCTACCTGCCTCTGAAAAGATATCACAAGACTACTTGGAACTGGTTCTTCTTCCTCGTCAGAAGAGTCATCAGATGAGTCCGGAGGTGGGGTGACCCCTCGGGACTCAGGCCATTCTTCTCCGTCAGAGTCAGCTTGCCCTGGGTAGTACTCCTCCCCGGAATCTGCTTGTCCAGGATAGTAATCTTCCTCTATGATATGCCAATTTTCGTCTCTAGCAGGGTCGAAGTGATCAGCCATCTTAGAAATAGGGAGGAAGAAGCATAAGTCATAAAGCAACACAAATGTAAGTAACTTACATTTAAATCTCTAGACTCAAACACACACTCTAATATCCATTTCTAGGGTGTCGTTCCTTATAAATTTGTACAAGTGTGGAGCATGGCTCTGATACCACTCTGTAACGCCCCGAATTCCAAAATACGCTGAATTCGAGATTCCACAGGATCTTTACACTTCTTTCGTATAATTTTACAAGAAATTTAAAACTTTTCACTTTACATCAGAGTTACATGAAAACTTTACACTTTACATTTTACAGCGGAAGCAAATTTACAACATTTAAATAAATGTACATCAACATTTGAATATCTCTAAGCATCTGTGCTTCTTTAATCTTTATCATGTCATTTACTCTTCATACAAAACTATGGGTACGTCAGTTTATTCAACCGACGAACATTATACACGGCCATCCTCTCTATGCCGGAAATAGTATAACTGATTTTCTATATTTAACAAATACAAACTTGTCACATATCAAACTAAAGGGAATACCCTATTGATGTCGTGTTGTGATTGTGCACTTAGTCCTTAATGCAATTATTTATATTATATGACGCTAATGCACACTTGTTCGGATTCTATGCATCCCATACTACATAGGTCCGAGGGCAAGTCTCTTAATCGTTCTTCATCTTGTAGGGATCAATTCCTCGTCATGACTTAATCTACTACTGTAACTACGGTAAGAATCCTAGATGATCTATGAGTACAAGCTCATGTACAGAAAACCTGGAGGGAAATTTCACGCCATGTCTTGACGCATCAAGCATGCATTCTGTGGCAATTCAGCCTCCTTCATGGCACACGATCCTCTTGCAGTCACCAAACATTCCACAAGCTTCGCCAAGATCCCGATAATTCCGGAGTAGTGCACACGCCAAGTCCTGACGCATCAAGCATGCATTCTGTGGATCACTCTCACATCGTAGACTCGAGGCCCTCATACTTGTGTTTTTCTCTCACTTTCATCACCTCTTCACTATGTACTAATTCTTAATTTAATGAAATCATGAACAAAATTAATCTCTTAGAGTTAGCCCTCTCACTACTACCGGTCTTATTTCTTTCGTTTCACAATGACCCAAACTGGTCTTTTCAATGTCAATATTCATGTTTCATCACTTTCACTTGCCGGTGTGAGTTTTGGCTACACCCTAATTTTCAATTTCAATTCACAAATTCACATGTTTGAGTTTTCATACTCAATAACATTTCTCTTTTCCAATCACATGATTTCAAAATTATTCATGAGTCAATAACCATACATGGAGTTCAATCATTCATCATGTATTTCATCCAATATTTATTTCCACATTAAAAATCATATCACTAAGTATATGGTCAAAATGAATATTCACAACTCATTATTGTCACACTATTCTTTAACAAGAATAATTCACACCACTTCACCTTATATATTTTCTTTCTTTGTTATTTTTCCTTTTCTAGCACTTATTTCAATTCTTTTGCAAAACACATTTTTCACAAAAATATACAAGTGTAGAACCATAGTTCCAACTACACTTTAATTCCCAAAATATACTTCATTTCATTCTAATAACTCCCAATTTATTTTTCATAAGTCACACATAATTTTAGAATAATAATAGTATTTTTTTCATAATTTTTAGACATCAAAATTCACCAAAAAAATCATTTTTTTCACAAAGTTTAATTCTGGCCGAGACCAGGATTCGAACCAGCGACCCGTGAGAACCCAACCGCACACACTAGCCACTTGGCCACTAGTGCACATCGGTATAAAGAAAGGTTAGAGTGTTATATACTTTCGGACCGAACTTGATTAATATTTTTTTTAAACGCACACAAAAATATGGTGTCATCAAGTTTCGAACCATCGATCCATGAGACACAGCCGCACACCCTATAGCATTTAAAAGCCTCCCGACCACTTGAGCTATAGGCTCAAGTTGTCTTGAATACGACTTATATTTTGGTTAAATCAATTCACTGTTTAATAGAATATTTCGATGTTTCGAAAGCTCTCATTTGAGTTTTGCTTTTACTAAATTTACTGTAAATCTCCAGAATAATTATTCAAATAATATTTGATACTCCAGTAATTTAAAATATTTTTTTTTTCAGTAATTAAACACATCATACAATTAATTTAAATTGTACGCTACTACTACCACATCTCATTTCAATATTTCTTATACAATTTAGCATTAATATTTCCTATATCAATTCCCTGTTTATATTCCTTTTTCCAAACCCAAAAATATATTTTAAGTCATCCATTATAAACATTATCACAAAAATCCATCTAAGCACATAAGACAACACTTTCATCTACTAACATTTGCATTTAATTTTGATGCTAATAACGAATTTTACTTCAAGCATTCCATAGCTATAAATAATTCACACACAACTTAAGTTTGATGATGGAATAACATACAATCTATTTAGCAACATTCCAATCAACTAATAAGCCATTTTTCCAATTAAATGTACTCTTTTTAATCTTTTTCATGCATTATCATTTCAATTCAATTTTAGCATGCTATCTAATTAGAAACATGTAAAATAACCCACCTTATTTGGAAAGAATAAAATTGCAACACCTCCTAAACACAAGAGTCCTTGCCAAAAGAGCGTTCCTCCTCCTCCTTGATGCGCACAACCGAGCCTCAAAGATGCCAATCCTGAGAGCTTCCTAGTGATGCCGGCCTTCTTTGAATGCACACACAACTCACACACAATGCTCAATCTTTTTATCTCACTTACTATACTACTAACAATTTGTATTTTCTACTATAGGTTTTGGAGAAATGAAGAGTACAAAAATAACTAGGCTAGGGGGGGGTGTATTTATACTAAAATTGGGAGCAAATGAAGGGTTAAGATCAATCTCGGAGTTAAAAATAAAAGGCTAGGATTCAAGGGGGAATTGTAGTAACCAACCATGATCAAGCAACCACCAACCATAACTCCACTCTTTTTTTTTCATTTTCCCTCCAATCCAAATCGGCCTCCTAGTGTGCTTTTGCATGTGTACGTGCAATGCACGTGCATTCATTTGTTCTCCATTTAAAAAAGTTGTATATTATATTTTCTATAAAAATAATCTTATAAAAATATCCTACATTACAAGTTGTAATTAAAAGAGAAATAACTCATGGGCTTTAATTAATGGGCCAAATAATAGTTTTACAAAAAATAAATTAGATTTGGGCTAAAAGAAAGGCTTATATTTCTTTGAAGAAAAATGGCTTTTATAAAGATAATTAAAAAACACATATACATATTTATATATATATATATCCACATTATCCATAATGAAAATAATTATGAGATTTTATACTTCAAAAATTGCACGTGCACAATACGTGCAAAAATTAATAATTTTCATAAATGAAAATCGGGGTATTACAAGTGTAATATCATCACATTGTAACCTCATTGTGAAGCATAATAGTGTGATCAACTGCTTGTAAACATAGCTCAAAATGCTTGAAAACAACATAAGAATAGCTTAGAATTCTCAGAAACAAAATTAAAAAAGCTGAATAAGCTCGGAAACAACATAAACAGAGCTCAAAAGGTGCTTATAAACAACATAAACAAAGCTCAATACACCTGGAAACAACATAACCAGAACTCAAAATCTATGTAATTGGTTGTGAATAATTTTACTCCCAATAAAGAAGAATGAAGATGGGAAAAATGTTTAATCTTCTTTGTTCTTGTTGGTGATCTCTACTTGCCTTGTTTCTCACCTTATCCATATGCTTTCTATTTAGTATGCACATTTATATTGTTTTAGGATTTTTTTCAATTTTATCATCACCTTAGTTTCTAATTCACTACTTATTTAATTCACCCTCCATTAATCCCGCCTGAGCCTCTCCATAAACAGAACTCAAAATCTATATAATTGGTTGTGAATAATTTTACTCTCAATAAAGAAGAATGAAGATGGGGAAAATGTTTAATCTTCTTTGTTCTTGTTGGTGATCCCTACTTGCCTTGTTTCTCACCTTATCCATATGCTTTCTATTTAGTATGAACATTTATATTGTTTTAGGATTTTTTCAATTTTATCATCACCTTAGTTTCTAATTCACTACTTATTTAATTCACCCTCCATTAATCCTGCCTGAGCCTCTCCATATCATAGTTTTAATTCTCCCATCTCTTCCAGTCCTCTGTTCTTCTTCAGGTCTCATTATTTTCTTTTGTACCTTGCCCCCCACCATATTCATCAGTTCCTAAGATTGTCCATTTTGTAGCTACATCTGCATTACTTCATAGACAAAATTTGTTTGGATAACATACTTCTTTTTTAAAATCTTTGTATGTGTTTTGGTATGAAGATGATTTTGAATGATCTATATTATGCATATGAGATGAGAAAATAAAAGTTTTCATACATGCTCAAAAATTTCAACTCTTTACCTAATCTTGTCTTCTAGTGCTTATAAACAACATAAACAGAGGCCAGTATGCCTGGAAACAACATAAACAGAGCTAAAAATGCTAATATATATAGTATTTATATAGGTAACAAAGGGTTGTTACATGGGTCGATACGAGTTTGGGTTTTCTCAGGTATTGTTACCTGAATTTCTAAAGTTTAACATCAATGGTAGTATGCAAATTTGCTTCTTTTAAGTTGTTTTTTAACTTTAAATGATCAATAAATGTGCATAGCATGTGCCATTACTAATTTTTTCAACTTGACATTTTATGATGAAGAATGAGATGCTAGGCAAGAAAAACAAATAGATCCGTTGAAAAACTAAGAATAGGTGTTAGAAAACTAAGAATAGATCCGTTGAAAATATATTATATAATAAGACTGATTTTTAATGAGCATGGAAACATTGAAAAACTAAGAATAAGTGTTACCCATCAAGATGGGGTGTTGGCTTGAAGGTGATAATAAATTGTGATCCGTTTGTGTTTGGACCAGCATTTGCCATAGATAAAACTCCAGGTGCATTATGCTTCAGTTTGATATTCTTATCTGGGAAGAAAAATAGAGATATATTAGCATAAAAAATACAAACATATGTGCTTTTAATCTAAAAAATTCTCCCTAACCGTAGTACGAATCTGGAAACTTCCCACCATAGATACTCTCTCCACCAGTGCCTATATGGCAGATTAAGGAATTAGTTGGATAGTCTTTGAGGTCCTCTATGGTGAAGAAGAAAACATCAAGCAATTATATATTCATGCTCATGGAACTAATACAATAAAATGGGAATAAATATATCATAGTATCACAAATCAAGATAGTGGTAGTAAGAATTAATAGGACGTTTACTTTCTATTTAAGGTCAGTAGATGATTGTTCAATAGCAAAACCATTTTCATCAATGCAGACCGGTTTACAGTTGTCAAGCTGCTTTTTTTAGGTTGAAAAGGGAGGGGCTTTGTAATAAGTAAACTTTTGGTAAATAGTAGTAATGCAGATTAACAATTAGGACCACTGAAGGAAGTGAAGAAAACAGTGAGTTGCCATATATATTTACAAATTAAATATGCCAACTTTTCATAGTATACCCGAGTCTGAAATGTTCTTGAAGTATTGGATGACATCAACTTGGACTCAACAGCCTTCTATATTGTGTCAATTAGGATTTCTTGGTTCAAAAGGCTAACCTGAGCAATAAAGTGCTAAAGTTAAGTGAATCAAATATTGTAAAGAGAGTTATATTCTAAAGAAAAAGAATTCACAAACCAATCACATATCATTCAACTAAGTGAACCTTCTAAATTTATACCAAACTACAAGCATAAACAGCAACTTGAACAATAATGTCAAGTTCCTACTTCCAGACTACTACTTTCTTCCTATGATAGTCTACCTCTCTTTGTTGGATGTATATTCACATCTATATGCTCAGGCGGAAGACTGATTGCCATGTAAATGAAAGGTTTTGAGGCTTTGGGTAAAGTTGCACCATGTACAACTTCTATTGCTCTCTTCAAAGCACTGCACTCGACCTATCTGTCTGGGAGGAGAAAATAAATGGTAAAAGAAAAAACAGTCAATATAGCATGAACATATAAATAATAACAAGAGCAGTTGGAAATTTAGGAAACCTTATCCATAATAATAGATTATCTAGTGAATCTCCGTTCCAATTTCATTGTAAAACATATTTGAAAGATAAATAATTTAATTAAAATAATGAAGGGAGCAGATATATTATTTCTCGTCTTAAAGCTTTTATGAAGTCAACTTGACATATTGATAATAATAATAACAACTTGTAGTATCCTCATGCTTTACGGCTTACGGTTCTTATTTTTTCTAGAAACCTAAACATGTAAAATGGCTAATACACTGGAAGTACACACCCAGCTATCAAAGAAACTATTATGCAAAATACCAAATGAAAAATGATAGCCATACCGAATGAAAAATCATAGCCAATAGATGAAGTTTTGAAACCTTGAAGCAATTCCGTCCATGACAATGTCGCAAAAACAACTTCGAATACTGTATCAAATCTTGTAAAGAAATAAAACTATTGTTACTAATAGTGGTGAGTAGCCTAATCAAGTCTATAAAATGACTCTCGAAACAAATGTAATTAGAATGTTAGATACTCATAAAAATTATGTTTTCCAGCAACTATTCAAAACTCAATCACACACACAATTTCGAAAGGAACTCTCAATTTCCTTCGAGGAAAATTTTTAAGGCTAAGTGAGCAATCCAAATTTCAGGTACAATAACTAAAATATCCAGACTATAAGCGAAGTCTAAGAGTAAGGTAGATGCACTTCACTGATTCATAATGTAACCCTATAAACAGATGAAGTTTTGAAACCTTGAAGCAATTCTCTCCATGACAATGTCGCAAAAACAACTTCGAATATTGTATACAATCTTGTAAAGAAATAAAACTGCTGTTACTAATAATGGTCAGTAGCCTAATCAAGTCTATAAAATGACTCTCCAAACAAATGTAATTAGAATGTTAGATACTCATAAAAATTATGTTTTCCAGCAACTATTCAAAACTCAATCCCACACATAATTTCTAAAGGAACTCTCAATTTCCTTCGAGGAAAATTTTTAAGGCTAAGAGAGCAACCCAAATTTCAGGTACAATAACAAAAATATCCAGACTATAAGCAAAGTCTAAGAGTAAGGTAGATGCACTTCACTGATTCATAATGTAACCCTATAAACAGATGAAGTTTTGAAACATTGAAGCAATTCCGTCCATGACAATGTCGCAAAAAGAACTTCGAATACTGTATCAAATCTTGTACAGAAATAAAACTGTTGTTACTAACAGTAGTGAGTAGCCTAATCAAGTCTATAAAATGACTCTCTAAACAAATGTAATTAGAATGTTAGATACTCATAAAAATTAAGTTTTCCAGCAACTATTCAAAACTCAATCCCACACACAATTTCTAAAGGAACTCTCAATTTCCTTCGAGGAAAATTTTTAAGGCTAAGTGAGCAACCCAAATTTCCGGTACAATAACTAAAATATCCAGACTATAAGCGAAGTCTAAGAGTAAGGTAGATGCACTTCAATGATTCATAATGTAACTATATAAACAGATGAAGTTTTGAAACCTTGAAGCAATTCCCTCCATAACAATGTCGCAATCCTTGCAATATCTTTACCTCCTACATGTAACAAACTAATCTAGTTATAACTGATCAAGATCATAAATTTACTCCTGATATAATAAACAACACTAATTGCACATCTAATACAAAAAAGTGTTCAAATCTAACAATAACAATGCACAAATTACATAAAATTAGCAACAATAAAACCCTAATCTTTAATTTCTGCAAAATAGATCAATGTGCTTGAATACTTAATCGCAACAGTCCAATTAACATCAACAAACTTCTTCCTGCCTGAGGCTAGCATAGCAATTAGCAATAATTTGTTTCTACAATATACCTAATTTTCCAAACTGCATTAACTATTCATCAAAAATCCATTTCAAGTAAATGAGCTGAATAAGTAATAGAAAGTCTTAAAAAGAAAAACCAAAGCCACTTTAAGAAACCAATTAAAAGTCCTATACTACTATATGTGATGAGAATTTATCATTTATTGCATCCACCAATCTCAGTCCCACCCATCCAATCCACATAAACTCAGAAAACTTTGCCAAAATGCCCTTGTTTTTGAAAATAATTAGCGAACTACCCTTGTTTCGAAAACATTTAGCGATTTGCCCTTGTATGTGACACGTCAGCAACAAACGTTATTGGGAAAAACGGCATCAGCTAATTGTATGCCGTTATTCCCAATAACGGCATCTGTATATGAAAAAATTTACGTGTCGTTATTCCCAATAACGGCATTGGTTATTTTTAGTATAGAACTATATTGTATCAACATTGGCTCGAGATTGGAAAGCAAAAAAGAAATGAACTGATGCCGTTATTCCAGAGAACGGCATCGTTTGTACTGATGCCGTTTTTCAGAATAACGGCATCAGTTATTTACTTTTTGCACAAATCCCTATAAGCGTAACCCCCTTTCTTCTCCCCTTTTCTTCCCCTTCTGATTTGTAAAACGCATCTCTCTCACATCACCCCTTTTACCCACAAACCCTAGATCTCATAATCAAAAATTTTCAACCATTTGAGTCCTATAAAATTCCATACATCCTAACTCCTCACTCCCACTCTCATTTTCAGTCTTCCTCATCAACGAATATTTTGTCGGTGGTTTTTTTGGTATCATTTGAAAGGTATTATCATACTAACCTTATGTTTGATTTTTATTTCAAAGATTCATCACATTTTGAGTAGTGAATGATTTGAATATGTTTTAATTTTTATGCATAGGTATGGAATTTGATATCCCTATATGGTTATATTTTGGGGGTGAAGTAATTAAGGATCCAAAAATTGGATATTCTTATAGTGACGTTGATCCTGTAATTATTTGGGCTACCCCCAATTTTGGTTACTCAGAATTAACAGATAAGATATATGAAGTAACCAATTGGGACAGAAGTGAAATGACTCTGAGATTGAGAGCCCGTTATTCTGCTGGTAAAGGGGATGGGCAGTACTTCATGTTGGTACCCATAGACAGTGACAGTTCTCTGAGGTCTGTCCTGCTTAGGACACTTCATCCAAGTTGTAGTTGGAATATAGTTGAGTTATATATTGATCAAACGAGGCTTCCAAATACTACAATAGTTGTTATCGACGGTCCAAGGCCAACTAGGATTCTGAGACCATCTGAAGAGTCACACGCAAGGATTTCTAATACTGTTGGAGATACTAGCACAACTCCAACGGAACCTGTTTCCTCCGAATACGAGCAGCTACATCCGACCCCATTGCCACAAAATTTTTTGGTAGCTGGCATTGCTTTGACAGACTTTGATAACGCCGTTGTAAATAACGACTTGGTAGAAGAGGAAGAAGATGAGGTACGCGGTCTCGAGGATGATGATGAGGAGATCACCCTCGAAGCTCCAGTTGTTGATGCCAATGTTCATGTGCCGGTTAACAATGCCCGCGTGTTGCCAAGTTAGGACACAGGTCCAGCTATGCGTGGATCGCAGTCAAGCGAATGGATGTCCCGTGCCACCATACATGAACATGGCCAGAAACATTTGGCAGCAACTACAAATTTTCTAATTTTCCCTATATGAAGATGCCATTTTTCGCAATAACGTTACAGGATTAATATGCCGTTATTGCGAATAACGGCATCGAGTATTCTCTCTTTTTGACTTAACAGGCATGCACAGACTTATTTCAGATACATTCAACTTAATTAGAGAATTCAACTAACTTCATTCACAAATTCAACTCACTTCATTCATGCAGGAATTTCAAACTCAATTCAAACACAGATATATTCAATTTCATCAAATTGAGTTGAAATTCCAATTTCACATATGCACAGAATCAAGCTTCCAAGTCCCCAGAGATATGCACAGAATCAAGCTTCAAATTCACTCGGATAGGCACAGATTTAAGCTTCAAATTCATATAGATATGCACAAATAACTTCAAATTCACAGATCAAGTCCCCATACTACTTTAAACTCCACATACATTCAACTCCACACAGATTCAAAGCCAACTTTTCTAGCCAACTTCACATACAGATCAAATACTTCAAATCTTCAAGTTTCCAAAATATGCACAGAATCAAGCTTCAAATTCACAGAGATAAGCACAGATTTAAGCTTCAAATTCATATAGATATGCACAAATAACTTCAAATTCACAGATCAAAGTCCCCATGCTACTTTAAACTCCACATACATTCAACTTCAAATTTTAATACTACATCAAGTTATTTCACATATCAGAATTCATTAAGTTCATTTTGCCACTCCCACATTACAACTTCACAGACATTACAAAATTCAAATATTTCCTGCATTAATCTTCATCAAAATCAAATACTTCAACAATTTGCACACCCACATATGACAACCTGCATACAAACATATACAATTAATAAATGCATAAAATGATGTGTTACAAAAAGACAATTAGTTTGTTGCTACCAATTAACTCGGTGTGAAATGTTGCGGTGCTCTTCTCATCCGAGCCGGGACTTTCCGCCTACGTTCCCGTTGTTCTTGCGTTGGGGGTCCACTTGGACCAGCTCCTTCATCTTCGTGACCTTCTCCTTCTTCAATCTCCGGCATGGCCACTGCACTTTGCGGTGGAGGTTCACGAACGGACTTGGATCTTCATTGACGTGATGGATTTCCCAATACCAATGCTTGTTGTGGTGGAGGTGAAGCTTGGCTAGCGGTAGGCCGTTCTTGTGGCGTTGACCTTCGGTTGAACGTACTAGTTCATTGAAACGAGGACCATCTCCAACCTCTTCAAGAGAGGTACGACAATTGCACAGGAGGTCTCGTGCCAATTCTTTGCATGCCTTATTGGCATTGCTCTTCAACACATTCGCACATTTTCTAGCCATGTCCCATGTGCTTTCAATCTATAATAGTAAATCATATATGTTGTAAGTAAAGATTCATAAGTAAAATTAATCGAAATAATTGAAATTCAGAAAAACAAATTAATTTACCATTATACGGTATGATGAAGCTTTCGGTTGATACATCGGCTGTGATGATGAAAATGCCGGTGGTGGTTCAACATGAGCCGCGGGTATCGGTTGTTGGATACCCGCTGGAAAATCCGTTTTGGCGCAATATAAAGTCTCGTTATGCGACGGTACCAGGCCATATAAGTTTTGTGCATTGATCCATCATACGGATACTCAACACCCTCGACTACCAACTCATACCTCCGCTCATTCCATGCTCCTACATAAGCACGGTGGTGATCGGCCCAATCCATGTTCGGTAAACGTCCTTGGCCCGTGATGTTGTGTAGTCTACGATCATATAATGTGTTCACGGGGACGGGTTGTTGTGCATTGAATTGTCGAAGAACACGGCCGGGGTAATAAAACTCCACAACTGAGAAATTCACTAGTGGAGCTAGGGTCAACTACAACTGTGCATTAGCAGTGCAAATAGGTGGTAGACGTTGCAGCCGATCGTCCGTGTACGGGGTCCAATTGACGAGCTCTTCCTTCAATTGATCTAGCTCGTCCCTATAATAAGTTAGGACACCACGTGGGTTATCCCTCCACGTACGCTTCCCCGCCCAGTATGCACCGAGAGGAGCTCTCATCACGGGATTATCCTGGAGTACTCTCCAACTCTCTGATAGTACCGTCACCCGGGGTCGGCCGAGATGTATTCTTTCCCAACACCAAACTTGCAGTATGGACATCGGCCCGGTCATCTGAATCGAACCCATCGAACAGTTGCAGAGTGCACGGTAAAGCGAGGCTAGAGCTGCACTTCCCCAACTATACCTGCCGGCTGTCTGCAGGTCAGCTATCAATGGAAGATACATGAGGTGGACTACGTCACCTGAAGAGTTAGGGAATAGAATCCCTCCAATCATCGACAGTACGTATGCCCGCGTATAGTTCTGGATTTCGATGTCCGTATGCACAGGTGCGATTCGAATATGAGTGAAACTATCTTCTAGGAATGAACGTCTAATGGATTCCCCAACCCATATGCCGTGGTCAACTTCATCAACATCCAACCCCAAATAATCTCGCACCAGTGCAACCTTGTTGAACATCAAATTGCCTGTGATGGCCACCCCGTCAATTGGAAGACCCGAAATCACCGCTACATCTTGTAGGGTGACCGTCATCTCACCGCACGGTAAGTGGAAGGTGTGTGTCTCCGGCCTCCATCGCTCTACTAGTGCGGTAAGCAAGGCGTGATCACACTTTATGTTGGTCAGCTTTGACATACCGCTAAATCCACTGCTAACCAAATAATGTTCCATAGCAATACAGTTCTTGAGGACAGGCATGACCTTGTGCATCCTAAAACTCATCTTCTCCACATCCCTGGTCCAAACGGCCTGTGATCTGTGGTCTTCTTGCAGAAACAGAACTGTAGGATCTAATGGACCCGGATGTCCCCGTGGTCCAAATGAAGGCATAGAAGAAGCACCAACACCATGCGAAGATGGTTGTGTAGGATCCATTGGCCTGTACACATTAACAAACACTAATCAACAACATTTTCGGTATAAAAAATGAGAGCATGAGCAATCTTAGGAGTAGTAATTAAGTGTATTAGAAAACGGGAAAACATATAATCTACAAAACTTAACATCTTATCAATTGTTTGAAGACATTGGACTGGTTTACTTGGTAGTAATTAAGTGTATTAGGACCTTCAAAACCCCTACTTCAAAATAAAGTACTTCAATATTTCAGCATTTGTGCTTCTCAAAAATTCAACTCATAGTAAACCCTACTTCGATAACAATACTTCCAAAATTACTACTTCAATAACCCTATTCTACAATATTAGTACTATACTACATAATAAAACAGTCAAAATCAACTATACAAAATACAAATTAGGGGTTTTTGGTTACTTACAAAGATTTCGGATTCGGAATGAGAAGGAACTCTGGATGAAGGATTGAAGAGTCTACTCCGAAATAGAAGTCAATAACTCTGGATGAAAGATTTTTTTTTTAAGATCGTCTAGGGTTTTCGTCTAGGGTTTTCTGTTTGGAAATGAAGAAGGAACGAGCGGAAGAGAAAGGGGGAAGAGGAAGGGTTTTTTCGAGTATAGGGATTAGTGCAAAAAGTTTATAACTGATGTCGTTATTCTGAAAAACGGCATCAGTTATAAACGATGCCGTTCTCCAGAATAACGGCATCAGTTTATTTCATATTTAGAATTAATCTCGAGTCAAGATTAATAAAGTAGAGATCTATACTAAAATTAACCAATGCCGTTATTGGGAATAACGGCATGGCAATTTTCTCAAATAGAGATGCCGTTATTGGGAAACACGGCATCGAAATAACTGATGTCGTGATTCCCAATAACGTTTGTTGCTGACGTGTCACAGACAAGGGCAAATGGCTAAATGTTTTCGAAACAAGGGTAGTTCGCTAATTATTTTAAAAAACAGGGGCATTTCGGCAAAATTTTCCATAAACTCACCACCTATTCAGAGAACTGCCAAAATTCTAACACAAATAACAAATTTTGGAGATTGACACCTTCATTTTAATCCATTTAGCTCTCTTAAGCTTCACCCCCCCTCCTAAAAGTCAACAACTATTGTATACTGACTAATTATCAAGTCAACTCCATTTAAATGTACTCATACTCCACTTTCTTCCATCAAACACAATCTTATAGGGGGTTTCTAAATCCCAACTACTACTATAGTTGTTCCTCATCGCTCATGCACAAATGGATTTACCCATGTCTGAGCATAAAACTCTCTACCATTACCAAATATAAGCTAATGAACACTAAATCTCAAATCGCATTAACAATTGTGCAGGAAAACAACACATTTACCCATAACCCAGGCTAAACATAGGCATATAAACACAATCCCAAACCCCCAACCAAATTCATGAAACTGAAAAAACTACAGGCTGAAAACCCATTAACAAAGTTGCAATTTTCAGAAACCCATGAACTTTTTTCATGAAGTTATAGCTTTCAACAAATTAAACTAACCCTAAAACTCCAACCAATATCCAAATCGTCAAACCCCCATCGACAATGTCACAAAAAAAAACTATATTTCCAGCGCCAAACCACACCAAAATCCACCCTCCAAAAAGTCATCAATGATGGACCCAAATCCTCAAACCCCATAAACAATACCACATAAAAAACCCATCTTTCCAGTGCAAAATCAATCAAAATTGAAAATTGACAACAATCCATTAACAATGCAGCACTACTTTCAACATTTTGATGAATTCCCAGCTGCAAATAGATCATACAAAATCCAAATTCAACTTTAAAGAAATTCATATTAATTTGCCTAAGACGAACTTACAGTGGGGGTTGGGTTGACGGATCTTCGAGTGCGGGTGGCGCTGAGGTGGAGGTTGGGTTGACGGAGCTGACGGAGCTTCGAAGGAGGCGGAGGTTCGAGATTCGAAGGAGGTGGGGTTTCGATGAAGCGGGCTGATGGCGCTTCGAAGGAGGTCGGGAGTGGAAGTGGGTGGAGGTTGGTCGGGAAGAGAGAGAAGGAGGTGGAGGTTCAAGATTCGAAGGAGGTGGGGGTTTCGATGAGGCGGGGCTGACGGCGCTTTGAAGAAGGTCGGGAGTGGAAGTGGGTGGGGGTTTCGATGAGGCGGGGCTGACCTCCTTTGAAGTGGGTTCTGAGAGAGAGAGAGGGGGGGGGGGGGGTTCTGAGTTGGGGAAGAGAGAGAGAAGCGGTAGGGGGGGGTTTCTGAGTTGAACGAGAGAGAAAATTGTTTTTTTGTTTGAAATTTGGGGTTTGAAATTTTGAGTGGGAAAATGTGTTTTGTGAGAATGAATTTGGGCCTTTGATTTTGGGGAGATTGAATGAGAGCCGCTTGATAGCTTTCTTTGTGTTTTATTATATAGATGTGCACTTAAACTGATAACAACATCTCCATATAATTATGAATGTGTATACACCTCTACAAAATTAAAGCTGCAACATGATAGAGACTTCAAGTTGCAATGGAGTTTGTTTTGAACAATGATGTGATAATAAAGGATTTAATCTCATGGAATCAAGAAAATAGTAGTTCTGAAGTAGTTCTCATGGAGTTTGTAAAATGCTAGATGAAATATTGTTTTATTGTCTCAAAATTAGCATAGTCTTTATATATTCTTTATATAGTCTGAAAATGACAGAAACACCATTTGGAATTTTCTTTAGATAGTCTTTATATATTCCATATGGAGGATCTGGTATTGTCTGGGGTTTGAATGGGTGAATTTGAGATAAATTTGTGAACTTGGCGAAGTTTCTGCATTGGATGGGAATAGTGTGGAGAATGTTTGCTTGGTGAAATCAGAATCGGACAGATGTGGAGGACTGCACCTTAGGTGTTTCTGTACCTTCCAAATGGTGTTTCTGTGAGTTATATTTAAGTTCTTTAAATTGTCTCAAAATATTGTTTATATAGTCTGAAAATTTCCTAATTACATTACACATGGCATTTTGTTAAAGCTATCCGAAACCATGTGTTTAAAAAATGTAAGGCCCTATCAGCAGCAACCACAAGTGATTTGATATGAAGAAAGTTTGATGATCTAAACTCACATACATCATATACTTAGGAAAAATATGCGAGAGAAATTCATTTGTGTTTCTTGTAATTAAAAGAATTAGCTGAAGTTAACTTCGAGTTTCATGATGTATGTATAGACTATAGTCTTATTAAAATTGTTAATTTGACATTCATCTTTGCGACCACTGTGCAAAAGCCAACTGCTTAAACCTTTTAGATAGTGCTCCAATAATCTAGTAAAAAAAAGAATGAATAGGTAATATTGAAAGGAGTTATAGCACCACGGAAAACTTATCCTTGACAGGTTTGTAATTTATTTAATTGGGGTTTATCCAGAATATTAAAATCTAATTAGTTTAATTCATTCAACCTTGGTTCAAATTGAAAGACTAAATTAACCAATGGGGGATGCTAAAAAAACAAAGTTCATGGATCAAATCGAGTAGAACAAAAAGAACTGCCCACCTTCCAGTACCAAATTAAACCTACTACAGCACAAGCCCAAACACTTGAGCAAACCAAAACCCAAATGTATACTCCATCTAGATCTAATATAACCCAACCAACTATATATATTATAGCTAACAAAAGATTGGCAGTTAGTTTCATTCGACAGCTGCAGCCAAGGATGCAAGTATGCGAATAATAGCAAGAGACAAAAACCAATATTTCTTTCACTTAGTTATCATATCATACTGAAAATAAACTATAGTTTCAACCAAAATTTAAATCTTAAATCAGTTAACAAACCCACTAAATGCATCTACCTCAATTGATGATTCACACAATCAACAAAAAATTTAATAAAATCACAACCCAATACTTACCAGTTTAATAGCAACTTTCTCATTAGTCTGAACATTAGTACCTGCAACAAAAAACAAACAACAACCAATCCAAAAAAAAATTGAAAAAATTAAAAACTAAATAATTAAAGACCAAAACTTTATCAAATTCCCACTCAGAAGAAACCTAAATAGATCTCCCAAAATCTTAAATCAGATTAATTTGTGGTTTTCTGTATCTACAATCACTTAACAAACCCACTAAATGCATCCACCTCAATTAATGATTCACACAATCAACAAAAAAATTTAATAAAATCACAACCCAATACTTACCAGTTTAATAGCAACTTTCTCATTAGTCTGAACATTAGTACCTGCAACCAAAAACAAACAACAACCAATCCAAAAAAAAAAAAAAAATTTAAAACTAAATAATTAAAGACCAAAACTTTATCAAATTCCCACTCAGAAGAAACCTAAATAGATCTCCCCAAATCTTAAATCAGATTAATTTGTGGTTTTCTGAATCTACAATCACTTAACAAACCCACTAATGCATCCACCTCAATTGATGATTCACACAATCAACTAAAAAATTTAATAAAATCACAACCCAATACTTACCAGTTTAATAGCAACTTCCTCATTAGTCTGAACATTAGTACCTGCAACCAAAAACAACCAACAACCAATCAAAAAAAAAAATTAAAAAACTGAATAATTAAAGACCAAAACTTTATCAAATTCCCACTCAGAAGAAACCTAAATAGATCTCCCCAAATGATCCACTTCATAAATCAGTCAGTGGTCAGGGAGACGGTGAAGCTTCGGTGGGGTTTCTATGGGTTTGCTGGGTTCGGTGGGTCGAAAAAGAGAGAGACGGTGAAAGGGGGAGATGGTGGGTCGATGAGAGAGAGAGCGCGGGGAGAGAGATACGGGGGAGGGGAAGAGAAAGAGACAGGATCGATGAGAGGGAGAGAGGGGGGGGGGGGAGAGAGAGAGAGAGAGAGAGAGAGAGTATGAGATGAGCTGGAAAGAGTGAGAGAGAGAGAGAGTATGAGATGAGCTGGAAAGAGTGAGAGACTGTGAGAAAAAGAGAGAGAGGGGGAGAGACAAGGGGGGGTTATTTCGGAAAGAGAGAGGGGGGGGGTTTGAAATTGTGAGGTTTGAAATTTTGAGCGGAAAAATGTGTTTTATGAGAATCAATCTGGACCTTTGATTTTGGGAAAATTGAATGAGATCCACTTGATAGCTTTCTTTGTGTTTTATTATATAGATGCTATGTATATGTATTGTATTAGATTTGTATGCAACCCAACCTTACTCTTATAATAAGACTATACATTATGACTATATTATTTATTTATTTTATGTATCAACTAATTAATTAATTAATTAATTATTTGGAAAGTACAAACTTTTATGGGATTTGTCCATGATGGCTATGATCTGGGTTCTTTGGAAAAAAAAAGGAACAACCGTATTTTTATAAAGAAGTCATGCGATATTGCTCTTATTATTGAAGATATAATGTTAAAAAAATGTACATAACATAAATAAGGTAAGATATTACTCCTTCCATTTCAAAATATAAGTTATTCTAGCATTTTTTTTCTTGTTTTCAAAATCAGTTACTTTATTTTTCAATGTAGATATCTTGTCATTCTTAAATGTCCAGCAATTAATTTTCTATGAGATTTTCAATTTTACCCTTATCTTTTCATTTACTCATACTCCTTATTTTTATGGAGGAAGACAAATATGATATTTTACAATTGATAGTTTATTTATGAGCTTCAAAAGTAAGAATGTCTAGTATTTTTTTTCTTAATAATCGTGTAGAAATCTAGAATAACTTATATTTTCAAATGTGTTAAGGTTAACAAGAGATTAAGAAATGATTATTGGATTCATTATAACTGAGTATAACGTCTCCTATATATAGGAGGGAACTAAATACCAGACTGATGCACAACCCGATATGGTACAAAATATACATATTACAATATCTAACACCCCCTCTTAAACTCATGGTAAGTCGAAGAGTGCGAGTTCGCCCACCAAGTAACCAAAATTTCTTAACTGTGTGGGAGTTGGTGAATAAATCTGCTATATGCTGTGAAGAGATAACAAATTGACGGAAAATGGTCCCTGCTTTAAAGCGTTCATGAACATAGTGGCAATCTATCTCTATGTAATTCGTTCGCTCATGAAAAACCGGGTTGCTTGCAATGTGCAATGCACTCCGGTTATCACAATGAAAAGGTGTAACACGCCGCAAAATTGAGGTATTATAATTTTACACCACATGTGTTACGCATATGTATTTTGTACAGTTACGTGTAATATCCGTAACATTATAAAATATTCTACGTATTTTCTACATGTTTCAGTTACTTATTTTATAATTTGGTCGAATTTGTTTTTGTAAATGATATGGCTAAAAATGGGGTTAAATCGGAACCGTTCAAAGTGGGCACGAATCTTGAAGTCGCAGGGGCAGGATGGTAATTTCATCTATAGACGGGTCTGAATCGGGTACCGGGCCTCTTCCCTTAGACCCGCTAGCTCGTGAACAGATCTGGTAGACAGAGAACGGGTCTCAACCCGTTAGGGACCAGTCAAATAGGATAGGGGCAAATCCTACTTTATCCCTATCTTAAGGGGATGGTTGTAACCAACCCTAACCAGTCACACCAGGAAGTAGGGATTTACCCTTATCCTGAAAAGGATCTCCATGGCAACTATAAAAACCCCCTACCTCCTACTGTTAAAGGTGATCGGTCTTTGCACACTTGAGCTCTTTTACCTTCACTTTTCTTGTTTATTGACTTGAGCATCGGAGGGTTTGTCACCGGGATCTATCCCGGTGTCTCGAACATTTGTGCAGGTTTCAAGAGAGCACCAAGGAGTCAACAAATCAGCAAGGGAGAAGAAGGGGTAAACCTGTGTGAGTTCCTCACGAACCTACAAATCTCATCTATTGCCCCCATACCCGAATCCAGCGACAACAGATTGGCGCCGTCTGTGGGAACTCACTCGACAAGCAATCTCGTCTTCCTCCTTCAACCCACGTTACTCCCAGCCATGCCTCCCAAGAAGAGACCCGCAAACTCCAATCGAAGAACAACCTCTTCTCATCCTCCTCCTCCTCCTCCTCCTCCGCAGGGGGATCTCCCTCATCCCAACCAACCAACCCTGCAGCTCGATCCTCTGGCTCCACAGTCCATCCAGCAGCCTTTGGGACCCCAGGCCGAAGTAGGGGAACACTCTCGACGAAGCCGCCATAATCAACCTGTCCATCAGGTCTGAGTCTCCATCCACAATGCCGACACTGACTCCATGGCTTCCTATACTCCCCCCACTCCAAAGGATCTGCGGAACGTGATCAACAATCGGCAGACCGAGCACGGACCCGATCTCCGTACCCATCTGGAGGAGAGGCGGGCCCAAGAGTCGAACCCTCACCGTGAGCAGGCCAGGGACCGTTCGCTATGCTGATCCAACCGAGGGGGGTCCAACTCTCCCCGTAGATGAAGAGAGTTGCCCTAACGTCGCCCAAGACGGAGCCGCTCCCCGGCAGGCTGCCCCGCACCTCGGGCTCATCGTGACCAGGAGGCCCCCATCACACGAGCAGAATTCCAGCAATTTCAGGAGGCAGTCCTAGGGGCTCTCAATGCTGCCCCCAACAATGGCTGTAGGGCTCTAAGTCCTCCGCCAGCTCCTTACCATCCTCGCCGCTCTCGAATCCCTAGGCGGCTGCGAGCCATCGCCGCCCTTCTCCCGATCACCACCGCCACTCCTGAAGTCCGCGGCCTATTCCGAGTCACCCCCGTCGCTCGGTCAGTCCACCTCCTACTCTGAGCCATCACCGGTGCAGTCCCAGCCTTCCTCGACATGAGAACGAGTCTTGGGGCTTGGCCAGACAAGACCGAAGAGAGGACTCGGTCTACCGCTGTCTCCACGAGATGGAGAGGTGCCTCGGCCAGCTCGACCGAGACGAGGGGCGACGTGCAGTGGACCTTCGTCCGAGAAGGGCCCCATTCTCCCGTACCATTATGGAGGATCCAATTCCCAACAACTTCAAGCCCCAACATTTCGAGACCTATATCGGGGAGTCGGACCCCGCAGATCACATTGAGAGTTTCAAAATTCTCATGATGATCCACCATACATCCGACTCCCCTCTTTGCAAGACCTTCCCGGCCACACTTAAGGGGACGGCTCGGGAATGGTACTCTCGGATCGTACCAGCATCTATCTTCACCTTCAACCAGTTTGAAGGTCTTTTCCTTACGCATTTCGTGAGCAGTCGCCGTGTCGAGAAGACGAGCGACTCCCTACTGTTCCTCAGTCAAAAGAAGGGCGAACGACTGAGAGACTATGTCAAGCGCTTCACTGCTGAAGCTAGGTCCATTGCTTTCTTGGAACCCTCGGTCGCCACCATCGCTTTCCAGTCCAACGTCCTCAATGCTGACCTCAGAGCATCCCTCGCCAAGAAGCCCCCTCGGGACTTCTCAGAGCTCCTGCTTCGGAGCGAAAAGTACATCCAAGCGGAAGAAGCTGTCCGCCGCCCCACTTTCGAGGCCTCGTCTTCCGCAAACAAGCGGAAGGGTGCAGAAGAAGGAACTAAGAAGCTCCAAAAAGACAATGGGGGTCAGCGGCGTCCTCCTCCTCGGTTCGAGAAATTCACTCCGTTAAACGCGAGTGTATCTGCCATCCTCATGGAGATAGGGAACGATGGCCTCCTACCGCCTCCCCCAAGGATGAATACTCTAGGAAAGAAGAGGGACTGGAGTAAGTGGTGTCGTTTCCATCGGGACCACGGGCACGATACAGACGAATGTCGCGCCCTTAAAGACGAGATTGAGGCTTTCATCCAGAGAAGGTAGCTCACCCGGTTCGTAAGAAGGGACTGAGCCGATCCGCCCCCGCCTATGGGGGCTAACAGGCAAACTGAGCAGCGCACTGAGACTCCGGAGGCCGAGGTAGAGGGCATCTTGCACCTGATACATGGAGGCCCAATGGAGAGAGATTCCAAATCCTCCCGAAAAGCCTTCGTAAGGGAGGTTAACTCCATGCAAAGCCATCCTCCCCCGAAGGGCCTCGGAGTCCTAGTGACGTTCTCCGATAGGGACCTAGAGGGCGTCCGCACGCCCCACTGCAATGCCCTCGCCATCAATCTCCGAATGGCGAACTTCGAAGTTCGTTGGGTCTTGGTAGAAAACGGCAGCTCCATCAACATCCTTTTCTTAGAGGCCTGGCCTCCCATTATCGAGGGACCGGCTCAAGCCCGCAGACTACACTCTCCACGGGTTCACTTGGGTCCCTACGGTCGAGGGAATTATAACCCATGATGTAACGGCTGGAAAGGCCCCGACAACTCTCACGGAGTCAATGGACTTCATGGTGGTCGACGTCAAGGTCACCTATAATGTTATCCTGGGTATACCAGGTTTGGCCGTGCTTCAAGCCATCCCTTCAGCCTACCACATAAAAATGAAGTTGTAATGCCCCGATTTCCATATACTGGGAAACCGTGATATAAGCCAGAATATTTTCTTCAATTAGTCACAATACACAGAAAAATAGGAAAATTTAAAACTTTTTATTCAACACAAAATGTATTACAAGTCTGAATGTTATACAACTGCAATACATTACAACAGTGTTACAATAATACCTTTCCAATCCCAAGTATTACAACTTTCAACAATTTATATCAGAGTACAATTAATGAAGAACAACACTTGGTAATTCCCACTTGGGTACTTTTCAACTAAATGATAATCAACGTAAATATTACAGCGGAACTTAAAATGACATTGACTCCTCGCTTTCCTTGCCTTGAGTCCTCCTGAATCTCGCACCTGTACTTCTGCGAGCCAGTACCTATTGAAGAGGGGACGTCAGTATTCACTGATGCTTTAAGGATGATAACTTAGCAGCGAATCTCCCAAAATAAACATACAATCATGGCAAATGTATCGATGTAGTTTAAGTGTTCGTGAGTGCTATGACTAGAATCTAATGCAATATTGACTAAAGCTAGGATGCTCCTATTCTAATGCTAGCAAGTCTCCGAAGCAACATGTAGCCCATACTACATGCGCCCATCTCAAGCCGTCTCTTCATTATAAGGATTTGAACCGCGCTATGAGTTCTACTCTTGTAGTCAACTTGTTTCTGAAGATTAGACATGACTGAGGAGGTGGCCCTACAACGGTCTAGTTCCGTCAGGCATACCAGACCTTCCTCAAATATCTGACGAATCCTTGGAGTTACCACGAAATCAGGTTAGCTCGAAGCCTCCCAGCCGCCCCCTAACCAGACCGTAGTCTATGGCCCCTCGCCCTTAGATACAAGCTAAGACGGAGTTCGGGGGGGGGGGGGGGGGTCTATCCCCCTGGCTCCGACAGGAATTGCTCCCACTTATCAAGGCACTTGAGAAATTAACAGACGAGATACGGATCCCGTGCTCCCAACTCGTGAGAAGGCACAGACCGTATCCCTTTGACAAGAAGGGTACAACCCAATAACACCGCCTAATGCAGGCCTATAGGACAGGTTGGATCATAAGGAATCACCCTTAACACCAGCTCCTTCCCTTCGGCGAAAGGTAAAGGTTAAGTAGTAAAAGCCATAAGTTACTACTTTAACAATGTCACTAACCCTAAATAAACTAAGGGATGACCACGGAACTTACACAACATGCTGAGTCTTAAGTTAGACTCCGCAAGACAACTTTACTAGGCTGCTCATCCTAGACTTACCAGAATCCCTGAGGATCTGATTCATGGCCTATCGATCAAGACCCCGACAATACGAATGTACCTACATGCCACTACCCTGAACTTGGATTTTGTCTATACTCCGGTCCGTGATCAACCTACACCGATTAAGATCCGACGGTACACAAGGAGTGACTCGTCCACAGTCCCTTAGGAGTAAGAAAACATATGTCTTGATGGTCGATAGCCCCTAGGGTAATAGTATCTTCCTAGATGAGCACAACAAACTGCGTACTAGCTAATAAGCTATATATGAGTAAACCAACCACATACAAGCCAATAAGCTACGTATGAACCAACAACTACCTATGAGCCAGGCGGGCTTCGTATGAAACAACAACATACATACCAGCCAAATAAGCCGCGTATGAGACCAACAGCTACGCACGGGCCGGTCGAGCCGAGTACGAGCAAGAACATATATACGAGCCAAATAAGCTACGTATAGACCCACAGCTACATACGGGTCAGTCGAGCCACATACGAACACAACCACATACAAAAACAACCATACATGTAATCAAACTTAGAAGCAACCAAACGTTCTTACTAGCAAACTTGATCTTCTATAATTAGAAGTAACAGAAGAATCTACTAATAGTCTAAAACATGCATTCTACCAATGAGAAGCCCAAAGCGACATAACAACTTTTATCGAGCTAACAGTTACTAGTGACCTTCCCAACCCTTATTACCCATAAGGATAAGGAATGCCCTTATGATAAGGTCCAATTTCAATTAGAACCTCACACAACTAGAATCCACGGTTACTTTTTTCCAAAACGAACTAGAACTACATATAACTAGATTCCTGGGTTCTCTCGCAAGTTTGAGCTAGAATTACCTAGGAGCTAGATGCATGGGTTCATGGTTCCTTTTTGATCCTTCACTACCATATACAATTCAAGCATGGTTCTTTAACTAGAATGCTACAATACACCATCCAAGCATGCATGGCTCTAACTATGTAATCTCAACCATGGGATTCCTTCTAGGGGATTAACTCGAACTACTTTACAACACAATATTGCAACTACAACATGGTGGTTCTTCACTAACACCACAACTACAACATGATAGTTTCTTACTAAACACTACAACTATAACATGAAGGTTCTTCATTAACACTACAACTACAACTTGAAAGTTTCTTTGCTAAACACTACAACTACAAGCATGGATACAACTTAAGTAAGGAGCTACTATAAGTTTAAAGCATGAATAGCTACTAGATTTATGCATGGTTAATTGCTACAACTTACCCATGAGTGTTAATAATTTAGCATGGGTTACAACAAGCATGATTTCCTTTACTACTTTAACCTACAACAATTAGCGTGGTATACAACCTTACATGAATCTACAACATTCCTAAGCATGGTAGGTAATTTAAACATAAATTCTACAACAATCTAAGCATGGATATATACTTAGCATGAGTCTACAACATTCCTAAGCATGGTAGGTAATTTAAACATAAATCCTACAACAATCTAAGCATGGATATATACTTAGCATGAGTCTACAATATTTCTAAGCATGGTAGGTAATTTAAACATAAATCCTACAACAATCTAAGTATAGATATATACTTAGCATGAGTCTACAACAGTTCTAAGCATGGGTATATACTTATTTAAACATGGAAAATTGCTACAACTAAGCATGGATATCTTCTATTACTTAAGCATGTATCTTTTCCTACAACTACTTAAGCATGGTAGAAGCATGAGTATCAACCCTACAATAATCTAACATATTATATAATTTTTCTACAACAATCTAAGCATGGATACTATAATTCATCCTACAATAAATTAGGCATGATCTACAACATAGCATGAGTTTCTACAACAATTTAGCAAAGTATCTACTACAACTCAAGCATGAGTATCTACTACACTTTCAGCATGGATATCTACTACTAAGCATGGATCTTTATTAATGCTTAAGCAT
This sequence comes from Hemerocallis citrina, assembly GCA_017893485.1. Lineage (NCBI taxonomy): Eukaryota > Viridiplantae > Streptophyta > Magnoliopsida > Asparagales > Asphodelaceae > Hemerocallis > Hemerocallis citrina. The sequence continues at coordinate 110,319,427 of CM030364.1, read as the reverse complement.
GGATGTTACTACAACTTAACATGAATGCTTACTATGTTTAAGCATGGATATCTATTACTACTTTAAGCATAGAAAATAACATAAGCATGGGTCTTTTCTAGCTATTATAAAGACTACTTCTCTTTATGAAGCAAGTCTTAAATGTTGCAACAATCTAAACATGGTGCATAACATAAACATCAACCTATAATAATCTAGCATGGTGTATATACATAACATCAATCCATAACACTTCAGCATGAATACAACATAGATATGGACTTCCTACAACAATCTTAGCATGGTATATAATATAAACATTAACCTACAACATGAACTATACTAATTAGTCAACATAAAAGAGTGATCTTTTTAACATTCTATAACTAATAACTTAAATTAGTTTCTTTATCATACTACACTAGAATTAGCATCCAAGTTGGGTTCTTTTTTCTTGCACCCATATGATTAATAAAAAGGAACAAGCAACTAAAATAAAGAATCCCCAACTTGGGTTCAGTCATTCATATGCATGTTCTTAGTCCAAGTAGTTCAAGTTGTGTGTCCTACAACCCAAAATGGGTATGTACACAAGTTCATATGCTTATGTATGAGTCCAATATTAAGTCCTACAACCCAAAGTGGGTGTATACACAATCACCATATGCTTATGTTCATTTAGTCCAAATAATAACACAAGAACAACAATTTACAACCATCAAAGTTCAATCTTTATGTTTTTATTTAGTTCTACCATTCACTTTCTTTCAAGTGATCATTTATTCTATCCATACTTAATGTTACTCCAAGTTTTTACAACCAACATACACCACAAGAAAACAACAACTCAATAAAATATCACCACAAAAGAAACAAACAACTCAAGGGGAAAACAAATCAACAAAAGAGAAAGGAAAGGATGGAGAAAACCCCACCTTAGTTTTCCTTGAAGGAAGAACAAGCTAGCACACCTTCTCCTTCCCCTAAGCTCTTATGATTCTTAAGAAAGCCTACAATGAAAAACTCTCCTATTAGTAGTTCTCTCTTTCTTTTCCTTTCTTTCTTTTCTTTTTGTCTTTGTAAAAATGAGACATGAGTGAAGGGAGGGGGTATTTATAGGTGGAGGAGAAGGTGGAGAGTGCAAAATTGCACTTACCATTTTGCACAAAACCCTTAAGGGTATGGGCCGGCCATGACTTGTAGGGTGAGGGAGGGTATGGTGTAGGGTGAGGTGGAGGTATGGGTGTGAGGGTGAGGTGGAAGAAAGAGAGTTTCTAGAAGAAAAACTCCTAATTCTCTCATGCACACTTAATCCTAGGTTAGCACTTATTAAAACCCTAACAATCTAATTAGATTTTGTCATGACAAAGATAAGTACCTTGTCCAAAAATTACACACCACGCATTTTGTACAATATACAAATTTGCTATAACGCACATATGTATGTGTATATGTGTATACCGAAAAAATCTTCAGATAATCTGTATAAAATAATTTAATTTTGAAAATAATAATAAAATAAATTTTATTATCAATTCGGAAGATCACGGTGCCAAATTGATACATTATGGATGTACACAGACTGGTATATGTGTGCAGATAATGTTTATGAACAAAACCGGGTGACAATCACCAAAATATTTCAATTTTGGAATTATAAAACAAATATTAATAAAATAATAATAAAATAATAATTTATATGATGTAATATCCGTCCGGGATATTACAGAAGTTCCCTACCCCCTCAGGAGTGGGAGAAGTGAGGGGAAGCCAAGAAGCGGCTCGGAAGTGCTATATGACCTCGATGGAGGGTCCGGTTCTCTCTTTGGAAGCGCTTGAACTTCCTCAGGAAGGCGGCCAAACTATCTCCGAGCCTATGGACGAATTGGAGGAAGTGGCCTTCTCCGAAGAAGACACCACTAAGACGTTCCGCGTCAGCAAAGCTCTCTCCTCCTCCATAAAGCAAGATATCTCCTGGTGCATACGGGAGAATCACGACCCCTTTGCATGGACTGCAGCAGACATGCCCGAGATCTCAGAGGAACTCTCAATGCACCGTCTGAGCGTCACCACTGGAGTCAAGCCTTTCCAACCGAAGAGACAGAAGTTTGCCCCCGATAGGCAACAGGCGGTCAAGGCGAAGGTCGAGAAACTCTTCAACACCCGCTTTATTCAGGAGGTAAACTCCCTTGAGTGGCTCTCCAATGTAGTGATGGTCAAAAAGGCCAATGGGAGTTGGAGAATATGCATTGACTTCACCGACCTCAACAAGGTGTGCCCGAAGGATCCCTTTCCTCTTCCCAGCATCGACGCCCTGATCGATGCGACTTCCGGGCACGAGCTCCTCAGTTTTATGGATGCCTTCTCAGGGTACAACCAAATCAAAATGTTCCCTCCAGACATTCCGAAGACCTCGTTTGTAACGGACCGAGGCCTCTATTGCTACCGTGTTATGCCCTTCGGCTTGAAAAATACGGGAGCTACCTATCAGCGCCTGGTGAACAAGGTTTTCCGAGATCAGATTGACCGAAACATGGAGGTCTACTTCGACGACATGCTGGTCAAAAGCACCCGAGGGCAAGAGCACACTCTCGACCTTCAAGAAGCCTTCGAGGTGCTCAGGAGGCACAATATGAGGCTAAACCAGAGCAAGTTTGCGTTCGGTGTCTCATCCGGAAAATTTATGGGGTTTATGGTCAGTCAGAGTGGCATAGAGTCCAACCCCGAGAAGATCCAAGCCATTCTCAAAATGGCTCCCCCCTCCAACATTAAAGAGGTGCAGAGGCTTACAGGGTGCCTCGCCGCGATCGGACGATTCCTCTCCAAGTCTGGGGAAAAGTGCCTCCCCTTCTTCAAAGCCCTCAGGGGGGCTAAAGGCTTCGAGTGGGGACAGTAGGAATAGGAGTCCTTTGACAAGCTCAAAGAGTATTTGGCCAACCCCCCGCTCCTGAGCAAGCCAGCACCTGGGGAGGTCCTCTACTTCTATCTCGCAGCTTCGAAGCATATGCTCAGCGTGGTCCTTGTAAGGGAGGAAGAGAAGACACAGAAGCCCATCTATTACGTGAGTAAGGTGCTCTACGATGCCAAACTCCGTTATCCGAAGCTGAAGAAGATGGCTCTCGCCCTGGTCATGGCGGCCCGAAAGCTCCACCCCTACTTCCAACCCATTCAATGGTCGTCCTTACCGACCAACCGTTGAAACAAATTCTCCACAAGCCTGAGACTTCCAAGCGGCTCATGAAGTGGTCCATCGAGCTGAGTCAGTACGACATCAGCTACCAGCCCAGGACGGCAATAAAAGCCCAAGCTCTGGCCGAGTTCATCGTGGAGAACACCATCCCTGACTCATGTGAGTCACCTGCCGACCCCTCCATCTGGACCATCTATGTGGACGGGTCCTCTTGCATCGATGGAAGTGGGGCCGACGTCATCCTAACTGGCCCCGACGCCTTCGTCCTCCAGTACTCCCTCCCCCTAACTTTCTAGCATCAAACAATGAGGCAGAATATGAAGCCCTCATAGCAGAGCTCTGCTTGGCTTGCAAGGTGGGGGCCGAGCACGTAAGGGTCTTCAGTGACTCCCAGTTGGTGGTCAATCACGTGTCCGGGGAGTACGAGGTGAGAAACGACTGAATGGCTAGGTGCTTGGCAAAGGTGAGGGAGCTTCTAGCTCTATTCAGAGATGTTCAACTCTAGCGGGTTCCTCGAGAGGAAAATGTGCAAGCCGATGCCCTCTCTAAGCTTGCCTCCTCGTCTCTCCAAGGTCTAGAACGGACCACCCTAATAGAAGTCTTTCTCAAACCAAACATCGACGAAGATGGCTCGGAGCCAATGGAAGCCTACCCCCTAACACTGGGGAAAACTAGATAAAGCCCCTCCTCGAGTATCTCCGAGACGGAGTCCTCCCCGAAGATCCGAAAGAAGCAAAGAGGATCAGGACACGAGCAGAGCGGTACGCACTCCTGGACGGGATCATGTACAAACGGTTCTACACCCAGGTCGATGGTCGGCCCTATCTGAGATGCCTCTCCCCAGAAGAAGTGCTCTATGCCATAAGGGAAGCCCATGATGGTCTATGTGGTGTGCACTTGGGAGTGAGATCCCTTGCCTGAAAGCTTTTGAACTACGGGTACTTCTGGCCTACACTACTAAGTGATTCCGAGGAGTACGTCCGCTAGTGCGACTCCTGCCAGAAGTTCGCCCCAATCCATCGCCTGCCCCAAGTAAAACTTGCCTCCTAGGCAAGTCCAATCCCATTCGCAATGTGGGGGATGGATTTGCTCGGACCTTTCCCTCCGGCACCAGGCCAGCTGAAGTTCTTGGTGGTAGCAATAGACTACTTCTTCAAGTGAATAGAGGCCGAACCTCTCTCAACGATCACCGAGAACAAGGTGCAGAAGTTCTTTTGGAAGAACATTGTCTGTCGGCTCGAGGCACCTCACATTCTCGTAACCGACAACGGGACCCAATTTACGGGAGCTGCCTTCCACGACTTTTGCACTGACCTCAGGATTCAACAGCGGTTCTCTTCAGTGGCGCACCCCCAGTCCAATGACCAAGTAGAGAACGCGAACTGAAAAATCCTCTCAGGCTTGAAGAAGAGGCTCGACAAGTCCACTAAAAGGCTATGGGTTGAACAACTCCCTAATGTGCTTTGGAGCTATCGCACCACCAAGAGAACTCCGACGGGAGAGTCCTCTTTCAACCTCACATACAGATCAGAAGCTCTTATCCCTTTGGAGGTGGGTATGCCTTCACCTCGACTCATAGCTTACAACGAGGTGCAGAACGCGAACCAACTTCGCAACTGCCTAGACCTTATTGACGAGATCCTCGAGAGAGCCACAATACGCCAGGAGACCTACCGTCGTTGGATCACTCAAGCTTACAACAAGAGGGTACGATCCACCAACCTAAAGGAAGGGGACTTAGTGATGAGAAGTTGTCAATTTCCGATCCAAGCAAAAGAGGCAAGCTGGCACCAAATTGGGAAGAACCATATAAGGTCTCCAGAGTTATACGCCCGGGCGCGTATCAACTTAAAAACCCGGGGGGGGCAGGAAGATGCCAAGGAATTGGAACACCGAGCACCTGATGAAGTACCGAGAGGATGTCTAAACACCACTCCAAGCAATTTCCCCAGGATTGCAAAAACCTTACTTGTATCTTCTTTTTAATCAAAATGTAAAGGCGGTCTGCAACTTAGAAGTGGCCGCCCGGTTGTTTTCAATAAAGAGAAATTTCTCCTCACAACTTCCCTATCTCTTGAGTAACCTAACTCTACCTAGCAAATTTTCTATTTTTGGTGTAGTCTAACTCTACTTGCAAAAAAAAAAATTTAAACGACGAGTTCGGAGTCCAACACTTGGCTCGATTTCGCTTCAAATTACTCGCTCATAAGCATGTAAGAAGTGGTTCACCATTCGGAATTGCTCCTACAACTGTTGACACTCTCTAGAAACGACGAGTTCGGAGTCCAACACTTGGCTCGATTCCGCTTCAAATTACTCGCTATTAAACTAGTAAGAAGTGGTTCGCCATTCGGAATTGCTCCCACAACTGTTGACACTCTCTTGAAACGACGAGTCGGAGTCCAACACTTGGCTCGATTCCGCTTCAAATTACTCGCTCTTAAACGAGTAAAAAGTGGTTTGCCATTCGGAATTGCTCCCACAACCGTTGACACTCTCTTCAAACGACAAGCTTGGAGTCCAACACTTGGTTCGACTCCGCTCCGAGTACTTGCATCCAAAGCGAGTAAAGAGCAAATCACCATTGCTCCGATAGCTGTTGACAACTACAAATGCCAGCAGAACGTGCAAGTTCACAAAACAAGTATTATTACATTGAAGTTTGAGGAACAAGTCTAATTACAAGACCAACTACTCATCCTTACGACGAGATACAAAACTTGAGAAACAAGAAGCACAAGACTACAGAAAACTACTTCAACGCCTCCTAGGGGCGGGGATACTTCGGTTTAGAGACACCCGAGGGCGACGAACGTTGTACTGCCGACATCTCACCTCGGCGCTCGTCTCTAGCCCGGTAAGCTGAGACGCATCTTCTGCACTGCTTCTAACGGTAGCCCCAACAGACGCTCCGCTCGATGAAGCAGCCACCCCACTTTGTGCATCACCTGGGCTCCGATGGGTAACGGGCGAGCAAGTTGCGAGCTCGTAAAAAGAAATCCCTCTATCGCTCTCTTCCCGCATGCACGAAGTGGTTCTAACATTGATCCGCTCAGGTTGGGGCTTAAGACGAGCGACCTCCGCCTCAAGTTCAACGATTCGTTTCTTTAGTAAGTCGTCCTTCACAGTTATCTTCAAGCGAGGCAGCCGCACTGAGCCCGCACCACCAGAGTTGTCGGTGATAATCTGACGAAGATGAGTAACCTCAATGTTCTTGTTAACAGTCACCCTCTTCAGCTCGTCTCTCTCTACCGTCAGCTTGTCCATCACTGCTGTCAGCTCATCTCTCTCCGTCGTAAGCTCGTTCCTCGCTGCTGTCAGTTCGTCTCTCTCCGCTGCCAGTTCATCTCTCTCCGCCGTCATCTTAGTTAGAGAATGACGGAGTCGCCTAAGCCTCAGGCCGAGGTTAGCTGCTGTCGACGAACCATAATCATCGCCTTCGGGGGTCGTCTCCCTGAGCCTCTCTTCTAGCCACCGGATCTCAAGGTCTCGATAGCCTAAGACTAGTCGCAGATGATTCTGCTCACGTTCTGCTCTACGAAGCCCCCACTCGACTTCGTGAAGCCGCTCTCGGCTCCTAGCGAGGCACAACTTCATCACCCCTAGGCCAGCCTCGGGACGAGTCTCCTCGGTCACATAAGGCACTTCAGCGAGCTGCATCACTTCGACGATCTGAAAATTTCAAAGTGAAACTGCGGTGAACACTTACCCAAAACTTCAAGGCAAGGCGACGTGAACACTTAGCCAAATTTCGAAAATTTTGTGAACACATAGTCAAATCTCAAGCAAAGCGACGTGAACACTAAGCCAAAACTTCAAGGCAAGGCGACGCGAACACTTCATCAAATTTAGAAAATTTGGTGAACACTTAGCTCAATTGTGAAGCAAAAGCGACAGTGACACTTAGTCAAATTTCAAAAAGTTCATATATTCAAAAGAGCGATGGCCAATTCGCGATTAGGCGATACATCGCTGATAAAAAAAAGGACAAGCAGAGAAGACTAAAATCAATGCACGACCTCTTTCCCATGGCGGCTTGCAGCTGTGGGGTCAGACTCCTCCGGAGGAGCGACGATCGCAAGGGGGTAACCTCGGATCCATGACCGTCGCCGACGACTTAGACCTCAGCATCCGCATCCTCATCCCCACATTCATCCTCGTCTGACTCTTCGTTGAAGCCCTCGACGTGGTCAGGGAAGAGGCGCCACCCGGAGCAGTCAGCCTCAGGGAAGCGTTCAGTCACTTGCTCGATGGCACGAGCGTAGGCCTTTGCCATGTTGACCATGAGGAACCCTTGGGCCTTCTCCATGGTTGTGGCTTCAGCCTCCTTCACGGCCACGATCTTAGCAGCTTTGATGGCTTCTGCCTGCTGGTTCGCCGCCGCCTCCTTCTGCCAGAGCAGATCAGCCTCGAGCTTCTTCACAAGGCCATCGAGGTACTCCAACCTCGTCGTCTTCCCATCTGCCTCGACCTTCAGCTTATCAAGCTCATTCGCGATCTGAGCTTTCTTGGCCCGAGCCCTGTCGACCTCCTTCTTCAGGTCCTTCTCAAGTTCGGTGATCTTCTCCATGAGATGATCGAAGTGACTGGTTATCTGCAGATAGAAGACAAGTTAGCAAGAAAACCAGACAGAAATTCACAAGTAATTCAACCAACAAGCGAAACCAAGCTACTCACCGACATCGCTGCTCGGGCGATCTCGAGGGCATCGTCTCCCACGCCGCCGGCATCCATGGCGGTACGGTCCTTCGACGTCGCCAGATATTTGACGGCCTGCATACTCGACGTCGAGTCACCGAGGAATCCGTCCAATTTCCGGACCTACCAGTCCGGAACAAAAATTTTCTTGTGTTCCTCGGTCAGGAACACTTCGGCCTCAGCAGTCAGCAAAGCTGCCTCCATCCCTAGAGCGGCCGCCATCGGGAACTCGCCTGCCTCGGCTGATACCGAGGTCGCCGCAGTCGCCACCCTCAGGGTCACCGTCGCCGAAGTCGACGCCTCTTGGACAGCGCTGGCGACTGTCTTCGGCTTCAGGGAAGTCACCTTCGTGGTGACCCACTTTCGCTTTCGTGGATCCTTGCTGCCGAGCACTGCCCTCTGAGCCAACACTGCTTCGTAATCCATAGTTTCTGTGACAGAAGAAAGTATGGTTAAAACGCAAGTTAAAAACCATCTAAGGAAAGAAAAACTAAAAAAGAAAACTGCATACTAGGGTCTATGCGGCTGAGCCCCCCCTGAAGAGCGCCTCCTCCGTCAGGTCTCTCCAATCGAACTTCGGACGGTCGAGGAGAACCTGGACCATTTCTTGTTCGTTGGGGTAGAGCACCCTCTTCGTCACTTCCTCAATCCAATAAGAGGGGATACACCACGACTCGCGACTCCAGATGATGAAGTATTTATCTCGCCAATGTTTAATTGAGCTAGTGCAGCTGACGAGCCGAGCACCGTGCCTCGGGGCCAAATAGTACCTGAACTCTAACTTATACTGCTGATGGAGCCGGTACAGCGTCCGAAGTACCCTCAGGTCCGGCTCCATCTCGGCCGCCTGGCAATGGAAGGCAAATCCGTTGATAACCCCCCACCCATTCGGCATGAGCTGTATGGGGCTGACACCGAACCACCGCAAGACTTGGACGGCAAAGGGGTGGAGTGGGAAGCGCGCTCCGGTAATGAAGGCATCAACCGGCCAGAAACACATATTCACCAGCATCAGCGAATTGGCCTTCACCCCAGGACCTAGCAGCATTAGCTCGAATTCTTTAGGGATTTGCAAACATTCTCGGATCGCCACCAAGTCCGCCTTCCGAAGTGGTGTCGTCGACTTCCGAAGTCTCCCTCGCGGCGTTCTCCTCAAAACTCCGCCCCCATCCGTATACGATCCGTTTGGCATGTTCCTCCGGAAGTTCTCGAACCCTGTGGAGCCCTGTCAGAACGCCCGGTAGTCTCCCGAACTCCCCCATCCTGCTCGGGTTCTCCGCTATACTCTCCACTACCACCGAAGCATGAGCTTCGGCTTCTTTGCCCCTGTTGACGAGAGGAACCTGGCTCGGAGCCAGTTCGTCGGCAGCAAAATGGGAGAGCTCTCAACATGGGGGGAGGGTAGACATTTGCTAAAAAATAAACTAAGTATTAAGTTACCTTGAAGTGACAGATGTGGTCGGAAATATAACCGAAAAACAGTCAGTCATCACCGGAAGCTCTCGTTAGTAAAAAAACAGTCGCCTGAGTAAAAATCTGAGAAGTGAACAAATGAGGGGGGGGATGAAGTCTTATAGAGGTGGCACACAAAACGAGAATAATGGGATCCAAAAACCCAACAGTCAGGCCCATTTACCACAAAATAACAAAGGAGTTTTACCGCCTCATTAATGGCTAACGGTCAAATGGTCAAAAGCCCAAGGTCAAGCGGCCAACTGTCATCCACGAACTGTCAACGGGTCATCTTGGACTTCAGCACCCCTCACCGAGCGTTCTTGGCACCGACGCTCAAACGTGAGAAAAAATCTCACTTGGACTTCGGCACACGTCACCGAGCATTCTTGGCACCGACGTTTAAACGTGAGAAAAAATCTCACTTGGACTTCGGCACACCTCACCGAGCGTTCTTGGCACCTACGCTCAAACGTAACAAAAAATCTCACTTGGACTTGGGCACACCTCGCCGAGCGTTCTTGGCACCGATGCTCAAACGTAAGCAAAAATCTCACTTGGACTTCGGCACACTTCGCCGAGCGTTCTTGGCACCGACGCTCAAACGTGAGAAAAAATCTCACTTGGACTTCAGCGCGCTTCGCCGAGCGTTCTTGGCACCGACGCTCAAACGTGAGAAAAAATCTCATTGGACTTCAGCGCGCTTCGCCAAGCGTTCTTGGCACCGATGCTCAAACGTGAGAAAATATCTCACTTGGACTTCGGCACACCTCGCCGAGCGTTCTTGGCATCGATGCTCAAACATGAGAAAAAATCTCACTTGGACTTCGGCACACTTCGCCGAACGTTCTTGGCACCGACGCTAAAACGTAAGAAAAATCTCACTTGGACTTCGCGCGCTTCGCCGAGCATTCTTAGCACCAATGCTGAAACGCAAGAAAAAATCTCACTTGGACTTCGGCACACTTCACCGAGCATTCTTGGCATCATGCTCAAACGTGAGAAAAAATATCACTTGGACTTTGGCACACCTCGCCGAGCATTCTTGGAACTGACACTCAAACGTGAGAAAAAATCTCAATTGGACTTCGGCACACCTCGCTGAGCATTCTTGGCACCGACGCTCAAACGTGAGAAAAATTCTCACTTGGACTTCAGCACACTTCGCCGAGCGTTCTTGGCACCGACGCTCAAACGTGAGAAAAAATCTCCCTTGGACTTTGGCGTGCTTTGCCAAGCGTTCTTGGCACCGATGCTCAAACGTGAGAAAAAATCTTACTTGGACTTCGGCACACCTTGCCAAGCGTTCTTGGCACCGACGCTCAAACGTGAGAAAAAATCTCACTTGGACTTCGACACACTTCGCCGAACGTTCTTGGCACCGACGCTCAAACGTGAGAAAAAATCTCACTTGGACTTCGGCACGCTTCGCCGAGCGTTCTTGGCACCACGCTCAAACGTGAGAAAAAATCTCACTTGGACTTCGGCACGCTTCGCCGAGCGTTCTTGGCACTGACGCTCAAACGTGAGAAAAAATCTCACTTGGACTTCGGCACGCTTTGCCGAGCGTTCTTGGCACCGACGCTCAAACGTGAGAAAAAATCTCACTTGGACTTCGGCACACTTCGCCGAGCATTCTTGGCACCGATGCTCAAACATGGGGAAAATGGCTCGTTCGGACTTCGAGAAGCCTCGCCGAACCTCTTTTGACACGTGTCTCCACCTCGAAGCACCGCTGGACCTCGGCAAGGGACTCCGAACCTCCCTCGACTTCGGTCTCCTTCCTGACACGTGTCAGCTCCCTGAGGTGATTGGCGAGGGTCAGCAACATTGCCGAGGGTCCTTGCCACCGACCCCCGAATAGGGGAAAATCAGCTTTCATGCAACCATAGCCATTGGGTCTCCCCGAAATTCGCGCTCGAAGCTGATGAGTGGCTCAGATTGCGCCACGTCATAATTGGGTAATTAAAAATTGAATTTTATTTATTAATTCGATTATTTATTCAAAAAGTTGCGAAAAAATGATTAAAATACGGGAAAAATAGTTAAAAATTCTAGAAAATATCTATAAATTTAGGAGAACATTTTTGGACCCTTGGATAAATAAATATGGGCTAGAATGTTTGATTATTGCTTCCGAAAAGCAAATCATCGGTTGGTAAAATTGAATAAATGGTCCGAAAAAATAATATAGAATTGGGAAAAATCACCCAAAAATCCAGAAGAGCCCGAAAGCAAACTTTGGCATGCTGCCAGCTCAGAAAAGCAACATCACCCCTCAGACAAGATTCGAACACCCGTTGAGAACTCCGATAAAGCCCTATACGCCATTAAAACAATAAAACTACTCCCGCAAGGCTGTAACACAGTCTTTGGGAGTGGGGGGAATCGTGATATGCTAAAAATGGGGTTAAATCGAAACCGTTCAAAGTGGGCACGAATCTTGAAGTCGCAGGGGCAGGATGGTAATTTCATTTTTAGATGGGTCTGAATGGGGTACCGGGCCTCTTCCCTTAGACCCGCTAGCCCGTGAACGGATCTGGTAGACAGAGAATGGGTCTCAACCCGTTAGGGACCAGTCAAATAGGATAGGAGCAAATCCTACTTTGTCCCTATCTTAAGGGGATGGTTGTAACCAACCCCAACCAGCCACAACGGGAAGTAGGGATTTACCCTTATCCTGAAAAGGATCTCCATGGCGACTATAAAAACCCCCTACCTCTTACTGTTAAAGGTGATCACTCTCTGCACACTTGAGCTCTTTTCCCTTCACTTTTTCTGTGTATTGACTTGAGCATCGGAGGGTTCATTGTCGGGATCCATCCCGGTATCTCGAACGTTTGTGCAGGTTTCAAGGGAGCACCAAGGAGTCAACAAATTAGCAAGGGAGAAGAAGGGGTCAACCTATGTGAGTTCCTCACAAACCTACAAATCTCATCTATTGCCTACACACCCGAATCCAGTGGCAACAGTAAATTAAATTTATTTTCCCTTATTTTGAGCCAACTCAAGTATATATTTGTTTATACGTGCAATACACGTGCTTTCAATGCACGTGTTGATTATATTTTTAATAGATAAAATTAATGAAGTGTGTATATTTATTTTATTTGTGCTTACTTTTTTTAACATATGGAAAGAAAATTAGATTTTTGAGATAATCTCATAATGTATTTAGTCATACTTATTTTGACTCATAAGAAGCGTCACTTCGATTTATAAACATGTGTACACATTTTGTGCAAGTATATAACATGTGCACCCCCACCCTTCTACTTGCCGGCCATTTGAAAGGAGATATGCATGATAGTCAAAAGAGCATGGGAGAGTGGGAAGTTATGAATGGGATTGTGGGTGGTTTTATAATTTCTCCATATTTAAACAAGTATGCATACATACATATACACACTCACTCATTTTTTTTTCTTCTTTCTTTTCCCTTGCTGTCCTGAGCCATCATTTCACCTCACCAACCCCCTCACAAACTCTCTCTTTATGTATCTAAATATACACATATAATTCATAATATAACTCCTTTTCTTCATCCTTCTCTTCATTGCCTCTTTATATATATATATATATATATATATATATATATATATATATATATATATATATATATATATATATACACACACACACACTCCACGTCATTTCGAGTTTTGGAGCATTTTCATTGGAGTTTAGGAGCAATCAATTTCAGAAATCATTTGAGTGGGTGTTCCTTAAACTTTCTAATTTTCGTGTATTAATTAATCATGCTAGATGGTGCAGATATACATATAAATGTGTAGGTGTGCTCCACCTTTGATTTATTTTGTAGTATCATGATAGTTTCAAATATTGTGCAAAATGAATTGCTATGAAGTAATAAAAGTAGAGAGCACAGTATGTTAATTATTTTTAGATGAAGTATAATTAATTTTAGTTCATGAACAGAATCTATTGTACACTCAAGAAATTCATGATTGATTAGTTAAAAAGAGGAAATTTTAGAAGGTTATTTTACTGTCTTCAATTTTATTAAATACCATGGTTTAAATCTTAGTGTTTTGATACTTGAATTGATATATATGTGGATTGTTGGATTTTTCGGGTATGCATTAGAATCTGAGTAACACATTCATTTTTTTTTCACTGAGGAAAATTAGCAGATAGTGGGGCTTGAGAGCCTGGTTAGTGGGTGCTATTTAAAGCACTGTGTGCTTGTGTGGGCGGTCTTGGGTTTGATTTAGGGAGAGTTCAAACATTTTCTAACTTTTTTTTTAAATTGAATTTGAGCCTGTAAGCATAAGTTTAATTCTTTGAGGGTTATTGGTAGATTGTGAGGCTTGGAAGCCTGGTTAGAGTGTGACTTGGGCGTTGGGGCTTTGTGCTAGGTTGTGGGTTTGAACTAGGGAGAATCCATTTTTTGGTTTTTTGTTTAATAAAAATTCACTATTTGAGTATTTTAACACACAAATTATATTTTTGGAGTTTTGTATAAATAAAAATGGGTACAAGTATTTTTGGGTTATTTCCACAATAAATTAAATGATTAACTATGATCTTGATTTTATTTTACTCTTTTTGAATATTTTGGAGGATTGAGGAATTGATTTTGAAAGGTATATTAATTTTTTGTGGATTTGAAGGATTAGGAATTGAATATGAGAGATATTATCTTCGAGTATTTTGGGAATTAGAGGTTGATTTTGAGGTATATTATTTTAATAGAAATCGGTAAAAATATTTTGGAAGTATTTGGGAAAATTTATAAATTGATTTTGAGGAATATTATCTTAATGGAAATTGGTACAAATGTTTTGGATTAAATTCCAGAATTGAATGAACGATTCGGTACAGATTTGGAATATTAGAACAGAGATGATGTTAACTGATTATGGATATTTGAAGTATTATTATACTAGGATTGGAAATATTGATTAAAGAGAAGAGATCGAGCGATTGAGAATGACTAGTTTATGAAATGAATAAAAGAAGAATTGGGAATATGAATGAATTGAATTCCAATGATTTTGGAAAGAGGTTATGGCTAACCTAGAAAGTTTATGAATTTTGGAATGTGTGGATTCCAGAGTCTGAGTGAGACCCAGGATGCTGGAAAATTTTGTGATTATGAAAGTTTGAGAAGTGGCCAGTATGGGCTAATGTTCTCATGTGTTGATTTAAGTCCGGTAGGAGGGTAAGCTAGCTCTGGGAGATAGTATTTATGTTTGAACTTAAGGATAGACACTAGAGAAAAATATGATAGAAACAATGATGAACATGTCTAGTAAAGAATTTGCAGATCCTAGGGGTTCGGGACCGAGGAATACGCCTGGTAAATCCATGTATATGGGCTCGGGGTATGTCCGTTTGTACACGAAAAGGCCGGTAAATAGCTTGTGATGTAACACCCCGAATTCCAAATAAGACTGAATTCGAGTTCCACAGGATCCTTACACTTCACTTCGTACAATTTTACAAGAAAATTAAAACTTTACTTTACATCAGAGTTACATTTACATTAACACTTATACAGCGGAAGCAAATTTTACAACAATGAATGAAATACAACAACAGTTGAATAATCTTTAAGCATCAATTCCTCTTTTTCATGTGCTTTACCCTGCATGAAAACTGTGGGCACGTCAGTTCATTCAATTGACGAAATATTATACACAGCCATCCTCTCTATGCCGAAACAGTATAACGATTCTCAATACTTAACAAACCACAAACTTGCTCACAAACAAAGCTAAGGGGACTATCCTATTGATGTCGTGTTGTGAATGTGCACTTAGTCCTTAATGCAATTATTTATATTATATGACACTAATGCGCACTTGTTCAGAGTTTATGCAGCCCATACTACATAGGTCCAAGGGCAAGCCCTTAACCGTTGTTCATCTTGTAGGGTTCAATTCCTTGCCATGACTTAATCTATTACTGTAACTACGGTAAGTATCCTAGATGTTCTATAACCTACGAACTCACGTCTAGGCGCCCTGGAGAGATTTCCAATGCACTGACACATGACTCATCATGCAGGCATCCTGTGGTAATTCACCTCCTACCATAGACATGATACCACCCGCAATCACCAAACATCTCACGAGCATCGCCACCGGGATGGTACCCTGGAGCAGTATCCATGTCCTACTCATGACGTATCATGGGACATCCTATGAATACTCTCACGCTGCCAATCCAATGGCCCTCATACTCATGTTTTTCTCTTACTTTCATCACATCTTCACTATGTATTTAGTCCTTAATTTAATTGAATCATGAACAAAATCAATCCCTTAGGATTAGCATTCCCACTTTACCGGTCTTATTCATTCATTTCACAAGACCCAAATCTTGGTCTTTTTATTTCAAATGTCATCTCAACATTTCTTTTATTGCCGGCATGAGGCTTAGCTACACCCTAGTCCTTAATTTCAACCCATAATTGCAACATCGAGTTTTTCATACTCATAAGTCCTCATTTTCATGATTAACAATAATTTTCATTTCATGTTCATAGCATTCATGTATTCATAATATCCTTCATAACTCATCATGTGATTTAATTTCACTTTCATACACAATCTCATGCATAAACAATATAATTTCATTTTTCTAACTTGTCACATTCCTAACTTATTCTTTCCACAAAATTATTCTAACAATACTAATTTCACAATTTACATTCTCAATCAATTTTACAATTCACACTTTCAAATTTCCCATTACTAATCCTCATTTTTAAACTCCTTAAACAACCCATTTATTTTTCTTTTATCCAAAAGACAAATTAAAACAAGTCCTTTTTTGCAAATAGCCTCAAATTCTCAATTATACTTCACCAAAAGTTATAAAAATGGGTGAGAATTTATACTTCACCAAAAGTCTAAATAATTTTAGTAAATTTTTCCATATTTTTCCTCAATTTAAATTTATTTTTAAAAACTCAAATAATATTAATTTTCCCAAAAAACAACTTTTTTAAACCAAAAGCCCCGTTCGGATTCGAACCCACGAACAGAGGCCACGTGGGCACCCCCAAAGACCACTGCACCAAAGCCACAGAACGATATGGAAAGGGATACTACCGATATGTATTAACACTCGGGTATTCGGGATTTTTCAAAGAAAATAAAAGTAAAAGCTCCCACCTTGTATCGAACCCGAGACCAAAGCCAACCCCCTCCCGCGCTACAGTAGCGCCTAAACGCCCTTCTTCCAAATGGTCTAAGTGACCAGATTGTCTCACAACTAGCTCGGGTTGGGTTTGATCTAAATCTCAGTTCATTTCTAATTTTTCATAATTCTCAAAACTATTTTTGTTTCTTTTTCTTCTCTTTTGAAAGTAAAATTTTTCAGATTATAACATAAATAAAATTACAGTAAAACAGTATTTTTATAATCATTATTTGTTTTATAAAACATGCATTTTGGTCCTACTTTATGTTCTATGTCCATAATTTCGACATTGAGAACAAATCATATTTCTTCATAATTTAGAGTTAGATTTCCACAAAACTACTATATCCCTTTGTTCTTTTACTTATTAACATCCTACAACATTTTTAGAACACAAATCCCATCTTTCTACCATAATGAAACTTTATTTTAGACAATCAACTACACATGATGCATTTAATCAACTATTTGTCTCATAAGAACAAATTTCATCATAGAACCCAATTCAAAACATATAGCATAACAACATGATAATTTCTAGCACTTTAATTCACCATTTATCAACTAGCAATCATTTTATCAATCATTCTCTAAATTACCATTCTATCTCTAATTAAGCAAACATGGATCCAATTTCACCTAGTTGTTTCTTAGTAATTTTATCAAATATACCTGGCATGGTATCTAGATTTAGAGGTATGAGAAACACCCACCTATTGGAGAAAATGAAATGAAAGCTCCTAGAATCTCCTGGAATGCAAGAAAGTGGCATTCTCCTCCTAGATTGTGTTGCCAAAATGCCTCCTCCTTGATGCTTGATTGGAAACCCGAGCCCACCTTGCTTCTTTGATGCTAGCCGGCCTTCACTTGAGGGAACACACACACACACACAAACACGCTCTAATCTTTTATTCACTAACACTTCGCAATTTTTTCTCACTTAGTCTTTTTCTCTCTTAATAATTTGTAGTGTACAAATGAGAAGAAATTAGGGGTATTTATACACTTTTAGGATGAGAATAGATGGATAAGATTTAATAAAGGAGTTAGATATCAAGAATCAAGATGAAAAGAGAAGTTTTAGTAACTTTCATGATCTCATAACTACCCCTCAACTCAACTCCACTCCCCCACTCTTCTCTAGCCATAATCCGGCCTCCCCTAGGGTGTGCAATGTACACACTAGTGCATGCACGTGCCCCAACTAGTGTCCCCTATTAAAAAGTTGTACATTATAAATTTATTTATTGTCTACTAATTGTGTCTACATGACAAGTTATGACAATTAAAAGGGTAATTAATTTGTGGGCTTTCAAATAGTGGGCATTTAGACTCATGGGTCAAAATAAAATATTTAATTAATTAGGTTGGGCTTAAATTATAAAAACAAGCTTAGGATTTTTAAAATAGGCTTCTAGAAAATAAAGAGAAAGAGAGAAAACAATTGTTTGTTCATATTATAAAAGATAATTTTATAAGAAAACATATATACAAAAATTTGTACGTGCACAACACGTAAAATCAACAATTTCTTATTTAATAAAAATTCAAGGTATTACATGCGATTCCTAGGAATGTTTGAGACTGAGGATACACCCGATAAATCTACAATGTGTGGACTTGGGGTATGCTGGTACGGTTCGTAATTACGGGGGTTTGACTTGCTGGGGTTCGTGGCTGAGGATACGCCCGGTAAATCAAAGATGTGTGGGCTAGGGGTATGCCGGTAAGGTATAATATCCTGGGGGTGCGACTCACATGTGATTACACATTGGAGTACATTCATTGGGTTTAGGTATTGCATAGCGAGGGATTAAATCCTGTATGGTAAAGAGAATGTTAAGTGCTTGCCTTCGGACCTATATAGTATGGGATGCATAGAATCCAAACAAGTGTGTATTAGTGTACATTGTGTGCATTTGTTGTTTTCTTGGATACTTATTTTATGTCATTGTTTTATACATTTTGATTTCTGTTTCATGACATATACTTATACACATAGATTAGATTCACTTTCTGTTCTTATTTACCTTTGTCATTCGGGCTTTTATTTTGTGCATCAAGTTTGTGATTGTTTAAGTTGAGGATCACTTTATTATAACATTGTGTCAGTTGTATTCAATTGACGTACCCGTAGTTCTCAAGTTTTACAGGATTTGGATTAGCAAGCGAGTGGGCATGAGTTAATTTGATGTCGATGGATGTTACAAGATTGAAAATTTGAATGATATAAGTTGTATTTTATATGTAAATTTCTGCTGTGCATTGAAATAACATTATAATGAAAATGTTTTAAATTCCTTATATTTTTGTACGAAATTGAAGTAAAGATCCTAGTTGTGCTACGACTTACCGGTGTTCGGAATTCAGGACATTACAAAAGGAGTAACTCCTGTAAGAGTGACACCTATATTTGATAATAGCCAACGAACATGTACAATTTCTCTTGTAGTAGTTGTCATTACTCTGTACTCAGCTTCGGTGTAGGAAACGCAACAACTGCATGTTTTTTGCTTCACCATGAAATCAGAAAATCACCACGAAATAGACAGAAACATGTGGTGAACCGTCTGGTAGTAAGATCACTTGTCCAATCTTAATCAGAATATGCACTAAGCTCCAGTTTGGATGTAGAAGGCATGAATATGAGCGAGTGATAGTGCCCCGAAGATATCTGAGGATTCGAGGAAGAGCATTGTAGAACTAATGTAGGAGCGGAAACAAACTGATTAACAATACTGACTGCATGAACAATATCGAGTCTGGTCATGCATAAGTCGACTTGTTGGGGTTCATGGCTGAGGATACACCCGGTAAATCCACAATGTGTGGGATAAGGGTATGCCAGTAAGGTCCAATATCCTGGGGGTGCGACTCACATGCGATTACGCATTGGAGTACATTCAATTGGTTTAGGTATTGCATAGCGAGGTAAACCCTATATTGAGAAGGGAACATTAAGGACTTGCCCTCGGACCTATATAGTATGAGATGCATAGAATCCGAACAAGTGTGTATTAGTGTGCATTGTGTGCATTTGTTGTTTTCTTAGATACTTGTTTTGTGTCATTATTTTATGCATTTGGATTTCTGTTTCATGGCATACACTTATACACTTAGATTAGATTTACTTTCTTTTTTATTTACCTTTGTCATTATGGCTTTTATTTTGTGCATCAAGTTTGTGATTGTTAAAGCTGAAGATCGCTTTGTTGTAGCATTGCATTAATTGCATTCAACTGACGTGCCCATAGTTCTCAAGTTTTGCAGGATTTGGATTAGCAAGTGACGTGGGCATGAGTAATTTTGAAGTCGATGGATGTTTCAAGATTGAAGTTTTTTGATGATATAAGTTGTATTTTATGTATAAATTTCTGCTGCGTATTATAAAGAATAACATTATAATGAAAATGTTTTAAATTCCTTATATTTTTATACGAAATTGAAGTAAAGATCCTGGTTATGTTACGAATTACTGATGTTTAGAATTCGAGGCATTACAACATGTGTAGTTTTTGAGAGCTCCTAGGACCAAAAAATGAAGAGAAAAAAAACGGATGCAAGGTCAATGTCTTTTCACCATCCCTGCAGTGCACACGAAAAATGTCTGCACTTCCATCTGGATCATATTCTATTGTTACAACGTCTCCCGACTTGGGATCTTGTCTATTCCGCCGATACGTTTGTGACCTTCTCCTGTAAGAGTGACACCCATATATGATAACATCCAACAAACATGAATAATCTCTCTAATAGTAGCTGCTGTTACTCTGTACTCAGCTTTGGTGGAGGAACGTTTAATAACGAATGTTTCTTGCTTGACCATGAAATCAGTGAATCACCAAGATATAGATATAAACATGTGGTACACCGTCTGGTAGTAGGATCACCTGCCCAATCTGAATCAGAATATGCACTGAGCACTCGTTTGGATGTAGAAGGCATGAATAATGAGTGAGTGATAGTGCCCTGAAGATATATGAGGATCTGAAGAAGAGCAGTATAGTGAACTGATGGAGGAGCAGAAACAAACTGACTAACAATATTGACTGCATGAGCAATATCGGATCTAGTCATGCAAAAGTAGACAAGTCCAACAATTTGCCTATATCTAGTGGGGTGGGGAAGGAGCTCATCATCTGTGGGATGAAGCTTCACATGAAACTCTAGGAGAGTATCGGCTGATCAACTGTCAGATAGATATGAAGCGGAGATAATATTTAATGTATAATTCTGTTGAGAAATAAGTATCCCTCGAGATCCATGAGCAATCTCTAGACCCAGAAAGTAGCGTAATCTGCCAAGATCTTTTATGTGGAACTGCTGGTGAAGGTATTTCTGGGTGGATGCAATGCCTGTAGAGTCATCACAGTAATAATCATGTCATCAACATATAATAATAGAATGACCCTCCTCTGTGATGATGACCGAAATAATTATAGAGTGGTCCTGGGAACTTTGTCTGAAACCAGCCTCGGTGAGAATACTGCAAAAATACTAAAACTAGGCTCGAGGGGCCTGTTTCAGACCATATATAACTCGACATAAAAGGCAAACATGACGATAATGAGTGCGAAGACCAGGAGAAGGATGCATGTAAACAACCTCAGATTAGGTACCATGAAGAAATGCATTCTTCACGTCCATCTGGTATAATGGCCACTGACGACTGAGGAGTTGAGAAAATTGGCATCCTCAGGAGAGGTCAAGTAGTAGGGAGAGTCTTTCACAAAGGAAACATATCGAAAAATGCGAATATGACCAGCCACAGGATCAAAACAACGATATCTTTTATGCTCAGAACTAAGACCTAGGTGAACGCACTTTGCAGCTCGGACGGTGAGCTTCATTCGCTCAGTGTGAGGAAGAAGGACATAACAGGTGCTCCCAAAGGTACAGAGCGAACAGTAGTCCGATGGTGAGTGACGAAGAGCCTCATAAGGTGATGTACCATATAAAGCAGACGAGGAAGTGATGTTAATAAAACTGACAGACATCATGACTGTTTCAGCCCAGAAAGAACGAGGAATAGAAGAGGAGATTAGTATAATGCGAGCTGTCTCAAGCATGTGACGATACTTGCGTTCAGCTACACCATTCTGCTCATGCATGTGAAGGCATGATTGCTGAAAGAGTGTACCATAAGATCGAATGATCGTTTTCATAGCAGCGGAAGTGTACTCATGAGCACCATCTGAGCGAAAGATTTTGATACGCACACCAAACTGAGTGTGAACCATGTTGTAAAGAACTGGTAAATGTCAGGTATCTCAGAGCGTTAGCGCATAAGAAATACCCATGTGTATCTGGTGAAGTCCTCGATGAAACTAACATAATAGAGATAACCTTTGTGGGAAGGTGTAGGAGATGGTCCCCATATTTCAGAGTGAATACGCTGAAAAGGATGGGTAGTTTGAGAAGTGCTCTTGTTATTAAAAGGGAGTGTTATGTTTGGCCAAATGACAACCCTAGCAATCAGATAAATGAGTAAAAGAAAGAGGACCAAGGGCACCACTATGAGCCAAAGCCTTAAGTCGAGACTCACTAATATGTCATAAATGTTTGTTCCATAGATCAGCATTAGAGAACACAGTACAAGCAACACGAAGATGAGATTTATGTGCATGAAGAAAATCTAGATGATATAGATGATCCTATCGACTAGCATGCTCAATCTTCTTACCAGTGTGTGAATCGGTAACAGAACAGCCTAAAGAATCAAATGAAATTACAAGACCACTATCGCACAGTGCATTAATGGAAATAAGGTTCATAGATGAATGAGGAGCTTAAAGAACATACAGCAATGTGAGAGTGGAAGAGGTAATAGCCCCCGAGTGTGTAGTGAGAAGTTATGAGCCATCTGCTGTGTGTTGGGATAGAAAGTGAGAGGGAAGTGCAGTGCTGGTGGTGAGCAGTGTATAATTACTAGTAAGATGATGTGATGCACCATAATCTAAAATCCAGGAATGATTCATACAGGGAGTAATAGAGAACGCAAGGGTAAAGGGGCCAGCAGAAACAGACTGACCCAAGAGCTGGAGTTTCAGCTGAGTGAGTTGATGTTGAAGATTAGCCCAATCAGTAGGAGTCGGCAAAGCTGGAGTAATGGTCATGGCCGAGGATGTAAGGAAAGATGTGCTGCGAGGAGGAATGAGACTAGTGTTGATGTGAAAGGGATCGAGATGAGGTCTGAAATGTTGCTGGTGTCGAAATCATGATGGGGGGCTGGATAGTGCTACCGGTGTCGGAGGAGAGAGGAGGCCGGAATCAGGATAATGGCGGCAATGCATCTGTCTGATTTTGTATGGAGATAGGGATGTGTAGGGGAGTGAAGAGGATGATGTAGCTGTGGGGAAGTCAGTGGAAAATGAAAGAGACTGGTGAGACTCTGGTTCAATTGGAGAAGAAAGAGTACCTGCATATTTTTTATTTATTTTTTGAACTTTTTTAAAACTTTTTTTTTTGGAGTGACAACTAGCGGTGGTGACGGCAGCAGCAGCACGGATGGTTGGGTCGGGTTGGATTACGGTTTGGATTTGGATAACGGTAGGGATAGGGATAGGGATAGGGTTAGGATTTCGGGTGTGGATATCAGTTTTTTTTATATAGGGAAAAAATGAGTAGAGGTTTAGCAGGTCTGGTATGGGTTTTCGAGTGTAAGGTTTATGAGATACATGTATAGGGGGGACGGGTAGTGTTTCAGATTTGGATGGGTCGCGCTGAATTTTTGGTTGGGATGAAAGGAAAAACTGGGAGGACTGGGGTTTTCGATTAAGGGATTTATTTAGGGTAGCGGCTAGGGTTGCAGCGGGAGGTGGTACTGGAGGTGGTGGCTAGGGTTTCGGTAGGTGGCAATTGAAGGGAAGTGGCAGGCGAGTCGAGGAGGAGATTGGGTTTTGGGTGGAAGTCGATGGGTTGAGGAGATTGGGTTTCGGGAGTCGATGAGTTGAGGGATACGTGTTGTTGATTATGGGTTTCGAAAGTCAATGGGTTGAGAGATACATGTTGATGCCGGATTAAGATTAAGTTGATGTCGCACTTTGGTTGAAAAATGTTGAAAAATTGTTGAGGCTCTTTGTTGTTGAAGATGGGTTGTTGAAGATGAGTTGTGGATTCTTGTTATTTGCTATTGTTGATGATGGCAGCAAGAAGAAAAAAAAAGTTGGATAGAAAGAAATTACTGCTCTGATACCATGTGAAGGTTAACAGAGAAATTAAAATAGTATTATTGGATTCATTATAACTGAGTGCAATATTTCCTATATATAGGAGGGAACTAAATACTAGACTGATGCACCACCCGATATGGGACTAAATATACTAGTAGTTTACATGTGTGATACACGTCTTAATAAATATATACTTTTTTTAAGTAAAAATTTCGGCATAGTATGGCTCTCGAAGTTGAGACATCTTTTATTTATGCACGGACAATACACATCTTAATAATTTTTGTAAAAAAATAAAGTGACTCTAACATAGTGAGGACTCGAAACTGAAACCTCATTCATATTAATTATGTATATGCGTCACACGTATTAATAGATTGACAAATGATACTAAGACATTTTTTTAATTATAATATTAAAGATAATATATATATTACAATATCTAACCAAACGGATGGAGTATTATTTGGGAAGCTCTGAAATAGAGATGTAGAAAATGATTAAAGATTAAAAATAAATTAAGAAGCAGCCAGTCCGGATGGAAACTCACATCTATATAATAAAACATAAAGAAAGCTATCAAGTTGCTCTCCTTCAATCTCCAAGAAAATCAAAGGCCCAGATTTAACCTCACAAAACATATTTTTTCTCCAAAAGTTTTTCCCAAAAACTCAAATTCAAATCCCCCACCCAAAATAACTCCTATATTTATTTAAATTTTTTTTCCCTCTTTCTCTCCCTCCCTCTTCTATTCAAAAAAAAATAAGAAAATAAAAATTTTTACAAAATAAAAAACTAAAAAACTTTTAAAAAGAAATATTTTAAAATTTTAAAAATAATTCAAAAAAAATCAAAAAATTCATATAATATGTTTTTTGCTGGACCCCCAAAAGTTTCTCATATAATATGTTTGCTACTTCAATTAATTTGCTAGACCTCCAAAACTATTTTATATGATCAAATAAGGTATATCGTTCTGAAGACATATCGTAGACACGTGTCAACGGATAAACCTAGTACATGCATTAATTAATGCAGTTAAATTCGTAACATGCCCTTTCCAATCTTTAGATATCATGAGACATTGGTCTGAGTGCCATTTGTCATCTTGATATTTGCCACTCACCCCACTCCAAAGCAATTGCTGACCATAGAAGCAAGAGCATCGGTTGATAGGCTAACCAACCATAAAATGAATATTTTCCGTACTGGCACTTTTTGAGAATATTTACTAATTTTCAAAAATATTTCTTCAACTGATCCAGTTTTAGCATAGATTAATTTCATGTCGTCTTTTCAAATAGCGACATTAGTTTATATTTTTTTAGCATATTGTTATTTGAAAAATGGCATCAGTATATTTCTTATACAAGTGTGAACTTTCTGACTTAAAAAAAAATTTAAGTGCTGAAATAACTTATAAATAATGTCGTTATCCCCAAGAACGACATTTGCATTACTGATGTCGTTGTTGGAGAGAACGACATCAGTTATAATACTCATTAAACTTTCTTCCTCCACAATCGCTCTTCCAAACAACGATATGAGATAACTGTTACCATTCTTAGAAACAGTGCAACAGTTCATAGAAAAAGATTAGCCAAGTATAAGTAATAAAATGAACTGTTACCGTTGTTTTAAACAATGACATCAGCTATCTCTAACAATGAATATTATAACTGATGCCACTATCCCTAACAACGGCATATGTAATACGAATGCCGGTTTTTAAGATAGCGGTATCAGCTATAGGATTTTTTCGCACGTGCAATTTTTTTCCAGGTCAGAGAGAGTACACGATTGGGAATAAGTTAACTATGTCGTTACTCCAAATAGCGACATGCAAAAAAAAATTTAACAGATGCCGCTATTGAAAACAACGACATATAAATAACTTATAATGTTATTTCCAATAACGGTTAATGTTGACTTGACCAAAACTGGATCAGTTGGATAAATATTTTCGAAAGTGGGTTAGACTGCTTAATATTTTCAAGAAGTGGGTCAGTTCGAAAAAAAATACACATGAAATTTGGGTGAAAAGAGCTCCCGTTTAGGATCTCTAAGAAGTTTTTTTTTTCAAAATTTATTTATAGAAAAAGGTGAAATACAGACACCATGTTAATTCTAAAAAAAATGTTACAATGTCTACCATGTGCATTATTATGGGATTAGATTTGCCCGTAGACACGTACCTACGACACGTCTTCGGAACGATATAAAACACGAAAAACCATGTAAACAGTAAAACAATAATTATGTAGCTCAAGTTTGAATAGTATGACAATAATTAGTTATAAATAAAAGTCTGTGTTGAAAAATAATTATAAATGGAGGTATAAAATCTAACTTCTTAGAACTTTAAGTGTGGAAAATAATGAAATTTAATTGTTGAAGAGATATTTGTTATTAAAAATTCTGAAATTTTACAAAACCTAAATCTTAAAATCAAAATTTCTAAGTAAATAAAGAAAGAATGGGAGAGAGGGATAGAGAAAGAGAGAAAGAGAGAAACATGAAAAAGTAAAGAGAGAAGAGAGAGATAATAATAAAGTAATGAGTTTTTTAGGTGGAAAAATTTGGTTTTGGAATTTAAAATTTTGAGAAAAAAATGTGTTTTGTGAGGTTTGATATGACATTTGATTTTTGAGGAATTGATTGTGAACCACTTGATAGCTTTCTTTGTAATTTATTATATAGATGAATCTAATAAACAATGGTGTACGATATCTCCTTCAAAAACCAGTTGCTGTAATTCTTAGATGAGGGTGAGAGTTGCTTCCCGAAACGCTTTCTGGTATGATCTTTTCAAAATATTAAGAAATATATAAAGAGCATATATATATTCTGCTTGATTATGTGAACTGAGCCGTGAACATTCAAATAGAAGTAAGAGATGTAAAAATATTGTATGTCTAATCGTCAAATGAAAAAATACAAAGGGACAATGATGCATGATTTTATATATTAATAACAGCTGGGTGATTGTTATGTTTGATTATGTTCTTATACATGCTTGATCATCAAAGTGCTATATCAAGAAGAGGAAAGTAGCTTCCTTGACGGAGATGACAATAGACAGTCGCAAACATCACAAAGAATTCTACAATAGATAAATATGCATGTGCACTTTTTTCTTCTTCCCCTTTAAATGGGATAATCGCATTCACTAATCCTTGTTATCTCAGATAACCCTGTACCTAAATGATCAGATTCTCTCCTTTTTGGATAATTCATTGTCATATATTACTATACTATGAAAGAGATCTACAAACTGATGCGGTTTGTTTTCGGGGGTGTGGCTGCAACAGGTGTGAGTTCATATAATTTGTATAGTGAAAGTTCTTATGCGGTACTGGCCCTGGTCTGAACCCGGGTAGCGGGAACCGGCTCAGAAGTAGGAGCGGTGAGGTAGGGACCGGGTGCTGGGCTCGGATCCAGCAGTTCGGCTCGGATCTGGAGGATCGGCTCGGTCCTGGGTACCTACAAACTGCCTAGAAACACCGGGAGAAGTCCCGGCGACAGGCCCTCCGACGATCTAGTCAGTTACTCGGAAAAGCAACTGTGGCTAAGGTTCAAGGGTAGAAAGTTTGATTACCTGGCCAGTGAGGGAGGGGGTCTGGTATTTATAGGCAGAGGCAGACGGGTTTGGGACCTGAGCGGGCTGGGTTGGACCCGTTTACCTGTGGGCCTGAGGCTGTAACGGCCCGTTGGACTTCTGTTGACTTGATGATCAGGGAAGAGCGGGTTTTGAGGAGATCCGATGGCCCAGGAGGGGCCACATCATCTGACCCTTATCAGGAGCCCTCCACTCCTGGAGGACTGGGTAATCCAGCCGTGAAGGAGTGATTTGTCTCTGTAGGAAGAGCGGAGTGGTGTGCATGGTGAAAATGTGGTTCGTATCTTCCTGAAGAGGCTGGTGGGGTTGGATGAAGAGGATCCCTTTGAAAGTATGAGAGCATTGAGAGCCGAAAACAAGGGCTCACTTAGCCGAGCATCGAGGGTCGGGAGACGAGCTCCCCTGCTTGTAGTGAAGGCTAGGGGCTCGTTTAGCCGAGCTTCGAGGGTCGGGAGACGAGCCCCCCTATTTGTGGTGAAAGCTAGGGAGCATCGAGAGCCAAAAGTAGGAGGTCGCTTAGCCGAGCATCGAGGGTCGGGAGAAGAGCCCCTCTGTTTGGTCGGTGAAGGCTAGGGGTGGCTCGAGGTTACCACCGAGCGCCGACCCCCTATGCTTGTTGGAAAAGCTGGGGGGTGGCTCGAGGTTACCACCGAGCGCCAAGCTCCCCAGACTTGTTGGAAAAGCTATGGGGGCATCAAGAGCTGAAGAGTAGGAGGTTGCTTACCCGAGCGTCGAGGGTCGGGAGACGAGCCCCCCTGTTTGTAGTGAAGGCTAGGGGTGGCTCGAGGTTACCACTGAGCGCCGACCCCCCATGCTTGTTGGAAAAGCTGGGGGTTGGATCGAGGTTACCACCGAGCGCCGAGCTCCCCATACTTGTTGGAAAAGCCATGGGGGCGTCGAGAGCCGAAGAGTACGAGGTCGCTTAGCCGAGAGTCGAGGGTTGGGAGACAAGCCCCCTGCTTGTGGTGAAGGCTAGGGGTGGCTCGAGGTTACCACCGAGCGCCGACACCCCATGCTCGTTGGAAAAGCTGGGGGGTGGCTCGAGGTTACCACCGACCATCGAGCTCCCCATACTTGTTGGAAAAGCTATGGGGATGAAGAGAGTCGAAAGTAGTGGTTCGCTTAGCCAAGCGTCGAGGGTCGGGATACGAGCCTCCCTGCTTGAGGTGAAGGCTAGGGTTGGCTCGAGGTCACCGTCGCGCGCTGAGCCCTTTTCACTTGTTGGAAAAGCTGGGGATGGCTCGAGGTCACCACCGAGCGCTGAGCCCCCTTCACTTTTTGAAAATGCTAGGGGGTGGCTCGAGGTCACCATCGGTCACCGGAACCCCCTTCACTTGTTGGAAAAGCTGGGGGTGACTCGAGGTCACCACCGAGCGCTGAGCCCTAAGACTTGTTGGAAAAGCCTTGGTATGGCTCGAGATTACAACCGAGCACCGAGCCCCATGACTTGTTGAAAAAGCCTTGGTATGACTCGAGGTCACAACCGAGCTCTGAGCCTCAAGACTTGTTAGAAAATCCTTGGTATGGCTCGAGATTACAACCGAGCGCCGAGTCCCAAGACTTGTTGAAAAAGCCTTGGTATGGCTCGAGGTTACAACCGAACGCCGAGCCCCAAGACTTGTTGGAAAAGCCTTGGTGTGGCTCGAGGTTACAACCGAGCGCCGAACCCCAAGGCTTGTTAGAAAAGCCTTGGTGTGGCTCGAGATTACAACTGAGTGCCGAATCCCAAGACTTGTTGGAAAAGCCTTGGTATGGCTCAAGGTTACAACCAAGCGCTGAGCCCCAAGACTTATTGGAAAAGCTTTGGTAGGAGAGGCTTAGCTTGCTCCTCTGTCGTGGGAGGAAGGAGGAGCGATGAGCTGCTGTGCCAGCTAACAAGGCCGAGGGTAAAACTGGAATTTGATGTGTCAGGCTGATACAGGGGGTGGAAATCGAGGTTTTTGAGATCCTAGTGGCAGTTAGATCTTGATGATCAAGATTGGATGGTGGAGATTCCTTCGTGGAATTCGAGGAGTCTGTTTCCCTCTATAAGTCTCCCACCCCTCCCCTCATTTCTCCACTTTGCACGCTCTCTTCATAACAGAAACTTTCCTCTCATTAGCTGTCGGCGACAACTTTTACGGTGATCATCCCTTTTTCCGGTAACCAGGTTAGTACTCTGTTTCCTTATGTCATGCTCTTATTCTGGTTTCGAGGTGAGCACTTCAGGTCGCAATATTGAGGAGGTCGAGTCGTAGTCGACGTCTTGGTCCCTGGGCGACGCTGTTTTGGAGGAGGAAGAACAGTCGGATTCGGGATCTGAGGGAATGAGCGATGTGGTTTTGGTCGTGGCCTTCTTGCGAAGTCGTATGCCCGAAGAGGGGAGGTTAGAGGAGGAGACTAAGGAGGGTTCCGAGGAGGAGCTTGCCGAGGAAAAGGGCGAACAGGAGGGGGGCGAAGAAGGAACCAAAGGAGAGGGCCCCCAGGAGGGGGAGACGAAGGAACTGAGGGAGAGGGCCCCCGGGAGGGGGGAGAAGAAGGAGCCGAAGGAGTGGTAGCGGATGAAGAAACAGGTCTCCCCCCTCTTCCCCCGTTGTCGACTCCATCTCCGGAGAGGAAGTCTCGCCCTCGTAGAAGGAAAAGAAAGTGGATCCGGCTGGATAGTCCGAGCTCGCGGACGGGCTCGGAAAAGGGCTGGAAGATCCTTCCCTGACGAAATAAGAACCCAGGGTCGATCAGGATGTATCCTGACGAAGTTGAGAAACTTGTTTAGTTTGTCGCGGGAGAGCGTGCCTCTGATCGGATAATAATAAAGATGGACAGCGTCCAGTGTGCGCTGAAGGTGGACTACCTGCCGATATTAAGGGTGACTTACTTCATTCCTCGAAGTTTGAGCTACTCATTTCGAGCCCTGGCCTTCGTCTAACTACTAAGTCGGGGAAGAGTTTCTGCATGTTTCCCGAGGACGCATTCATCTCGGGACTGTGGTTGCCGCTGCACCCGTTGATCAAGAGGGTGCTAAGGTGTGGGGGGGGGCACTGAGTCCGATGCAGTATGGGCCAGACTTATGGAAGCACCTGGTCTGTTTTATCCTAAAGTGCCAGGAGAAGGGGGTCAAGCCGAGCCTTAATTATTTCCGCACCGTCTTGGGGGTGAGCTCGCTTGGAGATATGGAGGGGATCTTCTACATGTCACCACGCCCCCACAAGAGAGTGATGCACGGATATCCGGGCTCGATAAAGGCATGGAAGGAGAAGTACCTCGTGGTCCGGAGCGAGGCGCCTTGGGAAATCCTACAGTCTGGAATTTTCACAAGCCAAACCATATACCCCCAAGGTGGAGGGGCTTGACGGAAAAGGAATGGGCAGAAGTGGA
This sequence comes from Hemerocallis citrina, assembly GCA_017893485.1. Classification (NCBI taxonomy): domain Eukaryota; kingdom Viridiplantae; phylum Streptophyta; class Magnoliopsida; order Asparagales; family Asphodelaceae; genus Hemerocallis; species Hemerocallis citrina. Next base: position 110,288,790 of record CM030364.1, on the reverse strand, counting down.
TAGATTGTAGAGGGGCACAACATCGGTTGGCCGCGCATCACGGAGTTACATCTGGCCCGAGACGACCTCCTTGTATGTTTTTGTTTCTTCTTTGCTTAATTTTCTGCCTTCGCTTTAACATTTTTCTCTTTCTTTATCTATGGATGCGAAGAACCTCGAGATGAGGAATACCCTCCTGGCCCTGGCCACGAAGAGGAGGGCCGATAGGGAAAAGGCTGCCAAGGAGAAGGCTACCCCGGCCGCATGGCCCGCCAAGGGGGCGGCCCAAGGATCTTCGGAGCCCCTTCCGAAGAAGTCGAAGAGAAGCCATTCTTCAAGAGGGCAACAGAGGACGGAGCCAAGCTCCAGTAGCAAGAAGGTGGCGGAGGTCTTGAAGTCGGGGACCCCAGTGCTCTGCCCGGATGCCAGGAAAATGGTGGGCCAGTAGGGTCTAAGACCGTTCGTCCTGGATTGGGCAGTGAAGGAGGGCGACTCCATGACGGAGGGCCCGATCGCCCTGGAGGTGACGGAAAAGCTCGTCACCGAGCACGACAGGATGAATCTGGCACCGGAGACGTCCAAGGTGGCCTATATGAAGTGGGCGGAGGCGCAGATCGCGGTAAGTGTTTATGATTTATCCGCTTTGTGTTTATTGTTCATGAGTTTCGTGTCTAACTCAATTCTCATCGGCCAGACGATGCTGCACGGGGCACATATGAAGAAGTGCCTAGAGAAGGAGGTTCTGTTCGAAAAGTGAAATGCCGAGTGGTACCTCCGAGAGGGGAAGAAGCTCAAGGAAGAGTTGACGACAGCTCAGGGAGCCCATGCGGTCCTCCAAGCAGAGATGGCTGCTCTGCAGCATCAGCATGCACGTGAGATCACGGTGGTTCGGGCCGTGGCCAAGCAGGCTTATGACGAGCTGGAGATGTCCTCTGCTGACAAGCTGATCCAGGCTCAAGACGATGCCTACGACCGGGCCAAGGAGCACTTCCTGCACCTCTACCCTGAGGCTAAGATCGACCACCTGAACTATGGGTGGGCGCCTCCCACACTTCCACCGACCCTCGGGGGTGAGGGAGATGAGGCTCCGAAGGACCCTCGCCTGGAGGAGGAGGCAGGGGATGAACTGGCTGTCGACGAGGTGCCAAAGTAGTGAAGGATTTTTGCTTTCTCTTTGATTTGTACTTGCCTTGTGCGGACTGGCCACCGCTTTTTTTTAACTCAATTTTTGAATTTATAAAAACAAAATTTTGGCCGACCCTCTGTGACTTGTCGTTTTGAGCAAGCTTTCTTAGTGAATCGTTGTCTCTCTCCTATTTTTGCTAGATAAACGAGACTACCGGGGCCGACCTTAGTTCCGCCGAGGTCCGACGACTCCGGAATAAGCTGGAGTCCAGGGAGAGTGTGCTGATTCGCTATCGTAAGCAAGCTCGCGACCGAGAGGGTGCGGTGAACTATTTCATGAACAAGTCTAAGGAGCTCAGCCTAGAGGCGGTTCGTCTGCAGAAGGCCCTAGCCGACTGCGATTGGGGGAGTGCTGAAACTAACTTGGCTCTATCTGATGCCTCCACCAGGCATCCGACCTCTGAATTCGTTCTTTGCGAGGTCATTGTTGAGAAGGAGTTGGAGATTCAGAGGCCGAAGGTGTTGCTAGGCGTCGGACGACCTCGACTCGGCCGTCCAGAGCCAGGAGGCCCCTCTGTCTTAGGCTCCTCGCTGACCCTGTATCTGGAGATGGCGAGGCCTGCTGACGGGGACATCGACGATGGCGATGACCAAGTTGGGGGATGAGATTGCTGAGAGCAGAGTCGTTCTGCCAGGCTCGAGGCAGCTCTTATGAGCTCGGAGGGTCTGGGGATGGACCCTTAGGTGGAAGTATAGGGAGAGTGTTGTAACGTATTTCAATTGTATCGTAGCCTTTGAGAGTGTTTATGAATAAGACTTGACTTTTCCAACCCTTGTTGACTTGGAAAACTTAGGATGTTGATTGCCCCTCGACCCGGGCTCTGAACCTCCTGCTTTGCCCGGGAGCCGAACCGTTACTCCTCGCAGATAGCACTTAATAAGGGACATTTCACCTTCCGATAACAATTAATGGGAACGTTTCATCTTCCGTCGTTTGGACTCCACGATGTCATAAATGTGCCTCTCCGGAGGGCTATATAACCCTCCCCCCTTCACCAGGAGTTGATCAGAAATTGTCTCACTCCACTGCGAAATCTCTCGCCGTCGGTGACTTTCCTGCCACCCGCTGACAATTCGGGGTTTTGGCTCTGAGGGTCATTTTACCCCGAGTTGTCAGCAGGTGAGAGGTGGGTCAATCCCGGGGGCGGGACTCAGGGTGCCTACCGAAGGCGGGCGCCCTAAAGCAGAAACTTTGGCCAAGAGTCCTGGATCGATGGCTCCCGTGCCACCTTCTGACAATTCGGGGTTTCGTCTCTGAGGGCCATTTGCCCCGAGTTATCAGCGGGTGAGGGGTGGGTCGACCCCAGGTTCGGGGCTCGGGGCATTTGCCGAAGGCGAGCACTCTAAATCTTAATGAAAACTTTTGGGTAGGGAGGAGAGCTGGAATCCCGAGGGCCGAGCCCCCGTAGCTCTGAATAGCTGTTGGGTTATGGCTCGGGGGTACTGCCGAGCACGAAGCCCTGTTAGCTTGAGAAAGCTAGGGCATGGCTCGAGATGAGTGCCGAGGGTCGAGCCCTCGTAGCTCTGAATAGCTGTTGGGTTATGGCTCGGGGGCACTGCCGAGCGTGAAGTCCTGTTAGCTTGAGAAAGCTAGGGCATGGCTCGAGGTGAGTGCTGAGGGCCGAGCCCCCTTATCTTGGCAGAAAGAGATGTCGGGTTGTGGCTTCGGAGGCACTGCCGAGCACGTAGCCCAGTTAGCTTGAGGAAGCTAGGGCGTGGCTCGAGGTGAGTGCCGAGAACTGAGCCCTCTTAACTTGGTAGAAAGAGTTGTCGGGTTATGGCTTCGGAGGCACTGTTGAGCACGAAGCCCTGTTAGCTTGAGAAAGCTAGGGCGTGGCTCGAGATGAGTGCCGAGAGTCGAGCCCCCTTAACGAAAGAGAAGAGTCGTTGGGTTGTGGCTTGGAGGCACTTCCGAGTGTGAAGCCCTATTAGCTTGAGAAAGCTAGGGCGTGGCTCAAGGTGAGTGCCGAGAGTCGAGCCCCCTTAATGTAAGAGAAGAGTTGTCGGGTTGTGGCTCGGAGGCACTGCTGAGCAGAAATCCCTGTTAGCTTGAGAAAGTTAGGGCGTGACTCGAGGTGAGTGCTGAGAGTCGAGCTCCCTTAACGTAAGAGAAGAGTTGTCAGGTTGTGACTCAGAGGTACTGCTGAGCACGAAGCCCTGTTAGCTTGAGAAAGCTAGGGCATGGCTCGAGGTGAGTGCAGAGAGTCGAGCCCCCTAACGTAAGAGAAGAGTCATCGGGTTGTGGCTCGGAGGCACTACCGAGCGCGAAGCCCTATTAGCTTGAGAAAGCTAGGGCATGGCTCGAGGTGAGTGCCGAGGGCCGAACCCCCTTAACGTAAGAGAAGAGTCGTCAGGTTGTGGCTTCAGAGGCATTGCCGAGCGCGAAGCCCTGTTAGCTTGAGAAAGCTAGGGCGTGGCTCAAGGTAAGTGCCGAGAGTCGAACCCCCTTAACGTAAGAGACAAGTCATCGGGTTGTGGCTCAGAGATACTGCCGAACACGAAGCCCTGTTAGCTTGAAAAGGCTAAGGCGTAGCTCGTGGTGAGTGCCGAGAGTCAAGCTCCCTTAACATAATAGAAGAGTCGTCCAGTTGTGGCTTGGAGGTACTGCTGAGCACGAAGCCCTATTAGCCTGAGAAAGCTAGGGCGTGGCTCGAGGTGAGTGCCGAGAGTCGAGCCCCCTTAACGTAAGAGAAGAGTCTTCGGGTTGTGGCTCGGAGGTACTGCCGAGCGTGAAGCCCTATTAGCTTGAGAAAGCTAGGGCATGGCTCGAGGTGAGTGCCGAGAGTTGAGCCCCCTTTAACTTGTTAGAGAAGCTTTGGTATGGCTCGAGGTTACAACCAAGCGTCGAGCCTCAAGTCTTGTTGGAAAAGCCTTGGTATGGCTCGAGGTTACAACCGAGCGCCGAGCCTCAAGTCTTGTTGGAAAAGCCTTGGTATGGCTCGAGGTTACAACCGAGCTCCGAGCTCCAAGACTTGTTGGTAAAGTCTGGGTGTGGCTCGTGGTTACAACCGAGCGCCGAGTCCCAAAGACTTGTTGGAAAAGCTCTGGTTTGGCTCGGGGTGAGTGCCGACGGCCGAGCGCTCTTAACTTGGTGGAAAAAATTAAAAATGTGTAGGTGAAAACATAAAGTTACATTTTGTTATTTACAAAAGGGAAAGCACGTAAGTGCCGATTACAAAAGATCGGTTACATAAGTCTAGCCCTCCCCTTCGAGGAATCTAATGAGGTGCTCTGCATTCCAAGGCCTCTTGATCATCCTGCCCCCCAGGTCTGCGAGTCGGTACATGCTAGGACGGACCACTTCGGAGACCTTGTAAGGGTCCTCCCAATTAGGCAAGAGTTTCTGCTTTCCTCTTGGGTTGGAGACCGCGAGCTTTCTGAGCATGAGGTCGCCCTGCTTGATGTCCGCCGGGTGGACCTTCTTGTTGTAGAATTTCTCGATCCTTTATTGGTATATGCTTCTGCGAATGGCGGATTTTTCCCTGGCCTCGTCGATGAGGTCCAGATTGGCCCTGAGGTCCAAAGAGTTGTCCTCCTGGCTGAAGGCCATGATCCTGGGTGAGGGGAGGCCGATCTCGAGAGGGATAACAGCCTCAGTGCTGTAGGTGAAGTTGAAGGGGGATTCTCCCATAGGGATCCTCCTAGTTGTTCGGTGCACCCAGAGTACGCTTGGTAGCTCGTCAACCCATAGTCCCTTTAGCGAATTGTCCAGCCATTTCTTGAGGCCGACTAGGATCTGGCAGTTCGCTTTTTCAGCTTGGCCGTTGGACTGAGGGTGGCACACCGATGAGAAGCATTGGCAAATGCCGATGTCTTCGCAGAACTTTAGGAAGTTTTTACCCGCGAACTGGGTCCCGTTGTCAGTGATGAGTACCTGTGGTATCTCGAATCAGCAGATGATATTCTTCCAGAAGAATTGTTGAGTCTGATGCTCGGTAATCGTGGCCTGGGGTTCAGCCTCGATCCACTTTGTGAAGTAGTCGATGGTTACCACCAGAAATTTCCTTTGACCCGTCGCTTGTGGAAAGGGGCCAACCAGGTCCATCCCCCACATAGTGAAAGGGGTCGGGCTGGATAAAGATCGGAGGTTGGCATAGGGAAGCCTCTTTACTGAAAAGAATCTTTGGCATGGGCCGCATTGCTTGACGAGGTCTTGGGAGTCTTGCAGCATTGTGGGCCAGTAGTACCCGTAATTTAGGGCCTTTCGGACGAGTGACCTGCCTCCCTATGTGACATTCGCCAATCCCCACGTGTAGTTCCTTCAGAGCGTACTTCGCCTCCTATGGAGTTAGGCAACGGAGGTAGGGCCTTTTGTCAGCTGATGTGTATGAGCGCTTGAAGAGCGTTCCTTCAATCGGAGTGAATCTTTCGAGCGGACCTTGATCCTTCTTGCTTCAGCCCGGTCTTGAGGGAGCTAGCCGTTCGAAAGGAATTTTCGAACAGGCGTCGTCCAGTTGTCTGGTTGGAGATCAGTGTTGAGACAGAAGGCTTTAGGAAGGTCGATGCTAGGCTTGAGGAGAACTTCGATCAGGACGGTGCGGTCTAGCCCCTCGAAGGATGACTAGGCGAGCTTTGATAATGAATCCGACTGGGCGTTCTGCTCCCTAGGGATCCATTCTACCGAGTGGTATTCGAAAGATGCCAAGAGGTGATGGACTACAGCCAGATACTGCACCATTCGGGGGTTACGGGCTTCGTACTCCCTGGTGATCTGGTTGACCACGAGCTGGGAGTCACTGAAGGACTTGATGCGTCTGGATCTGGCCTTGTGCGCTAGAGTAAGCCCGGCGATCATAGCTTCATCCTCCGCTTCATTGTTTGACGCCAGAAAATTGAAACGTGGAGAATACTGAAGGACGAAATCATCGGGCCCTTTCAGAATAATGCCCGCTCCACTTCCTCCCTCGCAGGATGAGCCGTCGACATAAACCTCCCACATCGGGTTGGTCTCCCGCGCGTCGGATGGGTCAGGAATGGTACATTCAGTGATAAACTCGGCGAGGGCCTGCCCCTTGATAGCTGTCCTGGGTTGGTAGCTGATGTCGTATTGACTCAGCTCGATCGACCATTTGACCAAGCGGCCGGAACTCTCAGGCTTGTGAAGGACAGCCTTGAGGGGTTGGTCCGTGAGGACCTGAATGGAATGTGTTTGGAAATAAGGGCGAAGCTTCTGTGCGGCCATCACAAGTGCGTAGGCCACCTTCTCCATTTTAGCGTACCTCATCTCTACCGAGAGCAAAACCTTGCTCACGTAGTACACAGACTTCTGGATGCCTTCATCTTTCCGAAAGAGGACGGCGCTGAGGGCCCTCTCCGAGGTCGAGAGATATAGTTGTGGTGGTTTGCCTGGTTCGGGCTTACTCAGGAAGGGCGAGTTGGCGAGATAGGTCTTTAGCTATTCGAACGCCTGCTGCTGGGTGCCCCCCACTCGAAGCCTTTGGCTCCCAGAGAGCCTTGAAGAAAGGGAGTGACTTCTCCCCTAATTTTGAGAGGAAGCGACCGATTGTCGCCAGCCTCCCCGATAGGTGCTGAACTTCTTTAATATTTCGAGGAGGGGCCATGTAGATAATGGCCCGGATCTTCTCGGGGTTCACCTCGATGCTGCGTTGACTAACGATGAACCCAAGGAATTTACCGCAGGAGACGTCGAAGGCGCACTTGGCGGGATTGAGCCTCATGTCATGTGCTCGGAGGACGCCAAATGCTTCTTCAAGATCGTTCACGTGGTCCTGACCTCGCCGGCTTTTGACGAGCATGTCGTTGATGTACACCTCCATGTTGCGATCGATCTGATCTTTGAAGACCCGATTGATGAGCCTTTGGTAGGTGGCTCCGGCATTCTTGAGCCCGAGAGACATAACCCAGTCGCAATACAGACCCTGGTCAGTTACGAAAGACGTCTTGGCAATGTCGGGAGGGAATATGCATATTTGGTTATAGCCTGAAAAGGCATCCATGAACGTCAGCAGCTCGTGACCCGATGTCGCATCAATCAGGGCGTCGATGCTTGGGAGAGAAAAGGGGTCTTTCGGGCATGCCTTGTTGAGGTCCGTGAAGTCAATGCAGACCCTTCAGCTTCTACTAGCTTTCTTTACCATAACAACGTTGGCCAGCCACTCCGGGTAGCTGACCTCCTGAATGAAACGAGCAGAAAATAGTTTGTCCACCTCAACCTTTAGAGCTTGTTACCTCTCCAGAGCGAACTTGCGTTCGCTTCTGTTGAATGGGTTTGGAGCCTAGGGCGACGCTCAGTCGGTGCATGATAAGGTCCTCTGAAATCTCAGGCATGTCAGACGAGGTCCAAGCGAAGAGGTCGATGTTGTGGCGAGTGCAATCGATCAGGCCTTGCTTCAAGACTGGGGATAGGGTGCAGCTAACACGAAAATGTTTAGATTTTTCATCTGCCTCGAACGAGACTTCCTCCAGCTCGTCCGCCGAATCTGACTCCGGATGGTCTCTCTCGGGAGGGAGTTCAACCGCGTCGAGGGGAAATACACCCTCCCCGACCACTGTCATGTAGCATGAACGCGCCGACTCCTAGTTGTCTCGGACGACCTCGACCCCAAGGTCGGTGGGGAACTTCAGTTCAGATGGTAGGCCGATGGAACGGCCTGGAACGAGCAGAGCCCGAGTCGGCCGAGGATGGTGTTGTATGCTACCTTGACGTTGACCACCATAAAGTCCATCGACTCGGTTCGGATGATAGGGGTTGTGCCTGCAGTTACATCTAGTGTCACAATCCCCTCAATTTGTATCGGGATGCCAGAAAACCTGTGAAGGGTGTAGCCGGTGGGCTTGAGCTTTTCTCGGGGGAGCTTGAGTTTCTCAAATGCTTCTAAGAATAGAATATTAACCGAGCTGCCGTTGTCAACCAGGATACGGCGGACCTCAAAATTGGCCATGATGAGGCTGATGACGAGGGCATCGCAGTGTGGAAGCCGGACACCTTCGAGGTCTTCTCCTAAGAAGGAGGCGGCCAGCTGCTGGACACGGGGGGAGTGATGGTCCCGGACAGAATTGAACTCTCAAACGAAGGCCTTGCGGAAGATATTGGAGTCCCCTCCCATGGGTCCGCCGTGGATGCAGTGGAGGATAGCTAGTTCCCCTGCTTCCCTGGGTTCAGGATCCCGCTCGGGGCGGCAGGCTGTTTGCTCGAGGAGGAGGCGAAGGCCTTGGGTTCCTCGGTTCTTTTCGGTCTTCGAGATTGGTCCAGGCGAACTCTCTCAGATACCCTCGTTGGATGAGGGCTTCAATCTCGTCTTTGATGGCTCGACAATGATTTGTGTTGTGCTCAGTGTCTCGGTGGAAGCGGCAGTAAAACCTTTGATCTTGCTTCTTGCCGTTGTTCATCTGTTGGGGAGGGAAGCGGACGATCCCTTTGTCCTCGATCTTCATCAAGATTGCCGAGACATTCTATGTTAGGAGCGTATATATCTCGAATCGGGGGACTGGGGGGATCCTTTTGAGACCAGTTGCTTCTCTCACAAGCCTATTAGACGGCTCAGGATCATCGACCTTACGCTTCCCCTTAGCAGTGGCTTCCTTGGCACCCTCGGGGTTGAGGGCCTCCTCAGCCCGGATATACTTGTAGACCCTGTTGAGTAGGTCTGAAAAGTCCACGGGTGGCTTCTTGGCCAAAGAAGCCTTGAGCTGGCCATGTCAGAAGTTGTGTCAGAAGGCTGCGGAGGTGACCCCTGCATCGAGGGAGGAAATCGACCTTGCCGCAGTGGTGAACCTCCGAACGAACTCCCGGAGGGATTCTCCGTCCTTCTGTTTGAGGTCCAGAAGGGAAGATCTTGTCTTCTTGACCTTCTGCTGGTCACGAAGTGGGTAAGGAAACCAGCCTCTAGCTGCTCGAAAGAGAAGATCAAGCCAGGGGTAAGTTTGGAGAACCATTTCCGAGCCGGTCCATGGAGAGTAGCAGGGAAGGCGCGGCAAAGGAGGGGATCCGCAGTGCTGTGAATCATCATGAGGGTCTTAAATCCCTTCATGTGATCAGCATGATCACCCTCGCCATTGTAGGTGTAGAAATGGGGAGGCCTGAAATTTCGAGGGATCTCGGCTTCTACGATTTGAGGGGAAAAGAGGGTTCCGGTCGGACGATGACCATGACCCTGGCATTGGTCCGCCCTCGTCGAGATGGGCGAGGCGGTTCTCCATTTCCTCCAAACAATGAAGGACGATGTCTGCCGGTTCCTGAGGACGAGCCGATCCACGGGACTCACCGGCTCCTGTTCCTGACCGGAGGTCGGAACTGTGGTGGACCTCGGTAGTCTGTCTGCCTCGGATGGCTTAGAGAATCTCGTCCCGGAAATTCTGGAATTCGACCCTTGTGACGGGGGCTTACCCTGCCGGGTTCTGCGGGGGACCGCGCACCTGGGAAGGCTGTCGATGATGGTTCGAGACCGAGTTGGAAGCGGCCTCTCTCCTCATCTGGCTGACCTGCCTATCAGAGATGATGCGGTGCAAATCCGACGCGTTTGATGGTCGGGCCGCACTGTTGACCCGAGGTTGGTTGGAACCCTGGTCATTCGCGTGGCTATTATGTAGGGGGTCCGGATGTCCTACCGAGGTGACGGCCCTTCGGGCTTTGGGAGCCATGGGAGGGCTCGGAACCGAGGTGACGACTTTGGCTAAGCTGGGAAGGACGACAATACTTAGAAGGAAGGTTCCCACAGACGGCGCCAACCTGATGCGGTTTGTTTTTAGGGGTGTGGCTGCAACAGGTGTGAGTTCTTGTAATTTGTATAGTGGAAGTCCTTATGCGGTACTGGCCCTGGTCCGACCCCGGGTAGCGGGAGCCGCCTCGGAAGTAGGAGCGGTGAGGTAGGTACCGGGTGCTCGGCTCGGATCCAGCAGTTCGGTACTGTCTTGGGTACCTGCAAACTGCCTAGAAACACCGGGAGAAGTCCCGACAACAGGCCCTCTGACGATCTAGTCAGTTACTCGAAAAAGCAACAGTGGTTAGGGTTCAGGGGTAGAAAGTTTGATTACCTGGCCAGTGAGGGAGGGGGTCTGGTATTTATAGGCAGAGACAGACGGGTCTAGGACCTGAGCGGGCCGGGTCGGACCCGTTTGCCTGTGGGCCTGAGGCGGTAACGACCCGTTGGACTTCTGTTGACTTGATGATCAGGGAAGAGCGAGTTTTGAGGAGATCCGATGGCCCAGGAGGGGCTACGTCATCAGACCCATATCACAAACTATTATCAATTCTTGGAGATGTGATCTGATCTGAATTTAGTATTTCATACGTTAAGCCAAGGTAGTTGAAAATTTGGAGGAATAAATTATTGTTAGCTAGGCATAAGCCGCATAACTAGTATATTTGAGTTGATTAATTTCAAAATGATCAAAGCTGACTTTGGCGAAGTACTGATCGAGTTCACTAACTTAAGAATATCGGAAGTGTCTCCTATCAAACCAAATAAAGTTTGGCTTATGTTGAGATATATATTCTTAAAAACAAACTATATAATCTTTTTGTGCCAATATAAACTAACTTTAATGAAGGAGTTTCTTCTTCTAATAATTAAAAAAACACTTCCCCTAGAAGAAGGGGCACTACAAAATGTACAGGCTATAGCGGCGCGTTTACAAGGCTATAGCGGCGTTTATTGGCGCCGTTATAGTCCATAACGGCGCTTCTGAAATCGCCGCTGAAAATGCTGTCACAACGTGCATCGTTATAACTATATGGGCTATCGTTGCGTTTACAGACGTCGCCACTATAGGGTGTCCACCTATAACGGCGTTGCCAAACCGCCATTACATGAGCATTTTCGTTTCAAAGTTTTTGAAAAAAATCGAGCTATAGCGGTGTTTGCCACACGCCGGAATTGCATCACTGAATAATAGCTAGCATTGGTGCCCTACAACGGCGCTTGTCTAGCACCGCAATAGAGGGCACTCAAAAGCGGTAGCATCTATTGCGGCGTTTCTTGGTAAACGCCGCGATAGGTCTCCTTTTTTTTTTCTGGCATTTCATTATAAAATTTTAAATTGAAAAAACCAGTAATTAATCGCATATTACAAATACATGTAATCATATTAAATTTAAATGCTTAAATCTTAAAATCAATAATAACATCATAAGCAAGAACCAAAAGTCACACATCACAAAAAACAACTCAATAGAAAACAAAATATGTAACACATATAAACTGTCATACAACGAGTGTCAAATGTATATGTTGTACAACACTTAGTTATTAAAAAACATAGATATAATGTAACACCCCACATTTTTTTTTTTATTAAAAATGTATTTTTTGATTTTTTGCACGTATGATGCACGTGCAATTTTTTTTATTCTCATTTTGTTACTCGCATTTTATAAATTTTTAGCATGCATAAGTTTTTAATTAGTTTTCTTTTAATCCATGGACCCAAGATTAAAATCTAGCCCATTAGGAGAAGAGCCCACTAGGATAATTAAATTAATTAGTTAGAAGTGAGCCCATGAATCAAGCCCATTAGTAAAATCACAAATTAAGTTGAGCTTGGACTAATACATGACAAGTTACAACTTTTAGTACACATTTAGAGTTATAGAATTGTATTAATTTTGTATGTGCATATGTACATGCATGCACACTTGTTGGCGGGTTGTACACCTAGGTGTAGGCCAGTTTTGGACTAGTGGGGGAGAGGAAGGGGTTGGAGTTTTGGGGATTGAGATGATGAAAGATTGGGAGCATGAAGAGTTGGAGGTTTTAAGAGTTAGGAAAATGGAGGGTTGTAGGAATTAAAAGAGAGAGTTATTAGGGTAAGAATTTTGCACTTTAGACCCTCACAAAATCCTATAAATAGAACCCCCATTTCTCATTCTCCTTTGCACAAAAAACAATAAGAAAATCAAAAGAAAGAAAGAAAAGAAAGAGAGTAAGAGAGTTCTATTTGCTTGGAGGAAATTCTTGCTATGAGAGCTTGCTAGGAGGAGAAGCCTTTGCTAGGAGGAGAAGTCTTGCTAGGAGCTAGGTGTTGCTTTGGAGCTAGAAGTGGTGTTCAATCTTTCCCTTCCTTGTTCAATCTTCAATTAAGGTGAGTGATTTCATTATTTTCTAGTGTAGAATATGCATGCTAAATGAGTAATATAAGAAGAATTTTGATGTGGAAATTATAGATAAATTTCATGTTAGTATAATATGATATGTATGGTGGTAGTTTTGTTGTGATTATGTATAAATAAATACCATGCTAATTAAAGAGAGAACTCTTTTATGTCATAAACCATGTTAGTATGTTTGCAAAATTTTGTGCTTATGAAATTTGCTGACTACATCATGCTTTGATAACTAAGAAAGAAGAAAGAAAGTAAGCTTAGTTAGTGTTTTGTAATGTATTGACATATGTATGTCCTAATTGAAAAATTATTGCATAAAAGAGTATTCTTGTGAAATTCTCATGTTCAAATGAATACACTAGTATTGTTATAAAAATGTAATTTGTGTAAAAATGAGAACACAACTATTGGTCATGAACACTAGTGTTTTTTGTAAAATTTAAGTTTGTAAAGAAAAATCTAAGTCTATGTGAAAAATGAGAAAGATAATTATTTAAATGGGTGGAAATAGTGTTTTAATGAATTTGAAAATTTGTTGTTTACTATTTTAAAAATCTAATATCAAGAGAAAGTTTATTTCAAAGTTATTAGAAAGATTCTGGATCTTTTGAATAAACAAGTTTCATGAAAAAAAAACACTTAACTGAATAATTGAACAAAAGTACATTAGCACATTTTCTAAACAGAAAATATACCTAGACTTACTGGTTAGCCGGTGTACCATAGAACACTAATTAGAAGAGGTCTTGGGTTCAAAACTTGATAGTCACATTTATTTTTATTTCTTTTAAATTAATCCCGAGACCGAGAGTCAAAATATGTACCTTTCGGCACAAGATTGTGACGCTGGGTCCTCTTGGACCAAACGGCTAGCAGGTGTGGGGGTTTTCTTTGGGCGTCACTGTAGCCCACGTGCAGCCCGGGTTCGAAACCTGTGGGCTGCACTTCTTTTGTGATGTTTTGATATTTGTTTTTTTTTGTGGAAAATCTTTAATGTTTTCCCCTTCTCTATAAATAAAAATAGAATTTATTAAAAGCGAGTTGTTATATTTTTTTAAAGTGTAATTGAGACACAAAAATGAAAATTTAGATAGAAAGATGAATAATGTGAATTTAAAAATAGATCATTCTTTTATTAAGAAGAGTGAAATAATATTTTGTGAAGTGATTATTTTGAAGAAATTACACCTATATTTTGTTTAGGAAATATCTTGAAGTGAATTGAGACATTCTATGAGCTTAAATTTGAGAATGAGAATTTCATGTGATGAAGTTGTATTCTTGAAAGAAGTGATTTGCTTATAAAGATCATGATGAATAAATAAGATCATGGATAAGTGTTAAGACAAGATTTTGATTCATTTGTGAATAAGTTGAAAGATGAAAATATCTAGGTTTACGACATGTTTAGTAAAGGGTGTGAATACCCATGATTCTTGTACATGAGAAATTGTGATTTAGAATTAGTAAGACCTCGAGTATCGGCACTATTGAAGTAAAAGATTTTGAGATGTGATTTTGAGATATGGCCATGAGCTATCTCGATAAATGTTGATTAAGTCCGGTAGGAGGTAAAACTAATTCTAGGCTTGAAAATTTATTCATGTCTTGAACTATATAACTAGGCACATAAGTGAAGATGTAGTAAACCTGGGTAAACGTAAGTGAGGCATTCTATATAGTCGGCGGTGGACTCCGAGGCCATAGACCCAGTTGGTGGACTGAGGTTGCTCCGTGGGAGACGGGCTTTTATATTTAAATCTGGGACTATGAGGGCGGGTCAGCGGTGGACTCCGGGATCTTGAATAGTCGGGCGGATAGTTTTGCCATACTCCAATGTATATACATATACCGGGGCTAGAGGGTCACTTGCGGGATGATTCGCACGATGTGGGATCTGTTATAATAGTCAGCGGTGGACTCCGGGGCTGGGATTCAAATTCGTGGAATGATCTAAACCTTGTTTTATTACAGGGTAGTTATCATGGCGAGGGATCGAGCCCTTTATTGTGGAGTACGTAGGCGCTTGCCCTCGGACCTATGTAGTATGGGATGCATAGAATCCGAACAAGTGTGCATTAATGTCATCCTAGTATAAGAATGTGTGCATTAGGCATTAAGGCATCGCATATACTTACATGTTAGCGTAGTCACAATTTTAACACTTTATTGTTCATTCAATCTTTTGTGATTTTTTTTGTTAAAGTAATGAAATTGTTATATGCACGGCATAGAGAGGATAGCCGAGTATAACATTTTCGTCAATTGTAAGTAACTGACGTGCCCACAGCTTGATATGCAGGTAATAGACTTACCTATCACAAAATATGAGAATAAGGTTGTTAGATACGTTGCAGGTCACAAGCCCCTAATATCATCCAATTATTCTATGCACATTTTATATTGGTCCTTTTGATGTAACAACTACTACTTCATCCTTCCTAAGATCAGAATCTAAATGAAAAATAGTCCCGCAAATGAGACCTTCATCCTTCCCCAGTTAAAAAAATTTAGGAAAATCAGTTCGACAATATCATGGCATGCAATTTTCACTTTCTTTGTGGTCAAAGATAGCCCTCCAATTTGTTCATAAAGCCCTGAAGAATAAAATAAATGCCTCCCTAAGATGATTTCGCTAGCCGTCAAACAAAATTTGACAAAAAGATTACACATTCGGATAAGAAGGTTAACAACAAAAATAAACCTAAGAACGTTAGTCTGAAGTGGTCGATTTCTAGGCGGCATTTCAGAATAGGTATTCATGAGAATATTAGAGTCCTACATCCTATATAAATTTCAATCTATACAATACTAATGTTGAATCTTATTTAATTTATATTAGTTAAAAGTGGGTATTTAGTTGTATAATACTAACCGGTGCTTGAGTTGAAATTTCTTGTGACTGTTGCCCGATCGACTAATCAAGTCCGCTCACTTTTTGGCGATGAAACTCCCTTCTTCTATGGACAAGTTGGCCGAGCTGTATGTTGGGAAGATCGTCAGGCTTCATGGTGTTCTGTTAACCATTGTATCTTATCGAGATACGCGGTTTACTTCGCATTTCTAGAGGAGTCTTCAGGCAGCTCTGGGTACCAAGACGAATTTCAGCACTACTTTTCATCCTCAGAACGATGGGCAGACCGGGAGAGTCAACCGCATTCTTGAGGATATGCTTCGGTGTTGTGTTCTAGATTTTGGAGGCAGTTGGGAAAGGCATCTAGCTCTGATAGAGTTTGGCTACAACAACAGTTTTCAGACTAGTATTGGGATGGCGCCGTACGAAGCTCTGTATGGCAGGAAGTGCAGAACACATATTTGTTGGTTTGAAGTATGAGAGCGGCAGATGTTTGGGCCTGAGATTGTGCAGCAGACCTCTGAAAGGATCGATCTGATCAGGAAGAGATTGGTGGATGCTCAGAGTAGGCAGAAGAGCTATGCAGACAACTGGAGGAGGGACTTTGAGTTTGAGGTTGGTGACTTTGTCTTTCTGAAGGTTTCACCTAGCAAGGGTGTGATTCGCTTTGGCAGAGGTGGAAAGTTAGCCCCAAGGTTCATAGACCCATACAAGATATTGAAGCGGATTGGAAAAACTGCTTACCAGTTGGAGTTGCTGGAAGGGTTGTCTTAGGTGCACAATGTCTTCCATGTGTCTATGCTGAGAGGTTATATTCCAGATCCAAGTCACCATTTGCCCGAAATGCTGGAGGGTTTACAGTTGGATCTGAGTTACATTGAGCTTCCGGTTGAGACTGTCGATCGTCGGAAGAAAGTCTTGAGGAACAAGACGATACTGATGGTCAAAGTGGTTTGGAGAAACCAGTTGGTTGAAGATGCTACTTGGGAATCCGAGGAGGAGATGATGAAGGATCATCCTGAGCTCTTTGCTTGATTTGTATCTTCTTTTCTTTTCTTTTTTTGTTGTGTTCTATTTTCTCACTCTCTAAGCATAAAGTTCCGGGGACGGAACTATTCTAAGGAGGGAGTGTTGTAATATCCTAGATTTTTATTTATAATTAATTGAAGAGTTATTGATTTTACGTGTTTTGCACGTATAAATTCTTGTACATTTTCTCTTAAAATTATCTATTTTATAACATGAACAAATGATCATTTTAAATTCTTCTTTTTAATTTCTAAAAGCCTATTTTGAAAAGCCTAAGGCCTATTTTTCTAATTTAAGCCTATCCTAATTAATTAAATATTTTATTAATAACCCATGAGTCTAAGGCCCACTATTTTGAAGCCCACTAATTAAATTATCTATTAATTGTTATATCATGGAGTGTAGACACATTTAGTAGACAATAAATTAATTGATCTTGTACAACAATTAATAGGGGGTACTATGGGAGACACATGCATTGCACTAGCACGTGTCTAGTGAGAATGGGGAGTGTGGCCGGAAGGGAGCAAAAGAGAAGGAGAGAGTGGTGTAGTGGATGGGGTGGTTATGTGATCATGGGTAATTGCTACAACTCCCTAACACATCCTAGCCTTCTATTCTTAACCATTTGATCTAATCCTAGCCATCCATTTTTCTCTCAAAAAAGTATAAATACCCCCTCACCTTTCTCATGTAGTACATTAGGAATTTAAAAGAAAGAAAGAAAAGAATTAGAATGAGAAAGAGATTAAGAGTATTTGTGGATTAAAAGAGTGAGAGTCTTTGTGTGTGTGTGCTCATCCAAGGAGGTGGCCGGCCTACTTCAAGAAGCAAGAGAGAGAGCTCGGGTTCCATACAAGAAAGGAGGAGGAGGCGCGTTGGAGGCACAAACTAGGAGGAGAAGGATCCATTCGTTCATTCTAGGAGATTTCTAGGGGTTTTCTCTTCATTTTTCTCCAGTAGGTGGGCAATTTTCTCAAACTTCTAAATAGTTACCATGCTAGGTTTGTGTTGTGATCATGTTAGAATAAATAAGAGAACATTGCTTTATGATTAGTTACCATGATTAAGGAGAATGTAAACCCATGTGGAATTGCATGAAATCATTAGAAAAATTGATTGAATGATGTGAATAGAAATGTTGTTGTGATAACTTGATAATACATTAGTATGTTAATTAAGAAAATATGAATCTCTATATTAAGATATTCTTGTATGTGGGAAAATTGCAATGTGAAGAAATGTGTTTATGAATGAAATGTGAATTATGGGAAACTTTCATGCTATGAAAGTAGAACTGAATAATAAACTATACATGTTTATTGTTATTGAGATTAGTATTAAAAATCCCAAATTTTGCATGTTTGTTCTGTTGGAAAAAAGAAAAGAACATTTTGTGAATTAGGACTAATTTATTTAAAAGAATAAATTTTTAGTAATAAAGAGAAAAAGTAATTTTGTGAATACTTCGATTATGAATAAAGCGAAAATTGTGATTTTGTTCTCAAATGTCAAAAATATATCCATGATCTACTTTAATTTGCAACCTGGTGCAATCGACAGTCGACCGAACTAGAGTCGACAGTTGACTGTCAGGTAATAAATTTCGGATTTTAGTTGCAGAATAGTCGACCGACTATATTTTGACAGTCGACTGCTCTGATCATTGTTTTCCAAGTTTTAAATCGTGACATAACAGTCGACCTACTATATTTTAACAATCGACTACCCTGACTATTTGGTTTTCGAGTTTTACATCCTCGCAAAACAGTCGACCGACTATGCTTTAACAGTCGACTGCCCTGACTATTTGGTTTTCGAGTTTTAAATCCTCGCAGAACAGTCAACCGACTATGCTTTAACAGTCGATTGCCCTGAATATTGGGTTTTCGAGTATTAAATCCTCACAGAACAGTCGACCGGCTATGCTTTAACAGTCGACTGCCCTGACTATTTGGTTTTCGAGTTTTAAATCCTCACGGAACAGTCGACCGGCTATACTTTAACAGTCGACTGCCCTGACGATTGGGTTTCAATTTTTAAATGTCTTTAGATAAAGAAAAAAAATAAATGTATTGTTTAAAAGAGTTTTTGAAAAGAGATTTTGATAATGGGAAAATTGAAAGTGTGAATTTTAGATTTAGTATTGATAAAATGAGAATAAGAGAATTATGTGGAAAAAATGAATTATGAATGTGACAAATGAATTTATTCTATGCATGAAATTGTACATGAAAGTGAAATCAAATATCATAATGAATTATGAAAGATCTTATGAATATGAATACACAAATGCTATGAATATGAAATGGAATTGAAAGCTAAAGGGTAGCAAAGCCTTATACCTGCATTGAAAGAATATTTTTGAGATGAGATATTGAAAAGAAAATACCAAGTTTGGGTCATGTTGTTGAATTAATGGTTAAGTCCGGTATAGAGGAATTGCTAACTCTAGGGGATTGATTTTATTCATGATTCAAATAAATTGAGGACTAGATACGTAGTGGAGATGAGAGGAAAGTAAGAGAAAAAGACAAGTATAAGGGCCATCAGATTGACGGTGTGAGAGTGATTCACAGACTACCTGCTTGATACGTCATGTCATGGCGTGAGCACTACTTCGGAATTATCGTCCCGGTGGCGACGCTTATTGGGCATTTGGTGACTACGGGTTGTGTCATCGTTCCATGATGGAGGTTGAATTGTCCACAGTATGCCTGCATGATGCGTCATGTCAGTACGTGAGATTTCCCTCCAGACTGTCTGGACATGGGCTCGTAACTCATAGAACATCTAGGATACTTATCATAGTTACCGTAGTAGTTTAAGTCATGGCGAAGGATCGAACCCTACAAGATGAAGAACAATTAAGGGCTTGCCCTCAGACCCATGTAGTATGGGATGCATAGAATCCGAACAAGTGCGCAGCACAACACGACTAAGTGCACAGCACAACACGACATCAATAGGATAGTCCCCGTAGTTTTGTTTGTGACAAGTGTGTGCTTTCTAAGTAAGAGAAAATTGATGTATTATATCCTTGCGTCAGTTGAATGAACTGACGAGCCCACAGTTTCGATGCAGGACAAAGTGAATAAAAAAGACTAAGGAGGAATTGATGCTTAAAGAATTGTTCAAGTGTTGTTTTATTTCATTAATGTAATTGATGTAAATTTGCTTTCACTGTTTAAATGTAACTTGATGTAATAAAGTTTTAAATTTTCTTGTAAAATTGTACGAAGAGAAGTGTAAAGATCCTGTGGAACTTCGAATTCGGTCTTATTTGGAATTCGGGGTGTTACACAATGAGCTTGCATCTGCATCCACTAACAGTACATTGCGCTTATGGGATGTCAAGGATAACTGCCAGGTATAATTATGTGTTCCAAGTTAACATAACCAAGCCAACTATTTCTTAATCAATTCTGCAAGAATGTGTTATCTGGTCAAACATACAGTGCTGGGCATTCACAATTTGTGGTCTGGGGACATGGTCCTTTATATTGCTTAATGGAGAAGTAGAAATTTTAGGTAATGGATGTGTAGTTGTTACAGTTTTAGGTACATTTGATGTTAAATAGCCTATTCATATCCTATGCATGTTATCTAACTTTTACATTGAGGTCAAAATTCTATTATTTCAATATGAAGATGTGATAACTTTTTATCAAATAAAAGATTCTCGGAAAACTTAAGTGTTCATGTGTGTTTAGTTAATGCAGCATGTGGAACCATGGTTAGGAGATGATGGGTGAGATATATAACTAATAAAAGAATATGTACAAGAGATGGAAGTGCATATTTATGTGTGCTGAACAATAATATAACACTGAAGAAGTCTAAACAGTGGTAAAACTCTAATTAATGCATGTTTAATTTGATAGCTATAATGTAACTAGTAATTTCTTCATGAGCAAAATTAACATATATATTCTAGAAACTAGTATTATACTGGAGCTATTTACAGTTATTTTGATCTCTTGCTACATTTATTTCTCTTGCAATATTTTGAACCTAAAATTTTAATGTGTGAGAGACTTCGCCTTCTGGTTCTGGTTCCTATATATTTTCAGTTGTTGTGATGTTAATAGCTGAACATAGGCCACATCTATGCCACACTTTTGGGTTATAATTTTACAAAAATTACTCTGATTTCTCGTATTCTTTTTTGACCAAACTGATTTCTCTTATTAATTTTGCTAACTATAAGTATTTTCATCAGGTGAGGACCTTCAAAGGTCACACAAACGAGAACTTTGTCGGTCTTACAGTCAATAACGAGTATATTGCTTCTGGGAGGGAAACAAATAAAGTTTTTGTGTATCACAAGGTAAAAATTTCAACTCTTCAACATCATTTAACCCCTGGCTGATCTGTTTGGATCATCTTTCAACACACACACGCGCGGGCGCGCGCGCACGCACAAACAACTATTTTACCCCATTTAATAAACTCAACGTCGGTGCTGATTGCAGGCTATATCTAAACCTGCAGCTTGGCATAGATATGGTTCTTTTGATATGGATGACACTGAAAACGAATCTAGATCATATTTCATCAGTGTTGTATGCTGGAAGAGCGATAGTCCAACGATGCTCACGGCCAATAGTCAGGGAACTATTAAAGTTCTTGTGCTTGCATCTTGACTATTATTGACGAACTATAGCAAATTAGATTCTCCCTTGTCTTTCTCTGTATATATGTGCTCTTAAATTGTAGTCTGCCTTATAAATATTCTTGGGCTGTATAAGTTACCGTAGGCTTTGTATGGTTGTTATTATTATACTAACTAGAGTACAATACCCTTCTCAGGTTGTTATTATTATACTAAATTTGTAGACTACTGTATATACCTGTATGGGTATATATACATATATAATTAGTTATATTAGAGTAAGTTTACTGATGCATTTAAAAGACCTAATCTACTTATCAATCATCAGGGAACCAATTATGGTTTGGATTAAGAAATAGGTTGCTAAGGTTTGAGTTGGGTATCAGTTCTTCCAAACTGCAGATTACCACTACTGCACTGTTGTGCATGTGCACATTCATCTTCACTTATTCATACAGTGTCTAAGTATTTTCTTTGTGACTGCTTATGGACCATCTTTTATATAGACACATATGCTTCCATTTCAATAAAAGATCGGCTTTTATATATATATATATCTGCATATCTACATATAGCTCACCTTTTACAACCTGCAGACCAATTGCTATGCTTACTGCATATACTTAGATTCTGATAAAGATCACTTTCCTATAACCTGCATATTGTTTATAGTTAAATTCCTATATCCTGCATAGAGTTCAAACTTCTATAACTGCATATATATTATTTCAGTAAAGAGACTATATGCATATCCTGTGTTTTTTTTTTTACTTCAACTCAGTGAAGAGGGAATTTTATATATATGCTCATATTTTTTTCAAATCAGCGAAAATGGGTTTCTTCTACATCTACTAAAACCTGCACATGCCTCAATTCAATGAAAGAGATTCTTCTACATTTTCCTACATCTGCATATGATACATTTCAGTTAAAGACCATCATTATATATGTATATGTTTCATTTCCAATTAAAGGGCTTCCTTTCACATCCTGCATACACTCCTATTTCAGTAAAGAAAATTTTAAACACATATGTTTCAACTCAGTTAGAGAGATTTTCTATATATATCATAGGTATATATATACATATACTACTCTTCAGTAAAAAGGTTTATACTTGTATCAGATATGTAAACACATCAGTGTAAGGTCTTCCTATATATATACCTTATATATATAACTGCATATGTTCATTTTCTATATATTTATGCATATGTTCATTTTCTATATATATCTGCATATGGTTCCTTTTTTTTACAACCTGCATTCACTTCAACAAAAAGTATTTTCCCATAACTGCATATATTTCAATTCCTATAACCTGCATATAGATCATCTTTTATATAACTTGAATAATGCTTAATTTTCAACAAAGGACATCTTCTTTATAATCTGCTTATGTTTCGCTTCACATCAGTAAAGTGATTTCTATATGTCTATCATATATATATACATCTATATACTTCACTAAAATTTTTTATCTATATCAGATAGATACACATATGGGTATTTCATATCAGTAAAAAGGGGGGTTTTCTATATATGTTCAACTCAGTTAAGAGGTTTATATATACACCTATGCACACTTCTTTTCAATAAGAGGACCTCCTATCTATATATATACTTATATACAAACATTATGAATGAGTGAATTTCTGTGAGTAAATTAACACTGTTATAAAGTGACTAAAATGAAAGATTTATTTTGTGTTGATGGTTGAGTTGTGAGTCTCTAGAGGGTGTACCCAGTTTTTGCTAGTTCAACCCTCGACCAAAAAATCAATCTTATAAGAATTTTTACTCAAGTATAAATTTTGAAAAACTCAACCTGCACATGAAAATAATGAAGAATTCTTCTTCGAACCTGATTTTCCTCTCAAGTTTCACTATGTGTGATTGTTAAATTCAAACACAAGTTATTTTATCATCTTAGTTTATGTATTCATCAAACCCAATTGAAAATAATCACGAAATTCACAAAACTTCATTTGGCCGAGAGGAGGAAAAACATGTATAGTGCAATCCATGTTCAAATCATGAACAATAATGAAACTAAGGACATCTAGAAGAATTCATACCACAAACCACTCAACAATAGTTGAAGAGCGCTGGCAACGGCAAGGGCGGCGACGATGGATAAGGGCAGTCAAAAGAGGTGCGGCGAGGAGCGGCGAGGGCGGTGCGGCGCAAGGGAGGTGAGGCGGTGAGTAGTGAGGGGAGAGACAGTCATGGTTGGGTCGTCAGTGGTGAGGGGAGAGAGCAAATTTAGGTGAGGTCGTCAGTGGTGAGCAGGATTATTTGGGAAGTAGAGTGGCGATTGAGCAGGGTTATTTGAGAATTACAGCGGCGAACGAGGGTTTAGGTTAAAAAAATTGGGGGAAATTAAAAAGGGGGGCGAGGTTTAGAGCGGGGTAAATTCCATAACATTATTTACCTTACCCTACAACGGCGCGTTCACATAACCGCCGCGATAGGTGATTAAAAAAAACACCAGCAACTGTAGGACTAGAGGTCTGTCCTGGCGTTTATATTAAAAATGTCGCTACTACTTGAGCCTATAGCGGCGTTGTTGTCCAACGCCGTTACAGAGAGTGTGTTTTTTATAAAGTAAAATTATTCTATACCTATAGCGGTGTGTTGTTGAAACGCAGGAAAAGATATGCCGCTAGAGGCCTAGCGGTTTGTAGTGTGTGTAATAAAGCATTTATATATATAACCGACAGTATTTTTCAGATTCATATGAGAAAAACCCAGCCCGTAGCAAATTTAATTTCTAATTATTCAGAAAAGCCTTTATAATATAAAC
Organism: Hemerocallis citrina; assembly: GCA_017893485.1. NCBI lineage: Eukaryota > Viridiplantae > Streptophyta > Magnoliopsida > Asparagales > Asphodelaceae > Hemerocallis > Hemerocallis citrina. Next base: position 110,265,260 of record CM030364.1, on the reverse strand, counting down.
CCCACATAATAAAACCCGCTACTTTACCAAAATAGCCCACTAAAAGAGCCCAAAACTAGTTGAAACCGGATACTTTTGGGCTTGGTCTTATGGCCCAAAATAATTATCACGCCCCGCTTCCGTAAATACGGAATTACGAGCGCGTAACAAAGGCCCAGCGAATGATCTAAGCATCATCCATAAGCTGTACCAGTCTAACTCAATAATATGAATAACAACCACGACCACGCAAGAGTAAATAATCATATAAATGAAGAACAACTTCAATAATCAATGAAATAATCCAAAACATAATATCCAACATCTGGGAAAACAAACTTCGGGTCATAAAGCCCCAAAAAAACAAAGTACAATGATAATAACAATGTTCAAAGGAAAAAGCATAAAGAGATAATCAATGTCGTCCATTCTTTTAAGCCCCGTTATCTAGAATTATTGCTCACCAAGTCCTTCGGGTATTATTCCTTGAGTACCTGCAAACTCATGATCTAAAATAGGAAAAAATAATATCTGTTAAAGCAAGTCACAGACAGCAAGTAGTGGGAAACAGAGAACAATAAAAGCATGGTATATCAAGAATAAGAGACTGGATCAAAGTCAAGGAACAAAAACAACGGTTAGCGATAGAGTCAAGGGTCTATATTTATTTATGCAATAAGGAATAATCCTAGAAGTTTCTTGATATAGAGGTGACATGCACAAAGTCACAAATCTATTATTTTGTGTACGTGATCGAGCCTTGTGACATTTTTCTATGGCTGTGTTATTGGCTTTAATTTAGAGACGATCTTTGAGTTGTCAATTATTCTGTACCGTCCAGCTCATTTAGTTTTGCCTTTGTAAGTTTTGAATAAAGGCTTTTGTATTTTCTATTAAATGTATTTTTGAAGCATGGTCTCGTGTAAACACTACAAAACAAAACACATATTCCGGCCTTTTTTTGCCTATCCCGATGTTTAATATCCCGGCGAGTTAAATGCTGGGATAGCTCGTAGCGGCGTTTCTCAAACCGCCACAAATAACGCTGCAAGAAGCTGCGTCGGGATAGACAAATGACCTATCCCAGCGTTTTTACGAAACACCGCTACAGATCACTATATCCCGGTGTTTTGTCTAAAAACGCCGTTATAGACAATAATCAATCTCGACGTGTTTTTGAAGAAATGTCAGGATAGTTCCATATTTTTTTGTGATGCTTAATAGCTCTATCCCGGCATTTTTTTTAAAACGCCGGGATAGAGATACCCTATCCCGGCAGGTTTTTTTTTTTTTTTTTTTGGGGGGGGGGGGGGGGGGGGGGGGGGGGGTGGTTGTCAAATCTAAACTAAACTTCCATTCCCTTGCATTTTCACACATAAATGTAAAATATAAACATATTTTCACAAATAAATTGAAAGTATCAACTTCACTCATACAAAATATCACAAAATATAAATTGTGCCTGCCAATTCATCTTTCTTATTTCTGGCTCAGTACTCTGAGTTTGTTTTATTAACTTCTGATTAATGAAACAGGGTGGCCATACTCCACCTTTTCTTCAAAAAAAAAAAAAACCATCTTTCTTATTTTTGTTTACTCTTAGTTTGGTGTGCACAAAACGTGCTCATTAATACTAATAAGTTTAAAGTTAGTTGTTCAGATTTTCAGGATCAAATAATATCAACAAGAGATCCAAGAGAGATTCAAGAATATTCAAACAAGGCAAGCAATAAAAAAAGATTGCATATCCAAGCAAAAGAGGAAGATATTCAAAAAGAGTTCATGATTAATTGGTCTACAAGAAAAAGAGGAATATATCAAGACTTGAATTTTTCCTGCTATTTTTGTGAGATTTTAATTGTATAAGATTGATTAAAGATTAATTAGTTTATGGAAAGAAAACAGAGTGGATTCGGAATATACAGTGCGATACTGGTCGACCGTACTTCATGACGGTCGACCGCATCGCAGTCGACCACAACCTTGAGTTGCTTGAGAAGCAGTCGATCTTTTACCTCTCTACTTTACGTCAAAGAGCAGAACGGTCGACCGCACTTTGCGCTGTGTGTATTCTTGGAATGTATCATTTTCATTTTTTATCGATACACTTACCCGTCTACTTATATTGGACGAGTCCACTGTGTATTCTTCAACCAATTACTTCTGAGAAAATATTCTGAACTAATCTTTCGATAATCAATCCGAGTGTGAGCAATAATTTTTTCTATATTCTTCAGTCAGGATCATTAACGATCTTGAGTTTTTAGTTTTTCTTTCTTTTCCACTTCGGTGAGATTGACGGGACTTGTATTGGAAGTCCTGTGGGTGTAATATGTCTCTCAGTCTGAATCCGAGAATCACTGTACAAAGGGTTTTAAGTATAGTGGAATGCTTGTGGCAGAGAATTGCTACAAGTAGGTGGTGTGGACGTAGACCTGGGGGTCGAACCACGTTATATCACTGCGTCATCTGTGTTTGCTGCTCTTAACTCTTTTATTTACTTTGCACTTTATTTTATTAATTTTTTAATTCCGCACAATCACCCTATTCACTCCCCTTTGGGTGATTTACAGTGGTATCAGAGCGAGGTGCTTATCAAAAAGCTTAAAAGCTTAAGCAAAAGGTCCAATGGCCGAAATCCCTCCTCCTGATAACTTGCACTCATCGGAGCCATTTATCTCCAATGGAACAAGCCTTACACGATCACCATTTTTTGATGGAAAATGCTATGACGTCTTGAAAGTTCGTATGTCTCATTTTTTATAGATCTCGGAGAAGAGGTATGGAATGTGTGCATCAATAAAACAAATATTCCAGTTAGCGACGGGAAAACATCCTTCACAAAAGCAAAGTTGGCCCTCAAGACGGCAAATTCCAAAGCCATGACGGTTCTATATGCAGGGTTGAATAACGAAGAACTAATGCGATGCAGGCGTAACTGCAAAACAGCATACAAGATCTGGAACAACATACTGAAGCGACATGAAGGAACCACTTCTGAGGTAAAAGCTAAAGTAAATTTATGTTTCTATAAGTTTGATGTGTTTCGCATGTTGCTAGGGAAAAATGTGGATCAAATGCTTGACCACTTTAATATCATTGCCCACGAACTTGAGAGCTTAGGTAAGGGACTAGATGATAACCGAAAGGTCGAAAATCTCATAAACTGTCTCACCCCAGAATGGGATGTAAAGGGCGCTGCAATGAAGGAGACTCTTGAAGAGAAAGGATTCGACTACTACACATTCCAAGGAAAACTGAAGACATACGAGATGGAAATGTCGGAGACCAAAAGATATAGACAAAACATCGGGATTGAACCAAAGACTGAAGAGAAGACCTTTGCACTAAAAGCTGAAAAATCCAGACCATCAAATGCAGATTCAGATCGTGAGGAGTCAGACGAGGACATTGCTCTATTGACCAGGAAATTTCGTAAGAATCTCAAACATAAAAAATATTGCAGGTACCAAGGAGAAAGGGAGAAAGATAAAGATGACGTGCACTATAAGTGCAAGAAGCCTAGACACATTCGTGCAAATTGTCCCGTCTCACAAGACAGGAATAGGGACTACTATCGCTCAAACCCAGGTCAGAAAAAGAAGGCGCTGAAGGCAACATGGTTAGATTCCAATTCAAGTGACGGAGAGCAAGGCTACGATGACGTCGGCTTCATGGCTCTTGGAAATGGTGAGGTGCAATCACCATCTCAAGAAGATGTAATCGAAGAACCCACTTATGATGAACTAGTAGACATGTGTAATGGTTTGAAAGATTATGCTAAGAAATTAAGTCGTGAACTTAGGCAATATAAACAAATTTCAAATGATACCCATGACTTTTGTATTACAAAAAATCAAAAACTGAAAAATAAGAATGCCTTGGTCTTGGAAAATTTTGAGTCATTTAGAAAAGATCATGATGTATTGCTAGAGAAAAATAAAATCTTAAAACAACAAATTCGAGAGTCTTTAGCAACGCATGATGATCACTTAAAAGAAATTCATGAGAAATCTGTTTATATCGCCAAACTCACAAATGATTTAAAAGAATGTAAAAAGAAATTTGATGAGGTAGTGGAAGAATGTAATGAAGCTCTTGAACAAAATAGGATTCTTGATGCTACAATAGACACTCTTCGTTGGAACACAAAAGACGATGAGATGACTAGGAAAAGATTATGTAAAAGTGTAACTGAGCTTGAAATGATTGTTGAAAAATATGAACGGCCCAGTTACCTTATTACAAAAAAATCAAGATCCTATCATGATAATCGAGGGCTTGGTTACGAAGATCCAATACACCATCAAAAATGTAAATCATCATGTCATACACACTTGCACAAACTCCAACATAATCATAAACCAACCCAAAGCTATGCAAGTGTGCATGACTCAAGACATAGTCGTATCACATATTATTACTGCTGTAGATTAGGACATATTTCATATAACTATCCATTAAAAAAGGAATACTAATTGTGTGTGGGTAAGAAAGGATGTAAATGCACGTTCAAAACAAACTTGGGCACGCAAAATTATACCTTCTAATCTTGGTGTAGGTACCTCAGCGTATCAAGACTAAAGATCGGTGGTACCTTGATAGTGGATGCTCAAATCATATGACAGGTGACAGCAAATATTTTGCATCACTGTCAAGGGAAAAAGGAAATGACATCATCTTTGGAGATAATAGTACGGGACAAACTATTGGTAAAAGTAAAATAAACTTTGGTTCCTCATGCTCCATTGAGGATGTTCTATTGGTAAAAGGTTTGAAACATAATCTAATTATTGTCAGCCAATTATGTGATAAATTCTATACAGCCACTTTTGATAAAAATTCATGCAATGCACTAGATAGCAATAAATCTTGTTTACTTCTAGCTAACCAATGTAACAATGTCTATGTTATAAATTCTAATGAATTAGCACAGGAAAATATGAGGTGCTTTGTTGAAAGAAATGAGGATGGTTGGTTATGCCATAAAAGACTTGGACACACGGCCAAGGACAATCTCAATAAACTCATAATCAAGAAGCTTGTAAGGGGGATTCCTAAAATCAAATATGAGAAAGATAAACCGTGTGAGTCGTGCCAATTCGGTAAGCAAACTAAAAGTTCTCACAAACCCATGAAAATGGTATTAACTTCTAGACCCCTTGAACTCTTGCACATAGATCTTTTTGGACCATCACGGACACGTAGTAATGGAGGTGCACGATATGCTTTTGTAATGGTTGATGATTATAGTAAATTTACTTGGGTTGCCTTTTTGTCACAAAAAGATGACACATTGTATGTATTTAAAAAATTCTGTCGAAGAGTGGAAAATGAGAAAAGCCTCACCATCGTCACTGTTCGTAGTGATTGTAGCGCCCCGATTTCCATACACTGGGAAACCGTGACACGAGTCAAGACCTTTTCTTCAATTAGTCACAATACACAGAAAAACAGGAGAATTTAAAACTTTTTATTCAATACACAAAGTGTTACAAGTCTGAATACTGTACAACTGTAATACTTTACAATGGAGTTACAATATTGCCTTTACATTTCTAAGTGTTACAACCTTCACATCTTACATCAGAGTACTTCTTAACTAATACAGAATCAATACATATTTTGCAGCGGAACTAAACTTAATACTGACTCCTTGCTTTCCTTGCCTTGAGTCCTCTTGAATCTCGCCTTTGTACTTCGGCGATCCAGTACCTATGGAAGTGGGGACGTCAGTATTCACTGACGCTTAAAGGCTGATCATATAGCAGCGAATCTTCCAAACAATATACAAAATACAGCAATGGTGTTAGTGTAGTTTAAGTGTTTGTGAGTGCTATGACTAGACTCTAATGCGATGTTTACATAGAACTAGGATGCTCCTATTCTAATATCAGCAAGTCTCCGAAAGCAACATGCAGCCCATACTACATGCAACTCCATCTCAAGCCGTTTCTCCATATATAGGGATTTGAACCCGCGTTATGAATTCTAATTGCACACAACCTGTTCCTGACAACTACACGTGACTCGCGAGGCTGCAGATGTGGTCATGTGCCACTGTTGCATTTCGCCCGTGGTGTCTATATTCGCCACCGCGACCCGGCTAACCGGACCTCACTCAAATTAGACGAACCCAATGTATCGGGCGTCATTCCAAAAATCACACTATAGGGTTTCGCAAGCGCAGGGTAGCGCAAAGCCTACCCTGTGGCACCCTCTGGGGTATCGCAAGCACAGGACTGCACAATGCATCCTGTGGCACCCCTAGCCACGGTACCTCAAGAATTAACAGAGCGAGATACGCAACCCGTGTCCTCAACTTGTGAGACGGCACCGTACGTATCCCTTTGACAGGAAGGTACAACCCAGTACACCACCTATGATCTGCCTCAAGGGACGAGTTAGTGTAAGGGGCCCCCTACAACTGACCCCTCTCTCCCGGCAAAAGGGTTTAAGTAAACTGATCCTTATAAGTCACTATCCTAGTGATGTCCCTGACTCGAACAATCCTAGGGATGACGATATTATAACACAACATGCTAGGCCTTAAATTAGGCTTCGCAAGACAACTTTACTAGGCCGCTCAACCTAGATTTACCAGAATCCCTCAGGACCCGGTTCGTGGCTCATCGATCCAAAACTTTGGCCGTTGCGAATATACACGCACGCCGCTACCCTAGACTTGGATTCTGTCTATACTCCGGTCCTCGATCAACCTACCCTGGTTAAGATTCGACGGTACCCAAGGAGCGACTCCTCCACAGTTCCTTAGGGTAGAAACATATGTCTTGATGGTCGATAGCCCTTAGGGTGGTAACATCACCCTAGACAGCACGACTAACTGTGTACTAGCTAACAAGCTATACACGAGTAATAACCATATACGAGCCAACTAAGCTACGTATGAAACAATAACTACCTACGAGCCAGACGGCCCTCGTAGGAGATAACCACGTACATACCAGCCAAATAAGCCGCGTATGAGACTAACAGCTACGTACGGGCCGGTCGGGCCGCGTACGGGATAACAACCTACATACGAGCCAACTAAGCTACGTATGAGACCCACAGCTACGTACGGGCTAGTCGAGCCACGTACGAGCACGACCGTGTGCAAACAACCATACAGGTAATCAATCTTAGAAGCAACCAAATGTGCTTACTAACAAACTTAATCTTCTATTGTTAGAAGCAACAGAAGAATCTACTAATATTCTACGGTCGGTATTCTACTAAGGAAGGATCCGAAGGTGACCTAACGGCCTTTATCGGACCAACTATCACTAGTGGTCTTCCCAATCCTTATTACTTCAACCTATAGCGCCTTAAGTATGGCATACAATTACAAGCAGCTTCCTACGACAATCAATCATATAACACAACCACCATGATCTTCCTATGTATGAATGTGATTAATGCTTATGCTTACATTGAGCTCAAGCATGAAAATCACTAACGACCTTAAACATAAAGTCCACTATAGTCAATCGTATGTTACAAATTGAGCATGGAAGCCTACTACTTATCATAACCAACCACCACCACCCAACTAAGCAATATTCCAAGGTATAGTAGGTAGTCCTAACACTACTCCTACAACATTCTAAGCAAGTATTCCTCTAGCATGGTATAGAACCCAACATAAATCACTACAACTAGCCATGGGTAGTTTCTTTACCCTAAGCATGAACATCATAGTATGGGTATCCTTAACTTAACATGATCAATAATCTGCATGATACCTACTTACTTAGCATGAATCGTGATCATTCACTAACATAGCATGAACACACACTTATCTAATCATGGGTACCATGTAAACATGAGTATCCATATAAACTAGCATGGTACACAACTTAATTACTATTAAGCTAGTATGGCATAGATAAAACTAGCATGGTATATTACCTACCTACAATCAAACTAACATAGTATACACTTCCCTACCATTTATCTAGTATGGTATACAACTTGTATACAATTTAAACTAGCATGATATGCAAAATACTTACAATTTAGCTAGAATGGTATATCGCTTTCCCACAATTAAACTAGCATGGTATATGATTTTATCATGGATCCTACAACACTCTAGGCACAATAAAATTTATCCAAACATGGTAGGAAACTTTTGGATTGAATCCTACACATTCTAAGCATAACTAAGTCACTAAGCATAATAGGAAACTTTAGGAATGAATCCTACAAAATTCTAGCATAAGTGAGTTACTAAACATGATAGGAAAAGAATCCTACAACATTACCAAGCATGATAGGAAAAGAATCCTACAACATTCTAAGCATGATAGGTAATTAAAGAAGCAATCCTACAATTAACTAAGCATGAAAACATAGTAGGATATTTTTAGAAAAAGTCCTACAACATCCTAAACATAAAGCATGATGGGATAATTTTATAAAACATCCTACAACTAATTAAGCATAGAATCATGGTAGGATACTTTTAGCAAAAGTCCTACAACTAACTAAGCATGAACATGGCTTCTAATTATTTTTAGAAGCAAAGCTACAACTAACTAAGCATGGTAAATATGGTAGGATATTTTTAAAAGCAATCCTACAACTAACTAAGCATGGATATGGCTTCTAATTATTTTTAGAAGCAAAGCTACAACTAACTAAGCATGGTAGGATATTTTTAAAGCAATCCTACAACTAACTAAGCATGGATATGGCTTCTAATTATTTTTAGAAGCAAAGCTACAACTAACTAAGCATGGTAAACATGGTAGGATATTTTTAAAGCAATCCTACAACTAACTAAGCATGGATATGGCTTCTAATTATTTTTAGAAGCAAAGCTACAACTAACTAAGCATGGTAAACATGGTAGGATATTTTTAAAGCAATCCTACAACTAACTAAGCATGGATATGGCTTCCAATTATTTTTAGAAGCAAAGCTACAACTAAGCATGGTAAACATGGTAGGATATTTTTAAAACAATCCTACAACTAACTAAGCATGGATATGGCTTCTAATTATTTTTAGAAGCAAAGCTACAATATTTCACTACTACTACTACTACTCCTATTTTAATCAAAACATAATTACCTACTACTACTACAACATACAACTTACTACTACTACTACTTTATTCACAACAAAATCACAACATACAACTATCTATTACTACTACTTCATTCACAATAAAATCACAACATACAACTATCTATTGCTACTACTACTTCATTTCATTACATGCTACTACTTATTATTTAGCATACTACTACTTAGTTGCTTACTAACCTTATTTATTACTAGTGATAAAGAAAAGATTATTTTATTTTACTTTACTTTACTAAAGAAAAGGTCTTTTTAATTAATTACAACTAGTGATTTAAAATAAAAGAAAGATCTTTTTAATTAATTACAACTAGTGATTAAAATAAAAGAAAGATCTTTTTAATTACTTCTACAACTACAGTTTAGTAAAGAAAAGAAAGATCTTTTTGATTACTTCTACAACTAGTGTTTAGTAAAGAAAAGAAAGATCTTTTTAATTACTTCTACAACTAGTGTTTAGTAAAGAAAAGAAAGATCTTTTTGATTACTTCTACAACTAGTGTTTAGTAAAGAAAAGAAAGATCTTTTTGATTACTTCTACAACTAGTGTTTAGTAAAGAAAAGAAAGATCTTTTTGATTACTTCTACAACTAGTGTTTAGTAAAGAAAAGAAAGATCTTTTTGATTACTTCTACAACTAGTGTTTAGTAAAGAAAAGAAAGATCTTTTTGATTACTTCTACAACTAGTGTTTAGTAAAGAAAAGAAAGATCTTTTTATAGGACATATGTTTTTATTATTAGTCCAATGTTTAATTAAGGTCCTACAACCCACAATGGTTGTAAAATGAGTTCATATGCCTATGTGAATCAAGTCCTACAACCAACCATGGTTGTATGTCCAACATTATGCAATATGTAAGTTTCTTTAGTCCAATAACATCCAAACAACAACTACAATAATAAAGCTATGATCTTTATAAGTTTAGTAGTTACTACTACTACTTTTTATTCTTACTTCTTACTACAACAATACACCCAACAAAACACAAAGAAAACAAAACAAGAGGATAAGAAGAAGAAGTCAAACAACCATACAAACAACAAACAAACAAAAATCAAGAAGTGAAGAAACCCCCACCTTGTTTCTTTTGTTGGAAGAACTTGCTAGCATAACTTCTCCTTCCCCTAGCTTTAGAAATCTTCTACTAAACCTACAAGAGAACTCTCAAATTAGTATGAGACTTTCTCTCTTTCTTTTTTCTTTCCTTTCTTTCTTTCTTTCTTTCTTTCTTTCTTTTGTTTTCTAAAATGAGAGAAGGAGGAGAATGAAGGGTTATTTATAGGTGGAGAGAATGAGGGAAAGTGCAAATGTGCACATACAAAAGTGCAAAAAGGACCCTCCCTAAAAGGGGGGCCGGCCATGCCTAAAGGAAGGTGGGGAGTGGTGGAGGTAGGATGTGGTGGAGGTGTGGTGTGGTGGAGAATTAGTTCTAGAAGAATTTCTCCTAATTCTCCATGCACAATTAGTCTAAGTTAAACACTTATAAAACCCTAACACTCTAATAGGTTTTGTTATAGCAAACTAAGTGTTGTCCAAAAATATACAACACACAATTCATATGATGCGCTAATCGACCTACTACTCGTATGCGCGCATATATGTCCGTATACCGAAAAATCTTCGCATATTCCGTATAAAATAATTAAATCTTGGAAATAATAATAAAATAAATTTTATTATTAGTTCGGAAGATCACGGTATTAATTTGATACAATACGGATATATACTGACCGATATCTGGATACCGATAATGTCTAGGGGCAACCCGGGTGAAAATCACCAAAATAATTTAATTTTGGAATTAAGACAAAATAATAATAAGATAATAATAAAATAATAATTTATATACGGTAATATCCGTCCGGGATATTACAGTGATCATGATGGAGAATTTCAAAACGAACTCTTCACCTCATTTTGTGACAAAAAGGGAATAAAACATGAGTTCGCTGGTCCTCACACTCCCCAACAAAATGGGGTTGTTGAAAGGAAAAATCGATCTCTTCAAGAAATGGCCCAAACCATGCGTAGTGAAAAAGATTTACCTAAATCATTTTGGACGGAGGCTATTAGTACAGCATGTTATACAATTAACCAAGTAATCATTAGAGATATCTTGAGAAAACTTCTTTTGAACTATATTATGGAAAAATTCTCAACCTAAGTTACTTTTGCATCTTCGGATGTAAAGTGTTTATTTTAAATACTCTTGATAATTTGGAAAAATTTGATCGTAAAAGTGATGAAGGTGTATTCTTAGGATATTCTCTTAGTAGCAAAGCATATCGTGTATTTAATAAAAGAAGATGCACAATTCAGGAATCTATTGATGTTATTTTTGATGAAACTAATCCGTATACCAAAGAAATATTGCATGTTGTTGATGATGATGAGACAGGTGTTCGGATTGAAAAGAAACAGGTTCATGCTGAAGAAGACCCACATATGAATGCTCAAAATCAGAAATCTCATCATGATGAAGATGCATCCAAATCGCAAATAGAAGAGATGCCTGCACAACAAATTGATGCCGTGGAAGATGAACATGTACAACATCAAATTTCCACAGGTAAAAGACGCCCCGCATGGAAAATCATGTCTAGCCAGCCACCAACTCTTACACAAAGCACATGTCCAAAGGTGTAACTACTCGCACACAAGCTCAAAATTTCATGTGTTTTTCCACATTCGTTTCCATACTTAAACCTAAGAACATTAAGGAGGCCTTGCAAGATAATGACTGGATCATTGCCATGCAAGAAGAACTTAATCAATTCAAAAGGAATCAAGTATGAAGACTTGTTCCTAGACCTCATAATAGAACTATACTTGGAACTAAGTGGGTGTTTAGGAACAAGTTAGATGAATCGGATCAATCACTAGAAATAACGTCCGTCTTGTTGCACAAGGTTATAATCAACAAGAAAGTGTAGATTTTGATGAGAATTTTGTACCTGTTGCACAGCTTGAAGCCATTCGTATTTCACTTGCATTTGCTGCTTAAATGGATTTTACTCTCTTTCAAATGGATGTTAAAAGTGCATTTTTAAATGGTTTTATTTCGGAAGAAGTTTATGTTGCACAACCATCGGGATTCACTGATCCCACACACCCAAACTATGTATTTCGTCTTGATAAAGCATTGTATGGTTTGAAGCAAGCTCCTCGTGCTTGGTATGAATGACAAAGTTCATTTCTACTTTACATAGGTTTTTCTAAAGGAAAAGTAGACACTATACTATTTATATTACATGTTCTTAAAGATATTTTAATCGTTCAAATATATGTTGATGATATTACATTTGGATCCACTAATGAAAATCTTTGCAAGGAATTCTCAAAGCAAATGCAGGATGAATTCGAAATGAGTATGGTGGGAGAACTAACTTATTTTCTTGGGCTTCAAATACAACAAAGAAAGGATGACATCTTTATAAATCAATCTAAGTATGCCAAGGAATTAGTCAAAAAGTTTGGACTTAAAACTGCAAATGCTTACAAAACACCTATGGCCACTACTACCAAGTTTTCAAAAAATGAATCTGGTAATAATGTTGATATCTCTACTTATCGAGGTATGATTGGTAGTTTACTCTATATTACTGCATCTCATCCAGATATTATGTTTAGTGTTTGTCTATGTGCACACTTTCAATCGTGTTCTAAAGAATCGCATTTGGTTGCCGTTAAGCGTATCATTCAATATCTTAAAGGCACACCAAATACTGGACTTTGGTACCCAAAAAATAGAAAGTTCTCTCTTGTAGGATTCTCAGACGCAGATTATGCTGGAGCTTAGCAGACAGAAAAAGAAATAGCAGCACATGTCACTTTCTGGACAATTGCCTTGCCTCATTGGCATCCAAGAAGCAGAACTCTGTAACTCTTCCAACCGCTGAAGCTGAATATATCGTCGCAGGATCCTGTTGCGCGCAGGTACTATGGATGAAAAATACTCTAGAAGATTACACGGTATTTCTTAATCACATTCCGATTAAATGTGATAACACCAGCACTGTTCATATGACAAATAATTCTGATCAACACAATCGCACAAAATATATTGATATTAGGTATCACTTTATTAAAGATCATTTTCAAAAAGGGGATATTATTCTTGAGTATGTTTCCACAGATTCACAACTTGCTGATATTTTTACAAAACCTTTATATGAAAAACGATTTCATTTTTGAAAGGAGAACTAAATGTGATTGATATCTCAGCATGAAATTCTATTTCGCGGTCGATTGAGCGGTCGACCGGTTTACTCTCGGTCAAAATTTGTTGTATACACTATTTTTAAAATATAGGTTTTTGGAATTTACGGTCGACCGTGCGGTCGACTGGCTCATCCTCTGGAATTTTTTTGTTTTTTCAAGATAAACGGTCGACCGGTTTGCCCTCTGTGACTCGTTATGTTTTTGACAAAAGAGGTGTGGTCGACCGGTATGCTCTCGGGAAATGTTTGAATCGTCTCTTTTGCAGTCGACCGGTCTCCTCTCTGGTCTTCGATAAAAATTATTTTTAAAACCATTTTTTTGTGATTCTTGAAATTCAATTTTTTTTAGTATACTTGTATTGGGGAGGATCTCAAATCTATGATATTATGAAGAGCTCTCACTATATAGCAAAGAGTCTTGCTATCAACGGTATCATGTAAGAAGATTCTCTTCCACTCTTTTATAGTAACATTTCATTCTTTTCAAACTCTATCCCTCCAGTCTATTTTGATTAATGAGTTTTTAACGTGCTTTCACTTTTCTTCTACTTAATCCCTCTTGGTGTGTTCCAAAAAGGAGGAGAATTTTTTGGAATGTTTTCAAATAAAGTCTAAAGTATTCATGACATGTTTTCATGAAATGTTTTCAAATACTTTACAATGATTCTATGAATGTTTTCAACTACAAATATGGTTTCAAAAGTTTTACACTAATCAGATATTTTGTAGTTTCGTATAACAGGTGGTATTGAATTAAGCGGGAGTATGTACATCTCTCTTAAAAGCTCTTACTTATGAAAATCTGTGTAACAGGATATACTAAACTCAGGGGGAGTATTTATATGGCCTATTTTAATTTTCAAACATTCTGGCATGTTGTTCACACCAAAAGGGAGAGATTGTTGACTCTTAATTTGGTGTGCACAAAATATGCTCATTAATACTAATAAGTTTAAAGTTAGTTGTTCAGATTTTCAAAATCAAATAATATCAACAAGAGATCCAAGAGAGATTCAAGAATATTCAAACAAGGAAAGCAACAAAGAAAGATTGCAAATACAAGCAAAAAAGGAAGATATTCAAAAAGAGTTCATGATTAATTGGTCTACAAGCAAAAGAGGAAGATATCAAGACCTGAATTTTTCCTTCTATTTTCGTAAGATTTTAATTGTATAAGATTAATTAAAGATTGATTAGTTTATGGAAAGAAAATAGAGTGGATTCGGAATATACAGCGCGATACCAGTCGACCGTACTTCATGACGGTCGACCGCATCGCAGTCGACCGCAACCTTGAGTTGCTTGAGAAGCGGTCGACCTTTCACCTCTCTACTTTACGTCAGAGAGCTGAATAGTTGACCGCACCAATATATCGGTTGGTCGCACTTTGCATTGTATGTATTCTTGGAATGTATCATTTCTATTTTTTATCGATACACTTCCCCGTCTACTAATATTGGACGAGTCCACTGTGTATTCTTTTTTTTTGACTGGCAAAAGGTAGGATTATCCTACCTCACAGAAAATATATAGATAGATAAGAAAAGTTGTAAAACGATTACAAAAATTCACTGTAGGAGGTTCAATCGAGCAATGGGTGAGTCAAGGTTCGAGATGGCATACCGTTTGGTCGTAGAGAGGGCATTGGACTGTTGTCGTGCACCTCTACTAGTCCCAAAGACATGATCTCATCCCCCTTTCTCACCCAAAATACAGCCCGTAACAAAAATAGAAACCTCCTTCAGTCGATAAGAAGAGCATACAGTGCTACAAATAGGAGTTTAACAAAAGTATCGAACTAACATAGTCCCAAAAAATATAAACAGAAATAGAGAAGTAATATCCATGATTAATTTGGGGAATCGTTTGCACAACCACCACTTCTAGGCTTCATGAGATCACTGTCACCTGTGCCCCTGAGTTCCTCAAGTATCCTTGTTTTCTTCTTGGACTCCCGGCTTGAATCTAGCCAATATGAGAACCAAAATATTGCATTAGAAACTAGTTTATCCACATTAGTAAGCTTGCTGTAAAAAACTCTATCGTTCCTAGCATTCCATAAACTCCAACAGACAGCTAGTGTAACCAAATGCCACGAGTGCGTGAATTTGTGCTTGTTGTGATCAAAACACCAATATGTGAAGCATTCACTAATAGAAGACGGCAGAGTTGTGATTTGGAAGCATTGAGTGAAGTGCAGCCAAGTTTGAGCAGCCAAAGGGCACTCAAAGAAAATATGATAGATGGTTTCAATCTGACATGCATAGAAGGTGCATGTTAGATCACCATCCCAACCTCTAGAATGCAACCTTTCTTTAGAGTTTAGCTTTTCCCAACTCAGCATCCAAAAAAAAATTTTGCATTTAAGGGGTGCGCAATTCTGCTAGCAAGCTTGATAGGAAGGAGAGATAAGGGCAAAAATGCTATAGAAATCATAGGCTGATTTGACGGTGTAGCTCCCAGTGCAAGAGTGATTCCAGCGAGCAATATAAGAGTGCGGGGAATGCTGAATGTTAGAAATTAATTGCAGAAGTTTTCTCTTTTCAAGGAGGATGATGGTAGAAAAAGAGGTATGGAGGCTAGGTCTCCACGTCTAGATGCCTTGGTCTATTGTGCCCTGAGAGCGTAGCATCGCTTCTTTGTTCCATGCAGCTTCAAATAAAGATGGGAATAGGGTGGCAATGCTGTTACCCTCTATCCATTTAGAAGTCCAAAACTTGAGCATAGATCCATCACCAAGTTTCCAAGTGATGCCTTGGTCGAATTGCTCTTTCAGCTTGAACAAATTCTTCCAAAAATCTGAGGCCTGGGTTTTGCAGATGAAGTCATTAGTTATGTTGTTGAAGTAGAGGGACTTGAGAGTTTGGGTGCAAAGGGAATCTTTAGTAAATAGTTTCCACCACCATTTCATGAGAAGTGCATTGTTGAATTGGTTTAGGTCCAAGTCCCCAAGGCTTCCCTGCTTTTTTGGTTGGCAGATACGCTTCCAACTAGTACAAGAGACCCCCGTTGCCTTGGAGTCTCCTCCAATCCAGAAAAATCTACTTCTCATTTGATCGATCCTGGCTATAACCCACTGGGGCAGCTTGAAGACTGAGGCAAAGTAGGTTGGCAAGGCGCTTAGAACAGAGTTGATGAGAATGAGTCTCCCCCCCCCCTAGATAAGAGACGACCTTTCCACGTGGACAATCTCCTCTCAATTTTAAGGAGAAGAGGTTGCCGGTCCCGCTTCTTGAGTCTGCCTTTTGAAAGTTGCATACCTAGATATCTGGTGGGCAGGGAGTCTTGTTTATAGCCTAATATGTGAGCAAATGCATGAAGCTTGGCCTGAGATTGCCCAAAGTAAAGGATAGAAGACTTGGCGAGGTTGATATGGAGGCCGGAGACATTCGCAAAGAGATGCAGGAGCACTTTTAGATGAAGCACGTCTTGCTCATCCCCTTTGCAGAAGATTAGTGTGTCATCGGCAAACTGGAGAATGGAGAGGTGAGCTAAGGATCCTCGGAGGTTAAGCTGAAAGAAAGTTCCATTTTCTCTATCAATGCACAACATTTGTGCAAAAACATCAACAGCAAGGATGAATAACATCGGAGATAGAAGATCGCTTTGCTTGAGACCCCTCCTAGAAACAATGGTCTTACCTCCAATGCCATTGACCAAAACAGAGGATTTGGTAGAATGAAGGATGGCTTTGATCCAAGCGCACCAGCGTGGACCAAATCCTCTTGCAGTTAGGAGCTGCTCCAAAAATTCCCAGCTAAGAGTATCAAAAGCCTTGCGGAAGTCAATTTTAAGCATTAGAGTATCTAATTTCTTAGAACAACACAGGTTGATTGCTTCGTGAGCCACAAGAAAGCAATATACCGTACATTTACCTTTGAGGAAGGCACTTTGCGAAGAGGATACTAGAGTATGCAGAATGGGGCTCAATCTGTTAGCTAGTATTTTGGTGAATATCTTCATGGAGCAATTGAGCAGGCTAATGAGATGGTAGTCAGATACTGAGGAGGCGCCTTCACATTTAGGAATGAGAAGAATGGTAGAGTAGTTGAGTCTGCCAATGTTAGCTTCCCCATTTTGGATGGCCAGAAGCATACAGCACAGATCATCTTGGATAGTCTCCCAGTGCTGCTGATAGAAAAACATAGAGAAGCCATCGGGTCCCGGTGCTTTGTCTCCATTCATGCTGAAGATTGCTTGCTTGATTTCTTCGTTAATGAATGGGGCTTCAAGCACAGATAGGTCAGTAGTTGTGGGGGGATATAAATAGGCCTAATCGACTCTGAAGTCTGGAACTGAGCTGGTGCCACAAATTTCGTGGAAATGTTGCTCAAAACATGATCTAATTGCAGACTGGTCTGTGATGAGGTTACCATTGTGAATGAGGGAGAAAATGAAGTTCTTGCGTCGCCTCCCATTAGTCATAGAGTGGAAGAATTTTGTGTTTGCATCACCCTCTTGGATCCAGGTGATTCGTGATCTTTGTCTCCAGTAAGTGACTTCCGCTTGTACCAATTGTTGATACTCTGCATTGGCAGTGGAGAGCTCAGCAGATAGGGAGGAGTTTAAAGCTTGGGAGTCAGCTAGGATATCGAGGCTGTGAATATCCTCAAGGAGGGACTTCTTGCATTGCAGAATGTGGCCAAATTCCTCATTTCTCCATCGTCTAATCCTTCTCTTCAAAAGTAGTAGCTTCTTGGCAAATATGTCTACCTTTGATCTTGCGCAGCTGAAGCTGGACCACCAAATGAAGATGTTATGATTGAAGTTCTTGTAGGAGCCCCATGCTTTCTCAAATTTGAAGTAATGAACTTTGTTCTGAATTGCTTGGGAGTCAAGAATTATAGGGTAGTGATCTGAAGCAATGCGGGGGAGGGAGTGTTGAATACAAGAGGGGAATGATTGATCAAATTGATTGGAGATCAGGAATCTGTCCAATCGTGCAAATGAAGGATTATCTCTTAGGTTAGACCAGGTGAACTTCCGGCCTGCTAGTGGAAGATCAATGAGCTAAAGTTGCTAAATCCAATTGCAAAAAATTTTCATATCTCTGCTAGAGCGAGTACCTATATTTCTTTCTTGATTGGAAATAGTCACATTGAAGTCCCCACAGACTACCCAAGCATCACAAAGTAGTCTTCTTCGGTGTAAGATTTCATGAAAGCAGAGGTCTCTGTCATCAAGTTCAAACAGGGTATAGATGGAGGTTAAGGACCATTCCAAGTCAGATGACCTGAAGCGGAAGGAAAGGGAAATTGAGAAGATGTCGATTGCACAATAAAGGCAGTCTAGGACATTGTCATTCCAACCAATTAGAATACCGCCACGACTATCAATGGCATCTAAGGATATCCAATTGGTGATTAAATTGCCTCCAATAGAAGAGAGTTTGCGGGAAGAGGGCTTGGATAACTTGGATTCTTGCATACAGGCCACAGTGATTTGAGCGTTGTGAAGGCCATCTTTGATTAGGGCACATTTGTAGGGGTTGCCAAACCCCCGAACATTCCAACTGCCGATCTTCATTGAAAAAGACTAACACACAACAAAAAGAATAGCAAGCTAGGGTGCCAATAATCTCAGGCAACTAGTTGAGTTGTTGCTGTTGATCTGGGGGATCAACTGCAACCTCTGCATCCTGCTTGAGTTTATCGACTGAGTGTGGCCCAGCAGCCTCCACTCCTACTGATTCAGCTACCTCAATGATATCCTCGTTAGAATGCAAATCAAAAGAATTACGGCATGCATTGGTAACTAAAAGCATCGAAGAGGAGGTACCTGCAGATTTGCGGAGGGACGCAGCCTTAACAGAGGATCGAAGATGATGCAAAAATGGTCTGGACGATGGGATTTTGGGGCAGATCTGCTGCGCTTGCGGCGCTTGCTAGCTCCTTCTTCAAAACCCGAGGGGGGGGGGCAGAGCTTGAGCAAGAGGAGGAGACATTGTGGCGATGCCTAGGGATGAGGGATTTGGTCTTGAAGCTGGCTGCTCTTGCTCCCCTGGTGCCTGAGCTGAATTGGAAGGTCTTTGGGGCTTCAAGTTTGGCAACGCGTTTGGTGACCGCTGCCTCAAGCGCCGAATCCACTGCAGCTTGAATTTCCAGGAATAGGGACTGAGGAATATTGACAATCTTGCCTTTCCACTCCATTTGGCACAACTCTTCTTCAGGTATGATATCGTCCGAACTGGCAAAGCTGTTGGGGTGGGTTTGAGATGCAGCAGTAGAAATTTCCAAATTACCCTTGGAAGAATCAGATTGAATCTCAATGATAGGGGGAGCGTTGACGACCAAGTTAGTGCCAGGATTTTCCTCAATTGATTCTGCTATTTGCTGAGGATTTTGGGGAGGGACCACTTTTGGAACTTTCTCACTTGATTCTGCCATACCGAAAATATTCAAAAATTGATTTGCAAAAAAGGAAAGATTCTGTGGCGGCGGTGACTGCGCCGCGGATCCTTTAACCGATCGATCTGCCTCCTGGATTTTCGCCTTTCCTTTCTGATCTCCGATGATTCCTTGATTTCCTTCCAAAATATGTGGGGGGCTAATTGCCACGTGCTGCTCCGACGGCGCTTCCCTCCGATGCCAGAAACTAGTGGATGAGCCAGTGTTCGGAGAAAAAAGCTGCACCCTGCCGCTGGCAACATCAGCAGAGGGGATGGGGTTGCCGAGGATAAGCAAAGGTACCTCATAGATTTGCAGCTCCTTGGTCTAAGGCACTCGATAGTGGATGAGGATGTTCTTCAAAATGTGGCTAACATCTTCTACTTCAATTAGAATAAGGGCTTCAGCTTCATCTTGGCTCCATACTCCATCGACCAAGGAGAGAAAGTTGCATTAAAGCCAAAGAACTGGAAGACACCGTCAGCAATCGCCCTTTTGGCCTCTTCCTCCGATGGAAATTGGACGTGGAAAACTCCATCGCTAACCCTCTTAACCTCCCACCATCCTCCTTGGCGCTTCCAAACAAAGTTTAGAGCGCTCTTAACAGTTGCCGAATCTGGGCGGGAGCGAGGGTTAATCAGATGGAGAAAAGTGCTTGCATGCAGCGCAGGAAGGGCGGATGCTATTTCTGAGTTATGGGCTATCTCGATGGCCATGGATTCCCGTCTGTTGAAGATCGGACAGTCGCGAACACGATGGCCGAACTTCCGGCTGTTAAAACAGTGAATCCCGCTTCTGCGGCAGTCTGCCACCAAATGATCAGTATCTCCACATCGCATGTAGCGAGTCTCCATTTTTTCCGACGATTTTGGTGATGAGGCTGGAAACGGTGAGGGGGGTAGGGATTTAGGGGGGAATGAGGGTTTGGGGAGAAGAGGGGGCTTTTTTGGTTGGGAAGAGAGAGGGATAGTGTAGCGCCCCGAATTTCTAATATAATATCTTAGAAAATACGTGGCACAATTCCCAGCATCAACTTCAAATGTAATATTAAACAAAGTCAACACCAATAAAATTTTCAACTTTCATTTCAATAATCATTCTCATAGCACAGCGGAATACAATACACCTTAATCACAATTCTCTTTCTTTACAACACTTTCTTTTACAATTACATAAGTCATTACATCACTTGAACTCAAGCATCCAAATCCGAGCTATAAGAAATCACCTGTAAAATATGAGGCTAGAGAAAATCCTAACCCCCAAAACTAAAGGGGTCAGCCATAAAGGTGTGAGTGACATAAAAACAAACAACATAAGTTAAGCATAGATTCATAAACAACATGTAATAAACAAGAATACATAAAATGTGACGTAGCAAGGAAACATGAAAACATCAAGTGAAACTAACTAAGTGTCAAGTGTAGAACACAGGAAACCACATGCATAAAACCAAGTCAAGAAAACACAAGTCTATATGCTGACTCTCTAATGCGTACTTGTCGGAGTCTATGCATCCCACTCTACATAGGTCCGGTGCAAGCCCTTAATGTCTCCACATTATAGGGTTTAATTCCCCGCTATGCAACTAATCCTAACACGATGACTACTACGAGATAAAGATAAACTGTGAGTATTAGCCCATGCCCCAATAATTCCGGAGGTCAATCTCTATCCACAGATAATTCTTGAGACTATTTCACTCACACTGGGAATCTTCGAGAATACCCCACACCGCAAGCAATGGCACCTCATCACACGAATACCACATGTGCGTCGCCTCGACCCCGATAATTCCGGAGATCAATCCCACACCACAAGTAATTTCGGAGACTATGTCACTCACATCTGGATAATTTCGGGGATTATCTCACACCGCAAGCCATACTGAGGTCCATAACCCATGTTCTCGTTCATCATATCACCACTAGTGCATGTCCATATCATTTTTAGGTTATTTAATTACTTGACGAATCTCCTAGAGTTGGTGTACCCTACCGTACTTAACTCAAACAACTGATCAACTAAATGCCTCAACAGGCCCAAACATAAATATCACAACTGCCGGTATACTAAGGTCACACGCACCCTCTAGAGACTCACACTCAAATATCCAAACCAATCTTCCAATATGAATTGCTCAGTCAAAACAACTTGAAAACATATGTTCAGTAGAAGATAAAGTATAGAATAGTAAGTTATAGATTAAACATTTAGAGAATAAATCATTTGAAAGAACATTCAAAAAATATAAAGATATATCAGTACCAGTCGTGTAGCGCCCCGAATTTCTAGATTAATAACATAGAAATCACGTGGCACATTCCCAGTGATCCACTTCAACATAATATTAAACATAAACAACACCACTAAAATTTTCAAACATTTATTACAACAAATCATTTACAAATCACAGCGGAATTCAAAACAAACTCAACTCAATATTTCTTTATTTACAACCCAAATTTATCTCAAACTGATAATACAACTTTACACAAAATCTCTTATATATCAATTATTTCTCAAAACCAACTTAAGCATCCCATCTCCAACTCTAAGCACAACCTGCAACATGTGAGGCTAGAGATGATCCCTAACCCTCAAACTAAAGGGGTCAGCCATAAATTGTGTGAGAAATATAAAAATAAACAAACAACAACATAAAAGATCATGCCTCATAAATTCTTAAATAACAAGTACTAAAAGAATATAGAAAATACGAAATGACAATGACATAAAATATCAAGTGGTACTAAGCTAAGTGTCATGTGTGGAAAACACGAAAAACCACATGCATAAACAAAGCCAAGAAAAGACAAGTCTATATGCAGACTCTCTAATGCGTACTTGTCGAAGTCTATGCATCCCATTCTACATAGGTTCGGTGCAAGCCCTTAACGTCTTCACTTCATAGGGTTCAATCCCCGAGTTATGAACTAATCCTAACACGATGACTACTACGAGATAAAGATAAACCATAGTTAGTATCTCATGCCCGATAATTTCGGAGATGGATCCCACACCAAAGATATTTCACTTGAATAATTCCGGAGATCATCCCACACCGAAACATTGACACGTCCCCACACGAATACCACATGTGCTTCACCTCGACTCCGATAATTCCAGAGATCAATCCCACACCACAAGTAGTTACCGTGATAATTCCGGAGATTGTCCCACACCACAAGACTGTGATAATTCCGGAGACATATCCCACACCACTAATAATCTACTGTGATAATTCCGGAGATTGTCCCACACCGAAAGCCATACTGAGGTTCTTGACTCATGTTCCCATTCATCATATCACCACTAGTGTCTGTCCTTAAAATTTTGGTTAATTTGATTACTTAACGAATCTCCTAGAGTGATGTACCCTACCGGCCTAAATTCAAATTCAAATAACTGAAATGCCTCAATGGGCCTCAACCAAATACTCAACACCGGTATACTAGGGTCATACGCCTCCAGAGAGTCAAACTCAAAAGTCTAAACTAAAGTCCCACTAAACAAAGTGGCTCAACTAAATGTCTCAATGACATACTCAACTGAATATCTCAAGGTCAATTGCTTAATTATATACTGAACTGAATAACAAGTATATAAAAACTAATCATTCGAATAAACACTAAAGTTTACAAATATCCTTCAGTACCAGTCGACTCATACTGATGATAAGTTGACTGTCCAGAGGACCAAATTCAGGATTTTACAAAAATAAACTAAGTCTCGTAACAGTCGACTTACAAGAGGGTCAGTCGACTTACCCGAGGTAGTTTCCAATAATCTTCTAGAAATTATTCTAAGTATATAAGTCGACTTAAATGGTTAATAGGTCGACTGTCCACAAGGACAATTAATTCTTACAAAATAACTTCTATAGTGGACCAGTCGACTGCCTATGAGCTAGGTCGACTATCCAGAACAACTTTTCAACAATTCTAAAACAAGGTATCAGGCTCGTACCAGTCGACTGCACAGTAGGCCAGTCGACTGCCGGCCTATAGATTTTCAAAATTAGGTCTGATTACAAAATCGAATTCTGAAGCTTCTAATGAACTAATGATCATGTAAATAGTTCTTAATCAGGGAAAAAATAATGATTCTCAACAAATCTCGTCAGGTGTATGTATATTTCACCCAAAATATTAATGTGTCAAGATCTAAATTCTCATATTCTAAATCATAAATCCTTTGTTAGGGTTTTACAAGATCTAAATTTCTTTCATAAAGCCAATAAGAATCTGATTTATAATTCTAAAGTCCAGTTGTTCATACACAAGTCTCAACATGCTTTTAGCAAACAATTTTAATAGTAAGGATCTACTATTTCATCCACCAATTCCACATGATTCATACCACATTACGAGATCCAAATTGTTGAAAACATCAAATCGATATATCAATAATACTTACACACGTAGATCAACCACAAGACAAATTTCTTCCATGCATAACATCAAATCAAACAATAAACATACGTCAAACGAAAAAACCATTATATATATATCTCACATAAATCAAACAACAAACAAATTTTTATATCACTCACCTTAGAATTTGAGAATAGTCCACAAAGAAATCCTCTTTTTGCTAGATCCGAAAGTTCTTGCTCCACCAAAAAGATCTCCAAATTCAATATTTTTCAACAATGACGGCTGGGATAAAATCTCTTAAATATGCCGGATTGATTATTAGGGTTTTGCCCCCCTTTCCAAAATACAATTCACATATATAGATCATTCTTTGGAAATTCCATCAAAACTCAATTAAATTTGGATTTATAAGAAAATATACATTCTAAGTCTCAATTAATACTGTTCAAAACGTCCGGAAATCACATTTTGCACTTTAACCCCAAAAATGTCAAATTTACAAAAAGGTCCTTCTTTTCTCAAAAATTGCAAATAGCTCCAATAAATTTCAGAAAAATTTGGAAAAATGCTAATTAAATCTCAAATATTAAATAAAGATTTTTCATAAGGAAAACTAAATTTTCACACTTCTCATAAAAGCATTTGCATGTGTTTTGCACGTGTACAAAAGATAAATTTTTCTGAAAATATTCATTAATTCTCCAAAAATAAATTTAAATTCATTTTCAAATACAAAAATAATATTTGAAAATACGGGGTTATACATCACTCCCTCCTTAGAAGAGTTCTGTCCTCAGAACTACTACTAATGAGTCCAAACAACATGTCATCAAAAGAAATAATGTCTCATAAATAGAACATAGTCCAAACAATATAGCAACATCTCATAATGGAAACATAGTTCAAACAATTGCATATGACAATACCATCAAAATAAGAGAAATACAATTCAAACCAAAGTACTATCATTCGAAAGAGTTACAATCACATAACAGAAATACACTCATACAAACAGTTCAGGAAAATCCTTCTACATGCGATCCTCAGGCTCCCAAGTAGCCTCCTCAAACTGCTGATTCCTCCACAATACCTTGACCATAGGTATCACCTTGCGCCTGAGAACTTTCTCTCTACGGTCAACGATCTCAACAGGCCGTTCCTTGTAACTCAAGTTCACCTGTAATCCTTTAGGAACCTCTGCCAACTGATGATTCTGATCTAGCACATACTTCCTCAACAATGACACGTGGATTACATCATGCACCTGTGCCAACTCCTCTGGAAGCTTCAATCTATAAGCGGTCTTGCCAATCCGCTCCATGATCCTGTATGGACCAATATACCTTGGCGCCAACTTGCCTCCCTTACCAAACCTGATCACTCCTTTGGTCGGAGAAACCTTGAGAAAAACTGCATCCCCAACCTCAAACTCCAAGTCTCTTCGTCGAGTATCAGCATAACTCTTCTGACGACTCTGAGCCTCAGCCAACCTCTTACGAATCAGCTTAATCTGCTCGGATGTCTGCTGTACGATCTCAGGACCATACATCTGCCTCTCACCAACCTCATACCAGCAAACAGGTGTCCTGCACCTCCTCCCGTACAAAGCCTCATACGGTGCCATCCCAATACTCGCATGGTAACTGTTGTTATAAGCAAACTCAACCAATGCCAAGTATCTCTCCCAACTACCACCGAAATCCATAACACAAGCTCTCAACATATCCTCCAGCACTCGATTCACCCTCTCAGTCTGACCATCTGTCTGTGGATGAAAAGCTGTACTGAAATCAGTCCTGGTGCCTAAAGCTGCTTGTAGGCTCTTCCAAAACCTTGAAGTAAACCTTGCATCTCTGTCGGAAACAATCGACACAGGAACTCCATGAAGTCTCACAATTTCCCCAATGTACAACTCAGCCAATTTCTCCATCGACCAAGTAATCTTCATGGCTAGAAAGTGAGCCGACTTAGTCAAACGGTCCACAACAACCCAAATCGAGTCATTGCCCTTCGAACTCCTCGGCAAACCCATGACGAAGTCCATACTGATATTCTCCCACTTCCACTCCGGAATGGGTAACGGCTGTAAAAAACCTCCAGGTCTCTGATTTTCTGCTTTGATCTGCTGACAAGTCAGACACCTTGCCACAAAATCTGCTACATCACGCTTCATACCATACCACCAAAAGTGCTGCTTGATGTCCCTGTACATCTTCGTGCCTCCTGGATGAACTGACAACAATGTATTGTGTGCTTCCTGCAAGATACTTTCTCTCATATCTGCGTTATCTGGAACACACAACCTCTCACCCAACCAAAGAACTCCATCTTGGACACGAAACTCCGATAGCTTGCCTTCTGAAACCTGTTGCAGCATCTTCTGAACCTCTGCATCTGATCTCTGACCTTCCACAATCCTCTCTCTCAAGGACGGCTGCAGCCTCAACTGAGCCAAAGATGCCTCTAAACCTTGCAGTACCACCTCGATACCTGCCTGATCAATCTCTGCTGCCAACTCACTGCGAGTAGTGATCAAACTCGATAAACTACTCTTCCTGCTAAGTCCATCAGCCACCACATTCGCCTTGCCCGGATGATACTTGATCTCGGGACGAATGTCTTTCAATACTTCCAACCACCTTCTCTGCCGAAGATTCAGATCCTTCTGCTGATAAATGTACTTCAGGCTCTTGTGGTCGGTGTACATATTAACCTTCTCACCATAAACATAATGCCTCCACAGCTTCAAGGCATAAATGATAGCTGCTAGCTCCAAGTCATGCGTCGGGTAATTCTTCTCATGCGGACGCAACTGCCTCGACCCATAAGCAATAACCTTGCCTTCTTGCTTCAAGACACAACCTAAACCTCTGAGAGACACATCACTGTAGATATCATAATCCTTCCCTGCTTGCGGCAAAGCTAAGATAGGCGCAGTAGTCAACCTTTCCTTTAACTCAAGGAAACTCTCCTCACACTTATCTGTCCATACAAATGCCACATTCTTCCGGGTCAAACCTGTCAAAGGGACTGTAATCTGAGAATAACCCTGGATGAATCTCCTGTAGTAACCAGCTAATCCCAAGAAACTCCTGACTTCCTTCACAGACGTCGGCCTGGGCCAGTCCTTCACTGCTTCAACTTTCTGAGGATCAGTAGCTACTCCCTCCTTGGTGTAATATCCCGGACGGATATTACCGTATATAAATTATTATTTTATCAATATTTTAATATTATTTTGTTTTAATCCCAAAATTAGAATATTATGGTGACTTTCACCCGGTATGACCCTAGACATTATCTGTATCCAGATATCGGTCAGTATATATCCGTATTTTATCAAATTGATACCGTGATCTTCCGAACTAATAATAAAATTTATTTTATTATTATTTCCAAGATTTAATTATTTTTATGCTGATTATGCGAAGATTTTCCGGTATACGGACATATAGGCGCACGTACGAGTAGTGTGTCGATTAGTGCATTATACGAATTGTGTGTTGTGTATTTTGGACAACACTTATTTTGCTATGACAAAACCTAGTAGGGATGATTAAGGGTTTGATTAGGAGGTTTAACCTAGGTTAAGTATACATGAGAAGGTTAAGAAAACCCTTCTAGAAATCCTCATGTAACACCTCCCCCCACATATCACCTCCCTCCACCTCACCCCTATCTCTCCTAGGGTATGGCCGGCCATCACCCCCTCCTTGGGGTTTTTTGCAAATATGAGTGCACATTTTGCACTTACCCCCTCCTATCCCCTCCTATAAATACCCCCTCCTTCTCCTCCTTCTCTCATTTTAGAAAACAAAAGATCAAAAAGAAAGAAAGAAAGAAAGGAAAAGAAAGAGAGAACCTTAGGTTAACTTGACAGTTTTGTTTTGTAGGGTGTTAGAAGACTTCTAAGAGCTAGGGGAAGGAGAAGGTTGAGCTAGGCAAGTCCTTCCATCAAAGAAAAGAAACAAGGTGGGGGTTTCTTCATGCTTCTTTGATTGTTTGTTTGTTGTTGTTTTGTTGTTTGACTTCTTCTTCTACCCTCTTGTTTTGTTTTCTTTTGTTTTTGGGTGAGTTTTGTGATGGGTGTGTTGTGGTTGTTATGAATAATAAATAAAAGTAAGAAAGTAGTAGTAGAACCTACTAAAACACATAAAGATCACATCTTTATTATTGTAGTTGTTGTTTTGTATGTTATTGGACTAAAAATTCACATATTGCATATGACTTGAACATACAACCGATTGAGGGTTGTAGGACTTGTAGGAATTGGCATATGAACATTTTTACAACCATTGTTGGTTGTAGGACTTTTATGGAACTTGGACTAATAATAATAAGCATATGTTGTTGTAATTTTCTTTATTGAATAAAAAGATCTTTTCTTTTTATTGATCACTAGTGTAGATTAAAAAGATCTTCTCTTTTTTCATTAATCACTAGTTGTAGATTAAAAAGATCTTCTCTTTTTTATTAATCACTAGTTGTAGATTAAAAAGATCTTTTCTTTTTATTGATCACTAGTTGTAGATTAAAAAGATCTTCTCTTTTTATTAATCACTAGTTGTAGATTAAAAAAAAAAAGATCTTTTCTTTTATTGATCACTAGTTGTAGATTAAAAAAAGATCTTCTCTTTTTATTAATCACTAGTTGTAGCAATTAAAAAGATCTTTTCTTTATTGATCACTAGTTGTAGAAATAAATGAAAAGAGATCTCTTTCTTTCATATTTACTAGTTGTAGAGTAAAATAAAATAAAAATGATCTTTTCTTTTATCACTAGTAATAATAAAGACTAGTAAGTAACTAAGTAATAGCATGCTAAAATATAAAGTAGTAGTGGTATGTTGTTAAAATGAAGAAGTAGTAGTAAGTAATTATAGATGTTTTATGTCCATAAAGTAGTAGTAGTAGTAAGTTGTATGTTGTGTTTTTGATTAAAATGGAGTAGTAATAGTAGTAGATAGTTGTAGGATGTTTTCTAAAAATATCCTAGTATGTTTTTATGTTTAGAATGTTGTAGGATTATTTCTAAAAATATCCTATCATGCTTTATGTTTAGAATGTTGTAAGATTACTTCTAAAAATATCCTACCATGTTTTCATGCTTAGTTAGTTCTAGGATGTTTTCTAAAAATATCCTAGTATGTTTTTATGTTTAGAATGTTGTAGGATTATTTCTAAAAATATCCTATCATGCTTTATGTTTAGAATGTTGTAAGATTACTTCTAAAAATATCCTACCATGTTTTCATGCTTAATTAGTTGTAGGATTATTTCTAAAAATATCCTATCATACTTTATGTTTAGAATGTTGTAGGATTATTTCTAAAAATATTCTATCATGCTTTATGTTTAGAATGTTGTAGGATTATTTCTAAAAATATCCTATCATGCTTTATACCTAGAATGTTGTAGGACTCACTCTAAAAATATATAGCATACTTATGATGTTTAGAATGTTGGAGGAATAATTCTAAAATTGCCTATCATATGTAGGAATGACATATATGTTGTAGGTTTCTTTCTAAGATTACCTATCATATTTTTAAGCTTAAAATGTTGTAGTATGCTTCCTAAAATTAACCATCATGTTTTAGGAATGCTATTTCATGTTAGAATGTTGTAGGACAAATTCTAAAGTTCCTACCATGTTTAGATTAGCCTATTTATGCTTAAGATGTTGTAGGATTAATTCTAAAATTCCTACCATGCTTAGATTAATCTATTTATGCTTAGGATGTTGTAGGATGCAATCTAAGAGTTTCCTACCATGCTTAGATTAATCTATTTATGCTTAGGATGTTGTAGGATGCAATCTAAGAGTTTCCTACCATGCTTGGGTTAATTTCATTATGCTTAGGATGTTGTAGGATCCATAATAAATTACCTACCATGTTAGTTTAATTGTAGGTATGTAATATACCATGCTAGTTAATTGTAGGTATGTGATAAACCATGCTAAGTTCAATTGTAGGCAAGCGATATACCATGCTAGTTTTATCTATGCCATGCTAGCTTAATTACAAGTAAGTTGTATGCCATGCTAGCTTAATGGTAATTAAGTTGTATACCATGCTAGGTTATATGAATACTCATGTTTACATGGTACCCATGCTTAAATAAGTGTTTGTTCATGCTATGTTAGTAGATGATCAGGATTCATGCTAAGTAAGTAGGTATCATGCTAATTATTGATCATGTTAAGTTAATGACATCCAGACTATGATATTCATGCTTAGAGTAAAAGAACTACCCATAGTTAGCGTAGTGATTTTATGTTGTGCTCGATACCATGCTAAAGTTCAAATACTTGCTTAGAATGTTGTAGGAGTAGTGTTAGAACTACCCACTATGCCTTGGAATGTTGCTTGTTCATACTAGTTGGGTTGTGGTGATTAGTCATGATAAGTAGTAAGCTTTCATGATCAATTTGTAACCTACGCTTGACTATAGTGGACTTCATGTCTAGGTCGTAAGTGATTTTCATGCTTGAGCTCGATGTAAGCATAAGCATTAATCACATTCATACATAGGAGTATCATGGTGGTTGAGTTATATGATTAGATTGTCGTAGGAAGATGCTTGCAATTGTGTGCCGTACTTAAGGCGCTATAGGTTGAAGTAATAGGGATTAGGAAGACCACTAATGATAGCTAGTCCGATAAAGGCTGTTATGTCGCCTTCGGATTCTTCCATAGTAGAACACCGATCATAGACTATTGGTAGATCCCTCTGTTGCTTCTAATAATAGATGACCAAGTTTGTTAGCAAGCACGTTTGGTTGCTTCTAAGATTGATTACCTGTATGGTTGTTTGCATATGGTTGTGCTCGTACGTGGCTCGACTGGCCCGTATGTAGCTGTGGGTCTCATACGTAGCTTAGTTGGCTCGTATGTAGGTTGTTGTCTCGTACGCGGCCCGACCGGCCCGTGCGTAGCTGTTGGTCTCATACGCGGCTTATTTGGCTGGTATGTACGTGGTTACCTCCTACGAGGCCCGCCTGGCTCGTAGGTAGTTATTGTTTCATACGTAGCTTATTGGCTCGTATGGGGTTGTTACTCGTGTATAGCTTGTTAGCTAGTACACAGTTCGTTGTGCTCGTCTAGGGTGATATTACCACCCTAAGGGCTATCGACCATCAAGACATATGATTTCTTACCCTAAGGAACTGTGGAGAAGTCACTCCTTGTGTACCGTCGAATCTTAACCAGGGTAGGTTAATCGAGGACCGGAGTATAGACGAAATCCAAGTCTAGGGTAGCGGCATGCGTGTATATTCGCACGGCCAAAGTCTTGGATCGATGAGCCACGAACCGGATCCTGAGGGATTCTGGTAAGTCTAGGTTGAGCAGCCTAGTAGAGTTGTCTTGCGAAGCCTAATTTAAGG
This sequence comes from Hemerocallis citrina, assembly GCA_017893485.1. Classification (NCBI taxonomy): domain Eukaryota; kingdom Viridiplantae; phylum Streptophyta; class Magnoliopsida; order Asparagales; family Asphodelaceae; genus Hemerocallis; species Hemerocallis citrina. The sequence continues at coordinate 110,233,814 of CM030364.1, read as the reverse complement.
CCTAGCATGTTATGTTTATAATGTTATCGTCCCTAGGATCGTCGAGTTAGGGACATCATTAGGGTAGTGACTTATGAAGGTCATTTTGCTCAGACCCTTGTCGAAGAGAGAGGAGTTGGTTGTAGGGGCACCTTACGACTAACTTGTCCCTTGAGGCAGGCCTTAGGTGGTGATAGTCTGTTGTACCTTCCCATCAAAGGGATACGTACGGTGCCGTCTCACAAGTTGAGGACACGGGTTGCGTATCTCGCTCTGTTAATTCCTGAAATACCGTGGCTGGGGTGCCACAGGATGCATGGTGCAGTCCTGCGCTTGCGAAACCCCAGAGGGTGCCACAGGGTAGGCTTCGCGCTGCCCTGCGCTTGCGAAACCCTACGGTTTGATTTTGAAATGACGATCGTCTGTCTTTTATGTGAGGCCCAATACATTGGGATCGAGTGAGGTCCGGCATGCCGGGTAGTAGTGGAAAACAGAGACACCATAAGCAGACTGCATAAGGGGGCTTGACCCCTTCTGCAACCTCACAGAGTCATGGAGTATTGTCAGGAACAGGTTGTGTACAATTAGAATGCGTAACGCGGGTTCAAATCCCTATATATGGAGAAATGGCTTGAGATGGAGTCGCATGTAGTATGGGATGCATGTTGACTTCGGAGACTTGCTGACATTAGAATAGGAAGCGTCCTAGTTCTACCTTCCCGTCAAAGGGATACGTACGGTGCCGTCTCACAAGTTGAGGACACGGGTTGCGTATCTCGCGCTGTTAATTCCTGAACTACCGTGGCTGGGGTGCCACAGGATGCATTGTGCAGTCCTGCGCTTGCGATACCCCAGAGGGTGCCACAGGGTAGGCTTCGCGCTACCCTGCGCTTGCGAAACCCTATAGTTTGATTTTGAAATAACGCCCGATACATTGGGTTCGTTTGTTTTGAGAGAGGTCCGGTTAGCCGGGTCGCAGTGGCGAACATAGACACCACTGGCGAACTGCATTAGTGGGACTTGACCACATCTACAACCTCATTAGCCACGTGTGGGTGTCAGGAACAGGTTGTGTACAATTAGAATTCATAACGGGGTGCCATAGGATGCATTGTACAGTCCTGCACTTGCGAAACCCCAGAGGGTGCCACAGGGTAGGCTTCGCGCTACCCTGCGCTTGCGAAACCCTATGGTTTAATTTTGGAACGAGGCCCGATACACTGGGATCGTCTAGTTTTGAGTGGCATTAGAATAGGAGTATCCTAGTTCTATTTAAATATCGCATTAGAGTCTAGTCATGGCAGTCACGAACACTTAAACTACACCAACACCATTGTTATATTTGTATATTGTTTGGGAGATTCGCTGCTATATGATCAGCCTTTAAGCGTCAGTGAATACTGACGTCCCCACTTCCATAGGTACTGGATCGCCGAAGTACAAAGGCGAGATTCAGGAGGACTCAAGGCAAGGAAAGTAAGGAGTCAGTGTTATGTTTAGTTCCGCTGCAGTATATGTACTAATTATCTATTAGCTGAGAAGTAGTCAAGTGAGAGTTACCAAGTGTTGTTCTTCATTCCTTGTACTCTGATGTAATTTGTTGAAGGTTGTAATACTTGGGATTGTAAAGGTATTATTGTAACACTATTGTAATGTATTGCAGTTGTATGATATTCAGACTTGTAATACATTGGGTGTTGAATAAAAAAGTTTTAAATTCTCCTGTTTTTCTGTGTATTGTGACTAATTGAAGAAAAGATCTTGGCTCGTGTCACGGTTTTCCAGTATATGGAAATCGGGGCGCTACACTTAGAAAGAATATGACCAAGGAAAGCTACCTCAGACTTCCAAAACTCACACTTCGACAACTTGGCATACAAGCTATGCTCCTGCAACTTCTGTAATACCGCTGTCAAGTGCGTAGAATGCTCCTCCTCCGACTTCAAATATACCAAAATATCATCGATGAATACTACCACGAAGGAGTCAATAAATGGCCTCAAAACCCGATTCATCATATCCATGAAAACTGCTGGCGCATTCGTCAACCCGAATGGCATTACCAGAAACTCATACAGCCCATGACGAGTCCTGAAAGCTGTCTTACTCACATCTTCCTCCTTGACTCGAACCTGATGATACCCTGACCTCAAGTCAATCTTCGAAAATATAGCTGCTCCTCGAAGCCTGTCGAACAAATCATCAATCCGCGACAGTGGATACTTGTTCTGAATAGTCACCCTATTCAACTCCCGATAGTCAATGCACATCCTCATTGACCCATCCTTCTTCTTGACTAACAGTACTGGCGCTCCCCACGGAGAAGAACTCGGCCTGATAAGCCCTTTGCTCAACAGCTCCTCAATCTGCTTCTTCACTTCATCCTGCTCTACAGGTGCCATCCTGTACGGAGCCTTGGAAATCGGCGCACTCCCCGACTGAACATTTATGCAAAACTCCACATCTCTCTGCGGTGGTAATCCTGGAAAATCATCCAAGAACACCTTAGGAAAATCCCTGACAACCGGAATGCCCTTGACTTCATCTGGAATAGCCATCTTAGATACCATTGCAGCTACCTTCGGAATCTTCTTCTTCCCTTGGAAAGTCACTGCAGGTCCACCTGGTGCTTTCACCAACACCTCCTTCAGCTTGCATTCGATTGTGGCATCATATATTGCCATCCAATCAATACCCACGATGACATCCACACCCAAAACATTCAGCTCGATCATATCAATGCCGAACAACCTCCCACCAATCTCGATATCACAGCCCTCGTAATATCGATCCGCAATCAGCTCTTCACCTGACGGCGTTGACACCGATAAAACCCTGTCTGGAAACAACTTAGGTTCCACACCTAAGATCTTTGCAAAACTTGGCGATACAAATGTATGCGATGAACCAGTGTCAAATAAAACCTTTGCCTTTATTCCATTAATTAAAACAACTCCTGTTACAATAAGAATGATACTCAATCTTAAATTGTTCTCAATAAAGGTTTCACTTATTACATTGATTCAAAAATAAAATTCAAAATTCTTGCATACCCTGTATTACATTTTCCGAGTTACCAGCGTCCTCCTCGGTTAATGCAAATACTCGCCCTTGCCTCTTCTGAAATTTGCTCCCACCAGAACCATCCTTCTTCGATTGTGGACAATGAGACTGAGAATGTCCTGCCTGCCCACATTGGGAACAAACCTGCTTTGCCAACTTCGACATGCTGACCTGTAATGTCCTGCCTCCTTTCAGTAATAACAGGTCACCCCTTGAGCTGCAGGTGCCTTCTGCACTGGGTCACTGAATTTGGCCTGCTTCACTGGGAATCCCTTCCCACTCTGGCCTGATGCTGGCCTCTTGTTCCGGTTCCATGTATCTTGCTTCTTCAGGAACTGGTCCATATCCTCCTCAGTCATGGCTGCTCTCCTGACCAGCTTGTTGAATCTTCTGATGCCCAACGGGATCATCCTCGACCTCAAGCTTGGCCTCAAGCCCTGTTCAAACTTTTTGGCCTTCTTTGCCTCATCAACAACCAACTCTGGCGCATATCGCGAAAGCTGAGCAAACTTGGTCTCATACTCCTGCACGGTCATGCTGCCCTACTGAAGGTTCAAGAACTCAGTCGCCTTCTTCTCCTGAACATCTAGGGGAAAGAAGCGGTCTCTGAACTCCTTCAGAAAAGCTTCCCAAGTCAACTGCTGGTCTCCCAAAGCCCTTTTCACTGACTCCCACCAGACACCAGCGTCCTTCTCAAGCTGCATCGAAGCTAACTTCACCTTGCTGGCTGCTGGAGTCTGCGATACCTCGAAGATCGTCTCCATCTTCCTAATCCAATCGTCTACTGCGGTTGGATCAGCTTGCCCCTCAAAGACAGGCGGCCTCATCCTCTTAAAGGATTCGATCTGCTTAATAGGATCGGTGTTCACCAATCCATGTCCAGCTCCATGATTCGGCTGCGGATTCTACTGCTGTGCTTGCTGCTGCGCCACGTTGAATGCCATCAGCGTGTTCAGCGTCTGGTACACCTTGGCAAATTCAGCCTCAAGGTCGATCCCATTTCCTTAAGAACTACCAGATCCATCCTCATTGTTGCCACCATTTCTGCCCCTGGGTGCAACCATTTTGAATACTGCAAAACGAGGGAAAAGTTAGAGCATCACACACACCATTCAAATTCACATCAATATCCTTTGGCAAATTCCCAATTGAATCCTAAAGGTAAAATATCATATTCAGTTCTATGTGATACTCACTCTTTAATGTCCACACCTAGGTACACACACTCTAGTGTCCACACCTAGGTTATTTTTATGTCATGTTTAGTATTACTATTGAAGCGTCGCTCTGATACCAATCTCTGTAGCGCCCCGAATTTCTAGATTAATAACATAGAAATCACGTGGCACATTCCCAGTGATCCACTTCAACATAATATTAAACATAAACAACACCACTAAAATTTTCAAACATTTATTACAACAAATCATTTACAAATCACAGCGGAATTCAAAACAAACTCAACTCAATATTTCTTTATTTACAACCCAAATTTATCTCAAACTGATAATACAACTTTACACAAAATCTCTTATATATCAATTATTTCTCAAAACCAACTTAAGCATCCCATCTCCAACTCTAAGCACAACCTGCAACATGTGAGGCTAGAGATGATCCCTAACCCCCAAACTAAAGGGGTCAGCCATAAATGGTGTGAGAAATATAAAAATAAACAAACAACAACATAAAAGATCATGCCTCGTAAATTCTTAAACAACAAGTACTAAAAGAATATAGAAAATACGAAATGACAATGACATAAAATATCAAGTGGTACTAAGCTAAGTGTCATGTGTGGAAAACACGAAAAACCACATGCATAAACAAAGCCAAGAAAAGACAAGTCTATATGCAGACTCTCTAATGCGTACTTGTCAAAGTCTATGCATGACATTCTACATAGGTTCGGTGCAAGCCCTTAACGTCTTCACTTCATAGGGTTCAATCCCCGCGTTATGAACTAATCCTAACATGATGACTACTACGAGATAAAGATAAACCATGGTTAGTATCTCATGCCCGATAATTCCGGAGATGGATCCCTCACCCAAGATATTTCACTTGAATAATTCCGGAGATCATCCCACACCGAAACATTGACACGTCCCCACACGAATACCACATGTGCTTCACCTCGACTCCGATAATTCGGAGATCAATCCCACACCACAAGTAGTTACCGTGATAATTCCGGAGATTGTCCCACACCACAAGACTGTGATAATTCCGGAGACATATCCCACACCACTAATAATCTACTGTGATAATTCCGGAGATTGTCCCACACCGAAAGCCATACTGAGGTTCTTGACTCATGTTCCCGTTCATCATATCACCACTAGTGCCTGTCCTTAAAATTTTGGTTAATTTGATTACTTAATGAATCTCCTAGAGTGATGTACCCTACCGGCCTAAATTCAAATTCAAATAACTGAAATGCCTCAATGGGCCTCAACCAAATACTCAACACCGGTATAATAGGGTCATACGCCTCTAGAAACTCAAACTCAAAAGTCTAAACTAAAGTCCCACTAAACAAAGTGGCTCAACTAAATGTCTCAATGACATACTCAACTGAATATCTCAAGGTCAATTGCTTAATTATATACTGAACTGAATAACAAGTATATAAAAACTAATCATTCGAATAAACACTAAGAGTGCGTTTGTTTTGATATTTTGAATAGAGTTTTCTGAATAGAGTATTCTGAATAGAGGAGAGATGAAAATGAGTTTAAAAGCTGTTTGTTTATATTGTTTTTTGAATTTTGTATTCTGAAAGCTGTTTATCTGAAAAAGAGAGTTTAAAAGCTGTTCTGTTATATTTCTAGCTGAAAACTGTTATCTGAAAGCTATTTTTCTGAAAAAATGAGTTTAAAAGCTGTTTGGTTATATTTCTAGCTGATCCCTGTTATCTGAAAGCTGTTTTTCTGAAAAAACGAGTTCAAAAGCTGTTCGGTTATATTTATAGCTGAAAATTATTATGTGAAAGCTGTTTTTCTTCAAAAACGAGTTTAAAAGCTGTTGTGTTATATTTCTTGCTGAAAACTGTTATCTGAAAGCTGTTTTTCTGAAAAAGCGAGTTTAAAAGCTGTTTGGTTATATTTCTAGCTGAAAACTGTTATCTGAAAGCTGTTTTTCTGAATAAACGAGTTTAAAAGCTGTTCTGTTATATATTTCTAGCTGAAAACTGTTATCTGAAAGCTGTTTTTCTGAATAAACGAGTTTAAAAGCTGTTCTGTTATGTTTCTAGCTGAAAACTGTTATCTGAAAGCTGTTTTGCTGAAAAAGACAGCTACAAAGCTGTTCTGTTATATTTCTAGCTGAAAACTGTTATCTGAAAGCTGTTTTTCTGAAAAAGACAGCTGAAAAGCTGTTCTGTTATGTTTCTTGCTGAAAACTTTTATCTGAAAGCTGTTTTTCTGAATAAACGAGTTTAAAAGCTGTTCTGTTATATTTATAGCTGAAAACTGTTATCTGAAAGTTGTTTTTCTGAAAAAAACAGCTTAAAAGCTGTTCTGTTATGTTTCTAGCTGAAAACTTTTATCTGAAAGCTGTTTTGCTGAAAAAGACAGCTACAAAGCTGTTCTGTTATATTTTTAGCTGAAAACAGTTATCTGAAAGCTGTTTTTTTGAAAAAGACAGCTGAAAAGCTGTTCTGTTATGTTTCTTGCTGAAAACTTTTATTTGAAAGCTGTTTTTCTGAATAAACGAGTTTAAAAGTTGTTCTGTTATATTTCTAGCTGAAAACTGTTATCTGAAAGCTATTTTTCTGAAAAAAATAGCTTAAAAGCTGTTCTGTTATGTTTCTAGCTGAAAACTTTTATCTGAAAGCTGTTTTGCTGAAAAAGACAGCTACAAAGCAGTTCTGTTATATTTCTAGCTGAAAACTGTTATCTGAAAGCTGTTTTTCTGAAAAAGACAGCTGAAAAGCTGTTCTGTTATGTTTCTTGCTGAAAACTTTTATCTGAAAGCTGTTTTGCTGAAAAAGACAGCCTAAAAGCTGTTCTGTTATATTTGTAGCTGAAAACTGTTATCTAAAAGCTGTTTTTCTGAAAAAGACAGCTGAAAAGCTGTTCTGTTATGTTTCTTGCTGAAAACTTTTATCTGAAAGCTGTTTTGCTGAAAAAGACAGCCTAAAAGCTGTTCTGTTATATTTGTAGCTGAAAACTGTTACCTGAAAGCTGTTTTCCTGGAAAAAACAGCTTAAAAGCTGTTATGTTATGTTTCTTGCGGAAAACTTTTATCTGAAAGCTGTTTTGGCTGAAAAAGACAGCTACAAAGCTGTTCTGTTATATTTATAGCTGAAAACTGTTATCTGAAAGCTGTTTTTCTGAAAAAGACAGCTTAAAAGCTATTCTGTTATATTTCTAGCTGAAAACTGTATTCTGAAATCTGTTTTACTAGAAAAAAAGAGTCCAAAAAGCTGTCCTGTTATATTTGTGACATTTTTTAAAATCAATTTGCATTCATCATTTGCTGACCTTTTTTTAAATTGTTGCAGTTAGATTGCAATGTTGTACAAGTATTGGAACAAGAAGCTTATGAGCATGCATGTGAATGGAGCAAAAATCAGACGCCATCATCTCCAAGATTGGTTCGTCACGTTAGGGTACAAAATTAAAAGAAAATCTTGTATGGATGTTTTTGTGAAGCAACTAATCTCAGTTCATGTATACTGATTATGTAATTTGGATAAATGTGTTGATGTTATCACTGCCTCTTTTGGTAATTGCAGTACTTCAGTATTAACTGAAGAGTATTTTTGGGTTTGTTTTATTGAGATTGCATGTGAAAACAAATAGGATCTATTTTTTCTTTTTCTGGATATAAGCAGTATTTGGATTTCTTGGATCGCGTGCAGTGTCTGGATGACTCTAACTAGTTGGATAAACTGATTCTGCTCAACCGGTAGGTTGCAGTTTTTCAAAAAAAATATATAATGGAAAATTTCTAAAGGCTGAGCCAAACAATTTATTCAGACAAATAAGCACTACATATTCGAAATAAAAACAATCCCATTCAACTACACTCAACCAATTTATTCAACAAACCAAGCTTACTTCATTACTTTTGTTTACATTGTTCAACAATCTCACATAAAGTATCATTAATTGCATGGGATCGATACATATATTATGAAAATAAGTTCTACAATTTGTTGTCAGCAATCATTACAAACAAGCATGCTGTTAAATCTCCTATTTTGTTGCCTACAGTCACTGCATGTCGCCTGGAGCTGCTGCTGCTACTTCTTAACTCCCTGATTTAAAAAAGTGAGGACAGGCAAATCTACAAATAAAGAAACAAAATGAGAAACTTGCTGCATTAGAATTCAAAAATATTCAAGGAAGAATAAATTGTGCAGCAGAAACTTGCTACATTAACCATAGGAGGAAAAGGAAAATGATAACCAAAGTTGAAATTTGCTTAACCAAACATCTGCAGACTGAGGCCCATGCTGAACAATAAGGAAACCTGAAGACCTGAATCATTCTGAACCATGCTAAGAAGATTATATAAAGTGTAAGATAACAATGTTAACAATGCTACTAAGAAGCAGGAAACCAGCTTAAGCAGATAACAATGGAGACTTTGTAAAGAAACTGAAAGTAAACATTACAAAATAAAATACGGGAGGGGTGCAAACATTACAAACTTTGTAGAGAAACTTTGCGTATAAATTTTTTCTGGGCATTTCTTCCCACTTTGTATTGACTTGGAGGCATAGACCACAAAATAAAATATGGGATCAGCTGCCATCATCTCCCACTTTGTATCTTCCTTCACAACAAAAATATGTTCAAAAACTTCATACTGAGCCAGCTCAATTGCACATTTGTTGCATACCTATACAGCAGTATGCAATTTTTTCTTTAATAATCTCCCAACCTTTTTTATGTACTCATCACAGCATCGTATTTGTTTGTGTGCAGTATAAACCATACTGTATGTAACAATCTCCCACCATGTTGTTACTAATATATAAACCATCAGTATGACTTAAAAAACCACCATGAGGGGCACCCACACTCAGCCCAGCATTGTATCAGTTTGTGTGCAGTACAAACCATCAGTGTGCTAGTGCGTTTGTTTCAATATTTTTCACCCTCTATTCTAAATACAGTATTGGAAGTTGGCGTTTGTTTTAAGTTGAATATCTCAAAACACCATTGAGAATACTGATACCCCTCATTTTCGATATTCCCAACCCATCATTGTATCAGTTTCTGTGCAGTACAAACCATCAGTGAGCTAAAAATCTCCCACCATGTTGTTACTTATATATAAACCATCAGTATGCAATAAAAAAAAAACCATGATGGGCACCCAGACTCAGCAAAGTATTGTATCAGTTTCTGTGCAGTACAAACCATCAGTGAGCTAAAAATCTCCCACCATGTTGTTACTTATATATAAACCATCAGTTTGCATTAAAAAACAACCATGATGGCCACCCACACTCAGCAAAGTATTGTATCAGTTTTTGTGCAGTACAAAAAATACCATCAGTGAGCTAAAAATCTCCAACCATGTTGTTACTTATATACAAACCATCAATATGCATTAAAAAACCATACATGATGGGCACCCACACTCAGCACAGTATTGTATCAGTTTCTGTGCAGTACAAACCATACAGTGTGCTAACAATCTCCCACCATGTTGTTACTAATGTATAAACCATCAGTATGCATTAAAAAACAACCATGATGGGCACCCACACTCAGCAATGTATTGTATCAGTTTTTGTGCAGGGAAAAAAAACCATCAGTGAGCTAATAAAAATCTCCCACCATGTTGTTACTAATGTATAAACCATCAGTATGCATTAAAAAACTACCATGATGGGCACCCACACTCAGCAAAGTATTGTATCAGTTTTTGTGCAGTAAAAAAAAACCATCAGTGAGCTAAAAATCTCCCACCATGTTGTTACTTATATATAAACCATCAGTACGCAGTAAAAAACAACCATGATGGGCACCTAGACTCAGCAAAGTATTGTATCAGTTTGTGTGCAGTACAAATCATCATTGTGCTAAAAAACTCCCACCATGTTGTTACTTATATATAAACCATCAGTATGCATTAAAAAACAACCATGATGGGCACCCACACTCAACACAGTATTGTATCAGTTTGTGTGCAGTACAAAAAAAACCATCAGTGTGCTAAAAATCTCCCACCATCTTGTTACTTATATACAAACCATCAGTATGCATAAAAAAACCACCATGATGGGCTCCCACACTCAGCAGAGTATTGTATCAGTTTGTCTGCAGTACAAACCATACAGTGTGCTAACAATCTCCCACCATGTTGTTACTAATATACAAACCATCAGTATGCCTTAAAAAACCACCATGAGGGGCACCCACACTCAGCACAGCATTGTATCAGTTTGTGTACAATATGGAAATTAACCAAGTTAAACACAAATTGCTTTCTCATATCACAGAAGAAGTCTTCATCAAATTTGATGTAGAATTAAGGCCTTACGTTCGTTTAAAGCATACAACAATAACTACTCCAAAGAGTATTAAAGGATCAGAATTTAACATCATCACTTCCAAAATTTGAAACTGACACAATGCTGCCACAAACTGATACAATACTGTGCTGAGTGTGGCTGCCCCTCAAGGTGGTTTTTTAATGCATACTGATGGTTTGTATATAAGTAACAACATGGTGGGAGATTTTTAGCACACTGATGGTTTGTACTGCACAGAAACTGATGGTTTACTGCCATGAGCATTTGATACACATAAGTGTAAAAAATTTTTCCCTAATCATAAAAAACAGTATCCTCAGTTGGCATTTGTTTTGAGTGTTTTTTCCAAACACTATTGAGAATACTGGGCTGCCCCCTCTTTATAGTACATATTGCAAATAAGGATTCACTAATCCTTATGCATTATAATACATATTGCAGAATCAGAGAACAAAGTAGAATCATCCGAATACTAGTGCAAGTCATCTGGGAAAATCAGATGCATCAAAATAGATGAAAACATGCTGGTTGTTCAGCAACTTTTTTTTTTAAAGTTTCCTTAAGTAATAAACTGAGTTGGCCTTTGTTATAAGTGATATTTTGGAAACACTATTCAGAATACTGATACCCCCACTCTGTTTTGCAGCAAAAAAGCTTCTTTTGGATAGGAATATATCAGATCCTCCCCAAAACAATAAAAGCAGTGCATAATTCCCGGGGAAAAAAACATAGTCGCAGTCTCAGATTCATCATGATCAATGATAAAAACTCCATACTAGAGCTGCATTATTTACAATGCCACGCCCACTAGTACAAAGCACTGTTCTTGAAAATCCGTTCATCATTGACTATAGCGACATCATCTTCGTTAGGTTTAAAAAACAATTGTGTTCACTTACTGCTTTTGATTAACGTGAATAGTTTTTCATCAAAAAACACTTAAAACAAAGACCAAGTCAGGATATAAGCTGTCCCAAAAAAGAAAATCATATTTGTCGTAGGCTCAGATTGTTCAATTCAATGATAAAAAATTCAGGACAGGACTGCATCTTTACAATGCCACGCATACTGCTACTGAGTACAATGTTCGGTCCCCCCCTATCCCCTTCCCACTTTGCCGTCAACAATAATTGAATTCATCATCATTGTTTACCACAATGGATTCATTCTTACTTAACCTTTCATTCCAAACATCAACCACAGATCAGTTTAAAGAGTATTATACATCATTTCAGTGGTTATTCAATCATATACCCCAATCTCAATATCCGTTGCTTGACGATACTATCAAGCAGAAAGCGGCAACGGGGTGGGGGAGAGACACATTTCACATTGAATGAAACCCTATCATCATTGCCTATTACGACACTCATCTTTGTTAGGTATTCAAAAAATGCAATTTGGATTACTTACTGCCACCGACAATTCCATCCATTTTTTGTAGCCAATCATGTGCACAACATATTTTCGTGCCCAATACATGTTCATTCTAAAATTACATTCGTTAAATAGTTCGAAAAAATAATACAATGAAACAATATTACATTCAAATTACATTAGTGTGTAGCATCCCACATTGCCATGGCAATATCATCCCTTTTCCTATTCATATGTCTCAATTGGGAAGATGATAAATCCAACCCCTGCGATGTGGATGCGATATCTTCGGTGTGTTGGTGATGTACTAATTGTTCACCATCGAGTTCCTCTAAAAATGCATCGTTTTGTGAGTACAGGCATATAAAATTGGGGAGTGCACAACAGGCTGTGACCATCATAACTTGATTTGTATACAGGTAGTTTGGCATGTTCTCGAAGATGGCAAACCTCTTCTTGAATACACCGAACGTTCTCTCAATCACATTCCGTAACCTAGCATGTTGTTTATTAAAAAGTTGTCTAGGTTGGGTTGGTGCATGGTTGGCCCCTTGAAAGTCCTGTAAGTGGTATGGCTCACCACGGTATGGCGCCAAAAAACCAGGCATATTGGTATAACCACAATCTACTAAGTAGTATCTATCGTTCGGTGGGATTGGCAACAGCTTTTGTGCTAATGCAGTATGCATTACACGGGAATCGTTCGCACTGCCTTCCCATCCCGCGTAAACAAATGTAAACAGCATGTTAAAATCGCATGCTGCCAATACATTTTGACTTACAATACCCTTTCGAGAGCGACAAGCGTTGCTTCGACTAGCAGGAACTGTAGCTTTGATTAACGTGCCATCAGCAGCACCAATAGCTCCCTACATTAATGAATTGTAATAATACCATTCACAAATCCAAACTAGGAAAAAATTTAATACGGAATGACACAATCAGGGTGACGTAATACCTGAAACCAAGGGTAAAAGTCCTCTGAATTAGCGATTCTGTGATGTACAAGTGTATAATCAGGGGGTTTGATAAGGAATGCTGCTGCTCTTGCCAGACCTTTCAATACCATTGTAAAGTGCTTTTGGATTGTTTGAGTTGAGTGGTTAAACGTACTACCGGCTAGTCGCATTCTTGAACTATGACCGACAATATACAGGAAAATTGCCACGCTTTCCTCGAAAGACACTCGTTTATGACTTGAAGACTCCGCTGTTCCCTCGCAATAGTTCTCATTTTGCAGGAAAGCACACAAGGCCATAAAACATTCTTGGTTCATACGGAATATTCCATGGAACTCTTCCTGGGAACCCTCTAACATATTATCCAAATATTCATGTCCTGTTTGCTTTTTATTAGTGGACCTTGTACGGTCAAGTTCTTCACATAATTCAGTTAGCAAGATTATATTCATCACCTCTTCGAGATCGTCACTACTGGATGAAGAAGTATCCATAACAGAGGATGCACTTGCAGTAGTAACTCACTATAAATAAGAAGATAGAAATCATTTTGAGAAAATCCCATATCAAGTGCACACACATTTAATAATACGACTATATGTAACGAGATTTACGGAATCACAAAATAACATATTGCATGATGGTAGAATTCCACAAGCTCTAGGATTGGAAAAAGATAACAAGGTATACTACTACTAGCAAATCTATTTTGAGGATTAAATTTAAATTATAACATTAAAAATTTAAATTAAATTAAATAAGCAATTTGTTCACCGTCAAGCCGTCATACTACAATCAACCTCAAGCAAATACGGAAATAATCTTAAAAAATTGTCTACAACATGATTTGTTCATCCCATTAGGCTGAATGGGATGACTACAGGGTGGCATAAAAATGCAGCGCCAACTCCTGCTGTTCTCGAGACATACGGAGGAAAGCATGAAAAATGTTCGGATTTTGAAACAGGTAGTGTCCTGCTTTTAAAGCTACAATTGGATCAAGCCCTGTCATCGCACTTATTATATCTTGGCATTGATCCTGTTCGGCCAAAGCAGGGTTAATCGAGGCATCACTGTCTACCTCATTTTTATTCTTGTACCTGCTTCTTTTGACCTCTTGAGTTTGCTTACAGACGTCAAGATATTCTTGCACCATTGACATCGCTGATCCGCGGCCACTTGATGCACTAGATTTTTGTTTGCATGATCCCGACCCCGAACCCATTGACACATCATCAGCCTCATCAATCACATTTACGTGTGATTGATGGGAGTGGCCAAACTCATAGTTCATCCTCCGCGCCTCCTCATCCTCGAACCCCCTTTGTGTGGAGGCCCTTGCCACATTGCCCTGGGCTACAGATTCCTCCATTATTTTTGTCAATGCATCAAATTGTGGCAACCCCTTATGTTGGTATTTTTTTGCAGCATGATGCATCTATTCACAGAATATGTTGTTACTATGCAAGTATTAGATTGAAGATGAAGTATAATAAAAAGGATTCACAAGCAAAAAACAAAGTTTGAGATTATATATATTAACCTTAACATATTGTTCCCAAACCGGTAACTCGCAAGTAACGGTTTCGTTGGCTTCATCCTAACCAAAACCGCTCTGTTTCCTCATATCAGCAAACACCTTCCATTCTGATTTAAGTCTTCCATATTTCGACTTCAGTTGTGGTACCGAGAATGAACGCCCACGCACTTGATGCATTTGTAGCGCAAAATTACTCCAGGTTTTAGCCTCGAATGTGTTGCTTTTTAGAAAGCCATTGTCAACTGCAGCCTCCATAATGTTGACAAAATATTCTGTAATATGGGGAGGCCACAACCCATAATCCTCCTCCACTGCCTTCTCCTTTCCCCTACCCATATTACTCATCTATTTTGAACAAATACCAATAAAAAAAAATTACCAAATTCCTTCAATTAGTTTAAAAGCTGATCGGATAACCCTAGGTTGCAAGTAGCCACCGATTACACAAAAAAATGGTAACTTTGAATTCGGCTAACAGTGTGCAGTCTGGATCGTTTAACGAAAATTTTTTCGGTGCAAAAGCGTATTAAAAATTGGCGCAAATTGGTAAAGAAAAACAACCAAATAAAGAATACAATCGCGGTTCATACCTTTGATTGGATTTTAACAACGAAGAAATTGTCAGCACAGGATTCAACCTTGCGTAGCTCTTTGATCCGATTTGCCCTTCGTTCCCTAGCTCTTCTCCGATATGCAGCACGGGTAGTGCAAACCATTAACCCCCAACCAAAACTCCTCAACCCCTCACCAATTCGACACAGAAATAGACAGATATCGAAGTCGCCAGCGAGAGAATCACACGTTTCTGCTCGATTTCACAGTATAATCGTTCGGGAAATCGTGGATTTGGGGTGGGGGGGGAAGGGGGAGATCAGATCTGGGTTATTCAAAGAAGGTAGAAGACAACGGAGTCGACCAGATCTCGTGAGTGAGAAACGAGAGAGAGAGCTCGTGAGTGAGAAGAGAGGAGAGATGGGTTGGGGAGACGCTGTTTGGAAGAGAGGGGAAGGTAGAAGACAACGAATGCAGAACCAGATCTCGTGAGTGAGAAGAGAGAGAGAGAGCTCGTGAGTGAGAAGAGAGGAGATGGGTTGGGGGTATCGAAAATGGGAGGTATCAGTATTCTCAATAGTGTTTTGAGAAAACACTCAAAACAAACGCCAACTCCCAATACTGTATTTAGAATAGAGGATTCAGAATATCAAAACAAACACACTCTAAAGTTTACAAATATCCTTCAGTACCAGTCGACTCATACTAATGATAAGTCGACTGTCCAGAGGACCAAATTCAGGATTTTACAAAAATAAACTAAGTCTCGTAATAGTCGACTTACAAGAGGGTCAGTCGACTTACCCGAGATAGTTTCCAATAATCTTCTAGAAATTATTCTAAGTATATAAGTCGACATAAATGGTTAATAGGTCGACTGTCCACAAGGACAATTAATTCTTACAAAATAACTTCTACAGTGGACCAGTCGACTACCTATGAGCTAGGTCGACTGTCCAGAACAACTTTTCAACAATTCTAAAACAAGGTATCAGGCTCGTACCAGTCGACTGCACAGTAGGCCAGTCGACTGTCGGCCTACAGATTTTCAAAATTAGGTCTGATTACAAAATCAAATTCTGAAGCTTCTAATGAACTAATGATCATGTAAATAGTTCTTAATCAGGGAAAAAATAATGATTCTCAACAAATCTCGTCAGGTGTATGTATATTTCACCCAAAATATTAATGTGTCAAGATCTAAATTCTCATATTCTAAATCATAAATCCTTTGTTAGGGTTTTACAAGATCTAAATTTCTTTCACAAAGCCAATAAGAATCTGATTTATAATTCTAAAGTCCAGTTGTTCATACACAAGTCTCAACATGCTTTTAGCAAAAAATTTTAATAGTAAGGATCTACTATTTCATCCACCAATTCCACATGATTCATACCACATTACGAGATCCAAATTGTTGAAAACATCAAATCGATATATCAATAATACTTACACACGTAGATCAACCACAAGACAAATTTCTTCCATGCATAACATCAAATCAAACAATAAACATACGTCAAACGACAAAACCATTATATATATATCTCACATAAATCAAACAACAAACAAATTTTTATATCACTCACCTTAGAATTTGAGAATAGTCCACAAAAAAATCCTCTTTTTGCTAGATCCGAAAGTTCTTGCTCCACCAAAAAGATCTCCAAATTCAATATTTTTCAACAATGACGGCTGGGATAAAATCTCTTAAATATGCCGGATTGATTATTAGGGTTTTGCCCGCAACTTTGCAAAACACCCCCTTTCCAAAATACAATTCACATATATAGATCATTCTTTGGAAATTCCATCAAAACTCAATTAAATTTGGATTTATAAGAAAATATACATTCTAAGTCTCAATTAATACTGTTCAAAACGTCCGGAAATCACATTTTGCACTTTAACCCCAAAAATGTCAAATTTACAAAAAGGTCCTTCTTTTCTCAAAAATTTAAAATAGCTCCAATAAATTTCAGAAAAATTTGGAAAAATACTAATTAAATCTCAAATATTAAATAAAGATTTTTCATAAGGAAAACTAAATTTTCACACTTCTCATAAAAGCATTTGCACGTGTTTTGCACGTGTACAAAAGATAAATTTTTCTGAAAATATTCATTAATTCTCCAAAAATAAATTTAAATTCATTTTCAAATATAAAAATAATATTTGAAAATACGGGGTTCTACAAGTCGACTATAGACAAGCGTAAGTCGACTGTCCTGAAAGAGAATTCCATGGTTTTTAAGAAAATAATTCTAAGTATAGCAGTTGACTGAGAGAGAAAAATTACAATAACTTCAAAAAATAATTCTAAGTGGTACTAGTCGACTATAAAAGTCATCAGTCGACTGTCTAGAACGAGATTTCAAGAAAAACTAGAGAACATTGCAGCTAGGTCGTGTCGGTCGACTGAGAAGTCATACCAGTCGACTGTCGACCTACAGACTGCATACTTTTGGTTGTGCACATTTCAACCAATACGTAGGTTTACTTTATGAAAACGATTTCTACGAAAAGCTTATTTCTTATATGATCAAATATAACTTGTAGGACATATAATAGTCCATAAAACTAAATCAAAAACTACTTGAATTTATAAAAATAGAGATTTTGTTGATTTCTTTCGATTAAAACATGGATTGTGTATATAGTCAAAACAGAGTTTCTTAAAAAATTTATTGATCACTGAAATAGTTTTGTATTCAGATCCAAACCATATAAATATCAAAATCTCAAAGAAAATCCCCAATTTGGGTATATTTTCTCAACTCAACTAAATTTTCAATTTCGATTTTCATGTCATGATCTCTTGATTCATACTTTTCCTTTCAAATTTCTCAAAACTGAATTACTGCTACAACTCACAACTATAATCAATTCGTAATATCACCATATCAAATTTGTGTTCAACAAATACTCAAAAGTAACAAAAGTTTCAACTTATTAGGTTTATGCATGAAATCCACCATATTCAATCAATCCAACATTGATCCAAAAGAGATGGACTACCCATGATCTCCAACAGGTCATTCATCAATTTCGAATTACCCACATACAATTTTATTTACAAACAACTAGGATTTCACAAGATCCAATTTTTCATCCATCCATCCAACTCATCATGTACATATTCATACTCAAACCCTAAACATGCTTTCTAGTAGATGAAATTCAACATCCAAGATCAATCAAAATATTCATATCATTCGCATACAACATACACAAATTAAAAGAAAACAAACAAGTCACTCACATACAACATGCACAAAAGAAAATAAAACACGACAAATCACTCACCTCGAATGAAGAAAATCTGGTAAGAAAACCTTTCTTTTGCGAAATCCAAGATCCCCTCCTTAAATCTCCAAAAAATAATAAAAATCTTGTGTTGTGCAGTGAAAGAAGGCTGCACTTCTTTTAAATAAGCCAGAATTGAGGATTTTAGGGTTTTTAAACACATTTGCAAAATAACCCCTTGAAAATATAACTTTATATAAATAGATCCCTATACTTGGAAATTTGATATAAACCAATTAAATTGAGATTTAAAAAGTAAAATAGACACCTTATTTTCAGCCGGCACTGTTTGAAAATTTCAGAAAATAGTTTTGCACTTTCAACCCTCAAAATAACAATTTTGCAAAAAGATCCTTCTTTTTCTTAATAGATTCAATAAATATCAGAAAAATCTAGAAAAATTACAGTTAAATCTCAAATAATAAATGATGATTTTCCATGAAGAAATTTTGGCTTTTGAACTTCTCAAGAAAATATTTGCACGTGTTTTGCACGTGTAAAAAGACAATTCTTCAGAAAATATTTATTAAATCTCCCAAAAATTCATTTTATTCATTTATAAACCTTTAAAATTATATTTAAAAATACGGGGTACTACAGATAGATTGCAGGAAGGGTGGGCGGTGAGATCGAGGGGGGTATTGATGAGGAGTAGGGGCCATTAGAACCTGAGCATAAGATCTGCTCTTGTTCCAAGGCAACCATGTTCGCTCCTCTCTCCTCTCTCTCCTCTCTCCTCTCTCATGTTTTTACTAGACTCTTCCACTGTGTATTTTTCAACCAATTACTTCTGAGAAAATATTCTGAACTAATCTTTCGATAATCAATCCGAGTGTGAATGATAATTTTTCTGTATTCTTCAGTCATGATCATTAACGATCTTAAGTTTTTAGTTTTTCTTTCTTTTCCACTTCGGTGAGATTGACGGGACTTATATTGGAAGTCCTGTGGGTGTAATAGACCTCTCGACCTGAATCCGAGAATCACTGTACAAAGAGTTTTAAGTATAGTGGAACGCTTGTGGCAGAGAAAAGGTACAAGTAGGTGGTGTGGACATAGACCTGGGGGTCGAACCACGTTATATCGCTGCGTCAGCTGTATTTGCTGCTCTTAACTCTTTTATTTACTTTGCACTTTATTTTATTAATTTTTTAATTCAGCACAAACTGGACCACTACTGATTTTGCAATGAGAACAGGTGGGCTGGACTGTAGCTCCCAAATAAAAATCTTCGCAAAATTACAACAAAAATACAAATACAAAGAAAACAAACAAAATTTTAAAGATAACATGATGGAGAGAACAAACAAAGAGCACAAATTAATGATATGTTAATGTGAAAGAAGTAGAGCAAAATCAGTCAGCCTAATGTGCACTAGTTTGGGGCAAAGCAATACCAAGACAAGGTTTGAGTTAAGACCTTTAGTGCTTCAGCAAATTATTGATGACATGAAGTGCCAAAATGATTTTACAGGTGTAAGACTTAGAGTTTTATCATATAACAACCTTTCTTCTACTTCTAGCTAGTGTTATATATCATGTATAAAGTTTTTTGGTGATTATATTAAGAAAATCCTTGAATATAATCAACAGCAAATTGAAAGACAACATGTGTAATTAGTTTAACTGCAGTAGTTACTACCTCATCTAATTTGGGTTTGGTTACATTGAATAATAATCAATAAATCTTCATTTGTTTGCGATGTTTAAGCAATCACGGAACAAGATATGAACACAACACACCCAAAAAGACCTACCAATTACAATGAAAACAAGAAATGTAAGAATCTCCAAGCAAATTATAAACCACACAACAAAGGAATAGTAATCCCTTGCTAATAGTGAAATTAAAAATTAGTAGTCTTGAAGAATTATCAATTCAAGATGACAATAACCTAACTTATACAAAAATAGTCGACTTTTAGAAGGTTATCTGTCGACTATAATCAACAACCAATAACTAGACATAGCATGTAAACTGTAAAGTAATCTCTTAGGAAAGGAATTACCGATGGCTACAGCATTGTAATGAAAATCAAACGAGAACTTGATGAACCAGATATCACACTAAGGCACAGGATATTTTTGAAGAACGTCGACAGAACCCTAAAGCAAAATTCATTTATAAAACTGTCAGAGATACTTCTCTAATATCGATGTTAAGCGCTTGAAAGAGCAAAAAGAAATATCAGTGTAATAGAACCCTCCACGGTATGGAAATCATAGTGTCAAGCATAGTTTAGTAATTGAAGTCTGCATTATAATGAATTAATTACATCTAAGAGGCTATCAGTGTCACTGCTGATTGTCTCCTGTAAAAAAGGGTATTACATATTGTACCATGCACTCACCGCTAATCATGGATGTCTTAGAAATGACTATTTATCAATAAATTTGTAAAAATACTCAATGATGCACTTTCATGTTCTTTTAACTAACGCATGTGCAATTCTTTTTTGATCTAGTCTCTGAGTCCTTAAACAATAATTTAGAATTTAATAACTCCTCGTAATTTATCTCCTTATCTTTTAGTTCTTAACTTAGATTTCATGTTAATTCTAGTTCTCGAAGACTCAACGAAGTACTCTTTTATATCTTAATTCTCATCAATAGCATGTGTTGTCCTCTTGAGGGTACTTTCTGAATTCCTAGCCTATATGCGTCATAATTAGTTATATATAACAGATGTAAATACAGAGTGCCTGTGATCAGAGAGCATCAACAAGGTATCTCACCTCCCCACGACTCTGTTCTTTGGTCTTTGGTTCCCACAGAACAATTTCATTGTCAACACTCTGCAATTTAAGGAACTATAATATCAGCAAACTGTAGATCTTCACAATGTCAAAACCATAAAAGCACCGATGCACCTTTGATAAGACAAAACACCAAGCCATCTAGTGAAGGTAACGTAATTGGAATGGATCGAGGCTATGAATACCTAAAGGGAAGGAATCAAATTACTATATTTCACTGTCTAAATATGAACACATTACAAATTAATTTCTAACAGAAAACTCACAGGAAACTGAACATATTTCTTTGGTCTTTTGATGGAAGGTCTGTCCATGTAAAAGACTTCTCGACATATGTCCAGAACTCTCTATAAGTAATAGCAATCTAAGGCATAACAAGGTATAAGATATTTGTTGGAAATCGGTTCCATCGTATTTTACAAATCAAGACGTATAAAATGATATACTCACATGTCCAAAACGGATTTCAAATGAATGAAATATTCGCCTCCGAAGTTAGCTTGTTAAAATGAAGGATTGGACTTTTGCTTGATATGTGACATTGAAAGTTAGTCCCATATCGAAAATGAGCAAAAAAACAAATGAAGTTATAAGTTAAAAACTGAGCCAAAGACCCTTAGGGGTACGAATATTTTCTCCGGAGGGAGAACACACCCAACTTGGACGTCGGTGTGAAATGTGCGGCCTGGCCCAGACCGGACCGGACTCGGGCTTGGGCTTAAGCTTAAAACAGTAAACCAGTTCTGATTTTGTATACGGGCAACTGCAACTGTCATGACAGTTTTTGTCTGAACAGTTGCGAAAATTTGCCAAGGGCTTAGGGCTATAAATAGGACTGGATTCTGATCAAATCTGAGTCCAAATTACATCTTCCCTACCACCCTATATCAGTGCAAATATCACAAAACCAGTTGTCATATCCATTCTCGCTCGAGTCTCCATTATTCTAGTGTAAGTTAGTGGAGTTCTGACTGTTGTATCCTGGGAGACGACTGCCGAATAACCTGTATACACCATAGCAGTGGCAAAATAAACGTCTTAAGAACATTGTTTTCAACAAGCCTCAGTCTGTTTATTTCTCCTCATCATATTCAAGGCCGGAATTGAAGATAACTTATCTTCTTTCTGTACTTTGTGTACAGTGATATACGTTGTTTGCGAAACAGTTCCTTAATTCACAATTACCAAGGTTCGAATTGAAGATATATTATCTTCCTTTTGTTCTTTGTTGATAGTGAATATTACTGTTGTTGTAACAGTATAATTGTAATTAAATTCGAGTAGGAATTTAATTAATTTTTCAATATAAAATTAACTTTGTCTACTTAAGATTTAACAACTTAAGACGTTTACATTTTTTTAATTTTCTTTTGTACACCAATATGACTACCAAAACAGAACTCCCAAAAATGGTCAATAGAATGCACAACAAGCCTGAGAATTTCAAAGGAACTGACTTCAAGACTTGGCAGAGCAAAATGCCCTTCTATCTCACAACCCTCGTGTAGTACCCCGTATTTTTAAATATTATTTTTAAGATTTATAAACGAATTAAAATGATTTTTGGAGATTTAATAAATATTCTTCTGAAAATTTATCTTTTTACACGTGTAAAACACGTGCAAATATTTTCTTGGGAAGTTCAAAGTCAAAAATTATTTTGTTGAAAATCATTATTTATTATTACATATTATTTTTGAATTTTTTGGATTTTTCTAATATTTATTGGACCTATTTGCAAATATTACAAAAGATTGACTTTTGTGCAAAAATTACCAATTGGAGTGAAAACTCCAAATTTTTGGATTTTTGGGCTGGGTATAATGCCTAGTCAACTCAGTGTTAAAAAGTTTACTTTTTTTTTTGATGAATTTGATTTATTTTACAAGTTTTGATAAAAAGGTGATTTTTTTGCAAAATTGCTAATTGAAGGGGGTGAAAATGCAAAATTATTTTTTGGGTTTTTCAAACAGTGCCGACTGACTTTATGATGGTTGTTTTTGTTTTTAAATCTCAAATAAATTGGTTTTAACTAATTTCCAAGTATATGGATCTATATATGTAAAGATATGTTTTAAAAGAAGTATTTTGCAAATGTATTTAAAAACCCTAGAATCTTAATTCCGACCTATTTAAAAGCTGGAGTGCAGCCGTCTTTTGCTGCACAACACAAGGGATTTCTTATTTCTTATTATTTTGGAGTTCTAAGGAGAAGATCTTTGATTTCTTGCGGAGACTTTTCTTATTTTCTATTTATCTTTGTTTGATCTCTTCAACAAGGTGAGTGATATAATTGTTTTGTTTTGTTCTTTGAATGTTGTATGTAGTGTTTCATCTACTAGAAAGCATGCTAGGGTTTGGGTATGAATTTATATGATGGATTGAATGAATTGATGAGTTAAAATTGGATCTTTCATGAAAACCTAGTTATTTATGTTTGGAATTGCATGTGGATGATTCAAAATTGATAGAGGACCTAATATAAATCATGAGTAAGCTATTTCTTTTTGGGTTAATGCTGATTTGATTGAGTTTGGGGAAATGTTATGCCTAGATTGATTAAAGAAGAGATTTTGACTATTTATGAGGTTGGATGAGTGCAACTTGATTATGGTAATGTTAAATTTGTTGATGTTCATGAGTTAAAAATGGTGATTTGAGTTAAGGAAATTTTGAGAATGACTAATGAATTAAAAGATCATGTCTTGAGGATTGGAGTTGTGATAACTAGATTTGGATTTGATGCTTTATGACTAAATTGGAGATTTCGTGATTTTATGAAGTTTTTAATTGGATTTGAATTGCTCAATTATTAAAGATTTAATCTGAACATTTGTCTATTTCTAAATTGATGAATTTGTTAAATTTCTTTGGTGCACAAATTTGCATGAACACTATTACATGAATATCCTATTTTGTTGTTTCGAAGGAATTGAATCTTTAAGTGTTTTTGAAGATGTTGGTTATATCTAAACATATTTTGGTATTAATATGGTTTGGAACATAATACGAAGGACTTTTGATGTATGATTGATTCTTAAAAAACTTTATTTTGATATATGCACGTATTCATGTTTCAATTTGAAGGAGTTCATCAAAAAGCTATTTTTATCAATTCAAAGTGATTTTGATTGGTTTTGTGGACTCTTATATACTCTATAAGTTGTATTTGAATATATCAGAATTATATCCTTTACAGATTTGGTTTTTATAAAGTAAAACTTCATATCGGTTGAAATGTGCACAAACTAAAACTGCAGTCTGTAGGAGTAACAGTCGACCGATCACTATCGACAGTCGATCGCCGCTACCTGACTGCTGTGTTTTCTCGTTTTCTTGAAATTTCGCACGGAACAGTTGACTGACTCATTTTTACAGTCGATTGACTCTGCTCTGTTTTGGTGTTTCTCGAAGTTTTGGATTTTCGCTCTAGATGGTCGACCGATGACTTTTTACAGTCGACTGCTACAACTTAGATTTTTATTTCTTTAAGTGCTGGTTTTTCGCTCTGGACAGACGACCGACTCCGGTTTACAGTCGACTGTTACTGATGTTTTCTTGAGTTATCCTGATGTTCTTTTAACAATTGATTCTTTAAAAGTTTTTGGATCTATAACTTACTATTCTAAATATTATCCTTTCTACAGAACATATGTTTTCAAGATGCTTTATTGTTGGGTTTGGATTCTGAAATTTTATAAAAGATTTAGGTTCTGTTGATTGGAGAAGTTTCTTCATATGATCGTTTTGACGATGGATTTGTGAGTTTTGGTCTTGATGATATCTCTAGGAGTTGAGTGGGAGTCCTGTGAACCGGCAGTTGAGATTTGTTGATTTAGACCAGTTGGGTCTTGGGATTGTTGTTGAGTATTTAAGTCTGGCAGGATACACTAACTCTAGAGATGGAGATTTTTGTGTTTTAATAATAACCAACTTAAGGACAGGTACTAGTGGAGATGTGATGGAACTTGGAAAACGTGAGTATATGCTCTTGGTTTTGTTAGTCCAACTGATGCGTTCCAGGACTGTTTGTTGTTCTGTCTCGAGAGGACATTTGTGCATTCGCATGTGGAGGGTCGGCGGGCCTATTCACGGAGCATGCAGTGTGCATTCGCATGTCGAGGGTCGGCGGGCCTATTCACAGAATGTACCTGGTGTATCTGCACGTCAAGGGCCTCGCAAGCCTATTCGCGGGGTACACGGCAGGGCGGTGATTCTCCGGTTTTTGAGCTATTCTTACATGATGCTTTCGCGTTGAGGGCTGTGGTGTCTATTCACAGAGTATTCTGAATTTTGTTTCCATCACCGTAGTAGGATTAGTTGCATAACGAGGGATTTAACCCTATAAAGTGGAGAACGTTAAGGGCTTGCACCGGACCTATGTACTATGGAATATATAGAATCCGACAAGTATGCATTAGAGAGTCAGCACATAGAGATTGTGTTTTCTTGACTTGGTTTTATGCATAATGATTTCTGTTTTTCCTACACTTAACACTTAGTCTAGTTTCACTTGTTGTTTTCATGCTCTACTATTTACTATCTTATATTCCTTGATGTTTTCGTATTTTATTTAATGCAATTTCATACTTCATTCATTGTCATTGTTGATACATATTGTTTATGATTTTATTCTTCATGTTTATTCATGTTGCTTTTTTTTGTCACTCACACCGTTATGGCTGACCCCTGTAGTTTTGGGGGTTAGGGTTATCTCTAGCCTCATGTTTTACAGGTAGGTGATTATAGCTTGGGATTTGGATGTTTGAGATAGAATGATGTTATGACTTATGTAAAATTGTAAAAGATGTGTTGTAAAAGAAAGTTTATAATTCAAGGTGTTTTGTATTCCGCTGTATTTTGTAAACAGTTATTGTAATAAAAGTTGAAATAAAAATTATCTGTATTTTTTACTATATTTACTATTGCAATTGAAGTTGATGTTGAAAATTGTGCCACGTATTTCTGAGATATCAAATTGAAAATTCGGGGCGCTACACCTCGGGTTGGATAGGTTCCTCGAGGAGGAGGAACCTAAGCCCGCTGAGGGGCAGACTCAGAAGCCTGGTCACTCTGCCAGAGACTGCCGTTTCAAGAAAACAGGCTCGGCACTTCAGAAGCAAATGTCACTGAGAACATCATTTCAAGCATCAATGACCTAAACTTGTCTGTTGTTGTTTTTGAATGTAACCTAGTCCAACATCTAGGATAATGGTGGGTAGACACAGGTGCTACTCGGCACATATGTTTCGATAAGTCACTGTTTTTGACTTATCAAAATGGATCACGAAGAAAAACTTTATATGGGCAATTCTGTTGTGTCGATGGTCGAAGGCTGTGGACAGGTCTTCCTGAAGTTCACATCTGGCAAGAACGTCACGCTAAACGACGTGCTTCACGTGCCAGACATCTGCAAGAACTTTATTTCTGGATCTGTGCTCTCCAAGAAAGGTTTTCGAATTGTGATTGAGTCAGACAAGTTGGGAGGGGATATCTGTGTTCAAATTGAAGAGATATATTATCCTAAGATGTCATTATATATGTATATGCATGTGATGATTCCATATGATAAATAATGTTAGGAGAACCTATCACTGAATCGAGGTGTTGCTTTCTGAGAATTCTCAAGAGTTTAAAATCCAGCTTCGATCAGACCCCACATGGACATATATATATCATATCTCTACTACTATAATGGGAGAAGGGCTTAGTGTAATTTGTCCATATCCCAATCCGTGCAACGCACGTGCTGGTAGAATTTTTTCCCCCTTTTCATTCCCCCCCTAATTTTCTCCACGTGCACAACACGTGTACAATACTAGTACCTGGAATCTAAATGCTAGCTTTGAGTGTACATGTTCACCATACTTATTATTTGAGTACACGGTGTTCTATCTAAAGAAGATTATCTAGCTTTAATTAGGTCAATTTGTTTCTTCAATTTGGATTGCCATTTAACCTGATATACACATTTCTCCCGTAACCGAACTTTCTTCATCTTTGCTTGCATGTAATTAATATATACCTAGGAAGCACGGGTATTTTCAAACGCCAAACGGACCCGTGTCGGGTACGTATCGGATGCCGATACCCATTGGGTACTCCCAGGTGCGTATCTAAGGAATATCAAATTTCTTAATACATTTTTGCAATTTTTGAACACAATTATATTTAGATAAATGTTTGAAACCCTAGTGTAATTTCAAAAAATTGATGTTTTGAATTATACTCAAACACAATACAAGTATACTCAAAGTTTTAATAGTTAGATTATGAATTATGTTCACGAAAATGCTCATAATTATAATGTATTATTATAATTCTATGAAATAATTCAAATATTTACATTTTTAACAAAATAAATATTTATTTAACTATATATATATAATATAATATATATTATACTTAACGCATCCACCAATGCATCCGTATCCTAGTTTTTTGTAAAATTACGTATTTCAGTATTTGTGTCATGTAGTATCTGTTAGAATATAAATATTAAAACCCTCATTCTTAGCACAATTTCAGAGTTATGGTCCATTGGTAGGGTCATTAATATGGTATCAAAGCAACCCGGGTTCGAATCTCACCAACTGCGCAATTTAAATGCGGATTAAAAAAAAACCACAATTTCGGAGTTTGGTCCATCGGTAGAGTCATTAATAGTATCCGCACTCTATATTCATATCTGTGCTAGTTTACAGAAAGAAAAAAGAAATTTACAGTAGAAATAATAGTGTCTTCTGCTTACTCTGACTTTCCTTGATATTTTTAAAGAGAAGTAATTCAGAAAGAAAAAAGAAAAAGGACCAAAAAAAAGAAGCAGGAAACAACAAAAACAAAACGAGTCAAAAAGGTCATAATTTTTTGTTTTGGATATTCTAAAAATTTGTGCTTGTTGCATACCCAGGGCCGGCCCCCACATTGAGGCCGGTAAGACGGCCGCCTCAGACTCCCAATTTTTTAAATACTTTTAGAGCCCCAAATCTGTATTTTATTTGTAAATATAGATACATATTTTAAGCATAAAATAATTATATTATAATTAGAGACTCCCAAAAATAATTATTTAGACATTTCGCCTTAGGCCCCCGAGAACTCAGAGCCGGCCATGTGCATACCTCCCTCAAAAGTCAAAACTAGACCGATGATCTAAAGATGATTTTTTTTAGTAGATTTAGAGCTCATTATTTTCAGAGAAAATTACTACAGTATATACCAGAGTGTGCATCAAACTCTGTTCTTTAAAGTGACTAACAAAGCAGTAAGAGCATCCACTGTCGTTTTCTAAAAACACAAAAAATAGCAATAGGTTTAGAAAAAACACTCACAGTCGTTTGCTAAAAACCCATAATTTAGGATAGAAATGAACAGTAGTCTGCTAAACTTAGCAGCGCCTTTAGACAATTGCTAAATATAAGAGACGGACGATTTTCATCCGTTTGACAAAAAGGACAGATAAAGATATGCCGTCTAGTTAAATAAAAATTAAAAAAAATGAGAGACGAATGAAGATCTTCCGTCTCTCGTCGAAAACAAATTATTAAAAAAAAAATCACTGAGCTGTCTGGCGTGTTTTTTTTTTTTAAAAAAAAATCGAAAAACACCCAGACGGATGATGTTCATCCGTTTGGTGTTTTTAACTTTTAAGTTTTGATTTTTTTTATTTTTATTTTTTGATTTTTTTTGACTTTTTTAATGATTTTAAACAAAAAATCAAAAATCAAAAAATCAAAAAAAAAAAATCAAAAACTCACCAAACGGATGACATCATCCGTTTGGTCAGTTTTTGACTTTTTTTGATTTTTTATTTTTTTATTTTTTTTGTTTAAAATCACCGAATACCCTAAAAAAAAGGACGGATGATGTTCATCCGTCGCTTCTATTTTTAGACATGAACGACTGCAGCGTGGTCCTTCTATTGCTATTTCTAAATGCTATATTTTGCAATGGACATAGAAAACGATAGTAGATGCTCTAATGAACTGTAAAAATCAAATTAATTGTATGTATATGATGAGGGACACGTGGAAGTGAATGATTTGGTCGCACGCAATCCCAAGAATTTCTAGCTAATAGATTCGTGCATTCATTGATTGTACGGCTTGTTATCAAACAATTCGACGTCGGCCCGGAACATCTACCTTTCTCGTGGGCCCATTTACATTTAAAAGGTGGGCTCTACCAGGTTTAGGATGTACCGACATCCACGTTGAAAATAAGTCAACTGGCAATTTGTCAAAGTCGGCTAATTGACTGAAAAATTATTTTCCCTATAAACATGGGTGGTATGCTGTACCGTATTGTACTATCGTCGTTCTACCATCTACATTATCGGAGTACTCGGTACATAAATTTCTCTATCATTACCGTGTCAAGATTTTGGTACTACCGAATTCGGTAATATCGAAATATCGGTACGGTAATGGTAGTACTTGACATCAATTAGCTCAAAAAATTAACATTCACATAAAAGACAAATAAATGAAAAAAAAAAGGACAAATAAGCTCAACATAAATATACATATGAAGAAGTTTCAGCATACAGTTTATACTATTAATATAGAGAACTCATTGCTATTAGAAATTTAGATACACTACAAGCATATCAAAATTAATAGATATAGAAATAATGAAAGAAGTGGGTGTTAGAGATGATATGAAATAGGGAATTAGCTGATCATCAAACCATCTACAGATTAAGATTTACTTCATCCTTGGAATCTCTATGCTCATCACTTAAGAAGCTAGGAAACAGATGATGAACTTTTGCAAACAACCTTGCTGTTAAATATTCTTCCCCATAACTAGTATTGATATGCCTTTCACTATTAGGGCTTTCACCATACCGTAGCCTCTGCAGCTCTCTATCTTCATATATACAGAATCACGGTCTTACTACTGTTCTTTATTACGTTCGCCTGTTTGTTATTTGACCTCTCCTCCCAGCTCAGTTGTGGGTCATCATAAAAGACACCTTCACTTTCCATGGAAATACCCTGAATTCATATTTGTTGGCACTACCACTTCTGCTGATATCCATACTTGTTAATCAAGTGAAGGAAAGGTTGAACAAAATCATATGATATGCAAGAACTTGTACGATGTCATTTAGTATTTCATGTACAGATAGTTACATTTAATCTGATATGAAGTTAAGGGTGAGACTAATGCTCGACTACACCTGAGGTATTAGTAAGTTGCAGGAAAATGAGTTGGCAGGGGCAACAGCCGCGACAGCATGTCTTCCTCCAGAATCATCCCCTACATTTATCTCCATGCAAGTCTGAATACATTAGGTAACCAGTTCATGCACATAAATTAGAGAAAATAACATATGTTTCTACAGTTTCCATAATGTCAACAAGATAGATTCAGTTTAGAGCATAAATGCAGTTGAAAGCAATTAAAAACCAATCAAGAAACATTTACAATGTCCAACATAAGGCATAAAATAAGTTATAATCAAGAATTTTACCAACTCAAATGAAATTATGTTTGCAAAAAATAAATAAAACAAAGATTTACCAGATAAGTGTCTTCATTCTTCACATTTTTTTACTGCTATGTCATCTGTATTCTAAATTTCTAATATTTTTTGACTGAGAGACAAATAATTCATAGATCATACTAAAATACAAATTAAATTGGCTTTATCAACCTCATTTAAGATAACAAGTAACTCAGAAATTTTTAACAAGTGTGATAACATAATAATAGATATATCTATATTATAAGTTTCCTTCTCTCAATCATACTTGTTCTCTCTCTACAGACATACATTTGAGTCTATCATATAGCTCAAAACTTTACGGAAATGTGAACAAACCCTTCAATAAAATCAATACTTATTACCACTCCATCTCAACCCACATGGAAAATCATATCAGAAGATCTTGTAAGTCCTAAATTCCTAATTGCTAGTGAATAATATAATTAGCAATTTACAATACCCAAGATCTCAAGAAAACTCAACAAGAACAAGAAGAAGATGGATCTTATATTAATACACCAACAAAACCCTAAATATCCCCAAATCGCCGAAAATTTTCCTCCAGGATTTTTTACCTTCGCTAGAGGTGCTTTAGAAGTTGGCTATCCTTCTTGAGGGCCGATGGTGTTGAAGAAGGCAGGTGGCAGCGTGGTGCGTCGGAGCGTGAACCCTAGATTCAAAGAAGAAAAAAAGAAGAAGAACTAAAGAAGATGTATACCATACTAGGGTGAAAATTGAAAAAGAAATAAGAAATAGGCATGGGACTGGGCCTGGACCTAGGTCTATGTAATATCTGTTTTTTTAATTCCTTAATTATTTAGTTTAAATTATTTTTAAATATGTTTTGAGTATATTTGCCCTTATTAATTGATTTTATTTGTATTAGAGTGATTAAATTGATATTTGAGGTTAAACGTGAAAAATTGAAAATATGAGTTTTGGGATGAGTTTTCTCGGAAGAGACGAATCCGATTTGACCCAAATTTTTCTGGGGCATTTGTACATTATAGGGGGGCAATAAAATACTAAAATAGTAGAGTTTTTAGTTTGTGGCATTTAGTTATAAACTTTTCAAAATAGTGTTGAAATAACTCTCATTTTAGATCATTTTTCTTAAGTATTTGGGCCTAAAGCCCATAACCCTAAACCTTAACCTTATTAAAAACCCTAAAAATTACTAGGATGCCACTCTCTATTTCTCTCTCTCCCTCCTCTTTCCTGGCTGACTGAAACCCTCATCCCCTTTAGAAACCCAACTAGGGTTTTTGACAATTCACCCAATTTCTACCTCCAACTTCAAATATTTTGGGATTCCTAAAAAATTTTGGGTACTCTTCTTCATGGTAGTGTCGGTTTTGGGAGAAAGCTTTGAGAAGGTATACAAAACTTGTTATTTGTCTTTTGGATTGTATGCTTTTTATTTCTTTTAGCAATAATTGATGTGGGAGGCTTGTTAGTGTATGTAGATCATGTTAAGAGTGAAAGATAGAGGGTTTCTTGGTGAAAAGTTAAGTTGTAAATTTTTCATAACCCTTGAGTTAGGGTTTGTAGATTCGGAAAGGGAAATTGGTTCAATTGATGGTAGGAAAAATTATTGAAGGGTGAAAAATGTTACAAGAGGATTAATAAAAAATTTTGGTAATTTTTAAAGGCTTTAAACTCAATTAAATTGAGTGGAATGGAGTATAGGTGAAAAGTGCACGCCGGGTGTTCGGTGGAATGCCCGAGCGAGATTTAGGTGAGAATTTGTTAGGTTCGGAGGTGTAATTGAGTCTTATTATTATTTTACCCCTAATTTGAGATATTAGAACAAAGGGGATTAAAGAAATTAGGAAATAGGAAATTTTCATATTAGGAAGCCTCCGATCAACATGTGATTTTTTGCATTGGGATTCGAATTTGAAATCTGTCGATGTAGCTTGCCTACTTATGTATGACATGTGGGTGAAGACGGATTCGAATTTGGAGGTTCGTAGGTCGAGTTTTGAGTTTTAAGCTAATCGATCCTATAATTTTCTATTTAGGTGGAAAAAGTTGAACTTCGACTGGCTACCGGACGGACGTGGGATATCGTTTGCTCGATTCGTTAGGAGAGTATGTTGTATCTACATATATTTTATGTACCGGACGGACGTGGGATACCGCGTGGTCGACCGTCTTGTTTTATTTTGAAAATCTTCAATTGACAGTCGACTGCTCCGTTTGAGCAGTCCATCGTCATTTGCTTCTTTGGCTATTTTGTTGGATTTTTCTTCGTTTCTTTTAAATGATTATTTCCTTGATATCATGGATTATTACTCTACTGTTTTAGATGATGTTTTTACTACAAATTACAGTATTTTACAGAGAGTTATATTTTATTTATAATAGAGTTTTAAATGTATTCTTATGATCTTATGAAGTGAGTTATATGTGTTTCAAAAGAATTGATGTTTTGTGATATTCTACGACTTCAAAATATAGTTTTTTGTTATTTAATGGATTTAATATTTTATTTGAATTCTAAAATTTTATGAGTACATTATTGTTGCCACTAAATCTGGTGTGGGGGCAAACAGATAGTATTTGTGGATTCTTAGGAAAATTGAATAGCAAACCTGTTACCTGTTCCGTCGGAGTTTGACGCTGACTCCTGCCGTACACCTGCAAAAAGTGCGAGACACCAGGGTTGTTCCCGGCGACGCACCCTCCGATGCTCAATTCAGTAATCAGGAATGATTATGAGAGAGCGCAAAAACTGGGAAAAGATTGATTACCTCTTAATGGAGATGGATGGGGGGTATTTATAGGCACCGTTGGGATCAGATTAGGAATGTAATCCCCCTGTGGTTAGATAAGGAATGTAATCCCTAATCTAGTGAAGGGATAGATATGAATCAAGGCCGTTGATTAGGATTTAATCAGAAACCCTAATTCTATCCCTTCTGAACCGGGTTTGCTGCGGGTTGAAATCCGCACCCACTTGAGGTGGATCCGTTTGCAGGTAAGTGGGTCTTCGGGGAAGAGAACCAGTACCCACTTCAAACCCGTTGGTAGGTGAAATTACCGTTTTACCTCTAGGCTTCAAGATTCGTGCCCGATTTGGACGGTTCCGATTTAACCCCCCTTTTTAGCCATATCACGAGCCCCCCACTCCCAAAGACTGAGTTTGATCAGCCTTTGAGGAGTAGTTTAACTGTTTTAATGGCTAGTAGAGTTGTATCGGAGTCCAAACGGAGGGTTTTGAATCTCAAAGGGGGTAGTGAGGTGATTTTTGAAGCTATAAGCTACTCTTGAGCTTCTTTGGATATCCGGAGGTTTTTATCTATTTTTTCGGATTATTTATTTAGTTTTGCGATGTGTTAACCAGTCGTTCGGGGGTCTTAACAACACATTCTAGGCAATAATTGTTCGTTCAGGGGCTCAAAAATATTCCTCCGAATTTATAATTATTTTCTAGAATTTGTAGTTAATTTTTCCGAATTTTTAGTAATTTTTTCGCAATTTTTAAATAAATAAAACGATTAAAATAAATAAAAAACTAATTTTTAATACCTATTTATGGCGTAGCGCGATCTGGGCCCTTTATCAGCGTTGAGCGCGATTTTCTGGGCGATCGAACGATCCGAGTTCCTCGGCAGATAGCTTCTTCGTATACGAGGGTCGGTTCCTCGTCCCCTCGGCTTGGCGGCTCGGCACCTAGCTCGGAATCAGCCGAACTACGTGGCGTGATCCTGAGCATCCATCTCAGTGCGGATCCCCAAAAAGCGCTATCTTGTCGTTTAGCAAACATGGCAAGATCTGGGTCGTCCATCACGATGAGCGTGTTTTTTGACAAGATCCAACGGCTGAGAAGGGTCGGCGGATTTTTTCTCCATATATGAGGGTCGGTTCCTCATCCCCTCGGTTCGGAGGCTCGGTGCCGTTAGCCGAGGTATGGAGTTGGTCGTTTTGAAGGGACTCAGTAGCTCGGTTGCCCAGCCAAGCTGTTCGGTAGCTCGGCTAGGCGAACCGGTGGCCAGCAGCTCGAAAGGTACACGTGGTCAGATCTGGCATGTCCATCATTGTGTGAATCACGAGGACTGGGTTCAGATCACGAGAAAACGTTATTTTGTCGTTTTGTGGGCGTGGCGCAATCTGAACCGTCCATCGAGTTTTGATACGAATTTTGGAGAGATCCGACGGTGATTCAGCCTCGGAAGGATTTTTCTCCATATATGAGGGTCGGTTCCTCGTCCCCTCGGTTCGGAGGCTCGGTGTCGTTAGCCGAGGCATGGAGTTAGACATTTTGAAGAGTCCTGGCTCTGGAGCGTCGTCACCCTCCAACTCAGTAGCTGGCTACTTAGCCAAGCTGTTCAGTAGCTCGGCTAGGCAAACCGGTGGCAGGAAGCTCGGAAGGTACACGTGGTCAGATCTGGCGCGTCCATCATTGTGTGAATCACGAGGACTGGGTTCAGATCACGAGAAAACGTTATTTTGTCGTTTTATGGGCATGGCGCAATCTGAACCGTCCATCGAGTTTTGACACGAATTTTGGAGAGATCCGGCGGTGATTCAGCCTCGAAAGGATTTTTCTCCATATATGAGGGTCGGTTCCTCGTCCCCTCGGTTCGGAGGCTCGGTGCCGTTAGCCGAGGTATGGAGTTAGACGTTTTGAAGAGTCCTGGCTCTGGAGCGTCGTCTCCCTCCGACTCAGTAGCTCGGCTGCTTAGCCAAGTTGTTCAGTAGCTCGGCTAGGGGAACCGGTGGCCAGCAGCTCGGAAGGTACACGTGATCAGATCTGGCGCATCCATCATTGTGTGAATCACGAGAACTGGGTTCAGATCACGAGAAAACGTTATTTTGTCGTTTTGTGGGCGTGGCGCAATCTGAACCGTCCATCGAGTTTTGACACGAATTTTGGAGAGATTCGACGGTGATTCAGCCTCGGAAGGATTTTTCTCCATATATGAGGGTCAGTTCCTCGTCCCCTCGGTTCGGAGTTAGATGTTTTGAAGGGACTCAGTAGCTCGGTTGCTCAGCCAAGTTGTTCGGTAGCTCGGCTAGGCACACCGGTGGCCGAGTCGTGGACTTAAGTGCTTTGAAGAGTCTTTGTTTCGAAACGTCGCAACTCTCCGCTTTGGCGCTTTGGCTTCTTAATGGGCTTTTTAGATTCCCAAGGAAGCCCAACATCACACTGGGTTATAAACTCTCACTCCCCTACCCCCAAGCTCATTTCTCACTTTTTACTCCAAGCTTTCACTTTTACTCTCTGTGTTCTCTGCTAGCGGTGATTTTAGCTCCAAGGCGGTTGCGTTAGCTGTCGCGTGGGCCAAGCAATTTCTGGCGAAGTTATTCCGACCGTGAACGTCACTTCAAGGTTAGTTTACTTGCCTTAGCCTTTTTTCTAGAGATGTCAAGGGTGGACTCGGGGAGTGAGGCCTCGTTCTCGGGCGATAGTGGTGCCGAGGAGAGGAGGCAAATGGAGATTCGAAGGAAAGGGAAGCAGGTGGCCGAGCCATCCGTGGCCGAGGCGAAGAAGAAGAAGAAGAGGGTAATGGCCCAATCTCCTGTAGTCGAGGTGATTGTGGAGACACCGAGGCAAGCCCCTGAGTCGGGCTGGTACCCTTGTGTACTGTTCGGGCATGCTGGGGTCAGGCAATACGAGGGCGACCTCATGAAGAAGGCGATCCTAGGTCAGTCGGAGGTATACGAGGAGAACAACCCGGTTCTAACCACCGAAGCGGACGAGATTGCGACGGTGTTATCCGAGAAGGATCTGCTCAGGATCAGAAGAGGGTTCGCCATCCCTTCGGAGTACAAGTTGATTCTCCCCAGCCCTGGGATGCGAGCGAACTCCAAACTGTCGTCGTCGGATATGTGCATGTTCGACTACGACTCGCTGAACGCGGGGTTGCGCTTTCCTCTGCACCCCTTCGTTCTTCAGGTCCTCGGGTGGTACTGCCTCGCACCTACTCAGTTCATGCCGAACACCTAGCGCCATGTGAACGCCTTCTTGCTGCAGTGTCGTAACACCGAGGTCGAGCCAGACCTGACGATCTTCCGGAGCATGTATCGGGTTCACCGAATGCACAAGACAGAGCATCGTTACTATCTGGCACCGAGGAAGGGCGTTCGGATCATAGAGAACCCGGACTCGATCAAGGGTTGGAAGGAGAAGTTCTTCTTGTTGAGGGAGCCCTCGATGCTGAAAGTTCTGACCTAGTGGAAAGTAGAGGTGCCAAAGTTTTCGAGGGCCGACCCGGTACTGACTGCGGCCAAAGAGGAAGTGGTGGGGAAGATCATGGCTCTCCCGATGTTGAGCTGGAGGGAGATGACTGAGGAAGTGCTACACGGGTCGGGCCTCAGTCCGATCGACCCGAGTACGCTCCTGACATCTCGCAATATATATTTTTTTTCTTCTAAGTTCTTAGCTCGTTTTACTAACTTGTCGTTTGTTTTTTGCTTGAAACAGAAGCACCGAAGATGGACTTTTTGGCGATGATGAACGATCGCGGCAAGGTTGCCGATGGAAGGAAGAGGAAGAGGCCGAGCACGACCGCCTCGTCTGGTCGGCCTTCTAAGGTTGCCTCGGCTATTTCTCTGCCTCCCCCCGTTGTTGAGGTCCCCTCGCCAGCGATAGTCGCTATCGCCGACCCCTCGACTCCTACTGCGTCTGCCACGGCCGGTGAGGCCTTCGACGTTTCAGCAGTGCTGACGCTCCAAGCTCCGCCGTTGACCCCTCAAGCCGAGGTGATATTGACCGAGCAGCATAAGCAGCTGTTTGTCCCAAACTGGCGAGTCAAGAACCACGACGGCTTCCTCAGGAATTCGCAGATGTCCATGCAGGCCATCAAGCATTTGGCGACCCCGAAGGACCGAGCCGCGCTGAAGGTGGGGACGGTTGGTGATGACACCTATGAGGTCGCTCGGTCGCTCGTATTGGTAAGTGTCGCATACTTTCTCTTGAGAATTTCTTTAAGTCTGCCGTTCGACTCTTACCTTGTTCTCACTATCTTTTTGTTTTGGCAGACCACTTGCCACTTTAACCATCTCCTCAAAGCGTTCGCCGAACAGGAGAAAGAGCTGAAGGCCGCCAGTGATAAGGACAGGGCGGACAAGGTGAGGGCAGTTCGGCAGCTCGAAGTAGAGCAGAGGCGAGCCGAGGGCTTGGAGGTCCAGGTTGCCGACCTTGTGGCCGACCTGGAGCGAGTAAAGGGGCGGCTCACTGAGGAGGCTGCCAAAGCCGCCAAGGCTGCTGAGGAGCTGACGGCGTCAGCGAAGGCCCTGGCGGAGGTGAAGGCGGAGAAGGACACCTTGGCGACGAAGATCAGGGCTGAGGTCGAGGCCAAGGCGAAGGCGCATATGGCCTCGAACATGGAGAAGTCCTACCAGAGGGCGCTCGACCACGTTCAGGACCGCGTCCCCGGCTTTCAGCGGATCGGCTACAGGCTGTGGCCCGAATCCGCATCAGATGGCGAGGAGGAGGGAGGCGAAGCGGAGGAAGGTGACGAGGGAGAGGGCGACGACGACGAGGAGGTGGTCGCCGATGTTGTGGTGACAAACCTCCAGGCCGGGGCGAGAAATGAGGGGCCATCTGACGAAGCGCCTGTGGTCGAGGCGACGACGCAGGTGGACCCCTGATCTCCTCGTCTTTTTGTAATTTTGTTTTCTCTTTTTTTTCTTTTCATAAATGTAACGCCTTTTTGCGGACTGGCCACCGCCTTTTCTTTTATGAATGAAAATTTTATCTCAAATTTGTCCAAGTGTTTGGGTCGGTCTATAGTCTTCCAATTGTGACGTTCTTGTATTTCAGATCCTCGAACATGCCCCAAATATCGTAGCAGCTCGGCGTCGTGCCGAACTGTTTAAGCAATCTCGCGAGGCTCGCCTCGAGGGTGAAATCGAGCTGATCAGGAGGGTGTCGCTCAACGTGGAGAAGAAGAACAGCGAGCTGCTGGCCGAGGTGCACCATCTGCGAATAGTTGAGGAGGAGCTCTCGGCGAAGGAGGCAGAGCTAGCCTCGTTGTTGGTCGAGCAAGATGAGCTCGCGAAGAAGGTCGAACAGCTGCAGAGGGTCACGGTCGACAAGAGCATCGAGGTGACTAACTTACGTCGTATTATATCCGATAGCGCTGAGTATCTCGGTTCGGCGAAACTCCCTCGATTCAAGATAATGGTTAAGGACGACACTCTGAAAGATAGGATCGTTGAGCAAGAGGAGGATGTGGCTCGTCTGAAGCCTCAGCCCATGATGGCTAATGTCCGCAGCACCTCGTGCACTCGCGAGGAGAGAGAGCGAGGGATCACCTTTTACGAGCTCGCGACTCGTCCTCAAGTCATTGGTCGGACAGCAGCCGACGCACAAAGCGAAGTAGCTGTTAGCTTGAGTGGAGCTTCGGTCGGAGCAACCGTTAGGCTCAGCGGCGAGGCGACATCCCAGTTCGTCGGCCTAGAGACAAGCTCAAAGGTGAGAAGACGAAAACTCTGATTGTCTCTAAATCGGAACGTCCCTGTTCCGAGGAGGCACTGAATAAGTGGCATCGAGCTTTAGATCTGTGTCGTTCTCCTTGTTGTAATGACATACCTTGTAAATTTGTCAAGTCGTTTTTTCGCTGTAACTCTTTGCCTTGTAAATTTATCATGTTGTTTCAATAAAATCGAAGTTGCTTTGCTCATTGTTGTGCCGTAGTTGCCTTACTCGAACCATAAGGACCCCTAGTTATCTTCTTCGAGTGCTTGAGCTGTGGAACTTTAGTTTTTTGCTCGGAGTATACCGAGGCGACTTTGCACTTCCGCGGTGCGATAGCTTAGATTTCAGAAGCAGTCCTCGTGGCTCAATCTAGACGGTCGATCATGATCGTGGCACGCATCACGAGATGGGGGGCACGAATTCCTAGAAAACATTATCTTGTCGTTTTGTGGATACGTGGCACGATCTGATCCGTTCATCACGTTCTAGTACGCATTTTGAGATGATCTGACGGCGAAATTGGTTCGGCAGAATTTTTCTCCATATGTGGGGGTCGAATCCTCGTCCGCTCGGCTCGGGGTATTGAGTGAGCACAGTCGAGCCGAACGCTGGACTCTGAACCACCGTTAGAGTTGCTCGACGGTTGTGGGAGCAGTTCCGAATGGCGACCTACTTCTAGCTCGCTTACGAGCGAACTTGCGAAGTAGTGTCGAGCCAAGTGTTGGACTCCGAACCATCGGTAGAATTGTTCAACGGTTGTGGGAGCAGTTCCGAATGGCAACCTACTTCTAGCTCGCTTACGAGCGAACTTGCGAAGTAGAATCGAGCCAAGTGTTGGACTCCGAACTATCGGTAGAATTGTTCAACGGTTGTGGGAGCAGTTCCGAATGGCGACCTACTTCTAGCTCGCTTATGAGCGAACTTGCAAAGTAGAATCGAGCCAAGTGTTGGACTCCGAACCATCGGTAGAGTTGTTCAACAGTTGTGGGAGCAGTTCCGAATGGCGACCTACTTCTAGCTCGCTTACGAGCGAACTTGCGAAGTAGAATCGAGCCAAGTGTTGGACTCCGAACCATCAATAGAGTTGTTCAACGGTTGTGGGAGCGGTTCCGAATGGTGACCTACTTCTAGCTCGCTTACGAGCGAACTTGCGAAGTAGAATCGAGCCAAGTGTTGGACTCCGAACCATCGGTAGAGTTGTCATCAGTTGTGGGAGCAGTTCCGAATGGCAACCTACTTCTAGCTCGCTTACGAGCGAACTTGCGAAGTAGAATCGAGCCAAGTGTTGGACTCCGCACCATCGGTAGAGTGAAGAGCAAAGGCAGGGAGTTCGTAAACAATTCTTACAAGTAAAATATTGAAAAGCTTTCTTTATTGATGACTAATGGTCGGCTGCTTCTAAAGTTGCGAGCCGTTATTACAAGAGAGAAATAAAAGAAAACATTACAAGTAATGGGAGTGGAACGGTTCGACACCCCCACAATACTTAGAGAGGCGTTGGTGCTCTCTCTTGGTATTTTAAGAGATGGTCGGCATTCCAAGTCCTGGGGATCCCCCTGCCTTCGAGGTCTTCTAGTCTGTATGTGCCGGGCCGAACAACTTTTGCGATTTTATAGGGTCCCTCCCAATTTGGAGCCAGTTTGCTCTTCTGTCCGGGGAAAGAGATGGCTAGCTTTCTGAGGACCAAGTCCCCTTCTTTGAGGTCGCTAGGACGGACTCTTTTGTTGTACGCCAACTCGATCCTTCTTCGGTAGCTTTGTTGAC
This sequence comes from Hemerocallis citrina, assembly GCA_017893485.1. Lineage (NCBI taxonomy): Eukaryota > Viridiplantae > Streptophyta > Magnoliopsida > Asparagales > Asphodelaceae > Hemerocallis > Hemerocallis citrina. Next base: position 110,193,096 of record CM030364.1, on the reverse strand, counting down.
GAATGGCTGCTCTTTCTCGGATCTCATCAATCAGGTCCAGATTTGCTTGAAGCTCTCTGGCATTCTGTTCTTCTTCATCAGCCATTAGACGAGGAGAGGGTATACCAACTTCTAGGAGGATCATAGCTTCGGACCCATAGGTGAGATTGAACGGAGACTCTCCTGTGGGGGTCCGTTTTGTCGTGCGGTAGTTCCACAGCACGTTGGGAAGCTGATCGACCCATAAGCCTTTGGAACATTTATCCAACCTCTTCTTAATGCTGGAGAGGATCTGTCGGTAAGCATTCTCGACTTGGCCATTCGACTGGGGATGGGAAACGAAGGAGAATCGGTGTTGGATGGCGAGGTCTTCACATAGAGCTTGGAAGGCGGCCCCCGTGAACTGGGTTCCGTTGTCTGTTATAAGGACCCGAGGGACCCCGAATCGGCAGATGACATTCTTCCAAAAGAACTGAATGACCTTGTTCTCAGTGATCGTGGCCAAGGGCTCGGCCTCTATCCATTTTGAGAAGTAGCCGATTGCCACGACTAAGAATTTGAACTGACCGGAAGCCGGCGGAAATGGCCCCAGTAAATCCATCCCCCACATGGCGAAAGGGATTGGACTTGATAGGGAAGTTAGTGGAGCTTGTGGGAGGCGTCGGATGTCGGAGTACTTCTGACAGGAGCTGCATTGTCGAGCGTGTCGTTCGGCGTCTCGTAGGAGAGTGGGCCAGAAATATCCGTAATTCAATACTTTGCAGGGCTAAGGATCTGGATCCCGAATGTGCCCCGTCGATGCCCTCGTGAAGTTCTTGTAGGGCGTAGTCGGCCTGCTCGGGGGAGAGACATCTCAGGTAAGGCCGGTCGTCTACCTGTGTGAAGGAGCATTTATATAGGATGCCTCCGATTAATGTGTAACGCTCGGCTCGAGTTCTCACTCTTCGAGCTTCCTTAGGATCTTTGGGGAGGAGCCCGCCCCTCAAGAATTCAACAAGGGGCTTCATCCAATTATCTTCAAGCAGGACAGGCAGCGACTCCATAGAGTAGAAGTTTCGTCCTCTATACTTGGCTTCAGAAGGACCTTTATCAAGACGGTCTGCTCGAGACCTTGAAGGGAGGAAGAGGCTAGTTTGGAGAGGGCGTCGGCCTGAGCATTTTCTTCCCGGGGTATTCGTTGGATGAGGGCTTCTTCAAACAGTGCCATGAGGCTCCTGACTTTGGCTAAGTATTTAACCATCCTGTCATCACGTGCTTCATACTCGCCGAGGACCTGATTCATGACTAGCTGAGAGTCGCTAAAGATCCTGAGGCGTTGCGCCCCTGCGTTGCGAGCCATTCCAAGGCCGGCTATGAGTGCCTCGTATTCTGCTTCGTTGTTAGAGGCCTTGAAGTTGATACGGAGGGAGTATTGGAGGATGAAGTCATCTGGGCCTGCCAGAATGACCCCGGCTCTGCTTCCCTCATTGCACGAGGATCCGTCCACATAAACCGACCAGACAGGTGGTCCCTTCATCGCTTGGCTGAACTCGGGGATGGTACTTTCAACTATGAATTCTGCTAAGGCCTGAGCCTTGATCGCGGTCCGAGGCTGATAAGTTATATCATGCTGGCTCAGCTCGATAGACCACTTCATAAGACGACCGGAGGTCTCCGGCTTGTGGAGCACTTGCTTCAGCGGTTGGTCGGTAAGAACGACCACCGAATGGAACTGAAAATACGGGCGAAGCTTTCTCTGGGCCATCACAAGGGCATAAGCCATCTTTTCTATCTTTGGGTAGCGGAGCTCGGCATCCCAAAGTACTTTGCTCACATAGTAGATGGGCTTTTGAGCCTGGTCTTCTTCCCTTACTAAAATGGCACTAAGGGTCGGCTCGGAGGCTGCCAGGTAGAGGTAAAGGGGTTCACCAGGAATGGGCTTGCTAAGGAAAGGAGGGTTGACGAGGTAAGCCTTGAGCTGGTCGAACGACTCCTGCTGTTGTTGCCACCATTCGAAACCTTTAGCCCCCCTGAGGGCCTTGAAGAAGGGGAGGCATTTCTCCCTGGACTTCAAGAGAAAATGCCCTATGGCGGCTAAGCGGCATGTTAGCCTCTGAACTTCCTTAACATTCTTGGGAGGGGCCATGTCCAATATGGCCTTGATTTTCTCAAGGTTGGCTTCAATCCCTCGTTGGCTGACCATGAAGCCGAGGAACTTTCCTGACGAGACACCTAACGCACACTTGTTCGGATTGAGTCTCATGTTGTGCTTTCTCAGAACATCGAACGCCTCCTGTAGGTCAGTCACATGATCGGCTCCTCAAGTTCTTTTTACAAGCATGTCGTCAACATACACCTCCATATTCCAGGCCGATTTGGGCTTGGAAAACCTTGTTGACGAGGCGTTGGTATGTTGCGCCTGCATTCTTCAAACCGAAGGGCATGACCCTATAGCAGTAGAGGCCTTGGTCGGTCACGAAGGAGGTCTTCGGGATGTCCGGAGGGAACATCCGAATCTGATTGTAGCCTGAGAAGGCGTCCATGAAGCTGAGGAGCTCATGTCCCAAGGTGGCATCGATCAGAGTGTCAATACTCGGAAGAGGGAAGGGATCCTTGGGGCAAGCCTTGTTGAGATCGGTAAAATCGATACAAATCCTCCAAGTCCCATTGGACTTCTTCACCATTACTACATTCGACAGCCACTCGGGATAGTTCACCTCTTGTATGAACCGGGCCTTCAAGAGCTTGTCCACCTCCTCTTTTATAGCTAGCTGGCGCTCGGGGCGAACTTATGCCTCTTCTGTTGAACCGGTTTGGACCCCAGAACAACGCTGAGGTGGTGGACCAAGCACTCTTCGGAAATTCCGGGCATGTCTGCAGCTGACCAAGCAAAGAGGTCCTTGTTCCTTCGGATGCACTGGACCAAGTCCGAGCATAGGGCAGATAGGAGGGTCTGCTAACAAAGAACTTTCGAATTGGATACTGCTCTGAGAAGAGCACTTCCTCCAATTCATCCACCGGCTCGGACGTCGATCGGACAGCATCTTGGGGGATTTCCAGGGTTTCTAGGGAGAGGATCAGACCGAGGGTAGAGGTCATGTAGCACTTGCGGGCCGTTTCCTGATTGCCTTTTACCTCCCCTACTCCTGCCCGGGTAGGGAACTTCATTTTGAGGTGATAGGCGGAAGGGACGGCTTCAAGGGCGGCTAGGCCAGGCCGACCCAGAATGACATTGTAGGCTACGGGGACATCTACGACCATGAAGTCCATCGACTCCGTTCGAGTAGTAGGAGTTTTGCCAGCAGGTTACGTCGAGGTTGATCACCCCTTCAATAGTCACTGGCACTCCCGTGAACCCATGGAGCGTGTAGCCGGCGGGCTTGAGTCTATCTCGGGAGAGTTTGAGGCCTTTAAAAGCGGCGAGGAAGAGGATGTTAACGGAGCTGCCATTGTCCACTAGGATCCTCTCCACTTTGAAGTTCGCCATGTGGAGGCTGATGACGAGTGCGTCACAATGGTGTGTTCGGACACTCTCAAGGTCTTCATCTGAGAATGTGACGGGTACTCCGAGGCCTTTAGGAGGAGGGGTGGCACGAACCGAGTTGACTTCCCTGATAAATGCCTTTCGAGAGGAGTTGGAGGAGCCCCCCATTGGGCCCCCATGAATGAGGTGGAGGACACGTTCCTCTTCGAAGTCAGGCGTTTCATCGCGTTCAGGCCGCTTGTTCGCCCCCGAGGCGGGGGAGGAAGTTCGGCTCGGTCCTTTCTCACGAACCTGGTCAGCTGCCCCCTCTGGATGAGGGCTTCTATCTCATTCTTCAAGGCACGACAATCATTGGTGTCGTGGCCATGGTCCCGGTGATAACGACACCACTTCTCTTTGTCCCTTTTCTTGGCGGGGGTGTTCATCCTCGGAGCAGGAGGTATGATCCCTTCCTTCTCAACTTCCATTAGAATGGTAGAGACATTGGTGGTGAGAGGAGTAAATTTCTCGAATCTGGGGGGAGGTCGGTGCTGGCCGGTATTATCCTTCTGGAGCTTCTTGGCTCCCTCCTCTTCTGTTCCCTTTCTCTTAGACACGGAAAAAGACCCCTCCAAGTTGGGGCGGTGCTCGGCTTCTTCGGCCCGAATATACTTTTCACTTCGGAGAAGGAGGTCAGAGAAGTTCTGTGGGGGCTTCTTGGTGAGGGAGGAGCGGAGGCTGGAGTTGAGGACATTGGACTGAAATGCTGCTGCAGCGACCGACTGGTCGAGGGATGCTATGGACCTGGCTTCAGCTGTGAACCTTTTCACATAGTCTCTCAACTTCTCACCCTTCTTCTGGTGGAGGTAGAGTAGCGAAATGCTGGTCTTCTCAGTTCGGCGGCTACTCACGAAGTGGGTGACGAAGAGGGTCTCAAATTGCTCGAAGGAGAATATCGAGGAGGGGCAAGGCGAGAGTACCACTCTCGAGCTGGGCCCTTGAGATTTGCGGGGAAGGTTTTGCAGAGCAGGGCATCGGAAGCTTGATGGATGAGCATTAGGGTCTTGAAGCTTTCGATGTGATCGACGGGGTCAGTCTCCCCGGATTAGGTCTCAAATTGAGGAGGCTTGAAGCCGATTGGTACGGGTGCATCCATTATGGTCCGGAAAAAAGGAGGTCGACTAGGACGAAGGGTCCTTCCTCTAAGCTCCTCTTCTCAGTCTAACTGACCCAAGCGCCTCTCCATTTCGTGGAGGCGGCAGTAGACGGCGTCATCCCTTTGACGGTGATCAGCCGAGCCTCTAGACTCGTCTTCGTACGAGGGAAAGCGGGGGCTACGACGACGGTAGCTCCTGGAGCGGCGAGGACTTGGCATATGCCGGGAGTTGCTAGGAGCTGGAGGAGGAGTTAGGGACCGTCGGCGAGGATTTCGGACCAGAGGAGGAGAGGGGATCTTTGGAGCATTGGTGTTAGGACGGAGATTGAGAGCTTGCAGGATGGTCGCTTGGAACTGCTGGAACTTGGCACGTGTGATGGGTGCCTCATCGTTCCTAGGCTATTGCCGACCTGCAGGGGAGTGTGGTCTTCTTCTGTGATGCTCGGGGGATTCTCTCCACCCCCTTCGGATGGGGGACCTTCTGTTGTCTCGGCAGTGAGGAGATCGCTCATCCGGACGGTGTTGGCGGGAGGCTCCCTCTCGGGCCCGCTTTTCATCCAGACGGCGGCAAAGATCCTCATCCTTCTGCCGATTGAGGACGGTGTTGCGAAGGTCAGAAACTTGGGGATTGTGGGAGGCCATCGAATCCGAAGAGGCATTGTGGATGGAGACGTGGTCAGGATGGAGAGATTGTTTCTGCGGGTTGGGACCCATAGGAGGTTGTTGATTCTACGGAGGAGCTAGGTCCTGTTGAAGAGGGTCCACGGCTTGAGGAGGAAGTTGTCCCTGCTGTTGAGCGGGCTGAGGGGGAACTTCCTATTGCTGATCGAGGTTGGGTCCTCGGTTGGACCCTCTGGATCTGACTTTCCTAAGAGGCATGGCTGGAGAAGATCTGTCCAACGCGAGAGGGGAGGTTGCTATTCGTTAGTTTTCCCACAGACGGCGCCAATCTGTTGCCACTAAATCTGGTGTGGGGGAAAACAGATAGTATTTGTGAAATCTTAGGAAAACTGAATAGCAAACCTGTTACCTGTTTCGTCGGAGTTTGACGCTGACTCCTGCCGTACACCTGCAAAAAGTGCGAGACACCGGGGTTGTTCCCGGCGACGCACCCTCCGACGCTCAAGTCAGTAATCAGGAATGATTATGAGAGAGTGCAAAAACTGGGAAAAGATTGATTACCTCTTAATGGAGATGGATGGGGGGTATTTATAGGCGCCGCTGGGATCAGATTAGGAATGTAACCCCCCTGTGGTTAGATAAGGAATGTAATCCCTAATCCCCAGTGAAGGGATAGATATGAATCAGGGCCGTTGATTAGGATTTAATCAGAAACCCTAATTCTATCCCTTCTGAACCGGGTTTGCTGCGGGTTGAAATCCGCACCCAGTTGAGGTGGATCCGTTTTCGGGTAAGTGGGTCTTCGGGGAAGAGAACCAGTACCCACTTCAGACCCGTTGGTAGGTGAAATTACCGTTTTACCCCTGGGCTTCAAGATTCGTGCCCGATTTGGACGGTTCCGATTTAACCCCCCTTTTTAGCCATATCAATTATATAAATTTGGATTTTTGTTGATTTAAGAAGTTTTCTTCATATAATCGTTTTGATGATGGATTTGTGAGTTTTATTGAAAGTTTTGGTATTGATGGTTGAGTTGTGAATCTCTAGAAGTTGAGTGAGAGTCCTGTGAACCGGTAGATGAGATTTTGTGGATTTAGACAAATTAGGTCTTGGGGTTGTTGTTGTGGAATTAAGTCCGGCAGGATACACTAACTTTAGAGATGGGGAATTTGTGTTTTTAATAATAACCAACTTAAGGATAGGCACTAGTGGAGATGTGATGGAACTAGGGAAACGTAAGTATATACTCTTGGTTTGGGTCCAACGGATGCGTTCCAGGACTTGTGTGTTGTTCTATCTTGTGAGGACATTTATATGTTCATGTGTCGAGGGTCTGCATGCCTATTCACGGAGCATGCAGGGTGCATTCGCGTGTTGAGGTTCGGCGGGCCTATTCACGGAATGTACCTAGTGTATCTGCACGTCGAGGGCCTTGCAAGCCTATTCGTGGGGTACACGGTAGGGAGGTAATTCTCTGATTTTGTTGAGTAATTCTTACATGATGCTTGCGCATCGAGAGTTGTGATGCCTATTCGCGGAGTATTCTAGATCTTGTTCCCATCACCGTAGTAGGATTAGTTGCATAACGAGGAAATTAACCCTATAAAGTGGAGAACGTTATGGGATGCATAGAATCTGACAAGTATGCATTAGAGAGTCATCATATAACATCTGTGTTTTCTTGACTTGGTTTTATGTATGTTGTTTTATGTTTTTCCTACACTTGACACTTAGTCTAATTTCACTTGATGTTTTCATGTTTTAATTATTGTTACCTCATATTCCATTGTTATTATTGTTGATACATGTTATTTATGACTTTATGCCTTATGTTTTATTTATGTTGCTTATCTTTGATGTCACTCACACCGTTATGGCTAATCCATGTAGTTTTGGGGGTTAGAGTTATCTCTAGCCTCATGTTTTACAGGTAGGTGCCTATAGCTTGGGATTTGGATGCTTGTGGTAGAATGATGTTATGGCTTATATAAATTGTAAAAGAATGTGATGTAAAAGAAAGAATTTGTAATTCAAGGTGTTTGTTTTTCCGCTGTGTTTTGTAAAGGATTAATGTAATAAAAGTTGAAAAAATATATTTGTCTTTTTGGCTATGTTTACTATTAAAATTGAGGTTGATGCTGGGAATTGTGCCACGTATTTTTGAGATATCATATTGAAAATTTCGGGCACTACACAGGGTAATAAGGGTCGAAATGGTAGTGAACAATCGGAGACTGTACTCGGATGAGGGGTCCGTGTATCCTTTTATTGTTATTGTTATCGTGTATCATATCGTGGATAAATTCTCGTTATTGATCGTTGATTGTAGATTCTTGTTATTCATTATCGTTACTGGGTACATAATCTGTAGAGTTCACCACTATAGTTTAAACGTTCACTTGATTGTATGTACCGAACTTGTGGTATGGGACACAGAATTACGTGCATTAGATGGGTTACTAAAATATTGATAGACCTAAAGACTGACACTATTGATTTATTGATTATTGATTATTTTTTATCGACTATTGTTTATTGATTATTGACTATCGACTAATGGCCCATTGACTATTGTTTATTGTCCATTGCTTTTCGACTATTGTTTATCGATCATTGATTATCGACTAATGCATCATCGACTATCAAATATTGATTCTATTATTGACCATCGTTTATCGTTTATTATTTTTATTTATCGACCATTGTACAATTGAGTATCGCCTTTTGATCTTGTTAACGTCTATCATTTATTGAGTCTGATATCGTTCCAAATTCTTATTCTTGTTTTATAGTCATTTATTTCTTTCACTGCTTGCTACTACTTGTCGCCCGAAGCTTGCTCTAACGAGTACCCTCCATCTTTCTTTGAGTTATTGTTTATACATGTACAGATGATGAGGCACTGAAGAACTTGACAAACTGATATTGCATTGCACATTATCGGCATTCTGTAAGTTTTTTTTATCTCATATATTGGTTATTGTTTTATATTTTTGTTCCTGTATTATTATTGTATTGTTGAGCTTAATGGTGTTGTACAGCTTATCCATGATATGAGTTGGTATACTTATATCATTTGCTGGGCCTTAATTACGTGCTTGTATTTTCGTATAACGGAAAGTGGGGCATGACCGAAGTTAAAAAAAAAAGATACATTAGGATATAGAACACAATTTATAAAAGATTATATAGATAAAGTATGTCAAGAAGAAAAATAAACAATAAAATACTATAAAACATACAAAGCTAAAATGTGTTGTCAGGATTCTAAACTAAGTCATCGAGGATGTAATTATAAAAGAAATTACAAAAGAAAAGGAAAATATCAGATGAAGAATAAGTATAGACCTAGATATAAAAGAACCTACAAAAGATATAGAATACCTCAAAAATATATGTTAGACTGTGTTCATCGATCCCAGGAAAGAAATTCCATATAAGGAAAGTTCATAAAGGGAGGAAGCTAGCATGTAACCAAGTCTAGAAGCAATAAAGATAATCTTTCTTTCATCTATTGTTCAAATTTATGGTATGACTAACTAAACTCCTTTCTTAGGGAAAGTTGAATAAAGCTTTGCCTAAATAATCTTGAGAAATACCAATTTACAACTGATAGAATTGAGCCAAACAACTATGGTAGGAAACGTAGTTAAGTTGCGGTTGTCTTTACTGAAGTGCTAACAGTGGTTTCAGACGTTTCTCCGAGTGAAGTCATGTGAAAGGACATAGTAATCTTGAGATGGAAGGAACGTAAAAGGAGCTCAGAAATTTTGGTGCATACCAAGAATATTTTATCCTCTGGTAGTAACCAGTTTATAGCAGCTCAAAGAGGCTCAGCTAAGTTGGAAGCGTGTTTGACCCTTTCTCTTGATTGTTTAGGTAGCTTTGGAAAACTCTCCATTCTCTTCATGTTGTATACCATCACATACTTCTTTTTGTCATTTTTAAAATCATTCTTCCAAGTTGGTATCAGAGCCTTTTTTAAAGGAAACCAACTCTCACTAGTTTTTTCACAAAAATATTTAGTGATAATCACTAAATCTATACACAGTAGGAAGTATATTATAGAAATTTCATTCAGAAAAATTCAAAACTGAGTCATATAGGTAAATAATTTACGGAGTTGGTTATTTTGGCAATTATTTTCAAAAAATAATTTAATAGGGAGAAAAGTTCTCAGAACTAGTGGTAAAATAGAAGTCTTACAAGCCAAGGTTTAATGAAATTTTATGTAAACCAAGTGGTTACTGTTGCGGTTTTTTTTTTGTGGGAGCAAATAGATGATGCGGATTTTTTGGAGGAACAATCAAGAACTTGACCTTTTGACTTTCAATGGTGTTGACTGCGATTGACTTGACGATTTGACTCGTTTTGTAACACCCCGAATTCCATTTACATGTAATTCGTAGCACAATAGGATCTTTTACTTCAATTTGTACAATTTTACAAAGAAATTAGAACTTTTATATTTTATAGAACAAGTTCTTTATATCAACGCAGTGGAAAATTAAAAAGAATACAACATGATACATATCTAACTTTAACATCAACAACTTAAATCATGAGAATAATCTTTAGCATCGATACTTCTTTTTGTCTTTTTGCCACTCCAAGCCCTGCACTGAAAAACTGTGGGCCCATCAGTTGCTTACAACCGACACAATGTTATAAAACAGTGATCTTGGCTATGCCATAATATAACGATTCTCTTACTTTAGCAACTACAAACTTGAATGCATAATAAAGTGTAAAAGAGTGACTATCCTAAACATGTCAGTGTATGATATGCCTTAGATGCCTAATGCAGATTTACGCTACGATGCACTAATGCATACTTGTTCGAATTCTATGCATCTTATTCTACATAGGTCCAAGGGCAAGCCCTTATCGTACTCCTTAGTGTAGAGTTTAATCCCTTGCTATGAATTACTACTACAGTGACTAATGTATGTTTTAGATATCCTGTGAGTATCTAGTACTACCCCGATAATTCTTAAATATCGCACTCCCACCGCAAGTGATTTTGGACACACTGCCTCACACCCCGATAATTCTGGAGGCGAATACCCACGCTGCGAGTTATGACCCCAATAAGAGTCGTTCTCCCACCGCAAGTGATTTTCGGACATCACGCCTCACACCTCAATAATTTTGGAGATGAAACCCACACCGCACTATCATCGGTACCTCATCACACAAATACCCATGAGCGTCACCTCGATTCTGATAATTCTGAAGGAATTTCTCCCACCACAAGCCGCAACCCCTATAATTTTGGAAATAACCTCCCACCGCACTATCAGGACCCTCATACTCATGTTTGCCCATACCTCATCATATCTCCTCTTAGTGTCTGTCCTTAAGTTTTAATATAAAATTATCACAACCTAGAGCTAGCTTACCCTACCGGACTTAAATCAACACAAGAGAAAGTCAGCCCACACTGACTACTTCTCAAAAAGATAGTCAACCCACACTGGTTACTCCTCAAATTTTCATTATTCACAATGCTGGTTACTAGGTCTCGCCTAGCCTCTAGATTAACATTTTTCATGTTCAACAACTGAGGTCAATCATGCCCTTATTATTCATATTTTTGATTTCATATATTCATATTTCATTCAATTCCTTCATTTATTCTTAGTTATCAATCATGAAGTAACACTTCTTGGTTGGACACACACAACCAACAATTCACTTTAATAAGCTACAAAGTTTCTTCGATTAAATAAACCATTTTCATATTCATATATATTTCAATTATAAATCTCAATTCGATTAAAAAGATAGATTTATTAGTTTCATAAAAGATTCTAATATTATCTTTGTAGTTAAGATCACCGAAATTCATCCTCAAATACTTCATCTAAATTCATTTGCAAAACAGTAAGTTCAAAATCAGAAAACTGCAGCTCATGCTACTTGTAAAAATCATAGAAAATTATATAATTCATAAAACTTTGTGTTCTTTAGATCAAAATAAAGGTATACAAGTCTACTACAGTTTCTTAGTTATAAGTTTCTCCAAAATATTGTATCTATAACCCTGTATTCTTGGAAATCTACAGTAGGGTTGAAATATTGAAATTCTGCCACTTGTTCAATCTTGTAAATTTTATTATAAATTCAGTTCTTTGTGAAAATTTGATTTCTTAGACTTTACAAAAAGGTTAACGAGTCTACTTTAAGTTCTTAGTTTTGACTTTTCTTAAATTACATCATCTAAGATGTTGAAATGATTAAAATCTGAGATGTGTACAAATTTTTAACAACTAGTCAACTGCCAACCAGTTCTAAGTTTAGATTTTATTAGAATAGTAAATGACATTCAAAAACTATGAAATTTTGTAAAGATGTTCCTGACATATACGAAATGTCTCCATAAAATTTTTAGCTCTAGATTTTATCTAGTTTATTAAACATGATTTTCTGAAGTGCAACTAATATTAGAAACAACAACTTTCTTTGCATAAATTAGCAACGTTGTGTACAAATTTATATCCAATTCATTTAATCTAATCATGATGTATTATAATGCACCCAAACAATATCATTTCAACTTATCTACATGACAATCTTTCAACTAGCATGCATTTTCTTTCATAATCATATTTATTAAACATTCTAAATAACATCATCACGAAATTAACCACAACTCATATGTATAATAAATTTTATACATCAATTTTCCTACACATGCATGCTACTATATTATAGAAAGTTCAAGAAAGCACCCACCTTAGTTGAAGAAAGCAAAGTGGAAGAAAACTTCTTGGATGTTGCTCCTAGCTCCAACAAGATGCTAGCCTTCTCCTCCTAGCAAAGCAAAGCTCGGGCTCTCCTTCTTAAAGAAATCCGACCACTTTCTTTCTTTTCTTTCTTTCTTTTCTTCTCTTTTGTGTCCTTTGATTTTTGGTGCAATGTTCATGAAGTAAGGTTTGTTATTTATAGGGTATTTGGAGTGAATGAAGAGACACTCATTTCCCAAAAAAATACACATTAACCAAAATAAATACCCACTCACCATTACTATCACAAACACCCGCCTCTTCAGCTTCATATGCATGGCCAAAACCCCTGAGTGCACATACGTGCATGTGCAGCCCATGTGCACACTTCTCATTCTTTTAATTAATTTTATTTGTTTATTATTATGCTAGTTCTTTGGTACATAACAAGTGTGTAGAATTAAAAATTATTCATTTAAAGAGTAGAATTTATTATGGGCTTTTTTTTAAAATAAAATTTCTAATGAGCTTTAAGATGAACTTTAGGCTGATGGGTTTTAATTAAAAAATAATATATTTGTGACAAATAAAATGAGAATAAAATTGTACATCACTTTGGAAAATTTTAGGGATTAAAATACATTAAATTTTATGTGCAATGCACGCATAAAAACAAATATTCAAATACGAAATAGATTTGAGTAACGGAAAAATGTTTATAAATAATCAAAATATAACATATGAAAAATATTTATTTTGATAACGTTACGGATATTTCGCGTAACGGTGAAATTTACGTAATCGACACATGTATTAAAAGCACGTGCAATGTACGTAAAACACAAAGATTAAAATAAATGTTTGAGTTGGCTAAGAATAGGATAAAAATGAGTTTTAAGAAAACGGAAAACAAATAATAAGAATATGACATTTATATAAAAATACGTTACGAATATTACTCGTAACGGTACAAAATAAACGTGCGCAACACGCGGCAAAATTGTCATTAGTCAATTTTGCGGGGTGTTACATGCTTGCACCGTAGGATTTGATGGATGTGGTGATGATCGCCTCCACTGACCTGCAAAATATCTGAAACACCGGGGTTGATCCCGGCGATAGATCCTCTGATGCTTAAGTCAGAAATCAAGAAGACTTTGAAATAGCTTTTGTGGAGAAAATACTGATTACCTGTTTCTGGCGGAGGTAAGGGGGTATTTATAGTTGTTTTGGTTAGTTTCAAGATAATGATTTATCTCTACTTTTCGGTGTTTTTGGATCAAATCAGTTATCTCTTCTCCATGAAGATATAAGAGTGATTGAGAAGAGTTTAAACTCCTTTTAGGATAAGAGATGGTTTTTGAACCACCTCTTATGGATAATCTTGGGTTTACATCGTATTCAAATAACATGGACCCATTCTCATTGGGCTGGTAAGACAACCCAATTAAACAGACCTGTTTTGGGTTGTTGGGTCTGAAAGAGACTCTGATCCTACTTTATAGACCCATTTTTAGTGAAACTGTTGTTTTACCCTTCAGAGCTTTAAGATTCTTGCTCGATTTGGATGGTCCAGATTAGGTTCTACTTTTACCTATATCACAAGACCCCCACTCCCGAAGACTGAGTTTCTCTGCCTTTGAAGAGTAGTTGCCTGTTTTCGAGGGTTTACAAAACTTACCAGAGTTCTCAGAAATGTCTGGATCTTGCTCGAGGTAGAACGGTGTTATTCCGAGTTTGTAGGATACCCAAAATTAATTTTAGAATTTCGTGGATATTTTGTGATTTTTCTAGATTTTTCTAGATTTTTCTGAATTTTTCATTTTTAAATCATTTTTTGAATTTTTAAATTCAATTTCCAACATTAAATAATTAATTTTTGAAAATTTTAATTAATTATTCTAAATTAATATTTTTTTTTTGAATTTTAAAAATATTTTTTCGACTTAATAATTACCTTTTTTTAGAATTTTTAATTAATTTTTTAAGATTTTTAATTAATTTTCGGAATTATCAAATAATTAATCGATTTAATAATTAAATAAGGGAATTAATAATTATTGTAACCTCCATTCTCGTTTATACGGATTTGTACTATTTTCTTCTTCGTATTATTGAAATTCAATTTTACCGATAAATCTTCCTTTTCTCCTGGAGCCAAATTATTTTTATTTTGGATATCCAATTAATTTGGTTGAACCTAGAGATTTTAATTCATACTGTTATATTATTACTATTCGACCATTTAATTATTTAAGCCCATGACTCCGAATCCAATCTGTAATTTTGTTTATTTATTTATTTGTAAACCTAACCCAATCTTGCTATCTAATGTGAAGCCCATTTCTATTAACCAAACCCAAAACCCATATCACTATTGATTATTTTATTTGAAGTTTCATACCCAACCCGATATTATTATTATTATTTTATTTAATCTTGAGCCCAACTATTGAAGCTCAATCTTTGACCATCCTATTGGATCTCTTTTGGATGCCTAAGCAAACCCATTAACCCAAATCCAATTCCCCCCTGCCTATTGACCAGATCAAACCCCCTCTCTCATGTTCCCCCTCAAAACTCTCCATAACCCCACTAATCCTAACTACCTCATTAACGCCGGATTCTCTCTCTCTCTCTCCCCTCCTTCTTAATCCCCACAGCAAACCCCAACTCTTCACCTTCTCCTTTACTGTGCAACCCCAACCCTTCACCTTCTTCTACTATGCAAACCCCAACCGAAACCCACCATCCCCTTCATCGCACTCAACCACCACTGCTCGACTACCCCGATCATCTCCCTCACCCCGTTCTCCATCATACTCGCCGCAACTCTCGTCGCCCTCTCCAGCCTCCACCCTCGACTATGCACCATCACCCCTGCACCCCCTGCCATCCTCGTCAGCTCCACCCCTGTCGACTGCCGCCCATCACTGCCTGTCTCCACCGCAACACGGCTACCATCCCATCGACCCCTCACCCTGTTATCCTCGCCCTCCATCCACCGCAATCACCGACGCCCTCACCTTGCTGTCCCTCGACCACCGCAGCTGACATGCCTGTGCGTGTCGCTGCCGTTGTTGCCACTTTCGCACTTGTCATTGTTGCTATCACCCGTGCTGTCACTGCCACCTTGCTGTTGTTGCTAAGTCGCTTGTCGTGTTGCAGAGTACGTGTTTAGCATGTGGTTGTCGTTGTGTTGTTTACACGTGTCGCCGTGTGTGTTTCCGTCGGGACACTCGTCCCGTTATTCTCTTATTATTATTGGAATCGTCGTCATCTATAAGGCAAGTACCTTGTTCATTTTATTGTTCCTTACAAGCATATTGTATGATCTCTCGCAATTAGTAATTAGATCATTGCATTTGAAATCCGTTATTCTTGTAGTATTCATGTTTCGTGATGTTGCCACATCTATATTAGTTGTTATATTGAATCAAATCAATTCCTTTGTCTCTATGATTCGATGCCATCAAAAGATCGTAGTTTTCCATTGTCCCCACATTAATTGCACAAACACGAATTTGAAACTATATGCTTGCAAGTGAGAACCGTTACAATTTGAATTGGCAAGTTGTTGTCTTGTTGTTGCTGTAACGTGTAGCTAGTTTTTGACCTATCTACTGTTCAAATTAATTAGAACTTTGTACATAAGAGTCGTAGCCCCGTAAATCTAGTTTCTGGAACATTCTGCAGATTTGAATTCCAAGTTGTAGATAATGAGTTATCATGTTTTCGTACTGCTAGGTGTACACATTTCAAATTGTTACTTATAGCACACCGACATGTTTCACAAATTAAAATGTCATGTTAATAGGTGAATTAGGACTTGATATTTATCAACATACTAGTAGACTTGATTAGGAGTCGTAATATAATTTTTATAGGATTGTTGAATAGATTTTCAGACCCACACTACAAAATGCTTGGCCTTTAGTGGCATTCTTATCGCGGCGTTTCTAAGACACGCTGTTATAGGTGAGGGGAATTTTATTTTTTTAAAAAACATACTCTCTATCGCGGCGTTTGGAATAAACACCGCGATAGGACCAAACTATAACGGCATTGTACAAATAAACGTCGGGAGAACCCCTCTCTACCTCATAGGCCGCTATTTTATTTTATAAAAAAAAATTTAAATAGATATCCCGGCGTGTTATATGATAAATGCCGAGGTAGGGTGTACTATAACGGCGTTTGGTTAATACGCACCAGGATAGCTATTTTAATTTTATTTTTAAAATTAAATTAGATATATATCCCGGCATTTTACTTGTTAAACGTTGGGATAGGGTTTGTACATATATATATATATTTCCTTTTTTTCTATAAATATTTTTATATTTTTATATGTATTCTTTTTATAATAATTTATATGAAGATAACACAAAATTTAGTTATATAATATTATTATTGATATGGCTAAAAATAGAACCAAATCGGGACCGTTCAAATCGAGCACGAATCTTAAAGCTCTCAGGGGTAAAACGGTAATTTTACCTACAAACAGGTCTGAAATGGAAACTGGGTCTTTCTTCAAAGCCCAAAACCCATAAACGGATCTGTCCTACTGGGTATGAGTAACAACCCGTTACAAACCAACCTAGATGGATAAAGAGTAATTCAAATTCATAGTTATCTCTATGAAACGATCTTATCCATCCACACCGGAAAGTAGAGATTTGTCCTTATCTCGAAACAGATCCCTAAGGCGAGCCCCCCCCTACCATAACAATGTAATCAATATTTTTCTACCTAAAGCTTTTTCTTAATCTTTCTGATTACTGACAAGAGTGTCGGAGGGTTCGTCGCCGGGATCCATCCCGGTGTATCGAACTTTGTGCGGGTTCGCGACAACAGCAAGAAACAAGTCAACAGGTTTGCCTTATTCGTTTTCTCAAGAATCCACAAATTCATCTGTTTGCTCCCACACCAAATTCAGCAGCAAAAGATTGGCGCCGTATGTGGGAAATGAAAAAGCAATCCAACCTAACTTCATCAGCAAGAGTAGTTTCAAGCTATGTATCCGAAAGAGAAAGGGAAGACAGCGGTCTCCAGCCGAAGAGTCACTCCTCTTCCTCCTCCTCCTCCTCCAGTTCAAGATGTTCTTCCTTAATAGCCTCCTCCTCAACAGGCCCCTCCAGGGTCTCGGGGGGCTGCCCAGGGGGCTCCCGTCGGAGTCGTCCAAAGAAACATCCTCTTTATGACCATGTCGCAGGATCTCCATCAAGTAATTGTCAACCGCCAACAGGGGGTCGACCTCCGAACTCGCTTGAATGGATGGAGAGCCCTTGAGAGAGTCTATTAACCTGAGCACCCAGGGATCTCGAGAGTCCGGACCCCCCGCAGACCGAGGACCAGAAGATCCCCTCTCGCAAGGAGGCGAAGAGAGTCGCCTCAACGTCATCACCAGAAAAGTCATACTCCAGTAAGCCGAGCCACACCTAGGGACCGCCAAGCTGAAGGGGCACCCAGTCACAAGGGCAGAGTTCCAGGATTTTCAAAAAGCCGTTATGTAGGCCCTTAATATTGCTCCCAACCACGAGCAACAGGCACCTAGTCCTCAACCTGCCCCAAGCCATTACCTAGTCCTTAATAATCTATATCCAAAGGCTTGTGTTAACTGCTTCTTTGTAATGCTAATGACATAAGGAAAACTATTTAAATGTATCATTATGTGTTTGAAATATTATTACAAAGCTATGAAACCAGATTCAGTTCTTTTACTCCAAAATAAAACAACAGGAAAATTGGAGAACACAAGCCAATACAATGTATTACATATATAGAATTAACCTGACAAATGATATTATATATATAAGAAGCAAATAATGTTATAATACTGTTAAAATGGACTTCTCAGGGACAAAAAATTAAGTTATTTATCCGATCGCCAATTAAACCCCCCAAATTATTTCATTTGCCCTCCAACTTTTTTATTTCCCCCCAAATTCCAAATTTTCCCAATTTATACAATCTCTCTCTCTCTCTCTCTCTCTCTCTCTCTCTCTCTCTCTCACACACACCCGAATCCCCTCTCTTTCTCCTCTCTCTCACACCTGAATCCCCGACTCACCACGTCACCATCGTCCTTCCGCCACGTCGCCGTCGTCGTCCCTCTCCCACCATTGTCGTTGCTCATCCATCGCCACCGCCACCGCTATCTTCCTTTCCACTGTCGTCGTCTTCCTCCACCGCCACCCACCGTCGTCGCCCACCTCTTCCTCCGCCGTCGTCTTTCGTTATCCGCCATCTCCCACCACTTCCACAATCACCCGCGGTCATCTATTTTGATTAATTTTGCAAACGTATGAATTTGATGCTTGTTTCACTATTTCACTTCAGTTGGTCAAGGGAGTGAGTGCCTCGCCTGTGTAAGGTTTCATTTCCACTAAATGTGATCTGAATCTTCTTACATTCATGCAGAATTATCACATGTTTGCATCCAGTACTAGATATGAAACTCGAACTTGTTCGAGTTAGACAAGTCATTTACATTCCCAAATTACGTTATTGAGTAGATACTTTGTTTAAATGCTTTCTTTCTTTGATGCAGGTAGATCAATATACGTGCACAAGAGGTGTTTGATGAGACTCCTATGAGAAGTAAGTATAATCATAGACCTTACTTCAGTAATTTTCTTTTTAATATTTTTGTTGAGTTCTAATAGAAATATCGTTGAAGTGATTCACTTGCTAAATTAATGCTTAAGGTGAAGAAATTGGCTTCATAATTGATTAATGACAAGTTATTTACCAAAGCCAATCATAATCATATTAACTGGGGATAGCTAGGAGATAAAACTCGAGTGGAAATCGTTGTGATCATATCATTCTGTGCTGTCTTATTTCTGAGATATTTTGAAGTTTCTTGTAATCTCGTTTTCACATAGTTCCCATTCAGTTTAGTTGTTCAGCTCTTCAGTTGGTGGTAGGCAGTCACTGAAAGAGAGGACATGTTGAGTTTACTATAATACTATCTCTTGAGTGCCATGAGAGGAACAATAGATGCTTCAACGGTTAATCCGAGGAGACTCTGATCCATGACATAGTTTTCTATTTTTAGTCTGGTTAGGTGCTATACTCTATATAACTCGATTTACAATGACAAAGTAGTTTACTGAGCCGATGAGCTCCTTTTGTTGTTAAATAGCAATTTGGTTTTTTATCTTCTATTATATCCTAAATTCTTTGTGGTGTAATACATGGGTTGCAATTTGGGTTTGGGAAAATACTTAGAAGTTGATGTTGACAAGTAGTTTGATGAACTTAGATTTAATAACTCATATTACTATGAACCAACTGAAGATAACACCAAAATATGTTGGGACATCATTATATACAATGCTATAAGCAGGCTCAGACTTATACATGTATGCACAAGTCACATGTATAGAATGTGTCTAAGTTAAACATTCAAGTTATACTTACATTTGACTGCTGGTTAGCTTAATTTCCTAATAACTTCTATTTGTTAAATATAATACTTACGTTTGACTGCCAGCTAGCTTACTTTCCTGATAACTTTTATATATGATTTTTTAATTGATTAGTCTTATTTTGTTTACTCATGGTGGTCTTCTGCAATTCTACCATCATACTGGTTGTTAAGTGCTATGGTTAATCTAGTTGTCTTTTATTTGCTAGACTTTGTTACTATATAATTGAATCGTATTTATAATCATTATATATAGAGAGAAACACTGTTTCAATTTGGTTTCAAACACTTAAAGAAAAGTAGGTTTAGGTTTAGGTTTAGTTTCAAGAGGTTTAGCTAATAGTTTTGTTTTAATTGATTTTGTTGAGGTTTTGGTTCTAGTTTTGGTTTGGTTAATCCATTCATAGACGTATTTGCACAAACGCACAAAAAACACACAAAATATGCACAGAGCGACACAAATACAACATGTAGTATTTATATAAACATAATAAACAAATGTCTGAGATTAGGCGGTTAATATTATTTGTATCTACTTATATTTATGCATATAAAATTACAGATTCTCCAGAAAATGAATTATATGCAAGTTTTTGATCATATAAGAGTAGATGTAGAATTGCTTTGACAAGTACAATTTAAATGTTAAATCCAACACAGTTCGCTGAATAATCCAGTTCAGTTTGCCAAATCTTCCCAATGTATAATGACAGATGACCAATGTAGGTTGATACTGATGGGAATCAGCCGAAATAGGATAACGTGGTCCTATATGACTGAAATTAAATTAATAGTGTAAATCTGAGATCCATTAGTGCATGCATAATGAACAATATGACAAAAGATTCAGTTTTATCTTACAATCTTTATATTATATATTATTTATTCAATGTTTCCCATTACTTTTCTGTAATTGTGTGATTCTGGATATTTATTTCTGTTTTTTTTTCTTGTACTGTCTTAATTTCCCACTTTAAATTGCAAACCAAAGGTACCCACGATGACTATTCGTATGGCATGCACCAAGACACTCCATTCGGGTGCATTATGCCCTATGTATCTTTGGTTATTGACATGTCAAGATCATCAGATTTGAGAATTTTGATAGTTATTATCAGGACATACTAATTTACGTCTAACATAGATTTCTAGTCTAATGTAGAATAAGATAAAGTATATGAATGCCACTAAATTTGGAAATTTGTGAAGCTAATGCCAGTCCAGGCCTATCAGGCTTTCTGTTCTCATACACTATGTTGCATGGTAGGGGTAGTTAGATGCACAGATAGCCAGAATACCAACAGAGTTGATTAATACAATAGAATAAAACAATTCACCATAGGAAAAAGAAAGATAACATCAGGTTATGCCGGGTCTAGTTTGCATGTGGTTGCAAGCACACCATTATTCTTATTCCATTATTCTGTCGCTACTGGCCAGGTACTATACTCTATATAACTCGATTTATGTTGGTGCAGTTTGAAGACTTTGCTACCCATCATGCGTTCGAATTGCTTGCACAGTATAGTACAAGCCATCTCGTCTTTAATGATGATATTCAGGTAGAGTGGACAACTGCCTCTCTTATGAGAGAAACTATATTTACTGGTTGAAACAAGATTTACTGATGAAAGTTTTAAGAATAAAAAGGTCTATGGGGTTCACATCAAGAGCCCTTTAACTGTAGTGCTGGATCCCTCATCATCCAAATTTTCCTTTTTGGTTGTTGAGAAAGTAGGACTGACCTCCTCCCTGATCTTTATCTAACAGAAACCACTCTTTGGCATCCACTAAATTTTCAGTAAAGGCTAGTTTGCATTTAAATAGTGGCACATATTTCTTTGGGTTACTTACTTTTATGCCCAGCAAAATGGAATATCCTGTTACATGTAGAAGTATCAGAGCATTTGCACAAACAGAGCATTTAAACAGGAAATGCATTTGGCTGTAATTTGTGCTTTTCATTAGGCAAAGTGATTGGAACAATCAGAAACTTTGAGTAGTTCAATATTTTAGTTGACATCAGTAAATTTTGTTAAATGAAAAGTTGATTTTATACTGCCAAATCATCATTTTCTAAAATACTTCACTAACAATGATTTCATGTCAGTAGCCATGATAATTTGGCTAATACTTTCTAAAAGGATATTACAGGCTTAAGTTAGACCTATTTTTCCTTAATGAAAGCATCATCTATTGTTGTACCTTTCATCAATTTGTAACAATCTCCATAATGTTCTTACCTTGTTCTATGTTTTGATTCTCTTTTCAGTGTTGTAGTGTAGGTCAATTCACTTTTATGTTTGTGTACCATTGTAGTTGTATGTCCAGTTTTTCTTGTGTTTCTTTTTTGAGCACTTTGGATGATATTGAATGTTTGCTAGTTGTCTTCTGGTTGATCCCCTTTTGGCGTTCAGTTTAAGACCTGAGATAGCTGGTATAATAAGTATACAATTAGATTAGATCTTTCTCCAATTTGTGCTCTTTTTCTTCTTTTGTTTGACAAATTGAAGATGAAACATTTATGTTTTTTTTACAGGGCCAGTGTATTCCATCGGTTTCCAGTCACATACATACACTAGGGAAAAATAACGATGGAACTGGAAGCAACACCGGGCCACATGAGAGACTCCCCCGCTGTAGTTTTTCGGATTTGGACTTTTTTTAAAATGTTTTGTAGGAATTATATCTATGTTTTGTAATAACTTAGTGTTGTATAACTTATACATTCGTTGTATAACAGTTTATATGTGTTACATATTTTGTTTTCTATTAAGTTGTTTTTTGTGATGTGTGACTTTTGGTTGTTGATTATGATGCGATTATTGATTTTAAGATTTAAGCATTTAAATTTAATATGATTACAGGTATTTGTAATATGCGATAAATTATAGGTTTTTATATTCAAAATTTTATAATGAAATGTGGGAAGAAAAAAAAATTGACCTACCCCGGCGTTTACCAGGAAACGCCGCAATAGATACAGGATTTCTACAAAAGTAGTTCCCTCTATTGCGGCGCTTGATGAGCGCCGCTGTAGGTTACTAATATTCAGTAAAGGCTAGCTAATATTCAGCAAAGGCTATCCCGGCATTTTTGGGAACGCCGCTATAGCTCAACTATTTTTTTAAAACGATGAAACAGAAACGTACCTATAACGGCGGTTTGGCAACGCCGTTATAAGTGGACCCCCTATAGCGGTGGCTTGGGTAAACGCCGCAATAGCCCATATAGCTATAACAACGCACGCTGTAACGGCATTTTCGGCGGCGATTTCATAAGTGCCGTTATGGGCTATAATGGCGCCAAAAAACGCCGCAACAGCCTTGTAAAAGCGCCGCGAAAGTCCTTGCATTTTGTAGTGCCATTATATACATGTAAACTTGGCCCTAAACTACTGTTAGAACACTATACCAGTAAAGACCTGAACTTTTGACACAGTAGCAGTTAAAATAATTTAGCGCAATTTAAATAGAAGTTGTAGCCCTCTGTGTGAGGAATCCAGAACACTTGATGGATTCTCAATCCGACTTATAGAATGCAAAATATTTAAGTTTTACTCCTTTACTGTCGAAATTCCAGATTTGTTGTTTATAATTACACTGCCATATTAAATTAATTGGAATAGTAGGATAACTTAAGAAATTAGACCTGAGGATTTTAAAAATGTTAATTTCCAATGTCATGAACTTAATTACAAGTTTTGTAAGAGTTTTAGTTAAGTTTTTAGATAAATTATCCATATAATAACTTGATGCTGAGTTGCTGCCTGCACAGTTTACTCATAAAGAACTAGCTAGTAGACCCTGTTTCTGTAGTTGAAATGTATCGTGGAATATGTGTCGGAACCGGTAGGGAGTCTAGTTCCTAAAACTCCTAACGAAACTGATTTCACTTTCCTGTAGCAGCGGAAAAGTTAGGTTTTGTGCAGCAACGTCTTGCTGCCCAGAGTTATGTCTTCATTTTTTAAAAATACATATATGTTTGTACCTTGCATTTTATGAACTGAATTATATTACCCGCACTGCATAGACCTTGACACCCCCTTGATCTTGTCCCGTTACCTGTTATCATGTCCATGTTCATGTTAGCCATTATAAAAGAATAACAAGTCGGGGAATAAGGGTAAGACCTAGTAGTGGACGATATAGGAGATTGTACTCAGAAAGGGGACCCTATTTCCCAAGCTAGTGATTTCTGTTACAAGTTACATGGAACTAAGTGCCACGTTGAACTAAGTATCACGTCATGAATGACGGGGGCCACCTCTAGACTCTATGGGGGCCACCTATAGACTCCATTACATGATTACATGATTACCTAGTTATACGTTCAAAAGTTACATGGAACTAAGTGCCACGTCATGAGTGACGGGGTCCACCTCTAGACTCTACCACTTGACTACATGATTCTTGTTTACATAATTTCCCTGAGTACTTGACCTTGTATAATTCGCCGCTAAAGTCTAAACGTTAACATGTTTGTATGCACTCGAACCTGTGGTATGGGACGCAGGATTGCGTGCATTAGATAGGACTGATTACTTAAGATTAATACTGAGCACATGCATATTCTTGTATTCCTGCTATATGTCCTGTCTACAAGCTATATGATTCTTGTTTACCAGTTTCATGATTCCCGTTTACACATGATTCTTGTTTACAAGTTACATGTTACCTGTTTACAAGTTTACATGATTCTGGTTTGCAAGTTCCATGGTTCCTGGTTATATGACATGTTTTCCCGTTACACGATTTCTTGTTTCTGATTGGTTATATTTTGATACTTGTTCAGTTCTTGTATCCTCCTTATTATGTATATTGTTTCTCATTATCATGTTTGGTCCGTATTTGAATTCTCATTTTTTATTGCTTTCCGGGTTATGCCTTGTTTCTTGTTCCTATTTTGCTTGTTACTACATGCAGCCCATAACTTGCTCTAACGGGTACCATTTATCTTTCTTTTGAGTTAATTTTATACAGGTACAATGATGGGTAACTGAAAAATCTTAGCGAACTATTATTGCATTGTGTATCCTCCGGCTATTTTGTAAGTTCTTATATCCCAGATATTGGTTATTGGATTATATTCTTGTTTATGTGATTATTATCGTATCGTTGAGCTTACTGGTATTGTACAGCTTATGAATGATGTGAGTTTGTAAACTTATGTCGTTCGTTGGGCCTCAATTACGTGCCCGTATTTCTGTATAATGGAAAGCGATGCGTGACTTACTTGATGATGTGGCATGATATGGAGCGTCGATCATGACTGGCCCAAGAATCGCGGAGATTGACTGGTCTGGAAGCTTTGACCGGTCAATGCAAAGTGCCCATTTTTAGCTTGGGGACACGTTTGCTCAGAACGTTGTGCCGAACGATGGGGATGGTTTATCTATGCGACACGTGGTATTGATCGTTGACCATTGACTATTGACCATTGACCAGCCAATGGTTATCTTTTATTTTTCAATCGGGAGCACGTTTGTTCGGTGCAAGCCACTGAACGCTGGAGGTGATTCGGCTACGCAACACGTGTCCCTGTTGACCATTGACTGTTGACCAGTCAACGATTTTCTTTGATTTTTCGATCGAGGGCATGTTTTTTGGCGCAATCCACTGAATGCTGGAGGTGGTTCGACTGCGCGACACGTATCCCTGTTGACTGTTGACCATTGAACAATCAACGGTTTACTTTTATTTTTCTATTGGGGGCACATTTGTTCGGCGCAAGCCACCGAATGCTGGAGGTGATTCGGCTACGCAACACGTGTCCCCGTTGACCAGTCAACAATTTTCTGTGATTTTTTGATCGGGGGCACGTTTGTTCGGTGAAAGACATCGAACGCTCAAGGTAATTCAGCTACGCGACATGTGTCCCCGTTGACCGTTGAACATTGACCAGTTAACGATTTTCTTTGATTTTTCGATCGGGGGCACGTTTGTTTGGCACAAGCCACCGAACGCTGGAGGAGGTTAAACTACGCGACACGTGTCCCCGTTGAACGGACCAGTCAACGATGTTCATCGTATGATCTTCTTAACCGTTGGGCTTCCTTTGTTGTTTTGCCTTCATGACCATTAGGCTTCCTTTGCTCTTGGGCTTTCCCAATAATTAGGGGCCCATGAGCGTTGGGAGCCCAAGCGTCGCCTCCCTCTTGCTATAAAACCCCCACCCCTCCTCTCTTCTCTCATTATCTAAATCCTTATCCTTCTCAATGATCTTTCTTCTCCGACGAACTTGTCAGTGGTTTCCATAGGGCATTACTTTTTCCGATGTGCTTTCCGACCATAGTTGTCACATCCAAGGTAAAAAAATATTTTTATTTATTTATATATATATTATTTTATCAAAAATATCTAGGGTATCTTCGAAAGATGAGACCTCCCCCTTAAGCCACGGTGGAGATAGGCCACTTGCTCCGCTTTCAAGGGCAAACAAAGGGAAGAAAGTTATGGAGACAGTTGTGGTCGAGATGGTAGTGGAGAGAGCGAGAGAGTGGGGGAGTTGTGTAGGCTTCCTAGCCCCTTATTACGCCTCGACGGCATTAGAGACTACTTTGTCGATCTATTATCGAGAGTTGAGCACGGGATGGTGCCGTTGTATGAGGAGCACGAGCCTCCTGAGCACTCGGAGGTGGATGATATAACTTTGATGCTTACAGAGGAGGATTTGGGCAACATTCAGGAGTGTTTCATGATCCCGAGGGAGTTCGATCTTCTTTTACCGGGCCCCGGGTTAACCTGTGTTCGCTGACCTCCCCCGATACTTGCTTCTTCCCGTTCGATGCTTTTCTTGCGGGGCTTCGTCTTCCTCTTCCCCAGATTGCAATCAAAGTTCTACGACGGTATTCTCTAAGTCCTGTAGAATATATACCGAACATGTAGAGACATGTAAACAGCTTTGTGTTGCACTGTCAGGTGGCGGGGATCGAGCCGAGATTTAGTGTTTTGAGGAGGCTCTACAAAGTCCATCAAAAGAGCAAGTTGGAGTTTAGGTATTATTTCACTCTTCGTCGGGGGGTGAAGTTGATTGAAAACCCCGACTCAATCAAGCACTGGAGGAACAAGTACTTTCTTATTCGGAGTCGAGAACTGTCGAAGATTCTCACAAGGTGGAGAGAGGAAGTGCCGAAGAGAGCGAATGTCGACCCCGTCTTGAGTCCGAAGGAGGATAAAATGGTTAGAACTCTTTTAAATCGTCCTGCTCTGAGTTGGAAATATGTGACAGAGGAGTTTCTCTTCAGAGGGATGGATCTCAGTCCGATCAACCTTAGTACGCATCTTCGATTTTCCTTTTCACTTTACTTTTGCTTTCGTAGTTACTTCTTCTTTCTTTATTTTCTTAATCACTTTGTGTCTTGTTTCATAGAAACTGCCATCATGGATTTTGACGCGATTATCTCTAAGCGTGCGGGGTTGAGCGACAAAGCCCCCGAGGAGAAGAAAAGGAAGAGAACGACCACAAGCCTACGGTGGTGAAGGTTGCAAGGGGCCCCGTGAGCGCCTCCCCGATGGTGAATTTAGATTCTCCACCCGCTGCTTTGC
The DNA here is from genome assembly GCA_017893485.1 of Hemerocallis citrina. Classification (NCBI taxonomy): domain Eukaryota; kingdom Viridiplantae; phylum Streptophyta; class Magnoliopsida; order Asparagales; family Asphodelaceae; genus Hemerocallis; species Hemerocallis citrina. The sequence continues at coordinate 110,166,185 of CM030364.1, read as the reverse complement.
CCGCCCCCTCTACCGGGGATTCACTTTGGGCGCAGCTCTTGCACTCGGGGATCCTCCCCTTACTGCGATAGCGGAGGCGATTCTCACCGAAGAGCATAAGAAGCTCTTCGACCCGGACTGGCGAGTGATAAAGCATGATGTATTCCTTGGGGACTCAGCTACTTGTATGCAGGCAGTCCGTCATCTTGCGACCTCGAAGGATAGAGCGACGATGGCTGTGGGGTCAGTGTGTGACGATGCCTTGCAGATAGCCAGGGCCAATATAGCGGTAAGCTTTTATTATTTTCTTTCGGCACTTAACTTTTTTATGAAGCAATAGAGTTGGTTTACCCTTTATAACTTCGAATCTTTTTCTTTTTGTAGATCACTTGCCACTTCAGCCACTTGTTGAAACGAGTGGCAGATCAGGAGAAGGAGCTGAAGGCGGCAAGTGACAGGGACCGAGCGGAGCTGGCGAAGACTGCTAAGGAGTTGGAGGAGGTGAAGCGCCAAGTAGAGACTCAGGCGACACAAATCGAATTGCTGGAGTCAACCTTGGCGAAGGCGAATGATCACGTGGCTCTAGAGAAGGTGTGGGCAGACCAAGCGAGGGATCTTGCAGCCAGGGAGAGAGAGAGAGTGCTACGAAGGGGGAAGAAGATGCGGTGAAGATGATGAAGGACGAAGCAGAGGGGCACCTGGCCCTGAACATGGAGAAGGCGTACACCAGGGTCCTTCGGCATGTTAGAGCACGAGTCCCTAGCTTCGACCGTTCGGGGTACTCGCTGAATGATGTCGTTCCAGACGAGGAAGAGGAAGAGGAGGAGAAGGAGGAGCAGGACATCTTAGTGGATCCCTTGTCCATGGTGGTTGTGACCTCAGGAGCTGTTGAGGGAAGTGGTCGCGAGTTTACCCCTCCCGTGGATCATTCGGACGAAGTGGAACCTTGACTCCTCCCTTGGATAGTTGATTTTACTTTTTTCTTTTGGTTTTTTCTTTGTATGGATGCCTAATAGCGGGCTGGACACCGCTTGATGTATCTTTACATTGCAGTAAAATCTTTTTGTATTAAAACATTTTGTGTTGGATTTGAGCTCTTGAGCTTTTGTGTATCATGTGAGCTTGGTTGCCCCCGTTAAAGTAATCCATCGTTCTTTTCCATTAGCAGGTTATTGTGTATGATGCACGTGACTACCGCGACTGTGAGGTCGTCCATCTCCATACCAAGCTTCAGGTGACAGAGCTGGGACTTGCTTGTTCACGGGAGGGGATTTTTAAAGCAGAGGCAGAACTTGGTCATTTGAGAAGAGTGTTGTCCCAAAGAGATACATAAGTGAGATGCAACGACGAGATTATGTGAGAGATACCTCCTGTTGAAGTGGAAGATCACTCTTTCGGGAGAAGCGACTACTAGAAAAGCTTCGAGGCTCAAAGTCCTTCGTCGCTCTTTACTTGCCGCTACCACTGAAAGAGAAGAACTGAAGAATGTGGAGCTTGAAAGGAGCTTTGAAGCGGCTCATCTAAGAAGAACAATTTTTGATTTTTTTTTGCTGGGACTTAACCATCTGGTTCTTCGTATGCAAGCGTGCCTCGTTTGAAACTCAAAGTCAAGGATGAATCCTTGAAAGAGAGGCTCGTTGAACAAGAGGTGGAGATCCATCAGTTGAAATGACTTCTTGAAGGAGGTAATGTTAGGCGCACTTCTTGCTCTCATGAAGTGCATTCCGAAAGGAGATTATTTCATGAACTGGCTTTACGTTTTCCTGATCTCCTACAGAATTAGGGTGACGCTCAGAGTGGAGTTACCAGTTCATCCAGTGGGGCATCAATCAAAGGGACTGCACGAGCGGTAGGCCCGGAGGGTACGACCCAATCCACAGGTTTGGATATCCCCTCAGATGGTTCAAGGGAACAGAATATTGTTCTGGTGTCTATTGGGAGCCGTAGACCTCGTGTGTTCCTCAAGATAGCATTCTGTTACCAAGAAAGAGTAAAGATGGCACTGAAAGATATTTTGTAATCTTTGTAGAGACTTGTTTCTCGGTGAAGCTCGTAATCACTGAATGAGATTTTGTAATCTTATAAAGACTTGTTTCTCAATAAAACTTGTAGTCAGATTTTTCTTGTGAAATTAGATTCCCCTAAGTGTTTGAGCAATTTCTCTGTGAATTGTGTCTTTTTGAACTTGTGGTTGTTTCAGGAGCACTCGAACGGTGAGCCCAACTTCACATACTTGCTCTGGGGCAAGTTTATAAAACGGCTCTATAAACTGTGAGTGGACTCCAAATAATAGTGACGATGAGTTTTGGGAGCACTTGAATGGCTAGCCGAACTCCGCTTGCTCGCTCGGGAGCCTGCAGCTAGAGCGGCCCTATGAACCATGAATGGACTCTGCACTTATTTGGGGTTGTTTCAGGAGCACTCGAACGGCGAGCCAAACTCCGCACACTTACTGGAGAGAAGATGGGGGAAGCAGCTCTATGAACCGTGATTGGACTGCGAACAATAGTGACGATGAGTTTTGGGAGCACTCGACTTGCTCGGGAGCATGTGGTTAAAGTGGTTCTATGAACTATGAATGGAATCCTCACTTGTCTAGGGTCATTTCATGAGTACTCGAACGGCGAACCGAACTTTGCACACTTGTTCACGAGCAAGTGGCTAAAGCGACCCTGTGAACCGTGAGTGGACACCAAACGAAGTGACGACCGGTTTTGGGGGCACTTGAATGGCGAGTCGAACCCTACACTTGTGTAACCCTCGTTTTCCATTTTCTCATATTTTGGATGTATTTATTTTATTCTGGGTATTTATTCATATTGTACTCTTCTGTCCCCCTGAACCATGTATTTATCCTTCATTCTCAATAAATCTATCTGTCATGCCCTAGATTCTAGTTGTGGCCTTGGATATTTTCTTGATTTAATTTTTTCTGTCTAATTATTGTCTCTGATAAAATTGCCTAACTCAAATTATTTTGCTTCGTGGCTTTTTAATTGATAATTAAACCTAACCCTATAAACCCTATAATCCTATATCTTTTTGGATCTTTTAAAACCCAATAGCCCATATACCCATCAACCCAATACCTGACCTGTTTTACCAACCCTAATATCCATCCCTTATATAATACCCACTGTTACAAAACCCTAATCACCTACTAAAGAAACCCTAGCCGCTCTCTCTCCCGATCCTCCTACCTCCTGTGTGCACCCCAGTCCTCTTCTCCCGATCCCCCTGCCCCTGTTCCTCCCTCCAACTGCTCGCGACCACCCCCTGGTCGACCTCCCTGTCACCCTGCACCCTCATCTCGATGCCACAGCATCCCGGCCACCCTCTTCCCCTCTCCTCCCGTCAGCCAGCAGCAGCGACAGTAGCTTCACCGCAATGCCAGCCTCCCTGTCACCCTGCCTCTCCCGAGCGCCAGCCAAACGATAGCCAGCAGTAGTACCCACTGCCGTAGCGCCCACCGTCCAGTGCCGTCGTCCCTCACTGCTGTGCATTCACATCCCCCGGGCTGCCCTTCTTGTGTGCATGTTGATCACCTCGACCACATCTAGCCGTCCATTGCATTCTTGATCTCGATCGCCTTCATCTTGTTCACGATCGGTTGTTCTTGGTGTTCATGATCATGTTCGTGTTCGCTCGCTCGTGATATTGTGTTCATGCCTGGGAACTTATTCCCATTATTCTCTTTTTCTCGTTAGATCCGTCATCAATTACAAGGCAAGTAACTTGTATTCTTTTTGTTGTATATACAAGTACTAAATACCGCCTGTAGTGTGGCTTTTGTGTCTAGATTCATTCTCATAAAAAAATCCTTGTTAGATCTTGTCTCTACTTGTTGATCCATCCGTAGTCGTCCTTTGTTACACACACGATATGAAATAATTTAGATCTAATCTGATCCTTGATGCATGTATGTATGATGCTTGTGATTTCATGATATGTTGTACACTCGTTGCATGCTTGATGTTGTATCTTGTGGTAGACTTATAAAACACCCATACCATATTGTTTTGGACATCTATTATACCATGCTTTGTGTTTTGTTTTAATTTGGATTTGTTGCATATGAACTATTTGATTTAATACCTGAAAAGATTTCTGTTTTTGGTGTTGCCCCGTTTTTGTTCGGTATTTTAGACCCGGTTAAGGTTAGTAAATGAAATTAATTTGTGAATATAAATTGTAGATCTCGCTATCCATTTTCTAGAATCTCTGACAGATCTCAGTTTTGATTTGTGAGTTGTGAGTTACTGGTGTTTTACTACAGATGTGTAGAAAATTCCAGATTCGGTTTTATGTGAATTCTATAAAGTTATTTATTTCAATACTGATGCTAGAGATAAGATTTGGACCAAATATTTTTCTGAGTATGACTAGACATGATTGGGATTAACCCCAAATTTTTGTAGATTTATTTGATGATATTTACAAACTATTCTATGCTTGTGAACAAAGTACTATATTTCCAATTTTGCATGTTGTTCAGTAAATAACCATGTTTTCGACCAGATTCGAGTTGCTTTTGGTAAAACATTTGTAAACATAAAATGTAGCCTATTGTATCTATTTTACTACCCTTTTGACGGATTTGGATTTTGAATTATACTTTGGAATCTATCGTTGTTTTAGTACTGTTGTGTTTGAGGTTTCAGATTTACAAACTTGCTGTATCTTATTGTTTTCTGATTTTATTTGACTATACTACCGAAGTTGGAATATTATGAAACTTTATTTTCTGATACTAGACATACTAGGGAATACCCCAGACTTTTCTTGGATTTGTTCAGTAAGTTTTTATGCCAATTTCATGCTTATGAATACAACCTTGTGATTTCTGGCTGAACATGTTTTCTGTATATAATTCTCTTTTGAGCCCTGTTCCTGCAATTATTATATGACTTATATATATGTGCTGGATTCGGCCGAGAGTCTATTTTCTAGATTTTCTGACAGATCCAGATTTTCATGTTTGTGGCAACGAGAATCTCAGATTTGGTGCAGTAGTGTCTTGCTGTCCAGAACTGAAAGTTTCGTTGTCCTAGCCTTTCATGAGTTGTCCGTCACCTGTGCATGTCTATGTTCCGACCTGAACCTATCCCTTGTTCTTGCCATGCTATTATTGCCCTGTTTTGTGCACGTATATGCCTGTTTGATAATAATAACAAATAACCAAGCGGGGTTAAGGGAACGATCTAGTAGTGGAAAATATAGAAATGTGTACTTGGAAGGGGGCCCGTGCTTCCCATCTGTTACCTGTGATATGATTACATGACATATGATTATGATTATCTATTTATATGATTCCCGACTACATACTTCCCTGTGAGAAGGTGTACTCAGAAGGGGGCTCGTGTTTCCCACATGTTACCCGACTACATACTTCCTTACGGGAGGGTGTACTCGGAGGGGACCATTGGTCCTACCTGATGCATCATTACCTGTTACGTGATACATAATTTTGATTACCTGTTTACATGATACCTGAGTACACGGCCCTATATAATCCACTACGAAATCTAAAAGTAACTTGCATGTAAGTAGCAACCATGTGGTAAAATTTGGGATCCATGAAGTGCTACCTAGATAGAACTAAAATACAAGACTTGAAATAACATGATCACCTGTATATTCCTGTTACCTGTACATGCTACCTGACACCTGTTACCTATTTACCTGCTTGCATGATACTTGACATCTGTTACATGCTACCTATACTCTGTTAGCATATCATGTTACTTGATTTTGTTCCTGATTTCATGTTAGTCATTCTGTTTTGATGTCACATCTATTCCATGCTTAATCTATACTTGCTTCTGCTGTTATTCTCTATTTATCTTTTTCTGTACTTGTTGCATGCACTGCAAGCGGCCCGTAACTTGCATTGACGGGCATTTTACTTCTTTTTCCTCTTCTTGCAATTTGTTAAATTGTAGACTTTGGTGACCAACTATCTGAAGGAGTAGGTGACCAAACATTCTAGTTGCTGGAGCTCTTGCTATAATTTACTTTCCTGTTATTCTTGAATAAATGTATTATTACATGAATTTTGTATTGGGCGGTTTGACCCGAAATTTATAACTTGTTCCAGACCTGGTTTATTTGAGATTTATTAAATTTTGTTTCAAGTAAATTCTGTTGATTATATTAATTTATTCATGCATGCATGGTTGAATTCTCCTTGTTTAACTTTTCTTATTCATGTGAAATGTTGAAAAGATCCTTATAGCTTATGAATGGTGAAAGCCATTCGCTGGACTTAGTCACGTATCCGTATTCCGTATTCCTTTTTGGGAAGCGGGGCGTGTAATACCCCAGATCTTGAGCGAACAGTCGACTGTTAGGGTTAGCAGTCGACTGGTCTGTGTACAGTCGACTGGTGTGTGTAGCAGTCGACTGCTACACGGGATTTGTGAAAGGACTGTGAAATATAGTCCCATATCGGGAATTTGCGAAGATAAATTGAGTATAAATACTATTGCCGAGGATCAAGAGTCACCAATCCGGTTAACCACCTTTTGAGAGGCAGCCTGTGGTGGGCAGTGGAACTACATAGTATTTATAATTTGTCTGAGCATTGGGGCGGGGCGTTACAAAATGGTATCAGAGCCGACTTTCGACACCGGTGCTGAGATTCATTGATCTCCGGGGTTGGGTATACTCTGCGGTGTTGAGAGTCACAGGTAGTGATTGATAGCCGGGTATCCGATCTGCGGTGTTGAGAGTGAGTGATCTACATCGGCTAGAAAGGGCGGTCCTACACGAGATGTGTGCCCTGTGCTCAGCGAGGATGCTGATCCCTAAGGGGGGGTGTATGTAATACCCCAGATCTTGAGCGAACAGTCGACTGTTAGGGTTAGCAGTCGACTGGTCTGTGTACAGTCGACTGGTGTGTGTAGCAGTCGACTGCTACACGGGATTTGTGAAAGGACTGTGAAATATAGTCCCATATCGGGAATTTGCGAAGATAAATTGAGTATAAATACTATTGCCGAGGATCAAGAGTCACCAATCCGGTTAACCACCTTTTGAGAGGCAGCCTGTGGTGGGCAGTGGAACTACATAGTATTTATAATTTGTCTGAGCATTGGGGCGGGGCGTTACAGGGCGTGACAACTTGCTCAGATGCAAGTGGTTAATTGGCTCTAAGAACATGAATGGACTCCACACCTGTCCAAGGGTGGGCACTCGTACGGCGAGATATACCCCCACACACTTGCTCGAGGGTAAGCGTACTCGTGTGACTTTATGAATCCTGAATGGATCCCGCAATTATCTGTTGGAGTGCTTGGCAAATTGATGGTGTTTTCTAGGGTACGTACCATGTGTCTATCTTATTGCTTCCTTAGGTTGAACTATTCAAAGAGTTGTTGATCTATACAAGAAATTTTACAAAAGAAAAGACTAGTTTATTGAAAAATTCAAACTTAAACGACTGCTTCAATGCAAGTCATTATTACATGTTATGATCGTTATAATCATCGACCTTTATTACATGTTTGATACTAACTACTAAGCGAGGGCATTATGCGCTCTCTTTATACTTCATGAGGTGTTTTGCGTTCCAAATTCTAGATATCCCCCCCCCCTCATGCCATGTCTTCAAGTCGGTAGGCCCCTAGGCGGACTACTTGTGAGACTTTGTATAGTCCTTCCCAGTTATGGGCGAGTTTCCCTTTCTTTTGGGGGTTCAATATCTCGAGCTTCTGTGTCGAATGTTAGGTTGAACGGGGATTCTCTCGTGGGGATTCTCTTTGTTGTTCTATAGGGTTAGAGAACACTTGGGAGTTCTTCCATCCATTGTCCATTTGGGACTTCACCAAGCCTCATCTTGAGGCTATCCAAGATTTTCCGATTGACATTCTTAGCTTGACCATTGGCCTGGGGTGTGATATTGAAGAGAAACACTGCCAATACTTAGATCGGTGCAAAATATGCAGAACCCCTTACCAGAGAATTGAGATCCATTATTAGTGATCAGGATGCGGGGGATCCTGAATCGGTGAACCACGTTATTCCAGAAGAACTGTTGGACTCTATGCTAAGTGATTGTTGTAAGTGGTTCCGCCTCTATTCATTTTGTAAAGTAATCAATAGCGGCCACTAAGAAGATCCACTGTCCGGTTGCAGGAGGGAAGAACCCGAGAAGATCCGTTCCCAACATTGCGAATGGGGTCGGGTTTCACATGGAACTGAGGTTGGCTTAGGGAATCCGCTTGATGCAGGAGTGTTTCTGACAGGGGATGCATTAGCAGACATAGGCCTGAGCGTCACTAAGGAGAGTGGGTCATTAGGAACAATGATTGAGTGCTTTCCGTGCAAGGGATCTTGCGCCAAGATGGTTGCCGCCTATTCCTTCAAGAACTTCTTTTAGGGCATAGTTGGCCTCTTTGGGAGAGAGGCACCGAAGGTATGGTCGGCCATCAACTTGGGTATAGGAGCGCTTATAGAGGACCCCTTCTACGAGTATGTACCTTTGAGCCCTTACCCGGATCTTTCTCGATTCATTGGTATCCATAAGAAAGATCCCTTTACCGAGGAAATCGACTAGGAGTTTCATCCAACAATCTTTAGGTGCTTGAGGGGCTATAGGCAAGAGCTCCAGTGTCTCTTCTTCAATGCTTGGTCTAAGTAGGACTTTAATCAGCACAGTGTGGTCGAGTCCGTTAAATGATGAGGAGGCGAGCTTGGAGAGGGCATCTGCTTGCCCATTTTCTTCTCACAAAATGCGAGTGACTTTGGCTTCTTTGAAGGTACACATATCTTCTTTACATGCACCATCTATTGACCATACAGTCATCCCATGCCTTGTATTCACCTCGAATCTGGTTCACCACTAATTGGGAATGTAACCCCTGTTTCCGTAAATAAATATTTTCTGATTTTCGATTAATTATAATTTAACTTGTGTTAAATTCATTTTCGATTTTATATTAAAATATTTTCTAATCGAAATTTTATTTATTTCGAATAAGAGTATATATTTAACCCCAATTTCCATTTCAATTTGATCTACTTCTTATCCTATATATTGTTTGGGTTATTTTAATAAACCTGTTAAACTCGAATTTGCATTTTGTGTACAAATATTATTATTATTACCATTATCAGTATTATTTTTGTTAGTTTTGTTATTTACAGTATCATTATTTTTATTGTTAATATTATTACTATTATTTTATTTTAAGCCGGTCCTGCTCTATTTTTATACGTATTCATTATTTGATTTAATGTACATGTATATATATGTATGTTTTGTAAACCCTATTATCCAAATTGTTTTCCTATTAGATTTTAAACCCAATACTCTATAGCTTATCTCTTATTAAATTCAAACATGTATCCACAAACCCAAACTCAATAACCCTACCATATAAAACCCTAACCTATTCTACCCTAACCCTAGCTAACCCCCCTACTGTGCTAACCTAATCCAACCGCCGCCAACCCTACCCTCTCCGGTTCATCTCTACCGCTCATCCCCTTCCCTGTTCCTCCTTCAATCATCCATGCCTGAACCCATCGCCAGTATCAGCGCACCTCGTCATCTCGTTGCCCTCCTGCACCTTTTCCCACCTCCCGAAGCCCAGTGAAGCCGCCTGCACCCTCCGCATCCGCATCGTCTTCAATCCCCGTAACTTTCCCCCGCCGACTCCTCCCCTATTTTTGAACCCAAGAACAGAGCTCTGCCTCTGTCGCCTTACCTTCATCGCCATCGTCACCGTCGTCGACAGCTCCCCAGTCGAACCTCGACGTTGCCACTGCCTACCGCCGCCACAGCTGTCGGTCTCTTTCTCTCTCTCCCCCTGTCTGCCGATCAAGAAGAAGAAGGAAGGAACATAATGGGTGTTTGAATCCCAGCCATCAGATAACCGTTAGATTAGATCTGGGCCGTCTGATCTCTTCGCGATTGAGATCTCTGTTTTGTGTTTGCTGTTTGGCACCCAGAGAAGATCCGGGTGGATGCGATCCTGTGTGCTGTTTTGCACGTGAACCGCACGTGCTTGTGTCCATGTTCATGCTTCATTTCTCGGGGTTCTCATTCCGTCACTTGTTCGTGTTCGGATTCATCGTCACCCCTAAGGCAAGTATTCTTCTTGTACAAATTAATGCTCTAGTACAAGCCTTTATTGAAGATACTGCAAATAGGTAGTAGTTGTGACTCCTCCTTGTCTCATCGTTGTTGATCTTAAATTATTCATCATCGATTCCATAATCATAAGAGTCACAACCCTTCGTTGATTTACTTTACAAACTAGTTGGACTCATTTTATCTCCTAGTTAGTTGAACACATGAAATTAAGAAACCCTAGACTTGTAGATGTGTGTTGTATCATGTATGTGATGATCTTGCATTCCTTGAGTTGAGAAATAGATGTTACTTGCTGATTTGATGCCCACTACATCCATTTTGTATCGCATGCTATTCTAAACTCACAATAGTCATTTATCATGCAACTTGTATAATAAAGAAATTCACACTTGCTACTATTCTTATCTTTACTTGCTGTTTCGACCCCGATAAAACCAAAATCTGTACTTAAGCTCTGAATATGATATGTATCCCTAAGTGTCTAGTTGTCGATAACATCCAGAATTTTTGAATTCCGAGTTACGGTCTAGGAGATATCGCAGTTTTACTGCTACTGTGTTGGTAGTCGCAGATTCACAAAAACTGCTACACCTCTTTAGTTTACAATTATTTTAACTATGCTACTAGTAAGAAAATGACTTGAAATTTTGTATACTGTTACTGGACACTCTAGAGAAAATTTCCTAATTTTCTCAAAATTAATTAATAATGTTTCAACCCTGTTTCATATGTATAAACTCAGTTTTACCAATTCTGGCTGAACACAAATATTGTATAGTTTGCTGTTTTGACACATGTTACCACAAATTTTATGTACCTTAATTATATGCATTGGAACCAGGCAGGAGTCTAGTTTCTAGACCTTCTGACGGATCCACATTTGCTATCTTGTAGCAACGGGAATCGCAGTTTTGGTGCAGCAACCTCATGCTGTCCAGATTTGAGATTCTCGTTGTTCTTGATATTTTGATTTGTTTTGACCCTCGAACATGTATCCTACCAAGCCTAGTCTTGTCCCATGTTCTTGATTATGTTTGCTTGACATGTTTCGCATACTTTCATGCTTGCTTAATGATAATAATAAACAATAAGCCGGGATTTAAGGGAAAGACCATAGTAGTGGACAATATAGGTAAGTGTACTCGGAAGGGGGCCCGTGTTTCCTAGTACTCGGTTCATGAACCTGTTGCACCTTGATGTACTCATGAAGCCATTACTTGGCTCATGAACCTGTTGTATTCATGAACCCACTGTGTGGTTCTTGAACCTGTTAGTATTCACGAACTTGCTTCGTGAACCTGTTATTTAATTTCGTATTCATGAACCATGCTTGCTTGATACTTGATACCTGAGTACACTGCCCTATAAAATCTACCACTAGGCCTAAACGAAATTGCATTGACTGTAGCAACCATGTGATAAAAGAATGGCACACGAAGTGCTACCTAGATAGTAATAACTACAAGACTTGACATATGATAAATGAACATGATACATGCTTACTTGATACTTGATTACATGATACATGAGACTTGATACTTGAACATAATACTTGACACTTGTTACTTGATACTTGTACTTGACAACTTGACACATTAGACTTGTTACTTGTTACTCGACACTTGTACGTGATACTTAGTACGTGATGTTTGATACCATTACATGTTCACTAGCCACTTGTTTTACTACTAGTACTTGTTACCTAATCTTGTCTCTCGAGTTGTCTTTCTTGCTAGCTAATTGCTTGAATCCCCACTACTTGTTGCATCCCTATTATATTATTGATTCCAAATCTTGTTCCATATTTCTTGTACTTGTTTTTACTATTTGCGGCCCTAACTTGCACTAAGGGCGTTTATCTTGTTTTCTCTATTTTCTCCTTTTTATATTTACAAACAGACTTTGGAGACGAATTGCCTGCTGGAATTGGTGAGCAGATATCCTAGGCTTCGCTTGGAGCAAGGACTAGCTTAGATATTTTGTTTTCTTGAGTTATTTATTTCTTTGCTACTTAAAAACTTGTAACGGGCTTATGTTCCCGAGTTTTATATTTTGATCCAGACTTGAAAACTATTGGGATATTATTATTTTATTTCAATTGTTTTCTGTTGATTAATAAATTATTCATGCATGCGTGGTGTGTACATTTTGTTATATTCTTGTCATGATACTGAGTCGATCCTACAGCTCATGAATGATGAAAATCATTCGCTGGGCTTTGTCATGTGCTTGTATTCCGTGTTTTTGGGAAGCAGGACGTGACAAGGTTTTTAGTGGTATCAGAGCTCAGATTTGACTAATGTGATAGTTGACTAATACATTAGACATGCTTGACTTAGTCAGGATTAACTCAACATTAAACAGGCCATGCAACCACATGAATAATTTGATAATCAACTCGATCTGGACACTAGTCTTATTCCATTCATTTTGATCCCTTCATATTCAATTCTTTGATTCCTTGTTTTCTTCCATCTCTTACAGTCGTCCTGATTTGCTGATTCCATATTGGGTATAAATTTAATTTTTCCGTACCCATATTCGTTTGATTCCGGTACAAGCAATCTCTTGTTCCTTCTTGCCTCGTTGATTCCTTCTTATTTCAGCTCGTGTGTCATTCATTGTTTTCCGTGCCTTGCATTCATCTTCATTTGTTGATTCATATTGAGTATCATGTTAGTTATTTCTTCCCTGCTATATTCACTTCAATTCCAATTTTGCCCCTCGTTTTTCTTCCTTCGTATTCAATTCCTTAATTTTTTTTTGTCCCTTCTAGTCATCCTTCTCTTTAACTCTTTATTGGATGTAGATTCATTTTTCTCCTACCTATTTTCCTCTTTATAATTATTTTTTCCCGAATACTTTCTATATTTCGATTATTATTTGTTATATTTATTTTCGATCTTCTATAAAAATGTTTCTCAACAAAGATTTTGTTATTTCGAATAATGGTGTATTTTAACTTCACTTTTCATTTTTGATCGACTATATATTTCTACTGGATTATTTTGATAAGACAAATTCTTATTTTGTTGTATAATGCTATTATTACTACTATTATTATTATTGCTATTGTTTTCATTATCATTACTAGTATTATTATTATTGTTACTATTATTGATATTCTTATTGTTGTTTTCATTATTTTATTACTGTTGTTAATATTGAATTACTTCCACAAAAATATTGGACCCAAACTATATTTTGTCTTGCATTATTACTTTTACTAGTGTTGTTAATATTTTAATATTATTGTTATTATTACTATTACTGTTATCATTCTTTTTGCGATTACTGTTATTATTATTGTTATGATCATTGTTATTATCAATGTTATTCTTATTGTTATTAGTATCGATATTTTGTTATTATTATTGTTATTGGTATTATTATTTTTATCGTTACTATTATTTTTATTGTTATTTTGTTTTGAGCCCGAACATGCTCAATTTTATATACATTTCACCATTTCGGTGCAACCTAATGTCGAGATGGAAAATATGCAACTCGATGTCAATGGAGGCAAATTGCAACTGAATATCGGGGAGGTAAAATGTGCAACCGAATATCCAGACGGCAACCTGCAACCTGATGTCGTGAAGGCAAACATGCAACTTGATGTTAAGGTGGCAAGATTTTCTACCTATTTGCTAATTGATGTTTCAAGACTCTTTACTTATATAATGAAACTAAAGGTAAAGAAATATTTTTTTATGACATTTTGTTTATACATTTACACTTTATGTTTCCATACAATTTGAACTAGTATAGTTGATTTTACCCTATTTTGTGTATAAAATTATTATTGCTATTATTATTATTATTGCTATTGTTTTTGTTATTACTTTTGGTATTGTTATCATTGTTATTATTTCTATTGCTGTTATTATTATTGTTTTCATTATCTTTATTGTTATTACTTCTATTGTTATTACTGTTATTTTAGTATTACTGATACTATTATTATTATTATTGCTCTTGTGTTCGTTATTATTATTATTGGTATTGTTATTATTATTATTATTACAATTGCTGTTATTATTATTGTGTTATTATTTTTGCTATTATTGTTACTGTTATTTTATTATTGTTGATATTATTACTATTATTGCTATTTTTTTATTATTATTGTTATTATTTTTAATGCTACTAATATTTCTATTATTATTGTATTATTTTCATGAATATGTTAAATCCAACACTGTCACGTTTGTATTGTCATTATTATCAGTATTGTTGATATTTTTATTTTATTACATTATTATTACCTGTATGATTATGATGATTTTGATTACTGTTAATATTATTGTTATTATTATTATTTTGTTATTATTATTACTATTTTTATTATTATCATTGTTATTATTAGTTTTTAATATTGTTATTATTATTCTATTACTATTGATATTATTATCATTGATATTTGATGTTGTTATTATTTCTGTTAAAGCCATTAGTTTTGATCTGTATTATATCTTTTAATTATTTAGATTGAAACTAAAGCTTTATATTCATTGTGCATTATTGCTTATCTCTATTTGGAGCCGATACTCTCTTTGATCCTGGTGTCTCATTCTTTTCTTCCTGCTCGGATCGTCGCTCGGTGTCACGTGGTCTACAACGACACATATGCTGCTTGGAACATCACCATCGGAGTAGCGCAACCGAAATGTGGTGGGCCAATAACCCACAGGTCCCAGGATTCTCTTATTTCTTCTTCCCTGCGTTGTTGCTTCCCTCTGTTCCTTGTATTCATCTTGATCCGTTGATCCCTTGAATGGTTTGATTCTTCCCTGTTCTTTCTCTCTCTGGTTCCAGTTCTACCTGCTACCTTCTTCTTTGGTTATCTTGTGTTGTTTCTTTCCTTCTAATATTGTTTACTTTCTTTCATGCATTCCACCTGACATCGTTGTTATCCACTTCATTATTTTTCTGGTGTTGCCACTGATTTGTTCCTTTCCCTTTTAACCCTCTGCTTTCTTACCCTTCCCATGATTGTTTTTGCCCTGTCCTATGTACCGCGTAAGCAAACTTCGAGGACGAAATTTTGTTGCAAGGTGGGTAGGATTTCTAACCCTTGTTTCTGTAAATAAATATTTTCTGATTTTCGATTAATTATAATTTAACTTGTGTTAAATTTGTTTTCGATTTTATATTAAAATATTTTCTAATCGAAATTTTATTTATTTCGAATAAGAGTATATATTTAACCCCAATTCCCATTTCAATTTGATCTACTTCTTATACTATATATTGTTTGGGTTATTTTAATAAATCTGTTAAACTCGAATTTGCATTTTGTGTACAAATATTATTATTATTACCATTATCAGTATTATTTTTGTTAGTTTTGTTATTTACAGTATCATTATTTTTATTGTTAATATTATTACTATTATTTTATTTTAAGCCGGTCCTGCTCTATTTTTATACGTATTCATTATTTGATTTAATGTACATGTATATATATGTATGTTTTGTAAACCCTATTATCCAAATTGTTTTCCTATTAGATTTTAAACCCAATATTCTATAGCTTATCTCTTATTGGATTCAAACCTGTATCCACAAACCCAAACTCAATAACCCTACCATATAAAACCCTAACCTATTCTACCCTAACCCTAGCTAACCCCCCTACTGTGCTAACCTAATCCAACCGCCGCCAACCCTACCCTCTCCTGTTTGTCTCTACCGCTCATCCCTTTCGCTGTTCCTCCTTCAATCATCCACGCCTGAACCCATCGCCATTATCAGCACACCTCGTTATCTCGTCGCCCTCCTGCACCTTTTCCCACCTCCCGAAGCCCAGTCAAGCCGCCTGCAACCTCCGCATCCGCATCGTCTTCAAGCCCCGTAACTTTCCCCCGCCGACTCCTCCCCTATTTTTGAGCCCAAGAACAGAGCTCCACCTCCGTCGCCTTCCCTTCATTGTCGTCGTCACCATTGTCGACTGCTCCCCAGTCGAACCTCGATGTCGCCACCGCCTATCGCCACCACAGCCGTCGGTCTCTCTCTCTCTCTCTCCCTGTCTGCCGAGCAAGAAGAAGAAGGAAGGAGGGAAGGTGATGGGTTTTTGAATCCCAGCCATCAGATCAGATCTGGGCTGTCTGATCTCTTCGCGATTGAGATCTCCTTTTTGTGTTTGCTGTTTGGCGCCCAGAGCAGATCCGGGTGGATCCGATCATGTGTGCTGTTTTGCACGTGTACCACACGTGCTTGCATGTGTCCGTATTCGTGCTTTATTTCTCAAGGTTCTCATCACGTCACTTGTTCGTGTTTGGATTCATCGTCACCCCTAAGGTAAGTATTCTTCTTGTACAAATTATTGCTCTGGTATAAGCCTTTATTGAAAATACTGCAAATAGACAGTAGTTATGACTCCTCCTTGTCTCATCGTTGTTGATCTTAATTTATTCATCATCGATTCCATAATCATAAGAGTCACAACCCTTCGTTGATTTACTTTACAAACTAGTTGGACTCATTTTATCTCCTAGTTACTTGAATACATGAAACTAAGAAACCCTAGACTTGTAGATGTGTGTTGTATCATGTATGTGATGATCTTGCATTTCTTGAGTTGAGAAATAGATGTTACTTGCTGATTTGATGCCCACTACATCCATTTAGTATCACATGCTAATCTGGACTCAAAATAGTCAATTATCATGGAACTTGTATAATAAAGAAATTCACACTTGCTGCTGTTCTTATCTTTACTTGCTGTTTCGACCCCGACAAAACCAAAATCTGAACTTGAGCCCTGAATATGATATGTAGCCCTAAGTATCTAGTTGTCGATAACATCCAGAATTTTCGAATTCCAAGTTACGGTCGAGGAGATATCGCAGTTTTACTACTACTGTATTGGTAGTCGCAGATTCACAAAAACTGCTACACCTCTTTAGTTTACAATTATTTTAACTATGATACCAGTAAGAAAATGACTTGAAATTTTGCATGCTGTTACTGGACACCCTAAAGAACATTCTCTAATTTTCTCAGAATTAATTAATAATGTTTCAATCCTGTTTCATATGTATAAACTCAGTTTTACCAATTCTGGCTGAACACAAATATTGTATAGTTTGCTGTTTTGACACATGTTACCACAACTTTTATGTACCTTAATTATATGCATTGGAACCAGGCAGGAGTCTAGTTTCTAGACCTTCTGACGGATCCACATTTGCTATCTTGTAGCAACGGGAATCGCAGTTTTGGTGCAGCAACCTCATGCTGTCCAGATTTGAGATTCTCGTTGTTCTTGATATTTTGATTTGTTTTGACCCTCGAACATGTATCCTACCAAGCCTAGTCTTGTCCCATGTTCTTGATTATGTTTGCTTGACATGTTTCGCATACTTTCATGCTTGCTTAATGATAATAATAAACAATAAGCCGGGATTTAAGGGAAAGACCATAGTAGTGGACAATATAGGTAAGTGTACTCGGAAGGGGGCCCGTGTTTCCTAGTACTCGGTTCATGAACCTGTTGCACCTTGATGTACTCATGAAGCCATTACTTGGCTCATGAACCTGTTGTATTCATGAACCCACTGTGTGGTTCTTGAACCTGTTAGTATTCACGAACTTGCTTCGTGAACCTTGTTATTTAATTTCGTATTCATGAACCATGCTTGCTTGATACTTGATACCTGAGTACACTGCCCTATAAAATCTGCCACTAGGCCTAAACGAAATTGCATTGACTGTAGCAACCATGTGATAAAAGAATGGCACACGAAGTGCTACCTAGATAGTAATAACTACAAGACTTGACATATGATAAATGAACATGATACATGCTTACTTGATACTTGATTACATGATACATGAGACTTGATACTTGAACATAATACTTGACACTTGTTACTTGATACTTGTACTTGACAACTTGACACATTAGACTTGTTACTTGTTACTCGACACTTGTACGTGATACTTAGTACGTGATGTTTGATACCATTACATGTTCACTAGCCACTTGTTTTACTACTAGTACTTGTTACCTAATCTTGTCTCTCGAGTTGTCTTTCTTGCTAGCTAATTGCTTGAATCCCTACTACTTGTTGCATCCCTATTACATTCTTGATTCCAAATCTTGTTCCATATTTCTTGTACTTGTTTTTACTATTTGCGGTCCTAACTTGCACTAAGGGCGTTTATCTTGTTTTCTCTATTTTCTCCTTTTTATATTTACAAACAGACTTTGGAGGCGAAATGCCTGCTGGAATTGGTGAGCAGACATCCTAGGCTTCGCTTGGAGCAAGGACTAGCTTAGATATTTTGTTTTCTTGAGTTATTTATTTCTTTGCTACTTAAAAACTTGTAACGGGCTTATGTTCCCGAGTTTTATATTTTGATCCACACTTGAAAACTATTGGGATATTATTATTTTGTTTCAATTGTTTTCTGTTGATTAATAAATTATTCATGCATGCATGGTTGCGTACATTTTGTTATATTCTTGTTATGATACTGAGTCGATCCTACATCTCATGAATGATGAAAATCATTCGCTGGGTTTTGTCACACGCTCGTATTCCATATTTTTGAGAATCGGGGCGTGATCGGGAGTCACTGAATACTCCAACTTTTTGTGCCTTGCTAGAAGAAGGTCAGCGATCAGGGCTTCATACTCGGCCTCATTGTTAAAGTTTGGAAAGTGAGGCGCAGCAAGTATTGGAGGATGAACTCATCAGGACCGATCAAGATTACCCCAGCTCCGTTCCCTTCGAGGCAAGAGGACCTGTCCACGTAGACATTCCAAAGTGGGGAGTTGTCTCCTTCCTCAGGAGGATCAGGGATTGTGCTCTCGACGATGAATTCGGCCAAATCTTGGACCTTAATCGCAGTTCTAGGGCGGTAGGTGATATCATGCTGGCTTAACTCAATAGACCACTTCATGAGTCTTCCACAGCTTTCAGATTTTTAGAGGACTTGCTTGAGTGGTTGATCGGTGAAGACCCATATGGTGTGTGCTACAAAGTACGGTATGAGCTTCCGAGCGACCGTCACTACAGCATAGGCCATCTTCTCCATCTTCGAGTACCAGAGTTCAGCATCATGGAGCACCTTGCTTACATAGTAGATTGGCTTCTGCACCCAATCATCTTCTTTTACTAACACATCACTGAGGGTTTGATCCGAAGTGGCTAAGTAAAGGATTTCTCCTGCTGTCGGTTTGCTTCGTAGGGGAGGATTGGTGAGGTGTTCATTGAGGCTCTCAAGAGCTGCTTGCTGCTCTTCCCCACACTTAAAATCCTTTGCCACCGAAGAGTTTTAAAGAAAGGGAGGCATTTATTCCCTGACTTGGAGAGGAAACGCCTGATGGCGGTGAGGCGGCCTGTAAGCTTTTGGACTTCTTCGATCATAGTTAGGAGGGACCTGTCGAGAATGGCTTTGAGCTTTTCGGGATTGGCTTCAATTCCCCTCTGAATTACCATAACCCTAAGAACTTCCCCAAGGAGACCTCGAAGGCACACTTGAAAGGGTTCAGCCTCATAATATTGATCCGAAGTACATTGAACTCTTCTTGGAGGTCAGCTACATGGTGTTCCTTTCTGATGCTCTTTACAATCATATCATCCACGTACACTTCCATGTATCGGCCGATCTATTCTTTAAAAACTTGGTTCACCAAACATTGATATGTAGCTCTGGCATTCTTCAGCCCAAATGGCATAACTCGGTAGCAACATAGTCCTTGATTGGTGATGAAGGACATCTTTGGGATGATTGGTTGGAACATTCGGATCTAATTATATCCAAAAAAAGAATCAATAAAGCTCAATAACTCATGGTCTGAGGTGGCATCTATCAATGTGTCTATGCTCGGCAGGGGAAGGGATCCTTCAGACATGCTTTGTTGAGGTCGGTGAAATCTATACAGATTCTCCACTTGCTACTGGCCTTCTAAACAATTACACTGTTTGCTAGCCACTCGAGGTAACTAACTTTCTGGATGAATCGGGCTGCTAAGAGCTTTTCAACCTCTTTCTTGATGGCTTGTTTCCTTTTAGGTGCAAATTTGCAGCGCTTCTGCGGGACAAGCTTGGCTTCCAGATTCACACTTAAGTAGTGAATAATTAGGTCTTCAGAAATGCCAGGCATATGTTTGTTGTCCAAGCGGAGAGGTCCCAATTCTTCTTGATGCAGACGATGAGTTGCTCCTTGAATTGGTTGGGAAGTGCCATTCTCATCCGGAAACACTTAGCTTTATCTTTATCGGAGAAAGGGATTTCTGCTAGGTTGTCCATGGGTCTCGAAGCTAGCTTATCCGATATCGAAGGGGAGTTCCAGGGCATCGAGGGGAAAACCGAGCCCCCCATTGTAGTAGTGTAGCACACTCGAACAGCTTCTTGACTCCCAATGGATTCCACTACTCCCACAGTCATGGAAAACTTCATCTTCAGGTGGTATGCTGAGGCAACTGCTTGGAGGGCATCTAACCTTGGGCGACCGAATATAGCATTATATGCAAACTTCATCATGGTGGCTCCAGAAAATCCATGGAGGGTATACCCGGCCGGCTTGAGGCGATCCCGCTTAAGCTTGAGGCCTTCGAACACATTCAGGAAAAGAATGTTAAATGAGCTGTCATTATCGACTAGAACTCGGCACACTTTATGGTTTTCCATACACATGCTGATTATGAGTGCATCGTAGTGAAGTGTTTGAACATCTTCCAAGTCTCTATCCGAGAATGTGATGCTAGCTCCTGAGCTTTTTGGAGGCGGGAGGTTGTGCACTGAATTTACCTCCCGGACGAAATCTTTCCTCAAGGAGCTAGAGGCCCCCTATAGGTCCTCCATGAATGGCATGAAATATTTCCATCCATCCCGACCACTGGGACTCGGTTGGCCTCTCTGCTCGCTTTTTGGCTCCCCTTACATGCGAAGATTCAGTGTCATTTACTTGTGCGAATTTGGTGAGGTATCATCGTCGGAGCAACTGCTTCAACCTCGTCCTTGAGGGCTCAGCAATCATCCGTGAGGTGACCATGATCCTTGTGGAAGACATACCATTTGGTTTTATCTCTTCTCTTGCTCAGGGCAATCATCTTGGGGAGAGGCCGAAGGATCCCATCCTTGTCGACCTCCATAAGGATGGCGGATATGCTAGCATTTAGTGGGGTATACTTCTAAAAGCGAGGCATGGCAGGTGGGTGGTGCTGCTCGTGGCGTCTTTCTGAGATTTTTGAGGCTCATCCTCGTTGGTGTCTTTCCGTTTGTTCCCGGACTGAGGCATTTTCTGCTCTTGGGGGCAGATCGCCTCTTTGACTCGGATGTACTTCTCGACCCTTTGAAGGAGGTCAGAGAAGTCCCGAGGAGGTTTTTTGACGAGTGAAGCATTGAGGTCATCATGTTTCACATTATATCTAAACGAGACAGTAGCCACTGCGGAGTTGAGTGAGGGGATGGATTTGGACTCGGTCGTGAAGCATTGAACATAGCTTTTGAGGGACTCCCCATCCCTTTGCTTCAGATCTAACAAGGAAGCACTGGTTTTCTCTGACTTATGGCTGGTGATGAAGTGTGGGAGGAAGAGCTCCTCCAACTGGTCAAAGGAAAATATGGATCCCCGAGAAAGATAAGAGTGCCCTTCAAAGTCGCCGAAAAAGTTTTGCACAGAAGGGACTCAGATGCTTGGTGGATCATCATGAGAGTTTTAAAATTCTCAATGTGGTCTACTGGATTGGTCTCCCCGTTGTACAGCTCAAATATTGGGACCTTGAAGTTGACAGGGACGGGAGCTTCAATGATCTTCTTGGAGATGGTGGGTCTGATGGAATGGTATCTCCTTTCTTGTTTTCCTTGTTCCTGCTTCAGCAATGCTAGACGATCTTCCATCTTTCAGAGATGTCGGAGGACGGCGTCCTCCTGCTGATCACGGAAGAGTAGAGCGGTAAGGACTGGGTTGCTGGGTCTTTGGAGGAATTATACTGAGGGCCAGAAGGATCTCATCTTTGAACTCTCGAAGCTTGACTCTAGTAACGGGTACTTCCTCATCCCTTTCCGTTCTAGGGGCTGTTCTGCTAGTTGGAGTTGGACGCCTCATCTCTTGAGGGGGAGTTCTTCTGCGGTCCCTTTGGGAATGGTGACTCCTTCACCCCCTAAGAGAGGGGGATCTCCTTTTTCTTCTGGGAAAGGGAGTTCTTTCGCGCCCCCTAGGAGAATGAGCTCCTGGATCGCGGTCTTCGAGGGGAAGGGCTTCTCCTACTTCCCTGCTGCTCTAGATGGGATGCTTTTTCACGAGCTCTCCTCTTGTTGAGACGGGTCCGGAGGTCAGACCCCTGCTACTGACTGATGATGACCTGATGGAGGTCGAATTATGGTTGAGAGAGTGAGGAAGGGATAGAGGTGCAAACTGATCCTCTGTTTTCAGCAAAGGGCCTTGCAAACGGTTTGGGATGACTCTGACGGGAGTCCCCTAGTGCCGTTCTCCAAATGGGGGTTGAACCTATTGTAGGAGATACGCTTCTTGCTGGCACCCAGAGACGAGGAAGGGCGCAGCAAGCGACGTTTCATTTGTTGAAAGGCGGGAGGAAGGTCCTTAAGAGGAGCAGGAGGTGTAACACCCTGCAAAATTGAGTTATGATAATTTTGCTCCACATGTGTTACGCACAGGTATTTCGTACTATTACAAGTAATATCCGTAACGTATTTTTATATAAATATCCTACGTATTTTGTATTTCGATTAATTATATATTTTCCGTAATCTCAAAATTTATTTTTGAGCCAATTCGAACATTTATTTTGATCTTTGTGTTTACGTACATTGCATGTACTCTCAATATACGTGTCGATTACGTATGTTTTACCGTTACGTGAAATATCCGTAACATTATTAATATACATGTTCTAAGTATTTTATATTTTGACTATTTTTCGTTCTCTCAAATTTATTTTTGTATTGATACATGCATTGTACATAAAACTTTATGCATATTTTATTCCTAAAATTTTCTTGAGTCATGAACAATTTTTCTTCTCATTTTTTAATTCAAATTTTGTGATTTGTTTTAATTAAATTCATTAGGCCTAAATCCACCTTTTTAGCCCGCTAAAAATTAATTACAAATTGAGGCCCATAATTTTTTTTCTTCACTTAAATGAACATTTAAAATCTAGTACACTTGTCATGTGTAACACACACCTGCATCTAATTTAATAAAAAAAATTAATAAAAAGATTTATATGAGAAGTAGTGTGCACATAAGGTGCACGTGCACGTGTTTGTGCACAAGAAAGGTGGTCGGCCCATAATAAAGAGTGAGGAGAGAGTAGGGTTATGTTAGTGGGTGGGTAATTAGGTTAGCGGGTAATTAGTTAAATCCCTATTAAATTAATTAATCCCTATTAAAACCCCACCTCATCTTATTTCTAAACAACAAGACAAAAAGAGGAGAAGAAAAAAAAGAAATGGTTTGTGCTCACTACTGCCGAAGGGGGGTTGCTGAGATTTGTTTTTCCTCTTAGGCACGGTTTTCTAGGAGGCCTAGGAGTTTCTATTAGAAAATTCTTCAAATAGGTGGGTTTTCTTATTACCATCTAATTTTGTAGATTGTGTGTCACGCCCCGCTTCCAAAAAGGAATACGGAATACGGTACGCGACAAAGTCCAGCAAATGGTTTTCACCATCCATGATCTGTAAGGATCTACTCAATCAGCATAACAAAAAATATACAATATACTCATCCACGCATGCATGAACAATTATTAACCAAACACAATTTATTTGCAAAAAATATAAATTTCCCAAATAAGTACAAGATCTGGATCAAAGCAAAACTTCGGGAATACAAGTTCGTTACAAGTTTCAATGTAGCAACCGGAATGAAATAACTCAAGCACAAAATAACTAAGCAAGTTTTTCCAAGCGAAGCCTAAAATGTTTACTCACCAACTCCTGTAGGTAGATGATCACCAAAACCTGCTCATATAGCAATGAAAGAAAATAGGAAAAATAGGAAAACAGTACGCCCGTTAGTACAAGTTACGGGCCGCAAGTAGTACAAGCAAGAAAGAGTGGGAACGGAAATATGAAACAAGAAATAGGAAATACAAGCATAGAGGAAAACAACAGTAGATGAATAGTCTACAAGTAACAGAAAACGGTAGCAGGAAAACAGTAACAGAAAACAGTATCAGTAACAGTAAAGGATAACAGTAACAAGTGATGGTAATAGGTAGCAGTAACAGGTAACAGCCTCAGGAAAATAGGAGTGTTCCAGTGAAAAATGTTTTTCTTAAGTCTATTGTTCAATACTATCTAGGTAGCACTTCATGCGTCTCAAATTCTATCACATAGTTTCTATGTTCAAACAGTTGCGTTTAGATTTCGTAGTGGAACCTATAGGGTCGTGTACTCTGGCATCCAGTAAACAGTAAACAGTGTCCTGAATTCGCACAATCCGAGTACACCTTACTATAAGGAAGTATGTAGTCAGGGTAAACAGTAAACAGACGGTGAAACATGGTACAACAGTAAACAGTTGGGAAAACGGGTCCCCTTCTGAGTACATATTTCTATATTGTCCACTACTAGATCTTTCCTTTAACCCCGGTTTGATTACTTTTCATTATTATTAAAACAGGCATGGACGAGCACAAACAGAGCAAGAAAACATGGCAAGAACAAGGGACAAGTTCAAATCGAATAGGAAACATAAACGGGTGACCAAACTATTTATAACAGTAGATTAATGAGACTTTCAGTTCTGGACAGCAAGACGTTGTTGCACCAAAACTGAGATTCCCGTTGCCACAGGAATGAAAATATGGATCCATCAGAAAATCTAGAAACTAGACTCTCTGCCGAATCCAGTGCATATACACAAGTCATACATCAGTTATACATCAGTTATACTTATTTGGGTTTAAAATAGTGTTTTATACAAAATTCATGTTTAGCCAGAAAATGCAAAGTCTTATTTATAAGCATGAAAGGGGTCTAAAAACAATATAATTAAATCTAAGAAAAATCTTGAAGGTTTCCTAGCATGTCTAGTCTCAACATATAAATTTTCATGACATTCCATTACAGATAGTATAGTCTACTTAATTCAGAAAACAGAGTGATGCAGCAAAACTTTAAATCTGAAAGTTCAGACACAGCAGTACCAAAATAGTCATAATTACAAAATACAATTTGAAATCCAAATCTGTCAAAAGGTTTGTAAAATATACATACTAGGCTACATTTCATATTCACAAAGTTTTTATCGAAAATGACTACAATCAGGTTGAAAACAGAGTTCTTTACTGAACAGCATGCAGTTTAGAAATAATATGATTGGTTTCACAAGCATGAAATAAGTTATAAAAATTATTAAACAATTTCACAAAAATTAGGGGTTGATCCCAGTCATGTCTAGACATACCTAGAAAAATACTAAGTCCAAATTTTACTTTTAACATCAGTTTTAAAGTAATAAATCATGCAGCGATCTTAAAAATCAGAATCTGAAAATTTCGACACAGCTGCAGTAAAACTGTGCTAACTCACACACCAAAAATTGAAATTGATATCTATCAAAAGTTCTGAAAAATAGACACCGAGGCCTAAGAATCATGTTCACAAATTTAAATATTTAACTGACATTAACAAGGTCTAAATTGATGTACCAAATCAGGTCAGCAGCAAAGAGAAACATCTTTCATGCATTTTATCAAACAACTCATCTAAGATAGATCCAAATTTAGAGTATGATGCAAGACATGATATATTGAACATTCAAATCAACATGGCATGTGTATTAGTAATTCCACAACAAGATAACACATATAGCACATCATTCATGTAACAAAATTCCACAATATGCGATAGGTTCCGAACAAGTATACACACATCAAGATCTCTATCTAGAACCAATTTATTTTTGTGTAGTGTGTGTGTGTGTGAAAACTTATTGTGGGTAATCATGATCATAAGATGATGGAAACGGATCATGCGAACAATATTGTGATTTGAAAAGAATTATCATGAGAATGAAAGCAAAGATGAATGCAAAACTACTTACGATATTTAAACTTGTACAAGGAACAAAAACAACATACAAGATACTTACCTTAAAGGAGATAACAAATCTGACGAGGATAGAAATAACGGGAATGGATCTCGGCACACGAACGCGAACACAAACGATCATAAGCACAAGAGCTTGCGGGGTTGAGAAGGATGGCGGGCTCAGACGACGAGAGGGTGGACGTCGACGGCAAACAGGCGGTAGACAGGCAGGAGGTCGACGGCGCAAGGATGAGGGGAGTTCGGGATGAGGGGTTCGGGAAGAGGAGGATGGGGGCTTCGGGATCGTCAACGTGGGCATCGAGGGGGTCGTGGGTGGTGGCGTGGGGAGTCACGAGGAGCACGACAGTGGCGGGGTGATCACGAGGAGCGCGGTGGTGGAAGGCGGCCGACGTGACTGTGGGATAACTCTCTCAGTGTTTTGTTTAAACCCGGTGGGTAAGCAAACACTAGGTCTTAATAACTATAATTTAAACTTAAGGACAGGCACTAGTTGGAGATATGATGAAACAAGAGCAAACGTGAGTTATGGACTCCAGAATGATCTGTGTCGTGAGACAGTCCCCAGTATTCCAGGACGATGGATGAAATAGGCCACAGAATGATCCATGGAACAAGAATGATCTCCAGTATTCCAGGATGAGAGCGACGCTCATGGGGCTTTTTGTGCGATGAGGGTTCCAGAATGACTCGCGGAGTAAGACAATCCTCAGTATTCCGGGACGATGGATGAAATAGGCCACTGAATGATCCACGGGGCGGGATTGATCTCCAGTATTCCGGTGCGAGAACCAATACTTGCAGAGTGTCTAAATCTTGTAGTAGTCATAGTAGTAGGTTGTATGGCGAGGGATTTAACCCTATAATGTGGAGTACGTAGGTGCTTGCCCTCGGACCTATGTAGTATGGGATGCATAGAATCCAAACAAGTATGCATTAGTGTCATCATAGTGTAAAATCTGCATTAGGCATTAAGTTCATTTCATACACTAACACTACTAGGGTAGTCACTTTTTATGTTTGCATTCAAGTTTGTGATTGCTAAGTTAATGAGATCGTTGTGTTATAGCATTGCGTCAGTTGTATACAACTGAATTGCCCACCGTTTCCCAGATGCAGGATTGTACCTGGCATGGACTTGCAGTCACTAGGGGTAAATAATTTGCAGAAGACATAATCAGAAGATTGAAATTCACAAAATTGGTACGACGGAAAATAAAATAGTTTATTAGAACGAAGAAGTGATTACACGGCTCAGATGGGACAAAAGAGTACAACCAGGAATAAAATACCCAAGAAAATAATTAAATGCATACAAAATACAATAAAGAAACTTATTGTAAAATTTAGAAAAAAATGTAGAGTATGATGCAAATTTTATCAAACAACTCATCGTACAAGTTTAAATATCGTAAGTAGTTTTATCATACTTGTTTTTTCATTATAGTTTTATCATACAATAATGAATATATCTTAAAAATAATGTGGAATTATTTCTAAAGATTTAAGAATATTTTAGAATCATTCTACATTTTTTTCTAAATTTTAAAACATGAAAAACCCCTTTAAAATAAAAATATAACCCATTTTACATCTTTCATGCATTTTATCAAACAACTCATCTAAGATAGATCCAAATTTAGAGTATGATGCAAGACATGATATATTGAATATTCAAATCAACATGGCATGTGTATTAGTAATTCCACAACGAGATAACACATATAGCACATCATTCATGTAACAAAATTTCACAATATGCGATAGGTTACGAACAAGTATACACACATTAAGATCTCTATCTAGAACCAATTTATTTTTGTGTTGTGTGTGTGTGAAAACTTATTGTGGGTAATCATGATCATAAGATGATGGAAACGGATCAAGCGAATAATATTGTGATTTGCAAAGAATTATCACGAGAATGAAAGCAAAGATGAATGCAAAACTACTTACGATATTTAAATATGTACGAGGAACAAAAACAACATACAAAAGGAGGATGGGGGCTTCGGGATCGTCGACGTGGGCATCGAGGGGGTCGTGGGTGGCGGCGTGGGGAGTCACGAGGAGCGCGATAGTGGCGGGGTGATCACGAGGAGCGCGACGGTGGAAGGCGGCCGGCGGAGGGGGTGTAGGTTGACAGGAACTAGGAAGAGGGGAGAGAGAAGATTAGAGAGAGAGAGAGAGAAAGAGAGAGAGAGAGAGAGTAGTTGTTTTAGGAGATAATACTATGGGGAGAAAGAGAGAACAAAATTGGTTAGATTTAATGGAATTTTTGGTAAGTTAGGATTTTAGGAATCAAGAGAGATATCATGGGGGAGTGATCTGCTTGTTAGGCAGATAGAGGTGAACGTGAGGGAGAGATTTGAGGGAGACTGGGTAAAAGAGGATATTGGGTAGCGGGTTTAGGATCCAATAGGGCGGGTTATAGGGTTCAAATAGGGTAAATTGGCTAGAAATCGGATCCAATAGATAGAAATCAAATAATAAACAATGAGACCATAAAAATATATGATTTAGGATCAAACCAAAATCATCTAGGGGTAAATAATTTCCAGAAGACAAAATCAGAAGATTGAAATTCACAAAATTGGAATGCCGGAAAATAAAATAGTTTATTAGAACGAAGAACTGATTACACGGCTCAGATGGGACAAAAGAGTACAACCAGGAATAAAATACCCAAGAAAATAATGAAATGCATACAAAATACAATAAAGAAACTTAGGGGTTATATTGTGTGTGCTTAATTTTACCATAAGTAGTTGCTAAATTTAGTTTGATGTGTTGATTGTGCAAGTAATCGAGAATGTAGATTGTGCATTATTAGTATAATTAATGTGTGATTGAGTAGATGCTTTTGACTTCTAATATATTAACAAATATTCATGTTAGTTAAAAGATGTAAAAGTAGTAATTAGTGAGTTTATGTGAAGAGGGATCTCCTAGAAACCTAATTTATCAAGTTGTAGACAAATTGGATTAATGTATGTATAGGAGTTTTTATAAATTCTTAGATGATGAAAATTTTATAAAAAAAACCCATTTGTATTAAATGCATTATAATAGTGTAACATTTCTCAAGAATCTAATTGGATAAGGGATAAAAATTGATACAATTCAAATTGTATAAATATGAACAAACTATACAAATTGGGAGTTGGATTTTATTATAATAAATAATTATAAAATTTTATCATGGTGAAAATACACATAATTTTGGGAAAATTAAATTCTGGAGGTGATTAGAAATGATAATACAAAGCAAATTTGAAAGCAACTAATTTTGTTTAAAAAGATTTGGAAAAAGAGAATTGAAAGAAAAGGCTTTTAATCCTTATATAATTAGAGATCGACCTTGGGTGTACTGGGCCTTGGCGTGGGTTTTGAGCGCTGTGAACAGTGCCCAATGGTCATGGGTTCAAGTCCTAGGAGGCTCTATCTTTTTCCAAAATTCGATTTTTATAGATCACAGTAGATTGATAACATAAGAAAATGAAGGGGTTTCTTTCATCAACGCGAGTTGGCCTAGTGGCCGGGGCTTGCAGAATGACTCGTTGCTGGTCTCGGGTTCGAGTCCAGCCATGCAAAAAATGGGTTATATTTTTATGTTAAAGGGGTTTTTCATGTTTTAAAATTTAGAAAAAAATGTAGAATGATTCTAAAATATTCTTAAATCTTTAGAAATAATTCCACATTATTTTTAAGATATATTTTTGGAATTAGATGTGATATTCACATTAAATAATGTATTAGAGGAACTTTTGAATTCAAATAAAAAGGGAATTGTGCATAATTAAAGAAAATTAAAAGTAGAATACAATTTAAACTCATCTTTGTAAAATTTCATGGATATTAATCCATTGAATTAAGAAAATGATTGAGATGGATTATGATGGAATAATTATGAGATTAAAGTACGAAATTTCTAGCCGTTTTAATCTTAAAGAATGTTGCAATGAGAAATGTATTTGGAATATAGAAATGTACAACAATGTTCCACTAACTAAAAAGGCATGGAATAGTGTTGAATTGAATAGTTGGGGTTGTCTACAAGGTTTTAATCGATTCAATCATCATTGAATGTTGAAGTGGGTTACTTCATGATTTGTGAACACAAAGAAAG
Organism: Hemerocallis citrina; assembly: GCA_017893485.1. Taxonomy (NCBI): domain Eukaryota; kingdom Viridiplantae; phylum Streptophyta; class Magnoliopsida; order Asparagales; family Asphodelaceae; genus Hemerocallis; species Hemerocallis citrina. The sequence goes on along the minus strand of CM030364.1, from coordinate 110,135,941 downwards.
TGAATAAAGAAGAAGTTATGAATAATGAATGAGCTATGTATGATGAGGTTAGATGTAACCTATGTGGTTTCTTTTGAGACGGTTGTTTGCTTTAGAGTGAGCGAAACCCAGAATACCGGCAGTTGTGATATATGGAATTTGAGAAGTAAACAGTGTGGGTTGACTTTCTCTTGAGGAGTAGCCACTGTGGGATAACTCTCTCAGTGTTTTGTTTAAACCCGGTGGGTAAGCGAACACTAGGTCTTAATAACTATAATTTAAACTTAAGGACAGGCACTAGTTGGAGATATGATGAAACAAGAGCAAACGTGAGTTATGGACTCCAGAATGATCCGTGCCGTGAGACAGTCCCCAGTATTCCAGGACGATGGATGAAATAGGCCACAGAATGATCCATGGAGCAAGAATGATCTCCAGTATTCCAGGATGAGAGCGACGCTCATGGGACTTTTTGTGCGATGAGGGTTCCAGAATGACTCGCGGAGTAAGACAATCCTCAGTATTCCGGGACGATGGATGAAATAGGCCACTGAATGATCCACGGGGCGGGATTGATCTCCAGTATTCCGGTGCGAGAACCAATACTTGCAGAGTGTCTAAATCTTGTAGTAGTCATAGTAGTAGGTTGTATGGCGAGGGATTTAACCCTATAATATGGAGTACGTAGGTGCTTGCCCTCGGACCTATGTAGTATGGGATGCATAGAATCCAAACAAGTATGATAAAATTTGTTCTAAAAATAATGAATATATCTTAAAAAGAAACAAGTATGATGAGCTGTTACAAGATTGAAGAATTTTCATTATTGTATATCATGTTGTATTTATTTAAATTCTGCTGTGCTGTTATAAAGAACATGTTGTAAATAAAAACTTTTAAATTCCTCGTAAATTTGTACGAATTTGAAGTAAAAGATCTTGTTTTCCTACGAACTACATGTGTTTGGAATTCGAGGCGTTACTGAGTGGTATCAGATCCGACTTCAATAAGTAGTACAAAATTATAAGGAAAACACATTTAGGGTGGACATTAGATGTGTGTGTCAGTTTGGAGTCATGAATGAAGTAGTTATTGAACTTGCATTCATGATACTCTCCTAGTATACATTGATTTGGGATTGTATGTGAGTAAGTTTCCCTTGTGTCACGAGTGTTATGGTTGGTTTGAACCTACATTCATGGTACATAGCCTAAGCTTTTCTCTTTTATTTTCTTTATGTATTTTCCTCATAGTATTTTTCATCTTTACCATTTAATATTTTTCAAATAAATATTTTCATATACTATTAATTCACTTTGATATTTATTATTTTATCTACAACCCTTAGTCTTAATCTTTTTTAAGTCTGACTTACTCGCTTTCTTTCTTAATGTTTTATCTTCCTTACTTTTATGCCTTTTACATTACTTATTTATTTTTCATATTACTTTTACGTATTCTATTAAGTTTTGAATTACTACTTACAAAATTATTATTTAGACTATCATTTTTCTTTGTTATTATTTCTATTAGATTTTGATTTTTGATTTTTATAAGTTTATATTCACTTTACAAATAGTTTGATTTCACGATACAATGTTTTCCATTATTTTACGTTGTCTTACTTATTTCAGTATATTTTAACATGATTGTAATATGTTTACTTATATAAGTGCAATATACCTTCACACCATAAGATTCCCTTTTATTACTATTTTGTTATACTTATTATTTTCTACCTTTTGTTATATGTACTTTTCACTATTAATAGCTACTTATTAATTTTGTCGCTTCATACTTCTCTAACGTACTATGTACACTCACTATTTATATTTTTACATTCTTGGTTACTACATATACTTTCCACCGATTTCCATATATATATCATATATTTCAACATACTTACTATACATACCATTTTACACTTATCCAATTACTACATTATTGTATATTATATATATATATATATATATATATATATATATATATATATATATATATATATATATATATGTTTATTATCCTAATTTACTACACTACATAATTATTGTCCTCGTTTTGTATTTTCAGCTCATGCATATACTTTATACAGTTTTGTCTTAATGTTATAAATCTTTTTCATTACTACTAATTTTATAAATTCCATATTTAAAATCTATACTTCTATTCTAATATTTCATCGTTGTAATTTTCTACTTCATTCCCTACTTTTACTCCTATTTTTATATCACAATTTTCAAAAAAAAAAACATAACAGCATACTTAAAAATTAAACATCCAAGTACATATGGAAGATTACATCATTCCATAAACCGTTTTGGTGCAACCTGATATCGAGAGGGCAAATTTGCAACTAGATATCAATGGAGGCAAACTGCAACTGGATGTTGGAGAGGCAAAATCTGCAACCGAATGTCTAGAAGGCAAACTACAACCGAATGTCGCAGAGGCAATTCTGCAACTCAATGTCAAGGGGGCAAGCTTGCAGTTGGACACCAACGAGCCAAACCCACAACAAAGAAGATTTTCTACTTTAATAACCCCACTTTTATTTCTATATATATTTACTTACCACTATTTCATTCTTTTGTACTAGTTTATACCAGTTTATAATGTTTTAAAGCTTAGGCTATTCTATTTCAACTTTACTAGTTATTACGCATACAAATTTTAATTAATTACCTTATTGTTTATACCTATTTCTATATCTATCCTATATACATTATTTCATTTTCTATATTATTGATGTTTACTATTAACTGTTTTGCTATTCTTATTACTATTTTGTATATATACTATATCTTTACATACGTTAGCATTCTTATATTTTTTATACCACTTCACCTTATTTTATTTTATTTTATTTGGTGGCTACCCATGGCTTTTATTATTTGTACCTTTATTTACTATTTACATTTTATTTCTATGAAATTAATACTATATGTTACTTCAACAATGTCGTGTTACTTTTACTTTTGTTCTCCGGTTGCTTATAAATTTCATATTTATAATATTGTTGCCTTTACGATTAATTTTAATACTATATGCTAGTTTATTGTTCTACATGACAATTTGAAAATATTTTGATATATACCAACCAGTATTCTATATATTTAATTTTAAATCGTATATATAGTTACTGAATTTACTCTACGAACTATTTTATGATATTAGCCTGATATACAAAAATTGCTTTTATCCTGTATTGTTTATACTTTTAACTAGATTTCATGCTCGTATATTTTTCAAACTTTTCATCCAATAGTCTTCCCTTGAATTGCTACTTCACTTTTATCTCGTAGTATATACTACTAGTTTAGTTATGCTTTTAACCAATTTATCATTCCTGTTTTTCCCTTAATTAACTTCTATTTCCGTAATTCTTATTAGCTATTGCCAACTACTTAATATATATATATATATATATATATATATATATATATATATATATATATATATATATATGTATGTATGTATGTATGTATGTATGTATAATTTTCTCAATTATTTATCGGTTTGTTTTATGTCTCGATATTTGTTATCATACTGCTCTCTTTATTATCATTATTTTTAGCTACCTAATATTCCTTTGTGCCCTTAACCTATTTTCAAATTTTTCCTACTGCATTATAATTTATCTATAATATACAAATGCTCTTATCCTTCGCACTTATACTTTTCTTCCCTTCCTTGTTTATTTCCATACTTCCATTTTATTTTACTCCTTTCATACTACTTTTTACTACTTTTATTATTTTGATTATTATACTCATTTTTAAGCATCTAAATTTTCCTTTTACTCCAATTTACCGTTTTGTTTTCTAACACTCTCGTGTTTCGATCCTATTCACTTTGATACACATAGTTTCCTTATATGAGTTTGCTTTATTTTCCCCATTACATATTTTTATACTACATTTATTTTCTTAATATTTAAAGTTTTTCTATAAATAATAATAATTTTTTTCTTGGTGTGTACGAAATACAACTTTTACCCTAGTAAGTTCTGAGGACAGAACTGTTCTAAGGGGGGAGTGTAACACCCTGCAAAATTGAGTTATGACAATTTTTCTCCACGTGAGTTACACACAGGTATTTCGTATTGTTATGAGTAAAATCCGTAACGTATTTTGTATTTCGATTAATTATATATTTTCCGTCATCTCAAAATTCATTTTTGAGCCAACCCAAATATTTATTTTAATATTTGTGTTTTACGTACATTGCACGTGCTTTCAATACACATGTCGATTACGTATGTTTTACCGTTACGTGAAATATCCGTAACATTATTAATATACATGTTCTACGTATTTTGTATTTTGACTATTTTTCGTTCTCTCAAATTTATTTTTGTTTCGATACGTGCATTGCACGTAAAATTTTATGCACATTTTATTCTAAAATTTTCTTAGGTCATGAACAACTTTTCATCTCGTTTTTAAGTCAAATTTTGTGATTTGTTTTAATTAAATCCATTAGGCCTAAATCCATCTTTTTAGCCCACTAAAAATCAATTACAAATTGAGGCCCCTGATTTTTTTTCTACACTTAAATGAGCATTTGAAATCTAGTACACTTGTCATGTGTAACACACACCTACATCTAATTTAATTTTAAAAAAATTAAAAAAAGATTTGTATGAGAAGTAGTGTGCACATAGGGTGCACGTGCACACGTTTGTGCACAAGAGGGGTGGCCAGCCTATATTAAAGAATGAGAAGATAGTGGGGTTATGTTAGTGGGTGGTTAATTAGGTTAGTGGGTAATTAGTTAAATCCTCATTAAATTAATTAATCCTTTTTAAAACCCCACCCCATCCTATTTCTAAACAACAAGACAAAATGAGAAAGAAAAAAAATGGTGTGTGCTCACTACTGCCAAGGGGGTTGCTGGGATTTTTTTCCTCTTGGATGCGGTTTTTGAGGAGGCCTAGGAGCTTGTATTGAAAAATTCTTCAAATAGGTGGGTGTTCTTATTACCTTCTAATGTTGTAGATTGTGTGTGCTTAATTTTATCATGAGTAGTTGTTAAATTTAGTTTGATGTGTTGATTGTGCAAGTAATCTAGAATATAGATTGTGCATTATTTGTAGAATTAATGTGTGATAGAGTAAATGCTTTTGACTTCTAATATATTAACAAATGTTCATGTTAGTTAAAAGATGTGAAAGTAGTAATTAGTGAGTTTATGTGGAGAGGGATCTCCTAGAAATATAATTAATCATGTAGTAGACAAATTGGATTAATGTATGTGTAGGAGTTTTTATAAATTCTTAGATTATGAAAATTTTACAAACCGAACTCATTGGTATTAAATGCATTATAATAGTGTAACATTTCTCAAGAATATAGTTGGATAAGGGGTAAAAATTGATACAATTCAAATTGTAGAAATATGAGCAAATTATACAAATTGGGAGTTGGTTTTTATTATAATAAATAATTATAAAATTTTATCTTGGTGCAAATACACATAATTTTGAAAAAATTAAATTCTGGAAGTGATTAGAAACCATAATACAAAGCAATTTTGAAATCAACTAATTTTGTTTAAAAGGATTTGGAAACAGAGAATTGAAAGAAAGGGATTTTAATCCCTATATAATTAGAGATCGACCTTGGGTGTACTGGATCTTGGCGTGGGTTTTGAGTGCTTGTGAAGAGTGCCCAATGGTCATGGGTTCGAGACTTGGGAGACTCTTTTTCCAAATTTTGATTTTTATAGATTAGAGTAGATTGCCAACATAAGAAAATGAAGGGGTTTCTTTCATCAACGCAAGTTGGCCTAGTGGACAGGGCTTGTGGACTGGCTCGCTGCTGGTCTCGGGTTCGAGTCTGGCCATGCACAAAATGGGTTATATTTTTATTTTAAAGGGGTTTTTCATGTTTTAAAATTTAGAAAAAAATGTAGAAAGATTTTAAAATATTCTTAAATCTTTAGAAATAATTCCACATTATTTTTAAGATATATTTTTGGAATTAGAGGTGATATTCACATTAAATAATGTATTAGAGGAACTTTTGAATTCAAATAAAAAGGGAATTGTGCATGATTAAAGAAAATTAAAAGTAGAATACAATTTAGACTCATCTTTATAAAATTTCATGAATATTAATCCATTGAATTAAGAAAATGATTGAGATTGATTATAATGGAATAATTATGAGATTGAAGTACGAAATTTCTAGTCGTTTTAATCTTAAAGAATGTTGCAATAAGAAATGTATTTGGAATATAGAAATGCACGACAAGGTTCTATTAACTAAAAGGCATGGAATAGTGTTGAATTGAATAGTTGGGGTTGTCTACAAGGTTTTAATTGATTCAATCGTCATTGAATGTTGAAGTGGGTTACTTCATGATTTGTGAACACAAAGAAAGTGAATAAAGAAGAAGTTATGAATAATGAATGAGCTATGTATGATGAGGTTAGATGTAACCTATGTGGTTTCTTTTGAGACGGTTGTTTGCTTTAGAGTAAGCGAAACCCAGAATACCGACAGTTGTGATATATGGAATTTGAGAAGTAAACAGTGTGGGTTGACTTTCTCTTGAGGAATAGCCACTGTGGGATAACTCTCTCAGTGTTTTGTTTAAACCCGGTGGGTAAGCGAACTCTAGGTCTTAATAACTATAATTTAAACTTAAGGACAAGTACTAGTTAGAGATATGATGAAATAAGAGCAAACGTGAGTTATAGACTCCAGAATGATCGGCAGAGTGAGATAGTCCCCAATATTCCGAGATGATGGATGAAATAGGCCACAGAATGATCCACGGAGCGGGAATGATCTCCAGTATTCTGAGACAAGAGCGACGCTCATGGGGCGTTTATGTGATGAGGGTTCCAGAATGACTCGCGGAGTGAGACAATCCCCAATATTCTGGGAGGATTGATGAAATAAGCCACAGAATGATCCACGGAGCGGATTGATCTCCAGTGTTCCAGGGGCGAGAACTAATACTTGCAGTGTCTAAATCTTGTAGTAGTCATAGTAGTAGGTTGCATGGCGTGAAATTTAACCCTATAATGTGGAGTACGTAGGTGCTTGCCCTCGGACCTATATAGTATGGGATGCATAGAATCCAAACAAGTATGTATTAGTGTCATCGTAGTGTAAAATCCGCATTAGGCATTAAGTACATTTCATACACTGACACTACTAGGGTAGTCACTTTTTCTGTTTACATTCAAGTTTGTGATTGCTAAGTTAATGAAATCGTTGTATTATAGCATTGCGTCAGTTGTATGCAACTGATGTGCCCACAGTTTTCTAGATGCAGGATTGGACTTGGCATGGACTTGCAGTCACTATGATGAACTGTTACAAGATTGAAGAATTTTCATGTTGTATTCATTTAAATTCCGCTGTGATGTTGTAAAGAACATGTTGTAAATAAAATGTTTTAAATTCCTTGTAAATTTGTACGAATTTGAAGTAAAAGATCTTATTTTGATACGAATTACCTGTGTTTGGAATTCGGGGCGTTACAGAAGGAGGAAGATGGTTGGCTCGCCGACTTGAGGTCGTTGCCTTCCCTTTTCCCTTAGGAGACATGTTGGAAACTTGTTTCCTCCGATAAAGTTTGGTCGGATTTTTTCTGCCGTTACCACAGATGGCTCCAATCTGTTGCTGCTTTTTTCGTTGTCGGAGCAATCAGATGATGTGGATTCTTTAGAGGAATAATCAAGAACTTGACCTTATGAATTTCGATGGTGTTGACTGTTTTTGACTGTGATTGACTTGACAATTTGACTCGTTTGTGCTATAGGATTCGATTCGTGTGGTGACGATCGTCTTCGCTGACCTGCAAGAAGTCTGAAACACCGGGGTTGATCCTGGCAACAGACCCTCCGACGCTCAAGTTAGAAATCAAGAAGACTTTGAAAGAGCCTTTGTCAAAAAAATACTGATTACCTGTTTCTGGTGGAGGTATGGGGCATTTATAGTCGCTTTGGTCAGTTTCAGGATAATGATTTATCTCTACTTTCCGATGTTTTTTGATCAAATTGGTTATCTCTTCTCCATGAAGATATAAGAGTGGTGGGGGAGAGTTTAAACTCCTTTTAGGATAAGTGATATAGTTTTTTAACCACCTCTTGTGGATAATCATGGGTTTAAATCATATTCAAATGACCTGGACCCATTCTCATTGGGCTGGTAAGACAAACAGTCCCATTTTGGGTTGTTAGGTCTGAAAGAGACCCAACTCCCGTTTACGGACCTGTTTTTAGCGAAATAACCGTTTAACCCTTAAGAGTTTTAAGATCGTGCCCGATTTGAACGGTCCCGATTAGGTTCTATTTTTACCCATATCAGTTACCTAAATGCATTTCTTCTCGAATTTGAGAAATCATATAAGAGATGGCCTAAATTGCAACTCGACTTTAAACTGGAAACTATCATGTAGATTCTTTTCTTATCCAAACTTTTTATTGTATACTATTTCTTTGATCTAAAAATTGTATGTGATCGACCAGTTACAGTTGAACACCACAAAAAAATGTCAAACAGGTATTTACTAGATTATCTGTTGTCATGTTTTGTTTTTCCTTTTCTTCAAGTTTCAGTCTTGAAGACTACACAAATTACATCAACATTCAATAATCTTCACTGTTTGATCGACCTATGTGTGGTTAGACGGAGTGCTGGACCCTCTAGTGATTAAACCCTGAATCCCAAAGTATGATAAATGCCACCTACGACCATCCTTGCTTTTAACTAAGTGTACAGGTACAACTTACCTCTTTTTTTTTCTTCTTTTTTTTCTTCTTTTTTGGTTGGAACAAGGCCTTAGCTAAACCGGCACACTCTCACAATAATTTCATAATAAAGAAATGATATACGCAGAAATTGAACCTCCGGTCTCTTATTCATTAGTTCCAAGGTTCACCAGTAAACCACAAAACCACAGTGACACTTAGCTACAAAAATTGGTTGATAAATTACCTAGTGTTGTTGGTTGGTAGTAGTGGTATTGAGGTTGTGAACATAAACATTGACTAAGAAAGATCGCTATGTTAGTTAGGTGAGAAATAAAGGAGATGATGAGTATAAGAATTCATACATTTAAAGGAGTGGCCATTTTACAGAGGCACTAATTTAGTTGTTGTGGGCACTACAGTGGTCTGGCAGTGCTGCACTTCGCTGGATACACCGAAGCAACTAAAACTTGTTCATTCGATGCATACCATATTCATATACCTAAAAAAAATTTAAATTTTTTTAAAAAATTTTGCTACAAAGGTTATCCTACTAAACAAGTGACAATTTTTTTTGCCAAAACAAACTTCAACAAGAAGTAACAAGTATGTGGTGAGAAAACAACTAACAATACTCACGGAGTAAAGATCCGACTGCTAATTAGGTTGCGAGTTTGCCTGGTGAACAAGAGGTAAGATTGAATCTTGCTTGCACCAATCCCTTTATTATCATGAATAAGACTATATTCATATCTGGGGCAATTGAGCACCGGGTCATGGTTGCAGCTTGTTTACGAGGAGAATAAAGAAAATTATTACTTATATTCTCCTTTATCCTGACTTGGTACAGGCATTATGTTGCTAAAAGAAAACAAATACAAATAAAATCATCAACCGGTACTGGTAGTGTAGTGGTATATTTTAGTTTATAAAAGATTTCGAAGTCTATGATATACTGCCACAGCCTACATCGGTTCATACGTCATACAAAAATTATATCACAACCTAATTTCATAAATTCCACATCTAAAACAGTATAAAGCCGCAGATACAAGCCAGACAGGAGTACCAATTGCCGAAACAGAAACCACAATCCATATGATACTTTGAAATAAATTTATATCACTGAATCTTCAGCAGAATAACCTACGACAAAACGAGTGCTCATAACTGAAAAAACAGTGTATTTAACACAGATTCCCTATTTTCTTCCACACCAAAAAAAAACATTGATTCCATTTTCCTATTCCAAATAAACAGCAAACAATAACATACAATGAATACGGCAGATAGACCACTCTAAGAAGAGAGACTATTCACTGCTTTTACTAATAATCCAATAATTCACACTTATGAACACCAGGGTGACTCGAAAAGGAAAAAAGAAAAAAGAAAGAAAACAGAACAAACAAATTTAGACACTCACCATATAGGGAGTCAAATCATAACTAGAGAAAGATGTATGCATCCCCAGAATTTAATCTGGCATTCAAACTGCCCAACAGCCACCGAAGGAAATTTTGGGTCTCGTGTGTGTCGATACAAAATCAATCAACAAATAGATGGGTATAAATATCGCAGTTCTATCTACAGATGACCGTAGTCTTTCAGTGTACGAATCATCTACTGTGAACCGAACCTCCGGAATCTTCTGGTAGGTGAAAGTTGCCACCAACTCCGAGGCAATCAGCAAGCCGAAGAATATGTGACTGCGTTGATGCAGAGTTTGGCGAGACTGCTTCTGGTAGGTTAGGCATACATTCAGGCAGGGACTGAATGCCTATCATTCCTGGAGGGTAGAAGAGAGAAAGCACGGCTCTACAGAATATGAACCTGGTGAAAAAAGTGTCATTTACATGCACTAATCTGAACAAATATGCAACTTTACAAATTATTCTAAACTAAAAAAGTTTACGAATCTCACTCGTTCATATAATGTGCAAGAAAATCGTTTATTATACAAAACTCAGGTTTGGTTCAAATTCCCTTCAGAACAGTTTATATTTGGTGAGAAGACCTTGGTAAAGATTTTTAAAAAACAATAGGTATAGGGTACTAAAAACATTTGGATTTTATTAATTAGTTAACAGTTCCCTATTCATCTCGCAAATTTTCATAACAAATATTTGTCCTTGATTATTTTTAGCATATCTTCCTTCCGAGTCAATTCTTTTTTTTCCTCCTCACTAACTTAATCTTATTATTTAATATCTTCCACATACTTCCGAGTTAAACACACAGAAGCACTCTTTTATAAACCAGTAATTTGAATAAATGTGCATTGCACATGTAAATTACAAGTAATACATAAAAAGGAAGTACTCAAATAGAGAATATAATGGATTATAATAGAAGTAAATACCTAACAATCAACCGACGTAAAAATGGATCAGGAAGAACTTGAGACCAGACGAGATCCATACTGTTGGAAGTGCAGAGGATCACCTCCCACTCAGCTAAGGCAGAGGAAATTATGGACTCGGCAGTGTTATATAAATCCTGAAATTTCCATAAACATATAGATAAGGAAACATGAACACTAGAAAAACACTTTAAAAGCTCCAAAGCTAACTCACAACATCAATATCTGATGTAAGACCAACAAGGTGGTAAAAAGCCAGCAGTGGAGCAGTTAGGAAAAATGTAAACTGGCTTCCAGAGGGGGCTGGATCAGATGAAGATGTTGATGATGGTCTCACAGGCGAAAGAAGCATAGCAGCTGGTTCTCCTCTTTCTGCACCATGTAGCACCTGAAGATTTATTAGATAACTGTTAGAAATTTTTTAAAAATTAATTGATTAATTAAATTAAGAAAGGAATACATGTTGGGTTCATCAAAATTTCAACCAAGTCAGGTTTGATCCATCCTATAGCACAAACAATTCTATCAGAGTCATGCCTCTGTAAGACACTGGAACTTCATAGACACTCCTTCGAAACGTCACACGTTCGCACGCATCCTAAATTTTAACAACATATATAGTATTTTCGACACTCCTTACACTTATTGAGTACTACAGTTAACACACAATTAAAAAAATTCAAAGACATTATACCTCTTTTATACTAGTAAATCGTGTTGCTTTTGTCATAACTATTGATCATATTGTGTAATTTTGTATTAGACTGAGAAAATATTATAATTTTTATGGACTAGTATTCTTTTATTTTGATTATATAACTCAATATTATTGTTAGTTATCATTTTGATTAAATTTATGCATATTCGCGACATATATTATGGGTGTCCTAGTGTCCTTTTTTTTTTTTACAAATTTGCCATATCTTAAGTGTTACCCATGATCAGATCGTGCACTTCTACTCCCCTATTGGGTATTTATGCTTCATAAAATCCTTATATATCAGTATATGTAATTATCCATGATGAGGCTTTGAACTTCCAATGTGAAGAGCTCCTCTCGTAGAATATCATCATTGCAGTCAAGTCCAAGATCTGTATGTATAATGCGTGTTCTCACATACGCATCTAGACCTTTCAATTCGGACCCCTACCCCTGGGTACCTGCACTGTACCCGAACGGTCGGGTCGGTTTTTGCCAGTGTTCTAAAAAGCGGCCTAGGCGGCCGCCTAGGCGGCGCCTAGGCGCTAGGCGGCCCCCCAACGCCTCGACTAGGGCCTAGGCGTTTATGAAAATCGGAAATGGGTTCTAGGCGGCTAAAATCGGACCTAGGCGGCGTTTAATCGGTCTAGGCGGGTATAGGCGGACTAGACCTGCTTAGGCCTTAGTAATTAAAAAAAAAGGTAAAAAAAACCCACCGTTCTCGCCTTAAGTAATTAAAAAATATATATATATATAAAATCCACCTCACTTTCTCCTCCTAATAAAATTTAAGCATATCTTTAGTCTTTTTTTATCTTGCATAATTTGACATGTATTCGCACTCTCACAGCAATCATGTTAAAACTTACAGGTATGGACTTTAATATCACGAACACAGCCAAATAAGTGAAGTTATGCACCAAAGGGGGAAGTTTATAAGAAGTGTCATGTGCCAACAACTTCAAGGCTCAATCAGTCTACCAGATTATAAGTAGTATGCTTTTCCTCATTAGTGAAGCTATTTATTCATCTTCTATTTTCAGCTCCTAAAATGTCACCCAGATCTACATATCTTTCCAAAGCAATCTATGGATGGCCAATCCACTTAGTGTGGGACAGCATGTCATGAGATGGGAGGAAGTTATCTGATTTAAGTGTGGTTATTAGTTAAAGTTGTTCATTGTTATCAAGCATATCATGAGATCATCTATCAACTTTACATTTATTCTCTCTTTAGAACTTGTATTCTTTTATGAGTAGCCACAATGTGGTTTACATCGGAAATGGAGAAAATAGAGTCCTCATGTTCACTGATACAATAATACACCGATTCGACTATGTGAAGCCCATCCTACAATTGCAAAGAGAAAAAGTTCAATAGTAAGAATGAGTAGCAATAAAGAGTAAAAAGGGGTAACAACAAAAATAAACCCAAAAGATCGATAAATAAATAAATAAAATAAAAAAACTGCCTACCGCCTAGCCGCTTAATCCCCGATTACAAGGTCTAGGCGCTAGGCCCCCATCGGCCGCCCGACTACCGCCTAGCGCTTTTTAGAACATTGGTTTTTGCTCACGGGTATCCATATTTTCAAACAATAAAAAATCATATATATATATTGAAAAATCCGAACTCCTTCGGTGAGAACCAAGTGTTTTTGAGATATAAATTGAAAAATCCGAACCGTTCATTTTGATCTACACATCTAAATTAGTCTACGGATGAGAAATCAAGTCATTTGAGATTTGTTTGTCTGTATATTTAAGTGTTACAAATTGTATGGTTGTATATCGTTATTTTTTATAATGACGTGATGGATTGACAAATGAACTTCAAATAACTTGATTTTGCATACTTTGACTAATTTTGTCATTCTAAACAATATGAACAGTTCAGATCATCCATATGATGGCTATATAAAAAATTCACAGGAAGCTTATCGTGAGAACTAGTTGTCACATGATCACTCCCATATATATATATATATATATATATATATATATATATATAGGGAAAGGATCGGTTGAGCACTCCTCTAGTGCTCACCGCGTGAACACTAGGCCTTCGGGCGTTCATATCGAAAATCCGAACCGTTCACATTGATCTACACATCTAAATTAGTCTAAATATGTAAAATCAAATTATTTGAAATTTATTTGCCCATTCATTGAAGTGTTACAAAATTGTATGGCTGAAAATCATTGTTTTTATAGTCACATGATGGATGGGCAAATGAATTTCAAATGATTTGATTTTACATATTTAGACTAATTTAGATATGTAGATCAATGTGAACGGTTCGAATTTTCGATATGAACGCCCGAAGGCCTAGTGTTCACGCGGTGAGCACTAGAGGAGTGCTCAACCGATCCTTTTCCTATATATATATATATATATATATATATATATATATATATGAGTAAAAGGGATATAAGCAACCTGCTCATTTAATAAATGAGCAATTGATGAGGTGGCATGCATGTGATACATTGAGTATCTAACCACTTTTGGGATTTCCCAATCACATGCAGTTCCCTATATATATATATATATATATATATATATATATATATATATACACACACACACACACACACACACACACACACACACACTAGGTTTGCCCGTTGACACGTGCCTATGGCACGTCTTCGAAATGGTGCACCTTGTTTGATCATATAAAATAGTATTGACTAACATATTATATGATTTTTTTGATTTTTTGAATTATTTTTAAAGTTTTTAAAATTTAAATTTTTTTAAGTTTTTAATTTTTAATTATTTTAAAATTTTTAAAATTTTTATTTTTTTAATTTTTTGAATAGAAGAGGGAGGGAAAGAGAGAAAAAATTAAATAAATATAGGAGTTGTTTTGGGTGGGGTATTTGAATTTGAGTTTTGGGGGAAAACTTTGGGGAGGGGGGGAAATATGTTTTGTGAGGTTAGATCTGAACCTTTGATTTTTGAGGAGATTGAAGGAGAGCCACTTGATAGCTTTCTTTGTGTTTTATTATATAGATATATATGTGGAAAAGGGGTATGAGCAACTTGCTCATTTAGTAAATAAGCAATTGATGATGTGGCATACATGTAATTAGAAAAATCTTAAAATGGTTAGTTGTCCAAAGTATCACATGCATGTCACATAATCAATTGCTCATTTACTAAATGAGCAAGTTGCTCATATCCCTTTTACCCTATATATATATATATATATATACACACACACACACACACCAAACCAGTAATTTATCTACTATACTTGTGTACCCAAAACCCACTTGACCCTAATTAATATCTCATCTACATACCCATTAATTCATTTAACCCATGAATCAAAAGGAAAAAAGAACGCTCTCGACTTATGGCCTCTAATTCTACATCATGTAGTTTCTTCCTCTAGTTCTCCTCCCAATCCGGGATAAAATCCTCGTATGTTTTGTGTTGGATTGGTGGATCTACTTGTTTGGTTGTTCAATTGATTCATTTACTAAATGAGCAAGTTGCTCATATCCCTTTTACCCTTATATATATATATATATATATATATATATATATATATATATATATATAATATATATATCACCAGTAATTTATCTAATATACTTGTGTACCCAAAACCCACTTGACCCTAATTAATATCCCATCTACATACCCATTAATTCATTTAACCCATGAATCAAAAGGAAAAAAGAACGCTCTCGACTTATGGCCTCTAATTCTACATCATGTAGTTTCTTCCTCTAGTTCTCCCAATTCTAAGAAAAATATTATGGGTTCTTGCACCTCTCCACTCCCAACTATGTTGAGATGTTGTGATAGAGAGGAATCTCACCACAATTCTCGTTGGGAAATTTCGTCGAACACCTGTGGCGCAGTGAAACTAATTAGAACAATGAGGACAGCGAGGTAGATGAGATGAATCAATTGAACCAAACAAGTAAATCCACCAATCCAACAGAAAACATATGAGGATTTTATCTCAGTTAGCTTTCGCTTAATCCGGAGAAAAATATAGGGAGATATAATATTCAACTAGAAAAGATTACAAGAATTACAAATTCACTCAATACAAGGAATTAACCTCACTCACCAAGAACTATCTCTCAAGCCTCACTTACAATGGAGAATAATATCAATGAAGTACTTAACCTCTCATATTGGAGACCATTACAATAAATAGAAAAAGAATAGAGAGAAGTCTTGATATCTCAGTCGTTCGATTTACCCTGGAGAAGAAGATACTGAATAGAAGCCGTACGATCTGACTTGGGAGGAGATGGGACGAAAAAGATCTCAAAACCTGAAGCCCAAAAACTGCCATCCGCGATATGCGATCAACTGCGCCCAAGTGCGATGTCAACCGCATTTGGTCGACTCTCCAACCAGGGAGAGCAACGATCGACTGTGCGATCGACCGTTGCTTGCTATTCCTTCTGACTCTACGACGTTTCGACCTCCGTGCTTCGTGTCTTCTTCTAATCGAACTACGAGTATGCAAAGACATAACCCTAACAATCTCTACCTTGGATTGCATACGAGTGCTATCAACACAATGTGATTCATCATCTCTGAACTCTACTAATCTCCACTTGCAAATATGTGGAACGATAGTTTCTTCAACTAGTTGAACAAATCTTGTACCCAATCTCACCAATCAGTATGCCCTCAAAGGCACACCTCAGTAGGCATTAACACGGAGTTGCCAACCTCTACATGAACTTCACTTGCAAATATACGTGGAACGATAGTTTCTTCAACTAGTTGAACAAATCTTCTACCCTATCTCACCAATTAGTATGCCCTCCAAGGCACACCTCGGTAGGCATTAACACGAAGTTGTCAACCTCTGCATGAACTCCACCTACACCGAGGCACTCCACTTCTCGACGAGTCGAACGTCGTGGTCTCGCATTGATGATAGCTGTTTCCATTTGGCATTTCCAATTCGACTGTCCCCTCACCCACTACTTCACAAATATTTTTGGTTCTCGTTCTCACACACTGCCCCGTAATAAACTTACAAGTAGCAAACTTCTCCCTCTCGAATAAAATAAGAGTAAAACTTTCTGAATCAATAGAACCAAAATCCACTTCTAACAAATTCGAAACAAGAAGACACAAATCACCTGATTCATAAGCGCAAACCACATTGGCGGTAGTACGACTATCCTTGGCGATCTATTGATTCTATAATTTCCAACAGTCTTTCTTGAGATATCCTGACCTCTTGCAATATCGGTAACGGATCGATCCTTTTTGCATTGCACTTTGACTTTCAATTAAAGAATCATCCACTAGTAGACGACCTGTGGGAATAGACGATGATTACGAATCTCCTTCCTAAGTTGATTTTCTCTTAAGGCTTGGATTACACCATTCACCGTAATACTCTCCCTGGCAGATTTACCGTGTAGCATGGTAGTTATCAAATGCTCGCACGAATCGGGCAGTTAATATATCAAGTTAAAAGCTTTATCTTCACTCACATCGGCATTTATTGCCTTGAGTTCGGATAACACCTTGTTGAACTCCATGATGTGGTTTTGAAGATCGGAACCTACCTTCATTGAGAAACGGAATAACTTCCTCTTTCAATGCATCTAATCTAATAACGACGAACCAGAGTAATCAGCTATGAGTTTTTTCCATAAACTCGCAGCATTAGTTTCGTCAAGAAATTTGCACTTGACCTCGTCCGCCAATGATAGTCGGATTTGACTTACGGCTATTTCAAAAATATTATCTCAAACACCCTCCTTCATATCTGATGGTTTTTCCTTCTTCTTGATGACTAACTATGACGTTCTTGAACTAGGATATCATACATGTCTACTTTTCAAAGATTGGAGTTGATCTTTCCATCAAGCTGCTTGATCTTCAAAAAACTATAACTTGTCATCTTCACCAAGGGACTCGGCAACCTGAAGCTCTGATATCACTTTGTTAGGGTGTTGTGAAAGGAAGAGGAATCTCACCACAACTCTCGTTGGGAAATTTCGTCAAACACCTGTGGCGCAACGGAACTAATTAGGACAATGAGGATGGCGAGATAGATAAGACAAAAAATCAATCGAATAACCAAACAAGAAATTCCATCAATCCAACACAAAACATATGAGGATTTTATCACAGTTAGCTTTCGCTTAATCCGAAGGAAAATACAGAGATAATATTCAACTGGAGAAGATTACAAGGAGTTACAAATTCACTTAATACAAGAAATTAAACTCTCACCAAGAACTATCTCTCAAGCCTCACTTACAGTGAAAAATAATATCAATGAAGTAGTTAACCTCTTATATTGAAGGTCATTACAATAAATAGAAGAATAGAGAGAACCCTAGGCTAGTCTTGATATCTCAGTCGTCTGATTTACCCTGGAGAAGAAAATACTGAATAGGAGTTGTACGATCTGACTTGGGACGAGAAGATGGACCGAAAAAGATCTTAAGGCCTGAAGCCCACAAAACTGCCAGCAGCGATATGCGATCGACTACGCCCAAGTGCGGTAAACCGGATTTGGTCGACTCTCCAAACAGGGAGAGCAACGATCGACTGTGCGGTCGACCGTTGCTCCTTGCTGTTTCTTCTTACTCTACAACGCTTCGACCTTCGTGCCTTCTAATCAAAATACGAGTATGCAAGACACAATCCTAACAAACTGAAGACACACACACACGCACGAACTTATAATGATTAATGAGTCTTACGGTTTGGGTTTCTCTTTCATCAATAATAATTCTAATAATGTTTTTCTGTTGCTCCTCTTTCACCAGTGTAATCGAAGGCGTAAGGCGCAACACAATTTTACTACCCTTTAAAAAGCCCGAGGCGCAAGGCAAAATTTGAAGCGCAAGCCTCACTTAACTGAAGCGCACTATTACTTTTTGGGATTTTTAAAATTTATAAATAAGATTATATAAACAAGATAACATCATAGCAACAAAATATATCATACAATGACCAAGATAACTATGTAAGTTATCATTTTTGTAAAACTACAATGTGTTCCGCTGTAATGTATAACTAAAATGTGTTTCTTACCACAAAGAAGAAGTCATACAATGTGTTCCTCTGTAAAACTACAAAAATATCATGTTAACCTTCAATTCATAGTTCTATACAGTAATGAGCATACAGTATTACAGTAGTGAGCATATAGTAAAACTACAATAGTATCAAACTAAATATTGCAGTAATGAGCATACATTATATAGTATTACAATCTTAGTAAATGGTAAGGTATTTTGAAATATTACAGCAATAACATAAAATTAGTCAATCATAAAATTTGGTCATGCTCTACACTAAGATATGATGCAATTGTTTGAATAAGGCATGGTTTCATGATTATAATAAATTATGGAATGAAATAGCTTCACAATTTTGTTTCAAAGTAACTTGTAAAAATATCATAAGCAAAAATAGACGAAAACCTAAGAAAGAAACCATAAAAGTGTAAAATCAGAAAGTAAAGAAACCATAATAGGAGTGAGAGTCTAGAGACTAAAGAGTAGGAGTGTCGCCGGCGCTGCCGATCTGCTGTATGTTGCCATGTCGCCGTCGATGTTGTTGAGGGAGGGGGGGTAGACTGATGAGTGCAGATTGAGGAGTTAGGGAGGTGGAGATTGGGGTTTTGAAATTAAGGATGAGAAGGTGATAGAGAATTGGGAGAGTTACGAGATATGAGAATGGTTGAAGATTGGTTGGGTTGTGAAGACTAATAGGGACGGGTCTGTTATGTTCAGGCGCGCCTTTTGCTTGAGGCGCAAGCCTCGAGCCTTTGCTAAGATGCGTCCAGGTGCAAGCCTGAGTGAACCTTCGAACAAAGGGGGAGCCTTTCAGACACGCCTTTTGCTTGAAGCGCAAGCCTCGAGCCTTTGCTAAGACGCATCGAGGTGCAAGCCTGAGTGAACCTTCGAACAAAGGGGGAGCCTTAATTGAGGCTCAAACTGCTGTTAAGCCTGAGCCTTAAGCATGAGGTATGCCTTCAACTACAATGTCTCTCACACATCTATACTATTATTAAGCAAACCCTCATTTTGGCGGCTTTTTACTATCATGCCCTCATAAACATAAAAGGCCAAAAAAAATATAGGGTTAATATCGGAGGTCAGAAATGTAATTTGCATGTATTGGGAAAATAATTAACATGCATAGATTTGCATGCCTGTCTGCATAGATTTGGAAAAATAATTAATAGTATAGATTTGCATGTACTTGCATGCACAATTTATTCATAAGAAAGTTTCCTCCTATCAAAGCCAGTAGGTGTAACACATGCATGCAAATATCAAAATGTATAAATTATGCATGCCTGTCTGCATGCATGCATGCAACATCTTCGGTGACTTGCCCCTTCCTCAAAATCCTACACACCTTTATAGACGCGCATCGCACGTGCATTATACTAGTAATTATTAATGAGTCTTAGCATTGAGGTTCCTCTTTCATCAATAATAATTCTTATAAAAAATTGTGTTGTTCCAGACAATTTCATGGCAAACTCGGATTCGGTGAACATGGATCCTCTAGTTGATGAAGAATAATGATTGCACTATGAATGGTCTTGATCAAGATCCTTCTCAAAGTGAAAGTAGCAGTGGTACGTAACAAATAACTCCTATTTGAGATCATTTTGCAGTCTGCTTAGATGCAAACAACAAACAACGAGCTAGATGTAAAGATTGTGAAAAAAGTTATGTCGTTGGTCATACTAGTCATGAAACTTCAAGTCAAGCATTACAATAAATACATAAAGCGTAGTAATCGAGAAGTTGGTCAAATGAATTTAAATCAAGAGGCAAATTTACATGTTAGAAAAATGGACCAAGACGCGGATCATGGAAAAGGGCACGAGCAATAATGAAACATAATCATCCCTTCCTTATAGTCGAACATGATGGCCTTTAAGAAGTTCATGCGTATCTAGATCCGGATGTTAAAATATACACTAAAAATACCACAAAAGCCGATTGTTTGAAATATTATGTAAGAGAAAAGGCTGAACTTAAGTTAGATAGGGAGACAACTCATGGTTGAATTTGCTGGACTTCCGATTGTTGGTCATTTATTATCAATATGGATATATTTGTCTTACGACACATTTTCTACATGAGCATTTTTGGTGTTTCATAGTAAAATTATTAATTTTTCTCATTCAAGCACCGGACACCTAGATTTGCTTTGTCTAAAGAAGTTTTTAAATTCTTGAAGGAGTGAGGAATTGTGAAAAAAGTAATGACTCTTACATTGGATAATGTATCGAACTGTGATAACATGTAAGATTTCTTAAAGATCTGGCTGGAATTTCTTTTTGCCATATGGAAGTGATTATTTCCATGCCAGATGTTCAACACACCTTGAATTTTTTTGAAGTTGCTACAGTAGCTCCTTGGAAAATCCAAAATAATGCGTTGTATGTAAAAGATCGGAGGGTAAGCTTATAATGTTTCTTGTTGTTTTGTGACCAAGTAGGTAAGGATTCTCATGAGGGATTGTGCATTGACTGCCTTTGGTAGATGCATTTCCACACAAATAATGCTTGAATGTATTCTCATCAATGTAAGGCATTTAATCGTTCTGTATTGATAGAACCCAAGTATTGTTATGCATATAGCACCGAGGAATGGGAAAAGGCCTATCTATTATGCAAAATTCTGAAACCTTTTACCAAAATTACAGCTCTTATGTCGGGTTTCAATTATCCAACGGTGAATTTTTATTTTCAAACTGCGTGGAAAATTCAATTGTGTTTGCCTGATGAGAGTTTAGTAATGATCATCTCATCAGTGAAATCACATGTTGGATAGATTTAACAAATATTAGGAGAATTATCTTGTTGCATCCGCTTTGGCTATGAATCTTGATCCTCGCTACTAACTGAATTTTGTGAAATTTGTTGTAGAAAGATTAATGATTCAAAATGTGAAGACAACATAATGAAGGTTCTTGTTGCATTGAATAGCCTATTCCAACAGTACGTCAATGCACACATTCTTCAAGCGAGGAAAATGCTTCTTCTACCATTGTTGAAGATGATATGTGCAAGTAAAATTTTAAAGTATCATATCATTTTTCAATTACAGTTAATGCATGTTCGTTTGTTATTTGTTTATGCATTTAGGGAATTTATGTATAGGAATTTCACCATTATGAGGAGCATGATAGCAACATATCGGAGTTGGATCTGTACTAGGATGAGCCAAATATTATTCTAATTTATTGGAAGGACAATTGTGTTAAGATAAATTGTAATCTCATAGACCATACCAATAACCAGGGTTGCATCGAAATCGACTTTTAGCATTGGCTCTAAGGTTCTCACAAAGTATTGAAGATCAATGTTATTGGAGAATGCGGAAGCCTTCATTTGCACTCGCAATTGGTTATTTGACTATGCAACTCAAAGTAAGTGGTTTGTTTGTGTTGTTGTTTAATCTTCAATTTAGTAGTTTAAGTACTTTTTCAATTTAATGATTAATATTTCAAAAATATAGTGATGAGCCGACCGACAATGAACTTGAGATTCCACTTACCAAAAGGAATGTCGCTTAATCAAATGAATCTCCAACCTCAACAACTTAAGTCATGTTTATTTCATTGTATTTTGAGTTTGCATTTCAATTGGTTTCATATTTTGAATGTTATCCACGCCTGAACTTTATGAACTTGTTTGTTATATGGTCGTGAACTTTACGAAACTTTGAATGTTATCCATGTCAAGACTGAGGATTACTGAGGTTTTGCATGGTTCACTTGTAGTGGTAGATGCTTCCCAACTCAGAGATGAGCAATACAACAAAGGATGCCTCTTCTTATATACAATGGCTTTGGCTATATTTGGTTTATGTGAGTTTGAGATTCGATATAAGGCTTCTTTCTTACTATCTACTATCTCTTTGCTATTGGTTGTTTAGTATCATAAGCTTGTATCATTTTGTTGGCTAATTCTAATCTCAGTTTTGAGGTACAACAGTGTCGGTCTGTGACAACTGACAAGAGCCTTCTACCATGCCTACTCACTTTAACTCTTAAGATTATTCCTAGCAAAATGTATTTTTTATCTAATAAAAGATTGTTATTTCAATTATTTCCATTCATTTCTTGTAATTCTTTTGTTTCACTTTTGTTTTCCATATTTTAAGATGCTAATATTGTTTTTCATTCTTGATATGGGTTAGATGACGGGGCCCCTCCTAGGCCATCAGATCCCCTCAAATCCCGCTCTTCCCTGATCATCAGGTCAACAGAAGTCCAACGGGCTCCTGCCACCTCAGGTCCACAGGCAAACGGGTCCAACCCGGCCCGTTAAGGTCCCAGACCCGTTTACCCCTGCCTATAAATACAAGACCCCCTCCTCACTTCACCAGGTAATCAATCTTTTCCTACCTGAACAGTAGCTGCCCAGACTCTTTTCAGTGACTGACTAGATCGTCGGAGGGCCTGTCGCCGTGACTTTTTCCTGTGTTTCTAGGCAGTGTGCTAGTACAGAAGACCGAGCCGAGCTACTGGATCCGAGCCGAACACCCGACCTCTACCTCTCTGTTCCTACTCCCGAGCTGGTCCTACTCCCCAGGATCGGGGCGACGCCAGTACCACAGTTTCTTCCTCACAAATTACAAGAACTCACACATGTTGCCTCCACACCCCAAAAACAAACAGCATCAGGTTGGCGCCGTCTGTGATAATTCTCTTAGTACTGTCGCCAGGCAGAGCCCAGTCAGGGATGTCCCCTCGAGTCCGGGCCGTCACCTCGGCACGACATCCGGACCCTCCACATCACAGCCACGCGGATGCCCAGGGTTCAAACCAACCTCGGGTCAACAGCGCGGCCAAACCCTCGAATGCGACAGATTTACGCCACATCATCTTTAGATCAGCAGGCCAGCCGGACAAGGGGAGAGGCCACTTCCATCGCTGGCGGCCGTCCCAAGAGCGCGATCCAGAACACAGCTGCTCGCCCCGTGGACCTCCGCCCCCGCAGGACCCGTGGGGCAAGTCCCCCATCACGAGGGTCTGAGTTCCAAAATTTCTGGGACGAGGTCCTTCAAGCAATCCGAGGCGACCAGGGCACCGAGATCCACAACAGTTCTGACCCACGATCAGGAACAAGGGGCGGTGAGTCACCGATCGACCCGCCCCAGGAACAGGCAGGCAACCGTCCTTCGGCGTTTACAGGAGATGGAGAACTGCCTCGCCCATCTCGGCGAGGGCGGGTCGATACCGGGTCATGATCATCGGCTGACTGGATCCCCATTCTCCCCCAAAATCCTAGAAGCCGAGATCCCCCGGAATTTCAGGCTTCCTCAATTCGAGACCTACAACGGCGAGGGTGATCCCGCTGATCACATGGAGGGGTTTAAGACCCTCGTGATGATTCACAGCGCCACGGATCCCCTCCTCTGCCGCGCCTTCCCTGCTACCCTTCGTGGTTCGGCTCGAGAATGGTTCCCAAAACTTACCCCTGGCTCGGTCTTCTCGTTCGAACAACTCGAGGCGGGCTTCCTAGCCCACTTCGTGACCAGCAGGAAGGTCAAGAAGACGAGTGCTTCCTTTCTGGACCTCAAACAGAAGGATGGGGAATCCCTCCGTTAGTTCGTTCGGAGATTCACCGCCGAAGCGAGGTCTGTCTCCTCCCTCGACGCGGTGTTGCCTCCGCAGCCTTCCGACACAACGTCCGCCACGACCAGCTCAAGGCTTCCTTAGCCAAAAAGCCACCCGTGGACTTCCCCAACCTACTTAACAGGGTCGAGAAATATATTCGGGCCGAGGAGACCCTCAATCCGGAGGGCGCCAAAGATGCCACAGCTAAAGGGAAGCGTAAGGCCGATGACGCCAAGCCCTTCAAGAAACCCGCAAAAGAAATAGCTGGTCTCAAGAGGATCCATCCGGTCCCCCGATTCGAGAGATATACACCCCTGACCCAGAACGTCTCGGCAATTTTGATGGAGATCGAGGATAAAGGGATCGTCCGATTCCCTCCCCGACCAAACAACAACGGCAAGAAGCGAGACCAAAGGTTCTACTGCGCTTTCACCGAGACACTGAGCACGAGACAGATCATTGTTGAGCCCTCAAAGACGAGATCGAAGCCCTCATCCAACGAGGGTATCTGAGGGAGTTCGCCCGGGCCAATCCCAAAGACCGAAGAGAACCGAGGAGCCCGAAGTCTTCGCCTCCTCCACGAACGACCAGCTGGCGGCCCGAGCGGGACCCCGAACCCGAGGAAATAGGGGGACCGGCTATCCTGCACCGCGTCCACGGCGGACCCATGGGAGGGGAATCCAATACCTCTCGCAAGGCCTTCGTCCGAGAGGTCAACTCTGTTCAGGACCATCCCTCCCCTCGGGTTCAGCAGCGGGCGGTCTCCTTCCTTGGTGAAGACCTCAAAGACGTCCGGCTTCGGCACTGCGACGCCCTCGTCATCAGCCTTGTCATGGCCAACTTTGAGATCCACCGTATCCTGGTGGACAACGGCAGCTCGATTAACATCCTTTTCTTGGAAGCATTTGAGAACCTCAAACTCCCCCGAGAAAAACTGAAGCCGGCCGGTTACACCCTTCATGGGTTCTCGGGTGTCCCCGTACAAATTGAGAGAATTGTGACACTAGATGTAACAGCAGGCACGACCCCCATCCTCCGAACCGAGTCAATGGATTTCATGGTGGTCAACGTCAAGGCGGCATACAACACCATCCTCGGCCGACCCGGGCTCTGTTCGTTCCAAGCCGTCCCCTCAGCCTACCATCTGAAACTGAAATTCTCCACCGACCTTGGGGTTGGGATCGTCCGAGATAACCAGGAGTCAACACATTTGTGCTACATGACTGCGGTCGGGGGCGGGGTATATCCCCTCGATGCAGTTGAGCTCCCTCCCGAGAGGGACCATCCGGAGTCAAAACTGGCGGACGAACTGGAGGAAGTCTCGTTCGAGGCGGAAGACAAATCTAAATGTTTCCGTGTGAGCCGCACCTTGTCCCCCGACTGAAAGCCAGGCCTGACTGATTGCATCCGCCGCAACATCGACCTCTTCGCCTGGACTCTGTCTGACATGCCCGGGATTTCCGAAGATCTGATCATGCACCGACTGAGCGTCGCCCCGGGCTCCAAGCCTATTCATCAGAAGCAGCGCAAGTTCGCCCCGGAGTGGCAACAAGCCCTAAAGGTAGAGGTGGACAAACTGTTGTCCGCCCGGTTCATTCAGGAGGTCAGCTACCATGAGTGGCAGGCTATAACATCGTGATGGTGAAGAAGGCCAGCAGAAGCTGGAGGATCTGCATAGACTTCACAGATCTCAACAAGGCATGCCCAAAAGATCCTTTCCCTCTCCCGAGCATCGATGCCCTAATCGACACGTCGGGTCACGAGCTGCTGACCTTCATGGACGCCTTTTCAGGCTATAACCAAACCCGCATGTTTTCCCCCGACACCGCTAAGACGTCTTTTGTTACCGAGTCATGCCCTTCGGGCTCAAGAATGCCGGAGCCACCTACCAGAGACTCATCAATCGGGTCATCAAAAATCTGATCGGTCGCAACATGGAAGTATACGTCGACGACATGCCCGTCAAAAGCCAGCGAGGTCAGGACCATGTGGACGCCTTGAAGAAGCATTTGGCGTACTCCGACCTATGACATGAGGCTCAATCCCGCCAAGTGCGCCTTCAACGTCTCCTCCGAAAAATTCCTCGAGTTTGTCGGCAGTCAGCGCGGCATAAAGGCGAACCCCGAAAAAATCTAGGCCATTATCGACATGGCCCATCCAAAAAATATTAAAGAAGTTCGGCGGCTGACGGGGAGGCTGGCCGCCATCGGCCGCTTTCTCTCGAAATCTGGGGAGAAATCACTCCCCTTCTTCAAGGCTCTCCGAAGGGCAAAAGGCTTCGAGTGGGGAGACCCCCAACAACAGGCGTTCGAACAGCTGAAATCCTACCTCGCCAACCCTCCACTTCTGAGCTAACTCGAGCCTGACGAATCACTCCAGTTGTATCTCTCAGCCTCGGAGAGTGCCCTCAGCGCCGTTCTCGTTCGGAAAAAGGACGGTGACCAGAAGCTTCTCTACTATGTGAGCAAGGTCTTGCTTTCGGCGGAGACGAGATATGCTAAGATGGAGAAGGTGGCATACGCACTGGTAATGGCCGCACGAAAGCTTCGCCCTTATTTCCAAGCCCACTCTATTCAGGTCCTTACAGACCAGCCTCTCAAAGCCATACTTCACAGGCCCTAAACTTCCGGCCGCTTGGTCAAGTGACCGATCGAGCTGAGTCAGTAGAACATCAGCTACCAGCCCAGGACAGCTATCAAGGGGCAGGCTCTCGCCGAATTCATCACAGAATGCACTATTCCCGAGCCATCCGACATCCAGGAGACAGGCCCAATCTGGGAGGTTTATGTCGACGGCTCGTCTTGCGAGGGAGGAAGCGGCGCGGGTGTCATCCCGAAGGGCCCAGATAATTTCGTCCTCCAGTTTTCTCTCCGTCTGAATTTTCTGGCCTCGAACAACGAAGCGGAATATGAAGCCATGATCGCTGGAGCCGGATCTAGACACATCAAGGCCTTTAGCAACTCCCAGCTCGTGGTCAACCAGATCACAAAGGAGTACGAAGCTCGCGACGTTCGGATGGTGGAATACTTGGCGGTAGTCCATCACCTCTTGGCATCTTTTGAATACCACTCGGTAGAACGAATCCCTAGGGAGCAGAACGCCCAGGCGGATTCATCGTCGAAGCTCCCCTCGTCATACTTCGAAGGGCTCGACCGCATCGTTCTGATCGAAGTCCTCAAGCCCAGCATCGACCTCCCTAAAGCCTCCTGCCTCGCCACGGATCTTCAACCAGACAACTAGACGACGCCCATTCAAAAGTTCCTTTCGAAGGGCTCCCTCAAGATCGGTCCGAGGCAAGAAGGATCAAAGTCCGCTCTGAAAGATTCACCCTGATCAACAAGACGCTCTTCAAGTGCTCGTACACGATATCTGACGGCAGGCCCTACCTCCGTTGCCTAGCCCCTGACGAGGCCAGGTACACTCTGAAGGAACTGCACGAGGAGATTGGCGGATGTCACATGGGGAGCAGGTCGCTCGCCCGAAATGCCCTAAATCACGGGTACTACTGGCCGACCATGTTACAAGACTCCCAGGATCTCGTCAAGAGATGCGGCCCTTGCCAAAGATTCTCATCGGTGAAGAGACTCTCGCAGGCCAACCTCCGATCCCTGGCCAGTCTGACCCCCTTTGCTATGTGGAGGATGGACCTAGTCGGCCACTTCCCACAAGCAACAGGCCAAAGGAAATTCCTGATGGTGGCCATCAACTACTTCACCAATTGGATCAAGGTAGAACCTCTGGCCTCTATCACCGAGCACCAAACTCAACAATTCTTCTGAAGGCACATCATCTACCGGTTCGGAATCCCACAGGTGCTCATCACCGACAACGGGACCCAGTTCGCGAGAAAAATCTTACGAAAGTTCTGCGAAGACATCGGTGTCCAGCAACGCTTCTCATCGGTATGCCACACTCAATCAAACGGCCAAGCCGAGAATGCGAACCGTCAGATCCTAAACGGCCTCAAAAAGCGGCTGGATAATTCACCAAAGGGGATATGGGTCGAAGAACTGCCCAGCATACTCTGGGCGCACCGGAAAACTAAGATGATCCCTACGGGCGAATCCCCATTCAACCTCACCTACGGCACCGAGGCCGTTATTCCCCTAGAGATCGGTCTTCCTTCGCCAAGGGTCATGGCCTTCAACAAAGATGACAACTCCTCAGACCTCAGAGCCAACCTGGACCTCATCGACGAAGTCAGGGAAAGATCCACAATTCGAAGAAGCATATACCAACAGAGGATCGAGAAATTTGACAACAAGAAGGTCCGCCCGACGGACATCAAACAAGGTGACCTCGTGCTCAGAAAGCTCGCGGTATCCGACCCAGAGGAAAGCGAAAACATCGCCTAATTGGGAGGACCATTACAAGGTCTCCGAAGTGGTACATCCTGGACCCTGGAACGCGGAGCACCTCATTAAGTTCCTCGAAGGATAGAGCTAAACTTATGTAGCCAATCCATTATACTTGGCACTAAAGTGCTTTTCCTGTTTTTGTAAATAATAAAATGTAATCTTGGTTTCTACTATATTTTTATTTTTTGCGCGAAAAGGTAAGGAGGCTCGACATTCGGCATTAACCTCGAGCCACGCCCTAGCTTTCTCAAACTACTTGGGCCACGCGCTCGGTAATGCCCCCAAACCACAGCTCGACAACTCTCCCATGTTAAGGGGTCTCGACATTCGGCATTAACCTCGAGCCACACCCTAGCTTTCTCATTCGGCATTAACCTCGAGCCACGCCCTAGCTTTCTCAAGCTACCTGGGCCACACACTCGGTAATGCCCCCGAGCCACATCCCGATAACTCTCCCATGTTAAGGGGGCTCGACATTCGGCATTAACCTCGAGCCACGCCCTAGCTTTCTCAAGCTACCTGGGCCACGCACTCGGTAATGCCCCCGAGCCACATCCCGACAACTCTCCCATGTTAAGAGGGCTCAACATTCGTCATTAACCTCGAGCCACGCCCTAGCTTTCTCAAGCTACCTTGGCTACACGCTCCGTAATGCCCACGAGCCACAACACGACAACTCTCCCATGATTAAAAGGGCTCGATATTCGGCATTAACCTCGAGCCATGCCTTAACTTTCTCAAGCTATCTGGGCCACGAGCTCGGTAATGCCCCTGAGCCACATTCCGACAACTCTCCCATGTTAAGGGGGCTCGACATTCGGCATTAACCTCGAGCCATGCCCTAACTTTCTCAAGCTACCTTGGCTACATCCCGACAACTCTCCCATGTTAAGGGGGCTCGACATTCGGCATTAACCTCAGGCCATGCCCTAGCTTTCTCAAGCTACCTGGGCTACGCGTTCGGCAATGCCCCCGAGCCGCAACCTTAATTGAGGTGATTAGGTGTTCGGCATGGGTCTCGAGCCACGCCCTAGTTTTCTACCAAGCAGGGGGTTCGACATTCAATCCAAACTACACAACATCCTAGTTCTTCTAAAAAGTCAAGAAGATCGGACAAATCAAATCTTATTCATAAACGCCTTCAAAGGCTACGGTACAATTGGGAACCGCTACAGCGCTCTCTCTCTCTTCCCCTACCTAAGAGTCCCTCGCAAGGCTCTTCGGGCTCACAAGAACCGTCTCGAGTCCTGCCGAACGGGTCTTCCCTTCAGCAACCTCGTCCGGCGGGCGTAGCCATTGTCGACTCCACGACCACGGAGCTCTGCGCATTCGCGGGCCTCGCCATCTCCAGATAGAGGGTCGGCGAAGAACCCAAAACAGAAGGGCCTCCCCCAGGATGGCCGAACCGAGACCGACCCGCGCCTAGCATGACTTTCACCCTCTGAATCTCCAGCTCCTTCTCAACCACGACCTCACAAAGAACGGACTCGGAGATCGGTCGTCGGGTGGAGGCATCGGACAGTCGTCGGGTGGAGGCATCGGACAGCGACCAGTTCGTCTCGGCACTCCCCCAATCGCGGTCGGCAATTGCCTTCTTCAGACACGCCGCCTCCAAGTTGAGCTCCTTAGACTTGTTCATAAAATAGCTTACAGCGGCTTCTCGATCGCAGGCATGCTTGCGAAAGCGGATCAAGACACTATCCTTGGACTCTAGCTTATTCTGGAGTCGCCGAACCTCAGCAGAACTAAGGTTGGCACCCAGGATCTCGTTCATCTGGCAAAAGGGAAGGAAACCATAATTCACTAAAAAGTCATAGAAGGTCGGCCAAAAACACAATTGTATTAATTCAAAAAATTGATTACAAAAGGCGGTGGCCAGTCTGCATTCGGCAATACAAAAAAATATACAGGAGAAAAAGTAAAAACATTTTAACTACTGCGGAGGGGGATTTGCACCTCTTCGTTGGCCGCCGCACCCCCCACCTCCTCCAAATGAGGGTCCCTCGGAGCCTCATCACTCTCGCCCCCGGGGGTTAGCGGATGCGCGGGGGGCACCCACCCGTACTGGAGATGGTCGATCTTCGCCTCGAAATAAAGGAGCAGAAAGTGCTCTTTCACCCTATCATACGCCTCGTCTTGGGCGCCAATCACCTTTTCCAAAGCCACCATCGCCAGCTCATCATACTCCGCCACCGCTTTTCCCCGGACCGCCGCCAAGTCGCGGAGGTGCTGGTCCTGTTGAGAGGCGAGCTGGGCCTGGAGGGCCTGCGGTGCCCCCTGAGCGGCCGTCAGCTCGACCTTCAGATCCTTCGCTTCTCGGAGGTACCGATCGACATTCCGCCTCTCTGCTTGAACCTCCTTCTCCAGGCACCTCCTCATCTGCATCCCGGCCATCAGCGCCTGATCAAGATAGGCAAGGTTAGAAAAAAGAATATATACCCAGCACAAAAAGTATTAACAGTTAACAAGGCTAACACTTACCATCACTTGAGCTTGAGCCCACTTCATGTGGGCTGTCTCCATAGTCTCGGATGCCAGGTTGGTCCGGTCACGAGCCGTGGCGAGCTTATCGGCCAACTCCATCGAGATCGGGCCCTCGACCAGCGAATCTCCCTCCTTGACCGACCAGTTCGGGGCAACGGCCTTAGCCCCACCTCTCCCACCATCTGTCGGGCATCGGGACGGACAGCTGGGGTCCCAGACTTCAGGACCTCGGTAACCCTTTTGCTACTTGAGCTCGGCCCCGACCCTTTCGCCTCTCGAGTCAATGGCTTTTCTTCGACTTCTTAGGGGGCGGCTCCGAAGATACCTTCGTCGCCCCTTGGGCGGGTCCCGCCGCCAGTGACGCCTTCTCTGTCCTCTTCTTCTGGGCCAACGCCAGCAAGGCCTTCCTCGCCTCAAGCTTCGATGGTTCCATCGCTGTAAAGAAAAAAAATGTTAATACGAAAGCAAAAAATTAGACAAAAATGAAACAAAAACATACAGGGGTCAGTTGGGCTCAGTCCGGCTCGGGCTAGGTGTATCTCGGTCACACGCAGCAACCGATGTTGTGCCCCTCCACAATTTTATCCACATCAGCCCACTCCGCCTCTGTCATGTCCCTCCGCCTCGGGGGTTTTTGGTTTGGCTTGTAGAAATTCCAGACCGTAGGAATTTCCCAAGGCACCTCGCTCCCAACTACTATGTACTTCTCCTTCCACCATTTTATGGAATCCGGATAGTCGTGCATTACCCTTTTGTGAGGGCGAGGGGACATGTAGAATATGCCCTCCATATTCCCGAGCGAGCTCACCCCTAGGACAGTGCGAAAGTACTTGAGCTTCAGCTGCACCCTCTTCTCCTGACACTTCAGAATGAAGCAGATCAGATGCTTCCCCGAATTGTGGCCATATTGCATCGGGCACAGCTCCCCCCACTTCAGCACCCTCTTGATGAACAGATGCAGTGGCAACCTTAGCCCCGAGAGAAAAACATCCTCGGGAAACATACAGAACCCAGGGGCCAACTCGGTGGTGGGACGGAGACCGGAACTCGGCAGCATCAATTCGTACTCCCGAGGAATGAAGTAACTGGCCCTTATTATGGGCAGAAAGTCGGCCTTCAGCACGCACTGGATGTTGTCCATCTTTATCTGGGGCTAGCCAGACGATGGCACCTCCACATCATCAAGGTACATCCTGATCGACCCTAGATTCCTGTAGTGGGGGACGTCAAATCCGTGCGTTAGTCCGAACTCATCTGGCGTGCTCGAACTATCCGATAAGTGCCATTTCCTCTTCTGCCTACGTGTACGAGGCTTCCTCGGCGGAGACGGAGTCAACAGAGGGGCGAAAGGGGGAAGAGCCCCTTCTTCCTCGCCTCCCTCAACCTCTCCTTCCTC
Organism: Hemerocallis citrina; assembly: GCA_017893485.1. Taxonomy (NCBI): domain Eukaryota; kingdom Viridiplantae; phylum Streptophyta; class Magnoliopsida; order Asparagales; family Asphodelaceae; genus Hemerocallis; species Hemerocallis citrina. The sequence goes on along the minus strand of CM030364.1, from coordinate 110,103,345 downwards.
GCCTCCTCCCTCAACCTCTCCCTCAACTTCCTCAAACTCTCCTTCCTCACCCTCCTCGCCCGATGACTACCATCTCCGGCTCGCGATTCGGTAAGGGGACCACGTCCAGAACCTAGTCGTCGTGTCCCAGGACGTGGAATCCAACTGTCCCTCCGCTTCCAAAGGTCAGTTGTCTGATCCCAGGACGTTAAGTCCGAATCACGATCCTCCTCGCCCCGATCGCAAGTGCTCGCTTCAGAGCCAAACAGAGAGCACGACATTGCAAAATAAAATACTAACCTGAATACCGTTAAACGGATAGTTCACCGTAAAAGTCGTCACCAGCAGCATAGAGAGAGAAGCTCCTGGTTTTTGAAAGAGAACACAGTGAAGAAATGAGGGAGGGATGGAGGATTTATAGAGCAAAATTGACGCCTCGAATTCAGCATCAAAAACCTCACCATCCAATCTTGACATCAAGATCTAACGGCCACTAGGATTTCAAACGCCTCGATTTCCACCCCCTATGACGTCAGCATCACATGCGAAATTCTAGTTTTTACCCCCCTGCTTTGACAACAAGCACGGCGGCTCGGAGCTCGCTTTGGTCCGAGCCACCCCGGGGCTCTTCCAACAAACAGGAGGGCTCGACGCTCGACAGTGACCTCGAGCCATCCCAGAGCCTTTACAGCAAGCTTGGGGCTCGACGGTCGGTAGCGATTCCGAGCCACTCCGGAGCTTTTCCAACAAGCAGGGGGGCTCGACGCTCGATAGTGACCTCGAGCCATCCCAGAGCTTCTACAGCAAGCTTGGGGCTCAACAGTCGGTAGCAATTCCGAGCCACCCCACAGCTTTTCCAAGTAGGGGGGTTCGACGCTCGGCAGTGACCTCGAGCCATCCCAGAGCTTTTACAGCAACCTTGGGGCTTGACAGTCGATAGCGATTCCGAGCTACCCCAGAGCTTTTCCAACACGCAGGGGGACTCAACGCTCGGCAGTGACCTCAAGCCATCCCAGAGCTTTTACAGCAAGCTTGGGGCTCGACGGTCGGTAGCGATTCCGAGCCACCCCGAAACTTTTCCAACAAGCAGGGGGCTCGACGCTCGACAGTGACCACGAGCTATCCCAGAGCTTTTATAGCAAGCTTGGGGCTCGACGGTCGGTAGCGATTCCAAGCCACCCCGGAGCTTTTCCAGCAAGCAGGGGGCTCGACGCTCGATAGTGACCTCGAGCCATCCCAGAGCTTTTTTTGGGCTCGACGGTCAGTAGCGATTCTGAGCTACCCCACAGCTTTTCCAACAAGGGGGCTCGACGCTCGGCAGTGACCTCGAGCCATCCCAGAGCTTTTCCAGCAAACTTGGGGCTCGACGGTCGGTAGCGATTCCAAGCCACCCCAGAGCTTTTCCAACAAGCATGGGGGCTCGGCACGCGGCAGTGACCTCGAGCCACCCCAGAGCTTTTTCAGCAAGCTTGGGGCTCGACGGTCGGTAGCGATTCCGAGCCACCCCGGAGCTTTTCCAACAAGCAGGGACTCGGCGTTCGGCAGTGACCTCGAGCCACCCAAGAGCTTTTTTGGGGCTCGACGGTCGATAGCGATTCCACGCCACCCCGGAGCTTTTTCAACAAGCAGGGGGACTCTACGCTCGGCAGTGACCACGAGCCATCCCAGAGCTTTTACAGCAAGCTTAGGGCTCGGCGGACGGTAGTGATTCCGAGCCACCCCACAGCTTTTCCAACAAGCAGGGGGGCTCAACGCTCAACAGTGACCTCGAGCCATCCCAGAGCTTTTACAGCAAACTTTGGAACTCGACGGTCGGTAGTGATTCCGAGCCACCCCACAGCTTTTCCAACAACCATGGGGGCTTGATGCTCGGCAGTGACCTCGAGCCATCCCAGAGCTTTTTAAGCAACCTTGGGCTCGACAGTCGGTAGCGATTCCGAGCCACCCCGCGGCTTTTCCAACAAGCAGGGGGGCTCGACGCTCGGCAGTAACCTCGAGCCATCCCAGAGCTTTTACAGCAAGCTTAGGGCTCGACGGTCGGTAGCGATTCCGAGCCACCTCGGAGTTTTCCAACAAGTAGGGGGGGCTCGATGCTTGGTAGTGACCTCGAGCCATCCAAGAGCTTTTACAGTAAGCTTGAGGCTCGACGGTCGGTAGCAATTCCGAGCCACCCTACAGCTTTTCCAACAAGTAGGGGGCTCGACGCTCAGCAGTGACCTCGAGCTATCCCAGAGCTTTTCCAGCAAGCTTGGGGCTCGACGGTGGATAGCGATTCCGAGCCACCCCGAAGCTTTTTCAACAAGCAGGGGGGCTCGGTGCTCGACAGTAACCTCGAGCCACCCTAGAGCTTTTTGAACAAGCAGGGGGGTTCGACACTCGGCAGTGACCTCAAGCCATCCCAGAGCTTTTACAACAACCTTGAGGCTCGACGGTCGGTAGCGATTCCAAGCCACCCCAGAGCTTTTCCAACAAGCAGGGGGCTCGACGGTCAGTAGCGATTCCGAGCCACCCCGGAGCTTTTCCAACAAGCAGGGGGGCTCGGCGCTCGGCAGTGACCTCGAGCCACCCCTGAGCTTTTTTGGGTGCTCGACGGTTGGTGGCAATTCCGAGCCACCCCTTAGCTCTTACAGACGAGCTTCTGGGCTCGACACCCGACAACAAACCTCGGCGTCCGAACTCATACAGGCTCGACACTCGGTGGTAGCCTCGAGCCACCCCCCAGCTCACTACGAGCTTTGGGGCTCGACGACTCGGCAACAGACCCCGGCATCCGAGCGTATAAGAGCTCGACGCTCGACGCTCGGCTCTCGACCCTTTTGTTCTCGGCTCTCGACGCCCCTTATATCTCTAAGGGATCCCCTTCATCCTACCCGGCTGGCCTCTCCAAGAAGATACAAACCACATTCGCCATACACACCGCTCTGCTCTTCCTACAGAGATAAATCACTCCACAGCTGGATTACCCAGCCCTCCAGGAGTGGGGGGCTCCTGATATGAGTTAGATGACGTGGCCCCTCCTGGGCCATCAGATCTCCTCAAATCCCGCTATTCCCTGATCATCAGGTCAACAGAAGTTCAACGGGCTCTTGCCGCCTCAGGCCCACAGGCAAACAGGTCTGGCCCGGCCCATTAAGGTCCCAGACCCGTTTACCCCTGCCTACAAATATCAGACCCCCTCCTCACTTCACCAGGTAATCAATCTTTCCCCACCTGAACTCTAGCTGCCCAGTCACTTTTCAGTGACTAACTAGATCATCGGAGGGCCTGTCGCCGGGACTTCTCCAAGTGTTTCTAGGCAGTGTGCAGGTACAGAAGACCGAGCCGAGCTACTAGATCCGAGCCGAGCACCCGGTCTCTACCTATCTGTTCCTACTCCCGAGCCGATCCTACTCCCCAGGATCGGGCCGACGCCAGTACCACATTTCCTCCTCACAAATTACAAGAACTCACACATGTTGCCCCCACACCCCAAAAACAAACAGCATCTACTCTTTATTTAATTTTTAATTTAAACAAATTTATTATAAAATAAAAGGAAAAAACGGCAGAAATTGATGGGTACCCACAGGTCGGGTCTACATACAAAAAAAGGTAGGTCTTTTTCATGGTTATTTTTGACTCGACCCATTGGACCCGTACCCGTTAAGACCTGTTTTGATGGGTACCCAACCCGACCTGTTTGCCAAGTATATATGTATCCAGTCATTCTTCACAAGCCTTCCAAAAAACAAAACAAAAAGTAATGCAAAAAACGGAAAGAACACTAAGACGAGCTTTAAACGAATACAAGTTTTGAGTTCAACGTAGTGGAAAGTGAAGTGAAGCAAAAGGGTGGGTGGCTTTCAACACTTAGATGGGACTTTAATGCAAAAAAACACCTAGGCTATTTTAAGATTAAAAATAAACATAAAAAATATATATTCATATCTCTATTTTAATGGGAGAGTTGGGGTTTGTAACAAACAAACCCTAACTTTGTAACTATATAAATACGTATAATACACGTTCAAACTATATCCAACAAATATAAATGTGTACCGCACGTGTAGCCCAAATCAAAACATTCAAATATAAACTTTTTTCTTATTATATTCATTTAATCTGAGGACTTCACTTTTTTTAGACGTGCATCGCACGTACATTATACTAGTAAAAATAATTAGAGAAAAATCTAGATATGAAAAATAATAATAAAAGATTCCAACTTATAAAGAAATATCGGAAAAACAAAAAACTAAAAATTTATGCGAGAACAATAAAAAAACAATCTTTAAAGATGGCATTAACTATAAGCATGGGTTCAAGTTGCATAGACGAGGAGCTTTAAGGGTTCACAAATCACAATCATTTATCATCTCATTCCAACGAAAGGTTGTCATATCAAATCAAGTAATATTGTTCAAGTTTTAACTAAGCTGTCGAAGGTTTTTTGAGGTGGTTCCAAGAAGAGGACCGAATGATGGTCTTTTAAGTCTCCAACATTGTCATTAGACAATAGATCCTGATTTTAGAAAAATCACTAATCAGTAGGAAATGAACTGGTAGTTATGGAACTTCATTGAGGGCATGGATATTGTTGTCGGTGAATCTGGTGTGGGGACAATAGATAGAATTTGTGGATTCGCGAGAACTCAAACGGGCTGAATCTGACCTCTTCCGCTGCTAGTAAGTTGCCTCCTGGGTGCTCCCGTGGACCTGCACAAACGTTCGAAACACCAGGATAGATCCCAGCGACAAACCCTCCGACGCTCTTGTCAATGCTCGAAAAGAAAAGGAAAGAGCTTAGGTAGACAAAGAGTGATCACCTTGTAACGTATGAGGTAGGGGGAACTTATAGTCGCCGTGGGGATCTGGTTTGGGATAAGAACGAATCCCTACTTCCCGATGTGACTGGATAGAAGTGGTTTAAACCACCTCCAGTAGATAAGGACGAGCCAGGATTTCCTCATATCCTATTGACCTGGTCCTTAACGAGTTGTGACCCGTTCTGAGTTGCACAGATCCGTTCACGAGTTATCGTGTCCAAGAGGAGAGATCCGGTTCCCAATTCGGACCCATCTGTAGGTGAAATTACCATCTTGTCTCTGTAACTTTATGATCCGTGCCCAATTTGAACGGATCCGATTTAACCCCTTTTTAGCCATATCACGATCCCCTACTCCCAAAGACTGAGTACTATAGCCTTTGGGGAGTAGTTTTGTCGTTTAAATGACGTATAGGGCTTTATCGGAGTTCTTAAAGAGGGTTCGAATCTTGTTTGAGAGGTAAGGGTGTTTTTCCGAGCCGATAGCACGGCCAAGTTTGCTCTTAGGCTCTTCTGGATTTTTTGTGATTTTTCTCGATGTTTTAATTATTTTTTCGAATCACTTATTCAATTTGCAAAGCGATGATTTGTTTTCTGGAAGTATTAATTAACTACTCTAATTAATAATTATTTACTCGGGGGCTCAAAAATATTTTCTAGAAAATATAATTATTTTTTAGAATTTTTAATCATTTTTCCTGAATTTTTAATCATTTTTTCCAATTTTTAAATAAATAATTCAAATTAATAAATAAAAAAAAGAATTAATCACCCTATTTATGACGTGGCACGATCTGAGGGGCCCATCAGTCGTCGGCGCGATATCCTGAACGATCAGACGGTGGAACGGTGCTGGGTGACGTGGCCGCATCCGGAGCGCTAATCAGATCGTGACGCGACTCGGAGGGGATCTGACGTTCCCATAGCTCGGAAGCATTTTCTCCACATGAGCAGGTCGGTGCTTGGGTCGTTCGGATTGGGATTCCGAACGACGTGTCGCAATCTGGGACGTCCATCTGCCATCGGCGCGAGATTTGGGACGATCAGATGGTAGATCTGTGCTTGGCAACGTAGCTGCATCTGGAATGTTGATCAGATTGTGACACGAATTTTGAGATGATCTGACGGCTCGTATGGCTCAGAAGCATTTTCTCCACATAAGCATCTCGGTGTCACAGTTGCTCGAGTTTAGGTTCCGAGCGACGTGACACAATCTGGGCCGTCAGATGAAGATCAAGCACGAATCACGATGCCAGCGGCGTGGATCACGAGAAGAAAGTGATTGCTGTCGATGTGGCGAGATCTAACATGTCTAATTGAGATCGGGCGCAAATCACGAGGAGAAAGTTGTTTTTCTCCAATACACAACTCGGTGTCACAGTTGCTCGGATTTGGGTTCCGAGCGACGTGGCACAATCTGGATCGTCAGATGAAGATCAGGCACGAATCACGATGCCAGCGGCATGGATCACGAGAAGAAAGTGATTTCTGTTGACCCGGCGAGATCTGAGCCGTCTGATTGAGATCAGGCACGAATCACGAGGAGAAAGTTGTTTTTCTCCAATACACAGCTCGGTGTCAGTTGCTCGGATTTGGGTTCTGAACGACGTGGCACAATCTAGGCCGTCGGATGAAGATCAAGCGCGAATCACGATGCCAGCGGCATGGATCACGAGAAGAAAGTGATTTCTGTCGACCTGGCGAGATCTTAGCCATCTGATTGAGATCAGGCACGAATCACGAGGAGAAAGTTGTTTTTCTCCAATACGCAGCTCGGTGTCACAGTTGCTCGGATTTGGGTTCCGAACGACGTGGCACAATCTGGGCCGTCGAATGAAGATCAAGCGCGAATCACGATGAAATAGGCATTTAGGTTTCTGGTGGGCCTCTGTGGGGGCCCAAACATCTGAAAAGCCCACCCAAATACCTTTTAGAGCTATAAGTTTTCACCGCTCTCACTTCCTCATTTCGCACTTTTCACTTTCACTCTCAGTTGTTTTTTGCACTCGAGCGGCGCTGCTAACTGTCGTGGCCAGGCAATTCAACTTTCCGGCGAACAATTCCGACCGTAGCCGTCACATCAAGGTCATTAATTGTCTTAACTTGTATCTAGAGATGTCTAGAGTGTCATCGGGGAGTGAGACCTCCACCTCGGACCGAGAGAGCGACCGACCCTTAGTGGTCCCCTGGGTAGTGGGCAAGGGGAGGGAAGTGGCGAGGTCGGCCATCGTGAAGACCATCGTGGAGAATGTGAAGGGGGCTGCTGCATTGGGTCGGCTACCGTCCACGCTGTCGAACATCGGGAAGGTCAGGAGTTACTCCGGAGATCTTCTGTCGAAGGTGGTACACAGGAGGTCTGCCGCCTACGAGGAGAATCGTCCGAGGTATCCTTCCGAGGTAGACGAAATCCCCTAGATTCTGACCGAGACGGATCTTCATCGTATTAGAAAGGGGTTCCGGATCCCGAAGGAGTACGCCTTGCTCCTCCCCGGTCCAAGCTTCCGAGCGTGCACGGAGACGTCGCCCGACACTTGCGTCTTCCCATATGACGCACTCAATGTCGTTCTTCGGCTGCCTCTGCCACCGTTCGTAGTTGAGGTGCTGCAATGGTACGGCTTGAGCCCGGTCCAGTTCATGCCGAACATGTGGCGGCACGTCATCGCCTTCATCCTCCAAAGTCAGGCGGTGGGCGTCCAACCTCTCCGCAGCTTCTACCGGATCTGCCGTATAAGCAAGATGGAGTACCGGTACTATCTGTCTCCGAGGAGGGGGGTCAAGCTGATCGAGAATCCGGACTCCATCAAGCATTGGAAGGAGAAGTATTTCTTGATCCGAGGTCCCAAGCCATGGAGCTTTCCGACGAGGTGGAAGGAGGATGTTCCAAAGTGGGCAAAAGCCGAGCCAGTGCTGACCAAGGAGGAAGAGGAGGTCGTATTGAAGATCATCGATCTTCCGACCCTGGGTTGGAAAGATATCACCGAGGAGGTCCTCTTCGGTAGGGGTCTCAGTCCGATCGACCCTCGTACGCTCCGTCTAATTTCGTTTCTCTTTTGTTTATATATCGCTTTTCTATCGCTAACTCCCTCTGGTTTTTCTTCTTCAGAGGCCCCGGTATGGACTTCAAAGCTTTGATGGCGAAGCGGAGCACGGCCGCAGCGAAGGGGGCGGACAACAAGAAAAGAAAGAGGACGACGACGGGACCTACGTCCGGCCGAGTAGCTCAGAACCCTCGGCTCCTACAGCCGTTGTCAACTTGGTCAGCGACTCCCCCTCCGCTCCCCAAGTTATGCTCCCCTCGATCGCGGCTCCCGAGTCTTCGAGCGGGGCATTCTCCGTCGGAGCCGCGCGAGCGCTCAAGGTGTCGCCCCTCACCGCCGAGGCAGAAGCCATTTTGACCAAGGAGCACAAGAAGCTCTTTGTCTCGGACTCGAGGGTGATGAAGCTCAACAGCTTCCTCGGTGATGCGGCAATGAGCATGCAGGCCGTGCGCCACATGCCGACCCCGAAGGATCGAGCGGCATTGAAGGCGGGTACTGTGGGTGACGATGCACTCGAGATTGCCCAGGCCACGATGTCGGTAAGTGTTCTTGCGACGCTTCTGAATTTCAAAGTATACAGTTTTTGATTCTCACATCCTTTGCCTCCGATTTTCAGATCACCTGTCACTTCAGCCATATGCTCGAACATTTTGCCGAGCAGGAGGAGTTGAAGGCGACGAGCGACAGGGACCGAACGAAGCGAGCTAAGGCAGTGAAGATGTTCGAGGCCGAGCAACGGCTCTCGGAGTCCCAAGCTACCGAGATCGCCATCCTTGAGGTGGCTTTGGCCAAGGCGCACAAGTGCATAGCGGCCGAAGCGGCGAGGGCCGAAGAGTTGGAGAAGGGGAAGACCCGCACTAAGGTGGAGCTGGAGAAGGCCTTAAAGGCCTCGGAGGAGGCGGTGAAGGAGCGGGGCACTGCGGTGGCCGAGGCGAAGGCTGTCATCCAAGCAGAGGCAGAGGCCTACATGCTCACCAATATGGAAGAGTCCTACGCTCGGGCCCTCAAGTATGTTGCGGCTCGTATCCCCGACTTCGACAGCTCGGGGTATCACCTCTACGACCCGATCGAAGGCGAGGAGTTTATACCCTTGGCAGAGGTCGAGCCCGAAGGAGGGGCGGAAGAAGCCGAAGGGGTTGTACACGAGGTGGCGAATCCGGAGGGGGCGCTCGTGACGATACCGAGCGAGAGTGCGGAGCAGCACCTCGAGGTGGCTCCCTGGCTTTGTTTTTTTTCTCTGATTTCGTATTGCCTTGTTGCAGACTGGCCACCGCATTTCGTATTCAATGAATTGAGAACTTTTGACCAAGTGTTGTATTCGCATTGAGCTTCATCTCTGACTTGTTCTGAGTTGTTCGGTAGGAGTCGTTTAAACTTAGCACCTTACTGTTATGGCTTTTTTCAGATCGCCGAATCATTACAACTTGTCGAAGTGCCCCGGACGGCCGAAGTAGCACGCCTCGGGTCTGGTCTGCAGGTGACGAGGTTGGGCCACGCTCGAACTCGAAACAGGCTTTTCAAAGCCGAGTCGGAGCTGAACCATCTTAAGCTGACGTTAGCTCGTCATGACTCCGAGCTGAAACGTCTACAAGAGCAGGCTCGCGAAGTGTCCCCCTGATAGAGAGGAGACGTGTCCCTTGATGGCCTTCAGCCAAGGCCTGCAGCTCAAGTGTCTTCGTCAATCCTTGTTCAAGGTCGGGGCCGAACGAGATGGGTTGAAGAACGTCGTGCTCGAGATGAGCTTGGAAGCGGCACACCTTCGGAGAGCTATTACCGACGCTTCTCGCCAGAGCAGCTCTAGCCGAATACCTCGGCTTAAAATTAGAGTGACGGACGACTCGCCGAAGGAATGGGTCGTTGAGCTAAAGGCAGAGAACCATCGGCTGTGATGCCTGTCCGAGGGGAGCAACGTCCGAACCACCTCTTGTCCCCGAAGTGAATATTCCCAAGAAAGGTCGTTCCACGAGTTGGCGTTACGCTCGCCCCCTGTCTTGAGGCGCCCCGGAGACGCGCAATGAAGAGTGGCCGGCTCGTCGAGCGGAGCATCTACCGGGGCGACACTCAGGCTTTTAGGTGCCGAAGACGCAACTCGGCTCGCCAGTCTAGATATCTCCACGGAAGTGAGGCCACCACAGCACAGCGCTCGTCGACCTCGATTATCTCTCAATATAAGTGTCCCACTCCCTAGGAGGGGTTGAAATAGCTCTATAATCTTGTAATCTTCGTTTCACAAGTTTTGTATCTCGATGTAAAGATGAGTTGTTGATCTGTAGTTAGACTTGTACCTCAAACTTTAATGAAATAGTACTTGTTTCTTGAACTTATGTGTTTTGCTAGCGTTCGCAATTGTCAACAGTTGTAGGAGCAATTCCTAATGGTGAACCACTTTGAACTCACTCGTAAGTAGCAAAAGTTGCGTCGAACCGAGTGTTGGACTCCGAACTTGTCGTTTAGAGAATATCAACAGCTGTAGGAGCAATTTCGAATGGTGAACCACTTCGTACTCGCTTAAAAGCAAGTAGTTGAAGCAGAATCGAACCAAGTGTTGGACTCCAAGCGTGTCATTTAGAAAATATCAACAGCTGTAAGAGCAATTCCAAATGGTGATCCGCTTCGTACTCGCTTAAAAGCAAGTAGTTGAAGCGGAGTCAAACCAAGTGTTAGACTCCAAGCGTGTCGTTTAGAAAATATCAACAGCTGTAGGAGCAATTCTGAATGCTGATCCGCTTCGGACTCGCTCAAAAGCAAGTAGTTGAAACGGAGTCGAACCGAGTGTTGAACTCCAAGCGTGTCGTTTAGAAAATATCAACAGCTGTAGGAGCAATTCCGAATGGTGATCCGCTTCGTACTCGCTCAAAAGCAAGTAGTTGAAGCGGAGTCGAACCAAGTGTTGGACTCCGAGCATGTCGTTTTAATGCAAATTTTTTTGTAAGTACAATTAGACTGTTAAAAAAATAGAGAGCTTGCGGTGATAGATTGCTTTTATTGAAGACAATTAGGCGGCCGCTTCTAAGTTGCGAGCCGCTCTTACACTTTGATAAAGAAAATACAAATAAAAACTCTTGACATGTTTCATGGAGCGCTCTTGGGAAAATTGCTTGAAGCGGTGTTTAGACACCCTCTTGGTACTTCATCAAGTGCTCCGCGTTCCATGTCCTCGGTATCCTATGCCCCCGGGTCTTCGAGTTGATACGCGACTGGGCGAATAACTCTGGAAACCCTATACGGACCTTCCCAATTGGGTGCTAACTTGCCCTTTTTGCTCGGGTTGGAGATCGACAGTTTCCGGAATACTAGGTCCCCCTCCCTGAGATTAGCGAGGCGGATCCTTTTGTTGTAAGATTGCATTATGCTATGCCGGTAGGTCTCTTGTAGGATGGCAGCTCTTTCGCGGACCTCGTCTATGAAGTCCAAGAAATTGCGAAGCTGGTTCACATTCTACGCTTTACTGTACGCTATTAATCATGGTGAAGGCAGGCCCACTTCTAAGGGGATGAGAGCTTCGGAACCATATGAGGTTGAAGGGGGACTCCCCTGTCGGAGTTCTCTTGTTGGGGCGATAGTTCCAAAGCACGTTGGGGAGCTGTTCGACCCACAACCCCTTGGTAGATTTATCAAGCCTCTTCTTCAGGCCGGAGTATTTGTCGATTTGCGTTCTCCGCTTGGCCATTGGACTGAGGGTGGGCTATCGAGGAGAACCGTTGCTGGATCCGAGGTCGGCGCAGAAATTGCGAAAGGTTGCTCCTGCAAATTGAATCTCGTTGTCGGTAACAAGGATGCGGGATACCCCGAACCGGCAAACGATGTTCTTCCCAAAGTGGATCGAGGCTGAACCTCTTTCGACGATTACCGAGCACAAGGACCAAAAGTTCTATCGCTACGACTAAACTTCAGCTAGCCCAGCGCTGGAGGGAAGGGTCCAAGCAAGTTCATTCCCCACATTGCGAAAAGGATTGGACTCGCCAGGGAATAGAGTTGGGCTTGCGGTAGGCGACAGATCGGCAAGAATCTCTGGCAGGAGTCACACTGGCAAACGTACTCTTCGGAGTCACTTAGGAGTGTGGGCCAGAAGTAGCCGTAATTTAAGACTTTACGAGCGAGGGATCTCGCTCCCAAGTGCGCGCCACACATACTGTCATGGGCCTCCTTCAGAGCATAAAGCGCTTCCTCCGGGGAGAGACACCTCAGATAGGGTCGGCCGTCAATCTGAGTGTAAGAGCGTTTGTACATGACTCCGTCAAGAAGTGTGTACCGCTCAGCTCGGGTCCTGATCCTCCTCGCCTCTTTTGGGTCTTCGAGAAGAATTTCGTCTCTAAGGTAGTCGAGGAGGGGCTTCATCCAGTTCTCCCTGAGTGTTAGGGGCAAGGCTTCCATCGGCTCCGAGTTATCTTCATCAATACTTGGTCTGAGGAGGACCTCTATCAAGACGGTCCATTCTAAACCTTGGAAGGATGATGAGGCAAGTTTGGAGAAGGCGCCCGCCTGTGCGTTTTCCTCTCGAGGAACCCGCTGGAGTTGAAAGTCTTCGAATAAGGCTAGTAGCTCATTAACCTTCGCCAATTACTTGGCCATGCACTCGTCCCTTGCTTCGTATTCCCCTGACACTTGGTTGACGACCAACTGCGAATCACTGAAGATTCTGACACGCTTGGCTCCTACCTTGCGAGCCATACAAAGCCCCGCTATGAGGGTCACATACTCTGCTTCGTTATTTGATGCAGGAAAGTTTAAGCGGAGGGAATATTGGAGGACAAAAGCGTCTGGGCCGATCAAGATGACGTCAGCCCCACTTCCGTCGGCGCAAGAAGATCCATCCTCATAAACGGTCAAGACCAGGGGTTCGACAGCCAACTCACTGGGGTCGACGATAGTGCTCTCCACAATAAATTCCGCTAGGGCTTGGGCCTTGATAGCGGTTCTGGGCTGGTAGCTGATGTCATGCTAGCTCGACCCTATGGACCACTTCATCAAGCGGCCCGACGTTTCTGGCTTATGGAGCACCTGCTTCAGCGATTGGTCGGTAAGGATGACCACCGAATGAGATTGAAAGTACGGGCAGAGTTTCCTCGCCGCCATAACCAAGGCAAGAGCCATCTTCTCCAGCTTCGGGTAACGGAGCTCAGCGTCCCGGAGGACTTTACTCACATAATAAATGAGCCTCTGCGTTCTATCCTCTCCTCTTACAAGGACCGCGCTGAGGGTCTGCTCCGAAGCGGCGAGGTATAGGTAGAGGACCTCCCCAGGCACTGGCTTGCTCAAGAGTGGGGGGTTAGCTAAGTAGGCCTTAAGTTGGTCGAAGGACTCTTGTTGCTGTTGTCCCCATTCGAAGCCTTTAGCCCCCTGAGGGCCTTGAAGAAGATGAGGCACTTCTCCCCAAATTTGGAGAGGAATCGCCCAATTGCCGCGAGGCGTCCAGTGAGCCTCTGCACATCTTTAACACTGGAGGGGGATCCATTTTGAAAATGGCCTGGATCTTCTCGGGGTTGGCCTCCATGCCCCTCTGACTGACCATGAACCCCAAGAACTTGCCGGATGAGACTCCAAACGCACACTTGCTCGGATTCAGCCTCATGTTGTGCCTCCTTAGCATCCCGAAGGCTTCCTAGAGGTCGAGAACATGCTCTTGCCCTCGGATGCTCTTGACCAACATGTCGTCTACATAGACTTCCATGCTTCGGCCAATCTGGTCTCGGAAGACCCAGTTCACGAGGCGCTGATATGTAGCTCCCGCGTTCTTCAAGCCGAACGGCACGACCCGGTAGCAATACAGGCCCTGATCCGTCACGAACGAGGTCTTCGGGATGTCGGGAGGGAACATCCGGATCTGGTTGTACCCCGAGAAGGCATCCATGAAGCTGAGGAGCTCGTGTCCGGAGGTCGCATCGATCAGAGCGTCGATACTTGGAAGGGGAAATGGGTCCTTCGGACACGCCTTATTGAGGTCGGTGAAATCAATGCATATTCTCCAGCTCCCGTTGGCTTTCTTGACCATCACCACATTGGATAGCAACTTGGGGTAGTTCACTTCCTGGATAAATCGAGCATTGAGGAGTTTTTCGACCTCTTCTTTGATCGCCTGTTGACGCTCGGGAACGAACTTGCGTCGCTTCTGCTAAACGGGCTTGACTCCGGGGCAACGCTGCGGTGGTGCATTAGGAGCTCCTTTGGGATCCCAAGCATATCGGTCGCGGTCGAGGCGAAGAGATCGCAGTTCTCCCTTATGCACTGGGAGATATCTACCTTGATGGAGGGGGAAAGGGCCCTGCTGACCCAAAACGTCTTGGTAGCGTCTTCCTCCGAGAAGGCCACTTCTTCTAGTTCGTCCACTGGCTTGGAGATGGTTTGGCTACTCTCCGGTGGGAGCTCGAGGGCTTCTAGGGAGAGGACCGGGCCTCCCATGAGGTCATATAACACTTGCGAGCCGCCTCCTGACTCCCTCTCACTTCTCCCACTCCTACGGGAGTAGGGAACTTCATCTTCATGTGATAAGCCGATGGGATTGCCTGGAGTGCGGCGAAGCCTGGTCGACCCAGGATCACATTATAGGCGGCTTTCACATCCACCACCATGAAATCCATCGGCTCCATGCGAGTGACCGGAATTTTGCCAGCGATGACGTCGAGAGTTGACTCCCTCGATCGTCACTGGCACCCCGGTGAATCCATGAAGGGTGAGCTGGCTTGAGCCGGTCCCTTGATAGCTGGAGGCCCTTGAACACCTCCAAGAAGAGGATGTTGACCGAACTTTCGTTGTCCACCAGGACCCGGCAAATGTCGAAGTTGGCCATTCGGAGGTTAATGACGAGGGCGTCGCAGTGGGGCGTGCGGACGCCCTCCAAGTCCCTATCGGAGAACGTCACAGGGACTCCCAGGCCCTTGGGGGGAGGGTGGCTCTGCACGGAGTTGACTTCCCTAACGAACGCTTTTGGGGAGGAGTTAGAATCTCCCCCCATTGGGCCTTCGTGTATAAGGTGCAAGATGGTCTCTGCTTCGACATCCGGAGTCTCTACGTGCTGTTCTGTTTGCCTGTTAGCCCCCTGGGAGGTGGAGGCGGATCGGCCCTATCCCTCCTTACGAACCGAGCGAGCTGCCCCCTTTGGATGAGGACCTCGATCTCATCCTTCAGGGCGCGATAGTCGTCTGTGTCGTGCCCATGGTCCCGGTGGAAGTGGCACCACTTATCCCGATTTCTCTTCTTCTCCGGGGTGTTCATCTTCGGAGGTGGCGGCAGAATACTTTCGTTCCCAATCTCCATCAGGATGGCGGAGACGCTCGCATTGAGCGAAGTGAACTTTTCGAAGCGGGGGAGAGGGCGCCGCTGACCTCCGTTATCCTTTTGGAGCTTCTTGGCTACTTCTTCCTCAGCAGTCTTCCGTTTATTCCCGGACGACGACCCCTCCAGAGTGGGGCAATTGAGAGCCTCTTCAGCTCGGATGTACTTCTCGCTCCTGAGGAGGAGCTCGGAAAAGTCCCGAGGAGGCTTCTTAGCCAGGGACACCCTGAGGTCGAGGTTGATGACATTGGATTGGAAAGCAGCCAAAGCTACTTACTGATCCAGGGAGGCGATGGACCTGGCTACCACGGTGAACCGCTTGACATAGTCCCTCAGTCGTTCGCCCTTCTTTTGGTTGAGGAAGAGTAGTGAGGTGGTCGTCTTCTCGAAGCGGCAACTGCTCACGAAATGTGAGGAAAAGGCTTTCGAACTGGTCGAAGGAGAAGATGGATGTCGGTGCAAGTCGGGAATACCACTGCCAAGCCGGCCCCCTGAGTGTGGTCGGGAAGATCTTGCAGAGGAGGACGTCAGATACATGATGGATCATCATGAGAGTTTTGAAACTCTCAATGTGATCAACGGGATCTGACTCCCTGATGTAGGACTCGAAGTGGGGAGGCTTGAAGTTGTCAGGAACGAGTGCCTCCATGATAGTGCGGGAGAAAGGGGGCCTGCTCGGGATGAGGTTCCTCGCCCGTTGCTCTTCGTCTCTGTCCAACTGGCTGAGGCGCATCTCCATCTCGTGGAGACGGCGATAGATCGAGTCCTCCCTTCGGTCGTACCTCGCTGAGCCCCGAGACTCATCCTCACGTAGAGGAGGACTGGGGCTGCGACAGCGATAGCTCTGAGTAGGTCGTGGACTGATAGAACGACGGGGATGGGTCGGAGCTGGCTGAGGACTGAGGGAGCAACGGCGATGGCTCGGAGCCGGCCGTGGACTTCGAAAGCGGCGGCGATGATCAGGAGAGGGGCGGCGATGGCTGGGAGCCAGTTAAGGACTGGGAGCTCGTTGGGTGTTGATGGGGGCGGCATTAAGCGCCCGAAGGACCGCCTCCTGGAATTGTTGAAATTTCGCCCTCATGACGGGGGCCTCCTGCTGCCGTTGGGCTCGATGTGTAGGACGGCCAGCCGGGGAGCGGCTTCTTCTTGGGCGATGCTGGGGCGACTCTCTCCGCCTCCGAGGAGGGTTGGACCCACTGCGGTCTGTTCGGCGGGGTGACCGGTCCCTCTGGTGCTCTCGGCGAGGGTTCACATCGCGGGTACGCCTTTCGTCCAAACAGATTCGAAGGTCGGTCTCGGGCTCGTTCTGCCGGTTGTTGAGCACATCTCGCAGATCCTTTGGCGTTGGAAGGCTGTGGGAGGCCATGGAATTTGTAGAGGCGTTGTGGATGGCGACCCAAACTTGGTGCAGAGGATGCTTCTGGCGGCTTCACCGAGAGGGCTCCCCAACAGTTGCTTGGGGCCCTAAAGGTTGCTGAATAGATTGAGGATTCAGGTGTTCGAGCTGTAGGGCCGGTTGGACGGGCGGAGGGAGATCCTCCGGTGGAGGAATAGTGGAGGTTGTTCTACAGTTGGAGGTTGCGGACTTCCTCTTGGGAGGCATAGCTAGGAGTAGCTTTGGCTGAAGGAGGAGGGTCAGATTGCTATTCGAGTGTTTTCCACAGACGGCGCCAATCTATTGCCGCTGAATCTAGCGTGGGGGCAATAGATAGAATTTGTGGATTCGCGAGAACTCAAACGGGCTGAATCTGACCTCTTCCGCTGCTGGTAAGTTGACTCCTGGGTGCTCCCGTGGACCTGCACAAACGTTCGAAACACCGGGATGAATCCCGGCGACGAGCCCTCCGACGCTCTTGTCAATACTCAGAAAAAAAAGAAAAGAGCTTAGGTAAACAAAGAGTGATCACCTTGTAACGGTAGGAGGTAAGAGAAACTTAGTCGCCGTGGAGATGTGCTTTGGGATAAGCAAGGTTTTAAATCTCGGATTTCGGAATCGTCTCGGCACGGGGTGTTTCGCCTCGGATCGAAGATATCGGAGGAGATCTCGGAAAAATGTAATTATCTCGAATTTTTATTTTGGACACTTAATATATCTATATATTTTTATCCGAAACAAGATATTATGTGTTCTACATATTATTTTTCATATAATATATTGTATAATGTAACTAATGATATGAATTAACCACGATAAATATTTGTAGAATTTAACAACTGCATAAAAGAGAATGTAATATTAATATATAACTAAATTGAATTTGCATTGATTAGAAAAATGTATTAGTTAATATAGACTTACTTGACTTTGTATATACATAAACAACAGAAAGATAAAAATTTCACATTATCTTCGCTTAAGGTCATATATTGAAGACTTCTATGCAAAAAGTATTAAAAAAAAGTTATATATTCACAACAACATTAATGTCTATTTCGGTCGGTATTTCGAGAATTTCGATAATATTTCGACCAGTATTTTGGCAATTTCGGCCGAAAACCAAAACGATATAGAATATAAATCTGTGATTTCGTATTGGCAAGCTAGCCTAAATGAAATTTCGGCCGTATCGGCCGAAATTTAAAACAGTGGGGATAAGAACGAATCCCTACTTCCCGGTGTGACTGGATAGAGGTGGTTAAAACCACCTCCAGTAGATAAGGACGAGCTAGGATTTCCTCATATCCTGTTGACCTTGTCCTTAACGGGTTGTGACCCGTTCTCAGTTGAACAGATCCGTTCACGGATTATCGGGTCCAAGAGGAGAGACCCGGTTCCCAATTCGGACCCGTCTGTAGGTGAAATTACCATCTTGCCCCTGTAACTTTAAGATTCGTGCCCAATTTGAACGGTTCCGATTTAACCCCTTTTTAGCCATATCAGATATATTGGCAAAATTTGGATCTTCTGATAATAACTTTGTCGTAATATTATGGGCAAGCCATCTATTTGACACTTGCTTTATCTCATCATCTGTGCACTAGAATTGAATGTAACTTCCTATACTAATGATGGTGATCATGTTATATATCTCAGATTTCTAATGGTGTACACAATTCTATCACAGTGGATAAGCTCCCCAGTTTGATTTAATTTCGTTGAGCATTATCTTTAGTGGAGCTTTTCAGTTAGTTTTATTTGCACGTTAGGTGTTTCTTATATTTATTTAGTTTTACGAATTAATTTGTTTTTTTTCTGTTGTGACACTACAGATAAGTCACCCTTCATGGCCAGGACACTTTTTACTGATTATAAATTTTATTGTGAACAACCATTTTAAGTTCTCTTTCTTCTTGTGCTAAACCATGTGTATCAACTTTTTGTATCTTCTAGACTTTTCTTCAGATCTATTAAAAGGATGGGGAATGGCAAGTGGCCTTTTGCACTTATGGCATGTGGTGAATTCAGCACTCAAACACAGAAAATCAAGAATATAGAAATTTTGAGAGAGTTGGTTTCTGTCATGAATAAATTTAGACCACTCCCATAGCTACAAACTAATCAGCCAAACTTTGATAGTTTCACAAGTCCCATCATTTTCAACAAGTCTGCATGAACCTTCTATAGCACTCCTTGTAGCACAACTCTTAAATCCTTTTGATGCCCTCAGGCTCAGGCCATCACAGGATCAACCAACTGTATTTTGTTTAATCCAACATAACTCGGATAAAGATTCTTCATAGTCATAGTGCATGTCTAACTCCTATCATTATTATACAACTATGACATGCTTGATAAGTGTGGGCCTACTTACTCCTTCATTAGATATTCATTAGATACACATGTAATGAATACACGTAATCTAAAGCGCAGGCTTGTTTTAATCACAACTTGATGGCAGTATAACACAATTTCTGTAATATTTATTGCATCCTATGATGTGCCTTCCTTCACTTTTCCTTTTCCTTTTTAACTCTTTCATCTCTGGACAATTCTCTTCATTAAACCCTCACCTTTCACAATGTCATCATATAGATAAGCTGTGAAGCAAAGTGCAGTCATTATGATTATTGAAGGGTTCGATCAAACCCTTCGCTCACCCAATCAGTGCTAACAGTGCCTATCATCTATTAAACAGCCTGACCATACGTGATCTGTACCAATCTTTCACCAAATTTGCTTTGATCTATCCAAACTGCTCATGTTAAGTAAATTTTGAATATTTTGAACCGACAACCGTGTCCAGCATTAACCGGAAATCTGCAGTAGCACATGGACTGCAAAATTATGCCTCTAATTACAACAATATTTTTCCATGTCTTTGTAATCTCTAAATCTGCGCTTAGTAGAAATGTGATTGTTGCACTTATTTTTGTTTGCATGTCAGTAATGGATCTTAATAACAGATGAGGAAAATAAGATCTACTGAGATATTGCTTTAAGCATCATGGATTTAGTTGTTTCCACAGACCTCAAACTATTATAGGAAAGATAAAATCATTTCAAATTAGAAAGAAAATTTTAGGTATATATTAAATAAGCACGACAGTAGGAAAAAAAAAAGTCTCTTGCAAAGTTTATATCCTCAAAAGATGAAAGTGCATCTTTTACTCTAAACCAAAGTGTGTATCTTGAATTTTAAAGTCTGCATTCTGTAATCTCTCGCCCATCATTTCCCTACATGCTAACTTCAACCATCACTTCAAATTTAGCAGAATGCGACAAAGTCATTGAAGATCCTTGACCATTTTTGAGTTGCTCCTAATGTTCTTTTAGGAGATACAGAACAGGACAACAATGTATTTGTCACATTTACTAATAACAAACATAGGAGATACCTAACAGTTAATTCACAAGGCTATGAAATAAATCATCCAACAAATTTCAGAATAAGTTATGACGAACCTGCCTTGAATGCATGACTATTGTCACTGTCAATAACAAGGAAAAGAGGTCTTCGAGTAAACGGAATTAAATCTTCGGGATAGAGAGTGTTTAAACCTGAAATCAATCAAAAACTTCTTTAAATGAGCAGGAAATGTATAATATTCAAATGAATTCTTGATCCAATTAGGAAAAATATTTCAGAAAGAAGCACACCTCCATTTCCCCGAGGTCCTAAATACACATAACCTCCATCAGTATCGCTTGAATCTGACCTACTACAAATAGAATCTTGGAGGGGTGAGCCATCCCATTTATGACGAGCACGAGCTCGGGCAGTTGGACCGAAACTTGAGGAGTTCAATGTAGTTCCATGAGTGTCTCTTAAAATCTGGTCAACTTTTCCTGCAAATATGTTAGTAAAATCATGAATCATGAATCATCATGAATCAAGGATGACATTGAAATTATGAGAAACAAATGGAGCAAGTTACTGAAGCTTAAAGTGACAAACCTGAAGCTGAAATATATATTAGCAAAACACCATCAAATGTTATCTCTTCAGTTATTGTCCCAAGGACCTACACATATAGCAAATAAGGTTTCCTTTTTGTCCACAACTGTATCTCAAAATTAGAGATGCACAAACATTGAAAAGATTTTGCAAGTTTAAAAAGAACAACAAAAACTGTTGTACGCACTGCAATTAAATGCAGGACAGAAGGATGATAAAGAACAGCCTTGCGAGGATTTGGAGGCAAAGAGGAATCAATCATATCTGCGGCAAGGTTTATATCAATCAGTCCAGATGCTGCACTATGATCACTAATACCACCACCATTAGTATTATTATTATTGTCAGTTGGTTCTGTTTTGGGCATTTCATAGAATGATCCACTTGGTTCCCATTCCAAGCATTGCAGCATTCTGTAAGTGTCGAGAGTTAACTCTGTGATCTTCACCTGAACAGTGTACATAGAAAATAAAACTTCCAATAAGTTTAAGCTTTGTATAGTGATTCATAATTTTCTTTTACTTCAAAGTATAACAATGTAAAATTGCAAACCTCATTTTTGTGATAACTTGTTAATAAAGCATCCTGAAGCTTCAGTGCCCTTCGAGCATGAAAGCGTTTGATATATGGAAGGGATGAGGGATGGGAATCAAACAAGACACTATATCTCAACACCCTGGTATTTGCAAAAGTAGAGTCAACTTTCAAAAACCTGACAATTTCCTGCAAGACTTGCTTCCATTCTTTAAAATTTGTCCCCTGAAACAGCAAGAAAACCATAATTAAAACTAAAACCATGTAATATAACCAAGGGAAAGAGTCAGCAGACTGCCTATGTGTTGTCTATATAAGGGACTAAAATAAAAAGCTCAGAAGATAAAAGATTCTGAAGACAATGGAATTCCTCAAATGCAGATATCAAGAATTATGGGCTTACTATTCAAATGACCTTCATATCTGAACATACCAACCAGTGTAAGCCTGTCTACATTTTGATACCTAAGAAATGACAAATTATGAAGCAATAGAGTAGCAATTCAAAACTGTAGATCTTCCTAAAACATAAGCATGGCTAGACGAATCGACAGTGAACAATGATGTGCAACGAAAATAATTTCCATTATTTAGGAGTGACCTGATCCAAATGTTTCTGAATTCAACAACTATATTATTAGAAAGTTCAGACATGCAGTTTCTTAATTAGAAGAGCCCACAAATTGGTCTGACAATTTAAAAGCCCACTGAACTATCTGTCCATCTCTTCTCTCTTGCAAACAACTTCCAGATATTCAAACAGTTAATATACAAAACAAGGTGTGAATTGAATAACATTATTGTTTGTCCGGGAAACTACTTACCAAAATAAACTCTTTACAAAAAACAGCCATTTGAAAAGGAGAAAATTTAAATCGCGAAAAGAACAGTTACAGAAATTCTTGAAATCAAGTAGAAATACAATCTCTTTCTACACTCAGCTACAAAAAATTGACAACAGCCATGGTTACAGACTCTGAAAAAATATACAGGACTTAAAATATAAATATAACCAAAGTAAAACTCATAGCTACAGAAACCTTAAAATCCTTCACCAATGCTCACAACCTCTCAATCAAAACCTTCATCACTACCTAATCAATACTTCACCTAAATCCGAAAGCTCACATGAAGCCTCAACTCTTTACACCTCTGCTCAGGTTCACTCTTGGAGCACAAGAGTGCCAATAAATCACACCTCACTCATTCTTATATTTCACTTACAGTGCAAGCGTACAACTGCCAAATTTTTCCATTGTTAGTCTTCATAAACTGACCTGGTTGAGAAGCTAACAAATTTGTACTCCATAAAACAGAAAAATCAAATGAATTTCTATCAAGTAAAAAAGAAATCACGAGAAAATAAGCAAAAAGCAATTCTCTGCACTTTTCTAAATCCTAAACTAAACAATTCTCATATCTCCGAAGGACCACAATTTCAAAACTTCAAGCCAAGCTAAAAAGTCGCCATGAACAAGACCCTCCTCCTATTATCTACAAAAACCCTACAACCACTCCTACAAATTCTTCAACATCCCCTTCTGATCCAACAGCATGACTACATTTAGAAATTCCCACAGCCTGGAATTTAATTTCTCCTCAATTCACAAATACCTCAAAATACACATACTCACTGAATCTAGAACCCCATTTCACTTCATTCAATCTCTGCAATGCTAATTTCACCCAACTCTCCTTTTCTAAATTAAGTTGTTTGGTACTTCAACCCAACTGAAAACAATACAAAACCCACTTCACCAAAAATGCAATCCCCTTCACTCTCTCTGTGACTACAATTAGGAACATCACATTTAAATAAACCTTTAAAAAAAAAATTAAAAAAAACAGTTAACAAGTTTGTAACAAACATCTCAATCTCTCTCTACACTCAACCAAATCCAAACTCCAAATCCCCTAAACACCCAACCCTTTTCCTTTATAAAATAAATATTTAAAAAATAAAAAAAACTCACCGGAAAAGAAATCTTGCAATCTTCAACCAAAGCCCTCAACCTCTCGACCAAGCTCTTCACCACCTCCTTCCTACTCAACATCATCGCCACCACCAAAAACCTCGCGTGAAACCTCAACTCCTTGCACCTTAGCCCCAACTCTACCTCCCCTTTCTTCGCCTCGAAGTACCCCCTGCTCAAAATCGCCTCATAAAAAACGTAACTCTCCACCAAAAAACGCGCCTCGCTCGTGCGCAAGTACTGGTTGTAGTAGAGCTGCCCGATTCTCGAAGCAATCTCGCCGATCTCCCATCGCTTGAGGCCGGCAGCGAGGAGGGCGTGGCGGTTCTCCTGTTGGAATTTCCAGAGGCGGGTGTAGGATTTGAAGAGCTTTTTGTAGAGGAGGAGGTGGTGGGCACCGCGCACGTGCGGGGGGGGGTGGTGGGTTTTGGAGAATTTGCGATCGGCAGATTCGACGAGGGAGCGGAAGGTGCGGTAAGCGGAGCTGGTGGTGGAGGAGTGGGCCATGGCTTGGGTTCGGGTATGGGGTGGGGGGTTGGTTTTGGAAGGGGGATTTTTTTGGTCGAGGGGAAAGTTAGGGTTTTAAGGGGGGGGCGGGGAGAAATTAGATACCTAAGAGCATCCACAGTTGTTTTTATCATTCTCCTAAAAATGGCTCTGCTAGCAAATAGGATAGAAGGCTGCAGTGGTTGTTTGCTATATTCTTCGCTTTTTAAGAAAAAAATGGGTGGGATGGTATAACATATACCGTCGCTCAATTTTTTTAAAAAAAATTGAGTGGGACAGTATAACATATACCGTCTCTCGTTTAAAAAAAATTTAAAAATTTTAATTACTGATTAACTATTAAAATATATTAATTAAATAAAATAAATTATATAATAATATCTAAACCTAATTAATTAACTACCTAAACCTAATTAATTATCCTAAACCTACCCACTACCTCCCCAATTCAAGGACGGTACATCATGTACCGTCCGAGAATTTATAATTTTTTTTTTTTTAAATCAACCAAATCTTGGCCGTTCATTTAAAAAAAAAAAATTAAAAAAGGAAAAAAAATCCTTGGACGGGATATGTTCTGCCGTCCGGGAGAACATATCCCGTCTGAGGAGTTTTAAAAAATAAATAAATAAATAAAAATCGGAGCGACGGTATATGTTATACCGTCTGACTCGATTAAAAAAAATAAAATACAAGCGACGGTATATGTTATACTGTCCTTCAAAATTTGAGAATCGCTATTCTGTTTCTCATATATGAGAAACGAATATAGCGTGTTTGCCAAAAAATGGCAAAACAGAAAACCACTGCAGCGATGAGTTTGCTATAAAATGACAATTTGCCAAATATAAGAAACCACTGTGGATGCTCTTAAGAAATGAGAAAATAGATATCTAAGAGCATCCACAGGCGTCGAGGTTCAAAATATGCATAAATGAATAAATGAATATAGCAAAAGTTACATTTTACTGCAGTTGGTGAAAGCTATTTTTTATAAAAGGTGCGGCTGCACTTCAAGTGCCGTCGGGGAAAAAATTCGTCCTCGAGGTGCAAATAAAAAATTACAAAAAATCAGAAATTACAAAAAAATACAAAGAATTACAAAAAAATTACAAAAAAATTGCAAAAAAATACAAAAAAATGCAAATAACCCCCTACAAGTGGAACGGCACTTCAAGAGCCATCCGAGGGAGGGTGGGTTTTTTTTTAAAAAAAATGGATTCGAAGTGCAAAAAAAATTACAAAAAAATTGTAAAAATTACAAAAAATTTACAAAAATTACAAAAAATTACAAAAAAAATCAAAAATTGCAAAAAAACTACACTGAGTGGAAGGACGGCACTTGTGCCGTCCGAGAAGTGGGGTCTTTTTGGGGGTCTTTTTGGTTTTTTTTAATTAAGAAATTAAATATATTTTTTTTGGGACGACACTTAAAGTGCCGTCCGACCATTAAAAAAATAATTTTTCACTTGAAGTGCCGTCTCTCATAGATGGATAATTCGTCTCTCATTTATGGCAATGTCCTGTAGCGAAATATGCATATTGGCCAACGATTGCAGCGTTGTTTTCAACCAAATATGCATATTAGCAAACGACTACAAATGCTCTAAGGGTTTGTTATGTGAGAGCAATCTGTAGTCGTTTAAGTTAAAAAATGAGTATATAGATATTTTTAAAATAGCAAATAGTTCAAACGCTGCTGTCATCTATACTTAAAAAATAGCTTTTTTTGGAAGAAATGGAAGATCAGATACCGTTTGACGATCTTCGTTTTTTTTTTTATAGTGTGAAGGACGGCAAATGATCATCTGTCATCCCGTAAATTATTATTTTTTTAAAGGTGAAGAACGGTGTGCCGTCCAACACTTCCACCAAATATGCATGCTTTCTCTCTCTTCCCCAAACGGAAGAACATCTTCCGATTTCCTTTTTTTTAATAATTCAACGGGAAATCATTTGTCGTCCACTCATTTCGCAATTAAAAAATTTGTCTCATACGGCATATCATATACCGTCGACGGTAAATCATCTTCCGATTTCTAAAATATGCATAATGTCATTTCCGCCGCCAAATATAGACATCTCATGTTTATCCGAAACCCAAAAAATGGGTATATAGACGACGACTACAGAGATTTTTTTCCAAAATATCCATTTTTTGGATATATAGCCAACGACTACTTATGCTCTGATTAGTACCAAAAATGGGTTTGTTATGGAAAGGTAAAATATGTGGGTTTAGATATCTTTCTTGTTTGGTTTGGTGGACAAAATTTGTAAGTAGATTTGTTGTTTGGACGTGGTTTGTATGTGTTTTTTCATCCTTACTAAGCTTGCAGTGTGTAAGACTACTAGCAATCTCCACGTATTATGCACATTCTAATAAATTTAATTTTTGAAGTAAATACTAAGACGTGATATGGCATCGTACCTGAGACCTCCATTTATTAATTACATACTCTTTACAAATTATCTCTAGTGGCATCAACTTTTATTTTATATGAGTATCACTTTTGTAAATAATTATGTTGTAAATAATTATGTCGTAAATATATTTGAATTTTGAGGGTATTATGGTGACTAACAATAGTTGGGTAATTAATGGTTAATATAACTCTCACTCAAAAATGAATGGATGAGATTAGATGGTTGATTGTCTACAAATTGCACAACCTCAATTCTCATATTATAGTATTACTAGTAATTTACACATGCAATGCACGTATTTATAAATATATATTTTTTATATATAAAAAATCTGACGTTGTCTGATATCGAACCTAAGACTTCCTTTATATTAGTTATGCATGTGCATTGTTCATGTTTGTTTGGTTACAATGCACATGTTTGTTTGGTTACAAATCAAGTTAGTTTGGTGACAAACTCTCCCATTAAAATAGTAGACTAGTGGTGGCAACCGGGTCGGGTTGACCCGCGACCCGCCCACTCAAACCCGGCCGCAATTAGGCGGTTCGGGTCCGGGTCGAACCCGCAGATCGATCCGGGTCGCCAAATTTGTAAACCCAACCTGCTCGACCCAACCCACAAACCCGTTGACCAGGCCAAACTTGCCCGCTCGATGCCTCGACCCGTGGGTTTGGACCTGTTTGACCCGAACAGGTCGAACGTTCCACCCGCACGGGTTAAACGGTCAGAAACAGAGCCGTTGGGGCTGTTTTCTGGGTTTTTTTAAATTTCTATAATTACCATCTTAATTCAATCTAAAAATTTACACAACTTACTCTCTTACTCTCTCTACTACTGCTGCTCAATTAAATCTCAATTCAATTTAGTTTTTTTTTTCAAAAAAGAAGTGAAAATTTTGTATCGTATCGAATTGTGTTGATTCAACTCTCAACTACGTCTACTTCAACTCCTCCAACAAAGATGCTCTCTCTATCTCTTTCAACGACTATTGGACTTCGTGACTACGTCTACTATATTTTTTAATCAACTACGTCTAATTCTACTTTTATTTTCTTTCTCATTCTATATACGATTATCCGTAAAGTACTGTATCAAAATTTCACAACCCTCCTATTGTCTTAATTTTTGTTGTAGTTCTAATTTTTTGTATCATATTTGTTTGTTGATTTTTCACTTTTCTCTCTCTCTCAATGCTCCTTTTTTTTAAAAAAAACATATACCTTCTAGATTGTTTTGTATTATTTTATATACACTAGTGAAACACTATAAAATTATTTTTTTCACATACACTATTATCATGTCTAGATCAAGAGGTAGTGTCCGTAGCCAAAGTGGACAATATTCTACCGGTACTTCACGGTGGCCTCTAAAAGTCTCACATGTAGAGCCCCGAATCTATACTGAATCCTATGGTAGGATCTCACGATATCCCTCCATACGACATAGAAGAAGAAATGCATAATGTTAACACACAAACACAACAAACCAAACCCACTAGTAGTAAAAAAATTAGGAGGAAAACAAGTTATTGACACAGATTTTTTGACTATATCCTCGATGAGGATAATCCGGGTGTAGGACATAAGATTTGTAAAATTTGTGACAATAGTTACAAATTGGAGAAGTGTGAGGGAATAGGTACAATTAAATGACATAATTTAAATGTACAAAGATTTAGTACAAGGCCAATATGGCCAACAAAAAATCAACCTTATGACCGGACAAATAGATAGCCAACCCTATTATCCTGAACTTGTTTATCAGGAAATGGTCCAACTAGTTATTAAGGATGAACTATATTTTTTCTATTCCGAGAGTAGGAATGCAGAGTCTTTCAACCAAAATACATTAAATCCACATTTTTGAAAAATTCCTAGAAACACACTAAAGTCCGATTGTTTTAAACTTTACAACGAAATGATGGACGCTTTAATTGCACTCTTATATTCTTTAACTTATAGACTATCGTTAACTTCCGATTGTTGGAAAGGTTGTATGAATATTCCAATGATGGGCTTAACTTGTCATTAGATATATAGTCATTAGATGATTCAAAAGAGAATTATCTCACTTGTCGCTTTGCCGTATCCCCATGGTGGACTAGTCATTGCAATACGTATTTTATAAGTTTGTGATTTATATCATATTCGTGATAAAAAATTTACTATAGTTTTGATAATGCATCTAACAACAATCTTCGATTAGTACATTAAAAATACAATTAGCTCATCCATGTAATGAAATTTTTCATATTAGATGTGCATGTCATATTTCAAATTTATGTGTACAAAATGCATTGAAAGATTCATATATAATTGCAATTAGATATTGTGTAAATTTTATTGCTTTGAGTGGTCCTATGCTTCAAGAAAAATAATGGTTTAAAAATAGGAGAATACATTTTAGAAAATTTTCTAAAGATGTTAAACACTGATGGAACTCTACTTTCAATTTACTAAATGTTGTTACTCAATACAAAGATATTATAAACAAATTTCGTCTTGCAAAAAATATGGAAATTTTTTAAATGACTCCCCAGTCATGGTATTTTGCCAAATCTTTTTTACAATTTTTGGAACCTTTTAAAACCATATCCGTGAAGTTTTCTACATCTTATGATTCTACTTCTAGTATTATTTTTATTTCAATCATTACTATGCAAACTTTTTAAGAAATAATTTTGGACGAATACATTTGTCATATTATTGTTCCCGCCTATACAAAATTTTTGAAGTATTTTAATTCTCCTCCTATGTTGTATTGTATTACTACTGTTATGGATCCTCGTATCAAAATAGCGGGTATGAGAAGTTTGATTGAAATAATTTTTACTTTACTTGGAAATGATTTTGAATATGATTGTAATGAATTTTTAGTTAGCTTTGAATCGACATTAAATAACTTGTATGGTTATTATGATAGAACTTTTGCATCTGGTAGTACTAGTATAGTTACTCATTCTTCTTTTACTTCTAGAGATAAGGGTAAGAGTATATTAGAAGATGTCACTGCTAATTTACTTACTCGTATTCAATCAAAAAAACATAGGACTAATGCACCTAATGAATTAAATTGGTATAATCAACAAGATAGTGAGAGTTCTAGTAGTAACACTGAAGTGCTACAATGGTAGAAAGAATATGAAAATCTTTTTCCTATTCTTTCACATATGGCTAGAAATCTACTATCCCCTTCTGTCTGCACAGTTGCTTTAGAAATTATTTTTTTCTACAAATGGCAGAGTTCTAACAGATTACAGAAATCACTTGAAGCCGGATTCGTTGGAGATGCTCGTATGCACTGGAGATTTGATGAAGGCTGAAGGCAAGACTCAAAGAAAAGCGGTATCTACATCAACAAGTAGAAGCAACTCACCTTAAGTCCAATAACAAGATTAGCAAATTTAAGGCGATGAGATACTAGGTTTAGGTTAAGCAGATTTGCACGACAGTAGTCCAATGTCTTATCTTCGGCCTAATGCTAGGCTATCTCGAACTCTAGATTGTCCTCTAAAACATGTAATGGAAGAATTTGTATATTTTTTAACAGTATTTGTTTGTGAAAAAGTTGCACAAATTTTATAGAAGTTGAAATGAACAATATATACAATTTCGTTTAATTCTTAATCTCTTGTACTTGTTGTACAAATTTTTTATTTTTTTAGGTTAAAAGAGAGGGAAAAAACCGGGCCAACCTGTCAACCTGCCCGACTCGACCCGGGTTCAACCCGAATGTGTTCACGGGTTGACCGAGTCAGTTTTTCATTTCCCAACCTGGCCCGGCCCGGCTATTGGCCCAACCCGAACCGAGCTCGCCCGAAACCGGGTTAAACCCAAACGAGTTCGACCCGACCCAGTGGACCCGATTGCCATCACTATAATAGACTAGTAATTTACGCGTGCGATGCACGTCTTTATAAATATATATTTGTTTTAAAAAAAAAATCCGATATTTTCTGGCATCGAACCTAAGACCTCTTTTATATTAGTTAAACATGTGCATTATACGTGTTTTTTGGGTTACAATGCATGTATTTGTTTGGTTACAAATGGAGTTTGTTTTGTGACAAACTCTCCCATTAAAATCGTAAAGATGTTCGAAAATAGAGTTAAATTAGAATAACTAGAGTTGTTTCTCATAACTTTAAAAAATTATAGTTATCCTATTTTTGACATGTTCAAAACATTTTTAGAGTTAAGATAACTATATTTATCTAAGCCCAAAATGTGAGAAAAATTATACTTATCTAAATTCTATCCTTACCTAATTTTTCTCAACTTTAAAGATAACTTTAAAGTATAGGTAATGATATGATTATCGAATTTAGAATATCTTGTACCTCTAAAGTTAAGATAATTTTGGTTATCTACATGATATGGCTAAAAATGGGGTTAAATCGGAACCATTCAAAGTGGGCACGAATCTCAAAGTCCCAGGGGCAAGATGATAATCTCGCCTACAGACGGGTCCGAATTGAAAACCGGGTCCCTCCTCCTGGACCTGCTAACCCATGAACGAATCCGACTAGTTGAGAGCGGGTCTCAACCAGCTAGGGACCAGTCCAACAGGATAAAAACAAATCCTAGTTTGTCCCTATCTTATGGGGATGGTTGTAACCAACCCCAACCAGCCACATCGGGAAGCAGGGATCTACTCTCATCCTGAAAAGGATCTCCATGGCGACTATACAACCCCCCTGACCTCCTACTGTTAAAGGTGATCACACTTTGCACACTTGAGCTTTTTCCCTTGTCTTTTTCTGTGTATTGACTTGATCGTCGAAGGGTTCGTCGCCGGGATCCATCTCGGTGTCTCGAACGTTGGTGCTGGTTTCGAGGGAGCATCAAGGAGCCAACAAATTAGCAAGGAAGAAGAAGGGGTCGATCTTTGTGAGTTCCTCACGAACCTACAAATCTCATCTATTGCCCCCACACCCGAATTCATCGGCAGCAGATTGGTGCCGTCTGTGGAAACATTTTACTCGATAAGCAATCTCGTCTTTCTCCTTCGACCCATGTAACTCCCAGCCATGCCTCCCAAGAAGAGACCTGCAAACTCTAACCGAAGGACAACCTCCTCTCACCCTCCTCCTCCTGCTGCGCAAGGGGATCTCCCTCCTCCTAACCAACCAACCCAGCAGCTCGATCCTCGGGCTCCGCAGTCCGTCCAGCAGCCTTCGGGACCCCAGGCTGCAATGGGGGAACCCTCTCGGCGGAGTCGCCATAAGCAACCTGTCCATGAGGTTCAAGTCTCCATCCACAATGCCGACACCGACTCCATGGCCTCCTATACTCCCCCCACTCCAAATGATCTGCGAACGTGATCAACAATCGGCAGACCGAGCACGGGCCCGATCTCCGTACCCATCTAGAGGAGAGGCAGGCCCAAGGGTCGAACCCTCACCGCGAGCAGGCCAGGGACCACTCACCTCCCCGATCCAACCGAGGAGGGCCCAACTCTCCCCGTGGACAAAGAGAGTCGCCCCAACATCGCCCAAGACGGAGCCGTTCCCCGGCAGGTCACCATGCACCTCGGGACCATCATGGGCAGGAGGCTCCCGTCACAAAGGCGAAATTCCAGCAATTTCAAAAGGTGGTCCTCCAGGCTCTCAACGCTGCCCCCAACAATGGTCGTAGGGCTCTCGGTCCTCCAGGCTCTCAATGCTGCCCCCAACAATGGCCGTAGGGCTCCCAGTCCTCCGCTAGCTCCTCACCATCCTCGCCGATCCCGTAGTCCTCGTCTGGCTCCTCACCATCCTCACCGATCCCGCAGTCCTCATCCGGCTCCTCACAATCCTTGCCACTCCCGAAGTCCTAGGCAGGCTGCGAGCCATCGACGTCTCTCTCCCGATCACCACCGCTGCTCTCGTAGTCCACGCCCTACTCCAAGTCACCCTCGTCTCTCAGTCAGTCCACCTCCTACTTTTTGCACCATCACCGGCGCAGCCCCAGCCCTCCTCGACATGAGAACGAGTCCCGGGATTCAGCCAGACAGGACCAAAGGGAGGACTCGGCTACCGCCGTCTCCACGAGATGGAGAGGCGCCTCGGCCAGCTCGATCGAGACGAGGGGCGACTTGCAAGAGACCTTCGTCCAAGCAGGCCCCCATTCTCCCATACCATTATGGAGGCTCCAGTTCCCACAACTTCAAGCCTCCACATTTCGAGACCTATACCGGGGAGTCGGACCCCGTAGATCACATTGAAAGTTTTAAAACTCTCATGATGATCCACCATGCATCCGACTCCCTCCTTTTGCAAGACCTTCCCGGCCACACTCAAGGGGCCGACTCGGGAATGGTACTCTCGGCTTGCGTCGGCATCTATCTTCTCCTTCGACCAGTTCGAGGGTCTTTTCCTTACGCATTTCGTGAGCAGTCGGCGCTCCGAGAAGACGAGCGACACCCTATTGTTCCTCAGCCAAAAGAAGGGCGAACGACTAAGAGATTATGTCAAACGCTTCACTACCGAGGCTAGGTCCATTGCTTCTTTGGAACCCTCGGTCACCACCATTGCTTTCCAGTCCAACGTCCTCAATGCTGACCTCACGACGTCCCTCACCAAGAAGCCCCCTCGAAACTTCTCAGAGCTCCTACTTCGGAGCGAGAAGTACATCCGAGCGGAAGAAGCCGTCCGCCGCCCCACCTTGGAGGCCTCATCTTTCGGGAACAAGCGGAAGGGTGCAGAAGAAGGAGCTAAGAAGCTCCAAAATGACAGTGGGGGTCAGCGGTGTCCTCCTCCTTGGTTCGAGAAATTCACTTCGCTTAACGCGAGTGTATCTGCCATCCTCATGGAGATAGGGAACGATGGCCTCCTACTGCCTCCCCCAAAAATGAACACCTCGACAAAGAAGAGGGGCCGGAGTAAGTGGTTTCGTTTCCATCGAGACCACGGGCACGACACAGACGAATGTTGGGCCCTGAAGGATGAAATCGAGGTCCTCACTTAGAGAGGACAACTCAATCGGTTCGTAAAAAGGGACCGAGCCGATCTGCCCCTGCCGCCTCGGAGGGCTAACCGGAGAAACGAGCAGTGCATGGAGACTCCGGAGGCCGAAGTAGAGGGCATCTTGCACCTGATAAATAGGGGCCTAATGGGGGGAGATTCCAACTCCTCCCGAAAAGCCTTCGTAAGAGAGGTCAACTCCGTGCAGAGCCATCGTCCCCCAAAGCGCCTCGGGGTCCCGGTGACGTTCTCCAATAGGGACCTGGAGGGCGTCTGCACGCCCCACTGTGACGCCCTCGTAATCAATCTCTGCATAGCGAACTTCGAAGTTCGTCGCATCTTGGTAGATAACGGCAGCTCCGTCAACATCCTTTTCTTGGTGGCCTTCAAAGGCCTTCCGTTGTCCAGGGACCGGCTCAAGCCCGCGGGCTACACTCTCCACGGGTTCACAGGGATCCCGGTTACGGTCGAGGGAATTATAACCCTCGACGTAACGGTTGTAAAGGGCCTGATAACTCGTACGGAGCAAATGGACTTTATGGTGGTCGAAATCAAGGCCGCCTATAATGTTATCCTGGGTAGACCAGGTTTGGCCGTACTTCAAGCCATCCCTTCAGCCTACCATATGAAGATGAAGTTCCCTACCCCCTCAGGAGTGGGAGAAGTGAGGGGAAGCCAAGAAGCGGCTCGAAAGTGCTACATGACCTTGATGGGGGGTCCGGTTCTCTCCTTGGAAGTGCTCGAACTTCCTCAGGAAGGAGGCCAAACTATCTCCGAGACCGTCGACGAGTTGGAAGAAGTGGCCTTCTCCGAAGAAGACACCACTATGATGTTCCGTATCAGCAAAGCTCTCTCCCCCTCCATAAAGCAAGATATCTCCCGGTGCATGCGGGAGAATCGGGACCTCTTTGCATGGACTGCAGCAGACATGCCCGGGATCTCAGAAGAACTCTCAATGCACCATCTGAGCGTCACCCCTAGGGTCAAGCCAGTCCAGCAGAAAAGGCGAAAGTTTGCCCCCGAGTGGCAATTGGCGATCAAGGAGGAGGTTGAGAAACTCCTCAACGCCCGCTTTATTCAGGAGGTGAACTACCTTGAGTGGCTCTCCAACGTGATAATGGCCAAGAAGGCCAATGGAAGTTGGAGGATATGCATCGACTTCACTGATCTCAACAAGGCGTGCCCGAAGGACCCAGCATCGACGCCCTCATCGATGCGACTTCTGGGCACGAGCTCCTCAGTTTTATGGATGCCTCCTCGGGATACAATCAAATCAGGATGTTCCCTCCGGACATTCCGACCTCATTTGTGACGGACCAAGGCCTCTACTGCTACCGTGTTATGCCCTTCGGCTTGAAAAATGCGGGGACTACCTATCACCTCCTGGTGAACAAGGTCTTCCGAGATCAGATTGGCCGAAACATGGAAGTCTACGTTGATGACATGTTGGTCAAGAGTACTCGAGAGTAAGAGCACACCCTCAACCTTCAAGAAGCCTTCGAGGTGCTTAGGAGGCACAATATGAAACTAAACCCGAACAAGTGTGCGTTCGGTGTCTCATCGGGAAAATTTTTCGGGTTTATGGTCAGCTAGAGGGGCATAGAGAACAACCCTGAGAAGATCCAAGCCATTCTCAAAATGGCTCCCCCCTCCAACGTCAAAGAGGTGCAAAGGCTCACGGGGCGCCTCACCGCAATTGGGCATTCCTCTCCAAGTCCAGGGAGAAGTGCCTCCCCTTCTTCAAAGCCCTCAGGGGGGCTAAAGGCTTCGAGTGGGGGCCGCAGCAACAGGAGTCCTTTGATAAGCTCAAAGAGTATTTGTCCAACCCTTCTCTCCTGAGTAAGCCGGTACCTGGAGAGGTCTTCTACCTCTACCTCGTAGCTTCGGAGCAAATGCTTAGCGCGGTCCTCGTAAGGGAAGAGGATAAGATGCAAAAGCCCATCTATTACGTGAGTAAGGTGCTCCGCGATGCTGAACTCCGCTATCCGAAACTGAAAAAGATGGCGCTTGCCTTGGTCATGGCGGCCCAAAAGCTCCGTCCCTACTTCTAATCCCACTCAGTGATCGTCCTTACAGACCAACCGCTGAAACAGGTTCTCCACAAGCCGGAGACTTCCGGACGACTCTTGAAGTGGTCCATCGAGCTGAGTCAGCAAAACATCAGCTACCAGCCCAGGATGGCGATAAAGGCCCAAGCTCTGGCCGAGTTTATTGTGGAGAACACCATTCCCGACTCATGCGAGTTGCCTTTCGACCCCTCCGTATGGACCGTCTATGTGGACGGGTCCTCCTGTGCCGATGGAAGTGGGGCCGGCATCATCCTAGCTAGCCCCGATGCTTTCGTCCTCCAGTACTCCCTCCGCCTCAACTTCCGGCGTCAAACAATGAGGCAGAATATGAAGCCCTAATTGCGGGGCTCTGCTTGGCTCGCAAGGCGAGTGCCGAACAAGTAAGAGCATCTCCAATAGGGCTTCATTTGTTCAAAATGAAGCTCCAACCGGGCTTCAAAGTTGCCTCAAAATGAAGAAGCTTCAAAAAAATCTCCAAATTTGGAGACTTTTTGGAGCTTCTTCAAATCACTGTTCACTATCTACATTTCCCATTTTACCCTTTTTACCTTAATATCTTTTTAAGAATTCCTTCTATATCCTTAAATTAAAATGTGTATTATATATTTCGTGAATGTATCTGTTGCCGCTAAATTTGGTGTGGGGGCAAACAGATAGTATTTGTGGATTCTTAGGGAAACTGAATAGTAAACCTGTATACCTGTTCCGTTGGGATTTGATCGTCGCTCCCGTCGTACACCTGCAAAAAGTGCGAAACACCGGGGTTGTTCCCGGCGACTTACCCTCCGACGCTCAAGTCAGTAATCTGGAAGACTATGAGAGAGCGCAAAAACTGGTGAAAGATTGATTACCTCTTAATGGAGATGGTTGGGGGTATTTATAGGCGTCTTAGGGAACAAATTAGGAATGTAATCCCCGTGATCTGATAAGGAATATTCTCCTTGTAAACAGATCAGGAATGTAATCCCTAGTCCCCAGTGGAGGGATAGGCATGAATCAGGGCCGTTGATTAGGATCTAATCAGGGGCCTTGATTCGATCCCTCTGATCGGGCTTCATTGCCGGCTAAAACCCGCGCCCGATTGAAACGGATCCATTTGTGGGTTATTGGGTTTTTGACGGAGAGACCCAGTACCCATCTCAGACCTTATTTGTAGGTGAAATTACCGTTTTATCCCTGGGCTTCAAGATTCGTGACTGATTTGGACGGTTCCGATTAATCCCCATTTTTTGCCATATCACGAGCCCCCCACTCCTAAAGGCTGAGCTTGATCGGCCTTTGTGGAGTAGTTTAACTGTTTTAATTGCTAGTGGGGTTGTATCGGAGCCCAAATGGATGGTTTTGAGTCTTGAAGGAGGTATTTTGGCGATTTTTCAAGTGAGTTGAGCTCTGAGTCGCCCCTGAGCTTTTATGGTCATGTGGTGTTCTTGCAGGGATATCCTTTTAACTTTGCGAAGTGCCAATTCGACGTTCGGGGGTCTTAGAAGATGGTTTTTGGCACTAATCGCTTGCTTGGGAACGAGAAGGCGCTCCCCATTTTTACAATTGCCTTCCAGGAGTTCTTTCTTGATTTCCCAAATTTTTAATTATTTTTTCGCGATCTCTTGGCGGATGGTTCGACCTTTTTCCTTTGTTGAGGGGGACATGTGTTCGTATCCTGCATCCGACCTCTTCTAGAGCTCGGGGACTAGTGGGCCGAGGTCTTTATGCGGTTCGTCCCGTCTTTCCAAGGAGGGGGGGAGAGTTCGGCACGGTTATAAGTGCTGAGAGGGAGTTCGGTACGACTCGAGGCCCAATCTTTCCCCGTAACGAGGTCGGTTCCGAGAACGCTCGGCAGCTGGTGCCGAACTCGATTTTTCCCCCGTAACGAGGTCGGTTCCGAGAACGCTCCGCATATGGTGCCGAACTCGGATTTTTCCCCCGTAACAGGGTCGGTTCCGAGAAGCTCGGCAGATGGTGCCGAACTCGAATTTTTCCCCCGTAACGGGGTCAGTTCCGAGAACGCTCGGTAGCTTGTGCCGAACTCAAATTTTCCCCCCGTAACGGGGTCGGTTCCGAGAACGCTCGGCAGCTTGTGCTGAACTCGAATTTTTCCCCCGTCACGGGGTCGGTTCCGAGAACGCTCGGCAGCTGGTGTCGAACTCGGATTTTTCCTCCGTAACGGGGTCGGTTCCAAGAACGCTCGGCAGCTGGTGCCGAACTCGAATTTTTCCCCCGTAACGGGTTCGGTTCCGAGAACGCTCGGCAGCTTGTGCCGAACTCGATTTTTTCCCCCGTAACGGGGTCGGTTCCTAGAACGCTCGGCAGCTTGTGTCGAACTCGAATTTTTCCCCCGTAACGGGGTCGGTTCCGAGAACGCTCGGCAGCTGGTGCCGAACTCGAATTTTTCCCCCGTAACAGGGTCGGTTCCGAGAACGCTCGGCAGCTTGTGCCGAACTCGAATTTTTCCCCCGTAACGGGGTCGGTTCCGAGAACGCTCGGCAGCTGGTGTCGAACTCGGATTTTTCCCCCGTAACGAGGTCGGTTCCGAGAACGCTCGGCAGCTGGTGCCGAACTCGAATTTTTCCCCCGTAACAGGGTCGGTTCCGAGAACGCTCAGCAGCTGGTGCAGAACTCGAATTTTCCCCCGTAACGGGGTCGGTTCCGAGAACGCTCGGCTGCTGGTGCCGAGGTCCTTGACTTGTCGTTTTTCGTCATAGAAGTTTGTAGCAACCGTGCACCTTCTGAACTTCTGACAGCTTCTGACAGATGGGACGTTTATTAATTGCGGTGACCTCTGGGCTTCCATCAGATGAGACGTGCATTAAATGCAACGCATGATTAGGCGTGGCAAACAATGCGACGATTGAGGTCGCTTTGTCGTTTTGTGTACATGGGCTGGTCGCACAGGCCCATCATCCTCGTTTGGCGTGCATCTCTCTATAAATCCCCACCCCCTTTCCTCATTTCTCATTTCTTCACTCTTATGCTCAGGCGGTCTTTTGTGTTTAGGCGATTTCTTCCGGTGATCGACGTTTGCTTCCGGCGAAGTTTTCCGGCTGCCATTCTCTTTAAGGTAACTTCTAAATTATGTCTGTAGCTTCTGTGTCTGAAGAGATATCTTGGTCCGAGCCCTCCCGTGAGGTCGAGGAGTCGACTCCGACGAAGGGCAAGAAGGTATTCGGCAAGGATTCGATTGTTGTGGATCCGAAGAGGATGGGGGAGTTCGGACAGCTGCCAAGGCCGCTGACGGGGCTCCATAGAGTTAGGCAGCTCCCGGAGGATCAGGCCGAGCAAATTGTTCATGGGAGGGAGAGGTCCTTCAAGGAGAATGCCGCGAGGGAAACAACGGAGGCGGATGATGCGGCGTCGATCCTGTGCGAGGAGGATTTAGCAGCGATCCGGGACTCTTTCCACATTCCGGAGGAGTTCGAGCTCATGTTGCCGGGTCCCGGGGTTAGGGCCAATTCGCCGCTGCCAGTGACGATGTGTTGCTGGCCGGTCGATGCCTTTATCGCCGGGGCTCGGCTACCTCTCCACGCGTTCGCCGTTACCGTGGTGAGTTGGTTCGGGGTCAGCCCCATCCAACTCATGCCGAACGCGTGGCGAGTGATAAATGGCTTTGTTCTCCACTGCCAGGTCGCAGGGATCGAGCCGCAGCTGAACGTGCTTCGGACGTTATACCAGCTCCACCAAGGGAATAAGTCGGAGTACCGG
This sequence comes from Hemerocallis citrina, assembly GCA_017893485.1. Taxonomy (NCBI): domain Eukaryota; kingdom Viridiplantae; phylum Streptophyta; class Magnoliopsida; order Asparagales; family Asphodelaceae; genus Hemerocallis; species Hemerocallis citrina. The sequence continues at coordinate 110,064,767 of CM030364.1, read as the reverse complement.
TATTACTTGACTCTGAGGCACGGTGGCAGGCTCGTCATATGCCCTGACTCCATCAAGCACTGGCGAGAGAAGTGGTTCGTTGTGCGGAGTCGAGAGGCATGGCCGATCCCCTCGGACTGGATAGAAGGGGTGCCGAAGAGGGCGAGGGCGCTCCCGAAGCTCTCTGTAGAAGAGGAAGAGGCGGTCCGGATTCTCCTAGATCGACCGAAGTTCGATTGGAGGGAGCTCACGGAGGACATCCTCTACAAGGGAGGGCTCTGCCGCGTAGATCCCAGTACGCGGCTCTCGTTATGTTTTTGATTTCCATACTCTCTTCCTTGTTATTTGCAAAGTGCTAATCAATTTTTGCTCTTGATGCAGAAACCATGGACTACGACGCAGTGCTGGCGCTAAGGGCGGGACTCGCGAGCAAGGCGCCTAAGAAGCGCAAGAGGGTCGTGACCAAGCTGCCGTCGACCTCGAAGGCTCCGAGGATCACGACTCCGGCCGATAAGGTGGAGGCCTCGACAGTCCCGTCGATGTCGTGGCGGGGACCTCGGCTTTGGTCGCAGGTAGCGAGTTCCCCATCGCCGCCGCCCTTGGCATGACGACGTCGCCGCTGACGGTGGCAGCCGAGGAGCTCCTGACGGAGGAGCACAAGAGGATTCACATTCCGGACTGGCAAGTCCGGAGGCATGATGGGTTCCTTGGGAACTCGCTGGCGAGCATGCAGGCCGTCAAGCACCTCGCCACTCCGAAAGACCGAGCCGCCATGGAGGCCGGGAGAGAGGGCGACGACGTAATCGAGATCGCTCGATTGGCGGTGTCGGTAAGCCTCGAGCTTCCCTTATTCATCGTACTCCTTTAGCACAAAAATTCTAACTCTCTTGGTTCTTCTTTGCTACAGATCATCGTTCACTTTGGCCACCTCACCGAGAGGTTGACAGCTCTGGAGAAGGAGCTAAAGCAAAAATCCGACCAAGCTCGGAAAGAAAAAGCTCGGCTGTCGAACGAGCTCGACAAGCTCCGCGTCGAGCACGAGGGCAGGTCAGCGAGGATGGTTCACCTCGAGGCCGAGGTGACAAGGTTAGAGGGCGAGCACCTTCGCCAGAAGGAGGGGTCGACTAAGCAGCTGGCCGAAGCAGAGGCAGCCAAGGCGGCGGCTGTGAAGGCGGCGGAGGATGCGACCTTGGAGAAGGCGCAGAGGTTCCTCGCCCAGAACATGGCGAAGGCCTTCGCCGCAGCCATCGACCGGGTGTCGAAGGAGTACCCCGAGGTGGACGTCTCGGGGTGGAGGCTCTTCCCCGGCCACGTCGAAGGCTTCGACCCTGAGTCTGAGGGGGAGGAAGAGGAAGGGGATGACGAAGGTGATGCAGAAGTCGAGGTCACCGAGGAGATCCCCGGTACCGTGGTCACTCCGCTGGCGGTGGAGACCCCTTCGGAGAAGTCGACTCCCACCCGAACTCGTCGCCCGGGGAAAGAGGTCGCGCCTTGACTCCGCTCCTCGTTTTCTTGTTTTGTTTAGTTTTTTTTTTCTTTTGTTTTTTTTTGCTTTTCTTTTCAATCATTGTAACGCCTAATAGCGGACTGGCCACCGCTGCCTTTTTGAAATGAATGAAAAAAAAATCTTTTGAAGTGTTGGTGTTCGGATCTCCGTCTTTCGCCCCCTTTTCGTCAAATACTCTTTTTGTCTCGAAAGTTTCTTGTTTTTTGGAAATTTTTCAAAGTGTGGTGCTCCGGCAGTGTTCGATCTTTTTGCTGATTACTTTGATCTTTTTTCAGCTCGTGGTGGTTGACCAAGATGTCGAGCCCACGCGCTCGGATGAGGAAGTTCGAGCCGAGGCTGGCTTGGGGGCGACGAGGTTATGTCTGGCGAGGTGCCGAGAACGGCTCTACGATGTCGAGCTTGGATTGCGCCGAGTCGAAAGCGAGCGGAACCATCTCCAGCTCGTCCTCGGCCGGCGGGATATCGAGATTCGTCGTTTGGAAAGCAGGATCGCCGAGCTGACCCCCACAGGAGAAGGTGAATGTTCGCCAACTGCTTTCAGTAATGAGATTCGGATTCAATGCATCTGTCATAACTTGTCCAAAATAACAGCGAAGAGGGACGACTTGCTTTCCGAGATACAGCATCTGCAGTCCGTAGAGACGAAGCTTCGGAGCGAGGGCGAGGGGCTAACGGCCGAAGTGGCCAAGTTGACGACCGAACGGGTCCAGTTGACAGCCGAGGTCGAAGCGCTGAAGAGAGCGACGGTGGATAAAAGCATCGAGGTTACCCATCTTCGGCGCCTCATAGCCAGTCGATCAGGAGTTCCGGACTCCGCGATACCCCCTCGTTTCGAAGTTAACGTCAAAGAAGACTCGTTGCGTGATCGGATCTCGGAGTTGGAGGCGGAAGTGGCTCGTCTCAAGCCGCACTCAGGACCTATCAACGTCCGAAGCACGTCGTGCACTCGCGCGGAGAGTGATCGGGGCATTACTTTCTACGAGATGGCGACCCGTCAGTGGATCGGCCATCCTAGTCCGGGGGACGCGTAGAGCTCGGTAGCAATTTCGTCGAGCGGAGCATCCGTCGGAGTAGCTACTAGGAGCGGCGCCGAGGATACATCTCAATTCACTGGCCTGGGGTCGCGCTCTGGAGACAAGCGTCGTCACTCTCAAGTGTCTTTGAAGCGGAACGCCCCGGCCCCAAAAAAGCGCTGAAGTCGTCGACTCCGAGAGCTTTTGTATATATATATTTTTTGCTAAGTGTAATAAGTCGGCATTGTAACTTTTTCTTTGACGATTTGTAATCCTGCTGTGTCCGTCTTTGTACCGCATCTGATTCATCAATAAAGTGGTGTTGCCGAACTTGTGTGTTCTTTTTTTCTTTTTTCGCGACTGTTGTTTGTTGCGCCGAGGTTTCTAAGTCGGCTGCATGCTTGTTCGTCGATCGGTGAGGTGAATGTTCGGCCAGTGGTGCCGAGCTTTGTCTCTGATGCCCGATCATGTAGTCTTTGTGAGGCGAGTTGAGCCGCTGGCTCTCAAAGTGCGTCAAAGTGCAAGTGCTGAGCCTCAGATTGTTGCTAGAGTAGTTCGGCAGTTATGGGGGCGATCCCAAATGGTGAACTACTCCTAGCCCGCTTAGACGCGATCATGCGAAGTATAATCGAGCCAGGCGTCGGGCTCTGAACTATCGTTAGGTTAGTTCACTGGGGGCGAACCACTTTTGGCTTGCTTAGTTTTGTTGTGCCGTCTCGAACTGTCTTTTGTTGTAATTGTGTTAGCCAAGGTAGGCTTGAAATGAACCGCGATGGGAGTGTTTGCTTCGGCCGGCATGCTCTAGCCGGGATCCCTAATCTTGCTCGGCATACTCCGAAGCACTCTCCGATTTGGGGCTTCGGCGCTCGGTTGTTCGAGCGTCGTCCAGAAAGACGGGAGCAAACTTCCAATAGCATTAAATGATGCTCCGGGATCTGTGGGGGCGTTCCATTTTCCCGAGGGCGTCGAGAGTAGGGCCCTTTAACAAATACACGGCGCTTCAGTTCCCAAGGGACATAATGACAGTCTTGCGTGCTTCAATTCCCTAGGCGTGACTGTTGGGCTCCCGAGGTTCATAATGATGCTCTTGGGGGATGGCTATAAGTACCACACCCCCCCTTTGGCAATTCCAGTCATTGCAGTCTTGAACTCTCGTGGCAGCGATGGTGTCTGCCCTTGGGCGGATGCCAGCTTTGTGAAAAATTTTCGTCTCGAGAGGTTCGGAAGGGTGGTCACACTACTGCCTTGTTCTTTTCCCGTTCCTGACGGCCTCGATGTGGGTGTCAGGATCGGGGGAGGACAAGGCAAAAGTGTTGGCGACCGTAGTCCGGTCCCGAGGGATAGATTCTTCAGGGGGATGGGTGGTCGAAGGACCCAGCATCGACGCCCTCATCGATGCGACTTCTGGGCACGAGCTCCTCAGTTTTATGGATGCCTCCTCGGGATACAACCAAATCAGGATGGTCCCTCCGGACATTCCGAAGACCTCATTTGTGACGGACCAAGGCCTCTACTGCTACCGTGTTATGCCCTTCGGCTTGAAAAATGCGGGGACTACCTATCACCTCCTGGTGAACAAGGTCTTCCGAGATCAGATTGGTGATGAACACATTATTATTCACACTTAGAAGCAATAATCTTATTGTAAATGCACATTTAAAAGCTCTATATGTGGTATTTAACTCTTATTTTCTCTTTTCCATAGGAAACAGCCTATAACAGCAAAACAAAGCAGATCCAGGACTTCAAGGATGATACACAGAATATTACAGAGCATCAGTCGACTGAGTCTTCCACACAGGTCGACTGAACAGAGAAATCAAATGTACATAGAAGTTTCGGCACAGTCGGCTTACTCCAACACCAGTCGACTGGGCTGATCAATTGAGAAATCTTCAGAAGTCTCGACACAGTCGACTGGTTCGAAGACAAGTCGACTGGTCTGCGGCGGAGTTAACAGATAAGATATTCGAAGATATACCTGCATCTAATTCCAAATCTATTTGAATCCAGTTTTTATGCGAATTCTCCAACAAACCAAATCTAGAGACTGGGAATTAGCAAAAGGCGTGGTTAACAGATAAGGAAGGAAAGAAGAAACGAGAAAGAAATAAATCATCAGATCAATTACAGAAGGATTTTCCTGAAAAAGGGGAAACCCTAATTCTTCAGCCGTGTTCTATAAATATCAGTAAAGGGATATCCTCTCTCTCTCTCTCTCTGGACTCCATCTTTTGATCATCATCTTCCACAAACACCCACCACCGAATCACAGGAGTCTGAGCGTTCAAGTCATCAACAGGGGTATTATTCTACCAGCATCGAGGAAGGAGATAGGAGACCAGCCGACTGTGTGATAGCCAGTCGACCTCATTGCCGGACTTCATTAGTTTATTTCTTCTCTCTCTATTCTTTTATGTTGGTCATGTATTCGAACTTGTTGATTAATAAAAGTATTATTATGTGGAACTAATTTTATAGTTGGGTAGATTGAAGCCGTAGTTATGTAGTGCTATGTTCTTCTGAAATCTTCTATTTTACTTATTAATTGAATCTGAATGAAGTGATATAGATTGATGGTAATCAAACTTATTCTCAAAGCTCTGAGAGCAGTCGACTGAGGTGAGAGCCAGTCGACTGACGTACAGAACTTGAGATTATCAAGTTTGCATTACCATCCATCTGAATCTGTTAGATGAGCATATTGAGACGACCCGTATCTCGTGCCCGTAACTTGTAACAAAGGAATCTTTAGGGGTTCCTGGTTCAATCAACTTAAGGGATCTGGATCTGATACCAATTTCTAGAACCTTGAGTGTTTGTTCGTTTCCACTGATCTTATGTTTTCTTTAAGCACAATTTAGTAGATACCATGCTAAACACTTAATGAAAGAAACGAATTAGAGTAGATACCATGCCTAATTCTTGGCTTAGGGAAACATTACTTTAAGGAGTAGATACCATGCCCTTGAAGAGAACAAACATGAGTAATAAGAAGAAGTTTAGAAGGTGACTTAGTATTACTGACTATTGGTGTAAATCTAAACCCAACTATTTAATCGATATTTGTGATTCAACACTTCTTAATTTAGCTTTAATCTTTTTATTTCTTTTAGACATTTAAAACAACTCTTTATGATTCTTCTTCTTTTTATTGATTAGTAAGTTAAAGTCTACAATCTCTGTGGGATCGACCCTTGCTATTGCTACGCTTTTTCAAACGATTCGTGCACTTGCGAGGTTTTATAATTTGTGTCTAGTTTTATCTATTAATTTGGGTGACTAGATTGCACAACAATTGGCCGAAACATGGAAGTCTACGTTGATGACATGTTGGTCAAGAGTACTCGAGGGTAAGAGCACACCCTCAACCTTCAAGAAGCCTTCGAGGTGCTCAGGAGGCACAATATGAAACTAAACCCGAACAAGTGTGCGTTCGGTGTCTCATCGGGAAAATTTTTCGGGTTTATGGTCAGCTAGAGGGGCATAGAGAACAACCCTGAGAAGATCCAAGCCATTCTCAAAATGGCTCCCCCCTCCAACGTCAAAGAGGTGCAGAGGCTCACGGGGCGCCTCGCCGCAATTGGGCATTCCTCTCCAAGTCCAGGGAGAAGTGCCTCCCCTTCTTCAAAGCCCTCAGGGGGGCTAAAGGCTTCGAGTGGGGGCCGCAGCAACAGGAGTCCTTTGATAAGCTCAAAGAGTATTTGTCCAACCCCTCTCTCCTGAGTAAGCCGGTACCTGGAGAGGTCTTCTACCTCTACCTCGTAGCTTTGGAGCAGATGCTTAGCGCGGTCCTCGTAAGGGAAGAGGATAAGATGCAAAAGCCCATCTATTACGTGAGTAAGGTGCTCCGCGATGCTGAACTCCGCTATCCGAAACTGGAAAGGATGGCGCTTGCCTTGGTCATGGCAGCCCAAAAGCTCCGTCCCTACTTCTAATCCCACTCAGTGATCGTCCTTACCGACCAACCGCTGAAACAGGTTCTCCACAAGCCGGAGACTTCCGGACGACTCTTGAAGTGGTCCATCGAGCTGAGTCAGCACGACCTCAGCTACCAGCCCAGGATGGCGATAAAGGCCCAAGCTCTGGCCGAGTTTATTGTGGAGAACACCATCCCCGACTCATGCGAGTTGCCTTCCGACCCCTCCGTATGGACCGTCTATGTGGACGGGTCCTCCTGTGCCGATGGAAGTGGGGCCGGCATCATCCTAGCTAGCCCCGATGCTTTCGTCCTCCAGTACTCCCTCCGCCTCAACTTCCGGCGTCAAACAATGAGGCAGAATATGAAGCCCTAATTGCGGGGCTCTGCTTGGCTCGCAAGGCGAGTGCCGAACAAGTAAGAGCATCTCCAATGGGGCTTCATTTGTTCAAAATGAAGCTCCAACCGGGCTTCAAAGTTGCCTCAAAATGAAGAAGCTTCAAAAAAATCTCCAAATTTGGAGACTTTTTGGAGCTTCTTCAAATCACTGTTCACTATCTACATTTCCCATTTTACCCTTTTTACCTTAATATCTTTTTAAGAATTCCTTCTATATCCTTAAATTAAAATGTGTATTATATATTTCGTGAATGTATCTGTTGCCGCTAAATTTGGTGTGGGGGCAAACAGATAGTATTTTTGGATTCTTAGGGAAACTGAATAGTAAACCTGTATACCTGTTCCGTTGGGGTTTGATCGTCGCTCCCGTCGTACACCTGCAAAAAGTGCGAAACACCGGGGTTGTTCCCGGCGACGCACCCTCCGACGCTCAAGTCAGTAATCTGGAAGACTATGAGAGAGCGCAAAAACTGGTGAAAGATTGATTACCTCTTAATGGAGATGGTTGGGGGTATTTATAGGCGTCTTAGGGAACAGATTAGGAATGTAATTCCCATGATCTGATAAGGAATATTCTCCTTGTAAACAGATCAGGAATGTAATCCCTAGTCCCCAGTGGAGGGATAGGCATGAATCAGGGCCGTTGATTAGGATCTAATCAGGGGCCTTGATTCGATCCTACTGATCGGGCTTCATTGCCGGTTAAAACCCGCGCCCGATTGAAACGGATCCGTTTGTGGGTTATTGGGTTGTTGACGGAGAGACCCAGTACCCATCTCAGACCTTATTTGTAGGTAAAATTACCGTTTTATCCCTGGGCTTCAAGATTCGTGCCTGATTTGGACGGTTCCGATTAATGCCCATTTTTTGCCATATCAGTATCTTATAAAATATTAAACCAAATTTATATTATTTTGGTACTGTTGGAAATATCTCGACGATACCTTTAAAATGAGACCAATTTTGAATATTTTTTTATTGTTTGAAAAAAATAATTGATACAATATTTATAGTCAAGATTATTTAGTTATTTTGTATTAGCTTAACATTACTCATTTTATTCGGAAATTTATAAGTGATTAATAATCGCTTAAAATAAAATAAATCCTAAATAATGATAATATTAATTATGTTATATATGATATTATTAAATTAATTCCTAAATAATTTTACACTTGATTATTTTACATTGTTACTACAAGCAAAAAGTTCATAATTTAAAATTAGTTCCAAAAAGTACTAATATTAGGCTCGTTTTAAAGCATTCGGAGAGACATTTCCAACAACATAATTTTTTTCCCAAGTAGATTATTAATATAAGCAATGTAATGTAAAATTAATTACAACAAAACTAATCTAAAACTCCTTTTTTGCCAAAAATTTATATTGTATAAATTATAGAGGGGCATGGTTGGAGTGCCCCTTTATTTTCTCATTTCTATAATGGAATATTCCCAGAAATATTCTATTATAAAGATGAGAAATAAAGGCCCCCATTGGAGATGCTCTAAGAGTCTTCAGCAACTCTCAGTTAGTAGTCAATCAAGTGTCCGAGGAGTACGAGGCGAGAGTTGAACATCTCTAGCTCTATTCAGAGATGTTCAACTCTAGCGGGTTCCCCGAGAGGAAAATGCGCAAGCGGATGCCCTCTCTAAGCTCGCCTCCTCGTCCCTCCAAGGTCTAGAACGGACTGTCCTAATAGAAGTCCTTCTCAAACCTAGCTTCGACGAAGATGGCTCGGAGCCAATGGAACCCTACCCCCTAACACTTGGGAAAAACTGGATGAAGCCCCTCACCGAGTACCTTCTAGATGGAGTCCTCCCCGAAGATCCAAAAGAAGTAAGGAGGGCCAGGACACGAGCAGAGCGGTACACACTCCTGGATGGGGTCATGTACAAACGCTCCTACACCCAGGTCAATGGTCGGCCCTATCTGAGATGCCTCTCCCCGGAAGAGGTGCTCCACGCCCTAAGGGAAGCCCATGATGGTCTATGTGGTGCACACTTGGGAGCGAGGTCCCTTGCCCGGAAGCTTTTAAACTACGGGTACTTTTGGCCTACACTATTAAGTGACTCCGAGGAGTGCGTTCGCCAGTGCGACTCCTGCCAGAAGTTCGCCCGAATTCGTCGCCTGCCCCAAGCGCAACTTGCCTCCCTGGCAAGTCCAATCCCTTTCTCAATGTGGGAGATGGATATGCTTGGTCCTTTCCCTCCAGCACCAGGCCAGCTGAAGTTCCTGGTGGTAGCAATAGACTACTTCTCCAAATGGATAGAGGCCGAACCTCTCTCAATTATAACTGAGAACAGGGTACAGAAGTTCTTTTGGAAGAACATTGTCTGTCGGTTCGGGATACCTCGCATTCTCGTAACCGACAACGGGACCCAATTTACAGGGGCTGCCTTCCACGATTTCTGCACCGATCACGGGATTCAACAGCAGTTCTCTTTAGTAGCACACCCCCTGTAGTACTCGGTATTTTTAAATACTATTTTTAAGATTAGAAAGTGAATTAAAATGATTTTCTGGAGATTTAATAAATATTTTTCTGAAAATTTATCTTTTTACACGTGCGAAACACGTGCAAATATTTTTGGTGTAAATATCTAATTTTATATTTTTGATAAATTCTCCTACTTATAATGGAGTATATTCTAAATTTTGGGATTTTTCTGAGTAAAGAAATTATTTTTATAAATACCTCGAAAGAGAGGGGCTTTTATGTAAAAAGCCATTTTGATCTCAAATAAATAATGAAAATTCGTTTTTACTGAATTTTGGGCTTTCCATGGTCATCATTGAAATTAAAGTATATTTAAATTTTATTTAGAGTCGGTTTGGTAAAGATTTAAACAAATATGGTATTTTTGCAAATATGGAATTTATGTTGGATCTTGTGCAAATATTTTTCTGGAAAGTAAAAGTCAGATATTTTTATTGAAAAATATAATATGTATTATTAGATATTATTTCTGAATTTTCTGGATTTTTACAAATATTTTATGATGTATTTGCAAATATTACAAAAAGAAGGGCTTTTATGCAAAATTGCCACCCTGAGTACAAATCTGAATTTCCTTTATTTCTGGGCTGTGCTGGATTGCTGAAAAACTCAGTAGTAAAAGGATTTGATTTGGTTTTAATTTATTTAACTTATTTTAACTATTTTATAAAGAAAGGTTCATATATGTAAAGTTATATTTTGAAAGGATTATTTTGCAAATGTGTTTCAAACCCTAATTCTTCATTTCCGGCCTGTATAAAAGGTGGAGTGCAGCCATCTTTCGCTGCACAACACAATGTTTATTATTTTTATTTTTCTTGGAGATTGAAAGAGAAGATCTTGAATTTCGCAAAGAAGAGTTTTGCTTATTCGATTGGATTTCTTTATTTGAGGTGAGTGATATAAATGTTTTGTTGTTTTGTTTTATGTATGTGAGTGACTTGTTTGTTTTTCTTTTGATTTGTGTATGTTGTATGAGAATGATATGAATGTTTTGATTGATTTTGGATGTTGAATTTCATCTATTAGAAAGCATGCTAGGGTTTGGTATGAATATGTATGTTGGATGGATGAAAAATTGGATCTTTGAGAAGAACCCCTAGTTATTGTGAGTAGAATTGCATGTGGATTATTTTAGATTGTTGGAGAACCTAATATAAATTGTGAGTAGGCTAATAATGTTGGATTATTGCTGATTTGATTGAGTATGATAGATATTATGCATTAATTAATTAAAGATAAGATTTTTGGACTATTGGTGAGTTGGATGAATACAATTTGGCCAGGTTAAGGATAAATTTGTTTTTGTTCATGAATCAACTATAGAGAATAGTTGAGATTGAGTTGAGAAATTTGGAGAATGAATAATGGTTTAGAGGACCATGTTTTGAGAATTTGAGTTATGATGATTAAATTTGGGGATTTATACATTTTGGATTTAATTTGGGGATTTGTGATTTTGTGAAAGATGTTGTTCGAATTTGAATTTCCCAAATGCTAAGTTTTAAATCTGAATATTTGGTATTGATATGGTTTGGCATATAAAACAAAGTTATTTTGATGTATGATTTATTATTAAAAACTCTAGTTTTTATATATGCACACATTCATGTTTCGTTTTGAGAGAATTTATCGAGGGGTATTCTGGATCTTGTTTTCCATCACCGTAGTAGGGTTAGTTGCATAACGAGGGGTTATCCCTATAAGTGGAGATCGTTAAGGGCTTGCACCGGACCTATGTACTATGGAATGCATAGAATCCGACAAGTACGCATTAGAGAGTCAGCATATAGAGCTTGTGTTTTCTTGACTTGGTTTTATGCTTGTGTTTTCCTGTTTTCCTACACTTGACACTTAGTCTAGATTCACTTGTCGTTTTCATGAATTACTATTTACTATCTTATATTCCTTAATGTTTTCATACTTTACTTATTATTATTTCTCATTTCATCTATTCTTGCTGATAAAACGTGTTGTTGATGACTCAGTGTTATATGATTTAATTATGTTGCTTGTTTTTATGTCACTCACACCCTTGTGGCTGACCCCTTTAGTTTTGGGGGTTAGGGATCATCTTTAGCGTCATGTTTTACAGGTTTTTGTTGCCTAGAGCTTGGGGTTTGGATGCTTGAGATAAGTTGATGTAGTAGAGCTTTTGTGTAAATTTTGTAAAAGAAGTATTATTGTAAAAAGAAAGTTTGTAATTCAAGATGTTTTGTATTTCGCTGTATTTGTAAAGATTGTTGTAATAAAAGTTGAAATAAAAATTATCTGTGTTTTTGGGCTATGTGTACTATTACATTGAAGTTGATGTTGGGAATTGTGCCACGTATTTTCTAAGATATTATAATAGAAATTCGGGGCGCTACACCCCCAGTCTAACGGCCAAGCGGAGAACGCGAACCGACAAATCCTCTCAGGTTTGAACAGGAGGCTCGACAAGTCCACCAAGGGGCTATGGGCCGAACAGCTCCCCAATGTGCTTTGGTGCTATCGCACCACCAAACGAACTCTGACGGGTGAATCCCCTTTCAACCTCACATACGGATCAGAAGCTCTTATCCCTTTGGAGGTGGGTCTACCTTCACCTCGACTCATAGCTTACAATGAGGCGCAGAATGCGAACCAGCTTCGCAATTGCCTAGACCTCATTGACGAGATCCGCGAGAGGGCCGCAATCCACCAAGAGACCTACTGTCGTAGGATCATTCAAGCTTACAACAAGAGGGTACGACCGACCAACCTAAAGGAAGGGGACTTAGTGCTGAGAAAGTTATCAATTTTGGATCCAAGAAAAAGAGGCAAGCTGGCACCTAATTGGGAAGGACCATATAAGGTCTCCAGAGTTATATGCCCGGGCGCGTATCAACTCGAAGACCCGGGGGGCAGGAAGATGCCAAGGACTTGGAACGCTGAGCACCTGATGAAGTACCGAGAGGGTGTCTAAACGCCGCTCCTAGCAACTTCCCCAGGATTGCGAAAACTTTACTTGTATCTTCTTTTTAATCAAAATGTAAAGGTGGTCTGCAACTTAGAAGCGGCCGTCCGATTATTTCCAATAAAGAGAAATTTCTCCTCACAACTTCCCTAGCTTTTGAGTAAACTAACTCCACCTAGCAAATTCTCTATTTTTGGGGTAGTCCAACTCTACTTGCAAAAAAAAATCTCTTTTAATCAACGAGTTCAGAGTCCAACACTTGGCTCGATTCCGCTTCTACGACTCGCTCATAAGCGAGTAAGAAGTGGTTCGCCATTTGGAATTGCTCCCATAACCGTTGACTCTCTCTTAAACGACGAAGTTCGGAGTCCAACACTTGGCTCGGTTCTGCTTCTACTACTCGCTCATAAGCGACTAAGAAGTGGTTCGCCATTCGAAATTGCTTCCACAACCGTTGACTCTCTCTTAAACGACGAAGTTCGGAGTCCAACACTTGGCTCGATTCCGCTTCTACTACTCGCTCATAAGTGCGTATGAAGTGGTTTGCCATTCGGAATTGTTCCCACAACCGTTGACTCTCTCTTAAACGACGAAGTTCGGAGTCCAACACTTGGCTCGATTCTGCTTCTACTACTCGCTCATAAGCGAGTAAGAAGTGGTTCGCCATTCGGAATTGCTCCCACAACCGTTGACTCTCTCTTAAACGACGAAGTTCGGAGTCCAACACTTGGCTCGATTCCGCTTCTACTACTCGCTCATAAGCGAATAAGAAGTGGTTCGCCACTCGGAATTGCTCCCACAATCATTGACTCTTTCTTAAACGACTAAGTTCGGAGTCCAACACTTGGCTTGACTCCGCTTCCACTACTCGCTCATAAGCGAGTAAGAAGTGGTTCGCCATTCGGAAGTGCTCCTACAACCATCGACAACCATAGATGCTAACAAAACACACAAGTGCAAAAAAGAAAACAAGTTTCATTTCTATAAAGTTTGAGGAACAAGTCAAATTACAAGACCAACTACTCATCTTTATGACGAATTACAAAACTTGAGAAGCCAAAATTATAAGACTACTTCAACGCCTCCTAGGGAGTGGGATACTCCTCTTGAGCGACAAACGAGGACGGTGAACATTCTGTCGTTGCGACCCCGCACCCGTTGAGGTACCCAAGCCGGCGAGCCTAGTTGTGTCTCTAAGCGTTGCGCCGGCCGAGGCTCCGCTCGACGAACCAGCAACTCCGCTTTGAGCGTCCTCAGGACGTCCTGGGATGGGAGGCGAATGTGATGCTAACTCGTGGAACGATCGTCCCTGCGAGTACTCGTCTCGAAAGCAAGATGTGGTCCTGACGTTGCTCCCCTCCGAAAAATGTCGTAGTCTGTGAACCTCTGTCTCTAGCTTAACAATGCGCTCCTTCAGCGAATCATCTGTTACCTTGACTTGTAGGCGAGGAATTCTGCTTGTACTACCCACACGAGAAGCTTCAATGATAGTTCACCGAAGCTGCGCCGTCTCCAGGCTCTTCTTGAGTATCACGTTCTTCAGACCATCTCTCTCCGCACTGACGTCGAATAGGGTCTGCCGAAGTGACTCCACCTACCCTTCACGGGGGGGCTTCTCGAGCTCGTTTCTTAAGTCGCTTCAGCTCGGAGTTGCGCCGTGCCAGCGTTAGTTTGAGATGACCTAGTTCTCAAACTCGGCGATCTGAAAAGCAAGAACACAACAATGCTGAGCTCAAGAAACACCCATAGTAATGGCTCATATATGAAACAACTCAGGCTCCAACACTTAGCCAAATTTCAAAGCGAGTTGTCTTCAACACATAGCCAAATTTCAAATCGAGTTGTCGTCAACACTTAGCCAAATTTCAAAGCGAGTTGTTTTGGACACTTAGCCAAAGTTTCAAAGCTAGTTGTTGTAAACACTTGGGCCAAAATCTCAAAAGTCCTTCATTTCATTGAAGTTCAAAATAGTACAAAAAAAAGAAAAAGCGGTGGCCAGTCCGCTATTAGGCATCGATACAAAAAGACCTTAGATAAAAGACTATTGCTGAAATCCAAAAGAAACACTAAGGGAGTTGAGTGTCCACCTCAACGGATGGATCCACAAGCACTAAGGCACCTTCGCCGCCCTCATCTGTCTTTGACGCCGGTGCCATTGCCAACGGAGGCTCGGTCACCACGTCCACCTCATCGGTAGCGTCGTCTTCTCCTTCAGCCTCCGCCCCTTCCTCATCGGGGAACAAGAAATACCCCGAACAATCGAAGTTGGGGATACGCTCACCGACATCCTTCAGTGCCTTGGCGTAGGCCTTTTGCATGTTCTGCTCCAAATAGCTGATCGCCTCTTTCTCCGCTGCAGCCTTCGCCTCCTTCACCGCCATGTCCATCTCGAATGCGGCCTTCTCCCGCTCGGCCGCCCTCTCCGAAGCCATCTCCTCCTTCTCCGCAGCGGCAGAGTCTTTCGCCTTCGACAGCGCCTCCTCCAGCAGCCTGATCTCAGTATCTTGCGTCTCTACCTTGAGAGTGGCCGCCTCTAGCTCTCTCTTGGCCTTCGAGCGCTCCAACCTCTTCCGATCCTGCAGAGCCTTCAGCTCTTTCTCCTGCTCCTTGCTTCAACAAGTGGTTGAAATGGCAGATCGCCTGCGAAAAATGCAATGGTTTAAGAGTGGGACACAAAGAAGGGGGTAGAGGTCGAGCAGAAGGTCGAGGCTTACCGTCATCTGCGTGTTGGCGATCTCCAAGGCCGAGTCGCCCACTATCCCATGCTCCATCGCTGCCTTGTCCTTGGGCGTGGTGAGACTGCGGACGGCGTCCATACAACTCGTCGAGTCTTCGAGGAAACCGTCGTGCCTAAGAACCTGCCAATCTGGCACAAAGATCCTTTTTAGCTCGTCCGTCAGTATCACCTCGGCCGCCACCGTGCGAGGCGGAGCTGACAGGGCGAGAGTAGCCGAACAGTCGAGCTCCTTCGCTGACGGAGCAACGGGAGAAGGAACGGCCTCCACGTCCACGACGGGGGCGGCGGCACTCTCAACTCGAGCTACCTTTGACGGAGTTGGCCGAGCAACGGCACGCTTCCTCTTCTTCTCCTTAACTCGCTTGCCACTCAGCGCCAATCGCCTGTTCATGATGTCTTCGAAGTCCATGGAAGTAGATCCTGCGAAAAAGATAGAAAAAAAAAGATCAGAATTGTGTAACTACTAAAATACTTGGAATACGATCGATGAAAGAGAACTCGTACTAGGGTCCATCAGGCTAAGGCCTCTCCCAAAGAGGCTCTCCTCGGTGATCTCCTTCCAATGCAAAGTAGGTCGATCCAAGAGGATGTCGACCATTTTGTCCTCTTCCGGACTCAAAGACGGCTCCATCTTTGCCTTCTTCGGCACATCCTCCCTCCATACCGTGGGAATGTCCCACGGCTTTTTACCCTGAACAAGGAAGTATTTGTCTCGCCAACACTTCACGGAGTCAGGGTTGTCGTCCAACTTGATGCCCTTCCTTGCAGTAAGATAGAAACTGTTACCGCTGTTTTCGGTGTGGGGGTAAACAGACAGAATTTGTGAGTCCGAGAAAAACCTGAACAGTTGACTCAACCTTCTTGCTCCCGCCGCGACCTGCAAGGAAGTGCAGAACATCGGGGTTGATTCCGGCGACGCACCCTCCGACGCTCTTGTCAGTAATCAGAAGAGATTAAGAAAGAGCTTAAAAGTGGTGAAAGAGTGATTAACCTGGTCATGGAGGCAGAGGGGTTGTATTTATAGTTGCCAGGGGAGTTGTTTAAGGGTCTGATTTCCCGTGTAACAGCCGGGAGCAAAATCCTCAGTCTGTTTAGGAAATCTTTCCTCGATTCCCGGTGAGAGCAAATCAAGGCCATTGATTTGGCCAAATCATGGATCCTGATTTGTCTCTTGTTGGTTTGGGTTCGTCTCGGGTTGGAACCCGTACCCAATAGGTGTGGATCCATTCGCGGGTTATTGGGTCTGCGAGGAGGAGATTCAGTACCCGCTTTGGATCCGCTTGTATGTGAAATTACCTTTTTACCCCCGAGCATCAAGATTCGTGCCCAATCTGGACGGTTCCGATTTAACCCCATTTTTAGCCATATCACGAGCCCCCCACTCCTAAAGACTGAGTGTGATCAGCCTTTGAGGAGTAGTTTGACTGTTTTGGTGGCTAGCGGAGTTGTATCGGAGTCCATATGGAGGATTTAGAATCTCGAAGGGGGTAGTGATGTAACTTTTTGATGCCATGTGTTGTTTTCTAGCCATATCGAGCATTTGGCATTTTTCATCTATTTTTTTCGGATTATTTATTTAATTTTGCGATGTGTTTACTAATCTTTCGGGGGCCTTAACTGTACATTCTAGGCAATAATTGTTCGTTCAGGGGCTCAAAAATATACCCCCGAATTTTTAATTATTTTCCAGAATTTTTAGTTAATTTTCCCGAATTTTTGGCAATTTTTTCGCAATTTTTAAATAAATAAAACGAATTAAATAAATAAAAAACGATTTTTAATACTGATTTATGGCGTGGCGCAATCTGGACCTCTGATCGTCGTCGAGCGTGATTTTCTGGGAGATCTGACGGTCTATATCGCTCGGCGTCTTTTTTCTCCATTTTCGAGCTCGGAATGGCACTTGCTCGGCTGCCGATCGGAGACTATGGGGTTCGGCGAGCCGAGCGACGTGGCGCAATTTGAGCCATCGAATGGCGGCACGTTTCCCAAGAAAATGTTATCTTGTCGTTTAGTGACCTCGGCGCTCAATCTGGACCGTTCATCATCATGAGCACGAATTTTTGGAAGATCCAACGGTTGTGAGAGCTCGGTGTCTTTTTTCTCCGTTCGCGAGCTCGGAATGGCACTTACTCGGTCGCCGACCGAAGACAGGGGGTCTCAGGATGCCGAGTGACGTGGCGCGCTCTGAACCGTCGGATGGCGACGCACATCTCGAGACGGGCACATTTCTCAAGAAAACACTATCTTGTCGTTTAGTGTCCTCGGCGAGATCTGGGCTGTCTGATCGAGATCAGACGCGATTCTTGAGGAGAAAGTGAGTTTTCCCCATTTGCGAGCTCAGAAAGGCACTTGCGCGGCATCCGACCGGAGACAGGGGGTTTCGGTAGGACGAGCGGCGCGGCGCGATCCGTCTCGAGACGATCCTGTTCCCAAGGGTATTAATGGTGCTCCGGGGTTGGTGCGGCGTTCCACCTTCTTCAGGTCATTAAGGATAACTCCTTCAATTAATATGTGGCGTTCCAACTTCCGAGGATCATAATGGCTAGGTCTTGGAGGTTAGGCTATAAGTACTCCACTTTCCTTTGTCATTTCAATCGTAATCAACATAGAGTTTCAGACCTCGGAGGTATCTGCCTTGGGTAGCTTCTCTTTTGAGGTCCGGAGGGGTGGTTGCTCTTCTGCCTGGTTTTCCCTCTGTTCCTGACGGCCCCAAAGTGGATGTCAGGAGCGGGGGGGAACGAGGCAGTAGTGGCGACGACCATAGTCCGGACCCGGGGTGTGGGCTACTTCGGAAGGACGGGTGGTCGTTCTTCCACCAAGATCTTCTGCCTTCCCTGTTTGCTCCGCAGCGGGTGTCAGGGTCGGCAGAGGTCATGGTGGGAGAGGTGATCATCCATGTCCGAATCCGAGGGGCGAGTTTGTTCAGAAGGACGAGCGGTCGTTCCTTCACCATGATTTTTTCCGGACCATCTGAGCTCGTTGTTTGCAACTGTGAAGGCACGGTTGCCAGAGTCCTCTACCAGGCCGAGCCTTCCAGTTGCAACCAACTAGCTCGGAATGGTGCGCTTCTTCTGATCTCTGAGTGTCGATGGGCCCCCTCCCATCTCTGTCTTCCTTCCGGGCTGATGGCTTCTGACGGATGTCAACCCGGAGGAGTTAGAGATGGGGGGAGTGCCGATCTGTTTTTGACCGGGGCTCGTGGGACGGTGGTATACCGACCGATACACGGGACCTGGGGGGTGCGCGCCGAGGGCGGTGCCTTAAGACTTTGAATCAAAATTTTTCCTGGTTCTTCTAACATAGGTGGGGCGTCCGAGGGTTCAATCGTCCGAGCGACGTGGTGCAACCCGAGCCGTTGGATGATGGCGCGCATCTCAAGATGGGCACATTTCTCCAGAAAATACTATCTTGTCGTTTAGTGTCCTCGGCGAGATCTGGGCCGTCTGATCGAGATCAGACGCGATTCTTGAGGAGAAAGTGAGTTTTCCCCATTTGCGAGCTCGGAAAGGCACTTGCTCGGATTCCGACCGAACCCTGTTGCAGACAAGTTCGGATTGCTTGTAGCTCGGATTCAGATCCCCTGGAGCCGAGCTAGTTGACTTGGTGATGGAGACAGTGGTGATGGGCCTTCGCGACGTTTCGAGAGCAGCCCAAAAGTCGCAAACTTTCGTTTGGAAGTCCAAGGGACGTTCCATTTTTACTATAAATCTTCACCCCCCCTTAGACCAAGTCTCATTTTTCACTTTTACTCTCTCTCTTCAGTTTTTACTTTGCTTCGAAGTTTTTAGCTCTCTGGTGGCGTTGCTAGCTGTCGCGGTAGCGTTCCTTGTTTCCGGCGAACTTTCCGACCGCACCTGTCACTTCAAGGTCAGTCTCTTTCCCTTCTCTTTTAGGAAAAATGGTTAAGATTACGGATGAGACCCCCGCCTCGGAGCAGGCCGTTGGCCGAGGGGATAAAGGGAAGGGAGTAGTGGAGCCGAGCGAGCAGGACGTCGTTCGTCCGGACAAAGAGGGCGAAGTGGCCGAGCTACCCGAGGAAGTCGTGGCGGAGTCCCGAAAGGGTAAAGCCGTGGTCACGATAGTGGAAACACCGAAGAGAGCGGGGGCGTTCGGTCGGCAGCCTATCGCCCTGTCGAGCGTGGGAGGCGTCCGGGACTACGCCGAGGATACCTTGGAGAGAGTCACCCAAGGTACGGCTAAGCTGGTGGAGGAGAACGAGCCTAGGGAGCTGTCTGAGGTGGACCATAGGATCTCGACTCTTACCGAGACCGATCTTCGTCTGATCTGAGAGGGTTTCCGGATCCTGCTTGAGTATGTACTGCTCCTCCCTGGGCCGGGATTCCGAGCCAACACTTGTCCTCGTCGGACGTATGCATCTTTCCGGTCGACTCCCTTATTGCCGGACTCCGCTTTTCCCTCCACCCGTTCGTGGTTGAAGTCCTGGTCTGGTACGGTTTGAGTCCCGCCCAGCTGATGCCGAACACATGGAGGCACGTCGTGGAGTTCGTCCTCCGATGCCAAGAGGTCGGCGCCAAGCCGAGTATGTTCCTCTTTCGGAGTCTCTTCCGACCTTGCCAGCCAAGGCGGGACGAGCAGAGGTTTTTCCTTTCTCCTCGGACGGGCGTGAAGTTGATCGAGAATCCGGACTCGATCAAACATTGGAAGGAGAAGTACTTCTTCGTCCGAGCCCTGACGCCGTGGGTGATACCGACGGTTTGGGCGAAGGAAGGTCTGCCCAAGCGGACCAAGAGAGAGGCGGCGCTGGGTGAGGAGGAGGCGGAGGTCCAGAAGAAGCTCCTCGCCCTGCCAGCGCTAAGCTGGAAAGATATCACTGAGGAGCACCTGTTCCGAGGGGGTCTCAGTCCGATCGACCCTAGTATACTTCTGGTATTTATGCCCTTCGCTTTAAGTTCATGAAAATTTTTCTAAGTTTTTTCGTTCGGCTTGTGCAGAGACGATGAAGCTGGACTACAAAGCTCTGGTGGCGAAGGGCAGGTCAGAGCAGGAGAAGAAGAAGATGCCGTCGGCAGCTTCTCAGGACAGTCGAGCCCCGAAGAAGCCTTCGGTCGAGAAGACGGCCGACCGACCGAAGGTCGCGGTCCTCGAGCAGGGGGAGATCAGCATTCTCGATCCCCCTACTTCGGAGGTGCCGACTCCGACCCCGAAGGTGGATGCTCCCGGTTCGTCGAGCGGTACGTTCGGCGTGACGGAGGTGTTATCCCTCCAGGTTCCGCCCCTCACTGCCGAGGCAGAGAAGATCTTGACCGAGCGTCATAAGCAGATCTTCGTCCCCGACTGGCAGGTGATGAACGTCGACGGCTTCTTGGGCGACGGCAACATCTGCATGGAGGCGGTGAAGCACTTGCCGACCCCCAAGGACCGAGCGACCCTGAAGGCCGGGCAAGCAGGGGACGCCGTGATGCAGATTGCTCGGAATACTATGTCGGTAAGTAGGCTGGGCTCTCCCTCATTGAAATTTCTTTCCTGGAATTTTTTCTAAGTCTTTGGGTTCGGATTTTAATCCGCTGTTTTCTTTCAGACCCTCTGCCACTTTAATTTCCTGGTGGAGGAGTTCGCGAACAAGGAGCAGGAGAGGGAGCGGGAGAGGGCAGAGCGCGTCAAGGCTACGCAGCGGCTTGATGCCGAGCAGCTTCTCTCGACGAAGAGGGCTGCTGAAGTGAAGGGGCTGGAGCAGCAGCTGGCCAACGCCACTCAGCTGTCGAAGGACGTGGCGGCCAAACTTGAGGCGAAGGAGAAGGAGGCGGCCGAGCTGAAGGAGGAGTTGGCCAACGTCCGGTCGGAAGCAGAGAAGGCTCGGAAGAGGGCGGAGAGGATCAAGGCCAAGCACCTGGAGAAGGTGAAGAAGGTGAGGAAGGCCGTGCAGGAGGAGGCCGCGCAGCATATGATCCAGAACATGGAGGATGCCTATGGTCGAGCCCTGCTCCACGTAGCTGCCAAGAACCCGGGCTTCGACACGTCCTCCTACCATTTCTACGACCCTGTGGAAGGGGAGGAAGGGATCATCGAGGGTCTGCTCGGCCCCGAGTGGGAGATGGAACCTGTCGAAGGCCCAGGGGAGACCGAAGCCGAGGGCGAGGAGGAGGACGACTCCGAGGAGGAGAGTTGGAGCGAAGGCGGAGGCGAGGGTGATGGCAAGGACAAGGCCGGGGGGTCGACGGACCCGAGCGACAAAAAGGTCGACCCCTGACTCGGTTGTCTTTTTTAGTCTTTTGTCGTCTTGTTTATTTTTGTAAGCCTCATTGCAGACTGGCCACCGCTTGTGTAAAACTTTCACTTCGATTTTGAATGAAAACATTTTGTTTGGCCAAAATTTGTCCAAGTGTTGAGCCTCGGATTCGTGCGTAACTAGTTGTAGATGTTTCCGTGTGTTGTCCCATCGGATTTATCTCCGCTTTTCAGGTGAAGTTCGGTCCGATCACGGAGGTTGTCTACCTTCGGAAGGAGCTGGGCAAAACGAAGCGTGAGCTTTTGGACAGCCGACAGAGGCGGTTTCTCCTGCTCGGCCAGCTGGAGGAGACGAGGGCAGCTCTGCGGAGGTACTGTCGCGAGCTGTTTCAACTGCGGAAGTACCCCCAAGCTCCTCGTCCAGAAGGGGAAGTCAAGCGGCTCCGCAGGGAGCTTACTGCCGCCGAGCAGAAGAATGACGACCTTTTGGCCGAGGTCCAACACTTGGAATTAGCGGAGAAGGAATGCTCGGGGGCGGAAGAGAAACTGACCTCCGAGCTGGAGAAGGCATCGACCGAGCGCAAGAGGCTATTGGCCGAATTCGATAGACTCAGAAGGATCACGATAGATAGGGGGATCGAGGTCACCCACTTCCGACGGCTCGCGACTGATGGCACCACCGTCTCCGGCTCGTCAAGACCCTCTCGTCCGAAGAAGACGGCAAAGGACGACGCTTTGAGAGACAGAATCATTGAACTGGAGAAAGAGGTCGCGTCGCTCAAGCCTGCGCCGGAGAGGGCTAACGTCCGCAGCACGTCGTGCACTCGTGAGGAGAGCGAGAGGGGGATTACGTTTTACGAACTCGCGACATGCTCGCCTGTGACCAGACGGAGTGCAGCCGATGCTCAGAGCAGCGCAGCCGTCTCATCGAGCGGGGCCTCGGTCGGCGCTGCAGTTAAAGCCAGCAGCGAAGGGGGGTCGCGCTTCGTTGGTTTAGGATCGAGCTCGGAGGGCAGGCCTCGTCGTCCTCGTGTTTCCTTAAACCGAAGCGTTCCCCTTCCGAAGAGGACCTGACTGTGTCGCTTCGTGTCCTTTTTGATTTGTTGTAAAATGTCGTCGTAGACTTGGACTTGTTGTATTGTGGAACCATTATGTCTGAATATGATTGGAATATGTCTGAATATGATTGTGGTGCCTCGGAAGTATATTGAAATCTTGTTGTTCATTTTCCCTTTTTTCAGCTCGAGGCGCCCGATTCATATGCTGATCTGCACGGCTCGGATGATGACTCCGAATCCGGAGCCTCTTCTGAGACGGCGGCTCTGAGTTCTAGGAGCGTCGAGCTGAAGTTACGCCGGGCTGAGGGTGAGCGGGCTCACCTTTTGTCCGTCCTCGACCTAAGGGAAGCCGAGATCCAGCGTCTGGAGGATAGGATCGCCGAGCTGAACCCTGCAGAAGGGGACGTGGATTCGCAAACTGCATTCAGCAACGCTCTTCGGGTCAAGTGTATTCGGCACAACCAGTCGAAGATTATAGCCGAGCGGGATGATTTGCTCTCGGAGATTCGACATTTGCAGACTGTGGTAGCGAAGCTCCGGAACGATCCAGGGGAGCTACCATCCGAGGGGGACGAACAATCGGCCGAACAGTCTAGCGAAGATTTTTCCATATGAAGGCTAAGTGTAGTGGGTCGGTGTCGTGTATTTTGTTTCCCAATGCTTTGTAACCATGAGAAGACGTGCTTTATATTTTAGCCTGGCTGTTTAATAAAATATCTTTTATTGCTCTGCACTTTTGTCTCGTTTATAATTGTGTTGTCCGCGCCGAGGTCTGTGTTCCGTCGGCGGGAGCGTTGAGCCGAACGGGCTACCATATGTACGGTATTTTGTCGTTTAGCGATTCTGACAAGGTACGTCGCAAAATCCTAGGCGGCTCTATCCCCAAGAAAGCGCCATTTCGTCGTTTAGTGGAGGTGCGAATCTCGAGGAGGCTCAGTTTCCAAGAAAACGTTATCTTGTCGTTTAGCGCAGGTGGCATGATCTGAGCCGTCTGATCGAGATCATGCACGAAAGTTGAGGAGAAAGTGAGTTTTCTCCGTTTGCGAGCTCGGGAAGGCACTTGCTCGGTGGCCGACCGGAGACGTAGGGCTTCGGTCTTCGGCAAGTGGCCAAGATCGCTCGGATTGAATGGCCGAACGAGGCTCCGGCATCGATCTTATGGGGAAAACACATCGATCTGCTGGGCCCCGGGACCATTTTTGTAGCTCGACGGTTGTGGGAGCAATTCCGAACGGCGATCTACCCTTGGTTCTTCCGGAGACGAGCCGAGGAGGTAAAGTCGAGCCGAGTGTTGGACTCCGAACCATCGGTATAGTTCAACGGCTGTGGGAGCAATTCCGAACGGCGATCTACCCTTGGTTCGTCCGGAGACGAGCCGAGGAGGTAAAGTCGAGCCGAGTGTTGGACTCCGAACCATCGGTATAGTTCAACGGCTGTGGGAGCAATTCCGAACGGCGATCTACCCCTGGTTCGTCCGGAGACGAGCCGAGGAGGTAAAGTCGAGCCGAGTGTTGGACTCCGAACCATCGGTATAGTTCAACGGCTGTGGGAGCAATTCCGAATGGCGATCTACCCCTGGTTCGTCCGGAAACGAGCCGAGGAGGTAAAGTCGAGCCGAGTGTTGGACTCCGAACCATCGGTATAGTTCAACGGTTGTGGGGGCAGTTCGGAACGGCGGTCTACCTCTGGTCCGTCCGGAGACGATCCGAGGGGATGAGGCCGAGCCGAACGTGGACTCCGAACCATTGGTTGAAATTTAAAAAGCAGGTGATAAGAGGGGAGAGAAACATGCGAATTCATAAACATAATGGAGCTTTCTTTATTGATAATTGACGGCGAACCGTTTTACATAGTACAATTTATGAAAAATGGGTTACAAGTCGGCGGACTGGAATGGCTCGATACTCCATGTTACTTAGAGTGGCGCCGGAGCGCTTTCTTGGTATTTCAGGAGGTGGTCGGCATTCCAGGTCCTCGGAAGCTCTCTGCCCTCTAGGTCTTCGAGGCGATATGTTCCGGGCCGAACAACCTTTGTGATCCTGTACGGCCCCTCCCAGTTCGGAGCCAGCTTGCTCTTCTGACTGGGGAAGGATATGGCTAGCTTCCTCAAAACCAAATCTCCTCGCTTAAGGTTGGCGGGTCGGACCCTTTTGTTGTATGCTAGTTCAACTCTTCTTCGGTAACTCTGCTGCCGAATCGACGCCCTTTTCCTCAGCTCGTCTATCAAGTCCAAGTCTGCTCTGAGGTCCCTGGCATTCTGTGCTTCGTCATAGGCTGTGAGCCGAGGGGAAGGTATTCCGACCTCAAGAAGTATCACGGCCTCGGACCCATAGGTGAGGTTGAAAGGGGACTCGCCTGTGGGGGTCCGCTTGCTCGTGCGGTAGTTCCATAGGACGTTGGGGAGTTGGTCGACCCATAAACCCTTGGAACTTTTGTCGAGCCTTTTCTTGATGCCTGCGAGGATCTGCCGGTTAGCATTTTCTGCCTGTCCGTTCGACTGAGGGTGGGAGACGGACGAGAAGCGCTGCTGAATGGCCAGGTCGTCGCATAGAGCTCGGAACGCTGCGCCTGTGAACTGAGTCCCGTTGTCCGTTACGAGGACACAGGGAACGCCGAACCTGCATATGATGCTCTTCCAGAAGAACTGTACCACTTTGTTCTCGGTTATAGTGGCGAGGGGCTCGGCCTCGACCCACTTCGAGAAGTAGTCAATGGCTACGACCAAGAACCTGAACTGACCCGGAGCCGGAGGGAAGGGCCCTAGTAAGTCCATGCCCCACATTGCGAAGGGGATGGGACTTGATAGGGAGGCGAGGTTGGCCTGAGGGAGGCGTCGGATGCTAGAGTGTCGCTGACAGGAGCTGCATTGCCGAACGTGTCGCTCGGCGTCTTGAAGGAGGGCCGGCCAGAAGTACCCATAATTCAAAGCTTTTCGGGCCAAGGACCTAAATCCTGAGTGTGCCCCTCCGATGCCTTCGTGGAGCTCTTGCAGGGCATATTCGGCCTGATCCGAAGAGAGGCACCTCAGGTACGGTCGGCCGTCTATTTGAGAAAAAGAGCGTTTGTATAAGATGCCCTCGATCAAGACATACCGCTCGGCCCGGGTCCTGACTCGGCGAGCCTCTTTGGGATCCGAGGGCAGAACTCCATCCCTTAAGAATTCTATCAATGGCTTCATCCAATCGTCTTGTAACATGACTGGCAACGACTCCGCCGAGGCAGGCGTCTCATCTTCGATGCTCGGCTTAGAGAGGACTTCGATCAGCACGGTCTGTTCGAGACCTTGAAGTGAGGACGAGGCCAATTTGGAGAGGGCATCGGCCTGTGAGTTTTCTTCCCGAGGGACTCGTTCGATGATGGTTTCTTCGAACCGGCTCATGAGGTCCCGGACCTTGGCGAGGTACTTCGCCATTCGCTCGTCTCGGGCCTCATATTCACCCAAGACCTGGTTCACGACTAGTTGGGAATCACTGTGAATCCGGAGGCGCCGGGCTCCAGCACTTCGGGTGAGTCCGAGCCCGGTGATGAGTGGCTCGTACTCCACCTCGTTGTTCGAGGCCTTGAAGTTCATGCAGATTGCGTACTGGAGGACGAAGTTGTCAGGGCCGTTCAGTATGATGCCGGCGCCGCTTCCTTCGTTACAGGACGACCCGTCCACAAAGACTGTCCAAATGGGAGGTCCATTCGGGACGTGGCCGACCTCAGGGATAGTGGACTCCACGATGAAGTCGGCGAGGGCCTGCGCCTTAATTGCCGTCCGAGGCTGATAAGAGATGTCATGCTGACTCAGCTCTATGGACCACTTTATCAGGCGACCCGAGGTCTCAGGCTTGTGGAGTATCAGCTTTAGGGGTTGGTCGGTGAGGACGACGACCGAGTGGGATTGAAAGTACGGCCGAAGCTTCCTCGCGGCCATGACCAGGGCGTAGGCCATCTTTTCTATTCTCGGATAGCGGAGCTCGGCGTCCCGAAGCACCTTGCTAACGTAGTAGATGGGTCTTTGAGCCCGGTCCTCCTCTCTCACCAAGACAGCACTCAGGGTCTTGAAGCTTTCGACGTGATCGACCGGGTCGGATTCCCCTGAGTATGTTTCAAACTGTGGCGGTTTGAAACTCCTCGGTATGTGGGCCTCCATGATCGACCGTGAGAAGGGGGGTCGGCTGGGACGGAAGGTTCCTGCTCGGGACTCCTCCTCCCTGTCCATGCGGCCGATCCGCCTTTCCACTTTGTGGATACGGCGGATGAGGGCGTCGTCCCTTCGCTGGTAATCGTATGATCCCCCGGACCCCTCTTCATAGGAGGGGGAGCGCGGGCTTTGGCGCCGGTAGTCCTGGGATCGGCGAGGACTATATTGCTGCCGCTGGCGGCTAGGAGCCAGGGAAGGACTTCGGGTTCGGCGGCGAGGACTGGGGTCCCTCGAGGGCGTCGGAGCCCTCTGAGCATTCTGGACGTTCTGCCGAAGGTTGAGAGCCTGTAGAACGGTCTCCTGAAATTGGAGGAATTCAGCCCGACTGATAGGCACTTCTCGGTCCCTCGGATGACGCTGATCCCCGGGGGAACGCGACCTCCTCCTTCGGCGCTCGGGGGACGCCGCTCGGCCTCTGCGGTCCGGGGACCTTCTGCCGCCTCGGCGACGTGGGGACCGCTCACCCTGACGCTGGCGGGAGGCTCCCTCTCGGGCCTGCCTCTCGTCAAGATGGGTGCGGAGGTCGTCTTCCTTCTGGCGGTTCAGGAGTGTGATGCGGAGGTCGGGATGATGAGAAGCCATCGAGTCCGAGGACCCATTATGGACCGAGACATGGCCCGGATTGAGGGGCTGCTTCTCCTTCCGACCGTTATGACCGGATGGACCATTGTTGGGCTGCTGCTTGGGAGGAGGAGGTGGGCCCTGCTGGGCCGGCGGAGGGAGGTCGGACTGAGGAATAGGATTGACTGGGACTTCATTCGTCGGGTCAGCGAGGTTGGCCACACGGTTTGACCCTCTGGATCTGACCTTCTTCGGAGGCATGACTGCAGAGGACGACGAGGAAGTAGCTGAGGCTGTTCGTGTGGTTTTTTCCCACAGACGGCGCCAATCTGTTACCGCTGTTTTCGGTGTGGGGGTAAACAGACAGAATTTGTGAGTCCGAGAAAAACCTGAACAGTTGACTCAACCTTCTTGCTCCCGCCGCGACCTGCAAGGAAGTGCGGAACACCGGGGTTGATTCCGGCGACGCACCCTCCGACGCTCTTGTCAGTAATCAGAAGAGATTAAGAAAGAGCTTAAAAGTGGTGAAAGAGTGATTAACCTGGTCATGGAGGCAGAGGGGTTGTATTTATAGTCGCCAGGGGAGTTGTTTAAGGGTCTGATTTCCCGTGTAACAGCCGGGAGCAAAATCCTCAGTCTATTTAGGAAATCTTTCCTCGATTCCCGGTGAGAGCAAATCAAGGCCATTGATTTGGCCAAATCATGGATCCTGATTTGTCTCTTGTTGGTTTGGGTTCGTCTCGGGTCGGAACCCGTACCCAATAGGTGTGGATCCATTCGCGGGTTATTGGGTCTGCGAGGAGGAGATTCAGTACCCTGCTTTGGATCCGCTTGTATGTGAAATTACCTTTTTACCCCCGAGCATCAAGATTCGTGCCCAATCTGGACGGTTCCGATTTAACCCCATTTTTAGCCATATCAGAAACGGTACTCCGTCCTTGTCTTCTGATGGATCTTGTACAGACGACAAAGTACTGATCCTAGGTTCGATCCCGGCCGCCTGGCAATGGAGAACGAACCCCATGACATGCCTCTAAATGTTCGGCATCAGCTGAATAGGGCATACCCCATACCATTGCAACACTCCCCGTATGAAAGGGTGCAGAGGGAGGCGTAGCCCCGCATAGAAAGCGTCGTAGGGGAAAATACAAGTGTCGGAGGGGAGAGAAGAACAAGACCTGATTCCTGGCCCAGGGACGACGAGTTCGAACTCCGGAAGGATCATGAAGCACATTCGAATGATTCGCAGATCCGACTCCTTCAGGATGCTAACGATTTCGTTTGCCTCTGTGCGCTCCCTCGGATTGTTCTCCTCGTAAAACTGTGCCAAACATTGCTCCGTTCGCCTCAAATCCTTCGCACTATACTGCCGGGTCCCTCCAAGGGTAGACACGGCGATCGAATGTCTCCCAAATGCACCCTTCCTCCGATCTCTCTCCACTATTGTTTCCACCACCGACGAAGAGAGAGCCGCCTCGCCGCCTCCGCCTTCGACGACGAGATCTTCTTTTACTTCCGGAGAGGACAGGATAATGGGGGCCTTCCCCTTATTGACCGAAGAAGAAGTCGACCGGGGGGCTACTTCGGGCTGACTCGAGGAGGAGGCCTCTTTGCCGGAAGACACCCTAGACATCTCTTAAAATTAAAATAAATTACCTGAGAAGTGACAACCACGGTCAGAATGCTCGTCGGAGAATGGAAAAGACACCGGAAGCTCCGCGAAGCGAAGAAATCTCAGGTGAAGTGAAAGTGAGAAAGTGAAGTAAAAAAGAGAGGGGATGGGGACTTATAGTAAAATTTGATGGGCTTGGGCCGTACAGCTTAGGCAGACCAACAAGCACGGAAGTCTAACGGTCAAAATATGAAACGACAAAAAAGAAGCAACCAGAAGCAGCTCGAACCCGTTGACCAGTCAACGTCCTTCTAGTTCGCCGCTGCGTCTCAATCGCTCGCCACAGCGCTCGCCAAGCTCGCCGCCAGATCCGAGCAGACGTGTTTCCGAGCTGAAAACACTAAAAAATGCGTTGACCAGTCAATGCCCTTCCAGTTCGCCGCTGCGTCTCAATCGCTCGCCACAGCGCTCGCCAAGCTCGCCGCCAGATCCGAGTAGACGTGTTTCCGAGCTGAAAACACCAAAAAATGCATTGACCAGTCAATGCCCTTCCAGTTCTCTGCTGCGTCTCATTCGCTCGCCACAGCACTCGCCAAGATCGCCGTAAGATCCGAGCAGACGTGTTTCCGAGCTGAAAACACCAAAAAATGCATTGACCAGTTAACACCCTTCCAGTTCACCGCTTCGTCTCAATTGGTCGCCAAGCTTGCCGCCAGATCCGAGCAGACGTGTTTCTGAGCTGAAAACACCAAAAAATGCATTGACCAGTCAACGCCCTTCCCGTTCGCCGCTTCGTCAGAATCGCTCGCCACAGCGTTCGCCAAGGTCGCCGTCATATCCGAGCAGACGTGTTTCTGAGCTGAAAACACCAAAAAAGCGTTGACCAGTCAACGCCCTTCTAGTTCGCCGCTCTGTCTCAATCGCTCGCCACAGCGCTCGCCAAGCTCGCCGTCAGATCCGAGCAGACGTGTTTCCGAGCTGAAAACACCAAAAAAAGCGTTAACCAGTCAATGCCTCCTCACTGTTTGCCAAACTCCACATAACGTTCGCCGTGCTCGGTGCACGGTCCTTCAAGCTCGGCGAACCGTTCGGCGCGTCCGCCTCACCGTACGCCCAGATTGCCGTATGCTTGACTGTGAGACGCGAGAAGCCCCTTTCCTCGGGTCGTCCGATCGCCCAGAACTCCTCGCCGGCGCATGATCAAGGGCTCAGATTTGGCCACGCCATAAATACGGCGATTAATCCTTTTTTCTATTTTATTAATTTGGATTATTTATTTAAAAATTGCGAAAAATGATTAAAAATCCTGGAAAATTAATTAAAAATTCTGAAAAATAATTATAAATCTAGGGGAACATTTTTGAGTCCCGGGATAAATAGTTCTTGTCCAGAACGATTAATTAGTGCTCCCGGAGAGTAAATCGTTGCCTTACAAAATTGAATAAATGGTTCGAACGAATGATATAAAAATCGGGAAAATCCACCAAAGATCCAGAGCGACCTAGGAGCCACTCTGAGCATGCTACCAGCTCAGGAAAGCACCATCACCCCTCAGACGAGATTCGAGCACCAGTCGAGAACTACGATAAAGCCATATATGCCATTGAAATAACAAAACTACTCCCCAAAGGCCGTAACACACAATCTTTGGGAGTGAGGGGCTCGTGATATGGCTAAAAATGGGGTTAAATCGGAACCATTCAAAGCGGGCACGAATCTCAAAGTCCCAGGGGCAAGATGGTAATCTCGCCTACAGACGGGTCCGAATTGGGAACCGGGTCCCTCCTCCTGGACCCGCTAACCCATGAATGGATCCGACTAGTTGAGAGCGAGTCTCAACCTGCTAGGGACCAGTCCAACATGATAAGAACAAATGCTAGTTTGTCCCTATCTTATGGAGATGGTTGTAACCAACCCCAACCAGCTGTTGGATCCTATAGGTGAGACAACAAACACTAGAGGGGGGGTGAATAGTGTTAATAAAAAACTGCGGAAATTTTCTCGGTGCAGTCGACTTGGTTATGAACCAGTCGACTGATATAACCAAAATAAAACAGAAACAATAACTCTGTACAGTCGACTGATGAATAAGATAGGCGACTGAAGACACAATGAAACTACAGCTACAAACGGCACTGACCAGTCGACTGATAGTGCAAGGAGTCGACTGTCCAGACACTTTTTGTAGAACTTAAATAAACAAGAGTAAATGCAAAATCAAGACAATCAATCACAGAGTACACAAGATATATCCTGGTTCGGTCCTCCCGACCTACATCCAGTCCCCAAGCAACCCACTTGAGATTTCCACTATTCTTGAAAAAATTACAAGAATACCCTACGGCGTTACGACAACAACCTTGTCTAACCCGTAGTCCTTTCTCTCAACCAGAGAAAGCAGATCCACTCTACTACCAAGAGTGAAACAAACCGACTCTACAACCTAGAGTCAAAAACACTCTCCAACCGAGAGCAAAAGAACAAGAAATACTTTACAGTCAACCTATAGCCTTGTTGGTGTATGTGTTGATGCACGTGGCTAAAACACAAGGTTGACTTCTATACTCAGTCCAGAGCGAATTCGTTGCTATACTGGACTGAATGTAGAGAACCAAGAGTATGAACTTGAAAGCTTTATTTCTCAAAAATATCACTTAGAATTTTTCACAAAGATTGCTCGGATTTCAAAGAGAATTCTGTAGATCTATTCAGTGAGATCTGAACTCTACTTAAAGAGTTTGATCTCCTGGACGTTGGGAAACAGTTACTCCAACTGTCAACCAACGGATCTAAGCTTTTGAGTTTGAAAAATTCGATTTTGAAAAACAGAAAACGGTCAAAAGCTCTCGAACAGTCGACTGGGTTGCTATATGAGTCGACTGATCAGAGTTTGAATAAATTTAAACAGTGTTGTACTATCAGTCGACTGGCAGACGCTTAAGTCGACTGGTACTCAAAAGTTAAATTACTTCAAACTGTTTTAACTCTTTTTTTGGGGGGTTTTTAAGAGACACACATTATGAAATTTTAAGTGTGTGTGTGTGTGACAAGGCTTTACATCAGACTAAGACTCAACAAAAAGTAAGATACAATGTTTTTACAAGACACTATAATTTTAACACAATTGAGCTAAAGGTCTTGAGTCTTGAGTCTTGTCTTTGAGTGAAGTCTTGAATGAAGTCTTTATCTGTATCCTTTGAGCTTGTTCATTTGTTCAGCTAAAAATAGTCTTTTGTAGTACAATCTGCAATGTTAGCTGTATAACATAGACACATGTTGCACTGTGTTGTGATCATCAAAATCAAGAATCAACATTCTCCCCCTTTTTGATGATGACAACACAATAGCTGATAATAACAGATAATATACAAGCATAGTAAAGACATGCTCCCCCTATTAAAAACACAAAATGTATTATCTTAAAAATGTAACATGTATGTATCAGTCGACTGATCAAAATGGCAGGCGACTGATCAGGAAACCATACATAGAAAAATCACAATCAGAAAATAAGTACAGATGCAGCAGCAGTAGTCGACTTATATGCCTTTGGGCAGTCGACTGACCAGAGAGTATTCCAATACCCAGAAATAGAACAAAGTTAACAAATAAGAGGATATCAAAACATAAATAACACAGATATAACACAGATATAACACAGATAAGAAAGCAATCATAACACAGAAATCTCTCCCCCTTTGTTATCATCAAAAGCACAAAATAACAATCTTTTGCATTGAAAAGAAACTAAGATAAAGTTTCATACAGAAATAAGTGCATGAAAAAAAAATGAAAATTACATAATAGAAAAAATAAACTAAAAAAGTCTTCAATCTTCTTCATCGGAGTCTTCATCGTCACCTTGAGATGGAGGATGAAATTGAGAGTTGAAGAGATGAGTGAGGTTGTCAAGTTTGGAATCAATGTGGTCTAGTTTGGAATCTAGGTTATGAAGTTGGGTATCTACAGTGGCTGAATGTCTCATAAGATAGGAGACACAGTCATATAGAGTACGAGGATCATCATAGTTGGCTTGAAGAAGTGGATCAGTAGAGGTAGAAGGTCTAGAGGGTCAGAGTAGAACCTAAAGGAGCTTGAGAAAGTGGAGGAGACCTAGGGGGTGATCTAGAAGGAGCATCAAGAAGTTTCATTCGTGCTAAACTAGCACGATCGAAACACTCATAACGAGTAACAACATTGGTCTCGGAATCGAGATCAATACCAAAAGCTATAAAGACTCTAGTAAGAAGACCTCCAAAAGGTAGAAAGTGAGTGTGGTCTTGATTCAATTTAGAAAAGATGACTCGACCCCAATTGACAGCAATTTTACCAAAAATTGCATACACAGCTTTTTGTAATTCTATAGAATACTGGTCATAACTACCCTTTTTGGGAAGGATGTTATAGGCTAGTATTCTAGCTACAAGCTTAGCAATAGGTTTAATATTTTTGCTTGTCATTGGAGGGCCATGATTGGGTAATTTTTTTTTAGATAAAATAGAGGCATCATCTAAAATAATATCATCAAGATAACAACCTCCGTCATCAATACCAGTATTTGATTGATTCTAGTCGGTGTGAGTGTCATTTTGACATTCTTCACAGACGAACGGATAATTACATCCCCATCCTGTTTTTGTACAACTCTCATATTTGTGTAAAACAAATAGATGAGTTGGGGATAATAATTGGGTTGATTAGATAAGGAAAGAAAATCATAAAGACTACTATTTTGGAACAAGGGAATAAGATTGAAACGATCAAGGTCATTGAAGTTAACAAATCTTCCAGGGAAGATTGTAATGGTACAAATAAGGTACCATTGATCAATGAGATCGGGACTTAAGAGAAATTGAGTGTAGTCTTGAGATGAAGAACTACCCTCATGAGATCTCTTGGATCTTTTAGGTGCCATGAAAAGAGAGGGGAAAGGATTTTACCAAAGAGAAGGAAAGAGCAGACCAGAGGCGAGAACAAGCAGCAACTTGGGAGTCGACTACCTTCTTCTTCACAAACTAGGGTTTGGGAGTTTGGGTGAAAAATTTGAGATCGGTAAGGGTGAGAAAAACGGCTGGTAAAGGGGTTTTAACTGCGAATAAACGGCTGAGATCAAAGAGAGAAGAAATCGA
Organism: Hemerocallis citrina; assembly: GCA_017893485.1. Classification (NCBI taxonomy): domain Eukaryota; kingdom Viridiplantae; phylum Streptophyta; class Magnoliopsida; order Asparagales; family Asphodelaceae; genus Hemerocallis; species Hemerocallis citrina. The sequence continues at coordinate 110,031,040 of CM030364.1, read as the reverse complement.
CGGTAGAGATAAGAGATCACGGGTGAAAAGAGAGGTGAATTTCATCTCAAAAGACGCGATGAATAGTCGCTGAAGACGATTGAGCTCGCGAAAGTCGACTGGTAGGGTATATCAGTCGACTGAGTCGAGAAGAAATTAAAAAATTTATGTCTACTAATCAGTCGACTGGTATAGGAACCAGGCGACTGGTCAGATAAAAAAATGATATGTTTAAAGACCAGTACAGTCGACTTACTGAAGAATACAGTCGACTTAACAGAAACAATTTTCAGCAAATATCAATAAAATCATAAATTCCAAGTTCTCTTCTTAAATTAATGAAAGTATCTTCTTTAAGGGGCTTGGTAAATATATCTGCTACTTGTTTATCAGTAGAGATAAAGTCTAAAGATATATCTCCTTTTAAAACATGATCACGTAGAAAATGATGTCGAATATCAATATGTTTCGTACGTGAATGTTGAATCGGATTTTTAGATAAATTAATTGCACTGGTATTATCACACATAATTGAGGGTTTCTCAAATGAAATACCATAGTCTAATAAAGTTTGTTTCATCCACAAAATTTGTGCACATGCCAAACTTGCAGCGATATACTCAGCTTCTGTGGTTGATAGGGATACGGAGTTTTGCTTTTTACTGCACCAAGAGACTAGGGAATGTCCCAAAAAGTGATATGTACCACTAGTACTCTTGCGATCAGTTTTGCGTCCAGCAAAATCAGCATCGCTATATGACAAAAGTTGAAAATTATCGGTGCGTGGATAAAATAAACCATATTCAGATGTGCCTTTAATATATCTTAAAATTCGTTTCACTGCTTTTAAATGAGACTCTTTAGGACAAGATTGATATCTAGCACATAAACATACACTGAACATAATTCTGGTCTACTTGCAGTAATATATAAGAGTGAACCAATCATACCTCGATAGAGTTTTTGATCAACACTCTTACCTAATAAATCTTTGTCAAGAGTAGTAGTAGTAGCCATAGGTGTGGATTTACTACTAGTACTATCCATGTTAAAACGTTTGAGTAGTTCCTTTGCATATTTGCCTTGATTGATAAATATGCCATTTGAGGACTGTTTAATTTGAAGTCCAAGAAAATAATTGAGTTCACCCATGTGACTCATCTCAAATTCATTTTTCATGGTATTAGCAAATTCTTGACATAGATTATTATTAGTAGAACCAAAAATTATATCATCAACATATATTTGTATGATTAAGATATCATTCTTAACTCTTTTGATAAACAAAGTAGTGTCTACTTTACCTATTTCAAATCCTGTTTCTAAAAGAAAAGTTTTCAGACGATCACACCAAGCACAAGGTGCTTGTTTAAGACCGTATAAAGCCCTTTTCAATTTATAAACATGATCTGGAAATTGTTCATGTTCAAAACCTGGTGGTTGTTTAACATAAACATTTTCCTTAATAAACCCATTAAGAAAGGCACTTTTAACATCCATTTGATAAAGTATAAAATTCATAAAACAAGCAAAAGATAATAAGATACGAATAGATTCTAGTCTAGCAACAGGAGCATATGTTTCATCAAAATCTATACCTTCTTCTTGATTATATCCTTGAGCAACTAATCTAGCCTTGTTCCTTACAACTTGTCCTGATTCATCTAACTTATTTTTAAATACCCATTTGGTACCAATAATAGTCTGATCAGGAGGTCGAGGAACTAAATCCCATACATCATTCCTTATAAATTGGTTTAGTTCATCTTGCATGGCATTCATCCAATATTCACACAAGCTTCTTGTATATTTTTCGGTTCAAAATCCGACAAGAATGCTGTATGCGAGATCATATTAACATGTGAACGTGTCTGAATACCATGGGAGATGTCACCAATTATTAAGTCATGAGGATTATCTTTAACTTCAACAAATGACTTTGGTAAAGTTGAAGATATCACAATCGGATCAGTCGACTTGACTTGTTCATCAGTCGACTGCTTTACTTCAGTCGACTGGTAGTCCTTATCAGTCGACTTATCAGTCAGATTAGTTTGTTCTAAGGATTTAATCACATTATCTAAAGGTGATAAATCAGTTTCATCATCTTTATTTAAGGTTGATGAAGATAAAGATTCATCGAATGTAACATGCATTGATTCTTCAATAGTCATTGTAGACTTATTGAAAATTCTATATGCTTTACTCCTATTAGAGTATCCTAAAAAGATACCCTCATTAGATCTAGGATCAAATTTGTCTAAATTATCTTTTGTGTTTAGAATAAAGCACTTACAACCAAATGTCTTAAAGTAAGAGACTTTAGGAATTTTATTAAAAAATAACTCATAACAAGTCTTCTTTAACTTAGGTCTTAGAAGAATTCTATTTAAAATATAACAAGCTGTAGCAACAGCTTCAGCCCAAAAGTGCTTTGGTAGATTGCTTTCAACAAGCATAGTACGTGCGCATTCTTGCAAAGTCCTATTTTTCCTTTCAACCACTCTATTTTGTGGTGAAGCTCTAGGAAATGCAAATGAATGTGTTATACCATTCTTGTTGCAATATTCTGTAAATGTTTCATTTTCAAATTCTCCACCATGATCACTTCTAATAGTGACTATGGTTAGAGACCTTTGATTTTGAACACGTTTACAAAAATGTGCAAATTCATCAAAAGCATCATTTTTATGTTTTAAAAAGAATGTCCAAGTGAATCTTGAAAAATCATCTACTAAAACAAACACATATCTACTTTTATTTAAAGAAGCAACTCTAGTAGGGCCAAATAAATCCATATGAATTAATTCGAGCGGCCTACTAGTAGAAATCACTTCTTTTGTTTTAAAAGTGGATTTGATTTGTTTTCCTAGTTGACATGCATCACATAACTTATCATTTTTAAAGGATAGTTTTGGCAGTCCTTTAACTAGGTTATATTTAGATAATTTTGAGAGATTTTTCATCCAAGATTCATTGTTAGAGGCTATTAAACAAAAATCATTTGAAAAATCAATTGCATATATATATATATATTACTTATATATATATCACATCACACTTTATATATATATATATATATATATATATATATATATATATATATATATATATATATATATATATATATATATATAAAAGTTATATATATATATATACTTATATATATATATATAAGTAATATATATATAAGTATATATATATATAAGTATATATATATATATAACTTTTATATATATATATATATATATATATATATATATATATATATATATATACATATATATATATATATATACATATATATATATATATATATATATATATATATATATATATATATACGAGGTTGATGTGAAGTATATTATGAAATGTGGGAAGTTATGGATAATTAAATAGTTGAATGTAGGATTGGCAAGGTATTTGATATATCATTGTACTGACGATGTTGTTGTGTTCAGGATTCAGGTTGCATTATCTTAATTTGGTATTCGTAAGTTTAAATTATTTTCTTTATACTATTTTAATTTGTCATTAGATTAATAACTATATTCACACCAGAAATGGCTAACCCCTTAGTGTTTGGGGGGTTAGGGGAGTCTGAGGACTACCCTAGATCCCCCACTGTTGCAGGTTCTCATCAGTGCAGAGGTGAGGCGTGGATTGGTAGGATAAATTTTTATTTTAAAAATTTGTATTATTTAGTTATAGGAATAGTAAAATTTATGATCTAAATTGTATTATGGGTGTATAAGCATGTATATGACGATGATGAGTATAGTGTGGGGTGGTGTGGTATGTTTGTGACCCGTACCCATCTCGTTGTGGAGTACCGAGCTCTGTGGTAGGTTTTACAAGGATTTTTCTAAAAATTTACTTCGTTTTTCAAAGAAATTTATAGTTTTAAATTGATATTTAATAATCCGTTATGAGTTTGGCCCCCAGAGCATTATATTATATTGCCTGTTTGTTTCTGCTCATTTTGGCCTGGGGAGCCCGTGAATTGATTGGGTGTATTGTGAGCTACGGAATTTTGAGCAGAATTCCGTAAGCTTTTTGTGTTTCGGGGCAAAATTTACAGAGGGAGACTCTGTCAAAATTTTCCCTGAAATATAACTTTCTTAGTTTATGATTAAAGTGACATAGAAATTAAAGGAATTGAATTTGGAGACTTAGTTTTCAAAAAAAAAAATTTGGGGTGTTACAAAAGACGATGAAACAGTAAAAGAATTTTTTATAGCCAATGGTCGAAACTAGAAAGCATCACGACAGTAGTACCCTATAATCGAATCCGACACAAAGAAACACTACAATCAAAGACAGAATTCTAACAGAGTGTCAACTTGAGATGGATCTCAGATTATTAGTGGCTTGAGTGATAATATTCATTTGTGAGGGGTATATATGATATTGACTTATTTGTTGGGAGTACACGTGTTAAGAACCCTTAAAATTTTTAAAATAGTGGATAATTTTTATTTTTTTAATGTACTTGATCGAAAATGACTTAACAACCCTCGCCTATATCATTCAAACTTCATATTCTTTTCATTGTAAACATAAGTTGTTGTTAATCCTACCAAAATTTCATTAACTCTTCTCAAAAAAATTTCAACTTTTTTATGAAATAGGCAAACTTACAGTCATTTTTTATAACTACATTTTCTCCTTTCGTTTATTCTCCAAATTTGCAATCAATTTAGTATTCTATTAATAGATCATAAGATTTATCATTTATTTTTTAAATTCTCTATAAAATTCTGAAACTCTTTCTCATTTGATTACTTAATTTGATTTTTAATCAGCTACTAAGAGGGTTAAATCATTGTTTAGTTGTTCATACCTTCAATTGGGTACATATGAATTAAGATCCAAATTATTATGGACAACTATTATAATATATATTTGCGAAGAATATATATGATATTAATATATTTGTTAGGGATATACGTGTTAAAAAACTCAAACTTTAATTAAAGATGGTACTTTGCGAAACTTTGGTAGACTAAGAGCATCTGTAGTCGTTGGCAATTTTGTCAAATTTTGCAAATTTTGGCAAAAAAGGTGCTGTAGTTGTTGGCCAAATATCCAAAATTTGTGTTTCAGAGCTACAGTAGTTGGCTATATTTGGCAGACGAAATGGCAATTGTCAAAATATAGCTAACGAAAAATGATTTACCATCTGTTAGATCAGACGAAAAATTATCCTTCGTCGCATTTTTTTTTCTTTTTCCACATCAGACGGTAAAAGAAACACCGTCAAAAAAATTGCAGATTTATCAGATGAGAGAATGTTTTTAGTCTTTGAATTTTTTTAAAAAATTAAAAAATGGACGAACGGGAGATTAAATCCCGTCCGATCCATAAGAAACGAAAAAAAAATTCTGAAATGTATTGGGACGGGAAAAGAAACAACGTCCCATACATTTCATTTGAGAAAATTTCTATGGTACACCCCTATATTGATTTATATGGGTTAAGCTTAGGTTTAATTGTTAATTTACTATTAATTAAGACATAATTAGGATTAATTTAACATATATTAAGAAATTAATTATGATTTAATGCTTTTAATTTTAAAAAAAATTAAGATGGACGGGAAATCATTCCTCGTTCGTTCGTTTTTTTTTTCTTTTTGCGTGGGACGAAAAATAATCTTTTGCCTGAGATTTTAAATAGTGAAAAAAATCCGAATTCTAGCTTTTGACGACTGCAGAGCAAAGTCATTTTTTCCATTTTCGTTTGCCAAATACCTAAAATTTGGCTCACGACAACTACAGATGCTCTAACCAATTAGATGAAAATTAACTAAAGTCTCAAAGCTACCACTTTTTCAAGTAAAGGCCGATTTAACCTAAGGGTAATGCTACACATACTACCAAATCTACTATTTTTTTATTTACTACCTTAGGTGGCACACTATTAGTGGTGGTTATTGTAGGGTAGGTGGAACAAATATCTAATAATAGTGTGTCATCTAAGTTAGTAAAGAAAAATATAGTAGATTTGGTAGTAGGTGTAGCATTTCCCTTGACCTAATGAGTAATGCTACATCCACTACCAATTTCACTACCATTGTGTTCACTGCCGTAGGTGACACATTTCAATAGATAGTGAAAGAGAGAGTAGGTAGGAGAATTCTCAAATAGGAGTATGCCACCTAAGATAGTGGACAAAATGGTAATGAAATTTGTAGTCGATGAAGCATTACTCTAACCTGATGGACTAAATTACATATGTGGTCCCTATCCTCAACCAACTATTGAGAATCTGATGCTCAGCACCTTACAGCAAAACTCGCAGAAAGTGCTGTCACTGTGTGACACGTGGACCAGTAAAAGGTGCTTGTGAAAGTACGGCGATGACGGGACCTGAGCTGTGCAGAGGTACAATCGGGGCAGATAAATGGACGGTCGGGATTGGAGGGGACAGTGCATGAACATCGTCATCAAAGTTTGGGATCGTCATAGAAGAACTTCTTGGAAAATGGAGTTCTTTCCTTTTTTGTGAGAAAAAGAAAAGAATTTGTCTCTTCTTTTGTTTTTTTTTGCTTTCTGCTCTGTTTTTTTTCTAAAAAACCATTCCCCCTCCCCTTTGTTGCTTTCTTACTTTTTCGTTAGTTTAATTTAATTTAATTACTTCATATCTTTTAGCTTTTACTTATTTACTACTAGTATAATGCACGTGCGATGCACGTTTATAAAGATGTATAGGATTTTGAGAAAGAGGCAGTTCACCGAAGCGGTTGCATGCATGCATGCAGACAGGCATGCACAATCCATTCATTTTGATATTTGCTTGCATGTGTTAGACCTAATGGCTTTGATAGGAGAAAATTTTCTTATGAATAAATTGTGCATGCAAGTACATGCAAATCTATACTATTAATTATTTTTCCAAATCTATGCAGACAGCATGCAAATCTATGCATGTTAATTATTTTTCCAATACATGCAAATTACATTTATGAATAAATTGTGCATGCAAGTACATGCAAATCTATACTATTAATTATTTCCCAAATATATGCAGACAGACATGCAAATCTATGCATGTTAATTATTTTCCCAATACATGCAAATTACATCTATGAATAAATTGTGCATGCAAGTACATGCAAATCTATATTATTAATTATTTTTTCAAATCTATGCAGACAGACATGCAAATCTATGCATGTTAATTATTTTTCCAATACATGCAAATTACATTTATGAATAAATTGTGTATGCAAGTACATGTAAATCTATACTATTAATTATTTTCCCATATCTATGCAGACAGACATGTAAATCTATATATGCATATTAATTATTTTTCCGATACATGCAAATTACATTTATGAATAAATTGTGCATGCTAGTACATGCAAATCTATAATATTAATTATTTTCCCAAATGTATGCAGACAGACATGCAAATCTATGCATGTTAATTATTTTTCCAATACATGCAAATTACATTTCTGACCTCCGATATTAACCCTATATTTTTTTAGTCTTTTATGTTTATGAGGACATGATGGTAAAAAGCTGCCAAAATGAGGCTTTGCTTAATAATAGTATAGATATCACATTATTTGATAATCCAAACATATTACTGAGAAACGATACATTGCTGATAATACATGAACATGTTTTGGCTGTAGAGGTTGATACCCCGTTCAAAAATATAAGTCATTATAATATTTTTTTTAATCTACAATATTAGCCGCTTTAGATTTTTCTAGATAAAGATCTTATCAATTCAAATTAATAATTAATAGATGTCTTGTTTCTTAATTAATTTTCTAAGAGCATCCACAATCGTTTGTTAAAAAAATGGCAAAATGGCATATGAGAAATAACAATTTGACAATATCTTGCAACAGTTATTTCCTATAATTTTGACAATTTTTTGTATAGGCGGACGGGACAGCATGTCCCGTTTCACTTCAATTTTTTTTATTTTTAAAATCTTAATTCTGCATTTGATTAAGTTAGTTAATAATTAGTAGTAGATTTAGAGTATTAAATTATTAAGTAGGTAATTAATTAGGATAATTAGTAATTAATTAGGGTTAGATTAAGAATTAAACAAAAAATGGATTCCCTAGATTCTTGGATGAGACAACATCCAAACATTTTTTGCTTAAGACGAGACAACATGTCTCGTTTGAGATTTTTTCAAATTTTTTTAAAGACGGTGCAACATGTACCGTCCGATCATTAAAAAAAAAATCTTCAGACGAAACAACTTGTTCCGTTTGATCGGATTAAAAAAAAGGGGGACGGAACAATATGTTCTGTTCCCTATAATTTGAGAATCTTCATTTCGCTTCTCAAATTTGAGAAGCAACTGTAGCGATTTTTGTCAAAATATTGCAAAATAGCAAACAACTGCAGACGTTCATTTCTCATAAAATGTCAATTTGGCAAAAATAGCAAATAATTGCGGGTGCTTAAGAGACTCTAATTTTAATATTATTTATTCATATTATAATAGAGAATGATAAGTAGTAAGAGAAGAGGATAAATATAATATTTTACAATATTTTAAAGGTCCACGAATCATATTATAATACTCTTACAAAATTTCATATTGTTCATACAAAATTTTATATTGTTCATAAATAATCATGCAGAAATTTAGAATGAATTATATTTTCAAACCCAGGGAGTACTAATTACTCAAATTGCTTTCAATTTTCTTTTAAAAAATCTTTCGTCGGTACTGTACATGAAAAGTTTCAAACCGATACTTCTTAGAGCATCCATAATGGTGTTTCTCATTTTGTAAAAAATGGATGCTACAGTAATAGCAAATAGCGAAGAACGCTGCAGTGGTTGTTTGCTATATTCTGCGTTTTTTTTTTAAAAATTGCGTGGGACGGTATAACATATACCGTCTCGCAATTTTTTTTAAAAAAATGCGTGGGACGGTATATGTTATACAGTCTCTCTCGTTTTAAAAAAAATTAAAAATTTTAATTATTAATTAACTATTAAAATATATTAATTAAATAAAATAAATAATATTATAATACCTAAACCTAATTAATTAACTAACTATACCTAACTAATACCCCTAAACCCACCCATTACCTAACTAATAACCCAATTCAAGGACGGGATAACATATCCCGTCCGAGAATTATTATTATTATTATTATTTTTTCGATCGGACGAATCTTGGCCGTTCATTTAAAAAAAAATTAAAAAAAAAATGAAAATCTCCTGGGACGGGATATGTTCTCCCGTCCGATTTATCCCTTCTGAGGAGTTTAAAAAAAAATAAAATCGGAGGGATGGTATATGTTTTCCCGTTTGACGTGATTAAAATATTATAAAATCGGAGCAACGGTATATGATATCCCGTCCTTTATAATTTGAGAATGGGTATTTCATTTCTCATATATGAGAAACAGATATAGCGAGTTTGCTAAAAAATGGGAAAATAGAAAACTATTGCAGACGATCGTTTCTTATAAAATGGCAAATTGCCAATTATAAGAAACCGCTGTGGATGCTCTTACAGTCTTATTGTCACAGTGTTCTGGATTTGGATGAGTCAAAGATATAATTTCCTAGTTATTTAATCTATTTCTTTAATTAATTGTTTGTTTATGGTAGAAGAATTTACTTAATTAAACACCGATTTCCATCTTTATTTTGATAAGGTGTAACGCTCCGAATTTCAAAATACGGTAATTCGTAACTCAACTGGATCTACACTTTACTTCGTACAATTTTACAAAGAATTTTGAAATTTTTATTACATCAAAGTCTTTTTACATCACAACGTAGCGGAAAGTAAATAAAGTACAACATGATAAATATACAATTGTAACAACTTTAGCATTTAAGTAATTATCAGCATCAAATTCATCTTTATATCTTTTTGTAAATTCCAAGTCTTGCATATGAAATTGTAGGCACGTCAGTTGCTTACAACCGACGCAATATTATACATGGCCATCCTCACTATGTCAAAAATATAACGATTTTTTAATACTGTAACAAACCACAAACTTGAATGTAAACAAAGTGTTAAAAGTGACTACTCTAAACATGTCAGTGTATGCAATGCCTTAATACCTAATGCAGATGTTTTACGCTAAGATGACACTAATGCATACCTGTTCGGATTCTATGCATCCCATACTACATAGGTCCGAGGGCGAGCACCGACGTACTCTACATTAAAGGATTTAATCCCTCTCCATGATAACTATCCAGTAATAAAACAAGTTTTAGACATTTCACGAATACGGATTCCAGTCCCGGAATCCACCGCCTGACCATACAGAATTCTCGTCGTGCGAACACCACGCAAGTGTCCCTCTAGCCCCGGTATATGCATATACACTGAAGTATGGCCTACTATCTGTTCGACTAATCATGATCCCAAAATCCACCGTCCGATCAATCATAATTCCGGATTTAATTAAGGCTCGCCTCCATCGCAAGCAACCACAGTCCCGAAATCCACTGCCCGACTGAGTCTATAGTCTCGGAGATCCACCGCCTGATTATATAGAGGCCCTTCACTCACGTTTGTCCAAATTTACTACATCTTCACTTAGTGCCTAGTTTTTAAGTAACATGAGTAAATTATAATACCTAGAGTTAGCTTCTCCTCCCATCGGACTTAAACAAAAATACCAAGATAGCCTATATAGCCATATCTCAAATCAATCAATTATTTCAACATTTGCCGGTACCCGGGTCTTACTAAGCTTCTAGATCACAACCTTTCATGTTCTATAGTTCATGGGTACTCATACCGTTCAATATTCATGTATTAAAATTCACTTTATTCATATCCTCAACTTTATTCATTCTCATATCAATCAAATCATCTTACTCTTGTAGCTATCATTAATGAAACACTCAATTTATTCATTTCTTTATTCACAATCTCTTTCTCAAAACATTTCTTTATATTCTTATAACAAGAAGTAATTCCCTTCAACTTTCATTAACAAATTAATCACTTATAGCAATGTATGCAATTCAAATATTTTTAGTCAAATACTATAAAAATCTTGTCAAGAGGAATCAAATTGCATTTCAAATTTTGTCTTTCTTTAATCATACAACAGTCACATTTATAATTAAATTTTTGAGCTCTTTCACACATTACTCAACGTAAATTCCACTTCAATACTCACAAAATATACCAAAATATTGTGGAAATATTTTTATAAAGTCTAGAAAATTTTAGAGGAATAAATAGATTCCCCCCCCCCCCCCAATTTAATACTCTTTAAAACTCAAAAAAACCAACAAAACAATTAAAAGTGGGCTGGTGGATTAAAACCCGAGACCTCCGCCCAGCTACAGTGACCAACTCAAAGCGCACCCGAAGACCAGAAAGCCCAAAGGCGGCTGACAATAGAAGTGAACTCAAAAACCTTTTGCACAGGTTTCGGTGAGTTGGAATAAAATAGAAATTCAATAAAAACAGAGCATCTTCAAGACTCGAACCCAAGACCAACAACACTGTTCACAGCGCTCTACACTCACACCGAAAACCAGTATTCCCAAGCCACTCTCTGTCACGAAGAGCGGTTGAAATATTTTTATACTTCCTGTCTGTTTATAACTTTCTTTTACAAAATTTTAATTTCTCAACTAGTTTGTATCGTTCAAATCAAATTTTCTTCCAGAATATTTTCTTTAAAAATACAGTATAGCAACATATAATTAAACCTTATAAAACTCTTATTTTTGACCATGTAATAAATTTTCTTCCCAATTTGCATTAAAGAACTCCATTATCGACTTTTAAATAAACTATTGTCCCCCTTCAAAACATCATTATAAAAATTCTTTATACCAATAGAATACACATTTGTGAGACTATTTCCATATTTCTCTACTATAATAGCATTTTAAAACTTTTTCATACATGTTGCATTAATTTGACTATTATAAGAACGTTCTAATATGCATCAATTTGGAGATTTTTATTCCAACAACCCACTGAATGTATTTTCTTGTTCTTTCTCTAATCCACATGAGTTCTAGTCATTTATTTTAATCACAACTTCATTTCAACAAATCATGGCATAATTAAAACAACATTATGCAATCTACATTCATCACAATTCTACAGCTACTCATATGTCAAACTAGAATGCTTCATTCTACATAATTTAGAAATTTTTCAAGAAACACCCACCTCGATGAAGATTGAACGGTAGAAAAACAATTCCTAGAACGTTCCTACCTCCAACACGATCGCCTAGACCTTCTCCTCGTAACAAGAACAACTCCAAGCCTCCAAGAATTGCAAGACAAAAATCTCCAATTCTTTTTCTTTTCTTCTCTCTTTTAATTCTTAATTTGGTTCAAATTACAAACACTGGGGGGGGGGGGGGGGGGGGGGTATTTATAGGGAAAATGAATGGCTAGGATTTGATTTAACAACTCCACATAACTACCCACTCTCCCCACTCTCCTACTCTCCCACTCTCCAAAGCCAGTGGCCGGCTCCCCTCCCATGTGCATACACGTGCACGTGTAGTGCATAAGTGCACACCTCTCATTTTTTTATACATATTTTTATTTTTATTTGTGTATCAACTAGTTGTTACATGACATGTGTAAGAATATGTACAACTAATTTGGGGGATTAAGTTAGTGGACTTCTCTTGTGGGCTTGGTTATATATTTAATTTATTCTAGCGGGCTTAGAGTCTTTCATTAGGCTTATGGGTCCTAAAAGTAGACAAATAAATGAGATAAAAATAAAACAAAGAAAATAATGCATAACTTTAAGTAAATTTTAGAATGAGAAATAATGCGGTAAAACTGCCGTGCGTTGCACATGCAGAAAAATAAAAAATGTATTTTTATTTTAAAATTTTAATACGGGATGTTACACAAGGACTGGACTATATTTAATTGAGAGCGGTGCTTACTTAGTTAAGTGTAGAGCTGGTATCGGGTCGGGTCCTCCACTACCCAAACCCGGACTCAGTTGCTCATGAGGTCAAAAATTGGACCCGGATCCGAACTTGCAAGAACCAGATATGGGTCCGGGTCGTAGTTAAAAAAATCTATCCGTCGGATCCGGTAGTGGGGAATAAATATGGACTTAAATACTTTTGTACCTGATACCTTACTGTTTCAACAATTTTTTCACTTAAGTATATGAATAAATATTATATTTACACATCTATCTTCAACAATTACTTTTATATGTATATCTCTATAACCCTATTATTCAAATTCTATATTTTTGGCGGGTATTTTTTAACGGTTCCGTGTCCAGATCCGAGTTGGTTCTATTTTGAGCAGACTCGAACCCGGATCTGCAAATGCATCATGTCTTATTTTAAGATTCGAACCCAAACTTGTATATATCGGGTCGGTTCTGGTCCAATGCCGGATTCGGATCAGGTCCGAATATCGGATAAAGTACTAGTTAAGTGGTCCACATGTTAGTTTTTGTTAATAAAAGAAAAAGGATCCATGGTTGTTTAAATTATTTATAACTTTTATGATAAATCTCAGCTCTTCTTATTCTCACAAAAATCATCCTCTCTTAACCATTATATGCCTATGGCATTTAATTATTCTCTTAAGTCACATATACCCAATTTCTGTGTATATTTGGTTACTATTTTATTAATAAAATATTGTTGTCATATTTTACATTTTTTTTCATTCTAACGAAACAAAAATACACTTTACATTTTAGATATAATATATATATATATATATATATATATATATATATATATATATATATATATATATATAAATTATAAAATCTATATTTTTCTGTAGAATAGAAATTTATATTTTAGAGATAATTGGGTACAGACAATTATACATTTATGAAATTGAAAAGAATAAACTACGTATATAGTTTTTTGTTTTTTTTAAGGGAAAAAGTGAAATAACATATATAGAATTGGATATATTAATTCATCAACTACCTACAATGCTGGAAAGTATTAGTTCTACTTAAACATTTGAACATATATAAAACTAGTATAACCTTTGGTAATATATTACACAAAATTTTTAAATATAATCATGTGCAAGATATTGCACATCTCTAATCTCTAACCTATATATAATATTATAATGGGAGAGTTGGAGTTGTAATGTTGTCAACATACAAACCCGTGCGTTGCATGTGCAACTCCAACTCTCCCATTAATTACAACAAAAAAAAAAACAAAAAAAAAAAAATTCCACATATTTAAAATGTGCAACGCATGTGCAAAACAATTTTATAATAATTTTTTAATACTAAACATACACATATGTTGCATGTACAACTCAAATTCTACTTATAAACACGTGCATTGCACGTACAAATTGTAGCTTTTTCTTCAAAATATTTTTTTCAATTACGTGCAACGCACGTCCAACTACAAAACTATTTCTTAACACGTAAATCGCACGTGGCAATCATCCAACTCTTATCAAAACCTGCATCGCACGTGAAAAATACTAGTAATTTTTAAAAACTTAGAAAATAACAAAACTATTAAAAAAAAAAATCTCTAATAACATCTATATTATCCAGCTCTCTATTTAAAAAAAGTCTCTCCTCTTACTGCCATTTGCATTTTAGGTTTGGGTTGTTGACCTCGTGTTAGGCAGAATTTAAGTTGCTCTGTCGTGGGGGCCACAATTTGCCCCCCGACCTTTTCCCTTTGCACTACGATTTGAGCCCCTCTTCTCATCCCGCTCCGATTAGGATTGAGTCAGGCTGCGTTGTAGCAGAGGCCGACACTCTAGCAGAGCTCTCTCCTTCCTTTAGCCAGCTCTCTCTTTTGTCCTTCTCTAAGGATACTAATATTCAAGTTGTTAAAAAAAACCAAAAAAAAAAAAAAACACAAAAAATTACCGTTCTCGGTGATTCGTTCAAGCGCTCGTATTCGGACCAATCGAGAGTCCTGACGGCCCATGTCCATAAATTGGATTTATCTCCGCCTCCCATCTCTCCTAATGGGAAGACCCATTTGGGCTCCCTATACCAGGTGCATTTTGACTCCCTTTCTAATCTAGACATGCTTGCCCTCACTAGGAAATTGAGATTTCTAGTGGATCAGAATAGCTTCGTTTACTTCGACTTTATCCGATGCTGTGAGGTATCTCGTGCGTTTGAGACTAGTTCCTCCGATGATTATCATCTCTTAGATTATTCGGGGATTGGGTAGTAGGTCGAAGTTGCTTGCGGTATCTCAGCTGATATCTTCTTCCCACTGTGACTTGATCTCTATTCAAGAGTCGAAGCTCTAGTCCCCTTCGCCCCTCCTACTTCGATCTATTGGAGGTTCTCTTATCTCTCATTGGATCTCTCTTGATGCCGATGGCACCAGACGAGGTATCCTATTTGGGTTCAAAGAGTCCAAATTCTCTATCATTTCCATTAATCGCTTAATCTTTTTCCTTGTGGTCCGTCTGAGCTGGATTGAATTTAACTGTAACCTTTCCGTGGTATCCGTGTATGGTCCTTCCACCACTGATCGTCGTGATGTGTTTTGGAACGAGTTCAATTCTTTCCAGATCAACATACACGGATATTGGCTCTTTTGCGGTGATTTCAATGTTACCAGATTCTCTCACGAGAGATCAGGTAACTCGATCTATTCGTTGGTCTCCTCTCTTTTTAACGACTGCATCCGTTTGCTCCATTTAACTGATCTACCTCTTAGTGGTAGATCATTCACTTGGTCCAATATGAGATCAGCTCTGTCTATGGCTAAACTCGACCACTTTTTGGTTTCCTCGAATTGGATTAACTTCTTCCACAACTCCTTCATGTCAGCGATGCCCAATCCCTCCTCGGACAATGTGCCTATTGCATTGTCCTCCAACTTCTATTTTCCCAAGACTCACAAATTCCGTTTTGAAAAATTTTGGTTGCAAGACCAAATTTTCGTCAATCTCATCATGGAATGCCTTTCCGCCATTACGGGCTCATCTGGGCTTGGTCGTATTCTTATCAAACTGCATGCTATCAAATTTGGCAGTAGGATCTGGCATAAAGAGAGACTAGGCAACGATTGTTTTCTTAAGAATGTATTCCTGTCTACTATTGAATCTATTGATGTTCTGGAGGAGCAGAGCCCGATCTTTGATTCCCTCCGTTCCGAACGGACCTCTTGTAAAAGAGGTTATGCTGACCTCCTTCATAATAAGCACATTAAATGGGCTCAGAGGGCCAAGCTTCGCTGGCTTAAAGAGGGGGATGGCAACACCATTTTCTTTCACAACTTCGCTTTGCATTGCCAGCGGTGCAACCATGTCTCCTCGCTCTTTGCCTATGGATCCGAAGTTACTTCGGATTCGGATATTCATTGTTCCTTCCTTCGCTTCTTTAAAGATCTGCTGGGCTCTCCAAAACAACACTCGTTGCATCTTGACTGGTTACATTTATATGGTCAGCCCACGCATGATCTGTCTGGTCTGGAAGTCCCCTTCTCTTTAGAAGAGATTAAGTCCGCGGTGTTCTCTTTAAATAGCGACTCCGCTCCGGGCCCGGACGGTTTTCCCGCTTTCTTTTTCCAACGTTTTTGGGATTGTCTCAAAGAAGAAATTTTCCAAATGTTCGCTGATCTCCACTGGGGGAATTTCTCCTTCAGGATTAATTATGCGCATATCGTCCTCATTCCCAAATTCTTGGGAGCCAATTCTGTCGCAGACTTCAGGCCTAGCCTCCTCAATTCCACGTTCAAGATCATCATGAAAGTGCTTTCTTCTCGCCTCAGTTCTTTGATTTCTCCCTTGATCGATCCTTCGCAATCTAGATTCATTAAAGATCGATTCATCCTTGACAGCGTGACTTCGGCCCAAGAAATCATCTCCGATTGCCATAAGACCAATTCGGAGGGGATTCTGTTAAAATTAGATTTTCAGAAAGCTTACGATAATGTCAGTTGGGACCTCCTCTTCGAGTTACTTATTCATCGTGGATTCGGTCCTAAGTGGATTGCTTGGATTAAATCCAGTCTCTTCGCTGGAACCTCTTCCATTTGGGTCAACGGTACGAAAGGCCACAAATTCAAGTGTAAGTGTGGTTTTCGTCAGGGTGACCCGATTTCCTCTCTCTTATTCGCCCTAGTTGCGGATTTCTTCAGTAAGCTTCTTCGTAATGCCTGGGAGGTGAATGTTATTGAAGGCCTTGGGTCTTCTAACTGTTTCTGAGGTGTTGAACCTCCAATATGCGGATGATACTATTATATTTACGAAACCTAATGGAGAGACCCTTCGTAACCTTAAGCTTCTTCTTTATGTGTTTGAAAGCACTTCGGGTTTAGCTATTAATTTTCAAAAACATCCGTTATTTGGCTTGGTGGTTCTTTGGACCGTCAAGCTGAAGTTGCACAGTTCTTTAACTGTAGCCCTTCCTCTTTCCCCATCTTTTACCTAGGCATTCCTTTGAGTTGGGGAAAGCTTCACCGATCGGACTGGATGCCGATGATCAAAAAATTCGAGTCTAGACTCAACCGTTGGTCTGGTAAACATCTGTCGCGTGGGAGAAGACTTATTCTTGTTAACTCTGTCCTTTCCTCGATCCCTTTATACATGATGTCCTTTTTTTATCTACCGTCGTGGGTTATAAAGAGAGTCGACCGGTTGAGAAGGAATTTCTTCTGGTCTGGTGTTGATTTGTTTAAACCAGGCGCTCACCTCTGTAATTGGAAGGTTATCTGCACCTCCAAGGCAGCTGGTGGATTGGGGGTGTTGAATCTCAGACACCAAAACTTAGCCTTGTTGTAAAAATGGTTATGGAGATTCCTTAAATCGGATCACCTGCCCTAGGCCCAAATTATATCCCAGAATGTTTATTTCCGTCTTTCCGTGAGGGAATTCCCTACCACTCTCCCCCATAAAGCTTCTTCCTTTTGGAAAGGGGTTTGGAAAGTGGTCGAACCTTTCCGTTGTGGTTTATTCCACGAGTGCGCGGTCGGCTCCAAGACCAAATTCTGGACTGATCTATGGTTTGGCAATATAAAGCTCGCTTCTACCTTTCCTTCCCTCTTCCAGTTAGCGTTGAACCCATCGGCGTTAGTGGAAGATTATGTTGTAGTCATCAATTCTCAAAAGTTCTAGTCGATCCAGTTCGTTAGCGAGCTGTCTCCGCAGCTTTCTTTGCAGCTCCAAAACCTTTTCGACGATATTAATCATTACTCCTGGTTTCCTTCTGATACTCTCAAATGGAGGTGGACCGCCTCGGGTAGTTTCTTGGTTAAATATTTCTACAATTTCCTTAACTTCGGTGGGATCACCTCTCCGATGGCTAAATACCTTTGGAGTAGTTGTACTCATCTCAAATCCAAGATTTTAGCCTGCCTAGCGCTTAACAACAAGCTCCTGACTGTCGAGGTTCTCTATAATAGAAATCTTGCACTGGGTCAACTATGTGTGTTATGCTCCATTCATCATGAGGACGCTGATCATCTGTTTCTTTCCTATCCTTTTATTCGTCCTTTATGGAGTATCGTCACCAGAGCTTGGCTAGCGCCGGCCATTCCTACCGACTTCTCTTCATGTTGGCAACAACAACACCTCAGAAAAGAATTTCGTAAATCTTGGATTCTATCCATGATTGCGATTATTTGGGTTATTTGGTCGGCCCGGAACAATCGTATTTTTTGAAATTCCGTTTTGACGATTGAGAGCATTATTGATGATTTTCTTTTCTTTACTAAATTTTGGCCTACCACTTTATCTCCTGATAAAGTGAAAGCCTTACACTTATATCATCTGGATGAGGTGATTACTTTTTATTCACTGTTCTAACTTTTACTCTTTGCCGCTTTTTAATTTCTAATTTACTGTTCTTTTGTCTTCCGTGTGCAGCTTTAATTTGCGGACGTTTCTTTTTGCTCTAGCTACTTTTGGTATTTTGGTTGGGCTATTTTTTTTGGAAGTAGTCTTTTACTATGAGACTCTCCGGCTCTCCGCTGTTGGTGCACTCTCAGTCCACTTGCTTGTTTTCTTCCCTGCGGTGCTGGTCTTTAGGCTGAGCTTTGTTGGCCCTGGGGTTTGCTGTTGGCATTGTGTGATCGGTTTTTACGGATGTTGTTGTGTGTACTGTGTTAGCCCGAGCTAGGCGGCCTTGGGTCTTTTGTATCTATGCCCCTTCTCTGGGATTGTTATACATTTTTAGCTCTTATGTTGGTGGAGTGCTCCTTAAGGAGTCACAGCTCGTTCTGGTTATTTTCTTTGTACTCTTTGAAGGTTCCGACCTTTATGGTTGGGTTTGGGTTCAGTATATGTCTATGAATTCCTCCACTCAGTTGATGTGCTTTTATTTTTTTTGTGTTATGTGCTGTGCTCTATTCTATCCAGGTTGTCCCTGGTTTTAAGTGGTATTTTCTTGCAACTCTATTTTTCTGTAGTTGCCTCTTTGACGCACTCTTTATGGTTAGTGCGTTAGCTCGTTTTATTGTGGCTTTCTTGTTTTGCTCATAGCTCAGCTTTTTCACCCCTTTTTGCGTCGAGATGTTCATGCCCGGGCTGATCTGCTGTTAGTTCTATTTTGCGAGTCTGTTGTGGTAGTTCTTTTCTTTTCTCCTATTTTCTTGGACGCTCATTCGGTGTTTGTGTTACTTGACTATTGCGGTGAGCTTTTGTTTTTGCTTGGCGGGTGCTCCTAGCTTCACCCCGTGGCCTTCCTCTTTCCTGGCCCTCTTAGCGTCTTCATCGGCGCATGGGTTTTTGTCTGTTCATGGGGAGTGCGCCCTTTGGAGTGGGTCGTTGAGGCTGCGGTCTTCTCATTCTTAGAGTTTGCAGCTTCACCCTCTTACTATCTGTTCCCTTTGGGTCCGTTCCGACTGCTCTCTTGATCCACTGCGGTGCTTGGTTGATTCATCGCGCGGATCCCCGTTTTGGCCACCGCATTGCCCCCAGCGTTGGAGGATGGGGGGCGGTCTGATGCCCGGGGACCATCGGCTTCTGCTTGCTGGTTGTTTGTTAGTGGTTGCCTGCTTTGATGCGCGTGTTTTGGTTATTTTGTGCAATTCTGTTCATTGCATTGTAAATATGTAGTTGTGTTTATTTGTTCTTTTTTTTTTCTTCTAATTTTACGCCGTGTAAAATTGCGATGACGTTTGTTCTTTACCTTTTATTAATATATTTGCTTGACTGGAGCCGGTCGATTCTAACGACTTCATCAAGAAAGAAAAAAAACATCTATATTATCTATTGCAAGCTTTTTAAGATTTAATTAAGAGATATAATTGCACTTCAAAATTTGTATAAAAAATAGTGAAAAGTTATCTTCTATATTTGCTTTTTTTTTTTGAAATTTTAAAAAGAGAAAATTAAAAAAAAATCTTGGATCAAAAGTTATTTACCATAATATATTGCATAGATGCAGCTGCAGTAATGAGAAAATCAACGGCAATAGCTCAACCATGTGCATGTACAACTATTCTTTGATTGGTTTATCTTTAATTAAAGCATATTGCTGGGCCCAAGACAAAATAAATTATAAGTTTTGTTTGAGGAATAAAATATAAGATCGACCAGATGGTCCTTAAAGGAACTAATATATCATCGAGTTTTTAACATGTCAGCACACGCTTTACAGATTATACATTTACAGATCTTCGAATTCAACATAATTTCTTATGAGAATTGCTACTCTTTTAGTAATTATTGGGTCCATTTCTCAGTAAAAGATAGATGAAAAATGCCCAATTATCACTAAAAGATAAGCCTAATATAAGTTTGGGGTAAAAACTAATGTATGTGCAGCATTTCTCATTTCTTATAAATCCATTTTATCGCACTTGCATGTAAAAGATGTACATTTCTTAGCATCGCTTTGCATGCGTCAGGATTGTGGCCTCAAATACACGTAGACACAGAGTACTTGAAGTTGGTGAAAAAGAGAAGGAGACAAAAACAACAAGAGAAGATAATAACAAGTAGAAGAAGTGCGGATGAAGAGTTCTCATATGAAGTACTCTCTCAAACCTAACTGGAACTTGGTTGCAATGGAGAAACTTTCTCACCCTCTCATATGAAGTACTCTCTTTTTCTATTCGGCACTCAATAGAATCATATCGTTCTAGGGGTCGTTTACATTGTATTTATAGATCTAGAGAAACACTAAATTGATATCTTTATATAAGAGCCATTGGATATTACAAAAGGGATAACCCTACGATAAGAGCCACACGATCTAACTTGAAGAGTAAGTAGGGCTTCTCACGAATCAGACAGACTTAAGTCCAAAACCCATCAGCGTCGTGAACGGTCGGCTGTCCAACAAGATGATCGACTGTCCTCCTCGCGGGAAGACATCGTACAGGGGTCGGTCGACCACTCCTGAGTTGCGGTCGACCGCAACCTCCCTCTACTGCTGCCGCTGACTATTTCCTTCTTGTCTCCACTCCATCCCCAATCATCTCGATCCTTCCATCGTCTTATCGTCTTCGTATCCAACATCGTATGCAAGACATAAGCCTAACATATCTCTTAGTCTTTTTTCCCTCTCTGATTACAATAATCTCTTAATTATATAACTAGCTCTTAATTATTTCTCTTTGGCTCTTTCTATATTAGCTATGTTAGATACAATCTCTTCTCATGTATTATAGAGTAGTAATCTAGATATAAAAGTTAGGTTTAGTAGTTTTCGACTTAGTGACCAAGCAAACTTAGACCCAACTCAAATATATTCTTCCAATCAAATGAGCAATAAATCCATAACAAATATCTCAAGATAAGCACAAAAGATTGTATTAAACAATTCAAATGTAGACATGGCCGACCCAACACTTATTGAGGCCTAAAGCGAACTCCGAAATGAGGCTTTTTGAAAGCTTATAATAATATTTTGTTAAAATTAATATATTTTTATTTAAATGTTATCTTTTGGACTTTTTGAGATGCAAAATCATTTATTATATTATTGTAATCAATTTCAGACTTTTCAGTATGAGGAGGCCTATTTTGGACTTTTTGGTATGTGAGGAGGCCTTTATTCTTTAGATTTTTTTTTTTTTTTTGGAGACCTAAAGTTCTAACTTTGATTGCTTTACCCTTGAGCCGACCCTGAAAATAGAAAGCTGTAAATCAAAAAGAAAATAGCAAAAGAACAAAGATTATAAATATAGAAAAAATATTTGAGACATATTTTTAATAATGTGTGCTCCCTACTGGTATATTTGTGACACTGGAATGCATGACTCTTGAAAGTGCGTTTACAGCCTATCTCCCTACAAAATCTGACAGCTAATAGCAAGGGCCACAACACAGCGAAAGCAACCGAGCTCCGATTATAAATTGTCTGCCTTATTTGAATGAATGTCATGACAGAAGGGGTCCATCAAATTGACAATCTGGATCTCTGCTCCATTCTATCCTTCTCTCCTTACTGTCACAAAACAGAGATTTAAAAGAAAAGAACAATCAACAGAATCAACATATTCCACATTCTATAATAGAGCCTGACTTCAAGGATGAGTCAGAGGGCAAGATGCCAATTTTGTAAGAAATCAAAGAAGAAGAAGAAGATGCTGCATCTATCAAGAATGGAGGGTCTTCTGCGTGTGCACTCGGCCTTCGGGTATTTACATCGACGATCCGAACCGTTCACATTGATCTACACATCTAAATTAGCCTAAATATATAAAATCAAGTCATTTAAAATTCATTTGCTCATACGTTAAAGTGTTACAAAATGTATGGCTGAATATCGTTTTTTTTATAATGACATGATAGATGGGTAAATGAATTTTAAATGGCTTGATTTTGCATATTCATACTAATTTAGATGTGTAGATCAATATGAACGGTTCGGATTGTCGATATGAACGCCCGAAGGCTGAGTGTGTGTATATATATATATATAGAGAGAGAGAGAGAGAGAGAGAGAGAGAGATAGAGAGAAAGAGAGAGAGAGAGAGAGTGAGAGAGAGAGATTTTCAGTTGTGCACTAGGCCTCCGAGTACATTCGGCATTTCCGCCTTCGTATCGACGATCCGAATCGTTCACATTGATCTACACGTATAAATTAGTCTAAATATGTAAAATCAAATTATTTAAAATTTATTTGCCCATCCATCATGTGACTATAAAAAACAACGATTTCAGGCATACAATTTTGTAATACTTCAATGGATGGGCAAATGAATTTCAAATAATTTGATTTATATTTTGACTAATTTATATGTGTAGATCAATGTGAATGGTTCGGATTGTTGATATGAAGGCGGGAAGGCCAAGTGCACACGAAGGCCTAGTGCACAACGGAACATTTCTCTCTCTCTCTATATATGAGCCCCCTTTCGTTGTGCACTAGGTCTATGTGTGCACTCGGCCTTTCCGCCTTCGTATTGACGATCCGAACCGTTCACATTGATCTACATATGTAAATTAGTCTAAGTTGTAAAATCAAATCATTTGAAATTCATTTGCCCATCCATTGAAGTGTCACAAAATTGTATGGCTGAAAATCGTTGATTATAGTCACATGATGTGTAACACCCTAGATTTTTTAAAATAATGTTTTTGAGGTTAATAAATGAATTAATGTGATATTTGTGATTTAATAAATATTTTTTTGAAAATTTTTTTTACACGTGCAAAACACGTATAAAAATTTTCTTCGGAAGTTCAAAGTTAGAAATTATTTTGGGGAACCCCAATATTTATTAGTAGGTATTATTTATAAATTTTCTGGATTTTTCTGATAATTATTTGGCATATTTACAAATATTACAAAAAGAGGGGCTTTTGTGTAAAATTACCACTTGGAGTAAAAACTCCAGATTTTCAGTTTACTTTTTATTCTAATAGATTTGGTTTATTACGCAAATTTGTTAAAGAATGGTCTTTTTGCAAAATTGCCACTTAGAGGTAAAAATTACAAAATTATTTTTCTGGGTTTGAAAACCAGTGCTAGCCAGATCTGGCTATTTATTTTTGATTTTAAATATCAATTAAGTGATTAATCCAATTTCCTAGTATAAAGATTTATATATGTAAAGATATATTCAAAAGGGATATTTTGCAAAACTTACTCAAAGCCCTAAAATCTAATTTCTGACCTATTAAAAAGAGAGGTGCAGCCATCTCTTTGCTACACTAAGCAAAGAGTTTTCTTTATTATTGATTTCTTGGAGTTTCGAAGCGAGGATCTTGGATTCCTTGCAAAAGGAAGGACTTTTCTTATTCTCTTTATTATTTCGATTGATTCTTCAATAAGGTGAGTGACATATATTTATTTTTGTATTGTTCTATGCATGTTGTATGTGATGATTTGTCTATTAGAAAGCATGTGATAGGATCGTGTGAGGATATATTGAATATTTTTATGGATGGGTGATTAAAAGTGGAATTTTTATGAAAGTTATGAATATAAATTCTATATAAATGACTTGAGATTGTAAAGAACCTAATAGAAGAAATCAGCGGTATGATGTTTTCTTTTCTATTCTTGTTGTTTTGATTATATGAGTTGTATGAATGTATATTGCATAAATTGTATAAAAAAGTTGATCTTTACTATATACACACACTGTTGAGATTTTGATGAGTAAAAACTTGATGAACGATTGTTATAATTGCATATAGTTCATGGAAAAACTGATGTGAGTACTTGTGTAAGTGTTTGATAAATTATAAGAGGGGTTTATGGATAAAAAAGATCAAGTTTTGAGAGTTGGGGAGATTCTTGATTTCGGGTCTGATGGTATATGGCCGAAAATTGATTTTGTGTCCTTTGGTGAAATTTTCGATTGAATCTCGCTTTGTTTCATACTGAGATTGAAATAAACATTATACTACTTATATATGATGTCATCTTGAAGCTTAAACTGATCGAGGCTTAAACTCCCTATATGCCTATATACACATTCATGTTTATGTTTACTGTTTTGAAGATTTCGTCAAAAAATGCTCTTTTATGATCTTGATGAGGTTTTGATTTGTTTTATAAACTCCAGTATGTTAGACAAGTTATATTCGATCATCTCAGGATTTTTTTTTGCGAATTTATGATTTTACAAAGATTTAACGAAGTATCAATTGAAATGTGCACGAATATTAAAGCTGTCAATTTTCGAACTTGACAGTCGACCGCACGAAATTGCACATGAAATGTCGGTCGACTGACAGTTCTTGGGTTTTTGGAATTTGGTTTGACAGTCGACCGCCCATTTTTGAACTGCCTTTGACAGTTGACTGTCAGCTGCTTGGCTGAGTGTTTTGTTGAGTTTTTTATTGTCTTTCTTGAACGATTATTTCTTCGAGCTTATGGATTATTGACCTACTGTTTTAGATGATATTTTTGCTACAAATTACAGTACTTTTCAGAGAGTTATATTTTGATTATAATAGAGTTTAAATTTGTATTTTGATAACTTTAAGAAGCGAAATATATATATAGATTTCAAGATATGAGTGTTTTGTAATTTTCTACGACTTCAAATATGAAACTCAGTTATTTAGTGGATTTAATATCTCATTTCAGTTCTGGAAAATTGTGAGTATTCGGATGTATTTTGATTTGTTGATTTTTAAGAAGTTTTCTTAATATGAGCGAATTGATAATGAAATTGAAAGTTTTAATGAAAAATTTGGTATTGATGGTTGAGTTATGAGTCTCTAAAGGGTGAGTGGGACCCTAGTTACCGGCAGTTGAGATTTTATGATTTAGCCAGTTGTGGTCTTGATTATTGATCAGTTGAGTTAAGTCCGGTAGGGTACACCAATCTAAGAGATTTGTAATTAATTATGAACTTAATAAGTATAAGGACAGGTACTAGATGGTGATATGATGATGAGAGAAAACGTGAGTTATGGACTCCAGGATGATCCTTGGAGTGAGATAATCCCCAGTATTCCGGGACGATGGCTGAAATAAGCCACAGAATGATCCACGCGAGTAGGATTGGTCTCCAGTATTCCAAGGAAGAGAGCCACGCTCATGTGATATTTGTGCAATAAGGGTTTCAGGATTACCTGCGGAGTGAGGCAATCCCCAGTATTCCGGGACGATGGATGAAATAGGCAACTGAATGATCTACGTGAGTGGGATTGGCCTCCAGTATTCCAAGGACGAGAACCGATACTTGCAAAATGTCTAAATCTCGTATTAGTCATTGTAGTAGAATAGTTGCATAACGTGGGATCGAACCCTACAAAGTGAAGAACGATAAGGGCTTGAACCGGACCTATGTAGTATGGAATGCATAGAATCCGAAAAGTATGCATTAGTGAGTCATCATACTGCATTCGTGTTTTCTTGACTTAGTTTTATGCATGTTTGTTTTCTGTTTTCCTATACGTAACACTTAGTCTAGTTTCACCTGATATTTTCATGCTTATTTATTATTATTTCATATTCCATTCGTTACTACTATTGGTATGTGTTGATTATGACTTTATTCTTTATGCTTTATTCTTATTGTATTCCTTTTAATGTCACTCACACTGTTATGGTTGACCCCTGTAGTTTTGGGGGTTAGGGATTATCTGCAGCCTCATATTTTACAGGTAGGTACCTATAGCTTGGGATTTAGATGGATGTGGTAGTTAGATAATGCGGCCTATGTAAATTGTAAAAGAAAGAAATTGTAATTCAAGGTGTTTGTTTTCCGCTGTGCTTTGTAAAGAATTGGTGTGATAAAAGTTGATTTTTTTTTTTTTTTTTTTTTTTTTTTTTTTTTTTTGTGTTTGGCTATGTTTACTATTACATTGAGGTAGATACTGGGAATTGTGCCACGTATTTCAGAGATATCATATTGGAAATTCGGGGCGCTACATGATGGATGGGCAAATGAATTTCAAATGATTTGATTTTACATATTTAGGCTAATTTAGATGTGTAGATTAATGTGAACGGTTCGGATCGTCAATACGAAGGCGGGATGACCGAGTGGACACGAGTGCACACGGAGGCCTAGTGTACAACGGAATGAGACTCTCTCTGTCTCTCTCTCTCTCTCTCTCTCTCTCTATATATATATATATATATATATATATATATATATATATATATATATGAGAAAAAGAGAAAAGTAATCATTTGAAATTTATTTGCTCATCCATTGAAGTGTTACAGAATTGTATGGCTAAAAATCATTGTTTTTTATAGTCATATGATGGATGGGCAAATGAATTTCAAATGATTTGATTTTACATTTTTAGACTAATTTAGATGTGTAGATCAGTGTGAACGGTTCGGATCGTTGATACGAAGGCGGGAAGGCCGAGTGCACACGGAGGGGTGGTGCACAATGGAAGATTTTCCTATATATATATATATATATATATATAGACAAATCTTTCGTTGTGCACTAGCCGTGGTGTGCACTTTGTGTGCACCCGGCCTTCAATCCTTCGTATCGACGATCCGAACCGTTCACATTGATCTACACGTATAAATTAGTCTAAATATGTAAAACCAAGTCATTTGAAATTCAGTTGTCCATACATTGAAGTATTACAAAATTGTATGGCTGAATGTTGCTTTTTCATATAATGACATAATGAATAGGCAAATGAATTTCAAATGATTTGTTTTTACATATTTAGACTAATTTAAACATGTAGATCAATGTGAACAGTTTGGATCGTTGATACGACGACTCGAAGGCTGAGTGCACACCATAGCTAGTTCACAACGGAATATATATATATATATATATATATATATATATATATATATATATATATATATATATATATATATATATATGGGTTTTGCTCCAATGGGTTGGAAAATAGGGCTCTCAGCCGTCCGATCTAGCGTGATCTTGATCAGCAGTTGTGATCAAGATCCGCTAAGGATCTCCCATTAACGTTGAGAAAAGCTGAGGGGTATTTTCATAACTTCACACCAAATAACGTTTGGGACTTAGCATTTTTTTGGCGTGGAATTTTTTTTTGTCGAAAAACTCACTTAGGCCGTTGTTTCCAACAACGGCCTAGGTTGTTTGAAGTTTTTTTTTGGAAAAAATTGTACTTAGGCCGTTGTTTGGAACAACAGCCTAGGTTGTTTTTTTAATAAAAAATTTCAACTTAGGTCGTTGTTGGGAGCAACGGCCTAAGTATGTCCAAACACTTGTACATACTCAGATCTTCATCTCCCTCACAACTCTTTCTCGCTAGCGGAGCTCGATAAACCCAATTCCTCAAACCGTAGCTCTCTCTTTATCGAACTGAAAACCCTATCTCTCTCTTGATCGTTGCTTTTCACCGAATCTCTCCCTATTCTCAGTCTCTAGCCCTCTTCCTTTGAAGATCCCAATTACAAAAAAACCCTAACCCATACGAAATCTACCCAACCATAAAATCCTAATCCGCCCTAAATTAGCCAAACCCTACTCCCCTTCCTTTCTCTACAGCAGAAACTTTGCGGCCTCCCGAACACCCTCATTGTTAAAGGTACTAATTTGTTCTCACTTGAGTAGTTATAACTAGGCTAATTGATTGGAAATTTTTCTCCAATGTTTGAGTGTACAATTGCTATATTATGCGTAGGTATAGAGTAGGTAATTCTAGTTTAATTGGGGAAGTAGATGTAGTATTAGTTGCTGTTGTTTGTTGTTCGATGCTAGTAATAGCGCACAAAGTGAAAAAAAAATTATGCAACTTTGCGAGTACGTCGGACACGCCAGACACAACCCAACGCAATTCGTAAAAGTATGTTTGGATTCACGGTTTGAAGTGTACGGCCGTATATCGCTTTCAATTCATTCCCATGAGTGAAAGCGATACATCGGTGTATTTTGCAAACCGTGAGTCGAAACTCACCTCTACAAATTTTGTTGGCCCATGTGTTTTGCCGCCGTCCCACTCCCAAAGTATACAAATTTTTTGATCTCGTTTGTGCGGATTTGTACCGTATATCAAACAACAACCTCAGTTCAAGAATGAGGGGAATGCAAGCGAGACACAGCCTTATCTTGCAAACCGTAAATCGGAACTTACTTGTAGAAGTTCCGTTACCTTGTGCATGGCAAGCCAGACCCAATATAAGAGTTTTGTATTTATATGATGTCGTTTTTGACGTATTGTCACTTATTTTGTTTCGTATGTATATATATCGCAATCGTTTGTTAACATGCTATTTTATATATAATATGTATATTAATTGATCAATAATATATTTTTACCCCAGATGAACAATGATACGGAGAGTTCTGCTGCCGGCAATAATTTTGTGCGGGTAGAACCAATCACTGATTCCATGTCGTTAGTCGAAGACCATCTAAAACCAAAGTTAGGGATGACATTCCCCACTTTAGTTGAGGCTAAAAATTTTTATTCTTCATATGCCCGTTGTGGGGGTTTTGCAATGCGTAAGGGTGGGAATAAATTAAAGTGAGGAATGGAAGTAGATAAGTCATATTTTTGTAATAAAGGTAGGTCGTCGCCGAGTCAACATAGTGATGGTAGACGGGGAATAACCTGTAGAACGGGTTGCAAGGCTTGCGTTCGTATAAAATTGAACAAAGCAAGTAATACGTGGGTGGTGTATTCATTTCACGAAGAACACAATCACGAATTCACCTCACCCGGTAGAAGGCATCTTTTGCCCCCGAACAGGTCCGTGTCAAATACGGATAAAAGGATAATAGATCAAATGAACCAAGCTAATATCCAGACATGTTGACAAATGCTCTTCTTTGAAAGTGCTAGTGGTTGTCACGATCAAGTAGGATTCACAGAAAAAGATGTTAGAAATTTACTTAGAGATTCGCAAGAAGCATTGAAAGGACATGATTCTACAATGTTAATTGATTTTTTCGAATCTAAAAAATAGACGGATCCTTCATTTTTGTATGATATTCAAGTAGATCCCGAAGGGCGGTTGTCACATTGTATGTGGGTAGATGGTATTTGTAGGATGAATTATGAGAAATTTGGCGATGTAATTTGCTTGATGCCACGTACAATACGAATCGTTACGGAATGTTATTTGTTCCCTTTGTTGGAATGAATCAACATTGGCAATCGACTTTCTTAGGAGGTGGGTTCATTCCAAATGAGACGGCCTCTTCGTTTGATTGGTTCTTTGAAAAGTGGTTAGGGGTTATGAATCGTGCTCCATCCGGTATTGTCACCGATCAAGACCGTGGGATCGTCGCCACAGTTAAGAAAGTTTTTCCCCAGACTCAGCATCGTTTTTGTATTTGGTACATTCTGGATAAGTTATCCCAGGAGGTTCGTCTTTCGAACGATGTTGACAAGTTTAGGGAGTCCTTGAAGAATGTCATCTACAATTCCGAATGTGTATATGAATTTGTAGAAAAATGGAATATGTTGATTTCGCAATACGAATTAGAGAATAAAAAATGGTTGAACGATATATTTGATATCCGTGAAAGTTGGGCACCCATCTACGCTAAAGATTCTTTTTAGGCCGGCATGTTGAGAGCCAACGAGTGAGTCCGCACATTCTGCTCTGAAGCATCATACAGAAAAAAAATATTCCTTGCATAAATTTGCCGTCATCTTCGATCGTTTTTTGGGAAGGCAAAGACACGATGAATTGAAAGAAAATCATCATAACCGTGAGAAGAGACCGAAGTTGAAGAGCGAATGGGCTTTGGAGGCACAAATGGCAAAAACATATACTTTGAAAATATTTTACAAATTCCAAGATGAAGTCACAAAAAGCTTCATGTACAATGTGACATTCATTGCCGATCTTGAGACACCAGATAATTCAACATTCCATGTGATACTCTGTGGAGAATCAGAACCGGCTCGCCTTCTTCAATTATGCAAAATCAATGGAATTATTACATGTGCATGTCACTTGTTCGAATTCGTTGTCATTCCTTGCAGGCATATTTTAGCTGCACTTCGTTTCTGCCTTCACACTTCCCTCTCGGATGTATATATTAAAAAAAGATGGACCAGGGATGTGATGAGAAGAAGTTATACATCCGTTCCAACCGAACCAAATACCGAGAATTTTGCTTCTCGATATTGTGAGTTGAGCTACCATGCAAAACAGATTGTCGATCTCGGTTGTTTCTCCAATGAGAGTTACAAATACACGTTGGAGAATTTGCAGAAGATCATTGATAGTGTTTCTCGGCTACAACCCAGATTAGGTGAACAGCCCGGATTAGGTGCCTCACAACCACATGACAATGTCGAACCCGGAGGTAGTTCACAACCGCATGGTAGTGCACAATCTCATGATCAAGGGAGTGGACACATACCTTCATGCATTAGTGACCCACAGAAATGCACGAAAAAGGGAAGGCCTCGCACCAAAAGATTGAGGCCGATTAGAGAGCAACTCTGCATAAAAAAATCGAGAAGGTGCCAAAGATGCGGCATTGTGCAAATGAATCATGATTCAAGAAATTGTCCAATTTTATTTGAGGGGTAAGACTCGTACTTTATTTGTTTGTCCCTCGTTTAAATTTATTATACTTTATTTGTGGTAAATGAGTTTCTTACTAACTAAACCTAATCTTTCAATGAAGGCAAGAAGTAATTCCTTCCGATGAAGACAGTTCTGAGTCGAGATATGATGATCCACTGTGAATTGTAATTTATAAAATATAATGTTTCGGTATATTTTGAACTCTTTGTGCAACTTGGTTAATTACCTTTGAATGGTAACTGTAAATGTTCTTGAGACTTAAATGTCGTTTGTTTGTGTCGCTTGTTAATATTGTTGTTGTACATAAATGTTGGTTTGTAACTCAATTGTATCAGCTATAGGTATACTTGCAGATGTAAATAAATTTTTTTTTCAAACCTAGGTCGTTGTTGGTATTTGTTGAATTTTGTTTGGTATTCAATATAACTAGTTAAAAAAAGCAACAAGTCACAGAGCAAAACAATATTTTTTTGATAACCTAGGCTGTTGTCTCCAACAACGGCCTAGGTTATAGCAAAAAAGTTGTGATTTTGGGGGTGCTCTCTGACTTGGAGTAGACAAAAGGAGCAACAAGTCAGAGAGCAATACCATTTTTTATAAATACCTTAGGCCGTTCTCTCCAACAACGGCCTAGGTTAGAGTCAAAAAGTTGTGATTTTGGGGGTGCTCTCTGACTTGGAGTAGAGAAAAGGAGCAACAAGTCAGAAAGCACCACCATTTTTTAGTAAATACCTTAGGCATAGGTTATAGCAAAAAGGTTGTGATTTTGGGGGTGCTCTCTGACTTGCAGTAGACAAAAGGAGCAACAAGTCAGAGAGCAACACCATTTTTTATAAATACCTTAGGTCGTTCTCTCTAACAACGACCTAGGTTATAGTCAAAAAGTTGTGATTTTGGGAGTGCTCTCTGACTTGGAGTAGAGAAAAGGAGCAACAAGTCTGAGATCACCACCATTTTTTAGTAAATACCTTAGGCCGTTGTCTCCAACAGCGGCCTAGATTATAGCATAAAAGTTGTGATTTTGGGGGTGCTCTCTGACTTGCAGTAGACAAAAGGAGCAACAAGTCAGAGAGCAACACCAATTTTTATAAATACCTTAGGCCGTTCTCTTCAACAACGACCTAGGTTATAGTCAAAAAGTTATGATTTTGGGGGTGCTCTCTGACATGGAGTAGAGAAAAGGAGCAACAAGTCAGAGAGCACCACCATTTTTTAGTAAATACCTTAGGCCGTTGTCTCCAACAACGGCCTAGGTTGTAGCTTAATACTTGAAAAAAGAAAAAGTCATGGAGAACCCCTTTATATGAATACCTTAAGCCGTTGTCTCTAATAACGGCTTAGGTATGAAGTTTTTGGGGTTTTTACAAATTTTCGCTTTAGTCTTTACGTACAGTCTCTGTGGAAATTTATACCAAAGACAGATGATCTACACTTGTATATCGTTTAGCTATATTTTTTTATTTGCCCATTACTTCCACCTTTCAAACCAATATATAATCATGGTGGTTAAATATGTACAAAAAATAATACAAAATAATTCATAATCATCCATTTTGGAAAAAAAAAAACTTTAACATTTATGGTAAGGTTAGGGTTAGGGTTAGGGTTAGGGTAAGGTTAGGGTTAGGGGTTTTTAGTTAGATGGGTTTTTTGTTAGCGAACTCTGTTATTATGTGAAGCAACAAGGATATCATTAACATCATAGCTGCTCGAAGAACTGCACACAATTACTTCACGACGAGATTCCACATCCACTCCTTATGAGTCTTGGGAAATCACGTCCCCGATGGGTTTTGCAACAACCCCTTCTTTCTCGTGTCAAATATAGAAGACTTAATCTCTTCTCTTATTGGGTTATACATGTGGGGATGTACATGTGAGTTTCTACATGTTCTTTTTTCCATATTGGACTTGTTGTACATGTGGTTTATCCCAACAAGTGATCTACATGTGGGGATCTACATGTTGGTTTTCCCAATATATATTCTACATTTGGGGATCTACATGTGGTTTTCTGTTATGGTTTCCCAATACATGATGGTCCCTATTTAGACCGTTTTTCCGAAAATAATCAGATCCAGTTCTTGATGGCCAAGTAATTGGATCTGATTGCTCTCTGCTCTAAAGCAAACCGAATCTTTTCTATTTTTGGTTTCTTCTTGTCCATCATTATTATTGAATATTTTTTATATTCGGAGATGGGTTATCCAATTTTGGAATGGTGTTTCCGGAAGAGTGCATTAGATGGATTTTGCACCTCTTCGTATTTCGGCGTGAAAAAGTCAGATATAGAAGAATTAATCTCTTACCTTATTGGTTTATACATGTGGGAAAACTACATGTGGGTTTCTACATGTAATTTTTTCAATATTGGTCTTGCTGTACATGTGGGAATCTACATGTGGTTTTTCCGATATATAGGCTACATGTGGGAATCTACATGTGGTTTTTTCCAAATATAGGCTACATGTGGGGATCTACATGTGGTTATGTACTTTAGGTTTTTCCCATATTAAACTTGTTCTACTACATGTGATGCATATTTTGATGATTCTTCAATAATAGTAGGCCAAGTTATCATAAACAAAATGAACATTCCATTCCTTGACATAGACATACCAAAATGTATTGGGTTATTTACCAGCTTGTGTATATTTATTTTGGGTTAAGCTGGATAGCATCTTCCTTCAATATTTTGGCAAGTGAAGTGTTTTAGATGAATAGTATTTTGGATGCTACGAAGAGAAAAAGAGTGGAGACACTAACCCTACATTAACCCTAACCCTAACCCCTAACCCTACTCTCTTAACCCTACAATAACCCTAACCCTACCCTACATATCATATTTTATTGATTTTTATGAAACAAAATACCAATTAATTTTTGATAATTTTTTTATTCGTTTGATGGTAACGATTTTATATTGGTTAGTTAGGTGGCTTTGAATGGAAATAATAAAAAATATAAACAAAAAAACATACATATGAATGTCTATTTTGTAGAGTTCAGAAGACAATGTTCGTAAAGTGTGGAGACACATGTGACTATACTATTTTTCCTCTAATTTTCAGTAATTCTGAATGATCTGAGTGGTACTAACTAAAAAGAGTTTAATGCTCCATTCATAACATAAACAAGTGGTTATATGTTGGTCATAAAGAGAACTGATAGAACTTAAATATCTATAAACTCGTTACTGGAAATTTATTACCTATCAACTCCCAACTACAAATATTAACGTAATTAATGATAAACCAAAACAAGCTCTTACCGCAAATGTCTTCCTTGTAATAAACCTAACCCTACAATAACCCTAACCAAACCCCTAACCCCCGCAAACCCTAATCCTACCCTTCACCCCCGTTAACACTAACCCAACTTAATACACTAACTCTAACCCTAACCCTAACGAATGATAAGATTATGTTATATTTTCTGGGGTTTTCTGTAGATATTAAAACATCGTGATTATGTAGTGGTTAGTTTGCTGTAGTCAAATTAAAAAATAAAAAAACATATAAATGATATACAAGCCAAGTTATCATCTATCTTTTGCATAAAGTTCCACAGAGATTGTTCGTAAAGAGTGAACAGAAAATTGAAAAAAGCAAACAATGTGTAACATTTGGCCTACTTCCTAGGAGACAACGGCCTAGGGTATAAACATCATTTTGGGGATGCTCTCTGACTTGTTGCTCACTACAACATATATGGCTTTCTATAGCGGATTTATTATAATGTATAAGTGTAAATGCTATTGAAAGTGATCAATAATAGCATTTCTGAATAAAATGCTATCTTTGATTAATTTTGAAATTTATTCTTAGCTACGGCAGCGTTATTAAAATGCTGTATTTTTTACAGCGTTTTATAAACGCTATAATATCTGTAAATAAACTTAAGTGGTAAGGGTAAAAAAGAAAATTCTAATTAAAATCCAAATCATTCTCAATCCAGTTCATTTTCTCCTCCTCCTCCCCCTCCTATTTTTCTTCAATTACCCTACGATCCCAATTAGGTTTTCCATCCCAAATTCACAGTCACCCCAAAATCCAAAAATAATTTTCCTCCTCCTTCCCCCATCGCCGCTACCCGCCCCTTCGGCGCTGCCGTCCCCGTCCCCTTCCATTCGTCGTCGCTCCTTCCCCCATCGCCGCCACCCGCCCCTTCGGCATCGCCTTCCCCTTCCCCTTCCCCCGTCGTCGCTCCTTCCCCCATCGTCGCCACCCGCCCTCTTCGGCGCTTCTCTTCATCAATCAAATTGTTAGGGTTAGGGTTGCGAATTAGTTTTCATCGAATTTGTACAATTTCTCTCTCGATCTTTGCAGGTAAGTGAAGTTAGGAATTAGAGCTTCTACGTTTATTCTATATTTTGTATGTTTATTCAATATTTTGTATAATTTGAAGTAGCTAATCAGTTTTGAGTGGAGAAAGTTAGGAAGTTAAAGGTGAAGAGGAAAGTGAGGGTGCCAATGGTGGTGGGGATGAAGATGGCAGAGACACCCTTGGATGACTTCTCATATTGTATCCATCAAAACACCACTTTTTTCATTGATATATTTTGTTACTCAAATGAATTCGTATTCCTTTTCCTCCTGTACAAGTAAAGAGACACAGGGTTCTTGTCATAGTGGTGTTTTGTCAAGTTTTACTTTTAGATTCAAAAGTTAATTTTTGTCGTCTGGAAATGTATTGCCCATAATTCTAAAGGGCAATGGGAGAAAACAACCAATTTCTGTAATCCTAGAATATATTTATCACCTTTTACCTTCTGTTTGGCTTTGCTGAAGCAAATCTAATAATTGGTATAACTCATTTCTCTCCGTTCATCGACCATAGTCATTGATGCTAACAATGATTTTTGTGTACCAGTGTGCATATCAAGTACACACAATTTCAACAAATTCCAGTAACCAAAGTACTAATACAAACATAAGCATCACCTACACATACTTGGACAGGCAAGATTATATTTTATTAGATTTTAGGAAGAAATATTAGTAGTTTTATTAGCCAGTGAATGTCATCAGGATTCATGCAGATGTACTATAAATTGGGTTGAGTATTATATGCACCACGAAGTAAAGTCATTCCGATTAATTTTTCTTATCAAATGGTTAAATATACTGTTAAAATCTGACATAAAGTGCTCAGTCAAGCACGTATGTGCATGTCTCTGTGCTCGCATAAGTAATATTAGTTGGAAATCATCTTTAAAGTACAAGAATGTCTAATACGTTGGTTCTCTCTAAGTCAAACTGGTATACCATATTAAGAAATTGTATGGATTTTGAATTTGGTCGCTAAATGTTTATATTGGCTAGTAAATAGATTAATTATATTACAATATATTTGCCTAACTATGTAAAGAATCATATGCATTTCTTTTAAACCTGTTGTAGTGCTCTTGCAGAGAATATTCTTCAAATTCTCCTTTCTAATTTTTCTCAGTTCAATCAAGAGTATTTGTAGTATATAGAACGCAATTTTTTCTTTATAGGAAATTAGTCTTTTCTGCTTAGCTTTGATTATTTATACCTATGGGTCTAACATGTGTGAATTCTCCTCTTATTTCATTTATTCAAATTGCAGGCAACTGTCATTGATCCTACTGATATGAATTCTCTTAGTAAAGCACTGGACAAGAACAATGTTAGTGAACACTTTTGCTTTGACAGTCTCATGTGTTTTCTTCTCTATTATTAGTTGCACACACAATTCTGAGTGGTAACTTGGTATGGTGGACAGCCATGCCTAGTTTGTTGGTTCTTTTACAATCTTTACTGATTAGTTAATTTTTTCAGGTCTCTCTTTTCTTCACGGAGTCCCCTACTAATCCATTCCTCCATTGCATTGACATTAAGTTGATTTCCAACCTTTGTCACTGCAAAGGAGCTCTGGTTTGTATTGATGGTACCTTTGCCTCACCAGTCAATCAGAAGCCCTTATCTTTAGGGGCTGATCTTGTTGTTCATTCTGCAACCAAGTTTATAGCTGGGCATAATGATGTGAGTTACAAAAATTCCTCCTAGACTCAAATAAAATGATGTTGCTAGATTTTGCATTTTCAGGTTGCATGAATTATTACTCTTCTTTTGCATTATGGCTTATGAGAGGTTCAATTTCTTTCCAGGTTATTGCAGGCTGTGTCAGCGGTCCAGAGGAATTGATATCCAAGATTTGCCTGTATCATCATATTATTGGTGGTGTTCTTGATCCCGTAAGTATGCAATTTAGTTTTTTTTTGTTGGGGAAGTTTAATAATGGCTGCTGATGGTGGTCACAAGCCCTTAGATCAGCACTTAAAATCCTATTTTTATTCTGCAAAACAAGAAGTGTCCTTATCTTATATTTTTGGCCTCTGCCACTTTGTTTCTTTTCATATATGTGGCCATTATCCATTATCCATTATAGTTAAATCGCCTACTGCCATAATCTTTTACAAAATGCTGCGTATATGATCTCTCGAGGTATGAAGACTCTGCATCTTCGTGTACAGTATCAGAATAGTATAGCATTGAGGATGGCCCAGCTTTTAGGGGAACATCCCAAGGTACATACTAGTGGTTTCTTTTCTGAATCTCCCCCTACTCTTCTCCCATCTGAAAGACAAACCTAATGTAATCATAGTTATAGTTTGTCTTTTCTTTCAATGAGTAGTTTCGGCAGACGGACATATAAGAAAATAAGTCAATGAAATTGTTACTGAATTTGTGGGCAATGTACTCCAAATTCAGTTGTAGTTTATTTTTACTGAGCAAATCTTTATAGTTATTTTCTTAATTGTTAATGCTCTTTAATCTCTCTTACAAGTTATTTTTTTTATATTCCAAATATCTCCCTTTATTTTGTGTCCAATAAAGCTGAATTTTGTTGCTTATTTGTTTTCATCATGTTTTAATTCATTCACTAAAGAAATGACTCATTTTGTTGAAACTAAAGATTGCTTTAGGTGGGGATGATTGTTTTACATATTTTCGTTACTGCTTTTCATGTATTACTATTTCTGACCAACAGAAGCAGAAAAATACATGTCAGGTTTCAAATTTTAGTATCATAGTTAGTTATGAAGACAACTGAAGTTTATCATACTGGGGTAGAGTGCACAATTAATTATTTGAATATGAAATTTTCAACCGTTTCTCCTTGCTTTTTTTCTTCTAATGAGCTTCTAGAAGTCAGGACCTAGAGGGCCATCGAAACCATGAACCATCAGAAAGTTTTTTTTTTGTAACAGGCACTGAGCCATATAGCTTTTAGTTTTTTTAATTTTAAAAATTGATTTTTATAGAAAATTGTAATTTTAAATTTTTTTTTTCTGTATTCTTCGTGTTCATGATGCTTATTGTGCTTCTGACAATTCTAGCTAGTTTTTTCAGAATATTAGCTGATCATGACTGAAAATAGTTCGTCATAGATCAAGTACTAAAGGTAGCTGATCCTGAAATAGTTTTTTATTATTATTTAAATATTTGATAAATCTTGTTTACTGGGTTGACCCAAATTGAGGCTCGGGATTTGCTTTCGAGGTAAATAAATGGAAATTCGGTTAGCTTTAACAATGTGAAAAGTGCACGTTGACATCTTACTTGTGCACTCTTTAATTTTAATTCCTTCTACTGATCAGGCTCACTACAGCTTGACTAGATGTGACGCCGGTGATGGATGCGGAAGGAAAATGCTCTTTTTCATCCAGTGGAAATACCTAGAGGCAAAGGTTGTTGCGAAAACTCCTCAATGACTTAGTTATCTCAAATAAATTTGTTCCCACAAAGGTTGTTTATGTGAATTCTTATGATTTTGTTTATCAAGTGGCTTGATCTCTACAAATTTCGCTGCCATGATTTAGTAGAGATTTTTGGTACATGACCAATCAAATGGCTTTCTGCGCAGGAACAACAAATCAGTTCAGTGCATGGTCAAAGAAGCGCATGGAATAGATTGCAGCTACAACTTTATCCAGTGATATTAAGATTGCTGCTCTCTTTATACTGGTGCATTCAGAAAGTGCTTTAGAAGTTTCTCTGTATAGCTTTCGAAACTCTTATTCTGAGCTGACGAATCTGTTAACGTATTGGTTCTTATACTACTGAATCTTTATGTACTTTGCATGTGCTAATTTTATCTTGTTACAATTTTTTTATATAAAAATATTGGTGTTTTGGAAACTGAGGATTTTATGTACTGTATAGACCTTGAGCTTTATAGCATTGATCATGGATGCTGGAGAACAACATTGACTGAACTATCAGCAAATTGATATATTCTGGAGAATTTTCTAAACTTTTCTATGCATCTGTAGTTTTTTTATTTGCATATAGGTCAAAAATAAATGGCATTTTTAAAACGCTGCGAAAAATAAAACACCACTCTTACAAACGATAGCGTTTCCGAAACGTTATTAAAGGCGTGGCGTTTTGAAAACACTACAAATACAATAGCGTTTCGACAAACGCTATGGTTTTATAGCATTTTGAAAACGTTATAAAAACCATAGAGTTTTTCGAAACGCTTTGATTTTTATAGTGTTTTGATGGTTTTTATAGCATTTTCAAAACGCTATAAAAACCATAGCATTTGTTGAAACGCTATCCTTTTATAGCATTTTGAAAACGCTATAAATACCATAGCATTTGTCGAAACGCTATGGTTTTTATAACGTTTTCGAAACGCTGTGCTTTTCATAGCGTTTCGCGGAAACGCTATAAATTACCATAGCGGGGGATTTGACAGCGTTTGCAAAATGCTGTCATATGTCTTTAATAGCATTTACAAATGCTATCAAATGGTATATATGTTGTAGTGGCTATTTTTAACTCCAACTAGTTAGATAGCAAGACAAATTGACCATTTTCTTGTCCTACTTCCTAGGCCGAGACAACGGCCTATAGTATAAACAAGAAGATGGTCTTGCTCTCTAACTTGTTGCTATTTTTAACACCAACAAGTCGAGAGCACCCCAAAATGTCTATCTTTTTGGCCTACTACCTAGGCGGTATACAAAATATAGGGGAGTTGCTCTCTGACTTGTTGCTATTTTTAACAGCAACAAGTCGAGAGCACCCCAAAATGTCTATATTTTTGGCCTACTACCTAGGCCGTTGTTGGAGACAACGGCCTAGGGAATACACAATATAGGATAGTTGCTCTCTAACTTGTTGCTATTTTTAATAGCAACAAGTCGAGAGCACCCCAAAATGTTTATCTTTTTGGCCTACTACCGAGGCCGTTATTGGAGACAACGGCCTAGGATATACACAATATAGGGGAGTCGCTCTCTGCCTTGTTGCTATTTTTAACTCTAACAAGTCAGAGAGCACCCCAAAATGTCCATCTTTTTGGCCTACTACCTAGGCCGTTGTTGGAGACAACGACCTAGGGTATACATAATATAGGGGAGTTACTCTCTAACTTGTTGTTATATTTAACAACAACAAGTCGAGAGCACCCCAAAATGTCTATCTTTTTGGCCTACTACCTAGGCAGTTGTTGGAGACAACGACCTAGGGTATACACAATATAGGGGAGTTGCTCTCTGACTTGTTACTATTTTTAACTCCAACAAGTCAGAGAGCAAGACAATTTGGATCACCTTAGTCCTACTACCTAGGCCATTGTTGGAGGTTAAAAAAAATAAATTTATCTACAATTCAACATAGCAGCTGCAGCTGCTAGACTTGATAATTTTACCCAAATTCTAAACAGTTTCGCATCACCTTCACTCTCTGAATAAATTTATACGTACACCCGCCAAAATCACCAACCATATTTGACTATTAGTAATTAATAACAACACCATCAACTACACTTAAACTTACGAACAACAATTTCCACATTCTGAGTTACAATAGGGATAAAACCAAAAAAATAAAAATAAATAAATACTACAATAAACAAATTGCTTACGGTATTGGCTAAGAACCGGGTGTGTATGGCTGTGGTGCTCGCTTATTTCGAGCAGGATTTCGACGCCGAACGGGGTTGGCGACTCGGGGATTTCTTCTTCTCCTCCCTCCTCTTGTTGTACGTCTCCAACAACCCTCTCCCCACTCTCTTCTTCCTGCTCTTGTTATTCAGATAGATGTGAAGTTGAAGCTTGTTGTTCTCTCAGATCACGTTTCCGTTGTTGTCCCATCAGTCCAGCTGGCCTACCCCTCACGCTTTTACGTCGATTCCTCGGTAACCTTATTTCTCGATCCAAAAGTTCAGCCTCTCCCAAAACATCCAAATTGGTACGACATAAAGCAAACATTTTTCGAAGCAAACCTCTTCATAGCTGTGCCCGCATTACTTTTTAGTACGTCCGCGCATTCTTTTGCCATGTCCATTGTATTATCAATCTAAAACAAAAAACCAACAGAAAAAAAAACAATTATACAGTTTGGGAAAATTAAACAATCCAATATTTTTAAAATTAACAAACATTGAAATAAATTTGAAGATTATACTTACCACTGTACGTATAGCTGATGCCTTCGGTTGGAACATGGGTTGTGAACTAGAATAGGCCGGTGGTGGTTCAATCTCCCTCTCTTCAATTTCTCGTTGAACACCAGCAGGTAGTACTATATCGGGAGAGATGTACAAATGTGTATATGATCTGTACCAAGTTATATACTTCCCTTGCAATCTTCCATCGTACTCTGGAATATTAACGAGTACAAGTTCAAACCGTCGCTCGTTCCATTCTGCAACGTGAACACGATGAAAATCTGCCCAATCATGAGTAGGCATGCGGTCGGTACCCCTCACGGTGTGTAACTCATGATCGTATAGGTTTGCACAGCTTGGGGGACTATCTTGTTGAAGACCGAACTGACGAAGGACTCTATCTGGTCGCGGATGCTCCACTATACCGAAGTTGATGAGTGGAGCCGTCGTCAGCCACAACTGCGACCCGGTGGTGCACATCGGTGGTAGTCTTCCCACCCACTCGGGTGTATACGACACCCAAATCATGAACCCTTCTCGTAGTTAGTCGAGCTCGTCTCTGTAGTACGTTAGTACACCTTTGGGGTTGTCTTTGTACCTCCGACTACCAGCCCAATATACCCCTAATGGTGCTAACATATCAGGATTTTCTGGTTGGGCCATCCGACCGTCTGCCGGTCTCCTAATGCGGGGACGACCCAAGTGCAGTCGCTCCCATGACCAAATCTGTAACAAAACCATCGGTCCGATCATCTCCGTCCCATCTAGCGCTACAGAACACAATGACCTGTATAGCGTTGCCAATGCGCAACTTCCACAGTTGTACTGACCAGCTAAGCCTAGGTCGGCGAGCAATCGTAGATACATGAGGTGCACCGTATCCCCGGATGAGTTAGGCAAGAGAACCCCTCCGATCACCGTTAGAATGTAAGCTCTGGTGTAGGACTGTACATAGTCGTCGGGCGATGCATTGATTAATGTCCCATCAAAACGTCCCTTCAACCAAGATAGTCGGATTGGCTGTCCTTAAAAAATGTCCTTATCTTCCGCGGACTCCTCATCAAACTCTGTACCGATCAGTTCATTGCACATCTCTATTTTATCAAAGTTAATATTACCCGTCACGGCCAACCCATCTATTGGAAGACCGGATATCATCGCTATATCCTGTAGCAACACCATCATCTCTCCGACTAGTAGATGGAACGTGTGCGACTCTGGCCTCCACCGCTCCACGAGTGCCGAGAGAAGAGCTCGGTCGGGTTTAACCTGACCAATCATGCTGGTTCCGTAGAAACCGACCGCTACTAGGTACTCGACAATACGTGGGTGCACCTTCATGGTCTCGTGGGTGCAGAAATTACACCTCCCCGTCATCCCACCCCACACTACCGCGGATCTGTGGCGATCTTGCAAGGTTAGTTCACTGGATATATTGGTCCTGGACCACGACGTCCTGTCATCGAAGAGGATGCACCAACCTACACGAACCAAAAAACATTATTATTATTAGTCTAATATCAATATCACTAAATACAAAATTAGGGACAATACAAATTAATAGTTCTCACATTCTCTATGGAATGTTCCCCCCGTACTTCTCGGGATGTCCTTCCGGTTCTCCTCGTTCTAGCCATTTCTCTGTAACAAAGTTCTCATATATATAACTAATTATTTGCCAAAAATTAGCAAACACAAACCAATGAGATGCAAAGATTTCAAAAGTTCGCTTATACGCGTCAAAACAACACAAATGAGATGCAAAAATTCCTAAATTTCATCGTCAACTAGGGCACACCAAATATAAGCCAACGCAACTTGTAGAACTGAGTTCCAACCCACGGTTTGAAATATACGGCCGTATATCACTTTCACTCTTTAAAAAAGAGCGGGAACGATACATTGACGTATCTCGCAAACCATTGATCAGAACTCGCAAATACAGGTTGCATTGCATTGTGAATGGTTAGCCCAACCCACCTTAGGCCGTTTCGTATTTTTTGGACTTCGTTTCAGCATTTTTGTATTGAGACCGTACTAAAAAAGTTTCGAGGTAGATTGAAGTTTCTTCATATACGCGTCAAAACAACACAAACGAGATACAAAAATTCCTAAATTTGGCCGTTGGGTCGGACTCCCCGCATACAAGCCAACGCAACTTGTACATGCGAGTTCCGACCCACGGTTTGAAAGATACGACCGTGTATCGTTTTCAGTCTTGAAAACTGAGCGAAAAGCGATACATTGACGTATCTTGCAAACCGTGGGTCGGAACTCGCATGTACAGGTTGGTATGACTTGTCAGTGGCGGGACCAACGTACTCGCACTGTTTTGTATTATTTGGACTTCGTTTAAGCAATTTTCTATTCATAACATATTCCATAAATTCCGAGGTGGATTAAAGGTGTTTCATATAAGCGTAAAAACAACAAAAACGAGAAGGAAAATTTCCTAAATTTGGCCGTCAAGTCTGCCACACCAAACACAAGCCAGCGGAACTTGCAGAGGTGAGTTCTGACTCTCGGTTTGAAAGATACGGCCGTGTATCGCTTTATATCCGTTGTATTGAATAAAACTGATAAACGGACGTATCTCACAAATCGTGAGACGGAAATCGCCTCTACAAGTTCCGTTACCTTCTACGCGGTCAGTCTGACATACTCGTAAAATTTTGAAATTTTTGGATCTCGTTTGTTTCCTTTTTCCCATATTCCACAACTACAACTAACACTAC
The DNA here is from genome assembly GCA_017893485.1 of Hemerocallis citrina. Lineage (NCBI taxonomy): Eukaryota > Viridiplantae > Streptophyta > Magnoliopsida > Asparagales > Asphodelaceae > Hemerocallis > Hemerocallis citrina. The sequence goes on along the minus strand of CM030364.1, from coordinate 109,986,572 downwards.
ATCTACAAAAATGTCAACAAAATATATACAACATACATGATCAGAGCTAATTGTATACTCTCTAAATTATAGACTACTACGCATAATACAAAAAAACCCAACTCCAAAATTGGAAAAAAATCAATAAATTAACATAGTTCATTATAGTAAAATGGGATTAAGTAAATACCTGGTCCAAAGAGAGAGATAGAGAGTTGGCGAAGATGTGAGAAGCCGCTGCACACTGTTGTAGAGAAAGGAAGAAAATTTGTGCTAGGGTTCAGATGATTTGTGAATTTGGATGTGAAGTTTGGGTTTGCTGTATTCGGGAGAGGAAGAGAGAGATAAAGAGCTTTCCACAAGAGAGGGAGATCGACAAGGCAAAGAAATCGATGCCAAGGAGTTGGGAGAGTGAACTAGGGTTTGGGGATGGGTTTCGGGAGCTCGAAAGAAAGAGAGAGAGAGTTTGTAACGAAGACAGAGTGAGGGAAATTTGGGTATGTACAAGTGTTTGGAAAAACACTTGTACATACCTAGGCCGTTGTTGGCAACAACGGCCAAGGTATGTTTTTTTATAAAAAATAACCTAGGCCGACAAAAAAAACTCCACGCCAAAAAAATACTAAGTCCCAAATGGTTTTTGGCATGAAGTGACGAAAATACCCCTCCGCTTTTTTCAGCATTAATGGGAGATCCTTAGCGGATCTTGATCACAACTGCTGATCAAGATCACGCTAGATCGAACGGCTGAGAGCCCTGTTTTCCAACCCATTGAAAACGAACCCGTTTTCAATGGAGCAAAACTCTCTCTCTCTCTCTCTTTATATATATATATATATATATATATATATATATATATATAGAGAGAGAGAGAGAGAGAGAGAGAGAGAGAGAGAGAGAGAGAGGGAGAGAGATGTTCCGTTGTGCACTAGGCCTCCGTGTGCGCTAGGCCTTCCCGCCTTTGTATCGACGATCCGAACTGTTCACATTGATCTACATGTCTAAATTAGTCTAAATATGTAAAATCAAATTATTTAAAATTTATTTACTCATCTATCATGTGACTATAAAAATTAATGATTTTCAGCCATACAATTTTGTAACACTTCAATGGATGGGCAAATGAATTTAAAATGATTTGATTTTGTATATTTAGACTAATTTAGATGTGTAGATCAATGTGAACGGTTCAGATTGTCGATACGAAGGTGGGAAGGCCGAGTACACACGAGTGCACACGGAGGCCTAGTGCACAACGGAACATTTCTCTCGCTCTCTCTCTCTCTCTCTCTCTCTCTTTCTCTCTCTCTCTCTCTCTCTGTGAATGTGTGTGTGTGTGTGAGTCTATTAATGAGCTGGTGAGCTGAAATTCTTATCGTGAGTTTGACATAGCAATCGTTCGTGTGTGTGTGTGTGTATCTATATATATATATATATATATATATATATATATAAAGCTGCTCCGTAAAAAATTTTGGGCTTAATTTTTAAGGAATTTGGTTGCTAGGGAGTTGACTTACAAATTGGTGGGTGTAAATTGGAAGGATAGAAAGAAACGGTGTAGTATAGTATCTACTAGCAGATATATATACTTAGTACTACTACTTGTCTTAATTAAATCTATATAATAAAACACAAAGAAAACTATCAAGTGGCTCTCCTTCAATTCCCCCAAAATAAAAAACTCAGATCTAACCTCACAAAATACGCCCCCCCCCCCCCCCCCCCCCCCCCCCCCCCCCCCCCAAAAAAAAAAGGAAATCAAATTCAAATCCCCCCTAAAACAACTCCTTTATTTATTAATTTTGTATACACACACACACACACACACACACACACACACACACTTATGCTTATGGAAATATGGACTTTTATACCCCAATTTATAATTATTTTTCATCATATACTAATGAAAACATGGACTTTTATTTACAACTAATTATTGTCATACTATTCAAACTTGAGCTATATAATTATTGATTTACTGTTTACAAGACTTTTCATATGTTGTATCATTCTGAAGACGTGCCGTAGGCACGTGCCCACAGGCAAATCTAGTATATTAATAATTTACACATTCGATACACGCCTTAATAAATATATTTTTTAAGAAAGTAAAAACTCCGACTTAGTGTGACTTCGAAACTGAGACCTCCTTCATATTAGTTTTGAACGCGCGATACACGTAAGTTGGTATGTTTATATATATATATATATATATATATATATAAGTAAAGACCATGAAGTTGTCTATCATCGAACCTGAGATCTCTGAAGTATTCTATTATCGAACCTGAGATCTCTTTTTACCCATCTCAAATTCTTAGCATACACTTTACAATTATCCCCAGTGTTACCAACTTTTATTTTATATGAGTCACTTTTGTAAATAATTATATCGTAAATAAATTTGAATTTTGAGGGGATTATGATAACTGACAATATTTGACTAAAAGGATGGTTAATATAACTTCTACTTAAAGATAAGTGGTTGAGATTAGATGGTTGAATGTCTACAAATTACAGGTTGTCTACAAATGACAACCCCAACTCTCCTATTATAATAGTAGAGCTATTAGAGATTAGAGATAAACTAGATTTATGAGCACTTGCAATATATGTATAGCTAGTTTGATTATAAGTAACATGAAATAATTATTTGATTACAAAGATTTCCGTGTAAAATGAGGAATTTAACATTTCCTATCCATGTTTGTTTGCATGAAGTAGTATAACACTTCCACCAAAATTCTTGTTTGGCCAAACATATGATAACTCAATGTAACACCCAAAAATAATATAAAATAGCCAAAATCTATCTTTTCCGAGCTGCTTTCCAAGTAACAAGTACATAACTAGAGGATAAGAACATCACATTTCAAATATGGCAAAATTACCCACCTTTTTTCAATCCAGCCACCATCTAAGCTCTCACCCTTTATAACGGTCCAAAAAATTTAAAATAGCTCCCAATCCAACGGTCATAAAACAACAACCAAATCCGAGCTTATAAATTTGGGTTAAATTGCACATATATTGATATTTGTTCACATATTTACAATTTATAGCAAAATTTCTATTGCAGATTTGAAGATGGAATCCCGCGGCTCTTCGGTTCCCTATTCCCTCAGTTCTACAACGCTGTGAGCTTGCAAGATAGCGGAGCTCTGGCGAATGGTCAAGAAGGCACCCTCAAACAAAGACAAGCTCTTCTTCGGTTGTGCTAATTATCATGGCCTCGAAGATTCTGGTTACAACTACTTTCAGGGATTACAACTTCGGAAATTTTGCGATCTGACCCTGTTTTGGACGGGTCAGCATAAACCGTTATTGAAAATAACGACATAGGTTATTTACATGCCGTTATTTTCAATAACGGCATCTATTTTACATTTTTTTTTTCTTGCCGTTATTCCAAATAACGGCATCAGTATATTTCTCTTACAAGTGTGAATCTTCTAACTTTAAAAAATACTAAGTGTGAAAAAAACTTACAAATAATGTCGTTATCCCCAATAACGACATTCGAATGATCGATGCCGTTATTGGAGATAACGACAACAGTTATATATAAATGAACTCTTGCCGTTATTTGGAAACATAGATGATGAATAATAAGTTAATTTTTTTTTATAAAAAATTATAACTGATGCCGTTATTTGGAATAACGACATCAATTATATTTTTTTTTTTAAAATTAAGTTATTCGTCAGAAAGGATGAATAATAAGTTACCTTTTTATAAAAAAAATTTATAATTGATGCCGTTATTCCAAATAACGGCATCAGTATTGAGAATGCCGTTATTTGAAATAACGGCATATGTTATAAGGTTTTCACACATGCAATTTTTTCTCTAAATGGAGACTACAAGCTGTCGAAAAACAAAATAACCTATGCCGTTACTCCAAATAACGGCATGACACTTTTTTTAAATATAGATGCCGTTATTGGAAATAAACGGCACGTAAATAACCTATGCCGTTATTTCCAATAACGGTTTATGCTGACGTGTTCAAAACTGGGTCAGATCGCTAAATGTTTTCGGAAGTGGGTCAGAGCGCCAAATATTTTCAAAAAGTGGGTCAGTACGGCAAAATTTTCTTACAACTTCACAGGCTAATGAAGAAGGAGAAGCTGAACATCCATATGCAACCGAGGGGAAAATTTTCACTCTCATGTCACACTTGCATAAGATAGAAAGCTTTGTCGCAGAAAATACAAAATGCTTAGACAATGTGCACTTATCTCTGAAATCATAATAGTTCTTATAATTTTTGCCATTAAAAAGTAAGAACAAGTTGTGTAACAAGCTGTAATGGAAAACGTAGTGAACGCATCTAATTTTTCAAATCAATACACAATTTTCAAGTTATGCATGAATACATTGTTACTGGATATAGTGGGATCAGATCATGAGCAGGTATTCCGAAGGAACTGATAAAAAATACGCATTGTCCCCAATATTTTAAATAATATTCATAAGTACTAACTGTAATGGCTTCAATACTATATCATATAGAAAGTGTAGAAACAAAAACGATACAGAGTGGCCCCATTGTTGTAATTTTTCCTCCATTCAAGTATTCATTCATATTGGCCTATGTTGCACTAATAAAGTAAGGCCTTACTGATCAAACATATATACCCAAAGTGGTATGACTAAGTGGCAGCAATTCGGAAACAAATGATGAGCAAATGTAGCACATCAAATGAATCCAACCAACTAGAATCAACTAACATCTAATTTTTCCACAATTAAAAACTGCAAGAATGAGATAGTTAAAACACTAGGGCTAATTACTGCATGCCAACAACATTAGTAATGAGATAATTCCCCCCTTTAATTTTTTTTTGCCTAAACATTGTCATCAATACAATCAAATTGACCTAGCTCATTTTTCATCACTTCCCCTATAAAAAAAAAGTGAACCACCACAATGCAACTTAGAAATTGAACATTCCAGCACTACCTAATCAAACCTGATCAGGTCTTGCATAAACATATGCAAATGTTGCAGTTTGAGGCTTTGAAGAACATGACACAACCTGATGGCATTCGGGTCGACCGGTCCGGGTCGGGTCGGACCCGCCCGGGTTGGAGGTTGACTTGGCCGGGTTCGGGTCGGGTTGGAGGCTTAACCGGGTCGGACCGGGTCGAGGAGCTGAAATGGCGACCCGCCCAACCCGTGAACCCTTTTGGGTCCAACCCGTGAACCCTTTCGGGTCCAACCCGGGTCGGGTCGCGGGTTGGCCCGTTTAGATATTTTTTTTCCCCTTAAAATAATAATAATAATAATAATAATAATAATAATAATAATAATAATAAACATTAAAAATCGTAATAATAATAATAAGATTGAAAGAGTGAAATTGCCAAAAATTATTGAAATATTATTCATATGATTTCAAGTTATACAAGTTTCACAATTTCTAATAAGAAATAAAGATTTCACAACTTTGTTTTATACGTAATTATTGTGTTATTAATGCATGGCTGGAGTCTTTTGACTCTATCCGTATCATAAAAAAAAAACAACTTTGTTTTATACACTAACATATTTCTTTTATACAATTTCAATTTACTTTAATTTTTCTAATTTGAAATAACAAGCAAAGATTTAATACAATTTTTTATCTATTTACAATTGTCTTCAAGTTAATGACCTTCAATTTGTTGTTGTTGACTTGTTGTTGTTGGTCTTGAATTCTTCATTTTGGTTGCTATTGATGTTGTTGTTGTTGTTCTTCCGGCGAGTTACTTCCACTTGTGGACGTAGATAATACTTTTCCTTGTGTCCTATCTTTAGTCTTCAACCAGTCTTATGTGCAAACGAGCATCTCTAACGAGTCGGGCTTCAAGCGATTCCTGTAATCGGTTATAACCCTGCCACTTGAAGAAAATGCACTTTCAGAAGCAACTGTAGAGACAGGAGGAGTTAGTAGATCTTTAGCCATATATTTAAGAATACTATAAGTGTGTTCATGGTCTTTCCACCATTGTAAAATATCTAGTGGAGAAGTAGAAGACCCAGAATCTTGTTTGTTATACCAATTTAATTCATTTGGTTGATTAGTCCTAGATTTTTTGGATTGAATTTGTGCAAGTAAATTAAATATTTTATCATCAAATTTACTCTTACCCCTACCTTTGGAAGTAGCAGAAGAAGAACTAACTACAGAAGTTGTACTTATGGAAGCAAAAGATCTATCATAATAATCATACAAGTTATTTAATGTAGATTCAAATTTAACTAAAAAAGAAGTGCAATCAATTTCTATTTCTACATCCTTCCCAAGTAATGCAAAAAAATATTTCAATCAAACTCTTCGTACCTTTTGTAACACCCCGAATTTCAAACAAGAATGAATTCGAGATTCCACAGGATATTTACTTCACTTCGTACAATTTTACAAGGAATTTAAAACTTTTTCAACAACATCACATCAGAGTTTGTTTACATTGATACACAGTGGAAGACAAAATAAATTACAGTTGAATATGATTACAACATCTTTAACTTTTAAACAAAACAGCAACAACATATCCACTTTATAACTCCATGAACACCCATACCTGCATGTAAGACTGTGGGTATGTCAGTCGTTTACAACTGATGAAATGTTATACACGGCTATCCTCTCTATGCCGGAAATAGTATAACGATCTCATTTCTTTAACAAATAACAGAAAGATTGAATGAATAATAAGGTGTTAAATGTGACTACGCTAAATATGTAAGTGTATGTCATGCCTTAATGCCTAATGCACACAATTCTATACTAGGATGACACTAATACACACTTGTTCGGATTCTATGCATCCATACTATATAGGTCCGAGGGCAAGCACCTACGTACTCCACATTGAAGGGTTCGATCCATCGCCATGAAACTACCCGGTAATAAAACAAGATTTAGATTATTTCACGGATACGGATCTCAGCCTCCCTGGCTATAATAACAGATCCCAGTCTCCCTCGCTATTATATCGTGAGAATAACCCCGCAAATGCCCCTCTAGCCCCGGTATACACATATACATTGGAGTATGGTAAAGATCCGCCGACTACCCTAAGTCCCGGATAAAATATAGTCCATCTCCTACGGAGCAACCACAGTCCACCAACTGGGTCTATAGCTACGGAGATCCACCGCCGACTATATAGAAGCACCCATTTACGTTTGGCCAAGTCTATTACATCTTCACTTATGTGCCTAATTATTTTAGTTCAAGACATGAATGTGTTATCACCCTAGAATCAGTTTTACCTCCTACCGGATTTGTTCACAAAAATACGAGATCGCCCGACGTCATTATCTCGAAATCAAGTCTCAAAATCTTTCTTTCAAAATTACCGGTAACCGAGGTCTTACTAATTTTAAATCATAAATCTTTCATGTACGAGAAACATGGGTACACATACCCTTTAATAATCATGTCTTAAACCTAGATCATTTCATCATTTTAACTCATTTCACAACTTAAGCAATGTCTCATTTTAGCACAGTTCATGATTCTTTCACAATAATAAATCTTTTTCATGAACAAACTTCATTCAACAATAATCTGTTGAATAACTTAGGGCTAATAACCAATTTACACTTCAACATATATCAAGTACTCTAACTTCGCATGAGAAAATCATCACATCAAGAGAAATTTATTCACATGGATAATCTATTCTCATTCTACTAATAAATTTCATAAATAATTGTAAAAACTCAAATTTTCATTTCTCATTTTGCTCAATGTAGCATAAACCAATGTCTCAAAAGTAATGTTTCTCAAGATACCTATTTTTACTTTTCAATAAACAAGAAAAATCTTTAAACTATTTCCTATAAATTCTCCATCATGATTTATGAGTACTAGGATTTTTCTCAAAATTTTCAAAGCCTTAGGATTGATTTAAATCGCTAAAAACCCAAAAAATTTAAAATGAAAGCCCACCCTAGGCTTCTAACCCTTTCATGAACAAACTTCATTCAACAATAATCTGTTGAATAACTTAGGGCTAATAACCAATTTACACTTCAACATATATCAAGTACTCTAACTTCGCATGAGAAAATCATCACATCAAGAGAAATTTATTCACATGGATAATCTATTCTCATTCTACTAATAAATTTCATTAATAATTGTAAAAACTCAAATTTTCATTTCTCACTTTGCTCAATGTAGCATAAACCAATGTCTCAAAAGTAATGTTTCTCAAGATACCTATTTTTACTTTTCAATAAACAAGAAAAATCTTTAAACTATTTCCTATAAATTCTCCATCATGATTTATGAGTACTGGGATTTTTCTCTAATTTTTCAAAGCCTTATGATTGATTTAAATCGCTAAAAACCCAAAAAAATTAAAATGAAAGCCCACCCTAGGCTTCGAACCCGTGAAGCCCAGGCAGCGCCCAAACTCACCGCACCAACCAGGAAGTCTATATGGACTTATTGTTCTGAAGTCTTCATAAAATCCATTTACCTTGAATCTAGGGTCTTAGATGAATAAAACAAAACAAACAAAAAGATCTTGAGCCTATCGGGTTTTGAACCCAGGCCGACCAGGAAGCAGCGCAAAGCCAAGCCAACCGGCCAAGTGCGCCAATCGACTTACAGAGCAATCAAGTGGGTTTTATTCCAATTTCATGATGTTTCATTATTTCACAAAAACTCGATTCTTCTAGTTTTGATCTACTATTTTATTTGGTTGAAATTAGACTTATATAGACTGAGATTTTATATCAGTAATTCACTGCCTTGTGGATAAAATAAAATAACTAACAATTTTACATTCGCTCTTTCTAGCATATTATATTTTTATAAAAATCTAATTTGTTCCATAACAGCAACTTTATTTTAACTTATCAAGAATTATCTTCAATACTTTCTTACAAATTAAAATTTTGTACAAAGGACCAAATATATCTTTAGTTCAATCAAGGATATTTCAAGTATTTCTTATGCAAAAACAAGTATGTTTACCAATGTCGACAAGTCAAAATTTCACAAAACAAAATTCATCTTTCTCTTCCTTTTAAGCATTAATCCACAAAATATTCTTTAATCATTATCCATACTTATCATAGTTTTAACAAATAAGAATTGCAAATATTCTAACATGATCATATGATACTTAGCATGGTATTAATTTGTTCATTACATTCAACAAGATCATTATATTTTACTAGCATGGATAACTATCTTATTCAACTCACATTACTCTTTTAAACTAATTTAGCATGCATGTTCTATTCTAGAGAGCATGAGAACACCCACCTTAGTTGGAGAATGAAGACTACAAAAGAGAAAGGGGTTATGAGAACACCCACTTTTATCAATACCGTTTGACTGTTGTAAGTAGAGTGCACTAGTGATTATGCCCAATGCAAAGTTCTATAAAGTTGTTAAAACATATTCACTACCTCTATCAAATCTAAACCCTTGGTTTTTAGCATTTAACTATAATTTTTAATTCATCAAGAATAACAAGTGCTTCATTCTTCATATATATGACAGACTTATATTAATCATCTACAAAATAGATTAAATACTTCTGACCAACAATCGTCTCATCTAGTCACAAAGCTACTGAGATCACAAATATCAGAATGTATTGAATCAAGAAGTTGTGTGCTCCTAGAGACCATACTAAATGATTTTCTAGTGATTATAATCTGAGCACAACTTTCATATTTGTCATATTTTAATGGAGTGTCATTTAGTAGGGCTATGAGTTTTAACAAGAACAAACAATTTAATATATAGTTCATAGTGATTCTAAATTTCAAAACCACTTGGATGTTAAAGCTTTTAACTCCATTTTCCCACAGTTTTGATAATTAGATCACATTTCCTCACAAACAATTGAATATATAGTTCTCAAAACCTAGCCAATTATGCTATGTTCAAGAACACAATTAGAACTATTATTATTAATTGTCTCATTTGTTAAACTCAGCTTATATATGCGATTGACAATATATGCACTTTATAAGAGTTAATATAAAATTACTCTATCACATTTTACAAGAATTATTTGCTTTCTCTAATGGTTCCAACAATGTCCACTAGCTCAAACACATTGAGCAAAGAGTTCTTTCCTTTATTCGTTCTTCATCATTTTCATAAAGCTAAATGAGATAATGACTAACATATTATAATTCAACTTTGTACACACAGTACAATGAACGAGAAAGAACAAAACATAACTAGTAGAGTCATATTCTACATTAAGAAATGCTCTCTCCTAAGTTACAGACATTTGTTATACATCTTATATAATTTTTATTTTATTTCTAAAATTTTAGAGAAGCAAATATGTAATCTCACACAAACTGCAAACAATGGATTTGTCAAAATATCTATACACATAGTATGATAAAACACTTAACAACCCTAAACATGCTAGTTTTCCAAAGCGAGAATAACTATGATCTAAAACTCTCAATCATATGATCAAACCCACAAAACGTTAACACATTCATCACATGAAAAATACTGAGAAAATTAAAATAGATCATACCGACACTTCAAGTTAGAAGTGTTTTTCCAAATTCGATGGAGAAGCCTGCGTAGTGCAGACTTATCATACCATGATGCAAATCCATCGTCTCCAACATACACAATTTGTAGGTAACATTAAAGTTCCTACATTCATCAAATTATTAAAGATTAGCCAATTAAACAAATTATTAACGCATCTAATTCTAGCAACAATTTAATTGGAGATCCGAATTATATAGTCAACATACTGTTTAACAAAATAGATATTGTGTTTTAGCACATAGCCAAAACAACTGTTCAACTTGTATTAAATTAAACAAATGATTAATACAGTCTTGAACTTAACCACTCTTAGCATCATAGTTATTCTATAATTCAAAACGTAATCTTAGAACGAGTGTTTTGAATTTTCAGCACATAGCAAAATATTTAACAGAAATTTAATATGAGGAAAGTAAAGAACTTATCTTTCACCATCTTTTCCCCTTCAATTGATTAGACTCATGTTTGTTGGGAACAATTCCAAACAACAAAACATTCTGCGCTAAGGAGACCCAGCATTGAACACCTTGTGTGCGTCTAAACAGATCTGATGATGAAATAAAAAAATCCCTTCACTGTCTTCTTCAAATTAAGGTTCCACACAGACCCAATCAGATCTTGATGAGATACAAGATTTCTCTTCACTGTCTTCTTCAAATTAGGGTTCCACACAGACCCAATCTGTTGAATGGTGAAGAAGAGGGAGGATCTCGGAGTCGGTGCCTGAGGGAAGGCTACCGTCGACTGCGATCGGGAAGAGAGAGGGCGGAGTCGGCGCCTGAGATGCGACTGCCGTCGACAGCAATCGGGAAGAGATGGGGTTCGACGCCTGACGACCTCGCGACGCGATCGACTTCGTGGGTCGCGCTTCGACCTCGCGACAAATCGGCGAGCGATCGGCTTTGGCTTCGCGACGCAGTCGACAGGGAGATCTCGATGGACGAAGTTAGGGTTCCGACGTCGTTCTTCGTTTTCGACGTGATCGACGGCACCACCTAGATCCGATGATCTGACGGGTATCCCTCTTAATTAATCTCACAAAATTGATTACAAAATATCTCAAGATTGTTAGGTTTTGTGAGAAATTAACAATTGGGAATTAGGATTAATATCTTAGATCTAAGTTGCTTGAGATATTCACCCTAGGTATCAAGATTGAAATACCTAGACTGCTATCACAAGCCCGTATTTATTCCTAAATACTGGTTTGGGTATCGGGTTATAAGCCCACAAACCCGTGTTTCAATATCCAATCAATTGTACGTTCATTACACGTGTTACACATATGCACGTGCTATATTTATATAGAGAGAATATACCAATATATCTGATATGGGTCAGAAATAGCGTGGCCCATCCTGGACCACTGGATCCCCTCAGAGATTTGCGCCCCATCTGATCCTTCTGATCTGCCACGTCATCACCGGAAAAACCGCCCGGAGCTCGGCCACGTCAGCCCGGAAACCACTCCGGTGTCTGCCACGTCAGCCCTATACCGCCCGGCTTTCCACCGCTTCAGCCACTCAGGCAACCGGGTCCAGACCCGGCCCCAAACGGATCTGGACCCGATGGGCTTCCCCTATAAATACCAGACCTTCCCCCCATCCTGCAGGTAATCAAACTCTTTCCACTAAAACCCTAGTTACTGTTGCTCTATCTTAAGTGACTGACTAGATCGTCAGAGGGTCTGCCACCGGAACCAACCCCGGTGTTTCTAGACCGTCTGCAGGTACACAAGACCTCGGATCCGAGCCACCTGATCCGAGCCCAACATCCACCTCACTCCAAGCCTGTCGCAGGTACCGCTCGGCCAGCTGAGGGTCGTCTGACCAGAAGCTTTCTCCTTCAATACAAATCGAGTAAGAACTCACACCTGGTGCATCCACACGTCTCCCAGAAACAAACCGCATCAGGTTGGCACCGTCTGTGGGAAAGCTACTTCAGAAGCCGACCCGAGTCCGGCCGCCAAGGTACCTCGACAGCCGAACTCCCATGGCCTCCAAAGGCAAGGGGGCTGCATCCTCCGTCAACCGATGGGACACACCCCCACCAAATGCCAATGCCGGGCCACGCACATCAAAGCACAGGGCTCCCCATCAGGGGTCCCAGAGGAGCGTCACCCGCCAAGTCCAGCCCGACCTACGGGGGATAATCATCAACCGGTAGGTTAGCCACAGCAGGGGAAGGGCCGCTTCCAACTCGGCCCCGAACCATCAAAGACTGCCGCCCGAAGGACAGAGGCCAGCGCTCAGCCGCATCGGGAGGCAACCTTCAGACCAACCAAACAGGGTCGAGGGATCCCCGGTCACTCACAAAGAGTTCCAGGATTTCCGAAGGGAAATTCTTGGGGCTCTCCGACGGGCCCCCAGGGAGGAAGCGCGCCATTCCCAAACCAGGTCGGACGCCGAGGCCAGCATGTCCCGCCCCTCAACAATCCAGCCAGAGGACGATGGCGTACTCCTAAGGGTCTGTTTGGTTCAAAAGAGGGGAGGGGAGGGGAGGAATTTTAATGGAGGGGAGGAAAGGGGAGGGAAAGGGAGGGGGGGGGGATTTAATGAAAACTGTGTTTGGTTCAAAGGAGGGGAGGGGAGGGAAAATAATAATTTTCTTGTTTGGTTCACAAGGGGAGGGAATGGATTTTATAATAAAATTACTTTTATATTCTTTTGCATATAATAAAAAATTCATACAACCACATCCTTGTTTGGTCATCCTGAAACAGGAATTTGTCTGTGCAATCTATTATATATATACTTGACTGTTATCAAATGCAAATCTCTGTTTGTATTCTCATCTCTTCCTTAATTTGTAGGTGATGGAGGAAATTTTGAAAAATAAACGAAAAATCATTGAATAGTTTCCCTTTATCGATAATATATAAAATAACTAACACCACCATAACTACACAGGGAAAGTTCTTCAACATATCAGCCACTATTCCATTCTGATTTAGTATTTTGCAGATTATGAATAGTATGAAAGATGACAAAGGGGGCCAGAGGAACTAGGTATCTTAAAGAAGAAAAATCCACACTATGTCATGCACTATACATCTGTTACTGTTCCATATGCATCAGGAGTTTAAATGTTAATACTACTGTCCCACCTTTGTCAACTTTGAGCATATTACCTTTTCCTTTCGAAGCAAGGCGCACACAGAGTGTATGAACAATCTCGTACTTTGTTAACGGCGGTGGACGGCGGATGGGATAGGGAGAAAGAGAGAGCGGGAGACCGGGAGAGAAAGGGTCACGGCTAGTAGGGAGAAAGAGAGGTTTATTAGGATTTAGATTTTTTAAAGGGCAATTTAGTCATGTCACTTTAAAAAATTAGCCATATTTTCTCTCCCCTCCAAATCCCCCCACTTTTGGAGGGGAGCCAAAATTGGCTCAGGAGGGGTGTTGCATCCCCCCATTTCCCTCCCCTCCCCTCCTAAAAATTGAACCAAACAAGAAAAGTAATAAAAAATCCCTTCCCTCCCCTCCCTTTCCCTCCATTCCCCTCCAACAAAACAGACCCTAAGGCACCTCCAAGAAATGGAGGATCGCCTCGATCACATAGGCGACGACGGCCAAGGAACGGCTCAGGGATACAGACCTGTCCGACCTCCCTTCTCTGCCCTCATCCTCCAAGCGGAAATACCGCGGAATTTCCGACTCCCTCAATTCGAGACCTATAACGGCGAGGGAGATCCTGCTGATCACATGGAGGGTTTCAAAACCCTCATGATGATTCACAGCGCCTCGGATCCTTTACTATGCCGAGCCTTCCCTGCCACCCTTCGGGGTCCGGCTCGTGAATGGTTCTCGAAGCTCATCCCCGGCTCCATTTACTCCTTCGACCAACTGGAGGGCAATTTCCTTGCCCATTTTGTCACAAGCGGGAAGGCCGAAAGGACGAGCACCGCTTTACTTGGGCTCAGGCAGGTGGAGGGGGAGTCACTCAGAGTGTTCGTTCGGAGATTCACCGCAGAGGCAAGATCGGTCTCCTTCTTTGATCCTGGCATCGCCTTCGCGGCATTTCGGCACAACGTCCGTCATGGACAGCTGAAGGCCTCTCTGGCGAAGAAACCCCCCGTCGATTTTCCCAATCTCCTCAACAGGGTCGAGAAGTACATTAGGGCAGAAGAGGCCCTTAACCCCGAAGATTCCAGGGAGGCCACCAGGAAGGGAAAACGGAAGGCCGAAGAAGTCGAGCCATCGAAGAAGGCTACGAGGGACGCGGGTGCCATGAAGAAAGTCCCGCCGGTCCCCCGCTTCGAGAGGTATACCCTACTGACCCAAAATGTGTCCTCCATACTCTTGGCTATCGAGGACAGAGACCTCGTTCAGTATCCCCTTCGACCGTCCAACAACACTAGCAAGAAAAGGGATCAGCGGTTTTACTGCCGCTTCCACCGAGATAACGGGCACGACACGGATCACTGCCGTGCCCTGAAAGACGAGATCGAGGCCCTCATCCAGCGAGGGTACCTCCGGGAGTACAAGCGGGACGACGCTCGGGGGCAGAGGGACATGAGGAACAAGAGAACCCCACCTCCTCCTCGAGCTCCCCTGCAGCTCCCCGAGCGAGAGCATGAGCTTGACGAGCCTGATGGCCAAGCCGTATTACACTGCGTCCACGGGGGGCCCATGGGAGGGGAGTCCAACACTTCCCGCAAGGCGTTCATCCGGGATGTTAACGCCGTCCAAGGACCTCTCCCCCCTCAAATTCAACCACTCTACGTCTCCTTCTCGGGTGACGACCTGGAGGGGGTGCAGCTCCCGCATTGCGACGCCCTCGTGATCAATCTCAGCATGGCAAATTTCGATGCTCGGCGGATCCTTGAAGACAACGGGAGTTCGGTCAACATTCTGTTCCTCGAAGCTTTCGAGAACCTAAAGCTGCCCCGTAGCAAGCTCAAGCCAGCAGGATACACCCTGCACGGATTTTCTGGAGTTTCGGTGACAATCGAGGGGATCGTCACACTGGACGTCACGGCAGGCACGGCCCCAAACTGGAGAACCGAGTCCATGGACTTCATGGTTGTCAACGTCAAGGCAGCCTACAACGCCATACTCGGCCGTCCGGGCCTCTGCTCTCTCCAGGCTGTCCCCTCAGCCTACCACCAGAAGATGAAGTTCCCTACCAGTACTGGGGTAGGGGTGGTCCGGGGGAACCAGGAAGCCGCTCGCTCATGTTACATGACAGCAATAGGAAGCGGAGTGCTTCCCCTCGACGCCGTGGAGATGCGGCCCCAAAGGACCCAGCCAGAGCCAGAGTCGGCAGACGAGCTAGAGGATGTCTCCTTCGAGACAGGGGATCCGTCGAAGCAATTTCGAGTAAGTCGCTCCCTCACACCCCGCCTTAAATCCGACCTCATCACCTGCATTCTGCGCAATGTCGATCTGTTCGCCTGGAAGCCATCGGACATGCCCGGTATTTCCGAGGACCTCATCATGCACAAACTCAGCGTGATCCCCGGGTCGAAACCGGTGGTCCAAAAGCGACGTAAGTTCGCTCCAGAGCGACAACAGGCGGTTAATGCAGAAGTCGACAAGCTCTTGGCCGCGCGCTTCATCCAAGAGGTCAGCTACCCCGAGTGGCTGGCGAACGTCGTCATGGTCAAGAAGGCGAGCGGGAGCTGGAGGATCTGCATAAATTTCACGGACCTCAACAAGGCGTGCCCGAAGGATCCATTCCCCCTCCTTAGAATCGACGCTCTTATCGATGCGACATCGGGTCACGAGCTCCTATCATTCATGGATGCATTCTCCGGCTACAACCAGATCTGCATGTTCCCTCCCGATATCGCAAAGACGTCCTTCGTTACAAAACAGGGGCTGTACTGTTACAGGGTCATGCCCTTTGGGCTGAAGAACGCCGGTGCCACATACCAGAGGCTCGTCAACCGGGTCTTCAAGGAGCAAATCGGGAGCAATATGGAGGTATATGTGGACGACATGCTCGTCAAGAGCCAGCGGGGGGAGGACCACATGGCCGATCTGGAGGAGGCCTTTGGGGTACTTCGGACCCATAATATGAGACTCAATCCGAGCAAATGCGCCTTTGGCGTCTCCGCGGGAAAGTTTCTTGGCTTTATTGTCAGCCAACGGGGAATCGAAGCGAACCCCGAGAAGATCCAAGCAATCCTAGACATGGCTCCTCCCAGGAACATCAAAGAAGTCCAGCGACTGACGGGGAGACTGGCGGCCATCGGCTGTTTCCTCTCCAAGTCTGGACAAAAGTCTCTTCCATTCTTCAAAGCCCTACGCGGCACCGGTGGGTTCGAATGGGGAGTCCAATAGCAAGAGGCCTTCGCCCAATTGAAGGAGTACCTCGCAAACCCTCCCCTCCTCAGCAAGCCCGAACCAGGAGAGCCACTCTGGCTTTAACTATCAGCCTCGGAGACGGTGCTCAGCGTCGTTCTCATTCGGGAGGAGGAGGGATCACAGAAGCCTCTGTACTATGTCAGCAAGGTCCTACTCGATGCCGAGACCAGGTACTCTCGGATGGAGAAGGTAGCGTACGCCCTGGTCATGGCCTCGCGAAAACTCCTGCCCCTATTTCCAATCCCATTCTGTCCAGGTGCTGACGGACCAACCCCTGAAGGCCGTACTCTACAAACCAGAGAGCTCGGGCCGACTCGTGAAGTGGTCAATTGAACTTAGCCAGTATGACATTGGCTATCAACCCAGAACAGCCATCAAGGGAAAGGCGCTCGCCGAGTTCATTATGGAGTGCACCATCTCCGAGCACCCTGCAAGCAAGGAAAGCGACCAGACGTGGGAAGTTTACGTCGATGGTTCCTCCTGCGAGGCAGGCAGCGGAGCGGGCATCATCCTGCGAGGCCCGGACGGTTTTCTTCTACAATACTGCCTCCGCCTTAACTTCCCGGCCTCCAACAGCGAGGCCGAATACGAGGCAATGATCGTCGGGCTCACTCTAGCTCATCAGGCCGGCGCCAAGCAGATCAGGGCTTTCAGCGACTCCCAGCTCGTAGTCAACCAGATCACTAGGGAGTACGAGGCCCGCGACGATCGCATGGTCCGGTATCAAGCTGTAGTTCAACGCCTACTCACGTCCTTCGACGAATCGGCTGTTTTGCGGATCCCCCGGGAACAGAATGTCCAGGCTGACGCCTTATCAAAACTGGCTTCCTCTTCCTTCGAGGGTCTCGACTGCACGGTCCTGATCGAAGTCATGCTAAAACCAAGCATCGACATCCCAGAGGTCCTGTGCATTGAAGACGGAGCTCCCCCCGAAGACTGGACCACTCTGATTAGGCGATTTCTCGTCAAGGGAGAGCTCCCCGAAGACCGAGCCGAAGCAAGAAGGGTCAGGGACCGAGCGGAAAGGTTCACAATGATCGACTCAACACTCTTCAAGAGGTCCTACACTACCTCGGATGGTCGACCCTATCTTCGCTGCCTCACTCCCGATGAAGCCAAGTATGCTCTCAAGGAATTGCACGAGGGGATTGGCGGATGTCACATGGGAAGTCGCTCGCTCGTGCGAAAGGCTTTGAATTACGGGTACTACTGGCCCACCATGTTGCAGGATGCTCTGACCCTTGTCAAAAAATGTGGCCCCTGTCAAAGATTCTCGCCCATCAAAAGGGCTCCGCAAGCAAACCTCCGGTCCATGGCCAGTCCGACCCCCTTTGCAATGTGGGGGATGGATCTGGTAGGCCCCTTTCCAAAGGCGACAGGGCAACGAAAGTTTCTTATAGTTGCAATCGACTATTTCACAAAATGGATCGAGGCGGAGCCATTAGTTACGATCACCGAGCAACAGACTCAACAGTTCTTCTGGAAGCACATTGTCTGTCGATTCGGGATCCCCCAAGTACTCGTCACGGATAACGGGACCCAGTTTGCAGGCAAGCATTTTCGCAAGTTCTGCGAAGACCTCGGTATCCAGCAGCGCTTCTCTTCAGTATGCCATCCCCAGTCCAACGGGCAGGCAGAGAACGCGAATCGTCAGATCCTCGACGGACTCAAGAAGCGACTCGATAATTCCTCCAAGGGGTTATGGGTCGACGAACTGCCAAGCGTTCTCTGGGCCCACCGAACGACGAAAAGAATCCCGACGGGGGAGTCACCTTTCAATTTAACTTACGGTGTTGAGGCCGTTATTCCCCTGGAAATAGGCATCCCCTCTCCCCGAATCATGGCTTTCGACGAAGCAAGCAACTCCATGCAACTACGAGCAGACCTGGACCTCATTGACGAGGTCAGGGAGAAGTCGGCCATTAGAAGGAACATCTACCAGCAAAGGATCAAGAGGTTCTACAACAAGAAGGTGCGCCCAACAAACATTGCACTCGGAGATCTTGTCCTCCGGAAACTGGCGGTATCCAACCCCGACCAGAAAAGAAAGTTGGCACCAAACTGGGAGGGCCCTTATAAGGTTTCAGAGGTCGTACGACCGGGTACCTATCGCCTGACCGACACCGACGGCAAGCCCGTCAAGAGGCCCTGGAATGCGGAGCACTTGATTAAGTTCTTAGGAGAGTAACCTCCATGTAAAAATGTAGCGATCGTAATCGGCACGTTGTGCCTAGTGTTTTGTAAAGTCCCGTAAACGGCACATTGTGCCTAGACTTTTTGTAAAGCTCCTATATTGTAAACATGCCAGCTTTCTTAAAACGAGCTCATAACTCCCAATCTTGTAGACAAATAAGGAACACCCCACGGGTTCGACGCTCGGATAAAAAACGCGAGCACCAAACAGGCTTCTCTTACAAGCTTGGGTCTCGGCGCTCGGATAAAATCGCGAGCACAAAACAGGCTTATCTTGCAAGCCTAGGATTCGACGCTCGGATAAAAACGCGAGCACCAAACAGGCTTCTCTTACAAGCTTGGGTCTCGGCGCTCGAATAAAATCGCGAGCACGAAACAAGCTTCTCTTACAAGCTTGGGTCTCGGCGCTCGGATAAAATCGCGAGCACGAAACAGGCTTCTCTTACAAGCTTGGGTCTCGGCGCTCGGATAAAATTGCAAGCACGAAACAGGCTTCTCTTACAAGCTTGGGTCTCGGCACTCGGATAAAATCGCGAGCACAAAACAGGCTTATCTTGCAAGCCTAGGATTCGGCCCTCGGATAAAAATGCGAGCCCAAACAGACTTCTCTTGCAAGCCTAGGACTCGGCGCTCGGATAAAGGCGCGAGCCCCAAACAGGCTTTCAATCCGTCTCTCCCCGAGAACATGTGCAGAAGCTCGGCGTCGACCCCGAGCCAGGCGGGTGCCCTCTCCGAGGGCACCGCGACCTTGACACTTGGCGGTGACGCTCCGCTACGCCTGCATGTGCCTTTCTCACCGGTATGGGGGCTCGGCATCCGTCCCTCGCACGGTTTGGCCTCCTCGGAGGCCATCAACCGATGCGCGAGGCGACATCCGCCAGCCACGCCCGCACCGTCTCTCCCGAGAACATGTGCAGGAGCTCGGCGTCGACCCCGAGCAAGGCGGGTGCCCTCTCTGAGGGCACCGCGACCTTGACACTCGGCGGCGACGCTCTGCTACGCCTACATGTGCCTTTCTCACCGGTATGGGGGCTCGGCATCCGTCCCTCACTCGGTTTGGCCTCCTCGGAGGCCATCAACCGATGCGCGAGGCGACATCCGCCAGCCACGCCTGCACCGTCTCTCCCGAGAACATGTGCAGGAGCTCGGCGTCGACCCCGAGCAAGGCGGGTGCCCTCTCCGAGGGCACCGCGACCTTGACACTCGACGGCGACACTCCGCTACGCCTGCAATTGCCTTTCTCACCGGTATGGGGGCTCGGCATCCGTCCCTCGCTCGGTTTGGCCTCCTCGGAGGCCATCAACCGATGCGCGAGGCGACATCCGCCAGCCACGCCCGCACCGTCTCTCCCGAGAACATGTGCAGGAGCTCGGCGTCGACCTCGAGCAAGGCGGGTGCTCTCTCTGAGGGCACCGCGACCTTGAAACTCGGTGGCGACGCTCCGCTATGCCTGCATGTGCCTTTCTCACCGGTATGGGGGCTCGGCATCCGTCCCTCCCTCAGTTTGGCCTCCTCGGAGGCCATCAACCGATGCGCGAGGCGACATCTGCCGGCCACGCCCGCACCGTCTCTCCCGAGAACATGTGCAGGAGCTCGGCGTCGACCCCGAGCAAGGCGGGTGCCCTCCGAGGGCACCGCGACCTTAACACTCGGCGGCGACGCTCCGCTACGCCTGCAATTGCCTTTCTCACCGGTATGGGGGCTCGGCATCCGTCCCTCGCCCGGTTTGGCCTCCTCGGAGGCCATCAACCGATGAGAGAGACGACATCCGCCAGCCACGCCCGCACCGTCTCTCCCGAGAACATGTGCAGGAGCTTGGCGTCGACCCCGAGCAAGGCGGGTATCCTCTCCGAGGGCACCGCGACCTTGACACTCGGCGGCGACCCCAATGCTCTCGCGGCTCGTTCCCTCACCATATGTTGGTAAAATTCTTATTAAGGTTTAGGGCATCCGCCTCAGGCAGACGCCCCGAGCCTCGAGTCGAGGTATTGACCACCCTCTCACCCGCGAGCAACTCGGGGTTTTCGGCTTTTTGCAAACCTAAACCCCGAACTGTTCGAGGATGGCAGGGAAGCCATCGACCCGCTGCTCTTGCCGTACCGGAACAAGAATCCGAGCGTTCGAACTGATCAGCTGACCCTTCTCTCGCCCACGAACAGCTCGGGGTTTACGACTCCTAACGAGTCCAAAACCTCGAACAGTTCGAGGACGGCAGAAGAGCCACCAAGCTTCGGATCTCTCTGAACCCCCCAAATGATCGGTCGGTCCACCGCTCACCAACGAATAACCCGGGGTCTCACGGCCATGACGACCTGAACCCCGAATGGTTCGAGGGTGATCGGTGTGCCTCCGATCCAGGATGCTCGAAAATCTTATGTTCTCTGGACGCCCGCCTTTGGCAGGCATCCGAGTCGGAGGACTGACTACATGACAACTGACAAGGGGAGTGGTGATTATATAGCCCACTGAGACCCTCATTTATTACACTTGGGAATGCGAAACGGCGGAAGGCGAAACGTCGCCATAAATATTCGTCAGAATGCGAAACGTCGCAATTAATGGCGCGGTCGCGTCAGTTGCGACCCTTCGTAGATTTCACAATCTGGCACCCTCGACAACCGAGGCAAACAAGGATCCGAGAAACAAATGTTCTTATTGATTACTCATTGATTGCTCACTGCTTACAACTCGATGAACGTCAATACAAATACAATGAAAAACTCAAGTCACTCGCACTCGGCAGGGAACTTAAATTCAGGGCTCTTATTACGTTCGGTTGGGCCGATCACTGAAGACGCTCCCATCACCGAGCTCCCAGCATCATCCGGCTGGGCCTCAACCAGCGAGAACGGCAGCGACCGCCCCGGGGTGGAGTTGCTCGCCTCTTCAACTAGGCCCGCACCCAAAATGAGCTTCAGCCGACGAACCTCCAATTCTTTCTCCATGACGGCCTCGCGAAGAAAAGACTCCGAAGCCGAACGCCCACTAGAGGTGTTCGAGGCCGACCAGTCAGTCTCGATGACCCACCAGTCTCGGTCGGCAACGATTTTTCTCAAACGAGCCACCTCTAGGCCGAGCTCTCTTGACTTGTTCAGAAAATAATTTTTGGCGGCCTCTCGGTCCCGAGTCAACTTATGTTGACGAGCCAAAGTCTATCAAAAGAAAAACAGACATCACAAAAATGCAAGTATCGAAGGGTCGGAAAAGATTCATTTCATTTCATCTCAAAATTTTTGTACAAAATGTTGCGGGGGCCAGTCCACCGAAGGCATTTACATCAAAAAAGTATAAAAACAAAAACATCTAGTCTTGGGGGTCGAGTTGCACCTCTTCATCGCCATGGCCTTCTTCGCCACCATCACCACCAGGGGTCGGAGGCAGGTCCGGTTTTCATCCGAAGCTGAGGTGGTCGACGCTGCACTCGGGGTAGATATACTTAAAGTGGGACTTGGCCTGCTCATACGCCTCGTCCTGCGCCGCCACCAAAGTCTCCCCCAAGACACCCTCCAAATCCTCCACGGCCTTCTTTGCCTTGTCCTTCTCAGCCGCCTCGGTCGCGACCTTCTTCAGCACGTCCTCCCGGTCCTGCTTATGAATCTTTACAAGAGACTCTAACTGAGCCTCGTGAACGGTCACTTGCTCCCGAGCCTCCTTCAGGTCGTCCGTCACCTTATTTAGCTCCCGAAGGAACTTCTCCGCCTACTTCCGCTCGTAGAGAATTTCCTTCTCCAGGCACTTATGGACGTGCTGGCCGTGGAGCATCGCCTGTTTCAAAGAGACCAATATTAGTGACAATTATAAACCAAGTCAACAAACAGTCCTCGACCGACTTACCGAGAGGTTGGCTTGGGCCCATCGCATATACGCCTGGTCGGCCGTCTGAGCCGCCAGGGCCATCCCATCACGATTGGTGATGGCCTTCGAGACGAACTCCATCGAAACGGGTCCGTCGAGGATAGTGTCCCCCTTCAAGATCGACCAGTCGGGGACGAAGGGCATCGTCGCCATCCTCCCCACCAGCTCTACGGTGCTCGATCGAACTGGAGGAAGCTGTTGCGACGGCACTTCCACTGTCTTCCCCGAGCCGCCTGCCGCGTCCCGAGCCGATCTCGTCGAGCGGGAGTGGTGCTGGTGCTGCTTCTTCTGCTTCTTGGCAGGCGATTGCCCCTCGGACACTGGAGGGGGCGCCTGCGAGGTCCCTCCGACTTGCGGAGCCTGGGCAGCCAACTTCTTCTTCTCGGCAGCAAGACGATCCTGCTCTTCTTTCTTTTTCTTCTCCTGCCTCGTCTTCTCGGCCGCGCCGAGCAGAATCTTCTTGGCTTGCGCCTGTTGTGCCGACATCCCTACAACAAGATAAGAAAAGAAAGGCTAAACGTTAACACGAAGGCAGAAAGATGAAAAAATAAGGAAAGAAACATACTAGGGTCGGCGGGACTCAGTCCGGCCCTCGCTAGGTGAACTTCGGTCACCTGGGGCCATGAGATGCTGTGACCCCCGACTATCTCATCAACCTTCCCCCACTCCCGGGCAGATAACTCGCTCCTCTTCGGAGGCTTGCGCTTCGGCTTCATGAAGTTCCACTGAGTCGGAATATCCCACAACCCTTCGGTCTTCACAACAAAGTACTTATCCCTCCAAAGCTTAATCGAATCCAGGTGGCCGTGCACCACTTTCTTGTTCGGCCTCGGCGTGAAGTAGAATACGCCCTCAATATCTCCGAGCGAACTAATACCAAAGATAGCCTGGAAGTAGGAAAGCCTCGGCTTCACCCCCTTCTCTTGGCACTTCAAGATGAAACAGATAAGGTGCTTCCACGAGTTGGGGCCGTACTGCATTGGGGACAGCTCCGCCCAGTTCAAGACCCTCTTTACAAAAGGGTGCAGAGGCAGCCTCAGTCCCGAGATGAAGGCGTCCTCTGGAAATATGCAATAGCCCGGAGCCAACACTGTCGTAGGGCGAATACCCGGGCTCGGTAGTAGGAGCTCGTACTCCCTCGGAATGTAGTAAGCGGCCCTGATGATATTGAGATACTCCGGTCTCAAGACGCTCGGGGTGTTTTCCGCACGGATCTTCGTCCGTGTGTTCTCCCCAGGCACGGGAGGGATCGGTTGAATGTCCTTGATATCGTCAGGATACATTCGTATCGACACGGGATTCCGAAAGGTAACCGGTGGAACATCAAGGCCCGTCCTCGGCGCATCCTCATCAGGCGAAGAGGGACTTTGAGGGATTGTCAGGACTCTCTTCTTCCGACGTGGTCGAGGCTTACGCTCGGGGGAGGGCGTCGACAGTGGGGGCAACGGAGGAAGATCTTCTCCGACCCCGACTGTCCCTTCCGGCATACTCTGACCGGCCTCCTGCGCACCAATACCCTCTCCTCCCTCGCCTTCCACGTTGACCTGCTCTCCTTCGTCACCCTCTTCATCATCATCCCCATCCTCCTCATCATCATCCCCCTCCTCTTCATCATCACCGGCGTCCTGATCCGACTCCTCGTCCTCATCATCACTATCCTCGTCCGCACCACCCTCTTCCATCGGCTCCTTCCCTGGCCTCCTAGACCTCAGCGGTTGCACCACGAAGACTACGTCATCGCCGCCTTCGGAGCCAGGTTCGGAGAAAACCTCCTCTTTGACCTGGTACTTACCCAGGGACGAGGATGTTTCCAATTCCGACTCCTGCCCCGAGCGACCAGACGAACTAGCCTCGGATCCAGACTGAGTACGCGACATTTCTAAAAAGAAAATTACTAACCTAATGCGTGGAAGGTTACGTTTTCTGCGAAAATCTGCCGACAGCGATTGAAATGCCTGCCCTAGTTAAAAGTTGAAAAATGATGAGTGAGAATGTAAATAAAGAAATGAGAGGAGGGTGTGGGTTTTTATAGAGGAGAACGACTCCTAGATTTTCGCAAATAAATATCTAGCCGTTGGATCTTATCTGGCAAGATCCAACGACCGCCAAGATCTAAACCTACGTAGATCTTCGCGCCATGACGTCAGCAAAAAGGCGTGAAATTACCACACTACCCCTCCCAGTTTTCTAGACAGGAAAAATGTCACCAAGTAGGAGGGCTCGGAGCTCGGCTCGAATCCAAGCGGGGCTCGAATTCGAGCCATACAGGCCTATTCCTTCCCAAGTAGGGCTCGAAGCTCGGATGAAAACTCGAAGCCATGCGGTCCTTTCCTGTCTCAGATTGCCATACAAGCTTTCTCCTTCCCAAGTAGGGCTCGGAGCTCGGATGGAAACTCGGGCCGTGTGGTCTTTTCCTCTCTCATTTGCCGCTCGACGCTCGGATCGAATCACGAGCTAGTCGGCCTTTCCTTTCTCAGATTGGGGCTCGAAGCTTGGATGGAAACTCGAATCGTGTGGTCTTTTCCTCTCTCAGTTGCTGCTCGGAGCTCGGATCGAATCTCGAGCCAGTCGGCCATTCCTTTCTCAGATTGGGGCTCGGAGCTCGGATGGAAACTCGAGCCATGCGGTCTTTTCCCCTCTCAGTTGCTGCTCGGTGCTCGGATCGAATATCGAGCCAGACAGCCTTCACCTTTTCAATTGGGGCTCGGAGCTCGGATGGAAACTCGAACCGTGTGGTCTTTTCCTCTCTCAGTTGCTGCTCGGAGCTCGGATCGAATCTCGAGCCAGTCAGCCTTTCCTTTCTCAGATTGGGGCTCGGAGCTCGGATGGAAACTCGAGCCATGCGGTCTTTTCCCCTCTCAGTTGCCGCTCGGCGCTCGGATCGAATATCGAGCCAGTCAGCCTTCACCTTATCAATTGGGGCTCGGAGCTCGGATGGAAACTCGAACCGTGTGGTCTTTTCCTCTCTCAGTTGCTGCTCGGAGCTCGGATTGAATCTCGAGCCAGTCGGCCTTTCCTTTCTTAGATTGGGGCTCGGAGCTCGGATGGAAACTCGAGCCATGCGGTCTTTTCCCCTCTCAGTTGCCGCTCAGTGCTCGGATCGAATATCGAGCCAGTCAGCCTTCACCTTATCAATTGGGGCTCGGAGCTCGGATAGAAACTCGAACCGTGTGGTCTTTTCCTCTCTCAGTTGCTGCTCGGAGCTCGGATCGAATCTTGAGCCAGTCGGCCTTTCCCTTCTCAGATTGGGGCTCGGAGCTCGGATCGAAGCTCGAGCCACAGCGCCTCCCCCTTCCTCATTCGGGGCTCGGATCTCGGATAGGACAAACCCCCTTAGGGCTCAGCCGCCGACCCCTCACACTCGACAAACGAACCCCAAGGGAGGGCCTCGACGACCCCTCGCTCTTCCAACTAGCGAGGCGGTCGTCTGCTGACCCCCAGAGTTCGTCCACCGACCCCTCACGTTCGACAATCGATCCCTAAGGGCCTCAACGACCCCTCGCTCTTCCAACTAGCGAGACGGTCGTCTGCCGACCCCTCACACTCGACGAACGAACCCCAAGGGAGGGCCTCGACGACCCCTCGCTCTTCCAACTAGCGAGGCGGTCGTCTGCTGACCCCCGGGGTTCGTCCACCGACCCCTCACGTTCGACAATCGATCCCTAAGGGCCTCAACGACCCCTCGCTCTTCCAACTAGCGAGACGGTTCGTCCACCGACCCCTCACGTTCGACAATCGATCCCTAAGGGTCTCAACGACCCCTCGCTCTTCCAAATAGCGAGACGGTCGTCTGCCGACCCCTCACACTCGCCAAACGAACCCTAAGGAAGGGCCTCGACGACCTCCCGCCCTTTCAACCGACGCGACGATCGTCCGCCGACCCTTGGGGCTCGTCCGCCGAGCCCTGGGCTCGTCGCCGACCCCTGAGCCACAAAAATGCTAAATGGCTCTCTTACTCCGCCACACTGCCTCCCGCACAAACTCCAAAGAGGGATCCATTACTCCTAACCCCTGGCCTCTTTCGGGAAAAGCACAGACCCTACCTTCTCACCCCGACGTCTGCTCTTCCCATCGAGGCAAAGAATCGCTCCTACACGACTGGATCACCCAGCCCTGTAGGAGCGTGGGGCTTGTGATATGGGTCAGAAATAGTGTGGCCCATCCTGGACCACTGGATCCCCTCAGAGATGAGCGCCCCATCTGATCCTTCTGATCTGCCACGTCATCACCGGAAAGCTGCTCGGAGCTCGGCCACGTCAGCCCGGAAACCACTCCGGCGTCTGCCACGTCAGCCCTATACCACCCGACTTTCCAGCCACTCAGGCAACCGGGTCCAGACCCGGCCCCAAACGGATCTGGATCCGATGGGCTTCCCCTATAAATACCAGACCTTCCCCCCTTCCTGCAGGTAATCAAACTCTTTCCACTAAAACCCTAGTTACTGTTGCTCTATCTTAAGTGACTGACTAGATCGTCAGAGGGTCTGCCACCGGAACCAACCCCGGTATTTCTAGACCGTCTGCAGGTACACAAGACCTCGGATCCGAGCCACCTGATCCGAGCCCAACATCCACCTCACTCCAAGCCTGTCGCAGGTACCGCTCGGCCAGCCGAGGGTCGTCTGACCAGAAGCTTTCTCCTTCAATACAAATCGAGTAAGAACTCACACCTGGTGCATCCACACGTCTCCCAGAAACAAACCGCATCAATATCCAACAGTAAACAAGGCAAACACAGCCATCCCACCTCATTTCATACAACAACCATGCTGTACTACATCCACCATGGGCCCCCTTCATTCACAGTTCCACATATTTACTATTTTCAATCAAGCCTATAACAGTTTCCATCTGCTAAATCTCATTTTTTCAACATATGTTAAATTATAACATACATGCCATTCGGCCATATACCAGCCTCTAAGCTACTGCCCGTGGGCCCCCATACTACTTCCAAACTCATTCGCATACATTTTAAATTCATTAAACCACTAGGCATATTAATCCACTATTTTCATTTACAACATATTTTACTAATCTATTTTATATACAACATATATACAATCTATTTTTCATTTATAATGAAGCCATATACTTATATTTTCCGGAATTTATTTTGAAAAATGAATATGCCCAAATACGTTTACCGGAAACACGTGCGTCGAACGTAAAAATGCGAAATCGACTTTATCAATGGAAAATTATTAAAATATAATCGAAAACAACATACGAAAATATATTTATTAATTTCATATATTCCTCGACGTAATCACTACGTACGTAGAAGACACGTGCATAACACACGAGGACAAAATTGTCATTTTCAATTTGGCGGGGTGTTACACCTTCTAATTTGATACGAGGATCCATAATGGTAGCAA
The DNA here is from genome assembly GCA_017893485.1 of Hemerocallis citrina. NCBI lineage: Eukaryota > Viridiplantae > Streptophyta > Magnoliopsida > Asparagales > Asphodelaceae > Hemerocallis > Hemerocallis citrina. The sequence continues at coordinate 109,958,304 of CM030364.1, read as the reverse complement.
CACAAAACAACATAGGAGGAGGAATAAAATACTTCAAATTTTTTTGTATGCAGGTTTTACAATATCACCAACAAAAGCATCATTTAACATTTCGTTAAAAGTTTACATCATAGTAACTATTGAAATAAAAATTCTACTAGAAGTAGATTCATATGATTTTGAAAATTTTAAAGTTGAGGTTCTCAAAATTTCAACAAAGATTCGGCAAAAAATCAATCTGTGGGAGTCATTTCAAAATTTGGCATATTTTTTGCGATACAAAAATTATTTATACATGCTTTAGATTCGGTAACAACATGTAGTAAATCAAAAGTAGAGTTCCATCGGTGTTTGACATCCTTTGGAAATTTTCTAAAAGGTACATTTGAAATCCTACACCAATTTTTCCATTCTTGAAATACGGTGCCACTTAATGCAATAAAATGTACACAATTTCTAATTTTAAGTATATATGGATCAGCTATTTTTAATGCATCTTGAACACATAAATTTAAAATATGACATGCACATCTAACATGAAAAATATTATCAGATGGAGGGTTTAATACGGATTTTAAAATACTAATTGATGTATTGTTGTTAGATGTATTATCAAAACTAATACACATAATTTTATCGCGAATATGAAAAACATCACAAAATTTTAAAATACTGTTTGCTATTTCAACGCCACTATGGGGATAAGCCAATGCGGCAAGTGATATGATTCTTTTTTGAAGAATCCAATTATTGTCGATCCAATGACAGGTTATTCCCATCATTGGAATATTGTTGCAACCCGTCCAACAATCCGAAGTTAAACTAACTCTGCAAGTTAAACTCCATAAAATTGCAATCAAAGCGTCCTTCATTTCATTGTACACTTTAAAACAATCCGATTTGCAAGTATTTCTTGGGATTCTTCTAAAATGAGGGTTTAAGGCCGTTTGATTAAAATTTTTCAAGTCCCTACTTTCGGGAAAGGAAAATAGTAACTCTTCCTTTATTTCTAATCGGGCCATTTTCCAACGAACAAGATCGGGATCATAAGGGTGGCTATAAACTAGACCGGTCCTAGGGTGGATTTTTTGTTGGCCGGGTAGGTCAACAAGAAGGTCTTTATGGTTATTTAGGATGTGTCGCTTAATTGTACCCGTGTCATCACCCTCTTGAATTTGTATTGCTTAGAACATGTTTTACGAACTTTCAAACCTATACCCGGAGTTTCTTCGTCCAGGATAAAATCGTAAAATTTATGCTAATTACTACTTTCCCCTCTACTTTTTTCTACCACTAGGGGGCGTGTTGTTTCGGTTGGTTGTTGTTGTTGTTCTTCTAATTGTATGTATCCTACAAATTCATCGTGTGTACCTCATTGTTGGGTAGGAGGATCATGGTACTCTTCGGCGGGCTCACTATGTGGGACAATTGGTGGCCTACGGGGAGTGCCGATGGAATCTTGCCCACTTTGGTTACGACCACAACCGCGTGATCTGGACATGTTTATATGTAGTAGTGTATGTAAAAAAAAACTACACAATGTAGGGGCGATAAGTTACAAAAAAATCTAGAAAACAAGAGGGTTGTGAGAGAGAAGATCAAAAAATCAACAAATAAACAAGATACCAAAAATTATAACTACAAAAAAAAATTGAAATTGAAGAAGAGGGATATAAATTTTTGATACCGTTCACCGTGGATAAGCGTAAATAAAAGAACCCGTGAAAATAAGAATAGAAGTAGAAGTAGAAATCCGGAATTGAAGAGTCGAGGAGAGCTTGGAGGAGAGTAGAAGACTTGATCATTTGGAGTTGGAGGAGAGTTGAAAACTTGAAGAACGTTGTTGAATTTTGACTTTGAAACGATCGGAATTTGATCATGTATATGACTTGCTAGCTTCTTTGTTCAATTGTTCACAAATTCAAATAAATTGAGCAATAATAGCAGAGAGAGTAAGAGAGAAATGTGTGATTTTTTTGTTTGATTTTAGGGGGTATTTATAGGGTTAAAATAAACAAAAAAAACAAAAAAAAACACAAAAAACCCCAAAAAGGGCTAAAAGAGCCGTTAACAACGGCTCTGTTGTACAGTGCCTCTGCTTGCGACCCGTTGGACCCGCGGGTTAACGGTCGACCCGGCGCGAGTACAACGTTTGACCCGTACGGGTCAAACGGTTCGCAACCCGTGGGTTGACCCACGGGTTGGCGGGCGGGTCGACTATTTTTAAATGGGTTATCGGGCCGGGTTATACGGGTTGAACATGTGGATTTCGCGACCCGGTCGACCTTAACGGGTCGACCCGAACCCAAACCGGGGTTTCGCGGGCCGGGTTAAACGAGCGGGTGGTTCGCGGGTCGAACCGACCCGTTTGCCATCCCTACCTGAGAACAAGAGTTGTCACCTAAGGTTAATTCATGAGTTGTCAAAAGAGTATGGTAGCTGACTCTACCCTACTGAAAGGAACCAATGTATATGTATAAAAAATAGAGGAGGTGAGTAGAATGTACCAAGAGTTTTAACCATCTATGATAATAGTAAAAATCGTAGCGAATCAAGGCTGTACGATTCCAGCACAGATCTCAAAGTTTCTACATGCAGATTAGTCATAATAAGCCTCTTTAATAGGTCCGGGCCTTCTCCAGGCTCCTTCTACAAGACATGAGCCGCTTTCAAGCCTATTAAAAGTGACAGATTAGACCCACTAAGAGAGATACCCAGCCCATGAGGGCTGTCAGTCAAATCTCTTATGCCCAGAAAAGATAGTCTTATCTATTAAGGGGGAGTCAATAGGAGATAAAGAATTCAATTCAATCTAACAGATTTATCTCAATCTCTTAAACTGTTTCTCAGGTTTATAAATATCCTCCCCCCTCCTCAGTTAGAAGGTAATTCACAATTTCTCTCCAAACTCTCTTTCTCTCTCTAGTTCTGACTTGAGCGTCGGAGGATCTATCACAGGGGCTACCCCCGGTGTTTCAGGCTTTTTGCAGGTTCATAGGCCGCGTCAGCAACCGTCAGATTCAGATCATGGTGTTCAATCAACGATCCCGATCCAATCTTGGGAGCTCTAACTACTTTTCTCGACAACGATCAAAAGTCAGATCTTTAGTAGTTTCCTTCGAATATAAACTCACTATCTATTTGCTCTCACACCAAAATAAGCAACAACATATTGATGCTGTATGTGGGAAACTACATAGACCTGACTTACCGCCATGCCACCAAGACTAAGAGGCAGAGGCGACCTCAAGCCGTCGCACCAACTCTCTCCGTCAACAAGCTCCTCCCGTGGAGGATCCAATTCTTCCTTAACAGCTGGATCCACCCCAATAGCCTAATCAAGCTCCTGTCAATGGAGAGGCACCGGGAGGATCCTGACAAAGCCGTTATGAACCATGTCATGAATATCGCCCTTTGCACGACCATATCTCAGTCCATAATCCTTCCAGGGTTTCAATGGCTTTGCCAGGTCCGAGGGGTTAAGAGATCTTCGTCAAATCATTAGCACCAAGCAATAAGGAACTAACATACGAATCTGTTTAGATGAGAGGCGCACCAAAACTGAAGCCTCCACCTTAGAACGTCAAGTGAATTGGAGAAGTAACTCTCCCCAAAGGTAGAGATCAAGACACTGCTCCTCTCAAAGGGGGCGCACTGTAGAAAGAAACCCGACTTATGTGAGTCGAAAGCATCTTGAGAGAAACAAATAGAAAAAGGCCCCACTCACTAGGGCCGAATTGAAAAACTTTGAGCTTGACATACTCCGAGCAATTCAAGGCAGTCAAGATCAGGGTCGACCATCAAAAGAAGAAGAATCCGGTGATTCAATTGGATCCAAGGGGAAGGATGACAAAGTCCTTCACCGCATCCGAGAAGTTGAAGATCGCTTGGAACAGATGAAGAATGACGGGAATCGCTCCAGCAGGGCCTACCGCCCCAATTGACCCTCATTCATCAAATCCATCGTTGATGCACCCCTTCGATAAACTTCAAATTTTCTTAATTCGAGTCATACGATGGTGAATCTGACCCAGCGGACCACATTGAGAGTTTTAAAACTCTCATGATGGTCTACAATGCCACCAATGCGCTGATGTGCCGAACGTTCCCTACAAGTTTGAAAGGATCGATAAGGGAATGATATTCCGGCCTCACTCCAGAGTTAACATTCTCCTTCAACCAGCTCGAGGAACTCTTCATAGCGTACTTCGTTACCGGTCGTAAGGCTAAAAAAACAAGTGCCTCCCTGTTGGAACTGAACCAAAAGGATGGAGAACTGCTGAAAGACTTTGTAAAGTACTTCAAAGCCGAAGCAAGGTCTATATCTTCTCTAGACTCATCAGTGGTAGCTGCCGCCTTCTGCCACAACCTCACTAACAAAGACCTGAAAGCCTCCCTCGCAAAGAAGCCTCCTAAAGACAACAATGAGCTTCTGGAAAGGAGTAATAAATATATCAGATTCGAGGACGCCCTTTATCCTCAAGGTAAGAATGATTCAATTTCTGGGAACAAACGGAAGAATGAAAGCGAGGAAGGACCCGAGAAGTTTCAGAAAGACGATGCAGGTCGACACACTAATACCACACTTCGACAAGTTCACTTCCCACAACGCAACGTATCAGCCATTCTCATGAAAGTTGAGAAGGACAGAATAATCCTCCTCCCCCCCCCCCAAGGTGTCCACAACTAACAAGAAAAGAGACAAGAACAAGTGGTGAGCATTTTAAAGAGACCATGGACACACTACTGACAACTGCCGAGTCCTTAAAGATAAACTTGGATGTCTGATTCGTCGAGGCTATCTCTCCCAATAAAAAAACAAAAATGCCAAAACCCCTCCGGCACGGGGGCTAATAATGTCAAGAGAGACCCTCCGAATCCCAAGACTCAGAACACATGACCATTCTCCACTCTATTCACGGAGGTCCGATGGGGGGGGGGATTCTAACTCCTCTCGCAAAGTATTTGTAATGCCCTAGGATTTTAAATACTATATTTTGAATTAATAAATAAATTTTAAATTAATTTATTTAATTATTTTGGTTTTTTGTAAAATTGACATTTTCACACGTGCAAAACATGTGCAAACATTTTTGAAATACAAGTTTTGGAATTTTGAGTTGCACAATAAATTCTATTATTCATAATTAGATATGTCTGATTTTTGGGATTTTTCTGAATGAGAAAAACTACTTTTGTAAATTTTTGAAAGAAAGGGTTTTTTTTTGTAAAAAGTCATTTAGGGTGGAAAAATTGAACTTAAATTTTTTTGACTGCAATTAGGACCGACTATTCAGTAGAAGGCTCTAAGGAATTAAATTATATCCATATTGGGTTGATTTTAATTGAATAAATATGTAATTATGCAATTTTGGGATTGTTGGGGGACTAAATTACAAAATCGCAATAAAACCCTAAAAATATTCAGATCCCGGCCTATAAAAGACAACAGCAGCCATCGCTTTTCTTTTGTTCACAAAATACTATTTTCTTTATCATTCTTGGAGTTTTGGAGGCTTGGATCTTTGGATTTTCACTGGAAGGAGGAGCTTTTCTTTCTTGTTATTATTGTTCTTCATTGATCTTCCTTCAGGTGGGTGATGCTTCTTGTTTCTTGTTTTGCTATATGTTTGTAGAATACGATGATTGATCTAATAAGATGCATGATAGAATTTTTATGGTTATACATAATTAATAAAACCCTACTAGTGAATAAATCTCATTGAATAAGTAGTCAAATAATATCTTCATGAATAAGAACCCAAATTGAGATGTGATTATCATGTATAAATTGTTTATTGATGTTAGGGATTGGTGATGCATAAAAGAATTTGTTTTGATTTACAAAAAATACTTGTACGATCATGGAGTTTATAATAGATGATGGGTATTTGTTACGAAAATTTACATACCATTGAATACACACAAAATCATTGCTTGATTGATTAGAAAGTTACAATTTTTATAAGAGAATTTGCTGTTTTAATTATAATTAATTTTATGTTTTAGATTCTAAAGTTTTGACGGATGTATGCCTGATGAATGAATGTGGTATTGATATTTTTCATGGAATTAGAACCCCATTGATGTTGCGATTATCATGTTGAAAAGAAAAAGAATGTTATTGATGTTAGACACATAGAAGAATTCATATTGATTTATGAACTTGTTGTATGATGATGGATTGTGTATTAAATATTGGGTTTTAATGATAAATTGATAAAGATCTAATTTGGGGTCTATAAAATTGATTGATGATCATGGATTTAACTTGTAGATGATGAATATTTGTAGAAATAATTATAACTTATTGTATGTTCTTAAATTCATGTTTGATTGATTTTAAAGTTGAGGTTTTCCATGTTTATTCGTTGTTTTGAATTTTAAAAAATTCAAGTTTAATATTATGGTTTGAATAATTGTTGTATGGTTGAATTGGAGTATGTTGGGTTTCGGGTTCACTGTTCATGAAGTGAACAGTAACCCAAGTTATTGTATTAGGGTTTGGAGTTATAGGGTTTCAGGTTTGTACAAGACCTAGGGTCTGTAAAGTACTTTGAGTTATATATATTTCAACGACAGTTAGGACAGTGAGTGGCTTTGGGGTGGTTGGCTAGCCTAGGCGGATTTGGGCTTGGGCCTCTTGCTGGTCGCACGGGTTCGAACCCGGCTAGGCCAGTTTTTTTGTGTGTTTTTTTGTTTGAGTTTTTGTCAGTTTGAAGCTTTGCTTTGTTTTGTTTTTTTCTTTCTCCCTCTATTGAGTTTTTGAGCTTTTGTTTTGTTTCCTTTTTTTTCTTTTACTGTTGAGTTTTTTTCAGTTTTAAAACTTTTAAAATAAAAAGGAAAAAAGTGTGTTGGGTGAGGATTTAGTTTAATAAACTTCAATGTTATAGATTATTGATTCTAAGGCTTCAAATTTTGAGAATTTAATTTCAGATTTTTAGGCAAAATAATTTCATATTTTTGGGATGAGATCCCACATGATTAAGAGGCCCGTTTCAGTTGAATTGTATAAATTCTATTAGAATTGATTGAACTTATGAATGAATGAAAAGGGTTAATTAAAAGTTGATTTTAAAGAATTTTCGTAAGTTGGATATGTTTCCATATATGAAAGTCTTTTACAGCAATTTCGGTTGATTTAAGGAATGTGATTAATAAAGAGTATTTTTGTATAATTATTAAACCAAGTTGGGTTTTGATTTGGGGCTTAGGGTTATGATGTGGGCCATAGGAAGATTCTTGATGATATTTTGAGTTATGAGACTCTAGAGGTTGGGTGGGACCCTATCCCACCGAAAAATGACATTTAGTTGGAATTTGGCCAGTGGGGCTTTTGTTTGATTTAGGTACACCAACTCTAGGGAGACTGTAATTCTAATTAAACTTAATAAACATAAGGACAGACACTAGTTGGAGTTGTGATGAAATAAGAGCAAATATGGGTACTGGGCCTCATATGATTCGTGGTGGGAGATGGTCTCAAGAATGATTGGGGTGTAATCACTTGCGGTGTGGGTTTCAATTTCCAGAATGATTTGGGTGTGAGGGAGTGTACCCAAAATCACTTGCAGTGGGAAGTTGATTCTCAAGAATGATCGGGGTGTGATCACTTGCAGTGTGGGATGCGTCTTCAGAATTATCAGGATCGAAGCGAGGCTCATGAAATATTCGTGTGATGTGGTACCATTTGGCTTGCGGTGTGGGTTTCAATTTCCAGAATGATCGGGGTGTGAGGGAGTGTACCCAAAATCACTTGCGGTAGGAAGTTGATTCTCAAGAATGATAGGGGCATGGCACTAGATATTCACAGAATAATCTAAATCTTAAAGTAATTACCGTAGTAGGTTAGTTGCATAACGAGGGATTGAGCTCTATAAAGTGGAGAACGATAAGGGTGCACTGGACCGATGTAGTATGAGATGCATAGAATCCGACAAGTATGCATTACAAATCATCATATGCATTTTTGTTTCTTAACTTGTTTTATGTATGCTTGTTTTCTGTTTTCATCTCATACACTTGACACTTATCCTAGCTTCACTTGTTGTTTAGTGCTCCACTTATTGTTGTTCCATGTTCTATTTATCATTGTTTATGCATCATTTATTATTGTTTTATTAATTTGCATCAAGTTTGTGATTGTGAGATTTAGAAGTATCACTATTACTATAGTTGACGTCAGTTGCATTTAACTGACGTGCTCACTTTTAATAGACTTTTGCAGGTTTTCAATTATGGATAGCATTGATTCAAGTAAAGCTTGGAGTATAAATGAAAGTTGAAAATTTATCGTGTTGTAATAGAATTGTAATTAATGTATTTAATTCCGCTGTGTTTTGTAAGAAGAAAAGATGTAATAAAAAATTTTAGTTTTCCCTGTATTTGATATTATGTTTATGATTGCAATTGAAGTTGATTCTGGAAATTGTGCCACTTATTTCTGATTTTTATTTATTGAAAATTCGGGGCGCTACAGTATTTGGCCGGGAAGTCAACTCAGTACATAACATCCCTCCTGCCAAGAGCATTGGGGTCCCGATATCTTTCTCCCACAAGGACTTAGAAGGTGTCCGAACACCTCACTGACACATTGGTCATAAACCTTTACATGGTGAATCATGAGGTCCACACCCTGGTGGACAATGGCAGTTCGGTAAACATCCTTTTTATGAATACTTTCAACGGCCTCAAGCTCTCCCGGGACTGATACAAGCCCGCAGGCTATACACTCCACGGATTCTCCAGTGTTCCCGTTCAAGTAGAAGGAATCATCACACTCGATATGACAACAGAAAAAGCCCCCGCTATTAGAATGTAAACATTGAACTTTATGGTAGTCGATGTCAAGGCCGCATACAACGCAATATTCGGCCGTCCCGGTCTAGCGTACTTTCCATACAGTTGCTTCCGCCTTCCACATGAAAATGAAGTTCCCAACAATAGCAGGCGCAGGCCAAGTTGTTGGGAGCCAACAGGCCGCACGGGCATGCTACACCACTTCAATGGGGGGCTCGGTTCTCCCCCTCGATGCCATAAAGTTATCGCCAGAAAGTAGTCACAGTAAATCCACGCCCTAAACAAGCTTGAAGATACTGCACTAGAAAATCCCATCGAGAACTTCCAAACATGCCAAATCATTTCCCACAAGGTACAAGTTCTTCATCATCAGAATACTATGACATACTTTAATCCCCTTCACGAAGCCCCCCCCCCCGCTCATTCAACGGAAAGAAATAGTCCTGATTAAACACATTGATAAATCTGAAGATCTCCCATTCTCTATGCAAAACAATGGGAGACTTGCTCCAAAATAGGCAAGTGCAGACAAAGTCTACCAAGTTTTCGCCTAACGGCTCATCAACTTAAAGACCCAGTGGGCAAGGAGATATCAGCATGGACTTGGAAAATGTAACACCTCATGAACTTCAATAAAGGCGCTTAACGCTCGCCTCCGCTATATATTTTCAAAATTTTCTAAATAAAGGCCAACAACTAGAGTGGCCGTTTAGTTTTATTTTTCAATAAAGACCGCTTTCACTACTGGTTACTGCATGTAATAAAGGCCAGTCACTAGAGCATCAGCTTAGTTTTAGTTTCCTATAAAATTTAATATTAATTTTTGCAAAATTCTTGTACAATTCTTTGAATGCATACAATGAGTTAAATGCCAAGCATATTCCTAAAAATGACACTAAAAACTTATTAAAAGCACCTTATAAGACGAGTTTGGAGTTCATACCCATGAATCGGAGTTACTTTTGCAGTTTGCAACGAAGCAAGTTCAGAGTCCTACTCGCCATTTGATTTGCTCCTGCAACTCGTAAATACCTAAACTAACAAGTTCAGAATCTATACCCATGATTCGGAGTTACTTTAGCAACCTACAATCAAGCACGTTCAGAGTTCAACTCGCCATTCGATCTGTTCTTAAAACTAGTTAAAATTCCTTAAAGACAGATTAGAGCCAAAATAGTGGATTATAGTTACTCCAATAAAACTTGCAAAAGCAACATTTGGTGTTCAACTTGCCACTCTATGTGACTTTCATAATTTGTTGGAGGACCCATATAGCAAGTTTGGAGCCTAACTCTTCCCTAGAGCCGCTCCTACAACTAGCTAAAACTCAAAACTGAAAGTCCAAAGTCCAACTCTCCCCAAGAGAAGCTTCTATGACTAGCCAATCCCCAAGAAGATATGTTCACCAAAAAGATCATATTCATTGTTGGAATATTGCACGGAGAAAGGCCTCAAAATCAATACAACGAATCTCGGCCAAACTTGGACAAACACAAAGGACTTCACTTCGACATCAAGAAGACTCGGTACGAGCTCCGTCAACAACTTATTAACTCCATACAACGAGTTCAACGTCCAACTCTCCGCCCAGGCTCCATCAACAAATCGTTGACTCCAAACAACGAGTTCGGTGCCCCACTCTCTGCTCACGCTCCATCAACAACCCGTTGACTCCAAACAACGAGTTTAATGCCCAGCTCTCTACCCAGACTTCATCAACAACTCGTTCACTCCAAACAATGAGTTCGGTGCCTGGCTCTCTGCTCGCACGCCATTAACAACTCGTTGACTCCAAACAATGAGTTCAACACCTTGCTCAGTGCTTGCACTCCATCAACAATCCATTGACTCCAAACAACGAGTTCAACGCCTTGCTCTTCACTCAGGATCCATCAACAACACGTTGACTCCAAACAACGATTTCAACACCTTGCTCTTCGCTCAGGCTCTGTCAACAACTCGTTGGCTCCAAACAACGAGTTCAAAGCTCTGCTCTTCGCATGAGATCCATCAACAGCTCATTGACTCCAAACAACGTTCAATGCTCTGCTCTTCGCCCGAGCTCCAGCAATAACTTGTTGAATCCAAACAACATGCTCAACACTCTGCTCTTCGCTTGAGTCCCATCAGCAACTAGTAAACTCCCATATAACGAGTTCAATGCCTTGCTCTTTGCTCAGGCTCTGTCAACCACTTGTTGACTCTGAACAACAGGTTCAATGTCTTTCTCACCGCTTGCACTCCATCAACAACCCGTTGACTCCAAAAAACAACGAGTTCAATGACTTCCTCTTCGCTCAGGCTCCGTCAATAAACTCGTTGGCTCTAAACAACCACTTTAATGCTCTTCTCTCCGCACAAGCTCCATCAACAACTCACTGACTCCAAACAACGAGTTCAATGCTCTGCTCTCCACATGGTTTCCAGCAACAATTCGTTGACTCCAAATAACGAGCTTAACGCTATGCTCTCTGCTTGAGCCCAATCAGCAACTCGTTAACTCCCATACAATGAGTTCAGTGCGTTACTCTTTGCTCGAGTCCTTTCAACAACCCCTTATCTTCATGCAATAGGCTCGGTGTCCAATGCCGGCTTAGAGTTGCCTCTACTAACTTGTCGAGAAAGTTGTCTCCAAGCATGCTGGGATCAAACAGAAAGCTTAATGTTCAACTCTGTCTCCTAGTTGACTGTACAAACTTTCTAGGATCAAACAACAAGCTCTACGTTCAACTTCGTCTCAGAGTTGTCTCTCTAAATTTGCTGGGATTAAACAGCAAACTCAATGTTCAACTCTATCTCAGAGTTAACTTTACAAACTTGTCGTGATCAAATGAAAAGCTCCATGTTCAACTCTATCTCAGAGTTATCTCTTCAAACTTTCTAGGATCAAACGACGTTCAACTCCGTTTCAGAGTAGTTTGAACAAACTTGCAATGATCAAACAGCAAGCTCTATATTCAACTCCATTACAAAGTTATTTCTCTAAACTTGCTGGGTGCAAACAGTAGGTTCAAATGTTCAACTCAACAAACTTGTTAGGATCACATAGTCGACTAAACAAACTTGCTGGGATCAAACAGAAAGTATGAAGTCAGACCGATCGCGTTCTGAAGTTTGCCCCCGCATCGACTCTTCTAGGTCAGTTACATCCACAAGATCCAATGGTAAAAGCATTTAGCTCACAGACAACGGAACACCTGTCTAATGGTGAAATGCTCGATCGTAAAAATAAGCGAACAATATAACACTTGGTCGAAAAAAGGGTGGTTCAACGAAACAGGTGAACAGGACAACACTTGCTCAACAACAAGGTGCTTATCCAATAGAACGAGTCAAAAAGCACGAGAAGCCATGATCCATAAAAAAGTCTTATTTGTTGAGTTAAAGCCAAGAAGTATAAAGTGAGCTTTGGTTGTATGTATACATATATACATATACAAATATACATATATATGCAATTTCGTGCATACACAACGAAGCAACTTCACAACACCAGGATCAAGCTTCAAAGGTGATCGCATTCAAAGCCCAAGCTTTGCAAAAGTAAACCTCAAAAGAAGGATGGTGAAATGCTCGATTGAAAAAATAAGCGAACAACATAACGCTTGGTCGAAAAAAAGGGTGGTTCAACAAAACAGGTGAACAAGACAACACTTGCTCAACGAAAAGGTGCTTATCCAAAAGAACGAGTCTACTAGCACGAGAAGCCATGATCCATTAAAAAATCTTATTTGTTGAGTTAAAGCCAAGAAGTATAAAGTGAGCTTTGGTTGTATGTATACATATATACATATACATATATACATATATATGCAATTGCATGCATACACAAAGAAGCAACTTCACAACTCCAGGTTCAAGCTTTAAAGGTGATCACATTCAAAGCCCAAGCTTTGCAAAAGTAAACCTCAAAAGAAGGAGATAGAAAGAAGTGCAAAATACCCAGGTCTTATACTCTCTTGGATAGTTGGGTTCACAAACCTGACTCGAATCCAACACCCGAACTCCAAGATCCCTCTTCTTCAAAACCCTGACTTGAACCCAACTCAGCAAAACCCGACCACAAAGCTTCCAAACCTGAGGCTCTTGAACACTTCGAAGGTGATTCAAAGCCATAGCCTTGCTCGTCGAAACACTGGTCGCCACAAATAGAGCTCACCACAAAATAGAGCAAAACCCATAGGTCGATGACGATAGCTTAACGGTGATAGCTCGACGACAGCTGTAGCTCCACGAAAACCCATAGGTTGACGAAGGTAGCTTGATAGCAATGGATCGACAAGAGCCAAGCTACGAAGAGCCATAGCTCGATGACGGCTGTAGCTCGACGAAAACTCATAGCTTGACGGGGGTGGTAGCTCGATGAAGCCCATAGCATAACGGGGATTGATAGCACGACCAAGTTGCAACTTGTCGAAGACTCATAGCTTGATGAGACCATAGCTCGATCAATTCCAACTTATAGCTTGAAGAAAATAATAGGTCGACAAGATGGATAGCTCGACGAAGAGTTAAAGTTCGACCAAAGCCATAGCTCGACGCTGTTGTAGCTTAACGAAAATAGAGCTCAACGAAGTTATTGCTCGATGAGATGATCATAGATCAACATAGTGGTAGTTCGATGACATGAGGAAGCAGCTACTCGATGAAGCCTTAGCTCCTCTACAGCCGAAATTGTCCAAAACAAAGCATAGCTTAACCAAGCACAAAACTACCTGAAAAAGCTTAGCTTGACTGAAATAGTGGCCGTAGAAGTTATAGCTCACCCAAAACTCATAGTTTGATGAAGAAAAGGAGCTATGAAGCCTCAAAGTCCAAGAAAAAGTGACCATAGCTCGACGAAACTGTCGGGTGAGCTAGGGGGGGTTGGCCATCAAATCCTTCAGAACATCATCCACGCTCGAGACGGGTGCTCCTGATTTGGCCATGTCACCTCAAGAGCTTCGCACCCATCATCTGCCACTCGATCCCCCCGAAATGCGTGCTAGCGCTTGATCCATGCCTGTGATCGCTCCACATCATCGCAGCTCCATCCCCACCTTTCAAATCACTCAACAGGCGAGCCAACTGTTGATGGGCACGCGCGACCGCGTCAAGTTCGTGCCAGGGTTTGGTAATTAATTAAAATTCACAGAAATTCATTTTAAATTCAAAAAATTAATTAAGAAATTCAAAAATAATTATTTAATACGAAAAATTAATAAAAGTTTCCGAAAAATAATATAAATTTGTGTTTATTAATTAAAAAAATCTAGAAAAGTGAATTTAAAATTGGGAAAAGATATTAAAAATCCAGATTATTCAGAAAAATCCGAAAAACTACGAAAAATTCCTTAAAAGTTCAGGAAAATATTCTCCTCCTTCAGAAGCTCCTGATCAGTTTCAAATATCTCCAATACACCATGAAAGCTAAGATTGTATTCCAGAATCAACAAATAAGGCGAACTACTTATCAAAAGCCAAGAAAATTGTCTCCCAAGAGTGGGGGGGCTTATGATAATGGTAAAAATCACAGCGAATCAGGGCCGTACAATTCCAGCACAGATTTCCTACAAATAGATTAGTCATAATAGGTCTCTCTAACAGGTCCGAGCCTTCTCCAGGCTCCTCTACAAGACATGGGCCGCTTTCAAGCCCATTTAAAATAATAGATTAGGCCCACTAGGAGAGACACCCAGCCCATGAGGGTTGTAAGTTAAATCTCTTATCCCCAGACAAGAGAGTCTTATCTCTTAAGGGGGAGAATCAACCGGAGATAAAGAATTCATATCAATCCAATAGATTTATCTCAATCTCCTAAACTGTTTCTCAGGCCTATAAATACCCACACCCCTCCCCATTCAGAATGTAATTCGCAATTTCTCTCTCAAACTCTCTTTCTATCTCTTGTTCTGACTTGAGCGTCAGAGGGTTTGTCGTCGGGGTCATACCCCGTGCTTTAGGTTCTTTTGCAGGTCCATCGGTTGCATCAGCAGCCGTCAGATTCAGATCACAGTGTTCAATCAACAATTCAACTACAATCTCAGGAGCTCTAACTACTTTTCACGACAACGATCAAATCTCAGATCTTTAGTAATTTCCTTCGAATATAGACTCACTATCTATTTGTTCCCACACCAAAATCTGCAGCAATAGTCTAGCTACTACAAAATAAGGCTACCTCTCCATCCTTTTTTCATGGCATTAGACTCATTGAAACTAGAGGCCAACCAAATTCATTCCCTTAGTTGCTTGAACACAACATAAAACACAAGAGTAGACCTTATAGTGGGTTTTGGCAGTAGTGGAGTGATATCTTTCTTAGCTTAATAAGTCCTCCAAGAAACTGCTCGTACGACAACGAATCCTACAAGATGAGGATACACACTGATTCCACACCTTCATTCCCAAGTGGCTGTGGAAGGATGATAAGTATGGAGAACAACAACAAGAAAACTCATTTCTCTTTCTAGGGATCTTGAGGTATTGACATGGAGATACAATCTATGTCATATGTTGTATCTCTCAACCCTAGACTCCACCCCTTTATTTATATGGAGAGATCATGAGAGAGATTGTAAGGCAAGAATAAATTTTCAATATATTCTTTCCTATACTCATTTATCTTTTGCCATAAGAGGGTGTACATACTAGGAACGTATCTTCACAAAGTACAAGAAGAGAGATGCTTTACTTAGGGCATGAGCCACCAAGTTGGGCTTGGCTTGTGGTCTTGACACCATAAGCCCAATGCTGACTAAAATCTCCCACTCACACTTTTAGGCTTAGACGTCTCACGGTGTTGCTCAACATTCTCCCATACAAGTCAAGTCCAGTCCGCCCCATGCAAAGTTCCGGGTGTACAACCCCACGAGTGAAAACTGGCATATGAGCATGATGACGAAAACATACTACAAATCTCGAAAAACGACACACCATCAAGTACAAAAATTTATTTGGGTAATCGCAATCATCTTTGTCCAAAATCTGCCATGTTCACATCAAGTCGAGCAACACCCTATACACCAGTATAAGCCCAGCTTACGGGTAGTGCCTACCCAACTCTCTACAATGTTGCACCATATTATATCGGCCACAATAGCAAACAAACGTAACTAATAATGTGATCAGAGAATCCTATTCTCGAGCAAGAACAACTGAGTCTGTCATCTTATTGTTGTCCCAACTGGCACATACGGTCTACTCTATGCGTAGGGAACCTTGGGAAATCCAGTCAAATTAGCAACACAAAATTAAAGACCAAACTAACTTCTCCAACAAGATGAAGACTGTACCTCAGTCCTAATTGACCGGTGCGTAGAGCTCTCTATGTTTGAAGCCTTGACCTTTTCAAGTTAGACTAAAACTCAATACACTAGGTGACTAGCACACGTTTGCATGAGATCACATGCCATGGAGGAGCATTCTCTAGAGTTAATGGAGCATACATGTCGGCTACCACTCCCATGCAGACCTTAGATCAGCCAGTCCCAGGCTTGCTATCTGGTAAATTCACAATTGCGTCGTTGTGAAGCACCCCACTAGTTTGGTATGCACATCTGGATTTTAATAATTCAAGGAAGTACTTCATGCTACAAGTTTGGTTCTTACCCGAGCATGATCGCACAATGAAATTTTCTTTCTGGCCCAGCCAAGGTGACTCTTTAGTCTCACTAAGTCAATACCAGATTTCCTTGTGCACCATGTGTCCATTTCTCTAGTGAAAAGACCGAGTCTCAACTCGCTTGCTTCTCCTATAAGAGTGCCACAGAGGTGTATTCGAGAGTAAATCACACCATTTACCTTGCAACATGATTTATGTGTACAATTCACTGGTTAAAAATTTTGCATATATTTTCAAAACTCTGGCAAGGAAAAAACAAAAGCATAAAACATGTTTGCGAAAAACCAAATATATATCACAACTCAAAAATATGTGTCAAGAAGAGACCAGTGTATATAATACATGCACCAAACCAATAGTCATGGTAGGCTAAATCATGATGGAGCCCACGGAGACCCATTGCTACCGCATGGTGCTAAAAAGAATTAATGGTTTCGTGAGCAAATGTGCATAAGTCTTCTTAGTCGAAAAGTTTTTGGATCCACCTTCTTACTTTCATGGAGTATTTTATGTCTCAACGAGCTTTGACTTGCCTTAGTTCTTAGAGTTCTAGAGCCACATATTGTTGAACCTTCCAAAAGGGAATGGTTATGAAAGAGTTCTTCCAAAGGATCTCAGCACGGTGCTTAACAGAATCTCTCTAACCAAACAACTCACAAGTCCTAGCTGCACAAGCTTTGCACTTAGTCGTTGTAGAATATTGTACGATATAGGACTGTGTCTTGTTATATCAAGAAATGAAATGTTTAACAAGGAAGATAACATATCCCAAAGTGGACCTATTTTCATCTAAGTCACTGTATAGTCAGCATCTTTATATTATCGTAAGGTGTGGTTTCCCCTTTGAGGAGCACCACTAGTACCGCACAGTCTCTCTCACAAATACCCCAGATTGTGCTTCACAGCTCTAGTGCCATTTGCATCACTGTCAATTTGATATCTACCACAACTCCCACTGCTTCAAGCAGATATCCAATCAAGTGCAAGTACTAGACCCTCAATTGCTTTCTTAGCATATGAAGCCCGACTATCTCCCCATTAGATTATTCTATTTCTCAGGTAATTATGACAATTTATGTGAATCCTTTTGGAAGGGGCATCCAATGGCCTTGCTTTCTCCCTTGGAGATTTGCATTGCCATAGTCCTTCATCTCCAAGACGAAAGACTACCACTCCAAGTGGAAACAATCCCCATTACCATTCCATTGTCATACTTAAGATTGGACACTCCTTTTGTACATGTAGTGATTTTTCTTAGTCATTGCAAAGTCAACCCCAATGGTGGCGCAACGAAGGACACAAGTCAATATCCAAGATGACACATCGTATAATCGCACAACCAATTCCAAATCGGTGCGAAAATGGATATCACTATCTAGACGGTTCTCTGAGGTCATAGACTCATTGTTTAAACACTTTCATGCTCAAGCTTATCTCGCCCAAAGACTATGGATGACCCATATGGATCAATTTATTTAGTTCTCTATTGAGAAATGCAATCTCAATTTTAGTGATTTACTACCGGAGTTCTCCTAGAGTAGCTTACTCATCACGAGTCTCTTATAGGAGTGCTCCTATTATTAGGAACATATGGTGGAGTTCCAAATTTAGTTATCAACAAAAATTAGGATTAGGCGAATATATGCAAATCTCACAACTAGGGAGAATATGCCATCATGGTACACAACCTCTCATAGTGTGAACTCTTTCACCATGAGTCAAGCCTCATAATTGAACATCCATTATATGCAAGATCTTGAAAAACCAGCACCTGTTGTAGAAGATCTTGAGAAACCAGTTCCTGTTGTAGAATCTGCCACAACTCGTAGTGCTAATAGTGGAATGTGGGTTTCAAGGTCAATCACAGAACAAAATATGCAGCAGAATTGAATAAAAAAATCAAAACCCAGCCATGCATCCATGCAAAAGCCATAAAACATGTTAAAAGTTTTACCTCAATGATAAATCTGCTGTCTCCACAGTATGCCAATCACGAGCACTGCAATGTTGCGGTGCCTCTATAGTATCCACAAGAACAGATGAAATTGGGCTCTCCCTCACGTCGCGGTGCTAGCTTCGGGAAGGGAATGTTCCTCACGATCTCTCTCTCTCTCTCTCTCTCTCACTTTCTATGATGGCTATGGTTTTCTTTCACTGTTCTACACACAGATACACCATACACACACACACACACACACACACACACACACACACACATATCAAACCTTAAGTTAGTAGTGAGATGTGCGAGACTTCTGATTTGGGTTAACCCAATTAATCGAATTAATTGTCCAACCAATTTTAGGAGAGTCTTACTTGGAATCCGAATTAAATTCATATAATGAATTTAAATCCCAATTTGGATATATTCTAAGTGTGTGACCCTATAGGTTCCTATTAAGTTGACAGTAGTACTAAAATCATATTTTGGTGTTACAGAAACTAAGTGGTATCTAGCAATACATCACTGCTACTCAAGTAACAGGAATGCCAGTGATTTGACATAACCTATTCATGACCAATGTCATCATGCAGTGTAGTCCTTTGTCCAGATATCTTAATTGACTACAAGGCATAGAGCATGTCACCCTTGTATAGTTCAATCTTTGGTTTCTTGATGTCCGAGTAGACTTATTAAAATAAATGAGATCAATGTCGTATATTGACTCATTTGAGCACGACCATGCATTTTTGCGGTCTCACTCAATCAAGGGGCCCATAATATCACTCTTATTATGTAAGAGGGACAAATCCTGTTTAAGTCACTCACATCCCTTCGCATGATTTGTAGACTGTCCAATAGTCGGCTTTATAATCACCATATTACATGTGACATTTGACGACATTAAGACATATAATTTCTCATGTAGGAAACCGTAGTCACTCAAGTCAAAGGACTATGTGCACCATGGTCACTATGAGAATCGCTTATGACACTCACGTAACGATCCATGCAGCATTCTCATGGTGGGTCAGTCCATTACATTATTTCTCTAATATGTAACAATGTGAAGACTTGTTATCTCATATCCATGACCTATTAGATATGGTCATCAAGCTACGCACATACTAGTCTCTATGTATTATTGTTGTCCTAATTCAAAATAATACTTGACTGGGGACATTTAAGAATAGCGTTCTGATTTCAACCAATAAGATCTCACAATCAAGTCATGCACTTAATGTCCCATGGTATCAAACTTACCATTCTAAGGACTTTATTGTGTTCATTTAATCACAATAAACAACACAATAAATAGAATGCCTCATATATGAAATAAATGTCATGATACAATATAAACTAGTAAGGTCAATAGACAACTGGCCTCTAGGGCATATACCAATGCGGAACACACACACCACAAGCAAAATAAACTTCCCAAGAATTAGATGAACCAAGAACAAACCACCACAAGGATTGCAAGATCTCATAAGAACATAATAATATGCAGAGATAACTAACACCTTATTCCTCAAGAAATACAAAGATTACAAGGAGATTACAACTCTTAGTTTCTCCCTCTATCTCCTTTGAAACTCTCGGCATTTACTCCTCTTGAAGTTGAACAATGATAATAGTTCATCTTTGTTCTCCAATCTTATTATATTTCTCAGATGGATTAACCCTAGAGTTCACATCTACTGCTATATATACAACCTCCCATATCAGATTCCACGTTACAAGACTCCCCAACTCGCAGAATATCCATTAACATCAGACAAGGTTCAAAGCCTGTCAATGCACCCTATGCACTAGAAGTCTCCGTGGAGGACACCTCCACAAAATCCGCAAACTGCTTAACTCCCACAGCCTAATTTCGGTTACCTTCATCGACATCACCTTGCATATTGATAAAATGGCTCTCTACCTTACAAGGACAACTTAAAGCTTCCACTTCCATATCGCAAAGTAACCTCACCACAAAAATATCTTTCTCTTTAGGATCACTTTCATGGCCAATAACTTTCACTAAATAAGTAACCTCCTCTGAATTCCCACAACTGAAAGAACTCGGTTGCACCCTACAAAACATAGTACTTGATTCTGGTTGAGAGTTAACTATAGGAGAAACATCCCTCACGTCTCTAAGTAAATACAGTGTTCCTTCATGCTTCCCCCTTGCTATCACCTTTGAACCTGCATCTATACACCACTCACCACTACCAACTATAGTAGACAACTTCTCTTTGTCTAGCCTTCCAATCGGGATAAGTTTTTCCTTCAAGTCTGAAACATGCCTTGTCTCCTATAGGAAAATACTTTGATCATCACTGGCTTTCATGAGAACAATACCAACCTCTCGTACATGAATCCTTTGACCATTCTCCAGGATCACATCTCCAAAAGAACCCTCCATGTAGTCATCAAACACCTCTCTCCTCGGAGTGTAATGAAAAAAAGCTCCCGAATCAATACACCAATCTCGCGTGCCTAACTCCTCCCTAGCTGATAAGCATAACTCTACAATTTTATCGGACACCACATTGGCTTTCTTTGGTTTGACTTCCTTCGGTTTTTCCTGCTTCTTCTTCATATAGGCCTTACAACTGTGCATCATGTGACTCCCCTTATGACAATACAAACACCCAGGTCCATGTCCCCCATTGCTGTCATTAGACCCACTCTCAGATGAACTACTCTGATCCTTTCTTCTTCGACAACTTTTAGATCTCCCATGTCTCTTCTCAAATGACATAGCAAAATTCTTAAAAGATGATGATGAAAATCCTCCGTTTCTAACCCTTCTCATCTCCTTATTCAGAATGCTACTTACTACATCTTGTAGAGTCGTCGAATCTATCATAGTGCCTATAATAGTCTGTTCCACCGTACCATAACTTTCGGGCAAAGTAGATAGAAGTAACAATGATTTTTCCCTCTCTGAAAACTTCAATTCTGCTGCTTCCATATGGTTGTAAACCATACAATAATTGTTCACATGTTATGCTACTGAAACTCCTTCCCTAAACTTCATATTAACCAATTTCTTCAGATGAAGAATTTGATTAGATGCCGATGGTTTCTCATATATATCTGTGAGAATCTGCATAGCCTCCTTTGCGGTTTTTGACTTCGAGATTGAAATAATGCATACCTACTCAGCCCCAACTGTATTTACCATAGCTCGTTCTAATCCAAATGATTCCACTCTGCCAAGATCTTCGCATCCTTGTCTCCACCTTCCAGCTTCTCATCAAACAACGGACCATTTGGATCTTTCTGACGAAGATACACTATCATCTCAATCTTCCACATCGCGAAGTCACTCTCATCGAACCTCTCGATCTTTGACTTGCTATCTGCCATCCCGAAGTGCTCTAATACCACTTGTTGCAGAATCTACATAACTCGTAGTGCTAATAGCAGAACTCACACACCACAAGCAATAAAAACTTTCCATGAACTAGACGAACAAAGAATAAATCACCACAACAATCGTAAGATCTCACAAGAATATTATAATATGCAGAGATAACCCATACTTCTTATTCCCCAAGAAATACAAAGATTACAAAGTGATTACAACTCTCAATCTCTTTTTCTCACCTTTGAAACAGTCGACACTTACCCCTCTTGAAGTTGAACAATAATAATGGCTCACTTTTTTTCTTCAATATCATTAGATTTCTCAGATGGGTTAACCCTAAAGTTCACATCTACTGCTATATATAGCCCCCAAGAAAACCCTAAAAGATATACGCAAATACAACTTATTGAACCTTAAACCCAAAAGCCCAAATAACATACAGCCACTGTCGATCGACCGCACCAAGTTGTGGTCGACTGCACTTGGTCTCGCCAACATCCAAAGTGTGACCGGTCGACTATCCTGCTCTCTGTTGATCCCTGTACACTCAAATACCAGCAACCTAGTTGCAGTTATATGGTCGGTAGACCACACCCCAGGACAGTCGACCACAACTCCTCCAGCTACCTTTCTCATAACTACTGTTGCCTTCTTTTGTTGTCTTCGTCTTTCCCTCTTCTTCTCCAACATCAAGAACTACCATGCCTATGTGTATTTGAGGCCACAATCCTAATAGTTCCCACCGATGTTGTGTCTAGTGAGAGAATCAATCAACTTTTTAGTGATTATTTTCCATAGAAACACATAGAAACAATCTATTCCTTCATAGTAATTTTTCCACTTGTTCACATCAGTTGAAGAGAGAGCATCCTGATATGATCTCGACTTATTATCTTCCAATATACCACACCAAAATGCTTCACCCTCAATTGCTCAAAGTTATTGAGGTGTAGCCCTTCGCCTGGCTTTTTCGAAGTAAAGGAATGATTACATTAGAGGTTTTAGCCTTATGACACTTGTGTTTCCTTTTATGCCTATTTTCATCCACTTGGATATTGCTCCGACTTATTGGTGCATCATCCATAGGGTCACTCTCCATTATAGTGTGTTCCTGTAGAGTTAGTGTAGGAGTTCTTCCCAAACTGCATACTCATCCTCAGTCTCTATAGGAGTGCTCCCACTATTGAGAGCATCTTCGTTATTTTAAAAAAGCGGAGAATTGCTTCATCGTGATAAAGTCGGTGTACCTTGGCAATTTAGCGGAGACATATGCCCCCCTTTGCCAAAAATCTTCGTACTTCTTTCTGCTAGATCCAACTCCCAGAGTTGGTAATCCTTCCTCATTTATTCTCTACTGGGATATTTATCTTTGATGAATATCACTTTTCGTGACTCAAACTCTACCAGTCGACCTGTTCAGTTTTTCACATCATGTTTTCCATAGAGAGTTCAAGATAAAAAATACCCTTACTTCGACAACCCCATCATGAGAATAACGTATCAAATCTACCACAAAATAAAGCATAATTCATTGTACAAAAGAAAAACCCAGATTTCATGGTTCAATTGGGTTAAAAATCTGACCTTTGTTAGGGCCAAGCAGTTTCGAGGTCCAAGTAGAAAGGAATAAAAAATCCAGAGAAGAAAAACCCAAAAAACAACTTAGATTTTAGGGCTTTAAGAACATATTAAAGAGAGAGAGAGTAATGAGCATAATGTAATTTGAGTTTTCCCTTTACATAGCAGGAGGAGAGCGAAAATCATAAAATATGGTGAACATGCTTATAGTGAAATCAGATCTTTGAGCTCGAAAGGCAAAACCCCTCTCTTTGCCCCTCATTTTCCAATTTTTTTGCCGTAATAGGCCACTTTTTAAAAATATTTGTGATAATGGGCCAGTTTCGAAACTATTAGCGCTCGTGGGCTACTTTTTGCCACGTCAGCAGCGGCCGCTATTCTCATTAGCGACCTCTTCATTTTGAAAGTTGATAATGAGAATAGCGGCCTAAGTTTTAAAATATTTGAAATTTTTTGTTTGCTATTGCTATTCTCACTAGCGACCTTAGTATATATGAGGTCGCTAATGGGATTAGCGACCTCAAATGAATGCATTGAGACATTTAGCAATTTCTAGAAAGCTTTTTCTCTCTTGGGATTTTTTTTTTAAACCTCTTCATTTTGAAAGTCGATAATGGGAATGACAGCCTATGTTTTAAAATATTTGAAATTTTTTGTTTGCTATCGCTATTCCCACTAGCGACCTTAATATATATGAGGTCGCTATTGGGATTAACGACCTCAAATGAATGCATTGAGACACTTAGCGATTTCTAGAGAGCTTTTTCTCTTTTGGAATTTTTTTTAAACCTCTTCATTTTGAAAGTTGATAATGGGAATGGCGCGGCCTATGTTTTAAAATATTTGAAATTTTTTGTTTGCTGTTTCTATTCCCACTAGAGACCGTAGTATGTATGAGGTCGATAATGGGATTAGCGACCCCAAATTAATGTATTGAGACACGTAATGATTTCTAGAGAGCCTTTGCTCTCTTGGGATTTTTAAAAAAAAACTGAGGTAGCTAGCGACTTTAGTATGCTTCGGTCGTTATTCGCAATAGCGACATCAGTAGGAAACTCGATCTCCTTATTCTTTGTAAAATTTGCAAAATAGTCACACAACTAAGACCTATATTCCAAATAGCGACCTATGTACAACTAAGGTCGCTATTCTGAATAGCGACCTCAGTTTCAAAAGTAAATGGATTGTTATCTTTTAAGAAAGAAAAAGCTCTCTAGATTTTGCTAAGTGTTAGAATACCTTTCATTAAAGGTCGCTAATCCCATTAGCGACTTCATATATGCTTTGGTCGCTAATATGAATAGCGACAACAAACAAAAAATTCCAAAAATTTTAAAACAAAGGCCGCTATTCCCATTGGCAACTTTCAAAATGAAGATGTCGCTAATGAGAATAGTGGTTGTAAGATTTCGCAAAATAGTATATAACTATTTTTTACATTAGTCCGTGCACAATTCAGAGTTGCACGTATTAATGGATTATTCTCAATTTTAATTGAGGAAATATTGAGACATATTATTTAATATATTTTGAACCCGACAATGGTACAATTGTTGAACCAGAGTTGGAATAGTCTCTCAATTAAATTGTATGTTTGTCTCAACTATAATCGAGATGGAACGTAAGTGTTTCTGTAATAATAAATTATTTTATTGTATACACACAAACAATTTTTAAAAAAAATTTAAGTATTATGTATACAATTGTTGTTATACATGTGTGTGTATGTATATATGTATAATTATCACTACTAATCATAATGGATATTGACATATCTATCCCGGCATGTACACCCAAATGCCAGGATAAATCGTTGTTATAATTTTTTTTAATATTGAATGTCTATGATGGCGTTTATATAACACGCCGTTATATATATGATATATAACGACATTTATGAATGTAAAACGCCGTGATAGACTGCCATATCGTTGCGCTAGTTAATGGGGATGTATGCCACGACGTTTTTGATTGAAAATTCCGTTATATGGTAGCATATTTTATTCCCGCCCCAACTATTCATTTCTCTCCAAAAAAAATGCTCTAACCCTAAATCCCCCGTATCCTCTCTCTCTCTCTCTCTCTGACCACTCGCCCCCTCTCCTCCTCAGTCTCGCCGCTCGTCCCCTCTCCCCCTCAATCTCGCCACTCGCCACTTGCCAAAAACGTATTTTTATGTATTTTCTGTATTTAAAATTTTTGAAAATTATTTTATTGGTTTTCAAACTCTTTTATCAAAATGTATTTATGGATCTTCTATTAAAATCTATTTTCGATCAATAATTTTATTTATAACTATTTCCTATGATTTTTATACAAATCTTACTATTATTACTATCATTAATTTTATCAGTATTATTTTAGTTAGTGTTATTATTTGCATTATTATTTTATTATTATTCTTATTATTTTTTATTTTATTATCTACTCTAATTTATCTAATAATGCTATATTATTTTTTTATTGGATTTTATTAACCCATTACCCCTTTTATATACCCAAAACCTATTATAAAACCCCGTAAACCCAATACCCATTTCCCTAAACTTATACCCTGTTTCCCTAATACCTGGACCCATTACTTCACACCCGAAACCCAATAACACCCCAAACCCACACCCATTTCAACCCAAAACCCTACTCTTGTATATTACAACCTATTCACCAACCTGTTCATATTCCAACCCATCTTTGGCCGCCTCCTTCCTGTGCTTCTCCCGACCCTCTCCGACCATCTATTCCTTCCCCGACCTCCTCTGCTTTGCGGCGTCGATCAGTAGCCACGTCGCACTGCACCTCCTTGCCACTGCGCGTCTACAACACCTCCCTCTACCCAGCGACGCCAGCTGCATCACACTGGCCCCCTCCTCCCGGTGCTCCCCTCTTCTCTTTGACACCTGCTGCACCGAAAGCCACCCTGTGAGCTGTTGCACTGTCCAACAGTCGCGACAGCTCCGGCCTGTCCTCCCGACACCAGTTACCGTGCTCTGCCTGTCTGTCGTCATTCTCCCGTCGAGTGACGTCGCCGGTTGTTGCCAAGCTAATGCATCCCCTTTGATGGGTTTCTTTTTGTTCAGGTTTTGATCATGTGGATTCCTGGCCGTTGATCACAGCTCAATTTTGATCATCTTGGAGTTCTTGATCATCTTTGTTGTGGGCCGTCAGATCTTCATGATCTCTCATCTTGATCTTCTTGATCATGTGGGTTTTGATGGTTTGAATCTTGGCCGTCCGTTCTTGATCATCATGATCATCGTCATGGAGTTCTTTGATCACTTTGATTGGTGGCCGTCTGATCGTCGATCTGATCCGATCATCATCATCATCATCAAGATACTGATCACATTTTGATCTTGATCTTGATCTTCGATCAGAGTCGTCCGATCTGATCCGATCGCCTTGATCTCTCGATCTTTTGATCTCAGTCGTCTGATCGTATTCGTGATCTGTTGTTCCTTGTGTTCGGGATTGGTTCTTGATTCGATCATTAAGTTAATGCCGTGAATCCGTTCCCGTTATTCTTGCGCCTTGCTTCGTTTCCGTCGTCGTCTTTCAGGCAAGTAAGTTGTACTCAAATTCTTTTGTATGATACAAGTCAAAAATACCGCTTGTAAAGTAGTTGGATTCTAGAGATAATTTGTGTGTGAAACCCCTTATTGATATTATCTCTATAGTGATTTGACCATAGTTGCCTCACGACACAAAATTGACATGAAACAACTTAGGTTTTGTCCGTTCTTGATTTGATCATGTATATGGAATTTTTGTGAAAATTTGGGTATTTGTTGAGATCCATGTGATAGACCTGCCTTGGATATGCTAATTATCCTATTTCATGATGTTTGGACACTTGGTAGACTCAATTTCGTGTTTGGTTGTGTTTTGATCAAGTTTTGTTGAATCTATGTTGATTTTGGTTTTTGAAGAAATTTTGTGTTTTGCCGATATTCTGTCTTGATCAGTAATTTAGACCATATTAAGGTCAGAATCTTAATTTCAGTATAAAACATGATTTGTAGAGAAATTTGTCTACTTTCCAACCCTTCTGACCTTGATTGATTTTGTTTTTGTATGTGTGAATTATGACTATTTTACTATAGAGGTGTATATCCTTTCCAGATTTCGTTTCTCGAAGATTTTGATGACTAAATTATTTTGAAACTTGTGCTACACATATTATTTGATATGAAACTTTGGTCAGTCTTTCTATACCTATTTAGGGATTATCCAGAACTTTTGTGGATTTTATTGATGAGTTTTATATGCCGTTTCACGCTTGTTTATAAAAACTATACTTGCTATATTTTGCTCGCTGTTCTGTAAAGAATCGTATTTTCACCCTGATTCCTTTTACTGTATGGAAAATATTTGTGAAATATGAAAGTTAGCTTATTCTATCTATTTTCATCTCCTTTTGGCGGATTTGGATTTCGTTTAACTGGTTGCGAGATATTATAGTTTTCGTACAGCAGTGTTGGAAATTCCAGATTTGCCAAACTACCGTTTCTTGATGTCTTCCGAATTTTGATGGCTAAACTAAACTTGCTGAAAAATTATGAAACTTTATATTTTGATACTAGATATATAGGGAGAATACCCCAGATTTTTCTTGGATTTATTTGAGGTGTTTTGATGCTGTTTTTCTTTGAATACAATTTCCTGATTTCTGGTTGAATGTATTTTCTGGATTCAAATCAGTTTTGAACTATGTTTTTGTGGATTACTAGATGACTTATTTATACTCGCTAGATTCGGTTGAGAGTCTATTTTCTAGACGTTTCGAAGGATTCAGATTTACATGTTTGTAACAATGGAAATTTTTGTTTTACTACAGTATGGTCTTATTGTCCTGAACTTGAGATTTGTTTATTTTATTCTTTTATAAGATACCTTGCACTTGTACATGTTTATCTTTCTACTTGAACTTGTCATATGATCATGCCATGTTATTCTTGATATGTTTTGCACACATACCTGCTTGTTTGATATTAATAATAAATAATCAAGCCGGGGTTTAAGGAAAAGATCTAATAGTGGATAATTCAGAAACGTGTACTCGGAGGGGATCTGTTGATCCTACGTGATATTTGGAGCTTGATATTTGGTTATTTGGAGCTTGACACGTGATTACTTGCACTTGCACACTTGACTCAGAGCTTGATATATTTTGGGTATTTGGAGCTTGTTTGGAGCTTGTTATTTGGATATGTGGAGCTTGTTTAGAGCTTGTTTATCTGGTTACTTGGAGCTTGATACTTGTTTACTTGGAGCTTGTTCTTGAGTACACTGCCCTCTATGGTCCACTATGAAATCTAAAGTGAAACTGTTTATTGTAGCAACCATGTAAGGTGGGCTACATGAAGTGCTACCTAGATAATAATAATTACAAGACTCAAACATGATACTTGAACATGATACATGCTTACTTGATACTTGAATACATGATACATGAGACTTGAAACTTGACACTTGATACATGCTACTTGTACTTGTTCGCTTTACCATGCTAGTTGTTATACATTATTGTCATGCTTATTCCATGTGATTAGTTATTTTTTCCCATGTACTTGTATCCTGCATTACAAGCGGCCCGTAACTTGCAATTGATGGGTACTTGTTTTCTCTTTTTCTCTTCCCTGCAATTGTTGAATTGCAGATTTTGGAGAACAGGTTCCGGACGGTATTGGTGAGATGAAGTATTAGTGCAGGATTTTGTTATTATTATTTTTGTAGTTGCTTGAACAATATTGTATTCAATTACTTGGACTATTCTTGTATTTGGGCAATGTGACACAGGATATTTGACTTATTCAGATCATGACTATTTGAGATTTATGTATTTGGTTTCAAGTATTCTTGTTGGTATTTTGGTTCATATGTGCATGTTAGTTGATACTTTTGCTTCCGACTCTGATGATTCTTGTGAATGTTGTAAAGATTCTTGAACAGCTTATGGATGATGAAAATCATTTGCTGGGCTTTTGTCGCGTATCCGTATTCCGTATTTTCTTTTAGGAAGCGGGGCGTGACATAAAAACATGGTAAAATATGTCGGTGTAGTTTAAGTGTTCATGAGTGCAATGACTAGAATCTAATACAATGTCAACTAAGGCTAGGACGCTCCTATTCTAATGCAAGCGAGAATCTGGAATCATATGCATCTCATACTACATACGTCCATATCAAGCCGTTCTCCATATATAGGGATTTGAACCCGCGTTATGAATTTCTACATGTACACAACCTGTTCCTGACAGATACAACGTGACTGATGAGGTTGCAGACTTGGTCAAGTCCCACCAATGCAGTACGCCCATGGTATCTATGTTTGCCACTACTACCCGGCTACCGGACCTCACTAAAAAACCAGACGAACCCTCGGAGTTACTGCAACACAGGTTAGCTCGAACCATCCCCTGCAGCCCCCTAACTCATAGACCGTAGTCTATGGCCTGTTCGCTTTTCCGGCATAGAACATGACGGAGTTTCGGGGTCCATCCCCTAGCTCCGCCCGCCTTTATCATGGCACTTCAGGAATTAACAGTGTGAGATACGCAACCCGTGCTCCCAACTCGTGAGAAGGCACCGTACGTATTCCTTTGACGGGAAGGTACAACCCAATAACACCACCTAATGTCAGCTCAAAGGACGAGTTGGGTCATAAGGTGTCACCCCTAATACCAACCTCTCTCTTTTGGCAAAAATGGTTAAGTAAGGATCTTTATAAGTTACTACACTAATGATGTCACTAATCCTATACAATCTTACATGATTTTCAACTTAGATTGTCACGGTCCAACTCATGGTCCATCGATCCAAGACACTAGTAACGAGATCTCCCTCACTCATCACTACCCCTAACTTGGATTCTATCAACACTCTCGGCCCACGATCAACCTACACCGGTTAAGATCCTTTGGTGCCCGAGGTGAGATCTATCCATGGTCTCTAAGGTGGTAGGATGCGGTCTTGATGGTCGATGACCCCTAGGGTAATTAGAAGACCGTAGACTAGCTTTTATCAAGCTAACAATTATTAGTGACTTTCCCAACCCCTATTACCCATGAAGATGAAGAATGTTCACATGCTATGGTCTAACTTTAATGAAAACCTTATACAACTAGAATCCATGGGTTCTTTTCCCAATTGAATTAGAATTACATGCAACTAGATTCTTGGGTTCTTTCTCACGTTGATCTAGAATCACCTAGAACTAAATGCATGGGTTCTCTTATCAATTGAGATAGAACTACCATAGTGCTAGTTTCATGGGTTCTTTTTAATCTTTCACTATAATACTATCATATACAATTCAACCATGGTACTTTTAACTAGAATGTTATACTATACCATTCAAGCATGTATTGGCTTTTTACTACACTAACTACAACAAGATAGTTAACACCACAACTACAACAACATGATTCTTTTACTACAACTTAACTACAACATGAGTATCTACTACTACTTTAAGCATGGATCATTTCTACAACTCAAACATGAACTCTACATATAGTACGATTCCTTGCTACACTTATGCATGGTTCTTCTACTACTACTTAAGCATGAAATCTTTACTACTACTTAGCATGATATACAACATAAGTATGGTTTCTTCACCACGTCAAACCTACAATATGGTATACACATATGCATGGATTTCCTACAACATGGTATACAACAAAGTATGGTTTCCTACAACATGGTATACAACATAGTATGGTTTCCTACAATATGGTATACAACATAGTATGGTTTCCTACAACATGGTATACACATAAGCATGTGTTCTTTTCAACATTAACCCTAAGCATGGTATATAACTTTCCTACAACAATCTAAGCATGGTATATAACTTTCCTACAACAATCTAACTTATGAACTACAAATTACATACAACAAAAATTTACAAATCCTACTTATTACAACTTTCTTTCTTTTAGTTTCTACATACAACATGGTTGACCCTTTTCATAGACAAGAGTTAGCAAGACTTGATAATTAACAAGTAGAGAGCAATAAATAAATAAAGACTCATTTTTAATAATTATTGAGTTCTACAACTCAAAATGGGTATGTAATAATTCTACTATACAAATTTCATATGCTTATGTCAATAGTCCTTGTTTGAATTCTACAACCCAAAGATGGGTATGTCCAAAAATCTCCATACGCTTATGTTCATGAGTCCAAGTTAAGTTCTACAACCCCAAAGATGGGTATGTACACAATCTCCATATGCTTATGTCCATAGTCCAAGTTGAGTTAACAAAAAAAATAACAACAATAAGAACAAAAATTACAACAATCTAAAGATTCAATCTTTATATTGTTTATTTATTTGAGCTCTACCATTTACTTTCTTAGGTGATCATTTCTTTTATCCATACTACTATTTATATGTTCATAATCTTAGTCCAAGTTGTTTTAGCACAAACAACATACAACAAGAAACAACAACACAATAACACACCACAAAAGAAAACAACAACCCAAAGAACAAAAATCAAACAAAAGAGAATAAGAAAGGATGGAGAAACCCCCACCTTGATTTCCTTGAAGGAAGAACTTGCCTAAGTACCTTCTCCTTCCCCTAGCTCCTATGAAAAACTCCTAAGAACCTACAAGGAAAAAACTCTCTAGTTAGGCTTTCTCTCTTTCTTTTCCTCTCCTTTTTTGGTTCTTGTAAAATGAGACAAGAGATGAGGGAAGGGGGTAATTATAGGGTGTAAGAGAAGGGGGAGAGTGCAAAAACACCAAGGGAGTTTTCAAAAACCCCGTTGGGTACACTAGGCCGGCCATACCATGGAGAGGGGAGTGGTGAGGTGGAGGTATGGTGAAGGGGGTGAGGTGGAGGGGTGAGGTAGAGGAGAGAGAGCTTCTAGAAGAGAACTCCCTAAACTCTTATGTCTCCTAATCCTAGGTTTAATCCCCATCCAAACCTAACTATCTAATTAGGTTGTCATGACAAAAAGGATAACTCAAACATGAAAAGAAATAAAATAATTAAATAGTTAAATACTAATAAAAATAATATTATTTATAATCGATCGGGATATTACATGTAGGCAATGAGGCAGAAATTTTTTTAGTGAATGCATTTAGTTACTAAAGCATTATTTGACGGAAAGAATACACGTGAGTCATTTTCTTAAGTAGCTCCCATCACAAGTGTCCATCTGTTTATCACATCAATCACGACCTTCTGTTCTAAGGAGGTTTCTGTCCATTCTTTACGATTCCTAAGAAATTTGATTAAGAAGACTTTTTATTCCCAAGAAGTGTTTAGGAAGACCTTTTATTCCTAAGACGGGTTCTTTCATTTATCAAGGCTACCGCGATGACTTTTTTTTGTTGGTATTCATGTGCATTGCACTTACATTTGTGCTAGTGTGTACCGTGTATATGACTGAGAGTGAACCCCATTAACTGCAGAAGATTGATTGATTCACCTTGTCATGCTCAATCTCATCGAGTGTCATATTTTTTCTACATCCAAATTGAATATTCATTCATAATATATATAGAATAATAAGGAACCAAATTATGCACATATATGAAACTAAACTAACTATATGCACATATATGAAACTA
This sequence comes from Hemerocallis citrina, assembly GCA_017893485.1. NCBI lineage: Eukaryota > Viridiplantae > Streptophyta > Magnoliopsida > Asparagales > Asphodelaceae > Hemerocallis > Hemerocallis citrina. Next base: position 109,925,442 of record CM030364.1, on the reverse strand, counting down.
ACTAACTATTTTACTCATTTTACACTTTTTCTATATGCACATATATGAAACTAAACTAACTATTTTTAACACTATATTGATCAATATGCTTATTTGATTTAGGTTTTTTTTTTCATGTACAATTGAAATTTAGTGAACACAATTAAATATTTTTTACTAAAAATTTGTATTATCCAATTTTGTATACAATTGAAGTTCCCTAAAAAGCTTATTCTCTTTCATGATTGTATTGTTCTCTTTCATCATGGTTTTAGGATAAAGAAAAAATCATGATGTTGATCCTAGCATACTTATATTTCAGATTGACTCATATTTTTCAAAATGGATAAAAGTTGGATTAATAAGCCATGATTATCTAAAGCGTATCAGGATGGTGTTAAAGAATTTATTAACTATGAGCAATTCTCCTGATCCGAACATAATTTTATGTCCATTCGTCCGATGTTCAAATTGTGATTTGAGGACGTGCGGCGTAGTTGAGACATACTTGATTTGCAGTGGTTTTCTACAAGGGTATACACATTGGTATTGTCATGGAGAGTCTGTTCGTTTAGTTTCTACTAGTCCGATTGTGAATGAAGACGAGTCTTTATTTACAAATGATCTAAGTATTGTTGATGAAATGCACTCTTTAGTGCAGGATGGGTTGGGATTCCATTACTTCGAAGCTCACATAAATAATCCAATCAATCAAGTCCAGAACAAGTCAGCAGAAACATCACATCAAGGCGACAAGGTGGTAGAAGAAATGCCCAGACCTGAAACTAATAAAGAATATGAAGCTTTTCATAAGTTGTTAGAAGATGCAAATACTCCTCTGTATCGTGATTGTCTCAAGTTCTCTAAGTTTTCATTCATTGTTAAACTGTTTCAGATTAAATGTCTAAATTAGTGGTCTGCCAAGTCCTTCATTTTGCTTCTTGAATTGTTGAATGAAGCTTTTCCTCAATTCTGTATCCCCAATTTATCCCAAGCCACAAAGACATTCCTCAAGCATTTTGATTTAGGGTATGATAAAATAGCATCATGTCCATATGATTGTATGCTATTCCGGGGGGATAAAGAGACTCTCGAAGAATGTCAAGTATGTGGTACTTCAAAATGGGTGAAAATGCCGAACGAAGATGAGTAAACTGATGAGCCAATTACAACAAATAGGAAAAAGAAGCTGACAAAAATTCTGCATTACTTTCCTCTAATTCCTAGGCTACAAAGGCTATTTATGTCATCTAAGACATCTTCTGATATGAGGTGGCATGCGGAAGGTCGCAAGAATGATGGAATTCTCAGGCACCTAGCTGATTCCGAATCGTGGAAAAATTTGATGAAAGATGTCCTGATTTTGCTGAAGATCCTTGGAATGTGAAACTTGGATTGGCCAGCGATGGTTTTAACCCATTTTGGCAAATGAGCAGCACCTACAGCATATGACCCGTAGTATTAATTCCATACAATCTACCCCCTTGGTTGTGTATGAAGCAGTCATCCTTCATTTTGTAGATGATAATTCCTGGACCAAACTCTCCAGGAAATGACATAAATGTGTATTTGCAGCCGTTGATTGATGAACTGCAACAATTGTGGGAGGGTGTTCCAACATATGATGCAACGTCTAAAGAAACTTTCCGCCTCCGAGTTGCCATGACTTGGACAATCAATGATTTCCCTGCATATGGAAATTTATCTGGTTATAGCACGAAAGGACGTTATGCTTGATTTTGGTAAACATAAGCATGTATTCCAATTATTAAAATTGTACAGAGGAAAGCTGAGAATGGTCTAAGCAGCCGTAGGCAGATGAAGGTCAAGCACACTACGGGAAGCTGCAGCTTTGCTGTTGTGCGGGATGAGCTGGTAATAGAAATTTTATTTTATAGCAAGTCTATTTTTAAAATGGTTGGAAGCTTTTTTTTTGCCAATTTATGCGTTGGTATGATTTAACTATTGCATTTGACTTAAATATAGGATACGTCAGTCGAGGGAGAGAGCGTCGGTGAGGTAGATTTTTTTGAAACTACCCACACAAGTAAGGATGGGACCTTTCGAGATGAATTTGCAGCCGATATAATGGTAAACATGAAACTTTCGAACTCATTTTAATTTGGTAATAACTTTCAAACTAACTTTCAAACTAATTTTTGGTATTAATGTTGTGTTTGCTCTCTTTTGTAGAAAGAAGCTAGAAAACTGATTGAAGAGAGGTCGTCATCTTCTACAGCAGATCGATTAACGATCCAGCATGAAGCTATGACCGATGTGAGGGGGAGAGAGCGACCTGGTCGTGTGCGGGGAATGGGATTGGGGCCAACACCCTCACAGGTACATTAGCATTGACACTGAAAAAAACTTTTAATAGTATTCATTTTGAAAAAAGTTTAATATTCTCACTGTTCATGCCAAAGCCTCATCATCATATAATGTTGAATGGGCCGTCGTAATGTAATTTTGGCATGTTTAGTTTTCTGTGATGTTGATATGGTTTTCCATGGATAAAAATTAGTGAAGGGAGCTATTGGAAATTTACAGTCAATTTGAGGGATAGTCAAATTTCCTATCCCATGTTCAGCGTCAAGGACCATATATTTGTTGCTGATTAAGCAAGGGTATAACAGGTCTAAGAAGCATTTCCGACAATCATACTTAAAAAGGAATACTACAAATTTAAACAGGGAAGAGAAATTAATACCTTCTCTGCTCGTTAGAGAAGAGATCAGATGCATACAGCAAATCGTAGGTTTGCATTGTGAAAGAACAGCTGTGATAACATCAGCGTGATTGTCGTTGATCTTCGAGGAGGGTAGACAAAGCAAAAATTGATTCAGCATTAATGGTTATTGTGTAACATGTGGTTTCTGATATGGGGTAAATAGAGCAGCATCAACCAGGGCCTTCTGATCTCCTCAGGATCCCTCCTGTGATCATCAGGCTAGCTACAGTCCAATGGACAAACGGGTCCAACCTAGCCCGTTAGGGCTCCAGACCCGTTTTCCCTGCCTATAAATACCAGACCCCCTCCTCACTATAAAAGGTAATCAAACTTTGCCCACCTGAACCCTAGCTACCTGAGTCTTTTTTCCAGTGACTGACTAGATCGTCGGAGGGCCTGTCATCGGGAATTCTTCCGGTGTTCCTAGGCATTGTGCAGGTACAGAAGATCCGAGCCGAGCCACTCCATCTTCAGCCAAGCCAAACTTCTGGATCCGAGCCGAGCACCTTTGCGCTCCTCCTTCCAAGCCGCTCCAGCTACCCAGGGTCGGACCGACACCAGTACCGCATAAAGACTTCCACTATACAGATTACAAGAACTCACATTTGCTGCCCCACACCCCAAAAACAAACAGCATCAGGTTGGCACCTTCTGTGGGAAGCCTTTCTTCTAAGTACTATCGTCCTTCCGAGCCCAGCCAGAGTCGTCACCTTGGGTCTAAGCTTCTCCATGGCTCCCAAAGCCAGAAGGGCCGTCACCTCGGCACAACATCCAGACCCCCACCATCATAGCCGTGCAAATGACCAGGGTTCCAACCAACCTGGGTCAACGGCACGGCCCGATCTTCGATTGTGTTTGACCTGTGCCGCGTCATCTCGGACAGGCAGGCCAGCCGGACGAGGGGAGAGGCCGCTTCCAACTCGATCTCAAACCATCGTCGATAGCTTTTCCAGGTGCGCAATCCTCCCCAGAACCCTGCGGGGCAAGCCCCTGTCACGAGGGTCGAATTCGAGAATTTCCGGGATGAGATTCTCCAACGGCCAGACCACCGAGGTCTACCACAGTTCTGACCACCGGTCAGGAACAGGAGCCAGTGAATCCCAAGGATCGGCTCGTCCATAAGAACCGGCAGACCCCGTCCTTCGTCATTTGGAGGAAATGGAGAACCACCTCGCCTATCTTGGCAAGGGCGGACCGATGCAGGGCCGCGGTCATCGCCCGACCGGACCCCCTTCTCCCCCCAAATCCTTGAGGCCGAGATTCCTTGGAACTTCAGACCTCCTTAATTCGAGACCTATACTGGCGAGGGCGATCCTGCTAATCACATGGAGGGATTTAAAACCCTCATGATGATTCACAGCACTGCGGATCCTGTCCTCTGTCGCTCCTTCCCTGCTACCCTCCGTGGCCTGGCTCGGGAGTGGTTCTCCAAACTTACCCCCGGCTCGGTCTTCTTTTTTGAGCAGCTGGAGGCGAGCTTCCTAGCCCACTTTGTAACTAGCAGGAAGGTCGAGAAGAGTGCTCTTCCCTTCTAGACCTCAAACAGAAGGACGAGGAATCTCTCTGGGTGTTTGTTTGGAGATTTACCACCAAGGTGAGGTCAGTTTCCTCCCTCGCTGCAGGGGTCGCCTCTACAGCTTTTCGACACAATGTCCGCCATGGCCTTCTCAAGGCCTCTTTAGCCAAGAAGCCACCCGTGGACTTTACTGACCTACTCAATAGGGTCAAAAAGTATATCCGGGCCGATGAAGACCTCAACCCTGAGGGTGCGAAGGAAGCCATTGCTAAGGGGAAGCGCAAGGTCGATGATGCTGAACCCTTCAAAAGGCCCGGGAAAGAAGCAACTGTTCCCAAATGGGTCCACCCAGTCCCACGGTTCGAGAGTTATACGCCCCTGACTCAAAATGTCTCGGCAATTTCAATGGAGATCGAGGACAAGGGGGTCGTCCGGTTCCCTCCCCGACCGACTAACAACGACAAGAAGCGAGACCAGAGGTTCTACTGCCGTTTCCACTGAGACACTGGGCACGATATAGATCACTGTCGAGCCCTCAAGGACGAGATCGAAGCCCTCATCCAACGAAGGTACCTGAGGGAGTTCACCCGGGCCAATCCCAAAGACCAAAAAGAGCCGAGGTGCCCGAGGCCTTCGCCTCCCCCTCGGATGACCGGCCGACGACCTGACCGAGATCCGGAACCCGAGGAAATAGGTGGACAGGCCATCCTACACTGCATCCACGGCGGGCCCAGGGGGGAATCAAAAACTTCTCGCAAAGCCTTTATTCGGGAGGTCAACTCTGTTCTAGACAACCCCTCCCCTCGGGTCCAGCAGCGGGTGGTCTCCTTCTCAGGAGAAGACCTCGAAGGCGTCTGCCTTCGATATTGCGACGCCCTCATCATCAGCCTTGTCATGGCCAACTTTGAGGTCCGCCAAATCTTGGTGGACAACGGTAGCTCGGTTAACATCCTTTTCTTAGAGGCATTTGAGAACCTCAAACTCCCCCGAGAAAAACTGAAGCCGTCCGGTTACACCCTTCATGGATTTTCTGGCATCCCAGTGCAAATCGAGGGGATTGTGACACTAGATGTAACCGCAGGAATGACCCCCGTCCTCCGAACTGAGTCGATGGATTTTTTGGTGGTCAACGTCAAGGCCGCCTACAACGCCATCCTCGGCCGACCTGGGCTTTGTTCGCTCCAGACTGTCCCCTCAGCCTACCACCTGAAATTGAAGTTCTCGACTGACGTCGGGGTCGGGGTCTTCCAGGGGCAACCAGGAGTCAGCACGGTCATGATACATGACCGCAGTCGGGGGCGGTGTATTCCCCCTTGACGCCGTTGAGCTCCAACCGGAAAAGAGCCAGCTTGAGTCAAAGCCCGTGGATGAATTGGAGGAAGTCTTCTTTGAATCAGAAGACAAGTCCAAATGGTTACGTGTGAGTCGAACCCTTTCATCTGACCTGAAGCCATATCTAATCAACTGCGTCCGTCGCAATGTCAACCTCTTTGCCTGGATATCGTCGAACATGCCTGGGATTTCTGAAGACTTAATCATAAAATGGCTAAGCATCGCCCCCGGTTCTAAGCCGGCCCAGCAGAAGCGCCGAAAGTTTGCCCCAGAAAGGCAACATGCGGTGAGAGCGGAGGTCGATAAGCTATTGTCTGCCCGGTTTATTCAAGAAGTCAGCTACCCCGAGTGGCTGGCTAATGTTGTAATGGTGAAAAAGGCTAGCAGAACCTGGAGGATCTGCATTGACTTTACCAACCTCAACAAGGCATGCCCCAAGGATCCTTTTCCCTTCCTCAGCATCGATGCTCTGATCAACGCGATGTCGGGTCACGAGCTCCTGACCTTCATGGACGCCTTCTCCGGCTATAATCAAATCCGGATGTTTCCTCCGAACATTGCCAAAACGTCCTTCATCACCCACCAGGGCCGTTACTGCGACTGGGTGATGCCCTTCTGACTCAAGAACGCCGGGGCCACTTACCAGAGGCTCGTCAACCGAGTCTTTAAGAATCAGATCTGTCGGAACATGGAGGTGTACGTCGATGACATGCTTGTCAAGGGCCAACGAGGAGAGGATCATGTTGCTGACCTCAAGGAAGCCTTCGACATCCTCAGATCTCACAAAATAAGGCTCAATCCCACTAAATGCGCCTTTGGCGTCTCCTCTGGAAAATTTCTGGGGTTCGTCATTAGCCAGCGTGGCATAGAAGCCAATCCGGAGAAGATTCAGGCCATCATCGACATGGCCCCTCCTCGAAACGTCAAGGAGGTTCAGCGGCTTATGGGTAGACTGGCAGCCATCGGCCATTTCCTCTCCAAATCAAAGGAGAAGTCCCTTCCGTTCTTCAAGGCCCTGCGGGGGACGAAAGGATTCGAATGGGGCAAGCCTCAGCAACAGGCGTTCGACCAACTGAAGTCCTCCCTCGCCAATCCCCCACTCGTAGGCAAACCTGAACCAGGCGAACCCCTCTTCCTATACCTCTCAGCCTCGGAAAGTGCGCTCAGTGCCGTGCTCATCCAAGAGGAAGACGGTGTTCAGAAGCCCCTGTACTATGTAAGCAAGATTCTGCTCTCAGCCGAGACCAGATATGTGAAGATGGAGAAGGTGGCGTACGCATTGATAACGGCCACTCGCAAGCTCCGACCATATTTCCAGGCTCACTCTATTCAAGTCCTCACGGACCAGCCCCTGAAGACTGTCCTCCACAAATCAGAAAGCTCCGACCGCCTGGTCAAGTGGTCGATTGAGCTAAGCCAATACGACATCAGCTACCAGCCCAGGATGGCAATCAAGGGGAAGGCATTCGCCGAATTTATCAAGGAGTGCACTATTTCCGAACCATCCGATACCCCGAAAACCAACCCAATATGGGAGGTTTATGTCGACAGTTCGTCTTGCGAAGGAGGGAGCGGAGCAGGAGTTATCTTTAAAGGCCCCGACAATTTTGTCCTCCAATATTCTCTCCGGCTAAATTTTCTAGCCTCAAACAACGAAGCGGAGTACGAAGCCATGATTGTGGGGCTCACCCTCACGCATAAGGCCGGATCCAGACACATCAAGGCCTTCAGCGACTCCCAGGTCGTGGTCAACCAGATCACCGGGAAGTACGAAACTCATGACACTCGGATAGTACAATACTTGGCAGTGGTCCGTAATCTCTTGTCTTCTTTTGAATACCACTTGGTGGAACGAATTCCCCAGGAGCAGAATGCCCAGGCGGACTCCTTATCAAAGCTCTCCTGGTCATCTTTCGAGGGGCTCGACCGTACCATCCTAATCGAGGTCCTCCTCAAGCCTAGCATCGACCTCTCGGAGGCCACCTGCCTCAACACCGATCACCAGCCCGATGACTGGACGACGCCTATTCGGAAGTTCCTTTCGAACGGAAAACTCCCTCAAGACCGCTCTGAGGCAAGAAGGATCCGGGTCCGCTCGGAGAGATTCACCCTGATCAACGAAACACTCTTCAAGCACCCGTACACAATAGCTGATGGCAGACCCTACCTCCGTTCCCAGCTCCGGACGAGGCCAAGTACGCTCTGAAGGAACTGCACGAGGGGATCGGCGGATGCCACATGGGGAGTAGGTCGGTCGCCCGAAAGGCACTAAATCATGGCCACTACTGGCCAACCATGTTGCAAGACGTGCAAGACCCCGTCAAAAGGTGCGGCTCTTGCCAAAGATTTGCATCAGTAAAGAGACTCCCGGAGGCCAATCTTAGATCCCTGGCCAGTCCGACCCCCTTTGCTATGTGGGGGATGGACCTAGTCGGGCCTTTTCCTCAAGCAACGGGCCAAAGAAAATTCCTGGTGGTGACCATCGATTACTTCACCAAGTGGATCGAGGCGGAGCCCCTGGCCTCGATCACTGAGCATCAAACTCAGCAATTCTTTTGGAAGCACATCATTTGTCGGTTCGGGATTCTGCAGGTGCTCATCACCGACAACGGGAGCCAGTTCGCCGGAAAAAATTTTCGGGGGTTCTGCGCAGACATCAGCATCCAGCAGCGCTTCTCAGCCATATGCCACCCCCAATCAAACCAAGCCGAAAATGCAAACCGCCAAATCCTTAATGTCCTTAAAAAGCGATTGGACAATTCGCCCAAGGGGCTTTGGGTCGACGAACTTCCGAGTGTCCTCTGGGCACACCGAACGACGAAGCGCATACCCACGGGCGAGTCACCCTTCAACCTAACCTACGGCACCGAGGCAGTTATCCCCTTAGAGATCGGCCTCCCTTCGCCCAGAATCATGGCCTTCGATAAAGAAAGCAACTCGGAAGATCTCAGAGCCAACTTAGACCTAGTAGACGAGGTCAGGGAAAAATCTGCCATCTGAAGGAGCATATACCAGCAACAGGTCGAGAAATTCTACAACAAGAAGGTCTGCCCCGCTAACATCCAACAGGGTGACCTCGTCCTCGAGAAACTGGCCATCTCAGACCCCAGCAAGAAGAGGAAGTTAGCCCCCAATTTGGAAGGTCCGTATAGGGTTGCGGAAATAGTGTGCCCCGGCACTTACTGGCTTACCGACATGGGAGGCAACCCGATCAAGAGACCCTGGAATGCGGAGCACCTCATCTAGTACCTCGAAAGGGATGGCTAACGTTATTATGTAATCGATCCCTATGAATCGGCATTACATGCCGCTGTTTTTGTATAATAAGATCTATTTTCTTTCCAAAGTCTTTCAGCTCAGATTCTCTCTATAAACTTCTAATGTAACGAAGCTCTTCGCTCGACACCGTAGGGTGAACTCGAGCACACGGGTAGCTTTTTCAAGCTAAGGCAATGGAGCTCTTCGTTCTCCGCCGACCCCCCAAGCCTCGACACCGAACGGTGAACTCTAGCACACGGGTAGTTTTTTCAAGCTAAAGCAACGGAGCTCTTCGCTCTCCGCCGACCCCCCAAGCCTCGATACCGAAGGGTGAACTCGAGCACATGGGTAGGTTTTTCAAGCTAAGGCAACGAAGCTCTTCGCTCTCCGCCGACCCCCCAAGCCTCGACACCGAAGGGTGAACTCGAGCACACGGATAGCTTTTTCAAGCTAAGGCAACGGAGTTCTTCGCTCTCCGCCGACCCCCCAAGCCTCGACACCGAAGGGTGAACTCGAGCGCACGGGTAGCTTTTTCAAACTAAGACAACGGAGCTCTTTGCTCTCCGCCGACCCCCCAAGCCTCGACACCGAAGGATGAACTCGAGCACACATGTGGTTTTCTCAAGCCAAGGCAATGGAGATCGGTGCTCTCCGCCGACCACCAAGCCTCAACCTCCGGTCACGGCTTCAGCTAATGTCCCTATCAAAAATTTCATTAAGATTTAAGGCACTCACCTTCGGCAAATACCCCGAGCCCCGGACCGTTGGTTGCCCCACCTCTCACCCGCGGACAACTGGGGGTTAACGGCCCTCAGAGCCAAAACCCCAAATTGTCCGAGGGTGGCAGGGGAGCCACCGACCCAGGACCTCGCCCAAAAAACTCCCCGAGCCCCCGGACCTTGGTCAGTACACCTCTCACCCGCTGGCAACTCGGGGCAGACTGCCCTCATAGCCGTCGACCTAAAATTGCTATAGGATGGCAGGAGAGCCACTGACCCGGGATTCTCGACCAAAAGATCCATGTTAGGGCGCCCGCCTTCGGCAGGCACCCAAAATCCTCATCCCGGGGTCGACCAACCTTTCACCCGCTGGCACTTCAGGTTAAACGGTCCTCGGAGCCGTTACCCCAAATTGTCAGCGGGTGGCAGGGCGGCTACCGACCATGAAAACCCACGGTGATGTGAGATTTTCTTTGATGGATTTCTGGTGAGGGGATGGGGGTTTTATAGCCCCCTAGGACGGCTTATTAATGACGTCGGAAGACGAAAAGTCGAAAGGCAAAATGTCCAACATTAATGGCATGGGAAGACGAAAGTCCCCCCATTAATGGCGTTGGAAGGCAGTCCTCTTCTGCAGAACTCTCGGGACTCCTCTCCCTCGCCGTCGCCTTATTGCTGGGCGACGACCGTCATCTCTGCCTGAGAGGTCAAGTCCCGGAGCCGGCCGAACCTGATCCACATATCGATGTGTTCTTTCACTCCCAGGTCTCCGACCTTCTGCTCGGCCCCAAAGCCAAACAAGCACCCTAACTCTAACCCCAACACATTCTTAACTACAAGTTCAAAAGGGTCAGAAAGCTTATTCTTTATTATAACGCACTAGGGGCCACAATAGAGATATTTATTACAACCAAAGCCTCATCCTAAACTATCCTTAGGCCCCCACCGGGCTCGCACGGGTCAGCTCGAACGCCGCCGAATGACTCAGTTCTGCAGCATGAGTTGCCGAGCCTCTGGGATCAGCCAAAGATGACACGCCGACCATAGAGCTCTGAGCATCGCTCGGCCTCACATACTCCAACTGCAGAATTGGGGATGGTTCGTGCCTCGAGGAAGCTCCGATCGCCGAGAGGACCGATCTTCCCAACATCGTTTTATAGCCCTGAATCTCCATCTCTTTCTCCACAATGACCTCACGGAGGAGCAACTCCGATGTAGGTCTTTGCATTGAGGCACTTGACATGGAAAATCCAAGGCCCGTACTCCCGGGGTTGCGGCCGGCTATCACCCTCTTCAATTGAGCCAACTCCGCGCTCATCTCCCTCGACTTATTCCGGAATTCTTCTGATATTGTAGGCCTCCTTCCGATATCGGTCAAGGGTGGACTCTAATACCTTGATCTTACTCTGAAGCCATGTTACCTCGGACCGCCGAGGATCAACATCGGCAAGAGCAGCCAACATCTGATGGAAGCAAAACAAGAGGTCATTCCAACGCCATAAGCCCACGACAAGCAATCATGGAAAATTACACAAGTCTAGGAGGGTCGACAAACTCAGATAGCCGACCCAAAAGCAAGACAAAAGTTGAAAGTAAAACACTTGGTCCACCAAAAATTCTTTGTTATAAATCTTCAATACTTTTACAAAATATCGCGGTAGTCAGTCCACCTTCGGCAAATACAACCAAAAAGACAACAAGAAGAAAGGAAAGAAAAAACAACTACGGCCCGGGGCCCACCTCTACCTCGGGTCCAATGACAGCCATGAGGTCGACCATTAGATCGGCACTCGCTCCTCCGGCTCCATCTTCCCCTTCACCCAACACATCGCCCCCGGGGGTCCTCGGCGGCCCCTCGATCTCCAAGTCGTAGTCGAAGTGCGACAGGTCCAAGGTTGGAAAGAAGTGCTTCACGTGGCTCATCGCCTTGTCGTACACTTCATTTTATGCATCGATGATCAGAACCTGGGCCTTCAGGGCCAGCACCCCCCTCTCCACTTCGAATGCCTGCTTTAGCGCTGCTTCCTTCTTCACTCCATCATCGGCCATCGAGGCCAGGTCGGCCTTCACGGCCTGCTCCTGCTTCATCGAGGCCTCATCAAGGCCAGGGCGACCTTCATGTCCATCATCTTGCATTTATAGCGATTGGTCTGGCTCCGCTCGTACTTTAGTTCCTTCTAGTGAATCCGCTTCACCTGGTTGCCGGACATGCAGGCCTATAGCCGAGGTCAAAATACTTAAGTAAAAACAAAGTTCCATGGGACAGATATGAAAGGAAGGAAATACAAAGCCTCGGAAATTACCTGCACGCTTGCCTGAGCCCACCTCATGTAGGCTGACTCGAAGGTATCGGCCCCCATACTCTGTCGATCCCGAGGCGTGGCTATCTTGTCCATGAATTCCATCGAGATGGGACCCTCGGACAGAGTGTCCCCCCGACGGACGGCCCAGTCTGGGGCTCATGGCTGGAGCCCCTCTTCCCCGACTAGGGCCTGGGCATCGGCACGAAGAGGAGGAAGGCTCCCCTGATGACCTCCGATGCCTTCGAGGCCTTGGTGCTCAGCACGAGGGCGATCTCCCTCGACTGACTCGTCTTCGGCCTCTTCACCTTCGGCTCGGACGGGGCCTCAGAAGCTGCTTTGGAGGGGGGCACCACCTATTTCCCTTTCTCGGATTGCTCCGCCTTCTGCTTCTTCATGGGGGTAGCTTCAACAGGCCAAGTCAGTTAGCCTCGTTCGTCCTGCCGACCCCTTCAAGCCTCGATGGTTGATCTATATCTCGAGTATGGGGGTAGCTTCAACAGGCCAAGTCAGCTGGCCTCGCTCGTCCTAATGACCCCCTCAAGCCTCGACGGTTGACCTATATCTCGAGCATGGGGGTAACTTCAACAGGCCACGTCACCTGGCCTCACTCGTCCTGCTGACCACTTCAAGCCTCAAAGGTGACCTATATCTCGAGCATGGGGATAGCTTCAACAGGCCAAGTCAGCTGGCCTCGCTCGTCCCGCCGACCCCTTCAAGCCTCGACGGTCGACCTATATCTAGTGCATGGGGGTAGCTTCAACAAGCCAGTCAGTTGGCCTCGTTCGTCCTGCCGACCCCTTCAAGCCACGACAGTCGACCTATATCTCGAGTATAGGAGTAACTTCAACAGGCCAAGTCAGCTGGCCTCGCTCGTCCTACCAACCCCCTCAAGCCTCGACAGTCGACCTATATCTCGAGCATGGGAGTAACTTCAACAGGCCAAGTCAGCTGGCCTCGCTCGTCTCGCTGACCCCTTCAAGCTTTGACGGTCGACTTATATCTCGAGCATGGGGGTAGCTTAAACAGGCCAAGTCAGCTGGCCTCGCTCGTCTCGCCGACCCCTTCAAGCCTCGACGGTTGACCTATATCACGAGCATGGGGGTAGTTTCAACAGGCCAATTCAGTTGGCCTCGTTCGTCCTGCCGCCCCTTCAAGCCTTGACGGTCGACCTATATCTCGAGCATGGGGGTAGCTTCAACAGGCCAAGTCAGCTGGCAACGCTCGTCCTACAGACCCCCTCAGGCCTCGACGGTCGACCTATATCTCGAGCATGGAGGTAACTTCAATAGGCCAAGTCAACTGGCCTCACTCGTCCCGCCGACCACTTCAAGCCTCGACGGTTGACCTATATCTTGAGCATGGGGGTAGCTTCAATAGGCCAAGTCAGTTGGCCTCGCTCGTCCTGCTGACCCCTTCAAGCCTCGACGGTCGACCTATATCTCGAGCATAGGGGGTAGCTTCAACAGGCCAAGTCAGCTGGCCTCGCTCGTCTCACCGACTCCTTCAAGCCTTGACGGTCGACCTATATCTCGAGCATGGGGGTAGCTTCAACAGGCCAAGTCAGTTGGCCTCGTTCGTCCTGCCGACCCCTTCAAACCTCGACGGTCAACCTGAATCTCGAGCATGGGGGTAGCTTCAACAAGCCAAGTCAGCTGGCCTCACTCGTCCTACCGACCACCTCAAGCCTTGACGGTCGACCTATACCTCGAGCATGGGGGTAACTTCAACAGGCCAAGTCAGCTGGCCTCGCTCGTACCGCCGACCCCTTCAAGCTTCGACGGTCAACTTATTTCTCGAGCATGGGGGTAGCTTCAACAGGCCAAGTCAGTTGGCCTCGCTCGTCCCGCCAACCCCTTCAAGCCTCGACAGTCGACCTATATCTCGGGCTTGGGGATAGCTTCAACAGGCCAAGTCAGCTGGCCTCGCTCGTCCCGCCGACCCTTTCAAGCCTCGACAGTCGACCTATATCTCGAGCAAGGGGGTAGCTTCAACAGGCCAAGTCAGTTGGCCTCGTTCATCCCGTAGACCCCTTCAAGCGTCGACGGTCGACCTATATCTCGAGCATGGAGGTAACTTCAACAGGCCAAGTCTGCTAGCCTCGCTTGTCCTGCCGACCCATTCAAGCCTCGACGGTCGACCTATATCTCAAGCATGGGGGTAGCTTCAACAGGCCAAGTCAGTTGGCCTCGCTCGTCCTACCGATCCCCACAAGCCTCGACGATCGACTTATATCTCGGGCATGGGGATAGCTTCAACAGGCTAAGTCAGTTGGCCTCGCTCGTCCTACTGATCCCCACAAGCCTCGACGGTCGACTTATATCTCGGGCATGGGGGTATCTTCAACAGGCCAAGACAGTTGGCCTCGCTCGTCCCGCTGACCCCTTCAAGCTTCGCAGGTCGACCTATATCTTGAGCATGGGGGTTGCTTCAACATGCCATGTCAGTTGGCCTCGCTCGTCCTACCAACCCCCTCAAGCCTCGACGGTCAACCTATATCTCGAGCATGGGGTAACTTCAACAAAACAAATCAGCTGGCCTCGCTCGTCTCGCCGACCCCTTCAAGCCTGGACGGTCGACCTATATCTCGAGCATGTAGGTAACTTCAACAGGCCAAGTCAGCTGGCATCGCTCGTCCCGCCGACCCCTTCAAGCCTCGACAGTCGGCCTATATCTCGAGCATGGGCGTAGCTTTAACAGGCCAAGTCAGTTAGCCTCGCTCGTCCTGCCGACCCTTTAAGCAACGACGGTCGACCTATATCTCGAGCATAGGGATATCTTGAACAGGCCAAGTCAGATAGCCTCGCTCGTCCCACCGACTCCTTCAAGCCTCGACGGTCGACCTATATCTCTAGCATGGGGGTAGATTCAATAGGCCAAGTCAGTTGGCCTCGTTCGTCCCACCGACCCCTTTAAGCCTCGACGGTCGACCTATATCTCGAGCATGGGGGTAACTTCAACAAGCCAAATCAGCTGGCCTCGCTCGTCCCGCTGACCCATTCAAGCCTCGATGGTCGACCTATATCTCAAGCATGGGGGTAGCTTCAACAGGCCAAGTCAGTTGGCCTCGCTCGTCCTACTAACCCCTTCAAGCCTCGACGGTCGACATATATCTCGGGCATGGGGATAGCTTCAACAGGCCAAGACAGTTGGCCTCGCTCATCCCGCCGACCCCTTTAAGCCTCGACGATCGACCTATATCTCGAGCATGGGGGTAGCTTCAATAGGCCAAGTCAGTTGACCTCTCTCGTCCTACCGACCCCCTCAAGCCTCGACGGTCGACCTATATTTCGAGCATGGGGGTAGCTTCAACAGGCCATGTCAGTTGGCCTCACTCGTCCTACCGACCCCTGCAAGCCTCGACGGTCGACCTATATCTCGAGCATGGGGGTAACTTCAATGGGCCAAGTCACCTGGCATCGCTCGTCCAACCGACGCCCTAAAGCCTCGATAGTCGACCTAGATCTTGAGCAGGGGGTAACTTCAATGGGCCATGTCACCTGGCCTTGCTTGTCCAACCGACCCCCTCAAGCCTCGACAGTCGATCTATATCTTGAGTAGGGGGTAGCATCAACTGGCCAAGTCACCTAGCCTCGCTCGTCCGACCGACCCCCTAAAACCTCGACAGTCCGAGCTGACTCCAACCAGCCCAAAGTTACGGGAACTCTCTTCCCACTCTCGTTCATGAAACCCGACTACTCCTCCACTACCCGCCAGGAACAGTCTCGCAGGAGTGGGGGGCTTGTGATATGGGGTAAATAGAGCAGCATCAACTAGGGCCTTCTGATCTCCTCAGGATCCCCCCTGTGATCATCAGGCCAGCTACAGTCCAATGGGCCTCAGCTAGCACAGGCCCATGGGCAAACGGGTCCAACCCGGCCCGTTAGGGCTCCAGACCCGTTTTTCCCTGCCTATAAATACCAGACCCCCTCCTCACTGTAAAAGGTAATCAAACTTTGCCCACCTGAACCCTAACTGTCCAGTCTCTTTTCCAGTGACTAACTAGATCGTCGGAGGGCCTGCCACCGGGACTTCTCCCGGTGTTCCTAGGCATTGGGCAGGTACAGAAGATCCGAGCCGAGCCACTACATCTTCAGCCAAGCCGAACTTCTGGATCTGAGCCGAGCACCTTTGCGCTCCTCCTTCCGAGCCGCTCCCGCTACCCGGCGTCGGACCGACCCAGCACCGCATAAAGGCTTCCACTATACAAATTATAAGAACTCACACTTGCTGTCCCACACCCCCAAAAAAAACAACATCAGTTTCTATGTTTATTGCGGAAGTACACTTTTAAGCATTAGAACACAGAGGAAATGTAGAAAAGAGGGGTGTGTATAGTGAATAAATAGTACTTGTTTTAGGTAGGAAAACAAACTTCTGAAGGGTTTGAGCCTAACAGTGTATTATATTGGAGGTTTTAAGGAATAAATAGCTCATAATGCTATCAAATTCATCTAGAAATTGCAGTTTCAGTTTTTCTAAAAAGAGTTGTATATCAATCTGTCCCATGGACCTGAATCAGCCTTGTGATTCTTAGGCCTACTTGTGGGTCTTGAGGTATTGTTGGTAGTTTGATGACATACAGATCTTGGTATGATTGATCTCTAAGAGCATGCAAATCAAGCCAGTGCAATACTTACTAACTAGGTACTTAGCACTTCCAATGCATGAATGTACTGTAATATACTTGCCCATCATCATATAGAGAGCGAGCAAACTCAATTCAATTCAATTTAATTCCCTACTGTAATAATCTAGAGAGAGATTGAGAGAGCGAGAAAGGAGAAGGAAGGAAGGAAGGTCTTCATCAACTGCGTCACGTACGTTAACCGTGTATATATATACGGTTAATGTACGTGACGCAGTATATATATATATATATATATATATATATATATATATATATATATATATATATATATAATGAGTCCCCTTCGGTTGCACACTACTTTTGGTGAGCACTCCGTGAGCACTCACGAACTAGAGACCCTATGAAAAATCCGAACCGCTCATATTGTTCTATATGCCTTAGATAGCCTAACAATAAAAAATCAAGTAATTTGAAGTTCATTTTCCCATCCATCAAGCTGTTAGAATTTTCAGCGATACAATTTTGTGATGATATAAATCATGGGCAAATGAACTTCAAATTACTTGATTTTTTATTGTTAGGCTATCTAAGGTATATAGAACGATATGAGTGGTTCGGATTTTTCATATGGTCTCTAGTTCGTGAGTGCTCACGGAGTGCTCATCAAAGTAGTGTGCAACCGAAGATTTCTCTATATATATATATATTATATATATATATTGGTCCTCCCTCAAATCACATTGGAGCACTAACAGGGTCAGGGACAATAAATTAATACATTGATTCAGAAAATTTAAAAAAGCAAAGAGAAGAATGAAAATGATATGATGTTGGGCTTTTAATTAAGCGCGCGCAACTGCATAAAAATGGGTCTCTCAAGCATGTGTACGTTCACTTGTTTTGACGATGAGTCGATCGATCGAGCTACAACTTTTTTGAATCTGGTTAGTTCTAATCGAGAAATTAAAAGGTCTTTATATGGTCAAAACTGGGTCTCAGCTAGTTTTGCAGATTTCAGACTGCTTAGGACTGTAGTTTAAGAGGAGATAAAACTATTTAAACTTTTAGATATATCTACTACTTTACTAGTTTGATCAGTATACTATTTGAAACCTTTGAATTCCTTGTGTAGTAATCTTCAATTTATTTATTTATTTATTTCTAACATGCGATTTCGTCTATTTCTGTTCAGAGACATCTTTGTCTAGTTTTCACTTGTTCATTTGATGCAGGAAGTTAGTTTCCTTGACACTAACTTATATAAATGAAGTATTAGAAATTCCAAGTTTTATTATAAGCTTTTTTGTGATCACGTTAATTTGAGGGTGGATTGATATATATATTAGAAAAGGTACCCTTGGGCATGCAAATTCTACACAATATATACTTACTAACTTGGTACTTGGCACTTCCAATGCATGCGTGAGACTATAAATTAACCTGTTGGAGTTTAATCTTTATATTTAAGTGGCTAGCTCAAAGTTTTTGTTGCTAGTATATCAGCAGAGTTTGATGTTCAGCGAGTATCAGTAGAGCTAAATGGTTCAACACAATCGCAGCATTGTTCCATAAGTAATGCTTTAATCAAGCTTCACAAAGTGAAAGGGTTAATGATGTAGGATAAAGTTTCATTTTCTGATCAATATGTTGTTTCTTTCTTGATCCCTCTTTCCTGTCTGATCCTCTTTTGCGGGCTACGTAACATGTCGCCTGTACTTATTTCGGTATCTTTGCAAGGAATGGATGCACCTCATTGATCTGGGTGCAACTCCTTAATGTTATCTAAATTGAATGGCCAGCTTTCCTACCTGTTTATCCCTAAATTAAAAAATTAAAAAAATTAAAAATATATATATAAAAAAATTAAAACTGCTTAATGTATATACTTACACATTACCTATTTTATTAGTTACGATTTATACAGCAAATCGTAGGTTCATGGATATGTATCAAATGATTGCTTCTGTTCTGAAGTATTTAAATTGTTGATCGTTGGAGATAATTTAAATTGAGTCTGTTCTGAAGTATTTTTTCTATTGATCGTTGGAGATAATTTAATTTAAGGTGTTGAATCACCAGTATTTGGTCCTTGTGCATCTAGCTCCAGTCGTACATCCTATCCGGACGTGTTCAGGATGCAGGCAGAGATTGCCGGCTTGAAAAATATGATTGCTTCTTTAATCTCCCAACAAAATCTCAATTCTGAGAATCCAGTACATGGAACTGTAAGTAATCAGCAAAATTTTATGATATCAGTATGAAATGTAACTATTGCATTTGACTGTTGTGGTGAATAAACTAATAAATGACACTATTTTGAATTATACAGGGCTAGCAAATTCCATCAAGTTCTAGTCACGCACGTACAACTGGGCAAAATATCGATGGGAATGAAAGCAACGCCGAGCCACACTAGGAGACTTCGCCATAGTTTAGTTGTATTTGGACTTTAGTTTTTTTATGTTTTGTCGAAACTTTATTTTTGTTTTGTTATAAGAAACTAATGTATAACATATATATTTCTAACTCTCTGTATGATAGTTTTTAGACAAGTAATTATTGTTTATTGTGGTCCGTGATTATATGGTTGTTTATTATGCTGCTATTAGTGATTTTAAGATTTGAACGTTCTAATTTGATGTGACTACAAATATTTTTAATTTGTGATTAATTATTTATGATCCATTTTAAAAATAACTGGAAAAAACCCGAACCCCCTATCCCGGCGTTTTGAGAAAAATATGCCAGGATAGATATCGATCCACCAAATGTGGTGAATAATTTAAAAATATTTAATTGAACCTATCCCGACATTTTCCAAACGCCGGTATAGGATATTAAAAATTATTTAAAAATATATAACGGCATTGAGAAATGCCGGCACATGTCAGTATTTGATTAAAAATTGGAAATGAAAAAAAGTCTATCACGGCGTTCAAGACGCGCCGTTATAGCTCTGCGACTTATAACGACGGTCTATAAAAATGCCGTTATAGGTCCATAGTTTGTCCCGACGCTTGATACAATGACATTACGTGCGGTGTTGTTAGAATCACCGCTATCCTCTATAGCGGCGTTTATAAACACCGCTATAGATAAAAAAAAGGCCTTTAAAGCCATAGCCGTTTGTAGTGTATTTATACTAACCCTAAACCACCTAACTAATACTGTGGGCTTGTTTTTGGGGTGTGCTCACCCCCCCACTCTCATCTTTGCTGGCCATCACCCCCCCGTCCCTTCCTTAACTCCCAAATGCATCTTCCATCTCATTCTTCATTTTTCTAACCCTAAAAACCTTCTTCTTTCAAAAACTTCATTTTTCTCATTACCTACAACTTCAATTTCTTCTTCAAGCATGGCTTGGAAGTTGGAGAGCAAGCATACAAGGAAGGAGCAAGGAGCTAGAGGAGGAGGAGGAGCCAAACAAAGAGAAAGAGAAGAAGAGATCATCAACAAACTACATAGTGGGTGTCTTTTTAAACTCTATGCTTGTGGTTTTTTGTTTTTGTTTCTTTGTATGATGAAAATTTGCTGATTTGAAGCTAGCTAAATGGCATAAATGAATTTTGTATGTTCAAACTTAAGTTCTTAAGCTAAGAATGCTAATTGTGGGGAAAAGATATGATCTTGAGAAGCATGATTTGATTAGAAAATCATAACTTTGTGCCATGATGGAATTTAGACTTTAAATTTTTACAGTATCATCTTGATTGTGTCCCTATGAGCTCCACCAAATTTCATAATTTTTGTAAATGATTTGATATTTTAATAAATTCGAATATGTTGCTGGTGTGAGATAATTTTTCTGCTCTGTTTGAATCTAGCTTGATTGACTTACAAAAATTATATCTCCTTGTATATCATCAATTTAGAGTCGAGATTTTTACAGTAGGTTCTATTACATGTCTATATCAATTTCCAAATTTTCATAATTTTTGGATGATATTTGATATTTTTAGAAATTGCTACATCTGTACCGGGTAATGAAAACATTGAACTGCCTTTCGATTTTTGTTTCAAGAATTTTGTGTTTACTTTGGAAATTCTTTCATTCCAAAATATAAGGATTCTTAAGCCGAAATTTTTATGCATGGTTCTTATACGTGTCTATAGAAATCCCACCAATTTTGGTAATTTTTGGAAATGATTTGCTGTTAAAAAAAATCTTGTTTCTATACTGAGATAAAAATGTTTCAGCTTTATTTTCATTATGAGTACTTGTTACCTTAAAAGGAATAACTCTATGCTAAAAGAAAATTTGAACTTGAAATTTTTACATTAGTATCTTAAGCCAGTGTGGACATTATTACCAAGTTTCATAGTTTTTGAATAAGTATTGTTATCTCTTTAAAATTACAACTTGCTATTGTTGTTAAGAAACAATATTGTTGCTATTTGGTAATTTGCTTCCTATTCAATTTGTCATAACTTTCTGTATACTTGGGATTTTGAGCTAATTTTTAGATATGTACTGTTCATATGCATCTGGATTATGCATACCAGGTTTTAGGAGATTTTGAGATCATGGATATTTTTAACTAAGTTTTAAGCATACACTGGTCAATAGTTTCTGCATATCCTGAGAATTTGTATACATATCAGTGTAAGGTCTTTTTCATCTTCTAAATGAACCATTTTGAGGAAGTTTCCAACTGAGAAAGTAAAGTAGAATCAAATATCTTTCTGTAGAATCTAAAAATATGGAATTTCATTAAGTAAGTAATTAATTGTGATTTTTGCAACCTGCACCAGTCGTAGGATTGGATGAATAACGTACTATTTTGGGAATATGTAAGTCATTGTTATATTAAGGCTATATAAATGGAATTAGATAGTTGTTAGTTAGCTTATGAATCATGAATGAATATGTTTGAATTGGACTTGTGAATGTCTACTGTTTGAGATTTGATGACTATGTGAATTAACTTGTGTGGTCATCACCCCAGGACTATCAATCATTTTGACCCATGGTAATTAGTACCCTTTTCACATCGAGATGCTGTGGATGAAAACAGTCTTTGTGCACCTGTGGATCGCTACTCATGGAGGGATTGATCGCAGAACGAAGATGGGTTGAGATCCAAGCAAAAGTGTGATTGGCGATTGATGGAGGTCGAATCGCCAATGTCGTTGGATCAAATTTGGGCCATGTTGGGCCAACTCTTGAGCCTGGTCTGAGGGCCATGTTGGTTTCCCCTATGGATTTTTTAATTTGGATAAATTACTAAGTTTGTTTACTAGCAAATAATCGGTTGGTAATCAATAATCTCTGCACAATTAAGATCAGTAACTGCTTGACCAGGACTAGTGGCACTATCCTAAGACCAGAGCATGTCATTGATTGTTAAAGCAGACACTAGTTGGGTGGTTGTACTCGCCTGTCAAGGGGACACGTGCGGTACTGTCCCGCCTGTCAGGGGGCACGGGCGTCGTAGTCTTGTCTGTTTATTCTGGGGTATCTATACAAACGAGGAGCAAAAGTTAAACTTTGTGCCTCTTGGTGGAGTAGGGAAAGACCTACCGGTCCACCTTATGATTCGATAACTTTTGATATGGTTCGAGAGTAGAGAACGACCACCGGTTCCGATGAGGCTAAATGATCACCGGTCTGTCAGGAAGTGGAGAAAGAAAATTGGTCCCGTGCGGAGTGGAGAAAGACCACCGGTCCTAGCAGAATGGAGTGATCATCAGACTGCTCGGGAGTGGAGAAAGACCATTGGCCCGCAGCAGTGGCCGATAGACTGCATAAACTACAACTTTACCAATCACTAGACGAATATCAGAAACATGGAAGAGTACAAAAGTATGATGCATGACGAGAGATCGAACCCTGTGATCTGGAGATTACGAACTCCTTGGAAAGTATGTAGTATGTGATGCATACGTTTCCATTGAAGTTGCATTTGAAAAAGTATGTAGTATGAGATGAATAAGTTTTCAAATGAATTGCATTAGAGTAAGTGCATTGCGTGCATTTGGAATTGTGCAATAGACTCTAGGGCATGACATACACTAACTTGTGATTTGACTAACATTTTTCTTTTTGCATCAATTATTGATTATTGAGTTTTGGAGAGTCACTGGTTTTATCAGCATTGTGTCAGTTGCATTCAACTGATGTGCCCACAAGTTATTAGTTGCAGGATTGCTGATCGTGGAATAGGGGACTCGAGCTGCATGGAGCATCCAAGTGGAGATTGAAAATTTTGTATAGTAAATTTTATTGGTGTAATTCATAATGTAAAATTTATATTGTACAATGTAATATTCTAGGAAGCAATAAAAGTTTTTAATTTTCTGTATTTTATGCGTTGTGGGACTATTTGAAGTAGAGATTCTGGCTTGTGTCTCGAGTTTCCGGTATTAGAAATTCAGGATGCTACAATGGTCGCTGCTGACGTAGCAAAAAGTAGCCACGAACGATAATAGTTTCGAAACTGGCCTGTAATGGCAAATATTTTTAAAAAGTGGCATATTACCGCAAAAACGTTTTCCTTTTCGAATGCAACATCATCAAAACGTCACATACGGAAGTGAAGAGGGGGCGTGGGTGGCTGGGGTTTGGGGCTTATTCAAAACAAACAAGATTTTGCAAAAAGTTCCATATTCCTTAAACTTCCACCCAATTATTATAAGAAGAATATATGGGTCACAGATTTAAGGATACTATACACACATATTGAAGTGATGATAGCGGATGTTATATAAATTGTCATCTCAAATTAACTAAGCATATTTTATTTTCCACCGGAATAAATGTAGGATACATATATAGTATTAATTTTTTAAAAAAATTAAAATAAAAATTCTGATTTACACATGTGATGCATGCCTTAATAAATATGATTATATATTTTTAAAAGTAAATGTGAAGGCTATAATGGGAGAGTTGGAGTTGCATGTATGTTGCACGTAAGTAGGTAGATTTACAACTCTAACTCTTCCATTATAATAGTTATTATATTATAAATAGATAGATATATAGATAGATAGATAGATAGATAGATAGTAATTTACACGTGTGATGCATATTTAATATATTAAAAAAATTATAGTAAAAAATCTGACGTAGTGAGAACTAGAATCTGAGACCTCATTCATATTTAAATAACACTAAGATCTTATCCCCCATTATAATATTAGAGATTAGAGATATTTTATTTTCCACCGGAATAAATGTAGGATACATTCATTAGTTTGTACAGGAATATATGCGATTAGATGCACTGAATTTATCGTGATTTTTATTTGTTTTTACACGCAAGGTGGGGGGGGGGGGATCGAAAGCAAATGGGGGTCAAAATGTTGTGTTTTGGGCAGTTAAGGAAGTGACGATCGCCTGTCATTTAGGCACTCGACCGCAAACATCAGATTTATTCTATGCATGGTATCGACTCCAGTACAGGCGATTGCCACTTTGGGCAGTCGACTGCAAGCGACAGTGACCATAGTTTGGGCCGTCCTTTTAGGGTTTAAGACCAAGTTTGTTATCCAAGTTAAATTGTATGACTCTTACCACATGGTTATCTCTTTAAACTTGTTGGATGATGAATGATTGTATTAGTCTCCATAAATAATTGTATTGGTCTCCTTGTTAGATAAGTATTTCATCTGAAAGTTTTTCATTGTAAACATCAGATTATCTTATAGTAAACCTTGAAAGATAGATATATTCTTGGTGATAGTATTGCAACCTCTTGTATCGTCTCTAGTTAAATAATATCTCAGTTATTTCTCCTCATAGTTAGGTTTCTCATGAACTGGACAAATTGTATGTTGGTGTGTGTGGTGTGATATACTTTCTTGCTTGTTTGTTAATTGTGAATGGTTGTCGTCTGATATGGCTAAAAATAGGATAAAATCGGGACCGTTCAAATCGGGCACGAATCTTAAAGCTCTCAGGGGTAAAATGGTAATTTCACCTACAAACGGGTCTGAAATGGGAACAGGGTCTTTCTTCAAAGCCCAATAACCCATAAACGGACCCGTTACAAAACAACCCAGATGGGTAAAGAATAATTCAAATTCATAGTCATCTCTATGAAACGATTTAAACTCTAGATCTTATCTAAAAACACCGGGAAGTAGAGATTTATCCTTATCTCGAAACGAGTCCCTAAGGTGACTATAAATACCCCTCTTCCCCCACCATAACAGGGTAATCAATCTTTTTCTACATAAAGCTCTTTCATAGTCTTCCTGATTACTGAAAAAAGCGTCGGAGGCTTCGTCGTCGGGATCCATCCTGGTGTATCAAACTTTTTTTGCAGATCAACGGCAGCGGCAAGAAAGCAGTCAAACGCTGGTGAAAGTCAACAGGTTTACTTTTATTGTTTCCAAAAGAATCCACAAATTCATCTGTTTGCTCCCACACCAAAATTAGTAGCAACAGATTGGCGCCACCTTGGGGAAAGAAAAAGCAATCCAACCTTACTTCATCAGCGGAAGTAGTTTCAAGCTATGCATCCGAAAGAGAAGGGGAAGGTAGTGGTCTCCAGCCGGAGAGCCACTCCTCTTCCTCCTCCACCTCCCCCTCTGGTTCAAGATGTTCTTCCTCAACAGCCTCCTCCTCAACAGGCCCCTCCAGGGTCTCGGTGGGCTTCCCAGGGGGGCTCCCGTCGGAGTCGTCCAAAGCAACATCCTCTTCATAACCATGTCGCGGTCCCCAATCCTTCAGTTGACTCTATGGCTTCTCAAAGCCCTTCCGAGTAGGATATCCATCAAGTGATTGTCAACCGACAACAGGGGGGTCGACCTCCCAATTCGCTTGAATGGATGATGAGCTCTTGAGGGAGTCCATCAACCTGAGAACCCAGCTGTCTCGAGAGTCCGGACCCCCCACAGACCGAGGACTGAAAGATCCCCTTCCGCGAGGAGGCAAAGAGAGTCCCCTCAGCGTCATCGGCGGAGAAGTCATACTCCAGTAAGCCGAGCCACACATAGGGACCACTAAGCTAGAGGGGCACCAGTCACAAGGGCGGAGTTCCAGAATTTTCAAGAAGCTGTTTTGCGGGCCCTCAATGTTGTTCCCAACCACGAGCAATGGGCGCCCAGACCTCAACCTGCCCTAAGCCATCACCACTGCACTCCTAGTCCCCTTCCATATGGGAGAGAGTCTCGGGGCTCGACAAGATATGATCGAAGGGAAGACTCAGTCTACCGCCATTTCCACGAGATGGAGATGCGCCTTGGCCGATTCGACAGAGAAGAGGAACAACGGGCGAGGAATTTCTGCCCGAGCAGGTCTCAGTTTTCCCAGACCATCATGGAAGCTCCGGTCCCGAAAAACTTTAAGCCCCCTAACTTCGAGTCATACAACGGGGAATTGGACCCCGCCGACCACAGAGAGAGTTTTAAAACTCTCATGATGATCCTTTAGGCATCAGATGCGCTCCTTTGCAAAACCTTCCTTGCCACGCTGAAGGGGTCTGCGAGAGAATGGTACTCTAGACTTGCCCCGTCCTCCATCTTCTCTTTCGATCAGTTCGAAGAGCTTTTCCTTACTCATTTTGTGAGTAGCCGCCGGGCCGAGAAAACAAGTACATCTTTGGTGACCCTCAGCCAAAGAAAGGGTGAACGCCTAAGAGATTATGTTTGACCCTTCACCACCGAAGCCCAGTCTATTGTCTCCCTCAATCAATCAGTAGCCTCGGAGCATTCGGGCACAACGTCACTAATGCCGACCTCAAGGCGTCCATTGCCAAGGAGCCTCCTCGGGACTTCTTAGAACTCCTGCTTAGGAGTGGGAAGTACATCCGAGTGGAAGAGGTTCTCAACTCTCCCACTCTTGAGGAATCATCTTTCGGGAACAAACGGAAGAACACAAGCAAAGAAGGGTCCCAGAAATTCCAGAGGGACGACAATGGCTAACGCCGCCCAGCTCCTCATTTTGAGATGTTCACCCCCCTCAATGCTAGTATATCGGCAGTTCTTATGGAGGTAGACAAGGAAGGGCTACTCCGCGCTCCCCTAGAATGAATACCCCTGCCAAGAAAAGGAACAGGGATAAGTGATGTCGCTTTCACAGGGACCACAGCCACAACACGGATGATTGTCGGGCTCTCAAAGAGGAGATCGAAGAACTCATACAGCAGGGACACCTAGCCAAGTTCGTCTGAAAAGACGGGGCCGACCTTCCACCTCGAGGAGCCTACAAGCGAACAGAGAAGTCCGCCAAGTTCTAAGATTCCGAACCTGGGGCCATCCTCCACCTTATCCGAGGACGTCCAATGGGGGGAGAACCAAACTCCTCCTAAGAGGCCTTCACCCTATCGTAGAATTAGGTTTTCAGTTTCAATAGGGCTGATCTTGTAACACGCCCCAAAAGCATGTAATAATGGCTCGCCCCATTGAAGTGACCACTTATTTTATCTCAATAAAACTTAGCTTTTTTCCGTCGAAAATTATTGCTCTTGCCTCATTTCTATCTCTCCGAGTCACATCTACGACCCGTTAAATGGTGAGTTCGGAGTCCAACTTTTCCTACAGGGCTGCTCCCACAACTTACTAAGCTCAAAAAATGAGTTTGGAGTCTAACACTTGGTTCGATGTCGCTTTAGCTACTTGCGAATGAGCGAGTACGAAGTAGCTCACCATTCGAAATTGCTCCTACAACTCGTTAAACACCCCCAAACAACAAGTTCGGAGTCCAACACTTAGTTTAATGCCGCTTTAGCTACTTGCGAACGAGCGAGTACGAAGTAGCTCACCATTCGAAATCGCTCCCACTACTGTTGATACTCTCTTAAGCAACAAGTTCGGAGCACAACTCTCCTCTAAAGTTTCTCCTCAAACTTGTCTCCCAAATGGCTCTTTCCTAGAGCCTAGTGGAGCTCTTCGCCCCGCTAGTCTCCAGAGCGGATCTCTTCTCAACGAGTTCGGAGCACAACTCTCCCCTAGAATTTCTCTTCAAACTTGTCTCCTGAACGGCTCTCTCCAAGAGCCTGGTAATGCTCTTCGCCCCGCTCACTCCCAAGCAGCCTTCTCCTCAGCATGTTCGAAGCTAAAACTCTCCCCTAGAGTTGCTCCTCGAACCTGCCTCCAAGAACGGATCTTCCCATGGGTCTTACGAGGATCATCCTGGCTCATATTCTTAGCACATAGGAGTGGAGCTCCTCTTCGAGGATTCCGGAGACCAAAGCTCCTCTCAACTTAACATAAACGAGGACATTGCAAGCCTCTTTTGACCCTAAATACGGGTGATTCTTCAATTGTCCTCCAAAGAGAAATTGTAGATCTTTGGATCATCTTCGAAACGAGGGGTCACACGCCCCGATCGGACCTCCGTAGTACCGGAAAAGTGGGTCACAACACAGTTGCATCGAGTTGTGAATTGGTGAAAACTATCGCCTCAAAATTCACGCTTGATCCTCATCGACGGCTTTAATCTTCCCCCATAGCTCGGATTTCACCGAGCTACCGAGCTGCGAATTGGCGAAAACTACCACCTCGAGATTTGTGCTTGATATTGATCAACCGTCCAGATCATGCCACGTAGCTCGGAATTATGATCTGAGCTACCGAGCCACCGAGCTACGAATTGGCAAAAACTATTGCCTCAGAATTCGCGCTAGATCTTCATCAAGCGGCTCAGATCGTACCACGTAGCTTGGAATTATGATCCGAGCTACCGATCTACTAAGCTGCAAATTGGCGCAAACTATCACCTCGAGATTCGTGCCTGATCTTGATCAACCGTCCAGATCGTGCCACGTAGCTCGGAATTACATTCCAAGTTACCGAGCTACTGAGCTGTAAATCGGGGAAAAAACTCAGCCTCAAAATTCGTGCTCAATCACGATCAGCGGCTCGGATTCGCTGAACAAACAACAACCACCAAAAAACAAGAAGAAAGAAGTAAATAGGGGAGTTAGGGGTTAACGGGTCGGGTCAGAGCCCGTTTTGACCCAAACCCGAACCGCAGCCATGTCCCCTTCTCCTTCGGGTTTTGGTGCCAAAAACAAAAGCCCATGTCGAGCTCTTCTTCACCGAGCTCTGCCACAGCTTCGCCATCACCGAGCTCCACCATAGCCTCGCCATCATCAAGCTCCGCAATAGCTTGTCCGTCTTCGAGCTCTAACAACGAGCTCCATCTCCATCGAGCTCCACGCCGAGCTTCACTATTGCCTTGCTGAGCTCTACGTTCGATGAGCTCCACCATGGCCTCGCCGAACCCATTATTGCTGAGCTCCAAGTCCTTCAACCCCAACGCCGAGCACCCTTACTGCCATTAACAAGCTCCGAGCTCGAACTCGCGACCAAGCTCCGCCATGGCCGAGCTCCAGCACCCATCTTCGTCGAACTCCCCTCTTCATGAGCTCCCCTCACACCATTAAGCTCAGAAGCTCCCTCGCCGAGAGCGAACTCCGAGCCCCAACTCCAAACCTAGTGTCTTCAAACTCCTCTAATGCCGAGCTCCCGCCTCGCCGTACTCGCCGAGCATCCTCTCCAAAGTCGAAGTCTTCACTGACCATCCCCGCATCGGTGAGCGCCACCCTCGTCAAGGTCCCCTCGTTGATCCCTCTTCTAAACCCAAGCTCCAGTGGCCTTCGAGGAAGGGGTCCAAGGAGGAAGGCGAGCAAAGACGAAACCGAAGAAGAAATAATAGAGCAAAAAGAAAAGGCGGCCACGTGGCAGTCAACGGTCAACGTTGACCGGCCACGTGGCAGCGTCTGGTGGGACGGCAACGGGGTCCGAGCTACTGAGGTACTGACCTTCACCTTGGAGAAAAATGCCCCGCTTTGAGATGCACGCCCTCTGATCACGATCAACGCACAAGATTGTGCCACGTGTACAGGTAATATTTAATTAATTGAATTAATATTTTTAAAAATCCGAAAAAGTAATTAAAAATCGAAAACAATTATTTAAAAAATTCTAAAAATAATTATTAATTCAGAAAATAATTTTAAAATTCTAAAAATATAACAATTAAATTAGAATAATTAATTAAAATTTTCGAAAATTAATTATTTAAATTTAGAAATTGAATAAAAATTAAAAAAATGATTAAAAATTGTGAAAAATTCAGAAAAATTTGGAAAAATCATAAAAAATCCAGAAAAATCTGAGAATATTTTTGGGCATTTAACAAGCTCAGAATAATACCGTTACACGTCGAGAAAGATCCGAACTCCCTTAAGAACTCTGATAGAATCTCGTACGCCATTAGAACAACAAAACTACTCCATAAAGATTGTACAACTCAGCCTCCAGGAGTGGGGGCTCGTGATATGGCTAAAAATAGGATTAAATCGGGACCGTTCAAATCAAGCGCGAATCTTAAAGCTCTCAGGGGTAAAATGGTAATTTCACATACAAAAACGGGTCTAAAATGGAAACTGGGTCTTTCTTCAAAGCCCAATAACCCATAAACAGAACCCATTACAAACCAACCCAAATGGATAAGAATGATTCGAATTCATAGTTATCTCTATGAAACGATTTAAACTCTAGATCTTATCCAAAAATACTGGGAAGTAGAGGTTTATCTTTATCTCGAAACGGGTCCCTAAGGCGACTATAAATACCCCTTCCCCCCACCATAACAGGGTAATCAATCTTTTTCTACATAAAGCTCTTTCATAATCTTCCTGATCACTGACAAGAGCGTCGGAGGGTTCGTCGCCGGGATCCATCCCGGTGTATCGAACTTTTATGTAGGTCAACGACAGCGGCAAGAAACCAGTCAAACGCCGGTGAAAGTCAACAAGTTTGCTTTTATTATTTATAAAAGAATCCACAAATTCATCTGTTTGCTCCCACACTAAAATTAGTAGCAACATCGTCTGCTCTACTTCTGCTGTGCCGATTTTCCCAACAACTAGTATTAGAGCTCATTCGATGTTTTTCGAGTTCCTTGGAGAAGGTAACAAATCATAGTTTCTTGAAGATTAAGTGAATTGATGAGATGATCAACTGTAATCTTTAAAAAGTGGTCATGTACGACATAATAGTTTAACAGGACTAGCATATTTTCCTAGATGGAAACAAAAAGAATTTGAAAAGGTCGGAAAAGCCGGCCAACATGACACAAAAGAAGTGGGATGAGATTTGTTTTAAAGCATTGAGTTGAATTTGTCTGTCATGGGCGAACAAGTAAAGTGCAACTTTCTTGTGAAGAAAAGCGCGATGAGTCTATGTGTGAGATTCAAAATTAATTATTGGGGATTGTCGTCACTGAATCAGATGTACTAGAAGAGAACTATTTCGTTTCTCAATAAATGAAGGTATCGCTCATCATGATTATATATTGGAATTCAACTTGGTGTACTCCGACCTAAAGGTGATAAATGCAGATGATCATTACAAGAAGGATAAAACTGTCAGCTTGATATATTTATTACTAAATTCAGACGAGCATTTGATAATAACGATACTATTTTGGAGTAAAAATATAAGAATATACATCATTTTATTCCTACCATTACTGGTCGCAAGCATTCATATCCTAACCAATTCCAATTGCACATTTTCATAGAGCCCCTTAGTTTGACTGCAAATTTCACTTTGGTTCTTCCAATGAGTTATTCATGTCAAATGTGTGACATAAACCCAACAAGCTGAACATCAAGGAACTTATAAATAAATTCTAGAAAAATGGAGTCTCATACTTGTAGGAGGAAAATTTTCTTATATAGAGTAGTTTTACTTGTGTGGTAGGACTTTATATAGATGATCCATACCGTTCATTATTAAATTTATAATGTCATAAAATATGTGTACAAAAAATCAAGCCGATCGGTGGCTTATTTTCCTTCCATCGCATGATACAAATTTGTAATATTATAGAAAAACTGTTTATTTTGCGACTAATTAAAGCATGGATAAATAATCTTCAAACCAGTTGATATTTTATAGACGTAGATATTTTAACATAAAGAACAAAATGAACCGTGCTGATCGTCCATAGCGTGAACCGTGCTGATCGTCCATAGCGAATCCCACGAACTAGTTACTATTTATAAATACCTCTTAGGTGGAAATCAATTCCCTCTTCTCTATAAATTTTATGAGAAGATCTTCATGTGATCGGGGGTCTGACAGTTTGTGTAAAGCAGTACACAAGTTTCATGACCTCTTTTTTTTTTTGGTCAAACCAAATCAGTAAGACAAGTTTGAACAAGTTTCTTAGAAGGAAATTCTGCATATAACCACTAAATACAGTTTAAACAAGATTTCATGCTTTTTATTGTTTGTAATTAAATTTGGCTTTCTGTTGGGGATTTCTACCGAAAATCCCTCTTAAGATCTTGTTGAGTTATTCGATGCAATCAACACAAACCACCAAGCACATATAAGATCATACCAAACACACCAAAGCACACACAAATTTGTCCCGGTTAGGGTTTTCGCCTTAATCCGGAGGAGAAAAAACCCAAGATGTTATTCAACTAGAGAAGATACAAGAATACTATAATTCTCACCACGACCCTCTCCCAAGCCTCACCAGCAAGTACTAGTTGTGTACAATTAGAGAATCACTCAATCTCTCATTCGATGAAGTACTCTCTCTCCTGGCTCTCAATGAAGGTCAATAACAACAATATATAGAGATCTAGAGAAAACCTAGTTTGATATCTCGATATAATAGCCCTTGGATATTCTTGAAGAGATAACCCTACGATAAGAGTCGTCAGATCTGACTTGAAGATCAAGTTGGGCTTCTCACGAATCACCAAGATCCAACCCAAATTATCCATCAGCGCCGCGCACGGTCGACTGCACCTCAAAGTCATTCGACCGTCCTCCTCTCGGGAACTTCTGCAGAGTTGGGCGGTCGCCGCACCCCATGTACGGTCGACTGCAACTCCACCTGCTGCTGCTGCTAATTATTTCCCTTGCTTCTACTCTGTCTCTGATCATCTCGATTCTTCGATCGTCTCATCGTCTTCTTATCCAACATAGTATGCAAGACATAAACCCAACAATCTCCACCTTGGATTGCATACTCATGAATCCACACCTGTGTGATTAAAAACCTTCTAGACTCTTTTCCTTCTCTTCTTGCAAACAACTCGTTTCAATGGCTTCCTCTGCTAGTTGAATCTATCTCCACCTGTTTTTCTCTCGCTGTATTCCCCCTCAAGGGCACACCCCAGTAGATGTAATCATGGAGGTGCCACCCTCCACACGAACTCCACCTACCTTAAGGCTCTCTCCACCTTTAGACGATATTCGAACGTCACAGTCTTGCTCAGATGATTCTAGTGACGTCATACTAGATGATGCTTTAGAAACAATGGGTTTTGAAATACTTGCGCAAGTTTTTCTGTTCTTCCAAAGCTGGTAGAGGTTGTGCTGACCCTGTTCAATCCCCCTCTCACCCTTCATCACCTCACGAAAACTTTCCCAAACTGAACGAACTCTACCTGGATCTGTGTACCTGCAGTCTCGAGCTTCTAGAGTTCTCATGGAAATAAGGCTCCGTTTCATCAAAGGAATATACATGACCTCCTCTAATGTGTATCCCTTTCCGTTTATCATCTTCGACTCATTAGTTTTCTCATTCCTTACTTCACAAGTCTTGTCAATCTTCGTTCCCACACAACGACATCAGGAAAACTCATAAGTAGAAACCATTACTTCACAAATCTTATCAACTTTCATTCCCACACAACGATATGAAGCAAATTTGTAAGTAGAAACCTTCTTCCTCTCGGAGCAAACTTGAGAAGAACTAACCGAATAAAAAAAAACAACCAGAATTCACATCTAAAGAACTTGAAACAAAAGCACTGTTTAAGATATCACCTGATTCAGTGGCACTGAAAATGCTCTTCTGACTCAACCACTTGCAACAGTCTCTCATGTAATGCTCAATCCCTTTGCACTGGTGGCCACGGACCTTACCCCTACTACACTTTTCCTTCTAATCAGAGTACTGTCCACCTCCAAGCAACTCACAGAAGTTGACACCATTTTTTGACTCTCCTTCCTAAGTGCATCCTCCTCCAACCCCTTGATCATACCTGATATGAAAAACTTCTCCTTGGTAGATTTCTCATCTAGCACGATTATCATGTTGGATAAATTTGGTGGCGGATATATCGAGTTGGAAACCTTTAGATCATCTGTGTTGAATGCCCTCAGTTCAGATAACTCCATATTGAACTCCACTTCATGATCTAGAAGAGCTGTACTTTCCTTCATTGAGAAATCCCACAACTTTCTTCGCTGGTACATCCGACCCTGTGATGACGATCCCGAGTAGTCAGTTCTGAATCTTGCCCAAAGACTCGCCGTGCTTCTCCTATACCTGACTTCGCTCGTCGATGACAACCGTATTAAACCCAAGGCTTCTGAACATATCTTCTTCCACTTCTCCTGCTTTGTGTCGATTGGTCTCCCTTTATCTCCTTCTAGTAATAGATCCAAGTCCTGTTGAACCGATGCTTTATGCACGCCCACCTTCAAGAGATCAAAGTTGATCTTGCCTTTGAACTGCTTGATCTTCGTGATCTGATCTGCCATCATCTCCAAGAAAATCGAACAACTCCTTTGAACCCGAAGCTCTAATACCAATTGTTGGGGATTTCTACCGAAAACCCCTCTTAGGATCTTGTCGAGTTATTCGATGCAATCAACACAAACTACCAAGCACATATGAGATCATACCAAACACACCAAAGCACACACAAATTTGTCCGGGTTGGGGCTTTCGCCTTAATCTGGGGGAGAAGAAACCCAAGATGTTATTCAACTAGAAAAGATACATGAATACTACAATTCTCACCACGACCCTCTCTCAAGCCTCACCAGCAAGTACCGGTTGTTTACAATTAGAGAATTACTCCATCTCTCCTTCAATGAAGTACTCTCTCTTAGCTCTAATTGAGGCCAATAACAACAATATATAGAGATCTAGAGAAATCCTAATTTGATATCTGGATACAATAGCCTTTGGATATTCTTGAAGAGATAACCCTACGATAAGAGCCGTCAGATCGGACTTGAAGAGCAAGTTGGGCTTCCCATGAATCACCAAGATCCGACCTACATTATCCATCAGCGCCGTGCGCGGTCGACCGCACCTCAAGATCGGTCGACTATCCCCCTCTTGGGAACTTCTACAGAGTTGAGCGGTCGACCGCACCCCATGTATGGTCGATCGCGCAGTCGACCGCAACTCCACCTGCTGCTACTACTGACTGTTTCCCTTGCTTCCACTCTGTTTCCGATCGTCTCGATTCTTCCATCGTTTCATCGTCTTCTTATCCAACATAGTATGCAAGACATTAACCTAACACTTTCAACAATATAGATGTCGTTGATTACAAAGTAATTACAAAATCAGGAGAGAATATGAATCACCCTCTCACGCACTCTTTCTAGTGCCTACCTCTTTTAGTTATTCCTCTTTTGATCTCACTACAAACAAACCGGGATAGCCCGGTGCTTTTTTAGGACAATTCCGGTGTTTTTAAATGCCGGGCTTGATACGGGTGGCGTTTCTAAAAATGCCACCGCAAGCTCCGGGAATATGCCCGCTGGGGATTCAAAATAGCATTTCCGACGTTTCCAAACACTGAGGTTGCTTTTTTAGCTATCCCGGCATTTGAAAATGACGGGGTAGGGATTTTTTTGTTTTTATTTTGTTTTTGTTTTTGTTTTTGTACAAGTGATAGAAACAATAATCAAACACACTCAATAAGCAATTCATTTCAAATCATAAAAATAACCCTTGCAAATGACAATTCACTTGAACAGCTTTTGATCTTATAAGAATAACCAAATATTCTAATACAAAATTCAATTTACAAAAAATAAACAATTTCTAAAAGCACAATCAATACATCATCCACTCTTGGCTCCCTCACTATTCTATTTCCTAATACTGAGATGCCTTCAACATCACTCTCCTGCTTAAAAAAAGGAAATTTTTTTTTATCAATTCTTCTACTTTTGTGTTTCGATGTCCATGATGAACTAACTTATTATGCAAAATGTAACACTCCAAATTCCAAATGAGACCGAATTCGAAGTTCCACAGGATCTTTACACTACTTTTCGTACACTTTTACAAGGAATTAAAAACTTTCATTACAACAGAATTTACATCATTGCAGCGGAATTATAAATTACAATATTTATACATGAATTGAATAATAACTTGAACATTTCTTTAAGCAGCAATCAATCTTTAGTCTTGTCATTCACTTTATCCTGCATAGAAACTGTGGGTACGTCAGTTGCATACAACTAACGCTAGGATATAATACATCAATTTCTCTTACTTAGAAAGCATACACTTGTCACAAAACAAACTTGGGACTACCTTATTGATGTCGTGTGTGAATGCGCACTTAGTCCTTAATGCAGTTATTAATATTTACATGACACTAATGCGCACTTGTTCGGTATCTATGCATGCCATACTACATAGGTCCGAGGGCAAGCCCTTAATCGTTCTTCATCTTGTAGGGTTCGATCCCTACCCATGACTTAAACTACTACAGTAACTACGGAAAGTATCCTACGCATTCTATGAGTTATGAGCCCACGTTCTGACATCCTGGAGAGAATCCCTCGCACTGACACATGACTCATCATGCAGGCATCCTGTGGTCAATTCACCTCTGCTATGGACCATGGCACCACCCGTAGTCACCAAATACCCCACAAGCGTCGCCATCGGGACGGTATCCTAGAGTAGTATCCACGCCCTAATCATGACGCATCATGAGGACATCCTATGAACACTCTCACACCACAAATCCAATGACCCTCATACTCATGTTTTTCTCTTACTTTCATCACATCTCCACTATGTATCTAAGTCCCTAGGTAATTGAATCATGAATAAAATTCAACACTCTAGAATTTAGCGTTATCCCTACATCGGTCTAAAAATATCAATCATTATCCACGACCCAAACTTGGTCAAAATTTTTCACATTTCTCTTTTCAAAACTTTCATTCTTGCCGATGTGAGGACTTAGCTAAAATTCTAGTCTAAATTCTCTTTTCATGTTCATTATACTTGTTCACAAATTTCACATTTCATCATGTTTCTTTTCAATCAATTTTCCTTGCACAACTTGCATATTCTTAATCAATCTCACATTAAATTCTACTCAATAATTTATAAGTGAAAAAAAATCTCATTTTGAGCTCTTCACAATTTTCTATGTTCAACAAAAAAATAATCTCATCTTTAATTACAAAAGAATTATATTTTTTAAAGAAGTTTTAATTAATCATTTTCCCCAATTTTTCTTCTAAACCTCATTATAATAAGTCAAAATGTTAAAGAAGATTTTCCATAAAGTCTAGATATTTTTCTGATATTTCTAATATTTTTTTTCTATTTTTTTAAACAATTAAAATCTCAAAATATAATAATTTATCCAAAAAAAAAAAGTTGGCCGAAGCTAGGTTTCAACTGAGCACAACAGGCCGCCCAGCTACAGTAACGCTTTTAATGCACCACCGAAGACCAAAAAGTCCGCAGCGACTTGCTGTTTGAAGTAGGACTTAAATTATACTTAAGTCTAAGTGTTCGGGTTTTGAGAAAAATCATATTTTCGAAAAAAATAATGTTTCTACCGAGACTCGAACCCAAGACCTCAGGCTCCGCTCGCTACAGTAACGCATTTAAAATGCACTCGATGACCAGTAGGTCCAAGCGACTCACCCGTAAAGAGTTTTGATTAAAATACTTTTGTTTATGACTATACTGTTTCTAGATAATTTTATAAAAACTCGATTTTTCTTATTCGAATAGTTCTTATGAAAAGTAGATTTTTTCTGACTATAATTTCTAAAGAAAACAGTAGCTTACATTTTTTTCATAATTTTCATGGAATTCATTTTTAACAAAAAACTCTTTCTTCCTTAGTTAGTTTAATACATAGACTAACTACATTTATTTTTACAAGAACCTTCTTATTAATAATTTTCCTCATTCTCATTGAGTTCAAATACAATTTTTCTTTCTTTCATCCCTTACTAAAGATTTGATTGATCAATTTAGTCCTACTTCCCAACTACATATTTTAAGAGGCAGATAGGGCTAAATAAATTCAATTATCACAATTCTACTTGTATAAGGCACATGAACATTTTTTTATCACAATTTCATCTATTTAACATTTCAAATTATATTCCATAATTCATCCATAATCACAATTTCCACATATTGTATCCTTCATTTCATGCATAGATAAGTTTCACAACAAATCATAATTCACCAATTTTAGCATGCAAGTAAACTACCAATTCATCATACACATATTCACTTACACATTCTATTTATTCTACTACTTTTTCATATAGATTACTTTAGTGTTCTTTTCCTCTTAATCTCCTTAAACAAAAGCATAACAATTTCTTTCCTATGCATTTTAGCATGATCACAATTCAATCCTAGCATGGTAACTAAAGTAGAAGTTTGAGAAATCACCCACCTATTTTGAAGAAACACAAATGAAAAGAACTCCTAGAAATCTCCTTGAACAATGAGCGATCTTTCTCCTCATAGATTGTGCCACAAGTTGCCTTCTCCTCCTTGTGCTTGGTGGAATCCGAAGCTCTCATTTCTCCTTTGGTGAATGGCCAACCTCCACTTGAAAGGGATACACACACAAATGCACACTCAATCTTTTGTTCACAAACTCTCAATTTTTTTCTCACTTTTTGTTTGTTTGTTTCTTTCTTTTTTATCAATTTTTTTCAAGTGTTTTGCATGAAGAAATGGAGGGGGTATTTATACATATTTTTGAGTGAAATGGAGGGCTAGGATGAACTAGATGGTTGTGGATTAGGGGCTAGGATGAACTAGGGAGTTAAAGCAACTACCCATAAACTCAAAACCACCTCTCCACTACACCAACTCACCCCTCTCTCTCTTGCCATTTCCGGCCTACCCCAATGCACATATTACACAACACACCCCTAGTTACTAATTGTACATAATTATTTAAATAATTGTCTACAAAACTAGTCTACACTACATGTTATGACAATTAAAAGAGAATTAAACTAGTGGGCTCAAATTAGTGGGCTTTAGAACCCATGGGCTATTAATTAAAATAATTAATTATTTAGTGTGGGCTAAGAATAAACAATTAGGCCTAGAATTTAAATAGGCTTTTTAAAATAAAAAGAGAAGGATTAAAATATTTGTTCATGGTATGAAAATAAATAATTTTCTAGGGAAAATGCAGACGAATTTGTACGTGCAAAACATGTAAAAATCAACAAACTCTTAGTTAATTATAATTAAAAGTTCAGGATGTTACAACACTCCCTCCTTAGAATAGTTCCGTCCCCGGAATTACGCTTAAAGAGTGAGAAAACAGAACACAGCAAGAAGAAAAGAAAAAAAAAGAAAAGAAGATACAAATCAAACAAAGAGCTCAGGATGATCGTTCAACATCCTCTTCTCGGATTCCCAAATAGCCTCGTCAACCAACTGGTTTCTCCAGACTACTTTGACCATCGGTATCGTCTTGTTCCTCAAGACTTTCTCCCGACGATCCACAATCTCAATCGGTAGCTCAATGTAACTCAGATCCAACTCCAAACTCTCCGGCACTTCAGACAAATGGTGACTTGGATCTGGAATGTAACCTCTCAGCATAGACACATGGAAGACATTGTGCACCTGAGGCAACTCTTCCGGTAACTCCAACCAGTAAGCAGTTTTCCCAATCCGCTTCAATATCTTGTACGGGCCTATGAACCTTGGGGCTAACATCCCACCTCTGCCAAAGCGAATCACACCTTTACAAGGTGATACCTTCAGAAAGACAAAGTCACTAACCTCGAACTCAAGGTCCCTCCTCCGGTTGTCTGCATAGATCTTCTGCCTACTCTGAGCATCCACCAACCTCTTCCTGATCAAAACATTCTATTCAGAGGTCTGCTGCACGATCTTAGGCCCAAACATCTGCCGCTCCCCAACTTCAAACCAGCAGACAGGTGTTCAGCATTTCCTGCCATACAGAGCTTCGTACGGTGTCATCCCGATACTAGTCTGAAAACTGTTGTTGTAAGCAAACTCTACAAGAGCTAGATGCCTTTCCCAACTGCCTCCAAAATCTAGAACACAAAACCGAAGCATATCCTCCAGAACCCGATTGACTCTCAATCTGTCCATCAGTCTGAGGATGGAAGGCAGTGCTGAAATCCATCTTAGTACCTAAAGCTGTCTGAAGACTCCTCCAGAAATGAAAAGTAAACCGTACATCTCGATCAGACACAATGGTCAACGAAACACCATGAAGCTTGAAGATCTCTCCAACATATAGCTCGGCCAACTTGTCCATAGTCGAAGTGAGTTTCATAGCCAAGAAGTGAGCTGATTTGGTTAGTCGATCGACTATGACCCAAATTGCATCATTACCCTTCGAACTCTTGGGTAAAACCGTAATGAAATTGTAGCGCCCCGATTTCCAATACTGGGAAACCGTGATACGAGCCAAGACCTTTCTTCAATTAATCACAATACACAGAAAAATAGGAGAATTTAAAACTTTTTATTCAATACACAATGTGTTACAAGTCTGAATATTGTACAACTGTAATACCTTACAATAGAGTTACAATATTACCTTTACATTTCTAAGTATTACAACCTTCAACATCTTACATCAGAGTACTTCTCAACTAATGCATAATCAATACATATACTGCAGCGGAACTAAACATAACACTGACTCCTTGCTTTCCTTGCCTTGAGTCCTTCTGAATTTCGCCTTTGTACTTCGGCGATCCAGTACCTATGGAAGTGGGGACGTCAGTATTCACTGACGCTTAAAGGCTGATCATATAGCAGCGAATCTCCCAAACAATATACAAAATATAGCAATGGTGTTGGTGTAGTTTAAGTGTTTGTGAGTGCTATGACTAGACTCTAATGCGATATTTAAATAGAACTAGGACGCTTCCTATTCTAATGTCAGCAAGTCTCCGAAGCAACATACAGCCCATACTACATGAGACCCCATCTCAAGCCGTTTCTCCATATATAGGGATTGAACCCGCGTTATGAACTCTAATTGTACACAACCTGTTCCTGACAATACTCCATGACTCTGTGAGGTTGCAGAAGGGGTCAAGTCCCCCATGCAGTCTGCTTATGGTGTCTCCGTTTTCCACTACTACCCGGCATGCCGGACCTCACTCGATCCCAGTATATCGGGCCTCATTCCAAAATCAAACTATAGGGTTTCGCAAGCGCAGGATAGCTCGAAGCCTACCCTGTGGCACCCTCTGGGGTCTAGCAAGCGCAGGACTGCACCATGCATCCTGTGGCACCCCAGCCACAGTATTTCAGGAATTAACAGAGCGAGATACGCAACCCGTGTCCTCAACTTGTGAGACGGCACCATGCGTATCCCTTTGACGGGATGGTACAACCCAATACACCACCTATGATCTGCCTCAAGGGACGAGTTAGTGTGAGGGGGCCCCCTACCACCGACTCCTCTCTCCCGGCAAAAGGGTTAAGTAAAATGATCCTTGTAAGTCACTATCCTAATGACGTCCCTGACTCGAACAATCCTAGGGATGACAATATTATAAACTCAACATGCTAGGCCTTTAAAGTAGACTTCGCAAGACAACTCTACTAGGCTGCTCAACCTAGACTTACCAGAATCCCTCAGGATCCGGTTCGTGGCTTATCGATCCAAGACTTTGGCCGTGCGAATATACATGCATGCCGCTACCCTAGACTTGGATTTCGTCTATACTCCGGTCCTCGATCAACCTACCCTGGTTAAGATTCGACGGTACACAAGGAGTGACTCTTCCACAGTTCCTTAGGGTGAGAAAACATATGTCTTGATGGTCGATAGCCCTTAGGGTGGTAATATCACCCTAGACGAGCACAACGAACTGTGTACTAGCTAACAAGCTATACACGAGTAACAACCACATACGAGCCGATAAGCTACGTATGAAACAATAACTACCTACGAGCCAGGCGGGCCTCGTAGGAGATAACCACATACATACCAGCCAAATAAGCCGCGTATGAGACCAACAGCTACGCACGGGCCGGTCGAGCCGCGTACGAGACAACAACCTACATACGAGCCAAGTAAGCTACGTATGAGACCCACAGCTACGTACGGACCAGTCGAGCCACGTACGAGCACAACCATATGCAACCAACCATACAGGTAATCAATCTTAAAAGCAACCAAACGTACTACTAGCAAACTTGATCTCCTATTATTAGAAGCAACAGAAGAGTCTACTAATATTCTATGGTCGGTATTCTACTAAGGAAGAATCCGAAGCCGACATAACGGCCTTTATCGGACTAACTATCACTAGTGGTCTTCCCAATCCTTATTACTTCAACCTATAGCGCCTTAAGTATGGCATACAATTACAAGCATCTTCCTACGACAATCTAATCATATAACACAACCACTCATCATGATACTCCTAAGTATGAATATGATTAAGCTTGTGCTTACATCGAGCTTAAGCATAAAAATCACTACGACCTAGACATGAAGTCCACTATAGTCAAGCATAGGTTACAAATTGAGCATGAAAGCTTACTACTTATCATGACTAATCACCACAATCCAAGCATGGATAGATAACTAATATAACATACAACATTCCAAGGCATAGTAGGTATTCTAACATTACTCCTACAACGTTCTAAGCATGTATTTGAACTTTAGCATGGTATAGAACATAACATAAAATCACTACAACTAACCATGAGTAGTTTCTTTAATCTAAGCATGAATATCATAGTATGAATATCATTAACTTAACATGATAAATAATTAGCATGATACCTACTTACTTAGCATGTATAATGATTAAGCATAATCATCTACTAACATAGCATGAACAAATACTTATCTAAGCATGGGTATCATGAGTATTCATTTAATCTATCATGGTATACAACTTACTTACAATCTAACTAGCATGGCATACAACTTACTTGCAATTAAACTAGCATGGCATACAACTTACTTGCAATTAAACTAGCATGGCATACACTTACTTGCAATTAAATTAGCATGGTATACCACTTACTTGCAATTAAACTAGCATGGCATACACTTACTTGCAATTAAATTAGCATGGTATACCACTTACTTACAACTAAAACTAGAATGGTATATCACTTACCTACAATTAAGTTAGCATGGTATACAACTTACTTGCAATTAAACTAGCATGACATACAACTTACTTGCAATTAAA
Organism: Hemerocallis citrina; assembly: GCA_017893485.1. Lineage (NCBI taxonomy): Eukaryota > Viridiplantae > Streptophyta > Magnoliopsida > Asparagales > Asphodelaceae > Hemerocallis > Hemerocallis citrina. Next base: position 109,882,832 of record CM030364.1, on the reverse strand, counting down.
CTAGCATGACATACACTTACTTGCAATTAAATTAGCATGGTATACCACTTACTTGCAATTAAACTAGCATGGCATACACTTACTTGCAATTAAATTAGCATGGTATACCACTTACTTACTAAAACTAGAATGGTATATCACTTACCTACAATTAAGCTAGCATGGTATACAACTTTTCTACCACTTATCTAGCATGGTATATAACTTACTTACAATTTAACTAACATGGCATACAACTTACTTGCAATTAAAACTAGCATGGTATATCACTTACCTACAATTAAACTAGCATGGTATATCACTTATCTATAATTAAACTAGCATGGTATACAAATTAAAACTAGAATGGTATATCACTTACCTACAATTAAACTAGCATAGTATACAACTTTTCTACTATCATCCAAGCATGAATCTTTATTAAGCATGAATAACTACTAAACATGAATGTCTTAATAAGCATGGGTAACTACTAGTATGAACATACAACATTCCTAAGTATATATGTATATATACTTCTAACATGGTAAGTAATTTTATCATGGATCCTACAACATTCTAAGCATAATTAAATTGATCTAAACATGATAGGATACTCTTAGAATGAATCCTACAACATTCTAAGCACAATTAACACTCCTAAACATGGTAGATAATTTTAGAATGAATCCTACAACATACTAAGCATGAATTAGCATTCCTAAAACATGATTGGTAATTTTAGAAAGCATCCTACAACATTCTAAGCATAAAACATGATAGGTAATTTTAGAAGGAAACCTACAACATTCTAAGCATCTTTAAACAAGCTAGGTATTTTTAGAAGAAATCCTACAACATTCTAAGCATAAAACATGGTAGGAATTTTTTAGAAAGAATCCTACAACATTCTAAACATGATAGGATATTTTTAGAAGAAATCCTATAACATTTTAAGCATATCTAAATCAATCTAATGTAATTTTATCATGGTACTTACTTCATGAACACGAAATAAATATCTACAACTATCTACTACTACTACTACTCCATTTTAATCAAAAACACATAACTATCTACCACTACTACTACTTTATGGACATAAAACATCTACCACTACTTACTATTACTTCTTTAACATACCACTACTACTTTATTTCAATCAACATACTACTACTACCTTATTTAATCAACATACTATTACTACTTTATTTAATCAACATGCTACTACTTAATTGCCTACTAGTCTTTACTATCACTAGTGATAAAAGAAAAGATTCTTTTTATTTATTTCTACAACTAGTGATTAATAAAGAAAAGATCTTTTTATTTATTCTACAACTAGTGATTAATAAAGAAAAGATCTTTTTATCTATTCTACAACTAGTGATTAAAAAGAAAGGATCTTTTTAATTTTTCTACAACTAGTGATTAAAAAGAAAAGATCTTTTTATTTTTTTCTACAACTAGTGATTAAAAGAAAAGATCTTTTTATTTTAAGAAAGAAAAACTACAATAAAACATATGCTCATTATTATTGTCCAAGTTCAATAAAAAGTCCTACAACCAAAATGGTTGTATAAGAGTATTCATATGCTTATGTATACCAAGTCCTACAGGTCCTACAACCCCCAATCGGTTGTATATTCAAGCTCATATGCATTATGTCATTTTTAGTCCAACAACATACATAAACAACAACTACAATCTTAAAGATGTGATCTTTATATATTTAGTAGTTACTACTACTACTTTCTTTCTTTTATTCATTACCACATTCACAACAACAACAACACACCATTACAAGAACACCACAAAACAAAAGAAAACAAAACAAGAAGATAAGAAGAAGAAGTCAAACAACAAAACAAACAAACAAACAAGCAAACAAACAACCAAACAAAAATGTGGAGAACCCCCACCTTAGTCTCTATTGGAAGGACTTGCTTGCTAACCTTCTCCTTCCCCTAGCTATTAGAATCTCCTAGGAAAACCCTACAATAAAACTCTCTTGTTAGTATGAGACTTTCTCTCTTTCTTTTCCTTTCCTTTCTTTCTTTCTTTTTATTTTCTAAAATGAGAGAAGGAGGAGAAGGAGGGGGTATTTATAGAAGGGAATAGGAGGTGGTAAGTGCAAAATTGCACTCACATTTGCACAAAAACCCCAAGGGGGGGTGAGGCCGGCCATACCCTAGGAGGAGGAGGGGTAAGGTGTAGGCATGGTGAGGTGGAGGCATGGTGAAGGGATAAGGCTTCTAGAAGGGGTTTAATTCTTCTCATGCATAAAACCCTACTTTAAGCCTCTTAATCAAACCCTAACTATCCTACTAAGTTGTCATGACAAGGATGAGTACATTGTCCTTGAGTATATGCTACATATTTTGCATGATGTATTAAGTATCATACAATTGTATGTATGTGTATATGTATGTGTATACTAAAATTCCTCATAAAATCCTCATAAAATAGTTTAATTTTGAAAATAATAATAAAATAAATCTTATTATTAATTCGGAGGATTGCGCTATCAATTTGATGCGCTTCGGATGCACACCGACCGATAGATGCGCGTAGACACTGTTTGTGGGCAAACCGGCGAAAAATCACCAAAATAATTTAATTTTGGAATTAAAATGAAATATTAATAATAAAATAGTAATTTATACGAGGTAATATCCGTCCGGGATATTACAGAAATCCATGCTGATGTTATCACACTTCCACTCCGGAATAGGTAATGGTTGCAATAAACCTCCGGGGTTCTGGTTCTCGGCTTTGACCGGTTGACAGATCCCACACTTCACCACAAACTCAGCCACATCCCACTTCAAACCTGACCACCAGAAATGTTGCTTGATGTCCTTATACATCTTGGTACTTCCAGGATGTACAGAAAAAAAGAGTAGCATGTGCCTCTTGAAGAATACTCTCCCTCAATTCTGCTTGATCCGGAACACACAGTCTCTCTCCAAACCACAACGCTTCATCCCTGATCTGAAACTCTGACAACCTGCCAACACCAACCTGCTCCTTCATTTTCTGAATCTCTGCATCTTCCTTCTGACTTTCTATAATCATCTCATTCAACGTAGGCTGAAGCCACAACTGAGCTAAAGATGATCCCAAGCCTTGCACCACAACTTCAATACCAGCCCAATCCAACTCCTCTGCAAGATGCCTCTGAGTCGTAATAACTAGCCAGACTGCTCTTACGGCTAAGTGCATCAACCACAAGATTAGCCTTCCCGGATGGTACTTAATATCTGGACGAATGTCCTTAAGTAATTCCAACCATCTCCGTTGCCTCAGATTCAGGTCCTTCTACTGATAGATGTACTTCTAGCTTTTGTGGTCCGTTTACATGTTCAATTTCTCACCGTACACGTAGTATCTCCATTGTTTCAAGGCAAAGATAATCGCAACAAACTTCAGATCATGAGTCGGATAATTATTCTCATGCAATCTTAGCTGCCTAGAACCATAAGCGATCACTTTTCATTCTTGGATCAAGATACAACCAAGCTCATGATGTGAAGCATCGCTCTAGGAAAAGCCAAAATGGGAGCGGTAGTCAGCTTCTCTTTCAACTCCTGAAAGCTTGCCTCGCACTGTTCGGTCCGCTTGAAGTTTACATTCTTCTTGGTCAGACTAGTGAGCGGCACGGCTATCTGAGCATAGTCTTGGATAAACCTCATGTAGTATCCAGTTAACCCAAGAAAACTCCTGATTTCCTTTACTGTAGTAGGCCTTGCCCAATCCTTCACCGCCTCTATCTTCTGCAGATCAGTTGTCACTCCCTCCTTAGAAAGGATGTGACCCAGGAATGCCACTTCAGACTTCTAGAAATCGCACTTGGATAACTTGGCATACAACCCATGCTCTTGAAGCTTCTTCAGAACCTCAGCCAGATGCTCAGTGTACTCCTCCTTCGACTTGGAGTACACAAGAATATCGTCGATAAATACCACGACGAAAGAATCAATAAACGACCTCAGAACTCTGTTCATTATGTCCATAAAGATTGCAGGTGCATTCGTCACTCCAAATGGCATAACTAAGAATTCTTAATGCCCATGTCGAGTTCTGAATGCAGTCTTATGCACATCTTCAGTCTTCACTCGAACCTGATGGTATCCCGATCGAAGATCTATTTTGAAGAAAACAGCTGCTCCTTGTAAACGATCGAACAAGTTATCAATTCGGAAAATAGGATATTTTTTCTGAATAGTGACCTTATTTAGTTATCGGTAATCGATGCACATCATCATTGAACCATCCTTTTTCTTTACCAATAGCACCGGTGCTCCCAGGGTGATACACTTTGTTGAATAAAGGCTTTCTCCAACAGTTCCTTAATCTGTCGTTTGATCTCATCCTGCTCCACAGGCGCCATCCTATCCGGTGCCTTGGAAATGAGTGCACTCCCTGGCTGAATAGTGATGTTGAACTCTACATCACGATGCAGGGGTAACCTGGAAAAATATTCCAAGAATACAGTCGGGTAATCCCGAATCACTCGAATTTGCTGCACCTCCACAGGAACCTTTTTTTTGCTGATAGCACCCACCATATCTGAACATCTCTTCTTCTCCTGGAAAGTGACTTCAGACCTGGAGCCTTCACTATTACCTCCATGGTCTTACACTCGATGTTCCTACAGTACACCGACATCCAATCAATGCCAATGATGACATCGACCCCCAGGATATTCAGTTCGATCAGATCAATCCCGAAAATCCTATTCCCAACCACGATCTTGCAGTACGCATAGTACCGATCAGTGGTTAAAATCTCTCCTGATGGAGTTGCTACTGCTAAGACCTTGCCTGGAAAGACCTTCGGTTCAACCCCTAAGACTTTAGCAAATTTAGGTGATATAAAGTGTGAGAGGATCCATCATCGAACAAAACAACAGCTTTCTTTCCATTCAAATAAAGTTCTCCTGTTACATAACATACACTCGTTACACAACAGTTCACTAAATAAAGCAGGGAAAGAGAACAACAGAAAAACCTCTAAACATCCTCCCTCGTACCAGTGATGACGTGATCCACTTCATCAGCGTCAGCTTCTGTCAAGGCAAATATTCGTCCCTGCTGGTACGACTTCTTCCTGACCTGCTGAGTTGGTCCATTATGGACGACATCTTGCAGTTTAGGGCAATGAGACTTGTAGTGGCATGTCTCTCTACAGTTGAAACAAGTCATAGGAGGTTTCACCCAAATATTCCCGGGTCTTCCAGCCACATTGACAGCGTTCGCCCCAGTAGGTTTGAACCTTTGAGCCAACGGCTGTCCTCTGACATTTTCAGAAATTGTGGGCCTCTTCCCCACATTACAGTTGTTCCTCCGGTTCTGAACAGCATGGAACTACTCCATATCCGCCTCAGTAGCTGCAGCTCGCTTGACCAACTTGTCAAACCTCCTGATACCGAAGGGTATCATCCTTGATCTCAGACTCGGCCTCAATCTGTGCTCGAACTTCTGAGCTTTCTTCACCTCGTCCATTACAAGTTCGGGTGCATATCTCGAGAGTTGAGTAAACCTTGTCTCATACTCCCTAATAGATATGCCTCTCTGCTGCAGCGCTAGGAACTCCATCGCCTTCTTCTCTTGGACATCAGATGGAAAATAGTGACAGCGAATCTTCTCCAAGAATTCCTCCCAGCCAATAACACCATTTCCTATAGTCCGCTTCATCGAATGCCACCATACAGCCGCATCCTTCTCAAGCCCATTTCACTCCCTCCATGTGACAGTTGGGCACCTTGTCCCTTTGGCTAGCGCGTGGGCTTTGGGGCTCGGTGACTGTGCACTGTGTGTGTGTGTGTTGTGCGGTTCGAATCTGGCAGTGACCAATTTTTTTTGGGAAAAATCTCTTTTCTTTTTTCTTCCTTTGTGATTATTTCGAGCTTTTAAACAAATAAAATAGATATTGTAAAAATATTAGAAAATCCATGAGTATATAAACTTCAAAAAGAAAAATTATTTTTTGGACTTATGGACCCTTTAAAAGAGAAATACAATTTTTTTAAGAGTGAAGAGTTCACTTTAGTTTTGATCTTTTGAGATTCTAAAATAAAGAAAAATGAAAATTTTGAGTATGGAAATGATTTCAAAGAGATGATTTGAGACTTATGTTGAGTAGAATTAAATATGAAAATTTAAGTATGCAAGTTGTGCATGGAATTATGAGAAAAGAAAAAAGAACTTGACGAATTGTACAATTTGTGAACAAGTATGTTTCTATAACAGTGAAAAGAGGACTTATACTAGAACGTGGCTAAGACTCTACATCGGCAAGAATGAAAAGTACTTAAAAAGAGAATTTATGAGATTTTGTTGACCAAGTTTGAGTGGTTTATAATGAATGTTATTGAAAGGACCGATGTAGGAGTAATGCTAGATTCTAAAATTGTAACCTCAGATTATACATAAGGATGAGATACATAGTGAAGATGTGATGAACGTAATAGACAAACACGAGTATGAGGGCCATTGGATTGGCAGTATGTGAGTATTCACAGGATGTCCCATGATGCGTCATGATTAGGGCGTGGATACTACTCCAGATTACCATTCCGGTGGCGACACTTATGGGGCAATCGAATGACTGCAGGTGGTGTCACATTTATGGTAGGAGGTGAATTATCACAGGATGCCTGCATGATGAGTCATGTGTCAGTGCGTTGGGATTCTCTCTAGGGCACCTAGACGTGAGTTCGTAGTTCATAGAATGCTTAAGATACTTACCATAGTTACAGGAGTAGATTAAGTCATGGCGAGGGATTGAACCCTACAAGATGAAGAACGATTAAGGGCTTGCCCTCGGACCTATGTAGTATGGGCTGCATAGACTCTGAACAAGTGCGCATTAGTATCATATAATATAAACAATTGCATTAAGGACTAAGTGCACATCACAACACGACATCAATATGATAGTCCCTTGTAGTTTGTCTTGTGATCAAGTTTGTGGTTGTTTAAGTATGGAAAATTATTATATTGTTTCTGGCATAGAGAGGATGACCGTGTATAATATTTCGTTAGTGAATAAACTGACGCGCCCACAGTTTCATATGCAGGAAAAAGAGGTTGACAAATTGAAGTATACATGCTGCTCAAAGATTGATTTAAATGTTGTGTAATTGTTCCATGTAATTACTGTAAATTGCTTCTGCTGTATGAATGTAAATGTGTAATGTAACTCTGATGTAACAAATGTTTTTAATTTCCATGTAAAATTGTACAAAATAAGTGTACAGATCCCGTGGAACTTCGAATTCAGTTGTATTTTGGAATTCGGTGTGTTACATACATTCTTAGAAGTAATAAGCATATCATCAACATACAAAAGCAAATAGATGAAAGAGCCATCTCTAAGCTTATGGAAGTAGACACAATGATCGTAATGACTTCTGGTGTACTTTTTCCCTAACATAAACCTGTCAAATTGCTTGTACCACTGTCACGGAGACTGTTTCAAACCATAGAACGATTTGTTCAGTTTACATACCAAATTCTCTTTTCCAGCTACTTTGAACCCTGGTGGCTGAGTTATATAGATCTCCTCATCAAGATCGCCATGAAGCAAGGTGGTCTTCACATCAAGTTGAGCTAGCTCTAGATCAAATTGTGCTACTAAAGCTAAAAGAATACGAATAGAATAGTGTTTCACAACTGGAGAAAATACTTCATCATAATCAACACCTTCTCTCTGAGCGTAGCCTTTGTCTACCAATCTTGTTTTGTAGCGGACGTCTTCTCTTGGAGATCCTTCCTTTATTGCATAGACCCACTTGCAACCTATCGCTTTCTTTCCCCGGGGTAGCTTAGAAAGTTCCCAGGTCTTGTTCTTATGAATAGACTGCATTTCTTCTCCCATTGCTTGCACCCAAAATTCTGACTCAGGACTTTGTACAGCTTCCCGATGTGTGGAAGGAACCTCATCTGCGGTGATAGGAAGTGCATAAGTAATCATAGTCTCAATAAGCCTTTCACGCCTACCGTTTGTTCTCTTGGATCTTCTAAGTGCAATAGACTCCTCAAGTGGAATCTCATTGTGCGGGTTCTGGAAACTGATGTCCCACTATCCTCTCTTTCTTCTTCTTCTTCACTTGTATCTGCATTTGTCTCCGCTGAAGAATCATCATGTTGCTCGTCATCTTCTGGTGTCACGTTAAAAGATGGCAGCCGAATAGATACAGTGCTCTCTGGACTCTGTGGAGATGCATTGGTCTCCACCTGCTGCGAACTCTCCTTGGTCTTGGCAGTCTTTACTTGCTCAAAACTCATAGACTTCACTATGGAAGTCTCATTGAATGTGACATCTCTGCTAATGATACTCTTTCTGTCTTCTAGATCCCATAATTTGTAACCTTTAACTCTAGATTGGAACCCGATGAACACAGCTCTCCTTGCTCGAGGATCCAACTTACTACCCTTACATGGTAGTAGACCGAACAACCAAACACACATAGAACATCATAATCTTTTGCAGCTTCACCAGACTATGATTCTAATAAAGTTTTACCTCCAATCGCAGCTAACGGTAACCTGCTGATAAGGTGGCTTGCATATGTAACAGCCTCAGCCCAAAACGATTTGCCTAATCCAGAATTAGACAACATACACCGTACCTTCTCCAGTAATGTACAGTTCGTGCGTTCAGCAACCCCATTCTGCTGTGGTGTCTCTCTCACTGTGAAGTGGCGCTCTATGCCTTCATCCTTACATACTTGCAAGAACGGATCACTTTTGTACTCTCCTCCATTATCAGAACGAAGCTTTTTAATTTTTCTATCGGTTTGCACCTCTATCACCTTTTCCCACTTCAGAAATATCTCTAGAAATGTATCCTTCCCTTTCATAGGGTAAACCAATAAACGTCTAGAAAAATCATCAATAAAAGACATAAAATAACGGTTACCTCCATTTGATGCTGTCTGAGTAGGACCCCAGACATCTGTGTGAAGATAGTCAAGAATCCCCTTTGTACAGTGAATAGCAGTGCCAAATTGGACTCTTGTCTGCTTGCCCAAAACACAATGTTCACAAAAGTCTAACTTGCAGGCTGATGCACCTTTGAGAAGGCCCTGTCTAACAAGAGAATGTAAGGCCTTCTCAACAGTGTGTCCCAGTCGCATATGCCATAACCTCGTTGTATCATCTGCTGAAGCTGAAGTAACTGCAGCATCTCCTGAAACAGTACTACCTTTCAAGTAGTATAAGTTTCTCTGTCGTAAGCCCTTCATGATAACCATTGCACCACTGAGTACCTTAAGTACTCCGTCCTCAATGACAACTCTGAAACCCTTAGATTCCAAAGAGCCGACTGAGATCAAGTTTTTCTTCAATGTAGGAACATAACGAAGGTCTTTAAGCTCTCTAACGATTCCATCAAACATCTTTATATGAATGGTACCAATCGCAAGTGTGCAACATGCATGGTCATTACCCATCAATACAACGCCAGTATCTAGCTCCTCAAAACTAGTAAACCAATCCCTTTCAGGATAGATATGATAAGTAGCACCCATATCCAAAATCCACTCCGATGAGTTAGAATAACATACCGTTGATGAAATAGAAAGAGAAAAATCTGAATCCATAATTTCCTCTGTCTCTGCAATGCTGGCTTCAGAAGCCTTCTGCTCGTTAGACTTCTGTTTTAGCTTCTTACAATATTTCTTCCAGTGCCCCTTCTCACGACAGAATGCACACTCATCTTTTGCTACATGGTAATGGCCTCTTGACTTTGAGCGGGACTTTCCTCTATTGCTGGATTTACTCTGGCTCTGTGATCTTTCTCTTGCTGCTAATACGTCTGAGGTTGAGTCTTCGGTGGAGAAACTTCGATCTCTCCTTCTATGATCGCGACTAATCAATGCCGCGATCACTTCTTTGTATTGGACTGATGCTTTTCCAGTGATGAAGGAATCACACCAGACCTCGTACTCTTCTGGCAATGAATTCATTAGTATCATTGCCTTATCCTCATCTTTCACCTTCACCTCTTCATTCAACAAATCATCAAGAAGCTTAGTAAAAGTGTTTAGGTGCTCACCGATAGAAGCACCCCTCCTCATGCGGAATGCATAAAGCCTCTGCTTCAGATGAAGATGACTCTCTGCAGTCTTGGTCAGGTACTTGTTGCCCAGCGTGTCCCATAACTTCTTCGCCGATATCTCATTCACAAGGTACTTGATGTCTTGTGTCAGACAAGACCGAATGACACTACATGCAGAACGATTCATCTTCTTCCAATTAGATTCTTCGACTTCATTTGGAGGTTCCTCCGATTCCAGAGTTTCCTCCAGATTCTGTGCGTTGAGAGCATCACTCATCTTGCACATCCACATGCCAAAGTTGATTACAACATCAAATTTCGCAACATCGATCTTCGTGCTATGGACGGTCACTACCAGAGCCACTTTAGCGCTCGAAGTGCCAGCCTCGTCTCCAGCCATTTCTGTCTTAAATCAAGATCTCCACCAAAAGCTCTGATACCAATTGTTGTGCACAGACTCTTATGAAAAAGCTAATGCACACGCAGCGGAATATTCTATCACAAAGAAAATAGAAATAGACAAAACTGGCTGCTCCACTATCACCAGAGAAGATTACAAATGAGGGATAAACTATCTCTCTTTCTCACAAAGAAAACAGTCACCAACAATCTCTCTTGTTTGGAGTAGTAGCACTTGGTTTTCAATGGTCTTCAACTCTTTTGGATGACTTGTATTTATAGCACAAATGACTTCAAAAAAAGAACCAACTTCCCAAAAAAAACTACTTTGGTTCTATCCATTAATCTCAAAACTGAAGACTATAAACTCTATCTCAAAACTGATGACTTTAAAGCCTATCTCAAAACTTTAAAGCCATCTCAAAACTGATGACTTTAAAGCGTGTTTTGTCAAAAACTGATGACAAAGCCGTTTCTTTTTAATTATCCACCTCGGTGAAGATTTGTGAAACAAATCTGAGCCGATCACCATACTGGCAAGAGTACACCACCTGGGATACACCATGTAGGCTACCTACGTACCTCTGCATCAAAGGATCAAGCCCTCGTAGTTCATCCAATGCCCTGCAAGGCCAATCAATGTCGAAGAATGTGGATCAAGTCCAAGCAGTGCCTGAACTTAACCCCTGGAACAACCTTTGTAAGCATGTCGGCAGGATTGTCCTTGGTGGCGATCTTCTGCAGTAGAATGTCGTCCTCCTCAAGGATCTCTCTGATGAAATGATATCTGACATCAATGTGCTTCGTGAGTGCATGATGGATGTGGTTTTTTCGCCAAATAAATAGCACTCATACCATCACAATAAACCTCTAAAACATCTTGCAAAATACCCACGTCAGCTAACAAGCCTTGGAGCCAAATGGCCTCTTTAATCGCCTCTATTACCACCATATATTCTGCTTCAGTAGTATTGAGTGCAATAGTAGACTGCAAACTAGACCTCCAACTCACGGGTCCACCGGCTAAGGAAAACACGTATCCGATAGAGGACTGACGCTTATCCAAATCACCAGCATAATCAGAATCAACATAGCCAACACATAACTGCTTACAGCTGACATTCTTCACAAACATCAATCCCATATTAATGGTACCAAGAATGTACCTCAAAATCCATTTCACAGCTTGCCAAGGACCCTTACCAGGATCATGCATGTATCGGCTAACCAAACTCACATCCTGTGAAATATCGGGCCTCGTACACACCATAGAATACATCAAACTTCCAACAACACTCGCATAAGGAACATGAGACATGTACTCACGTTCATCTTCAGATTTCGGAGACATGGAGGCGCTTAATTTGAAGTGTGAGGCAAGAGGAGTACTTACTGACTTGGAGTCTTTACTAATGCCAAATTTTTGAAGCACCTTCTGTAAGTACGTCTTCTGAGATAGCCACACTTTGCCTTGACTTCTGTCCCTCTGGATCTCCATCCCAAGAATCTTCTTTGCTTCACGTAAGTCTTTCATCTCGAATTCTGCTACTAGCTGCTTCTTCAACTTTTCAATTTCAGATACATTCTTAGAAGCAATAAGCATATCATCAACATACAAAAGCAAATAGATGAAAGATCCATCTCTAAGCTTATGGAAGTAGACACAACGATCGTAATGACTTCTGGTGTACTTTTGCCCTAACATGAACCTGTAGTCATTGAAAAGAAAATATTGTATTGTGTACGATTTTAGGATTAAGTGAAAAGAAATAGAGATCTACCATCCGTCAGTGAGAGAGAGGGAGATAGAGTGAAACTCTACACCTTGGGGGTGAGATCTTGAGAGATTTGTAAACTTATTCTTCATATTTCTAGTGAAAATTGCAGGAGTGCCTCTGCGCGGGGAAGTAGCTATTGTTTTGGGTGAACCTAAGAAAAATCTTGTGTGTTGCTTTTGGTTGTTCTTTATTCTCTTGTTTTGATTCTATTGTTCTTGCATCTCGTCGTCGTCGTTGTTGAGTTATTCCGCAGTTAGAATTCAACATCAACCACCTTCCCCCCATCATCATTCTCATCAACCCCTTTAATACTGCAAATGCCAAGATCCCAACTTAACCAAATTTTCAACAAAAAGAGGCTAAAGTTCTCACCTTTTCTGAAAAAATCCCAACATTAATTAACAACCACAAAAAATTTCCAAAAAATAAAGGGAAAAAGTTCTATCTTTACTTGGTTTCTGGGTCTTTGGGGATTTCTTCCGGGACAATTTTGGATGCCCTTTTGGCACCAACCAAACTACAGTGATCATCGTAAAAATCCATGGTTTTTGGATTGATTTGAGAAATTTTCAGTTGGGTTTAAGAGTGGGAGCTAGGGTTTGCGAGAGGGAGGAAGATGAGATGGGGATCGAAGCTCAGAAATCGAAGTGGAAGAGGAGTGGGGCTGAAGACCGAGTGCATCGAGTACGGTCACATGGGGCAGGGGGGGAGGCAACGACGATGGGGATGGGTTTTCGTGAGTGAGCGGGAGAGAGGGAGAGTGAAAAATTGGGGAAGTGGATTGGGGTTTTATTTTTTGTGGTTTTTATCCTTATCCAACCCCGGCGTTTGAAACGCCGGGGTAGATGACACCGTACCCGACACTTTTAATAAAACACCGGGGACATCTTGGCGCAATTAACTAAGCGTCTGGGTAGTTTCACCCGGAAAACTTCATTCTTTTGTAGTGTCTCCTTCTTTCAACATAACATCAATTCTATGACTATTGCAGCAGCAATAGCCTCCATATATCAATTTCATATTTACTTAAGCAAGTCCCTATCATATGGACCTTTGTACATTCAACCTTCTTCAATCGTGTAAAGCCCCGAACACCTTCACCATCAGCACTTGTTTACATCCAAAGCTCATTTCAAAATTTTCCCATGTTTATAGTAATTTTGACGAAGATATTGTTAGTACCGGACTTGAGATTTTGAAACCTGAGGTGAACTCTAAAAATGGTGCCCTCAAAGCTTAATGTTCATATAAGTGTTTTCTTTTCATCGAGGACGATACTATAGTATTATCAACACAAAATTCAAGAAACAAAACAAATCGGTCAAATAATGAAAGTATTGAATATATATACATAAGTAATTACTAATTAAGTATGCAATCGCATATGCAGATATGAGATCAGATATGGTAATCGATGAAAAAAAGTTTAAAAAATGTATATATATATATATATATATATAATGTTCTCTACTATTAATCTAAAGTCCCATTGCCTCAGATATCTAGATAACTAGATTCAAAAACAAAATTATAAGTTGTTCATTTACCTATAAGAGAGAGAGAGAGAAAAAGAGAGAGAGAGAGAGAGACTATGGAAAAAAAAGAGGGATTGATAGCGCCGGAAAGCCGTAAAGGAGATGGAGAGCGGTCTCAGTGACGGAAGGCCAGGAGGGGAGAGAATTTTGAGTTTTGACAGCGACTGGACATTTAGACATCATAGAAAGATACTTAATTACATTGTTCGTTTAGATATTCTAGTAAAATGAAATCTTTTTACGCGGACTGAAAGGATTACAATGAGTATCTTGGATTTTTGTTTATAATTGAGCTTAATTACATACATTAAAAGAAGAAAACATTTGGTGCCCCAAAAATTTTGGGCATGCGGCAACCGCCTCTTGAACTTCATATCAATTCCGGGCCTAGATATTGTAACAGTAATTTGGAAATTGTAGTGTAGCCATGAGCTTTATTGACAGAGTGGACATACCGAAAAGTCTCAATTTAACATTGGTGGTCTTAACAATAACAGAAAGAACGATGTGCAGGACCATTAGTTTTAAGTTGAGGCTTCTGGGTATTTCTAACCTGTCGATAGAGAAAATAGTTGTCCTACACTTCCTGAGTCAATATGGCATCTTCATCAGAAATATTCAAAATTTTGAAATAAGCATTTTGATGAGAAAAAAATGCTAATGATGCATGATGCTTGCCACCACCATTCTCATACGCTCATTTGATGCATCAGCACTTGCTTGCATCAAAAGGCTCCTCTTTTCACATTTTAATTTGTTCATGGCCATTGTGATAAAGATGCTAAATTTGGAAAATGTAGGATAGTCGTTCTCTGTTGGAAGAGTAGAGACGCCAAGAATCCTCATCTTCGGTAATCTTGCATTTTATTCTTTGCTCTGCGAAAAACCATGTGGCAGAGGAAAGAATAAGGCACAAGACCGCCAAAGTTGAGCTGATGTTTCTTGGTTTCTCTATCAATCAATATAGATAACAGTTATCCTACAACTTAAAAAAGGGCATCTTCATCATTATCATCATAACATGCTTAAAAAGTTAGTGAGCTTTTTGACGTGAACAAATACTGACGGTCATGATAATTGGAGTTCGTCTCCACCCTTCTCACTTCTTCGTTTGATGCATCAGTCACCCCCAGTGCGGCCACTGATAGGGGTAAATAATCTGGTTCAATCTGAGCTGTCTAATCGTCTCAGGATCCGCAGACTCCTACATAATCAGGCCTACAGCTCCCGAGGGCCTTCTGCTATTTTAGGTCCACAGAAAGAGGGTCACCCGGCCGGCCGGCCCATTAGGATTAGAGTTTCCACTTTCTCTATCTATAAATACCAGAACCCCTCCATCTTTCTGCAGGTAATAAATTCTTTCTCCACCTGAACCCTAGCTTTCCTTTCTTCCAGCAACTGACTAGATCGTCGGAGGGTCTGTCGCCGGGATCTCTCGCGGTGTTTCTAGGAAATTTTGCAGGTAATCAGGGCGGCTAGCGACCAGCAGCACCCCCACTCTTGTTTCTTACCAAATCCTCATTTTAGATCCTGATCTAGGATTGAGATCTGTCTTTCCCATTACAAATAATAAGAACTCACATATGTTGCTCCCACCACTAAATCAGCAACATCAACCACCAACATAAATTGCCTGTTACATTTAGGTAACAAGTTGTTAGTTTCCATGTATCACACATATGTACATATTCAAATTACAAATGTGTGGAGTGAAAGGGTTTATTACAAAAAAATATGAACTCCATAAAATATACAGAGTTCCATTTTTTTTCCCTGGTAAGGAAAAAAAGGAAAGTTGAGAATACTGAATTTTTTAAGGGAAAAAAAGTCACTTTAAATCTCAAATTGTCTATCTCTATCTAGAATAAATGTGAAAAGACATGATCTCTCTCATGCTGATCATCACAACATCTACAGTCGTGATTGTTTAGAAAATGCATAAATGCATATAGCATTTTGCTTCTTTGTTGCAGTCGTCGAATGGTATTTTATAGCAATTTAATTTAAAATAATAAAAATCCCATATCAGACGGAGTTTGAAGTTGCGTCGGAGGAATTTAATTATTTTTTTTAATAAAGTTGATGAACATGACGTTATCAACCTCAAAGTAGCACTACAACTATTTGCAAACGTCTCTGGTCTGGCCATAAATTCCAATAAGTCCTTGATCATTTACTTTGGCAAATCGAAGATGAAGCTTCAGGCTTTTTCCACCATCCTAGGCTGCAAGGTAGAATGCTTATCTATTCATTATCTTGACATGCCCCTATCTAGCGGGAAACTCAGTAAAAGAAGTTGGCAGCCACTGATCCTCAAGATTGAAAGTAGACTCTCTGTGCGGAAGGGCAAGAAGCTATCTAGAGGTGGGAGGTTAGTACTTATAAATGCTGTTCTCAGTGCTTTACCTGTCTACTTCGCTTCCTTCTTCAGATTACCCCTTTGGGTAATCAAAAGGATAGATCAGATTCGCAGTAGATTTTTATGGTGTGGCTCCGACACTGATGCGAGAGGAGTGACATGTATGCGGTTGACGAAGATCAGCCAACCCAAGCAACAAGGTGGACTTGGCATTCTAGATATGAAAGTCTTTAATGAAGCCCTTCTCATGAAATGGTGGTGGAAGATTGTCTCCTCTGACTCGCTTCCTAGCCAAACGTTAAGGAGCTTATACTATAAAAGCAATTCAAACATCTTGACATGCCCCTCAATTGCTTCAAGCTTTTGGAAAGGGATATTCCATCTCAAAGAACAATTTTTGCTGAATGTTAACTGGAAGCTAGGGAAGGGGAACCATATCGAATTCTGGACGTCAAAATGGATCGATGGCAACAGCATAACTTCCCTTTGTCCTTCACTTGCTACTGCAGCATGAAATCTGAAAGCTGATGTCCTCTCCCAAGGAACCTGGATTGATGGCAACTGGCACTGGAAATCGAGACTTAACTGTGTCTCCAACCCCACAATTTGAGATGAGAAATAGCGACTGCTTGATCTACTTGCAGAATATTAGCCTTCACATTCAGGAGACCACCCTTCATGGAGACTCACACCATCCGCCACTTTTACTGTCAAGTCGGCATACAAAATCTTTATCACCTCTGGCCTTCGTTCCCTTTATTTTGCAGCAACATGGACTTCTACAGCTCCACTGAAATGCAAGCTTTTCATCTGGCAAATGAGTTGGGATAAACTCAACTCCAAGGATTTCCTCAGCTCCAAAGGCTGGCTAGGGGACACGACATGCATAGCCTGTGCATGTCCTATTGAGACGACCTATCATATCTTTTTTGACTGCCCTATTGCCACTCATATTTGGTCCTATTTCACTGCACTTTTCCACATAAACACCCTGCCTGCTGACTTACATGAATAATTTACTTCTTGGTGCTTTAGAAACCAAGTACACAGACACACTTGGCACCTACTGACAATCTCGATCTATTGGAGTATATGGCTTGATAGAAATGAACGCACTTTCTCTTCTAAGACTTTGTAGCCAAAGGAAATTATTTCTAATGCAATTTTTTGGTTTCGATCTTGGTTAGATGGGCTCGACAACAACAAGAAGGCGGAACTCATACGAGAGGTGGAGCAAGCTGGAACTCAAGATGTCCTCCTCAAGCAGGCACTCATCCAGATTGATCAGGCAGATAGTGGGGAAGATAGCTACTCAGTTTGAGATACCGCCAGCCCTTTCCTCTGTTCTTTTGAAATTTTGGATGTATTGTTTTTGAAACTGTATGGTATTAAACTTGTTATAACTATTCCCTTCAGCTTTTTGGGGGATCATGGGTTCGGCAGCTGTAGGCTGAACTATCTTGACCCCTATGTATTGTTTTACCTGTATTTACTCTTATATTAATATATATTTTGTGAGGTAGGGACTTACCCTACCTTTAACCAGTCAAAAAAAATATTTTTTAATAGGTAGACGGAACTTCACTATGCTCCGGAAGAGAGAAATTTTTTTTATGTGGTGAGACGCAACTTCATGTTGCGTCGGAAGAGAAAAAAATGGTCAGACGCAAAGTGATGTTGTGTCTGACACCTTTTGTATTTTTTTTCTTGCTTTATTGACTTTTTTTTAATACGGTTTATTAAAATTTTTTTTTGATGGAAAGTGAAGTTGCGTAGGAGAAAAAATAATTTTTTTCGTCGGACACAAAGTGAAGTTGCATCCTGTATAATATGTTTGAAAACGCAGATAGAATCAAACGCTTCCAGCCAAATATATAATAATAAGAAGGTACAAGCAACACAACCTTTACACCATCGTAAATGGAAACAAAGAACGTGGGGAAGAAAAAAACTAAACTAAAAAAAAGCAATTCAGCTAATTGCTCAAACAAAAAACACAATATAAACAGACGCAATCAGTACAAAAACTAAATCAAAGCAAGCGATACACAAACACCGCTGAGGAGCAAAGACACCTCCATGGGCCGCACCCAGCAAACTCTAGCCGACTCATCGAACTGGAGCGAAGAAGATTGAAAAGCCAACAAGTCAGGCGGAAGAAAAGAGCCGACAACAACGAAGACAACACATCTGAACTAAGGCTAGGGGACGGCGACATAAGGTCCAAATGAAGAACATAAAGAGTATCAGCCTCCTCGACTAGGAGCCGCAGGGGA
This sequence comes from Hemerocallis citrina, assembly GCA_017893485.1. Classification (NCBI taxonomy): domain Eukaryota; kingdom Viridiplantae; phylum Streptophyta; class Magnoliopsida; order Asparagales; family Asphodelaceae; genus Hemerocallis; species Hemerocallis citrina. The sequence continues at coordinate 109,864,438 of CM030364.1, read as the reverse complement.
GAAATAAAGGTAAAAGAGAGCCGAGAAATAGGCTAGAGACTCAGTTACGCTGAGGTTCGGCTATGCACCCCAGGCCCAAGAAGACCTATGACGACCAAGAGAAAGATAAAAAGGATAAAACTGCCGATTTCCGACCAACAGACCTCAGTAGGCCCGAGACAAGAAACAGAGTAGGAAACGGGAGCGCGCAAAGCGCTACAAAAATCTCCTCCAAACAGTAAGAACATAGAATGCAGAAATCGAAAAAAAGCTCTATCACTAATACCGACAACAGCGCATCCAGAACTAGATGCGATAAAAGGAAAAAGCAAGAAGCCAAGCACTAAAGCAAGAAACATAACCATACTAGTGAAAGCCAACATGTATATGAAGCGGGAGGAATTAAGCACTCCTGAAACGAAAACTGTGCCAAATCCCAACAAAAAGACGACTAAAGAAACAAGGCGCCTGAATAGGCAAGAGGCAGTTCAGCCACCCGAGGCAGAACCCCAAACATATAAACCAAAGCAGAAGAGAACTGGTGGAGGAAGCAAAATCATCCCAAAAACCTGCTGCCAGGCTGAAGCCAGCCCACATCAACTAGTACCCCACAGGTAGCAGGAAATAACACACAGCAAAGAAAACAGCCCAATGGCAATTAAAAGCCAATATCATCAAGAACAGTAAACCCAAACAACAGCGAGGAGGCAACAAGAACAACATAGCCCGTATCTAGGGGGGGGAGCAGTATATACAAATGGAAAACAGACATTAAATAGTCTATACCAAAGGCCAAAAAACATAAGGAAGAAACGTAAAGGTGCATCAAGCTGCGCTATACACCACAAAATAATCCCCACCAGCAGAGATAACTAAAGCAGGCCAGAGGTCAGGAACATCCCGCTACCAATCAAAAAACCCCAAAACAATCCCACCAAAGGGGCAGCGCAAAAGAGAGAAAGATCCATAATAGCATCTCAACACTGCAACAAAACCAGAACAGTAGAAATAAGCAAAACAGAAAAGCAAAGGTCATATAGCATTAAGAGTACGTAAGCAAAGTAATGCCTCATCAAGACGGTGAATGTTTAACGCTAAAATAGTATCTTGATTTAAAGTAGAGGCCCAAAATTTAGAGTAAAATAAAGAATCATCAATGATAGAATCGATCGAGGCAGCGATATGAGTGAAAATACGCTTATTCCTTTTCGACCAAATCACCCATATGATAGCCATAATGGAAAGGATCCAAGATCCGCGATATTTGTTATTTATAAGATGAAGATTCCAGCAGGATGACAATTTGGAAGAAAATGAAGGATTTTCCCATGCTAAGATGCAAATCTTCCATAACGGCGAATGAAATTGCACCGAATGAAGAGGTGATCAACGTCTTCAAACTCAGTCGAGCATAAAGGGCAAAGTTGACCCAGACCAAGTTTCTTTTGTTGAGTACCTCAACAGTGAGGAGTTTGTTGTTGAAGGCAAGCCAAGAGAGAATTTTGACTTTAAGAGGGGCACAACTACTCCAGATAAAATTAGCAAAAGGAGAGTTGATACCACGAAAATTAAGGAAGTTATAAAAAGATTTAACCAAATAACAACCCGAGGAGGTCCATCGCCACCTAAAATCTTCTTTAGGAAGCCGAGAATAGTTGTTAAGGCATAATAGTAGGACATTTAAGTCAGGAATAAGCGAAGCGGGAAGGTCACTGGTGAAAGGAATGATCCACTGCACCTAGGAATTGTGAGCAGTGAACGATTCCTCCGCAGTGGCGGAAGGGTTGGAGGCCAATCGGAAGAGTGAAGGGAAGGCAGATGCAAGCTTGGTGTTACCGATCTAGAGGTTGGACCAAAACTTGGTCTTAGATCCATCAAAGCATTCATGGAAAATGCCACATTGAAAAGATGCGACAGCTTTCCAAACACACTTCCAAAAGGGGGAGGCCTTACGAGAAAGAAATGGGGAAAAATCCCAAATCTTACGCCTAGTAAAGCACCGAAGACTAATATTGCGGGCCCAAGGTAATTGATCCTCTTTTAAAATTCTCCAAAACCATTTGCCAAGAAGGGCCAAATTTAGATTTCTGAGATCAAGAACCCCTAAACCCCCCACTGCTTTGGAAGAGTAAACCATCTTCCAATTGCAGAGGTGAGTGTCCGGTTTATAATTATAGGAACCAGACCAGAAGAAATTACTTCTGGTTTGATCACTCCTCTTGATCACCCAAGAGGGAACGTAAAAAAAAGGACATCATAGAAAGGGGAATAGAGGACAGAACCGAGTTGAGTAGAATTAATTTGCCTCCACAGGAGAGCTGCTTCCCAGACCAATTGTTAAATCTAGATTCAACCTTTTCTATTATCGGCATCCAATCGGATTTGTGCAGCTTACCCCATCTCAAGGGGATACGAAGATACAGAATGGGGAAAGAGACAGAGTTACAATTGAAATGGGAGATTTCAGCTTGACGATTGGGGGAACCCCTGAGCCAAAGAACCAAAGATTTTTGGAAGTTGGTCGATAATCCAAAGGTTTTTTCAAAGAAATAAAGAAGAAGTTTCAGATTTCGAAGGGAACACACATTAGGTTTGGCAAAGATGATAGTGTCGTTGGCATATTGAAGGTTAAGAACACCTCTGAAACTGTGAGAGTTACCAAGACCTTCAATAACCTGTGCCTTCCAAGCATTACGGAGTAATTTACTGAACACATCAGCAACGAGAGAGAAAAGTAGGAAGGAGATAGGATCACCTTGATGAAGGCCACATTTAATTTTGAATTTGTGGCCTTCCGATCCATTGACGAGAATGGAAGAAGTGCCTGAGAATAAACTTGATTTAATCCAGGTGATCCACTTAGGACCAAAACCATGATTAATAAGGATATCGAAGAGGAAGTCCCAACTGACATTATCATGCACTTTTTGAAAGTCACGTTTTAATAAAATTCCTTCGGAGTTAGTCCTGTGGCAGTCAGAGATGATTTCTTGGGCCGACGCTACACTATCAAGGATAAAACGATCTTTAATAAAGCCTGATTGAGCAGGATCAATAAGGGAGAGATAACAACATTGAGTCTGGAGGAAAGAACCTTCATAATAATTTTGAAGGTAGTGTTGAGAAGGCTCATAGGCCTAAAGTTAGCAACCGTGTGTGCTCCCAAAATTTTGGGGATAAGCACTATATGCGCGTAATTGATCCGATCAAAAGAGAATGACCCTTGATGCAATTCTGCAAATATATTGAAGAGATCGTCTTTAAGCCAATTCCAGAATTTTTGAAAGAAGAACGATAGGAAACCATCTGGACCTGGCGCAGAATCGCTCTGCAAAGAAAAAACTGCCGACTTAATTTCTTCCATAGAAAATGGAGATTCTAGGTTAGATAGGTCCTACAATTGTTGATTATAGGGTTGCATCTAATCAAGGCTTATGGAGCGCTGTTTATAAGAACCAAGAAAATTTTTATAAAAGCGAAGGAAGGAAGAATGGATATCTGGATCCATTGTCGATAATAGAGGTAATACGATTACAACGTGGCCTGTGAGATGCAAAATTGTGAAAGAAAGAAGTATTCCCATCTCTCTCCTTAAGCCATTGGAAATTGGCTCTCTGAGCCCACTTAACGTGATCCTTGTGAAGGATATCAGCATAATCTCTCTTGCAAGAGCTGCATTCTGAACGAAGGGAGTCAGATAAGGGGTTGAGTTCCTCAAGCTGATCAATGGATTCAATGGAGGAAAGGAGAAATTTTTTAAGAAAATCCGTGTTAGCCTATCTCTCTTTACGCCAGATCTTGGAACCGTGCATGATAGAATGAAGTTTGATGAGGTTGCGGCCTAGGCCGGAAGATCCCGCAATAGAGGAGAGACATTCAGAAATAAGATTAACAAATAATTGATCGTGCAACCAGAATTTTTCAAAACGAAATTTGAATTGCTTAGCAAAAAAGTAGTTAGAATGAAGAGCTATGGGCACGTGATCTGATGAAGGATTGGGCAAAGCCGAAGTGAAAGAGTTGTGAAAATAGTTAATCCAGTCTTCGAAGATTGGGAAATGGTCGAGTTTAGCCATGGTCGGAGAGAGGCGTAAGTTGGACGAAGTGAAAGATCTGCCGTTGGGAGGGAGATCGGTGAGGTGAAGGGAATGAATACAATTGTTAAAACGGGAGGAGTGAAGCGAGGAAGAGGCGTTGCGAGACATTTCGTAAGAAAATATGGTAACGTTAAAATCTCCACAAAAAAAAACAAAAACCAGAAATGTTGTTTTGGAAAGATTGGAATTTGTTCCAGAACAAATTGCACCGTTCGGGAGAAGACGGACCATAAACAGAGACAACAGTGAGACTGCAGTCGAAAGCTGCCTAATGGAGTTGAACGATGAGAAAGAAAGTTAGTCGCCGAACAGAGATAAGCGAAAAACAAGATTCTTTGAAACCAAAGATGATTCCCCCCTAGAGCCTATGATGTCTAGGGAGATCCACTTGATATAAGGGATCCACCAATAGAACGAAAGATTGAGGGGGAAGGAGAATCAAGCTTCGATTCTTGGATAGAGATTAAATCACAACGAGAAGAGGCGAACAGTTGATAAACTGCCTATGTTTAGCGGGGCAATTGAGTTCCCGGATATTCTAGGAAATACTAATCATGGAAACCATGAGACTTAAAAGCTCGAGAACGTTCTTTTCGCCTAATGGCTTCAAAGTCCACAAAATTATCCGAATTAACTAAAAATCCCATATTATTGGCAAGGCTAATCATATCAAGGTTGGAAATGGAATCGAAATGGATTTGATATATGGAGCCTAACAAGTGCTGATCAGAGGAAACTGGGAAGGGGGTCAGGGGGTTCGAATAGCGAACCTGAGCAGCTAAAGAGTGGTTAGACGATGTCAAAGGAACATAAGCTCTTTTAGCCCTAATGCGAGCACTCGAACGAATAATAGGGATAGAAAACTTCTTTGCAGAAGAAGGCTAAAGATAAGAGGCCTCCTCACCCCTTGGGAGGAAGGATGGACAGGCTGTTTTAGAACAGGTCCGAATTGTTTAGGAGAGACAATAGGAGGATGGTTAGGACCGCGATCGGCCCTTCGAGAAGGCGGAGAACTAAAGATCACCAAAGGAGATTGAGTAGTATACGGAAGAGGAAGAGAAATGGGGGAGAAAATGTGCTTGCTATTCCCTTGAGAGGGATGGCAATCAGAGCCCAACAAAGCCGAGCATCCCAATTCGTGGGAATAGGAAGCACAAGAGGCCAGAACGAATGAGAGGTAGAAATTAGCCGGGAGTGGAGAATCAGGACCCATTCGCAAAGTGATACAACTAGAATTTCAACACAAATAAAAATCACAATTCTTAAAAATAAAAGATGAAGGGGGAGAGCAGACCTTCTGCTGCGATTGGGCAAGGTTTAGCTCCGTTTCCTCTTCCTTTAACAGGTTGTCTTGATCTACCGAAGCATCGGCTTTAGATGGCTGCATCGCCAGAGCTTTAATGGGAACCAACGACGAATTGGGTTCTCGGGAAGTGGGACAGTGAACAGACCGTAGAAATTTGTCCCAGTCAGAGGAGTAATGTGGAATAATATCCCAGGACGGCCATTTAGGCTCAGGAACGGACAGCTTGGGGAGAGCCGGCGTGGAGAGCAGAGCAGGAGAGGAGGGAACCGAGGTCGCTGAAGGCTTAGGATCCGTGAGCTGTGAAGGCAAAGGCTGAAGAACAGTGGAAGTCACAACTGGAGGAATTGTTGACTTCATCGATGGATGAGATGAGAGGTCTGGATTGATCCAAACTAAGTTGGGTGCCTTAGAGGGAGAGATTTTAGAACTGCTAGGGGTAACAATGCTCCGCATTTGATTGGTAAGCTTCATTTTGGAAGAATCCCTGAGAGGGCCCTTAAACTTGGCCGAAGAAGTTTTCGACAGGGAAGAGGAGCCCATAGTGAAGGTAGTAGGGAGAGGGGAAGCTGCCGTGATAGGCTTTGAAGCTCCAATGAGAAGAGGAGTTTGAGAAATGTCTCTGCTTGAAAAGTCGTGATATTTCACTGAGATAGTAAAGGAAGATCTACAATCTCTTAGAGAGTAGGCCTCAATTCTGTCTTGCACCTTAGGGCAACGAAATTGAGCTTCAACTTGGTGACATCCTGAAGCCAACATCGCGGAAGAAGATATGCTTATCAGATCACCAATACATTTAGTCATATCTTCAACAAGGCGAAGTGAATCGCAAAACGGGGGGAGCCCCAATAGAGTGATCTTAGTAGGAGTAGGGCTAAAAGCCGGGGGAGGAGTGCTAAGCTGAACCCACTTCCGAACGGAGAGCAAAATCATTCCAATGGAAAGGGAGGAATTGGCAATCAAATCCTCTAAAATTTTAGTAGAGGGGCAATGGATAACAACCTCGCCATTAGAGCATGTGTTGACAACCCACTCCCAATCTTTAACGTTACAAGAGTTTCTAAGAAAAGAATCTAACGTGAAATTAGGAATCAAATCTCCACCGAAAGAAACGGCTCCATAAGTATGAAACATCTTCAACCTGTCAGAGAGTTCCGTGTAAGAGATAAAAACCCGAGTAACAAGAGGTTTGACAACCTGAGACAGGGAGGGATTAATTGCTAGAGGTGATGGGTGAATGAGCTCAGATAGTTGTTGAGAGACGGGAGGAATGGGGAGTAAAGGAGATGCCGACGACAGCTTGGGTCTCTTTGGTTTGTTGGCTTAGACCTCAGCCAACATCAATTGAAGTGAGGGGAAGTCAAGTGCAGAGAGAACCTGATCGGAAATAGGAGCACCCAAGGGGAGACCCAAAAGTTGCTGTAGGGAGAAACATCGGTGACGAGAGTGCCCAGGTTTATGGCAAAACAAGCACTTCATACTGGAAGAACAGAATGCCTTTAGATGTCCTGGTTGAAGACACCAAAAACAAATTTGGGGGAAAGGAGAAGAAGAGTGCTGCCAGCGTCTATAAAACGAAGAGACTAGCTGAGAGAAGGAGTGGGAGGAAGAAGAAAAGGAGCGCCCTAGAAGCTTCTCTTGGATGGGCCCGTACGGCCCATGAGAAGTTGAACCTACAGCAACAAAAAGATGCTAAGAGTTATATATATATAAACTATTTCAACCCAAGATGACTCCATAATTAATGGCTCAAAAGGAAAAGGGAACAGTGGTGAAAGCCCAAAGGAAAAGAAAATTCAAAATTCCTAAAAAAACCTTTACTGTAGAAATCAAGAGTCAGATATGAACTCGAAATGAGGAAGGAAATGGCATAAAAGAAATGGGGGGATTGAGAACGATTACAGAAGGGAGGAGACGAAGCTTAAAGTTAAGAAGTGAAGAGAAAATACCAAATTTGGACACCAAAGACAAAATCGGTAAGGGACAGGCATGCAGTGATCAGCCAGAGAGCTGATCCAATGCCGTCGAAGAATAGAACCACAAAGAAGGAAAACGCTAATGGAAAGACTAAAAGAAGAGCCAACAGGAGCCAAAGAGAAATGCTCGGAGGATATCAGATCCGAATAAGTCAAACACCACCAAAACGAAGAACAAAAAAAAGACAACAACAACAGACATGAACCAACACAATAAAATAAAAAGGAATACAATAAACTCACAGTGATGGGATAGAATGAGCGAACGAGAGAGAAAAAGCTAGGGGGCACCACAGCTGACTAGCACGTAACGAGAGGAGCCAAGTGTGGGCGGCGAAATGCCAAAGGAGAGCTGGCGAAATAGCACAGCAGCGCACCCAGGACGGCAACTGAACAGAAGATCTTACCAACGGGAAATGGAACGACACTAACCAACAGATGAGAGGGTGGAGCAGGATCCGCTGACGGCAGGGGGGAGTCACCACGGCAGGGCAAGAGATCGGATATCCGCAAAGGGCAAAGTGATGACACCCGAGGAGGACGAGCGAAAGGAAGACGGGGACCAGGGCGAGGGGGGCAGAAAAAGTGGGATGGGTCGGAATGGAATCGCGAATAGAGAGGGGAGGAAAAGAGCGTGGGGTGAAAGAGGAAAGGGGCCACCGGAATTTGAAGAGGATAGAGGAAGAGGAAAGGGGATCTCGGCTCAGATATAGAATTTTCTCGGCTCAGATCAAGTCCCTGAAGTTCCCCACTTCTTGTTTGATTTGTTGTAAGTTGTTGGAAATAATTGAACTTTTTGGATGCTCTAATATATGGAAAATATAAAATTTGAAAGTTGAAGTCATGCTTGAAATTATTCTCAGAAAAAGATTATGCATGAAAAAGGTACAGCTCTGGATTAGTACCATACTTCTGCAACTTTGTTATAAATTTCACTTAATTTATTTGAACAATAATTATCATCAGTAAAACACTGTTGTGAAAGTACATCATAACGAACATCTACATAAAGAACATCTACCTTTCCCGCTCATCTTGACTATCTTTGTTTTAATGACTAGATGATGCTGAATTACATTCTGCCATCTGCTCTAAGCAGTCGTCTATAGCTATTTTTTGGGTATTTGACAAATGAAAACTAATAAAATAGCTTTGCGCTATAGTCGTCAATTGTCAAAAAATGAGTTTTCGTAAATTACCATATCTCAAACAAAAGACGAATTATCGTCTGAAGAAAAAAAATCAAAATTTTTAAAAATTATTGGAACTGATGGGAAATCTTTTTCCATCCATCCAATTTTTTAAAAATCAAAAAATTGAAAAAACCCATGGACGATCAACCTTCCCTCGTCCAAGTTTTCTGGTAGGTTATGCGTTTCATTTTATTTTGTTTTATATATATGGACGAAAATCGATTTCCCGTCTCTACCATTTTTTAAAATTTTTTTTTCGATCGGATGAAAAATTAAATTTCCTCCGATACTCCTGACAACTGTCAATTTCTCTCTGACGATTTTTTTTTCATCCGATGCGACAGGCGACAAATCATTTTTCGTTTGCTATATTTTCCAAATCACAAACCATCTGCCAAATTTGGCCAGTCACTATTCACCAAAAACTCAAATTTTGGGTTTTTGGCCAACGACTACATCGTCTTCATTCTCTTTTTTTGAAAAAAATGGAAATTTGACAAACGACTACAGATGCTCTTATTCTTCTTTGACCTGGAATCATGAGCATGCAACTTCAAACATTCACCCCGATCCCTTCTCTGCTTGGGTGCTCTCCTTCTGGTCTGCAGTCGTCTCCTTGGCTCGCTCAAAAGTATTTGACATTTGCTCCTTCAATTTTGAAGCAAACATTCAAACTTAAGCCACCAATATTCCATATAGATACTTCATAATAATACTCATCTATACAGTAAGTCTTCTTTCACTGCTATGCTAAGAAGGGGGTAAAGATTACCTGAAACTTTCCATGTGAGTTGGGATCAAACTCTAAGTCTCTCCATGAAGATGATATGGATCTCTTCCAGGGCCCGGCCTTGAGTTTTCGGGGCCAAAGACGAAAGACCTAAATAATTATTTTTAGGGGCTCCTAATTATAATATTTTTTTCACGGAAAATACGTGCCTATATCTAGAAGGGGGTACAAATTTGGAGGCCCCTAAAAGTGCAAAAAAAAAACGAGGGCCTGAGGCGGCCACCTCACTGGCCTCAAGGTGGGGGCTGGCCATGGGCAGATCTCGGGGGGGGGGGGGGCGGGGGGGGGGGGGGGGGGGGGGCATTTAGAATTTCTTTGTTTTTTTTGTGTTTATTAGTGTGGGATGTATGCTTCAGCCTCCCCAAATATTTTTTTTTAAGTCGACCCCATATATATTTGAGCATTCTATTTAATATTTTGGGCCCAAGCCCAACTCTAATCTATCTAATATCTATAACAACGTTACTTCTCTAGTGTATATAACAACTTTATATAAATTTTGTATGTTATCTTGTGCAATTTTTTTTTCCAACCCCCCTCAATTTTCAATCCTGGATCAGCCCCTGGGGCTGGCCTTGATCTCTTCTAAAATTAGTACTACTAAGACCAGAAAGTCTCCTCTCCTTAGGATATCAACACCTTTTGGAATACTTGATAAGATTTGTACTTTTGTTTCTCTATACTTTCTTCCTACATTTTTTCTCCAATTAAAAGTTACCTCAAATTTGTAGGAAACATCAGACACAAGGTATTTATAGAAGAGGGCAATTGCATCCTTCTTATTATGCTCCATGTACTAACCAATGCATTGAAGGACATGCATTTAGCACACATTATTTCATGCATTGCGCACTGGCATTACAGTCTGTAGTTTCTCATGAAAGTTCTTTTGGACCATAGCTGTGTTAGGATTAGTACTCAAATTGAATTCTATGTGCAACCACAGTTTATAAAAACACAAGTACTGTAATAAATGAACAAGAATATGAGACATTAGACACAATAGTTTTTATGTGGAAAATCCCTTCAGGATGAAGAGGGAAAAACCCACGGGACCTTGCCCAGCAAAATCCACTGTCAATTTTGATTTTTTACACTTTATACCGTAGTGGAAGATTCACAAACCTTCAAGAGAAGCTTTATTATCTCTTGGATACAACAACATCTTACCCAAATAAATGGATAGATAATCAGATTCTTAGGGGTTGAGCAAACCACAGATGGAAAAGGCAAACACCGAGTAGTTGAGGCCGTGAATACTGTCGTCGCGCTTTGAAACCGTGGCCTTCTTCTTCTTCTCCTTCTCCTTCTCCTTCTCTCCGTCTTTTTCTCACTTCTTTTTTGTTGGATTTTTTTTCTTGATGAGGTGGATTTGTCTCACAATTCTCACATTCACATACAGAGCCAAACCAACATATATATATATAGGAGGCGCGAGAGAGAGAGAGAGAATGATTTATGGCGTGATTGAAGCTTCCAAGTAATAAAACACTACAAGGAATTTGCTATATACCAACGAACATCTATAGTGATGGAACTCTTAAATTGTGGGTATAGACATCATATACCTACAGACGTGTAGCAAACTGTGGGTATAGGTATCCTATAGCTTTAGAGTTTTTAATCCGTAACTATAAGTTTTACTAACGGGGTAAAACACTATGGGTATATTCCATAATTTATTTTCCCCCAATTTTTTCATTTTGCCCCCAAATCCCAAATCCCCCAATTTATACACTCTCTCCCACACCCATCTCTCTCTCTCTCCCTCTTCTCTCTCTCTCTCTCATACCCGAATCCCGACTCACCACATTGCCATCGTCAGTCCGCCACATCGCCGTCGTCATCCCTCTCACACCATTGTCGTTGTCTTCCATTGCCACTGCAGCAGTCGTCTTCCTCTCGCCATTTTCCTGCACCGTCACTCACCGCCATCGCCCACCTCTTCCTCCGCCGTCGTCTTTCGTTATCCGCCGTCACCCACCGCTTCCACCATCACCCACAGTCATCTATTTTTGATTAATTTTGCAAACCCTAGGTATGAATTTGGGTGCTTACCCTTTAGTTGATGAATTTTGATTGCCATGTTGTTGTTTACCATGCTTCACTGATTCTTGCAAGATAACTCTGGTACATCTTACTGTTTTCATTATTTAAGCTCACTTAGTTGGTTATATAACAATATGCCAGAGTTGTTCTTGCATTTTGGTTCCTGGTGGTTTTGGGGATCGTGGAGTGCAAGGAATGATACTCGCTGCGAAGTTTGCAAGAGAGAACAAAATTCCCTATCTCGAAATTTGCTTGGGGATGCGGGTTTCTGTTATCGAATATTCTAGATCTATATGTATATCTGTAACACTTTCCTCTTATCTTTGATGTTGTTATTATGGGTATCCATTGATTCATATGAACAATCACCTATTTCTTTGTTTGTTAACATTGGTTAGGTTTTGGGTTGGAAAGAGAAAATAGTGAAGAGTTTGATGCTCAGATGCCACATCCTGTTGTAATATTCATGCCCGAGGTATTTGGTCAGTCAAATTTACTTCTTTGTGCAATAAAACTAGCAAAAGCCCTGCTTTTAGTTTCCACTTTTACCTTAGAGTTTTAGAGCGGCTTAGCTCGATTGAAGATTGCAGTTATACTCTATGATTGCTTATAGCTTGAATTTTTAATGTGACTTTTATGACTTGGTTTATTAAGTGATACTTCTCTAAATCCTTTCTTGTATTATGATTGTTTCTATTATTTTATAATTATGTGTTTCTATTTTCTCAAGTGTTTTCTTGTAGTAATCTTGTTGCGCTTTGCCACTAAAGCCCTAAGAGTCTTAAGTCTTTCAATTTACTCTTTCCACAACATTGCCTTATTATGTCAAATTCTCTAATGCAGGGTTCAAGAACACACATGGGAAGCACTATGCGATTGGGATCTCGGATAACATTCTTCAAAAATTCTGATTGTATTACGTCAAAGCTGTATGTGGAGTGAGGTATTTTGTTACCTTTCCATTTTTTAATATAAAATAAAATAATCAGTGCAGGCAGCTAAGACTATATTTGTTATGTGTGCATAATTTTTTTTCTAGATACCAAAACCCTACATGCGTGGATGAGCGTCTTCGTCACAGATATGAGGTCTGTAACAAAGTGATAATGCTTGTTGACATTTTTATGTTTAGATGTATGAATATATGAGCATGGATGGATTTGTTTAATAATCCTTTTTACATGTGCATCTATATATTTTTCTACTTGCTTAATTATTTCATATGTGTGTGCTACCAAAGAAAATGCTGTGTGATGGAATGAAGCAATAGGAATTAGTCACCTTTCTCACCAAAAAGGGCCAGGCTTAGATGGAAAACATGTGTACAGGGTTCTGTTTATGGGTTCAGTTCCTTGCAAATGGTAAAGTTTCCAAGTGGTTCTACAGGATGACTTGTCCCATGTAAATAAAGTTGGTTTTGATTCCAATAGGTTGAAATTAAGGGGTTTGGAAGGAAGGAGGACTTTAGCCTTGATGCCTGCTGAGGATCGTCCATCACAGGAAAAGGGAGAGATATAGAGAGTGAGTAGATGGGTTTATGACATATGAGGGAGGAAAGGCTTGATTCCTAGAATCGGATTCACAAGATTGCAGCTTTTAACCATAACTTAGATGGGCGAGCTGCCTTTAGTGCTTGAGCTAGTGACTGCTAACCGTTTAACATCGCAATTGTCTGCTTTGCTAAAATCTTATGTTATGACATAAGTGTACGAGATCTGACTGATCTTGATACCTGGAAATCTTAAATAAATACCTAGTTGCCACAATACAACAAATCTCTACTACTAGAAAGCATTTTATTAGGTTTTTGTAAGAACTGTGGGATTGGGGATTAACAAATGCAGTGACAAAAGTTACTGAGATGCATGTCAACATTTAGTTATATATTTGAAGGTTTTGGTAATTCATCTCATTTGTGGAGATCTTTTCATATGATTTTGGAGTAGTAAACTGCCAAAAGATGTATACTTAAAAACAAAAAGATTATGATACTGGATGAAGAATTGAAGATGTTTTATACAAATGGTTGCCATAAAAAGCATGCATTGCCATAGTTCATAAGCAGGAGCCAAAAGTCATTTTCATGTACTCCCTAATACCAGTGCATGCATAGCTTCATTTCAAGCTAACAATACTTGTATATATTAGAGTATGTTATATTCATGCAAAATCGTACATTTTATATGTAAATTGTCAATCAAAAAATTTCTTAGATGGTTGCATGTAATAATGCTCAGGTGAATCCTGATTTTGTTGGAAAACTGGAAAGGGCATGCCTAAAATTTGTAGCAAGTGATCAAAGTGGAAGAAGAATGGAGGTAATGATACCGCTATCTCTTTATCTGGGTGCTTCTTATTTATATATGCCTTCTCAGGTAGTAAGTACTGTTTTCTTTTTTAACTCTTAAGTAGGTTTTAGAGCTACCAAGTCATCCTTACTATGTGGTCATGCAGTTCCACCCAGAATTCAAATCAAGGCCTGCGAGGCCTTCTGCTTTGTTCCTTGGTAAGTATCTGATGAAGCAAGTCAAGCTTCAACCAAATAAATGCTTCTCTCTCGTAGTCTCTTGTAATTGGGCTTTTCACACTTGCATTTTGCGCTTTTTTTGTTTGAATTATGGGCTACGTCGGTATTTACTGAATTTGCAATTCTTTTCTATGCTATAGTATAAACATTATTTTAAATTATGTTTTTCTCTTGACAGAAAGTAATTCTTAATACTCGATGAATATTTATACTTATTTACAAATGTGTAATGCTTGTCAGCAATCTGTATTGTTTTTTTATACTTGACAGCTTTTATCATACTTTTGTTAAATGTGCTACAGTGTTGGTGCACAAGTATGATTAAGTCTGACGCCTCACGCACCTCACCGTTTTGTGGATGGCCCCTCACCGTTTTGTGGATGGGCCCAATCAGAATCTAACCTAAGATTCCAGTTTTAGATCCTCAAATGATTTAGTTGATTTAACCCTAAATTTCAGATTTAGATATTCAAAAGATATAGTTGACCTCTCAAGTGGATTTTCTAGGCACGCTCCTCAAAACCCCCTGGACTTGGTGGTTTTGGATCTCCAAGCTACAAAATCTTAGTTGCTCTACAAGTAGATCTAAATAGCATTTGACTTGCACCGAACTTGTTACCGTCCTGTAGCTTGCACAATTTTTTTCCCCGAGTTCTTATATTCCTTATTTTATGTTGTAGGTCTTATTATGGCAGCAACAGGCAGATTAGATTGCAGACATATTTGAGCAGCCTTCCTGATTTAAGATTGGAAGCTTCCAGGCACAATTATTTCTTTGTCTGAAAATCAAGAGTTACGTAATAGAGTTAAGCAAGTGGAAAGCCTGTTGACAAATGTTTTGTTGTTGATTAATAATCGATTTTCTGGAGAAGATGTGATTGACATTGTACAGGCTTAAAGACAGGTATATTATATTTTACTCTTAGAGTTCATATTTCAATGTTATGTTTTGTATGAGATATTTTTGTATTTATTACTGATTTTCCATATGTCTAATTCTAATGTATTGCATTTGTAATGTCTTTTTTTAATGTTGCTCTATCTGTTTTTGTTTGAGGGATACATTTTTTTCTCTAATGAATGATGGAAATATCTATTAAGAAGAGTCTAAGTTGTATTTAATTTTTAATAGGTTACATATGCTTCAAGTGCCCCTCACCATACGAATGCTCTAAATCCAGACACTAATGAAGATAATGAAGCTGGTATTTACTTAGTATTAACTAATTCTTACTAAATTGTTAGTATTTCTTATGTTGAGTTATGCTATTATTCATTTGTTCTTTTTGTTACTTGCAGGTGAAGATTAGAAGCTAATTTTCTCTTGATAGAGCAAACTTAGAAATTAAGACTGTAATAAGACTTTATATGTTTATTGTATGTCAGTTTGGTACTCTTAGGTTGACATTTTAACTATTTTGTAATTTGACATGCTTGTAATACTTAATTAATTTTTAATATGATTGACGTTTAATATTATTTAATTTTGTTTCATAAAAACATTTATTTATTTTATTGTGTATTTATTTTATAATTGGATTAATATTATAAAAGAAAATATTAAATTATCATAAGTGTAAAATTGTGTATAGAGCAAATTATGACATCCCTAAAATTCGTGGGTGTATGTGTAAAAAATGTCGCTAAAACCTATACCAACGGACCGCACAAAAAAAACTATACCAATGGAATAAACACGGTGGGTATATATTCAAATATTTGGATGCGAAAACCATCGCTAAAGCCTATATCAATGGAGTTTCAACCATGGGTATAGGAAAGCAAGAGGTGTCTTTAAAATCTATACCAACAGATACGAAACCGTGGGTATAATATCGAGGTTTTATCCAACGGGTGAAACAACTGTCACTATAGGCTATAGTGACGGCATTGTGCCGTGGGTATAGCTAATTAAAAACTACGGAAAAATATGTCCGTTGGTATAGATTTTACGGGCTACACCTACGGTTTTCCGCCTTTTAGCCACGGATTTTCGTTGTCAATATGTAAAATTCCTTGTAGTCATGAAAAAAGGACTGAGAGACCTTTTGTTTGACATGCCAAGATTTACGCCACCAATTAATGGTCTTCATTGTCGGCAACAACATTGATAAATCAAGCCACTGATTATGCTACCAATTTGTGTTTGATTAATTCGTTGTGGGTCCCTCTGATTGAGAGGGACACCCAACAATCTCCCTCTCCCGATTAGGAGGAGGGATTCACCATAACTGCAACATGCTTCATGCTTTTCTCTTGGCAATGCCTTTGTCATCATATCTGAACCATTCTCTTCAGTATCAATCTTTTCAAGCTGTAGTAGCTTGTCTTCAAATACATTCTGGATCCAATGATACCTTACATTAATGTGTTTCGACTTGAAATGAAAACTTGAATTTTTTCTAATATGAATGTCACTCTGACTATCACAATAAATGACGAACATGTCATGTTTGACACCGAGTTCTCTAAAGAACCTCTTCAACTATAACAATTCCTTGTAGCACTTAGTCACTGCGATATATTCTACCACAGTTGTGGATAGAGCCACACACTTTTGTAGCTTTGACTGCCATGACACTACTGACCTAAAAATGTAAATAGATAACTCGATGTAGACCTTTTAGAATCGACATCACCTGCCATATCTGCATCTGTGTAGCCAACTGGCATAGGCTTATCACCTCCAAAACATAAGAATGCCCTAGAAGTACATTTGAGGTATCTGAGTATCCATTTATTGCATCCCATTGCTCTTTGCCAAGTGATATGGCTAAAAATGGGGTTAAATCAGAACCATCCAAATCTGGCACGAATCTTAAAGCTTGGGGGTAAAATGGTAATTTCACCTACAAACGGGTCTGAAATGGGTTCTGAGTCTTTTTTCCAAAAGCCCAATAACCCTCCAACGGATCCATCTCAACTGGGTGCGGGTTGCAACCCGCGAGAAACCCGGTCCAACTAGATAGAACTAGGATTTCTGATTGTATTTAATCAACGGCCCTAATTCGCTCTATCTTTTCACTGGGAATTAGGGATTTCATTCCTAAACTGATCCCAAAGGCGGCTATAAATATCCCCCATCCACCACCATTAAGAGGTAATCAATCTTTTGCCAGTTAACGCTCATTCATAATCTTTCTGATTACTGACTTGAGCATCGGAGGGTGCGTCGCCGGGATCAACCTCGGTGTCTCGCACTTTTTGCAGATGAATGGCGGGAGTCAACGGTCAAACTCCGGTGGAAAGATTCCAGGTTTGCCATTCAGTTTCCCTAAGAATCCACAAATTCTATATGTTTGTCCCTACACCAGATTTAGTGGTAACAGATTGGCGCCGTCTGTGGGAAACAACGAATAGCGATCCTTCCTCCCCCAATCGATCAGATCATTTCCTGCCATGGCTCCAAGAAAACTGAGATCCAAAGGGTCCAACCGTGGACCCACTCCTCCTCAACCACAACAGGAGATCCCCCTCCAAACCGTCCAGCCGCAGGGGCAACTTCCCCCTCAAACAGATCAGCCCCCGCAGCAGGACCAACCTCCTCTTCAGAACCTTCAATCCCAAAGGGCTCCGCTCGGGCCCCAGAATGCCGGCGCAGGGGACTCTTGCCCCAACCCTCAGAAGCAACCTCATCATCGAGACCATGTCTCCGTGCATAACCCCTCTACTGGCTCGATGACATCTCACAACTCCCGACCTTCCGAAGACCTCCATAATACCATCCTCAAGCGGCAGAAAGAGGAGGACCTTAGCCGCCGTTTAGATGAAAGGCGGGCCCGAGAGGGAGCCTCCCGCCAAGAACATCCAAATGAGTGATCTCCTCATCGCCAAGACTACAGGAGGTCCCCTCCTCACGGAAGACGGAGAGAGTCCCCTGGACACCATAGGAGAAGGCCCCATTCCCCTGCTGGTCGGCAACCCCCGAGAGATGATACCGCACCTATCACCCGTGCCGAATTCCAGTAATTCCAAGCAACCATCTTGCAAGCCCTTAACCACCGACCAGACAACAACAATGCTCAGAGGGTCCCAACTCCTCCTCCGGTCCGAAGTCCTCGCCATCGGTCCCTAACTCCTCCCCCGGCTACTAGCAACTGCCATCATAGTCCTCGTCATTCCCCTAGCTACCATCGCCAAACTCCACGCTCCCCTTCTTACGAAGATGAGTCCAGAGACTCGTTTGGCTACCATCGAAGGGATGACGCTGTCTATCGTCGTCTCCATGAGATGGAGAGGCGCCTCGGCCAACTAGATAGGGAAGAAGAACTGAGAGGAAGGACCCTCCGTCCCAGCTGACCTTCCTTCTCTCGAACAATCATGGAGGCACCGGTTCCAATAGGCTTCAAGCCCCCACAGTTTGAGACTTACTCCGGGGAATCAGACCCCGTGGACCATATCGAGAGCTTCAAGACCCTTATGTTGATCCACCAAGCTTCCGATGCTCTACTGTGCAAAACCTTCCCAGCTACTCTCAAGGGTCTGGCTCGGGAATGACACTCTCACCTCGCCCCATCCTCCATATTCTCTTTTGAACAATTTGAAACCCTTTTCGTCACCCACTTCGTGAGTAGCCACCGCACAGAGAAGACCAGCATCTCGCTACTCTACCTCAGTCAGAAGAAGGGTGAGAAGCTCAGAGATTATGCAAAGGGATTCACCGCAGAAGCTAGGTCCATTGCTTCCCTCGACCAGTCGGTCGCTGCAGCAGCCTTCCAGTCAAATGTCCTTAACTCCAGCTTTCGGTCCTCCCTAGCCAAGAAGCCCCCGCAAAACTTTTCCGACCTTCTTCTTAGGAGCGAGAAGTATATTCGGGCTGAGGAAGCTGAGTATCGCCCCACCTTCGAGGGGTCTTCCTCCGGAAACAAGAGAAAGGCAGCTGAAGAAGAGGGAGCTAAGAAGCTCCAGAAGGACAACGGTGGCCAGCGCCGCCTTCCTCCCAGATTCGAGAAATTCACTCATCTTAACGCCAACATTTCCACTATCCTCATGGAGGTTGAGAAGGAAGGGGTTCTGCCTCTTGCCCCGAAGATGAATACCCCTAGAAAGAAGAGGGATAAAGAGAAGTGATGCCGATATCACAGGGACCACGGCCACGACACCAATGATTGTCGGGCTCTGAAGAATGAAATCGAGGCCCTCATCTAGAGGGGATAGCTATCTAAATTCTTGAGAAAGGACCGAATAGATCTTCCTCCTCCCCCAGAGGGGCTAATAAGCATCATGAAAGGCGCGATGAGACTCCCGAGTTTGAAGAGGAATGCATTCTGCATCTCATTCACGGAGGCCCCATGGGAGGCACCTCCAACTCCTCTCGAAAGGCTTTCATCAGGGAGGTCAACTCAGTACATGGCATGCCCCCTCCCAAAGGCCTCGGAGTACCGGTCACTTTTTCAGATGAAGACCTCGAGAGTGTCTGAACCCCCCATTGTGACGCACTAGTCATCAACCTCCATATGGCAAATTTCAAAGTGGAGAGGATTTTGGTCGACAATGATAGCTCCGTTAACATTCTCTTCCTCGTAGCTTTCCGAGGACTTAAGCTATCGCACGACAGGCTCAAGCCCGCTGGCTACACGCTTCATGGGTTCACGGGAGTGCCAGTGACTATCGAAGGGGTAATCACCCTCGACGTAACCGCTGGCAAAACTCCTACTACCCGTACGGAGCCGATGGACTTCATGGTCGTCGATGTCCCAGCTGCTTTTAATGTGATTCTAGGCCGACCTGGCCTAGCTGCTCTAGAGGCCGTCCCGTCGGCTTATCACCTTAAGATGAAGTTCCCCACCAGGGCAGGAGTAGGGGAAGTAAGAGGTAGTCAAGAGATGGCCCGCAAGTGTTACATGACCTCTACTGAGGGTCCTGCTCTCACCCTCGAGACTCTTGAGATTCCCCCAGGGAATGCCCAACCTATGTCCTAACCGGTGGATGAGCTGGAGGAAGTGCTCTTTTCCGAACAGGATCCGAACCGCAAGTTCTTTATCAGCAAGACCCTCCCATCTGCCCTATGTTCCGACATAGTGCAATGCATTAGAAAGAACCATGACCTCTTCGCATGGTCGGCTGCCGACATGCCAGGAATCTCTGAGGAGCTCCTCGTCCACCACCTTAGTGTTGCTCCGGGGTCCAAGCCGGTACAGCAAAAGAGGCGCAAATTTGCTCCTGAGCGCCAGCAAGCTATAAAGGAAGAAGTGGACAAACTCCTTAAGGCCCGGTTCATACAAGAGGTCAACTATCCCGAATGGCTCTCCAATATTATTATGGTAAAGAAGGCCAACGGTAGCTAGAGAATTTGTATCGACTTCACGGACCTGAACAATGCATGTCCTAAAGATCCATTCCCTCTCCCTCATCGACACCATGATCGACGCTACTTCGGGTCGTGAGTTGCTCAGCTTCATGGACGCCTTCTCCGGGTATAACCAAATAAGAATGTTCCCCCCAGATATCCCTAAGACCTCCTTTGTCACCGATCAGGGGCTCTACTGCTACAGGATAATGCCCTTCGGGTTGAAGAATGCAGGTGCGACCTACCAACACCTTGTCAACAAAGTCTTTCAGAACCAAATCGGCCGAAACATGGAAGTGTATGTTGATGATATGCTAGTCAAGAGCATCTAGGGGGCCGACCATATTGCCGATCTACAGGAAGCATTCGATGTATTGAGAAAGCATGATATGAGGCTCAACCCGAACAAGTGTGCGTTCGGAGCTTCATCGGGGAAATTCCTAAGCTTCATGGTCAGCCAAAGAGGAATCGAAGCCAACCCCGAGAAGATCAAAGCCATACTGAACATGGCTCCTCCCAAAAGTGTGAAAGAGGTTCAGAAGCTCACGGGACACCTCGCAGCCATAGGGCGCTTCCTGTCTAAGTCAGGAGAGAAGTGTCTTCCTTTCTTTAAAGCTCTCAAGGGGGCTAAGGGCTTTGAGTGGGGTCAACAGCAACAAGAATTTTTTGACCAGCTAAAGGCCTATCTAGTCAACCCCCCTCTCCTCAGCAAGCCTATCCCCGGGAAAACACTCTACCTCTACTTAGCTGCCTCCGAGCAAACCCTCAGCGCTGTCCTGGTGAGGGAAGAAGACAAGGCTCAGAAGCCCATCTATTACGTGAGCAAGGTACTTCGAGATGCCGAGCTCCGCTACCCGAGGATAGAGAAGATAGCATACGCCCTGGTTATGGAAGCTAGGAAGCTCTGCCCTTATTTTCAGTCCCACTCGGTGGTCGTTCTTACCGACCAGCCGCTTAAGCAAGTTCTACACAAACCCGAGACATCCGGCCGCCTGATGAAGTGGTCCATCGAGCTGAGCCAGCATGACATATCATACCAGCCTCGGACCGCAATCAAGGCACAAGCCTTGGCTGAATTTATTATTGAGAGCACCATACCAAAGTACAGTCAAACAGCAAAAGGGCCTCCTATCTGGACAGTATATGTAGACGGATCCTCTTGCACCGAGGGAAGCGGAGCCGGGGTCATTCTGGCAGGCCCAAATGACTTCGTCCTCCAATATTCCCTCTGCATCAATTTTAAGGCCTCCAACAACGAAGCGGAGTATGAAGCCCTTATAGCCGGCCTCGGTATGGCTCGCAAGGCAGGGGCACAACGTCTCCGGATATTTAGTGACTCGCAGCTGGTCGTAAACCAAGTCTTAGGTGAGTACGAGGCGAGAGATGACCGAATGGCTAAGTACTGAGCCAAGGTCCAAACTCTCATGGCTTCATTTAAAGAGGCATTAATCCAGCGAATCCCTAAAGAAGAAAACTCCCAGGCAGATGTCCTCTCCAAATTGGCCTCCTTCCCCCTTCATGGTCTTGAGCAGACCGTCCTGATTGAAGTGCTCCTGAGACCGAGCATAGAAGAAGAAACTCCCGACTCGATGGAGTCTCTGCCCGTCCAACTTCGGAACAACTGGATGAAACCGTTGATAGAATTCCTCAGGGATGGGCTCCTCCCCGAAAATCCAAAGGAAGCTCGTCGAGTCCAAACCAGAGCGGAGGGGTACACCCTCGTTGAAGGGATCTTATACAAACGCTCCTACACCCAAGTAGACGGCAGACCCTACTTGAGGTGCCTCTCCCCTGATGAAGCCTCATATGCCTTACAAGAGCTTCACGAGGGTATAGGTGGAGCACATTCAGGGTCAAAGTCCCTCGCCAGGTTGAACTATGGGTACTTCTGGCCTACCCTCCTACAAGATGCCGAATGACACGTTCGGCAATGCAGCTCTTGTCAGCAGTGTCCAACATTCGTTGCCTACCCCAAGCACATCTCACCTCTCTATTAAGTCCGATCCCTTTCGCAATGTGGGGAATGGATTTGCTGGGCCCATTTCCACCAGCTCTCGGTCAACTCAAGTTTCGAGTCGTGGCGATCGACTACTTCTCAAAATGGATAGAGGCCAAGCCTTTGGCTACGATCACTGAGAACAAAGTGCTGCAGTTCTTCTGGAGAAGTGTGATCTGTAGATTCAGCGTGCCCCGGGTCCTAATAACAGATAATGGAACACAGTTCACGAGAGCTGCATTCTGATCTCTGTGTGAAGACCTCGCCATTCAGTAATGCTTCTCCTCTGTCTCCCATCCTCAATCAAATGACCAAGTGGAAAATGCCAACCGACAGATCGTCTTCGGTATCAAGAAGAGGCTGGATAGATCGGCCAAAGGCTTATGGGCAGAGCAGCTTCCTAACGTACTGTGGAACTACCGCACTACGAAACGGACCCCCACAGGTGAGTCGCCATTCAATCTCACCTATGGGTCCGAAGCTGTGATTCCCTTGGAAGTCGGCCTACCATCTCCTCGCCTTATGGCCTATGAAGAAGAGCAGAATGCCAGAGAACTTTGGGCAAATTTGGACTTGGTTGATGAGCTTCGTGAAAGAGCTTCAATTCGCCAGCAGAATTACAGAAGAAGAATTAAGCAGGCTTATAACAAAAGGGTCCATCCCACCAATCTCAAGGAAGGGTACTTGGTCCTCAGAAAACTAGCTATCTCCTTTCTCAGCCAAAAGAGTAAGCTAGCCCCGAATTGGGAAGGGCCCTACAAGATCGCCAAGGTAGTTCGATCCGGGACGTACCATCTTGAAGACCTTGAAGGCAGAGAGATATCCAGGACTTGGAATGCCGACCACCTACTGAAGTACCAAGAGAGTGCCTTAACGCCACTCTAACTTGGCGATCCATTTCCATCTTTTCACTTGTATTTTGCTTCTTTATTTTCTCATTGTAATAACGACTTGCAACTTAGAAGCAGCCGATTAGTAGTTATCAATAGAGAACTTCTCTCATATTTCCCTTTTGATTATTTGTATCTCTTTATTTAAGGCTTTTTTTCGCTCTAACTCAAACGACGAATTCGGAGTCCAACACTTGGCTCGATTCCGCTTCGCAAGCTCTTTTAAGCGAGCTAGAAGTTGTTTGCCATTCGGAATTGCTCCCACAACCGTTGAAATTAAGTCAAACGACGAGTTCGGAGTCCAACACTTGGCTCGACTTCGCTTCGCAAGCTCGCTTTTAAGCGAGCTGGAAGTAGTTTGCCATTCGGAATTGCTCCCATAACCGTTGAAATTAACTCAAACGACGAGTTCGGAGTCCAACACTTGGCTCGACTCCACTTCGCAAGCTCGCTCTTAAGCGAGATAGAAGTGGTTCGCCATTCGGAATTTCTCCTACAACCGTTGGAATTAACTCAAACGACGAGTTCGGAGTCCAACACTTAGTTCGACTCCGCTTCGCAAGCTCGCTCTT
This sequence comes from Hemerocallis citrina, assembly GCA_017893485.1. Taxonomy (NCBI): domain Eukaryota; kingdom Viridiplantae; phylum Streptophyta; class Magnoliopsida; order Asparagales; family Asphodelaceae; genus Hemerocallis; species Hemerocallis citrina. The sequence goes on along the minus strand of CM030364.1, from coordinate 109,840,777 downwards.
AAGCGAGCTAGAAGTGGTTCGCCATTCGGAATTGCTCCCACAACCGTTGAAATTAACTCAAACGAAGAGTTCGGAGTCCAACACATGGCTCGAATCTGCTTCGCAAGCTCTCTCTTAAGTGAGCTAGAAGTGGTTCGCTATTCGGAATTATTCCCACAACCGTTGAAACTTGCTCCGACGTCTAGCGCAAAGTTCTTACAACCATACTAGACATGGGAGAAGAGTACTTACAGGAGCTAACCTTTGGTCCTTATGATTCGTCTAAAGTTGAAGTAATCCTTCAAAAAGCTGCTTTCCACTATGAGAAACTGCCTTCTCCTACAAACTCGCAAGCTGGAGATTCGAAGCAGTGCTCGGCACTACATACACACCTCGCTCGTAAGCGAGCTAAAAGTAGTCCAACCTTCGCAAGTAAAACAACACACGAATGAACGAAACACACAAGTCTGAAGAAGGAAAAAGCCTCACTTCTAGAAAGTTCGGAAGAACTATACAAGACAACTTCTTTATAAGACAAACTTCTTTACAAGACAAACTTCTTTACAACGAAGTTACAAGGGCTGAAAAATCAAAACAACAAAGCCAACTCGCAACACTTAGACAAAATACAAAACTTGGAAAATAAGAAAGCTTCAACGCCTTCTAGGCGCAGGGATGTTCCGCTTTAAAGATACCCGGGGACGACGGCGCCTGGCCTCGGAACTCGTCCCTAGACCGGTGAACTGAGACGTATCCACGGCACTGCTCCTGACAGTTGCACCAACGGAAGCTCCGCTCGATGAAATTGCCACACCACTTTGGGCGTCGCTCGGACTTCGCCGAGCAACAGGCGAACGGGTCGCGAGCTCGTAAAACGAAATCCCTCGTTCGCTTTCTTCATGAGTGCACGAAGTGCTCCTGACGTTGATCGGTCGCGTACGCGGCTTGAGGCGAGCCACTTCCGCCTCCAGCTCGACTATCCGTTGTTTTAGAGAGTCGTCTTTTACATCCACTTCGAAGCGAGGGGGCACTGCAGAGATCGGGATGCTAGGACGGCTGGCAATGATTCGGCAGAGCTGAGTGACTTCGATGCCCCTGTCTACCGTGGCCCTCTTCAACGCGTCAACCTCTGCCGTCAATTCATCGCGTTCGGCCATCAGCTTGCCCACCGCCGTTGTCAACTCCTCTTCTTTCGCCAGCAGTTCTGCCTCCACTATCTGCAGATGTTGAATCTCATTAAGCAGATCGTCTCTCTCCATTGTCATCTTTGACAAAGAGTGTTGGAGGCACTTACGCCCCAAGCCATTAGTGAAGGCTGTCGACGAACCATCATCCTCGTTTACGAGGGTCATCTCAGCGAGCCTGCCCTCTAGTCGCCGAATCTCGATGTCTCGCCGGCCTAAGATCAGCTGCAGATGGTTCCGCTCACTTTCGGCTCTGCGCAACCCCAACTCGACTTCGTAAAGGCACTCTCGGCACCTGGTCAAACACAACCTCATCGCCCCTAAGCTGATCTCGGAACGTAACTCCTCCCCAAAGTTGGCGGGGTCGACAGACTAGGTACCTCGGCGAGCTGAAAAGTTCAAGGCAAACAATGAGAATGCTCAGTAAATATTCACAAATTTGCTTCACATCCGACTCCTGAAGAAGGCTACGTGCACCTAGCGAAGACTAAAATCTTTTGTTTGAACACTTAGTCAATTTTCAAAGAAACGTTTGGGAAGCTACTCAAAAGAAACACAGGTTCGAGTCCAAAAGTTGTATTTTCATTCAGCACAAAAATGCGGTGGCCAGTCCGCAATTAGGCAATACAATCAACAGATCAAAAGACAAAAAAAAAAAGAAAGAATGAAAGGAGAAGTCAGGGGACGACCTCTTTCCCGGGGCGACGAGATTGGACATGGTCGGACTCCCCTAAAGGAGTCACCATCGCCAGCGGAATCACCATGACCCCTGGACCTCACCAATAACCTCGACCTCGGCGTCATCTTTGTCGTCCCCTCCTTCCTCCTCCGACTCAGGGTTGAAGCCGTCGACATGGTTTGGGAAGAATCGCCATCCGGAGCAGTCGACCTCGGGATAACACTCTGAGACCTGCACGATGGCTTGGGCATACGCCTTAGCCATATTGGCAGCGAGGAAGCCTTGCGCCTTCGCCATGGTGGCCGCTTCGGCTTCCTTCACCGCCGCAGCCTTAGCCTCCACCACCTCGGCCTGCTGCTTGGCCGACTCCTCTTCTGCCGAAGTAGATCATCCTCTAGCTTCGTAACGAGGCCCTCAAGGTACTCGAGCCTCGTCGCCTTCCCCTCAAACTCGGCCTTCAATTTGTCGAGTTCGATAGCCAGTCGAGCCTTTTCAGCCCGAGCTCGATCGGCACCCTGCTGGAGGTCCTTCTCCAGTTCCGTCATCTTCTCCATGAGATGACCGAAGTGGATGGTTATCTGCAGCAGAACCACAAGGAACGAAAGAAGTTAGAAAACCAAGTGTGCAAGTTATCAACAAAGCAAAAATCAATACTCACTGATAACGCCGAGCGAGCAATCTCGATGGCATTGTCGCCCGCGAGGCCGGCATCAATGGCAGCTCGATCCTTCGGCATCGCCAGGTGCTTCACCACCTGCATGCTCGACGTCGAGTCGCCGAGGAATCCGTTGAGCTTCCGAACCTGCCAGTCCGGAACATAGATCTTCGTGTGCTCCTCCGTCAGGAGCACCTCGGCATCCACCGTCAGCAGGGGCACCTCCATCCTGAGCGCAGCGGCTATTGGGAACTCGCCAACGTTGGACGATGACGAGGGTGCCGTCGGAGCCCTGCTCGGGGACGCGACCTCCACCCCCTCGGTGGCACTAGCGACCTTCGCAGCCTTCGGAGTGGTCAGCTTGGTTGCGACCCTCTTGCGCTTCTTAGGCACCTTGCATCCGAGGGTGGCCCTCTGTGCTAGCACCGCTTCGTAGTCCATGACCTCTGCATCAAGCAAGAAGTTGGTTAAAAGACAAGTTAGGATGAGCAAAGTGAAAAGAAAAAAAGAACATAGAAAAAGCCGCATACTAGGATCTACGCGGCAGAGCCCTCCCTTGAAGAGAACGTCTTCGGTCAGATCTCACCAGTCGAACTTGGGCTTATTGAGAAGGACCCGAACTGTATCTTCTTCTTGGGGGTGAAGCACCGCCGACTCCCTGACTCGCTTCGTCACCTCCTCCACCCAACCGGAGGGTATGGGCCACGCCTTGGGACTCCGCACTATGAAATACTTATCGCGCCAGTGCTTTATAGAGTCGGGGCAGACGACGAGCCAAGCGCCATGCCTCGGGGCCAAATAATGCCGGAACTCAGACCGGTTCTGCTGATGAAGCCGGTAGAGCGTTCGGAGCACCCTCACCTCCGGCTCGACCCCGGCTGTCTGGCAGTGGAGCACGAACCCGTTAATAACACTCCATGCGTTCGACATAAGTTGAATGGGGCTGATCCCAAACCACCTAAGGACCTGAATCGCAAATGGGTGGAGAGGGAGTCGAGCCCCGAAAATAAAGGCATCGACCAGCCAGAAACACATGGTTACTGGCAGCGGCAAATTGGCCCTAACCCCGGGACCCGGCAGCATCAGTTCGTACTCTTTCGAGATTTGGAAACAATCCCGGATCGCTACCAAATCCACCTCGCCGAGGATGGAAACCGTATCGTCCGCCTCCGAGGTCTCCCTTGTCTCATTCTCCTCGAAGTTCCGCCCCCTCCCGTGAACTATGTGCTCGGCATGCTCCTCCGGAAGTTCCCAAACCCTATGGAGCCCTGTCAGTGCCCCTGGCAGTCTGCCGAACTCCCTCATATGCTTCGGATCTTCCATAATTGTGTCTCGACGAGATACCCTCTTGCCCACATCTGTGCGAGCTCTATGACTCTGAGACGGTGCGTCGCCAGCAGAGGGGGAGGGCTCGGAGACAGGAGAAAGAGACATTTTTATACTTGGAAATAAACTAAGTATAAGTTACCTTGAAGTGACTGACATAGTCGGAAAGAACACCGGAGTACTGTCGACAATAGCCGAAATCTCTCTCTCTATCGAAAATAACTGCCTGAGTAAAAAATCGGAGAAGTGAGAAATGAGAGGGGGTAGAGTTTTATAGAGCTTGGCACACAAAATGAGGATAACAGGCCTAAAGAAAACCAATAGTTAGGCCCATTTGCGCAAAGCAACAAAAGGAGCTGTAACGTCACATTAATTACCACGCCAAGATGTACGGTCGCATTAATGGCCGACGGTCAAAGTTGTCAGAAGTTCAACAATCACCTCGTTAGTCTGTCATCTCTTAGCCATCACATCCTCTATTGGACCTCGGCACTTCTTGTCGAGCGCTCTTGGCACCGACGCCCAAACGAGCAAAAAATCTTGCTCTGGGACCTCGGCACGCCTTGCCGATCGCTCTTGCCACCGACCATTTTATATGGAAAAAATAGACTTCGGCACTCCTTGCCCAGCGCTCTTGGCATCGATGCCCAAACGAGCAAAAAATCTTGCTTTGGGACCTCGGCACGCCTTGCCGAGCGCTCTTGCCACCGACCATTTTACATGAAAAAAATGGACCTCGGCACTCCTTGCCGAGCGCTCTTGGCACCGACGTCCAAACGAGCAAAAAATCTTGCTCTGGGACCTCAACATGCCTTGCCGAGCGCTCTTGCCACCGACCATTTTATATGGAAAAAATGGACCTCGGCACTCCTTGCCGAGTGCTCTTGGCACCAACGCCCAAACGAGCAAAAAATCTTGCTCTGGGACCTTGGCACGCCTTGCCGAGCGCTCTTGCCACCGACCATCTCACATGGAAAAAATGGACCTCGGCAATCCTTGCCGAGTGCTCTTGGCACCGATCCTTAAACATGGAAAAAAATCACTCCAGACTTCGGCAAAGATACACCGAACCCCTTTTCGCCTCTGTAGGCTGGCCGAGGTGTCTCCGCTCTTTGGCAGAGGGTTTCGAACCCCAACAGACCTCGGCATCCTTCGTAGCGGGTGTTCGGGGGGGGGAGGGGTAGGGTCGGCAACGATGCCGAAGCATCTAAGCCACGGAATGGAGTAATTCACTCCTCCAAAGCAACCACAGTCACTAGATTTCCCCAAAATTCGCGTCCAACGCTGATGAAGGGCCCCGATCTCACCATGATGAAGACAATATCGAGTTGTCTATCTAAATATTGCGAAAAAATGGTTAAAAATTTGGGAGGATAGATTAAAAATTCTAAAGAATAGTTATAAGTCCGGGGAAATATTTTCGAACCCCTGGGTAAAAATTATTGCTTAGAGCAGTTAATTAAGACCCCCGAACAACAGATCACCACTTTGCAAAATTAGATAAGAATAAAGAAAAATCACCAGAAATCTAGGAGAGCTCAGGAACAACCTTGAGCACGCAACTAACTCAGTAGATCGCCATAATACCTCCTACCAAGATTCAGCACTGCTCATTCGGACTCCGATACAACTCCGCAAGCCATCAAAATAGTGAAACTACTCCTCAAAGGCTAATCAAACTCAATCTTCGGGAGTGGGGGGCTCGTGATATGGCTAAAAATGGGGTTAAATTGGAATCGTCCAAATCTGGCATGAATCTTAAAGCTTGGGGGTAAAATGGTAAATTCACCTACAAACGGGTCTGAAATGGGTTCTGGGTCTTTTTTCCAAAAGCCCAATACCCCTTCAACAGATCCATCTCAACTGGGTGCGGGTTACAACCCGCGAGAAACCCGGTCCAGCTAGATAGAACTAGGGTTTCTGATTGTATTTATTCAATGGCCCTGATTTGCTCTATCTTTTCACTGGGAATTAGGGATTTCATTCCTAAACTGATCCCAAAGGCGGCTATAAATACCCCTACATCCACCACCATTAAGAGATAATCAATCTTTTGCCAGTTAACACTCATTCATAATCTTTCTGATTACTGACTTGAGCGTCGGAGGGTGCGTTGCTGGGATCAACCCCGGTGTCTCGCACTTTTTGCAGGTGAACGGTGGGAGTCAACGGTCAAACTCCGGTGGAAAGATTCCAGGTTTGCTATTCAATTTTTTTAAGAATCCACAAATTCTATCTGTTTGCCCCTACACCAGATTTAGCGGTAACACCAAGATTAGTAAGAAATCTGCTAACAACACGAACTACAAATGATAACCTTCTGATGAATGTGGGGGTTATTATAATATAATAATGGTATTATAATAGTCACAATAATGGGGAGGATTGTAGGGCTGATTTTTAGGGATTCAATTTTGGGGGTTACAGGATGTGATGTGGTTATGAGTGATTTTTGGAGATTGGCTGTTAGTGGGGATATGGGGGTTGTTTTGGGTTAGTGGGTTGTGGGTCAAGAACCAATAGGAATGGATATTGGGTTTTGGGTTAAAATCAAATAGGAGATGGGCTTGGATGAGGCTTCAAATTAAATAATTATATAATACAATATAGGTCAAAATCAATGGGCTTTAACAAAAATAATAATAATAAAGATGGTAACAACATCAATAGTAATAACAATAATAATAATATTAGTAAAAACACATATTAATAATAAAAATAATAATAACAATAAAATAATAATAATAATAATAATAATAATAATAATAATAATAATAATAATAATAATAATAATAATAATAATAATAATAATAATAATAATAATAATAATAATAACAATACTGATAATAATACTATTACATGACGGAATATAGTTTGGATTCAATACTTTCACGAAAATAATTCAATAATAATAATAATAATAATAATAATAATAATAATAATAATAATAATAATAATAATAATGAAAATAATAATAATGAAAATAATAATAATGAAGTTATGTAACGAAATAGGAATTGAGCTTCAAAAATTTATTAAAGTAAATCAAAATATTTTTGATTTGAATAAAATATAAATAGTCGATCAACTATAAAATGGAAAGTACAGTTAGAACACACCGTTATTCGTAATAAACAAAATTTTCGATCAAAAAAGATTTTAATAGAAATTCAAAAAATGAATTTAACACAAACTAAATTTATAAATAATCGAAAAGTAGAAAATTATTCAGAAAATATGTATTTACGGGAACGGGGGTCACACCGCTTCCCCCCACTAATTCCTCAACAATATGGACTGTGAGAGCATGCATCTGATTCTCTCTACAATGGTATGATTCATCATTTTTGCTACACCATTTTGCTGAGTAGTCTTCAGAACTGTCTGCTTGTGATGAATACCACGACTCTTGCAATATTCTTCAAATGGCTTAATGTATTCTCCCCCATAATCTGTGCGGATGCATTTCAGCTACTTCCCTGTTTCTCTTTCCACTATGTTGTGGAAGACTTTAAACACACCAAGAACCAGATCTTTCATCTTCAAGGCATACACCCAAACTTTTCTGGAAGCATCATCTATAAAAGTAACAAAGTAAAAAGCACCACCTAATGTTTTTACATTCATAGATCCACATACATGAGAATAAACAAGCTCCAAAACATTTAATTTAATTTTTGAGAGATTTTGCCTATTGACAATGAGGGCAATTAACGAAATGAATACCTTCCATGTTAGGCAAGACTTGCTTTTTGGTGAGAATTTGAAGTCCCTCCTCACTCATATAGGCAAGTTGTAACACATCGCAAAATTGAGTTATAAAAATTTTGCCTCACACATGTTATACACATGTGTTTTGTATCGTCACGTGTAATATCCTTAACATTATTAATGCAAATTTTTTACTCTTTTTTTATTTCGATCTCTTATAAATATCTTTCCATTCTCTCGAATTCATTTTTTGATCTTATATTTGAATCCAACCCAAAGATTTTCCGATCCATTCTAATTTTCTGAGTATTCAATTTGAGTTAAAATTTAAACTATAACCCTGATTAACCCTCACAATATCTCTAATCCTAATCTAATTTCCTAATCAATCACCAAACCCCAACCCCCAACCATATTTTACGGCCGCATTAACTCACCTCTTATTCACCTCCCTGCCCTTCTTCTCACCTCACACGCAGTCACTCCTACTACCTATATTTACTATACCCTTATCCTAACCTCTTCTCCTTCTCATTCCTTACCAAATCCCACTCCTACTCCTATATATTCTATATTTGTATATACATGACACTCACAACACTCCAGTACCTATATATATACATATACACACACTCATCATCTCAACTTCACACCTCACTGTCATCTCCATCGCCTTTCTTCTCCTTTTGCAACCCCGACACCCTCATCTTTTCTTCATACCCAAAGAACTCCATAGCCAACCCATTCTACATCATCGACTTCTTCTCCTTCATCTCTAAACAACCTGAGCTCACCCTCCTCACCACCAGACCTTACAATTTTCACTCCTTGCTGCCTTCTCCATTAACCTGATCACCTTGTTTCCTGTAGTGCCATCCTTGACGTCGTTAGTCACTGTTATGCTCATCATTCTTGCTGCTGCCTTGTTGTTGTCATCAACATTCGTGTTGCTACTATCTCCTTACTATCTTCACCAACTCGTGCCTAGAACCAATCGAATTCGGAAACAATTATAAGTGGGTAATAACTTTAACCAATTCTATTTATATTGTAGGATGTGTGCATGCTAGATTTTCTATATAAATTGAGTATTCATGCTTAGATTATGTATGAATTGGTGTTAGATTATGTGTGCTAATTATTGTTAATTGATCGTGTGAGATTATGATATGATTAACATAGAAACGTTGATGTAGTTTCTGTCCTGAAATTTGACACTTTAGAAAATATTTTCTCTTTAACTTGGTGGAATATAAGGCTGAAATTTTTATATGTGTATCCCGTATGTGTTTATAACATCCCCTTAAAATTTGATAATTTTTGGATGTCATTTGGTACTTAATAAAATTTGAACACATTACTGGTTTAGAAAGGAAATATAACCTATTTCATAATTCTGGCTGAATATCATACTTACTTCTAAAAAACATTCCTCTTCAAATATATGGAATTGGAAGCTAAAATTTCTATATGTGAAAACTAGTATATGTTTACTATATGTTCACAAAATTTTATAAATTTTGGATATTTTTTAGTATTTTTAAAAAATTCGACCTTATGACTGGTTGACAGTTCTGCCTTGGTTCTGGAAATTTGTATACCTTTCGATTTTTGACAATTTTAACATTTTTAGAAAACTCAAAACTAAGAATTTGAAGTAAATTCGTTAATGTTTTGATAGATTTTAATAAATCAAATTTCTATTAAGTGTGAGATTTTAGGTGATTTTTGTAAGTAGCAAGAGCTGCAGTTTTTCTAGAATCTGAACATACTGTTTTGCATATGGTTTTAGACAAAATAAATGTGGTTAAATTTAAATGTTGTTAACTACAAGTTGTAGCAGACTCATTTAAATTTCATATGAAACTAAGAAATCCATTTTCTTGATAAGTATTAAAATTTATATGACTGTAACGACAAACACTAGTTGGGAGTTGTATTCACCTCTCAAGGGGACATGTCCGGCATTGTCTCGACTGTTAATTTCTGAAATATAATGTTAAGAATGGAGGAGGATGTATAGACCGTAGGTTCCTGTCGGAACTTAAGGGATGAACCCATAAGTGTCCGTCAATGTTCTATGTTATTGGATACGAATTAGGAGCGTGAGCTTAACTATGGGTCTCTCAGCAGAGTAGGGGAAGGCCGGCAGGGTCGCCTTTATATTCGTGATACCTTTTTGTGAGGTCCCAGAGTGGAGAGAGACCGCATGTTCCCGGTAGCACCGGGGAGCGGAGAATACTGCAGGGTCCGGGCAGAGTGGTGAAATCCCCGATCCGACTGCTGTAGTGGTGATGGACCACATGAGCTGCAACCTTACTAGTCATTAGATAAATCAAAAATAGTGTAGAATGCATGAATAGGTATTGCATAGCGAGGGATTGAACCCTGTAATGAGAAGAAACGCTAGCAGCTTGCAATCGGAAACTATTTTGTATGTGCGGCATATCGTTCCAAACAAGCGTGCATTTAGAGTGCATATTTGGAATATGCACGTTATCATAGTAAATATACGTTTGACTTTTAATAAATTAGTTCTACACTCACTCATATGACATTGCATAATTGACTATTTTCCATTTACATTTAATACATTTATTCAAGTTTCATTTCTATTATATTGTGTTTTAAAAATTAGTTAAAGCTGTTGTGATTCTTACTGTCAGCCTTCACAAGTTGACAAACCCACAGATTGTGTTTGCAGGTAAGAGTGTCTGAGGTCTTAGCATAGAAGTGTGACATCTTGAGCCGGTCATCTTATCAATTCAAGTGGTTTGGACTTGTAGTAAGATTTCTGCAATTTTCCTGTATTGTATTATGTTTATGTACTCAATTGAAGCATAAGTGTAACCCCTGTTTTTCATTTTGGGTATTTTTGAGTGTATTTTTCGTTTTAGTATATTTCTCTCTCTTTGTACTCCACTTGTAAATCTCTTGGACCGTATATTGGACATTTTCTTTCAATATATTTATTTTTATTGTTTATCATCTTTTTAGTTGGATTCTTGATCCTGTTGTCCCTCTTGTTCCGTCCCATTTTGATCGAGCTGATTATTATTATTATAATTTTTTTTGTATCATCTTTATTTTTGTTCGCACCCTATATTATTTTCTATTATTTTGTTCTTTTTGCCTTGTCAATTTTTGGATTCCAAACCCAAACCATTAACCATTTCCTAATCTTCATACCCATCATCAAACCATAGATACACAGATCCATACACTCTGTTTTATCATGTATTACCCACCTAAAGCTCTGTTTGCACTAACCCATACCTTTAATTATAACCCAAAACAATTAAATATCCCCTAAACTCACTAACCAAATATACCTATCCTATACCCATTTTCTTTCCCACCTAACTACCACCGAACCTTTGTGTGTCCATGCAGACCATTCCCTGCATGCCCAACCCGAAAGCCCACGTACCCGTTAGCCTTCAATACCACCAAAAACCCTAACCCTTCACCTAATTCATATATATTCTGTATCATCCTGTGCACCCTTACTTCTAGTCGCCACAAATAAAATTTCCCCCTGTTCTCCCTATCTTCCGTATGCGTGCACCTCTCCCCGACCACAGTTCACTTCCGGCCTCATCCGAATCCCACTTACTTTCACCGCAGTCAACAGAGATTGTAGCGGTTGCTTCTCCCTGCCATCTCTTCCTCTCTTGGAGTGCGTGTCAGTCAATTAAGTTCGCGCGTTCGTTCAAGAGTTGTTCGGGTTGTTTTTGTGTCTTGGTGCTCGTGGGTTTTGGTGTGTTCGCGTTCTCGTTCGTGGTTCGTTGGTATTCGTTGTTCGTGGCCTGGGAATCCGTTCCCGTTATTCTTATTCTTGATTTTTCGCCGGTTTCATCATCGGTTAAGGGAAGTAACTTGTACTCCAATTTCTTTGTATGATACAAGTCCAAAATACCGCTTATAGTGTAGTTGGGTTCTAGAGACAACTCGTGTGTGTGTTATTTTTGATGAATTTTGTCTCTATTGTGCTATTTGACCATAGTTGCCTCACAACACAAAATCAACATGAGAACAACTAGGTTTGACCGTTCTGGATCTATTCATATATGTGAGATAATTAGGGGAATTATGTGTTCGATGAGATCCATGTGATATGATGGTTGTGAATATATTATATACCCTATTTCATGATGGTTGGACACTTAGTAGACTCTATACCATATTTGATTGTGACTGGAACAAGTTTCGTATGATTTATGTTGGTTTTGTTGTTAGAGAGAAATTTGTAAATTATCGATGATCAGTTTTGAATTGTATTTTAGACCCTATTATGTTCAGAATTCTTATTTTTTGTATTATACATGAATTGTAGAGAAATCTGTCTTGTTTCCAACCCCTCTGACCTTGATTGATTTCGTTATCATATGAGTAAGTTATGGCTGTTTTACTATAGAGGTGTATTTTATTTCCAGACTTCGTTTTTTGATGATTTTGATGATTAAACTATTTTGATACTGGTTCTAATTATATTATTTTGATCTGAAACTTTGCACAGTATTTCTATATCTAGCTAGGGATTATCCAGAATTTTGGTAGATTTTATTGATGAGTTTTATATGACGTTTCATGCTTGTTTATGAAAGCTATACTTGCTGTATTTTGCTCGTTGTTCTGTAAAAAATCGTATTTTCACCCTATTTACTTTTACTGTATGGAAAATATTTATAAAATATGAAAGTTAGATTATTCTATCTATTTTCATATTCCTTTGGCAGATTTGGATTTCGTTTCACGGTTTGCGAGATATTACAGTTTTCGTACAGCAATGTTGGGAATTCCAGATTTGCCAAAGTATCATTTCTTGATGTGTTCTGATTTTTGTTGACTGAGATAATTTTATTGGAATATTATGAAACATTACATTTTGATACTAGACATATAGGGGATTACCCCAGATTTTTCCTGAATTTATTTGAGGAGTTTTAATGCTGTTTTTCTGACTGAGAAGTCGATTTACTGATTTCTGGCTGAATGTGTTTTTTGGATTCAAATCATTTTTGAGTTATGATTTTGTGAATTACTATATGACTTATATATAATTGCTGAATTCGTGTGGAAGTCTATTTTCCAGATTCTTCGACGGATTTAGATTTGGATTTTTGTAGTAATGGAAATTACTGTTTTAGTACTGTACTGTCTTGCTGTCCTGAATATGAACATACACTGTTTTGCTCGTTTATGTGACTTTATATCACATATGCATGTTTATTTATTCCCTGAACCTAATACTGATTATACCATGTTAGTTTGACACTATTTCGTACATATTTATGCCTGTTTGATGACCATAATAAAAGTAACCAAGCCGGGATTTCTTAAGGGAAGATCTAGTAGGGGAAAATATGGAAATGTGTACTTGGAAGGGAACTAGTGTTCCATACTGCTACTGTTACTGTTATTTTTCTGCTACTAATACTGTTACTTTTCTGCTACTATTACTGTTACTTTACTGCTACTGTTACTGATACCTTACTACACTGCACCATTATGGTCCAGTATGAAATCTAAAAGTGAAACTGTTTGTTGTAACAACCATGTGTTATGTTTTTGGGGTGCATGAAGTGCTACCTAGCTAGTAATACACACAAGACTGTAAGAACATAAGACTGATACTTTTAGATTGATACTGTTAGATTGATACTATTGGACTTATACTGTTATACTGTTACACTGATATACTGAGATTATTGTTACTGGACACTGTTAGTTGCTATATGACACTGCATTTGACATAAACACCTGTGCTGTTAGTATACCATGCTAATCAACTTTGTTTTACTGATTCATACTAGTTATTACTGTTGATGCATTATTCCATGTTATTTGTTAGTTTTCTCATGTGCGTGTATCTTACATTATAAGTGGCCTGTAACTTGCAATTGACGGGTACTTGTTTTCTCTTTCCTTCTCCTGCAATTATTAATTGCATATCAGGATGGTCAGCTGCCCGACGGTATTGGCGAAATGAGATATTAGTGCTGGATTTCTTGTTTATTAGTATTATTATTGTTGTTGCTTTGGAACAATGTATTTTGAGTACTGGAATATTTATTTTGTATTTGGGCGATGTGACCCAGGATATTTGACTTGTCTAGATTCTGATTTATTTGAGAATATTATATTTTGTTTCAAGTAAATTCTGTTGGTTTATTAATTCAGTTATGCATGTGTGGTTAACTCTTTTGCTTCTGACTCTGATCATTTTGTGAGATATTTTAAAGATTCCTGAATGGCTTATGGATGATGAAAATCATTTGCTGGGCTTAGTCACGTATCCGTATTCCATATTCTTTTTGGGAAGCGGGGCATAACAAAAAGATTCTGGTGTGTCATGATTTTTTTAAATGAAATTCGGGGCGTTACAGTCGTATCAGAGCTGATTTCAATTTGTAGTACTAAACATAGTATGGGAAATGAGTCTAGGATGACACTAGATGCGTTTGTTTTAGTTTAGAGTCGTAAGCTATGATTGTTTTTGAACTTAGCATTTATGATACCTTGTACATGGACTGATTTTTTCTTTTCCTTCCTATTCCGATAGGATGGCAGGAGGTAGAACTTGGAATAATCGTGCTGAGGAAAGAAACGGCGAGACTAATGGAAATGAACTCCACCTAAAGATAGAACTTGCTGGGGTTTATCAGACCCTGAATACATCCATGAAGTTAAGTGTGGCCCAAAAAACCAGAGCTAGACAAAATGCAGGGCTGATGATGCTAACTAAAGATCCAGTCAGATAAGTTGAATCTTTCAAGTAGATGAAGCCACCAGTATTCAAAGGGCAAGCCAACCCTAATGCTACTAATGACTGGATTAGACAAATAGAGACAGTATTCGAGGTACTAAAAACACTGGAGGCTAGAACAGTAAAGTTAGCTGCTATCCAACTGGAGAAGGATGCAGGAGAATGGTGGTAGTCAGTGAAAAGGACTCGGGGAAATGTGCCAATGACTTGGGAGGAGTTCTTGGAAGATTACAGAGGTCATTACTTCCCCTTGGTCATTTAGGAGTAGAAAGCAATGAAATTTCTGAACCTACAACAAGGAGGCATGGCGGTGAAATAGTATGAGACTAAGTTCACTAACACTCAAGGTATGCGCCTGAATTGGTAGTAGATGAAGCCAAGATGGAAGTTTGAGCAAGGTTTGAGGCCAGGGCTGAGGTCTCGCATGATACCCTTCGAAATCAGGAGGTTTGACAAGTTGGTTCGGAGGTCTGCTATTCACCGAATCAGACATGGAATGGTACCAGTTGGTGAAAAATAAGAGGAACAACTAGAATAATGAAAAAAGACCCATAACGTCGAATAACTTCAAGGGAAATCCCCCAACACAGAAGGTCAAACCGACTGGGGCAAATAGTGTTGTCATTGCTGAAAAGCCAGTAACTTGCTTCCTGTATGGAGGAAGCGGTCATTACAAGTTAGAGTGCCCGAAAGGGAATAAGGGAGTAACTTGTTTCAACTGTGGCAAAGAAGGCCACATCAAGCCCAATTGCCCACAATTCCATCAAGGAAGGTAGAGCCAAAAGCCTGTCAATCAGGGGAAGAAGCCACACCACCAGGGATGTGTCTTTGCACTCATGGAGGAGGATGCAGAGGACCCGGAGGATGTCATCACTGGTACGAATTAACTCGATGAAGATGAGTGTTGTTTTCTTAGTATTAAATAAGGCTTTGTAATATTAAAGATGTAATGATGAATTTTAAACAATGTAATCTTTTGATGTAACATGACATCTTTTGTATCAATGGAATTAAGGCCAAGGTTTTATTTGATACTGGATCATCTCATACCTTTGTGTCTCCCAAATTTTTAATCAAGTTAGAAGTCGAACCTAAGATATTTCTAGTTAGGGTATTAGCAGTGATTACTCCCTCAGGAAGTACTCGAACTACTGACTTGTATTATACCAAGTGTGATATCTAGATTGAAGGAAGACTTTTAGGTATAGACCTTATTGAATTGAATGTGTTACGAGTGGATGTTATTATTGGGATAGACTGGATGAAAATCTATAGTGCAAAGGATAAGAAGTTGGTAGTGAGAGCACCGGGAGGGCCTGAAGTAATGATAGTCTAGGGAAGAAGAAATCTAGAGGAGTAATGACAGTCCTAACTTAGAGGAAGATGCCAAAAGAAGTCAAGAAAATTCCTATTGCTAAAGACTTCCTGCAAGTGTTCTTGAATGATTTACCAGGGTTACCACCTCATCGGGATGTCAAATTCGGTATTTTCATACAACTCGGAAGTGCGCCATTATCCAAGGCACCTAACAGAATGACACATGTGGAACAAGATCAGATCAAGAAAAATATTGAAGAACTATTACAGAAAGGACTCATCAGACCTAGTGCCTCAACATGAGGAGCACCAGAGTCCAGAAAAAGTACCCTATACCAAGAATTGATGATTTATTTGATCAACCACAAGGTGCGGCAGTATTTTCAAAGATTGACTTACGCTCTGAATACCATCAAATTCAGCTCAATGATGATGATATTCCAAAGACTCCTTTCAGAATGAGGCAAGGGCACTATGAATTCTCGGTGATGCGAATGCACCGACCATATTCATGGATATAATAAATTGGGTGCTGAGACCATTTATTGATACATTCGTAGTGGTGTTCATAGAAGACATTCTAGTATACTCCAAGACAGAAGAGGAACATGCTGATCACTTGGTAGAAGTGTTGGGAAAGCTACATGAACATGAGTTGTTTGCCAAAGTATCCAAATGTGAGTTCTGGGAGAAGGTGGAATTCTTGGGTCACATTCTGTCTAAGGAGGGAGTGGAAATGGATCCACAAAAGATTCAGGCAGTGAAAGAATGGCCCTAACCCACAATTGTAAAGGAAATTAGGAGTTTCTTGGGATTGATGGGATACTATTGACGGTTTATCCAAGGATATGCACAGATAGCAGTATCGTTAACATGATTGACTAAGAAGAATGTGAGTCTCGTTTGGACTAGAAAGTGTGAGGAAAGTTTTCAGGAGTTGAAGGAGAAGCTGACAACAACACCAGTACAGGTACTAACACAGGAAGGTAAGGACTATGATATTTACAGTGATGCCTCACTCACGGGTCTGGGTTGTGTCCTAATGAAAGAAGGAAGGGTGATAGCTTATGAGTCTAGACAGCTACGACCACATGAGAAGAATTGCCGAACTCATGATCTGAAACTAGCTACAGTAATATTTGCTCTGAAGCTATGGAGGTATTATGTGTATGGAGAGAAATTCAACATGTACATCGACCACAAGAGCTTGAAGTACATTTACTAGCGGAATGATCTGAATCTGAGGCAAAGATGGTGGTTAGAAGTACTTGAAGACATTCGGCCAAAATCAAGTACCACCCTGGGAAGGCGAATGTGGTAGCAGACCCCCTTAGCCAGAAGAGTAGCTCAGTTTAATTACAACATAGAAAGAGCTGGTGGAATAGTTGGACCGAGTACAAATCGAGGTAATAGTGAAGAATCTGGTAGCAACATTTGTGCAATTAAGACTTCAACCTACTTTGAGATATCAGATCATCGAAGGTCAGAAGTTGGACTGAGAAATACAGAAGATGAAGATGCAAGTTCTTACAGGCAAGCTGTTATGCCCCGCTTCCCAAAAATACGGAATACGAGTACGTAACAAAAGCCCAGCGAATGATTTTCATCATCCTTAAGCTGTTACAGAAATCTTTACAACATATCACAATATAATCAGAGTCGGAAGCCAGAAAAGTCAACCATATGCACATATGAACCAAATAACAACAAGAATACTTGAAATAAAATATATTAATCTCAAATAGTCATGATTTGAAATACACAAATAATCCTGGGTCACATTGCCCAATTACAAGAATAAATCCAAGTCTCAAAATACATTTTATTCCAGTTCAAGTAACAATGAAAATAATAATAAAGCAAGTCTCTAGCATTTAAAACATCATTGATGTGTCTAATTTTTATACAAATATTTGTACTCATTTATCCATTAAAATTGCTTGTTTTCATTTATCTTATTTATAATTTATCTTATTTTCCTAAGATTTCAATTAATTAAGTATTTTTGAGGAAATTAGATTTTTGATGCAAAAAGTGATTATTTTTGGAGAAAATCAACAAACAAAACAAACATAATGTTTTATTAATTTTTATTGTTTTGTTGAAATTTTACGATTCGGCCATGTGAAAAGTAAAATAGAAATATTATTATTAATTAAGGGGTTAGAATAAAATTTTGTAATTTAAAAATTAATTTGAAATAATAATAATAATAATAATAATAATAAAAAGAAAAATAGAATGCACGGTTTTGAATTGGTAGTCTAAAGATTAATACTAATCATAAATTCTAGATAATTATTTAAGATAATTATTTATCCTAATTACATTTAAACTAACCTACCTAATAAACTAAACCTAACTATTCCTACTCCTATATCTATGTGTGCAGCAGTGCAGGTAAAAAAACAGAGAGAGGGTGGTGGAAAAAGGTAGGAGTAGGGGTTGCTTTGGGAGGCGTGAAGAGAATTAGAAGAAGGGAGAGTTGGGAGAAAAGATTAGGAGTGCTCTGGATAACACACGCACGCATAGAAGACGAAACGAAAGGACGTGACGTGCTGGCGGCTCGGGCTTCGACTCCAAGACAGAAAGAGAGAAGACTGCGCTTATTGTTTGGGCACAATTTTCAAGATCGTTCGGTTTGCAGTTTTTATTACAAAACGGTCTATTTTTGTATCTATTTTTTTTCTCTCTAATTTTTATAATGCAATCCTTGAACAATTTTGTTAATTGCAATTTTACTATGAACTAATTTATTGTTCTAGGGTTTAGATGTAGCCTAGTTTTGAGAACACAATTTCATATTTTTCTATGGTTGTGTGTTTAATTTTTGTGCTTAATGCTTACAATTATTTGGCCGATTTTTGTATGATTATTGGATCATGGAGAGACCGAGAGGTAATTTGTGATTTAGAACAATAAAAATTGACCACCATTAATTGAGCGAAATTAGAGATAATTTACCGCGATTGATGTGACCGTTAAGAAATCCACAGAACTTAATGAGTCTTCGATTAATTAAATTTGCATAGAGATGTGTCAAACTGTTAGTTGGAGATATTTTTGGTGTTGTTCGAGAGAAAGCATCGAATAAGTTGGGGATTTTGGTCTACAACTTGGAAAAATAATATTTTTAGGAATTATAAATTGTGTGGGATGAACTAGGTGAAGTCAAAAGCCCTAGAATTAATTTTGTCATTAACAAATTACAATTTTCAGACTCCGCTCCCTCTCCATTAATTTAGTTAGTTTAGATTAGTTTAATTTAGTTTTCTTTATTTATTAAATTTCGATTATCCAAATAGTGATTCATCTAGTAAATTCGGTACTCAATAAAATATCTAGTCTCTGTGGGTTCGACACTCTATTCACTACTATATTACTTGTTGCGATTTTGTACACTTGCAAATATTCACATCAAGTTTTTGGCGCCGTTGCCGGGGACTAGTTATTCTTTTATTGATATTGAAAATTGCTAGATTATTACTAGTTTGGATTTTTTTTGTATTTTATTATTATTTTACCTCTTGTGACTTACTTTTACTTTCATTTATTTTTCTTATTTTATTTTTTTTAGTTTTTCTATTACTTTTTTCTAGTACTTACATTTCAGGACATACAAGAAAATTATCATGGCAAACGATGAAAACAGGCCTTTGAGAGACTATGCTAAGCCCTCGATTTATGAATCAAGCATAAAGAAGCCGGTTATTGAAGTTGACGATTGTGAGATTGAACCGGAGATGATTATATTGATTCAACAGACTGTTCAATTTTGGGGATTACTGCACGAGGATCCTTATGCTCACATTGCAAAGTTTTTAGAAATTTGTGACACTTTCAAGCACAACGGTGTATCAGATGATGCAATCAGACTGAGACTCTTTTCTTTTTCCCTACAAGATAAGGCGAAGGCTTGGCTACATTATCTACCGCCCGGTAGTATTACTACTTGGGAGGGACTTGCACAAAAGTTTTTAGCCAAGTATTTTCCACCAGCGAAGACCGCAAAGCTAAGAAATGATATTTGCACATTTACTCAATTTGAGACCGAGTCTTTGTATGATGCATGGGAAAGGTTCAAAGAGTTATTGAGAAAGTGTCCTCATCATGAACTACCGAAATGGCTGCAAATGCAAACATTCTATAATGGTTTGGGAGTTATACATAGATCTATGGTTGACGCAGCAGCTGGTGGTGCACTTATGAGCAAAACATACAAAGCAGCCTATGATCTTTTAGAGGAGATGGCATCAAATCATTACCAGTGGTCTTTAGAAAGAATAATGCCAAGAAAAGTGGCTGGAGTTTTTGAACTTGACCCTATTTCTAATATAAATGCAAAACTTGATATTTTATCTAAGCAAATAGGTAATATGAATTTTAATTCTATTCAATCTAATATCATTTGTAATCTTTGTGCAGGAAACCATTCAAGTATAGATTGCCAAGTGGGGAACCCTTTTGCTCCATCAAATGCCGAAGATGAAAATTTTGTGTCAAATTTTCAAATGCAAAACAATCATAATGCAAACACATACAATCAAGAATGGAGAAACACCCCCAATTTTTTTTGGAACAACAATCAAGGAGCAGTTATACCACCTCAGAATTTTCCACAGCAAGAAAAGAAGCCGACATTAGAAGAGATGTTCATGCAATTCATGCAGAGGACAGAACACCACATACAAAAGACAGATCAGTATATGCAGAAGACAGATGTGGCGATTCAAAATAATACGGCTTCTATTCACAATCTTGAGGTACAAATTGGTCAAATTTCAAATATTTTAAATGACAGAACTGCAGGAATATTACCAAGCAACACAGTTGTCAACCCCAAGCAATAACACTAAGCAGTGGGAAGACAATTGAGCAACCACAAGAAGAAAATGGCGAACAGAATGTGGTTAAAAAGCAAAGTGAGATCGAACAAATTATGGAGGAACAAATTCAGCACGAGCAAGTAATGTATGATGATTTTAATTCCATAAAGTTTCCTCCTAAAGAACAGTCATGTTGTCAAGTAAGTAAAATTGATATAATTGTGGGCGAGAAACATAGTGTCGAAATTGAAAAGCTGTCAAACAAAGTATGTCCAACAAATACAGCAACATTTGAAACTGAAAAAGAAAATATTTTTGAAAATGTTATGTATTTGGATGCTGCACCCTCTATTTATTCATTTTTGCAGCATAAATTCAAAGAGGCGGGGGAATCAAAGACATCATCATCACGAAGAAAACGCCTCAAACTTGAGCTTGAACCTGATCCACATCTGAAGAGAAAAATTAGAAAAGATGTGCTAATGCTGTTGGATCTTGGCGTTACATAACCATCTCACCCCCATGTCTGGCTGAAGACTTAAAACTTAGCGCTTCTTGGGAGGCAACCCATGTTTTCTTTTATTGCATTTAGATTTTATTTTTCTTTTAGTTTATTATACTTTTAATTTTTGATTTTATCTTGTAGGATTGCATAAATTTTGGAAGTCGCCAGGCGGAGCTGTTTTGTACACTTTTATTGATGGCTGTTTTTGAGCAGTATGGAGTCAGAATCTGGAAAATTGATGCAAAAAGAAATTGTAGCCTATCTTCTTAGCTTTCCAGCAAAAAACAATTCAGCCCATTTGGATACCTACAGCTCCAGATATCGCAAAAATACTCAACGCCGCGCGTGCAGAAATTTTACGACGAATCAGGGGAGAAATTCTGAACTTTTGCATTTCTTTTTGTTTTTCTTTTTGCTTTCCCATTGAGGACAATGTGATATTCAAGTTCGGGGGGGAAGGTTTACAAATTTATTATTTTTTAGAAAAGAAAAACAAAATTTTAAAAGGATTTCAATTTGATTCATCTTTACACTTTTGAATTCTTCATTGAGATAAGCATTGAAATATTTTTTTTGGGATAGACACTTGCTTATAAAGCAAGAGTAAGCATACTTATTTACTTTAGGATTATTGAGTTTCAAAATTCCTTACAAAATTGTGTTGGGTCATGCTATTATACATAAAATACAAATGTGATGCTTTCTCTTGTGATTATCCCCTTGATCTAGTCCTAAACAGAGTTTAAGTAAATAGAGTAATAACGGAAAAAAAATTATGAATAAAGTCAATCTACTCCAATGTTTTGAGTTGCTTAGTAACTAGGGGTATTCATCACCAATGTTTACTTTTACGTAAAACGACAACTTGAAATATGAGTATGCAAAGCACTTTAAGTTTGTGACTTGTTGAGTAACCGGGTGAATTCATCACAAATGTTTTGCATTCGCGTCAAAAGGCAAGTGACAACTTAGAGAATAGACTACTAAAAAAAAAAAAAAAAAAAAAAAAAAACTCTAGTTTGCTACTCGGTTTGTAGTAGTGAGAAGGGATAATCACAATTGAGTTGTTGCATACTATAATTACATTAATTGCATGACAAATGCGATTGGGTAGGGAATTATGAATAAATAATTGCACTGGAGAAAGTGGGTATGCTTGATTTTACTTTATTTGCAATTGTTTATATTTTTAATTGAAATTTTGATGCTTGCACGATAAGATCTCCTAGTGTGATGAGTGGAGTTACTCTTGATTATTTTTCCCTTGTTTATGATTCTACTTTTTGCTTGAGGACAAGCAAAATCTTAAGTTTGGGGGTATTTGATGTGTCTAATTTTTATACAAATATTTGTACTCATTTACCCATTAAAATTGCTTGTTTTCATTTATCTTATTTATAATTTATCTTATTTTCCTAAGATTTCAATTAATTAAGTATTTTTGAGGAAATTAGATTTTTGATGCAAAAAGTGATTATTTTTGGAGAAAATCAACAAACAAAACAAACATAATGTTTTATTAATTTTTATTGTTTTGTTGAAATTTTACGATTCGGCCATGTGAAAAGTAAAATAGAAATATTATTATTAATTAAGGGGTTAGAATAAAATTTTGTAATTTAAAAATTAATTTGAAATAATAATAATAATAATAATAAAAAGAAAAATAGAATGCACGGTTTTGAATTGGTAGTCTAAAGATTAATACTAATCATAAATTCTAGATAATTATTTAAGATAATTATTTATCCTAATTACATTTAAACTAACCTACCTAATAAACTAAACCTAACTATTCCTACTCCTATATCTATGTGTGCAGCAGTGCAGGTAAAAAAACAGAGAGAGGGTGGTGGAAAAAGGTAGGAGTAGGGGTTGCTTTGGGAGGCGTGAAGAGAATTAGAAGAAGGGAGAGTTGGGAGAAAAGATTAGGAGTGCTCTGGATAACACACGCACGCATAGAAGACGAAACGAAAGGACGTGACGTGCTGGCGGCTCGGGCTTCGACTCCAAGACAGAAAGAGAGAAGACTGCGCTTATTGTTTGGGCACAATTTTCAAGATCGTTCGGTTTGCAGTTTTTATTACAAAACGGTCTATTTTTGTATCTATTTTTTTTCTCTCTAATTTTTATAATGCAATCATTGAACAATTTTGTTAATTGCAATTTTACTATGAACTAATTTATTGTTCTAGGGTTTAGATGTAGCCTAGTTTTGAGAACACAATTTCATATTTTTCTATGGCTGTGTGTTTAATTTTTGTGCTTAATGCTTACAATTATTTGGCCGATTTTTGTATGATTATTGGATCATGGAGAGACCGAGAGGTAATTTGTGATTTAGAACAATAAAAATTGACCACCATTAATTGAGCGAAATTAGAGATAATTTACCGCGATTGATGTGACCGTTAAGAAATCCACAGAACTTAATGAGTCTTCGATTAATTAAATTTGCATAGAGATGTGTCAAACTGTTAGTTGGAGATATTTTTGGTGTTGTTCGAGAGAAAGCATCGAATAAGTTGGGGATTTTGGTCTACAACTTGGAAAAATAATATTTTTAGGAATTATAAATTGTGTGGGATGAACTAGGTGAAGTCAAAAGCCCTAGAATTAATTTTGTCATTAACAAATTACAATTTTCAGACTCCGCTCCCTCTCCATTAATTTAGTTAGTTTAGATTAGTTTAATTTAGTTTTCTTTATTTATTAAATTTCGATTATCCAAATAGTGATTCATCTAGTAAATTCGGTACTCAATAAAATATCTAGTCTCTGTGGGTTCGACACTCTATTCACTACTATATTACTTGTTGCGATTTTGTACACTTGCAAATATTCACATCAATCATCTCTCCAATACCTTCAGGCAGCTGACCGTCCTGATCTGCAATTAAGGAAATTTGCAGGAAAAAGAGAAAAGAAGAAAACAAGTACCCGTCAATTACAAATCCGGGTCACAAATAGAGTAGGATACAAGCACATGGAAAAACTAACTAATAACATGTCCTAATGTATCAACAGTAATATCTAGCATGGCATCATAACAGTACAGTTATTTTATGTCTAAGGCAGTGTCATAAGGTAACTAACAGTCTCTAGTAACAGTATCTCAGTATATCAGTGAATCAGGATAACAGTATATCAGTATCAGGTTATCAATATATCAGTATCAGTGGCAGTATGTTTAGTATATTAGTGTAACAGTCCCAGTATAACAGTCTCAGTCTAACAGTATCAGTTTATGTTCTTACAGTCTTGTGTGTATTACTAGCTAGGTAGCACTTCATGCCGCCCATACAACATGATTGCTACAACAAACAGTTCGCTTAGTAAGATTTCATAGGGGACCATGATGGGGTAGTGTACTCAGGTATCAGTAACAGAAGCAGTCAGAACCTAGTGGTTCTCTTCTACTCTACACCTTCATATAAGAAGTAATGTAGACAGGGTCAGTAAACAGAACAGTCAGAACCTAGTGGTTCTCTTCTACTCTACACCTTCATATAAGAAGTAATGTAAACAGGGTCAGTAAACAGTAACAGTAATAGTATGGAACACTAGTTCCCTTCCAAGTACACATTTCCATATTATCCACTACTAGATCTTCCTTTAAACCCCGGCTTGGTTACTTTTATTATGGTTATCAAACAGACATGAATGTGTACAAAATAATGTCAAACTAATATAATCTGATCAGGTTTAGGTTCAGGAAATCAAATCAGCATGTATAGATAATGTAGAGTCACATAAACAAGCAGAATAGGGTATGTTTGTAATCAGGACAGCACGACCAATCAGTACTCAAACAGTGATTCTAGGAACTACAGACATGAAAATAAGAATTCGTCTAAGGATCTGGAAACTAGACATTCACACGATCCCAACGCATATAATAAAGTCATATACTATTTCACAACATCTCAACTCAAAATTGATTTGAATACAGATTTTATGTTCAGCCAGAAAACAGGGGAACGACTTCAAACGCATGAAAGCAACATGAAAACTCATCAAATAATTCCACGAAAAATCTGGGGTATTCCCATATAGTTATAGATTCAAAATAATAAGTTTCATAATATTCCAGTAATTATAGATAAGTCCTCAATAATAAGAAACGACACAAAAACATGGTTTGACGAATTTGGAATTTCTCAACACTGTTGTATGAAAACAGGGATATCTCGCAATCACCGAATCGAAATCCAATTCCGCGAAAATGATGTGAAAATAGATAGATTTTTCCAACTTTCATATCTCACAAATAATTTTCATATAACATAAGGGATTAGGGTGAAAACTGGGTTCAACATAGAACAGCACGCAATTTACAGCACAAGTAGATTATAGAAAAGGATATGAAACATCGTGCAAAACTCATCTTTAAAATACACCAAAAATCTGGAAAGTCCCTAACATCATGCGGAAACACTGAGCAAAATATTATGACAAGATATTATGTATAACCAAGATCTTGAAATTAATTTGTTAACAAAAATGACTCCAAACTGAATCTGAAATCTGCCGACACGGCTGTACCAAAATTATTATATCTCAGTCATACGAACTCCAAATCAGGTAAAACTAGTGGGGTTTGAAAATAGATTAAATTTTCTCGATTTCACTTTTAATTTCCAAGTTGAGATTCGGACCCTAGCATAGGTGAAAACAACAAACAATACAGCACAGCCCGCAAATTACAGATTTCACAACTCGACTTAGAAATGTAATAACTTTCATAATATTGAACCAAACTCCACCAAACTTGAAACACAGCATACCCATCATCTAAATATCATATTTAAGGATTTCTAACATGTCAAAACCTAATAATTCTCACATGGGCAATCAATCGAATACATAGCATGCAATATGTCACATACACGAACAAAATCAAGTTTGGGTGAAACCTAGGGCATCAACCTATCAATTCTCATGTCCTAAGTCATCAATGGCCTGATTTACACAATAGAGACAAAACACACAAATAAAAATACAATTTTTGTTCGTCTATAGTCTCAACTACTCTATATGTGAACTTTTTGACTTGTATCAACCTAATAAAATTATGTACAAGTTACTTGCCTCTAATGGAGTGAAACACGATGCAAACGAATCCAAGTGCAAAACCCACGAACAAAATAGCCTTCCGACGCGTTTCCAAGCGAACCCACGAATCAAAAACGCCCTACGATCAATCTCCTTATTGCACGATCCAAAGTGGATGATACCCACTTCAAAAATACAGCCAAGGGATGGTCTTGCACTGTTTTGAAAGTGGATGGTGCTGTTTTGGATGGTGGCCGGCCATAAGGAGGAAAGGGTGAGCAAGTAGTAGGGTTTTGTTGTATGGATGGATGGAGCATGGAGTATAGTTGTAATGGGAGGCTGGTTTTGTGATGGTGAGGCTCTGATTTTGAGGGGAAGATGCAGGCCAGGAGGGAATTAGAATAGGAGAGGGGGCCGGGATTAGAGTAGGAGAGATAAAAGAGATTAGGGTTAGGGTTAAGGGAGATTAGGGTTATATATATGGATTAAATTGTGGGTTAATGGGTTGTGGGTATGAATATGAATTAATAGATATACAAATGGGTAATGGGCATTGGGTCAAATTTAAATGGGGATACAATATATAGAGAATTCTATGGCTCCTAAAAATCTCCTTAAGGGTCAAACTCATAATTTTGGCAAATCACCACCAAAAATCCACCACATCACCAAAATAACTAATAATAATAAACGAGGCCAAGAAAATGTGGAATTGAATACAAAATGGCGAAAAAGAACAAAACGATGAACAATCAGTACAAGGAGGTCAAAAATGAAAGAGAAAGAATATATGTTGAAAATAATCCAATATACGATTCCGAAAAATACAAGAGATATAAAAATACACAAAAATAAAAAAATACACTCCAAAATACATAAAATGAAAAACAGGGGTTACACAAGCTATCAGAATTTCATGTGAAAGACGGAGTACTCTAGTTAGAAGAGAGGTTGGGTGTACCTGAAGGGACAGACCTAAAGGAAAGCATTTTACATGAAGCACACACCACTTTACTGTCGATACACCCATGGAGTACCAAAATGTATAAAGACATCAAAAAACATTTCTGGTGGTCAAGGATCAGGAGAAATATAGCAGACTTTATAGCTAAATGTCTCACATGTCAAAGGGTCAAAGCGGTAAACTAGAAGCCTGGAGGATTGCTTCAACCACTGCCTATTCCAGAATGAAAATGAGAGAATATCAGCATGGACTTCATCACAGAACTGCCAAGGAGTTCAAGAGGGAATGACACTATATGGGTGATAGTGGACAGATTGACAAAGTCTGCACATTTTCTAACTATGAAGATTACCTGGTCGATGGAAAGATTGTCAGAGTTGTATATTGGAGAGATCATCAGAATACACGGAGTGCCTGTAACTATCATATCGGACGGTGATGCGAGGTTCACTTCTAAATTCCGAAAGGGTCTACAGATAGCGCTGGGTACCAGGATTGATTTCTGCACGACCTTCCATCCCCAAACCGACGGTCAGATGGAAAGAGTAAACAGAACTTTAGAAGAAATGCTTCAGATGTGTATATTGGACTTCGGAGGATCGTGGGAAAAATATCTATCTTTTGTAGAGTTTTCATAAAGTAACAGTTATTTAGCAAATATCGAGATGACACCATTCGAGGCATTGTACGGTAGGAGATGCAGAATGCCAGTGTGTTGGTATGAAGTGGACAAGCAAAAAATGTACGGACCAGAGATAGTCCAATAGACGAGTGAGATGAATGGCTCGATCCGTCAGAGAATGGAAACAGCCCTGAGTCGGCATAAAAATTATGTGGACAATAGAAGAAGAGACCTAAAATTCGAAGTTGGGGACTTTATATTTCTGAAGTTTTCACCAACTAATGAACTAATCCATTTTGGGAAAGGAGGAAAATTTGCACCCAAGTGTATCGGACCATACCAGATTCTGAGGAAGACAAGGAAGACCGCTTACCAACTGCAATAACCTACAGAACTTGCACAAATTCACGATGTCTTTCATGTATCGATGTTGAAGAAATATATACCAGACTCTACACACCTACTGTCAGAGACCCTAGAGTACCTTCAAGTGAATTTAACTTACAAAGAAACCCCAATACAAATTGTAAATAGGAAAGAGAAGGCTTAGAGGACCAAAACGATACAAATGGTCAAAGTTCTTTGGAGGAATCACAAAGTGGAGGAATCCACTTGGGAGTCTAAGGACAGAATAAAGAAGGATTATCTCGAACTTTTTGTTTAAGATGGTGTGCTCAAGTTACAAACTTGTACCATAGTAAGTTCTGAGGACAGAACTTTCCTGAAGGGGAAGAGTGTAACACCCTGAGTTATGACAATTTTTCTCCACACATGTTATACACATGTATTTTGTACCGTTATGTATAATATCTGTAACATTATTAATGTAATTATTTTACGTATTTTGTATTTCGATCTCTTATAAATATCGTTCCATTCTCTCGAATTCATTTTTGGTCTCCTATTTGAACCCAACCCAAATATTTTCTGATCGATTCTAATTTTTCTTATTATTCAATTTGAGTTTAAATTTAAACACTAACCCTGATTAATCCGAACCATATCCCTAATTCTAATCTAACCTCCTAATCAACCCCCAACCCCTCAACATATTTTACGGCTGCATTAACACTCACCTGCTATTCACCTCCCTGCTCTTCTTCTCACCTCACACACAGCCACTCCTACTCCCTACATTTACTATAATCTTACCCTAACTTCTTCTCCTTCTCATTATACAACAAATCCCACTCATACTCCTACTCCTACTCTGACACTCTATCTATATATTCTATACTTATATATACACTACACTCACAACACTCCGCTACCTATATATATACATGTACACACACTCATCATCTCAGTAGAACACCTTATTGTCATCTCCATCTCCTTTCTTCTCCTTCTACAAACCCGACACCCTCAACTTTTCTCCATACCCAAAAAACTCCATAGCCAACCCATTCTAAGTCATCTACTTCTTCTCTTTCATCTCTAAACAACCTGAGCTCACCCTCCTCACCACCCGACCTAACAACTTTCACTCCTTGCTGCCTTCTCCATTAACTCGATCCCCTTGCTGCCCGTAAAGCCATTCTTGATGCCGTTACTAGCTGTCGTGCCTGCCGTTCTTGCTACTGCCTTGCTGTTGTCTTTGCTGTTCGTGTTGCTAATATCTCCTTATTATTTTTACCAACTCCAGCCTAGTAGCAATCGAATTTGAAAACCATTATAAATGGGTAACAACTTTAACCAATTCTATTTATATTGGAGGATGTTGGCATGCTAGATAATCTATATGAATTAGTATTCATGCTTATATTATGTATGGGTTGTTGTTCGATTAAATGTGTTAATTTTTTTTAATTAATTGTGTGAGATTATGATATGATTAACTTAGAAACATTTATATAGTTTTTGTCCTGAAATTTGATCTTACTTCAGAAAATCGTCTCTTTAACCAGATGAAATTTAAGGATGAATTTTTTATATGTGTATTCCGTATGTTTGTATAACATCCCCTCAAAATTTCATAATTTTTGGATCTCATTTGGTATTTTAATAAAATCCGAACGCATTACTGGTTTAGAAAGGAAACAAAACCTATTTCAAAATTCTGGTTGAATATCTTCTAAAAATCATTTCTCTCCAAATATATGGAATTAGAAGTTGAAATTTTTATATGTGAATCTAGTATATGTCTACTATATGTTCACAAAATTTCATGAATTTTGAATATCATTAATATTTTAAATAAATTTGAACTTATGACTGGTTGACAATTTTGCCTTGGTTCTGGAAATTTGTATACCTTTCGATTTTTGACAATTTTAACCACTTTTGTGCAGTATTTTGAAGAAACTCAAAAGTAAGAATTTTAAGTAATTCGTTAATCTTTCTTTCGAGTCTAAGAAATTAAATTTCTACGAAGTGTGTGATTTCAGGTAATTTTTATATGTAGCAAGAGCTGCAGTTTTTCTGGAATCTGAACATACTGTTTTGCATATGGATTTAGACAAAAAAATTGTGGTTAAATTTTAATTTTCTTAACTACAATGTTGTAGTAGAGTCATTTAAGTTTCATATGAAACAAAGAAATCAATTTTTCTGATAAGTATTGAAATTTATATGACTGTAAGGACAATCACTAGTTGGGAGTTGTATCACCTATCAAGGGAACACGTACGGCGTTGTATCGACTGTTAATTTATGAGATCTAGTGTTAAGAACGGGAGGCAGATGTATAGACTGTAGGCTCCTGTCAAAACTTAATGGATGGATCCATAAGTGTCAGTCAATATTCTATGTTATTGGATACGAATGGGGAGCGAAAGTTTAATTCTAGGTCTCTCTGCGGAGTAGGGGAAGACCTGCAGGGTCGCCTTTATATTTGTGATAACTTAGTGATGACCAGGAATGGAGAGAGACAACACTATCTGGCAGAGTAGGGGAAGGAATACACTCACGGGTTATAGATATGAGATATCAAGTCTTCACATGAGTACATATTAGAGTAATAATGTATTGGACTAACCCATCATGAGAACGCTGCAGGGACCATTACGTGAGTGTCATAAGTGGTTCTCTCAATGACATGGGATACGTAGTTCTTTGACTTGAAGTCACTACGGTTCCCTACATGAGAGTTGTATATTTTAATGCCGTCAAACATTTTCTGTAATAAGGTAATTATAAAGTCGACTATTGGATATACTAAAAATCATGCGGAGGGATGTGAGTGACTTAGATAGGATTTGACCATCTTACATAACAGGAGTGATATCTACGGGCTCCTTGATTGAGTGAGACTACAAAAAATGCATGGTCGTGCTCAAATAAGTCAATATCAGATATTGAGCTCATTTATTTTAGTAAGTCTACTCGGACATCAAGAAATCAAAGATTAATCTATACAAGGGTGACACGCTCTATGCTTTGTAGTCAATTAAGATATCTGGAGAAAGGGACTGGACTACATAGTAACATTAGTCACGGATAGGTAATGTCAAATCACTGACATTCCTGTTACTTGAGTAGCAGTGATGTATTACTAGATACCACTCACTGTTTGTAATACTAGAATAAGATTTTAATATTACTGTCAACATAATGGGAACCTACAGGGTCACAAACTTAGAATGGATCGAAATTGAAATTTAAATTCTTAAGATGAATTTAATTGGGGATCTAAGTAAGACTTGGACTCCTGACATTGGTTGGACATTTAATTAGATTAAATTGGTCGACTAAAGTTCAAAGGCTCACACACGAATCTGACCCAACCTCATTACTCTCTTAGGGTTGATTTTCTGCACCTTTATATTGACATGTATTTGTGGAAAAGACACGTGAAAAAAAACCTAGCCATCACAGAAAGTAAGAGAGAGAGATCGTGAGGGAAAATCCTTTCTCGCAGCTAGCATCATGGTCTGATGGGAGATTCGTTTTTCGTTCCGTTCATGTGGATACCGTAGAGGCACCGCAATATTGCAGTGCTGTGATCGGCGTACTGTGGAGACGGCAGATCCATCGTTTAGGTATAACTTCTAAATTAACCATGTGTTTGTTTAAAAAGAAACTAGTTGGAAGATAAAATGAATGCTTGATGAATTGTATGGTACTTGCTATAGATTATGGCTATTATAGTAGAATTATCATGTTGCTATGGAAATGTAAATTGGAACCATGCTAGATGTAGAATATATGCTTGTAAATGTTGGATCCTGTAGGCAAGGCAAGAAACACTAGAAGGGGTGTGAATAGTGTTGTATAAAAAAAACGAAATTGAACTTTTTCTTCTGTTCAGTCGACTTGACATGAGAAAGAAGTCGACTGAGGCGTCAAAACAGAAAAGTATTTTAGACAAGTCTGATCAGTCGACTTATAGCGGAAACCAGCCGACTTGCCAGATAATTTTTCGAAGAGTATATTATACCAGTCTGATCAGTCGACTTAAATAAGAGAAGAAGTCGACTGTCCAGACAAGTTTCACAGAGTAATTAAAAAGAAAATAAAGAAAATGCAAGTTCAGAGAAATACAACCACAGAGTACACACGATGTATCCTGGTTCGGTCCTCCCGACCTACATCCAGTCCCCAAGCAACCCACTTGAGATTTTCCACTATTCTTGAAAAATTACAAAAATACTCTACGGCATTTAGACAACAACCTTGTCCAACCTGTAGACTTCTCTCACCACTAGAGAGAACAAACCCACTCTTCCACCAAGAGTGAAAACCTGACTCTACAACCTACAGCCCTACTCTTCAACCGAGAGGACCACTTTCACAGCCGAGAGTGAAAAGAAAAAATGTTACAATCAAGCTATAGCCTTGTTTTGTGATTGTGATTTTTGTACGTGGCTAATCGGTCAACTTTTGAATTCAGTCCAAAACGAATTCAATGTTATATTGGACTGAAAATCAGAGAACCAAGACTTAGAAGATTGGAGTGCTAGTTTGAATGCTTGTTCTTTTGAAAGCAAAAAAACCTTGAACTTTTTTTTTATCAAATGCTTGGAAAAGAAAGTAAGTAGCCATTACCAAGTAATTTCTACACTCTATTTCAACCAACGAAAATAAAGATTTTGAAAATCAAAAAAACAAGTTTTGAAATAAGTAAACTGGTGAAACAACTTGAACAGTCGACTGGGTTGCCATGATGAGTCGACTGGCCAGAGTTTGAAAGAGTTCTGACAGTTTCATACTGGTACAGTCGACTAGTGCCATAAGGCAGTCGACTGGTACTCAACAGCTGATTTAATTCAAACTGTTTCAACCTTTAATCTTTTGAAAAACACTCAATTTTAAAAATGTGTGAGTGTGCGTGTGTGTGTGACAAGGCTGTTACATCAATGTAAGACTCAAAAAGGAAAATTACATTTGTTTTACAAGACATGTAATATAACACATTGAAGCATAGATCTTGTCTTGAGTCTTGAGTCTTGAGATGGAGCTTTAGCCTTTGTCTTTGTCTTTGAAGCTTGCAACCTTGTAGCTTTCTTGATCAATTTGCTTTCAGAGCTTTGTTTGTAGCTTTGCTTGATCAACTTGCTTTGAGAGCTTTGTTTGAATACTTTGTCTGTGTGTAATAAAACCTGCAATATATAAGATGTAGCACAATAGCATTGTGTTGTAATCATCAAAACCAAGAATCAACAATAAATAGCTAGTTAGTAAATCGAAATATTTGATTTGTGCTATATTAATCATTGTGACACTAGTGTGGTAAATGAGACTATGTTATAGAAAAATTGTTGAAATAAAAGAAAAGAAAGAGACAACTCTTTGTGATAATTGTAAGGCTAAAATTGGTGGAAATTATGAGTATTTTGAAATGTCGAAATTGTAGACATAGAACACAAATTGGAAGGAAAAATTCATGTTTTTATGTCAAAATAATATTTTTAAAATACTATTATGTTGTTAATATATAAAATCAGTAATCTAGAAATTTTCATGAAATAAATTAAAGGGGAAAGAGTTTAAGAGCTTTTGAAATACGAAATATTAATAACAAATAGAGAGTCGAGTTAAAAGTAACTCAACCCATCTCACATCAGTTAACCACTTTGGTCATACTGGTTTTTGGGTGCGCCTTTAGAGCGTTACTGTTCATCGGCGGCATAGTGTGCTTGGTTTGAGTCTCGGCAGAGACTTCATTTTTTTCCAAAATCTGATTTTTATTCAAAACCCGAACTCAAAAGCCAAATAGAATTCAAGTTCTCCTTTAGACAGTTAGTCACTTTGGTCATTCTGGTTAATAGGTGTCGTTTGGTGGTGTTACTGTTCACCGTAGGGGCCTTTGTGCTTGGTTCGAAACCGGCCTTGGGCAAAATTTTTTGGAGTTTTTAATTTTTTTTTATATTTTGATTTTTCGAAAGGGTTTTAAGAGTTTAAAAATTAAGAAAAAAATACTAGAAATACTCTAAAAATGCCTAGACTTCATGAAAAACTTTCTATAGCTTTTTGACCTACTATAATGAAAATTTAAGGCTATTTTGGAAAGAAACTTGATTCAATTTTTAGAGTGAAATATTGGGTAAATAAAGAAGATTAATACCTTTCTTTTAAAGGAGATTTCCGAATAGAGATTTTGAATGAATTGTGTCATGGAAAATTTAGATAAAGAAAAATGTGATATTGTTTAATAAGCGAAAGAATGTAATTACGAAAGTAAAAGGAAATTGTGAAATCTATTATGAATGTGGTATGCTTGAAAAATGAATTCGTCACTTTATATATGAAATTTGTGCATGAAAATGAAATAAAGATCATGATGATTTATGAGAAAAATTTGTGAGTGTGAATACTCTTTTTTCATGAACATGAAATGAGATTAAAGACTAGAGTGTAGCTAAGTCCTTATATCGGCATTGAATAAATTTTTTTGAGATAAAATGTTGAAATGAAAGACCAAGTTTGGATCATTACTGTTGATTGATGGTTAAGACCGGTATAGAGGAAGTGCTAACTCTAGGGTGTTGATTTTTATTCATGATTCATATTACTAAGGACAATACAATAGTGAAGATGTGATGAAAGTAAGAGAAAAACACAAGTATGAGGGCCTCGAATCTAGTGTATGAGAGTATTCATAGGTTGCCTGCTTGATGAGTCATGTCATGGCGTGGATACTAGTCTGGAATTATCGGGACCGTGGCAACGCTTGTAGGGTGTTTGGTGACTATGGGTGGTGCCATCGTTCCATGACGGAGGGTGAATTGTCGATAGGCTCTGCATGATGCGTCATGTTACAATATGGGATTTCCCTCCAGGCTGTCTAGACATGGGCTTGTAACTCATAGAACATCTAGGATATTTACTGTAGCAACTATAATAGTTTAAGTCATAGCGAGGAATCCAACCCTTCAAGATGGAGAACGATTAAGGGCTTGCCCTCGGACCTATGTAGTATGCGATGCATAGAATCCGAATAAGTGCGCATTAGTGTAATGTAAATAATAATAACTGTATTAAGGACTATGTAACCCCTGTTTTCCGTTTTCTGTATTTTGATTGTATTTTCTTTTTCTGTGTATTATCTGGGTTTGGGTTCTTTATAAAATTTTTCATTTTCTTAAATTTATTTTTATTTCGAAAATATTTTGTATCTCCTGTTAAAATCCATTCTTTTCATTAATTGTAATTATTGTTATTTCAAATGATTCTTATATTATAATACAAACCCTATTATCCTTGTTATTATTACTATTATTATTTCTACTATTATTATTATCAGTATTATTATTATTACTGTTATTCTTATTTTATTACTAATATTATGACTATTGTTGTTATTGTTATTATTGTTATTATTATTACCTTGGATTAATAAATTAAAAATCTATTTCTATTGTTAATTGTATTTGTAGCTATTTCAAATAAATTCTATATTGTAATGCAAATTATATTATAAACAATATTTTTATTGGTTATTTTATTTTTCTATTGAATTTATAAACCCTATTTCTCCCTATTGGATTTACCCTAAACCCTATACCCTATTTAAAACCCAATACCCTGTATCACCTAACCCATTTTCCCTTATACTCTGCCCGTAACCCATTATCACACCCAAACCCATTTGCATCCCAACCCATCAGCCGTCTTAACCCTTTAAAACCCTAATACCCTACCCAACCTATATATATATTCACCCCCCATGCAACCTGTTCACCTCCCCCTCACACCGAAAACCCTCAGTTGCCTCTCGTCTCTCTCTCCCGACTCTTCTTCTTACTCCTGACCCCCGCTCCTCACCGCTCAGCCTTGAGGTCAACCCCCAGCCTTCCGATCTCTCCCCTACCTCCTCTCGACCTCATCAGCCCCGTCACCCTCTCTCTCAGCCCTTTTATCCCCTGCAGCACCCTGGTCTCCTCCAGCAGCGATGCCAGCCCTGCGACCACCCCCCTGGTCGACTACCCCTCCCGGTGCTCCCCCTCTGTTGCGCCGCCTTCAGTGCGCCACTTTAGCCGCCCCCGTTCTCCACTCTTCCCCTACCTTCAACCTCTACTTCTAAACCCATCCATCTCCCTCTCTCCTCTCCCAAAGCCAGCCAGCCAGCAAGCGCCCCTACAGACTCATGTCGTCGATGCCACAGAGCAGCAACAACAACACCAAGGTGATGTGCTTCTCCATCAAGTCACTGCAACAGTCCAGCCCCGACGCCTCGACAGCTGCCCCCTCCTCGGCTCCTGTGGCGCAGCAAGTGCAGTGACAGCGAAGCCGCTACCATTCCCATCGTCTCTCCCTCTTGCTCTCTCTCGTTGTTGCATGTGCATGGGAGTGCACGTGTTAGTGTGTTCGTGATACTTCGCCGTGCTCGTGGTTGTGTTCGTTAGTGGTTC
This sequence comes from Hemerocallis citrina, assembly GCA_017893485.1. Lineage (NCBI taxonomy): Eukaryota > Viridiplantae > Streptophyta > Magnoliopsida > Asparagales > Asphodelaceae > Hemerocallis > Hemerocallis citrina. The sequence continues at coordinate 109,804,393 of CM030364.1, read as the reverse complement.
TTGATCCATTTATTTGTGGTGTTCGTTGCCCGGGAATCCATTCCGTTATTCTTGCTCTTGTGTCGTTCCCGTCGTCGTCTCTCAGGCAAGTAACTTGTATTCTTTTCTTTGTGTAATATAAGTACTAAATATAGCCTGTAGTGTAGTTGGGTTCTAGAGACAATTTGTATGTGAATCCTCTGTTATATATTGTCTCTATTGTGTTGATTCGACCATAGTTGCCTTACGACATACATGACATGAAACAACTAGGGATGACCACTTTTTGAATATATATATGCATGCTATTTTGTGATATCGCGTGCTTAATGTGTTATTCGTGCTATACTTTTTGCGGACTTGCAAAATACCTATACCATGTTGTTTGGACATCTAGTACACTATATTTTATGTTTGGGTTGATTTGGATGAATTTTACATGAACTAGATGATTTTATGTTCGAAGAATAATTCTGTATTTCTGTTACCTTGCTTTTGATCAGTATTTTAGACCCTATTAAGGTCAGTATATTAAAATTATTTTTGAACATGAACTGTAGAGAATTATGTCTATTTTCCAACCCTTCTTACAGATCTCAGTTTCGTTTTACGAGTTGTAAGTTAGAGATTTTAGATTTTGTTTTCTATGAATTCTGATAAGTAATCTATTTTTATCATGATGCTAAAAGTATTATTTTGATCCAATATTTTGCAAAATATAACTACACTTGATTGGGATTAAACCTGAATTTTTGTGGATTTATTTGATGAGTTTTACAAACCGTTCTATATTTCCAAACAATTACCATACATATAGAATTTTCATACTGTTCAGTAAAGAATCTGATTTTCGACCTAATTCTACTAGCTATTTGTAAAATCTTTGTGAATATGAAAGTTACCCTACTGTATCTATTTTATCACCCTTTTGACGAATTTGGATTTCGATTTATATTTTGTGAGATATCGCTAGTTTAGTACTGCAGTGTTTATAATTCCGGATTTACAAAACTGGTATATCTTTCTGCTTTCTAATTTTACTTGACTATTCTATATATATTGAAAAATTATGAAATTTTATTTACTGTTACTAAACATACTAGGGAATACCCCATATTTTTCGTGGATTTAATTAGTAAGTTTTCATGCTGTTTTCCTATTCTTGAATACAAACTTCTGATTTCTGGCTGAACACGTTTTCTGGATACAAACCTTGCTTGAGACTTATTTTTGTGAAATAACATGACTTATATATATTTTCTGGATTCGATCGGAAGTCTATTTTCCAGATTCTCTGACAGATCCAGATTTTCACTTTTGTAGCAACGGGAATTCCAGATTTAGTGCAGTACTTTCTTATTGTCCTGAACTAGAATTTTCGTTGTCCTATCCTGTTATGTGTTGTCTTTCACGTGAACATGTTTATTCTTCATCTTGTACCTGTTACTTATTCATGCCATGTTATTCTTGCTCTGTTCTGTACACGTACATACCTGTTTAATAACAATAACAAATAATCAAGCCGTGATTAAGGGAAAGACCTTAGTAGTGGACAATATAGGTATGTGTACTCAGAAGGGGGCCTGTGTTTCCCATTATTTGTTGCCATATTTCATGATTACATGATTCATGCCTATTATTATCTGTTTCCATGTTTCATGATTTCCTGATTCATGCTTGTTATTATTATATGATTATATATTGCCATGATTCGTGACGATTCACGTCTGTTACTATATATTGCCATGTTTCATGACTACATGATTCATACGTGTTGCCACTACCTATTGCCATGTTTCATGACTACATGATTCATACGTGTTGCCACTACCTATTGCCATGTTTCATGACTACATGATTTATGCCTGTTCCTGCTGCCGCGATTTCATGACTACGTGATTTGTGCCTGTTACCTGTTTCCTGACGCCTGAGTACACGACCCTATAGAAACCCACCATTAGGCCTAAACGAAATTTGCATGTATAGCAACCATGTGGTAAAAACCTGGGACGCATGAAGTGCTACCTAAATAGTAATAAACACAAGACTCGACTTGACATGACATAATACCTGTTACATGCTTGCCTGACACATGTTACCTGTATACCTGTTCATCTGTGTACCTGTTTACCTGTTAGCTTGACATTTGATACATGTTACCTGTACCTGTTAGCATATCATGTTACTTGATTTTCTTCCTGATTCATGTTAGTTATCGTGTTTTGTTATCATGCTACTTGTTTATCCTTTCCAGTACTTGTGCCTGCACTACAAGTAGCCCGTAACTTGCATTGAGGGCGTTTTGTTTTCTTTTTCTCTTCCTGCAATTTATTAAATTGCAGATTTTGGAGATCAGCTACCAGATGGAGTTGGTGATATGAGATTCTAGATGCTGAAATTTTACTATTAATATATCCTGTTTGCTTATTTTGAATAATTGTATCTGTTACTTGGATTATTTGTATTTGGGCAATGTGACCCAGGATATTTGACTTGTTCAGATCTGGTTTATTTGAAATTAATACATTTTGTTTCGAGTAAATCCTGTTGGTATTTTGATTCATATATGCATGCTTGGTTGACTTCTCTTACTTCCGACTCTGATTATTCGTGTGAAATGTTGTAAAGATCTTGACAGCTTATGGATAATGAAAATCAATCTCTGAGCTTAGTCACGTATCCGTATTCCGTATTTTCTTTTTGGGAAGCAGGGCGTGACAGACTAAGTGCACATTCACACACGACATCGATAGGATAGTCCCCCTTAGTTTTATTTTGTGACAAGTATGTGCTTTCTAAGTAAGAGAAATTGATATATTATATCCTAACATCAGTTGTATGCAACTGACGTACCCACAGTTTTTATGCAGGATAAAGTGATTGAAAAGACTAAAGATTGATTGCTACTTAAAGAAATGTTCAAGTTATTATTCAATTAATGTATAATGTTGTAACTTATAATTCCACTGCATTGATGTAAACTCCGTTGTAATAAAGTTGTTAAATTCCTTGTAAAATTGTACAAAGTGAAGTGTAAAGATCCTGTGGAACTTCAAATTCAGTCTTATTTGGAATTCAGGATGTTACAGAGTGGTATCGGAGCCATGCTTCCAAGTAGTACAAATTTATAAGGAACGACACCCTGGAGTGGATATTAGAGTGTGAGTTGGGTATAGAGATTTAAATGTAAGGCACTTACATTTGTGTTGCTCTATGATTGATGCTTCTTCTTCTTCCTTCCCCAAGATGGCGAACCACCACGACCTGGCAGGCGATGATGAATGGCACATAATCGAAGTGGACTACTACCCCGGACAAGGTGACTCCGACGAAGAAGATCCCGAGGAGTATGAAGAGGAATGGCCCGAGTCCTGAGAGATCACTCCGCTTCCGGACTCATCGGACATTTCATCCGACGAGGAAGAGCCAGATCGGGGAGATCTCATCAAGACCCTTCAGAGTCAAGTGGAGACTCAGAGGGAGAGAACAGAGCTGTTGCAGGCCCAGTATGTGAAGTGCAAGGAGAATATTGCAATCCTCAATCATCGTGTTTGGAAACTCGAGAAGAGAAAGAACATGTATACTGAAGGAAGAAGTGGCAGAACTACGGGAAGAGCTTAGGAAAGCCAAGAGGAACCGTATGGATTAGAATGTTATATCTTCTCAATGCTTTTGCTTGATGTCAAACGATGTTTTAAATTTGAATGTACAAAGTTTGAATTCAATGAAATGAAATAAGTTGGTTTAAATTCATATTTCTTATTTTGAATTTAATGGATATTTTGAATCAGAATATGGTTGGAAGAAGATCAAGGAATGGAGAAGGTCCCAGCTGTGGACTTGACTTGGAAATGGAGTTGGCTATAGTCTATCAGACCCTCAACGCCGTTGCCATGAATCAAAATAAGGGGAGGATACCTGTGAATCTAGTTCCCGAGGCGATCAAACTCGTGGAGTCATTCAAGGGGAGGAAGCCACCAGTGTTTGAAGGGAGGTCAGACCCAGATGCAGCTGACAATTGGATTCAGCAAGTCGAGACTATCTTTGAAGTCTTGGAAACTCCGGAGGGTAGCAAGGTGAAGTTGGCTACTCTGAAGCTTGAGAAGGATGCGGCTGTATGGTGGCAGTCGATGAAGCGGACGATGGGAAATGGTGTTGTTGGCTGGGAGGAATTCTTGGAGGAGTTCCGCGGTCATTATTTTCAATCTGATGTCTAAGAGAAGAAAGCGATGGAGTTCCTAGCGCTGTAGCAGGGAGGCATGTCTGTCAGGGAGTATGAGACAAGGTTTACTCAACTTTTGAGATATGCACCCGAACTTGTGATGGACGAGGCGAAGAAAGCTCAAAAATTCAATCATGGATTGAGGCCGAGTATGAGATTAAGACGATACCCCTCGATATCAGGAGGTTTGACAAGTTAGTCAAGCGAGCTGCAGCCACTGAGGCGGATATGGAGCAATTCCATGCTGTTCAGAACCGGATAAACAACTGGAATGTGGAAAAGAGGTCTGCCGTTTCTCGGAATGTTAAAGGGCAGCCACCGGCTCAAAGGTTCAAACCTACTTGGGCAAACGCTGTCAATGCATCTGGGAGACCCGAAAATGGTTGGGTGAGATCTCCTGTGGTGACTTGTTTCAATTGTGGGGAGATAGGTCATTACCGATCTGACTGCCCTATGCTGCGAGATGTCATCCGTAATGGGCCAACGTAGTAGGTTGGGAAGAAGTCGTACCAGCAGGGGCGAGTATTCGCTTTGACTGAGGCTGATGCTAATGAAGTGGATCATGTCATCACTGAAGAACATTATATGAATGGAAAGAAAGATGTTGTTTTGTTTGATACTTGATCCTCTCATATTTTTATATCACCTAAATTTACTAAAGTCTTGGGAGTCGAACCGAAGGTCTTTTCAGGCAAGGTCTTAGCAGTAGCTACTCCATCAGGGGAGACTTTAACCACTAATCGGTATTATGCGGATTGCGAGATTGAGATTGGAGACAGGATTTTTGGGATTGATATGATCGAGCTGAATATCCTGAGGGTCGATGTTATCATTGACATTGATTAGATGTCGGTGTACAGTGCAAACATCGAGTGTAAGACCAAGGAAGTAACAGTGAAGGCTCTAGGGGGTCCTGTAGTCACTTTCCAGGGGAAGAAGAGATATTCAGATTTGGTGGCAGCTATCAGTAAGAAGAGGGTTTCTGTAGAGGTGCAACAAATTCCAGTGGTTTGGGGTTATCCGACTATGTTCATGAAAGATTTGCCTGGGTTACTCCCGCATCGTGATGTAGAGTTCAGCATCACTATTCAGCCAGGGAGTGCACCCATTTCCAAGGCACCGTATAGGATGGTGCCTGTGGAGCAGGATGAGATTAAACGGTAGATTGATGAACTGTTGGAGAAAGGCTTTATTCAACCGAGTGCGTCATCCTGGTGAGCACCGGTGCTGCTGGTAAAAAAGAAGGATGGGATGATGAGGATGTGCATCGATTACCGAGAGCTGAATAAGGTCACTGTTCAGAACAAATATCTGATTCTTCGAATTGATGACCTGTTTGATCATCTACAAGGAGCAGCTATTTTCTCCAAAATAGATCTTCGATCGGGATACCATGGGTTCGAGTGAAGACTGAAGATGTGCATAAGACTGCATTTAGAGTTTGACATGGGCATTACGAATTCTTAGTTATCTTCATGGACATGATGAACAGAGTTCTGAGGCTGTTTATTGTTTCTTCCGTCATGGTGTTTATCGACGATATTCTGGTGTACTCCAAGTCGGAGGAGGAGTGTTGTGCAATCTAGTTACCTAAATAAAGAGATAAAACTAGACACAAATTATAAACCTCGCAAGTGCACGAATCGTCTATAAAAGCGTAGCAATAGCAAGGGTCGATCCCACAGAGATTGTAGACTTTAACTTACCAACCAATAAAAAGAATAAGAATCATAAAGAGTTGTTCTAAAGGTGTAACCCCTGTTTTCCCAGAAAGGTATTTTTCGATATTTTCTATATTTAAAATTTTCGCAAATTATTTTTATTGTTAAAATTAGATTATTTCATAAATTATATTTATTAATTATTGTATTAATTTTCTTATTGGTTTATTTTCATTTTATATTATTTTTCTTGCATTTTTTGACCTCCGAGTGCTGTTTGTGCGCCGATCGTCCGTTTTTCACCATTTTGAATTCTTTTTCGCATTTTCTTGGTCTCATTCATATTTGTTAATTATTTTTGGGTTATGATGAATTTTTAGAAGTGTTTTGGCCAATTTGAGATTTTTGACCCTTAAGGAGATTTTTAGGAGCCATAGGATTCATTGCATTTTGTATCTCCATTTGAAATCTACCTAATACCCATTACCCAATTGTATACCTATTTACTCCTATTGATATCCACTACCCATTAACCCACATTTGATCCCCTATATATACCCCTAATATCTAATTAATCACAAACCCTAATTTCTTTCTCTCTCCCTCTCCTATAATCACACCCGGCCTCTCCTTTTTTCTCCTCTCCACAACCGGCCTGCATAATCCCCTTCCCAATCCGAGCCTCTCTCTCCCCTCTTGCCTCCATATCCGACCATCTCATCGCTCTCAATCTCCATATATACAAATCCATCAACCATACAACCCTTATACCCTCCTTGTGGCCGACCACCATCCCAAAACAGCCCCTACACCTCCCCCTCGCTGATTTGACAAGTGGGCATCTCCCACTTTGGTTCGTGCTTCAAGAAGACGGTCGTAGGCAAGATTCGGTTCGTGGGTTCGCTTGAACTTTGCTTGCTTGCGCGAAGGCGTCAGAGTCCTTTTCGCTAGGTCCAAAAGCTTTCGTCAAAGCGAAAGATCTGATCCAACAGGAATCCCACATATTGAGCGCAGATGATATGTGGCTACTAGGCGCGATCATATCATGCCATAAAAGGCTTATATATGGCCCGTCATATAAAGAAAGAATAGATATGGATAGACAGACATTCCATTGATTCACGAAATGGCTCGTCGATCCAAATGAATCATGTCTTCCTGACCCCGGCCCAGGCATAGTCTTAGCTCTTCACCCAACACATATGATAGAGACGGATGTGTGAACGCTTGCCTCTTCCTACGAACCTATTGCCTGTGCTCCTTAGTCAGGATGTGTGAAAGGACTTTTGTTCGTGGGTTTTCTTTGAAGGCTTGGATTCGTCGCGTTCATCATCACATAAAGGCAAGTAACTTGTACTTAAATTTCTTAGGTTGATACAAGTAGAAAGTTCACACATAGGATAGTTTGAGACTAGAGACGGACAAAGTCATGTTTTTATTTGTGGATTTCGTCTCTATGGTTCAAAACAGGCCATGGAAGAATTAGGACATGAAGTTGATAGGTTTATGCCCTAGGATTCACCCAAACGCGATTGTTATCGCGTATGTGACATATTGTATACCCGATGCATGTTTGAACACCCATAAGAGGAATACTAGATTTTGACATGTTAGATACCCTCCATTATGACATTTGGACAGTGGGTAGACAGCGTTTTGAATTTGGAAGAGTTTTGATGATTTTTGAGGAAGTTATGATGTTTTGAAGTTTGGTTGAGAAATCTGGAAATTTGGATTGAACTGGATTGATTGCAGTTTTTACCTGAATTAGAGTCCGAATCTTAACATGGCTATTTCTGAGTAATTTGTAGAGAATTGAATCTAATTTCTAATCCCACTGGTTTCACCCTGTTTGGAGTTAGTATGAATTAGTTATGATTATTTTAGTAACTGTATGCCGGTAGTTTCCAGATTCATTTCGGGATAGATTTTATCACCAATTTATTTTCAAGATCCAGGTTAGACATAATTTCATGCCACAAGGTTTTGTCCAGTGTTTCAATATGATGTTAGGTAGTTCTCTGATTTTTTTGGTAATTAAAAGATAAGTTTTGAGTGATGCCTTACATCCTTTTCTATAGATCGCTTTTGCTGTAAACTGCGTTTGATTGTATGTTGAATGCCGTGTTCACCTTATTTCTAATTACTGTATGAATATTTTATGTGAGATATGAAAGTTGGGTAATTTTATCTACTTTCATCCCGTTTTGGCGGAAGTGGATTTTGATGCGCTGTGTGCAAGATATGCATGACTTTGTACAGCGGTGTTGAAGAATTCCAGATCCATCAAAATTGTGTTATGTGTTATTTTCTATTTTTGAAAACATATCTATACTTTCTGGAAAAATATGAAAATCTATATTTTGAGACTATACATATAGGGGATTACCCCAGAATTTTCGTGGATTTAATTAATGATTTTATCTGCTGTTTTCATGTGGTTTAAGTTATTCCCCTGTTTTCTGGCTGTACTTGAAAACTGTGTTGGAATGTGTTTTGAGTCGTGATGTTGTGAAATAGCATATGGATTTATTATAACCGTTAGAAGCGTGTGGAAGTCTAATTTCCAGATCCTTCGACGGATCATGATTGCATGCCTGTAGATCTTTGGATCACTGTTTTTGTACAGACTGGTCTTGCTGTCCTGTTTATAAACCTATACTATTTTGCTCGTATTTGTGAATGTTTGGTACCTATACTTACTGATCTAATTCCCTGAGACTAAACCTGATTATGACCTGTTAGTTGACATTATTTAGCACACTCTCATGCCTGTGGATGATATAAATAATAAAAGTAATCAAGCTGGGGTTTATGGGACAGATCTAGTAGAGGGAAAGCATAGAAATGTGTACTTGGAGGCGGACCAATGGGTTGAACTGTTCTGTTACCTGATTACCTGACTACATGCTTCCCTATAGGAAGATGTACTCGGATGACTGTTACCTGATTACCTGACTACATGTTTCCCTATAGGAAAATGTACTCGGATGACTGTTACTGTTACTATTTCCTGTACCTAAGTACACTGCCCTATAATATTCCCTACGAAATCTAAAGCGAAACTGCATTGACTGTAACAACCATGTGATAAAAGGATGGCACATGAAGTGTTACCTAGATAGTAATAATACAAGATATTAATACAAGATTACCTGTTATCTGTATACCTATTACCTGATATTACCTTATATATCATGATTATCCTGTTGACTGTTACATGATTACCTGCTACATGATTACCTGATATTCTTGTTACCTATTTTCCTGATACTTGATACATATTTACCTGATTACCTAAATACCTGATAATTATACATTTTTACCTATTTACCTGTTGACCTGACACTAGACATATATTTACCTATACCTGTTAGTATATCCTGTGATTAGATAGTGTCCATGTGCTTGTATCCTATTCTATTTTGTGACCCGGACTTGCCATTGACGGGTACTATGTTTTCTCTTTTCCTTTTTCCTGCATTCTATGAATTGCAGATTTTGGAAGACAGGATTCCTGAAGGTATTGGCGAGATGAAGTTCTAGTTGGCTGAAGCTTTGCTATCTATATTTATTTCCTATTGCTCATTTTGAACATTGTATCTGTTACTTGTATTTATTTCTGGTATTTGGGCAATATAACCCAGGAATATTTGTGTATTTTTCAGATCATGATTATTTGAGGTTAATACATTTTATTTCAAGTATTTTGTTGGTATTTGGTTCATATGTGCATGTGGTTAATTTTTCTGGCTTCCGACTCTGATTATACTGTGATATGTTGTAAAGATTTTCCTGAACAGCTTAAGAATGATATTAATCATTCGCTGGGCTTTTGTTACGTGCTCGTATTCCGTATTTTTGGGAAGCGGGGCGTGACAGGGTTTTCTGTGGTATCAGAGCATCAGGTTTGGCTAATGTATTAGTTGACTAATATATTAGACAAGCTTGGCTCGAACTGAAATCTGCGCAATATTTCACCAACCATACATGCATAAGTGAATTATTACCAACAGTGATCTGGGTACTAGTCTTATTCCATTCATTTGATCCCTTCTTATTTGATTTCTTTGATTCATTGTTTCTTCCGTTTGTTTTAGTCGTTCTCATTTGTTGATTCTTTATTGGGTAAAGTTTCGTTCTTTTCGTACCCATATTTCTTTTATTCTTTCATTCGTCTTGATTGTTGACTCATTTTGAGTATCGTGCTAGTTATTTCTTTCCGGCCATATTCTCTTCAATTTCTGCTTGAGCCTCCTCGTTCCTCTTCCCTCATATTCAATTCTTTGATTCTTATTTTCCTTCATCTCTTGTAGTTGTCGCCCTTTGTTGACTCTTCATTGAGTATAAAATCCATCCTCCTCTTGCCTGTATTTTTTTTATATTGTATATATATTTTATTGAATATTTTGCGTATTTCAATTATTAATTATTATATTTTGGATCTTCTATAAAATTGTTTTCTAAAAATTTATTATTTCGAATAACTGTGTATTTTAATATCTCAAATTTTTACTTCGTACTTAAATTGAGCCATCAATATCTAAGTACGTGTGGAAGATCGCATCATTTCGTTCATCGTTTTGTTGCAACTGGATGTCGAGATGGCAAACATGCAACTAGACATCAATGGAGGCAAATTGCAACTGGATACCGGCGAGGCAAAATGTGCAACCGAATATCCAGATGGTAAGCTGCAACCTGTTGTCGGGATGGCAAACCTACAACTTGATGTCGAGAATGCAAGACTACAGATGGATATAAATGAGGCGAACCCACATCAAAGGATTTCTACTATTATTATTGTTTTCCTTATTATTATTAGTATTATTATTATTTTTGTTATTACTATTGCTATTATTATTATTGTACTTTTCTTACTATTTTAATTTTGATGTTGATGTTGAATTACTTTCACTAAATTGATGAACCCCAAATTATTTTCTGGCTTGTATTATTATCCTTACCAGTATTGTTAATATTTTATTATTATTATTTTTACCAGTATATTTATGATGATTAATATTATTATTATTTCTGTTATTATTATTTTATTATGTGTTGATTTTTGTATTTTTAATATTATTTTTGTTAATGCCCATTAGTTTTGACCTAATTAAATCCCTCATCTCAACCCCAATTGTATTCTGTTATCTCATTCTTTTCTTCCTGCTCGGATCGCTGCTGGTTGCCGTGTGGTCTACAACGATATGTCTGCAGCTTGGAACATCACCATCAGAGTGGCGCAGCAGAAGCGTTGTGGGCCCATAACCCACAGGTCCCAGGATCATATTGTTGCTTCTCCTTTCTTGCATTGTTTTGGTTTCCCCTATCTCTTGCATTCCTCCTCATCCGTTGACTTATTATTTGATTCAATTCTTCCCTGTCTTTTCTCTCTTTGATTTCAGTTCTGACTACTCCCTTATTGCTTTGTTATCTTGTGTTGATTCTTTCCTTTTGATACTGTTTGTTCTCTTTCTTGCACTCCATTTGACTCCATTGTTATCCACTTCTCCTATTCTGGTATTGCCTCTGCCGTGTTCTTTCTCCATTAGCCTCTGTTCTGTTACCCTTCCACAGTTTGTTTTTGCCATGTCCTATGTACCGCCTAAGCAAATTTCGAGGACGAAATTTTGTTGTAAGGTGGGTAGGATTGTAACCCCTGTTTTCCCAGAAAGGTATTTTTCGATATTTTCTATATTTAAAATTTTCGCAAATTATTTTTATTGTTAAAATTAGATTATTTCATAAATTATATTTATTAATTATTGTATTAATTTTCTTATTGGTTTATTTTCATTTTATATTATTTTTCTTGCATTTTTTGACCTCCGAGTGCTGTTTGTGCGCCGATCGTCTGTTTTTCACCATTTTGAATTCTTTTTCGCATTTTCTTGGTCTCATTCATATTTGTTAATTATTTTTGGGTTATGATGAATTTTTAGAAGTGTTTTGGCCAATTTGAGATTTTTGACCCTTAAGGAGATTTTTAGGAGCCATAGGATTCATTGCATTTTGTATCTCCATTTGAAATCTACCTAATACCCATTACCCAATTGTATACCTATTTACTCCTATTGATATCCACTACCCATTAACCCACATTTGATCCCCTATATATACCCCTAATATCTAATTAATCACAAACCCTAATTTCTTTCTCTCTCCCTCTCCTATAATCACACCCGGCCTCTCCTTTTTTCTCCTCTCCACAACCAGCCTGCATAATCCCCTTCCCAATCCGAGCCTCTCTCTCCCCCCTTGCCTCCATATCCGACCATCTCATCGCTCTCAATCTCCATATATACAAATCCATCAACCATACAACCCTTATACCCTCCTTGTGGCCGACCACCAGCCCAAAACAGCCCCTACACCTCCCCCTCGCTGATTTGACAAGTGGGCATCTCCCACTTTGGTTCGTGCTTCAAGAAGACGGTCGTAGGCAAGATTCGGTTCGTGGGTTCGATTGAAATCACGCGTGAAAGGACTTTTGTTCGTGGGTTTTCTTTGAAGGCTTGGATTCGTCGCGTTCATCATCACATAAAGGCAAGTAACTTGTACTTAAATTTCTTAGGTTGATACAAGTAGAAAGTTCACACATAGGATAGTTTGAGACTAGAGACGGACAAAGATCATGTTTTTATTTGTGGATTTCGTCTCTAAGGTTCAAAACAGGCCATGGACGAATTAGGACATGAAGTTGATAGGTTTATGCCCTAGGATTCACCCAAACGAGATTGTTATCGCGTATGTGACATATTGTATACCCGATGCATGTTTGAACACCCATATGAGGAATACTAGATTTTGACATGTTAGATACCCTCCATTATGACATTTGGACAGTGGGTAGACAGCGTTTTGAATTTGGAAGAGTTTTGATGATTTTTGAGGAAGTTATGATGTTTTGAAGTTTGGTTGAGAAATCTGGAAATTTGGATTGAACTGGATTGATTGCAGTTTTTACCTGAATTAGAGTCCGAATCTCAACATGGCTATTTCTGAGTAATTTGTAGAGAATTGAATTTAATTTCTAATCCCACTGGTTTCACCCTGTTTGGAGTTCGTATGAATTAGTTATGATTATTTTAGTAACTGTATGCCGGTAGTTTCCAGATTCATTTCGGGATAGATTTTATCACCAATTTATTTTCAAGATCCAGGTTAGACATAATTTCATGCCACAAGGTTTTGTCCAGTGTTTCAATATGATGTTAGGTAGTTCTCTGATTTTTTTGGTAATTAAAAGATAAGTTTTGAGTGATGCCTTACATCCTTTTCTATAGATCGCTTTTGCTGTAAACTGCGTGTGATTGTATGTTGAATGCCGTATTCACCTTATTTCTAATTTCTGTATGAATATTTTATGTGAGATATGAAAGTTGGGTAATTTTATCTACTTTCATCCCGTTTTGGCGGAAGTGGATTTTGATGCGCTGTGTGCAAGATATGCATGACTTTGTACAGCGGTGTTGAAGAATTCCAGATCCATCAAAATTGTGTTATGTGTTATTTTCTATTTTTGAAAACATATCTATACTTTCTAGAAAAATATGAAAATCTATATTTTGAGACTATACATATAGGGGATTACCCCAGAATTTTCGTGGATTTAATTGATGATTTTATCTGCTGTTTTCATGTGGTTTAAGTTATTCCCCTGTTTTCTGGCTGTACTTGAAAACTGTGTTGGAATGTGTTTTGAGTCGTGATGTTGTGAAATAGCATATGGATTTATTATAACCGTTAGAAGCGTGTGGAAGTCTAATTTCCAGATCCTTCGACGGATCATGATTGCATGCCTGTAGATCTTTAGATCACTGTTTTTGTACAGACTGGTCTTGCTGTCCTGTTTATAAACCTATACTATTTTGCTCGTATTTGTGAATGTTTGGTACCTATACTTACTGATCTAATTCCCTGAGACTAAACCTGATTATGACCTGTTAGTTGACATTATTTAGCACACTCTCATGCCTGTGGATGATATAAATAATAAAAGTAATCAAGCCGGGGTTTATGGGACAGATCTAGTAGAGGGAAAGCATAGAAATGTGTACTTGGAGGCGGACCAATGGGTTCGAACTATTCTGTTACCTGATTACCTGACTACATGCTTCCCTATAGGAAGATGTACTCGGATGACTGTTACCTGATTACCTGACTACATGTTTCCCTATAGGAAAATGTACTCGGATGACTGTTACTGTTACTATTTCCTGTACCTAAGTACACTGCCCTATAATATCCCCTACGAAATCTAAAGCGAAACTGTATTGACTGTAACAACCATGTGATAAAAGGATGGCACATGAAGTGTTACCTAGATAGTAATAATACAAGATATTAATACAAGATTACCTGTTATCTGTATACCTATTACCTGATATTACCTTATATATCATGATTATCCTGTTGACTGTTACATGATTACCTGCTACATGATTACCTGATATTCCTGTTACCTATTTTCCTGATACTTGATACATATTTACCTGATTACCTAAATACCTGATAATTATACATCTTTACCTGTTTACCTGTTGACCTGACACTAGACATATATTTACCTATACCTGTTAGTATATCATGTGATTAGATAGTGTCCATGTGCTTGTATCCTATTCTATTTTGTGACCCGGACTTGCCATTGACGGGTACTATGTTTTCTCTTTTCCTTTTTCCTGCATTCTATGAATTGCAGATTTTGGAAGACAGGATTCCTGAAGGTATTGGCGAGATGAAGTTCTAGTTAGCTGAAGCTTTGCTATCTATATTTATTTCCTGTTGCTCATTTTGAACATTGTATCTGTTACTTGTATTTATTTCTGGTATTTGGGCAATATGACCCAGGAATATTTGTGTATTTTCAGATCATGATTATTTGAGGTTAATACATTTTATTTCAAGTATTTTGTTGGTATTTGGTTCATATGTGTATGTGGTTGATTTTTCTGGCTTCCGACTCTGATTATACTGTGATATGTGGTAAAGATTTTCCTGAACAGCTTAAGGATGATATTAATCATTCGCTGGGCTTTTGTTACGTGCTCGTATTCCGTATTTTTGGGAAGCGGGGCGTGACAGAAGGTCTAAAAGAAATGAAAAGATCAAAACTGAATTAAGAAATGCTGAATCACAAATGTTTATGAAGTAGTTGGGTTTAGATCTCCACCAATAGTCAGTAATGCTAAGTTACCTTCTGAACTTCTTCTTATTACTCATGTTTGTTCCCTTCAAGGGCATGGTATCTAATCCTTAAAGTACTGTTTCCCTAAGCCAAGAATTAGGCATGGTATCTACTCTAATTCGTTTCTTTCATTAAGTGTTTAGCATGGTATCTACTAAGTTGTACTTAAAGAAAACATAAGATCAGTGGAAACGAACAAACACTCAAGGTTCTAGAAATTGGTATCAGATCTAGATCCCTTAAGTTGATTGAACCAAGAACCCCTAAAGATTCCCTTGTTACAGGTTATGGGCACGAGATTCGGGTCGTCTCAATATGCTCATATAACAGATTCAGACAGATGGTAATGCAAACTTGATATTCTCAAGTTCTGTATGTCAGTCGACTGGCTCTCACCTCAGTCGACTGCTCTCAGAGCTTCGAGAACAAGTTTGATTATCCTAAATCTATATCAATTCAATCAGATTCAATCAATAAGTAAAATAGAAGAACTCAGAAGAATATAGCACTACATAACTACGGCTTCAATCTACCCAACTATGAAATTAGTTCCACAAAATAATACTTTTATTAATCAACAAGTTTGAATACATGGTTAACATAAAAGAATAGGAAAGAGAAGGAATAAACTGATGTAGTTCGGTCAAATAGGTCGGCTGGCTGTCACACAGTCGACCGGCCGTTCTTTTCTTAATGCTTGATCTCCTTTCTTCTTCTTTGATGCTGATAAAGTGCTTCTTGTTGATGACTCTGGAACTCTGCGATTCGGTGATTCAGGAACGTGGAAGTATATCCCAATAAGCTTCTTGGTCGGTATTTATAGAACACGGCTAGAGAATTAGGGTTTGCACTTTTCTTTTTATAGAAAAGTCCTTTTCTTTTATTTATTTCCTCCCTAGTTGCTCTGCGTATTATTTCTTTCTCTTTTCTTCTATTCTTCCTTTTCTGTTCTGATTTGGATTAGATTTGGACGAATCTTCAAATATCTTATCTTTTGACTCTGCCGCCTACCAGTCGACTTGTCTTCGAACCAGTCGACTGTGTCGAGACTTCTGAAGATTTTATAATTGATCATCCAAGTCGGCTGTTGATAATAAACTTCTCTGGGCAGTCGCCTGCTGTAATGGACCAGTCAACTGATGACCTGCAATTTCCTGTGTATCGTCCTTAATCTGCTTCGTTTCTCTGTTTTAGGCTATTTCCTATGGAAAAGAGAAAATAAGAATTAAATACCACATATAGAGCTTTTAAATGTCTAATTGCATTAAGATTATTGCTCCTAAATGTGAATAATATTGTGTTCATCAAATACCCCCAAACTTAGCTTTTGCTTGTCCTCAAGCAAACTAGAATTATGAAAAAAAAGGGAAAATAATAATACTCTCGATCACCACGAATTCTTATTATGTGAGCATCAACATATAAAAATATAAACAATTTCAGATAAAGTAAAATTAAACATACTCACTTTCTCCAGTGCAATTATTTGTTCATAATCCCCAAACTCAATCATATTTGTCATGCAACTAATGTAGTTATAGTATGCAACTACTCAATCTGTGATCATCCCCTTTTCTCTACTACAAACTGAGTAGCAAACTAGAGTTTTTTTTTTTTTTTTTTTTTTTTTTTTTTTTTTTTTTTTTTTAAGTCTCTTCTCTAAAGTTGTCACTTGCCTTTTTACGCGAATGCGAAACATTTGTGATGAATCCACCCAATTACTCAGCAAGTTACAAACTTTAAAGTGCTTTGCATACTCATATTTCAAGTTGTCGTTTGACGTAAAGGTAAACATTGGTGATGAATACCCCTAGTTACTAAGCACTCAAAACATTGGAGTAGATTGACTTTATTCGAATATATATACATATACTTTATCACTCTATTTACTTAAACTCAATTTAGGACTAGATCTAAAGGGAATACTCACCAGAAAAAGTATCACATTTGTGTATTATGTATAATCGCATGACTCATATAATTTTGTAAGGTATTATGAAACTCAACAATCCTAAAGTAAATAAGTATCCTTACTATTACTTTATAAGAAATTGTTTATCCTAAAAAAAATTTCAAAAGACTCCAAATATAACTAACTAATACCCCCAAACTTAGATGGAACGCGCACAGCTTAAAATATAGGCATGTGTTACCATCTAAAAAGGAGAGATTAAAAAAAATAAAAAGATAAATAATGAAAAGAAAATGAAAGGAAAGTGTAAATACTCCCCTGAAAATTGGGTTGCCTCCCAATAAGCGCTGTGTTTTCTGTCTTCAGCTAGACATGATGAGTTCATGTGATGTATTGAATGGTTTGAAGATTCACATCTTCCTCGTGCGGCTCTAGACTCATCTCCATGTAAGGCTTCGCCATATGCCCATTCACCTTGAATGTTTGATTGTTCTCTTGGCTATGTACCTCCAATGCTCCATGAGGGAAGACTTTTGTAACAGTGTATGGGCCAGACCATCGTGACATAAGTTTGCCTGGAAAGAGTCTTAATCTTGAGTTGTATATTAATACCTTCTGTCCTTCATAAAACTCCTTCCTTGCTAGCTGTTTGTCATGGTACAACTTGGTCCTTTCCTTGTACAATTTTGCATTTTCATACGCGTCGTGCCTCAACTCTTCAAGCTCATTCAGTTGCAACATTCTTTTGTCACCTGCTTGTTTCATATCAAAATTGAACCTTTTTATGGCCCAATAGGCTTTGTGTTCCAACTCCACTGGTAGATGACAGGCTTTTTCAAAAACCAAACGGTATGGTGACATGCCGATGGGTGTTTTGTATGCTGTTCGGTAGGCCCATAATGCATCATTTAAGCGTAGCGACCAATCCTTCCTCCTTGTGTTGACTGTCTTTTCCAAAATGCTCTTGATTTCTCTGTTGCTAATCTCCACCTGCCCACTAGTTTGAGGATGATATGGGGTGCCCACTCTATGTGTGATACCATATTTCTTCATCAAAGAAGCAAACGGAAAGTTATTGAAGTGGCTCCCTCCATCACTAATTATTGCTCGTGGTGTCCCAAACCTAGTGAAAATGTTCTCCTGCAAAAACTTGACAACAACTTTGTGATCATTAGTTTTGAGGGACAGCCACGACCCATTTAGACACATAATCCACACCAACGAGTATATATAAATAACCAAATGAGTTAGGAAAGGGACCCATGAAGTCGATTCCCCAAACATCAAAAAGCTCGATTACTTGTGTGTTGTGCAGTGGCATTTGATTTCTAGACGAGATGTTGCCTGTCCTTTGGCATTTGTCACAAGTCCTGCAAAAAGAAAAAAGCATCTTTGAATACTTTAGGCCAATAAAATCCAGATTGTAATACCTTAAGTGCTGTTCTTTTTGGTCCAAAATGTCCTCCACATGCGTATTGGTGGCAATGTTGTAGAATACTCATTTGTTCTTCTTCTGCTACACATCTTCTTATAATTTGATCCGGGCAAAATTTGAACAAATAAGGATCATCCCAGTAGTAGTGCTTGCATATAGCCACCAGTCTCTTTCTTTCCTGACTTGTCATACCTGGAGGGAAAACATGAGCAGTTAGATAATTTACAATATCTGCAAACCAGGGAAAATTTGAGCAGTGAGATACCAGTCGACTGGTCCTGTTACCAGTCGACTGTCCCGATGATATGTTTATTTTAAATAGATGTTCATCTGGGAAATTTTCATTAAGTGGGGGCACAATTCTCTCTTCCTCCTGCAGTAGTCTGGACATGTGATCTGCAACAACATTGTCGCTTCCTTTTATATCTCTAATCTCAAGATCGAATTCTTGAAGCAACAACACCCATCTGATTAACCTAGGCTTAGCATCCTTTTTCACAAACAAATATCTCAAGGCAGCATGGTCAGTAAAAACAATAACTTTAGAACCAATCAAATATGATCTAAACTTCTCTACAGCAAATATAACAGCTAACATTTCTTTTTCAGTAGTGGAATAATTTAGCTGTGCATCGTTTAGAGTTCGAGAAGCATAGTAAATAACATGGGGTTTCTTATTGATTCTTTGACCTAACACAGCCCCTAAAGCATAATCACTTGCATCACACATTAGCTCGAAAGGATGGCTCCAATCTGGTGCCATGACAATAGGTGCAGAAGTGAGAAGATTTTTTAATGTAATAAAAGCATTTGTGCACTCTTCTGTCCATACAAACTCAACATCCTTAGCCAACAACTCACAAAGGGGTTTGGAGATTTTTGAGAAATCTTTTATAAATCTTCTATAGAACCCTGCATGTCCAAGAAAACTCCTAACACCCTTAACTGTAGTGGGAGGGGGTAGTTTTGATATTATATCGATTTTCGCTTTGTCTACCTCTATGCCTCTTTTTGACACCACATGTCCCAACACAATACCTTGTTGTACCATGAAATGACACTTTTCCCAATTCAGCACTAAATTGTATTCTTCACATCTCTTAAGTACAAGCTGCAAATGGTTAAGGCATTCATCAAAACAAGATCCAAAAATAATAAAATCATCCATAAATACCTCAATGAACCTTTCCACCATGTCTGAAAATATACTCATCATGCATCTTTGAAATGTAGCTGGTGCATTGCACAATCCAAAGGGCATCCTCCTGTATGCAAAAGTACCAAAAGGACATGTAAAAGTGGTTTTTTCTTGATCTTCTGGAGCAATAGCAATTTGATTATAGCCACTATAACCATCTAAAAAACAATAATGACTATATCCTGCTAATCTTTCTAACATTTGATCAATAAAAGGAAGAGGGAAGTGATCTTTCCTGGTTTCGTTATTCAGTTTCCTGTAATCAATGCAAACCCTCCAACCTGTGGTCACTCTTGTAGGGATAAGCTCATTCTCTTCATTCTTCACCACTGTGACTCCACTTTTCTTAGGCACTACATGTATAGGACTTACCCATTTGCTATCTGAGATGGGGTAGATGATGCCAACATCTAGTAGCTTCAAAATCTCTACTCTTACCACTTCCTTCATGTTTGGATTAAGCCTTCTCTGTGCCTCTCTGCTAGGTTTTGCGTTGTTTTGAAGAAGGATTTTGTGCATGCATTTGGATGGACTTATCCCTTTGATATCTGCAATGGTCCATCCTATTGCATTCTTGTGTTCTCGTAGTACCCTCAGCAATCTTTCTTCTTCCTGTGCACTCAGGTTCGCAGCAATTATCACAGGTAGCATCTGGTTCTCGCCCAAATATGCATGCTTCAAATGGTCGGGCAGCTACTTAAGTTCTATGTCTGGAAATCTCGGTACAGTCGACTGCCCCTTGACATCAGTCGACTTGTTCTGTTCGCCAGTCGCCTGATCTGAAGAAAAACAAACATTATCAGACACCAATTTTTCAAAGACAGGTGCAGGCATACCTGAATATGACTTTGGACTTTCAGGGTGGTGTACTGTCTCTGCAATCCTCTGGTCATCGTGTTCCTGAAATGTTTGATCAACAATCTCCTGAACTAGGACATCTTCCAAAATACCTCTAGGTCTTTTGATGCTGCAATCTGCCAATTGCAAAGTGATGGATGTTGATTTGAGTTCCCCCAATCCTAACTTTTCGTAAACAGAGTAAGGAAGTAGATTGATGCTTGCCCCCAAGTCTAAGAGTGCCTTTTCAAAGAAGTGCTCACCAACCCTGCACGGAATAGTGAAACTACCTGGATCCTTCAGTTTAGGAGGTAATTTTCTTAATAGTACAGCGCTCACTTCCTCTGTCAAAGCCACATCTTCCTTAACCTGAAACGTTCTTTTGTGAGTACAACAGTCTTTCAAAAATTTGGCATACGAAGGAATTTGTTTAATAGCATCAAGTAGGGGGATATTAATTTCTACCTTTTTGAGAGTTTCAAAGATGTCAGATAAATGTTGTTCTTTCTTTTTATTGACTAACCTTAGAGGGAATGGTGGCGAAACTGTCCTTTCTTTTTCACTTACCTCGTTGGAACCCAAAGCTTTTGATGGTTGTGCTTCTAATTCGTCTGTGTGTGTTCCAACCTTGCTGTCAATTATCTTACCATTTCTTAGGGTTGTCACTGATTTGAGCTGTTCTTGGCCTCCAGGGTTTGGTATGGTTTGGGAAGGGAGTTCTTCTGCCTTCCGCTCGCTTAATTCTTTTGCAATCTGACCCATTTGTGTTTCCAATTTCTGAATTGCTTGCCCTTGTTGGTTGTTTGTTTGATGTTGTTGTTGGAGCAATTGAAGAACGGTCGATTCAAAATCCAACTTCTTTTGTTCTTGGACTGGCCGATCAAACCCACTTCCCATTTGAAAGTTTCGTGCATGTCCTTGTGTGAATTGAGTTCCTTGATTATTTTGATTATTGCTCCATGAGAAATTTGGATGGCTCCTCCACCCTGGATTGTATGTGTTCGAGAAGGGATTGTTCTTTGGTGGAAACACTCCTCGACCTACATAGTGTGCATGCTCCTGATCTGTGAAAGAAGACATGGGACATGTATCAGTTGTATGATCTAAATGAGAACAAATTGCACACATTTCGTTTGTTTGATTTTTAACTCCCCCCATCCTCGACATTGCATTAACAAGCATATCAATTTTCTTATTCATGTTTACCATTTCTAATTGAATGTTATTGCTATTAGAAATTTCGTAAACTTCCTGTTTTCTAGACGGGCCCCTCCTTGTTGAGAATTGTTGTGAGTTCTCACTTAGTTCTTCAAATAGTTCTATGGCCTCTTCACCACTTTTCCTCATTAAGATCCCGTTGCAAGCTGAATCCACAATTACCTTGTTAGTATCGTTTAAACCTTCATGCTTGTACCTGTTCATCTTTAGGCATATTGTGCGTAGGGCATTTGAGAAGTTTGTTCTTGAAATCTTTCCATGCTTCAAAGAATAAGTCTCCATCCTTTTGTTGGAAGAGTTGAATCTCCCTTTTTAGCTGTTTGGTCTTTCGGGCTGGGAAGAATTCTTTCAAAAATTTCGTGGCCAATTGCTCCCATGAGTTTATTGACCTTGGTTCCAAAGAATTATACCATAGTTTAGCGTTAAGTTTTAAGGAAAAAGGAAACAAGATTAACCTGATTTGTTCAGGGGTGAGCCCTTGGACGCTTTGTGTCCTGCAAAGATCGAAAAAGTCTTGTAGATGGAGATGAGGCTCTTCATCTGGTTTGCCACTAAAGTGGGGAACCATACTAAGTAACTGAGGAGATAGATGCATGTTCCCTGTGACATTAGGTTGATACGCAATGCAGGAAGGTTGCTCGATATTCTTAGGCGTGAACTTGTCCTGCATTGGCACTCGATTTGGCATTTCTTCTGCCATTATTGCTCGTGAATTGAGTCTCTGAGCAGTCGACTGGTTTCGTGCAACAGTCGACTGGTTGGTCGCAGTCAGTCGACCTAATCTATGCAAAGTGCGTTCTGTTTCTGCGTCAATTGGTAGTAGCTCTGGACGAAGTGATCTCCTTCCGTGCATCCACCAAAATTCTGTAACCTAAAAGAAAAATACTTAATAATAAAATTAAAAAGAAAGAAAGAAAAATAAAAATTTTCTACTGATCTATAAGTTAAAATACTAGACAATCCCCGGCAACGGTGCCAAAAACTTGTTGTGCAATCTAGTTACCTAAATAAAGAGATAAAACTAGACACAAATTATAAACCTCGCAAGTGCACGAATCGTCTATAAAAGCGTAGCAATAGCAAGGGTCGATCCCACAGAGATTGTAGACTTTAACTTACCAACCAATAAAAAGAATAAGAATCATAAAGAGTTGTTCTAAAGGTCTAAAAGAAATGAAAAGATCAAAACTGAATTAAGAAATGCTGAATCACAAATGTTTATGAAGTAGTTGGGTTTAGATCTCCACCAATAGTCAGTAATGCTAAGTTACCTTCTGAACTTCTTCTTATTACTCATGTTTGTTCCCTTCAAGGGCATGGTATCTACTCCTTAAAGTACTGTTTCCCTAAGCCAAGAATTAGGCATGGTATCTACTCTAATTCGTTTCTTTCATTAAGTGTTTAGCATGGTATCTACTAAGTTGTACTTAAAGAAAACATAAGATCAGTGGAAACGAACAAACACTCAAGGTTCTAGAAATTGGTATCAGATCTAGATCCCTTAAGTTGATTGAACCAAGAACCCCTAAAGATTCCCTTGTTACAGGTTATGGGCACGAGATTCGGGTCGTCTCAATATGCTCATATAACAGATTCAGACAGATGGTAATGCAAACTTGATATTCTCAAGTTCTGTATGTCAGTCGACTGGCTCTCACCTCAGTCGACTGCTCTCAGAGCTTCGAGAACAAGTTTGATTATCCTAAATCTATATCAATTCAATCAGATTCAATCAATAAGTAAAATAGAAGAACTCAGAAGAATATAGCACTACATAACTACGGCTTCAATCTACCCAACTATGAAATTAGTTCCACATAATAATACTTTTATTAATCAACAAGTTTGAATACATGGTTAACATAAAAGAATAGGAAAGAGAAGGAATAAACTGATGTAGTTCGGTCAAATAGGTCGGCTGGCTGTCACACAGTCGACCGGCCGTTCTTTTCTTAATGCTTGATCTCCTTTCTTCTTCTTTGATGCTGATAAAGTGCTTCTTGTTGATGACTCTGGAAATCTGCGATTCGGTGATTCAGGAACGTGGAAGTATATCCCAATAAGCTTCTTGGTCGGTATTTATAGAACACGGCTAGAGAATTTGGGTTTGCACTTTTCTTTTTATAGAAAAGTCCTTTTCTTTTATTTATTTTCTCCCTAGTTGCTCTGCGTATTATTTCTTTCTCTTTTCTTCTATTCTTCCTTTTCTGTTCTGATTTGGATTAGATTTGGATGAATCTTCAAATATCTTATCTTTTGACTCTGCCGCCTACCAGTCGACTTGTCTTCGAACCAGTCGATTGTGTCGAGACTTCTGAAGATTTTATAATTGATCATCCAAGTCGGCTGTTGATAATAAACTTCTCTGGGCAGTCGCCTGCTGTAATGGACCAGTCGACTGATGATCTGCAATTTCCTGTGTATCGTCCTTAATCTGCTTCGTTTCTCTATTTTAGGCTATTTCCTATGGAAAAGAGAAAATAAGAATTAAATACCACATATAGAGCTTTTAAATGTCTAATTGCATTAAGATTATTGCTCCTAAATGTGAATAATATTGTGTTCATCAAGGAGTACACTGAGCATCTGGCTAAAGTTCTGAGGAAGCTTCAACGGCATGAGTTGTATGCCAAGTTATCCAAGTGCAATTTCTGGAAATCTGAAGTGGCATTCCTAGGTCACATCCTTTCTAAGGAAGGAGTGGCAACTGATTCGCAGAAGATAGAGGCGATGAAGGATTGGGCAAGGCCTACTACAGTAAAAGAAATCAGAAGTTTTCTTGGGTTAACTAGATACTACAGGAGGTTTATCCAAGGCTATGCTCAGATAGCCATGCCGCTCACTGGTCTGACCAAGAAGAATGTGAACTTCAAGTGGATCGAACAGTTCGAGGCAAGCTTTCAGGAGTTGAAAGAGAAGCTGACTACTGCTCCCATTTTGGCTTTGCCTAAAGCAGGTGTTTAGTATGATGTTTACATCGATGCTTCACATCATGGGCTTGGTTGTATCTTGATGCAAGAAAGAAAAGTGATCGCTTATGGGTCTAGGCAACTAAGACTGCACGAGAAAAATTATCCGACTCATGATCTGGAGTTGGCTACGATTATTTTTGCCTCGAAGCAATGGAGACACTACGTGTATAGTGAGAAATTGAACATATACACGGACCACAAAAGCTTGAAGTACATCTATCAGCAGAAGGACCTGAATCTGAGGAACCGGAGATGGCTGGAAGTACTTGAGGACATTCGTCCTGAGATTAAGTACCATCCTTGGAAGGCTAATGTTGTTGCTGATGCACTTAGCCGTAAAAGAAGTCTAGCTAGTTTGATTACAACTCAGAGGCATCGTGCAGAGGAGTTTAATCAGGTTGGTATTGAAGTTGCGATGCAAGGCTTGGGAGTATCTTTAGCTCAGTTGAGGCTTCAACCTACGCTGAATGAAAGGATTATAGCAAGTCAGAAGGAAAATGCAGAGATTCAGAAGATGAAGGAGCAGGTTGGTGCTGGCAGGTTGTCGGAGTTTCAGACCAGGGATGAAGTGTTGTGGTTTAGAGAGAGGCTGTGTGTTTTGGATCAAGCAGATTTGAAGGAGAGTATTCTTCAGGAGGCACATGTTAATCTTTTGTTTGTACATCTTGGGAGTACCAAGATGTATAAGGACATCAGGCAACATTTTTGGTGGTTAGGTTTGAAGCGAGATGTGGCTGAGTTTGTGGCGAAGTGTGAGATCTGTCAGCAAGTGAAAGCCGAGAATCAGAAGCCCGGAGGTTTATTGCAACCGTTACCTATTCCGGAGTGGAAATGGGATAACATTAGCATGGATTCCATCACGGGTTTGCCCAAGAGTTCGAAGGGTAATATGTGATTTGGGCCATTATCAATCGACTAACCAAATTAGCTCACTTCTTGGCTATGAAACTCACTTTGACTATGGACAAGTTGGCCGAACTGTATATTTTGGGAGATCATCAGGCTTCATGGTGTTCCATTGACCATTGTGTCTGATCGAGATGCGCGGTTTACTTCGCATTTCTGGAGGAGTCTTCTGACAGCCTTGGATACTAAGACGGATTTTAGCACTACCTTCCATCCTTAGACTGATGGACAGACTGAGAGAGTCAATCGGGTTCTTTAGGATATGCTTCAGTGTTGTGTTCTTGATTTTGGAGGAAGCTGGGAAAGGCATCTAGCTCTTGTAGAATTTGCCTACAACAATAGTTTTCAGACAAGTATCGGGATGGCGCTGTACGAAGCTTTGTATGGTAGGAAGTGCAGAACACCTGTCTGCTAGTTTGAAGTTGGGGAGCGGCAACTTTTTGGGCCTGAGATCATGCAACAGACCTCTGAAAATATTGTTTTGATCAGGAAGAGGTTGGTGGATGCTCAGAGTAGGCAGAAGAGCTATGCAGACAACCAGAGGAGGGACCTTGAGTTCGAGGTTGGTGACTTTGTCTTCTGAAGGTATCACCTAGTAAAGGTGTGATTCGCTTTGGTAGAGGTGGGAAGTTTGCCCTGAGGTTCATAGGCTTGTATAAGATATTGAAAAGGATCGGAAAAACTGCTTATCGGTTAGAGTTACCAGAAGAGTTGTCTCAGGTGCACAATGTCTTCCATGTGTCTATGCTGAGAGGTTATGTTCTAGATTCAAGTCACCATTTGCCCGAAGTGTCGGAGGGTTTGCAACTGGATCTGTGTTACATTGAGCTACCGGTTGAGATTGTGGATCGTCGAGAGAATTTCTTGAGGAACAAGACGATACCGATGGTCTAAGTAGTCTGGAGAAACCAGTTTGTTGAAGAGGCTACTTGGGAGTCTGGGGAGAGGATGTTGAGGGATCATCCTGAGCTCTTTGTTTGTATTTGTTTTCTTTCATATTGTGTGTTGTTTTCTTACTCTTTAAGCTTAGTTCCGGGGACGAAACTATTCTAAGGAGGGAGTGTTGTAACATCCTGAATTTTTAACTTTAATTAAATAAGAGTTTGTTGATTTTTATGTGTTTTGCACGTGCAAATTTATGTACATTTTACCTTTAGAAAATTATTTATTTTTATAGCATGAACAAAATATTTTAATTCTTCTCTTTTAATTCAAAAGCCTATTTTAAATCCTATGCCTAATTTGAGCCCACTAGTTTATTCTCATTTAAATGAGACAACTTGTAGGGTAGACTCATTTTTGTAACAAATCAATTAACAAATGCATGTACAACTAGTAACTAGGGGAGCTTGGTCTGACATGTGCATTGCACTAGCACGTGTCTTGGGGTGTGCAAAGCTAGGCCGGGTGGAGTCAAGAGAGAGTGGAGAGATGGGCATAGTGGAGAGGTGGTTTTTGTGTCATGGGTAGTTGCTCTAACTCCCTAACTCATCTTAGCTCCTAATCTACAACCATCTAATTCAATCTTGACCATCCATTCCACTTTGAAAAAATGTATAAATACCCCCCCCCCCCCCCCCATTCTCTTCATGAAACACACTAGAAAATTTGTGAAAAATAGAAAAGAAAGAAAGAAACAAGTGTGAGAAAAGATTGAGAGTTTGTGAGCAAAAAGATTGAGTGGTAATGGTTTTGTGTTCCCTTTCACATTTGGAGGCCGGCCTACCATCAAGGTGGAGGAAGGAGAGCTCGGGTTTCATCAAGTACAAGGAGGAGAAGGCTCTTTTGGTGGCAAAATCTAGGAGGAGAAGTACCGTTCGTGTGTTCAAGGAGATTTCTAGGAGTTCTTTTCATTTGTTTCTTGAAATAGGGGGGTGATTTCTCTACTTCTAATGTATACATCATGCTAGGGATTTTGATTGATGAAATTGCTAAGGAAACTAGTAAATTAACAATGTGTTTGTTGAAAAAGAAACTAGTTGGAAAATAAAATGAATGCTTGATGAATTGTATGGTAGTTGCTATGGAAATGTAAATTGGAACCATGCTAGATGTAGAATATATGCTTGTAAATGGCAAGTAAATCGAAATATTTGATTTGTGCTATATTAATCATTGTGACACTAGTGTGATAAATGAGACTATGTTATAAAAATATTGTGGAAATAAAAGAAAAGAAAGAAATAACTTTTTGTAATAATTGTAAGGATAAAATTGGTGGAGATCATGAGTATTTTGCAATGTCGAAATTGCAGACATAGAACACAAATTGGAAGGAAAAAAATCATGTTTTTATGTCAAAATAATATTTTTAAAATATTATTATGTTGTTAATCTATAAAATCAGTAATCTGGAAAGTTTCATGAGATAAATTAGAGGAGAAAAGAGTTTAAGAGCTTTTGAAATACGAAATATTAATAACAAACAGAGAGTCGAGTTAAAAGTAACTCAACCCATCTCACATCAGTTAACCACTTTGGTCATACTGGTCTTTGGGTGCGCCTTTAGAGCGTTACTGTTCATCGGTGGCACAGTGTGCTTGATTCGAGTCTCGGTAGAGACTTCGTTTTTTACAAAATCTGATTTTTATTCAAAATCCGAACTCAAAACCCAAATAGAATTCGAGTTCTCCTTTAGACAGTTAGTCACTTTGGCCATTCTGGTTAATGGGTGCAGTTTGGTGGTGTTACTGTTCACCGTGTGGGCCTCTGTGCTTGGTTCGAAATTGGCCTTGGGAAAATTTTTTGGAGTTTTGATTTTTTTTTAAATATTTTGATTTATCTAAAGGGTTTTAAGTGTTTAAAAATTAAGAAAAAAATACTAGAAATATTCTAAAAATGCCTGGACTTCATGAGAAACTTTCTATAGCTTTTTGACCTAATATAATGAAAATTTAAGGCTATTTTGGAAAGAAACTTGATTCAATTCTTAATGTGAAATATTGGGTAAATAAAGAAGATTAATACCTTTCTTTTAAAGGAGATTTCCGAATAGAGATTTTGAATGAATTGTGTCATGAAAAATTTAGATAATGAAAATTGTGATTTGGTTTAATAAGCGAAAGAATGTTATTACGAAAGTAAAAGGAAATTGTGAAATCTATTATGAATATGGTAAGCTTGAAAAATGAATTCGTCACTTTATATATGAAATTTGTGCATGAAAATGAAATAAAGATCATGATGATTTATGAGAAAAATTTGTAAGGGTGAATACTCAATTTTTATGAATATGAAATGAGATTAAAGACTAGAGTGTAGCTAAGTCCTTATACCGGCATTGAATAAATTCTTTTGAGATAAAATGTTGAAATGAAAGACCGAGTTTAGATCATTACTATTTATTGATGGTTAAGACTGGTATAGAGGTAGTGCTAACTCTAGGGTGTTGATTTTTATTCATGATTCAAATAACTAAGGACAATACAATAGTGAAGATGTGATGAAAGTAACAGAAAAACACAATTATGAGGGCCTCAGATCTACGGCGTGAGAGTATTCATAGGTTCCCTGCTTGATGGTCATGTCATGGCATAGATACTACTCCGGAATTATCGGGACCGTGGCGATGCTTGTGGGGTGTTTGGTGACTATGGGTGGTGCCATCGTTCCATGACGGAGGCTGAATTATCGATAGGCTCTGCATGATCCGTCATGTCACGACGTGAGATTCCCCTCCAGGCTGTCTAGAAATGGGCTCGTAACTCATAGAACATTTAGGATACTTACCGTAGTTACCGTAGTAGTTTAAGTCATAGCGAGGGATCCAACCCTACAAGATGAAGAACGATTAAGGGCTTATCCTCGAACCTATATAGTATGGGATGCACAGAATCCGAACAAGTGTGCATTAGTGTCATGTAAATAATAACAATTGCATTAAGGAATAAGTGCACATTCACACTCGACATCATTAGGATAGTCCCCGTTAGTTTTGTTTTGTGACAAGTATATGCTTTCTAAGTAAGAGAAATTGATGTATTTTATCCTAGCGTCAGTTGTATGCAACTGACGTACCCACAGTTTCTATGCAGGATAAAGTGATTGACAAGACTAAAGATTGATTGCTGCTTAAAGAAATGTTCAAGTTATTATTCAATTCATGTATAATGTTGTAACTTATAATTCCACTACATTGATGTAAACTCTTTGGTAATAAAGTTTTTAAATTCCTTGTAAAATCATACGAAGTGAAGTGTAAAGATCCTGTGGAACTTTGAATTCAGTCTTATTTGGAATTCTGGGTGTTACAAGGCCAATGCCCTCTCTTCAATCTAACTTTAGGCTATCTTGAACTCTAAATTATGATTATCTCCTCAAACATGTAAATGTTATTTAAGAAATATTGTAGGTTCTTTATGAGTTTCTATTACTTGTATTAGTATGTAAAAAAACATGTAAAAGATTCATAGAAATTGAAATGAATTATATATGCATTTTTTCACTCTTATACAATTATACTTGTTTTGTAAGTTAAGTTATAAAATAAAAAAAAAATTAATTTACTGGGCCAACCCGCGATCTGGCCCGACCTGAAACGTGTTCGACCCAAATGGGTTCGCGGGTCGACATTCGATTTCGAACCCTGCCCGACCCAGCCCGGTTAACTTGCCAACCCGATCCGGGCCCACCCAAATATCTGGTCGACCTGGCTCGAACGACCCCATTGCCACCCCTAGTCTCCTATAGGGTTGGCAACCGGGCCGGGCTGACCCATGACCCGCTCGCCAAAACCTAGACCGTTGATTTACGGTTTGGGTCGAACCTGTGAAACTAAGCAGGTCAACCCGGGAGTTCGACCCGGGTCGACTAATATGGATTTCCAATCAGTTGAACCCGGCCTGCCAACCCGGGGAACAGTGGCCAACCCGCGGGTTTCGAACTGTTTGACCCGTATGGGCCAAATGTTCGGCTCGCACGGGTCGACCGATGACCCGCGGGGTCCAACGACCAAAAAAGACAGCCAACGGCTGTTTTAGCCATTTTTTTTTGTTTTTTGTTTTTATATATGGACGAAAATCAAATTACCGTCTCTACCAATTTTTTAAAAAATTTTTTAGATCAGACGGGAAATCTTTTTCCGTGTATCGATTTAATTCAATTCAGCTGTTCTGGGACGAAAAATTATTTTTCGTCCGATACTTCTCAGATTTGCCAAATTTTCTCTAACAAAATTTCTTTTTTCGTCCGATGCAAAAGTCGATAAAACTTCTTCCATTTGCTATATTTTCCAAATAGCCAAATCGTCTGCCATATTTGGAAGTTCACTGTTCACCAAAAATTCTTTTTTGGGGCTTTTGGCCAACGACTACAGCGGTTTAATCCTCAAATTTTGGAAAAATTGGAAATTTAGCAGACGACTAGAGATGCTCTTAGGTGAGTATTTTGGGAGGGTGCATAATGCAAAAACATGAGGGGATGAAAGGGTTATAATGTAAACTATTTTCTTGGCTGAATAAATAAAGTTAGTCCTTTTTATACTTTAGTGTAGTAATGAGTAAAATAATATATTCGAACGGCGGTAATGCAGGGTTGGGGGGATTTTTTTGTTTGTTTGTGGGTAGGGAACGCCGCCCCGCACGGATCACGTGGCTTGGGAATGGTGTGACGTTTTCCAATTTTTACTTTTTATTTTAGGCTTCTTTTGCAATTTCTTGTTCATTTTTTAATTGCTTTGAATCTTATCAATTTTGGGACAATAGTTTCAAATTCTAATTTACATACTCAATTAGTGCATCTGTAATCAGTTTGCCAAATATAAAAAAAATTGGATAATTTGGCTAAAATTCATCTGTAGTCGTTGGCCAATATCCATTTTTTGGATTTGAGGTGAACAATTGTCTGCCAAATTTGGGAGCAGAAATGGCAAATGCCAAATTTTGGAATTCAGAACATGATATCTCGTCCGTCGATGAGTTTTTTTTATTTTTATTTTTATTTTTTATAATTTATTTATTAAATAGATCAGATGACATATGATATTCCGTCCGATCGATTTTCTAAAATTTAAAAAAAAAGAAAAAGTGGGAGATCATATGCCGTCCAAAAAATACGAAAAAAAAATTCAAAAAAGGAGATCATATGCCGTCCAAGAAATGGGAAGGTCTCATTTTCGATTTTTAAATCCTATACTTTAGGCCTATACTTCATAATTATGGGCCATTAACTCTTTTATTCACAAAGTATTCTCTTCGGACGAGATATGACATTGCTCTCACGGAATATGATATTCCGTCCGTTGAAGAAATGACAAAAATTGGGTTTAGGCGACTACAACTCATTTCTAAAATTTCTATTGCTATATGCCAAATACCCAAATTTTGGGTATAGACGACTACAGATGCTCTTAACAAATTCTGAAAAGTAAGAACATGAATTTTTGAAGGAAAGTAGCCTAAAGCAAAACTATTTCACTTTTAAAAGAAGTCGTTTTGTTGTTTGCTAATTTTGGTGCTCTTAACAAAGAGTTTTAAACTGAAAGTTATTTCAGCATAAGACCCTTTGATGCTCAAGTGAGTCTGCTGAAGACTGATTAAGGTTTTTTTAGTGGAGCAAAACATTGACTACTTTTAACTGATGGAGATGAAGGGTATTTGTAGGCCAAGAATCGGTTATGGAAGATAGATCAGAAAGGTATTTTTCCTAGAATCGGTTGGAGTTATTATGATAATTAGAATTAGTAATTAATTTCTGGTTTGGGGGATTTGGTTGACAACTGTGATTAGTTGGGAATTCCCTTCTTCTTGGGTAATAAGCAAGCTCTAATTGGACATCTGGCTGGTTTGGTGGGCCAGGAGAATGCTCATGTTCTTCTAGTATGCATGTTCTTTCTATGAAATTATTATACTACTTCTGTTGACTTTAGGATACATGCTGAGATCACATGTCTTCAACTTTTACCCATATCATGTTTATTACTAAATTAATATTAATCTAAATTGATATTACAAAACCATTATTTTAAACTGAATATCCTCCTTAAACATTAATAAAAATCCGCCTAAAGGTTAAATACCTAATGGACCGGTGAGTTTTGTCTCCTTAAACATTAATAAAAGTCCCATCCGAAGCAGAAGTTACATTAAAATATATCAAAAGATTTGTGTTCAAATATATTGTATACCAAAATAATCACCTTGTCTTTACTTGGAGCATCCACAGCCATGTGGTATGAACTACATATATGTATATTATAGCAATTTGAGCGCTGCAGTTGTATGTTATTATGTCATTTTTTTTCATTTTCGCTACAGTAGAATGCTATATTTGAGAGAAGATATAGTAATATGTATATTATAGCGGACGAAATATGATGTTTCGTCCCAAATATTTCATGTTTCGTCCGATGAAAATATTAAACTTTTCATTTAAAATATTCCTGTCCCGTCCGAGGAAAAAGTTTTTTTTTTCCATTTTAAAAGCTGATATAGTTAATTATGTGTTTAGTTAGTTAATTAGTTTAATTAGATAATTCATTAGATAATTAATTAAATATCTAACTAGATAATTAAGGTTAGTTAAATAATTAAACATTAATTAAGGTGTTTAAGTGGGAAATTTGGCGAGATGAAACTCATGTTTCGTACCACCGTAGGACGAAACATCATGTTTCGTCTCACGTGAGGCCCACCATTTTTTATTTTTAAAAAAATATATTTTTTTAAACTATTAAAATTTAGGAATTACTATAATATACAAAAAAAATTATAAGAAATAACAATCATTTCATCTGTCCGTTAATTTTTTTTCTTCTAATTTTTCTATATTTGCCATTTCGCCACTGCATTAAAACAACGAATTATTATTTTTAAATATGTATTTACATATTTTATAGCATGTACGACTGTGGATGCTCTTAGGATTCCTGTATTTTGTTTTTATTCTTTGTATTATCTCTACAAAAGAAAAGGATTTTCGAAATGCCAAAACTTTTAAGATATTTACAACTAGTAATCTGCATGTGATTATTATTGAAAAAAGGAGGAAAAAAATCTACATTCATTGAGGTGAAAATATTAGGATAAATTTGGTATTGGAATTTTCACAAATTACATACTTCTTCCGTTCCAAAATATAAGTCATTTAAGGTTTCTATACGACTATTTAGAGACAATGTAGGATTGTGTAAGAGTACCAAATATGATTGATGGACCTTTAAGAATATAAAATCACTAAGATAATTGAGAAATTCTACACATACATCTGTTTTGTTGGGTTTCAAGGTCAATCACAGAGACAATTAAAACACATAACTTCTCATGCAGGGAACAATAATACTTGACTAGGGACATTAAAGAATAGTGTTCCGATTTCAACCAATACAGTAATATGTCTCAAACACAATAGTAATAAGTCTCAATACAATAGTTCATTAAAGCGATAAGAAATTAGAAAGAAAGCATTTAAGTCTTTAGAATGTCTATTCTCCAATCCCAGCAGACAATTCCCCTTCATAACCTGTGTACACTTCATCCAAAAAGAGGAGAAAAATTTTCCTTCGAAAAAGTCATGGACAACAAATAGAGAAAGCAGGGAACAATGGAATAACGGTATAACAATGAATCAATGGATCAATAGGAGTCAATAATATGGCACGATTATTAATAATCAATATTACGGTAATCGATGTAATGGCTATAAACAATGTTGTAATATTCGGTAACAATAATCAATGATCAATAACGGTAACACTTAGCCAATATTCGATATCAATAGAACAATTTGGAACAATATGCAGTGTTTTCGATGTCGTGTCAAACCTTATGTCTATTAATCATTTTAATCCTAACTAATGTATGTACTACTGCATCCCATACTACAGGTTCGATGCATACAATCAATGTCGACTTAGACTTAAGTGGAAGATTCTATAGATCATGTACTCGGCAACGATAATCAATATTCACCTTTTGGTGCACAGTACGGTCATCGGCAACGATACAATACACGATAGATTGGGTTACCGTCGTAACCACAATCACACGATAAAATAATAGCCGGAATGGTAATTAGGGAAATACAGGTCCTTCTTCCGAGTACAGTCACTACATCATCAACTACTCCAGTCAATCCCCTAAACCCCGGCTTGTTAAATTATTTTATCGATGCAACAATACAATATGGAATTAGGAGACATGAGATTAACAATAGTATCAATAAGGAAACAATAGGACGATAACTTGAATTGGACAACTAGAATGATGACAATAACTCATTGGGATCATGCAATGGAACATAAACACTTCGATTCATGCAATACTACAATATAGAAACAACTAATCTATTAAAAACTGAAATATAAAATTCTAGACAGCAAGAGTAGTCTTTACAAAAATGTAGTTTCCTGCTGTTTCAGAAATCGAAAAGTGAATCTGTCAGAAGTTCTAGAAACTAGACCCCCACACGGTTCCAACGTATGTTTATAGTTCAAAATCTGATCGACAGTAGCTAGGTCAAACACATGGTTCTTTACAGGTTTCATGTTCACGCAGAATATCGACATCATGTTATTATATTTTTAGAATCAGCAAAAACTCAATAATAAATTCATTAAAAATATTTTCTAGACTCCTAAACATGATCACTAATAATATGAAAATTTTCAGAGCAAAATTTTAACATTTGATCAGCCTATTTACTGTTTGAACATGGATCATACAATAATCTGAGAATCTGGAATTTAAAAACACAACTGTAGTAAAACGAGCATAATTTTTGCTACACAAATCGGAATTCAAAAATTCAAGATATTCTGGAAACTAGAAAGATAAGGCTACAATCTATCTTCAGAAAATAATTCAATTTAAGATCGTTTACTAGTTCGAAAATAGCAGTCAACATATAGGTCAGCAAGCACTATACAGGATTTGTGTAGTTTTCTTAAAAATAAATTAATTAACATGATGGGTATCGGTTCTTTAGTCAATAAATTGTGTAATCAACATGATGAGTGCAATAACATGATAAATAAAATTAGAACACGCACATACATCAATTTATCATCAATCAATCATCAATCGATCAAACAATATACAACCTATCAATTGTCTCTACAATAATTTATTTGTGTGACGATTATATGAACAACCCTATTATCAATTTTATATGTACTCATGAACGATCCAAACTTTAGAGTCAAAAGTGGCATGATGTAAAGAATTTGGGGTTAGCTCATGTAAACCATTGATAGACCCAACGAAGAGATGAACAATGGATAATACGATAACAAATGGATCTACTTGCAAAAGTTTCAACAAAACTTGAATTCGATACAATTAACAATTCAAGTGGACGAGGTGACTTGCCTGTTAGATGGATAATTTGAATACCAAGAATAACGGGATGAGAATCCCAAAGCAACGACCCACGAACACATAATTTAGCACGTGCAAATCACGTGCAATAAAGAGACAAAGCAATCACAGCAACAGGTGGCAGCAACAAGCACTGTCAGCAAAGTTGACTGCATTGCTGGCGGGTCGCGGCATCGAAGGCGTTCAACGAGCGGCACGACGGCAGATCTGGGCGGAGGGTCGGCTGCTGTCGATGGAAACATAGAGACAGCAGGGAAACAGGGGTGTGTGCTGGCGTTGATGGGGGGTGTCGACGGAGGAGGGCACGCTCAGTAGGTCGCCAAAGATCGGGGGGAATGGTCGGAGAAGACGGGTTGTAGTTGGGGAAGATGAACAGTGGATTTGGCACTGCTGGCGAGAGAGCATAGCAAGGGGAGAGGCAGGGGTTCTGTGGTGGTGGCACTGGTGGCTGGGGGTAAGCGGGAAGGGTGGTTGAGGGTCGATGATAGGCAAAAGTCACCGGAGGTGGCCGGAGAAGAAGGTTGGGGAAGATGGTGTACAATAATTGGCGGGATCTCAGTGGTCGGGGGGAGAGAAACATAGAGGAGAGAGAATAGGAGAGAGAATAGAAAAGAGAATAGACGGATAGGATTCAAAATTGTGCAATTTTTAGGGTTTGCAGTAGAGTTGTATTTATAGGGCACAATTAGAGTAATGGGTTAGTGATTTAGGGTCCAATAAAATCTGTTTTGGGACAAGAACAATTGAATTTGGATTTTAGGGTTCAATTAAGAGATAGATCAAAATCAATAGGGTTCCAATAAAAATACCCACAATTAAATAAAAGATAATGTTTCAACAGAAAAGTTCAATCAAGAAGAACGGAACTTTTTCATGAACAAATTTAATCAAAAAGAAAATAATCAAGAAAGAACAATAGGGTATTTAAAATACACACACACACACACACACACACACATTAAATCAAATAGTGAAATGCATATAAAGTTGAGCATGTTCGGCCTTAAAACAAAATAATAATAATAATAATAATGCTAATAATAATGATAAAAATAATAATACCGATAACAATAATAATAACAACAATAATAAAAAATATTAATACCAATAGCAATAAGAATAACATAGTAAATAAAAATAACGATAATAATAATAATAATACTAATAAGATTATATAACAAAATATTAATTTATTAAAATAACCCAAATTTCAATAATACATTTAAATTGAACTCAAATACAAATAGCCGATCAATAAGATATAGAAAATAAGATCAAAATACACCACTATTCTAAATGAATAAGATTTTCGACTAGAAAATACTTTAATAAAAGATCTGAAACAATTTAGCACAAAAAAAAAACAACAAATTATAGAAAAAATTCAAAAAATACTTATTTGCGGGAATCGAGGTTACAAGATAAGCCTAACACCCAAAATTACAGAGGTCAGCCATAACGGTGTGAGCGACATCAAAAGAAATGCAACATAAATAAAACATAAAGAGTAAAGTCATGATCAACACATATCAACGGTAGTAACGAATGGAATATGAAATAACAATAAATAAAGCATGAAAATATTTAGTGAAACTAAACTAAGTGTCAAGTGTAGGAAAACAGAAAACAAACATGCATAAAACCAAGTCAAGAAAATACAAATACAATATGATGACTCTCTAATGCATACTTGTCGGTGTCTATGCATTCCATACTACATAGGTCCGGTGCAAGCCCTTATTGTTCTCCACTTAATAGCGTTAGATCCCTTGTTATGTAACTAATCCTACTACGGTGATAGAAACAAAATCCAGAATACTTCGCGAATAGGCATCATAATCCTCGACGCGCAAGCATCATGTAAGAATAGCTATGACCCCAGGAAGAATCACCTCCCTGACATGTACCCCACAAATAGGTTTGTGAAACCCTCGACGTGCAGATACACTAGTACTTCTCTTGAATAGGCCCGTCGACCCTGGAAACGCGAATGCACCCGTATGCTCTATGAATAGGCCTGCAGACCCTCGACACGCGAACATACCAAATGTCCTCGCGAGACAGAGCAACACAAATATCCTGGAACGCATCCATTGGACTAGACCCCTAGAGCATATACTTACGTTTTCCAAGTTCTATCATATCTCCATTAGTGCCTGTCCTTAGGTTGATTATTATTAAAACACAAATCCCCCTTTCTAGAGTTAGTGTATCCTGCCGGACTTAATTCCACAACAACAACCCCAAGACCCAATTGGTCAAAATCCGTAAAATCTTATCTGCTGGTTCACAGGACTCCCACTCAACTCCTAGAGATTCACTAAACGAATATCAACACCAAAACTTTCAATAAAACTCTTTATTTCATCATAAAAACGTTTATGTCAAGAAAACTCCTTAAATTTGCAAAATCCAAACTCATTTAATGTACTCATAAATTCCAGAATTGAAATAAAATATTAAATCCATTAGATAACTGAGAATCATGTTTTGAAGTCATAGAAAGTCACGAAACATCAATTTAATCAAAAACCACATATATATTTCACTTTATAAAGTCATAGAAATACAATTTTAATTCTATTAAAGTCAAAATATAAGTTTTTGTAAAATACTGTAATTTGTAATAAAAATATCATTTAAAACAGTAGATCAATAATCCATAATTTCAAAGAAATAACTGTTCAAGAAAAACCACAGAAAAACTCAAGAAAACAATCAGCTAAGCAGCTGACAGTCGACTGTTAAAGACAATGCAAAATACGATGGTCGACTGTCGAGCAAAAATCCGAAAACCCAAGAATTGACAGTTGACTGTCAACCTTAGTACAATTACTAGGCGGTCGACTGTCATGTTAAGAAAAATACAGCTTTGAAATTCGTGCATATTTTTACTGATACTTCAAGAAATCTTTGTAAAATCATAAATTTGCAAAAACAAAATTTTCTGAGATGATCAAATAGAATTTTTCTAACGTACTGGAGTTTATAAAACAAATCAAAGCCACATCAAGGTCGTAAAAGAATAAATTTTCATCGAAACTACTTCAAAACAGTAAATATAGATATATGAAGTGTATATATGTGTTTTTGCATAAGTAAAGCTTCAAAATTCATCAAATAGGAGTAGTATAATGTTTAGATTCAATCTCAGTATCAAAATAAATCAAATCTCAATCGAAAACTTCATAAAAATCACAAAACCCAAATTCGGCTGAACCTACTCAGACCCGAAATATACCCCTCTTCACAACATCCAAAACTTGATCTCTTTGATCCAAAAACTCCTATTGTAATTCATTAGCTCATATACAACTACTAAACATCAGTTTACCCATGAATAAAAGCAAATTTTGACATGTATTAATCAAGTTATACTCATCAAACTTCAAGAACAGATCAAGCATATGTACACACATAGTAAAAGTTCATCTTTAATCAATTTGTGCTTTATACAACATACATACTCATCATAACCCATCAAATCAGTAAGCATATGAAAGAAAACAACCTACTCATGATTTCTATTAGGCTCTTGAACAATCTCAAGCCATCTATATGTAATTTTAATCATTAATAACATAGTCTCATGAAAAGATTCAATCTTTATTCATCCATCCTTCAATAATTTATTATATCATCATACAATCCTCTATCATGCTTCCTAATTGACAAATAATCACAAACAACATGCATAAAACAATGAGAAATCAAACATATGTCACTCACCTTATTGAAGAATCAACCGAAATAATAAAGAGAATAATAAAAGTTCTTCCTTCGTAAGAAAACCAAGATCCTCGCTTCGAAACTCCAAGAAATCAATAATAAAGAAAACCCTTTGTGTAGTACAGCAAAGAGACGGTTGCACTCTCTTTTAAATAGGCCAGGAATTAGGGTAATTAGGGTTTTGAATAGGTTTTGCAAAATATCCCTTTTGAATATATCTTTACATATATAAATTCTTATACTTGGAAATTAAATTAACCAAATTCACTTAAAAAAAAAAACCGCCCTAATACTCGCCGGCACTGGATCTAAGTCTAGAAAACAAATTTGTAAATTTTGCCTCTAAGTGGCAATTTTGCAAAGAGACCATTCTTTAAGAAATTTGCGAAATAAACCGAACATATTAAAAAAAAGTAAACTTTTTACCTATGATTTGGCTAGCCATCATGCTCATCCTAAAAATCCGAAAATCTGGAGTTTTCACTCCAAGTGGTAATTTTGCACAAAAGCCCATCTTTTTATTATATTTGCAAATATGCCAAATAAATATCAGAAAAATCAAAAAAATTCATAAATAATACCTACTAATAAATAATAGGTTTTCCCTAAAATAATTTCTGACTTTGAATTTCCCAAGAAAATATTTGCATAAGTTTTGCACGTGTGAAAAGATAATTTTTAGAAAAATATTTATTAAATCACCAAAATCATTTTAATTTATTTATACACCTCAAAAACATTATTTAAAAATCTTGGGTGTTACAAACAATGCATATATGGATAAATAGAAATAGTAATTTGTTGTTCCGCTGTAGTGGGGAAATGAAAAAATATAGCAAAATTGTAGAAAAAACAAAATTCTTGTGATTTTTTAAAGATTTTTAATTTTTGATAATTTTTTAATTTTTTAATAATTTTTTGTGGGACACACCAACGGGATGAAACATGATGTTTCATTCCACGGTGGTCCCAGTGGTGGGATTAAGTTAATTAAGATTTAATTTGATTAATTAGAACTAACCTTAATTATTTAACTAATTATATAACTAAATATCTAATTAAACTAATTAATCACCTAATTAACTAACTAAATTTTCGGTTAAAAAGATTGGGATTTTTCTCAGACGAAACATGATGTCTGGGATTTTTTTTAATTTTTAAAATACACAATATCATCAGAATGTTTCGTCCGATCCTTTAAAAATATTATAAAATATTGATAATTCGTCTTTTATATTATACATATTGCTATATTTATTCTTAAATATACCATTTTACTGTAACAGAAAATGTAAAGTGTACATAAATGACACAAGTGCATCACGATTTTAATAAAAATATGTATGATATGTCTAAATGCCTAATGACGATAATGAATGCTATAACTCTATAACTCTGTAATAAGTGGTGTTGTTGTCAGCAGAAATGGGACCCACGGTGTGAGGGTGTGTCATGTGCTGGATGCGTTTCCCACATGAAGTGGGGCACATGCTATCTATGACGTGGGGACAAAAGGTTTGAGGGAGAGAGATGGGGATTGGCTTTCCGAAGATTGACAGAGCCTGCATATAGTAAAGGTTGTAGGTGTAGCATTACCCTAGCAGTAAACCTTAACTGATAGCATAGTTTTGTAATTAATACTCAATTTTTTATTTTTTGAGTTTGAAATACAGGGTAATTTTGCAAATTACCGTTGATGCTGCTTTGTTCAGTGTGACAGCAATAAAATGATGAGTTCTTTGAAGAAGGAAGAAAACTTAAATTCTGATTGTTGATCGGATTTGATGTGAAGCTGATATTTATAGATGGATTTGGGATTAATGGATAAGATATAGTCAAAAATCTGCAAAAAAGCTTTTAACACTGGGAGTTTTCCCAGCATGGATGATCCGACGATCATGTCAAAAAGCCAACAGTATAAACCAGATTTTAGTGAACAAAATATTGATTACATGGTAATGGAGGATGTATGACTGAATTTCTAGGCTTTGGGGTAGCATTATTATCGAGTAGGATCGGGTCAGGTCGGTTAGTAAGATACCTGGACTCTCAATGGGTCTGGATCCGGTTTCGGGTCTATTCATTTTTTTGGGGTCTAGTTCGGGTCTGATCAATTCCAGGGTATCCAATAGGTTCAGAAATACACAACAACAATTTTATTTTTCAATGTTTACTAAAGATTTCAATATTCAAATTCATAATATATTTTTTTCTCTCTAGAGAATCACATGAATAAGCTACATAGAGAAAGGTAAAATTAATTAATATGTAAATGAATATAGACAAGTTGATTTTACAATATATAGAGTATGAGATGCAAATTGGGGGTGAAAGAAAAGATTACACTCTCTCTATTAAGTTATATTAACATATTAAACTTTATTTTCTATAAAAAGAATTATATGTCTAATCTCTAGTATTATAATGGGAGAAGGCCTTAGTGTCATTTGTAAATCTACCAGCGCTTGCAACATACGTACATAACTATTATAAAGGAGGTTTCAGGTTCGAGTCCTCCCTACGTCAGATTTTTTAAAATTTTTAAAAAAGTTATTAAAACGTGCATTGTACGTGCAAATTACTAGTATTTTTAAACACATAAGCTATCATGTTCTAATACACACAAAAAATTAAGTTTTGATCTACTACGAGTCTATGGGTCAGGTCGGGACGGGTCTAAAATCTTTGGACCCTAATGCTACCCGTCTAAGATTGGGTCGGTTCCGATTCAATGTCTGGTATGGGTCACATTTAATTATGACAATGCTACTTGGGGAGGGGCAGTTACTAGGAAGATTCCTTAACTGATTTGGTAGATTCTTCAAATCAAGGGATCTAATTAGGAATTATCTTCCGATTTTATGGGGATTTGATTGCCAGCCATGATTGACTGGTCAATATCCCATAATTGGGATGCAAACTAGCCCACTTGTGGGTTGAGCTAAGACAGTGGGCCTATGGGGGGCCCATGTGCTAATCGTAAACCTGTAGCTGTTGTAAGATTACTATTTTTCCCGTAGGAACCCTAGGATACATTCGGGAATCGTGTGGCCCCAACTAGCTGTAATTTTCACCCACATCATAAGCCCCCCACTCCTGGAGGTTGGGTGTAGCAGCATTCAAGGAGTAAATCTTTCTCCTGAGGTCATTTCGGACTACATCTGGAGTTCCTGAAGGCAGTAATTGTTATTCGAAACATTAAATACTTATTAGATTTTTAATTAAATTTTTTAAATTTATAATTATTTTTTTTAAAAAAAATTAAATTGGTTTTCAGAATTTATAATTATTTTTAGAATTTTTAATTAATTATTACAATTTTTCCAAAGAGGTTTGGCAAGTTGAGGCGAGTGGCTCAGATTACCATGCTGAGGGACCAACCAAGCAAATTTTGGGAGAATTTCTTCACTTGGCTTGGATTACCATGCCAAGGAATGAGCCTGGCAAAATTTAGGAGAGTTTTTTCAAGTGGCTTGGATTACCATGCCGAGGGACGAGCCAAGCGAAGGGATAAGTTAGGACAATTTTGCGAGTGACTTGGATTACCATGCAGAGGGATGAGCCAAACGAAATTTAGGAGAAGTACCATGCCGATGGACGAGCCAAGCGAAATTTGGGAGAATTTTACGAGTGGCTCAGACTACCATGCTGATGGACGA
This sequence comes from Hemerocallis citrina, assembly GCA_017893485.1. Taxonomy (NCBI): domain Eukaryota; kingdom Viridiplantae; phylum Streptophyta; class Magnoliopsida; order Asparagales; family Asphodelaceae; genus Hemerocallis; species Hemerocallis citrina. The sequence continues at coordinate 109,761,159 of CM030364.1, read as the reverse complement.
GCCAAGCAATTTTTTAGGAGAATTTTTTGAAGGGCTCAGACTATCATGCCGAGGGACGAGCTTGGCAAAATTTAGGAGAATTTTTCTAGTGTCTTGAATTACCATGCCGAGGGACAAACTGAGCAAAATTTAGGAGAATTTCGTTAGTGGTTGGGACTACCATGTCGCGGGACGAGCCAAGACAAATTTTAAGGAAAATTTTGCGAGTGGCTCGAATTACCATGTCGAGGGACGAGAGAAGCAAATTTTTAGGAGAGTTTTATTAGTGGCTCGGACTACCATGCTGAGGGACGATATAACCAAAATTTGAGGGGAATTTTGCAAGTGGGCCGGAGTACAATGCGGAAGGATGAGTTGTATCGATCGAATGTCAAAGACTTGAGATGTATATTTTTCTGAGATTGCTTTCCAATGTGAGTGGAGCAGTCCTACGTCACATGACCTTCGTAGCCTACGAGGAGTTGCACCACGTGAATGTCACATGATCTTCGTGGTAAATGAGGAGTCTCGTCACGTGACCTTTGTGGTTATCAAGGAGTCTCCTCCCACTCTATATATCTCCCACCCCCTTTTCATTTGCTCTTTACTTTCTCTTTCTACAATCAAAGCTTCTCATTCTAGAGTATCAAAAACAATCTTTCGGCGATCTTTCTGATGAACTTTCCATCACCCAAATCAAGGGTTGTAATTAGTAATTATTTTCCAATTTTAGGGGTATTTGATTGCCATCAATGATTGACTGGTCAATCTCTCATAATTGGTCTGCAAATCAGCCCTCTTGTGGGTTGAGCCAAGACAGTGGGCCTATAGGGGGCCCATCTGCTGATCGTAGACCTGTAGATGTTGTAAGATTATTATTTTTCCTATAGGAACCCCATGATTCGTGCGGGAATCATGTGACCCCGATTAGTTGTGATTTTCACCCACATCATAAGCCCCCCCCCCTCCCCCCCCACACTCTTGGAGGTTGGGTGTAGTAGCATTCGAGGAGTAAATTTCTCTCCTGAGGTCATTTCGGACTATATGCGGAGTTCCTGAGGGCAATAGTTGTTATCCTAAATTTTAGTTATTTATTATATTTTTAAATAAATGTTTTAAATTTATAATTATTTTAAGAATTTTTTTGGAAGCTGGAGGATTTAATCCCCTATCTCTTTGTCTTGGTTATTGATGAATTGATGCGAGGAATACAAGATGAGGTGCCTTGGTGTATGCTTTTTGTCGATGATGTCGTCTTAGTGGACAAGAATAAAGAAGAAGTCAATGCTAAGTTAGAATTGTGGAGATAAACTTTGGAAGCTAGAGGCAATAGAATAAGCACAACTAAAACAGAGTATACAGTGTAATTTTAGTGATATTCAGAATACAATCAAGGAAGTAGTGAAGCTTGATGGTCAAGAGATACCTAATAGAGACAGTTTCTGATATTTAGGCTTGACTATACAAAGAGATGGAGAGATTAGTGAAGATTTTATACATAAGATCCAGGCAGAGTGTCTTAAGTGGCGAATTGCAGTGGTGTTTTGTGTGACAAACGTATACCATTGAAGTTGAAGATATTTTTAATAAGACGGATGTTAGACGATTAATGATGTATGATTCAGCAACAAAAACAAACCCTTTTTTCCAACTACTTGGGGTCGGCTACACAAATCCTGGTTTTCCATTCTGCACGGTTTAGTGCAATATCTTGTGTAAGGTCACAAGCTATCATATCTTTTTTCACCGTTTCCACCAAAGTTAGTTTAGATCTTCCTCTACCCCTAACTCTACCATCAATACTTATCAAATCACTCTTTCTAACGGGGACAACAAAGAAACAACATGGCGAAAAAATTAGTGTAGTGGAGATGATGGTGCTAAGATGAATGTGCGGTAAAATCAGGAATGATAGAATTAGAAACGAGCATATACGAGACATGCTAAAGGTATCTCCAATCCAAGATAAGTAAAGAGAGAATCGTCTCAAGTGGTTTGGACATTTCATACATAGACCTAGTAGTGACCCCATTACCTAGTAGTGACCCCGTTACAAAGAGTGATTTGACTGTTGGTGTATGCCCTAGAGGCCAACCTTATATTGACCTTACTAGTTTACATTGTATCATGACATTTATTTCATATCTGAGGTATTTTATTTATTTTGTTGTTAATTGTGATTAAAAGAACATAATTAAGTCCTTAGAATAGTAGGTTCAATACCATGGAATATCAAGTGCATGACTTGATTGTGAGATCATATTGGTTGTAATCAGAACACTATTCTTAAATGTCTCTAGTCAAGTATTATTGTGAATTAGGATAACAATAATACATATAGACTAGTATGTACGTAGACTGATGAATATATCTCACGGGTCATGGATACGAGATATCAAGTCTTCACATGAGTACATATTAGAGTAATAATGCACTGAACCGACCCACTATGAGAATGTTGCATCAATCGTTACGTGAGTGTCATGAGCGATTCTCACAGTGACCATGTGTACGTGGTCCTTTGACTTGAAGTCACTATGGTTCCTGTTCCTGCTAATTTCGGTGTGGGAGCAAACAGATAATTTGTAGATTCTTCTAGAAATAATAAAATCAAACTTGCTGACTTCTTGTCGGTGTTAATCATTTCTTGACGCTGCCGCTGACCTGCAAAACAGTTCGAAACATGGGGATTGTTCCCGGCGACGAACCCTCCGACGCTCAAGTCAGTAATCAAGAAGATTATGAAAGAGCTTTTGTGGAGAAAATACTGATTACCTTTTTTCTGGTGGGGGTAATGGGGTATTTATAGTCTCCTTTGGAAATAGTTTCGAGATAATCATTCATCTCTACTTCCTGATGTTTTTGGATAAGAAATAGAGTTTAAATCGTTTCATAATAAGAGATTTGGTTTAAACTGTCTCTTAGTGATAATCATGAATTTGAATTACTCTTTATATGTCTTGGATTTATTCATAATGGGCTGTCTCCCTGACCCAGTAAGACAGACCAATTTTTAGGTAATTGGGCTTAAAAAAGACCCACTTTCCAAGTTCAAATACGTTTATAGGTGAAATTACCGTTTTACCCCTGAGAGCTTTAAGATTCGTGCCCGATTTGAACGGTCTCGATTTAGTTCTATTTTTACCCATATCACAAGCCCCCTACTCTCGAAGACTGAGTTTCACAGCCTTTGAGGAGTAGTTCACCCATTTTTAATGGCTCATAGAATTTATCGGCGTTCTCGGGGACGTTTAAAGCTCGCTTGTAGTGTAACGATGATTTCCTAAGTTTGTAAAATGCTCAGAATTATTTTAATAATTTTCTAGATTTTTTGTGAATTTTCCAGATGATTTTGATTTTTTTCCAATTTTTAATCATTTTTTGATTTTTTGCAATTTTTAATCATTTTTTGATTTTTTTATTCAATTCCCTAATTTTAATAATTAATTTTCAAAATTTTTAATTAATTATTCTAAATTATTAATTAATTTTTCAGAATTTAAAAATATTTTTCCAAATTAATAATTATTTTTAGATTTTTTAATTAAATTTTCGAATTTAAATTTTTTAAAGGAATTTTTAAATAATTAATTCGATTAAATAATTAAAATAAAGTAATTAAATAAAAGAAATTACCTTGGTTTAATCGCGACCGTTGATCATGGGATGGCTCGATCTGGAGCGTCGATCATATGCCGACTCACGCGCTGATGTGCTAAGGAGAGAGGGAAGCAGGCGATGTGGCTCGATCTGAGCCGTCGATCACGATCACGCGCACATTGGGAGGCCAAGCATTTCTGCCGTTTTCTGGTCGGATCGTGTCGAAAAACACTGCGAGCGTTCGCGAGCGCAACACGTGGCGGTCAACTATTGACCGCTACCCGGTCAACTGTTGACCGCTACCCGGTCAACGTTTTCCGTTGACATTTTAGCCAACATTTTTTTTGCGAATCTCAGCCGTCGATCAAGATTGGGCGCAAATCGGGAGGAGAGTATTTTTGACATTTTTTGATCGGTTCATCGTCTGTTCGGTGCATTTCGCCGAATGATTTTGTAGCTTCGGCAAACGTCGGTCAACGTTTTTTTTTGGTGCAAACGTTGGCGAACGTTTAGGCGAACATTTTTTGACGAACGGTAGCGAACATCGTCGAACGTTTTGCAAATGTCAGCGAACGTTTTGGCGAGCTTCATTGTAACTATTTTTTGCGGAGCTTTGGAGGTCTGATTGGGGCATTTGACCACTCGCTTCGAAGCTGACTCGAAGATCTACAATTTCTCTTCACAAATAAGTTGAAGAATCATCCTTCTTCATGGTCAAAATAGTCCCGCACCATCTTTGCCTTCATGAAGTTGAGAAGAGTTTTGTATGACTCTTCAGAAGATCCATTCTTGGAAGAAAGTTTAGGGAGCCTCTCTAAGGGAGAGTTGAATTCCAAATCATTTGGAAGAAGGTTGCTTGGGAGGCAAGCAAGATGAACAAAATCATCAGGCTCTAGGAGAGAGCCGTTCGGGAGGCGAGTTTGAGGAGCTACTCCAAGGGAGAGTTGAGCTCCGAACTCGTTTGGAAGAAGGTTGCTCGGGAGGTGAGCGAGGTGAACAACATCATCAGGCTCTAGGAGAGAGCCGTTCAGGAGGCGAGTTTGAGGAACAACTCTAGGGAAGAGTTGAGCTCCAAAATCGTTTGGAAGAAGGCCACTCGGGAGGCGAGTGGGACGAAGAACATAACCGGGCTCTTGGAGAGAGCCGTTCAGGAGGAGAGTTTGAGGAGAACTTCTAGGGGAGAGTTGAGCTCTGAAATCGTTTGGATGAAGGCCGCTCGGGAGACAAGTCGCGGAGCAACTCTAGGGGTGAGTTGAGCCCCGAACTTGATGTTTGAGCTTGGCAAATTTGTAGAAGAAACCCAAGGAGGGGGTTGATGCCATATCCAATGCTTGAAGCTAAACTGGTTGCAGGAGATGCTCTTCGGAAGAGCGGGGCTCCAACACCATTGCATGGAGTTAGAGGGTTGCTGGCGTGGCTCGTCAGAGGAGCTGAGCGCGGAACTCATTGATTAGAGTTGTCTAGCAGAGGGAGCAGCTCCAGGGGCGAGCTAGTCCTTAGTTCGAGTAAAATTTTGGAGATAGCCTTGGGAAAGAGTTGGTCTTCGAACTTGCATGTTGCGAAATTTAACCAGTAGTGGGAGTAGAATAAATGGTCGTTTTGAGCTTCGAAAATGCATACTTGCAAGCTATGAGGGAAATTTCAAACCATGATTGCGAAATCGAACTAGTTGTTTCGGAGTTATCAATGAGTTGTAGGAGCAATTCCGAATGGTGAGCTGCTCCATAGTTTCTTATTTACAAGTGGCTAAAGCGGCGTCGAACTAAGTGTTCGACTCCAAACTTGTTGTTTGGGGGTTTCAACGAGTTGTAGGAGCAATTCTGAATGGTGAGCTGCTCCGCACTTGCTTGTTTGCAAGTGGCTAGAGCGACGTCAAATTAAGTGTTGGACTCCGAACTTGTTGTTTGGGTGTTTCAACGAGTTGGAGGAGCAATTTCGAATGGTGAGCTGCTCCGCACTTGTTTACAAGCGGCTAAAGCGATGTCGACCAAGTGTTGGACTCCGAACTCGTCTTTTGGGCCTAGAAAGTTGTGGGAGCAGCCCTATGGGACAAGTTGGACTCCGAACTTACCGTTTAACAAGTTGTAGATGTGACTCAGAGAGATAGACATGAGGTAAATGCAACAATTTTCAAAAGAAAAAAAAAGTTAAGTTTTATTGAAACAAACTAAGTGGCCGCTTCAATGGTGCGAGTCTTTATTACATGCTTTGGCCATATCGCAAGGGGCAGCCTGATTGAAAACTGAAAACCTAATTCTACGAGAGGGTGTTAAGCACCCTTTTGGTATTTCATTCGATGCTCTATATTCCAAGTTCGCCTTTCCCGAAGAGGGGGATTTCCTGAAGTTCATAACTAGTTCGAGAAGGACTTGACTGTTCCATTGTGGGAGCCCTAATGCTTCAAGTGGGAGGACCGAGCCCCCCATTGTAGTTGTGTAACATTTTCAAGTTATCTCTTGGTTTCCTTTGACTTCTCTTACTCCTCCAGAGGTTGGAAACTTCATTTTCATGTGAAAGACTGAGGGTACGACAGAAAGTACTGCTAGGCCTGGCCGGCCCATGATAACATTGTAAGCGGCCTTCACATCACGACCATGAAGTCCATTGCCTCTGTCCGGGTAGTCGGGGCTTTTCTTGCGGTCACATCAAGAGTGACTATTCCTTCGATTGGGACCGGAACCCCAGAGAACCCATGGAGTGTGTATCCGGCAGGCTTGAGATGATCTCGAGAAAGTTTGAGGCATTGGAAGGCTTCCAAGAAGAGGATCTTGACGGAACTGCCATTGTCGATAAGGATTCGGTGCACCTCGTGGTTCACCATGTGGAGACTAATTACGAGTGCGTCATAGTGGGGCGTTCAGATACCTTCCAGGTTTTTGTCTGAGAATGTCACCGAGACCCCAGGGTTCTTGACCGGGGGAACGTTCTGGACCGAACTCACCTCTCAGATGAAGGCATTTCAGGAGGAGTTTGATTCTCCTCCCATTGGACCTCAATGGATAAGGTGGAGGATGGCCCCAGGTTTGGAGTCTTGGAACTTGGCGGGCCTTTCAGTTTGCTTGTTAGCTCCTCGGGGTAGAGGATCGGACCCGTCCTTTCTGACGAACTTGGCCAAGTGTCCCCGCTGTATGAGTTCTTCGATCTCCTCCTGGAGAGCCCGACAATCATCCATTTCATGGCCGTGGTCCCTATGAAAACAGCACCACTTTTCTATGTTCATCATCTTTTCTAGAGTATTCATTCTAGGGGGAGCGCGGAGTAGACCTTCCTCATCCACTTCCATAAGAATTGCTGATATACTAGCATTGAGGGGGTAAACATCTCAAAATGATGAGCTGGGCGGCGCTAGCCATTGTCATCTTTCTGGAATTTCTGCGACCCTTCTTCACTTGTATTCTTCCGTTTGTTCCTGGAAGATGACTCCTCTAAACTAGGGGGTTGGGAGCCTCTTACGCTCAGATGTACTTCTCACTCCTAAGCAGGAGTTCCGAGAAGTCTCGAGGAGGCTTCTTGGTAAGGGACTCCTTGAGGTAGGCATTATTGACGTTGTGCCTGAATGCTGCAGAGGCTACTGATTGGTTGAGAGAGACAATAGACCGGGCTTCGGCGGTAAAGCGCCGAACATAATCTCTTAGCGTTGAACCTTTCTTTGGTTGAGGGATAGCGAAGATGCGCTTGTTTTCTCGGCACGGCGACAGCTAACGAAGTGGGTGAAGAAGAGCTCCTCAAACTTGTCAAATGAGAAGTTGGAGGCTAGAGATAGATGAGAGTGCCACTCTCGGGCTGGTCCCCTCAACGTTTCTGGGATGGCCTTGTAGAGGAGCGCGTCCAAGGCTTGATGAATCATCTTGAGAGTTTTGAAACTCTCGATATGATCGGCCGGGTCTGACTCTCCATTGTAGGATTCAAAGCGGGGTGGCTTAAAAGTTTCGGGGACTGGAGCTTTCTTGATGGCACTGGAAAGCAGGGGGGGGGGTCTGCTTGGGCAGATCTTATTGGTCCGTTGTTCTTCTTCAGGATTGACCTTACTAAGGAGCCTTTCCATCTCTCGAAAGAGACAGTGAACTGAGTCGTTCCTCTGGTCAGATCTAGTGGACCATCGGAGTCTCCATCATGAGTGGTGGCATGGAGAGGGCTGTGTGCTTGTCGGTCGTGATATGGGAAGATGTTAAGAGCTTGTAGGATGTCATCTTTGATGTTTTGGAATTCTACCTGGGTGACTAGCGCCCCTCCATCATAGGGAACCCCAGGTGGTGATCGGCTCACAGTGGTGTGGCTCCTTCGCTAATGACAGGGAGGACACCACCTTCGCCACCTTGGGAGGTAGACCTTCTGGATCACGGCCTTCAGGGAGAATGGCTTCTCTGAATTCTCTGGCATTCTGGATGAGGGACCTCGTCACGGGCTCGTCTCTCATTTAAGCGGGTTAAGAGGTCAGTCCCTTATTGGCGGTTGACGATGATTTGATGGAGGTCTCTAGACCCCTGATGACCTCGCGAGGCCATCAAATCGGTGGAAGGATTGTGGACCGAGATATGGTCATGAAGAGGATGCCATTCTTGACAGCTTCGATGGGAGCCCCCCGGCACAGCCCCTCTGGGCATAGGGCGAGCCTGTTGGGGAGGCGGCTGCTCAGGTTGAGACGGTTGAACTTGTTGATCTTGTTGATGGGGGATATCCGCTTTTGGAGGAGGTGGAGGTAGAGGGGTGGCTCTTTGGCCGGATGCCACTGCCTTCCCTTTTTCCTTCAGAGGCATGACTGGAAACTAGTTTCACCCGTGAAATATGGTTGGATTGCTTTTTCTGTTTCCCATAGAAGGCACCAATCTGTTGCTGCTAATTTCGGTGTGAGAGCAAACAGATGATTTGAAGATTATCTACAAACAATAAAAGCAAACCTGCTGACTTTGTTAACCGTTTCTTAATGCTGCCGCGGACCTGCAAAAAAGTTTGAACACCAGGATTGTTCCTGGCGATGAACCCTCCGACGCTCAAGTCAGTAATCAAGAAGATTATGAAAGTACTTTTATGGAGAAAATACTTGTCACGCCCTGCTTCCCAAAAATACGGAATACGAGCACATGACAAATCCCAACGAATGATTTTCATCATTCATGAGCTGTAGGATCGACTCAGCATCATAACAAGAATACAACAAAATGTACACAACCACGTATGCATGAATAATTTATTAAACAATAGAAAACAATCGAAACCAAATAATAATATCTCAATGGTTTTCAAATCTGGAACAAAAGATAAAATTCGGGACTATAGCCCGTTACAAGGTTCATGTAGCAAAGAAATAAATAACTCAAAGAAAACAAATATTTTAAGTATGTCCTTTCTCTAGGCAAAGCCTAGAATGTCTGCTCACCAATTCCAGCAGGCAACTCGTCTCCAAGGTCTGTATATATAAATATAAAAAGGAAAAAAAGAATAGGGAAAACAAGATAAACGCCCTTAGTGCAAGTTAGGGCCGCAAATAGTAAAACAAGTACAAGAATATGGAACAAGATTTGGAATCAAGAATGAAATAGGGATGCAACAAGTAGTGGGGATTCAAGAAACTAGCTAGCAAGAAAGACAACTCAAGTGACAAGGTTGGGTAATAAGTACTAGTAGTAAAATAAGTGGCTAGTGAACATGTAATGGTATCAAGCATCAAGTAATAAGTATCGCGTACAAGTATCGAGTAACAAGTAACAAGTCTAATGTGTCAAGTTGTCAAGTACAAGTATCAAGTAACAAGTGTCTGGTATTATGCTCAAGTATCAAGTCTCATGTATCATGTCATCAAGTATAAAGTAAACATGTGAAATGTTCAATTATCATGTGTCAAGTCTTGTAGTTATCACTATCTAGGTAGCACTTCATGTGCCATCCTTTTATCACATGGTTTCTACAGTCAATGCAATTTCGTTTAGGCCTAGTGGTGAATTTTATAGATCATGTACTCGAAAAAAACATGTCAATTGTATATTGTTCGAGATACATGCAAACTTGTAACGTGAAACATGTAGAGTGTAAACTTGTAGCGTGAAACATGTGAACTTGTAATCATGTAATGGATTCTAGAGGTAGCCCCCGTCAACTCCTGACGTGAAACTTAGTTCTATGTGGCACTTAGTTCCATATAACTTGTAATCATAGGAAACACAGCCCCCTTCCGAGTACGCTCTTCTATATTGCCCACTACTATGGTCTTTCCCTTAAACCCTGGCTTGTTATTTATTATTATCATCAAGCAAGCATGAAAGTGTGCGAAACAAGTCAAGTAAACATAATTTAGAACATGGAACAAGTCTAGGCTAGGCAGGATACATGTTCGAGGGTCAAAGCAAATCAAATTATCAAGAACAACGAGAATTCCAAACCTGGACAGCATGACGTTGCTGCACCAAAACTGCGATTTCCGTTGCTACATGATAACAAATGTGGATCCGTTAGAAGGCCTAGAAACTAGACTCCTGCCTGGTTCCAATGCATATAATTAAGGTACATAAAAGTTGTGGTAACATGTGTCAAAACAACAAACTATACAGCATATGTGTTCAGCCAGAATTTGTAAAACCGAGTTTGTACATATGAAACAATGTTGAAACATCATTAATTAATTCTGAAAAAATCAGAAAATGTTCTCTAGGGTGTTCAGTAATATCATGCAAAATTTCAATTTATTTACTTACTGGTAGAATAATTAAAATAATTGTAAACTAAAGAGGTGTTGCAGTTTTTGTGAATCTGCGACTACCGACACAGCAACAGTAAAACTGCGATATCTCCTAGACCGTAGCTCGGAATTCAAAAGTTTTCGATGTTATTTGCAACTACACACGTAGGGCTATATTTCATGTTCAGGACTCAAGTTCATATTTTGGTTTTATCGGGATCGAAACAGCAAGTAAAGACAAGAATAGTAGCAAGTGTGAATTTCTTTTATATACAAGTTGCATGATAAATGACTATTATGAGTCGAGATTAGTGTGTGATACAAATACGGATGCATTGGGGATCAAATCAGCAAGCCACATGTATTTCTCAACTCAAAAGAATGTAAGATCAACACAATACGTCATACAACATACGTTTACAAGTCAAGGGGTTCATGTTCAAGTAAATAGGAGATAAAAAGGGTCCAACTAGTTTTGTAAATATATCAACGAAGGGTTGTGACTCTTAAGATTATGGAATCGATGAGGAATAATTTAAGATCAATAAACGATGAGATAAGGAGGAGTCACAACTACGATCTATTTGCAGCATTTTCAATTAAACGCTTGTACTAGAACAATAATTTGTACAAGAAGAATACTTGCCTTGGGTAACAATGAATCCGACGAAAGAATAATGGGAATGGATCCCCGGTGACGAGCACGATCGGCACGGATCTCGATAATGATTAAGTTCAAGATGAAGATCAAAAGAATCCAACGGTCGAGATAAAAAATAAAACATATAAGAATTAGAAGAGTACCAAAAGAGTAACTATACCATGATTGACAATTGATGAATGAGAACAAAAAGTGGATCAGATGTTTAACTCACCAAGTAGAAGATGAACGAGATGATCAAGGGCCAAGATCAAGTGTGATCGATCGATCGGACGGCTGAGATCGAAGATCAAGATCAATATCAAGATGATGATCATGATCGCGATGATCAAAAGAGATCCGACGGTCGATATCAAGATCTTGATGATGATGGAGATGATGATCATGATTGCGATGATCAACGATCGGACAGCCTAGATCTAATGGCTTGGTGATGATCAAATGGAGGATCGGACGACCAGGATCAAAACCAAAGGGGACATGATCATGATGATCAAGATGATTAGAGGATCGGACGTCCAGGATCAAGAGATCAAGATCTGATCGAATGGACGGCCCATAATTGACATGATCAAAGCCCATGATCACAGCAACTCAGGCTTCGGCTCTGGCATGGATATGGGGCTGTTATCGCTGTGGTGAGGCACTGGCGACTAGGGGGCAGGCGGCGCGATGGCGGCCAGGCAGTGGTAGGGGGGCTGCACACGGTGGAAACGATGGCGGGAACGGCATGGGACAGGGCTGCCGGCATGGTGGGGCAGCACAGCCGCCAAGGGGTACGGTGCGACGGGGGGTCGCACTGGGGAGGAGATGCCTGGTGGTCTGCAGTCGTGAGGAGGATGGGTGGAGCATCGGGGAGGCACTGCAGGGGGTTGCGGGCTGTTGGCATCGACTGCGGCGCTGTGGCGTCGCGATGCCACCAGAGCTTCTTTCGTTGAGGTAGAGGCTGAGCGCCGGCAGGTGGCACGACGAGGAAGATAGGGAAGGGGAAAGAGAGGTAGGAGGCACAGGGTTAGAAAGCGGCTGGGTTTTGTGAAGAAGATGAACAGGTGAAATATGGGGTTATATATTGATATGGCTAAAAATAGGATTAAATCGGGACCGTTCACATCGGACACAAATCTTAAAGCTCAGGGGTAAAACGGTAATTTCATATACAAATGGGTCCGAAACGGGTACTGGGTCTCCTTCTCACATATCTAATAACCCGCGAACGGATCCACCTCAACTGGGTACGGGTCCCGACCCGATACAAACCCAGTCCAACAGGATAGAATTAGGGTCACTACAAGAAAACCCCTTTTTCGCAACGCCAAATGTCGTTGCTAAAACTCGTTTGTCGTTGCGAAAAATATTTTTGGCAACGACATTTGTCGTTGCAAGGTCGTTGCGCGTACAGGCGTCGCTAAAGATTTTGACTACGACTTGCTGTCGTTGCCAAACATAGATTGTTTCGCAACGACATTGCCGTTGCAATATATGTTGTCGTTGCCATACCTAATTCCACCCGTGCTATGGTATAAAATCAATCGCAACAACCTTTGTCGTTGCCAAACATACTCCATATATTTGGCAACGACTCATGTCGTTGCTAAAGATACTTCATATAACATCAATCGCAACAACCGTTGTCGTTGCCAAACATACTTCATATATTTGGCAACGACCCATGTCGTTGCTAAAGATACTTCATATAAAATCAATCGCAACAACCGTTGTCGTCGCCAAACATACTTTATATATTTGGCAACGACCCATGTCGTTGCTAAAGATATATTTTTCGCAATGAATGATTGTCGTTGCCTTACATTTTCTATTTTGGCAACGACTACTGTCGTTGACAAAGCTCGACTGTTTTGCAATTATTTTTATAATTGCTTTGCATTACTTGTATTTTGGTAACAGCTATAATCGTTACTAAAGCTACCAATTGTCGTTGCGAAAGTTTAATTCTTTTCGAGACAAATTATATATTGTCGTTACATCAGCCCTACCCAAACTAGCATACACTTCAAAAATATTAAAAACCAACATCATTCCAAAAACTATAATATTAACCTTGTCCAATATATTACATTTACGTCACATATAAGAAGCAATGCCCCAAATTATACAACCATCAACTTCTCAAAAAGATATCTGAGTATCTCATAATCATTTCCATTGTGCATAATAAGCTTAACCATGTTTTCTAATATTCTCTTGACATCTAAACATTGCAACAAAATTGGATGCAAGATTGAAAGAACTGAATCAACTTAGAAGAAAAGATATGCTGTCAAAATATAACTAAATCATACACTGTCAAAAAATGATACAAAAATATATGCTCCCGGACCAATGGCTTCATTCCCTAATTCTCCAAATACAGTTCCTTCTCGTGGTACCTACATATTTGAAATAATGATTAGTCCAGCAGTATACAATGAAACTATGAAAGATTGCCAAAACTATTGGAACCTGTATGCACAAAACAATACAGCATAATAGTGCCACTAAAATTAATAGTACCTTGATCATTCGAGGAATTTCATGCACCTCTATTTGTAAGTTGTGCCAACAATTCTTGTTTCATTGCATCCATTGCACGCTGCGTATCTTCCTTTTGTTGTTCAATTTGTCTTGTTGTTCTTTCTTGAGTTTCTTGCAGCTCCTTTATCATTTTCTGCTGCTCTTCAATTTTCTTTTGTTACTCATTGATCAAGTTTTGTTGCTCAAGTTGCTGTCTTCCTTTACAATAACCTTTTAATGCAGTTCCCTTGCCACGAAAATACCCTGATCTAGGCTTCAAAACATCTAGAAGGATCTCCTCTTGAGTCATTGAATCACCATGTGCAGCAACTGCTACTTTAAGTTGCTCCTAATTAAATAACAATAACAAAAAATAAAATTTAGCATGAAGCATCTACAAAGGGAGATATGTTTGAATTCACATTGACCAGAATTTCATGTCCTCTAATCAGATAATACAAAGAAAATTGGTAGGTCTATCTAAAATACAGTATTCCACCCTCCACCTCACATGAAACTCACATTAAAATCATAAAAGAATGTTGAATATAGAAAAAGAGACAACAGAATTTCTTAAACAGCGTAGAAAATTCAATAAAAACAGATGTTAGTTAATCAAGCTAATTGCACCTACAATTTCATTAACCTGAACTGAATCTGGTTAAACTTAAAACAGCATTATATAATGAACTCATGGCTATAAGATACTTCCCATGGATCCTGTGACATCTTTCAATTTCATGGATTCTAAACACGATAGGGCCCTTGTATCTGAGATATAAATATTTAATTTAAGGACCAAAGAGATCCATTAACTTGTTCTGTGCAGAATAAAAAACAACTTAAAGAAACATTTTTTTTATCAAATTATGGGTTATCTTAATTGTTCAGACCCTCTCCACGACTCTGGAGTCGAATGGTATATATTTTCTATGGAGGAAACTATAGGGTACAAGAAGCTAACTATAGGACTCAGATGACCAGCTGACAAGTAAGAATATCTAATTAGTCGCTTAGTTGAAGAACATGAAACCGATGAATCTCGATGGTGAGGAAAGGCAAGACAAATCTCGAAAACATAAGACGATCGTTACTAATGAATATTATCATAATACAAGTTCATATCATGACGGCTGGCATCAAATCATAATGTAATAATGCAACCATTTCCAATGCATAACACAAATCACACAGATAAAAAGAAGAACAATTTCACATCTATAAAGTGGAGAACAGGTATTTGAGAAGAACCTCAATATAATCCTCAGAATGTGTATGTGCATGTTGTATTGCTGTTTCTGTACCATATCCACATCTTAAAGTTCGTAGCTTTTGCTTTATCAGTATTTTGAGTTGTGTTGTGTTGTGTCAGTAGCGTAACTTGAATACTGGATAGCTAACGTATCTCAAATAGTTGGATTACTAAATTAATTGATTGTTTGATCACAATAAAATAAGGAATTCATGAACATTCTTCTATTCTTAATATTCTTGCTTAGTTTCATCATGATATCCTGTAAACATATGAAGGTATCTGGTGTGGAGCTTGGCTTTTGGTTGCCTATTCTTTGAATCTACCACATGTTTTAACTTCCCTCTGTGTGGAGATGCATTTGGGTACATTATCACATGTTTGATTTTTAGTGATTGGCATGTTAAACGATTAGGTATCTTAAGTAATTGACATCCCTATCAAGTGTCAACCTATCGAATGTTATAACATTTAGTAATAATTTTTTCAAGTCTGAAGTTCTCACGTCAAACTTGGATTGTATCTGTCAGGTTGCAAAACTTTTCCAGAAAATTCAGGAAAGGATTGTATCTGTCAGGTTGCAAAACTTTTCCAGAAAATTCAGGAAATGGTAGAGGATCAGGGGATCCATCCTCATCTTTGTGTGGAGCATGTTGAGTGGGAGAACCCAATGTATAGTCTACTCGTTGCTCCAACTTCACTGAGACACTATAATTTTTTAAATCAATGGAAAATGATAGATTATCTATTAACAGAGAATGAATGCACAAATTATTATTTTATAGATAGATTATCTATCACTGAGACACTATTATTTTATAGATAGATTATCTATAAACAAATTATAATTTTTATAATTTGTTTCTTTATGAAGATGTGTATTTGTAGATTGAATGCACCCTCTAAAATAGCTTTTGAATATATGTGGATAGTGAAATATGAAGGTGCATCAGCTTTAAAATAGCTTTTGAATAAAAAGGTGTATCAGCCACTACAAATGATCTAGCATATATTTAATCAGTGTGAGAATAACTTAAAACATAAGGTATACATAAACAGACACATTTACGCAAGCAAGGAATCAAGGATCATTTCAGTGAAATATGAAGAATGCCATACATTAAACAGACTAAATTGAATAAGAATCTTAGTTCAAGTTGACTCACACAATAAATTGAGTCAGATGTCAATAATTCCACTACCAAAAAGTTAGTTTGTGATGAAATGTCAGGAATTTGATATTTGATATCTGCTCTGTAAAGGAACTGGGTACATTTAGCTTTCATATTTATCCAAATCCATGGGGTATATCAAGAACCATCTTGATAAATGGTACAATACATCATTAATCAGCAAGTGTTTTAATTAGTTAATTCTTTCTAGTTTATAAAATATGTTGAATATGGTGGTTTGCATTATAGATTTTGATTTTCTGCATAATTATATGTTCCGCTTACATCAGTTAATTTTGATTTTGATAAATAAAGGCATATCAAGAACAAGTAGTTCAATCAATGAAGGCAATGTACACTACCATATAAATAAAGGCATAGCACAAAATTTATAACGTACATGTATCTTCTTAGATTGACCATCGTCAGCCCACTCAAGTTTGCCTTGGTCATTTTTTCTTGTGTGCTCCGCAAGCCAAATCACATCAGCATCTGGCTTCACTCCATTATTTTGTTGTTCCTAATAATGCGTAAAGACCAAAAATACGCCATTATTTATCAATTTCTTCCAAAAATGTGTAAAGATGAAAAAAATATCAAATTTATAATATTTACCAGTATTGTTTCAAATTCAGCATATGACACGTTCCCGGTTGTATGCTTTGTCCTTTTCTCAGAAAGACGATTTTTGGAATTTCTTTCACTCATCGCCTACAATTCTAATGCATAAGATAGAAGTATAAATAAGATATAAATGATAATCTGTTGATCTGGGAATCACCTTGAATTCTGCAGAGTCAAATCGTTGTACACAATGTTCCCACTGTTCTTGTGATAAATCAGGAGGACGATTTCGTAAGCGTTCTTCAATAGTTTGTCCACATTCCTCACTCTTATAATATCTATACAATCGAGATTTCCATTGTCTATAAAGTCGTTGCATGGTATCAATCGCAAAGGCTTGCATCTTGATATAAGAACTACCTTCCTTAATCTCAAACTTTCCCTACAATAAAAAAAAAACAGGAAGTATTATAGAAATCTAAACAAAAGACAAGTTAGCAATTAAAAAAATATTTAAGAAAATTTACCTCTATTTCCTTCCACATCACATCACCAACTGCTCCAAAAGCGTCTTTCCAATTCTTTACATTTAATGGAGCCCTTGTCCTCACCACACGACCACATTCATTCACCAAATGTCGAGCATTGTCACCAATTGCTCGATCAATGTCATCCGGAATGTAAATTTTCAGCTTTGAATTCTGTCCTTTGATTTTCATGTCAACCACATGACTTTTGTATTTTCCCCTCTCCCCCTTTTGCTTTTTTAACTTACTTGTGGCTAATGACAAATAAAGCTTAATATTAACATATTTAGATTTATATACGATGCATAAGAAATGTGTAGATTCACAAGAAAAAGGAATTTGTTTTCACCTTCCCCATTTTGAGTAGCGTCTGTGTTATTGGCTGAATGTGCAGAACCACGATTTGCTATCACTTGGTCATCTCGCTGTCGGTTTCTTCTATTTTCACCAGTTTCTTGTTCATCCCTTCTCGTGGGAGGATCCATAACATCTGCTCCTTCTAGGGTCATGTTTAGCCTTTCAACTAAGTTGTTTTTTCTTTTCCTTGTAACTAACAGATCTGCTATGTGTAATAAGTTTTAAACAATAGGAGTAAGTTATTGTCAAATTAAAATAGCAATTTCAACAATAGATAATTAGTTGTTTAGAAATTACCTCTACTCTCAGGTGAAATGAATCCCTCTGATTCATTTGCTACCACTTGATTTCCACTCAAATTCATATCCACATTATGGTTCTGAGTGTGCTCAATTTGATTCAAGGACTCCATCTCATTGTGACTTGCTAAATTATGACTTTGTTCATTTTGCAGCTGGTTTGAAGAGCCTGCATAGCGCCTGTATATGTTAGGATTGCCTTCATTTTGAACTTGATTTAAGAGTCTCCGAGATCCAGCAGCCATAGTTTGATGACCTCCATGCCCTGTTTCATTTTTGAAGCGGCCATATTATACTTAAAGTTCATTTGAGCTACAAAACAATCAAACCAAAATCATGTAATAACTCATACCTTTTCCATCCTTATTGCGATTGCCCACATTCTTTCCTCCCCCTCTTCCAACCATTCTTTACCTGTATGTTCCCAATTTTAACATAAACCACTAGGTAACATTAGTTGTTATAGTCTAAATAAAATATATATTTCATGTTTGAAACAAGCAAATAAGAAGAGATGTTATAGTCTTCATTCTCTCATCCAAAATAATAAAAGGCTACAATACTATTTATTCCACACAAATGTCACAAGTATGACAAGGTAATGGCAACTGACTAAAGCATATATCACAAAAAACATAAATAAAACGGTAGGAAAGCAAATGATTTTTATTCATCCTTCTGCTGAGTCATAATCCATCAATTCCTCTTCACTTGTACCATCAGAAACTTCAATATCACCATCATTGATATATCTATCATCTTTTCCATTCTCCTCAATCGCCTTTCTAACTAATTTTACAACACTAGGTTCCCTTTCGACCATAAAAGAACCTGTCGCTAAAGAGTCCACCAGAAAGTCCTCATTTGAATGTGTGAAATTATGGCAATTAACATCTGCATCTGCATCGACTTGCTGGTATGCATCCACATCTATTATATCTTCATCATCATCATCTTTGCTTGGCATATTATAAAGATCTCTAGGCTGAGTCTTTATGACAAACTTCCAATCCTCATGTTTCGGATCTTGTATATAAAACACTTGCTCAACTTGGGATTCTAACACATACACTTCATCTGTCTTTAAGGATGCCCTCTTATTCACACTTATCAAGCCATGATCATCCACCTTATATCCTCTACCAAGGTGTTGTATATCAAACCAAGCACATTTAAACACATATGTGCGATTCCCACCAGGATAAGACAATTCAATCACATCCCTCAACACACCATAGTATTCCTTATCTGAAATATCATCCCCTCGCACCATGACTCCACTATTCTGAGTTTTTCTATTCTCACATCTATCATCGGTATGAAACCGAAAACCATTTACAATATATCCTGCATAACGCCTCACAACTCTAGAAGGAAAACAAACTAAATTATATATGTCTGCATCAACTTTCCTTTCTTCATGAAGTTTGCGCACCTGTTAAGGAATATAAATAAGATGGACATTTCATTAACATAACTAGAAATCAGATTAAAGTACTTTAAGCCATCAAACATACATGCTGATGTATCCATCTAGAGAACTCCAATTTATGCCTTCGCTCGACATTTCTAGGATTCTCTTTCTCCAACTCTAACTTGTGCTCACTAAAAATTAATTATAACATAATATAAATAGTTAGATGCATTATGAAGTCAATTGAATACAAAGAAAGCATAAAGAATGGAGTTCAAATGACTCTTCCTAAACTTACTTAAAAAATTCCATAAGCTCGTCACAATTTAGGAGGATGTACAAATGGATTTGTTCACTCTCTTCGAAGTTGAGATGTAATGGAACCCCTTGTCCTAAAGGACGACCGATGGGTCTAAATACATCTAGATTACTTCTCAAAGTGCCTTCATTCTCATCATCATCATTTCTCCCTTTACGATTAAATTTTGTTTCAACGTCATTCATATATCTTGAGCAAAATGTTAGACACTCATCTGCAAGATAACCTTCTGCAATGCAACCCTCTGGTTGTGCTCTATTTCGAATGTATCTCTTTAATGTCCGAAGATACCTGATGTCATAAGAAAGTTAATTAAAAATAATTAGGAAAAAGAGTGCATATATCTAAGTTTCTAAAAAAATCAAGAAGTGTCATACCTCTCAATCGGGTACATCCATCGATATCGAACAGGGCCTGCTATCTTTGCCTCAGTAGCTAAGTGAACCACTAAATGCACCATTACATCAAAAAATGCTGGTGGGAAAACCATCTCTAGCTTGCACAATGTGTAAGGTATTTGTGCCTCAAGGTCATTAAGTTGCTCCATAGTTATGTTCTTTGAGCAGAGATTTCGGAAAAAAGAACTCAACTCAACTAAAGGCTTATATACATTATTTGGCAAAAAGCCCCGAGTTGCAAGGGGGAGAAGTTGCTCAATAAAGACATGATGGTCATGACTCTTCATACACGAGATTTTTTTCCCACTATCTTTTACACAACGGGATATGTTTGACAAGTATCCATCAGGAGACTTAATTCCTGCAAACAGCTCACATATTGCAGCTTTAGCATTTGAATTCAAAGCATAAGAGGCTACAGGAATGCGTACTTTGTCTCCGTCCAAACTCGGGTGGAGCTCATCCCGAATGCCCATATTCATTAAATCAATTCGAGCCTTAATTGTGTCTTTTGTCTTACCTTTAATATTCATCAAAGTACCCAAGATGTTATCAGACACATTTTTTTCAATATGCATGACATCCAAATTATGTCGTATTTTAAGTTTTCTCCAATAAGGAAGTTCAAAAAAAATGCTTTTCTTGTGGAAACCATACCAACTGTTTGAGGCATCCCATTTTCTTTTTTGTCCAGCAACCTTGCCAAATTTCTCTTGATTAAATTGATTATAACAATCTAATACTTCATCCCCAGTTAAAGGAATAGGTGCAGACCCTCTTTCCTTTGTATTATCAAATGACTTGCCATCCTTTCTCCATTTATGATTATGAGGCACCCAACGACGATGACTTAAGTAACAACCTTTATTCAATAGTGAAGTGCGCCTAGTATCCTTATGGCAATCAGGACAAGCATAATGACCTTTAGTTGACCAACCCGACAAGTCAGCATAGGCAGGAAAGTCACTAATAGTCCATAAAAGCATCGCACGCATAACAAAATTTTGCTTCGAATAAGCATCATATGTTTCAACCCCAATCTCCCACAACTCCTTTAACTCTTCAATTAGGGGTTGCAAATATACATCTATGTTTCTTCCGGGGCTTGTGGGTCCAGGTATGAGCAAAGATAGGAGGAAAGATTGTGGTTTCATGCATATCCAAGGAGGCAAATTGTAAGGAATGAGAACAACAGGCCAAATACTATGTTGTGAATTCTCAAATGGCTGAAACCCATCAGAAGCTAATCCAAGTCTAACATTCCGTGCATCTCTTGCAAATGAAGTATACTCCTCATCAAAGGATTTCCAAGTGGGAGAATCAGAAGGATGCCTCATAAACTCATCGTCCACCTGCTCCTCCTTATGCCACCTCATATCTTTTGCTGTCTTTCTAGACATATATAATCTCTGCAACCTAGATGTTATTGGAAAGTATCTCAACACCTTATGAGGTACTTTAGTACCTTTAGAAGGACCTTTGTCAATATTCTTGTACCTAGGTAAATCACAGGTTGGACACCTATCCAACTGCGCATTTTCTTTCATATAAAGAAAACAATCATTTTCACAAGCATCAATCTTCACACACTCAAGACCCAAATCAGATATCAATTTCTTTGCCTCGTAATAGGAATTAGGAAGTGTAATCCTTAGAGCTTGACGTTGTAATTTGAGCAAACTATCGAAAGAGCTATCACTCCAATTATTTAAAACCTTTAATTGCAGCAGTTTCACAATATAAGACAACTTCGACATTGTAGTGCCATCAGTTGTAAGTGGCTCTTCATATTCTTTCAAGAGGCGGTAAAACTTTGCAGCTTCTCCTCTAGGTTCTTCATTGGACTCATCGTCATTCCCATCACCCCCACCAAAAAGCATACCTGGTACCCCACAAGCATCTTCTAACATATTGATTTCATTATCACCACTTTCAGTCTCATCATCATCATTTCCAGGCAGATTAGTGTTACTGCTACTAGAATGGTTTACTTTTTCACCATGAAGATCCCATGTAGTGTAATTCTCATACATTCCCGACTTCAATAAATCAAATCTCACATCACACCTTCTTTTAAAGACTAAATTACGACAATTATTGCAAGGACATCTAATGGTGGCAGCATCAACACCCTCAAAGATATTGGAAAATGCAAAGTTCAAGAAATCATCAACACCCTCTCTATACTCAGACAATGAATGATCATTTATTTTCATCCATTCCTTATTGAAAGCCATTCCCTAAAATGCAGTTTCAACTCAGTTAATAAAAATTGCAACATATTTCATATAGCACCATACATATCATTTACCTAAACATAAGAACATGTGCAGTATCATAAATACTACAATGATATTATAGTAATTAATAGAGTCCAAATAATAGCCGACTAAATTCAATTATTTTAAACACCATTTTATGTTTATGGTGAGACTAATTTATGAATATAGAAATAGTGTCTGTTATAAAAAAAATAGAGTAATAAGAGTGTTTTACCTAAACCCTTTGTGCTCTTTCAAGTTTTAATTCATCACATGATGTTCTGGCTTATTGTTGCATCAATGAATTCAACATAGGAAATCAATCACTAGAAATTTAACGTTTGCTTGCAATAGTTTCTCTCCTTTTTTCAATAAGAGAGACAACAGCACAAACACTGCATGCTATCCCTACTTCTAAAACCACATGACTATGACATATTAACAAGGAACTTAGCTATAGAGCGAAGCAGCTATTTCAATTGCAGACTTGAGATCAGCAGCAGCATTAACTTCGCATAGTATAAGAAAACCTTTAATTTTCATGGTTGAAGCAGATGACAAAACAGATTATGTTTCTCATTATCCTTTAATTTGGAAATGTAACGTTCCTATTGAATAAAAGACTAGCAAGTGGTATTTGGAGTGGAAAGTGAGAATCTCATAGAATCTCAATTCAAAATGTGGCTTTGCCAAAAACAACAAAACATCAAAACAACCAAATTAACTAACTACAAACGCCCCACTTGAATTATAGGAAAAGGCAACATAAGGAAATTTATTTTTGTACAATTATCAATCAATAGAAACTTCATCATTGTTTATAATATGAAACAAAGAAGAGATGCAATCTTTCCCTAAACCAACTAGAAAACAAAACTTTTGAATTGGGACGATCATTATGGACCGCCGTAAGGAGAAAGAAATAATATGTTATGTTTTGGCAAATTTGTTACTTAGATTGAAATGTTGAAAGATTTACTGAACATTCTTATAATAAGCTATACATGGTTATACATCACATAACAGATCAACAGATTTATTCCTCAATTGATACTAATCACATATGTATTATTCCTCAATTTAACTCATCTTAATCACAGATGTATTATCTAGAACATACATTCAAAACTTTTGAAGAGAAAACAAAACTTTTGAAGAGAAAACATAAACATGAGTTTAACGATTAGATAATCACAGACATTCAAAACTAATATAATCTTTTGAAGAGAAAACAAAACTAATCACAGACATTCAAAACTTTTGAAGAAAAAACAAAACTTTCTTGAAATAACGATTAGATAATATAATCTGTAATCTGATACATAAACATGAGTTTAACACCATCATCACAGCTTGGGCCGAGCAAAAGGGGGAGCCTCATAAACCCTAGAACTCAAGAGAATCTTACCTTGCGATTGCGGTGGCGGGATGTGGTGGCGGCTAGGGCGAGAAGTGGTGGCGGTTGTGGCGGCTAGGGCGGGATGTGCTGGCGGCTGTGGCGGCTAGGGCGGGAAGTGCTGGCGGCTGTGGCTTAGGAAAGAATCGAAAGATACGATCGACTTGCGGTGTGGTGGGTTTGGAGAAATAGGAAAGATAGATCGCGCGAGTTTGGGGAATTAGAAACGGCCAGCAAAAATGCGATCGTATCTTTCGATTATTTCGAACCAAAAAAAGGAACGGCCAGGATGTACAAATGGATTGATGCGATCGATTCCTATTGAGTCGCAGGATTCCTATTGAGTCGCAGATTTTAGGAAAGATGCGATCGATTCCATTGGTGAATTTGACAATATATTAAGTTATTTTTTTTTAAATATATTTTTGGCAACAATACTCTCGTTGCAGTAGATATAAGGAAATATACGCAACGACATTTATCGTTTCCAATTCACACACAATCTGGCGCAACGACATTTATCGTTTCCAATTTAGACACAATCTGGCGCAACGACATTTATCGTTTCCAATTTACACACAATCTGGCGGGAATGTGCAAAGGCCCCGAAAAATTTTATTTTATTTTTAGCAACGACTTTCGCGTTGCCGTAACTAATTTTCACAACGACTACAACGTCGTTGCCAAAACCTCGTTGCAAAAAAGGGTTTTTCTTGTAGTGCTCTGATTGAACCAAATCAACGGGCCTGATTCGCGACTATCCTCTCACCGGGAATTAGGGATTACATTCCTTATCTAATCACAGGGATTACATTCCTAATCTGATCCCAATGGCGACTATAAATACCCCCATCCATCTCCATTAAGAGGTAATCAATACTTTTCCAATAAAAAGCTCTTTCTTAATCATTCAAATTACTGACAAGAGCGTCGGAGGGTGCGTCGCCGGGATCAACCCCAGTGTCTCGCACTTTTTGCAGGTGAATGGCGGGAGTCAATGGTCAAACTTCGGCGGAACAGGTTAGGTGTTTGCTATTCAGGTTTTCCAAGAATCCACAGATACTGTCTGTTTACCCCCTACACTAGATTCAGCGGTAACAGATTGGTGCCGTCTGTGAAAAACAAACGAATAGCAGCCTCACCTCTTCCCGTTGGTCAGATCTTCTCCAGCCATGCCTTCTAGAAAAGTAAGATCCAGAGGGTCCAACCGTGGACCCAACCCCGTTGATCAGCAAGAGGTAGTCCCCATCCAACCCGCTCAGCAGCAGGGGCAACTTCCGTTCCAAGCGGAAGATCCTCTTCAAAAAGATCAGCCTCCTCTTCAGAATCAGCAACCCCTTAAGGGTCCCGCTGGTCCTCAGAATGCCGGTGCGGGGGCTTCGCGTCCCAACCCACAGAAGCAACCCCTCCATCAGGACCGCATTTCGGTACACAATGCCTCTTCGGATTCCATGACCTCCCACAATCCTCGAGTTTCCGACCTCCGCAATACCATCCTCAATCGGCAGAAGGAAGAGGATCTTCGCCGCTGTCTGGACGAAAAGCGGGCCCGAGAGGGAGCCTCCCGCCAACAGCGTCCGGATGAGCGATCTCCTCATCGCCGAGACTACAGAAGGTCCCCTACCCAAAGAGTGATGAAAGAGTCTCCCGAACACCATAGGAGAAGACCTCATTCCCCTGTCGGTCGACAACATCCGAGGAACGATGAGGCACCCATCACCCGTGCCAAGTTCCAGCAGTTCCAAGCAACGGTGTTGCAACCCCTCAACCTCCAACCCAACAACAACAATGCCCAAAGGGCTCCTACTCCTCCACGGGTGCCAAGTCCTCGCCGCCGGTCCATAACTCCTCCTCCAGCTCCTAGTCCTCGCCACTCCCAGAGCTACCGTCGTTGTAGTCCCCACTCCCCTTCCTATGAAGACGAGTCCAGAGGCTCGTTTCACTACCGTCGAAGGGATGATGCTCTCTACCACCATCTCCACGAGATGGAGAGGCACATCGGCTGAATAGACAAGGATGAGGAGTTAAGAGGAAGGACCATCCGCCCGAGCAGATCCCCTTCTCCCGGACCATCATGGAAGCTCCTATCCCAAGAGGTTTTGAGCTCCTACAGTTCGAAACTTACTCGGGGGAGTCGGACCCCGTGGACCACATCGAAAGCTTTAAGACCCTCATGCTAATCCACCAAGCTTCCGATGCTTTGATGTGCAAAACCTTCCCCGCCACTCTTAAGGGTTCGGCTCGGGAGTGGTACTCCCGCCTCGCCCCGTCTTCCATATTCTCCTTCGAGCAATTCGAGACCCTCTTCATCACTCATTTTGTGAGTAGCAGACGCACGGAGAAGACCAACATCTCGTTACTCCAGCTTCGCCAGGAGAAGGGAGAGAAGTTGAGAGACTATGTGAGGAGGTTCACTGCAGAAGTGAGATCCATCGCTTCCCTTGACCAGCCTGTTGCAGCGACCGCCTTCCAATCGAACATCCTCAACTCTAGCCTTCGCTCCTCCCTTGCCAAGAAGCCCCTACATAATTTTCGCCGACCTCCTTCTTAGGAGCGAGAAGTACATTCGGGCCGAAGAAGCCGAGAATCTCCCGGGCTTTGAGGAGACATCTTCCGGGAACAAACGGAAGAGCACAAGCGGAGAGGGGTCCCAAAAATCCCAGAAGGACGGCAATGGACAGCGTCGCCCGACTCCTCGGTTTGAGAAGTTCACCCCCTTCATTGCCAATATATCAGAAGTTCTTATGGAGGTGGACAAGGAAGGGCTCCTCCGCGCTCCCCTAAGAATGAATACACCTGGCAAGAAGAGGAACAAAGATAAGTGGTGCCGCTTTCACAGGGACCACGGCCACGACACGGATGATTGTCGGGCTCTCAAGGAGGAGATCGAAGAACTCATACAGCGGGGGCACCTGATCAAGTTCTTCCAAAAAGAGGGGGCCGAGCTTCCCCCCTGAGGAGCTTACAAACGAACAGAAGGGCCTGCTGAGCTTTAAGACTCAGAATCTCCCAGCTCCTCCCAATAGGTCTTCACCTTATTGTAGAAGTAGGATCCTGATTTTCAATAAGGCCAATGCTTGTAACCCGGCCAATAGCATGTAATAATGGCTCGCCCTATTGAAGCGGCCACTTAGTTTATCTCGATAAAACTTTCCATCTTTCCATTGAAAATTATTGCTCTTGCTACTCTATCTCTCCGAGTCACGACTCTCTTAAATGGTAGGTTCGGAATCCAGCTTCTTCTACATGGCTGCTCCCGCAACTTACTAACCTTTAACAACGATGGTTCGGAGTCCAACACTTGGCTCGATTCCTCTCCAAATAACTTGCTCTTCAGCGGGTTAGAAGTGGTTCGCCATTTGGAATTGCTCCCACAACCGTTGAATAACTCTAACGACGAGTTCGGAGTCCAACACTTGGCTCGATTCCTCTTCAAATAACTTGCTCTTCAGCGGGTTAGAAGTGGTTCACCATCCGGAATTGCTCCCACAACCGTTGAATAACTCTAACGACGAGTTCGGAGTCCAACACTTGGCTCGATTCCTCTTCAAATAACTTGCTCTTCAGCGGGTTAGAAGTGGTTCGCCATTCGGAATTGCTCCCACAACCGTTGAATCCCTCTAACGACGAGTTCGGAGTCCAACACTTGGCTCGATTCCTCTTCAAATAACTTGCTCTTCAGCGGGTTAGAAGTGGTTCGCCATTCGGAACTGCTCCCACAACCGTTGATTCTGTCATTTAAATAGCGAGTTCGGAGCACAACTCTCTCCTACAGTTCCTCCTCACACTCGTCTCACAAATGGCTCTCTCCCAGAGCCGAGCTCTTCCCTCCGCTCGCCTCTAAAGCGGACCTCTTCTCAACGATTTTGGAGCACAACTCTCCCCTAGAGTTGCTCCTCAAAACTCGTTTTCCAAATGGCTCTCTTCCAGATCCGAGCTCTTCACTCCGCTCACCTCCAAAGCAGAGATCTTCTCAAACAAGATCGGAGCACAACTCTCCCCTTGAGTTGCTCCTCAAAACTCGCCTCCCAAATGGCTCTCTCCTAAAGCCGAGCTCTTCACTCCACTCACCTCTGAAGCGGACTTCTTCTAAACGAGTTCGGAGCTTACAACTCTCCACTAGAGTTCCTCCTCACACTCGTCTTCTAGATAGCTCTCTCCTAGAGCCGAGCTCTTCACTCCGCTCGCCTCCAAAGAGGAGATCTTCTCAAACAAGATCGGAGCACAACTCTCCCCTTGAGTTGCTCCTCAAAACTCTTCTTCCAAATGGCTTCCTCCCAGAGCCGAGCTCTTCACTCCGCTCACCTCCAAAGCGAGATCTTCTCAAACAAGATCGGAGCATAACTCTCCCCTTGAGTTGCTCCTCAAAACTCATCTTCCAAATGGCTCTCTCCTAAAGCCGAGCTTTTCACTCCGCTCACCTCCGAAGCGGACTTCTTCTAAATGAGTTCGGAGCTTACAGCTCTCCCCTAGAGTTCCTCCTCACACTCGTCTTCCAGATAGCTCTCTCCTAGAACTGAGCTCTTCACTCCGCTCGCCTCCGAAGCGGACCTCTTCTCAATGAGTTCGGAGCTCACAACTCTCTCCTAGAGTTGCTCCTCAAACTCGTCGTCCAGATGGCTCTCTCCTAGAGCCGAGCTCTTTGCTCCGCTCGCCTCCGAAGCAGGACCTCTTCTCAACGAGTTCGGAGCTCACAACTCTCTCCTAGAGTTGCTCCTCAAACTCGTCTTCCAAATGGCTCTTCCCCAGAGCCAAGCTCTTCACTCCGCTCACCTCCGAAGCGGACCTCTTCTCAATGAGTTCGGAGCTCACAACTCTCTCCTAGAGTTGCTCCTCAAACTCGTCTTCCAGATGGCTCTCTCCTAGAGCCGAGCTCTTCGCTCCGCTCACCTCCAAAGTGGATCTCTTCTCAACAAGTTCTGAGCTCACAACTTTCTCCTAGAGTTGCTCCTCAAAACTCGTCTTCCAGATGGCTCTCTCCTAGAGTCGAGCTCTTCACTCCGCTTGCTTCCAAAGCGGGCCTCTTCTAAGCAAGTTCGGAGCTCAAAACTCTCCCATAGAGTTGCTCCTTACACTCTCTTCAAAGAATGGGTCTTCCCATGGCTCTTAAGAGGATCTTCCTAGCACGTCTTCTCCACCCGTAGAAGTGGAGCTCCTCTTCAAAAATCTCCAAAACCAAACAGAGCATCACCTCTTCCATATGCTGGCCCATCCCCTTCATCAACTCGCTGAGCGTCTCCCCACGCTCGAGCCGTCTGAACTCCGAGCTCCACTACACCGAGCTACTACGGGCAGAGGCCGAGTCACCGAGCCGAGTGGATGAGGTACCGACCCCCACATATGGAGAAAAATTCTACCGATCCCATCTCACCGTCGGATCATCTCAAAAAAATGTGCTAGAACATGATGAACGGCTCAGATCTTGCCACGTCTCCACAAAACGACAAGATAACGTTTTCTCGAAATGTGAGCCTCTTGTCTTGTGATTCATGCCACGATCGTGATCAACCGTCCAGATGGAGCCACGTTGCTCGGATCTGAAATCCGATCTACCGAACTGGAAAGTGGCAAAAATGCACCTCAAAATCCGTGCTCGGATCTGCCGAACAAGACGCATCTCCCAAGCAGCAAAGCAGATGAAGAGGAAGAAAGAAAAAGAGGCTAACGGGTCGGGGTCGGATCCGATACCCACGGTCCGACCCATACCCTTCTTAGCTCCTTCATTCTTCTCCTTATTCTTCAATCTTCCTGCCAAAAGTACCCAACACTTCTCCTCTTCTTCACTGTGCGAAAGAACAAGGCAGAGGAGAGAACCCAAATGCCTCTCCTCCCCTTCTTCTTTCTTCTCAGGGCCGAGCTCTGCCATGGCTGAGTTGCCGAGCCGAAGGGATGAGGTATCGACCTCCACATATGGAGAAAAATGCTGTCGAGCCAGTTTCATCGTCAGATTGTCTCAAAAAACGTGCTAGAACATGATGAACAGCTCAGATCGCGCCACGTCTCCATAAAACGACAAGATAATATTTTCTCGAAAGTTGAGCCTCTTGTCTCGTGATTCGCGCCACTATCGTGATCAACCGTCCAGATTGAGCCACGTAGCTCGGATTTCAAATCCAAGCTACCGATCTACCGAACAGCAAAATGGAGAAAAATTGTCCTCAAAATCCGTGCTCGGATCTGCCGAACAAGAAGCAGAGGAGAGGAGGAAAAAAAAAAGGAGAGGCCGGGTTCGGACCCATTAAGGGGATCCAAACCCGATACCCCAAACCCCTTCCCATCCTCTTCTTCTCCCCTCTCCCGCCAAAACCAACAAAAGAAAAACCCAACCTCTCCTTCGAAAGCTTCCAACGGCAGCGCCTCCACCACCCTAGCCGAGCTCCAACCTAGTGTCGAGCTCCCCTCCTCACCTCCAAGCTTGAGCTCTCCCACTTTCGCCGAACTCTACTTCACAAGCGCCGACCTCCAAGCTCGAGCCATCTCCTCGCCGAGCTCTTCCATTGTCGAAGATCGAGCTCTCTCACCTTCGCCGAGCTCCAAACGTCGAGCTCCAACCTCCCGAGCTTCCTCTTCGCTGTCGAGCTCCTCCCTCGCCCGAAGGAGCACCGAGCTCCACTCCCCAAGCTCCGTCGATGCTCGAGCTCCATCTCCCATGGCCCCGTCGAACTCTCCCCATGCCGAGCTCAACCTCTCTTCTCCTCCTACACTGTCGAGCTCCGAACTCCTCGCCACACTTCTTCCTCGTCGAAGCTCCGTCTAGCTCTGAGCTTGATCTCACCGCCCGACCCCTCTTCTCGTCTGCACCGTCGTCGAGCTCTGACCTCGACTCCAACTCACTAAGCTCCAAATGTCGAGCTCCAACCTCCCGAGCTCCCTCACTTAGTCGCCGAACTCCGGACCTCGACCCCTTTTCTCCTCCTACACTGTCTAGCTCCGAAACTCCTCG
This sequence comes from Hemerocallis citrina, assembly GCA_017893485.1. Taxonomy (NCBI): domain Eukaryota; kingdom Viridiplantae; phylum Streptophyta; class Magnoliopsida; order Asparagales; family Asphodelaceae; genus Hemerocallis; species Hemerocallis citrina. The sequence goes on along the minus strand of CM030364.1, from coordinate 109,730,833 downwards.
CCGCACTTCTTTGTCGTCGAAGCTCCGTCTAGCTCTAAGCTCGATCTCACCACCAGTCCACCGAGCTCTGCCATGGTCTCGCCATCATCGAGCTCCATCGTCCCTGAGCTCCCCTCAACGAAGCTCAGAGAAACTGAAGAACGAAGAAGAAGAAAACAGCAGAAAGAAAGAAAGAAAGGAAAAAAAACAAAAAAAGAGGGCCACGTTGCATTCCCACGTGGCATCGTTTGGAGGGGTCGGCAGATGTGAGATGACGCGCCGAGGTGCCGAGCCGAGGTGCCGAGGTGCCGATCTGAGGAGTTGAAGAACCGACCCTCGTATATGGAGAAAAAATCCGCCGACCCATACGATCCGTCCGATCGTCTCAAAATTCGCGTCGCGGCACGATCGACGCACAGAAACGCGCCACGTGTCCAGAACGTGATCTGCTTTGCGATGCACGCACATCTGATCATGATCGACACTCAGAAACGCGCCACGTGTCCAGAGCATGATCTACTTTGCGATGCGCACCATTTGATCATGATCGATGTCCAGAAATGCGCCACGTGTGCAGGTAATATTTAATTTATTTATTTATTTGTTTTAATTATTTAAAAAATCCGAAAAAATAATTAAAAAATCGAAAAAAATTAATTAAAAATTCTTAAAAATAATTATTAATTCAGAAAAATTGTTTTTAATTCTGAAAAAATAATTATTAAATTAGAATAATTAATTAATATTTTCGATAATTAATTATTTAATCCGGAAAATGAATAAAAAATTCAAAAAAAATCAAAAAAATTCAGAAAAATCTGAAAAAATCACCAAAAATCCAGAAAATTCTGAGAATATTTTTGGGCATTTTACAAGCCCAGACTAACACCGTTACACCCCGAGAAAGATCCAAACTCCCTTAAGAACACCGATAAAATCCCGTACGCCATTAGAACAGTAAAACTACTCCTCAAAGGCTGATCAAATTCAGTCTTCAGGAGTGGGGGGCTCGTGATATGGCTAAAAATATGATTAAATTGGGACCGTTCACATCGGACACGAATCTTAAAGCTCAGGGGTAAAACGGAAATTTCACATACAAATGGGTCCGAAACGGGTACTAGATCTCCTTCTCACAGATCCAATAACCCGCGAACGGATCCACCTCAACTGGGTACGGGTCCCGACCCGATACAAACCCAGTCCGACAGGATAGAATTAGGGTCTCTGATTGAACCAAATCAACGGGCCTGATTCGCGACTATCCTCTCACCGGGAATTAGGGATTACATTCCTTATCTAATCACAGGGATTACATTCCTAATATGACCCCAACGACGACTATAAATACCCCCATCCATCTCCATTAAGAGGTAATCAATACTTTTCCAATAAAAAGCTCTTTCTTAATCATTCAGATTACTGACAAGAGCGTCGGAGGGTGTGTCGCCGGGATCCATCCCGGTGTCTCGCACTTTTTGCAGGTGAACGGCGGGAGTCAACGGTCAAACTCCGGCGGAACAGGTTAGGTGTTTGCTATTCAGGTTTTCCAAGAATCCACAAATACTGTCTGTTTACCCCCACACCAGATTCAGCGGTACAGTATAATAGGATAATATTGTGTATATTGTTCTATGGGGCAACACGTGTTTACACGTATTATGTATTAATTAATGGAACGAGTTGAGTAGGCTAAAAGCCCAATACTCTAAATGCAGTCTAATCTCTTTATAAGCTGGTCTAGAGGTAGTGCCCTGTGATATTCCAATACTGATAAGTAGGATGTAATATTTTAAGCGGCTAGAGATAAACCCTAATCCTAATTTCCCCAAATCAGATTTAACAAAATAATTATTTTTGGAGCTCTAATAACAGTATTGATATGGCTAAAAATAGGATTAAATTGGGACCGTTCACATCGGACACGAATCTTAAAGCTCAGGAGTAAAACGGTAATTTCACATACAAATGGGTCCGAAACGGGTACTGGGTCTCCTTCTCACAGATCCAATAACCCACGAACGGATCCACCTCAACTGGGTACGGGTCCCGACCCGATACAAACCCAGTCCGACAGGATAGAATTAGGGTCTCTGATTGAACCAAATCAGCGGGCCTGATTCGCGACTATCCTCTCACCGGGAATTAGGGATTACATTCCTTATCTAATCACAAGGATTACATTCCTAATCTGATCCCAATGGTGACTATAAATACCCCCATCCATCTCCATTAAGAGGTAATCAATACTTTTCCATAAAAAGCTCTTTCTTAATCATTCAGATTACTGACAAGAGCGTCGGAGGGTGCATCGCCGGGATCAACCCCGGTGTCTCGCACTTTTTGCAGGTGAACGGCGGGAGTCAACGGTCAAACTCCGGCGGAATAGGTTAGGTGTTTGCTATTCAGGTTTTCCAAGAATCCACAAAAACTGTCTGTTTACCCCCACACCAGATTCAGCGGTAACATATATGTAGGGTTGGGGTTGTTAACGGGTTGTGGGTAGTTGAGTATTAGGTCTTATTGGATATTGGGTTTGGAGATTTTGGGTTCAAATCCAACAAGAAAAATAAAATAACTAATAAAATATAATTTTATAAAATAATGCAATTTACATTACAATATAGAATTTATTTTGAAATAAGTACAAATATATTTAGTACATAGAAATAGGTTTTTAAATTGACAAAACAAAGATAATAAAAAGAAGATAATAATAATAACAATAATAACAAAAATCATAATAATAATAATAAAATAAAATTACCAGTAATAATAATAATAATAATAATAATAATAATAATAATAATAATAATAATAATAATAATAATAATAATAATACTGATAACAAAATAACATTAATAGCGTTTGTATTACAATATAAGGAAATCGTTTGAAAATAATAATAAATACAATTAATGGAAAGAAATGATTTTAACAGGATAAAAAAAATAAATTTTTAAACAAAAATGAATTTAAGAAAACGAGAAATTTTATAAAGAACCCAAACCCAGATAATACACAGGAAATACGGATTTGGGGAAATAGGGGTTACAATACTGATTAACTTTTTCATGGTAGGGGTAAAGGGTATTTATATTTGCCTTTGGAAACAGTTTTGAGATAATTATTCATCTCTACTTCCTGGTATTTTTGGATAAGAAATTGAGTTTAAATCATTTCATGATAAAAGATTTGGTTTAAACCGATTCTTAGAGACAATCATGAATTTGAATTACTCTTTAAATGTCATGGGTTTGTTCATAATGGCCTATAACCCTGACCCAGTAAGACAAACTCGTTTTTGGGTTATTGGGCTTGGAAAAGACCCACTTCCCATTTTCGGACCCGTTTATAGGTTAAATTACTGTTTTACCCCTGGGAGCTTTAAGATTCGTGCTTGATTTGAACGACCCCGATTTAGTTCTATTTTTACCCATATCAGTTCCCAGCATGAGAAGTTATATATTTTAATACCGTCAAACGTCGCCTGTGATTAGGTGATTATAAAGTCGGCTATTGGATATACTATGAATCATGCTGACTTAGGTAGGATTCGTCCCTTTTACATAACATGTGCGATATCTTCGGGCCCCTCGATCGAGTGCGACTATAAAATGCATTGTCGTGCTCAAATGAATTAATAAGATATTGTTCTCATTTGTTTTAATAATTCTACTCAGACATCAAGAAACCAAAGATTGATGTATACAAGATTGACACGGTTCAAGCATTGTGGTCAACTAAGATATCTGGACCAAAGGACTAGACTACATGGTAACATTAGGTAATTTCAAATCACTGGCATTCCCGTTACTTGAGTAGCAGTGATGTATTGCTAGATACCGCTCACTGTTTATAATACTAGAATATGATTTTAGTATTAATGTCAACGTAATGAGAACCTACAGGGTCACACAATTAGAATGGATCAGAATTAGGATTTAAATCCATCAGATAAATTTAATTGGGAATCCAAGTTAGACTTGGGCTCCTAACATTAGTTGGGCAATTAATTAGATTAAATGGACCAACCAAAATTAGAAGGCCCACATATGAATCGGACCTAAGTTAGATTGTGAGCCCGACAGCCTCTTTACTCTCGTAGGGTGGACTTCCTGCTATGTATATATGGTGTGTATCTGTGGAAAACGACAAGGAAAAACCCTAGCCATCATAGAAAGTGAGAGAAAAAGAGAGAGAAACAGGAACATCCTATTCCCGCAGCTACCACCGCGGCATGAGGGAGAGCCCTATTTCGTTTGTTCATGTGGATACCGTAGAGGCACTGCAACGTTGGAGTGCTCGTGATTTGCAGATTGTGGAGAAAGTCGTTTCATTGTTGAGGTAAAAATTCCGAACACGTTTTATGGTTTATGCATGAATCCATGGTTGGGTTTCAGATTTTTTAGTTTATTTCCACTGCGTATTTACTCTGTGATTGACTTTGAAACCCAACATAAGTATTGATGGCTGAATTAAGGGTAGGGAAAGACTTAAACTTACTTGGCTGAAAACAGTGAGAAAAGATATGATAACTTGTGACCTTATAGAAGATATTGCGCTAAACCGAGCAGAATGGAAAACCAGGATTCATGTAGCCGACCCCAACTAGTTGGGAAAAAGGCTCTATTGTTGTTGTTTTAGAAATGTTTAAATTGATTTTATGATTTTATAATTATTTTTGAATTTTTTAATTAATTATTCCAATTTTTCCAAAGAGGTTCAGCAAGTCAAGGTGAGTGGATCAGATTACCATGCCGAGGGACGAGCCAACCGAATTTTGGGAGAATTTATTCGCTTGGCTCTGATTACCATGCGGAGGGATGAGCCTGGCAAAATTTTGGAGAATTTTGCGAGTGGCTTGAATTACCATGCCGAGGGACGAGCCTAACAAAATTTAGGAGAACTACCATGCCGAGGGCCGAGCCACGCAAAATTTAGGAGAACTTCGCAGTGGTTCAGAGCATTCACAAATTCTAACATAATCTGAGCATTCCCAGCTCATGAGTTCATTTTTTTTCATTGCCTCAGCATATCATGATCTTAGCTTTCATATTCATGTAATTCTCAATTCGAATCTATGATTCATTTCATGTAAATTCTCAATTTAAAACTATGATTCATTTCATGTAAATTCATGCAGCAACAAATAGAGTTTATCAACACCCACCATAAGGTTCACAATCTTCGAAGTAAACAGAATAATATTCTCTGACATAACTAAACACTCTGGACAGTCGACTTGGATCTCTTCTAGTCGACTTGTTCAGTCAATTCCAGTTATTCATAACCACTCGGGAGAGTCGACTGCTGCACATGGCAGTCGGCTGTTCCGCAGTGTTTCTGATTTCAATTATCAATCACAGGACAGTCGACTGTCGTTCAACACAGTCGGCTGTTCTGCAGAGTTCAATTATGTAATTTCTCAAGTTCTGTACAGTCGACTGCTACATACATTAGGTCGACTGAATAGTTTAAAATCTCAAATTAAGGAATCATTCCTTCATTCTATTTACACATCATACTTTGTTTCGCTATTCTTCAACAAGAATAATTCACATTTTATTGTTCACATTATTCTCAAAATGAGAAGTACTAACGAATATTCACAGTTCATATTTCCATACATCTATTACATAATGTCACTTCAATCTTTACTATACTAATTTTCTTTATTTCCAGTTCTTTTGCAAGGTAAACTTCCCCGAAAATACACATGTCCAAATCATAGTTCTAATTACACCTTTCATTCTCAAATCACATTTTATTCCATGCAACAATTCCCAAATTATCTTTATATGGTCTCGTGTATTTTTAGAAGAGTGGAACATTCGAGTTTATAAAAATACATCAGTACCAGTCGACTTATACTATAGTAAGTCGACTGTCCAGGGGAAAACATCCATGATTTTAAGTAAATAGTTTAAGCAAGAAGTTGACTTAGAAAAGCACAAGTCGACTTAAAGGAGCACATAAGTCGACTTACAAGGTCCTAAGTCGACTTACCCGAAAGATTCTTTCTCGACATTTCTCAACAATTAATGCCACTAATCTCATTATTAGCCAAGTTCACATTCATGGTTATAGTTAATCCATATCAACTTAGATTTTTACTAATCCAATCACATACAATTGCATACTCACATTCCAATCAATTTATAGGTCAATTCTCCAATTAAGAGTGTACTCTTATCAATATTTTTCATGCATCATTTCTCAATATAATACTAACATCATTTCTAATTAGAAATAAGGAAAATCAAACCCACTATCATTCATTCAAACAAGCATTTCTACTTTAGAAATATGGAGAATTTTACCCACCTTTTATGGAGAGAAAACAACACAATAGCAACGAAGGTCCTTTGCGAATGAATGCACCTCCTCCTAGACGCTCGCACACACCTCCAAGCCCAAGCAAAACCGAAAGCTTCCCCTTTTGATGCCGGCCTTCTTCTCCTTGTTGAAAGCAATACAATCCCACACAATTCTCTCAATCTTTTAACTCACAACTTACTACTAAATTAGACTATAGTTTTAGAAAGATATAATTGCATATGAATACTAGCCATGGGAGGGGGTATTTATACTAGAAATCAAGTAGAATGAAGGGCTAGGATTAACTAGTTGGTTGTAGGATGGAGGGCCAAGATTAGAGTAGGAGTTATAAAAACTACCCACAACTACATAACCACCTCCATGATCTCCATTCAAAATTTGGGTTTCCCTCCCAAAAGAATGCAACCGGCCAACTAGGAGTAGTGTGCATTGCACGTGTACGAGTAGTGCACGTGCATGCAACTGGGCCAAAAATTGTGCATTTGATTTTGACATAAAAATAAAATAGACTTTTTAAATAAATTAATCCATGGGCTTTAGTTTTATGGGCCAAAATAAATAAAAATACATTTTGGGCTTTAAGAAAAAGGCTTTTAAAATATGGCTTTCTATTTATTTAAAGAAAAAGGCTTTTGTATGGAATAATTTGAAAACATATATTTAAATATTCATACACATCACAATAAAAATAATTATAAGATTTTAATTCAATCAAAATGTTACACGTGCACACTACGTGCAAAATAAAATAATTTTTCATTAATTGAAAAATCAGGGTATTACAATACTCCCTCCTTAGAATAGTTCCGTCCCCGAAACTACAGTCAAGAGCGAGAAAAATAGAAAACACAACAACAAGAACAAAAGATACAAAGATACAATCAAGCAAAAAGCTCAGGATAATCCTTCAACATCCTTTCCTCAGATTCCCAAGTAGCCTCTTCCACCAAATGGTTTTTCCAGACTACCTTGACCATCGGTATCGTCTTATTCCTCAAGACTTTCTCCCTACGGTCAACAATCTCTACAGGAGACTTGATGTAGTTCAGATCCAACTGCAAACCTTCCGGCACTTCAGGCAAATGATGACTCGGATCTGGAATATAACCTCTCAGCATAGACACATGAAAGACATTGTGCACCTGAGACAACTCTTCCGGTAATTCAAGTCGGTAAGCAGTTTTCCAGATCCTTTTCAATATCTTGTACGGGCCTATAAACCTCGGGGCTAACTTCCCGCCTTTGCCAAAACGAACCACACCTTTGCTGGGTGATACCTTCAGAAAGACGAAGTCACCGACCTCAAACTCAAGGTCCCTTCTCCGGTTGTCTGCATAGCTTTTCTGCCTGCTCTGAGCTTCCACCAACCTTTTCTGATCAGAAAAATCTTCTAAGAAGTTTGCTGTACAAGCTCAGGACCAAACAACTGACGCTCCCCAACTTCATACCAACAAACAGGAGTCCTGCACTTCCTGCCATACAAAGCTTCGTACGGTGCCATCCCAATGCTAGCCTGAAAACTGTTGTTGTAGGCAAACTCTACCAAGGGTAAATGCCTTTCCCAACTGCCTCCAAAGTCTAGTATACAACACCTAAGCATATCCTCAAGAATACGATTGACTCTCTCGGTCTGCCCATCGGTTCGCGGATGAAAAGTAGTGCTGAAATCCGTCTTGGTACCCAAAGCTGTCTGAAGACTCCTCCAGAAATGCGAAGTAAACCGCGCATCTAGATCTGACACAATAGTTGAAGGAACACCATGAAGTCTGACAATCTCGCCAACATACAACTCAGCCAACTTGTCCATCGAAGCAGTGAGTTTCATTGCCAAAAAGTGAGCGAACTTGGTCCGTCGATCGACTATAACCCAAATCGCATCATTGCCTTTAGGACTCTTAGGCAATCCCGTGATGAAATCCATACTGATGTTATCCCACTTCCATTCCGAAATAGGTAACGGCTGTAATAGACCTCCGGGTCTCTGATTTTCGGCTTTGACTTGCTGACAAACCTCACACTTCGCAACAAAATCAGCCACATCCCGCTTCAAACCTGACCACCAGAAATGCTGTTTGATGTCCTTGTACATCTTAGTACTCCCAGGATGTACCGACAAAAGAGTAGCATGCGCCTCCTGAAGAATACTCTCTTTCAGGTCCGCCTGATTTGGAACACATAGCCTATCTCCGAACCACAGCACTCCATCCCTGATTTGAAATCTGGGCAACCTGCCAGCGCCATCCTGCTCCTTCATCTCCAAAATATCAGCATCAAGCTCCTGACTTGCAATAATCCTTGCATTCAATGTAGGCTGAAGCCTCAACTGAGCCAAAGATGCTCCCAATCTTTGCAAGACAACCTCAATACTTGCTCAATCCAACTCCTCAATCAGATGCTTCTGAGTTGTAATCAGACTGGCCAAACTGCTCTTGCGACTAAGTGCATCAGCAGTAACATTAGCCTTTCCAGGATGATACTTGATCTCAGGTCGCATATCCTTGAGCACTTCCAACCATCTTCGCTGCCTCAGATTCAGATCCCTCTGCTGATATATGTACTTCAAGCTCTTGTGGTCCGTGTACATGTTCAACTTCTCACCATACACGTAGTGCCTCCATTGCTTCAGGGCAAAGATAATCGCAGCCAACTCTAGATCATGAGTCGGGTAATTTTTCTCATGCGGTCGTAGTTGCCTAGACCCATAAGCGATTACTCTTCCTTCTTGCATTAAGACACAACCAAGCCCACGATGTGAAGCATCGTTATAAACATCATACTCAACACCTGCTCTAGGCAAAGCCAGGATAGGTGCAGTAGTCAGCTTCTCTTTCAACTCCTGAAAGCTCGCCTCACATTGCTCAGTCCACTTGAAGCTTACATTCTTCTTGGTCAGTCCAGTAAGCGGTACAGCTATCTGAGCATAACCTTGAATGAATCTCCGGTAGTATCCAGTCATTCCAAGAAAACTTCGACTTCCTTTACTGTAGTAGGCCTTGCCCAATCTCTCACTGCCTCTATCTTCTGAGGGTCAGTTGCCACTCCCTCCTTAGAACGGATGTGACCTAGGAATGCCACTTCAGATTTCCAGAAATCACACTTGGATAACTTGGCAAACAACTTCTGCTCTTCCAACTTCTTCAGCACTGCTGCCAGATGCTCGGTGTGCTCCTCCTCTGACTTGGAGTACACGAGAATATCGTCGATAAACACCACGACGAAAGAATCAATAAACGGCCTCAGAACTCTGTTCATCAAGTCCATGAAGATTGCGGGTGCATTCGTCACTCCGAATGGCATAACTAAAAATTCCTAATGCCCATGCCGAGTTCTAAATGCAGTTTTGTGCACATCTTCAGCTTTCACTCGCACTTGGTGATATCCTGATCGAAGATCTATTTTGGAGAATACAGCTGCTCCTTGTAGACGATCGAACAAATCATCAATTCGAGGAATAGGATATTTATTCTGAACAGTGACCTTATTCAGCTCCCGGTAATCGATACACATTCTCATCGATCCATCATTCTTCTTTACCAAAAGCACTGGTGCTCCCCAAGGTGACGCACTAGGTTGAATAAAGCCTTTCTCCAACAGTTCCTCAATCTGCCGTTTCACTTCATCCTGTTCCACTTGAGCCATCCTATACGGTGCCTTAGAAATGGGTGCACTTTCCGGTTGAACAGTGATGCTGAACTCTACATCACGATGCGGGGGTAACCCAGGAAAATCATCCAAGAACACAGTCGGATAGTCCCGAACCACAGGAATCCCTTGCACTTCCACAGGAGTCTCTTCCTTGCGGATAGTTGCCACCAGCTTAGAACATTTCTGCTTCCCTTGGAAAGTGACTTCAGGTCCACCTGGAGCCTTCACTGTCACCGTCTTGGTCTTGCACTCGATGCTTGCACTGTACACCGACATCCAATCAATGCCAATGATAACATCGACTCCCAAGATAGTCAGCTCGATCAGATCAATGCCAAAGATTCGGTCTCCAATTACAATCTCGCAATCAGCATAATACCGATCAGTGGTCAAAGTTTCCCCTGACGGAGTAGCTACTGCTAAGATCTTGCCTGGAAAAATCTTCGGTTCCACTCCCAACACTTTAGCAAATCTAGGAGACACAAAAGTATGAGAGGATCCAGTATCGAACAATACAACAGCTTTTATTCCATTAAGATTGAGTTCTCCTGTTACATAATACACACTATTACATAACAGTTTCACAATATGAACGGGATGAAGAAATGAAAAAACCACTAAACATCAGCCCTCGTACCAGAGATGACCTAATCTGCTTCCTCAGCATCAGCCTCCGTCAAGGCAAATACTCGCCCCGGTTGGTACGACCTCTTTCCAGACTGCTGCATTGGTGCATTGCGATTACTGTTCCGTGGCTTGGAGCATTGAGACATGAAATGTCCCGTCTCACCACAGTTGAAGCAAGTCACCGCAGGAGGTCTCACCACATTGTTCCTAGGTCCTCCAGCTACACTAATAGCATTCGCCCCTGTCGGTTTGAACTTTTGTGCAGATGGTTGCCCCTTGAAACTTCCAGAATTGGCGGGCCTTTTACCAGTCTGCCAGTTATTCCTCCGGTTCTGAACAACTTGGAACTGCTCCATATCTGTTTCTGTCGCAGCTGCCCTCTTCACCAACTTGTCGAATCTTCTGATACCGAGAGGTATCAGAAGAGACCTCAAGCTTGGCCTCAGTCCATGCTCGAACTTACGAGCCTTCTTAGCCTCATCCATTACCAGTTCAGGCGCATACCTAGAGAGCTGAGTAAACTTGGTCTCATACTCCCTCACTGACATGCTACCTTGCTGAAGTGACAGAAACTCCATTGCCTTCTTCTCCTGAACATCGGAGGGGAAATAGTGACTGCGGAATTCTTCCAGAAATTCCTCCCAGCCAAGCACTATACCTCCCATGGTCCTCTTCATCGACTGCCACCAAACAGCCGCGTCCTTCTCCAATTGCAGGGTCGCCAGCTTAACCTTGCTGCCTTCCGGTGTCTCCAACACCTCAAAGATTGTCTCCACTTGACGAATCCAGTTGTCAGCCGCATCTGGATCTGACTTTCCCTCGAATACAGGTGGTTTCATTCTCTTGAATGATTCCACTAGCCTAATCGCCTCGGGCACTAGATTCGCAGGCCCCCTTCCTTGGTTCATAGCCACTGCATTCAGCGTCTGGTAGACCCTCGCAAGTTCTGTCTCCAGATCCAAACCTTCTCCATTCCTAGCTCCTCTTCTCGACATATTCTGATGCAAAAGATCCATTAAATTCGAAGTATAAGACAAGAATTTAAATCAACTTGCATTTTATTGAATTCCAAACTTTATACATTCGAATTAAAACATTTTTGACATCAGAAGTGAAAATAGAAGCTACAACAATCTAACTCCTACGGTTCCTCTTCGCTTCTCGAAGTTCTCCCCGTAGTTCATCAACCTCATCCTTCAGCACATCTGTCAGGTTCTTTCTCTTCTCAAGTTCCCATACCCGGTGACTGAGAACTGAAAAGTCGTCCTTTCGCTTTGCCAGCTGAGCCTCCAATAATCCGACTCTATCTCGCAGTGTTTCCACCTGCCTCTGAAGAGAAGTCACAAGACTATTTGGAACTGGTTCTTCTTCTTCATTAGAAGAAGAGTTGTCAGATGAATCTGGAGGTGGGGTAATCTCTCGAGATTCAGGCCACTCCTCCTCATCAGAATCTGCTTGCCCAGGGTGATACTCGTCCTCAGAATCTGCCTGTCCAGGATGGTACTCTTCCACAATGATATGCCAGTCGTCATCTCCAGCAGGGTCGAAGTGATCAGCCATCTTAGAAATAGAGAGGAAGAAGCATGAGTCATAGAGCAACACAAATGTAAGTCACTTACATTTAAATCTCTAGACTCAAACACACACTCTAATGTCGACTTCTAGGGTGTCGTTCCTTATAAATTTGTACAAGTGTGGAAAGCGTAGAAAGCGTGGCTCTGATACCACTCTGTAACGCTCCGAATCCCAAAAACACTGAATTCGAGATGTTCTACAGGATCTTTTCACTTTCTTCAGTACAATTTTACAAGGAAATTTAAACTTTTCACTTTACATCAAAGTTTACATCAATATTACACTTTTCTTTTGCACAGCGGAAGTAAAAATTTACAACATTTAAATAAATGTACAACAACATGATATAATCTTTAAGCATCCTTTCCTCTTTATCTTTAACATGGCATTTACCTGCATATAAGACTGTGGGTACGTCAGTTTATTCAACCGACGATCATTATACACGGCCATCCTCTCTATGCCGGAAATAGTATAACTTAATTTTCCATATTTAGCAAACACAAACTTGTCACATTACAATTAAAGGGACTATCCTATTGATGTCGTGTTGTGATTGTGCACTTAGTCCTTAATGCATTTGTTTATAATACATGACACTAATGCGCACTTGTTCGGATTCTATGCATCCCATACTACATATGTCCGAGGGCAAGCCTCTTAATCGTTCTTCATCTTTGTAGGGTTCAATCCCTCGCCATGACTTAATCTACTACTGTAACTACGGTAGTGTCTTAGATGATCTATGAGTGCAAGCACGTGTACAGAAACTGGAGGGGAATCCCACGTCATGTCACGACTCATCGTGAAGAACCTATGGACAATTCAGCCTTCTTCATGGCACACGATCCTCATGCAGTCACCAAACATCCCACAAGTGTCACCACCGGGACGGTACCCTGGAACAGTATTCACGTCATGTCACGACGCATCGTGAAGAACCTATGAAATACTCTCCGCCGCCACGGTACCCTGGAGCCGTATCCACGTCATGTCACGACTCATCGTGAAGAACCTGTGAAATACTCTCTGCCGCAAATCCGATGGCCCTCACTTGTGTTTTTCTCCTACCTTCATCACGTCTCCACTATGTACTAATCCTTAGTTTTTATTAGAATCATGAACAAAATCAAAGCTCTAGAGTTAGCCTCTCCACTAAACCGGACTTATTCATTCATTTCAACATGACCAACCTTGGTCTTTCTTTTCAATATTCATTTCATTTCATTCTAAATGCCGGGGGAGACTTAGCTACTCTTTCATTTCAATTCCAATTCACAAATTCTAACATAATCTGAGCATTCCCAGCTCATGAGTTCATTTTTTTTTCATTGCCTCAGCATATCATGATCTTAGCTTTCATATTCATGTAATTCTCAATTCGAATCTTTGATTCATTTCATGTAAATTCTCAATTTAAAACTATGATTCATTACATGTAAATTCATGCAGCAACAAATAGAGTTTATCAACACCCACCATAAGGTTCACAATCTTCGAAGTAAACAGAATAATGTTCTCTGACATAACTAAACACTCTGGACAGTCGACTTGGATCTCTTCCAGTCGACTTGTTCAGTCAATTCCAGTTATTCATAACCACTCGGGAGAGTCGACTGCTGCACATGGCAGTCGACTGTTCCGCAGTGTTTCTGATTTCAATTATCAATCACAGGACAGTCGACTGTCGTTCAACACAGTCGGCTGTTCTGCAGAGTTCAATTATGTAATTTCTCAAGTTCTGTACAGTCGACTGCTACACACATTAGGTCGACTGAATAGTTTAAAATCTCAAATTAAGGAATCATTCCTTCATTCTATTTACACATCATACTTTGTCTCGCTATTCTTCAACAAGAATAATTCACATTTTATTGTTCACATTATTCTCAAAATGAGAAGTACTAACGAATATTCACAGTTCATATTTCCATACATCTATCACATAATGTCACTTCAATCTTTACTACACTAATTTTCTTTATTTCCAGTTCTTTTGCAAGGTAAACTTCTCCGAAAATACACATGTCCAAATCATAGTTCTAATTACACCTTTCATTCTCAAATCACATTTTATTCCATGCAACAATTCCCAAATTATCTTTATATGGTCTCGTGTATTTTTAGAAGAGTGGAACATTCGAGTTTATAAAAATACATCAGTACCAGTCGACTTATACTATAGTAAGTCGACTGTCCAGGGAAAAACATCCATGATTTTAAGTAAATAGTTTAAGCAAGAAGTTGACTTAGAAAAGCACAAGTCGACTTAAAGGAGCACATAAGTCGACTTACAAGGTCCTAAGTCGACTTACCCGAAAGATTCTTTCTCGACATTTCTCAACAATTAATGCCACTAATCTCTTTATTAGCCAAGTTCACATTCATGGTTATAGTTAATCCATATCAACTTAGATTTTTACTAATCCAATCACATACAATTGCATACTCACATTCCAATCAATTTATAGGTCAATTCTCCAATTAAGAGTGTACTCTTATCAATATTTTTCATGCATCATTTCTCAATATAATACTAACATCATTTCTAATTAGAAATAAGGTAAATCAAACCCACTATCATTCATTCAAACAAGCATTTCTACTTTAGAAATATGGAGAATTTTACCCACCTTGTATGGAGAGAAAACAACACAATAGCAACGAAGGTCCTTTGCGAATGAATGCACCTCCTCCTAGACGCTCGCACACACCTCCAAGCCCAAGCAAAACCGAAAGCTTCCCCTTTTGATGCCGGCCTTCTTCTCCTTGTTGAAAGCAATACAATCCCACACAATTCTCTCAATCTTTTAACTCACAACTTACAACTAAATTAGACTATAGTTTTAGAAAGATATAATTGCATATGAATACTAGTCATGGGAGGGGGTATTTATACTAGAAATCAAGTAGAATGAAGGGCTAGGATTAACTAGTTGGTTGTAGGATGGAGGGCCAAGATTAGAGTAGGAGTTATAAAAACTACCCACAACTACATAACCACCTCCATGATCTCCATTCAAAATTTGGGTTTCCCTCCCAAAAGAATGCAACCGGCCAACTAGGAGTAGTGTGCATTGTACGTGTACGTGTAGTGCACGTGCATGCAACTGGGCCAAAAATTGTGCATTTGATTTTGACATAAAAATAAAATAGACTTTTTAAATAAATTAATCCATGGGCTTTAGTTTTATGGGCAAAAATAAATAAAAATACATTTTCGGCTTTAAGAAAGAGGCTTTTAAATTATGGCTTTCTATTTATTTAAGGAAAAAGGCTTTTGTATCGAATAATTTGAAAACATATATTTAAATATTCATACACATCACAATAAAAATAATTATAAGATTTTAATTCAATCAAAATGTTGCACGTGCACACTACGTGCAAAATAAAATAATTTTTCATTAATTGAAAAATCAGAGTATTACAACACTCCCTCCTTAGAATAGTTCCGTCCCCGGAACTACAGTCAAGAGCGAGAAAAACAGAAAACACAACAACAAGAACAAAAGATACAAAGATACAATCAAGCAAAAAGCTCAGGATAATCCTTCAACATCCTCTCCTCAGATTCCCAAGTAGCCTCTTCCACCAAATGATTTTTCCAGACTACCTTGACCATCGGTATCGTCTTCTTCCTCAAGACTTTCTCTCTACGGTCAACAATCTCTACAGGAGACTCGATGTAGTTCAGATCCAACTGCAAACCTTCCGGCACTACAGGCAAATGATGACTCGGATCTGGAATATAACCTCTCAGCATAGACACATGAAAGACATTGTGCACCTGAGACAACTCTTCCGGTAATTCAAGCCGGTAAGCAGTTTTCCCGATCCTTTTCAATATCTTGTACGGGCCTATAAACCTCGGGGCTAACTTCCCGCCTTTGCCAAAACGAACCACACCTTTGCTGGGTGATACCTTCAGAAAGACGAAGTCACCGACCTCAAACTCAAGGTCCCTTCTCCGGTTGTCTGCATAGCTTTTCAGCCTGCTCTGAGCTTCCACCAACCTTTTCCTGATCAGAACAATCTTCTCAGAAGTTTGCTGTATAAGCTCAGGACCAAACAACTGACGCTCCCCAACTTCATACCAACAAACAGGAGTCCTGCACTTCCTGCCATACAAAGCTTCGTACGGCGCCATCCTAATGCTAGCCTGAAAACTGTTGTTGTAGGCAAACTCTACCAAGGGTAAATGCCTTTCCCAACTGCCTCCAAAGTCTAGTATACAACACCTAAGCATATCCTCAAGAATATGATTGACTCTTTCGGTCTGCCCATCGGTTTGCAGATGAAAAGTAGTGCTGAAGTCCGTCTTGGTACCCAAAGCTGTCTGAAGACTCCTCCAGAAATGCGAAGTAAACCACGCATCTAGATCAGACACAATAGTTGAAGGAACACCATGAAGTCTGACAATCTCGCCAACATACAACTCAGCCAACTTGTCCATCGAAGCAGTGAGTTTCATTGCCAAAAAGTGAGTGGACTTGGTCAGTCGATCGACTATAACCCAAATCGCATCATTGCCTTTAGGACTCTTAGGCAATCCCGTGATGAAATCCATACTGATGTTATCCCACTTCCATTCCGGAATAGGTAACGACTGTAATAGACCTCCGGGTCTCTGATTTTCGGCTTTGACTTGCTGACAAACTTCACACTTCGCAACAAAATCAGCCACATTCCGCTTCAAACCTGACCACCAGAAATGCTGTTTGATGTCCTTGTACATATTAGTACTCCCAGGATGTACCGACAAAAGAGTAGCATGCGCCTCCTGAAGAATACTCACTTTCAGGTCCGCCTGATTTGGAACACATAGCCTATCTCCGAACCACAGCACTCCATCCCTGATTTGAAATCCGGGCAACCTGCCAGCGCCAACCTGCTCCTTCATCTCCAAAATATCAGCATCAAGCTCCTGACTGTCCCCCTCTTGGTAACTTCTGCAGATTTGACCGCACCCCATGTACGGTCGACCGCACCCCATGTACGGTCTACCGCGCAGTCGACCGCAACTCCACCTGTTGCTGCTACTGACTGTTTCCCTTGCTTCCACTCTGTCTTCGATCGTCTCGATTCTTCCATCGTTTCATCGTCTTCTTATCCAACATAGTTTGCAAGACATTAACCCAACACTTTCAACAATATAGATGTCGATGATTACAAAGTAATTACAAAATCAGGAGAGAATATAAATCACCCTCTCACGCACTTTTTCTAGTGCCTACCTCTTTTAATTATTCCTCTTTTGATCTCACTACAAACAAACCGGGATAGCCCGGTGCTTTTTTAGGACAATTCTGGTGTTTTTAAATGTCGGGCTTGATATGGGTGGCATTTATAAAAATGCCGCCGCAAGCACCGGGAATATGCATGCCGGGGATTCAAAATAGCTTTTTCGACGTTTCCAAACACCGAGGTTGCTTTTTTAGCTATCCCGGCGTTTGAAAACGACGGGGTAGGAATTTTTTTGTTTTTATTTTGTTTTTGTTTTTGTTTTTGTACAAGTGATAGAAATAATAATCAAACACAGTCAATAAGCAATTCATTTCAAATCATAAAAATAACCCTTGCAAATGACAATTCACTTGAATAACTTTTGATCCTATAAGAATAACCAAATATTCTCATACAAAATTCAATTTATAGAAAATAAACAATTTCTAAAAGCACAATCAATACATCATCCATTCCTGGCTCCCTCACTATTCTATTTCCTGATACTGAGATGCCTTCAACATCACTCTCCTGCTTAAAAAAAGGAAAAAAAACTTACCAATTCTTCTACTTTTGAGTTTCGATGTCCATGATGAACTAACTTATTATGCAAAATATGACACCCTGAATTCCAAATGAGGCCGAACTCGAAGTTCCACAGGATCTTTACACTACTTTTCGTACAATTTTACAAGGAATTAAAAACTTTCATTACAACAGAGTTTACATCATTGCAGCGGAATTATAAATTACAACATTTATACATGAATTGAATAATAACTTGAACATTTCTTTAAGCAGCAATCAATCTTTAGTCCTGTCATTCACTTTATCCTGCATAGAAACTGTGGGTACGTCAGTTGCATACAACTGACGCTAAGATATAATACATCAATTTCTCTTACTTAGAAAGCACACACTTGACACAAAACAAACTTGTGACTACCCTATTGATGTCGTGTGTGAATGTGCACTTAGTCCTTAATGCAGTTATTAATATTTACAAGACACTAATGCGCACTTGTTCGGATTCTATGCATCCCATACTACTGTAATGCCCCGAATCCCAAATACACTGAATTCGAGATGTTCTACAGGATCTTTTCACTTTCTTTAGTGCAATTTTACAGGGAAATTAAAACTTTTCATCATACATCAGAGTTTACATCATAATTACATCTTTCTTTTGCACAGCGAAAGTAAAATACAGCAATTAAATACAAGTACAACAGCATGATATAATCTTTAAGCATCCATTCCTCTTTAATCTTTAACATGACATTTACCTGCATATAAGACTGTGGGTACGTCAGTTTATTCAACCGACGAACATTATACACGGCCATCCTCTCTATGCCAGAAATAGTATAACTTAACTTTTCATATTTAGCAGACACAAACTTGTCACATTCAAACTAAAGGACTACCCTATTGATGTCGTGTTGTGATTGTGCACTTAATCCTTAATGCATTTATTTATGTTACATGACACTAATGCGCACTTGTTCGGATTCTATGCAGCCCATACTACATAGGTCCGAGGGCAAGCCCTTATTCGTTCTTCATCTTTATAGGGTTCAATCCCCCGTTATGATTTAATCTACTACTGTAATTACGGTAAGTATCCTAGATGTTATCTGACCTACGAACTCATGTTTAGGCACTCTGGAGTAGTATCCTCACCCAGATGCATCATGGGAATTCCTGGGATACGCTCTCACCATAAACATGACACCACCCGTAGTCTTCAAACATCCACGAGCGTCGCCACTGGGACGGTACTCTGGAACAGTATCCTCACCCAGACTCGTCATGAGAATTCCTGGGATACGCTCTCGCCGCTACCCATGGACCTCATACTCAGTGTTTTTCTCTTACTTTCATCACATCTTCACTATGCACTAGTCCTTAGTTTTTATTAAAAATCATGAACAAAATTAATCTCTAGAGTTAGCCTCTCCATCAACCGGACTTATTCATTCATTTTATCTTGACCAACCTTGGTCTAATTTCATCTTATTTCATTTCTCGATGCCGGGGAGACTTAGCTACTCTATTTCAAATTTCATTTCACAATCTTCAACTCATAAAATTTTCCATGTCGAGTTCTCAAACTCACATGTACATTCTCTTTCAATTCATGATTCCTAACTTTGTTCACAAGTCCATAATTACACAAAAATTGCATATACTTATTAATTGTCACATCACGATAATTTCACATTACTAAATAATGTACACACTTCATATTGTTCCACAAGTGAGGAAATAATTGCATCATAACCACATTTCTTTTTGCCAAATCCATACTTAATGTTTCAGTTCACTTATTCTTTCAAATTATAATCTCATATCAATAATCTATATAAACTCATATGTCTATTTGTGCATTTAACTACAAACCTTAGTTAAATTCATTCAAATAATACCCAAATCATTCCTATAAAATTCCTTACATTTTTCTGAGAATTACCATATTTTTTTCATAATTTTTTTGATACATGAAACTCCCAAAAAAAATATTTTTTCATCTTGCCGATAGCAAGATTCGAACCCAGGCACAACACCGATACAACCCAAGGCACAGGCCGCTAGGCCGGTTGCCGCTAGCGATATAGAAGGGATTTAAAGAGTATTTATTACTCTCGGCTCGGTAGGTTATAGCCTTACAAAAAATTGTGAAAATGTTTTGCAGCCACAGGGATTCGATCCGTTCAAACCAGAGAAGCCAACGCACACAGTGACCGTCTGAGCTACTAGCTCAGGTTGTCACAGTCCATACTAAAATCTTTTTGAATCAATTTGCCACTGTTATCAAACATACTCGATGTTCATTTAAACCTTGTTTCTTATTGCTTTTATAAAAATTACTGAAAATCTCCAGATTAATCCCCATTCATTTAAAGTCCATACCAGTAAGGAAAAATAATTTTTGTACTAATAAAATATATTTTTCACACACAAATCAATGAGTCATTTATTAAAACTACTATATATTGCATTTTCGACATTCCTAAATAATTGATCTACTAATCTTTTTATTCAAAGATTTTCTTGTGACAATTTACTGTTATTAACTCTTTATTCAACCAATACATATGTTTGTAATAGTCCATATCCATATCGACATAAAGGTCTATTCATCACAACTCAACTACTAACTTTATGAGTAGTACTTTCATTAATCAATCTATGTCACAATGAAATATACTCACTTATCAATTGCATAAATCACATCTCAACCATACAAGAAATTCATCTCTTTTTTTTTTCAAAATAAAGTGTACTCTTTCTTAATAACTTCCATGTTTCAACTTTACGATTAACAAGCGTTCTTATTCATGCATCATGTCTCAAATCATACTAACAACATTCTTAAATAAATTTAATCACCATCATAACTTCATACTAATTATCATGGAGCATTCTACACACAATTTAATTTTAATACTAGAGTCATATACAAATTAATCACCACATTTCAATCAATTCATACACTAACTTCTCAATTAAAGTGGGCTCTTATTAGTATTTTTCATGCATCTTTTGATAGTTGAAACTAGCATGGATCTATATTAGAAATATGAAATGTTTACCCACCTTGAATGGAGAGAACTAAACAAATTTAGCAACACAAGCCTTGCGAGTGAAAGCACCACCTCCTAGACGAAATGCGAGCACCTCCAAGCCTCCAAGCAAAAACCGAATGCTTCCCTGGTGATAGCCGGCCACTCCTCCTTGGAACAGGCAAGCAAATCCCACACAATCTCTCTATCTTTTATAACTCACACTATTACTACAATAAGACTATAGCTTGGAAATATAAAATAGCATATGAAAATAGCCATGAGAGGGGGGGTATTTATACTAGAGAATAGGTGAAAGGGAGGGCCAAGATTGATTAGGTGGTTGAAAGATGAAGGGCCTAGATTAAAGTAGGAGTTATAAAAACTACCCACATTCACAAAACTACCTCCATGAACACCATGATCAATTTCAAAATTCCCTCCAAAAGAGTGTGCAAACCGGCCACATAAATAGTGTGCATTGCACGTGTACGTGTAGTGCACGTGCATGCAACTAGGCCAAAATTTGTACATTTTAATTTTGTACAAAAATAAAAAAATGATAAATTAGTCTTCTACATGACAAGTTCAATTAAAAGAGATTAATCCATGGGCTTTCTTTTTGGGCCAAAAATAGTTTATTAAAATAATTAAACTAAAATACATTTGGGCTTTTAAGAAAAAGGGCCTTTTCATTAAATTAAAATAAGGCTTTCTATTTGTTTAAAAAAAAGGCTTTTTGTACAAAATAATGTGAGAAAATATTTAAATATTTATACACATCATAATAAAATAATCCAAACAAAATATTGCACGTGCACACTACGTGCAAAATAAATAATTTTTCATTAATTGAAAAATCAGGATATTACAACTACATAGGTCCGAGGGCAAGCTCTTAATCGTTCTTCATCTTGTAGGGTTCGATCCCTCCCCATGATTTAAACTACTACAGTAACTACGGTAAGTATCTTACGTATTCTATGAGTTACGAGCCCACATCCTGATATCCTGGAGAGAATCCCACGCACTGACACATGACTCATCATGCAGGCATCTTGTGGTCAATTCACCTCCGCCATGGACCACGGCACCACTCGTAGTCACCAAATGACCCACAAACGTCGCCACCGGGACGGTATCCTAGAGTAGTATCTAGGCCCTAATCATGATGCATCATGAGGACATCTTGCGAACACTCTCACACCGCCAATCCAATGGCCCTCATACTCATGTTTTTCTCTTACTTTCATCACATCTCCACTATGTATCCAAATCCCTAGGTAATTGAATCAAGAATAAAAATCAACACTCTAGAATTTAGCGTTACCCTTACATCAGTCTAAAAATATCAATCATTATCCACGACCCAAACTTGGTCAAAATTTTTCACATTTCTCTTGTCAAAACTTTCATTCTTGCCAATGTGGGGACTTAGCTAAAATTTTAGTCTAAATTCTCTTTTCATGTTCATTATACTTGTTCACAAATTTCACATTTCATCATGTTTCTTTTCAATCAATTTTCCATGCACAACTTGCATATTCTTAATCAATCTCACATTAAATTCTACTCAATAATGTGCCACCGAAGACCAAAAAGTCCACATCGACTTGCTGTTTAAAGTGGGACTTAAATTATACTTAAGTCTAAGTGTTCGGGTTTTGAGAAAAATCATATTTTCGACAAAAAGAATGTTTCTACCGAGACTCGAACCCAAGACCTCAGGCTCTGCTCGCTACAGTAACACTTTTAAAATGCACCCGATGACGAGCAGGTCCAAGTGACTCACCCGTAAAGAGTTTTGATTAAAACACTTTTGTTTATGACTGTACTATTTCTAGATAATTTTATAAAAACTCGATTTTTCTCATTCGAATAGTTCTTATAAAAGGTAGATTTTTCCTGTGTATAATTTCTAAAGAAAACAGTAGCTTACATTTTTTTCATAATTTTCATGGAATTCATTTTTAACACAAAAACTCTTTCTTCCTTAGTTAGTTTAATACATAGATCAAAATATACTCATGTTGACATAAAAATATTTATTTTTACAGGAATCTTCTTATTAATATTTTTCCTCATTCTCATTGAGTTCAAATACAATTTTTCTTTCTTTCATCCCTTACTAATGATTTGATTGATCAATTTAGCCCTACTTCCCAACTACATATTTTAAGAGGCAAATAGGGCTAAATAAATTCAGTTCTAACAATTCTACTTGTATGAGGCACATGAACATATTTTTATCACAATTTCATCTATTTAACATTTCATGCCAGTTATATTCCATAATTCATCCATAATCACAATTTCCACATATTGTATCTTTCATTTCATGCATAGACAAGTTTCACAACAAATCATAATTCACCAATTTTAGCATGCAAATAAACTACCAATTCATCATACACATATTCACATACCCATTCTATTTATTCTACTACTTTTTCATATAGATTACTTTAGTGTTCTTTTCCTCTTAATCTCCTTAAACAATAGCATGACAATTTCTTTTCTATTCATTTTAGCATGATCACAATTCAATCCTAGCATGGTAACCAAAGTAGAAGTTCGAGAAATCACCCACCTATTTTGAAGAAACACAAATGAAAAGAACTCCTAGAAATCTCCTTGAACAATGAGCGATCCTTCTCCTCATAGATTGTGCCACAAGTGGCCTTCTCCTCCTTGTGCTTGGTGGAACCCAAAGCTCTCGTTGCTCCTTTGGTGAATGGCCAACCTCCACTTGAAAGGGATACACACACAAATGCACACTCAATCTTTTGTTCATAAACTCTCAATCTTTTTTCTCATTTTTTGTTTGTTTCTTTCTTTCTCTTTTATCAATTTTTTTCAAGTGTGTTGCATGAAGAAATGGAGGGGGTATTTATTCATATTTTTGAGTGAAATGGAGGGCTAGGATGAACTAGATGGTTGTGGATTAGGGGTTAGGATGAACTAGGGAGTTAAAGCAACTACCCATGAACTCAAAACCACCTCTCCACTACACCAACTCACCCCTCTCTCTTTTGCCATTTCCGACCTACCCCAATGCACATGTCACACAACACACCCCTAGTTACTAGTTGTACATAATTATTTAATTAATTGTCTACAAAATTAGTCTACACTATAAGTTATGACAATTAAAAGAGAATTAAACTAGTGGGCTCAAATTAGTGGGCTATAGAACCCATGGGCTATTAATTAAAATAATTAATTAATTAGTGTGGACTAAGAATAAACGATTAGGCCTAGAATTTAAATAGGCTTTTTAAAATAAAAAGAGAAGGATTAAAATATTTGTTCATGGTATGAAAATAAATAATTTTCTAAGGAAAGTGCACATGAATTTGTACGTGTAAAACACGTAAAAATCAACAAACTCTTATTTAATTATAATTAAAAGTTCAGGATGTTACAACACTCCCTCCTTAGAATAGTTCTGTCCTCGGAACTACGCTTAAAGAGTGCAAAAACAGAACACAACAAGAGGAAAAGAAAAAAAAAGAAAAGAAGATACAAATCAAACTAAGAGCTCAAGATGATCGTTCAACATCCTCTTCTCGGATTCACAAGTAGCCTCTTTAACCAACTAGTTTCTCCAAGCTACTTTGACCATCGGTTTTGTCTTGTTCCTCACGACTTTCTCCCGACGATCCACAATCTCAATCGGTAGCTCAATGTAACTCAGATCCAACACCAAAATCTCCGGCACTTCGGACAAATGGTGACACTACAAGGAATTTGACATATAGTGACAGCAAAAATCTGTGGGTAAAAGGTGAAAAATCGTAGGTATAGCCCGTAAAACCTATACCAAGGGACATATTTTTCCGTCGTTTTTAATTAGCTATACCCACGGCAAAATGCCGTCACTATAGCCTATAGCGACGGTTTTTTTACCCGTTGGACAAAACAACGGTGTTATACCCACGGTTTCGTATCCATTGGTATAGGTTTTAAGGACACCACTTGCTTTCCTATACCCACGGTTGAAACTCCATTGCTATAGGTTTTAGTAATGGTTTTCGCATCCAAATATTTAAATATATACCCATCGCTCTATACAGATTTTTTTTTATTAATTACGCGTATGATAATTTAATATTTTCTTTTATAATATTAATCCAATTATAAACTAAATACACAATAAAATAGATAAATGTGTTTATGAAACAAAATTAAAAAAAATTAAACTTCAATCATATTAAAAATTATTGAAGTATTACAAGCATGTCAAATTACAAAATAGTTAATAACCAAATACACAATTGAATTCATGTGTGCAGACATGAGAATCAATACTTTAAACTACGATCAACATATTCAATGACATTATAAGATAACATTCAACTGAATCCTCACTTGAGATACGATACTAACAATTTTCTTATTTTACGGCAACCAGATCTTGATTGATCTCGATTCTCTTTGCAGTAATCTTCTTTTAGCATCTTGCAAATCTCTTTTACAACGTTCTTCACTTCATCGTCGGCAAACACAAACTCGACTGCATTTTTGAGCAAGTTCAATCATTTCTCGCTTGTTGAGAGCCCTTCACAAACAAAACAAAGCAAAACGAACTAACTTTGGTCATCAACAGATAGTCAATATTCAGATAGCATGCAAAATGTGTCATTCAGATTCAAAATGCCAGAGAAACGTATATTTGCAAAGTACCTTACTCGATCGAGCATGTGCAACAGTAAATTGAGTTGGGTCCTTGATGACTGGGAATGAACAATCTGCAGTCCTATCCATGCTCTAGAAATAAAAGTATTTTATTAATAACTGATATAATTCAAAAATGGCTCAAAGAGAGAAGGTAGTGCAGACCATTGACGTAATTAAATCTTTGCTATGAGATACTGGAGATGTAAGTTAACTGATGAGGAGTTAAACATTTGATTGTTATGCCACTAAGTTATAGTACACATCAATCTAACTCCATGGTCCTGAGTTATAATTTAACGACTGAGTTATACTGAATAAGGCGTTGGCCTGACTCTTATCTAGTGATATCGCATTCCATGTCCTTTAATACTGTAAAAAGGAAAAAAGGATAGAAAATACTAAGTGAACTAGTTTTTGTTTATTCACACATCTGTAGGCTCAATGGTGTGGAGACCATGTAAAATAATTTTTATTAGTTGCTTATGGGAACTACCCCCTTGGTGTGTGAGTAGTACAAAGTAGTAAGAAAAAAGTCAAACAATTAGCACAAGTAAAAAAATAAAGTTCAGTTCATATGCAAGATTGATAATCCTAATTAAGCATTAAAAAAAAGACTCCTTAAAATTTATTTCCAGATCTCATTATATACAATAAAAACAAATTATGATAGTGAATATGAACATTTCAACCTGTGAATCAAAAGTGAACCACACTGCATAACACTTGCAAAGCTGAAAAATGGGTCTGACTAAAGGAAAGCAATTAACCAGCTATTTCAGCCATCACAAATTAAGAGAGTTTTATTAATCATTTCTAAAGGCTTTAGTATATGGTTCCAAAAGCTATGTTTTATAATCATAAAAGTCATGAGGATTAAGCTTCAAATACTTACTCTAAGTGCCATCTTTTTTAGCTTGTTCATTGCAGAAAATTGCTTCAAGCGAGATAAAACTGCAGAATCAAGTGGCTTATCGGGAGCCAAACCCCCAACTTGAACCCAGGGATGGCCTGTGAGAAATTTAAAATGTTTCACAGGTAGTACAAAATCATCAGTTGCTTGTAATACCTCACGCTTGAAGAGCAATGTCCTTTGCTACAGGTTGTCAAGAAAAAATGGCATAGTGAAAACATTTTGTACCATTTATAAGTGGTTTCAACCAGAGATCAATTAAGAATCAGGGAAATAGGATATACTGTCAAAAGCTAGTCTGCACTGCAGAATAAAAATCAGCACAAAGACTGGGCCAAACTGAGCTTAAGCAACATTAATTTAGAAAGTTGACTTGCATCTCCAAGTCAAAGACTACAAATCTTTCTTCTCTTCTTATAAGGGAAATACCTATTTGAAAAACGAAAAACAGAATAATTCAACAGGTCAGTGGAAGTTCCCGGTTCTTCAGAAAAATCGTAAGTTCACATTGATGCCAAAATACCGATACAATAACAGAAGCCAAAAGCATACACCCCAACAAAGATACAAAGTACACTAACAAAAATATGAAAGACCTGTCTACGTGAGGTTTCGGTATATATTCAGAGAAGCTTGTCGCCCACCTAAATTATGAAAGGACTGATTATCTTATGATAGCCGTTTAAAGATCATGATGAAACACAATCCTTCATACACTACACCCATGTTCCAATTTTCCAACTACATATGGAGAACTGATGAACACTTATCATTGAAAGTACAAAAATAAAAATACATATGATGGCGTGCAAAACAATCTAGTTCTTCGGATGTTCTTCAGTTTATGTTTTGATCCTGAATTCTTTTATTCAGTTTATGTTTTAAGTCCTAGATGAGACTTTTGGTTTGATTGTAATCTATTTTTGGTTTCAGACTTCCGTATGGATGTTATATATATATATATATATATATATAGTATAATGCACGTGCAATGCACGAATACAAAAAGCATATAGTCATTAAATTAAATTAAATGCTCATAAGAAAAGATATAGTAAATCATCCTTCTTGATGTTTTAGTGGGCACCGACTTTTACCCACAATCTTAAATTAATTCTATGGCCCTTTGTGCATATCAATTCAATCCACATTTGAACCATGTCAAAATAACTATTTAGTAGCTAACTACATGGACTAATTCTATTATATAAAAAATTCAAAATTTACAAATAAATTCCGATACACAGTAATTTTTTATAAAAAAAGACATGTAATTTAAGTTCTCGCTTTCACTAATTTGTGTTTTTGGCTAGAAATTAATATCAAGTGGAAACACGTATATATGCATCCTTTTCAGAAGTATATTTTTGTCTAAAGAGATATCTGAAATATATGTTGCCAATCTGTTTCCTAACTGTTCTTTGTTTAAAAACATAACAGTTTCCATCTGAGTTTAAAAATCATGTTGTTTTGATAGTCATTATGCCTAAAAACTAACCAAAATTGACAAAATTGAAGTCATTAAGTATGTTTTCAGTTCATACCTTGCATGTCAACATTGCCTACTAAGTATTAACTTATTAGTATCATAAAACTGAATGCAGATTACTAAACAGCTGAATTACGAATCATGTTTCAGGTCTTTCTAAGAAAACATGAAAATCAGTTTCCCTATCTAAAATTGTATCTTTTTGTGTAGAAAATATTTATAAAAAAAACAGTGAAAACTGAACACATCTTTATCTAGTTTGATTCCTTGCTTCTCAACCTCGATACTACCATGAACCAAAATATTGTTAGTATCATTATTAACTGGGGAAAGAAAATATGATTAAATGATGAAGATCCTTACCCTAATATATGAATAGAGTCTTGGATTACTCTTAGAGGGGCCAAATCTCCGATAGTTAACTCTTTTAATCAAGATACAGTGCCAACAACGAAACCAATAAACTGAAACAACAGAACACAATTAAACAATTTAATCAGTAAAAAGAGTCTCAATAACATCTGAAACTCTGAAGAGATTAGGGATTGTAACTTACTATTTTGATCCTCCTCGTCTACACATGATAGATGATGTTCTTCTGGTTTGTACGGTGTGAGGTCCGTTTGGATCTCTCAAATCCTACATACAAAAAAAGCAATCTAAATCAAATAATTGTACTAATCTATCATAAATACGATGAATATTTAAAAGTGTTATGAAAGTGTATATTTAAATAATACAAAAAAACCGAAGCCACCTTGTTGAAATATGTATTGTTGATTTTGTGGAGCATTATAATCAGCTCCATCAACTCCAAATCCCTGTGCATACCAATAAAATTGACTACCAAAGGGTCAGTTCAGTTTGAAGGATTGATATGGATGCATAAAAACAGAAACTCAAAGGAAGAAGAATAACAGACAGAGAGAAGGTTAACCATTTCTCCAGCAAGTCTGCTGAGGTTTTCAGTTTTCCAAGAGTCTGAATTGTTAGGTTTCACAGATCCAACAATAATGAGTCAAAGAATAAATCCATTATAAAGAAACAAAGTTTTAATTTGAGCTAAAGGCGAAGTTTCAAACAATTTACTGATCGTTAAAATGCTACCCAAATTAGATTAAAATCAATGGTTACAAACTGCACCATCATCTTTAAAGGCATACCTGAAACCCTTCTCTCAGAGCTCTCTCCACCAACTCCTCCTCCAAGTAAACCCTAAGCTCCTCAACCCCAAGTTCGTCCTCGAAATCGGCGGTGGAATCGAGTTCGGCTTCGAGACTTTGCAACCAAAATCAAACCAAATCGTCAAACTAGGGTTTCGTTGCTTGAATTGAAAGAGAAATCGAAAGAGTATGAAGAAGGGTTGAAGATTAGATCGATGGAGGAGATGAAGGCGTGGATGGAGGTGAGGGGGCCGATGAGGTCAGGGACGAAGATGGGACCGCCACGTGCGAAGCGCGGGCGACGGTAGCGGGAAGAGCTGACGACAGCATGGTAGAGGGGGCGACGGCAGCGGGAAGAGGAGGATTTAGAGATTGGGTTTGGTGAGAGAGGGATTTAGGAGTTTTGGAGGGATAAAATGAAATATTTTGGAGGAAGAGAGAGGAAAAATGAAAAATTTTGGGGGAAAATAAATTAGAACTATACCCACAGTCTTTTATCTCATTTGTAGGTATATGATACCTATACCCACAGTTTTAGAGATCCGTCACTATAGGTGTCTGTTGGTATATGGCAAATTTCTTGTAGTGTGACTTGGATCTGGAATGTAACCTCTCTGCATAGACACTTGGAAGACATTGTGCACCTGAGATAACTCTTCTGGTAACTCCAACCGGTATGCAGTTTTCCCAATCTACTTTAATATCTTGTACGGACCTATGAACCTTGGGGCTAACATCCCACCTCTGCCAAAGCGAATCACACCTTTACTAGGTGATACCTTCAGAAAGATAAAGTCACTAACCTCGAACTCAAGGTCCCTCCTCCGGTTGTCTGCATAGATCTTCTGCCTACTCTGAGCATCCACCAACCTCTTCCTGATCAAAAAAATCTTTTCAGAGGTCTGCCTATTCTGCACGATCTCAGGGCCAAACATCTGCCTCTCCCAAACTTCAAACCAGCAGATAGGTGTTCTGCATTTCCTGCCATACAGAGCTTCGTACGGCGCCATCCCGATACTAGTATGAAAACTGTTGTTGTAAGCAAACTCTACAAGAGCTAGATGCCTTTCCCAACTGCCTCCAAAATCTAGAACACAAAACCGAAGAATATTCTCCAGAACTCGATTGACTCTCTCAATCTGTCCATCAGTCTGAGGATGGAAGGCAGTGTTGAAATCCGTCTTAGTACCCAAAGCTGTCTGAAGACTCCTCCAGAAATGCGAAGTAAACCGTGCATCTCGATTAGACACAATGGTCAACGGAACACCATGAAGCCTAACTATCTCTCCAACATACAGCTCGGCCAACTTGTCCATAGTTGAAGTGAGTTTCATAGCCAAGAAGTGAGCTGATTTGGTTAGTCGATCGACTATGACCCAAATCGCATCATTACCCTTCGAACTCTTGGGTAAAACCATAATGAAATCCTTGCTGATGTTATCCCACTTCCACTCCGGAATAGGTAACGATTGTAATAAACCTTAGGACTTCTAGTTCTCGGCTTTGACTTATGGACAGATCCCACACTTCGCCACAAACTCAGCCACACCCCGCTTCAAACCTGACCACCAGAAATGTTGGTTGATGTCCTTATGCATCTTGGTACTCCCAGGATGTACAGACAAAAGAGTAGCATGTGCCTCTTGAAGAATACTCTCCCTCAATTCTGCTTGATCTGGAACACACAGTCTCTCTCCAAACCACAACACTTCATCCTGGATCTGAAACTCTGACAACCTGCCAGCACCAACCTGCTCCTTCATCTTCTGAATCTCTACATCTTCCATCTGACTTTCTATAATCATCTCATTCAGCATAGGCTGAAGTCTCAACTGAGCTAAAGATGATCCCAAGCCTTGCACCACAACTTCAATACCAGACCGATCCAACTCCTCTGCAAGATGCCTCTGAGTCATAGTCAAAGTAGCCAGACTGCTTTTACGGATAACTGCATCAGCCACAACAGTAGCCTTCCCCAGATGGTACTTAATCTCTGGACAAATGTCCTCAAGTAATTCCAACCATCTCCGTTGCCTCAGATTCAGGTCCTTCTGCTGATAGATTTACTTCAAGCTTTTGTGGTCCGTTTACATGTTCAATTTCTAATCGTACACGTAGTGTCTCCATTGCTTCAAGGCGAAGATAATTACAGTCAACTCCAGGTCATGAGTCGGATAATTATTCGCATGCGGTCTTAGTTGCCTAGAACCATAAGCAATCACTTTTCATTCTTGCATCAAGACACAACCAATCTCATGATGTGAAGCATCGCTGTAAACATCATACTCAACACCTGCTCTAGGAAAAGCCAAAATGGGAGCAGCAGTCAGCTTCTCTTTCAACTCCTGAAAGCTTGCCTCGCACTATTCGGTCCACTTGAAGTTCACATTGTTCTTGGTTAGACCTGTGAGCGGCACGGCTATCTGAGCATAGCCTTGGATAAACCTCCTGTAGTATCCAGTTAACCCAAGAAAATTCCTAATTTCCTTCATTGTAGTAGGCCTTGCCCAATCCTTCACCGCCCCTATCTTCTGCGGATCAGTTGCCACTCCCTCCTTAGAAAGGATGTGACCCAGGAATGCCACTTCAGACTTCCAGAAATTGCACTTGGATAACTTGGCATACAATCCATGCGCTTGAAGCTTCTTCAGAACCTCAGCCAGATGCTCAGTGTACTCCTCCTCCGACTTGGAGTACACAAGAATATCGTCGATAAATACCACGACGAAAGAATCAATAAACGGCCTCAGAACTTTGTTCATCATGTCCATAAAGATTGCAGCTGCATTCTTCACTCCAAATGGCATAACTAAGAATTCGTAATGTCCATGTCGAGTTCTGAATGCAGTCGTATGCACATCTTCAGTCTTCACTTGAACCTGATGGTATCCCGATCGAAGATCTATTTTGGAGAAAACAACTGCTCCTTGTAAACGATCGAATAGGTCATCAATTCGGGGAATAAAATATTTGTTCTGAATAGTGACCTTATTCAGTTCTCGGTAATCGATGCACTTCATCATTGAACCATCCTTCTTCTTTACCAACAACATCGGTGCTCCCCAGGGCGACACACTCGGTTGAATAAAGCCTTTCTCCAACAGTTCCTCAATCTGTCGTTTGACCTCATCCTGCTCCACAGGCGCCATCCTATACGGTGCCTTGAAAATGAGTGCACTTCCTAGCTGAATAGTGATGTTGAACTCTACATCACGATGCAGGGGTAACCCAGGTAAATCTTCCAAGAATACAGTCGGGCAATCCCGAACCACTGGAATTTGCTGCACCTCCACTGGAACCTTCTTCTTGCTAATAGCAGCCACCATATCTGAACTTCTCTTCTTCCCCTGGAAAGTGACTTCAGGACCACCTGGAGCCTTCACTGTTACCTCCTTGGTTTTACACTCGATGTTCGCACAGTACACCGACATCCAATCAATGCCAATGATAATATCGACCCCTAGGATATTCAACTCGATCAGATCAATCCCAAAAATCCTATTCCCAATCACGATCTTACAGTCCGCATAGTACCGATTAGTGGTTAAAGTCTCCCCTGATGAAGTTGCTACTGCTAAGACCTTGCTTGGAAAGAACTTCGGTTCAACCCCCAAGACTTTAGCAAATTTAGGTGATATAAAAGTGTGAGAGGATCTAGTATCGAACAAAACAACATCTTTCTTTCCATTCAAATAAAGTTCTCTTGTTACATAACACACACTCATTACATAACAGTTCACTAAATAAAGGAGGGAAAAGAGAACAATAGAAAAACCTCTAAACATCCTCCTACGTACCAGTGATGACGTGATCCACTTATCAGCGTCAACTTCAGTCAAGGCAAATACTCGCCCCTGTTGGTACGACTTCTTCCTGACCTGCTGAGTTGGTCCATTATGGACGACATCTTGCAGTTTAGGGCAATGAGACTTGTAGTGGCATGTCTCTCTACAGTTGAAACAAGTCATAGGAGGTCTCACCCAAATATTTCCGAGTCTTCCAGCCACATTGACAGCATTCGCCCCAGTAGGTTTGAACCTTTGAGCCTACGGCTGTTCTCTGACATTCCCAAAAATTGCGGGCCTCTTTCCCACATTCCAGTTGTTCCTCCGGTTCTGAACAACATGGAACTGAACCATATCCGCCTCAGTAGCTGCAGCTCGCTTGACCAACTTGTCAAACCTCCTGATACCGAGGGGCATCATCCTTGATCCCAGACTCAGCCTCAATCTGTGCTCGAACTTTCGAGCTTTCTTTGCCTCGTCCATCACAAGTTCGGATGCATATCTCAAGAGTTGAGTAAACCTTGTCTCATACTCCCTGACAGACATGCCTCCCTGCTGCAGCGCTAGGAACTCCATCGCCTTTTTCTCTTGGACATCAGATGGAAAATAGTAACCGTGGAACTCCTCCAAGAATTCCTCCCAGCCAACAACACCATTTCCTATAGTCCTCTTCATCGAATGCCACCATACAGCCGCATCCTTCTCAAGTTGCGAAGTAGCCAACTTCACCTTGCTACCTTCCGGAGTTTCCAAGACTTCAAAGATAGTCTTGACTTGCCGAATCCAATTGTCAGCTGCATCTGGATTTGACTTCCCTTCAAACACTGGTGGCTTCATCCTCTTGAATGACTCCACGAGTTTGATCGCCTCAGGAATTGGATTCGCAGGCATCCTCCCCTAGTTTTGATTCATGGAAATGGCATTGAGGGTCTGATAGACTCTAGCCAACTCTGTTTCCAATTCAAGTCCACAGCTGGGACCTTCACCATTCCTTGATCTTCTTCCAGCCATATTCTGATTCAAAAGATCCATTAAATTCGAAGTAGAAAATATGAATTTAAACCAACGTCTTTCATTTCATTGAATTCAAACTTTGTTCATTCAAATTTAAAACATCGTCTGCTATCAAGCAAAAGCATACAGAAGATACAACATTCTAATCCCTATGGTTCATCTTGGTTTGCCTAAGCTCTTCCCGTAGTTCTGCCACTTCTTTCTTCAGTACATCATACTTGTTCTTCCTCTTCTCGAGTTCCCAAACACGATGATTGAGGATTGCAATATTCTCCTTGCACTTCACATACTACGCCTGCAACAGCTTTGCACTCTCCCTTTGAGTCTCCACTTGACTCTGAAGGGTATTGATGAGATCTCCCCGATTTGGCTCTTCCTCGTCGGATGAAATGTCCAATAAGTCCGAAGGTGGAGTGATCTCTCAGGACTCGGGCCATTCTCCTTCATATTCCCTGGAATCTTCTTCGTCAGAATCTCCGTGTCCAGGGTAGTAGTCCTCTTCGATTATGTGCCAATCATCATCGCCTTCTGGGTCGTGGTGGTTGGCTATCTTAGGAAAGGGAGAAGAAGAAGCATCAATCATAGAGCAACACAAATGTAAGTGACTTACATTTAAATCTCTATACCCAACTCACACTCTAATGTACACTCTAGGGTGTCGTTCCTTATAAATTTGTACTACTTGGAAGCGTGGCTCTGATACCACTCTGTAACACCCCGAATTCCAAATGAGATCAAATTTGAAGTTCCACAGGATCTTTACACTTCTCTTCGTACAATTTTACAAGGAATTAAAAACTTTCATTATAACAGAGTTTACATCATTGCAGCGGGATTATAAATTACAACATTTATACATGAATTGAATAATAACTTGAACATTTCTTTAAGCAGCAATCAATCTTTAGTCTTGTCATTCACTTTATCCTGCATAGAAACTGTGGGTACGTCAGTTGCATACAACTGACGCTAGGATATAATACATCAATTTCTCTAACTTAGAAAGAACACACTTGTCACAAAACAAATTAAAGGGAACTACCCTATTGATGTCGTGTGTGAATGTGCACTTAGTCCTTAATGCAGTTATGAATATTTACATGACACTAATGCGCACTTGTTCGGATTCTATGCATCCCATACTACATAGGTCCGAGGGAAAGCCCTTAATCGTTCTTCATCTTGTAGGGTTTGATCCCTCGCCATGACTTAAACTACTACAGTAACTACGGTAAGTATCTTAGGGATTCAAGAGTTACAAGCCCACGTCCTGACATCCTAGAAAGAATCCTATGCAATGACACATGACTCATCATGCATGCATTCTATGGTCAATTCACCTCCGCCATAGACCCTGGCACCACCCGTAGTCACCAAATACCTCACAAGCGTCACCACCGGGACGGTATCCTGGAGTAGTATCCACATCCTAATCATGACGCATCATGAGGACATCCCGTGAACACTCTCACACCGCCAATCCAATGACCCTCATACTCATGTTTTTCACTTACTTTCATCACATCTCCATATATCTAAATCCTTAGGTAATTGAATCATGAATAAAAATAAACACTCTAGAATTTAGCGTTACCCCTACATCAGTCTAAAAATATCAATCATTATCCATGACCCACACTTGGTCACAATTTATCATATTTCTCTTTTCAAAACTTTCATTGTTGCCGATGTGAGGACTTAGCTAAAATTCTAGTCTAAATTCTCTTTTCAAGTTCATTATACTTGTTCACAAATTTCACAATTCATCATGTTTCTTTTCAATCAATTTTCCATGCACAACTTGCATATTCTTAATCAACTCACATTAAATTCTACTCAATAATTTATTAGTAAAAAAAACTCATTTGAGCTCTTCACGATTTTCTATGTTCAACAAAAAAATAATCTCATCTTTAATTACAAAAGAATTATATTTTTTTAAAGAGTTTTATTAATCATTTCCCCAAAATTTTCTTCTAAACCTCATTATAATAAGTCAAAATGTTATAGAAAATTTTCCATAAAGTCTAGATATTTTCTGATATTTCTAATAATGCTTCTCTATTTTTTAAAACACTTATTAAAATCTCAAAATATAATATTTTATCCAAAAAATTCAAAAAAAAAAAGTTGGCCGAAGCCAGGTTTCGAACCGAGCACAACAGGCCGCCCAGCTACAGTAACGCTTTTAATGCGCCACCGAAGACCAAAAAGTCCACAACGACTTGCTGTTTAAAGTGGGACTTAAATTATACTTAAATCTAAGTGTTCGGGTTTTGAGAAAATTCATATTTTTGAAAAAAAAGAATGTTTCTGCCGAGACTCGAACCCAAGATCTCAGGCTCCGCTCGCTACAGTAACGCTTTTAGAATGCACCCGAGGACTAGTAGGTCTAGGTGACTCACCCGTAAAGAGTTTTTATTAAAACACTTTAGTTTATGACTGTACTGTTTCTAGATAATTTTATAAAAACTCGATTTTTCTCATTCGAATAGTTCTTATAAAAAGTAGATTTTTCCTGAGTATAATTTCTAAAGAAAACGGTAGCTTAAATTTTTTTTCATAATTTTCATGGAATTCATTTTTAACACAAAAACTCTTTCTTCCTTAGTTAGTTTAATACATAGATCAAAATAAACTCATGTTGACCTAAAAACATTTATTTTTACAAGAATCTTCTAATTAATAATTTTCCTCATTCTCATTGAGTTCAAATACAATTTTTCTTTCTTTCACCCCTTACTAAAGATTTGATTGATCAATTTAGTCCTACTTCCCATCTACATATTTTAAGAGGCAAATAGGGCTAAATAAATTTAATTATCACAATTCTACTTGTATAAGGCACATGAACATATTTTTATCACAATTTCATCTATTTAACATTTCATGCCAATTAAATTAAATTCTATAATTCATCCAGAATCACAATTTCCGCATATTGTATCTTTCATTTCATGTTTAGACAAGTTTCACAACAAACCATAATTCACCTATTTTAGCATGTAAATAAACTACCAATTCATCATACACATTCTATTTATTCTACTACTTTTTCATATAGATTACTTTAGTGTTCTTTTCCTCTTAATCTCCTTAAACAAAAGCATGGAAATTTCTTTCCTATTCATTTTAGCATGATCACAATTCAATCCTAGCATGGTAACTAAAGTAGAAGTTCAAGAAATCACCCACCTATTTTGAAGAAACACAAATGAAAAGAACTCCTAGAAATCTCCTTGAACAATGAGCGATCCATCTACTCCTAGATTGTGCCACAAGTTGCCTTCTCCTCCTTGTGCTTGGTGGAACCCGAAGCTCTGCTTGCTCCTTTGGTGATTGGTTGGCCTCCACTTGAAAGGGACACATACAAATGCACACTCAATGTTTTTTTTTCACAAACTCTCAATCTTTTTCTCAATTTTTTGTTTCTATGCTTCTTTCTCTTTTATTAATTTTTTTTCAAGTGTGTTGCATGCAGAAATGGAGGGGGTATTTATACATATTTTTGAGTGAAATGGAGGGCTAGGATGAACTAGATTGTTGTGGATTAGGGGCTAGGATGAACTGGGAGTTAAAGCAACTACCCATGAACTCAAAACCACCTCTCCACTACACCAACCCACCCCTCTCTCTCTTGCCATTTCCGGCTTACCCCAATGCACGTGTCACACAACACACCCCTAGTTATTAGTTGTACATAATTATTTAATTAATTGTCTACAAAACTAGTCTACACTACAGGTTATGACAATTGAAAGAGAATTAAACTAGTGGGCTCAAATTATTGGGCTTTAGAACCCCTGGGCTATTAATTAAAATAATTAATTAATTAGTGTGGGCTAAGAATAAACAATTAGGCCTAGATTAAAATAAAAAGAGAAGGATGAAAATATTTGTTCATGGTATGAAAATAAATAATTTCCTAGGAAAAATGCACATGAATTTGTACGTGCAAAACACGTAAAAATCAACAAACTCTTAATTAATTATAATTAAAAGTTCCAGATGTTACCCAAAAACTAGTTGAAAAATATTATTTGTATAACTAATCTAGGAGGTAAGAAGGGACAATGTATTTTTCTGTTAATTCAAGCTTGAAATATTTTCGAACTTTTTTACGAAGTTACCGATTAATGTTTCAGTTCCAGACTGAATAAGGTTACGGAATAGAAAGAGACTAGGAAGAAATTTTAGAGTTGAAGAGTATACCGATGAAATTAACAAGGATGAAGATGGGATGTAGGATGTGTTGTGCACACACTCTTCCGAAAAAAGCTAATGCACACTCAGCGGAATATTCTATCACAAAGAAAACAAAAATAGACAAAACTGGCTGCTCCACTATCACCAGAGAAGATTACAAATGAGGGATAAACTATCTCTCACTCTCTCACAAAGAAAACAGTC
Source organism: Hemerocallis citrina (assembly GCA_017893485.1). Classification (NCBI taxonomy): domain Eukaryota; kingdom Viridiplantae; phylum Streptophyta; class Magnoliopsida; order Asparagales; family Asphodelaceae; genus Hemerocallis; species Hemerocallis citrina. The sequence goes on along the minus strand of CM030364.1, from coordinate 109,692,422 downwards.
ACTAACAATCTCTCTTGTTTGGAGTAGTAGCACTTGGTTTTCAATGGTCTTCAACTATTTGGGATGACTTGTATTTATAGCATAGATGACTTCAGAAAAAAGAACCAACTTCCCAAAACAAATTGCCTTGGTTCTATCCATTAATCTCAAAACTAAAGACTTTAAACTCTATCTCAAAACTGATGACTTTAAAGTCTATCTCAAAATTTTAAAGCCTATCTCAAACCTGATAACTTTAAAGCGTGTTTTGTCAAAAGTTGATGAAAAAGCCGTTTCTTTTCAATTCTCCACCTCGGTGAAGATTTGCGAAACAAATCTGAGCCGATCACCACTTGGGCTGCACCATGTAGGCTACCTACGTACCTCTGCATCAAAGGATCAAGCCCTCGTAGTTCATCCAATGCCCCGTAGGGCCAATCAATGTCGAAGAATATGGATCAAGTCCAAGCAGTGCCTGAACTTAACTCCCGGAACAACCTTTGTAAGCATGTCGGCGGGATTGTCCTTGGTGTCGATCTTCTGTAGTAGAATGTCGCCCTCCTCAAGGATCTCTTTGATGAAATGATATCTGACATTAATGTGCTTCGTGCATGCATGATGGACATGGTTTTTTGTCAAATAGATAGCACTCATACTATCACAATAAACCTCTAGAACATCTTGCAAAATACCCAAGTCTGCTAACAAGCCTTGGAGCCAAATGGCATCTTTAATCGCTTCTGTTACCGCCATATATTCTGCTTCAGTAGTGCTGAGTGCAACAGTAGACTGCAAAGTAGACCTCCAACTCACCGGTCCACCGGCTAAGGTAAACACGTATCCGGTAGAGGATCGACGCTTATCCAAATCACCAGCATAATCAGAATCAACATAGCCAACACATTACTGCTTACAGCTGACATTCTTCACAAACATCAATCCCATATTAATGGTACCAAGAATGTACCTCAAAATCCATTTCACAGCTTGCCAATGATCCTTACCAGGATCGTGCGTGTATTGGCTAACCAAACTCACATCCTGTGAAATATCGGGCCTCGTACACACCATAGATACATCAAACTTCCAACAACACTTGCATAAGGAACTTGAGACATGTACTCATGTTCATCTTCAGATTTTGGAGACATGGAGGCGCTTAATTTGATGTGTGAGGCAAGAGGAGTACTTACTGACTTGGAGTCTTTACTAATGCCAAATTTCTGAAGCACCTTCTGTAAGTACGTCTTCTGAGATAGCCACACTTTGCCTTGACTTCTGTCCCTCTGGATCTCCATCCCAAGAATCTGACTTGCTTCACCTAAGTCTTTCATCTTGAATTCTGCTGTTAGCTGCTTCTTCAACTTATCAATTTCAGATACATTGTAATACCATGAATTTTATTAATTTGAAATTGTAAATTTTTTTAACGTGTTGTGCACGTGCAAAATTTTGTATAAATATTCTCTTATGAAATAATTTTCTATAACATGAACAAATAATTATTTTCTCTTTTCTCTTATTTTTTAAGCCCATTTTTTTTTCTTTTAAGGAGCCTAAATTTGTTTCTAAATAAAGCCCAACCTAATGAATTTATATTTTTTATTCTAAAAGCCCACTATTTTTAAAAGCCCATGAATTGACTATTTTTTAATTAACTTGTCATGTAGACACATATTTTTGTAGACAATTAATTAATTTTTAATGTATAACTTTAATTAGGGGAACACTAGTTGGGATACGTGTTTGCACGTGTGTGTGCATTGCACACCTCCTTCTTGGCCGGATTGTAGGGGAGAGAGTGTGGGGGGTGTGGACTAGTGGAGAGGTAGTTTTTGTGTCATGGGTGGTTGCTACAACTTTCCATCTTATCCTATCCATTCATCTACAACCATCTAGTGTAATCCTAGCCCTCCAATCTATCCTAAAACTAGTATAAATACCCCCTACCTTCATGCATACAACACTAAGAAAAATAATTGAAAGAAAGAAACTATAGGAGAGTAAAAGATTGAGAGAGAGTAAAAAAAAAGATTGAGTGCTTTTAGTGTGTGTGTTGTCTACCTTTGGAGGTCGGCTACTTCACATCCACGGCAAGGAGAAGGCTCGGTTTCACCAAGTGCAAGGAGAAGGATCATTGTAGTGTCTCATTCTAGGATGAGAAGGACCAATCGTGTTCAAGGAGATCGTAGGAGCTTTGTATTATTTTCTTCAAATAGGTGGGAGGTTTTCTATACTTCTAATATTAGATATCATGTTAGGGAATTTGTGATATTTATGCATGCTAAAAGAACTAATAAGATAATCACTTGTAGACTCTAAAAAGGACTTGCTAAACAAATGAGTAAATGCTTGATGAATTGTGTGCTATTGGTTATAATTTGTGTTTAATGTAATTAAAATTCACTTATTGCTATGAAGTTGTAGAATTGGAACCATGTAATTGTAGAAAAGATTCATGTGTTGATTAGCGAATGAATTATTAAATTTTTGCGCTTATGGAACCATGGTATTATTTTGCTCAAAAATACAACTTGGATTATAAGCATTATGAATAAAGAGGGAAAACAGGAATTTACACTTTTTAACAAAATCCTAATGCAAGAAATTGAGTAGCAAATTTGTTAAAGTGATTTCTTTGCAATATTGTAAACATAGAACATAAATTAGAGTGAAAATACTTGTTTTAATGTCAAAAAGTTATTTTAAAAACACTGATTTGTTGAATGTATGTAAATCTAGTATTCAGGAAATTTTTAGAAATTTTTGTAAAGAAGAAACTATGTTACGATCGTTTGAAAAATATAATATTTCCAATAAACAGAAACTCGACTTAAACCTATTTTGAACCAATCCTATATCAACTAATCCCTATGGTCATACTGGTTATAGGGGAGGCTTTAGTTGCGTTACTGTAGCACTGACAACTGTGTGTGTGTGGGTTCGAGTTTCGGCAAGGGGCTTTTATTCCAAAATTCGATTTTCCCCAAACACCGAGAATTAAACTCAAACCCATTTCACTCCCTCCATGTGATAGTTGGGCACCTTGTCTCTTTGGCTAGCACGTGGGCTTTGGGGTCTCGGTGACTGTGCACTGTGTGTGTGTGTGTGTGTGTGTGGTGTGCGGTTCGAATCTGGTAGTTACCAAATTTTTGGGAAAAAATCTCTTTTCTTTTTTCTTCCTTTGTGATTATTTCGAGCTTTTATAAAAATAAAATAGATATTGTAAAAATATTAGAAAATCCTTGAGTATATAAACTTCAAAAAGAAAAATTATTTTTTGGACTTATGGACCCTTTGAAAGAGAAATACAATTTTTTTTAAGAGTAAAGAGTTCACTTTAGTTTTGATCTTTTGAGATTCTAAAATAAAGAAAAATGAAAATTTTGAGTATGGAAATGATTTCAAAGAGATGAATTGAGACTTATGTTGAGTAGAATTAAATGTGAAAATTTAAGTATGCAAGTTGTGCATGGAATTATGAGAAAAGAAAAGAGAACATGACGAATTGTACAATTTGTGAACAAGTATGTTTCTATAACAGTGAAATGAGGACTTATACTAGAACGTGGCTAAGACTCTACATCGACAAGCATGAAAAGTACTTAAAAAGAGAATTTATGAAATTTTGTTGACCAAGTTTGGGTCGTTTATAATGAATGTTGTTGAAAGGACTGATGTAGGAGTAATGCTAGATTCTAGAATAGTAACCTCAGATTATACATAAGGATGAGATACATAGTGAAGATGTGATGAATGTAAGAGACAAACATGAGTATGAGGGCCATTGGATTGGCGGTGTGAGAGTATTCACAGGATGTCCCATGATGCGTCATGATTAGGGCATGGATACTACTCCAGAGTATCGTCCCGGTGGCGACACTTATGGGGCAATCGAATGACTGCGGGTAGTGTCACGTTTATGGTAGGAGGTGAATTACCACAGGATGCCTACATGATGAGTCATGTGTCAGTGCATTGGGATTCTCTCCAGGGTGCCTAGACATGAGTACGTAGTTCATAGAATGCTTAAGATACTTACCATAGTTATAGTAGTAGATTAAGTCATGGTGAGGGATTGAACCCTACAAGATGAAGAATGATTGAGGGCTTACCCTCGGACCTATGTAGTATGGGCTGCATAAACTCTGAATAAGTGCGCATTAGTGTCATATAATGTAAACAACTGCATTAAGGACTAAGTGCACATCATAACACGACATCAATAGGATAGTCCCTTGTAGTTTATGGTTGTTTAAGTATGGAAAATCGTTATACTTTTTCCGGCATAGAGAGGATGGCCGTGTATAATATTTCGTCAGTGAATGAACTGACGCACCCACAATTTCATATGCAGGAAAAAGAGGTTGACAAATTGAAGTATACATGCTGCTCAAAGATTGATTTAAATGTTGTGTAATTGTTCCATGTAATTATTGTAAATTGCTTCTGTTGTATGAATGAATGTGTAATGTAACTCTGATGTAAGAAATGTTTTTAATTTCCTTGTAAAATTGTACAAAATAAGTGTAAAGATCCTGTGAAACTTCGAATTCAGTTGTATTTTGGAATTCGGGGTGTTACATACATTCTTAGAAGCAAGAAGCATATCATCAACATACAAAAGCAAATAGATGAAAGAGCCATCTCTAAGATTATGGAAGTAGACACAATGATCATAATGACTTCTGGTGTACCTTTTCCCTAACATAAACCTGTCAAATCGCTTGTACCACTGTCACGAAGACTATTTCAAACCATAGAGCGATTTGTTCAGTTTACATACCAAATTCTCTTTTCTAGCTACTTTGAACCCCAGTGGCTGAGTCATATAGACCTACTCATCAAGATTGCCATGAAGAAAGGCGGTCTTCACATCAAGTTGAGCTAGCTCCAGATCAAATTGCGCTACTAAAGCTAAAAGAATACAAATAGAATAGCGTTTCACAACTGGAGAAAATACTTCATCATAATCAACACATTCTCTCTGAGCATAGCCTTTGTCTACCAATCTTGCTTTGTAGCGGACGTCTTCTCTTGGAGATCCTTCCTTTATTGCATAGACCCACATGCAATCTATCGCCTTCTTTCCCCGGGGTAGCTTACAAAGTTCCCAGGTCTTGTTCTTATGAAGAGCCTGCATTTCTTCTCCCATTGCTCGCACCCAGAATTCTGACTCAGGACTTTGTACAACTTCTCGATGTGTGGAAGGAACCTCTTCTGCGGTGATAGGAAGTGCATAAGCAATCATCGTCTCAATAAGCCTTTCAAGCCTTCGACTGTTCTCTTAGATCTTCTAAGTGCAATAGACTACTCAAGTGGAATCTCATTGCACGGGTTCTGGAAACTGATGTCCGAATATCCTCTCTTTCTTCTTCTTCTTCACCTGTATCTGCATTTGTCTCCGCTGAAGAATCATCATGTTGCTCGTCATCTTCTGGTGTCACGTTAAAAGATGGCAGCCGAATAGATACTGTGCTCTCTGGACTCTGTGGAGATGCATTGGTCTCCACCTGCTGTGAACTCTCCTTGGTCTTGGCAGTCTTCACTTGCTCAAAACTCATAGACTTCACCATGGAAGTCTCATCGAATGTGACATCTCTGCTAATGATACTCTTTCTGTCTTCTAGATCCCATAACTTGTAACCTTTAACTCCAGATTGGAACCCGATGAACACAGCTTTCCTTGCTCGAGGATCCAACTTACTACCCTTGACATGGTAGTAGGCCAGACAACCAAACACATGTAGAACATCATAATCTTTTGCAGCTTCACCAGACCATGCTTCTAATGGAGTTTTACCTCTAATCGTAGCTAACGGTAACCTGTTAATAAGGTGGCTTGCATATGTAACAGCCTCAGCCCAAAACGATTTCCTTAATCTAGAATTAGACAACATACACCGTACCTTCTCCAGTAATGTACGGTTCATGCATTCAACCACTCCATTCTGCCGTGGTGTCTCTCTCACTATGAAGTGGCGCTCTATGCCCTCATCCCTACATACTTGCAAGAACGGATCACTTTTGTACTCTCCTCCATTATCAGAATGAAGCTTTTTAATTTTTCTTTCGGTTTGCGTCTCTATCACCTTTTTCCACTTCAGAAATATCTCTAGAACCGCATCTTTCCCTTTCATAGGGTAAACCCATAAACGTCTAGAAAAATCATCAATAAAAGACATAAAATAATAGTTACCTCCATTAGATGCTGTCTGAGTAGGACCCCAGACATCTGTGTGAACATAGTCAAGAATCCCCTTTGTACAGTGAATAGCAGTGCCAAATTGGACTCTTGTCTGCTTGCCCAAAACACAATGTTCACAAAAGTCTAACTTGCAGGCTGATGTACCTTTGTGAAGACCCTGTCTAACAAAAGAATGTAAGGCCTTCTCAACAGTGTGTCCCAGTCGCATATGCCATAACCTCATTGTATCATTTGCTGAAGCTAAAGTAACTACAACATCTCCTAAAACGGTACTACCTTTCAAGTAGTATAAATTTCTCTGTCGTAAGCCCTTCATGATAACCATTGCACCACTGAGTACCTTAAGTACTCTGTCCTCAATGACAACTCTGAAACCCTTAGATTCCAAAGAGCCGACCAAGATCAAGTTTTTCTTCAATGTAGGAACATAACGAAGGTCTTTAAGCTCTCTAACGATTCCATCAAACATCTTTATATGAATGGTACCAATCGCAAGTGTGCGACATGCATGGTCATTGCCCATCAATACCATGCCAGTATCTAGCTCCTCAAAACTAGCAAACCAATCCCTTTCAGGATAGATATGATAAGTAGCACCTGTATCCAAAATCCACTCCGATGAGTTAGAATAACATACCGTTGATGAAACAGAAAGAGAAAAATTTGAATCCGTAATTTCCTCTGTCTCTGCAATGCTGGCTTCAAAAGTCTTCTGCTCATTAGACTTCTGTTTCAGCTTCTTACAATCTTTCTTCCAGTGCCCCTTCTCACGACAGAATGCGCACTCGTCGTTTGCTACATGGTAATGGCCTCTTGACTTTGAGCGGGACTTCCCTCTATTTCTGGATTTACTCTGGCTCTGTGATCTTCCTCTTGCTGCTAATACATTTGAGGTTGAGTCTTCGGTGGAGAAACTTTGATCTCTCCTTCTATGATCGCGACTAATCAATGCTGCGATCACTTCTTTGTATTGGACTGATGCTTTTCCAGTGATGAAGGAATCACACTAGACCTCATACTCTTTCGGCAATGAATTCATTAGTATTATTGCCTTATCCTCATCTTTCACCTTCACCTCGACATTCAACAAATCAGCAAGAAGCTTAGTAAAAGTGTTTAGGTGCTCACCGATAGAAGCACCCCTCCTCACGCGGAACGCATAAAGCCTCTACTTCAGATGAAGATGACTCTCTGCAGTCTTGGTCAAGTACTTGTTGCCCAGCGTGTCCCATAACTTCTTCGCCGATATCTCATTCATGACAAGGTACTTGATATCTTGTGTTAGACAAGACCGAATGACACCGCATGCAGAACGATTCATCTTCTTCCAATCAAATTCTTCGACTTCTTTTGGAGGTTCCTCCGATTCTAGAGTTTCCTCCAGATTCTGTGCGTTAAGAGCATCCCTCATCTCGCACATCCACATGCCAAAGTTGATTACAGCATCGAATTTCGCCACATCGATCTTCGTGCTATGGACAGTCACTACCGAAGCCGCTTTAGCACTCGAAGTGCTAGCCTCGTCTCTAGCCATTTCTGTCTTAAATAAAGATCTCCACCAAAAGCTCTGATACTAATTGTTATGCACACAGTCTTCTGAAAAAGCTAATGCACACGCAACGGAATATTCTATCACAAAGAGAACAGAAATAGACAAAACTGGCTGCTCCACTATCACCAGAGAAGATTACAAATGAGGGATAAACTATCTCTCTCTCTCACAAAGAAAACAGTTACCAACAATCTCTCTTGTTTGGAGTAGTAGCACTTGGTTTTCAATGGTCTTCAACTCTTTTGGATGACTTGTATTTATAGCATAGATGACTTCAAAAAAAGAACCAACTTCCCCAAAAAAATTGCTTTGGTTCTATCCATTAATCTCAAAACAGAAGATATTAAACTCTATCTCAAAACTGATGACTTTAAAGCCTATCTCAAAATTTTAAAGCCTATCTCAAAACTGATGACTTTAAAGCGTGTTTTGTCAAAAACTGATGAAAAAGCCGTTTCTTTTCAATTATCCACCTCGGTGAAGATTTGCGAAACAAATCTGAGCCGATCACCATACTGGCAAGAGTACACCACCTGGGCTACACCATGTAGGCAACCTACGTACCTCTGCATCAAAGGATCAAGCCCTCGTAGTTCATCCAATGCCCCGCAGGGCCAATCAATGTCGAAGAATGTGGATCAAGTCCAAGAAGTGCCTGAACTTAACCCCCGGAACAACCTTTGTAAGCATGTCGACAGGATTGTCCTTGGTGTCGATCTTCTGCAGTAGAATGTCGTCCTCCTCAAGGATCTCTCTGATGAAATGATATCTGACATCAATGTGCTTCGTGCGTGCAAGATGGACATGGTTTTTCACCAAATAAATAGCACTCATACTATCACAATAAACCTCTAGAACATCTTGCAAAATACCTACGTCAGCTAACAAGCCTTGGAGCCAAATGGCCTCTTTAATCGCCTCTGTTACCGCCATATATTCTGCTTCAGTAGTACTGAGTGCAACAGTAGACTACAAAGTAGACCTCCAACTCACCGGTCCACCGGCTAAGGTAAACACATATCCGGTAGAGGACTGACGCTTATCCAAATCACCAGCATAATCAGAATCAACATAGCCAACACATAACTGCTTACAACTGACATTCTTCACAAACATCAATCCCATATTAATGGTACCAAGAATGTACCTCAAAATCCATTTCACAGCTTGCCGATGACCCTTACCAGGATCGTGCATGTATTGGCTAACCAAACTCACAGCCTGTGAAATATCGGGCCTCGTACACACCATAGAATACATCAAACTTCCAACAGCACTCGCATAAGGAACATGAGACATGTACTCACGTTCATCTTCAGATTTCGGAGACATGGAGGCGCTTAATTTGAAGTGTGAGGCAAGAGGAGTACTTACTGACTTGTTACTGATACCTGAGTACACTGTCCCATTATGATCCACTATGTAATCTAAAAGCGAAACTATTTATTGTAGCAACCATGTGTTATGTTTTTGGGGCGCATGAAGTGCTACCTAGCTAGTAATACACACAAGACTGTAAGAACATAAGTGTAACCCATGTTTTTCATTTTTGTATTTTTGAAGTGTATTTTTCGTTTTGGTGTATTTTCTCTCTTGTATTTTTTCTGAACCGTATATTGCAGTTGTTTTCAATATATATTCGTTTTATTTCATTTTGAGCTTCTTATGTTTGATTGGTTGTTCCTTTTTGTTTCGTTCTTCATTATTTTGATCTTCATTTTGGTCTCGTTCTCTTTATTTTATTTTATTTTTTGGTGTTTGTGGTGGTGGTGATTTGATTGTCCTATTTTCCCAATCCTATTATTTGATCCCCGATAAGATTTCCAAAGCCAAATTAAAATCCCCAATCCTATTTGATATCCTATTTGTATCCTATTTGAAACCCATTAATTCAAATCCTATTTCTACTCCTAATTACCCATAACCCAATTACCCATAAATCCTAATCCCCTTATATATATATACATCTCTACCTCTCACATACCCTAACCATAATATTCTAACTCTAGCCTCCATCTACACACCCGGTCTCTCTCTCTCTCTCTCTCCCCTCCTTGTTTGCACCCCAACCCGCACACAGCCCCAGGCCAACCCCCACTTCCTCCCGGCCTGTGCACCAACTCGAGCAGCCTAGGCCGCCACCCTCTCCTCCCGGCAACACCCTAAACTCGAGCCTCACCCCCGGCCTGTGTGCACACCCCGACAGCCGAAACCCCTACTCCCGATCCCCTCCTTGGCCCATCCCGACCACCTGACACCACATAATAATCCCTCGACTTCCCTTTCTTGGTGTCCTCTTGTGGCCGCAAGCCACCATCGCCATCATATCTCGCTCTCTTGATCTCTCGCTTTGTGGAGTTTTGTTCGTGTGGAGATTTTCGCTCAAGTTTGCTTGGATTCTTTCATTCGTGGATTTTTGCATTCGTGAGTTTTGCTCATTACTCTTGGTTTTTTTTGTTCTTCATCTTCGGTTAAGGTAAGTAACTTGTACTCCAATTCATTTGTTTGATACAAGTCAAAAAATACTACATATAGTGTAGTTGGGTCTAGAAACGACTCTTGTTTGTGTTATGTATGATGGGTTTTGTCTCTATTGTGAGAACTTGACCATCGTTGCCTTACGACACAATATGGACACGAAATAACTTAGGTTTTAACCCGTTCTTGATTTTGATCATGTATGTGAGACTTTAGTGAGAATTCGTGATTTGGTTGAGACCCATGTGATATATTTTGTGTGGACATGTTAGATGCCCTAATTCTTGTCGTTAGACACTTGGTAGACCCAATTTCATGTTTGGTTGTGTTTTGAACAAGTTTTGTATGATATATGTTGAGTTGTCGTTAAAGAAAAAAATCTCTATTTTGTCGCTGATCTGTTTTGTTTGCTGTTTTGGACTGTTCGAAAGTCAGTATCTCAATTTCGGTATAAAACTTGAGTTTTAGATAATTTCGTCTATTTCAAATCCCTCTCACCTTGCTTGATTTCGTTTTTGTATGAGTGAGTTATGACTATTTTACTACAGAGGTGTCGATCTTTTTCAGATTTTATTTTTCGATAATTTTGATGACTAAATGATTTTGATACTGATGCTACATATATTATTTTGATCCAAAACTTTGGTCAGTGTTTCATTATCTAGTTAGGGATTACCCAGAATTTTGGTGAATTTTATTGATGAGTTTTATGTATTGTTTTCATGCTCGTTTATGAAAACCATACTTGCTGTATTTTACCCGCTGTTATGTAAACAATCTTATTTTCACTATGATTCCTTTTACGGTATGAAAAATGTTTGTGAAATATGAAAGTTATTATATTTTATCTATTTTCTTATCCTTTGGCAGAATTGGATTTTGTTTCATTGGTTGCGAGATATCATAGTTTTCGTACAGCAGTATTGGGAATTCTAGATTTGCCAAATTATGGTTTCTTGATGCTTCAGTGTTGGGAATTCTAGATTTGCCAAACTATGGTTTCTTGATGCTTTCTTATTTTTGATGACTGATCTACTTTTACTGGAAAATTCTAAAATTTTATATTTAGATACTGGACATATAGGGGAATACCCAGATTTTTTCGTGGATTTATTTAATTTGTTTTCATGCTGTTTTCCTGTTCTTGAATTCGTTTTTCTGATTTCTGGCTGAACCTATTTTCTATATTCAAATCAGTTTTGAGGTATGTTTTTGTGAACTAATATATGACTTATTTATACTTGCTGGATTCGTGTGGAAGTCTATTTTCCAGATCCTTTGACAGATCCAGATTTGGATGCTTGTAACATTGGGAATCACTATTTTACTACAGTATGGTCTTGTTGTCCTGAACTTGAGATTTGTCTATTTTATCCTTTCATGAGATATCGTGCACTCATACATGTTTACCTTACAACTCGCACTTGTCACATGATCATGTCATGTTATTCTGGATATATTTTGCACATATACATGTTTGTTTGACATTAATAATAAATAACCAAGCCGGGATTTAAGGAAAATATCTAATAGTGGATAATTCAGAAACGTAGACTCGGAAGGGGATCCACTGATCCTACGTGATTACTTGAGACATGATACTTGACACGTGATTACTTGATACTTGCACGCAAGACACGATACTTACCACTTGCACAACTTGACACGTGATTACATGATACACGATACTTGGAGCATGGAGCTCGATTACTTGACTTGTCCCCGAGTATACTGCCCTCTATGGTCCACTATGAAATATAAAGCAAAATTGTTTGCTGTAGCAACCATGTAAAGTGGGACTGCATGAAGTTCTACCTAGATAGTAATTCACTACAAGACTTGATACATGCTACTTGAATATGATACTTGAACATGATACATGCTTGCTTGATACTTGACTACATGATACATGAGACTTGATACTTGATACTTGATCCATGTTTACATGATACTTGATTACTTGACACTTGATTCATGCCATTTACACTTGTTCACTTTGCCATGCTAGTTGTTTATGTTGACATCACACTTACCATGTTGTTAGTTAGTTTTCCCATATACTTGTATCCTACATTATAAGTGGCCCGTAACTTGCAATTGACGGGTTTTTGTTTTTCTCTTTTCCTCTTTCCTGCATTCATTGAATTGCAGATTTTGGAGAATAGGTTCCAGATGGTATCGGAGACATGAAGTATTAGTGTTGCTTTTTATTAATATTATTTCTTATAGCTTGCTTGAACAAATTTTGTATTTGAGACTTGGATTTATTCGAGTATTTGGGCGATGTGACCCAAGACATTTGTTTATTCAGATCATGACTATTCGAGATTTATATATTTGGTTTCAAGTATTCTTGTTGGTATTTTGGCTCATTATGTGCATGTGGTTGATTCTTTTGCTTCCGACTCTGATGATTCTTAAGAATGTTGTAAAGATTTCTTGAACAGCTTAAGTGTGATGAAAATTATTCGCTGGGCTTTTGTTGCGTATCCGTATTCCGTATTCTTTTTGGAAAGCGGCGCGTGACAATAAGACTGATACTGTTAGACCGATCCTGTTAGATTGATATTGTTAGACTGATACTGTTGGACTGATACTGTTATACTGTTACACTGATGTACTGAGTTTACTGTTACTGGATACTGTTAGTTGCCATATGACATTGTTACTGACACATTCATCTGTACTGTTAGTATACCATGCTAGTTGACCTTGTTTTACTAATTCATGCTAGTTATCACTGTTGATGCATTATTCCATGCTATTTGTTAGTTTTCCATGTGCTTGTATCCTACATTATAAGTGGTTCATAACTTACAATTGACGGGTACTTGTCTTCTTTTTTCCTTTCTCCTGCAATCCATTAATTGCATATCAGGACGGTCGGCTGCCAGATGGAATAGGCGAGATGAGATATTAGTTGCTAGAGCTCTTGCTACATTTATTTATTTCCCTATTATTCATGAATAATTGTATCTGCTACTTGGATATTTATCTTGTATTTGGGCAATGTGACCCAGGATATTTGTGTTATTCAGATCATGACTATTTGAGATTAATATATTTTAGTTCAAGTATTTTTGTTGATATTTTGGTTCATATGTGCATGTGGTTGATTCTTTTGCTTCCGACTCTGATGATTCTTGTGAATGTTGTAAAGATTCCTGAACAGCTTATGGATGATGAAATTCATTCGCTGGGCTTTTGTTGCGTATTCATATTCCATATTCCTTTTGGGAAGCGGGGCGTAACAGGGTTTTTAGTGGTATCAGAGCCCAGGTTTGGCTAATTATTAGTTGCCTAATATATTAGATAAGCTTGGCTCGAACTGGGATCGGCTCAACATTTTACCAACCATGCATGCATGAATGAATTACTATCAACATTGATCTGGACACAAGTCTTATTCCATTCATTTGACCCTTCTTATTCGAATCCCTTGATTCCTTGATTCTTCCGTCTTTTTCCGTCATCCTCTTTGATTGATTTCATCTTGGGTATGAATTCATTCTTTTCGTACCCATATTCTTTTGATTTCGGTGTAAGCGATCTCTTATTTCTGCTTGCCTCATTCATTCCCTTTTATTTCAGTTTGTGTGTCATTCATTGCTTCCCGTGCCTTGCATTCATCTTCATTTGTTGACTGATTTTGAGTATCGTGCTAGTTATTCTTTCCTGCCATATTCTCTTCAAATTCCGCTTGTGATCCCTCGTTCCACTTTCTTCATATTCAATTCTTTGATTTCTTATTTTCTTTCGTCCCTTGTAGTCGTATTCCTTTGTTGACTCTTTATTGAGTATAAAATTCATTCTTCTCCTGCCTATATTTTCTTTATAATTTTTCCGAATATTTTGTGTATTTCGATTATTATTTTTTATATTTTGGATCTTCTATAAAATTGTTTTCTAAAACAAAATTTTTGTTATTTCGAATAATTGTGTATTTTGATATCATAAATTTCAAAACATAACTTTATACTTAAATTGAGCAATCAATATCTAAGTACGCGTGGAAGATTGCATCATCTCGTTCATCGTTTTGTTGCAATTGGATGTCGAGATGGTAAACATGCAACTAGACGTTAATGGAGGCAAATTGCAACTAGGATTTTGGAGAGGCAAAATGTGCAACCAAATATCCAGATGGTAACCTGCAACCTGATGTCGTGGAGGCAAACCTGCAACTTGATGTCGAGAAGGTAAGTCTACAAATGGATATAAATGAGGCGAACCCACATTAAAGAATTTTTACTATTATTATTATTGTTTTCCTTATTATTATTAGTATTATTGTTATTATTATTATTACTATTACTATTATTATTATTGTATTTTTTTTACTATTTTATTATTGTTGTTGATATTGAATTACTTTTGCAAAAATGATGAACCCCAAATTATACTCTGTCTTGCATTATTATCCTTACCAGTATTGTTAATATTTTTATATTATTATTATTATTATTATTTTTACCAGTATGATTATGATGATTATTATTGTTATCATTATTTTTATTATTTTTGTCATTATTATTTTATTATTATTATGTGTTGATTTTTGTATTACTAATATTATTTATGTTAACGTCCATTAGTTTTGACCTAATTATTTAAATTAAAGCCTTCATCTAAGCCCAATTTTATTTTGGTGTCTCATTCTTTTCTTCCTGCTCGGATCGTCGCTTGGTGTCACGTGGTCTACAACGACATGTCTGTAGCTTGGAACGTCACCATTAGAGTGTCGCAGCAGAAGCGAGGTGGGCCCATAACCTACAGGTCCCAGGATCCTATTGTTGCTTCTCCTTCCTTGCATTATTTGCTTTTTCCTATCTCTTGCATTTGTTCTCGTCCGTTGACTCATTGCTTGGTCTATCTCTTCCATGTCCATTCTTTCTTCGATTCCAGTCCTATCTATTTCTTCATCCCTTTGCTTTGTTGTCTTGCAAGTCATGATTGTTTCTTTCATTTTGATACCGTTTATCTTCTTTCATGCATTCCATTTGACATCCTTGTTATCCATCTGCCTTCCTTTCCTGGTGTTGCCCCTACTTTGTCCCTTCCCCTTTAATCCTCTATTTGTTACCCTTCCCCAGTTTGCTTTTGCCTTGTCCTATGTACCGCCTAAGCAAATTTCGAGGACGAAATTTTGTTGTAAGGTGGGTAGTATTTGTAACTCCTATTTTACCAAAATGTATTTTTCTATGTATTTTTTGGTATTTTAAATTTTCGTAATTTTTTTTTTACCGCTTTCAAATTCTTTTGTCAAAATGTATTCTTGCATCTTCCGTTAAAGTCTATTTATAATCAATGATTTTATTTGCTGCTATTTTCCAATGAATTTATGTAGTAATTTCCAATCCTATTATTTTTGTTACTATTGTTATTATTATTATTATTTCGGTTATTATTATTATTATTATTATTATTATTATTATTATTATTATGACTCTTTTAACTCGACTAAAACAAAATGTATCTTGCAAATTATATATATCCATTATTTTGAAAGCCACTTATTTTATTATTATTATTTTTATTATTGTTTGGAGTGTTAACAAATTTAGTATATTATTATTTGATTTCCCCTATTGGATTATCCATTACCCTATATCCACCCTAAACCCCTATCCATTTAACTACCCAGGCCCGTTAACAATACCCAGACCCGTTAACTTATCCCCCAACCCATACCCAATAACTTCACCCAAACCCATTTGAACCTCTTTTATCCTAACCAGCCCAGACCCGTTATGCAACCTGAAACCCACAGTTTCCCCTAAACCATACCCTACTCCTATATAAACGTTTATCCATACCTCGCCTCTTCACCTTCCCCTACCCATCAACCGCCTCCTTCTTCCTGTGCTCCTCCCGACCCTTTCCGGCCATCTATTCCTTCCCCGACCTCCTTCTTCACGGCACCGGTTAGCAACCAATCGCGCCTCCCGATTGCAGTGGCCAGCCCCTGCATCCCTCCGGCTTTGTAACCCTATTTTTCATTTTTCGTATTTTTGCATCCTGATTGCAGTGGTCATTCTTGATCTTCGTCGTTTTTCATCTTCGGTTAAGGCAAGTAACTTGTACTCCAATTCCTTTGTTTGATACAAGTCAAAAATACCACCTATGGTATAGTTGGGTCTAGAGACAACTCGTGTGTGTGTTATCTTTGATGGATTTTGTCTCTATTGTGAAAACTTGACCATAGTTGCCTCACGACACAATATTGACATGAATTAACTTAGGTTTTTACCCGTTCTTGATTTGACCATGTATGTGAGACTTCTCGTGAGAATTTGGATATTTGTGGAGAACCATGTGATAAACTTGTTTTAGATATGTTAATTATCCTAATTCATGATGTTTGGACATTTGGTAGACTCGATTCAAGTTGGGTTGTGCTTGGAACAAGTTTTGTAAGATATATGTTGAGTTGTTTCTAAAAAGGAAAAATCTATATTTTGTCGCTGATCTGTTTCGTTTGCTGTTTTGGACTGTCTTGAATTCAGTAACTTAATTTTAGTATAAAACATGAGTTTTAGAGAATTTCGTCTATTTTCCAACCCCTCCAACCTTGCTTGATTTCGTTTTCGTATGAGTGACTTATGACGGTTTTACTACAGAGTTGTCGATCCTTTCAAGATTTTGTTTCTTGGTAATTTTGATGATTTAAATTATTTTGATACTAGTTCTAAACATTTTATTTTGATCTGAGACACTGTTCAGCTTTTCTATATCTACTTAGGGATTACCCAGAATTTTGGTAGATTTTATTGATGAGTTTATGTACCGTTTCATGCTCGTTTATGAACACTATACTTGCTGTATTTTGCTCGCTATTTTGTAATGAATCGTATTTTTACCCTATTTCCTTCTACTGTATGAAAAATTCTTGTGAAATATTAAAGTTAGTATATTTTATCTATTTTCATATCCCTTTGGCGGTTTTGGATTTCGTTTTACAGCTTGCGAGATATTTCAGTTTTCGTACAGCAGTGTTGGGAATTCCAAAACTGCCAAACCATCGTTTCTTGAGGTTTTCCGATTTTTGATGACTGAACTAATTTTGCTAGAATATTATGAAACCATATATTTTGATTCTAGACATATAGGGGAATATCCCAGATTTTTCCTGGATTTATTAGAGAGGTTTTGATGCTGTTTTTTGGACTGAGAATTCGTTTTACTGATTTCTGACTGAACATGTTTTCTGGATTCAAATCAGTTTTGAGGTATGATTTTGTGAATTACTATTTGGCTTATTTATATTCGATGGATTCGGTTGGGAGTCTATTTTCCAGATTCTTAGACAGATCCAGATTTGCATTTCTGTAGCGACGAGATTCTCTGTTTTAGTACTGTACTGTCTTGCTGTCCTGAATATGAACATACACTGTTTTGCTCGTTTATGTTACTGTATATCATCTATGCATGTTTATTTGTTTCCCTGAACCTAATACTGATTATACCATGTTAGTTTGACACTATTTCATGCACCTTCATGTCTGTTTGATAACCATGATAAAAGTAACCAAGCCGGAGTTTCTTAAGGGAAGATCTAGTAGTGAAAAATATGGAAACGTGTACTTGGAAGGGAACTAGTGTTGCATATTGTTACTTTATTGTTACTGCTATTGTTACTGTTACTGATATTGTTACTTTTACTGCTACTGCTACTGTTACTGATATCTGAGTACACTGCTACATTATGGTCCACTATAAAATCTAAAAGCAAAACTGTTTGTTGTGGCAGACTTTTAGTAAAAATCGGGATGCATGAAGTGCTACCTTCCTAGTAATACACACAAGACTGTAAGAACATAAGACTGATACTTTTAGAATGATACTGTTAGACTAAGACTGTTGGACTGATACTGTTATACGGTTATCCTGATTCACTGGTGTACTGAGATTACTGTTACTGGACACTGTTAGTTGCCATATGAAACTGTTACTGACACATTTATTTGTACTGTTAGTATACCATGCTAGTTGACTTTGTTTTACTGATTCATGCTAGTAATCACTGTTAATGCATTATTCCATGTTAATTGTTAGTTTTTCCATGTGCTTGCATCCTACATTATAAGTGGCCCATACCTTGCAATTGACGAGTACTTGTTTTCTCTTTCCTTCTCCTGCAATTATTATTTGTAGATTAGGATGGTCAGCTGCCCGATGGTATTGGTAAAATGAGATATTAGTGTTGGATTTCTTGTTTATTAGTATTATTGTTACTGTTGCTTTGGAACAATGTATTTTGAGTACTTGGATATTTATTTTGTATTTGGGCGATGTGACCCAGGATATTTGACTTGTCCAGATTCTGGTTTTTTTGAGAATATTATATATTGTTTCAAGTAAATTCTGTTGGTTTATTAATTCCGTTATGCATGTGTGGTTGACTCTTTTGCTTCCGAATTTGATTATTTTGTGAGATATTGTAAAGATTCCTGAACAGCTTATGGGTGATATAAGTCATTCGTTAAGCTTTTGTTGCGTATCTATATTCTGTATTCCTTTTGGGAAGCGGGGCATGACATGGTTTTTAGTGGTATCAGTGCCCAGGTTTGGCTAATGTATTAGTTGCCTAATATATTAGACAAGCTTGGCTCGAACTGGGATCGCCTCAATATTTCACCAACCATGCAGACGTAAACGAATTATTATCAACTATTATTCTGGATGCTAATTATTTTTGGTTTCGTGCAGACTATGGCTCACAGAGGTTCTACTTCTCAGTCGCAGGTTGACCCGATTGAGGCTGTCACTACTGTCCTTAAGCGACTGATTAATCAGCAGCAAAACCACAGTGATCTTGTGATGGCTGCTCTTGAAGCTGCCCGGGTTCCGCCTCCTGTTGTGCCTGTGCAGGAAAATCGTTAGACTCGTCCAGGAACAGTTACAGATTTTATGAGACTGCATCCCGACCGTTTTTCCAGCACTAAGGGTCCGGAGCGCTTGCTCTTGGCGGCATGTGTTGCCGAAGCTGATAGGGTGGACTTGGTTTCCATCTAGCTGGTGGATTTGGCTCATATTTGGTGGATGGCCGAGTCCGAGTGTCTTGAGAGGCCTATTGCTTGAGCTACTTTCACTCGGGGATTATTGGAGAAGTTTTTTCCCAGTAGTACTCGAGTTGAGATGGAACAACAATTCCTGACCCTAAAACAGGTTAAGTCACTATTCTATTTTGGAATTTTGTTACATAATTGTTCAAAAAATATTGTAACATGGACTTTCTTGCAAATAGGGTTCCAGGTTAGTGGATGAGTATGCAGCTGAGTTTACTAGACTTAGCCGCTTCACTGCCGTTCTTGTGGCAACCGAAGAGGATAGAGCTCGTAGATTCACAAATGGGCTTGAGCAGGATATCAAGAGGCATCTTGTCTCTCTTCGCTTGCGTACTTACGCTGAAGCTCTTGAGGCATCTCGAGCTCAGGTGCAGGCTCGTGGTGGTTTGGTTCCTTCTCCGTAGACTGTTCTGCATTCTGCTGCTAGGCCTTCTGGTGGTCCTGTTCGGAGGCTTGTCCCAACCCATCCGGTCAGGACAGCTTCGTATTTTTCTGCTGGCTTCCAGAAGGGTGGTTTTTGCGACTTCTGTCAGATGTCTGGACATGAGTGTAAGAATTGTTGGCGCATCAACCGCTGGTGCTTTAGGTGTGGCGCTGGTGATTATTCTGTACGCGATTGTTCACAGCAGCAGCAGCAGGTGGCTCTTCCAGCCACGGGTCCTGTTCAGTAAGCAGGCCTAGTTCATGGTCCAGTTAGGCCTCCATTTCCTCCTCAATGCCAGATTGTCGGTCAGAGAACCGCTGTTCCGAGGAGAGATCAGGCTTTCAATTTGACTACTGCAGATGCTGGGACAGCTGAAGGAGTTGTGGTAGGTATATTTTATTTTGTTGTTGTCTTGTTTCTCTTTGTTTCATTTCTTTTAGTCTTGCCTTCCTTCTTTATGTTATTTTCCTGCATTGTTTTTCCCTCACCCGTGATTCTCTATTCTTTCTCCTTGTCTTTTGATTCTTTTAGGTATCATCCTTGTTTGCTCTTTTCCTGCCCATGTTCTTTTTGATTCTGGGGTAACCCATTCTTTTGTCTTCTCTCGATTTGTCGCTTGCCATCAGTTGGAGTGTTGGAACATTCTGACAGGTGGTGGAGTTGTCATATGTTCCCGTGAGTGTAGGAAATGTTCCGTTGTTATTGGGAATGCAGAATTCAAAGCCAACCTGATTATAATTGGGAATTCAGAATTCGATGTCATTCTCGGTATGGATTGGTTGGGTGAAGCCTATGCCATGATTGATTGCTGTGCCAAGAAGGTTGTCTTCAGAATTCCAGATCGAGCAGAATTTGAGTTCCATGCCAAGGAGTCTTCCCTTGGCCGAGCAAAGACTGCAGTTGAACAGGTGGATTGTGCGATGGAATTGCACTCATGCTGTGAGGCTACGCCTCTAGTAGTTCGGAATTTCTTGGATTTTTTTCCAGATGAGTTGCCTAGCTTACCCCCTGATAGGAAAGTGGAGTTCGGTATTGATGTTCAGCCTGGAACAGTACCAATATCGAAGAGTCCCTACAGGATGGCACCGGTTGAGCTGACACAGCTTAAGGTGTAGATTCAGGAGTTGCTTGATTTGGGTTTCATTAGACCAAGTGTTTTGCCTTGGGGTGCTCCGGTCCTTTTTGTCAACAAGAAGGATGGTAGTCGTCGACTGTGTGTGGATTATCGAGAACTGAACAGAGTTACTGTGAAGAATGGTCTCCATTGCCCAGGATCGATGATTTGTTTAACCAGTTGAGTGGGGCTACTGTTTTTTCGAAGTTGGATCTTCGTTCTGGGTACGATCAAGTTAAGGTGAAGGCTGCAGATATACAGAAGACTGCATTCAGGACTAGATACGGGCACTATGAGTATCTTGTAATGCCGTTCGGAGTCACAAACTCGCTGGCTGTATTCATGAGTCTTATGAATCGGGTTTTCTCTCAGTCCTTGGATAGATTTGTGGTGATCTTCATTGATGACATTTTGGTGTATTCTCAGAATCGGGAAGATCATGCTGAGCATCTTAGAGTGGTTCTGCAAACTTTGAGATAGAATCAGCTCTATGAAAACTCAGCAAGTGCGAGTTTTGGCTCGACAGGGTTTCTTTCTTGGGGCACATTATTTCTGGCGATGGTGTTTCTGTGGATCCGACCAAGATTGAGACTGTGAAGGATTGGCCTATTCCCAAGTCAGTTTTGGAGGTTAGGAGTTTTCTTGGATTGGCTGGCTATTATCGAAAATTTGTCCAAGATTTTTTGAAGATAGCAGAGCCGTTGACTAAATTGACTAGGAAGGATCAGAAGTTTTGTTGTTCTGATGAGTGCAGTGAGGCTTTTGTTGAGTTGAAGAACAGATTGACATCAGCGCTTGTGTTGACTATTCCAGATGGTTCAGGAATATTTCTAATTCACTGCGATGCTTCTGGTAAGGGTCTTGGAGCAGTTTTGATGCAGAAGGGCCGAGTCATTGCATATGCATCGAGGTAATTAAGGCCGCATGAGAAGAACTATCCTACCCATGACTTGGAGTTAGCGGCAGTGATTTATGCTTTGAAGCTGTAGAGACATTATTTACATGGAGACAGAGTGGAGATCTTTACAGACCACAAAAGTCTTAAGTACGTCTTCACGTAGAAGGAGTTAAACATGAGGCAAAGGCATTGGTTGGAACTTATGGCCGATTATGACATCAGTTTGCAATACCATCCTGGTCAAGTAAACTTGGTGCCTGATGCTTTGAGCCGGAGACCAGCAGTTATGTTTCTTACTCAGCAGAGTGATCTTATTGAGTAGATGAGGAGGTTGGAGTTGGATGTTGTGTTGCCGAGTTCTGGTCGGATTTGTTTGGCGCTCCAGCTTCAGTTGCTTTTTATTGATCAGATTAAGGAGGCACAAGTTGGTGATGCGCAGTTGCAGGGTTTTCGAGCTGAGATTGAGTCTGGGTCCAGGACGGACATGGTTATTCATGTAGATGGTTCGCTTCGTT
Organism: Hemerocallis citrina; assembly: GCA_017893485.1. Taxonomy (NCBI): domain Eukaryota; kingdom Viridiplantae; phylum Streptophyta; class Magnoliopsida; order Asparagales; family Asphodelaceae; genus Hemerocallis; species Hemerocallis citrina. The sequence goes on along the minus strand of CM030364.1, from coordinate 109,670,186 downwards.
TTGGTTCCCGGTTGTGTCCCTAAGGGTGAAATTCGTCAGAGGTTGCTTGAAGAATCTCATCAGTCTTCGTATTCTATCCATCCTAGTGGTACTAAGATGTATCGGGATTTGAAGTTTCATTTCTGGTGGCATGGTATGAAGAGGGCTGTGGCTCGGTTTGTTTCTCAGTGCTTGATCTGCCAGCAGGTTAAGGCAGAACATCAGACAACCGCTGGACTTCTTCAACCGCTTCCTATTACAGAGTGGAAGTGGGAACATATCACCATGAATTTTGTGACTACTTTGCCAAGGAGTCTTAAGGGTCATAATGCTATTTGGGTGATTGTCGACCATTTGACGAAGAGTGCTCACTTCATTCCTTTTCATGTCGGACAGTCTACTGAGAGCCTAGTTAAGAGGTATATGCAAGAGATTGTTAAACTTCATGGGTTCCAGTCAGTATTGTATCCGACAGGGATACGAGATTCAGATCTCAGTTCTGGAAGAGTCTTCAGGCCAGTTTGGGGAGTAAATTAAAGTACAGTACAACTTTTCATCCCCAGACTGATGGACAGTCATAGCGGACTATTCAGATTCTTGAGAACATGTTGAGGTCATGTATGCTTCAGTTTTGTGGATCTTGGGAGGATCATTTGCATCTCGTAGAGTTCTCGTACAATAATAGTTTTCAAGCCAGTATTAAAGCTGCTCCGTTCGAGCTAATCGATGGGCGGAAGTGCAGATCGCCAGTATGCTGGATGACATTGGTGAGAGAAAGTTGTTGGGTCTAGAGTTGATCACCAAGACAGTGGATGCGGTGGTTCAGATCAGGAAGCATTTGCAGACAGCTCAGGATCGGTAGAAGCGATGGGCTGATATCCATCGAAGGGCTTTGGAGTTTGTTGTTGGTGACCATGTTTTTCTTAAGGTATTGCCGTGGTGCAGTGTCATTCGGTTCGGTGGTGGTGGCAAGCTTAGCCCTAGGTTTATTGGACCGTTTGAGATTTTGGAGCGAGTAGGCAAGGTGGCCTATCGTCTCGCATTGCCGTCAGCTTTATCAGAAGTGCAGGATGTTTTCCATGTCTCACAACCCAGGAGGTATATCCGAGATGAGAGCCATGTGATTGACTATTCTGAGTTGACCATTCGGCCAGATTTGACTTGTGAAATTTCGCCAGTTGCTATTGCGGATCGGCGGGAGAAAGTGCATATGAACAAGGTCATCAAGTTGGTTCATGTTGTTTGGAATTCTCACACGCCCGGTGAGTTGACTTGAGAGCTGGAGGAGAAGATCCAGCAGAAGTTTCCTCATTTGTTTAAGTAGTTGTTTTGGTTTTTTTTCTTTTGGGGGTTACCTTATGTATCTTCTTTTTGAATTTCGAGGACGAAATTCTTTTTGTTAGGTGGGTAGGATTGTAATCCCTGTTTTTTATTTTTCATATTTTTGGTGTATTTTTCTTTTCTTGTGTATTTGTACTCTTTTTTTTTTCTCGGACCGTATATTGAGTTGTTTCAATATATTTTTATTTTCCTTTCACGTTCTTGATTTTTGCGAGTTATTTCCGATTTCTTGGTTGTTCTTGTTCATGGTTGTTGTTTTCGCTCTTTATTGTTGTCTCGTTCTCTTTATTTGTATTTTTGGGTGCTCTTGGTGATTTGGTGGTCTACCCCATTCCTGATCCTATTATTTTGATCCCTAATTGATTACCAAAGCCAAATTACCCAATCCTATTCTGAATCCTATTCAAATTGATCCTCATTTATCATTTGGACTAATCCTATTGCTACAACCACAACCTAATTACCCACTAACCCACCTCATACACTAACCCTAATACCCCTATAAATGCTTTAATCCATAACCCTAATATCCCCATAGCCATACAAATCCCGGCCTCTTTCCCCTTCCTCTTACTTGCGCCGCAAGCATACCCAACCCCGACCACTTCCTCCCGGCTGCTGCTCCCTCCCGACCAGGCCGACCTGTACCAACCGAGCCCCAACCTGAAATCCTCTAACGGCTGCACTTGCACCCACTGACCTCCCACTCCATTGCCGACATCTTCACCCAAGAACCAAGCACCCAAAGCACCGATCACCATCATCCCATCCGTCCCCTTGTCCTTGCTCTTTGCCATTGCCGACCGCAAGTCTCTTTCTCTCTCTTGATCGTTGGTGTGCACGTGTTGGTTTACACGTGTGGTGTTCGTGATTCGTTGTTTGCAGTTCGTTGATGCGTTCGTGGTTTTGTTCGTTGTCGGGATCCACTCCCATCACTCTTGATCTTCATCGTTTTTCATCTTCGGTTAAGGCAAGTAACTTGTACTCTAATTCCTTTGTTTGATACAAGTCAAAAATACCACCTATAATGTAGTTGGGTCTAGAGACAACTCGTGTGTTATCTTTGATGGGTTTTGTCTCTATTGTGAAAACTTGACCATAGTTGTCTCACGACACAATATTGACATGAATTAATTTAGGTTTTTACCCATTCTTGATTTGACCATGTATGTGAGACTTCTCGTGAGAATTTGGATATTTGTGGAGAACCATGTGATAAACTTGTTTTAGATATGTTAATTACCCTAATTCATGATGTTTGGACACTTGGTAGACTCGATTTCAAGTTTGGTTGTGCTTTGAACAAGTTTTGTATGATATATGTTGAGTTGTTGGTAAAAAGGAAAAATCTGTATTTTGTCGCTGATCTGTTTCATTTGCGGTTTTGGACTGTCTTGAAGTCAGTAACTTAATTTTGGTATAAAACATGAGTTTTAGAGAATTTCGTATATTTTCCAACCCCTCTGACCTTTCTTGATTTCGTTTTCTTATGAGTGACTTATGACTGTTTTACTACAGAGGTGTGGATCATTTTCAGATTTCGTTTCTTGGTAATTTTGATGATTTAAATTATTTTTATACTAGTTCTAAACTCGTTATTTTGATCTGATACTTTGGTCATATTTTCTATATCTACTTAGGGATTACCCAGAATTTTGGTAGATTTTATTGATGAGTTTTATGTGCCGTTTCATGCTCGTTTATGAACACTATACTTGTTGTATTTTGCTCGCTGTTCAGTAATGAATCGTATTTTTCCCCTATTTCCTTCTACTGTATGAAAAATTCATGTGATATATGAAAGTTAGTATATTTTATCTATTTTCATATCCCTTTGGAGTATTTGGATTTCGTTTCACGGCTTGCGAGATATTTCAGTTTTCGTACAACAGTGTTGGGAATTCCAGAACTGCCAAACCATCGTTTCTTGATTTTTTTTCGATAATGACTGACTAATTTTGCTGGAATATTAGGAAACTTTATATTTTGATTCTAGACATATAGGGGAATACCCCAGATTTTTCCTGGATTTATTGGAGAGGTTTTGATGCTGTTTTTCAGACTGAGAATTTGTTTTACTGATTTTTGACTGAACATGTTTTCTGTATTCAAATCAGTTTTGAGTTATGATTTTGTGAATTACTATATGGCTTATTTATATTCGATGGATTCGGTTGGGAGTCTATTTTTTAGATTCTTTGACGGATCAAGATTTGAATTTCTGTAGCGACAAGATTCACTATTTTAGTACTGTACTGTCATGCTGTCCTGAATATGAACATACACTGTTTTGCTCGTTTATGTGACTGTATGTCATCTATGCATGTTTATTTGTTTCCCTGAACCTAATAATGATTATACCATGTTAGTTTGATACTATTTCATGCACCGTCATGTCTGTTTGATGACCATAATAAAAGTAACCATGCCAGGATTTCTTAAGGGAAGATCTAGTAGTGGAAAATATGGAAACGTGTACTTGGAAGGGAACTAATGTTCCATACTGTTACTGCTACTGTTACTGCTACTGCTACTGTTAATGATACTATTACTTTTACTGCTATTGATACTGTTAATGATACCTGAGTACACTGCCCCATTATGGTCCACTATGAAATCTAAAAGCGAAACTGTTGGTTGTAGCAACCAGGTAGTAAAAACCGGGATGCCTGAAGTGCTACCTAGCTAGTAATACACACAAGACTGTAAGAACATAAGACTGATACTGTTAGACTAAGACTGTTGGACTAATACTGTTATACGGTTATCCTGATTCACTGGTGTACTGAGATTACTGTTATTGGACACTGTTAATTGCTATAGGACGTTGTTACTGACACATTCATTTGTATTGTTAGTATACGATGCTAGTTGACTTTGTTTTACTGATTCATGCTAGTCATCACTGTTGATGCATTATTCCATTTTAATTGTTAGTTGTTCCATGTGCTTGTATCCTACATTATAAGTGGCCTGTAACTTGCAATTGACGGGTACTTGTTTTCTCTTTCCTTCTCCTGCAATTATTAATTGCAGATCAGGATGGTTAGCTGCCCGACATTATTGGCGAAATGAGATATTAGTGCTGGATTTCTTGTTTATTAGTATTATTATTACTTTTGCTTTGGAACAATGTATTTTGAGTACTTGGATATTTATTTTGTATTTGGGCGATGTGACCCAGGATGTTTGACTTGTCTAGATTCAGATTTATTTGAGAATATTATATATTGTTTCAAGTAAATTTGATTGGTTTATTAATTCAGTTATACATGTGTGGTTGACTCTTTTGCTTCCGACTCTGATTATTTTGTGAGATATTGTAAAGATTCCTGAACAGCTTATGGATGATGAAGGTCATTCGCTGGGCTTTTGTTGCGTATCTGTATTCCGTATTCTTGAAGCGGGGCGTGACAGGCTTGAACCCATCACAACCGCACTGCACCCTCTGCTTCCAGTACCGCCCTCCTCCTTCCTTCTCATCCCCTGCTCGCGACCTGCAATAGCAACACCCTGTGCTACGCCTCCTCTCGACAACACAGCACCCTCCCATCGCAACAGTGACTTCATCAACGCACTGCCTTGCCCCCTGGCCGCCACTTCCTCGCCTGCAGCGACTGCGGCGGCCACTTCTAACCGTCGTGTACTCCTCCTGCCGTCGCGGTCCGCCGCCGTCCTTCCCACAACACACACACCCGACCTCTGCCACCTCTTCTTGGTTGCTTGCTATTTTGACCGAGTTTTAATCAAGTGTGATCTCGACCATTGGATCTCTTGATCATCGAGATCCGCGCTTAGTTTCGTGATTTCGATCGTGATCGTGTGCGTGGTTATTCGTTCGTGTACATGTGTGTTGGATCTCGGGTGATTATGGTGTGTGTTTTCGTTGGTTCGTTTGAGTTCGTGTGTTTGTTGGATCCATTAGTTCGTGGGTTCGTAGGATTCGTCGTTCATCATTCGTAGTTGTTCGTTGTGCTCCTTTTGTGTTCGTTGGGTCTCGTTCGTTCGTTGTGTTTAAGTTCGTGCCCGGGATCTGTTCCCGTTATTCTTGTTCTTGCTTCGTTTCCGCTGTCGTCTCTTAGGCAAGTAACTTGTACTCCAATTCCTTTGTTTGATACAAGTCAAAAATACCGCTTATAGTGCAGTTGGGTTCTAGAGACAACTCGCATGTGTGTTAGGTTTGACGGGTTTTGTCTCTATTGTGCTATTTGACCATAGTTGCCTCACGAAACAATATTGACATGAGTTAACTTAACTTTTGCCCGTTCTTGATTTGATCATGATATGGCTAAAAATGGGGGTTAATCAGAACCATCCAAATCAGGTACGAATCTTGAGACCCGGGGGTAAAACGGTAGTTTCGCCTACAAAAGGGTCCAAAATGGATATTGGGTCTTCTCTCCAAGGACCCAATAACCCACGAATGGATCCACCAACAAGAGGGTGCGGGTTTTAACCCGCCGCGCACCCAATCCAACAAGATAAAATCGGGGTCCCTGACTAATCTTGATCAACGGCCCTGATATACATCTATCTTTTCACTGGGATTTGGGGATTAAATTCCTTATCTGATTACGGGGAATATACCTTATCAGATTACATTCCTAATCTGTTTAACAAGGGGAATATTCCATATCAGATCACGGGGATTACATTCCTAATCTGTTCCGTGAGACGCCTATAAATACCCCCCATCCATCTCCATTAAGAGGTAATCAATCTTTCACCAGTTTTTGCGCTCATTCATAGTCTTCCTAGATTACTGACTTGAGCGTCGGAGGGTGCGTCGCCGGGAACAACCCCGGTGTCTCGCACTTTTTTGCAGGTCTACGGTGGGATCGACGATCGAAGCCCGATGGAACAGGTATACAGGTTTTCTATTCAGTTTCCCTAAGAATCCACAAATTCATTTGTTTGCCCCCACACCAAATTTAGCGGCAACAGATTGGCGCCGTCTGTAGGAAACTAACGAATAGAGACATCTCCTCTTCCCAGGTGAACAGGTCTTCTCTAGCCATGCCGCCTCGCAAAGTCAGGTCAAGGGGTTCCAACCGAGGACCCAACCCTGATCAGCAGCAAGAAGTCGCCAACAATCCTGCTCAACAACAAGGGCAGCTTCCCCCTACGGCGGAAGACCCGCTCCAACAGAACCTTCCCCCTCCTGATCCCAAGGGTCCTAACCCTCAGAAACATCCCCTTTAGTAAGAGCCTGTCTCCATCCACAACGCCTCTACGGACTCTATGGCTTCCCATCACCCCCGAGCCTCTGGTCGCCACAATACCGCCCCTAACCGCCAGAAAGATGATGACCTCCGCCACCATCTGGAAGAAAAGCTGGGCCCGAGAGGGAGCCTCTCGCCAACACCATCCAGGCGAACGGTCTCCTCGCCACCGGTACCACAGGTCCCCCGTCCGCAGAGGGAGGAAGGAGTCCCCCGATCATTACCGAAGAAGGCACTCTCCCTCAGGTCGGCAACAGCCCAGGAACAATGAGGCACCAATCACCCATGCTGAGTTCCAGCAGTTCCAAGCGACCATCCTGCAGGCTCTCAACCTCCGTCAAAATCCTAACGAGCCGAAGGTCCCGTCCCCTCCTCCAGTCCGAAGCCCTCACCGACGGTCCCCATCTCCTCGTCCTGCTCCTACCAACTCCCGGCGTACCCCTAAGTCCTCGTCGCTCCCGAAGTTACCATCGCCGCAGCCCTCGCTCTCCCTCATACGAAGACGAGTCTCGGGGCTCGGCAGATTACCGTCGGAGAGATGACACCATGAACCGCCGTCTTCATGAAGTAGAAAGGTGCCTGGGTCAGATAAACCGAGAAGAGGAGCTCAGGGGGAGGACCATACGTCCTAGCCGACCCCCCTTCTCCCGGACCATAGTGGATGCACCTGTGCCGTTCGGTTTCAAACCTCCCCAATTTGAGACTTACACCGGGGAGACCGATCCAGTTGATCACATCGAAAGCTTTAAGACTTTGATGCTCCTCCATCAAGCTTCCGATGCCCTCCTCTGCAAAACCATCCCCGCAACTCTCAAGGGACCGGCCCGAGAATGGTACTCTCGCCTCGCCCCCTCCTCAATATTCTCCTTCGAACAGTTCGAAACCCTCTTCGTCACACATTTCGTAAGCAGCCGTAGGGCTGAGAAAACCAGCATCTCCCTATTGCACCTCCACCAAAAGAAAGGGGAGAAACTGAGAGACTATGTGAAGAGGTTCACAGCTGAAGCCAGGTCTATAGCATCCCTCGACCAGTCGGTCGCTACGGCAGCATTTCAATCTAATGTCCTCAATTCCAACCTCCGCTCCTCCCTCGCCAAGAAACCTCCGCAGAACTTTTCCGACCTCCTCCTTCGCAGTGAAAAGTATATCCGGGCCGAAGAGGCCGAGCAGCGACCAAACTGGGAAGGATCTTCCTCCAGGTTTAAGAGAAAGGGAACAGAAGAGGAAGGAGCCAAGAAGCTCCAAAAGGACAATGCCGGCCAGTGCCGAGCTCCCCCCAGGTTCGAAAAGTTCACTCCCCTCACCACTGACGTCTCAACCATTTTGATGGAGGTCGAGAAGGAGGGTATTATCCCCCCTGCTCCAAGGATGAACACCCCCGCCAAAAGAAGAGATAAAGAGAAATGGTGTCGTTATCACCGGGACCATGGGCATGACACCAGCGACTGTCGTGCCCTGAAGAACGAGATCGAAGCCCTTATCCAGAGAGGGCAGCTGACTAGGTTCGTAAGAAAAGACCGAACCGAACTTCCTCCCCCGCCTCGGGGGGCTAACAAGCATCCAGAAAGAGAAGAGACGCCAGACTTCGAGCAAGAGCGAGTCCTCCACCTCATTCACGGGGGCCCAATGGGGGGCTCCTCGAACTCCTCTCGGAAAGCCTTTATAAGAGAAGTCAACTCGGTCCGAACCACCCCTCCTCCCAAAGGCCTCGGAGTGCCAGTCACGTTCTCCGACGAAGATCTTGAAGGAGTTCGTACCCCACATTGTGACGCACTCATCATTAGCCTCCACATGGCGAATTTCAAAGTGGAGAGGATCTTAGTAGACAACGGCAGCTCCGTCAACATCCTCTTCCTCTCCGCTTTTAAAGGCCTAAAGCTCTCCAGAGACAGACTCAAGCCCGCCGGCTACACTCTCCATGGGTTCACGGGGGTTCCGGTAACTATTGAAGGGGTGATCACCCTCGATGTAACTGCCAGTCAAACTCCTACCACCCGAACAGAGCCAATGGACTTCATGGTGGTGGATGTTCCCGCCGCCTACAACGTCATTTTGGGTCGGCCTGGCCTCGCAGCTCTGGAAGCTGTCCCCTCAGCATACCATCTTAAGATGAAGTTTCCCACCCGGTCTGGGGTCGGGGAATTAAGGGGCAATCAAGAGACGGCCAGAAAGTGCTACATGTCCTCAACCCTTGGACCCGTCCTCTCCTTAGAGACTCTGGAAATTCCTTAAGATACTGCAAGACCGACCTCCGAGCCGGTGGATGAACTGGAGGAGGTGCTCTTCTCTGAACAAGAGCTGACCCGCAAGTTCTTTGTTAGCAAGACCCTCCCGTCCGCCCTATACTCAGGTATTGTGAAATGCATCCGAGCCAATCAAGACCTCTCCGCATGGTCAGCAGTAGATATGCCCGGTATCTCCGAAGAACTCTTGGTCCACCGCCTGAGCGTCGATCCAGGGGTCCAAACCGGTTCAGCAAAAGAGGCGCAAGTTCGCCCCTGAGTGTCAGCTCGCTATCAAAGAGGAGGTAAACAAGCTGTTGAAGGCCCGATTCATACAGGAGGTAAACTACCCTGAGTGGTTGTCAAACGTAGTAATGGTGAAGAAGTCCAATGGGACTTGGAGAATTTGTATTGATTTCACCGACCTCAACAAGGCCTGCCCCAAAGATCCCTTCCCTCTGCCGAGCATTGACACTCTGATTGACGCAACCTCGGGACATGAGCTCCTCATCTTCATGGATGCTTTCTCGGGTTACAATCAGATAAGAATGTTCCCCCCGGATATCCCGAAGACATCTTTTGTGACCGACCAAGGCCTTTATTGCTACAGAGTCATGCCATTCGGCCTAAAGAACGCAGGGGCGACATACCAACGCCTTGTCAACAAGGTTTTTCAGGCCCAGATCGGCCGAAACATGGAAGTGTACGTCGATGACATGCTTGTGAAAAGCATTCGAGGTATTGATCATGTGGCCGACCTCCAAGAAGCATTTGATGTTTTGAGAAAGCACAATATGAGACTCAACCCGAACAAGTGTGCGTTCGGCGTCTCATCAGGGAAGTTCCTCGGCTTCATGGTTAGCCAACGAGAAATAGAAGCAAACCCGGAGAAGATCAAGGCCATATTGGACATGGCCCCTCCTAGAAATGTCAAGGAAGTTCAAAGGTTGACTGGACGCTTAGCCGCCATAGGGCGCTTTCTGTCGAAGTCCGGGGAGAAGTGCCTCCCATTCTTCAAAGCCCTCAGGGGGGCTACAGGATTTGAGTGGGGGAAGCAGCAACAAGACTCCTTCGACCAGCTTAAAGTTTACCTCGTCAATCCACCTCTTCTCAGCAAACCAGTACCTGGCGAACCGCTCTACCTCTACCTGGCAGCTTCCGAACAGACGCTTAGTGCGGTCCTAGTCAGAGAAGAAGAAAGGGCTCAGAAGCCCATTTACTACGTCAGCAAGGTGCTTCGGTACGCCGAGCTCCGGTACCCGAAGATTGAGAAAATAGCCTATGCCCTGGTAATGGCCTGCGAGAAAGCTTCGCCCGTACTTCCAGTCACATTCGGTGGTCGTTCTTACCGACCAGCCGCTAAAACAGGTTCTTCACAAACCCGAGACTTCCGGTCGCCTTATGAAATGGTCGATCGAGCTGAGCCAACATGACATATCTTATCAGCCTCGGACCGCGATCAAGGCTCAGGCACTGGCCGAATTCATAGTTGAGAGTACAATCCCCGAGCCCTGCCAAACAGTAAAGGGACCGCCGGTTTGGTCGGTTTATGTTGACGGATCCTCCTGTAACGAGGGAAGCGGGGCAGGAGTCATTCTGGCAGGCCCAGACGACTTCATCCTCCAATACTCCCTCCGTATAAACTTCAAGGCCTCGAACAACGAAGCCGAATACGAGGCGCTAATAGCCGGTCTTGGAATGGCCCGAAATGCAGGGGCACAACGCCTACGGATCTCCAACGACTTCAGTTAGTCGTTAATCAGGTCCTCGGCGAGTATGAAGCCCGCAATGATAGGATGATCAAGTACTTGGCCAAAGTTAAGAGCCTCATGGCGCTGTTTGAAGAGGCCCTCATCCAAAGGATCCCCCGAGAAGAAAACGCTCAGGCCGACGCCCTATCCAAATTAGCCTCCTCCTCCCTTCAAGGCCTTGAGCAAACCGTATTGATAGAAGTCCTCCTGAAGCAGAGCATAGAGGACGAAACACCTGACTCCGTTGAAACATTGCCTGTCCTCCTCGAAGACAATTGGATGAAGCCCCTCGTCGAATTCCTAAGAGACGGACTCCTCCCCCAAGATCTGAAGGAAGCAAGAAGAATCAGGACCTGAGCCGAGCGTTTTACATTAATCGAAGGCATCTTATATAAACGCTCCTTCACCCAGGTGGATGGTCGGCCTTACCTGAGGTGCCTCTCCCCTGGGCAAGCCGACTATGCCCTGCAAGAACTCCATGAGGGCATCGGCGGGGCTCATTCTGGGTCCAGGGCCCTAGCACGCAAAGTGTTGAACTACGGGTATTTTTGGCCCACTCTATTACGGGACGCCGAACGACACGTTCGGCAATGCAGCTCCTGTCAAAAGTATGCCGACATCCGACACCTTCCACAAGCACCGCTCACCTCCCTATCAAGTCCGATCCCCTTTGCTATGTGGGGGATGGATTTACTAGGACCATTTCCACCAGCCCCCGGACAGCTAAAGTTCCTAGTCGTGGCAGTCGACTATTTCTCGAAATGGATAGAGGCCGAGCCCCTGGCTACAATCACCGAGCATAGGGACGTTCAATTCTTCTAGAAAAATGTGATTTGCCGATTCGGCGTTCCCCGAGTCATAGTCACGGATAATGGAACACAGTTCACTGGGGCCGCCTTCCGAGCTTTATGTGAGGACCTCGCCATACAACACCGATTGCTCCTCCGTCTCCCATCCTCAGTCGAATGGCCAGGCCGAGAATGCCAACCGACTGATTCTTTCGGGCATCAAGAAGAGATTAGACAAGTGTTCCAATGGACTGTGGGTCGATCAGCTGCCAAACGTGCTCTGGAATCACCGCACCACCAAGCGGACCCCAACAGGCGAGAGCCCATTTAATCTCACCTATGGGGCCGAGGCCATCATCCCCCTAGAAGTCGGGATACCCTCTCCTCGTCTGATAGCTTATGAAGAAGAGCAGAATGCTAGAGAGCTCAGAGCAAGCTTAGATCTGATAGATGAAATCCGAGAGAGAGCCTCCATACACCAGCAAGCTTACCGAAGGAGGATCGAGCTAGCATACAACAAAAGGGTCCGCCCAACGGACCTCAAAGAAGGGGACCTAGTCCTCCGAAAATTGGCCATCTCGTTCCCCGGAAAGAAAAGCAAACTGGCCCCGAATTGGGAGGGACCGTACAAAATCTCAAAAGTGATCCGCCCCGGTGCATACAAGCTAGAAGATCTCGAAGGCAGAGAAATTCCCAGGACTTGGAATGCCGACCATCTTTTGAAATACCAAGAGAAGGCAACTACGCCTCTCTGAGTAACTCGAGATGTCGAACCATCCCCTTCCTTTTACTAGTAGTGATTTTTTCTTTTATTTTTTCATTGTAATAATGGCTAGCAACTTTAGAAGCAGCCAATCATTAGATATTAATAAATAAAGTTTTTTTTTTATATTTTCACTACTACTACATCTCTCTGCTTTTAACTCTTTAATCTAACAATGGTTCCGGAGTCCAACACTTGGCTTGATTCTACTTCGCAAGCTCGCTCCTAAGCGTACTAGAAGTAGCTCGCCATTCGGAACTGCTCCCACAGCCGTTGAATGGTTCGGAGTCTAACACTTGGTTCGATTCTACTCCGCAAGCTCGCTCCTAAGCGAGCTATGGGTAGTTCGCCATTCGGAAATGCTCCCACAACCCTAAACTAATCTAACAATGGTTCCGGAGTCCAACACTTGGCTCGATTCTACTTCGCAAGCTCGCTCCTAAGCGTACTAGAAGTAGCTCGCCATTCGGAACTGCTCCCACAGCCGTTGAATGGTTCGGAGTCCAACACTTTGTTCGATTCTACTCCACAAGCTCGCTCCTAAGCGAGCTAGGGGTAGTTCGCCATTCGGAAATGCTCCCACAACCCTAAACTAATCTAACAATGGTTCCGGAGTCCAACACTTGGCTCGATTCTACTTCGCAAGCTCGCTCCTAAGCGTACTAGAAGTAGCTCGCCATTCGGAACTGCTCCCACAGCCGTTGAATGGTTTGGAGTCCAACACCTGGTTCGATTCTACTCCGCAAGCTCGCTCCTAAGCGAGCTAGGGGTAGTTCGCCATTCGGAAATGCTCCCACAACCCTAAACTAATCTAACAATGGTTCCGGAGTCCAACACTTGGCTCGATTCTACTTCGCAAGCTCGCTCCTAAGCGTACTAGAAGTAGCTCGCCATTCGGAACTGCTCCCACAGCCGTTGAATGGTTCGGAGTCCAACACTTGGTTCGATTCTACTCCGCAAGCTCGGTCCTAAGCGAGCTAGGGGTAGTTCGCCATTCGAAAATGCTCCCACAACCCTAAACTAATCTAACAATGGTTCCGGAGTCCAACACTTGGTTCGACTCTACTTCGCAAGCTCGCTCCTAAGCGTACTAGAAGTAGCTCGCCATTCGGAACTGCTCCCACAGCCGTTGAATGGTTCGGAGTCCAACACTTGGTTCGACTCTACTCCACAAGTTCGCTCCTAAGCGAGCTAGGGGTAGTTCGCCATTCGGAAATGCTCCCACAACCTTTAAACTAATCAAACAATGGCGCCGAAGTCCGACACTTGGCTCGATGCAACTTCGCAAGTTCGCTCCTAAACAAACTGGAAGAAGCTCGCCATTCGGAACTGCTCCCACTTTAGAAGCCTCGGCGCAGCAGACAACAGTCGCAAGAGTAAAACACACAAGTTCGGCAAACAACACTTTTATTGATGAAACAGATGCGGTACAAAGACAAACACAGCAGGATTACAACTCGTCAAAGAAAAAGTTACAATGCCGACTTATTACACTTGGCAAAAAACAAAAAATACACAAAAACTCGCGGAGTCGACGACTTCAGCGCTTTTTTGGAGCCGGAGCGTTCCGCTTCAAAGACACTCGAGAGTGACGACGCTTGTCTCCGGAGCGCGACCCCAAGCCGGCGAATTGAGACGTATCCTCGGCACCACTCCTAGTAGCTACTCCGACGGACGCTCCGCTCGACGAAATTGCCACCGAGCTCTGCGCGTCCCCCGGACTAGGTTGGCCGATCCGCTGACGGGTCGCCATCTCATAGAAGGTAATGCCCCGCTCACTCTCAGCACGAGTGCACGACGTGCTTCGAACATTGATCAGTCCTGAATGCGGCTTAAGACGGGCCACTTCTGCCTCCAACTCTGAGATCCGATCCCGCAACGAGTCGTCTTTGACATCGACTTCGAAACGTGGGGGTATCGCGGAGTCCGGCACTCCAGATCGGCTGGCGATGAGGCACCGAAGGTGAGTGACCTCGATGCTTTTATCCACCGTCGCTCTCTTGAGCGCTTCGACTTCAGCAGTCAACTGTACCCATTCGGTCGTCAACTTGGCCACCTCGGCCGTCAGCCCCTCGCCCTCACTCCGAAGCTTCGCCTCTACGGACTGCAGATGCTGTATCTCGGAAAGCAAGTCCTCTCTCTCCGCTGTTATTTTGGACAAGTTATGACGGATGCACTGAACCCGAATCTCATTACTGAAATCAGTTGGCGAATATTCACCTTCGGGGATAAGCTCGGCGATCCTGCTTTCCAAACGGCGAATCTCGATGTCTTGCCGGCCGAGGACGAGCTGAAGATGGGTCCTCTCGCTTTCAGCTCGGCGCAATCCGAGCTCGACCTCGTAGAGTCTCTCTCGGCACCTCGCCAGACACAGCCTCATCGCCCCTAGGCCGACCTCGGCTCGAGCTTCCTCATTCGAGCGCGAAGGCTCGACGTCTTGGGCGATCACCATCAGCTGCAAAGAGATCGAAGTAATCAGCAAAAAGATAGAACATTGTCGGAGCACCACACTTGGAAAAATTTATTCTAAAAACAAGAAGGGAATGTTCGACGAAAAAGGGGACAAAAGACAAAAACTTCCGAACATCAACACTTGCAAAAACTTTCTTTTCATTCATGTCAAAAAGTAGCGGTGGCCAGTCCGCTATTAGGAATTACAGAGGTTGAAAAGAAAAACAAAAAAAACAAAAAACAAAAAACAAAAAACAAAAACAAGAAAACGAAAGGCGGAGTCAAGGCTCGACCTCTTTCCCCGGGCGACGAGGTGGGGTAGGGGTTGACTTCGCCGAAGGAGACATCGCCGCCAGCGGAGTAATCGCGGTGCTGGGGACCTCATCAGTAGCCCCGGCCCCGGCATCGGCTTCGGCGTCACCCTCCTCTTCTTCTTCCCCTTCGGACTCAGGGTCGAAGCCCTCGACGAGTCCAGGGAATAGCCGCCACCCCGAGACGTCCACCCCGGGGTACGCTTCCGACACCCGCTCGAGGGCGGCAGCGAAGGCCTTCGCCATGTTCTGCGCGAGGAACCCCTGGGCCTTCTCCAGGGTCGCGTCCTCTGCCGCCTTCACGGCTGCCGCCCGCGCCGCCTCGGCTTCGGCCAACTGCTTGGCCGACCCCTCCTTCTGCCGAAGGAGCTCGCCCTCCAGCCTCTTCACCTCGGCCTCGAGATACTGGTTCCTCGCCGACCTGCCCTCATGCTCGACGCGGAGCTTGTCGAGCTCGTTCGCCAGGCGGGCTTGTTCGTTCCGAGCTTGGTCGGACTCCTGCTTCAGCTCCTTCTCCAGAGCTGTTAGCCTCTCGGTGAGGTGGCCGAAGTGGACGATGATCTGCAGCAAAGAAGAACTAAAAGAGTTAGAAAATTTTTTTTGTGATTCAAGAAATACAACAAACGAAGAGATGCTTACCGATACTGCTGAACGAGCGATCTCGATCACGTCGTCGCCCTCTCTCCCCGCCTCCATGGCGGCTCGGTCCTTCGGAGTGGCGAGATGCTTGACGGCCTGCACGCTCGCCAGCGAGTTCCTGAGGAACCCATCATGCCTCCGGACTTGCCAGTCCGGGATATGAATCCGCTTGTGCTCCTCTGTCAGGAGCTCCTCACCTGCCACGGTCAGCGGTGGTGTCGGCATGGCGAGGGCGGCGGCAATGGGGAACTCCCCCACAGGTGCGGGAGCCGAAGTCCCCACCACGATGATGACCGGGTCGTCGAGGATCTCCACCCCCTCGACAGGGGCCGCGATCCTCGGAGCCTTCGAGGTCGAGGGAAGCTTGGATGCTACCCTCTTGCGCTTCTTCGGTGCCTTGCTCGCAAGCCCTGCCCTGAGCGCCAAGACCGCGTCGTAGTCCATGGATTCTGCATCAAAAGCAAAAAAGTGATTAGCACATAGAAAACAACAAGGCAATGAGTACGGGAAAAAAGAACTTGACGAGAGCCGCGTACTGGGATCTACGCGGCAGAGCCCTCCCTTGTAGAGGACGTCCTCCGTCAGCTCCCTCCAATCGTACTTCGGCCGGTCAAGGAGGATCCGGACCGCCTCTTCTTCTTCTACTGAGAGCTTCGGCATCGCCTTTGCCCTCTTCGGCACCCCTTCTACCTAGTCAGAGGGGATCGGCCAGGCCTCTCGACTCCGCACGACGAACCACTTCTCTCGCCAGTGCTTAATAGAGTCGGGGCAGATGATGAGTCTGCCGCCGTGCCTCGGAGTCAAATAATACCGGTACTCCGACTTATTCCCTTGGTGGAGCCGGTATAGGGTCCGAAGCACGTTCAGCTGCGGCTCGATCCTTGCGGCCTGGCAGTGGAGAACGAAACCATTAATCACTCGCCACGCGTTCGGCATGAGTTGGATGGGGCTGACCCCGAACCAACTCACCACGGTAATTGCAAATGAGTGGAGAGGTAGCCGAGCACCGGCGATAAAGGCGTCGACCGGCCAGCAACACATGGTCACTGGCAGCGGTGAGTTGGCCCTAACTCCGGGGCCCGGCAACATGATTTCGTACTCCTCCGTGATGAGAAAAGAACCCCGGATCACTGCCAGATCCTCCTCGCGCAGGATCGACGCCGCATCGTCCGCCTCCGTCGTCTCCCTCGCGGCATTCTCCTCGAAGGACCTCCCCCTCCCATGGACAATTCGCTCGGCCTGATCCTCCGGGAGCTGGCTGACTCTGTGGAGCCCCGTCAACGGACCTGGCAGTTGTCCGAACTCCCCCATCCTCTTCGGATCCACAACGATCGAATCCTTGCCGAACACCTTGCCTTTGGTCGGGGTCGGAGTCGAGTCTTCGACGTCTTCAAGGGAGGGCTCGGACCAAGAGACTTCGTCGGAGACAGAAGCTACAGACATAGTTGATGATAAATTACCTTAAGAGAGATAGCTGCAGAAAAAATTCGCCTGAACCAAATGCCGATACCGGAAAAATTCGCCTGAGCACAAGAAACCGTCTGAGCAAAAGAGAGGAGAAATGAGAAATGAGAGAGGGGGTGAGGATTTATAGAGGGGAGGGCGCTCCAAACGAGGTTAATGGCCTCGTACGACCGGCCCATTCAAACGAAACGACGGAGCGACCCCAATCGTCGCCTTGCTAACCGCACCAAATCATGAGTCGAATTTAATGCGCGCCCCATCTGACAGAAGCCCAAAGGTCACTGCAATTAATAAGCATCCCATCTGTCAGAGTTGTCAGAGCTGTCAGAAGTTGTCAGAAGTTCAGATGGCGCACAGAAGAAACAAACTCCTAAAAACGACAAGTTTGGAAGTTCGGCACTAACTGCCGAGCGTTCGTGACACCGACCTTGTTACGGGGTAAAAATCAAGTCCGGCACTCACTGCCGAGCGTTCGTGACACCGACCTTGTTACGGGGTAAAAATCAAGTTCGGCACTCACTGCCGAGCGTTCGTGACACCGACCTTGTTACGGGGCAAAAATCAAGTTCGGCACTCACTGCCGAGCGTTCGTGACACCGACCTTGTTACGGGGCAAAAATCAAGTTCGGCACTCACTACCGAGCGTCCGTGACACCGACCTTGTTACGGGGTAAAAATCAAGTTCGGCACTCACTGCCGAGCGTTCGTGACACCGACCTTGTTACGGGGCAAAAATCAAGTTCGGCACTCACTGCCGAGCGTTCGTGACACCGACCTTGTTACGGGGCAAAAATCAAGTTCGGCACTCACTGCCGAGCGTACGTGACACCGACCTTGTTACGGGGTAAAAATCAAGTTCGGCACTCACTGCCGAGCGTTCGTGACACCGACCTTGTTACGAGGTAAAAATCAAGTTCGGCACTCACTGCCGAGCGTTCTTGACACCGACCTTGTTACGGGGCAAAAATCAAGTTCGGCACTCACTGCCGAGCATTCGTGACACTGACCTTGTTACGGGGTAAAAATCAAGTTCGGCACTCACTGCCGAGCGTTCGTGACACCGACCTTGTTACGGGGTAAAAATCAAGTTCGACACTCACTGCCGAGCGTTCGTGACACCGACCTTGTTACGGGGTAAAAATCAAGTTCGGCACTCACTGCCGAGCGTTCGTGACACCGACCTTGTTACGGGGTAAAAATCAAGTTCGGCACTTACTGCCGAGCATTCGTGACACCGACCTTGTTACGGGGTAAAAATCAAGTTCGGCAGATTGCCAGACTCCCTCCTAGTGCTCGCAGTTACGCCGAACTCGCTTTCCTCTTCGGAAAAACTTGCCGAACTGCATATGGCCCTTGGCCTCCTAGCCAGCGAGCCCTGGGGGGAGTCTAAGGCGTGATACAAATGTATAAGACCCCCGAACGACGAATTGACGCTTCGCGAAGGTAAAGAGGATATCCCTGCAAGAATACCACATGACCATCAGAGCTCATGAACAACTCGGAGCTCAATCCACTTGGCAAATCACCTCACTACCCCTTCAAGATTCAAAACCCTCCATTTGAACTCCGACACAACTCTGCTAGCCATTAAAACAGTTAAACTACTCCTCAAAGGCCGATCAAATTTAGCCTTTAGGAGTGGGGGGCTCGTGATATGGCTAAAAATGGGGGTTAATCGGAACCGTCCAAATCAGGTACGAATCTTGAGACCCGGAGGTAAAACGGTAGTTTCGCCTACAAAAGGGTCCAAAATGGATATTGGGTCTTCTCTCCAAGGACCCAATAACCCACGAATGGATCCACCAACAAGAGGGTGCGGGTTTTAACCCGCCGCGCACCCAATCCAACAAGATAAAATCGGGGTCCCTGACTAATCTTGATCAACGGCCTTGATATACATCTATCTTTTCACTGGGATTTGGGGATTAAATTCCTTATCTGATTACGGGGAATATACCTTATCAGATTACATTCCTAATCTGTTTAACAAGGGGAATATTCCATATCAGATCACGGGGATTACATTCCTAATCTGTTCCCTGAGACGCCTATAAATACCCCCCATCCATCTCCATTAAGAGGTAATCAATCTTTCACCAGTTTTTGCGCTCATTCATAGTCTTCCTAGATTACTGATTTGAGCGTCGGAGGGTGCGTCGCCGGGAACAACCCCGGTGTCTCGCACTTTTTTGCAGGTCTACGGCGGGATCGACGATCGAAGCCCGACGGAACAGGTATACAGGTTTTCTATTCAGTTTCCCTAAGAATCCACAAATTCATCTGTTTTCCCCCACACCAAATTTAGCAGCAACAGATTGGCACCGTCTGTGGGAAACTAACGAATAGAGACATCTCCTCTTCCCGGTGAACAAGTCTTCTCCAGCCATACCGCCTCGCAAAGTCAGGTCAAGGGGTTCCAACCGAGGACCCAACCCTGATCAGCAGCAAGAAGTCGCCAACAATCCTGCTCAACAACAAGGGCAGCTTCCCCCTACGGCGGAAGACCCGCTCCAACAGAACCTTCCCCCTCCTGATCCCAAGGGTCCTAACCCTCAGAAACATCCCCTTCAGCAAGAGCCTGTCGCCATCCACAACGCCTCTACGGACTCTATGGCTTCCCATCACCCCCGAGCCTCTGGTCGCCATAATACCGCCCCTAACCGCCAGAAAGATGATGACCTCCGCCACCATCTGGAAGAAAAGCGGGCCCGAGAGGGAGCCTCTCGCCAACACCATCCAGGCGAACGGTCTCCTCGCCACCGGTACCACAGGTCCCCTGTCCGCAGAGGGAGGAAGGAGTCCCCCGATCATTACCGAAGAAGGCACTCTCCCTCAGGTCGGCAACAGCCCAGGAACAATGAGGCACCAATCACCCGTGCTGAGTTCCAGCAGTTCCAAGCGACCGTCCTGCAGGCTCTCAACCTCTGTCAAAATCCTAACGAGCCGAAGGTCCCGTCCCCTCCTCCAGTCCGAAGCCCTCACCGACGGTCCCCATCTCCTCGTCCTGCTCCTACCAACTCCCGGCGTACCCCAAGTCCTCGTCGCTCCCGAAGTTACCATCGCCGCAGCCCTCGCTCTCCCTCATACGAAGACGAGTCTCGAGGCTCGACAGATTACCGTCGGAGAGATGACACCATGAACCGCCGTCTTCATGAATTAGAAAGGCGCCTGGGTCAGATAAACCGAGAAGAGGAGCTCAGGGGGAGGACCCTACGTCCTAGCCGACCCCCCTTCTCCCGGACCATAGTGGATGCACCTGTGCCGTTCGGTTTCAAACCTCCCCAATTTGAGACTTACACCGGGGAGACCGATCCAGTTGATCACATCGAAAGCTTTAAGACTTTGATGCTCCTCCATCAAGCTTCCGATGCCCTCCTCTGCAAAACCATCCCCGCAACTCTCAAGGGACCGGCCCGAGAATGGTACTCTCGCCTCGCCCCCTCCTCAATATTCTCCTTCGAACAGTTCGAAACCCGCGCTTAGTTTCGTGATTTCGATCGTGATCGTGTGCGTGGTTATTCGTTCGTGTACATGTGTGTTGGATCTCGGGTGATTGTGGTGTGTGTTTTCGTTGGTTCGTTTGAGTTCGTGTGTTTGTTGGATCCATTAGTTCGTGGGTTCGTAGGATTCGTCGTTCATCATTCGTAGTTGTTCGTTGTGCTCCTTTTGTGTTGGTTGGGTCTCGTTCGTTCGTTGTGTTTAAGTTCGTGCCCGGGATCTGTTCCCGTTATTCTTGTTCTTGCTTCGTTTCCGCTGTCGTCTCTTAGGCAAGTAACTTGTACTCCAATTCCTTTGTTTGATACAAGTCAAAAATACCGCTAATAGTGCAGTTGGGTTCTAGAGACAACTCGTATGTGTGTTAGGTTTGACGGGTTTTGTCTCTATTGTGCTATTTGACTATAGTAGCCTCACGAAACAATATTGACATGAGTTAACTTAACTTTTGCCCGTTCTTGATTTGATCATGATATGGCTAAAAATGGGGGTTAATCGGAACCGTCCAAATCAGGTACGAATCTTGAGACCCGGGGGTAAAACGGTAGTTTCGCCTACAAAAGGGTCCAAAATGGATATTGGGTCTTCTCTCCAAGGACCCAATAACCCACGAATGGATCCACCAACAAGAGGGTGCGGGTTTTAACCCGCCGCGCACCCAATCCAACAAGATAAAATCGGGGTCCCTGACTAATCTTGATCAACGGCCCTGATATACATCTATCTTTTCACTGGGATTTGGGGATTAAATTCCTTATCTGATTACGGGGAATATACCTTATCAGATTACATTCCTAATCTGTTTAACAAGGGGAATATTCCATATCAGATCATGGGGATTACATTCCTAATCTGTTCCCTGAGACGCCTATAAATACCCCCCATCCATCTCCATTAAGAGGTAATCAATCTTTCACCAGTTTTTGCGCTCATTCATAGTCTTCCTAGATTACTGACTTGAGCGTCGGAGGGTGCGTCGCCGGGAATAACCCCGGTGTCTCGCACTTTTTTGCAGGTCTACGGCGGGATCGACGATCGAAGCCCGACGGAACAGGTATACAGGTTTTCTATTCAGTTTCCCTAAGAATCCACAAATTTATCTGTTTGTCCCCACACCAAATTTAGCGGCAACAGATCATGTATGTGAGACTTCTTGTGAGAAGTTGGGTATTTGTGGAGAACCATGTGATAGACTTGTTTTAGATATGTTAATAACCCTAATTCATGATGTTTGGACACTTGGTTGACTCGATTTCGTGTTTGGTTGTGTTTTGAACAAGTTTTGTATGATATATGTTAGTTGTTGTTAAAGGGAAAAATCTGTATTTTGTCACTGATCTGTATTGTTTGCTGTTTTGGACTGTTGTGAAGTCAGTATCTTGGTTCAAGTATAAAATATGAGATTTAGAGAATTTTTTCTACTTTCAGACCCCTCTGACCTTGCTCGATTTCGTTTTCGTATGTGTGAGGTATGACTGTTTTACGACAGAGGTGTATATAAATTCCAGATTTCGTTTCTTGATGATTTTGATAACTAAATTATTTTGATACTTGTGCTACACATATTATTTTGATCTGAAACTTCGGTCAGTTTTTCTATATCTACTAGGAATTACCCAGAATTTTGGTGGATTTTATTGATGAGTTTTATGTGCCATTTCATGCTCATTTATGAAAATTATACTTGCTATATTTTGCTCGCTGTTCTGTAAAGAATCGTATTTTCACCCTGATCCCTTTTACTGTATGAAAAATATTCGTGAAATATGAAAGTTAAAATATTTTGTCTATTTTCATCTCCCATTGGCGGATTTGGATTTCGCTTCACGGCTTGCGAGATATTTCAGTTTTCGTACAGCAGTGTTAGGAATTCGAGATTTGCCAAATTATCGTTTCTTGATGTTTGCTGATTTTTGATGGCTGATCTAATTTTACTGGAATATTATGGAACTTTATATTTTGATTCTAGACATATAGAGGAATACCCCAGGTTTTTCCTAGATTTATTTGAGAGGTTTTGAGGCTATTTTTTGGACAGAGATTAATTCGTTTTACTGATTTCTGACTGAACATGTTTTATAGACTCAAATTAGTTTTGAGTTATGATTTTGTGAATTACTATGTGACTTATTTATACTCGCTGGATTCGTTTGGGAATCTATTTTCCAGATTCTTCGATAGATCCAGATTTGCATTTCTGTAGCGACGAGATTCACTGTTTTAGTACTGTACTGTCTTGCTGTCCTGAGTATGAACATCCACTGTTTTGCTCGTTTATGCGACTGTATATCATCTATGCATGCTTGATTGTTTCCCTGAACCTAATACTGATTATACTATGTTAGTTTGACACTATTTATGTACCATCATGTCTGTTTGATAAGTATAATAAAAGTGATCAAGCCGGGGTTCTTAAGGGAAGATCTAGTAGTGGAAAATATGGAAACGTGTACTTGAAAGAAAACTAGTGTTCCATACTGCTACTGTTACTGTTACTGTTACTGCTACTGCTACTGTTATTGTTATCTGACCCTGTCTACATTACTTCCTATAGGAAGGTGTAGAGGAGAAGAGAACCACTAGGTTTTTACTGTTACTGTTACTTTACTGCTACTGCTATTGTTACTGGTACCTTAGTACATTGCCCTATTATGGTCCACTATGAAATCTAAAAGCGAAACTATTTGTTGTAGCAACCATGCGTTATGTTTTTGGGGTGCATGAAGTGCTACCTAGCTAGTAATACACATAAGACTGTAAGAACATAAGACTGATACTGTTAGACCGATACTGTTAGATTGATACTGTTAGACTGATACTGTTGGACTGATACTGTTATACTGTTACACTGATATACTGAGATTACTGTTACTGGACACTGTTAGTTGCCATATGACACTGTTACTGACACATTCATCTGTATTGTTAGTATACCATGCTAGTTGACCTTGTTTTACTAATTCATACTAGTTATCACCGTTGATGCATTATTCCATGCTATTTGTTAGTTTTCATATGTGCTTGTATCCTACATTATAAGCGGCGCGTGACTTGCAATTGAAAGGTACTTGTCTTCTTTTTTCCTTTCTTCTGCATTTCATTAATTGCAGATCAGGACGGTTGGCTGCCAGATGGAATAGGCGAGATGAGATATTAGTCACTGGAGCTCTTGCTACATTTTTTTATTTTTCTGTTATTCATGAATAATTGTTTCTGCTACTTGGATATTTATCTTGTATTTGGGCAATGTGACCAGGATATTTGTGTTATTCAGATCATGACTATTTGAGATTAATATATTTTATTTCAAGTATTCTTGTTGGTATTTTGGTTCATATGTGCATGTGGTTGATTCTTTTGCTTCCGATTGATGATTCTTGTGAATGTTGTAAAGACTCCTGAACAGCTTATGGATGATGAAAATCATTCGCTGGGCTTTTGTTGCGTATCCGTATTCCGTATTCTTTTTGGGAAGCGGGGCGTGACATTTGGTTTCTGGGTCTTTGGGGATTTCTTCTGGGACAATTTTGGATGCCCCTTTTGGCACCAACCAAACTACGGTGATCATCGTAAAAATCCTTGCTTTTTGAATTGATTTGAGAATTTTTCAGTTGGGTTTGAGAGAGGGAGCTAGGGTTTGCGATAGGGAGTAAGATGAGATGGGGATCGGACCTCAGAAATCGAAGTGGAAGAGGAGTAGGGCTGAAGACCGAGTGCACCGAGTACGACCATATGGGGCGGGGGGGGGGGGGGGGGGGCGACGGCAATGGGGATGGGTTTTCGTGAGTGAGCGGGAGAGAGAGGAAGAGGGAAAGAATTGGGGAAGTGGATTGGGGTTTTATTTTTTTTGGTTTTTATCCTTAACCAACCCCGGCATTTGAAATGCCGGGGTAGATGACACCGAACCCGACACTTTTAATAAAATGCCGGGGACATCCTGGCGCAATTAACTAAGCGTCGGGGTAGTTTCACCCGGAAAAAATCATTCTTTTGTAGTGTCTCCCTCTTTCAACATAACATCAATTCTATGACTATTGCAGCACCAGCCGCCTCTATATATCAATTTCATATTTACTTAAGCAGGTCCCTATCATACGGACCTTTGTACCATCAACCTTCTTCAACCGTGTAAAGCCCCGAACACCTTGACCATCAGCACTTGTTTGCATCCAAAGCTCTTTTCAAAATTTTCCCATGTTTATAGTAATTTTGACGAAGATATTGTCAGTACCTGACTTGAGATTTTGAGACCTGAGGCGAACTCTAAAAATGGTGCCCTCAAAGCTTAATGTTCATATAAGTTTTTTCTTTCATCGAGGACGATACAATAGTATTATCAACACAAAATTCAAGAAACAAAACAAATCGGTCAAATAATGAAAGTATTGAATATATATACATAAGTAATTACTAATTAAGTATGCAATCACATAAGAAGATATGAGATCAGATATGGTAATCGATGAAAAAAAATTAAAAAAATGTATATATATATATAATGTTCTCTACTATTAATCTAAAGTCCCACTGCCTCAGATATCTAGATAACTAGATTCAAAAACAAAATTATAAGTTGTTCATTTACCTGCAAGAGAGAGAGAGAAAGAGAAAGGTAAAGAGAGAGACTATGGCAGGACAGAGGGATTGATAGCACCGGAAAGTTGTAAAGGAGATGGAGAGCGGTCTCAGTGACGGAAGGCCGGGAAGGGAGAGGATTTTGAATTTTGACAGCGACTAGACATTTAGATATCATAGAAAGATACTTAATTACATTGTTCGTTTAGATATTCTAGTAAAATGAAATCTTTTTACGCAGACTAAAAGGATTACAATGAGTATCTTGGATTTTTTTTTATAATTGAGCTTAATTACATACATTAAAAGACGAAAAAACATTTGGTGCCCCAAAAATTTTGGGCATGAGGCAACCGCCTCTTGAACTTCATATCAATTTCGGGCCTAGATATTGTAACAGCAATTTGGAAATTGTAGTGTAGCCATGAGCTTTATTGACAGAGTGGACATACCGAAAAGTCTCAATTTAACATTGGTGGTCTTAACAATGCCAGAAAGAACGATGTCCAAGACCATTAATTTTAAGTTGAGGCTTCTGGGTATTTCTAACCTGTCGATAGAGAAAATAGTTGTCCTACACTTCCTGAATCAAAATGGCATCTTCATCATAAATATTCAAAATTTTGAAATAAGCATTTTGATGAGAAAAAATTCTACTGATGCATGATGCTTGCCACCACCATTCTCATACGCTCATCAGCACTTGCTCGCATCAAAAGGCTCCTATTTTCACATTTTAATTTGTTCATGGTCATTGTGATAAAGATGCTAAATTTGGAAAATGTAGGATAGTTGTTCTCTGTTGGAAGAGTAGAGACGTCAAGAATCCTCATCTTTGATAATCTTGCATTTTATTCTTTGCTCTGCCAAAAACCATGTGGCAGAGGAAAGAATAAGGCACAAGACCGCCAAAGTTGAGCTGATGTTTCTTGGTTTCTCTATCAATCAATATAGATAACAGTTATCCTACAACTTAAAAAATGGCATCTTCATCATTATCATCATAACATGCTTAAAAAGTGAGTAAGCTTTTTGATGTGAACAAATACTGACGGTCATGATAATTGGAGTTCGTCTCCACCCTTCTCACTTCTTCGTTTGATGCATCAGTTAACCCCAGTGCGGCCACTGATATGGGTAAATAATCTGGTGCAATCTGAGCTGTCTAATCGCCTCAGGATCCGAAGACTCCTACATAATCAGGCCTACAGCTCCCGAGGGCCTTCTGCTATTTTAGGTCCACAGAAAGAGGGTCACCCGGCCGGTCGGCCGATTAGGATTAGAGTTTCCACTTTCTCTGTTTATAAATACCAGACTCCCTCCATCTTTCTGCAGGTAATAAATTTTTTCTCCACCTGAACCCTAGCTTTCCTTTCTTCCAGCGACTGACTAGATCGTCGGAGGGCCTGTCGCCAGGATCTCTCGCGGTGTTTCTAGGCAATTTTGCAGGTAATCAGGGCGGCTAGCGACCAGCAGCACCCCCTCTCTTGCGTCTTACCAAATCCTCATTTTAGATCTAGATCTAGGATTGAGATCTGTCTCTCCCATTACAAATAATAAGAACTCGCATCTGTTGCTCCCACCACTAAATCAGCAACATCAGCCACCAACATAAATTGCCTGTTACATTTAGGTAACAAGTTTTTAGTTTCCATGTATCACACATATGTACATATATAGATTATAAATGTGTGGAGGGAAAGGGTTTATTACAAAAAATATGAATTCCATAAAATATACAGAGTTCCATTTTTTCCCTGGTAAGGAAAAAATGAAAAGTTGAGAATACTGAAATTTTTAAGGGAAAAAAAAGTTAGTTTAAATCTCAAATTGTCTATCTCTATCTAGAATAAATGTGAAAAGACAGGATCTCGCTCAAGCTGATCATCACAACATTTGATCTTTCCTAAGAGCATCCACAGTCGTGATTGTTTAGAAAATGCATAAATGCATATAGCATTTTGCTTCTTTGCTTCAGTCGTCGAATGGTATTTTATAGCAATTTAATTTAAAATAATAAAAATCCCATATCAAACGGAGTTTGAAGTTGCGTCGAAGGACTTTAATTATTTTTTTAATAAAGGTGATGAACATGACGTTATCAACCTTAAAGTAGCACTACAACTATTTGCAAACGTCTCTGGTCTGGCCATAAATTCCAATAATTCTCGATCATTTACTTTAGCAAATCGAAGACGAAACTTCAGGCTTTTTCCACCATCCTAGGCTACAAGGAAGAATGCTTACCTATTCATTATCTTGACATGCCCCTATCTAGTAGGAAACTCAGTAAAAGAAGTTGGCAGCCGCTGATCCTCAAGATTGAAAGTAGACTCTCTGTGTTGAAGGGCAAGATGCTATCTAGAGGTGGGAGGTTAGTACCTATAAATGTTGTTCTCAGTGCTTTACCAGTCTACTTCGCTTCCTTCTTCAGATTACCCCTTTGGGTAATCAAAATGATAGATCAGATTTGCAGTAGATTTTTCTGGTGTGGCTCCGACACCGATGCGAGAGGAGTGACATGTATGCGGTGGACGAAGATCTGCCAACCCAAGCAACAAGGTGGACTTGGCATTCTAGATATGAAAGTCTTTAATGAAGCCCTTCTCATGAAATGGTGGTGGAATATTGTCTCCTCTGACTCGCTTCCTAGTCAAACGTTAAGGAGCTTATACTATAAGAGCAATTCAAACATCTTGACATGCCCTCAATTGCTTCAAGCTTCTGGAAAGGGATATTCCATCTCAAAGAGCAATTCTTACTGAATGTTAACTGGAAGCTAGGGAAGGGGAACCATATCAAATTCTGGTCGTCAAAATGGATCGATGGCAACAGTATAACTTCCCTTTGTCCCTCACTTGCTGCTGCAGCATGAAATTTGAAAGCTGATGTCCTCTGCCAAGGAACCTGGATTGATGGCAACTGGCACTGGCAACCGAGACTTAATTGTGTCTCCAACCCCATAATTTGAGATGAGAAACAGCGACTGCTTGATCTGATTGCAGAATATTAGCCTTCACATTTAGGAGACCACCCTTCATGGAGACTCACACCATCCGCCACTTTTACTGTCAAGTCGGCATACAACTTCTTTATCACCTCTGGCCTTCGTTCCCCTTATTTTGCAGCAACATGGACTTCTACAGCTCCACTGAAATGCAAGCTTTTCATCTGGAAAATGAGTTGGGATAAACTTAACTCCAAGGATTTCCTCAACTCCAAAGGCTGGCTAGGGGACACGACATGCATAGGTTGTGCATGTCCTGTTGAGACGACCTATCATATCTTTTTCGACTGCCCTATTGCCACTCATATTTGGTCCTATTTCACTACACTTTTCCACATAAACACCCTGCCTGCTGACTTACATGAATGCTTTATTTCTTGGTGCTTTGGAAACCAAGTACACAGACACACTTGGCACCTACTGACAATCTCGATCTATTGGAGTGTATGGCTTGCTAGAAATGAACGCACTTTCTCTTCTAAGACTTTGCAGCCAGAGGAAATTATTTCTAATGTAATTTTTTGGTTTCGATCTTGGTTAGATGGGCTCGACAATAACAAGAAGAAGGCGGAACTCATACGAAAGGTGGAGCAAGCTGGAACTCAAGATGTCCTCCTCAAGCAGGCGCTCATCCGAATTGATCAGGCAAACTGTGGGGAAGATAGCTGCTCAGTTTGAGATACTGCCAGCCCTTTCCTCTGTTCTTTTGAAATTTTGGATGTATTGTTTTTGAAACTGTATGGTGTTAAACTTGTTATAACTATTCCCTTCAGCTTTTTGGGGGATCATGGGTTCGGCAGCAGTAGGCTGAACTATCTTGACCCCTATGTATTGTTTCACCTGTATTTACTGGTATATTAATATATATTTTGTGAGGTAGGGGCTTACCCTACCTTTAACCAATCAAAAAAAAATTATTTTTTTAATAGGTATACGGAACTTCACTTTGCGTTGAAAGAGAGGAAAAAAAGTTTTATGTGGCGGGACGCAACTTCATGTTGCGTCGAAAGAGAAAAAAAATGGTCAGACGCAAAGTGATGTTGCGTCTGACACCTTTTGTAATTTTTTTTCTTGCTTTATTGACTTTTTTTGAGTTTTTTATTACGGTTTATTAATTTTTTTTTAGGAACGGAAAGTGAAGTTGTGTCGGAGGAATAAAAAATAATTTTTTTTCGTCGGACACAAAGTGAAGTTGCATCCTGTATAATATGCATTTCTCTCAAATCAACTCTCATTTATAGCAATATACTGTAGCAAAAAATGCAAAAAATGCATAAATATCAAACGACTGTAGCGCTTTTTTAGCGTAAATATGCATATTATGCATATTTAGCAAACTACCGTGGATGCTCTAATATATGTTTGAAAATGCGGATAGAATCAAATGATTCCAGCCCAATATATAATAATAAGAAGGTACAAGCAACACAACCTTTACACCATCGTAAACGGAAACAAAGAACGCGGAGAAGAAAAAAACTAAACTAAAAAAAAGCAATTAAGCTAATTGCTTAAACACAAAACACAATATAAATAGACGCAATCAGTACAGAAACTAAATCAAAGTAAGCGATACACAAACACTGCTGAGGAGCAAAGACACCTCCACAGGCCGCACCCAGCAAACTCTAGCCGACTCATCGAACTGGAGCGAAGAAGATCGAAAAGCCAATAAGCCAGGCAGAAGAAAAGAGCCGACAACAACAAAGACAACACATCTGAACTAAGGCTAGGGGACGGCGACACGAGGTCCAAATGAAGAACATGAAGAGTATCAGCCTCCTCGACTAGGAGCCGCAGGGGATAAATAAAGGTAAAAGAGAGTCAAGAAATAGGCTAGAGACTCAGTTACACTGAGGTTCGGCTACGCACCCCAGGAGCAAGAAGACCCATCACGACCAAGAGAATGATAAAAAGGATAAAACTGCCCACTTCCGACCAACAGACCTCAGTAGGCCCGCGACAAGAAACAAAGTAGGAAACGGGAGTGTGCAAAGCACTGAAAAATCTCATCCAAACAGTAAGAACATAGAATGCAGAAATTGAAAAAAAGCTCTATCACTAATACCGACAACAGTGCATCCAGAACTAGATGCGATAAAAGGAAAAAGCAAGAAGCAAGAAGCCAAGCACAAAAGCAAGAAACATAACCACACTAGTGAAAGCCAACATGTATATGAAGCTGGAGGAATTAAGCACTCCCGAAACAAAAACTATGCCAAATCCCAACAAAAAGACGGCTAAAGAAACAAGGCACCTGAATAGGCAAGAGGCAGTTCAGCCACCTGAGGCGGAACCCCAAACATATAAACCAAAGCAGAAGAGAACTGGTGGAGGAAGCAAAATCATCCCAAAAACCTGCTGCCAGGCTGAAGCCAGCCCACATCAACTAGTACCCCACAGGTAGAAGGAAATAACACACAGCAAAGTGAATAGCCCAATGGCAATTAAAAGCCAATATCATCAAGAACAGTAAACCCAAACAACATCGAGGAGGCAACAAGAACAACATAGCCCGTATCTAGGGGGGAGCAGTATATTACAAATGGAAAACAAACATGAAATAGTCTATACCAGAGGCCAAAAAACATAAGAAAGAAACGCAAAGGTGCATCAAGCTGGGCTATACACCACAAAATAATCCCCACTAGCAGAGTTAACTAAAGCAGGCCAGAGGTTAGGAACATCCCGCTACCGATCCAAAAACCCCAAAACAGTCCCACCAAAGGGGCAGCGCAAAAGAGAGAAAGATCCATAATAGCATCTCAGCACTGCAACAAAACCAGAACAGTAGAAATAAGCAAAACAGAAAAGCAAAGTTCATATAGCATTAAGAGTACGTAAGCAAAGTAATGCCTCATCAAGATGGTGAATGCTTAATGCTAAAACAGTATCTTGATTTAAAGTAGAGGCCCAAAATTTAGAGTAAAATAAAAAATCATCAATGATAGAATCGATCGAGGCAGCGGTATGAGTGAAAATACGCTTATTCCTTTCCGACCAAATCACCCATATGATAGCCATAACGGAAAGGATCCAAGATCCGTGATATTTGTTATTTATAAGATGAATATTCCAGCAGGATGACAATTTGGAGGGCAATGAAGGATTTTCCCATGCTAAGATGCAAATCTTCCATAACGGGCGAATGAAATTGCACCGAATGAAGAGGCGATCAACGTCTTCAAACTCAGTCGAGCATAAAGAGCAAAGTTGACCCCAGGCCAAGTTTCTTTTGTTGAGTACCTCAACAGTGAGGAGTTTGTTGTTGAAGGCAAGCCAAAAGAGAATTTTGACTTTAAGAGGTGCACAACTACTCTAGATAAAATCAGCTAAAGGAGAGTTGACACCACGAAAATTAAGGAAGTTATAAAAAGATTTAACCGAATAACTACCCGAGGAGATCCATCGCCACCTAAAATCTTCTTTAAGAAGCCAAGAATAGTTGTTAAGGCATAATAGTAGGACATTTAAGTCAGGAATAAGGGAAGCGGGAAGGTCACTGGTGAAAGGAATGATCCACTGCACCAGGGAATTGAGAGCAGTGAACGATTCCGCCATAGTGGCGGAAGGGTTGGAGGCCAATCGGAAGAGTGAAGGGAAGGCAGATGCAAGCTTGGTGTTACCGATCCAGAGGTCGGACCAAAACTTGGTCTTATATCCATCAAAGCATTCATGGAAAATGCAAAATTGAAAAGATGCGGCAGCTTTCCAAACACCCTTCCAAAAGGGGGAGGCCTTACAAGAAAGAAATGGGGGAAAATCCCAAATCCTACGCCTAGTAAAGCACCGAAGACTAATACTGCGGGCCCAAGGTAATTGATCCTCTTTTAAAATTCTCCACAACCATTTGCCATGAAGGGCCAAATTTTGATTTCTGAGATCAAGAACCCCTAAACCCCCCGCTACTTTGGAAGAGAAAATCATCTTCCAATTGCAGAGGTAAGAGTTCGATTTATAATTGTGGGCACCAGACCAGAAGAAATTACTTCTGGTATGATCAGTCCTCTTGATCACCCAAGAGGGAACGTAAAAGAAGGAAATCATATAAAGTGGAATAGAGGACAGAACCAAGTTGAGTAGAATTAATCTACCTCCGCAGCAGAGCTGCTTCCCAGACCAATTGTTAAGTCTAGATTCAACCTTTTCTATCATCGGCATCCAATCGGATTTGTGCAACTTACCCTATCTCAAGGGGATACCAAGATACAGAATGGGAAAAGAGACAGAGTTACAATTGAAAAATTGGGAGATTTTGCCTTGACGATTGGGGGAACCCCGGAGCCAAAGAACCGAAGATTTTTGAAGTTGATCGATAATCCAAATGCTTGGTTCAAAGAAATAAAGAAGAAGTTTCAAATTTCGAAGGGAACACACATTAGGTTTGGCAAAGATGATAGTGTCGTCGGCATATTGAAGGTTAAGAACACCTCTGAAACTATGAGAGTTAACAAGACCTTCAATAACCTGCGCCTCCCAAGCATTGCGGAGTAATTTACTAAACACATCAGCAACGAGAGAGAAAAGTAGGGAGGAGATAGGATCACCTTGATGAAGGTCACACTTAATTTTGAATTTGTGGCCTTCCGATCTATTGACGAGAATGGAAGAAGTGCCTGAGAATAAACTGGATTTAATCCAGGCGATCCACTTAGGACCGAAACCACGATTAATAAGGATCTTGAAGAGGAAGTCCCAACTGACATTATCATACACTTTTTGAAAGTCAAGTTTTAATAAAATCCCTTCGGAGTTAGTCCTGTGACAGTCAGAGATGATTTCTTGGACTGACGCTACACTATCAAGGATAAAACAATCTTTAATAAAGCCTGATTGAGCGGGATCAATAAGGGGAGAGATAACAGCACTGAGTCTGGAGGAAAGAACCTTCATAATGATTTTGAAGGTAGTGTTGAGAAGGCTAATAGGCCTAAAGCTAGCAACCGTGTGTGCTCCCAAAATTTTGGGGATGAGCACTATATGCGCGTAATTGATCCGATCAAGGGAGAATGACCCTTGATGCAATTCTAAAAACTTACTAAAGGGATCGTCTTTAAGCCAATTCCAGAATTTTTGAAAGAAGAACGATAGGAAACCATCTGGGCCTGGCGCAGAATCGCTCTGCAAAGAAAATCCTACCAACTTAATTTCTTCCATAGAAAATGGAGATTCTAGGCTAGATAGGTACTGCGATTGTTGACCGTAGAGTTGCATCCAATCAAGGCTTATGGAGCGCTGTTTATAAGAACAAAGAATATTTTTATAAAAGCGAAGGAAGGAAGAATGGATATCTGGATCCGTATTAAACTCATTGCCATTGTCGACAATAGAGTTAATACGATTACAACATTGCTTGTGAGATGCCAAATTTTGAAAGAAAGAAGTATTCCCATCTCCCTCCTTAAGCCAACGGAACTTGGCTCTCTGAGCCCACTTAATGTGATCCTTGTGAAGGATATTAGCATAATCTCTCTTGCAAGAGCTGCGTTCTGAACGAAGGGAGTCAGATACGGGGCCAAGTTCCTCAAGCTGATCAATGAATTCAATGGAGGAAAGGAGGAAGTTTTTAAGAAAATCCGTATTAGCCTGTCTCTCTTTACGCCAGATCTTGCAACCGTGCTTGATAGCATGAAGCTTGATGAGGATGCGGCCTAGGCCGGAAGATCCCGTAATAGAGGAGAGACATTCAGAAATAAGATTAACGAATAATTGATCTTGCAACCAGAATTTCTCAAAACGAAATTTGAATTGCTTAGCAAAAAAAGTAGTTTGAATGAAGAGCTATGGGCACGTGATCTGATGAAGGATTGGGCAAAGCCGAAGTGAAAGAGTTGTGAAAATAGTTAATCCAGTCTTTGGAGACAAGGAAACGGTCGAGTTTATCCATAGTCGGAGAGAGGCGCAAGTTGGACCAAGTGAAAGATCTGCCGTTGAGAGGGAGATCGGTGAGGTGAACGGAACGAATACAATCGTTAAAATGGGAGGAGTGAAGCGAGGAAGAGGCATTGCTAGACATTTCAAAAGGAAAATATGGTAACGTTAAAGTCTCGAAAAAAAAAAACAAAAACCAGAAATGTTGTTTGGGAAAGATTGGAATTCGTTCTAAAACAAATTGCGCCGTTCGGGAGAAGACAGACCATAAACAGAGACAACAGTGAGACTACAGTCGAAAGCTGCCCAATGGAGTTGAACGATGAGAAAGAAAGTTAGTCGCCGAACAGAGAGAAGCGAAAAACAAGATTCTTGGAAACCAAAGATGATTCCCCCCCTGGAGCCTATGGCGTCTAAGGAGATACACATGGATATAAGGGATCCACCAATAGAACGAAAGATTGAGGGGGAAGGAGAATCAAGCTTCGATTCTTGGATAGAGATTAAATCACAACGAGAAGGGGCGATTAGTTGATAAACCGCCTGTTGTTTAGCGGGGCAATTGAGTTCCCGGTTATTCCAGGAAATACTAATCATGGAAACCATGAGACCTAAAAGCTCGAGAACGTTCTTTTTGCCTAATGTCTTCAAAGTCCACAAAATTATTCGAATTAACTAAAAATCCCATATTATTGGCAAGGCTAATCATATCAAGGTTGGAAATGGAATCGAAATGGATTTGATATATGGATCCTAACAAGTGCTGATCAGAGGAAACTGGGAAGGGGGTAGGGGGTTCGAATAGCGAACCTGAGCAGCTAAAGAGTGGTTAGACGATGTCGAAGGAACAGAAGCTCTTTTAGCCCTAATACGAGCACTCGAATGAATAATAGGGATAGAAAACTTCTTCACAGAAGAAGGCTGAAGACAAGAGGCCTCCTCACTCCTAGAGGAGGAAGGAAGGACAGGCTGTTTTAGAACAGGTCTGAAATGTTTAGGAGAGACAATAGGAGGATGGATGGGACCGCGATCGGCACTTCGAGAAGGCGGAGAACTAAAGATCACCAAAGGATATTGAGTAGTATACGGAAGACGAAGAGAAATGGGGGAGAAAATGTGCTTGCTATGCCCTTGAGAGGGATGGCAATTAGATCCTAACAAAGCCAAGCATCCCTATTTGTGGGAATAGGTTACACAAGAGGCCAGAACGAAAGAGAGGTAGAAATTAGCCGGGAGTGGAGAATCAGGACCCATTCGCAAAGTGATACAGCTAGAATTTCAACACAAATAAAAATCACAATTCTTAAAAATAAAAGATGAAGGGGAGAAGCGAACCTTCTGCTGCGATTGGGCAAGGTTCAGCTCCGTTTCCTCTTCCTCTAATAGGTTGTCTTGATCTACCCAAGCATCGACTTTAGACGGCTGCATCGCCAGGGCTTTAATGGGAACCAACGATGAATTGGGTTCTCGGGAAGTGGGACAGTGAACAGACCGTAGAAATTTGTCCCAGTCAGAGGAGTAATGGGGATTAATATCCCAGGACGACCATTTAGGCTCAGGAACGGATAGCTTGGGGAGAGCCGGTGTGGAGATCAAAGCAGGAGAGGAGGAGGGAACCGAGGTCGCTGAAGGCTTAGGATCCGTGAGCTGAGAAGGCAGAGGCTGAAGAACAGTGGAAGTCACAACTGGAGGAATAGTCAACTTCACCGACGGATGAGACGAGAGGTCTGGATTGATCCAAACTAAGTTGGGTGCCTTAGAGGGAGAGATTTTAGAACTGCTAGGGTTAACAAATCTCCGCATTTGATTGGTAATCTTCTTTTTTGAAGAATCCCTGATAGGGCCCATAAACTTGGTCGAAGAAGTTTTTGACAGGGAAGAGGAGCCCATAGTGAAGGTATTAGGGAGAGGGGAAGTTGCCGCGATAGGCTTTGAAGCTCCAATGAGAAGAGGAGTTTGAGAAATGCCTCTGCTTGAAGAGTCGTGATATTTCACTGAGATAGTAAAGGAAGATTTGCAATCTCTTAGAAAGTAGGACTCAATTCTGTCTTGCACCTTAGGGCAATGAAATTGAGCTTCAACTTGGAGACACCCTGAAGCCAACATCGCGGAAGAAGATATGCTTATCTAATCACCAATACATTTAGTCATATCTCCAACTTGGCGAAGAGAATCTCAAAATGGGGGGAGCCCCAATAGAGTGATCTTAGTAGGAGTAGGGCTAAAAGCCGGGGGAGGAGTGCTAAGCTGAACCCACTTCTGAACGGAGAGAGAAATCATTTCAATGGAAAGGGAGGAATTGGCGATCAAATCCTCTAAAATTTTAGTAGAGGGGCAATGGATAACAACCTCTCCATTAGTGAATGTGTTGACAACCCACTCCCAATCTTTAACGTTACAAGAGTTTCTAAGAAAATAATCTAACGTGAAATTGGGAATCAAACCTCCACCGAAAGAAACGGCTCCATAAGTATCCAACATCTTAAACCTGTCAGAGAGTTCCGTGGAAGAGAAAAAAATCTGAGTAACAAGATGTTTGACAACCTGAGATAGGGAGCGATTAAGCGCTGGAGGTGATGGATGAACGATCTCAGATAGTCGTTGAGAGACGGGAGGAATGGAGAGTAAAGGAGACGCCGACGACAGCTTGGGTCTCTTTGGTTTGTTGGCTTGGACCTCAACCAACTTCAGTTGAAGTGAGGGTAAGTCAAGCGCAGAGAGAACCTGATCGAAAATAGGAGCACCCAAGGGGAGACCCAAAAGTTGCTGTAGGCAGAAACATCTGTGACGAGAGTGCCCAGGTTTAAGGCAAAACAAGCACTTCATACTGGAAGAACGGAATGCCTTCAAATGTCCTGGTTGAAGACACCGAAAACAAATTTGGGGGAGAGGAGAAGAAGAGTGCTGCCAGCGTCTATAAGACGAAGAGACTGGCTGAGAGAAGGAGCGGGAGGAAGAAGAAAATGAGTGCCCTAGAAGCTTCTCTTGGATGGGTCGATACGGCCCATGAGAAGTTGGACTTATAGCAACGGAAAGATGCTGAGAGTTATATATATATATATATATATAAATATATATATAACTATATATATATATATATATATATATATAGTTATATATATATAAACTATTTCAACCCAAGATATATATATATATATATATATATAACTATTTCAACCCAAGATATTTTTTTAAGTCCTGTAGCATGCACAAATTTTTTTCCCGAGTTCTTATATTCCTTATTTTATGTTGTAGGTCTTATTATGGCAGCAACAGGCAGATTAGATTGCAGACATATCTGAGCAGCCTTCCTGATTTAAGATTGGAAGCTTCCAGACACAATAATTTTTTTGTCTGAAAATCAAGAGTTACGTAATACAGTTAAGTAAGATGAAAGCCTGTTGACAAATGTTCTGTTGTTGATTAATAATCGATTTTCTAGAGAAGATGTGAATGACATTGTACAGGCTACAAGACAGGTATATTATATTTTACTCTTGGAGTTCATATTTCAATGTTATGTTCTGTATGAGATATTTTTGTATTTATTACTGATTTTCCATATGTTTAATTCTAATGTATTGCATTTGTAATGTCTTTTTTTTATGTTGCTCTATCTGTTTTTATTTGAGGGATACATTTTTTTCTCTAATGAATGATGGAAATATCTATTAAGAAGAGTCTAAGTTGTATTTTATTTTTAATAGGTTACAGATGCGTCAAGTGCCCCTGACCATACGAATGCTCTAAATCCAGACACTAATGAAGATAATGAAGATGGTGTTTACTTAGTATTAACTAATTCTTACTAAAATTGTTAGCATTTCTTATGTTGAGTTATGCTATTATTCATTTGTTCTTTTTGTTACTTGCAGGTGAAGATTACAAGCTAATTTTCTCTTGATGGAGCAAACTTAGAAATTAAGACTGTTATAAGAATTTATATGTTTGTTATATGTCAGTTTGGTACTCTTAGGTTGACATTTTAACTATTTTGTAATTTGACATGCTTGTAATACTTAATTAATTTTTAATATGATTGAAGTTTAATTTTATTTAATTTTGTTTCATAAACACATTTATTTATTTTATTGTGTATTTATTTTATAATTGGATTAATATTATAAAAGAAAATATTAATTTATCATAAGCGTAAAATTGTGTATAGAGCAAATTCTGACATCCCTAAAATTCGTGGGTGTATGTGTAAAAAATATCTCTAAAACCTATACCAACGGACCGCACAAAAAAAACTATGCCAACGGAATAAATATGGTGGCTATATATTCAAATATTTGGATGCAAAAACCATCGCTAAAGCCTATAGCAATGGAGTTTCAACCGCGGGTATAGGAAAGCAAGAGGTGTCGTTAAAACCTATACCAACGGATACGAAACCGTGGGTATAACATCGAGGTTTTGTCCAATGGATGAAACAACCGTCACTATAGGCTATAGTGACGGTATTGTGCTGTGGGTATAGCCAATTAAAAACTACGGAAAAATATGTCCGTTGGTATAGGTTTTACGGGCTATACCTACAGTTTTCTGCCTTTTAGCCATGGATTTTCACTGTCACTATATGTAAAATTTCTTGTTGTCATGAAAAAAGGACTGAGAGACCCGCCACCAATTGATGGTCTTCATTGTTGGCAACAACATTGATAAATCAAGCCACTGATTATGCTACCAATTTGTGTTTGATTAATTCGTTGTGGGTCCCTCTGATTGAGAGGGACACACAACAATCTCTCTCCCGATTAGGAGGAGGGATTCACCATAACTGCAATATGCTTCATGCTTTTCTCTTGGCAATGCCTTTGTCATCATATCTGAACCATTCTCTTCAGTATCAATCTTTTCAAGCTGTAGTAGCTTGTCTTCAAATACATTCTGGATCCAATGATACCTTACATTAATGTGTTTCGACTTGGAATGAAAACTTGAATTTTTTTCTAAAATGAATGTCACTCTAACTATCACAATAAATGACGAACACGCCATGTTTGACACCGAGTTCTCTAAAAAACCTCTTCAACTATAACATCTCCTTGTAACACTTAGTCACTGCGATATATTCTACCACAGTTGTGGATAGAGCCACACACTTTTGCAGCTTTAACTGCCATGACACTGCTACCCTGGAAATGTAAATAGATAACCCGATGTAGACTTTTTAGTATCAACATCACCTGCCATATCTGCATCTGTGTAGCCAACTGGTATAGGCTTATCACCTCCAAAACATAAGAATGCCCTAGAAGTACATTTAAGGTATCTGAGTATCCATTTTACTGCATCCCATTGCTCTTTGCCAAGATTAGCAAGAAATCTGCTAACAACATGAACTACAAATGAAATGTCCGGCCTTGTACACACCATTGCGTACATCAAACTTCCTACCGCTGAAGCATAAGGAATCCTTTTCATCTTCTCATGCTCACTCTCAATAGAAGGGCTTTGACTACTAATAAACTTGAAGTGACCACCAAGTGGACAATTAACTGGCGTCCATTTTGAACCTCTGTAATACCTTCTCAATATATATTTCTTGTGATATCCATAACTTTCTAGCATTCCTATCACGAGAAATATGCATGCCTAGGATTTATTTTGCAGCACCAAAATCCTTCATATCAAATGACCGACTCAACTCTTTCTTTAACTTGACAATTTTGCCGCTATCTTGTCCAACGATCAGCATATCATTAACATAAAGAAGAACAATGTTGAAATCACCATATGCAAATTTTTACACAAATACACAATGATTTGAAGCTGTTCTCCTGTAGCCATGGTCCACCATAAAATTATCGAACTTTTAATACCGCTGCCTTACTGCCTGTTTTAGTCCGTACAGACTCTTTGTCAGTTTGCACACCATTTGTTCCTTGCCTTTGAGTTTGAAATCTTCTGATTGCTCCATGAACACATCCTCCTTCAATTTTCCATGAAGAACAGCAGTATTAACATGTAACTGCTTGATATTTAAGTCCATGCTTGCCTCCAATCCCAATGCAACATGTATGGAAGTCATCTTCACCACCGGTGAGAAAATCTCATCAAACTCAATGCCTTTCTCTGTCCGAAGCCCTTCATGACCAGCCACGCCTTGTACCTTGGTTGTGAGCTATTTTCTTCTGTCTTTAGTTTGAACACCCATTTGTTTCTGAGAACTTTCTAATCTTTTGGCTGTTCGATCAGCTTATAAGTGTTGTTCTTATGCAAAAAAGCCATCTCAGCTTGCATAGCTTGCAACCACTTATTTTTATGTGCATCTACCAAAGATTCTTTGTTAACATCTAGCTCTCCCTCATCCGTTAGCATCATGTACTCTGTAACTGAATATTTTGTCGAAGGTCTTGGCACTCTAGCTAATCTTCTCAGCTCAATGGGTGGTTCTGGAGGATCTTGCACCCATCTTCACCAAGATAAACATCATCATATACTGGAATGTATTCACCTTCAATATCATGGGCATCTACAGCAGCAACACCATCTTGCACCATAGGAGGAATAGTTGGATTATCATCAAACATGTCATCACTTTGAGGTTGTGATTGATCGATCTTCTCAAAATCTTCAATAGTTTGGTCTTCAAGGAAGACCACATCTCTGCTTCTGATAACCTTCTTGCTCACGGGATCCCATAGCTTGTCCTCAAACTTATCATCTACATAGCCCAAGAAAATGCATTGCTTGGCTTTGTCATTAAGCTTAAACCTTCCATCTTTGGGAATATGCATGAATGCCCTACAACCAAACACCTTCAAATGATCATACTTGACATCTTTACTTGTCCAGACTTTTTCTCCAACTTCTCCATTAAGAGGGGCCAAAGGGGAACGATTTATCAGGTAACATGCAGTGCTCACCGCTTGTCATGCCCCGCTTCCCAAAACTATGGAATGCAAGCACGTGACATGGCCTAGCGAATGACTTGCGTCATCCATGAGCTGTTATCGATTCAACTCAACAATATAAACAAGAAGTAATACAACCACACATGAAATAAACGAGTAAACACATGAATAATAATACTTGAATTTTTAAGCATGAAATAACCAACAAAGTAACAATCCAACATTTGGAATCCGCAGTAACAATATTCGGGTCAAAAGCCCACAATACAAAGAAAACAACATTGATCAATTATTAAAGTTCTCAAAATGAAACAATAATTGTTTAAGTGGCGCAGCAAAATAATTCTTTCACCATTGCTGCTCTCCTAGTCCATCAGGAAAATCTCCTTGATTTTTTGTAAGCTGTTCATCTAAAAGAGAGAATAATATGTCCTTAGAGCAAGTCGTGAACAACAAGTAGAGAAACAGAGG
Source organism: Hemerocallis citrina (assembly GCA_017893485.1). Lineage (NCBI taxonomy): Eukaryota > Viridiplantae > Streptophyta > Magnoliopsida > Asparagales > Asphodelaceae > Hemerocallis > Hemerocallis citrina. The sequence goes on along the minus strand of CM030364.1, from coordinate 109,628,973 downwards.
AACAATGACAATAACGGTATAACGATGAATTGAATGAACGATGAAATCAGTAGTATCGAACAGTGACAAAACGATAATAGTACAATGTGCAGTAATGATGATTTATAACAATAACAATAAATAATAACAATAATGGTAGGAAATAACGATAACACTGTTCAATAACGATGACAAAATGCAATAGCAATGCGATGAAGTCTTAAGTCTATTATTCATTTTAATCCTAACTAATACACGTACTACTACATCCCATACTACAGGTTCGATGCATACAATCAATTTCATTTAGACTAAGGTGGTAGATTCTATAGGTCATGTACTCGGTACGATATAATATTTTAATAATAACACTGGCTATTAAGCAATTTCTTGCACAATAACGATCACTGGCCATTTACAATTTCTTGCACAATGACGATAACAATATTTTGGAAACGAGGCCCACATTTTCGAGTACAGTCACTATATCATCAACTACCCTGGTCAACCCTTAACCCCGGCTTGATTAACATTCTTTATTCAATTAACATGCAATATTGGTTGGCAATACTATGATACTGATAGGGGACAATAGGGACAGAACTATTAGGGGGGAAATGATAAGGTGATTAATAAGGGATATTAGAATGATGACAAAATAATCCTAAGATCATGCAATGTACTCCATACAATCAAATACACCAAATTCAACATTATAGATTCAATTATATATTATTAAACATAGATATCCCATTCTGGCCAGCAGTAGATTGCCGTACCAAAATCAGAACTCCCATTGCTACAGGATAGCAAATGTGGATCCGTCAGAAGTTATAGAAACTAGAATCCTGCCCGGTTCCAACGCATATTTAAAGTCCAAATTCCGGTAACAGTAGCTAGGTGAATTATAGTGTTCTTTACAGGTTACCGTTTCTAGCTGGTTATCAGTGTTAACTAGTTTCAGTTGTAAAAGCAGTAAATATTCATTTTAAAAATCAGCAAAAATAATTTTTATTACCCTAAGTATGTTGACTATCAATCTGGAAATTATCATGGTAATATTTGATCATTAGTTCACCTAATTCATCAGCTTAACATGGTATGTGCATAAATATGAAAATACAGCGCAACAGCAGTAAAAATGTCATAACTCATGCAATATACGTCGGAATTCAAAAATTATGGATGTTCTGAAAACTAGAAATATGGGGCGACATTTCATATTCAGAAAATTATTAATTTTGATGGCATTATCTAGGTCGAAACAGCATGACAATGTTCAGGTTGGCAATAAATTTCAGGGTCTCAATATGTTCTTCATGAATAAAAAATTAAAAATGTTATGAACGATGAGTTAGGGGTTAATAATTATAAATCACAGCAAGTTACATCTATGTGAACATGGTATTAAGATATATAATATCCATAACCTTATTAATCACAATCAACTAACACACCAACATCAATCATATAAACAATCAATACTAGTATACAATCTTAGTTGTGTAATGTCATCACATGAATTACAATAATAATTCCTATTCCTATATTCAATAATGAACTACATGAATGCATGCAAGATCTCTACATATTGAAGGCAAAAGACAGCACGAAGTAAAGACTACTATTTGGATTCGCTCGTGTAAATCCGTAGTATCCCAATGATAGATAACAATAACAGATGTACGATAATCAATATAGATCTACTTGTAGAATTCAATGAACAATCTCGAATACGATACGATACAATACAATTTGGGGGTGAGATGACTTGCCTTTAGGACGATGTTAGATCCGATATAGGGAATAATGGGATTAGGATCCCGGGCGACAAATTACGAACACGAAGCACTAACACGTGTGAGCCACGTGCAACCCAAACACCAAGATCAAAACAGCAAAACACCCGATCCAAAACAGCAACACACCAAAACACTGAACAGCGGATCAACCCAAACACCAAACACCGATTGGGATCCCTTACTCTAACAGAGCAAACAGCCAAACCGCCTAATCCCCTCTCTTCTTCTCCAACGCGATAGAGGGAGAGTGAGTGATGGCGGGAGACTCGATGGCGACCGCGGCGAGGAGCGACAGCAGCGACGAAGGCAAGGGCGGCTGATGGCGGAGCACTGGCAGTTGGGAAGTGACGCCGCGATAAGAACTCGAAGCTCGAGCGATGCTATGTTTCGTGCCGAAATAGGGGAGGCAAATACGGCGGGCGTTCGAACGTTCGAAGATGATGACGAGGGGGTGAGGGGTCTGCGGTGGTTGCGGGGTGAACGGAGGCGAAGATGGTGGCGACGAGGCGGATGAGCTCGAGTTCTTGACAATGGCAATGGGTTCGACAATGGGGACTGACGTTGAAGACGAGGTGGAGGGCGCTGCGGCGGTTCGGGTTGTGGCAAACGAGGAAGACGATGAGGGCAAAGTCGACTGGTGTCGATGAGGTGGCTCGACTTTGGCTGAGAGGGAGTCGACGAGGAAAGGGGTTGCGAGGTTGAAGACGAGCGACTGAGGGAGAGCGACAGTGATGAGCACGAGGCCGTAGGGTGGTTTATTATGGGCTAGTTGTGCTGGCTTCGCTAGCGGAGGAAGGCGATGGTCGAAAGAAGAGAAAACAGCGGTGGGATCGGCAGCTCGCAAGGTGGAGCGCTAGGAGGAAGACGAGGGGCTGAGCGGGAGGAAGATGAAGGGTTTCGGAGGTAGGGGGTGAACAGTACCGGGGGGGTTAAACAGTGATGGGAGTTAGGGTTGGGGGTAAACGGCTGAATATGGGGGTTATTATAATATAATAATGGTATTATAATAGTCACAATTATGGGGAGGATTGTAGGGCTGATTTTTAGGGATTGAATTTTGGGGGTTACAGGATGTGATGTGGTTAGGAGTGATTTTTGGAGATTGGCTGTTAGTGGGGATATGGGGGTTGTTTTGGGTTAGTGGGTTGTGGGTCAAGATCCAATAGGAATGGATATTGGGTTTTGGGTTAAAATCAAATAGGAGATGGGCTTGGACGGGGCTTCAAATTAAATAATTATATAATACAATATAGGTCAAAATCAATGGGCTTTAACAAAAATAATAATAATAAAGATGGTAACAACATCAATAGTAATAACAATAATAATAATATTAGTAACAACACATATTAATAATAAAAATAATAATAACAATAAAATAATAATAATAATAATAATAATAATAATAATAATAATAATAATAATAATAATAATAATAATAATAATAATAATAATAATAATAATAATATTACATGATGGAATATAGTTTGGATTCAACACTTTCACGAAAATAATTCAATAATAGTAATAATAATAATAATAATAATAATAATAATAATAATGAAAATAATAATAATGAAGTTATGTAACGAAATAGGAATTGAGTTTCACAAATTTATTAAAGTAACTCAAAATATTTTTGATTTGAATAAAATATAAATAGTCAATCAACTATAAAATGGAAAGTACAGTTAAAACACACCATTATTCGTAATAAACAAAATTTTCGATCAGAAAAGATTTTAATAGAAATTCAAAAAATGAATTTAACACAAACTAAATTTATAAATAATCGAAAAGTAGAAAATTATTCCGAAAATATGTATTTATGGGAACGGGGGTCACACCGCTTCCCCCTAATAATTCCTCAACAATATGGACTGTGAGAGCATGCATCTGATTCTCTCTACAGTGGTATGATGAATCATTTCTGCTACACCATTTTGCTGAGTAGTCTTCAGAACTGTCTGCTTGTGACGAATACCACGACTCTTGCAATATTCTTCAGATGGCCTAATGTATTCTCCCCCATAATCTGTGCGGATGCATTTCAGCTACTTCTCTATTTCTCTTTCCACTATGTTGTGGAAGACTTTAAACACACCAAGAACCAGATCTTTCATCTTCAAGGCATACAGCCATACTTTTCTGGAAGCATCATCTATAAAAGTAACAAAGTAAAAAGCACCACCTAATGTTTTTACTTTCATATATCCACATATCCACATACATGAGAATAAACAAGCTCCAAAACATTTAATTTAATTTTTGAGAGAATCTTCCTAAAAGGTAACTCTATGTTGTTTGCCTACTAGACAATGAAGGCAATTAACCATATGAATACCTTCCATGTTAGGCAAGACTTGCTTTTTGGTGAGAATTTGAAGTCCCTCTTCACTCATATATCCAAGTTGTAACACCTTGCAAAATTAAGTTATGACAATTTTGCCCCACACATGTTATACACATGTGTTTTGTATCGTTACGTGTAATATCCTTAACATTATTAATGCAAATTTTTTACACTTTTTTTATTTCGATCTCTTATAAATATCTTTCCATTCTCTCGAATTCATTTTTGTATTTAAATTCATTTTTTGATCTCATATTTGAATCCAACCCAAATATTTTTCAACCCATTCTAATTTTTCTGAGTATTCAATTTGAGTTTAAATTTAAACGATAACCCTGATTAACCCTCACCATATCTCTAATCCTAATCTAATTTCCTAATCAACCCCAACCCCCAACCCTCAACCCCCAACCATATTTTACGGCCACATTAACTCACCTCTTATTCACCTCCCTATCCTTCTTCTCACCTCACACGCAGTCACTCCTACTACCTATATTTACTATACCCTTATCCTAACCTCTTCTCCTTCTCATTCCTTAGCAAATCCCACTCCCACTCCTATATATTCTATATTTATATATACATGACACTCACAACACTCCAGTGTTTATATATATACATATACACACACTCATCATCTCAACTTCACACCTCACTGTCACCTCCATCTCCTTTCTTCTCCTTTTGCAACCCCGACACCCTCATCTTTTCTTCATACCCAAAGAACTCCATAGCCAACCCATTCTACATCATCTACTTCTTCTCCTTCATCTCTAAACAACCCGAGCTCACCCTCCTCACCACCCGACCTCACAATTTTCACTCCTTGCTGCCTTCTCCATTAACCTGATCACCTTGTTGCCCGTAGTGCCATCCTTGACGTCGTTACTTACTGTTATGCTTATCATTCTTGCTGCTGCCTTTCTGTTATCATTAACATTCGTGTTGCTACTATCTCCTTACTATCTTCACCAACTCGTGCCTAGAACCAATCGAATTTGGATACAATTATAAGTGGGTAACAACTTTAACCAATTCTATTTATATTGTAGGATGTGTGCATGCTAGATATTCTATATAAATTGAGTATTCATGCTTAAATTATGTATGAATTGGTGTTCGATTATGTGTGCTAATTATTGTTAATTGATTGTGTGAGATTATGATATGATTAACATAGAAACGTTTATGTAGTTTCTGTCCTGAAATTTGACGCTTCAGAAAATATTTTCTCTTTAACTTGGTGGAATGTAAGGCTGAAATTTTTATATCTGTATCCCGTATGTGTTTATAACATCCCTTTAAAATTTGATAATTTTTGGATGTCATTTGGTACTTAATAAAATTTGAACACATTACTGGTTTAGAAAGGAAATATAACCTATTTCATAATTTTGGCTGAATATCATACTTACTTCTAAAAAACATTCCTCTTCAAATATATGGAATTGGAAGCTAAAATTTCTATATGTGAAAACTAGTGTATGTTTACTATTTGTTCAAAAAATTTTATAAATTTTGGATATTTTTTAGTATTTTTAAAAAATTCGACCTTATGACTGGTTGACAGTTCTGCCATGGTTCTGGAAATTTGTATACCTTTCGATTTTTGACAATTTTAACATTTTTAGGAAACTCAAAACTAAGAATTTGAAGTAAATTCATTAATGTTTTGATAGAGTTTAAGAAATCAAATTTCTATTAAGTGTGAGATTTTAGGTGATTTTTGTAAGTAGCATAAACTGCAGTTTTTCTAGAATCTGAACACACTGTTTTGCATATAGATTTAGACAAAATAAATGTGGTTAAATTTAAATGTTGTTAACTACAAGTTCTAGCAGACTCATTTAAATTTTATATGAAACTAAGAAATCCATTTTCTTGATAAGTATTAAAATTTATATGACTGTAAGGACAAACACTAGTTGGGAGTTGTATTCACCTGTCAAGGGGACATGTCCGACGTTGTCTCGACTGTTAATTTCTGAAATATAATGTTAAGAATGGAGGCGGATGTATAGACCGTAGGTTCCTGTCGGAACTTAAGGGATGAACCCATAAGTGTCCGTCGATGTTCTATGTTATTGGATACGAATGAGGAGCGTGAGCTTAACTATAGGTCTCTCAGCGGAGTAGGGGAATGCCGGCAGGGTCGCCTTTATATCCGTGATAACTTTTTGTGAGGTTTGGGAGTGGAGAGAGACCGCATGGTCCCGGTAGCACCCGGGAGCGGAGAATACTACAGGGTCCAGGTGGAGTGGTGAAAACCCCGATCCAACCGCTGTAGTGGTGATGGACCACATGTGCTATAACCTTACTTGTCACTAAATAAATGTCAAAAATAGTGTCGAATACATGAATAGGTATTGCATAGCGAGGGATTGAACCCTGTAATGAGAAGAAACGCTAGCAGCTTGCAATCGGAAACTATTTTGTATGTGCGGCATATCGTTCCAAACAAGCGTGCATTAAGAATGCATATTTGGATTATGCCCGTTATCATAGTAAGTATACGTTTGACTTTTAATAAATTAGTTCTACACTCACTCATATGACATTGCATAATTGAATATTTTCCATTTACATTTAATACATTTATTTAAGTTTCATTTCTATTATGTTGTGTTTTAAAAATTAGTTAAAGCTGTTGTGATTCTTACTGTCAGCCTTCACAAGTTGACAAACCCACAGATTGTGTTTGCAGATAAGAGTGTCTTAGGTCTTAGCATAGAAGTGTGACATCTTTAGCCGGTCATCTTATCAATTCAAGTGGTTTGGACTTGTAGTAAGATTTCTGCAATTTTCCTGTATTGTATTATGTTTATGTACTCAATTGAAGCAAAAGTGTAACCCCCTATTTTTCATTTTGGGTATTTTTGAGTGTATTTTTCGTTTTAGTTTATTTTTCTCTCTTTGTACTCCTCTTGTATTTCTCTTGGACCGTATATTGGACATTTTGTTTCAATATATTTATTTTTATTGTTTATCATCTTTTTAGTTGGATTCTTGATCTTGTTGTCCGTCTTGTTCCATCCCATTTTGATCGAGCTGATTATTATTATTATTATTATTATTATTATTATTATTGTATCATCTTTATTTTTGTTCGCACCCTATGTTATTTTCAATTATTTTGTTCTTTTTGCCTTATCAATTTTTGGATTCCATACCCAAACCATTAACCATTTCCTAATCTTCATACCCATCATCAAACCATAGATACACAGATCCATACACTATGTTTTATCATGTATTACCCACCTAAAGCTCTGTTTGCACTAACCCATACCTTTAATTATAACCCAACACAATTAATTATCCCCTAAACTCACTAACCAAATATACCTATCCTATACCCATTTTCTTTCTCACCTAACTACCACCAAACCTTTGTGTGTCCATGCAGACCGTTCCCTGCATGCCCAACTCGAAAGCCTACGTACCTGTCAGCCGTCAATACCACTAAAAATCCTAAACCTTCACCTAATTCATATATATTCTGTATCATCCTGTGCACCCTTACTCCTAGCCGCCATAAATAAATTTTCCCCATGTTCTCCCTATCTCCCGTACGTGTGCACCTCTCCCCGACCCCAGTTCACTTCCGGCCTCATCCGAATCCCACCTACTCTCGCCACAGTCAACAGAGACTGCTGCGGTTGCTTCTCTCCACCATCTCTTCCTCTCTTGGAGTGCGTGTCGGTCTTATTAAGTTCGCGCGTTCGTTCGAGAGTTGTTCGAGTTGTTTTTGTGTCTTGGTGCTCGTGGGTTTTGGTGTGTTCGTGTTCTCATTCGTGGTTGGTTGGTATTCGTTGTTCATGGCCCGAAAATCCGTTCTCGTTATTCTTATTCTTGATTTTTCGTCGGTTTCATCATTCGTTAAGGGAAGTAACTTGTACTCCAATTCCTTTGTATGATACAAGTTAAAAATACCGCTTATAGTGTAGTTGGGTTCTAGAGATAACTCGTATGTGTGTTATTTTTGATGGGTTCTCTTTATTGTGCTATTTGACTATAGTTGCCTTACGATACAAAATCGACATGAAAACAACTAGGTTTGACCATTCTTGATCTATTCATATATGTGAGATAATTAGGGAAATTATGTGTTTGATGAGATCCATATGATATGATGGTTGTGAATATGTTATATACCTTATTTCATGATGGTTGGATACTTAGTAGACTCTATACCATGTTTGATTGTGATTGGAACAAGTTTCGTATGATTTATGTTGGTTTTGTTGTTGGAGAGAAATCTGTAAATTGTTGATGATCAGTTTTGAATTGTATTTTAGACCCTATTAAGTTTAGAATTCTTAATTTTTGTATTTGAAAGGAATTGTAGGGAAATCTGTCTTCTTTCCACCCCCTCTGACCTTGATTTATTTCGTTTTTGTATAAGTGAGTTATGGCTGTTTTACTACAGAGGTGTATTTTATTTCCAGACTTCGTTTCTTGATGATTTCGATGATTAAACTATTTTGATACTTGTTCTAACTATATTATTTTAATCTAAAACTTTGCACAGTATTTCTACATGTATTTAGGGATTACCCAGAATTTTGGTGGATTTTATTGATGAGTTTTATATGACGTTTCATGCTTGTTTATGAAAGCTATACTTGTTGTATTTTGCTCGCTCTTCTGTAAAGAATCGTATTTTCACCCTGTTTCTTTTACTGTATGGAAAATATTTACGAAATATGAAAGTTAGATTATTCTGTCTATTTTCATCTCCCTTTAGCAGATTTGGATTTTGTTTCACGGTTTGCGAGATATTACAGTTTTCGTATAGCAATATTGGGAATTCCATATTTGCCAAAGTATCATTTCTTGATGTGTTCTTATTTTTGTTGACTGAACGAATTTTACTAGAATATTATAAAACTTTACATTTTGATACTAGACATATAGGGGATTACTCCAGATTTTTCCTGAATTTATTTGAGGAGTTTTAATGCTATTTTTCTGACTGAGAAGTCGATTTACTGATTTCTAGCTGAACGTGTTTACTGATTTATGGAATTACTATAATCAGTTTTGAGTTATGATTTTGTGAATTACTATATGACTTATATATAATCGCTAGATTCGTGTGGAAATCTATTTTCTAGATTCTTCAACCAATTCAGATTTGGATTTATGTAGTAACGGGAATCACTGTTTTAGCACTCTACTGTCTTGCTGTCCTGAATATGAACATACACTGTTTTGCTCGTTTATGTGACTGTATATCACCTATGCATGTTTATTTGTTCCATGAACCTAATACTGATTATACCATGTTAGTTTGACACTATTTCGTACACATTCATGCCTGTTTGATGACCATAATAAAAGTAACCAAGCCGGGGTTTCTTAAGGGAATATCTAGTAGTAAAAAATATGGAAACATGTACTTAGAAGGGAACTAGTATTCCATACTGCTACTGTTACTGTTGCTTTTCTGCTATTGTTACTGTTACATTTCTACTACTGTTACTGTTACTTTACTGCTACTGCTTCTGTTACTGATACCTTAGTACACTGCTCCATTATGGTCCACTATGAAATCTAAAAGCGAAATTATTTGTTGTAGCAATCATGTGTTATGTTTTCGGGGCGCATGAAGTGCTACCTAGCTAGTAATACACACAAGACTGTAAGAACATAAGACTGGTATTTTTAGACTGATACTGTTGGACTGATACTGTTATACTGTTACATAATATACTGAGATTATTGTTGCTAGACACTGTTAGTTGCCATATGACACTGCATTTGACATAAACACCTGTACTGTTAGTATACCATGCTAACCAACTTTGTTTTATTGATTCATGCTAGTTATCACTGTTGATGCATTATTCCATGTTATTTGTTAGTTTTCTCATGTGCTTATATCCTACATTATAAGTGGCCCGTAACTTGCAATTGTCAGGTACTTGTTTTCTCTTTTCTTCTCCTGTAATTATTAATTGCAGATCAGGATGGTCAGCAGCCCGACGGTATTGGCTAAATGAGAAATTAGTGCTAGATTTCTTGTTTATTTGTATTATTATTATTGTTGCTTTGGAACAATGTATTTTGAGTACTTGAATATTTATTTTGTATTTGGGCGATGTGACTCAGGATATTTGACTTGTCCAGATTCTGATTTATTTGAGAATATTATATTTTGTTTCAAATAAATTCTGTTGGTTTATTAATTCAGTTATGCATGTGTGGTTGACTCTTTTTCTTCCGACTCTGATTATTTTGTGAAATATTGTAAAGATTCCTGAACGGCTTATGGATGATGAAAATCATTTGCTGAGGTTAGTCACGTATCCGTATTCCATATTCTTTTTGGGAAGCGGGGCGTTACAAAAAGATTCTGGTGTGTCATGATTTTTTTAAATGAAATTCGCGGCGTTACAGAGTGGTATCAGAGCTGATTTCAATTTGTAGTACTAAACATAGTATGGGAAATGGGTCTAGGATGACACTAGATGTGTTTCTTTTAGTTTAGAGTCTTAAGCTATGATTGTTTTTGAACTTAGCATTTATGATACCTTGTTCATGGACTGATTTTTTCTTTTCCTTCCTCTTCCGATAGGATAGCAGAAGGTAGAACTAGGAATAGTCGTGCTGAGGAAAGAAACGGCAAGACTAATGGAAATGAACTCCACCGAGAGATAGAACTTGCTGGGGTTTATCAGACCCTGAAAACATCCATGAGGTTAAGTGTGGCCCAAAAAATCAGAGCTAGACAAAATGCAGGGCTGATGATGCTAACTAAAGACCCAGTCAGATAAGTTGAATCTTTCAAGCGGATGAAGCCACCAGTATTCAAAGGGCAAGCCAACCCTACTGCTACCTATGACTGGATTAGACAAATAGAGACAGTATTCGAGGTACTAAAAACACTGGAGGCTAGAAAAGTAAAGTTAGCTGCTATCCAACTAGAGAAGGATGTAGGAGAATGGTGGCAGTCAGTAAAAAGGACTCGGGGTAATGCGCCAATGACTTGGGAGGAGTTCTTGGAAGATTACAGGGGTCATTACTTCCCCTTGGTCATTTAGGAGTAGAAAGCAATGAAATTCCTGAACCTACAACAAGGAGGCATGGCGGTGAAATAGTATGAGACTAAGTTACTAACACTCAAGGTATGCACCTGAACTGGTAGTAGATGAAGCCAAGACTGCTAGGAAGTTTGAGCAAGGTTTGAGGCCAGGGCTGAGGTCTCGCATGATACCCCTCGAAATCAAGAGGTTTGACAAGTTGGTTTGGAGGTCTGCTGTCACCGAATCAGACATAGAACAGTACTAGTTAGTGAAGAACAAGAGGGACAACTGGAACAATGAAAAAAGACCCATAACATCGAATAACTTCAAGGGAAATCCCCCAACACAGAAGGTCAAACCGACTGGGGCAAATAGTGTTGTCATTGCTGAAAAGCCAGTAACTTGCTTCCTGTATGGAGGAAGCGGTCATTACAAGTTAGAGTGCCCGAAAGGGAATAAGGGAGTAACTTGTTTCAACTGTGCAAAGAAGGCCACATTAAGCCCAATTGCCCACAACTCCATCAAGGAGGGTAGAGCCAAAAGCCTGTCAATCAGGGGAAGAAGCCACACCACAAGGGATGTGTCTTTACACTCATGAAGGAGGATGCAGAGAGGACTCGGAGGATGTCATCACTGGTACGAATTAACTCGATGAAGATGAGTGTTGTTTTCTTAGTATTAAATAAGGCTTTGTAATATTAAAGATGTAATGTTGAATTTTGAACAATGTAATCTTTTGATGTCACATGACATCTTTTGATCAATGGAATTAAGGCAAAGGTTTTATTTGATACTGGATCATCTCATACCTTTGTGTCTCCCAAATTTTCAATCAAGTTAGAAGTCGAACCTAAAATATTTCCAGTTAGGGTACTAGCAGTGATTACTCCCTCAGGAAGTACTCGGACTACTAACCTGCATTATATCAGGTGTGATATGTAGATTGAAGAAAGGCTTTTGGGTATAGACCTTATTGAATTGAATGTGTTACGAGTGGATGTTATTATTGGGATAGACTGGATGAAAATCTATAGTGCAAAGGATAAGAAGTTGGTAGTGAGAGCACCGGGAGGACCTGAAGTTTCTTTTCAAGGAAAGAAGAAATTCAGAGGAGTAATGGCAGTCCTTATTTAGAGGAAGATGCCAAAAGAAGTCAAGAAAATTCCCGTTGTTAGAGACTTCCTGTGAGTGTTCTTGAATGATTTACCATGGTTACCACCTCATCGGGATGTCGAATTCAGTATTTTCATACAACTCGGAAGTGCCCCATTATCCAAGGCACCTTACAGAATGACACATGTGGAACAAGATCAGATCAAGAAAAAAATTGAAGAACTATTACAGAAAGGACTCATCAGATCTAGTGTCCCATCATGAGGAGCACCAGAGTCCAAAAAAAGTACCCGATACCAAGAATCGATGATTTATTTGATCGACCACAAGGTGCGGCAGCATTTTCAAAGATTGACTTACGCTCTGAATACCATCAAATTTAGCTCAAAGATGATGATATTCCAAAAAATCCTTTCAGAATGAGGCAAGGGCACTATGAATTCTCGGTGATGCAAATGCACTAACCATATTCATGGATATAATAAATTGGGTGCTGAGACCATTTATTGATACATTCGTAGTGGCGTTCATAGATGACATTCTGGTATAGTCCAAGACAGAAGATGAACATGCTGATTACTTGGCGGAAGTGTTGGGAAAGCTACATGAACATGATTTGTATGCCAAAGTATCCAAATGTGAGTTCTGGAAGAAGGAGGAGGCATTCTTGGGTCACATTCTATCTAAGGAGGGAGTGGAAATGGATCCACAGAAGATCCAGGCAGTGAAAGAATGGCCCAAACCCACGATTGTAAAGGAAATCAAGAGTTTCTTAGGATTGATGGGATACTATCGACGGTTTATCCAAGGATATGCACAGATAGCAGTACCGTTAACACGATTGACTAAGAAGAATGTGAGTCTCGTCTAGACTAGAAAGTGTGAGGAAAGTTTCCAGGAGTTGAAGGAGAAGCTGACAACAACACCACTACGGGTACTAACACAGCCAGGTAAGGACTACGATATTTACAGTGACGCCTCACTCAGGGGTCTGGGTTGTGTCCTAATGAAAGAAGGAAGGGTGATAGCTTATGAGTCTAGATAGCTACGATCACATGAGAAGAATTGCCGAACTCATGATCTGAAACTGGCCACAGTAATATTTGCTCTGAAGCTATGGAGGTATTATGTGTACGGAGAGAAAGTCAACATGTACACCGACCACAAGAGCTTGAAGTGCATTTACCAGCGGAATGATCTGAATCTGAGGCAAAGATGGTGGTCAGAAGTACTTGAAGACATTTGCCCAAAATCAAGTACCACCCCTGGGAAGGCGAATGTGGTAGCAGACCCCCTTAGTCAGAAGAGTAGCTCAGTTTAATCACAACACAGAAAGAGCTGGTGGAATAGTTGGACCGAGTACAAATCGAGGTAATAGTGAAGAATCTGGTAGCAACATTTGCGCAATTAAGACTTCAACCTACTTTGAGATATCAGATCATCGAAGGTCAGAAGTTGGACTGAGAAATACCGAAGATGAAGATGCAAGTTCTTACAGGCAAGCTATCAGAATTCCATGTGAAAGACTGAGTACTCTAGTTAGAACAGAGGCTGTATGTACCTGAAGGGACAGACCTAAAGGAAATCATTTTACATGAAGCACACACCACTTTACTGTCAATACACCCATGGAGTACCAAAATGTAGAAAGACATCAAACAGCATTTCAGGTGGTCAAGCATCAAGAGAGATATAGTAGACTTTGTAGCTACATGTCTCACATGTCAAAGGGTCAAAGCGGTAAACTAGAAGCTTGGAGGATTGCTTCAACCACTGCCTATTCCAGAATGAAAATGAGAGAATATCAACATGGACTTCATCACATAACTGCCGAGGAGTTCAAGAGGGAATGACACCATATGGGTGATAGTGGACAGATTGACAAAGTCTACACATTTTCTAACTATGAAGGTTACCTGGTCGATGGAAAGATTGTCAGAGTTGTATATTGAAGAGATCACCAGACTACACGGAGTGCCTGTAACTATCATATCAGATGGCGATGTGAGGTTCACTTCTAAATTTCGGAAGGGTCTAAAGATAGTGCTGGGTACCAGGATTGATTTCTGCACGACCTTCCATCCCCAAACCGACGGTCAGATGGAAAGAGTAAACAGAACTTTAGAAGAAATGCTTCAGATGTGTATATTGGACTTCGGAGGATCATGGGAAAAATATCTATCTTTTGTAGAGTTTTCATACAGTAACAATTATTAAGCAAATATCGAGATGACACCATTCGAGGCATTGTACGGTAGGAGATGCAGAATGCCAGTGTGTTGGTATGAAATGGGCAAGCAAAAAATGTACGGACCAGAGATAGTCCAATAGATGAGTGAGATGATTGGCTCGATCCGTCAGAGAATGGAAACAGCCCTGAGTCGGCATAAGAGTTATGCGGACAATAGAAGAAGAGACCTAGAATTCAAAGTTGGGGACTTTGTATTTCTGAAGTTTTCACCCACTAATGGACCAATCCATTTCGGGAAAGGAGGAAAATTTGCACCAAAGTGTATCGGACCATACCAGATTCTGAGGAAGATAAGGAAGACCGCTTACCAACTGCAATAACCTGCAGAACGTGCACAAATTCACGATGTCTTTCATGTATCGATGTTGAAGAAATATATACCAGACTCTACACACCTACTGTCAGAGACCCTAGAGTACCTTCAACTGAATTTAACTTACAAAGAAACCCCAATACAAATTGTAAATAGGAAAGAGAAGGCTTAGAGGACCAAAACGATACAAATGGTGAAAGTTCTTTGGAGGAATCACCAAGTGGAGGAATCCACTTGGGAGTCTGAGGACAGAATGAAGAAGGATTATCTTGAACTTTTTGTTTAAGATGGTGTGCTCAAGTTACAAACTTGTACCATAGTAAGTTCTGAGGACAGAACTTTCCTAAGGGGGAAGAGTGTAACACCCTCAGCTATGACAATTTTTCCCCACACATGTTATACACATGTATTTTGTACCGTTATGTATAATATCTGTAACATTATTAATGTAATTATTTTACGTATTATGTATTTCGATCTCTTATAAATATCATTCCATTCTCTCGAATTCATTTTTTGGTCTCCTATTTGAACCCAACCCAAATATTTTCTGATCCATTCTAATTTTCCTTATTATTCAATTTGAGTTTAAATTTAAACTCTAACCCTGATTAATCCAAACCATATCCCTAATTCTAATCTAACCTCCTAATCAACCCCCAACCCCCCAACATATTTTACGGCTGCATTAACACTCACCTTCTATTCACCTCCCTGCTCTTCTTCTCACCTCACACACAGCCACTCCTACTCCCTACATTTACTATAATCTTACCCTAACATCTTCTCCTTCTCATTCCACAACAAATCCCACTCATACTCCTACTCCTACTCCGACACTCTATCTATATATTCTATATTTATATATACACTACACTCACAACACTCCGCTACCTATATGTATACATGTACACACACTCATCATCTCAGCAGCACACCTCATTGTCATCTCCATCTCCTTCTTCTCCTTCTACAAACTCGACACCCTCAACTTTTCTCCATACCCAAAAACTCCATAGCCAACCCATTCTACGTCATCTACTTCTTCTCCTTCATCTCTAAACAACCTGAGCTCACCCTCCTCACCACTCGTGCTCACAATTTTCACTCCTTGCTGCCTTCTCCATTAACTCGATCCCCTTGCTGCCCGTAATGCCATTCTTGACGCCGTTACTAGCTATCGTGCTTGCCGTTCTTGCTACTGCCTTGCTATTGTCTTTGTTGTTCGTGTTGCTAATATCTCCTTATTATTTTTACCAACTCCAGCCTAGTAGCAATTGAATTCAGAAACAATTATAAATGGGTAACAACTTTAACCAATCTATTTATTTTGTAGGATGTTGGCATGCTAGATAATCTATATGAATTATTCATGCTTATATTATGTATGGGTTGTTGTTCGATTAAGTGTGTTAATTTTTTTTAATTAATTGTGTGAGATTATGATATGATTAGCTTAGAAACATTTATATAGTTTCTGTCCTAAAATTTGATCTTACTTCAGAAAATCGTTTCTCTTTAACCAGATGAAATTTAAGGCTGAATTTTTTATATGTGTATCCCGTATGTTTCTATAACATTCCCTGAAAATTTCATAATTTTTGGATCTCATTTGGTATTTTAATAAAATTCGAACACATTACTGGTTTAGAAAGGAAACAGAACCTATTTCAAAATTCTGGCTGAATATCTTCTAAAAATCATTTCTCTCCAAATATATGGAATTAGAAGCTGAACTTTTTATATGTGAATCTAGTATATGTCTACTATTTGTTTAGAAAATTTCATGAATTTTGGATATCATTAATATTTTAAATAAATTTGAACTTATGAGTGGTTGACAATTTTGCCTGGGTCCTGGAAATTTGTATACCTTTCGATTTTTGACAATTTTAACCACTTTTGTGCAGTATTTTGAAGACACTCAAAACTAAGAATTTTAAGTAATTTATTAATCGTTCTTTCGAGTCTCAGAAATCAAATTTCTATGAAGTGTGTGATTTCAGGTAATTTTTATATGTAGCAAGAGCTGCAGTTTTTCTGGAATCTGAACATACTGTTTTGCATATGGATTTAGACAAAACAATTGTGGTTAAATTTTAATTTTCTTAACTACAATGTTGTAGTAGAGTCATTTAAGTTTCATGTGAAACAAAGAAATCCATTTTTCTGATAAGTATTGAAATTTATATGACTGTAAGGACAATCACTAGTTGGGAGTTGTATTCACCTATCAAGGGGACACGTACGGCATTGTATCGACTGTTAATTTATGAGATCTAGTGTTAAGAATGGGAGGCAGATGTATAGACTGTAGGCTCCTATCAGAACTTAATGGATGGACCCATAAGTGTCCGTCAATGTTCTATGTTATTGGATACGAATGGGGAGCGAGAGTTTAATTCTAGGTCTCTATGCGGAGTAGGGAAAGACCTACAGGGTCGCCTTTATATTCGTGATAACTTAGTGATGTCTGGGAACGGAGAGAGACAACACTATCTGGCAGAGTAGGGGAAGGAATACACTCACGGGTTATAGATATGAAATATCAAGTCTTCACATGAGTACATATTAGAGTAATAATGTACTGGACTGACCCACCATGAGAACGCTGCAGGGACCATTACATGAGTGTCAGAAGCGGTTCTCGTAGTGACCATGGTATATGTAGTTCTTTGAGTTGAAGTCACTACGATTCCCTACATGAGAGTTATATGTTTTAATGCTGTCAAACATTGTCTGTAATAAGGTAATTATAAAGTTGACTATTAGATATACTACAAATCATGCGGAGAGATGTGAGTGACTTAGATAGGATATGACCATCTTACATAATAGGAGTGATATCTACGGGCCCCTTGATTGAGTGAGACTGCAAAAAATGCATGGTCGTGCTCAAATAAGCCAATATGAGATATTGAGCTCATTTGTTTTAGTAAGTCTACCCGGACATCAAGAAATCAAAGATTGAGCTATACAAGGGTGACACGCTCTATGCTTTGTAGTCAATTAAGATATCTGGACGAAGGGACTAGACTACATAGTATCATTAGTCACGGATAGGTTATGTCAAATCACTGACATTCATATTACTTGAGTAGCAGTGATGTATTACTAGATACCACTCACTGTTTGTAATACTAGAATATGATTTTAATATTACTGTCAACGTAATGGGAACCTATAGGGTCACAAACTTAGAATGGATCGAAATTGAAATTTAAATTCTTAAGATGAATTTAATCGGGGATCCAAGTAGGACTTGGACTCCTATCATTGGTTGGACATTTAATTAGATTAAATGGGCCGACTAAAGTTCAAAGGCTCACACACGAATCTGACCCAACCTCATTACTCTCTTATGGTTGATTTTCTGTACCTATATATTGATATGTATTTGTCGAAAAGACATGTGAAAAAAAACCCTAGCCGTCACAAAAAGTGAGAGAGAGAGATCGTGAGGAACATCCCTTTCTCGCAGCTAGCATCGTGGTCTGACGGGAGAGTTGTTTTTTGTTCCGTTCATGTAGATACCGTAGAGGCACCGCAATATTGCAGGGCTGTGATGGCATACTGTGGAGACGGCAGATTCATCGTTAAGGGATAACTCCTAAACATGATTTATGGTTTTCGAATGGATCCATGACTATGTTTCGATATTTTAGTAATTTTTCTGTTGTGTATTTAATACGTGATTGCTTCAAAACCTAACAACCCCCTCCACTGTTACAAGATAATCGCAATTTTACCACCTAATTCTACTATAAACTCTAGTTTATTGACTTGATTGGACGGTCTGTCGCTAGGAATACTTCTGGTGTTTCAAGCTTTTTGCAGATGTTCGACGTCAGTCAACCACCACTGGATTCACAACCTTCCCCACTACATTCTAGCCTCATCCCTGGGTCAGATCTATGGCTGAAATATGAGTTTTCTCTCCATCAAAAGAATCCATTATATGTTGCTCTGCACCCAAAAAAATAGCAACATCAACTGTGTTTTTTTCCCCTACAAGTATTCCATCTATGTGGACTTTCTACTAGTGTAAATTGGCCATGGGCCCTAATCAATATCAAGAACATCAAAAACATCAAGAATATAAAGAACTACAACTACTTTCTCCGTACAAATCTAACACCTATAATTTAAAGTACTGGTCAGAAAGCATATGAATGAACTTCAATTATCGTCAATTTTTAAATCTAAGTTGGTGTGGATAAAAAACCGATGTACAGTTGAGATTTAATTGAGTAGTGTGGTCAGTTCATGCAATTTTGATAAATATGTTTCAATATTGGTTTAAGTGGATTTATGTCAGTAATTTGCACAACCCCAATTCTCTAAATAATGGGGATTTTGGAGCCAGTCAACAAACAAAAATTAATGCCCTTGATATATATTACGAGTTTCTTTTTGAATAAAAGTGGCGACACCACTTCAATATATATAGAAATATAAAAACCTCCAAAAACTCCAAGTACATACCAAAAACCCACATAACACGGGATAAGAAACTACTAGGCTACTCCTTCACAAGTCCAAGGGAGCATATATGCACATAAACCACAACACTAGTACATGGAAAGGAAACGACCAAAACTAACATAAGCTGACAAAATATAAGCTTTTTGACCTGCATTATCTGTCATATCCCTACATAGCTCTAGCTCGAGCTAGTCTCCTCTTTGACTCTGCACTGAAGTCGAACCCTCCTTTATCCTAGACCCCTTGTGATCCCCCAAAGCACCTGAACGTACTGCAAACAATGTCCTACCCTTAGTTGTCGATGAGAATGACCCTTAACTAACCCCCCCCCCCCCCCCCCCCCCCCCCCCCCGATTCTTATCTCTACCCCCCTTCCAGTATAGCAAAGACCTTCGAACGAAATTGGTCGCACTCATCGTCAACAACCCCCTCTTTCTCAGACTGGTGGAACTCGCCATCCTCCTCATCACTAATACAGACTCCTTTCTCATTCTCCCCCAAATCATAATCATATTTAGAAAAGGATCCCACATCCCCTCACTATCTTCACCAAGATCGTTAACAGCCTCATTCTTTTGCTGAATGGATAAATCGTGCTTCCTTTTCACAACCTGTCCTTCATCTAGTTGTTGCGGATTTTCTGCAGCTAAGCCCAACTGTCTCACATAAGTAGAGTTGAAAGATTTAGCCCCCTCTGGCTTAGGAAGAGGAAGCTGAGCCATTGATTTTCCTAATTTCAACTTGTGATTTTCTGAATGGGCCTGACTCATTTGAAGTTTGGAGGAGGCCCATAGATATGAGATTTGTTCTTGGCCGAGAATGTTAAAGTCCTCCTTCTCACACTTTGGGTCATAATGGACAAGATTAGTTGCACTGATCCAAGCTTTTCATCTGTCCCAAACCCGTATTGCCACATGCCGCCAGCTCATCCCCCACTGCCACTTAAGCTTTCTATTTTTTGAAATTTGAAAAATCTAGATTTGGATAAGCTGGCTACACCCCGCCTTGTTCAGCGAAAAATTTAGAAAATTTGACTTTCGCTACCTTAGTCAGATCCCTGTCACCTCTGTAAAAGCCACCCTGATTTCAACTTTCTTCAGGTACTTATGACTTTCTGTTGACTTCCCCATGTCATTTACGTACATCTTTCATGAAACCTATGATCTCAGTCCTCTGATCAAGATTTTGTGGCTCTGCTTCATCATCCTCCGTAGCCAACTCCTTTCCTTTGAGGCGCCATTCCTCCACCTGCTACTGAGTCATTGGCAGTGAATTCTCTACATCAATCTCCACCTTAACTTCATACCATCTCGCAAGCTAGGTGGTTCTGATAATCTCATGTAGTACACTAATCTCGTCGCATGAGATTTTGACTCGCGCAAACTCCTTCTTCGATCTCAAGTAAGTTTCCATGTCGATCTCTTCAACCCATGCAAACCCTTTGAAGACATGGTCACCCTTCAGAGTCCATGGAAGGGGAAGATGTCTGATAATAACCCACGTTGATTGAAGTGAACTTCGACTCCAAACAGCAACCTCCAATGACCATCGTTCGAAAAGTGGGAACCAAATCATCACATTCAATACTCCTTATAGCTAAGATATCTTGGACTCTTGGTTCATATCCACATGATAAAAGAAAAGTATTGTCACTGAGCCTAGATAAATCCAATTCCCAACTTTCCGGTGACACACGAATTAAAATATCCTCCAGAATTTTGCCTTCCGATGGGCTACCCAAGATGCATGAACAACGATGCTATAATTGAGTTCCTCCTCAACCTCCATCATTCTCTGAGACTGTTCAACGCGAGGCACTGCAAACCTATGTTTCCTCTCTACTAGATTGTTTAAGGGTCCATCTTTCCTTTCCATCACTCTTTATTACGCTCACTGGAAGCCTTTTTGTCCTCTTGTCACAGTGGACACAGTGCCACCTTATGGTCATGTCTTTTGCAATTGAAACAAAACCATTCACCCTCGTAGTGGAATTGGGCATGCCCCCACTTACGACATATTTGGCACAATGGTTCCATCCTCCCCCTCAGTGTTCTGCCTGAACTCTCCGCTGTAAGTTGGCAACAATGGTGCCTTATTTTCATGCTTGAATTTGGAACTCCGTCGTGGCAGGACCACCTTCCATTCCCCCCCCCCCCCCCCCCCCCCCCCCCCTCTCTCCACCATCTTTTGCTGAAGGAAGAACCACCTCAAAGTACGAGAGGCACCGTCTTGAGGCCTCAGGGTGATGATTCTCTTCCTCGCTTCGTAGCACTGCCCTACCATGCCTCCCACCCCCTCCTCATCCAGCCGATGATTTTTCCCCGTAGGCTCCCCTCTTTCCGTTACCCTAGGAGGTGAACCTACCTCCGATAGTCATTGTGGCGTTCCCCCTCTCTGTGACGATCATTTTGGCTCTGGGCCATGGGTATCCACTGTTGATTCCCCGTGCTGAGTGGGAGGCGATGACATCCACCCTTGGAAGATGCTTTGCCGCTCTTCGTACGTCAGAAGTGTTATTTGTTTGACAAATACTTTTTGAGTTAAAACTAAGATCACCCAAATGGGTCAATTGGTAAAAGAAAAAAAGGTACAACACTTGCTTAATTCCGAAGTTCTGATGAGATCATATACTTTAGAATGAGTATGATCAACTTAAAAAGGTTAGTTTCATTAACCAGATATAAATGTGGTTTATTAGCAGTTTATAACTAGATATAAATGTTGTTTATTAGAAGGTTTATCTTCTTCACTAACAAATGTTTTAATTCGATATAACTCACTAACAAATCATTACTTTCATATTACTACATCGACCATTTCTGAAAATGATTCTTAAGAACCATAGTTGCAACACCATGATAATTCTGATTCAGTTAACCAAAATCCGAAAATAAATCCAAACTCGAAAGGTTTTGTTATCTCAAAATTGTTTTTCAATCTATACGATCTTACTCTGTTCTAGACCATTCTCATTGGAAAATAAAAATAAAAAAATGGTTTAGCAGATTAGAATTTTCAAGATGCTGCAAGTAAAATTGTTCGGGACACTTTTGGCGTTGATCTAGTAATATGAAAATAACTATTTGTGAGTGAGCTATATGAAATCAAAATATTTGTTAGTAAGTTACATGAAGAAAGAAGAAGAGAAATTTGCATAGTAATCTCTACCCCACCATTTACTTTTGGGGTTTTTAGATATTAGTCCCTCTTCAGCTGTTAACTCATCCATCTCTCTCTCCCTTAGGGATGGCATCCGGGCCGGGTCGATCTGCGACCCGCCCGATCTAACCCGACCTACGGTGACCCGGTTCGGGTTCGGATCGAACACGAAACTTGTACCAGGTCGACCCGGGTCTTAAAAAAATTTAATTTAACCTGCTCAACCCGACCCGATAGCCCGCAACCCGTTACTGATCCACCCGAACCCGACCCGTGGGTTGGAGACCATTTGACCCACGAGGGTCAAACGGTCAACCTGCACAGGTCGACCAGTAGGCTGTTGTTGTTGTTTTTTATGATTTTGGCTTTTTGATGGGATTTTTTTCTATAAACCCCCCCTAAATTCACTCCAATTTTTTACACCTCCATCTATCAACTCTCTTACTCTCTCTATTACTAGTACTCAATTCAATTAAAAAACTTCAACAAAGATGCAAGCACAACAAAGAAGTGAGCAATTTCGATCGTATCGAATTCATGTTGATTCAACACTCTCTACTCCGTCTACTACAAACTCTCTCATCAAAGAAACTCTCTCTCTCTTTCTATGACAACGTGACTACGTCTACTACACTTCTCAATCAACTATGTCTAGTTCTACTATTATTTTCTCTCTTATTTCTATATACGATTATTTGTGAAGTACGGTATCAAGATTTCACAACCCCCTCAAATTTTTATTTTTGTTGTAGTTCTATTTTTTTAATCATATTTGTTTGTTAGTTTTTCGCTACTCTCTTTCTCTCAACCCTCCTATTGTTTTTTAGATTTTCGTTTTCAACATATACCTCATAGATTGTTTTTTTTTTCTTTTCACATACACTACTAAAACACTAGAAATCTTTTTTTTACATACACTACTTCTACTACTACAAACCATTTATCATGTCTAGATCACGAGTTAGCGGCCGTAGCCAAAGTGGACAAGATTTCACTAGTTTTTCTCGTTGGCCTCCAACAATCCCACAATTAGAACCCGAATATAGTTCCAAGCTAATATAGGTACTCATGATGTTCCTCCACATGACATAGACCAAGAAATGCATGATATTGAGATAGGACTAATGGAAAAGCGGCATCTACATCAACAAGTGGAAGCAACTCGCCTGAAGTCCAACAATAAAATTAGGGAATTTATGGAGATGAGATCCTAGGTTTAGGTTAAGTAGAGGTGCATGACAGTTAACATCCTGAATTTTTCAACTTTAATTAAATAAGAGTTTGTTGACTTTACGTGTTTTTCACGTGAAAATTTATGTACATTTTACCCTTAGAAAATTATTTATTTTTATAGCATGAACAAAGTATTTTAATTCTTCTCTTTTAATTCAAAAGGCTATTTTAAATCTTAGGCCTAATTGTTTAAAACTGGCCAACACTAATTAAATTAATTATTTTAATTATAAAGCCCATGAGTTCTAAAACCCACTAATTTGAGCCCACTAGTTTATTCTCATTTAAATGAGAAAACTTGTAGGATAAACTCATTTTTGTAACAAATCAATTAACAAATGCATGTACAACTAGTAACTATGGAAGCTTGGTGTGACACGTGCATTGCACTAGCACGTGTCTTGGGGTGTGCAAAGCTAGGCTGGGTGGAGTCAAGAGAGTGCGGAAAGATGGGCATAGTGGATAGGTGGTTTTTGTATCATGGGTAGTTGCTCTAACTCCCTAACTCATCTTTGCCCCTAATCTACAACTATCTAATTCAATCTTGGCCATCCATTCCACTTTGAAAAATGTATAAATACCCCCCCCCCCCCCTCTTCATGAAACACACTCGAAAATTTTTGAAAAAGAGAAAATAAAGAAAGACACAAGTGTGAGAAAAGATTGAGAGTTTGTGAGCAAAAAGATTGAGTGGTATTTGTTGTGTGTTCCCTTTCATATTTGGAGGCCGGCTTATCATCAAGTGGAGGAAGGAGAGCTCGGGTTTCATCAAGTACAAGGAGGAGAAGGCTCTTTTGGTGGCACAATCTAGGAGGAGAAGGACCGTTCGTGTGTTCAAGGAGATTTCTATGAGTTTTTTTTATTTGTTTCTTCAAATAGGTGGGTAATTTCTCTACTTCTACTGTATAAATCATCCTAGGGATTTTTATTGATGAAATTTCTAAGGAAACTAGTAAATTAACCTTGTGTTTTTTAAAAAATAAACTAGATGGAAAATAAAATGAATGCTTGATGAATTGTATTGTACTTGCTATAGATTATGGCTATTATAGTAGAATTATCATGTTGCTATGGAAATGTAAATTGGAACCATGCTAGATGTAGAATATATGCTTGTAAATGTTGGATCCTGTAGTTAAGGCAAGAAACACTAGAGAGAGAGAGAGGGGGGGGGGGGGGGGGGAAACGTGTTGTATATAAAAAAACGAAATTGAACTTTTTCTTCTATTCAGTCTACTTGACAAGAGAAAGAGTCGGTTGAGGCGTCAAAACAGAAAAGTATTTTAGACAAGTCTGATTAGTCGACTTAGAGCGGAAACCAGTCGACTTGCCAGACAAGTTTTCGAAGAGTATATTATACCAGTCTGATCAGTTGACTTAAATAAGAGAAGAAGTCGACTGTCCAGACAAGTTTCATAGAGTAATTAAAAAGCAAATAAAGAAAATGCAAGTTCAGAGAAATACAACCACAGAGTACACACGATGTAACCTGGTTCGGTCCTCCCAACCTACATCCAGCCCCCAACCAACCCACTTGAGATTTTTCACTATTCTTGAAAAATTACAAGAATATTCTAAGGCATTTAGACAACAACCTTGTCCAACCCGTAGACTTCTCTCACCACTAGAGAGAACAAACCCACTCTTCCACCAAGAGTGAAAACCTGACTCTACAACCTAGAGCCCTACTCTTCAGCCAAGAAGACCACTTTCACAACCGAGAGTGAAAAAAAACAATAAAATGTTATAATCAACCAATAGCCTTGTTTTGTGATTGTGATTTTTGTACGTGGCTAATCGGTCAACTTCTGAATTTAGTCCAAAACGAATTCAATGTTATATTGGACTGAAAATCAGAGAACCAAGACTTAGAAGATTGGAGTGCTAGTTTGAATGATTGTTCTTTTGAAAGCAAAAAAACCTTGAACTTTTTTTTATCAAATGCTTGGAAAAGAAAGTAAGTAACCTTTACCAAGTGATTTCTACACTCTATTTATAGAGTTAGAATTACTAGATGTTGAAAAACAGTTGTACCAACTGTCAACCAACGAAAATAAAGATTTTGAAAATCAAAAAATAAGTTTTGAAATCAGTAAACTTGTGAAACAACTTGAACAGTCGACTGGGTTGCCATGATGAGTCGACTGGCCAGAGTTTGAAAGAGTTCAGACAGTTTCGTACTGGTACAGTTGACTAGTGCCATAAGGCAGTCGACTGGTACTCAACAGCTGATCTAGTTCAAACTGTTTCAAACTTTAATCTTTTGAAAAACGCTCAATTTTTAAAATGTGTGAGTGTGCGTGTGTGTGTGACAAGGCTATTACATCAATCTAAGACTCAAAAAGGAAAATTACATTTGTTTTACAAGACATGTAATATAACACATTGAAGCATATATCTTGTCTTGAGTCTTGAGTCTTGAGATGGAGCTTGAGCCTTTGTCTTTGTCTTTGAAGCTTGCAACCTTGTAGCTTTCTTGATCAATTTGATTTCAGAGCTTTGTTTGTAGCTTTGCTTGATCAACTTGCTTTGAGAGCTTTGTTTGAAGCTTTGCTTGATTAACTTGCTTTGAGAGCTTTGTTTGAACACTTTGTCTTTGTGTAATAAAATCTGCAATATATAAGATGTAGCACAACAACTTTGCATTGTGTTGTAATCATCAAAACCAAGAATCAACAGTAAATGGCTAGTTAGTAAATCGAAATATTTGATTTGTGCTATATTAATCATCGTGACACTAGTGTGGTAAATGAGACTATGTTATAGAAATATTGTTGAAATAAAAGAAAAGAAAGAGACAACTTTTTGTTTTCAACATATACCTCATTGTAAAATTGTACGAAGTGAAGTGTAAAGATCCTGTGGAACTTCAAATTTAGTCTTATTTGGAATTCGGGGTGTTACAGAGTGGTATCAGAGTAGTACATTTCATCCGACGAGGAAGAGCCAGATCGGGGAGATCTCATCAAGACCCTTCAGAGTCAAGTGGAGACTCAGAGGCAGAGAACAGAGCTGTTGCATGCCTAGTATGTGAAGTGCAAGGAGAATATTGCAATCCTCAGTTATCGTGTTTGGGAACTCGAGAAGAGATAGAACATGTATAATGTACTGAAGGAAGAAGTGGCAGAACTACGGAAAGAACTTAGGGAAGCCAAAAGGAACCGTAGGGATTAGAATGTTGTATCTTCTCAATGCTTTTGCTTGATGTCAAACGATATTTTAAATTTGAATGTACAAAGTTTGAATTCAATGAAATGAAATAAGTTGGTTTAAATTCATATTTTTTATTTCGAATTTAATGGATCTTTTGAATCAGAATATGGCTGGAATAAGATCAAGGAATTGAGAAGGTCCCAGCTGTGGACTTGACTTGGAAACAGAGTTGGCTAGAGTCTATCAGACCCATAATGCCGTTGCCATGAATCAAAACTAGGGGAGGATGCCTGCGAATCTAGTTCCTGAGGCGATCAAACTCATGGAGTCATTCAAGAGGAGGAAGCCAACAGTGTTTGGAGGGAGATCAGACCCAGATGCAGCTGACAATTGGATTCGATAAGTCAAGACTATCTTTGAAGTCTTGGAAACTCCGGAGGGTTGCAAGGTGAAGTTGGCTACTCTGCAGCTTGAGAAGGATGCGACTGTATGGTGGCAGTCGATGAAGCGGACGATGGAAAATGGTGTTTTTGGCTGGGAGGAATTCCTGGAGAAGTTCTAAAGTCTAAGAGAAGAAAGCAATGGAGTTCCTGGCGCTGCAGCAGGGAGGCATGTCTGTTAGGGAATATGAGACAAGGTTTACTCAACTTTTGAGATATGCATCCGAACTTGTGATGGACAAGGCGAAGAAAGCTTGAAAGTTCAAGCACGGATTGAGGCCGAGTATGAGATCAAGGATGATACCCCTTGGTATTAGGAGGTTTAACAAGTTAGTCAAGCGAGCTGCAGCCACTAAGGCGGATATGAAGCAGTTCCATGCTGTTCAGAACCGAAGGAACAACTGGAATGTAGGAAAGAGGTCCGCAGTTTCTGGGAATGTCAGAGGGCTGCCACCGGCTCAAAGGTTCAAACCTACTGGGGCAAATGCTGTCAATGTAGCTGGGAGACCCGGAATGGTTGGGTGAGACCTCCTGTGGTGACTTGTTTCAATTGTGGGGAGACAGGTCATTACCGATCTCACTGCCCTAAGCTGCGAGATGTCATCCATAATGGGCCAATGCAGCAGGTTAGGAAGAAGTTGTACCAGCAGGGGCGAGTATTCGCTTTGACTGAGGCTGATGCTGATGAAGTGGATCACGTCATCACTGAAGAACTTTATTTGAATGGAAAGAAAGCTGTTGTTTTGTTTGATACTGGATCCTCTCATACTTTTATATCACCTAAATTTGCTAAAGTCTTAGGAGTCGAACCGAAGGTCTTTCCAGGCAAGGTCTTAGCAGTAGCTACTTCATCAGGGAAGACTTTAACCATTGATCGGTATTATGCGGACTGCGAGATCGAGATTGGAGATAGGATTTTTGGGATTGATATGATCGAGCTGAATATCCTGGGGGTCGATGTTATCATTGACATTGATTGGATGTCGGTGTACAGTGTAAATATCGAGTGTAAGACCAAGGAAGTAATAGTGAAGGCTCCAGGGGGTCCTGTAGTCACTTTCTAGGAGAAGAAGAGATGTTCAGATTTGGTGGCAGCTATCAGTAAGAAGAAGGTTCCTGTAGAGGTGCAGCAAATTCCAATAGTTCGGGATTACCCGACTGTGTTCTTGGAAGATTTGCCTGGGTTACCCCTGCATCGTGATGTAGATTTCAGCATCACTATTCAGCCAGGGAGTGTACCCATTTCCAAGGCACCGTATAGGATGGCACTTATGGAGCAGGATGAGATCAAATGGCAGATTGAGGAACTGTTGGAGAAAGGCTTTATTCAACCGAGTGCATCATCCTGGGGAGCACCGGTGTTGTTAGTAAAGAAGAAGGATGGGTCGATGAGGATGTGCATCGATTACCGAGAGCTGAATAAGGTCACTGTTCAGAACAAATATCCGATTCCTCGAATTTATGACCTGTTCGATCGTCTACAAGGAGCAGCTATTTTCTCCAGAATAGATCTTCGATCGGGATACCATCAGGTTCGAGTGAAGACTGAAGATGTGCATAAGACTGCATTCAGAACTCGACATGGGCATTACGAATTCTTGGTTATGCCATTTGGAGTGACGAATGCACCTGCAATCTTCATGGACATGATGAACAGAGTTCTGAGGCCGTTTATTGATTCTTTCATCGTGGTGTTTATTGACGATATTCTGATGTACTCCAAGTCGGAGGAGGAGTACACTGAGAATCTGGCTGAAGTTCTGAGGAAGCTTCAACAGCATGAGTTGTATGCCAAGTTATCCAAGTGCGATTTCTGGAAATCTGAAGTAGCATTCCTGGGTCACATCCTTTCTAAGGAAGGAGTGGCAACTGATCCACAGAAGATAGAGGCGGTGAAGACTGGTCAAGGCCTACTACAGTGAAAGAAATCAGAAGTTTTCTTGGGTTAACAGGATACTACATGAGGTTTATTCAAGGCTATGCTCGGATAGCCATACCGCTCACTGGTCTGACCAAGAAGAATGTGAACTTCAAGTGGACCGAACAATGTGAGGCAAGCTTTCAGTAGTTGAAAGAGAAGCTGACTACTGCTCCCATTTTGGGTTTGCCTAGAGCAGGTGTTGAGTGTGATGTTTACATCGATGCTTCACATTGTGGGTCTGGTTGTGTCTTGATGTAAGAAGGAAAAGTGATCGTTTATGGGTCTAGGCAACTAAGACTGCACGAGAAAAATTATCCGACTCATGATCTGGAGTTGGCTGCGATTATTTTTGCCTTGAAGCAATGGAGACACTACGTGTATAGTGAGAAATTGAACATGTACATGGCCCACAAAAGCTTGAAGTACATCTATCAGCAGAAGGACCTGAATCTGAGGAACCAGAGATGGCTGGATGTACTTGAGGACATTCGTCCTGTGATTAAGTAGCATCCTTGGAAGGCTAATGTTGTTGTTGATGCACTTTGCCGTAAAAGAAGTATGGCTAGTTTGATTACAACTCAGAGGCATCATGTAGAGGAGTTGGATCGGGTTGGTATTCAAGTTGTTATGCAAGGCTTGAGAGTATCTTTAGCTCAGTTGAGGCTTCAACCTACGCTGAATGAAAGGATTATAACAAGTCAGAAGGAAGATGAAGAAGCAGGTTGGTGCTGGCAGGTTGTCAGAGTTTCGTATCAGGGATGAAGTGTAGAACCCCGTATTTTCAAATATCATTTCAAATATTTGAAAATGAATTTAAACTGATTTTTGGAGATTTAATTAATATTTTCTAAAAGATTTATTCTTTTACAAGTGCAGAACACGTGAAAATACTTTCTTGAGAAGTTTGAAAGTCAAGTTTTCTTTATGAAAAATCATTATTTAATATTTGGGATTTATTTAGTATTTTTCCAGATTTTTCTGAAATTAATTGGATCTATTTGCAAATTTTGAGAAAAGAAGGACCTTTATGCAAATTTGTCATTTTTAGAGGTTAAAATGTAAAATGTATTTTCTGGACGTTTTGAACAGTACCAATTGAGATTTATGAGTATATTTTACTTTTAAATCCTAATTTAAATGAATTTTATTGAATTTCCAAGAATAGAACTATATATGTAAAGTTATAATTTGGGAAGGACTATTTTGCAAATGCATTTCTAAACCCTAAAAACATTATTTCCGGCCTATAAAAGAGAGTGTGCAGCCGTCTTTCGCTGCACAACTCAAGTTTCATATTATTATTAAATTCTTGGTGATTAAAGAGGAGGATTTTTGGATCTCGCAAGAAGAAGGCTTTTCGTTGGATCTTTGCAATTAAAAGGTGAGTGATATTGTTTTGTTTTGTTTTGTTTTGTTATATGAACTTTGTTTTGTTAATTGATTTATGGGAATGATTGTGTGTTGTTTTGTTTCGATATTTTTGTATCTTGTATGTGATTGATGCAATAGTTGTTATTTATATTATGCACGTGAAATCCATGAATGTTTAGTAGATCTTGATTGGCAAATTCTTTATTGCTTGAAAACATGTTAAGATTTGAGTATGGATATGATAATAAGGAATTGGATGGTTGAACATCTGGATCTTGTGATTACAAATCAGATTTAGTTTGAGTTGTGGAAGAGATTTAGTATTGAGAAATCCTAATGAAAGAATTAGGAGTTTAGAACATGAGAGTTTGAGATTTGAGAAATTGGTTGATTTGAGTAATGTATCCGAACTGAGGATACTTTGAGATTGTTGTTTTATTTGAGTACAAATTATTTTAGTGAACAATAATTGCTTCTGGAAAACCCTAATTTTGATTATCATATACAACCAAAACTAGGCAGTCTGTAGGCCGACAGTCGACTGGTACGACCCAGCTGCTGTGTTTTTAGTTTTCTTAAAAATCCGTTCTGGACAGTCGACTTAGACCCTTTTCAGTCGACTGGTACACTTAGAAATTATTTTTCAAAGTTATCGTATATTTTTCTCTGGTAAGTCGACTTATGACCTTTTAAGTCGACTTATATTGTATTTTAAGTCGACTTACGACTTTGCAAGTCGACTTATAACACTTAGAATATTTTCTTAAAGATTTCTGGATTTTCTCTCTGGTAAGTCGACTTATATTTTTATAAGTCGACTTATGTTCTTATAAGTCGACTTATGTCTCCTTTAAGTCGACTTATATTTTTATAAGTCTACTTATGATTTGGTAAGTCAACTTATGATTTTTATAAGTCATCTTATATTGTTGGTAAGTCAACTTATGATTTTTATAAGTCATCTTATATTGTTGGTAAGTCAACTTATGATTTTTATAAGTCATCTTATATTGTTGGTAAGTCAACTTATGATTTTTATAAGTCATCTTATATTGTTGGTAAGTCAACTTATGATTTTTATAAGTCATCTTATATTGTTGGTAAGTCAACTTATGATTTTATAAGTCATCTTATATTGTTGGTAAGTCAACTTATAATTTTTATAAGTCATCTTATATTGTTGGTAAGTCAACTTATGATTTTTATAAGTCATCTTATATTGTTGGTAAGTCAACTTATGATTTTTATAAGTCAACTTATAGTACTTGTTTATAATCTTGGATATTGGTTCTCTGGGCAGTCGACTACTACAGTGTGAGTCGACTGGTGCTGATGAGTTTTTCATAATCTTGAATGTCCTTTCAAGTTTGTTAGTGTTTGTAGATGGATATATTCTGCGGTATTGGGAGTCATTAAGCTCTGGAGTTGGGTATACTCTGCGGTGTTGGGAATCACTGTTAGTGGTTGATAGCCGGGTATCCAATCTGCAGTGTTGTGAGTGACTGATAACCGGGTATCCGATCTATGGTATTGTTAGTGTTTGTAGATGGATATATTTTGCAGTATTGGGAGTCATTGAGCTCTGGGGTTGGGTATACTCTGCGGTGTTGGGAATCACTATTAGTGGTTGATAACCGGGTATCCAATCTACAGTGTTGTTAGTGACTGATAACCGGGTATCCGATCTATGGTATTGTTAGTGTTTGTAGATGGATATATTCTGCGGTATTGGGAGTCATTGAGCTCTGGGGTTGGGTATACTCTGCGGTATTGGGAGTCACTGTTAGTGATCGATAACCGGGTATCCAATCTGCGGTGTTGTGAGTGACTGATAACTGGGTATCCGATCTGTGGCATGGAGAATGACCGATAACCGAATATTGGCAGCGAACAGTCGACTGGTCCATTAAGCAGTCGACTGTGCTGCACAGTTGAGCTGTAATTGTTTGAGAAGGATTCTTCTGACACTTAGTTAAGCTATACCTGATGTTTTCATGGTTTCCTATCATTTCTTACTTCACAATACATGTTTAGTATATGTTTCCCTCGTTCAGTACATGTTGCTTAAGAAATCATGTTTATTGTTTATTTATGTTTGTTGTTTATATCACTTACACCATTTATGGCTGACCCCGTTAGTTTTGGGAGTTAGGGTTCAACTCTAGCCTCATGTGTTGCAGGTTGTTGCTTAGAGTTTGGGGGTTTGCACGCTTGAGTTAGCCTTGGAGATTATAAATAATGTAATAGAGCCTTGTGTAATTTTTTGAAAAGAGAAGTGTTGTAAAAAGAATGTTTTAATTCAAGGTGTTTGTATTTCCGCTGCATATGAAAAAGGTTGTTGTAATAAAAATTTGGAATAAAATTATTTGTGTTTTGAGCTATGTGTACTATTACATTGAAGTGGATGCTGGGAATGTGCCACGTATTTTCTGAGTTATCACATTAGAAATTCGGGGCGCTACATGAAGTGTTGTGGTTTGGAGAGAGGCTGTGTGTTCAGGATCAAGAATTTTTGAAGGAGAGTATTCTTCAGGAGGGACATGTTACTCTTTTGTTTGTACATCTTGGGAGTACCAAGATGTATAAGGACATCAAACAACATTTCTGGTAGTCAGGTTTCAAGCGGGATGTGGCTGAGTTTGTGGAGAAGTGTGACATCTGTCACCAGGTGAAAGTCGAGAATCAGAAGCCCAGAGGTTTATTGCAACCGTTACCTATTCCGAAGTGGAAATGGGATAACATCAGCATGGATTTCATTATGGGTTTGCCCAAGAGTTTGAAGGGTAATATGTGATCTGGGTCATAGTCGATCGACTAACCAAATTAGCTCACTTCTTGGCTATGAAACTCACTTTGACTATGGACAAGTTGGTCGAGCTGTATGTTTTGGGAGATCATCAAACATCATGGTGTTCCATTGACAATTGTGTCTAATCGAGATGCGCGGTTTACTTCGCAATTCTGGAGGAGTCTTCAGACAACCTTGGGTACTAAGATGGATTTTAGCACTGCCTTCCATCCTTAGACTGATGGACAGACTGAGAGAGTCAATCGGGTTCTTTAGGATATGCTTCGGTGTTGTGTTCTTGATTTTGGAGGGAGTTGGGAAAGGCATCTAGCTCTTGTAGAGTTTGCCTACAACAACAGTTTTCAGACAAGTATCGGGATGGCGCTGTACGAAGCTCTGTATGGCAGGAAGTGCAGAACACCTGTCTGCTAGTTTGAAGTTGGGGAGCAGCAAATGTTTGGGTTTCAGATCATGCAGCAGACCTCTGAAAAGATTGTTTTGAACAGAAAGAGGTTGGTGGATGCTTAGAGTAGGCAGAAGAACTATGCAGACAACCGGAGGAGGGACCTTGAGTTCGAGGTTGGTGACTTTGTCTTTCTGAAGGTATCACCTAGTAAAGGTGTGATTCGCTTTGGTAGAGGTGGGAAGTTAGCCCTGAGGTTCATAGGCCCGTATAAGATATTGAAAAAAATCGGAAAAACTAATTACCAGTTAGAGTTATCGGAAGAGTTGTCTCAGGTGCACAATGTCTTCTATGTGTCTATGCTGAGAGGTTACGTTCTAGATCCAAGTCACCATTTGCCCGAAGTGCCGGAGGGTTTGCAACTGGATCTGAGTTACATTGAGCTACCGGTTGAGATTGTGGATCATCGGGAGAAAGTCTTGAGGAACAAGACGATACCGATGGTCAAAGTAGTCTGGAGAAACCAGTTGGTTGAAGAGGTTTACTTGGGAGTCCAAGGAGAGGATGTTGAGGGATCATTCTGAGCTCTTTGTTTGTATTTGTTTTCTTTCGTTTTTTGTGTATTGTTTTCTCACTCTTTATGCTTAGTTCCGGGGACGGAATTATTCTAAGGAGGGAGTGTTGTAACATCCTCAATTTTCAACTTTAATTAAATAAGAGTTTGTTGTTTTTTACGTGTTTTGCACGTGCAAATTTATGTACATTTTACCCTTAGAAAATTATTTATTTTTACAGCATGAACAAAGTATTTTAATTCTTCTCTTTTAATTCAAAAGCCTATTTTAAATCCTAGGCCTAATTGTTTAAAACTAGCCCACACTAATTAAATTAATTATTTTAATTATTAAGCCTATGAGTTCTAAAGCCCCACTAGTTTATTCTCATTTAAATGAGACAACTTGTAGGGTAGACTCATTTTTGTAACAAATCAATTAACAAATGCATGTACAACTAGTAATTATGGGAGCTTGGTGTGACACGTGCATTGCACTAGCACGTGTCTTGGGGTGTGCAAAGCTAGGCCGGGTGGAGTCAAGAGAGTGGAGAGATGGGCATAGTGGAGAGGTGGTTTTTGTGTCATGGGTAGTTGCTGTAACTCCCTAACTTATCTTAGCCCATAATCTACAACCATCTAATTCAATCTTGGCCATCCATTCCACTTTGAAAAAATGTATAAATACCGCTCCCCCCCCCACCCACCCACACACACACACACACACACTCTTCATGAAACACACTAGAAAATTTGTGAAAAAGAGAAAAGAAAGAAAGAAACAAGTGTGAGAAAAGATTGAGAGTTTGTGAGCAAAAAGATTGAGTGGTATTTGTTGTGTGTTCCCTTTCACATTTGGAGGCCGGCCTACCATCAAGTGGAGGAAGGAGAGCTCGGGTTTCATCAAGTACAAGGAGGAGAAGGCTCTTTTGGTGGCAAAATCTAGGAGGAGAAGTACCGTTCGTGTGTTCAAGGAGATTTCTAGGAGTTCTTTTCATTTGTTTCTTGAAATAGGGGGGTGATTTCTCTACTTCTAATGTATACATCATGCTAGGGATTTTGATTGATGAAATTGCTAAGGAAACTAGTAAATTAACAATGTGTTTGTTTAAAAAGAAACTAGTTGGAAAATAAAATGAATGCTTGATGAATTGTATGGTAGTTGCTATAGACTATGATTATTATAGTAGAATTATCATGTTGCTATGGAAATGTAAATTGGAACCATGCTAGATGTAGAATACATGCTTGTAATGGCTAGTTAGTAAATCGAAATATTTGATTTGTGCTATATTCATTGTGACACTAGTGTGATAAATGAGACTATGTTATGGAAATATTGTGGAAATAAAAGAAAAGAAAGAGACAACTTATTGTAATAATTGTGAGGCTAAAATTGGTGGAAATCATGAGTATTTTGCAATGTCAAAATTGTAGACATAGAACACAAATTGGAAGGAAAAAATTATGTTTTTATGTCAAAATAATATTTTAAAAATACTATTATGTTGTTAATCTATTAATTCAGTAATCTGGAAAGTTTTATGAAATAAATTAGAAGAGAAAAGAGTTTAAGAGCTTTTGAAATACGAAATATTAATAACAAACAGAGAGTCGAGTTAAAAGTAACTCAACCCATCTCTTATCAGTTAACCACTTTGGTCATACCGGTCTTTGGGTGCGCCTTTAGACCGTTACTGTTCATCGGCAGCACAGTGTGCTTGATTCGAGTCTCGGCAGAGACTTCATTTTTTTTCCAAAATCTGATTTTTATTCAAAACCCGAACTCAAAACCCAAATAGAATTCGAGTTCTTTAGACAGTTAGTCACTTTGGTCATTGTGGTTAATGGGTGCTGTTTGGTGGTGTTACTGTTCACCGTGGGGGCCTCTGTGTTTGGTTCGAAACCAGCCTTAGGCAAATTTTTTTGGAGTTTTGATTTTTTTTTTTTTTATATTTTGATTTATCTAAAGGGTTTTAAGTGTTTAACGATTAAGAAAAAAATACTAGAAATATTCTAAAAATGCTTAGACTTCATGAGAAACTATCTATAGCTTTTTGACCTACTATAATGAAAATTTAAGGCTATTTTGGAAAGAAACTTGATTCAATTTTTAAAGTGAAATATTAGGTAAATAAAGAAGATTAATACCTTTCTTTTAAAGGAGATTTCCGAATAGAGATTTTGAAGGAATTGTGTCATGGAAAATTTAGATAAAGAAAATTGTGATTTGGTTTAATAAGCGAAAGAATGTTATTACAAAAGTAAAAGGAAATTGTGAAATCTATTATGAATGTGCTAAGCTTGAAAAATGAATTCGTCACTTTATATATGAAATTTGTGCATGAAAATGAAATAAAGATCATGATGATTTATGAGAAAAATTTGTGAGTGTAAATACTCAATTTTCATGAACATGAAATGAGATTAAAGACTAGAGTGTAGCTAAGTCCTTATACCGGCATTGAATAAATCCTTTTGAGATAAAATATTGAAATGAAAGACTAAGTTTGGATCATTACTGTTGATTGATGGTTAAGACCGGTATAGAGGAAGTGCTAACTCTAGGGTGTTGTTTTTTATTCATGATTCAAATAACTAAGAACAATACAATAGTGAAGATGCGATGAAAGTAACAGAAAAACACAAGTATGAGGGACCTCAAATCTACGGTGTGAGAGTATTCATAGGTTACCTGCTTGATGGTCATGTCATGGCATAGATACTACTCCGGAATTATCGGGACCGTGGCGACACTTGTGGGGTGTTTGGTGACTACGGGTGGTGCCATCGTTCTATGACGGAGGCTGAATTGTCGATAGGCTTTGCATGATGCATCATGTCACGACGTGGGATTCCCCTCCAGGCTGTTTGGACATGGGCTCAAACTCATAGAACATCTAGGATACTTACCATAGTTACCGTAGTAGTTTAAGTCATAGCGAGGGATCCAACCCTACAAGATGAAGAACGATTAAGTGCTTGCCCTCAGACCTATGTAGTATGGGATGCACAGAATCCGAACAAGTGCACATTAGTGTCATGTAAATAATAACAACTACATTAAGGACTAAGTGCACATTCACACACGGCATCATTAGGATAGTCCCCCTTAGTTTTGTTTTTTGACAAGTATCTGCTTTCTAAGTAAGAGAAATTGATGTATCATATCCTAGCGTCAGTTGTATGCAACTGACATACTCACAGTTTCTATGCAGAATAAAGTGATTGATAAGACTAAAGATTGATTGCCATATTTGGAAGTTCACTGTTCACCAAAAACTCTTTTTTTGGGCTTTTGGCCAACGACTACAGCGGTTTAATTCTCAAATTTTGGAAAAATTGGAAATTTAGCAGACGACTAGAGATGCTCTTAGGTGAGTATTTTGGGAGGGTTCATAATGCAAAAACATGAGGGGATGAAAGGGTTATAAAGTAAACTCTTTTCTTGGCTGAATAAATAAAGTTATTCCTTTTTATACTTTAGTGGAGTAATGAGTAAAATAGTATATTCGAATGGCGGTAATGCTGGGTTGGGGGGATTTTTTTGTTTGTTTGTGGGTAGGGAACGCTGCCCCGCGCGGATCACATGGCTTGGGAATGGTGTGACGTTTTCCAATTTTTACTTTTTATTTTAGGCTTCTTTTGCAATTTCTTTTTCATTTTTTAATTGGTTTGAATCTTATCAATTTGGGACAATAGTTTCAAATTCTAATTTACATACTCAATTAGTGCATCTGTAATTCGTTTGCCAAATATAATTTTTTTTTGGATAATTTGGCTAAAAATCATCTGTAGTCGTTGGCCAAATATCCATTTTTTGGATTTGAGGTGAACAATTGTCTGTCAAATTTGGGAGCAGAAATGGCAAATGCCAAAATTTGGAATTCAGAACATGATATCTCGTCTGTCGATGAGTTTTCATTTATTTATTTATTTATTTTTTAGATAAGATGACATATGATATTCCGTCCAACCAATTTTCTAAAATTTTTATTAAAAAAAAAATTAAAAAAAAGGTAGATCATATGCCGTCCAAAAAATATGAAACAAAATTCAAAAAGGGAGATCATATGCCGACAAAGAAATGGGAAGGTCTCATTTTCGATTTTTAAATCCTATACTTTAGGCCTATACTTCATAATTATGGGCCATTAACTCTTTTATTAACAAAGTACTCTTTTCGGACGAGATATGATATTGCTTTCACGGAATATGTTATTCCGACCGTTGAAGAAATGACAAAATTTGGGTTTAGGCGCCTACACCTCATTTCTAAAATTTCTATTGCAATATGCCAAATACCCAAATTTTGGGTATAGACGACTACAGATGCTCTTAACAAATTTTGAAAAATAACAACATGAATTTTTGAAGGAAAGTAGCCTAATGCAAAACTATTTCACTTTTAAAAGAAGTCGTTTTGTTGTTTGCTAATTTTTGTGCTCTTAACAAAGAGTTTTAAACTGAAAGTTATTTCAGCATAAGACCCTTTGATGCTCAAGTGAGTCAGCTGAAGAATGATTAAGAAGAATGATTAAGGTTTTTTTAATGGAACAAAACATTGACTACTTTTAACTGATGGATATGAAGGGTATTTGTAGGTCAAGAATCGGTTATGGAAGATAGATTAGAAAGGTATTTTTCCTAGAATCGGTTGGAGTTATTATGATAATTAGAATTAGTAATTAATTTCTGGTTTGGGGGATTTGATTGACAACTGTGATTAGTTGGGAATTCCCTTCTCCTTGGGTAATAAGCAAGCTCTAATTGGACATCTGGATGGTCTGGTGGGCCAGGAGAATGCTCATGTTCTTCCAACTTTTACCCGTATCCTGTTTATTACTAAATTAATATTAATCTAAATTGATATTACAAAATCATTATTTTAAACTGAATATCCTCCTTCAACATTAATAAAAATCTGCCTAAAGGTTAAATACCTAATGGACCGGTGAGTTTTGTCTCCTTAAACATTAATAAAAGTCTCGTCCGAAGCAGAAGTTACATTAAAATATATCAAAAGATTTGTGTTCAAATATATTGTATACCAAAATAATCACCTTGTCTTTACTTAGAGCATCTACAGTCATGTGGTATGAAATACATATATGTATATTATAGCAATTTGAGCGCTGCAGTCGTATGTTATTATGTCATTTTTTTATTTTCGCTATAGTAGAATGCTATATTTCTGAGAAGATATCGTAATATGTATATTATAGCGGACGAAATATGATGTTCCGTCGCAAATATTTCGTGTTTCGTCCGATGAAAAGATTAAACTTTTTATTTAAAATATTCCTGTTTCTTCCGAGAAAAAAGTTTTTTTTACCATTTTAAAAGCTGATATAGTTAATTATGTGTTTAGTTAGTTAATTAGTTTAATTAGATAATTCATTAGATAATTAATTAAATATCTAACTAGATAATTAAGGTTAGTTAAATAATTAAACTTTAATTAAGGTGTTTAAGTGGGAAATTTGGCGAGATGAAACTCATGTTTCGTCTCACGTGAGGCCCACCATTTTTTTATTTAAAAAAAATATTTTTTTTAAAAACTATTAAAATATAGAAATTACTATAATATACAAAAAAATTATAAGAAATAACAATCATTTCATCCATCTGTTAATTTTTTTTCTTCTAATTTTTCTATATTTGCCATTTCGCCACTGCAGTAAAACAACGAATTATTATCTTTAAATATGTATTTACGTATTTTATAGCCTGTACGACTGTGGATGCTCTTAGGATTCCTATATTTTGTTTTTATTCTTTGTATTATCTCTACAAAAAAATTGATTTTCGAAATGCCAAAACTTTTAAGATATCTACAACTAGTAATCTGCATGTGATTGTTATTGAAACAAGGAGGAAAAAATATCTACATTCACTGAGGTGAAAATATTAGGATAAATTTGGTATTGGAATTTTCACAAATTACATACTTCTTCCTTTCCAAAATATAAGTCATTCAAGGTTTCTATACGACAATTTAGAGACAGTGTAGGATTGTGTAAGAGTACCAAAATATGATTGATGGACCTTTAAGAACATAAAATCACTGAGATAATTGAGAAATTCTACACATACATCGGTTTTGTTGGGTTTCAAGGTCAATCACAGAGACAATTAAAACACATAACTTCTCATGTAGGGAACAATAATACTTGACTAGGGATATTTAAGAATAGTGTTCCGATTTCAACCAATACAGTAATATGTCTCAAACACAATAGCAATAAGTCTCAATACAATAGTTCATTAAAGCGATAAGAAATTAAAAAGAAAGCATTAAGTCTTTTGAATGTCTGTTCTCCAATCCCAGCAGACAGTTCCCCTTCATAACCTGTGTACACTTCATCTAAAAAGAGAAGAAAAATTTTCCTTAGAGAAAGTCATGGACATCAAGTAGAGAAAGCATGGAACAATGGAATAATGGTATAACAATAAATCAATGGATCAATAGAAGTCAATAATATGGCACGATAATCAATAATCAATATTACAGTAATCGATGCATTGGCTATAAACAATGTTGCAATATTCGGTAACAATAATAAATGATCAATAACGGTAACACTTAGCCAATATTCGGTATCAATAGAACAATTTGGAACAATATGCAGTGTCGATGTCGTGTCAAACCTTATGTCTATTAATCATTTTAATCCTAACTAATGCATTTACTACTGCATTTCATACTACAGGTTCGATGCATATAATCAATGTCATTTTAGACTTAAGTGGAAGATTCTATAGATCATGTACTCGGCAACGATAAACAATATTCACCTTTTGGTGCACAGTACGGTCATCGGCAACGATACAATACACGATAGATTGGGTTACCGTCGTAACCACAATCACACAATAAAACAATAGCCGGAACGGTAATTAGGGAAACACGAGACCCTCCTCCGAGTACCGTCACTACATCATCAACAATTCTAGTCAATCCCTTAAACCCCGGCTTGTTAAATTATTTTATCGATGCAACAATACAATATGAAATTAAGAGACATGAGATGAACAATAGTATCAATAGGAAAACAATAGGATAATATTGATATGAATTAACTTAGGTTTTGCCCGTTTTTGATTTGAACATATATGTGAGACTTCTTGTGAGAATTTGGGTATTTGTTGAGAACCATGTGATAGACTTGTTTTAAATATGTTAATTACCCTATTTCATGATGTTTGGATACTTGGTAGACTCGATTTCATATTTGGTTGTGTTTGGATCAAGTTTCGTTGAATCTATGTTGATTTTGGTTTTTGAGGAAATTCTGTATTTTATCGATAATCTGGCTTGATCAGTAATTTAGACCATATTAAGATCAGAATCATAATTTCAGTATACAGCAGGAGTTTTAGATAAATTCGTCTTCTTTCCAAACCCTCTGACCTTGCTTGATTTCGTTTTCGTATGTGTGAGATATGATTGTTTTACTACAGTGGTGTATGTCAATTCCATATTTAGTTTCTTGTTGATTTTGGTGACTAAATCATTTTGATACTTGTGCTGCATATATTATTTTGATCCAAAACTTTTTTCAGTATTTCTTTATCTAATTAGGGATTACCCAGA
This sequence comes from Hemerocallis citrina, assembly GCA_017893485.1. Classification (NCBI taxonomy): domain Eukaryota; kingdom Viridiplantae; phylum Streptophyta; class Magnoliopsida; order Asparagales; family Asphodelaceae; genus Hemerocallis; species Hemerocallis citrina. The sequence continues at coordinate 109,587,028 of CM030364.1, read as the reverse complement.
ATTTTGGTGGATTTTATTAATGAGTTTATATGCCGTTTCATGCTTGTTTATAAAAGTTATACTTGCTGTATTTTGCTCGCTATTCTGTAAAGAATCGTATTTTCACCCTTTTTCCTTCTACTGTATGAAAAATATTTATGAAATATGAAAGTTGGGTTAATTTGTCTATTTTCATCTCCCTTTGGCGGATTTGTATTTCGTTTCACGGCTTGCGAGATATTTCAGTTTTCGTACAACAGTGTTGGGAATTCCAGATTTGCCAAACTATCGTTACTTGATGTTTCTTATTTATTTTGGCTAAACTAATTTTACTGGAATATTATGAAACTTTATATTCTTATTATATACATATAGGGGATTACCCCAGATTTTTCCTGGATTTATTTGAGGAGTTTTGATACTGTTTTTCTGACTGAGAATTCGTTTTACTGATTTCTGACTGAACATGTTTTTTGGATTCAAACCTGTTTTGAACTATGATGTGGTGAATTACTATGTGACTTATTTATATTCACTAGATTCGGTTGGGAGTTTATTTTCCAGATTTCTCGACGGATCCAGATTTGCATTTCTGTAGCGACGGAATTCACTGTTTTAGTACTGTAGTGTCTTGCTGTCCTGAATATGAACATACTCTGTTTTGCTCGTTTATGTGACTATATATTATCTATCCATGTTTATTTGTTTCCCTGAACATAATACTGATTATACAATGTTATTTTGACACTATTCGTACATATCCATGCCTGTTTGATGACCATAAAAGTAACCAAGTCGGGGTTTAAGGGAAAGACTAGTAGTGGAAAATTATAGAAATATGTACTTGGAAGGGAGCCCGTGTTTCCCATACCGAGCATCTGTTATACTGTTGTACTGATTACCTGACTGCACACTTCCCTATAGGAATGTGTACTTAGAGGAGGACCAATAAGTTCTGACTGTCTGATTACTGTTACTGATTACCTGACTGCACACTTCCCTATAAAAAGGTATAATCAGAGGAGGACCACTAGGTTCTGACTGTTACTACTGTTACTGATACCTAAGTATACTTCCCTATATGATACCCTACGAAATCTAAAGCGAAACTGTTTGGATGTAGCAACCATGTAAGGTGGGCTGCATGAAGTGCTACCTAGCTAGTAATACACACGAGACTGTAGGAACATAAGACTGATACTGTTAGACTAATACTGTTGGACTGATACTGTTACACTGTTATCCTGATTCACTAGTATACTGAGCTTACTTTTACTGGATACTGTTAGTTGCCATATGACACTGCATTTGATATAAAACATTTGTACTGTTAGTAAACCATACTAGTTGATTTTGCTATACCATGCTATACCTGCTTCTGCTATTATTTAGATTTGTTTAGTTTCCCATGTGCTTGTATCCTACATTATAAGTGGCCCGTAACTTGCAATTGACGGGTACTTGTCTTCTTTTTCCTTTCTCCTGCAATTCATTAATTGCAGATCAGGACGGTTAGCTACCAGATGGCATTGGCGAGATGATGTATTAGTGTTGGATTTTCTGCTTTATTATTATTATTATTTGTTGTTTGAACTTGAATAAATTGTATTTGATACTTGAATTTATTTGTATTTGGACAATGTGACCCAGGATATTATTAACTGACCAGACTTGATTTATTTTGAGATTATATTATATTTTGGGATTTCAAGTAAATTTCTGTTGATCTATTTGATTCAATTGTGCATGATTAGTTGATTCTTTTGCTTCTGACTCGGATTATTTTGTGAGATGTTGTAAAGATTCCTGAATAGCTTATGGATGATGAAAATCATTCGCTGGGCCAATGTTACGTGCTCGTATTCTGTATTTTTTGGAAGCGGGGCGTGACAATAACTTGAATTGGATAACTAGAATGATGACAATAACTCATTGGGATCATGCAATGCAACATAAACACTTCGATTCATGCAATACTACAATATAGAAACAACTAATCTATTAAAAACTGAAATATAAAATTCTAGACAGCAAGAGTAGTCTGTACAAAAATGTAGTTTCTCGTTGTTTCAGAAATCGAAAAGTGAATCCATCAAAAGTTCTAGAAACTAGACCCCCACACGGTTCCAACATATATTTATAGTTCAAAATCCGATCAACAGTAGCTAGGTCAAACACATGGTTCTTTACAGGTTTCATGTTCAGGCAGAATATCAATATCAAGTTATTATATTTTTAGACTCAGCAAAAAATCAATAATAAATTCATTAAAAATATTTTGTAGACTCCTAATCATGATCACTAATAATATGGAAATTTTCAGAGCAAAATTTTAACATTTGATCAGCCTATTTACTGTTTGAACATGGATCATACAATAATCTGAGAATCTGGAATTTAAAAACACAGCTGTAGTAAAACGGGCATAATTTTTGTTACACAACCCAAAATTTAAAAATTCAAAATGTTCTGAAAATTAGAAAGATAAGGATACAATTCATCTTCAGAAAATAATTCAATTTAAGATCATTTACTAGTCCGAAAATAGCAGTCAACATACAGGTCAGCAAGCACTATACAGGATTTGCGTAGTTATCTTGAAAATAAATTAATTAACATGATGGGTATACAGGTTAGCAAGCTCTACAATTCAGCTTCAGTTGCTTATTTGCAAGTGGCTATAGCGGCGTCGAATCAAGTGTTGGACTCCAAACTTGTTGTTTGGGATTTCAATGAGTTGTAGGAGCAATTCTGAATGGTGAGCTGCTCTGCATTTGCTGGTTTGCAAGCGGCTAAAGCGACATCGAATCAAGTGTTGGACTCTGAACTTGTTGTACGGGTGTTTCAACGAGTTGGAGGAGCAATTCCAAATGGTGAGCTGCTCCGCACTTGTTTACAAGCGTCTAAAGCGGCGTCGAACCAAGTGTTGGACTCCGAACTCGTCTTTTGAGCCTAGGAAGTTGTGGGAGCAGCCCTGTGGGACAAGTTGGACTCCGAACTTACCGTTTAATGAGTCGTAGATGTGACTCAGAGAGATAGACATGAGGCAAATGCAACAATTTTCAAAAGAAAAAAAAGCTAAGTTTCATTGAAACAAACTAAGTGGCCGCTTCAATGGTGCGAATCTTTATTACATGCTTTGGCCATATCGCAAGGGGCAGCCTTATTGAAAACTGAAAACCTAATTCTACGAGAGGGTGTTAAGCACCCTTTTGGTACTTCATTCGATGCTATGTATTCTAAGTCTTCCTTTCCCGAAGAGGGGGATTTCCTGGAGTTCATAAGTAGCTCGGGAAGGACTTGACTGTTCCGTTGGAGGAGCTCTAATGCTTCAAGTGGGAGGATCAAGCCCCCCATTGTAGTTGTGTAACATTTCCGAGTTGTCTCTTGGTTTCCTTTGACTTCTCCTACTCCTCCAAAGGTTCGAAACTTCATTTTCATGTGAAAGACTGAGGGTACGGCATGAAGTACTGCTAGGCCTGGTCGGCCCATGATAACATTGTAAGTGGCCTTCACATCGATGACCATGAAGTCCATTGCCTCTGTCCGTGTAGTCGGGGCTTTTCTTATGGTCACATCAAGAGTGACTATTCCTTCGATTGGGACCGGAACCTCAGAGAACCCGTGGAGTGTGTATCCGGCAGGTGTGAGATGATCTCGAGAAAGTTTGAGGCATTGGAAGGCTTCCAAGAAGAAGATCTTGACGGAACTGCCATTGTCGACCAGGATTCGGTGCACCTCGTGGTTGACCATGTGGAGACTAATTACGAGCGCGTCACAGTGGGGAGTTCGGATACCTTCCAGGTTTTTGTCTGAGAATGTCACCGAGACCCCAGGGTTCTTGACCAGGGGAATGTTCTGGACCGAACTCACCTCTCAGATGAAGGCATTTGGGAGGAGTTTGATTCTCCCCCCATTGGACCTCCATGGATAAGGTAGATTATGGCCCCAGGTTCAGAGTCTTGGAACTTAGCAGGCCTTTCGGTTCGCTTGTTGGCTCATCGGGGTGGAGAATCGGCTTCGTCCTTTCTGACGAACTTGGCCAAGTGTCACCACTGTATGAGTCCTTCGATCTCCTCCTTGAGAGCCCAATAATCATCCATATCATGGCCGTGGTCCCTATGAAAATGGCACCACTTTTCTATGTTCCTCCTCTTTTTCGGAGTATTCATTCTAGGGGGAGCGCGGAGTAGACCTTCCTCATCCACTTCCATAAGAATTGCTGATATACTAGCATTGAGGGGGTGAACTTCTCAAAACGATGAGCTAGGCGGCACTGGCCATTGTCATCTTTCTGGAATTTCTGGGACCCTTCTTCACTTGTATTCTTTTGTTTGTTCCCGGAAGATGACTCCTCTAGACTAGGGGGTTGAGAGCCTCTTCCGCTCGGATGTACTTTCTCTCCTAAGCAGGAATTCCGAGAAGTCTCGAGGAGGCTTCTTGGTAAGGGACGCCATGAGGTAGGCGTTATTGATGTTGTGCCGGAATGCTGCAGAGGCTACTGATTGGTTGAGAGAGATAATAGATCGGGCTTCGACGGTAAAGCACCGAACATAATCTCTTAGCGTTGAACCTTTCTTTGGCAGAGGGCTAGCGAAGATGCACTTGTTTTTTTGGCTCGGCAATAGCTAACGAAGTGGGTGAGGAAGAGCTCCTCAAACTTGTCAAATAAGAAGATGGAGGCTGGAGATAGACGGGAGTGCCACTCTCGGGTTGGTCCCCTCAATGTTGCTGGGAAGGCCTTGTAAAGGAGCATGTCCAAGGCTTGATGAATCATCATGAGAGTTTTGAAACTCTCGATATGATCGGCCGGGTCTGACTCCCCATTGTAGGATTCAAAGCGGGGTGGCTTAAAAGTTTCGGGGACCGAGCTTCCTTGATGGCCTTGGAAAGGCGGGGTCTGCTTGAGCAGAACTTATTGGTCCGTTGTTCTTCTTCGGGATTGATCTTGCTGAGGAGCCTCTCCATCTCTCGAAAGAGACGGTGAACCGAGTCGTTCTTCTGGTCAGATCTATTGGACCATCGGACTCTCCTTCATGAGTGGTGGCATGCCAAGAGCTGTGTGCTTGTCGGTCGTGATATGGGACGATGTTAAGAGCTTGTAGGAAGTCATCTTTGATGTTTCGGAATTCTACCTAGGGTGACTAGCGCCCCTCCATCATAGGGAACCCCAGGTGGTGATCGGCTCACAGTGGTGTGGCTCCTTCGCTGCTGATAGGGAGGACACCACCTTCGCCCCCTTGGAAGGCAGACCTTCTGGATCACGGCCTTCAGGGAGAATGGCTCTTCTGAATTCTCTAGCATTCTGGATGAGGGACCTCGTCACAGGCTCATCTCTCATTTAAGCGGGTTCAGAGGTCGATCCCTTATTGGCGGTTGACGATGATTTGACGGAGGTCTCTTGACCCCTGAGGACCTCGCCAGGCCATCAAATCGGTGGAAGGATTGTGGACCGAGATATGGTCATGAAGAGGATGCTGTTCTTGACGGCTTCGACGAGAGCCCCCCGGTGTAGCCCCTCTGGGCATAGGGCGAGCCTGTTGGAGAGGTGGCTGCTTAGGTTGAGGCTGTTGAACTTGTTGATCTTGTTGATGGGGAATATTCTCTTGTGGAGGAGGTGGAGGTAGAAGGGTGGCTCTTCGGCTGGACGCCACTGCCTTCCCTTTTCCCTCTAGAGGCATGACTGGAAACAAGTTTCACCGGTGAAATATGGTTGGATTGGTTTTTCTGTTTCCCACAGAAGGTGCCAATCTGTTGCTGCTAATTTCGGTGTGGGAGCAAACAAATGATTTGAAGATTATCTAGAAATAATAAAAGCAAACCTGCTGACTTTGTTAACCATTTCTTGATGCTGCCGCCGACCTGCAAAAAAGTTTGAAACACCAGGATTGTTCCTGGCGATGAACCCTCCGACGCTCAAGTCAGTAATCAAGAAGATTATGAAAGTGCTTTTGTGGAGAAAATACTTGTCCCGCCCCGCTTCCCAAAAACATGGAATACAAGTGCGTGACAAAGCACATCGAATGATTTTCATCATTCATGAGCTGTAGGATCGACTCAGCATCATAACAAAAATACAACAAAATGTACACAACCACGCATGCATGAATAATTTATTAAACAATAGAAAACAATTGAAACCAAATAATAATATCTCAATGGTTTTTGTTACCGCTAAATCTGGTGTGGGGGCAAACAGATAGTATTTGTGGATTCTTGGAAAACTTGAATAGCAAACCTGAAACCGGTTCCGTCGGAGTTTGATCGTTGACTCCCGCCGTTCACCTGCAAAAAATGCGAGACACCGGGGTTGATCCCGGCGACGCACCCTCCGACGCTCAAGTCAGTAATCAGGAATGATTACGAAAAAGTGTAAATTGGCAAAAGATTGATTACCTCTTAATGGTGGTGGATGGGGGATATTTATAGTTGCCTTGGGGATCAGATTAGGAATGTAATCTCTGTGATCAGATAAGGAATATAATCTCTGTGATCAGATTAGGAATGTAATCCCTAATTCCCAGTGAAAGGATAGATATGAATCAGGGCCGTTGATTAGAATTAATCAGAAACCCTAATTCTACCCTGCTGGAATGGGTTCGCTGCGGGTTGAAACCCGCACCCAGTTGAGACAGATCCATTTTATGGGTTATTGGGCTTTGAATAAAGACCCAGTTCCCCTTTCAGACCCATTTGTAGATGAAATTACCATTTTACCCCTAGGCTTTGAGATCCATGCTCGATTTGGACGATCTCGATTTAACCCCATTTTTAGCTATATCACGAGCCCCCCACTCCCGAAGACTGAGCTTGATCAGCCTTTGAGGAGTAGTTTTACTATTTCCATGGCTTGCGGGGTTGTATCGGAGTCCAACGGAGAGTTTCGAATCTTTGTATGAGGCAGTATGGTGATTTTCCGGGTTAGTTGCGTGCTCTAAACTGTTTTAGAGCTCCTCCGGTCTGCTGGCATTTTTCCTTAATTTTTACCTATTCTTCGGATTACTTATTTAATTTTGCGAAGTGTTGATTCGTCGTCCGGAGATCTTAATCAACCATTCTAGGCAATAATTACTTATTTCATGGGCTCAAAATATTTTTCTGAATTTATAATTATTTCCTAAAATTTTTAACTAATTTTCCCGAATTTTAATCATTTTTTCACAATTTTTAAATAAATAAAATGGTTTTAATAGATAAAAATTAATTTATAATACCGAATTATGACGTGGCGCGATCTGGACCCTTCATCGTCACCGAGCACGCTTTTCTGGGGGATCGAACGATCTGTATGGGTCGGCTGGTATTTTCTCCGTATGTGGAGGTCGGTGCTTTAGTACCTCGGCTCGACTCCTCGGTAGCTCGGCTCGGAGCGCTGGGATCTGCCGAGCTACGTGGCACGATCCTGAGCGTCCATCATGGTGCGAATCACGAGGACGGGGTTCAGATCACGAGAAAACGTTCTTTTGTCGTTTTGTAGGCGTGGTGCGATCTGAGCCGTCCATCAAATTTTGACACGAATTTTGGAACGATCCGACGGTGAATCTGGCTCGGCAGAATTTTTTTCCATATGTGGAGGTCGGTACCTCGACTCGACTCCTTTTGCCGCTCGGCTTGGAGTGCTGGTATCTACCGAGCTACGTGGCACGATCCTGAGCGTCCATCACGGCGCGAATCACGAGGACGGGGTTCAGATCATGAGAAAACGTTATTTTGTCATTTTGTGGGCGTGGCGCGATCTGAGCCGTCCATCAAATTTTGACACGAATTTTGGAACGATTCGACGGTGAATCTGGCTCGGCAGAATTTTTCTCCATATGTGGAGGTCGGTACCTCGGCACCTCGGCTCGACTCCTTTTGCAGCTCGGCTCGGAGCGCTGGTTTCTGCCGAGCTACGTGGCATGATCCTGAGCGTCCATCACAGCGCGAATCACGAGGACGTGGTTCAGAACACGAGAAAACGTAATCTTGTCATTTTGTGGGCGTGGCGCGATCTGACCCGTCCATCAAGTTTTGACACGAATTTTGGAACAATCCGACGGTGATGGATATGAAGGATATTTGTAGGCCAAGAATCGGTTATGGAAGATAGATTAGAAAGGTATTTTTCCTAGAATCGGTTGGAGTTATTATGATAATTAGAATTAGTAATTAATTTCTGGTTTGGGGGATTTGATTGACAACTGTGATTAGTTGGGAATTCCCTTCTCCTTGGGTAATAAGCAAGCTCTAATTGGACATCTGGATGGTTTGGTGGGCCAGGAGAATGCTCATGTTCTTCTAGTATGCATGTTCTTTCTATGAAATTATTATATTGCTTCTGTTGACTTTAGGATACCTGCTGAGATCACGTGTCTTCAACTTTTACCCATATCCTGTTTGTTACTAAATTAATATTAATCTAAATTGATATTACAAAACCATTATTTTAAACTGAATATCCTCCTTCAACATTAATAAAAATCTGCCTAAAGGTTAAATACCTAATGGACCGGTGAGTTTTGTCTCCTTAAACATTAATAAAAGTCCCGTCCGAAGCAGAAGTTACATTAAAATATATCAAAAGATTTGTGTTCAAATATATTGTATACCAAAATAATCACCTTGTCTTTACTTAGAGCATCCACAGTCATGTGGTATGAAATACATATATGTATATTATAGCAATTTTAAATTGCTATACGCCTTAGTCATGCTTGGGTGACCAGACAGGTGGTCCCTTCATTGCTTGGCTGACCTCGGGGATGGTACTCTCGACGATGAATTCAGCTAAGGCCTGAGCCTTGATTGCGGTCCGTGGCTGGTACGATATGTCGTGTTGGCTCAGCTCGATAGACCACTTTATGAGGCGACCGGAGGTCTCCGGCTTGTGGAGGACTTGCTTCAGCGGTTGGTCGGTAAGAACGACCACCGAATGAGACTGAAAATATGGGCGAAGCTTTCTTGCGGCCATGACTAAGGCGTATGCCATCTTCTCTATCCTCGGGTAGTAGAGCTCGGCATCCCGAAGTACCTTGCTTATGTAATAGATGGGCTTTTGAGTCTTATCTTCTTCCCTCACAAGGACGGCGCTGAGGGTCTGCTCGGAGGTGGCTAAGTAGAGGTAGAGGGCTTCCCCGGGAACAGGTTTGCTGAGGAGAGGAGGATTGCCTAGGTAAGCCTTCAGCTGGTCGAATGAGTCTTGTTGTTGCTGACCCTACTCGAAGCCTTTAGCCCCCTTGAGAGCTTTGAAGAAGGGAAGACACTTCTCCCCTGACTTGGAAAGGAAGCGCCCTATGGCTGCCAGGCGACCCATTAGCTTCTGAACCTCTTTAACATTCTTCGGGGGAGCCATGTCTAATATGGCTTTGATCTTCTCGAGGTTGGCCTCGATTCCTCTTTGGCTGACCATGAAGCCTAGGAATTTCCCCGACGAGACTCCGAACGCACATTTGTTCGGATTGAGCCTCATATCGTGCTTCCTGAGTACGTCGAACGCCTCTTGCAGATCGGCCACATGATCGGCCCCGTGGATGCTCTTCACAAGCATATCGTCAACATCCTCTTTTATAGCTTACTGGCACTCGGGAGCGAACTTGCACCTCTTTTAATGGACCGGTTTGAACCCCGGAGCGATGCTGAGGTGGTGGACTAGAAGCTCTTCGGAAATTCCAGGCATGTCAGCGGCCGACCAGGAAAAGAGGTCCCGGTTCTTTCTGATACATTGAACTATGTCCGAGCTTAGGGCAGATGGGAGGGTCTTGCTGATAAAGAACTTGCGGCTCCGATCCTACTCAGAGAAGAGAACTTCCTCCAACTCATCCACCGGCTCGGAAGTTGGCCGGACAACATCTTGGGGGATTTCAAGAGTTTCGAAGGAGAGGACTGGACCCATAGTAGAGGTCATGTAGCATCTGCGGGCCGTTTCCTGACCGCCTCTTACTTCTCCTACTTCTCCCCGAGTGGGGAACTTCATCTTGAGGTGATAGGCAGAAGGGACGGCTTCGAGAGTAGCTAAGCCGAGCTGACCCAAAATGACATTGTCAGCTGCAGGAACATCCACGACCATAAAGTCCATTGACTCCGTTCGGGTAATAGGAGTTTTACTAGCGGTTACGTCGAGGGTGATCACCCCTTCAATAGTCACTGGCACTCCCGTGAACCCATGGACTGTGTAGCCGACGTGTTTAAGTCCGTCTCGGGATAGTTTGAGGCCTTTGAAAGCGGCGAGGAAGAGGACGTTAACGGAGCTGCCATTGTCCACCAGGATCCTCTCCACTTTAAAGTTCGCCATATGGAGGTTGATGACAAACGCGTCACAATGGGGGGTTCGGACACCCTCAAGGTCTTCATCTGAGAATGTGACGGGTACTCCGAGGCCTTTAGGAGGAGGTGTAGTGCAAACCGAATTAACTTTCCTTATAAACGTCTTTCGAGAGGAGTTGGAGGAGCCCCCCATTGGGCCCCCATGAATGATGTGTAGGACACGCTCCTCTTCAAATTCGGGCGTTTCATCGCGTTCAGGATGCTTGTTAGCCCCCCGAGGCGGGGGAGGAAGATCGGTTCGGTCCTTTCTCACGAACTTGGTCAGCTGCCCCCTCTGGATGAGGGCCTCTATCTCGGTTCTTCAGGGTCCGACAATCATTGGTGTCGTGGCCATGGTCCCGATGATAGCAGCACCACTTCTCTTTGTCCCTCTTCTTGCCAGGGGTGTTCATTTTTGGCGCAGTAGGTATCACCCCCTCCTTCTTGACTTCCATAAGAATTGTGGAAATGTTGGCATTAAGAGGAGTGAACTTTTCAAATCTGGGGGGAGGTCGGCGCTGTCCACCATTGTCTTTCTGGAGCTTCTTGGCCCCTTCTTCTTCAGTTGCCTTTCTTTTTGTCCCGGAGGTAGACCCTCCGAAGCCCGGGAGATATTCGGCTTCTTCGGCACGAATGTACTTCTCGCTCCTAAGAAGGAGGTCGGCAAAGTTATGCCGGGGCTTCTTGGCGAGGGAGGAGCGAAGGTTAGAGTTGAGGACATTTGATTGGAAGGCGGCCGCCGCAACTGACTGGTCGAGGGAGGAGATGGATCTTACCTCTGCAGTGAACCTCCTTATGTAGTCTCTCAACTTCTCTCCCTTCTCCTGGCGGAGCTGGAGTAACGAGATGCTGGTCTTCTCCGTGCATCTGCTACTCACAAAATGAGTGATGAAGAGGGTCTCAACTTGTTCGAAGGAGAATATGGAGGACGGGGCGAGGCGGGAGTACCATTCCCGAGCCAAACCCTTAAGAGTGGCAGGGAAGGTCTTGCACAGCAAGGCATCGGAAGCTTGGTGGATTAGCATGAGGGTTTTAAAGCTTTCGATGTGGTCCACGGGATCTGAATCCCCCGAGTAAGTTTCGAACTGCGGGGGTTTGAAACCTCTTGGGACAGGAGCCTCCATGATGGTTCGGGAGAAGGGAGGTCTGCTTGGGCGGATGGTTCTTCCTCTTAACTCCTCGTCCTTGTCTATTCGGCCAATGCGCCTCTCCATCTCATGGAGACGGCAGTAGAGAGCATCCTCACTCCGATGGTAGTCAAACGAGTCCCTGGACTCGTCTTCATAGGAAGGGGAGCGGGGACTACGGCGACGGTAACCCTGGGAGCGGCGAGGACTAGCTGTTGGTCGTTAGAAGTCGAAGGAGGAGTTATGGACCGATGGTGAGGACTTTGGACCCGTGGGGGAGTAGGAACCCTTTGGGTATTATTGTTCTTGGGCCGGAGGTTGAGAGCTTGCAACACTGTTGCTCGGAATTGCTGGAACTCGGCATGAGTGATGGGTGCCTCATCGTTCCTTGGGTGTTGCCGACCGGCCGGGGAATGGGGTCTTCTCCTGTGATGCTCGGGGGTCTCTCTCCACCCTCTTCGGGTAGGGGACCTTCTGTAGTCTCGGCGGTGAGGAGATCGCTCATCCGGACGTTGTTGGCGGGAGGCTCCCTCTCGGGCCCGCTTTTCATCCAGACGGCGGCGAAGATTCTCATCCTTCTGCTAATTGAGGATGGTATTGCGAAGGTCAGAAGCTCGGGGATTGTGGGAGGCCATATAATCCGTAGAGGCATTGTGTATTAAGATGCGGTCCTGATGGAGAGGTTGTTTCTGCGGGTTGGGACGCGGGGCCCCTGCACTGGCATTTTGAGGGCCGGGGGGACCCTTAGGAGGTTGCTGATTCTGAAGGGGAGGCTGGTCCTGCTGGAGAGGGTCCTCAGCTTGTAGAGGAAGTTGCCCCTGCTGCTGAGCGGGTTGGATGGGGACTTCCTGTTGCTGATCAACGGGATTGGGTCCACGGTTGGACCCTCTGGATCTTACTTTCCTGGGAGGCATGTCTGGAGAAGATCTGACCAACAGGAAGAGGGGAGGCTGCTATTCGTTTCATTCCCACAGACGGTGCTAATATGTTACCGCTAAATCTGGTGTGGGGGCAAACAGATAGTATTTGTGGATTCTTGGAAAACTTGAAGAGCAAACCTGAAACCTGTTCCGTCGGAGTTTGACCATTGACTCCCACCGTTCACCTGCAAAAAGTGCGAGACACCGGGGTTGATCCCGGTGACGCACCCTCCGACGCTCAAGTCAGTAATCAAGAATGATTACGAAAGAGCGTAAATTGGCAAAAGATTGATTACCTCTTAATGGTGGTGGATGGGGGGTATTTATAGTCGCCTTGGGGATCAGATTAGGAATGTAATCCCTGTGATCATATAAGGAATGTAATCCCTGTCATCAGATTAGGAATGTAATTCCTAATTCCTAGTGAAAGGATAAATATGAATCAGGGCCATTGATTAGAATTAATCAGAAACCCTAATTCTACCCTGTTGGACTAGGTTCGCTGCGGGTTGAAACCTGCACCCAGTTGAGACGGATCCATTTTATAGATTATTGGCTTTGAATAAAGACACAGTTCCCCTTTCAGACCCATTTGCAGGTGAAATTACCATTTTACCCCTAGGCTTTGAGATCCGTGCTCGATTTGGACGATCCCGATTTAACCCCATTTTTAGCCATATCAATTTTCAAATCTGGAACAAAAGATAAAACTCGGGACTATAGCCCGTTACACGGTTCATGTAGAAAAAGAAATAAATAACTCAAAGAAAACAAATATTTTAAGCAAGTCCTTTCTCCAAGCGAAGCCTAGAATGTCTGCTCACCAATTCTAGTAGGCAACTCGTCTCCAAGGTCTGTATATATAAATATAAAAAGGAAAAAAAGAATAGGGAAAACAAGATAAACACCCTTAGTGCAAGTTAGAGCCGCAAATAGTAAAACAAGTACAAGAATATGGAACAAGATTTGGAATCAAGAATCAAATAGGGATGCAACAAGTAGTGGGGATTCAAGAAACTAGCTAGCAAGAAAGACAACTCGAGTGACAAGGTTGGGTAACAAGTGCTAGTAGTAAAACAAGTGGCTAGTGAACATGTAATAGTATCAAGCATCAAGTAATAAGTATTACGTACAAGTGTCGAGTAACAAGTAACAAGTCTAATGTGTCAAGTTGTCAAGTGCAAGTATCAGGTAACAAGTGTCAAGTATTATGCTCAAGTATCACGTCTCATGTATCATGTCATCAAGTATCAAGTAAGCATGTGAAATGTTCAATTATCATGTGTCAAGTCTTGTAGTTATCACTATCTAGGTAGCACTTCATGTGCCATCCTTTTATCACATGGTTGCTATAGTCAATGCAATTTCTTTTAGACCTAGTGATGGATTTTATAGGTCACGTACTCTGGAAAAATATGTCAATTGTATCTTGTTCGAGATACGTGCAAACTTGTAGCGTGAAACATGTAGAGTGTAAACTTGTAGCGTGAAACATGTAAACTTGTAATCATGTAATGGATTCTAATGGTGGTCCCCGTCAATCCCTAACATGACACTTAGTTCTACGTGGCACTTAGTTCCATATAACTTGTAATCATGGAAAAAATGGGTCCCCTTCCGAGTACGCTTCCTTTATATTGCCCACTACTATGGTCTTTCCCTTAAACCTCGGCTTGTTATTTATTATTATCATCAAGCAAGCAGGAAAGTGTGCGAAACAAGTCAAGTAAATATAATTAAAAACATTGAATAAGTCTAGGCTAGGCAGGATACACGTTCGAGGGTCAAAGCAAATCAAATTATCAAGAACAACGAGAATTCCAAACTTGGATAGCATGACGTTGCTACACCAAAACTGCGATCCTGTTGCTACAAGATAGCAAATGTAGATCGGTCAGAAGGTCTAGAAACTAGACTCCTGCTCGGTTCCAACGCATATAATTAAGGTACAAAAAAGTTGTGGTAACATGTGTCAAAACAGCAAACTATACAGTATTTGTGTTTAGCCAGAATTTGTAAAACTGAGTTTGTAAATATGAAACATTGTTGAAACATTATTAATTAATTCTGAGAAAATTAGAAAATTTTCTCTAGGGTGTCCTGTAATAGCATGCAAAATTTCAAGTCATTTACTTACTGGTAGCATAGTTAAAATAATTGTAAACTAAAGAGGTGCAGCAGTTTTTGTGAATCTGCGACTACCGACACAGCAGCAGTAAAACTACGATATCTCCTAGACTGTAACTCAGAATTCAAAAATTTTGGATGTTATTGGCAACTACACACTTAAGGCTATATTTCATGTTCAGCACTCAAGTTCAGATTTTGGTTTTATCTGGGTCGAAACAGCAAGTAAAGACAAGAATAGTAGCTAGTGTGAATTTCTTTTATATACAAGTTGCCTATTATGAGTCTAGATTAGTGTGTGATACAAATACGGATGCATTGGAGATCAAATCAGCAATTCGCATGTATTTCTCAACTCAAAAGAATGTAATATGAGCACAATACATTATACAAAACACGTCTACAAGTCAAGGGGTTCATGTTCAAGTAATTAGGAGATAAAAAGGGTCCAACGATTGGCACGGATCTCGATAATGATCAAGATCAAGATGAAGATCAAGCGAATCCAACGGTCGAAATAAAAAATAAAACATATAAGAATTAGAAGAGTGCCAAAAGAGCAACTATACCATGATTGACAATTGATGAATGAGAACAAAAAGGTGGATCAAATGTTTAACTCACCATGTAGAAGACGAACGAGACGATCAAGGGCCGAGATCAAGTGTGATCGGTCGATCGGATGACTGAGATCGAAGATCAAGATTAAGATGATGATCATGATTGCTATGATCAAAAGAGATCCGACGGTCGATATCAAGATCTTGATGATGATGGAGATGATGATCACGATTGCGATGATCAACGACCGGACAGCCTAGATCCAATGGCTTGGTGATGATCAAATGGAGGATCGGACGACCAGGATCAAAACCAAGGGGAACATGATCATGATGATCAAGATGATTGGAGGATCGGACGACCAGGATCAAGAGATCAAGATTTGATCGAATGGACGACCCACAATTGACATGATCAAAGCCCATGATCACAGCAACTCAGCATGGAGTTGGGGCTGTTGTCGCTATGGTGAGGCGCCAGCGGCCAAAGGGGCAGGCGGCGCGATGGTGGCTAGGCAGTGGTAGGGGGCTGCACACGGTGGAAGCGACGGTGGGAACGGCACGGGACAGGGATGCCGGCATGGTGGGGCAGCACAGCCGCCAAGGGGGACGGTGCGACGGGGGGTGCTGGGGAGGAGACGCCTTGTGGTCTGCAGTCGCGATGAGGATGGGTGGAGCATCGGGGAGGTGCTGCAGGGGGGTTGCGGGCTGTTGGCGTCGACTGCGGTGCTGTGGCATCGCGATGCCACCTGGCTACTATCGTCGAGGTAGAGGCTGAGCGCCGGCAGGTGGCGCGACGAGGAAGATTGGGAAGGGGAAAGAGAGGTAGGAGGCACAGGGTTAGAAAGCGGCTGGGTTTTGTGAAGAAGATGAACAGGTGAAATATGGGGTTATATATGTAGGGTTGGGGTTGTTAACGGGTTGCGGGTAGTTGAGTATTAGGTCTTATTGGATATTGGGTTTGGTATAATATGTTATTGGGTTTGGAGTTTTTGGGTTCAAATCCAATAAGAAAAATAAAATAACTAATAAAATATAATTTTATAAAATAATGCAATTTACATTACAATATAGAATTTATTTTGAAATAAGTACAAATATATTTAGTACATAGAAATAGGTTTTTAAATTGACAAAACAAAGATAATAAAAAGAAGAAAATAATAATAACAATAATAACAAAAATCATTATAATAATAATAAAATAAAATTACCAGTAATAATAATAATAATAATAATAATAATAATAATACTGATAACAAAATAACATTAATAGCGTTTGTATTACAATATAAGGAAATCGTTTGAAAATAAGAATAAATACAATTAATGGAAAGAAATGATTTTAACAGGATAAACAAAAATGAATTTAAGAAAACGAGAAATTTTATAAAGAACCCAAACCCAGATAATACACAGGAAATACGGATTTGGGGAAACAGGGGTTACAATACTGATTGCCTTTTTTATGGTGGGGTAGAGAGGTATTTTTATTTGCCTTTGGAAACAGTTTCAAGATAATCATTCATCTCTACTTCCCGGTATTTTTGGATAAGAAATAGAGTTTAAATCGTTTCATGATAAAAGATTTGGTTTAAATCGTCTCTTAGAGATAATCATGAATTTGAATTACTCTTTAAATATCATGAGTTTGTTCATAATGGCCTGTAACCCTGTCCCAGTAAGACAGACTCGTTTTTGGGTTATTGGGCCTGGAAAAGACCCACTTCCTATTTTCGGACCCATTTACAGGTGAAATTACTGTTTTACCCCTGAGAGCTTTAAGATTCGTGCTTGATTTGAATGGTCCCGATTTAGTTCTATTTTTACCCATATCAGTTCCCAACATGAGAAGTTATATGGTTTAATACCGTCAAACGTCGCATGTGATTGGGTGATTATAAAGTCGGCTATTGGATATACTATGAATCATGCTGACTTAGGTAGGATTCATCCCCTTTACATAACATGTGCGATATCTTTAGGCCCCGCGATTGAGTGCGAATATAAATGCATTGCCGTGCTCAAATGAATTAATAAGATACTGATCTCATTTGTTTTAATAAGTCTACTCGGATATCAAGAAACCAAAGATTGATCTATACAAGGTTGATACGGTTCAAGCCTTGTGGTCAATTAAGATATCTGGACCAAAGGACTAGACTACATGGTAACATTAAGTAATTTCAAATTACTGGCATTCCCATTACTTGAGTAGCAGTGATGTATTGCTAGATACCTCTCACTGTTTATAATACTAGAATATGATTTTAGTATTAATGTCAACGTAATGAGAACCTACAGGATCACACAATTAGAATGGATCAGAATTAGGATTTAAATTCATAAGATAAATTTAATTGGAAATCCAAGTTAGACTTGGGCTCCCAACATTAGTTGGGCAATTAATCAGATTAAATGGACCAACCAAAATTAGAAGGCCCACATATGAATCAGACCTAAGTTAGATTGTGAGCCCGATAGCCTCTTTACTCTCGTAGGGTGGACTTCCTGATATGTATAGTGTGTATCTGTGGAAAACGACAAGGAAAAACCCTAGCCATCGTAGAAAGTGAGAGAAAGAGAAAGAGAAACAGGAACATCCTATTCCCGCAGCTACCACCGCGGCATGAAGAAGAGCCCGATTTCGTTCGTTCGTGTGGATACCATAGAGGCACTGCAACATTGGAGTGCTCGTGATTTGCGGATTGTGGAGAAAGTCATTTTATTATTGAGGTAAAAATTCCGAACACGTTTTATGGTTTATGCATGAATCCATGGTTGGGTTTCAGATTTTTTAGTTTATTTCCGCTGCGTATTTACTCTATGATTGACTTCGAAACCCAACATAAGTATTGATGGTTGAGTTAAGGGTAGGGAAAGACTTAAACTTACTTGGGTGAAAACTGTGAGAAAAGATATGATAACTTGTGACCATACAGAAGATATTGCGCTAAACCGAGCAAAATGGAAAACCAGGATTCTTGTAGCCAATCCCAACTAGTTAGGAAAAAGGCTCTGTTGTTGTTGTTTTAAAAATTTTTTAATTGATTTTATGAATTTATAATTATTTTAAAATTTTTTAATTAATTAATCTAATTTTTCCAAAGAGGTTCAGCAAGTCGAGGTGAGTGGATCAGATTACCATGCCGACGGGACGAGCCAACCGAATTTTGGGAGAATTTATTTGCTTGGCTCTGATTACCATGCCGAAGGATGAGCCTGGCGAAATTTTGGAGAATTTTGCGAGTGGCTTGAATTACCATGCCGAGGGACGAGCCTAACAAAATTTAGGAGAACTACCATGCCGAGGGACGAGCCTAACAAAATTTAGGAGAACTACCATGCCGAGGGCCGAGCCACGCATAATTTAGGAGAACTTTGCGAGTGGCTCAGATTACAATGCAGAGGAACAAGGCAAGCAAATTTTTACGAAAATTTCGCAAGTGGCTCGGTCCACCATGCTAAGTGATGAGCCTGGCAAAATTTAGGACAATTTCTCGAGTGGCTCGGATTATTGTGTCGTGGGATGAGCCAAGCAAAATTTAGGAAAATTTCGCAAGTGGCAGTGACTACCTTGCCAAGGGATGAGCCAGGAGAAATTTTAAGGAGAATTTCACGAGTAGCTCAGACTACCATTCTAAGGGATGAGCGAAGAAATTTTTTTGGAGAATTTCTTGAGTGGCTCGGACTTCCATGTGGAGGGATGATTTAAGCAAAATTTTAGGGTAATTTCGCAAGTGGGTCGGATTACAATGTCGAGGGACGAACCATTTCCACCGAATGTCGAAGACTTGAGATGTATTTTTCCCTGAGATTGCTTTCCTGCGTGAGTTGAGCAGGCCTACATCTACGTAGCCAAAGAGGAGTCACACCACGTGAATGGCACGTGATCTTTGTGGTTAATGAGGAGTCACTTCACGTGACCTTTGTGGTTATCGAGGAGTCTCCTCCCACTCTATATATCTCACACCCTCTTCTCATCTCGCTCTTTAATTTGTCTTTGTCTCTCTACCACCAGAGTTATATTTAATTATGTTTAGGTATGGTCTGACGACTTGGCTAGCCATGATAGAGGCATCGAACAATGGGTTGGACTCCGAGCTTGTTTCTAAAGAGGTAATGGGAGTTGGAGTAGTTTTGAATGGTGAGCCTCGTTAGCGCAAGGAGCGACGTGTATATGGAACCATAGTTTGGACTCCGAACCTATTATTGAGGATGTTCAACTGATCGTGGATACAGTTACTAGCGGCGAGCCTTGCTCCTAACTCGTTGGTTAACGAATTGCAGGGGAAGCTGCGGGCTGTAGTCCGAACATTAGTTTTGTTGTTTGGGAGTGTGCCGAGAAGCTCGTTGATCGAAGATTATGAACTTTTCATAGGTGGCTTGGATTACCATACTACGGGATGAGCCAAGAGAGTTTTAAGAGAACTTCGCGAGTGGCTTGGATTACCATGCCGATGGATGGGCTGAGCAAATTGACTCGAATTAAAAAAATAAAATTTTATTTATAGATGCTAATAAACTTAAGTGACTACCGCTCGGCGAACATTTATCAGATATTTTTGCTTAGAAGGCCTTATTACAATTTTTCCAAAGTTTGGAGTGTTAGGCACTCTCATAAAAGTTCGTCAGGTGTTCTGCATTCCATGTCCTCAATATTTTCTTGCCCCCCAGGTCTTCAAGTCGGTAAGTCATGAGTCGAACTACTTTGGAGATCGTATAAGGCTCTTCACAATTTGGAGCTAACTCCCCCCCCCCTCCCCCCCTCCCCTACGGGGATCAGCTATTTCAAGCTTCCTCAGAACTAGATCCATTTCTTTGATATTAGAAGGCTGATGCTCCTTATTATAGATTCTTCTCACTTATCGTAGATTCTTTTCACCCTTTGCTAATAGATGTTCCTTCAGAGAATGATTTTTTCTTATACTTCCTAAACTAAATCGAGATTACCCCTAGGCCTTCGGAGTTTTGTTCCACATCAAAGGTCATCGGCCGGGAAGAGGGGATCCCGACTTCCAGAGGAATTACAATTTCAGAGCCGTAAGTTAGATTGAACGATGATTCTCCTGTCGGTACTCGTTTAGTGGTTCTATACGACCAAAGCATGCTCGAAAGTTCATCTACCCATAACCCTCTAGGAGACTTGTCAAGCCATTTTTTGAGACCTTCAAGGATCTAGCGATTTGCATTCACGGTCTGACCATTCGACTAAGAGTGGGAGATGTATGAGAATCTCTGTTGAATCCCTAAGTTTGTGCAAAACTTACAAAAACCTTTCGCTGTGAACTGTGTGGCATTGCCATTAACCAATATTCGTGGATTTTTGAACCTACAAATGATTGTTTGCAGAAGAACTGTAAAACGTTTTGTACAGTTATGGGCGCCAGCCATTCAACTTCGATCTATTTCGTGAAGTAATATATAGCTACCACTAGGAAATTTCTCTGACCGGTCGCTGGAGGGAATGGTCCAACCAGATCCATGCTTGAGGGTTGTGCTTGATTGAGGAGAACTTTTGTCAGGAGGCACATCGACGGACATGTTCTTGCACGTCCTGAAGCAGGGTCAGCCAGTAGTATCTGTGGTTGAGGATCTTTCTGCCTGGTGATATCGCTCCCATGTGTTCCCCCCTCGTGCATTTCTTTTAGGGTGTATTCTGCTTCTTCGGGGAAGAGGCAACAAAAGAAGGGTCACCTGTCAATAAGAGTATAAGAGTGCTTGAACATGATGTCTATATCAAGTTTGTGCCTTTCTGCCATTGTCCAAACCTTTCTTGATTCATTTGGTTCTGAATGGAGGATTCCTTTATCCAGGAAGTTGATTAAGAGCTCCATCCAATTGTCGGTGGTCACTTGGACTTAGCCGCACTAGATATCGAAGGCTTCTCCCTCAATGCAAGGACTGACCAGGATCTCAACGAGTAACGTGCTATCCAATCATTCGAAGGAAGAGGAAGCCAGTTTGGAGAGGTCCTCCGCTATCATTTTCCTTTTGGGGGATCTGAGAGATCGATGCTTCTTGAAAAGGGGAAAGGAGTTCCTTGACATAGGCCAGACACTTGACCATCCCAGATTCATGAGCTTCATACTCCCCAGATATTTGGTTATCGACTAATTGAGAGTCGCTGAATGCATTCTCCTACTGAGCCCCAACTTTCCAAGCCAGGAGTAACCCCGCTATCAGGGCCTCATATTTGGCCTCGTTATTAGAACCTCGAAAATTCAAATGGAGGAAGTATTGGAGGACAAATTAGTCGGGTCGAAGCAATATCACCCCAGCCCAACTATCTTCTTCGCATGAGGCCCCGCGATATAAAGGCCCCAGAGGGGAGCGTCTTACTGTACCTCGGATGAATCAGGGATGATACTTTCATTGATGAACTCAACTAAGGCCCGGACCTTGATTGCCGTCCTCGGCTTATAATTGATATCATCCTCACTCAGTTCGGTTAACCATTTAACCAACCACCAGAAGTTTTTTGGCTTGTGTAGGACAAACTTCAATTGCTGATCACTGAGGACTTGGATATAATGTGCCTAAAAATAGGGACAAGGCTTCTAGGTTGCCATGATTAGTGTGTATGCCATCTTTTCCATCTTTGAGTAACGGAGCTCAACATTGTGGAGGACTTTTCTTATGTAATAAATGGGTTTTTTGAACCCCGTCTTCCTCCTGCACCAGGACAACGCTCAAAGTTTGCTTTAAAGCAGCCAAGTAGAGGTATATAATCTCACCTGGCTCTGGTTTCCGTAGTAGGGGCGGGGGGGGGGGGGGGTCTCTAGGTATTTCTTCACCTGGTCGAAGGCTTGTTGTTGCAATCCCCCATTCGAAGTTTTTGGCTCCGTGGAGAGCCTAGAAGAAGGGGAGGCACTTTCGCCGGACTTGGGTAGGAATTTTCTGATTGCCATGAGACGCTCAGTGAGCCTCTAAACCTTTTTAACATTGGCCGGGGGTGCCATGTTGAGGATGGCTTTGATCTTCTCTATGTTGGCCTATATTCCTCTCTAACTAACCATGAAGCCTAGATATTTCCCAAATAGATGCCGAAGGCGCATTTTGAGGGATTCAACCTCATGATTGTTCTTACTCAGAACGCCAAAAGCCTCTTCAAGATCTTTGACGTGATCTTCCTTTCCGATGCTCTTGATGGGCATATCGTCGACATAGACTTCCATATTCCGACCTATTTGCTCCTTGAACACCTTATTAACTAGTCGCTGATAGGTAGCGCCTACATTCTTTAGCCCACAGGGCATGACTTTGTAACAATAGAGTCCTTGGTTGGTAATGAAAGAGGACTTAGGGATGTTTGGATTGGACATCTGAATTTGATTGTACCCTGAGAATGCATCAATCAAGTTGAGGAATTCAAGTCCGGACGTTGTGTCGATGCTCGAGAGGGAAAAAGGGTTCTTCGGACATGCCTTGTTGCGGAAGTCTATACATATCCTTCATTTACCGCTGGCCTTCTTGACCATTACAACATTGGCCAGCCATTCAGGGTAGCTGATTTCTTGGATAATGTGTGCAACAAGGTGTTTTTGACCTCTTCCTTCACGACTTGTTGTCATTCTAGGAAAAATTTCTGGCGCTTTTGTTGCACCGGTTTGACATTGGGATTGACGCTCAATCTATGCATTATCAGCTCTTCTGAAATGCCCAACATGTTAGGGACTATCCAGGCAAACATATCTCGATTACACCGGATGCAATCAATGATCTTCCCTTTGAGCTCGAAAGGAATAAACTTGCTCACTTGGAATTTTTTTGCATTGTAATCCAACAAAAAAGGGAATTCTTCTAAATCATCAACGAGTTTGGAGAAGATTGGGCTTCTTTTCGAGGGGAGATGCACTGCATTAAGAGGGAGGACCGAGCCCTCCACTGTGGCGGTATAGCACGCCCGAGCTGACCCCTGACTACCCTTGACCACTCCAATCCCTACTTTTGTCAAAAATTTCATTTTCAAATGATAGGCTGATGCCACAGCTTGGATGGACGCTAATCCGGGATGCCCAAAGATGACGTTGTAGGCAGCCTTTGCATTGACCACCATGAAGTCCATAGGATTGGTTCGGATTGCTAGGAAATTTCCTGCGGTGATATCGAGTGTGATGATCTCCTCATTCTAGACTGGTGCCCTGGAAAAGCCATGTTGAGTATAACCAGCTAGTTTTAACCTATCCCGAGAAAGTTTGATACCATCGAAGGCATCCCTGAAGAGGATGATGACCAAACTACCATTATCAACTAGGATCTGATGGACCTCGTGGTTTGCCATGCAAAGACTGATTACCAGGGCATTGCAGTGAAGGGTACGAACACGCTCCAGTTCTTCATCTAAATACGTGATGGGCATTATCGAACTTCTGGGAGGAGGGAAATTGTGCACTGAGTTCACCTCTCGGATGAACGGTTTCTTAGAGGAGTTAGTGTAACACCATAGAATTTTAAATAATGTTTTTGAAATTAATAAATGAATTCAAGTGATTTTGGTGACTAAATAAATATTTTTTTGAAATTTATCTTTTTGCACGTGCAAAACACGTGCAAATATTTTCTTAAGAAACTAAAAGTCAGAAATTATTTAGGGAAAACCTAATATTTATTATTAGGTATTATTATGAATTTTGTGGATTTTTCTGATATTTATTTGGCATATTTGCAAATATTACAAAAGAGGGGATTTTGTGCAAAATTACCACTTGGAGTAAAAACTCCAGATTTTCGGTTTTCTGGGCTGAGCATGATGGCTAGCCAACTTAGAGGTAAAGATTTTAATTTTTGTTCTAATAGATTTGGTTTATTTCGCAAATTTGTTAAAGAATGGTCTTTTTGCGAAAATTCCCACTTAGAGGCCAAAATTACAAAATTTATTTTTCTTCGTTTGAATCTGATGTCGGCCAGATATCGATAGGATATTTTTGATTTAACTCAATTAAATTGGTTAATCTAGTTATCTAGTATAAAGAATCTATATATGTAAAGATATATTCTAAAGGGATATTTTGCAAAATCTTCTCAAAACTCCAATACTCCAGATTTCGGCTGATTTAGGAGGCTGCTACAGCCGTCTCTCTACTACACAAAAAAAAAAGTATACTTCTATTATTGTTTTTCTTGGAGTTTCGAAGCGAGGATCTTGGATTTTTGCGAATGGGGGATCTTTTTCTTATTCTTGATTACTTTCGTCGATTCTTCAATAAGGTGGGTGACATATGTTTGGTTTCTTATTGTTCTATGCATGTTAATTATGAAGATTTGCCTAGTAGAATACATGATAGATGATTGTATGATGATATAAGGAATATCTTGATGGATGAATTATTAAAAGTGGAACTTTTATGAATGTTATGCAATTGGTGGATAAATCTCCATATAGATGACCTAAGAATGTTAGAAACTTAGTAGGAATCATGGGTATGATGTTTCTTTCATATTTCTTACTGATTTGATTGTATATTATGAGATTGTATGATGTATAATGCATATGGTGATTAAAAGTGGGCTCTTTACTGTGTATGCATGTATGTATATAGTTTTGATGTTTGGATGAAGAAAAACTTGACTAATACATGTTGTAATCGCATATAATCATGGGAAAACTGATGTAAATAGTTGTAAGTGTGTTTAACAAATTGCAAGAGAAGTTTTGAGATCAAATGATCGAGTTTTGAAGGTTGAATAGGGTTTTGAATTTTCGGGTCTGATGGTATTGGTCGAAAGTGGATTTTTTTTGTGTTTTTGCGAAGTTTTCAAGTGGATCTCTGGTTTATATTGTTATTGAGATTGAGTTGAACACTGCACTACTCTTATACCATGATTCTTGTTAATCTTACATATACATATACACATATATACATATATATTCATAAGTTTCTGATTTGAAGTTTTTTTGAAAAATTGATCTTTTGTGAATTTGATGAGAGTATGATTTTATTTATAAACTCCAGTATGTTAGACAAGTTGTATTTGATCATCTCAGGATTTTTATTTCACAAATTCAAGCTTTTAAAGATTATAAACTAAGTATCAATGGAAAAGTACATGAATTTCAAAGCAAGCTGAGTATCAGCTGTCGGTTGACTGCCCCATTTTGAACTATGGGTGACGATCGACTGACACTCTTTTGGATTTGGAAATTTAGCTTGACAGTCGACCGGTGTATTTTTGAACTGAGATGTCGGTCGACCATCAGCTGTGATGCTGATTATTTTGTGGAGTTTTCGTCGTTTTTCTTGAACGATTATTTTTTGAACTTATGGATTATTGATCTACTGTTTTAGATGATGATTTTACTATAGATTACTGTATTTTACAGAGAGTTATATTTTGATTAATAACAGAATTTAATTAGTATTTCTATGGCTTTAGAAAGCGAATTATATATGGATTTCGAGGGATTGATGTTTTGTAATTTTTTTTTTTTCTATTACTTTAAAATACGAAACTCAGTTGTATAAGAGATTTAATCTCATATTTTACTTCTGGAAATTTGTGAGTATTTGGATAAATTTAATTTTGTTTGATTTGAAGAAGTTTTCTTAATATAAACGATTTGGTGATGGAATTAAGAGTTTTAATGGAAGATTTTGTGTTGATATTTGATTTGTGAGTCTCCAGAGGTTGAGTGGGATTCCTGTAAACTAGCAGATGAGATTTTGTGGATATTGGCCAGTTGGCCTTGGGGTTGTTTCGGTGGAATTAAGTCCGGCAGGGTACACGAACTCTAGAGAGGGGGAAGTTGTGTTTTAATTAATAATAATCAACCTACGGACATGCACTAGTGGAGATGTGATAGAACTTTGGAAACGTAAGTATGGGCTCTGTTGTTATTCCGACGGATGTATTCCAGGACTGTGTGTTGTTGTATCCCTAGAGGGCAGTTGGTATGTTCGCGTGTCGAGGATCGGCGGGCCTATTCACGGAACATACGGTGCATTCGCGTGTCGAGGGTCGGCAGGCCTATTCACGGGATGTATTGTGTATCTGCACGTCGAGAGTCGGTAGTACTATTCGTGGGGTACACGGCAGGGAGGTGATTCTCCGGTTTTAGAGTTATGCTTACATGATGCTTGCGCGTCGAGGGTTGTTAGGACTATTCGCGGAGTATTCTAGATCTTGTTTCTCTCACCGTAGTAGGTTACTTACATAACGAGGGATTTAACCTTATAAAGTGGAGAACGATAAGGGCTTTCACCGGACCTATGTAGTATGGAATGGATAGAAACCGACAAGTATGCATTACAGAGTCATCATACAGCATTTGTGTTTTCTTGACTTGTATTATGCATGATGTTTTCCTGTTTCCCTACACTTGACACTTAGCTTGGTTTCACTTGATGTTTTCATGCTTTATTTATTGTTATTTCATTTTCCATTTGTTACTACTGTGGGTACGTGTTGATTATGAATTTATTATTTATGTTTCATTTAAATTGTATTTCATTTGATGTCACTCACACCGTTATGCCTGACCCCTTTAGTTTTGGGGGTTAGGGTTATCTCTAGCCTCATGTTTTACAGGTAGATACCATTAGCTTGGGAGGATGCATGTGGTAGAATAATAATATGGCTTATGCAAATTGTAAAAAAATGTGTTGTAAAAGAAAGAAATTGTGATTCAAGGTGTTTAATTTCCGCTGTACTATGTAAAGAATTGATGTAATAAAAGTTAAAAATTTTTCAGTGTTTGGCTATGTTTATGTCACGCTCCGCTTACCAAAAAGGAATACAAGTACGTAACAAAAACCCACCGAATGATTTTCATCATCCATAAGCTGTTCAGGAATTCTTTACAACATATCACAATATAATCAGAATCGGAAGCCAGAAAAATCAACCACATGCACATATGAACCAAATACCAACAAAAATACTTGAAATAAAATATATTTATCTGAAATAGTCATGATCTGAAATACACAAATAATTCCTGGGCACATTGCCCAAATACAAGAATAAATCCAAGTCTCAAAATACAATTATTATCCAAAATGAGCAACAAGAAATAATAATAGCAAAATTCTAGCATCTAGTACATCATGTCACCAATACCGTCT
Organism: Hemerocallis citrina; assembly: GCA_017893485.1. Classification (NCBI taxonomy): domain Eukaryota; kingdom Viridiplantae; phylum Streptophyta; class Magnoliopsida; order Asparagales; family Asphodelaceae; genus Hemerocallis; species Hemerocallis citrina. The sequence continues at coordinate 109,559,969 of CM030364.1, read as the reverse complement.
GGAACATGTCCTCCAAAATCTGCAATTCAATGAATGCAGGCAAGAGGAAAAGAGAAAACACAAGTACCCGTCAATTGCAAGTCGCGGGTCACAAATAATGTAGGATACAAGCACATGAGGAAACTAACTAGTAACATAGTATACTAACAGGTACAGGTAGTATGTGTCAAGTGTCAGGTAAATAGGTCAACAGGTAAACAGGTAAACATGTATCGAGTATCAGGTAATCAGGATAATTAGGTAACAGGTAATCATGTAACATGTACCAAATATCAAATCTCAAGTATCAAGTCTCATATATCATGTAGTCAAGTATCAAGCAAGCATGTATCATGTTAAAGTATCATGTTCAGGTCTCATGTAATCAAGTCTCATGCATCAAGTCTTGGGTGATTTACTATCCAGGTAGCACTTCATGTGCCCCAACTTTTATCACATGGTTGCTACAACACAACAGTTTCGCTTTAGATCGCATAGTGGACCATAGAGGGCAGTGTACTCAGGAACAGTAATCCAAATTATATACCAAATTCCAAATAATCCAAATCATATACCAAATTTCAAATTAACCAAATTATATACCAAATTCCAAATAATCCAAATCATATACCGAATTCCAAATATGGGAAACACGGGCCTCCTTCCGAGTACATGTTTCTGAATTATCCACTACTAGATCGGTCCCTTAAACCCCGGCTTGGTTAATTTTATTAAGGTTATCCAACAGACATGAATGTGCACAAAATAGTGTCAAACTAACATGGTATAATCAGGTTTAGGTCCAGGGAAACAAATATACAAGCATGGTGATATACATTCACTTATACGAGCAAAATAGTCTAGGTTCATAATCAGGACAGCATGACCAATCAGTATAAAACAGTGATTCTAAGAGCTAAAGATATGAAAATCAAGATCCGTCAAAGGATCTGGAAACTAGACATCCACACGCATCCAACGAATATAATAAAGTCACATACTAGTTCACAACAACTCAGCTCAAAACTGATTTTAATACAGAATTTATGTTCAGCCAGAAATCAGGAAAACAACTTCAAAAGCATGAAAACAGCATGAAAACACATCAAATAATTCCACAAAAAATCTGGGGTATTCCCCTATAGGTATAGACTCAAAATAACAAGTTTCATAATATTCCAGGAAGTATAGCTAGGTCATCAAAAATAGGAAGTAACACAAAATCGTAGTTTGACGGATCTGGAACTTCTCAACACTGCTGTACGAAAACAAGCATATCTCGCAAACAGTGCATCAAAATCCAATTCCGCCAAAACAACGTGAAAATAGATAAAATTTTCCAACTTTCATATCTCACAAATAAATTTCATATAACATAAGGAATTAGAGTGAAAACTGGGTTCAACATAGAACAACACGCAATTTACAGCAAAAGTAGAGTTTAGAAAAGGATATGAAACATCGCTCAAAACCCATCTTTAAAATACACCAAAAATCTGGGAAGTCCCTAACATCATGAGGAAACACTGAGAAAAATATTATAGTAATATATTATGTATAACCTAGATCTTGAAAATAAATAGTTAGCAAAATTGACACAAAACTGAATCTGAAAATTACCGACACAGTTGTACCAAAAACATCATATCTCAGTCATACGAATTCCAAATGCAGTAAAACCAGTGGGGTTTGAAAATAGACAAAATTATCTACAATTCACTTTTAATTTTGAAGTTGAGATTCGGACCTTGGCATAGGTGAAAACAGCAAACAACACAGAACAGGCTGCAACATACAGATTTCATACATCTACTTAAAATCAACATAACTTTAATAATATTGAACCAAACTCAACCAAATTTGAAATACAACCTACCAAACATCTAAACATCGTGTTTTAAGGATTCTAACATGTCCAAACCAATTATCTTTTCACATGGGCAATCAACCAAACACGCATCATGCGTTATATCACATACACGAACAAAAATTCAATTTTGGGCATAACCTATGGTATAATCCTATCAAACTTGGTGCTATAAGTCTTTTATGGCCAATTTACACAATAGAGACAAAATCCATCAATAAAAATACAAATTTTGGCCGTCTCTAGACCCAACTACACTATATGTAAACTTTTTGACTTGTATCAACCTAATAAAATTATGTACAAGTTACTTACCTTAATTTGGAGATGAAGAATGATGCAAATCAAAAGTGGGAGCAAATTCCACGAACGAAAATCTACGGACTCACGAACGATCCACACGCACTCGAGCACGCGCAATAAAAACCCAAAAGCAAGAGAGCGCGAGACGACGGATGGAGAGAAAACGGGAGAGATGAAGCATGGCGCAATGGAAATATATATATATACTAGGATTGCTCGTGGGACGTGCCTACGGCACGTATTCGGGACTGCATATAAATTTCTAAAAAATTAAAACAAAAAAGGTGGGTGTAAACAAAAAAGGTGGGGGTTTAAAATGTTTTTCTAATACGACGTCTTTAAAATGTTTCATACGGCATGTTATCGCGACGTCTTAACTTTCTTTAAAATATTTAGTAAAAATTTCGATGGAATATCTCATGAAATATTATTCCTTTGGCTCTGGGAAATATATATTAGGCTCTGGGAAATACAACAAAACTTTTAAGATGTAATGTCATTCAATTAGATGGTCTTTAAAACGATGAGTACGCACTAAAATGTATACTAAACTTTCCCAGAAACTTTTAAGAAGGTATGCTCTAAACTTTTAAGAAGGTATACTAAAGAAGGTATGCTAAATGTATACTAAAATGTATACTAAACTTCGTTCTAGGAAGGTATGCACTAAACTTTTAAGAGGAAATCCAACAGGGTAATCCAAGAGGAAATTCAAAACTTTTAAGTGCATACTCATCCAAGAGGTAATGTCAATTAGATGGTTTACTAAATGTCATTCAATTAGAGGTAATGTCATCTATTAAAAGTTCACACATACAATCCAGGAAACTCATCCTCACATACAATCAAGGAAACTAATTCTCACAATCTCTTAAAAGTTCACAATTTCACAATTCTACAAAATGTACCACCTACAAAATCTTCAAGCTTCAAGTGTACCACCTACAAAATCTTCAAGCTTCAAGCCTTCACTGAACCTACAAAATCTTCAAGCTTCAAGCTACAAAAACTTCATCTTCACTGAACCTACAAAATCTTCATCTTCAAGCTACAAAATCAAGCTTCAAGTGTACCACTTACAAAATCTTCACTGAACCTACAAAATGTTGACAATTTCACAATCTCAAGTATTAGGAAAACATAATAGATTTTAAAAAATTTTGACAGAACCTCCCCTAAAATATTAGCCCTTTTACAGAAATTCCTTACGGAATTCTTCTAACAATTAAATATATGACATCACACGCAATAAATATCAATCCTCCCCAGGCTCAACCGAGTAACATCACACAGGCAACATATATATATGGCTCTGGGGGAAAAAATCAGAATATAATGCAAGATACAAAATAAAAACCAAAAATTCTTTTGAAAATGTAATAATTTTTTTGAAAAACCTTCGAAAAACATTTAAAAAACCAAACACAGAACCCAATACTCCACAAAATTGCGGGTACAGGTATTAACATAACTATATTATATCATTATTATATACAGTTACTTACATCATCTCCAAAAATGCTAAATATTACAATCAAGCTACAAAATCTACAAAATCTTCAAGCTTCAATCTAGAAAGCTTCAAGGTTCAAGTGTACCACCTACAAAATCTTCACTGAACCTACAAAATGTTGACAATTTCACAATCTCAAGTATTAGGAAAACATAATAGATTTTAAAAAAATTTGACAGAACCTCCCCTAAAATATTAGCCCTTTTACAAAAATTCCTTACGGAATTCTGCTAACAATTAAATATATGACATCACGCGCAATAAATATCAATCCTCCCCAAGCTCAACCGAGCAACATCACACAGACAACATATATATATGGCTCTGGGGGAAAAAATCAGAATATAATGCAAGATACAAAATAAAAACCAAAAATTCTTTTGAAAATGTAATAATTTTTTTGAAAAACCTTCGAAAAACATTTAAAAAACCAAACACAGAACCCAATACTCCACAAAATTGCGGGTACGGGTATTAACATAACTATATTATTACAATTATTACAACCTCCACCATACTAAACACTAACCAATGGTTGTAGACGAACACAATGGTTGAAGTCTTCAAAATAGGACCAAACAGTGAGCCTAAAAAAACAGTGAGAGTTTTGAATCAAATAGTAAGAGTTTAGAATAAACAATTAAAACAATAGTAATAGTTTTGAAACCATTACCTTTCAAATAGAACAATGGCTTCAACCAAACATGTTCCTCATCACCCTACAAAAAGTTAAACTGTCAATATGTACATGACGGTTTTGAGTGTGGACGACAATCTGGGAAAAAAAGAAGAAACATTAAATTAGCAGCAATTAACGGTTAACATAGGGTGTAGTTGTAGTAAATAGAAATTTACCTTATTGCAACCCCAATTCATCAATGTAGTTGCATTTATAAATTTGAGGTCCATGTCAGCTGCTTCCCAGTTCTATTAAAGTTCAAAAGTAAAACAACAATGAAAATAAGTTTTAGTAAGGTAAATCTTGGATTATACATGTATGCTGTTTTAGTTGATGACATAGATGCTTTAACACCTGACTATGTATATATATGTATGTTGTATTGGGGGACTTTATCTGCTACCTACTTGTATGGTTGGGGGCAAGGCTGTGAAAGACAGTCATCTATGTTTGACCTGAATTGACTTGAATTGGTGTTTATAGCACTAAAACTGAGCCAAAAGTCGTGCTATTTTACTTTTGTTGTTTGACAATATATAGGCAAGTTAAAGAAGTTCAGTTATCTCTTTTTGTTTGAAATTTGGTGGTTATTTTTATTTTCTAGGTTGTTGGGATTGCGGTATGTTTACCCGCAGCCAATGTTTTGACTGATTTTGTTTGTGAGAAGGTGATCATTTACTTGAGTTCACCTAATTGTGTTGGAACTATGCAAAAGTTGGGTTTTTTTAATAATTATTTACCCATTTTAATGTTATCTCGCATTATACATCTCTTGGTATACAGTTAAACTAACATTGGAAAGGTGGGGGTGATCCCCTGAACTTTTCCTATTTATTGTACCTACAACCAAATGGAAGAAATCCAAAATTATTTGTACTTGATTGTATTTCCTAATTTTAGATGGCGAGGAAGTAAACAGCTGCTAGCTAGCTCCTTCAAGTATGCCCTGATAGCATGTATAAGCCCTATACCAGATTAATGGCGTCTAACACATCATATTTTACCAACCATTACCTGTGCTGGAATTGGTAATCCACATGGAAAGAACGTTTTTTTTTACTTCGGATTATTAACAAATTAATTTAAATGAAAGAAACTATTTAATAGTTAGAAAAAGTTTTATTCAAGTAAGGTTCATTAGTTAAGAGTATGAAATTTTTTTATTGAAAGATAATCAAAGTCATAAAGTACCTGTATTTTCTGTTGAGAGTATGGTAGTGGTACCTCTATAAAAGAACTTCAGGATAAACAATGTTTGTTGTTGAGCTTAAACAATCTTCTGGTAGAAGTAAGAAAATACGATCAAAACTTGTACACCTAGAGAGTGCAACATAGAGTTGTCCGTGACTGAAAACTGGTGAGCGTAAATCTATCCCCACAATATCAACAGATTGGCCTTGTGCTTTATTTTTTGTTACAGCATACGCTAATCGAACTGGAAATTACCGTCTTGTCATTGCAAAAGGTAGATCCGAAGACGAAGGTTTAGGGGTTAGAGGTATTCTTGGAATGAAGACCAAATTTCTTGCTTTATCGCCAGTTAAAACCATAGCCTCAATTACACGCGTCGACTGAGCACACCGAACTATAATTAACCGAGTGCCATTACACATACCATCCTTTGGTGCAACATTCCTCAACAATATGATTGGGCACCCCACTTTCAGCTCCAGTTTAAACGGTGGTAGCCCTGGAGGATCTAAAGAGTTCAAAAACTCGTTAGGGTATCGATTGGTGATGTTTCGATCAACTCCATCTTCCTCAGACATTTTATCGGCAGCAAGAAATGTAAATTTTGGCCCCGGATGAAGATTTAATGCAGCAGCATTAATGAAATTTACATCATCATTTCTTGCTGATAGAATTGTCCGCTCTGTAAGATATTTGGGAGTGATAGTGCCGATAACGTTTAGTTGCGGGTAAACGGTAGATAAAAGTTCATCCAATGTGTGACACCTCCGAATTGTTGAAGGAAGTTGTACGGTCTCATCGGGTTTGGAGCCAATCTATATAATAAAGAAAACTTATTTTTCAGTAAGAGTCAAAAGGAGAGATTTGCTTAGTTATTACAAAAAATATGTAAGAAGACAACCTCGTTTAGAAAACTGGCAAATAAAATATTTCTGATATCCGATGAATCTAGACGCATGTTCACGTTCAAAGTTAAGACTTGTACGGCATTCCAAAGTAAAGATTTTCTTAGCGATGCACCAACAATTTGTTCCCGAACCCCCTTCGGTATTACTGGTAGGATTTTTCGAAAATCCCCACCGAGCACCACAGTGATACCACCAAATAGATTTTTATTATCACGTATATCTTGAAGTGTACGGTCAACAGCTTCTACACAAAACCTATGCTGCATAGGGACCTCATCCCAAATGATTAACTTTGCTTCCCTGAAAAAATCTGCCTGAGGTGATTGCTTAGTGAACCCACAAAAGGAATTATCCAACACATCAAGGGGGATGGAAAATATTGAGTGTGCAGTTCTACCTCCTACCAGTAACAATGATGCAATGTCAGAAGAAGCAACAGTTACAACAATGAAACCATCTCGACGGCATTTCGTTGCTAGTGTATTGTATAAAAATGTTTTTCCAGTACCGGCTCCTCCGTTCAAGAAGAATGTAGTTCCCTTGCCGCCCATAACTGATGTAATTATTGCAGTATATGCAGATAACTGTGCATCATTAAGTGAATTTATACTTGCTTGTATATTAGCTTGTAGGGCTTCAACTTGCAGTACTCTATGTTCCCAAATAAACTTGTTGCCAACAACCGTACTCCAATTTTGCATAGGATGGGGCATGGGTCGGAAGTTATCTAAGCTTTTGCCTGATTCTTGAAGCATTTGGTTTAAAAGATATAGACCATAATCTAGGACTTGGGCTTGGGTAGGATTGGGAATGAAAAATAATGTACGCAGTTTGTGTTCAAGATCATCACATATATGCACTGAGAATTGGTTCCATAAGGTAAGTGGTTCCAACGGAGAGCATTCCGTAAGAATGACACAAAATAACCTTCTAAGTTGGTAGCCGGTGCTCATAATTGCAGCTTCTTGGAGACATTGTACCCACTCGCCATCATCTTCCAACAGTCCTCTGGCAACACATGCTAATTTGAAAGTAGCATACTCAACATTGTCGACTGTACGTAAGCACTGAAATGATCGTGGTCCCTTCACAACTGTTAGTAGCAAACGCAAATAAAAGCGCTCACCCGAATTCGGAGTTGCAAAGTACATTCTGCCGATTGCGTATCCCTTCTTTCTCGGCGTCCACATCTTCGAAGACTTATTCCAAACAAAATGTTGCGGGAACTGTTGGTAGGTGAATGCGCGTGCAGCTAAATTTGATGAGCAACATGCAAAAAAACCGGTAAGAGTTGTCATTTCTAGTTCGTCTCTAGATACGACGTCGTCAATCCTATCAGCCGAATTATAAACAACACGATGCATTCCAGGCAAATGCAGTGCCAAGCGTACAACCGCTGGCACCTCTTCATGTAAAGTGTGTCCAAAAATTCGCCATGCAGCTTCTGGAGGGCCAATATACCGTGCGTCGAGATATTGCTTGATCTCATCTACCCCTCCCAACACAATTGTTGCGCGGTCGTTTCCTTTGAAAATATATTTGTGGATATATTTAACACATCTCACCCCAGCACAAACTTCAACATTAATATGACAATTAAATATTTTAGAAAGGAAAGCATTATGGGGTACAACATCTCTATTATCAACCTGCTGCCCCCTCACAGTATAAAAATGTTTAGTATCACGACGACGATAGATTGGATAGCCATCTTGATCCATAGTTGTTGCCTCAGAGAACTCTCTAGGATACCTCTTTTGACATTTTCCATTTTCCATGCACGATGCTTGAGGATTTCGTGCACTACACGGGCCATGCACCATACAATTTTTGACAGTTTCAAAGAGCAGGGGATCAGCTATCGGATCTGGAAATTCAGCAGACACTACTTCATCTACTTGTTGGCATGTACGAATTTTGTCTGGATTTGCAAGAAAGAAAAGAGCGTGCATATGAGGTAGCCCGCGTTTCTGAAACTCAATGGTAAAGACATGCGCAACTTTCTGACCAAATACTTTTGCTTTTTCTATCCCCTTCATCAAAGCATTTTTCTTCAACTCAAAAATGCGAGAAACTAAATCAGGGCGATCAGTGGCTTTTTGATGTGGCAATAGAGCTGCAGTTATTTCTAGCCATTTGGAATTTGCAGTCATGGTAAGAAAAATATCTGGGTGTTGGTAGTGGCACGTAATAGCCATTGAATCTTGAAAGATTTCAAACATATGTCTTGGACTACCAATGAATGAAGATGGCAAAATGATTCGTTGTCCGACCTGATCAAGTCCTAACCCATCTGCAGCGATGTCGGTAAGACCTTGGTAAAGTTCAGCTCAAAGTTTTCCCTGATTAAGCTTATGATATGTCAGTCGATTCTGCTCAGTGGCTGCCCAAGCATCGACAATAAATTCTTGCAAAAGTCTTCCTGCTCTCAGAATAGTTGAATACTCAGTATTGCGTTGAAATAAACGATAACTATAGAATTGCATTTGAGTTAGTCTAGCAGTCGAAGGTCTTCCGTTGATGACATCCCACTGTTTCAAATCCGGTTCCCATCCCAACTCACCATAAGGGAATAGCAAGACATAATGCAAGGGCAAATATGCTGGATGGTACTCGTTAATTTGCATTAACTCGTTGTTTCCCCTCAAATGCAGTATGATATCTCTCATACCACTAATTTCAGTTCCATCACCAGGTATAATCACTGCAATCTCATCAGTAGTTGGAAGATTATACCTACGCCGGTCAGTTGCAGAATTATAGTGTAGAACTGCAGGTAAGCTGTGATCCGAAGAATTTGTCTGGTTTAAAATTGTATAAGCTTGACGGAACTTATCTGCAAATTCATTGAACTCCAAACAATCCTGAATAATATTGAGAACATCAGCTCTCAAATGAGGATTTCGCGATGTACGAAAACCTAAAGCAGAAACTGGATCGTAAATGTAGAGTTGTGCATAAACAGCAGCTTGACCTGGCTGTGGTATTAATGATCTCGTTCGGTGGCGCAGCTCTCCATGTATGGTGAATGAGGTAGGCCCCCGACCATGGATGACCCTTTCATCCATTCTGACACCCAAACTCGTAAAAGCATTTGCTGCATTGTATTCTCGAGTAAAAGTCCGAAATGAAGTCGATTGTACACTATCACCATCATATAAATCTTGAAGAGGTGGGAGTGGAGTAATGAGCAAAGGTAGTTTCACTTTTCCTTGTGAACAACATTTTCCGAAATAATTATTTCTGGCAGATGAGACCGATAATTTTTCATCATTCCAATGCAATGCTGAACAATAAGAGCATGCAACATTCATCATGCCGAGAAAGTGTCGTTCGGAATTGAACCTATTAGTTACGATGGCCATGTAAGTTAACAGTTGTATATATTCTAACCTATGGATAATATACACGGGTTAAAGGTAAAATAAAATGAACCTATTTGATTTGGACGTAGCAGTTCGATATTGTCTTTCACGTTGGGCCAATTGACGCGTGGTGCACCCTTCAAGTCTCGCTACTTGTGAATCAATCATATGACTGAATATGGAGAACAACTAACTAAAGACATTCTGAAAAAGTTAAGATTAAAAAAGCAAACATTATTTACCTAACAGCGTCAGAAGTTTGACAGGTTCTTTGCAGGCCAATATTTGGCAGTACTGAAGTAGTTTGTCCATCATACATATGTTTCTGTGGTAGATTAGAAGGAACAGTTGTTCGAGGTAAACATTCGTCAGTTGCGTCTAATACTCGTATAGAGCACATTTCAAGTTTCTCCCGTTGTCGTCGTCTACGTTGAGCCAACGTAGCTTTCGATATAACATGATCATTATGAGCCTAAATTTGTAGAAATGAATCGTTATAAATGACTATTTAAGATGAGAACAACTTACTTATTTGAGAATGTATTAATTTTCACAGTGTGAGGATAAATAAAAGAAGCAGTGTAAGGAAACATAAAGAAAAAGCATTGTAAATAAAGCAAGATAAAGAAGCAAGATAAGCATATACCGCACTAGACATTTCATTTTCTTTTCCCTTCCCCTTGCCCGAATAACTTGTTTCCTTTCTCTACATTGGGTGGTTAAAAAGTAGGAATTAACCATAAAAAACCAATAATGAGCAAAAGACATACCAAGTAATAAGGGGTGAAGCTTACCTTGCGAAGAGATATTAGATTAAGCTCGCGTTCATCTCGAATGGTAACCCCGACATTTTTTTATCGAAGGAATTGCACCTGAAATAGAAAAATATCAATTTTGAATGTGAGTGATCAATTAATTAATGTGCTAAGAACACAATGAAAAGCTTAACTTACTGTTTTTTCCAAGTCAACATCAACCTGTAAGGTATTAAAGTAAACATTAAAATGAGAGAAACTTATTATTATATCAAGTGTTGTAGATTTTATTTTTAAAAAAAGAAGATACTTACATGGCCATATATAGTGATGTCATCCATTGATGTTCTTTAATTGGAGCAATTGACCTGTATATAAAGGAGGGGAAACATATTAACTAACCAATTGAAGTTCTTTAATTGGAGCAATTGACGTTCTAATTATTTTAACAAACCAATCAAGAAAACGTATTAACTACTATTAATTACTATGATCTATCTTCTTTGATGATTAACTACAATGAGATATGGTGTAGAAAAGCTTCGGGTGATCAAGAAAGATGAATAGGATGTAGAATGACTAAGCACAGTTTTTTGGTAGAATCTCACAAAATCCAAAGATTCCATATGTGAAGATTCTAACGATTTTTTCTTCCAAATTGATTGTGTTTTGGGTTAAACATAGCAGTTTTGATGTGCTTGTGATATAATAGAATTGCCTTCAATTTTTTTTTTGCTGTAACTGATCTTTTTAAAAACTGATTTTTATTTTTGTGTTTTGTGATTATGTTGAATTTTGGGTGGTTGAGCTTTGGGCACTTTTTTATTTATTTATAAACTAACCATAGGTTGTATCAAGTTTGTTTCAAAATATACCATAAAGTTGGTTGATTCAGTTTTCTCTTATGAATTGTTATTCGTATCTGTCTGATGGAGCAACGGGTAGTATTAGAATTCTTGGAAATAGTTATGTACTAAAATTGGAAATAGTTCTTATTCGCGAAGCTTTTTTATCCTCCCGTATTATTCTCAGTTATGTTAATATTAGTTATCCTCCCGTAATTATGTTAATATTAGCTGGTTCATATTAAGCTCATCCGTAACTAACGGAAAGATATAACAATCTATTTGTAATTTCTTTTAGTGAATCCCGAGATCCCAAACCTAAATACATCAATTGGCATAATATTGGTATCACATGTTAGAACATAAACACAAATCTATCAACACTCACTACAACCTCAGAGACCTACTATATTGGTTGGCAGGTTAACTTCCCCCAAAGCACCTATCAATTTTTTGTTTACTTCAAAAATTTTAGTATACAAAAAAACCCATCAAACCACTGGAATTTCCATCATGATAGTATACAAAATTTTCCTTCATGAAAGTATAGGTTGAGCATACAAAAAAACATCCTAAAATCCAGTAACATACAAAAAACATCATAAGGTTGAGCATAAGGTTGAGCAACTCAAGTTCAAACTTCAGGGTAGAGCTTCTATAAGAAGTTATCGATGAAAGAAAGATATGGAGGGATGACTTCACCCTCAAGCTGCAAACGGGTTCTATTCTATTGTTGCGAAAAATAAAACTCAAGCTGCAATCTTGACATGGGAACTAAATCTAACAAAATAAAACGGGTAATCAAAATTTCACCCAAGTATGAAACAAACAGCAATCCAAAAGACCATATCTTTGCATTCAAACATAATTATCATTATTATCGGATTATTTTGTATTCCCCTGTGTGATCCGTTCTCGTCTTCCTCTTCTTCTTTTACAGTTTTCGCTCACTGATTGTTGCTTCTGCAAAATTATTCAAAGCGCTGATAGGAATAGGTTCTCATTAGGGATGGTTCTTCTCGTACAGTTTGCCATATATTTGTTCGGTATACTGATTGTTAGTTTATACAAAGTACAAATTTATAGGTTCTCAATTGGGATGGTTTGTTATTCTCTGCGAATGAAAAAGTAAGACTTGACCAAAATATTCAGTTAAACTTATGGATGGAATTCTGGGGTGCTCTGACTCTGAGTTCTTCTTTGCCATTGTGAAGGCTCAGTTGACCAGTTTTCACTTTTCACTGTGTTATGCTTTAAAGACCCGGAATACTTCGGATTGTTATAGAGAAAGATGGGAAGAAGCGGTAAGACAGTAAAATTGTGTAGCTATTTCAGTTTCAGAAGTGAATCTGACAGTCAGGAGTTTTTCAAAGATCACTTTCTTTTAAGGAAAGTATGTAAATGCGAAGAATTCAAAGGACAGATTTGAAAATATAAATCATTTTAGGGGAGTGTGTAAGAACCCTTTTAAGTATAATGGAAATAATATGCAAAAGAAGCACAGTGAGCATTGGATTGAATTTCGGGCACGGTAACATAGTTAACTGAAGTCTATCATAAGGCAATCTCAAATGAGACCAAAGAACTGCTTTGTTATTAATACCATCATACTATTTTCTTCTAACTATCCATGTTACCTAGTTCATATCTAAAATTTAAATTTAGTTAATCAACCTTAAAGTAAAACTCTTCTATCTCAGAAACTGGATCTAAAAAACATTTGCAATTGACAATTCTCACCTTTTTGAAGAGAAAAAACTCAGGTGTGCAGACAGCTCCAAATGCACGGGCAACTTCTTGAGACTGAATGAGAAGGATAGTTAAGGTAAATAACTTCATTTTTGAACATGTATAAGTTTTAACGATAAGTTTGTGAATAGAAGAAATATTGAAGATAGGTTCTGAGCATATTAAAACTGTATGACATTATGAAAATGAAATGCGTAGTAATTTGATTAGGAATCTCATGCATAACTTATATCTTCTAATGAAAACTGAATCTCATGCAAACAGATGGCAAGTTTCAATTTTGAGATTACTTATTTAGACACATGTAAAGAAAGATTCTTAAAAATAAAAATTAAACAAAACAGAGTTGCATAAAAATTAAACAGAGATATGGTAGAAGTGACAATACTAAAAAACAAATGTAGTGAGATCAGGGTAAGCCTTATATTGACCTAAAAAACAAATACCTAAAATGCTAATCAAATGCCTTATCTTCTCCATGGGTACCGAGTTGCATATCAATTTAGTGTTGGCTTATCTCTAAATTTTCCTTCATGAAAGTATAGGTTGAGCATAAAAAAAAAACATCCTAAAATCCAGTAACATCATCAACTTTTGCCATAATATCCTAAAAAAATCCAGTAACATCCTAGACTTCAACTTTTGTTGTGCAATGTGTTCCCCATCAGTTATTTATAAAATATCTACAATCATAAATTGACATCCCGATATATAACACAACACCGACATCTAACATTTGAAACCAGTGTAAGTTGTACTACTTTATTTTGTTGATTTTTCATTAATGAAGCGACGACGCTATCATCTTTTTTATCTCAAAAAAAAAAAAAAAAAAAAAAAAAAAATTGAAACCATGCCTCTTGCATATGCCATAATCTAGTGCTTGAAACAGACATGTATAATCTAAGTCTGGTTTCTCTTTAGACTACATCTGTGGTGTACCATAATTAAACTTCCTTACCCAAAGGAAAAAAAGAAAAAGGAATAAAATAACTTATTTTTCAAAGGATATTTGAAGGCTACTTTTGTCTAAGATCAATTTTTAAAGGCAGTATCTCCCAGGGATTAAATGGTTTTTTTGTTTCCCACTAATACCAAGGTGTATTACAGCTATATACTGACCAAGAATACCAAAGTCCAGAACAATTTAAGTTAATCACTTAGTTGAAAGTGAAGATAATATCAGATCCACTAACCAATATAGCAAGGGAGCATTAATAAAATAACTTATCATCAGCAGCTTAATTTTTCTAAGCAATTAGCTAAATAATGAGGAAGTATAGAGGAGATTTATTACTCACAGAGAGGGTGAGCAGCTGTATTTTGGGATTTTTACTTCCTAATCGCTTCTTCAATACCTTGAGAAGCAAATATAAAAAAAAGTTAAAAAGGGCAATTCAAGCAGATATAGAATTATTTATCGGATAATAGTAATGTACATAGCATAAAAAGATGAAACGAAAGCAAACGATATCGAAAATGAAAATCCAACATGTCGATGCTTGAAGTAATTAAATTATGAAGTAGTCGATGCTTGAAGCAACAAAACCAACATGTCGATCGTCTACTATCTGACAACATACTTGAGCATACAAATGAAAATGAAAATCCAGTGTATAAATAATCCAGTGTATAAATAATCCTAAGGTTGAGCAAAATTGAGCATACAAATGAGCAAGAGGTGAAATCCAGTGTAACATCCTAAGGTTGAGCAACGTACATCCAGTGTAAAATCCTAAGGTTGAGCAAAATTGAGCATACAAAATTAACTTCACCCAATCCACTGGAATTTCCTTCCGATACCCAATCAAAAAAAGACTACATCTGTTGTGAGGTGAAATCGATGGAGAGATTTTGTATACCTGAGAGGTGAAATCAATGCTTGAGGCGACGGGTCTGTGCTTGAAGCGACGGGAAATCGATCAGCTTGTGATGGGTCTGTGCTTGGCCTCCGATGCAGAGACGGCGGCGGTGGGAAGCGACGATCGGGAGGTGGGCTGATCGGGAGGTGGGGGGGGGCGCTGATCGGAAGGGAGGAAGGAGGGAGAGAGTGAGAGCGGCGATGGCGATCGGCTTGAAGCGACGGGAAATCGAGAGCGGTGAGAGCGACGATGGCGATCGGCTTGTGATGGGTCTGTCGATGCTTGGAAATCGAGATCGGCTGGAGGTGAGAGATCGGGTGGAGGTGGGTTCCGATCGGGAGGAAGAGGGAGAGAGTGAGAGAGCAGGAGAAATAGAGAGAGAACGGGGAGATAGGGAGAGGGATCGGCTTGTGATGGGTCTGTCGATGCTTGGAAATCGAGATCGGCTGGAGGTGAGAGATCGGGTGGAGGTGGGTTCCGATCGGGAGGAAGAGGGAGAGAGTGAGAGAGCAGGAGAAATAGAGAGAGAACGGGGAGATAGGGAGAGGGAGACAGTGAGAGAGAGAGAGAGTGGGCGGGAGAAAGAGGGAGATAAGGGATTTTTTTTTGTTTTAATGGGAAAAAGAGAGAAAGAGTGTGTGTATTTGAATTTGGGGAGTTTGAAATTTGGGCGGAAAAATATGTTTTGTGAGAGTAGATCTGGTCCATTAATTTTGGGATAGATTGAATGTGAGCCACCTGATAGCTTTCTTTGTGTTTTATTATATATATATATATATATATATATATATATATATATAAAGGCGGCAAGAAAAAACAACATAAGGATATATATATATAGATTGAATATGAAATAGGGTTAGAGGAAGGAGGGGTGCACCCAAGGCGGACGGCTACAGGAAAAAGAATATGGGCCGGGTTGCTTGGGTGTAGTAGGTCGAGTGGGGTAGTAGCTATTAGATATAGGAAAGTAATATATGGAGTAGGTATTAGGATTATAAGGTGGTGTAGTTCACGGTTTGGGGTGGGGGAAAATAGGCAGGAAGTTTATATTAGGCAAGAATGGATGGGTTAGGTAAATAGGAATGGTTTAGTGGATAGGTATTAGTAATTTGGTTGGTATATAAGGTAATAGGTGTAGTATTAGGAAGGTAATTAAATTAGGTATAAGGTAAATATCGTAGAATAAATCTGGTGGTGTAATTGGAAATGGGTATTTGGTTAAAATGGGTTTGGGTTATTTTATAAATGGGTTTAGAATTAATTAGGGAAATGGGTCTAAATGGGTTCAATAAAAAAAAAATTCAATAGAAAAATAGATTAAGCAATAAAATATTGTTTATAATAAAAATGTAATTTGCCTTACAAAATATAATTTATTTAAAATACTACAAATACAATTTGTACATAGAAATAGGTCATTAATAACCAGTCAAAACTAATAACAATAATAAATTTAATAATAATGAGATTTTTATTACAATATAAAATCACAGAAAATAGTTACAAATAAATTCATTTGATCGAAAACAGATTTTAAAATAGAAGATCAAAAAGAATACATTTTGACAAAATAATTTGAAAACCGTAAAATTAATTTGCAAAAAAAAAATTTTAATACAGAAAAATACAAAAATATGTTTTTTGGAAAAATAGGGGTTACAATCCTACCCACCTTACAACAAAATTTTTTCCTCGAAATTTGCTTAGGCAGTACATAAGACAGGGCAAAAACACACTAGGGAAGGGTAACAAAGCATAAGGCTAAAGGGAAAGGAACAAAACATTAGCAACACCAGAAAAAGAAGGAAGGAGATAACAACGAGGTCAAGTGGAATGCAAGAAAAGAATCAAGCGGTATCAAAAGAAAAGAATCAACACAAGATAACAAAGCAATAAGGGAATCGGCAGAACTAAAATCAAAGAGAGAAAAAACAGGGAAGAATTGAATCAAATAATAAGTCAACGGATCAGAAGATTTGCAAGAGATAAGGGAAAGCAAACAATGCAAGGAAGGAGAAGCAACAATAGGATTCTGGGACCTGTGGGTTATGAGCCCACCACGCTTCCGCTGCGCCACTCTGCTGGTGATGTTCCAAGCTGCAGCCAAGTCGTTGTAGACCATGCGACAACAAGCGACCGAGCAGGAAGAAAAGAATGAGACACCAGATTGAAATTGGGCTTTAATTTAAATAATTATGTCAAAAATAATGGAAATTAACAAAAATAATATTAATAATACAAAAATCAACACATAATAATAATAAAATAATAGTGAAAAAAATAATAAAAATAATAATAACAATAATAATCATCATAAACATACTGGTAATAATAATAATAATAATAAAATATTAACAATACTGGTAAGGATACAAGAGAATACTTTCCTTATACGGTGAGAACGAGCGAGACGGAGCGATGGCGGTAACACGTCCGAGCGATGGCACAATGACACATGCACACAACGGCAACGACAGCATATACATTGAAAGCAACGGCGAGAACAGCAAGGCGACAGCAGAAACACATAGTTAGAGGTAACGACAACTTTGGCGTCGACGGTGACTAGCGGCAATGGCGGTCGGTGGTGTCGAAGACTGGTGATGGTGCGGTGATTGACAATGGTGAGGGCGTCGAGCTTGATGGGGTTACTGCATTCGACGAGGATGGGTCGATGGCGTCGGCAATGGACGAGGTTGGGTAAGAGGCTGTAGGAGGTGGAGAGGCGACTGTGAGTGGATGACGAGGAGGCAGTCTGGGGTTCGAGGGTGCAGTCGCGGTGCTTCAATGATGGGCGGCGACAAGGAGGCAGCGATGGGGGTCGATGGTGCTTCGGCGAGGTAGTAGGTTGATGGTGGCGACAAGAGCGGAGTGGGTGCGGGAAGAGGCTCGGGTAGCTTCGGTGGTGAGAGCAGCAATGGCTGGAGCTTGGGTGAAGGAGGTGGAGGGGTTGTTCACGCTCAGGTGAGAGTAGAGATGGAGGAGAAGAAGGCAGGGGCAATGGCGAGGTCGAACTGCGATGGTCGTCGAGGAGCAGGGCGGTGGTGCAGTCGGAAGGTGGAGGGGCGTGTGGTCGGGGAAGAGATGAGGGCGGCAGAGAGAGAGAGAGAGAGAGAGAAAGAGAAGGTTGAAGATGAAGAGATTGTTTGGGTCTGATGGTGATTAGGAGGTGATTAGGCTGATTAATAGGAAATAGTTGTAGTGATTAAGGAGGGGATCGGGGGTTTAGTTAGGATTAGTGGTGATATAGATAGTGATTTGTGGGGAACGTGAGAGGGAGTTGGAGAGACCTGGGGAAAATTATGTTAGTGGGTTTAAGTTGAGTTAACAGGTTCGGGTTTAATAGTTGGGGTTACATTAATAAACAAGGATAATAATATTGTTGGGCTGGGTTTGGGCTTATGATTTAAAACAATTAATAGATTAGGAGTGTGGGCTAGGAATTGGGTTCAAAAATAATGAAACGGAAACACAACTTAGGTTCATGAGAAGAAATGAAAATTTGCATTGAAAATATAATTACAATTATACAAAGAGAGGAAAGGGGTACAATTCAACACAGATCGAAAATGGGAGTTACAATCCTACCCACCTTACAAGAAGAATTTCATCCTCAAAATTCGTTCGGTGGAACATAGGATAGCCCCGAGAAAGGAAAAAAGAGAACAAGACAAAGCTAATCGAAGAGATAGGGGAACTTCTTCCGGATCTCCTCCTCCAGTTTCCAAGTTGACTCACCGGGCGAGTGAGAATTCCAGGAGACTTAACAAGCTTGATGACCTTATTCTTCAGAACCTTCTCACGCCTGCCCAGAATAGAGATCGGTCGAATCTTGTATGATAAATACGGTCTTACAGACAACTCTAAGTAGTCAATCATATGAATTTCGTCCCTGATGTACTTTCTGAGCTGGGATACATGGCACACATCATGGACTCCAGGTAGTGCTGGTGGCAATGCGAGCCTGTAAGCTTATAACCCCTATGACTCATTTTTGCATTTTTATTTGTATTTAATTAAATTCATGGGTAGTTTATTTTATTTCTGATTTTTTTGATTTTCGTCCCTTTGAATTGTATGTTTTTGTTCTCCTTTATTCATTTCTGTTGATTCAGCCTTTATATTTGCATTTGTTTGATCTACAAATTTGTTCTTGTCTTTGTTATTGTTTAAATCTATTTCATATCCTAATTCGTCTCTTATTGGACTCCCTTATTCCAATTGGATACTACCCAGTTTACCCAAACCCATATTGACTCCGTATAACCCTCCTAAACACCATAACCCTAATTACCAAATCCTAATTATATATATATATATATATATATATATATATATATATATATATATATATATATATATATATATATATATCTCACCTCAACCGTCACCCCCCCTCTTGCCCCCGAACCCTGCACCCCCTGACCTCCCGATCTCTGCCCCTTCCTCACTGTCATCGTCTTATCCTTGACGCCGGTAGAACACCCCCGCAAACCCTTCTCCTCTTCCCCTCATCCGCTGCACACCCCCGTGCAGCTGTTCCCTGCCCTTGCCACAGTGCGCCCAAGCCATCATCCAAGCATCGCTCACCCCGCCATCGCGTTGCCCTAGCATCGAGCTCCCCTCGTCGCTGTCGTCTTCTCCTCTCTGTCATCGTCTTCTGGTGTGGTCGACAACAGCCCGAGCACCGCCTTTGCTGTGCCATCGCTTGCTGTCAGAGTCGCCTCATCGCTATCGTCGTCCTGTGTTGCTGTCGCCGCCTTGCTATGGTTGTTGCTATTTCCGCTGCCATGTGCGTGTGTGTGACAACACGTGCACCGCCGTATTATCGTTGGTGGATCTTGTTCTTGTTCGTATCGTCTTTCGTTTGGGCATTGTGTTCGTGTGTCGGGATCCGTTCTCGTTATTCTGTTCTTCATCTTCGTCGTCATTATCAGGCAAATAGCTTGTATGTGTCTTTTTGTCATACAAGTTAAATATCGTAAGTAGTCTCGCATGAAATTGTTAGTACCCTCATGATGACCATATTTTGTTAGTTGATCAGTTTCTCCATCTCTTGATCATGCGTAGTTCACAGTAGTTGACACCCTCTGCATGAAAACAATCTAGATTAGATGGACAACTTGATGTATATGCTTGTTTTGACATATCGTATGTTGTAGATGATTGCTTCATGAATGTTTGTATGGTGTACTATCTTATTATAGATTTTTTATTCACATGTCATGCTGATTTGAGTGACCCTTATGCCATGCTTTGTATGCCTTCTTAGTTTGGATCGTTTGCAATTAAACTATTTGATAAAATGCATAAAAGAAGTTTTGTTTCACAGCTGCCCTATTTTTGTACAGAAATTTTAACCCTGTTAACATCAGTAAAATAAATAAAGTTGTTAACATGATTTGTAGTCTTTATTTTCTAGTTTCCAGAAATTTTGACGGATCTGAATTCCGATTTTCGATGCATGAGTTATTGCTGTTTTATTACAGTCATATCATATATTTTAGATTCTGAACTATATGTATTCTGTATGAAATATTATTTTAAAACTGATACTAAAAGTAGAATTTGAACTCTATATTTTGCTGAGTATGTTTAGACATGACTGGGATCAATCCCAATTCTTTGCGGAATTAATTAATGACTTTTGTATCTCATTTCATGCTTATGAAACCAATTGATATATTTTTCCAAACTGCATGCTGTTCAGTAAAGAACCATGTTTTCAGCCTGATTCTATTCATTTTTTATGAGAACTTTGTGAATATGAACTTTAGCCTGATTTTTCTATTTTACTACCGTTTTGATGGATCTGGATTTCAAATTATATTTTATGAATTATCTTTGTTTTGGTACTGCTGTGCCTGAATTTTCAGAATTGAGATTTTGCCGCATTACTTTGTTTTCCCAATTTCATTGACTACACTATCTGTAATATAATTCCATGATATTTTTAATTTTGAGACTAGATATGTAAGGGAATCTTACAGATTTTTCTCAGATTTAATTATGATGATCTTAAACTCTTTTCATGCTTATAAACGAGAATTTGCATTTTTTGGCTAAACGTAACTTCTGTATTAAACGCTATTTTCAACCCTAATTCTGTGGCTGTTGTTTGATTTGTATATATGCTTTGGGTTCGCAGAGAGTATAGTTTCCAAATTTTTTGACGGCTCTAGATTTGCAGTTCTGTAGCAACATGAATCTCAAATTTGGTACAATAGTGTCTTGTTGTCCAGAAATGAAAGTTTCGTTGTTTTGACTATTAGAAGTTGTTTTGTCACCCGGTTGTGTTCCTATTCATCTTAGACTTATCCTTTGTCCTTACCATGTCATAGACCTATTTGTATTCGTTCACATCCGTTTAATAATGAAAAAAATAATCAAGTCGGGGTTTTTAAGGGAAAGATCTAGTAGTGGACAATATATAAATGCGTATTCAGAAGGAAACTCGTTTTCCCCACTGTTTACTGTGGTACCCACTGTTTATCTCTGGATACATGAGGGCATGATCCATGACACCGTTATTGTTTGTTATTGTTATTACTGTTATTGTTACTGTTTGTCTGAATATACTGCCCTATAGGTTCCACTACAAAATCTTAAAACGAAACTGTTTGATGTAGCAACCATGTGGTATAATTTGGGACGCATGAAGTGCTACCTAGATAGTGAAGAACATTAGACATACGAACAACTATTTCACTGTCACATCCTGTTACTATTACTGTTGATTTCACTGTTACTATTGACTTTACCGTTACTGTTATTACTACACTCTTTACTGTTATCCTGCTATCTCTGTTATCCGTAGACTGTCACCTTTGTTCCTTATCTCCATGTCAGTACTTCTGTCTTGTTTTAGTTTTCCCTTTCCTTTTTCTTGCTTACTGCTTGCAGCCCAAAACTTGCATCTAATGGGCATTATGTTTTCCTGCCTTCCTATTTTCCTTGTAATTGTCATATGAGCAGGTTTTGGTGATCGCTTTCCTACTGGAGTTGGTGAGCAAAAGTTTTGAGCTGCACATTGAAAATTTGCTTAAATTGTTTTGTTGAACTATTTTATTTATGCTACTGTATTGAGACTTGTATTTGGGCTTGTAGTCCCAAATATTGTTTTGTTTCAGATCTCGTATTTGTTTGGGATATTCATTATTGTTGCTAATAAATACTATTGAATTATAATTCTTTATGCATGTCTGGTTGAGTATATTATTATATTTACTATTGTGATGAGTCAAGTAGATCCGTATAGCTTATGGATGGTGAAAACTATCCGCTGGGCTTAGTCACGTACAGTATTCCGTATTCCTTTTGGAAAGCGGGGCGTGACAAAGCTACTTTACCCACTCGTTCCATAATATCAAATGGACCGATGAATCGAGGACTTAGCTTATCCCCACCACCAAAACGAATAAATCCAAAGGCCTGCCACAAACTCCAAAGGCCTCTGGTGACAATCGGCTCACTTGTTCTATCTGTCCTGAGCCGCTTGCTTGTAACACCCTGCAAAATTGAGTTATGGCAATTTTTCCTACGGGTGTTACGCACATGTATTTTGTACTATTACGAGTAATATCCGTAACGTATTTTAATATAAATGTCTTACGTATTTCTGCATTTCAATCATTTGTACTTTTTTTTAGTCTTCTCAAAATTCATTTTTACCCTATTCTGAGCCAACTTAAACATTTATTTTAATCATTGTATTTTTAGGTGCATTGCACATGTTTTCAATACACGTGTCGATTACGTATATTCTACCGTTACATGTAATATTATAAAACTTTCCACATGATCAATTATTTATTTTATAACTTGTTCGAATTCGTTTTATAAATTGAAATTCGTTTTCTCCTATCTTGACTCAGATATATTTTTTATACGTGCAATGCACGTGTTTTCTATGTACGTGTTAATTACATTGTTGTATATATAAAATTAATGAAATATATTTTTTGTATGTTATTTTTTGATTATTTATAAATATTTCTCCGTTGCTCAAATCTATTTCGTATTTGAATATTTATTTATACGTGTGACACACGTGCTTGCAGTGCAAGTGTTGGTTGTATTCTCTTTCAAAATAAAATTTAAGAATTATGTGTATTTTTTTATCTTTATTTTTGCATGAATACTCTAATTATAATTATAATTAAACTAGTTCTATTAAATACATATTACAATATGTAACATATGCATTTAATTTAAATAAAAACTCTTATTAATTTGTGTGCACACACGTAATATGTGCGTGCACGTGTTTTCTCCCCCAAATTAATGGCTGGGATGTGAGAGAGAAGGTGAGTGGAGGTGAGTTAAGTTAGTGGGGGATTATTTAGATTAGTGGGTAGTTAATTAAGATTAGTGGTTAGTTAATTAAACTACCCATTAAGTAATCCCTTTAAAACCAATCCCATCATACTTCTAAATAGCACCAAAAAAAAAAGTGTTCATGTTGCTTTTGCTGCCGAAATGCTTACTGTTAGTTTTTCTCTTTGAAGAGGCTTGGGGGCTACTTTAGGAGTTCATATTTGCTAGGAATTCTTCTTTTTGAGGTGAGTGTTTCTTTAATTTCTAAATTTTGTTATATGATGCATGATATTGTTAGATAATTGTCATGTGTACTCTAGGATGTTAGTGGTTAATTAAATTGAGAATTGATGCATGTTAAATTAAATGAATAAGATGAAATTACAATATGGAAATCGATTTGTCCTGCATTCAATTATAAAGTTGCATAAGATTGTTTGGGTGCTAATATCATGTATGTGGGTTCATGTGTTTTGGTTCATGTATATTGATTCATGTTAGATTCTACTACATCATGATGAATCATATATGTGAAATTGTATATGCATAGCGACTTGCAAAATTGAGGAATTCATGTTAGAATTACATCTAGGATTGTAAGTAGAGCGTGGGTATGGGTATCTTTCCCAATTTTATATCAATTGGTAGAAACATTCATGCTAATTTTATAAATCCAAAAAAATTTATAGTCTAATTTGATTAATACGGTACAAGAATGAAAAAGGTCAAGAATTTTTATATCTAAATTAATTTGGATACTTTCGAAATTAAAATATACCAAATTAGAGAGATTTTCCGTTCTGGAAATTTTAGTATTGTTCTGTATAGCAATAATCTTGGAAATATTTTAAAAAGAAAAAAATTAGAAGTTATATGACTAAATAAAAATATATGAGAAACAGAGAGTTGGTAAAAAAGAATTAGATAGAGATATAATCAGGTGTGGTGTTTGAACTTCTTAGTTGGAGCGTGGGGTTAGAGCGCTACCTATAGTATATAGGTTGCGTGTTCGAGTCTTGGGGGGCTCTGTTCTTTTAGAAAATTTCATTTTCTGAATAAACAGTATATGAGGTATAAAATTAATTGAAGAGGTTTTTCATCACCAACGTGAGTTGGCTTGTTGGTTGTGTGCTGAGGTTGGTTTTGCCGTTGCTCTTGGGTTTGATCCCGGCCGGGTGTGCAAAATCTCGTTTTTATTTTTATTTTAAAGGTTTTCATGCTTCTAAAAGTTGGAAAAAAATTGTAGAAATATTTTAGAATATTATTAGAACATTTGGAAATAATTCTACACTATTTTAAGATATATTTTGGAGATTTAAAAGATCATATTAGACAATGTATTCGATGAATATAGTTTCTAGTCAAATTTTTGAGGGTATTTGCTTATGTTAAAACGATTTAAAATTATGGGTATAGAATACAAATTTAGAAACTCATGCAAAGGGTTCTATATGAGAGATTACAAGATAATAAAGCAAAGAATTTGAAATATTAATCATGCAATATTTTGCAAAAGGGTTTTTTAATCAAAAGTTGTTGGTTAGTGCTAAGTGATAAATCAGAGATGTCAATTGAGTGTTTGTTTACAAGAAATTAATCAAGTGTTCATTTATATTGAGATAATAAGCATAAAGAGAATAAATAAAGAAGAAATTATGAATAATGAATGAGATGTTTATGATGAGGTTAGATGTAATTTATGTGATATCTTTTGAGATGGTTGTTTGTTCTAGAGTGAGCGGGATCCAAAATACCGGCAGTTGTGATAAATAAAATTTGAGAAGTAACCAGTGTGGGTTAACTTTCTCTTTGAGAATTAGCCAGTGTGGGCTAACATTCTCAGCATTTTGGTTTAAGCCCGGTGGGTAAGCTAGCTCTAGGTCTTAATATGTACAATTTAAACTTAAGGACAGACGATAGTTGGAGATATGACGAAAAAAGAGCAAACGTGAGTTATGGACTCCAGGATGAACCACAGAGTGAGACAATCCCCAGTATTCCGGGATGATGGATGAAATAGGCCACAGAATGATCCAGGAGTGGGATTGATCTCCTGTATTCCGGAATGAGAGCGACGCTCATGGGACATTTGTGGGATGAGGGTTGTAGGATGACTTGCGAAGTGAGACAATCCCCAGTATCCCGGAACGATGGATAAAATAGGCCACAGAATGATCCACGAAGTGAGATTGATCTCCAATATTCCGGGGCAAGAACCAATACTTGCAGACTATCTAAATCTTGTAGTAGTCATAGTAATAAGTTGGATGGCGAGGGACTGAACCCTATAATGAGGAGTATGATAAGGGCTTGCCCTCGAACCTATATAGTGTGGGATGCATAGAATTCGAACAAGTATGCATTAATGTCATCGTAGTATGAATGTCTGCATTAGGCATTAAGTCATATCATATACTGACACGATTAGGATAGTCACTTTTTCTTTGGCATTCAAGTTTGTGATTGCTAATTAAAGAATCGATGTATTATGGCATTGCATTAGTTGTATGCAACTGACGTGCCCACAGTTTCTTAGTTGCAGGAATGGGTTGGCATGGATTTGAAGACACTGTGAGAGATGTCATAAGATCGAAGAACTTCCATTATCATGTGTTGTGTTGTGCTTATTTATTTCTGCTCTGTTATTGTAAAAAACAATGTGGTAAATGATTTTTTTTTTAAATTCCATGTAAAATTTGTACGAAGTTGAAGTAAAAGATCATGTTTTTGCTACGAATTACCTGTGTCTGGAATTCGGAGCGTTACAGAGTTACTGTATTTTTTCATGTAACTTTAATTAAAATTAAATTAAACTAGTTTTATTAACCTTAGTAACATATGTAAATTCAAATCCCTAAATGTTTTGTGTGCATTTCACGTGCCTACACTCACACACAAATTAAGCACGGGCCTTACACACACTATGGTTGGCCGGGATGTGAGAGAGAGGGTGAGTGGAGGTGAGTTAGGTTAGTGGTGGGATTATTTAGAGTAGTGGGTAGTTAATTAGGATTAGTGGTTAGTTAATTAACTTAACCCCATTAATTTAATCCCTTTAAAAACCCCTAGCTCCTAAACAGGAAAAACAAAAACAAAAAAAAAGATAGAGAGAAAGAAATGGTGTTCTTGTTGTTGATTGCTTCGGGATTTTTTTTGGAGCTTGGGCAATTTTGAGGAGTGAAGCTTTCGAGCCTTTTTGCTATGAATCCCCTTTTAAGGTGTGTTTTCTCATTGTCTTCTAAAATTTTGTATATTGTGATTGATTATCCATGGCATGTGTAGATGTTAATTTAATTAGGGTGTATAAGTGTAGAAGCTTTCTATAGTTTTAATCTGCACTCTTAGTCACAGTTATTATGTGAATGTGTACAGTTTTCATTGTTTTCTAAAATGTTGGTAATTGTGCATTTTAGAAATATGTAGATGGTTAAGGATATGGGCATGGGTGTGTGTAGTAACATCTCTAGCAGAATTTATTAATACATCTTTAATTACAATCATGTAATAGACAACTGAATTAATAAGAATTTTATAGAATGCCTTTCTTGTAGAGAATTTATACAAAATAAATCTATGGAATTAAATTTCTCTACATGCAATGATGTGAAAATTTCCCCAAAAAAAACTATAATTGTATCGAAACCCATAATCTATATAATTCAAGTTGTAGAACTAGCAATAATTCATGCAAGTTTGGGGAATAATATCCTTAATTTTGGGAGTAGATTATTATAGGATTTATTCCAGACTAATATATTCAATTTAATTGAAGAGAAAAATATTTTTTCTGAAATTGTATAAGTTAAAACATAGAATTTTGACACCGAAACTTTTAATGAAAACATGAAACAGAGGGTGGAATTAAAAGGATTAGGATAGTAAACTATTCAGATCTAGAGGCTTGAGAGCCTGGTTTGCAGGTGTGCTTTCGAGTGCAGTGAATAGCGACCAGAGGTTGTAGGTTCGAGCTCTAGTGGGGGTTTTCTTTTTCTTAAATTCATAAAAATACCAAAAAATAGTAAACAAAACCAAATAAGGAAATTGAGTTTAGAACTCTATAGCAGCCGCAAGCGGACTATTTGGTTGTTGGGCGCACTTGGCTTGCGGTCTGGGTTTGCCGTGCTTCCTGGTTTCGAATCCGGGTGTGCCCATTTTTTTTCTGTTTATTTCGGGGCTTTTTCATGATTCTAAAAATTGAGAATAAAATGTAGAAACATTTTACAATATTATTAGAACCTTGGGAAATAATTCTACACTATTTTAAGATATACTTTAAAGATTTAAAAGATTATATTGGACAATGTATTGGATGAATCTAGTTTCTAGTCAAAATTTTGAGGGTATTTGCTTATGTTAAAACGATTTAAAATTATGGGAATAGAATACAAATTTAGAAACTCATGCAAAGGGTTCTATATAAGAGATTACAAGATAATAAAGCAAAGAATTTGAAATAGTAATCATGCAATGTTTTGCAAAAGGGTTTTTTAATTAAAAGTTGGTGGTTAGTGCTAAGTGATAAATTAGAGATGTCAACTGAGTGTTTGTTTACAAGAAATTGATCAAGTGTTCATTTACATTGAGATAATAAACATAAACAGAATAGATAAAGAAATGATGAATAATGAATGAGATGTTTATGATGAGGTTAGATGTAACCTATGTGATATCTTTTGAGATAGTTGTTTGATCTAGAGTGAGCGGACCCAGAATACCGGTAGCTGTGATAAATGGAATTTGAGAAGTAACCAGTGTGGGTTAACTTTCTCTGAGAGAAGTAGCCAGTGTGGGCTAACATTCTCAGTGTTTTGGTTTAAGCCCGGTGGGTAAGCTAGCTCTAGGACTTAATAAGTACAATTTAAACTTAGGGACAGGCACTAGTTGGAGATATGTTGAAACAAAAGCAAATGTGAGTAATGGACTCCAGGATGATCTGCGAAGTGAGACAATCTCCAGTATTCCGGGACGATAGATGAAATAGGCCACAGAAATGATCCACGGAGTGTGATTGATGTAATACCCCAGATTTTTAAATGATGATTTTAATATTAATAAATGAATTAAAATGATTTTTGATGATTTAATAAATATTTTTCTGAAATTACCTTTTTACACGTGCAAAACACGTGCAAATATTTTCTTGGTAAGTTCAAAGTCAAAAATTATTTTGGAGAAACCCATCATTTATTATTAGATATTATTTTTGAATTTTCTAGATTTTTCTGATAATTATTGGACCTATTTGCAAATATTACAAAAAGATGGACTTTTGTGCAAAATTACCACTTGGCGAAAAAACTCCAGATTTTTTATTTTTTGGGCTGGGCATGATGCCTAGTCAACTCAGAGGTAAAGAGTTTACTTTTTTTTATAATAAATTTGGTTTATTTTGCAAGTTTTGATAAAGAAGGGTTTTTTTTTTTGCAAAATTTCCACATAGAGGGCAAAAGTGCAATTTCATTTTTCTTGGTTTTCAGAACAGTGCTGGCTGATACTAAAGGGTTTATTCTTGTTTTAAATCTTAATTAAGATGGTTTTATTTAACTTCCAAGTACAAGGATCTATATATGTAAAGATATATTTAAAAGACGTTTTTTACAAATCTATTCAAAAACCCTAGATACCTTCAATTCCGGCCTATATAGGGTGGAGTGCAGCTGTCTCTTTGCTGCACAACACAAAGAGATTTCTTCTTATTATTTTCTTGGAGTTTTAACGCGAGGATCTTGTTTTTCTTGCGAAAGGAGGGATTTTTCTTATTTCTTTATTATCTTTTGTTGATTGTTCAATAAGGTGAGTGACATATGTTTGTTTTCTTGTTATTCTAAGCATGTTGTATGTGATGATTTATCTATTAGAAAGCATATTAGATTATGATATGTAGATATAATGAATTTTGATGAGTAAATGAATTAAAAAGTAAATCTTTTCATTAAACTACACTATTGATGATCAAAACCCTAATTTGATGACTTGAAATTATTAAGAACCTAATAGAAATCATGGGTATGTTATTTTCTATCATATACTTACTGTTTTGCTTGCATAAGATGAGTTGTGTATTGATTATTGCAATGAACAAAACCTAACCTTACTGTGTATACTATGCATATGATCTGTTTGAGGCCTTAATAAAGTAAAACTTGATTATTTGCATGTTATAATTGTGTATATTCATGAGTAACTATTGGGATTAGTAGGTTTTTTGTATAACAATTTATGAAAAGGTTTAACAGATTAAAAAGACCAAGTTTTGAAGTAAAAAAGAAGAGTTTTGTATTCGGGTCTGAAGGGGATTGCCAAAAATTGAGTTTTTGTGTTTTGCAAAGCTTTTCGATTGGTTTTGATTTATTTTATTGATGAGATGGTTTTAAATTTCATACTATAAATATACAATGAGTTATTGAAGTTACTGATGCACAAATACACACATACACACATTTCATATTCCTATATACTGTTTTGAAGATTTTGTGAAATTTTGATGGAATTTTGATTGGAGTTCAATTGTTTTGGCACTGAGATGGTTTTGAAGAGTAGACTACTCCTATTTGGATAATTTTGATGCTTAAACTAATGCTTAAACTCTCGTATGAATACATAAACATATATGTTGCTGATTTTGAAAGATTTTGTGAAAAAAATCTATTTTGAAACTTGATATGATATGATATGTTTTAATAACTCCTATATGGTATACTAAATATGTTGGATCATCTCAGGAAATTAGATTTTAATTTTACAAAGTTTTAATCGCGTATCAGTCGAAACATGCACAAAAACCCAACCTGTGTATATGGCAGGTCACGGTCAACCGTCATGCTCCTATTGTGAGAAATTCGCAATTGACAGTCGATTGCCCTTCTTGAGCGGTCGACCGTCAATTGTTCTTTTGGCTGATTTGTCGTATTTTCTTCATTTCTTTTAAATGGTTATTTCTTTGATATTATGGATAATTACTCTACTGTTTTAGATGATATTTTTACTACGGATTACCGTATTTTATAGAGTTATATTTTATTTATGATAGTGTTTTAAATGTATTCTTATGACCTTACTATGTGAGTTATATGTGTTTTCAAAGAATTGATGTTTTGGTGATATTCTACGACTTAAAAATATTATTTTCCGTTATTCGATGGATTTAATATATATTTGAATTCTGGAATTTTATGAGCACATTAAATGAATTTGAATTTCGTTGATTTAAGAGGTTTTCTTATTACAACGTTTTGATGATGGATTTCTAAATTTTATTAAAAAGTTTTGGTGTGATGTTTGAATTGTGAGTCTCTAGAGGATGTGTGGGACCCTAGGCACCGGCAGTTGAGGTTTTGTGGTTTGGCCAGTCGTGGTTGTATTGTGATCAGTTGAGTTCAGTCTTGTAGGGTACACCAACTCTAGGTGATTCGTAATTAATTAATTAACTTAACAAGATAAGAACATGCACTAGATGGTGATATGATGAAATGAGTGCAAACGTGAGTTATGGACTTCAGGATGATCTGAGGAGTAAGATATTCCCCAGTATTCTAGAACGATGGACGTAAGGGCCACAAAGTGATATGCGGAGTAGGATTGATATCTAGTATTCCAAGGACGAGAGCGAAGCTCATAGGACGAGAGCGAAGCTCTAGATGTTTTCTTATTACAACATTTTGATGATGGATTTGTGAATTTTATTGAAAAGTTTTGGTGTGATGGTTGAGTTGTGAGTCTCTAGAGGATGTGTAGAACGTTAGGGGCTTGCACCGGACCTATGTAGAGTGGGATGCATAGAATCCGACAAGTATGCATTAGAGAGTCAGCATATAGCATTGATGTATTCTTGACTTGGTTTTATGCATGTGATTCCTGTTTTTTTACACTTTACACTTGGACTAGTTTCACTTGATGTTTTCATGTTTTATTTATTGTCATTTCTTATTTCATTTATTGTTATTGTTGATACATGTTGTTTATTATTCTATGTCTTTGTTTTAATTATGTTGCATTTATTTTTTTGTCACTCACACCGTTATGGCTGACCCCTGTAGTTTTGGAGGTTAGGGTTATCACTAACCTCATGTTTTACAGGTAGGTACCTATAGGTTGGGATTTGGATGCGTGAGATAGAATGATGTTATGGCTTATGTAAATTGAAAAATAATGTGTTGTAAAAGGAAGAATTTGTAATCCAAGGTGTTTTGTTTTCCGTTGTGCTTTGTAAAGAATTAATGTAACAAAAGTTAAAAATTTTTATCTAGGTTTTGACTATGTTTACTATTACAATTGAGGTTGATGCTGGAAATTGTGCCACGTATTTCTGAGATATCATATTGGAAATTCGTGGCGCTACAATTGATCTCCAGTATTTCGGGACGAGAGCAACGCTCATAGGAGATTTGTGCGATGAGGGTTCCAAGATGACTCGCGGAGTGAGATAATCCCTAATATTCCGGGATGATGAATGAAATAGGCAACAGAATGATCCACGGAGTAGGATTGATCTCCAGTATTTCGGGGCGAGAACCAATACTTGTAGAGTGTCTAAATCTTGTAGTAGTTATAGTAGTAGGTTTCATGGCGAGAGACTGAACCCTATAATGAGGAGTACGATAAGGGTGTGCTTTCGGACCTATGTAGTATAGGATGCATAGAATCCGGACAAGTATGCATTAGTGTCATCGTAGTGTGAATGTCTGCATTAGGAATTAAGTCATATCATACACTGACATGTTTTGGATAGTCACTTTTCACATTTTGTTTCTTCATTCAAGTTTGTGATTGTTAAGATGATGAAAATGTTGTATTATAGTATTGCGTCATTTGTATGAAGCTAACATGCCCATAGTTTCCTAGTTGCAGGAATGGGTTGGCATGGATTTGAAGACACTATGAGAGAGTCATAAGATTGAAGAACTTCCATTATCATGTGTTGTTTTGTACTTATTTATTTCCGCTGTGTTATTGTAAAGAACAATATTGTAAATAAAAAATTTTAAATTCCTTGTAAAATTTGTATGAAGTTGAAGTAAAAGATCATATTTTTCTATGAATTACCTGTGTTTGGAATTCAGGGCGTTACACTGCAAGTGCTTATTAATCTGAGCCGCTGCTTCGGCTTTCTTGATGACCAATTCCGGCCCCAAAAGCTTCCTCTCGCCAATGTCATCCCAACAGACTGGCGATCTACACTTGCGACCATACAGTGCCTCAAACACTGCTGCCTTGAAACTCTCCTGATAACTTTTGTTGTACGAGAACTCAACTAAGTGTAGATGATCCTCCCATAAACCTACAAACCGAAGAACACAAGACCTCAGCTTGTCTTCCTGGGTCTGAATTTTCCTTTCCGACTGTCCATCTGTCTTTGGGTGGAACGCGGTACTGGAATTTAGCTTGCTCCCCAAACTTCCTTGAAGACTCTCGCAGAATTGAGACCTAAATTGTGTATCTATATCGGATACAATGCTGACAAGAACCCCGTGCAATCGCACAATCTCCTGAATGTACTTATCAGCCAAACTCTCAGTGGATTGCCCCACTCTGAAAGGAATAAAGTGGGCACTCTTCGTCAAATGATCCTCAATCACCCAGATAGCATTATCACCCTTAGGACTCCTCTACAATGCTGTCACAAAATTCATAGTGATGTTCTCCCTCTCCACTTCGGGATTGGAAGAGGTTTCAAGAGTCCACCGGTCCTCTGATGCTTTGCCTTCACTTGCTAACAAATTAGGAACTATGATACAAACCTAGCCACCGCTCTCTTCATGTCGTGCCACCAAAAGTACTGTTTCAAATCTCTGTACATTTTAGTGCCTCTAGAGTGAATGAAGTAGGGCGAGTGGTGGGTCTCTTTGAGTAGCTTCTGCCTGACTTCTCCTTTTGGTACACACAATTTAGCTCCAAAGCGAAGCCAGGCATCTACGTGAAATGAGCAACGGTCCTTAGGTCTGCTTCCACTTCCATTTGGAATTTCTGCAATTGCTCATCCCTAACATGGGCTCCTTGATCTGCTCCATTAATGAAGACTACAATTGCAACATCATAAATTGTTACGGTGTACCGGGCAAAATCACTTCTAAATCCATCTTTCTCTTGTCTTCCAGGATTTCTCTCTGCTCGGTTAGGAACATGGTGGTGGGTTGCCTACTCAGGGCATCGGGTACCGAATTCACCTTACCCGGGTGGTACAGCAAATTGATATCATAGTCTGCCATGAATTAAAGCCACCTTCTCTGCCTCATGTTGAGCTCCTTCTGAGTCAATACATACTTGAGTCTCTTATGATCTGTGAAAATCTCCACCCTATCTCCAAGCAAATAATGCCTCCACAACTTCAAGGCGAAGATTACAGCTGGAAGCTCCAGAATATGTGTAGGGTAGTTCTTCTCATACAGCCTTTACTGTCGAGATGCATAAGCAACAATTTTGCCTCGCTGCATTATTACAGTGCCCAGTCCTTTGCCAGAAGCATAACAGTGAATCACGAAGCCTCCTGAACTGTCGGGTTTTGTTAGCACAGGTGCTGACGTCAACCGATTCTTCAATTCCAAGAAGGCTTCATCACAGGCTCCATCCCAAACAACTTCCACTCTTTCCTCGTCAATTTAGTTAGAGGTCCTGTGATCTTCAAGAAATCCTGGACAAACTTCTGATAATACCCTGTTAGTCCCAGGAAACTTCGAACCTCTGATGTTGACTTCGGCACTGGCCAATTCTTGACCGCAGCGATCTTCGACGAATCAACCAAAACTCCTGTAGCGCCCTAAAATTTCAATAAATAAAATTAGAAATAAGTGGCACACTTTCGAGCATCAACTTCAATTGTAATTATAAACATAGTAAAAAACACAGGGAAAATTAAAACTTTTTATTACATCATCTCTTTACAACACAGCGGTAATAAACACTTTAATTACAATTTCTTTCCCACACAATAAATTTCAACTTTGAATTAAACCCCAAGCTTTTCTTGATTCAACTCTATCCATAACTGAAAATCCTACAAAAATTTGAATGGAAAGTGGGCACGTCAGTTAAATGTAACTACGTCAACTATAGTAATAGTGATACTTCTAGATCTCACAACCACAAACTTGACACATATTAATAGAGTAATAATAAATGATAGAACGTGGAATAACAATAAATGGAGTACAAGACAACAAGCGAAGCTAGGCTAAGTGTCAAGTGTATGAGACGAAAATAGAAAATAAGCATGCATAAAACAAGTCAAGAAACACAATGCTTATGATGATTTCTAATGAATACTTGTCGGATTCTATGCATCCCATACTACAAATGTCCCGTGCAAGCCCTTATTGTTCTCCACTTTATTGGATTCAATCCCACATTATACAACTAACCTACTACGGTGACAGAAACAAGATTAGGTACTCTGTGAATGGACCCCAGCTAGCCTCGCTCTAACTCTGGAGAATCACCTCCCTACCGTGTACCCCGTGAATAGGCAAGCCGACCCTCAACGCGCGGATACACCGTACATTCCACGAATAGGCCTGCCGACCCTCAACGCCCAAATTTATTGTATGTTTCGTGAATAGGCCTGCCGACCCACAACATGCGAACATACCAAATTCGTCTCATTTCTAGATATTCCGCGAGTAGGCCTGCCGACCCTCAATGCGGGAACATACTAGAGTGTAATATTCCGGTTGGATATTATATTTGTATTTTTATTATTTTTGAAATTAAAATAGTTCTTATGGAAATTACGTAGTTTTAATAAATAATCATTATCTGTATATATATACTAGTAAGTATATACATGTATTGTATCGATTTTTGTGCACTTGTACAAAATCATGAAATATGCATTTTTGAGAAAATATCTGTAATATCCCGGTCTGATATTAAAAATTATTATTTTATTATTATTTTCATAATTGAATATATATATATATATATATATATATATATATATATATATATACACACACACACACACTAGTCTTTATATATCTGTACTGTATCAAATTGATACTGAAATCTTCCGAGCCGATAATAAAATTATTTTTATTATTATTTCGGAATTAAAATATTTTTTTGGTGGAGATTACTCGTTTTAGCGAATAAAAAACTATCTGTATATATATATGTATGTACGTAAATTACTGTATCGATTTCGTACGTCTGTACGAAATCATGTAGTATGTCATTTAGGGAAAATGTCTTATTTTTTATCAATCATGAAAATAGAGGGTTATGATTGGATTGGGTGTAGATTGCAATATTAATTTGCAAATTTTTCTCAAAATTGTTGAGCTACAATGGCTCTCTCTCTACCACATCTCTCTCTCTCCCTCTCCTATAATTGGCCGACCACACCCAAGGGGAAAAGCCCCATTCATTTCTTGTTTCTCCATTCTCATCTCATTCTCTCTTCTTTTCATATTTCCTCATCTTTTTGCCTTGTTTTAATGTTAGAAAAAAATGAGAAGAAAAGAAAAGAAAGAGAGATCAAATCAAAAGAAAAGAGTGGGTTCATTTAGGGGTTGTTCTTGAGAGGAGGAGCAAGAACAAGGAGGAGAAGAAAGCAACCTAGTTCTTCCAACCGATTTTGGGTGGGGGTTTCTCAACTTGATTGTTATTGTTATTGTTATTATTATTGTTATTATTGCTAATAAATTCAAGAACTTGGACTAAATTTCATGTGCATATGAGTAGTGTGGACTTGGGAGTGTTTCATGCAAGATTGAATGGTAGATCTTAACAAGAACACCAAAAGATTCAACTTTTAACAAGTTGTATGTTGTTTTTATGCTTATGAATTAATTACTTGTGCTAAAATTGGAATTTTCACTCCAAATTAATTTGAGAGGTTCTTATATGTGTTACTAACATGCTATAATTTTTGTAAATTTTTCTGGGTTAATTTACTAGGCAAAACAAAATGTTTCCCCAAAACAGCGAGTAACACAGCAAATCTGCCGTCTTTTGTTGTTCTTGATTTATGTTTAAAGAGCAGGAATTTGAAAGTTCCATATGGAATCTGAGAAAGTTGTTAACTAGAGAATTGTAGTAGATATTCTTAGCTTTCCCAAAAGTCTAATTTCTTTAGATTCCGATAAGTATAGCACCAATTATGAGATTTACAAGTTTCAGCAAATCTGTTGTCTTTTGTTGTTCTTGAATTGTGTTTAGAGAGCCGGAATTTGAGTTCTATACGGAATCTGAGAAAGTTGTTCACTAGAGATTTGTAGTAGATGTTCTTGGCTTTCAAAAAAATCCAATTTTGTTAAATTCCGATAAGTATAGCACCAGTTATGAGCTTTACAAGTTTCGGTAAATCTGCCGTCTTTTGTTGTTCTTGACTTGTGTTTAGAGAGCAGGAATTTGAGTTCCAAACGGAATCTGAGAAAGTTGTTAACAAGAGAGATGTAGTAGATATTCTTAACTTTCAAAAAGTCCAATTTTGTTAGATTCCGATAAGTATAGCACCAGTTATGTGCTTTTCAAGTTTCAGCAAATCTGTTGTCTTCTGTTGTTCTTGACTTGTGGTTAGAGAGTAGGAATTTGAGTTCCATAAGGAATCTGAGAAAGTTGTTAACTAGAGAGTTGTAGTAGATATTCTTAGCTTTCCAAAAATTCCAATTTCGTTAGATTCCAATAAGTATAGCACCAGTTATGAGCATTAAAAGTTTCAGCCAATCTGCTGTCTTTTGTTGTTCTTAAAATGTGTTTAAGGAGCTGGATTTTGAGTTCTATACTGAATATGAAAAAGTTGTCAACTAGAGAGTTGTAGTGTATGTTCTTAGCTTTCCAAAAAGTCCAATTTCGTTAGATTCCGATAAGTATAGCACCAGTTACGAGTTTTACAAGTTTCAGCAAATCTGCTGTCTTTTATTGTTCTTGACTTGTGTTTAAAGAGCAGGAATTTGAGTTCCATACGGAATCTGAGAAAGTTGTCAACTACAGAGTTTTAGTAGATGTTCTTAGCTTTCCAAAAGTCCAATTTTGTTAGATTTCGATAAGTATAGCACCAGTTATGAGCGTTACAAGTTTCAGCCAGTCTACTATCTTTTGTTGTTCTTAAAATGTATTTAAGGAGATGGAATTTGAGTTCTATGCTGAATCTGAGAAAGTTGTTAACTAGAGAGTTGTAGTAGATGTTTTTGGCTTTCCAAAAAGTCAAATTTTGTTAGATTCCGATAAGTATAGTACCAGTTATGAGATTTACAATTTTCAGCCAATCTGCTGTCTTTTGTTGTTCTTAAAATGTGTTTAAGGAGCTGGATTTTGAGTTCTGTACTGAATCTGATAAAGTTGTCAACTATAGAGTTGTAGTATATGTGCTTAGCTTTCCAAAAAGTCCAATTTTATTAGATTTCGATAAGTATAGCACCAGTTATGAGGTTTACAAGTTTAGCCAATCTGCTGTCTTTTGTTGTTCTTAAAATGTGTTTAAGGAGCTGAATTTTGAGTTCTATACTGAATCTGAAAAAGTTGTCAACTAGAGAGTTGTAATACATGTTCTTAGCTTTCCAAAAAAGTTCAATTTCGTTAGATTCCGATAAACGGAGCATGAGTTATGACCTTTACAAGTCACAGCAGTTAGCCTTTTGGCTGAATCTTCGCTGTTTAGAGTGTTCGAAGTTTTTCTACCTTTTATTGACAGATGCTGAGAACGTTGTCAACCAAAGAGTTTTAGTAGATGTTCTCACCTTTCTAGAAAGACTAATTTTGTTGAATTCTGATAAGCGGAGCATGAATTATGATCTTTACAAGTTGACAACAGCTGGCCTTTTGGCTGAAGCTTCGCTGTTTAGAGTATTCGTAGTTTTTCTACAACTTATTTACTGAATCTGAGAAAGTTGTCAAATAGAGAGTTGTAGTAGATGTTCTCACCTTTCTAAAATGTCTAATTTTGTTGAATTCCGTTAAGAGTAGCATGTTTAATTGCTTCTAGGTTGTTAGAAGGCTTTTTATGTTGCTTTTGTGTATAAAAGATCAAGTTTTGTTAGTAAGCTTATACAGGAAATTCTAGTTCAGGTTAACTAAATTTATCCTGAATTGTTAGTAGTTTGAATCATGCACTTAATTATGAGTAATAAGTATTCCTTGCATTCATAAGTCATGTAATATATTGGTCTGTCTCGTACGTAGCTCACCTGGCTCGTATGTAGTTTGTTTGTTCATGCGTAGCTCACTTGGCTTGTAAAAGTTTTGGTTACTCATATATATCTTATTAGCTAGTACGCAGTTGTTGTGCTCGTTTAGGGTAATATCATTGTCCTAGGTGCCATCGACCACCGAGGCGTGTATTTATTTTACTTCTCATGGACTGTGGACGAGTCACCCCTCGTGCACCGTCAGATCTTAACCGGTGTAGGTTGATCACGGGCCGAGAGCATAGACGGAATCCAAGTTCAGGTTAGTAGCATGTGAATAAATTCGTATTGCCGGGGTCTCGGATTGATGGGCTGTGAACAGGATCCTTAGTGGTTCTGGTAAGTCTAGGTTGAGCACCTAGTAGAGTTATCCTGCGAAGTCTAACTTAAGACCTAGCATGTTGTGTTAGTACTGTTTTCATTCCTCGGATTGTTTAGGGTTAGTGACATTGTTAGGGTAGTAACTTATGGCTCTTACTACTTAACCTTTATTTATTATCATTTCGCCGAAGGGAAAGAGTTGGTATTAAGGGTGATACCTTATGATCTGACCTGTTCTATAGACCAACACTAGGTGGTGTTATTGGTTGTACCATTCCGGTCAAAGAGATACGGTCTGTTCCTTCTCACGAGTTGGGACCACGAGATCCATATCTCGTCTATTAATTTCTGAAGGGTCATGATAAGAGCGGAAAATTTTTCTGTCGGAACTAGGGGATGGACCCCCGGAATTACGTCATGTTCTATGTCAAGAGGCGAACAGGCCATAGACTACGGTCTATGAACTAGGGGGCCACAGGGTATGCTTCGAGCTAACCTGTGTTGTAGTTAATTTCGAGTGTTCATCAGATTTTTAAGTGAGGCCTGGTACGCCGGGCATTAGTGGCAAATAGAGACACCACTATATGACTGCGAATGGCGGGATTAGACCATTTGTCATGCCCCGCTTCCCAAAATACGAAATACGAGCACGTAACGTAGGTCCAGTGAATGATGTAAACACCATCCATAAGCTGTACCAACTAACTCAACAATATGCAACAACAAACACAACCATGCAGGAAGATATAACCACATGAATCAAGATAACTCCAATAAATGAAATAATCTAATAATAATAATATCCAACACAAAAATCCAACATCTGGGAAAAACAAACTCCGGGAACATAAACCCAAAACAAAGTACAAAGTCATAACAATGTTCAGAGAAATAATCTAGCAAAAAAATAAATCTAAGCAGTGCAATTTAGCTCCATCTTTAGAATCGTTGCTCACCAATTCCTTCTAGTATAGCTTCTTCAGTACCTTTAAATACTTGATCTAAAAAGAAAGAAAATGGTGTCCTTAGAGAAAGTCATGGACAACAAGTAGAGAAAAATAAAGAATAAAGGAAGCATGTATATCAAAGAAAAATGGGACAGGATCAAAGTCAAAGAACTAAGTCAAGGAATGGCAATAATGTCAAAGGTCTATATTTAATCAGTTCTATACAGGATCAAGCATGAGATGATAAATGTAGGTTATAATCATTTTATTAATCTATCTAGTGTACGTACGACTGCGTCCCATTTCACAGGTTCGGCGCAACACACAATGTACGCTTTAGACTGATGGTGAATTCACGATTCGTGTACTCGGCCCAGTAATCAGTGTTTAATGTTCAGTGTCAGTAATTATCAGGCAGTATTTTATGGCCATCAATACAGGTCAGTACAGTAGGGCCCGACCGAGTACAGTTTCGAATTGTCCACTACCAAGTCATCCCATAGTACCCCAGCTTGTTAACATTTTATTTCATCCTACGTGAGCATGCAAGAAGGTGTCAATGTTGTATGATACTAAGTCTGACTAATTCTATTCGTTACAGATAAATCATGAAGCAAACATGTCAAATATACACACATCACATAATCAGGACAGCATGACCTTGGTGTATAAAAACATGGATTACTGCTACTACAGGAAAGCATATTTGGATTTGCCAGAAGTTCTAGAAACTAGACTCTTTGTCGGTTCCAGCAGATATATATAAGACATTTAAAAGATACAGAAACTAGGGTGAAAACTCTATTCTTTTCAGATTTTATGTTCAGACAGCAAGGTATAAATTGTGTTCACCTATTTGTTTCAGATCAGAAAACTCATCAAATAAATCTATAAAAAATTAGGTTAGTTCCTACACATGACTAGGTTCAACCAAATTTATTTCAGATTTTTATTTTACTGTTAACATGGTCAAATAAATTATAGAACAACAAGATACGCATGCATTTGTGAATTTGAAAATTCTGACACAGCTGTACTAAAATGATGATATCTAACAGATTACACATCGGAATTCAAGTCCCCAGAAAGGGTAGTAAACTATACATCTGAGGCTAAATTTCATATTCAGAAAGTTATTTCAAAATATGACAGCAACATGGTCGAAAATCTAATTCAAAATGAAACAACTAGCAGTCCAGAATTTATTTTAACATGGATAGGCAATAATTAAATCATACAATCATATATTTCATGCAAATTAATAATCAAAGTGCCATTATATGTTTAACATGCATAATTTGAGTTTCTTAGATGCAATTTCATAGGCATGGTAATCAATCAATTCAGTTCAATCTAACATGTCCAACTCATCAACCAAGTCTACAATATGAATCTAGTTATTTTTCATGTAAATGTGCATATGCAATGTACAAGAGGGACTAGGTTTTAGATCAAAGAGAGCGGCACGATGTTAAGAATATCACGGGTTAGCTCGTGTAAACCCTTAATAAACTTAACAAATTTCAATAGCAGCATGATAAGGAAAATGACTGGATCGACTTGTAGAGATCAAAGGAATCTTGAACAAAATAAAATACTTGTCATAACCCGCTTTCCAAAAAGAGATTACGGAATACGAATACGTGACTAAAGCCCAGCGAACGATTTTGATCATCCATAAGCTGTTCAGAATCTTTACAACATCTCACAAGAATAATCAGAGTCGGAAGCAAAAGAATCAACCAAGCATGCATATATGAGTCAAAATCAACAAGAATACTTGAAACCAAAATATTATAATCTCAAATAATCCAGATCTGAATAAGTCAAATATTCTGGATCACACTGCCCAAATACATTATAATTCCATGTACAAGATACAATTGTTCAAAACAAGCAACAAGAAATAATAATAGCAAAATCCAGTACTAATATCTCATATCGCCAACACCATCTGGTACCTGTTCTCCAAAATCTGCAATTTAACAGTTGCAGGAATAGGAAAAAGAAAACAAACTCCCCTCAATACAAGTTACGGGCCGCTTGTAGTGCAGGATACAAGTACATGGGAAAACGAAACAAATAGCATGGAATAGGTATGATAACAAAATAGAACAACTAGTATGGCAAGATAAATAAGTAAGTAGCATGTAACAAGTATCAAGTGAACAAGTATCATGTAAACAAGTAACGAGTATCAAGTATCATGTAGCATGTATCAAGTGTCATGTATCAAGTTGTAGAACCCCGTATTTTCAAATATTATTTTAAATATTTGAAAATGAATTAAAATGATTTTCTGGAGATTTAATAAATATTTTCTAAAGATTTATCTTTTACACGTGCGAAACACGTGCAAATATTTTTGGTATAAATAACTAATTTTATATTTTTAGTAAATTTTTCTAATTATAATGGAGTATATTCTAAATTTTGGGATTTTTCTGAATAAAGAAACTATTTTTATAAATACCTCGACAGAGAGGGGCTTTTATGTAAAAAGCCGTTTCGATATGAAATCAGTTATGAAAATTCATTTTTACTAATATTTTGGTTTCCCATGGTTAGCATTTAAATTTAAATATATCTAGATTTGATTTAAAGTCGATTTGGTGAAGATTTAAACAAAAAGGGTGTTTTTGCAAATATGGAATTTATGTAGAATCTTGTGTAAATATTTTTCTGGAAAGTAAAAGTCAAATATTTTGACTGGAAAATATAATATTTATGATTAGATATTATTTCTAATTTTTCTGGATTTTTATCAATATTTTATGATGTATGTGCAAATATTACAAAAGGGAGGGCTTTTGTGCAAAATCGCCACCCTGAGTTATAAATCCGGATTTTTCTTATTTACTAGGCTGTGCTGGATTGCTGGAAACTCAGTGATAAGAAGATTTTATTTGGTTTTGATTTAGTTAACTTATTTTAACTAAGAAAGGTTATATATGTCAAGTAATAAATTGAAAAGGGACTATTTTGCAAATGTATTTCTAAAACCCTAATTCCTTATTTCCGGCCTGTATTAAAGGGGGGTGTGCAGCCGTCAATCGCTGCACAATACAAGTTTTATATATTTTTATTTTCTTGGTGATTGAAGAGGAAGATTTTGGATCTCACAAAAGAGAGGCTTTCTTGTTGGATCTCTTCATTCCTAAGGTGAGTGACATTGTTTTGTTTATTTTGTTGTGTATGTTGTAGATTAGTAGATATAATTGTTTGGTTGTTTTGTTTGTTTCTCTTTGATTTGTGTACGTCATATGAGAACAATATGAATGTTTAGATTGATAGGATGTTGAATATGTATATGTATGAATGGATGAAAAATTGGATCTCCGAGAATAACTCTAGATGTCTGCATATGAATGATGTTAGATCTGTTGAGAACCCATTATAAATTGTTAGTGGGCTAATAATATTAGATTTCCATTGTGAACAGTCGACTGGTGAGTCGAAACAGTCGACTTCTACTGCTAGATCATATTTACTTAAAATGTTGGATTAATGTTGATTTGATTAAGTCTGATAGATGCCATGCATTAATTAGATTAGAGATGAGATTTTTGGACTATTAGGGAGTTGGATAAAAACAACTTGACAATGTTGAGGATAAATTCATTTTGTTCATGGATCAACTATAGAGAATAGTTGAGATTTAGTTGAGGAAGTTTGTGAATGATAAATGGTCTAGAGGACCAGGTTTTGAGAATTCGAGTTATGAGGATTTAAATTGGAGAATTGTGATTTATGTAAAATATGTTGTTTGAACTTGGATTTCTCAAATGCTAAGTTAAATCTAATTATTTTGATATTAATAAGATTTGGAAAATAATACAAAGTTATTTTGTTATATGACTGATTCATAAAAACCCTAGTTTTGATATATGTACGACCTAAATTCTTCAGACATTAAGCCGACAGTCGACTGATACGACCTTTCAGTCGACTGGTACGACCCGGCTGCTATGATCATTAGTTTTCTTGAAAATCCGTTCTGGACAGTCGACTTAGACCCTTTTTAGTCGACTGGCACACTTAGAATATTTTCTTAAAGATTTCTGGAGTTTCTCTCAGGTAAGTCGACTTATGACTTTTTAAAGTCGACTAATATTCTCTGGTAAGTCGACTTATGACTTTTATAAGTCAACTTATATTCGCTGGTAAGTCAACTTATGACTTTTATAAGTCAACTTATAACACTTAGCTTATTTTCTTAAAACCATGGAATTTTCTTTCTGGACAGTCGACTTATGTTTTCTATAGTCGACTGATACTGATGTATCCTTATATCTATGAATGTTCTTTCAAATGATTTTTACTCTAAATGCTTTAATCTATAACTTATTATTCTAAAGGTTACTGTTTCTACAAAACATATATTTTCAAAATATTTTATTGTTGTATTTGGATTCTGGAATTATATAAAGATTTGGGTTTTGTTGAGTGGAGAGATTTCTCCTTTGATCGTTTTAACGATGGGTTAGTGAGTTTTGGTCCTGTTGAGGTCTCTAGGAGTTGAGTGGGAGTCCTATGAACCGATAGTTGAGATTTGTTGAGTTAGGCCTGAGGGGTCTTGGTTTAGTTGCTGTTGAAGTCCGGCAGGGTACACTAATTCTAGAGATAGGGATTTTTGATGTTTTAATAATAACCTACTTAAGGATAGGCACTAGAGGAGATGTGATGGAACTTGAGAAACGCAAGTATAGGCTCATGGTCTTGTTAGTCCAACTAGATGGTATTTAGATGTTCACGTGTTGAGGGTCTACGGGCCTATTCACGGAACATGCAGGGTGTATTTGTGTGTTGAGGGTCGGCAGACCTGTTCACAGAATGTACCGGGTGTATCTGCACGTTGAGGGTCATGAAGGCCTATTCGTGGGGTACATGGTATTTAGATGTTCGCGTGTTAAGGGTCTACGGGCCTATTCACGAAACA
The DNA here is from genome assembly GCA_017893485.1 of Hemerocallis citrina. Classification (NCBI taxonomy): domain Eukaryota; kingdom Viridiplantae; phylum Streptophyta; class Magnoliopsida; order Asparagales; family Asphodelaceae; genus Hemerocallis; species Hemerocallis citrina. The sequence continues at coordinate 109,515,308 of CM030364.1, read as the reverse complement.
TGCAGGGTGCATTTGTGTGTTGAGGGTCGGCAGACCTATTCACAGAATGTACCGGGTGTATCTGCACGTTGAGGGTCTTGAAGGTCTATTCGTAGGGTACACGGCGGGGAGATGATTCTCTGGTTGTTGTTTTGAGCTATCTTACCTGATGCTTGTGCGTCGAGGGTGGTGACGCTTATTTGCAGAGTATTCTAAATCGTGTTTTCCATCACCGTAGTAGGATTAGTTGCATAACGAGGGGTTATCCCTATATCGTAGAGATCGTTAAGGACTTGCACCGGACCTATGTAGAGTGTGATGCATAGGCTCCGACAAGTATGCATTAGAGAGTCAGCATATAGAGATTGTGTTTTCTTGACTTGGTTTTATGCATGTGGTTTTCCTGTTTTCTACACTCGACACTTAGTCTAGCTTCACTTGTTGTTTTCATTCCATGATGTTTTCATACTTTACATCTTTGTTATTTCTCATTCGTTTATCCTTTTTGTTAATACATGCTGTTGATGACTTTATGTTTTATGATTTAATTATGTTGTATGTTTTTATGTCACTCACACCATTTATGGCTGACCCCTTTAGTTTTGGGGGTTGGGGATCATCTCTAGCCTCATGTGTTACAAGTTGTTGCTTAGAGTTTGGAGGTTGGGATGCTTGAGATAGTTTTGGAGATAAATTGATGGAATAGAGCTTTGTGTAAAAATTTTGTAAAAAGAAGTGTTGTAAAAAGAATGTTGTAATTCAAGGTATTTTGTATTCCGCTGTGTTTGTAAAGATTGTTGAAATAAAAGTTTGGAATAAAATTATTTGTATTTTTGGGCTATGTGTACTATTACTTTAAAGCTGATGCTGGGATGTGCCACGTATTTTCTAAGATATTATATTAGAAATTCGGGGCGCTACAGATTGGTATCAGAGCATGCTTCAATACTAATAATAGACATAGTATGAAAACCAACCTAGGTGTGGACACTAGAGAGTGAGTACCTAGGTGTGGACACTAGAGAGTGAGTACCTAGGTGTGTACATTAGAGTGTGAGTATCACACAGAGTTAGAGCATGTTGTTATGGTTTGGGGTATGGTTGAGGTTTTGCCATAGGGTATGGTTGTGAATGTGAAATGTGTGTGATGCTCTAACTTTACCCTCGTTTTGCAGTATTCAGTATAATGACAGGACCCAGAACCAGGAACGGTGGTAACAATGAGGATGGATCTGGAAGTTCTCGAGAAACTGGAATTGATCTCGAGGCCGAATTTGCCAAGGTGTATCAGACTCTGAATGCGCTGATAGCAGCTAACTTGGCGCAGACTCAGAACCAGAATCGGAATTATAGGATTGGACCAGTGTTTATTAACGCTGATCCTATCAAGCAGGTCGAGTCTTTCAAGAGGAGGAGGCCAGCATCAGATCAGAGTGTGAAGGAGTTCCCAGCGAAGCAAGTCAAGTTCAGTGGACCAGTGCAGAAGGCACCTGCGACTCAGGAAGTGACTTGTTATTACTGCAAGGAGGCAGGTCATTACAGGTCAGCGTGTCCGAAGTCGACGAAGCAAACTTGTTTCAATTGTGGAGGGATAGGACATTATCGAGCAGCATGCACCGAACCTCGGAAGGCGGGCTATCATTGTGGTCATGAAGGGCATATTCGACCAAACTATCCGCAGCTGAAGAAAGATGGTGCAGGGAAAGGCAAGGATCTGAAGTAGGGGCGAGTGTTCGCATGGACTGAGGAGGATGCGGATAACTCAGGAATGTGATCCGTGTGTGCAAGAATTTCGAAATTCATTCTTTTGTATTAAGTAAAACTTTTATTTGGGGAATAATTGAAGATTGAGTATTTTTCTTCATGTAACAAGATTTATTTTGAGTAATGGAATAAAAAAAGTTTATTTGATACTGTTTTCTTGCACGCATTTGTGTCGCCCAAATTATTGCTAGTCTTAAGTGTGGAGCTTAAGGTGTTTCTAGGCAAGGTCTTGAGGTGGCTATCCTTAGTCATGTCCTTTCTAAGGAGGGAGTGACCACTGATTCTTGGAAGGACGAAGCAGATGTGGAAGGTCAGAGTTGGATGCAGGAGTTCAGAGGTTGTTACATGTTGGCTTCCGATGGCAAGTTATCAGAGTTGCGCTGCGGAAGTTTGTTTTTCTGAATTCTTTGCATGATTGTGTTTCTTCTGAATATTTGTATTTCTTTTGTTGGAATGCATTCTTTCGTGTGATTGTATTTCTTTAAATTATGTTTCTATCCATGAGTTTTCATTCCTTGTTGGTGTGTTTGTTTGAATTCTATTAGCAGTAGTTCTGAGGACAGAATTCTTCTAAGGAGGGAGTGATGTAGAACCCTGTATTTTCAAATATTATTTTAAATATTTGAAAATGAATTAAAATGATTTTCTGGAGATTTAATAAATATTTTCTAAAGATTTATCTTTTACACGTGCGAAACACGTGCAAATATTTTTGGTGTAAATAACCAATTTTATATTTTTAGTAAATTCTCCTAATTATAATGGAGTATATTCTAAAATTTGGGATTTTTCTGAATAAAGAAACTATTTTTATAAATACCTCGAAAGAGAGGGGCTTTGATGTAAAAAGCCGTTTTGATCTGAAATCAGTTATGAAAATTCGTTTTTACTGATATTTTGGTTTCCCATGGTTAGCATTTAAATTTAAATACATCAAGATTTGATTTAAAGTCGATTTGGTGAAGATTTAAACAAAAAGGGTGTTTTTGCAAATATGGAATTTATGTAGAATCTTGTGTAAATATTTGTCTGAAAAGTAAAAGTAAAATATTTTGATTGGAAAATATAATATTTATTATTAGATGTTATTTCTAATTTTTCTAGATTTTTATGAATATTTTATGATGTATTTGCAAATATTACAAAAGGGAGGGCTTTTGTGCAAAATCGCCACACTGAGTTGTAAATCTGGATTTTTCTTATTTACTGGGCTGTGCTGGATTGCTGGGCAACTAAGTGATAAGAAGATTTGATTTGGTTTTGATTCAGTTAACTTATTTTAACTAAGAAAGGTTATATATGTAAAGTAATAAATTGAAAAAGGACTATTTTGCAAATGTATTTCTAAAACCCTAATTCCTTATTTTCGGCCTGTATAAAAGGGGGGTGTGCAACCGTCATTCGCTGCACAACACAAGTTTTATATATTTTTATTTTCGTGGTGATTGAAGAGGAAGATTTTGGATCTCACAAAAGAGAGGCTTTCTTGTTGGATCTCTTCATTCCTAAGGTGAGTAACATTGTTTTGTTTATTTTGTTTGTGTATGTTGTAGATGAGTAGATATAATTGTTTGGTTGTTTTGTTTGTTTCTCTTTGATTTGTGTACGTCATATGAGAACAATATGAATGTTTAGATTGATTGGATGTTGAATATGTATATGTATGAATGAATGAAAAATTGGATCTCTGAGAACTTTAGATGTCTGCATATGAATGATGTTAGATCTGTTGAGAACCCATTATAAATTGTTAGTGGGCTAATAATATTAGATTTCCGTTGTGAACAGTCGACTGGTGAGTCGAAACAGTCGACTGCTACTGCTAGATCATATTTTCTTAAAATGTTGGATTAATGTTGATTTGATAGATGCCATGCATTAATTAGATTAGAGATGAGATTTTTGGACTATTGGGGAGTTGGATAAAAACAACTTGACCATGTTGAGGATAAATTGGTTTTGTTCATGGATCAACTACAGAGAATAGTTGAGATTTAGTTGAGGAGGTTTGTGAATGATAAATGGTCTAGAGGATCAGGTTTTGAGGATTCGAGTTATGAGGATTTAAATTGGGGAATTGTGATTTATGTAAAATATGTTGTTTGAACTTGGATTTCTCAAATGCTAAGTTAAATCTAATTATTTTGATATTAATAAGATTTGGAAAATAATACAAAGTTATTTTGTTATATGACTGATTCATAAAAACCCTAGTTTTGACATATGTACGACCTAAATTCTTCAGACATTAGGCCGACAGTCGACTGATAGGACCTTTCAGTCGGTTGGTACGACCCGACTGCTATGATCATTAGTTTTCTTGAAAATCCGTTCTGGACAGTCGACTTAGACCCTTTTCAGTCGAATGGCACACTTAGAATAATTTCTTAAAGATTTCTGGAGTTTCTCTCAGGTAAGTCGACTTATGACTTTTTTAAGTCGACTTATATTCTCTGGTAAGTCGACTTATGACTTATATAAGTCAACTTATATTCTCTGGCAAGTAAACTTATGACTTTTATAAGTCAACTTATAACACTTAGCTTATTTTCTTAAAACCATGGAATTTTCTTTCTGGACAGTCGACTTATGTTTTCTATAGTCGACTGATACTGATATATCCTTATATCTATGAATGTTCTTTCAAATGATTTTTACTCTAAATGCTTTAATCTATAACTTATTATTCTAAAGGTTACTGTTTCTACAAAACATATATTTTCAAAATATTTTATAGTTGTATTTGGATTCTGGAATTATATAAAGATTTGGGTTTTGTTGAGTAGAGAGATTTCTCCTTTGATCGTTTTAACGATGGGTTAGTGAGTTTTGGTCCTGTTGTGGTCTCTAGGAGTTGAGTGGGAGTCCTGTGAACCGGCAGTTGAGATTTGTTGAGTTAGGCCTGATGGGTCTTGGTTTAGTTGTTGTTGAAGTCCGGCAGGGTACACTAACTCTAAGATAGGGATTTTTGATGTTTTAATAATAACCTAGTTAAGGACAGGCACTAGAGGAGATGTGATGGAACTTGAGAAACGCAAGTATAGGCTCATGGTCTTGTTAGTCCAACTAGATGGTATTTAGATGTTCGCGTGTTGAGGGTCTACGGGCCTATTCACGGAACATGCAGGGTGCATTTGTGTGTTGAGGGTCGGCAGACCTATTCACAGAATGTACCGGGTGTATCTGCACGTTGAGGGTCCTGAAGGCCTATTCGTGGGGTACATGGTATTTAGATGTTCGCGTGTTGAGGGTCTACGGGCCTATTCACGAACATGCAGGGTGCATTTTTGTGTTGAGGGTCGACAGACCTATTCACAGAATGTACCGGGTGTATCTCCACGTTGAGGGTCTTGAAGGTCTATTCGTGGGGTAGACGGAAGGGAGATGGTTCTCCGGTTGTTGTTTTGAGCTATCTTACCTGATGCTTGCGCGTCGAGGGTGGTGACGCTTATTCGCGGAGTATTCTGAATCTTGTTTCCCATCACCGTAATAGGATTAGTTGCATAACGAGGGGTTAACCCTATGTCGTAGAGATCGTTAAGGGCTTTCACCGGACCTATGTAGAGTGTGATGCATAGACTCCGACAAGTATGCATTAGAGAGTCAGCATATAGAGATTGTGTTTTCTTGACTTGGTTTTATGCATGTGGTTTTTCTGTTTTTTACACTCGACACTTAGTCTAGCTTCACTTGTTGTTTTCATTCCATGATGTTTTCATGCTTTACATCTTTGTTATTTCTCATTCGTTTATCCTTGTTGTTAATACATGCTGCTGATGACTTTATGTTTTATGATTTAATTATGTTGTATGTTTTTATGTCACTCACACCATTTATGGCTGACCCTTTAGTTTTGGGGGTTAGGGATCATCTCTAGCCTCATGTGTTATAGGTTGTTGCTTAGAGTTTGGAGGTTGGGATGCTTGAGATAGTTTTGGAGATAAATTGATGGAATAGAGATTTGTGTAAAAATTTTGTAAAAAGAAGTGTTTTAAAAAGAATGTTGTAATTCAAGGTGTTTTGTATTCCGCTGTGTTTGTAAAGATTGTTGAATTAAAAGTTTGGAATAAAATTATTTGTGTTTTTGGGCTATGTGTACTATTACATTGAAGTTGATGCTGGGATTGTGCCACGTATTTTCTAAGATATTATACTAGAAATTCGGGGCGCTACACAAGTATCATGTATTATGTAGTCAAGTATCAAGTATCATGTATCCGGTAGTCAAGTGTCAAGTATCATGTATCATGTTCAAGTGTCATGTATCAAGTCTTGTAGTTATTACTATCTAGGTAGCACTTCATGCATCCCGATTTTTACTACATGGTTGCTACATCAAACAGTTTCGCTTTAGATTTCATAGTGGACCATAGAGGGCAGTGTACTCAGGGACAAGTATCAAGTAATCGAACTCCAAGCTCCAAGTATCATGTATCATGTATCACGTGTCGCGTTGTGCAAGTGGCAAGTAATCACGTGTCTTGCGTGCAAGTATCAAGTAATCACGTGTCAAGTATCATGTATCAAGTAATCAAGTAGGATATGTGGATCCCCTTTCGAGTAAACGTTTTTGTATTATCAACTATTAGATCTTTCCCTTAAATCCCAGCTTGGTTATTTATTATTATTATCAAACAGGCATGTATGTGTGCATAACATAGCAGAAATAACATGGCATGATCATGTAACAAGTTCAAGTTACAAGATAAACATGTACCGGTGCAAGATAATGCATAAAAAATTAAAACACGAGATTTCTAGTTCAGGACAGCAAGATAGTACTGCACTAAAACACGAATTCCCGTTGTTACAAACATGCAAATCTGACTCCGTCGAAAGGTTTAGAAAATAGACTCTCGGCCGAATCCAGTGAACATATATAAGTCATATAGTGTTTCACAAAAACATAACTCAAAACTAAATTGAAACTAGAAAATACATTCATCCAGAAATTAGAAGATTGTATTCAAGAACAGGAAAACAGCATGAAAACCCATTAATTAAATCCACGAAAAATTTGGGGTATTTCCCTATATGTGTAGTAACAGAAAATCAAGTTTTATCATTTTTCAACAAAAATAGAGTAGTCAAGTAAAATTAGAAACATCAAGACACGACGGTTTTGTAAATGTGAAATCACAAACACTGCAGTACGAAAACAGGTATATCTCACAAACCATAAATAATTGTTTAGAAACATAGAACGGCTTGTAAAATTCATCAAATAAATCCACAAAAATTCTAGGTAAACCCCAATCAAGTCTAGAAGTACTGAGAAAAATTTCAGATCAAAATAATAATTTTAACACCAGAATAAAAACAGATTACTCTTCAGAATTCATAGAAAACAAAATCTGGAAACCTTTCGACACCACTGTAGTAAAATAGACATAACTCATAAACCGTAAAACGAAACTGAGATCCGTTAAAAGGGTTTGAAAATAGATAGAATTCTCTACAAATTATGTTCATAATGTATTTTCAAATACTGACCTTAATAGGGTCTAAAATACTGATCAAAACAAAAAAGCCAGCAAAACTGAAAATATCACATATGTACAAAATCCACTAGTTTATCCGAAACTCATCCAAAGCACAACCAAACATGAAATATGGTGTACAAGATGTCCAAGCAACATGGTATAGGGTATTTCACAAGTCCACAACAAGTCTACTACGAATAACACGAACAGGCACTTGATATCATATGAACAACACGCATATATACAACAAGAAGTGGTCAATCCTTGATTATATCATGTCATGTATGTCATGAGGCAACTATGGTTAAATCATCATTATAGAGACAATATCAACAAGGGAATTCTCACAATTTGTCTCTAGAACCCAACTACACTACAGGCAGTATTTAGTACTTATATTACAAAAAGAAAAGAATACAAGTTACTTGCCTTAACTGATAACGAAAACGACTCCAAGCAAGAATAACGGGAATGGATTCCTGGGCAACGAACACAACCACAACGAACATGAAACACCACGAACACAAATGAGAACCAACCAATCCAAGAATGAGCAAACGAACTCCCCAAAAACGCATGCACACCACGACAGCAAGACAAGATCGACCAATGGGGACGGGGATCGGTGCTAGGGCTTGCTGCGGCAGTCGGAGGAGCACGGTGGAGAGAGAGGGGGTGAATGGGGCAGACCTGGTGGTCGGGGTGCAGTAGCTCGGGAGAGAGAACGGGAGAGGGCACAGGGGGTTTGGAGAGCGGCTGCATGGGTTGGAGTGAGGGGTATATATGTGCGTTAATAGAATTAGGGTTAGGAGGGAGAGAGAGAGGCGGCACAATGGTAGGGGTCGGGTTGGGTATGAAGTGGGTCTGGGTAAAATAAGAAGGAAGTGGGTTTCGGTATTAATAAACAGGGTACGGTTTAATAGTGAGGGTATATTGGTTTTAGGATATAGCTAATGGGTAAGTGGATAATTGAGTAGGATTGAATTAGAAAAAATATTTAAATGGGGGTAACAATCGATTAAAAAAATAAATAATAGTTAGGAACCCAAAGATCAAGATAGCATCAAAGTGAATATTAATTGAAATGGGGCAAGAACAATTGAACAAATAGAAAATTTGGGATAAAAAATAAAGTTCGATCAACAAGAAGGGTAAAAGAAATATAGACCAATAGCAACAAAAATCAAGTACCCTAATGAGACGAAGAATTAACCAAATGAATATAGAAAATGGTCCAAAATACGGTCCAAAAGAGATACAACGGAATCAAATATAGGAAAAAAAAATACACTCAAAAATAGATCCAACGAAAAATAGGGGTTACAATCCTACCCACCTAACAAGAAGAATTTCATCCTTGAAATTCAAACAAGACGATACATAGGGTAGCCCCAAAAACAAATAAAAAAAACAGAAACAAAACTACTCAAACAGATGAGGAAACTTCTGCTAAATCTCCTCCTCCAGCTCTCAAGTCGACTCACCGGGCGAGTGAGGATTCCAAGAAACACGAACCAACTTGGTGACCTTATTCTTAAGCACTTTTTCCCTCCGATCCTCAAAAGCAACTAGCGGAATCTCACAAGTCAAATCCGGCTGAACGGTCAACTCAGAATAGTCGATCACGTGGCTCTCATCTCGGATATATCTCCTGAGTTGTGAGACATGGAAAACATCGTGCACTCCTAATAAAGATAGCAACAATGCAAGACGATAGGACACCTTTGCCTACTTGCTCCACAATATCAAACGGTCCAATAAACCTAGGGTTGAGCTTGCCCCCTCCACCAAACCGAATGACACCCCGCCAAGGCGATACCTTTAGGAAAATATGGTCACCAACCTCAAACTCCAAATCTCTCCGATGGACATCGACCTTTCGCCTCTGCCTATCTTGAGCTGCCTGCAAATGCTTCCTGATCTGAACCATCGCATCAACTGTCCTGGTGATCAACTCTGGACCCAACACCTTCCTCTCACCAATGTCATCTCAGTACACTGGTGATCTGCACTTCCGTCTATAAAGTGCCTCAAACAGTGCAGCTTTAATACTGGCTTGAAAGCTGTTATTGTACGAGAACTCTACGAGATGCAAATGGTCCTCCCATGATCCACCAAACTGAAGCATATAGGACCTCAACATGTCCTCAAGAATCTGGATGGTCCTCTCTAATTGTCCATCAGTCTGGGGATGAAAAGCTGTACTGTACTTTAATTTACTCCCCAAACTATTATGTAGACTCTCCCAGAACTGAGATCTGAATCTCGTATCCCTGTCGGATACAATACTAGCTAGAACCCCATGAAGTCTAACAATCTCTTACATGTACCTCTCAGCTAGGCTCTCAGTAGGTTTTCTGCACGAAAAGGAATAAAGTGAGCACTCTTCGTCAAACAGTCGACAATCACCCAAATGACATTATGACCCTTAGGACTCCTCGGCAAAGTAGTCACAAAATCTATAGTGATATGTTCCCACTTCCACTCTGGAATAGGAAGCGGTTGATGAAGTCCAGCAGTTCTCTGATGCTATGACTTAACCTGTTGGTAGATCAAACACTGAGCATTAAACCGAGCTATAGCCCTCTTCATACCATGCCACCAGAAATGAAGCTTGAAATCCCGATACATCTTAGTACCACCAGAATGGATAGAATAGGATGACTGATGGGCTTCCTCAAGCAACCTCTGACGAACTCTACCTTTCGGAACACATAACCTGGACCCAAAACAAAGCGATCCATCAGCATGAATAACCATGTCCGTTCTGGACCCAGTCTTAATCTCAGCTCGAAAACCCTACAGCTGTGCATCACCAGCCTGCGCCTCTTTGATCTGATCAACAAGAGACGAATGAAGCTGGAGCACCAAACAACTCCGATCAGAACTCGGCAACAAAACCTCCAACTCCAACCTCCGCATCTGCTCAAACAGACCCCTCTGTTGAGTCAAGAACATAACTGCCGGTTTCCTGCTCAAAGCATTTGGTAGCAAGTTTACTTTATCAGGGTGGTATTGCAAACTGATGTCATAATCGGCCATAAGTTCCAACCAACGCATTTGCCTCATGTTTAACTCCTTCTGGGTGAAGACGTACTGGAGACTTTTGTAGTCTGTAAAGATCTCCACTCGGTCCCCAAGTAAATAATGTCTCCACAGCTTCAAAGCATAGATCATCACCGCTAACTCCAAGTCATGAGTCGGATAGTTCTTCTCATGTGGCCTCAATTGCCTCAATGCATACGCAACAATTCGGCCCTTCTGTATCAGAAGTGCTCCAAGACCCTTACTAGAAGCATCACAGTGAATTACAAATCCGCCCGAACCATCTGGAATAGTCAACACAGGCACTGACATCAATCTGTTCTTCAACTTAACAAAAGCCACACCACACTCATCAGACCAACAGAACTTCTGATCCTTTCTAGTCAACTTAGTCAATGGTCCTGCTATCTTCGAAAAATCTTGGACGAATTTTCGATAATAGCCAGCTAAACCAAGGAAACTCCTGACTTCTGAAACTGACATGGGAACAGGCCAATCCTTCACAGCCTCAACCTTGGCAAGATTCATAGAAATACCATCGCCTGAGATAATGTTCCCCAAGAATGAAACCCTGTCGAGCCAAAACTCGCACTTGCTGAGTTTTCCATAGAGCTGATTATCTCTCAAAGTCTGCAGAACCACTCTAAGATGCTCAGCATGATCTTCTCGACTCCAAGAATACACCAAAATATTATCAATGAAGACCACCACAAATCTATCCAAGAACTGAGAAAAGACCCGGTTCATAAGACTCATGAATACAGCAGGCGCGTTCGTAACCTCGAACGACATCACAAGATACTCATAGTGGCCATATCTGGTCCTGAATGCAATCTTTTGTACATCAGTCGCCTTCACTTTGACTTAATGCTACCCAAAATGAAGATCTAACTTCGAGAAAACAACAGATCCACTCAACTGATCAAACAAATCATCAATCCTGGGCAACAGATATCGGTTCTTCACAGTAACACTATTTAGTTCCCGATAATCCACATACAGTCGACGACGACCATCCTTCTTGTTGACAAAAAGGACCGGAGCACCCCAAGGTGAAACACTCAGTCTGATGAACCCCAAGTCAAGCAACTCCTGAATCTGCACCTTAAGCTCTGCTAACTCAACCGGTGCCATCCTGTAGGGAATCTTTAATATAGGCGCCATACCCGGCTGAAGTTCAATACCGAACTCCACATCCGTATAAGGGGGTAAGCTACGCAACTCCTCTGGAAAAACATCCAGGAAATCCCGAACTACTAGAGGCACAGCCTCACAGCCTGAATGCAATTCCATCGCACAAACCTCCTGATCAACTGCAGTTCGGCCAAGGTACATCTCCCTAGAATGGAACTTGAACTCTGCGCGATCTGGAATCCAGAATACAACTTTCTTGGCACGAAAATCAATAATTGCATGGGTTTCACCCAACCAATCCATACCCAGAATGACGTCGAATCCTGAATTCCCAATTACAATTAGATTGTCCTTGAAATCCGCGCTACCAATAATCACGGGACACTGCCTGCCCTCCCAGGAACAAATGACAACTCCACCACCTGTTACATTGTTCCAAGCCTCTGACATGTTGTTGCACTCTAACTGAGACAAGCCACAGATCGATAAGAGACAAAAGAATGGGTTGCCCCGGAATAACAAAGAACATGAGCAGGAAAGGAGCAAACAAGGACAACACCTAAGACAGAATCAAAAGAGACGAGGAAAAGAATGGTTGAACAGAGGTGGGGAAAAACAAAATGCAGAAAGATAAATACGAAAGAATAAAGCAAAAGGAAATGAAGAAACAAAAGAGGAAGAACAAAAATAATAAAACAATAAAAATAAAAGATACCTGCAACCACACCCTCAGCTGTCTCAGCATCAGCAGCAGTCAGGTTGAAAGCCTGACCTCTCCTAGAAGTAACGGTCCTCTGACCGACAATCTGGCGCTGTGGAGAAAGCTGTGGCCTGACTGGACTACGAGTTGGGGCAACTGGCTGAACTGTACCCCTGGCTGGAAGAGCCAACTGCGGGCAGTCCTGCACTGAATGGTCAGCAGTACCACAACCAAAACAGCGATGATTGGCACATCGGTAATCCCTGTGCTCATGCCCAGGAAGTCGGCAAAAGTCACAAAAACTAACCTTCGGAGGACCCGCAGCAGAGTAAGGAGCTGCCCTGACAGGACCTGCACCAGAAGGCCTAGCAACCGAGTGCGGAACAGTCCGCTGAGAAGGAGCCAATACACCACGAGCCTGCTCCTGAGCTCGAGCTGCCTCGAGATCCTTAGCATAAGTACGCAAGCGAAGAGAGACAAGCTGCACCTTGATGTCTCGCTCAAGCCCCAAAATGAACCTACGAGCCGTATCTTCTTCGTTTGCCACAAGAACAGTAGTGAAGCGGCTAAGTCTAGTAAATTCAGCTGCATACTCGTCCACAGACCTGAAGCCCTGTTTCAAAAAAGTCTCATGTTACAACATTACATGGACAATATGTAACAAAATTCTAATAATAGAAATAACGACCAACCTATTTCTGGGCTGGGCCAAGAATTGTTGCTCCATCACAACTCTAGTGCTGCTAGGAAAGAACTTTTCCAAGAAGATCCTAGTGAAACTGGCCCAAGTGATCGGTCATTCGAGCCTTTCGGACTCGGACCTCCAAGTCCACCAACTGGATGGCCACCACATCCACTCTATCTGCATCTTCCACTCTAGCTGCCAAAAGTAGTTGTTCAGTCCGAATCAACCATTGTTCTGCCTCCAAAGGCATCGCAGTGCCTGAAAATCTGTCGGGATGCAGCCTCATGAACTTCATGACTGTACCCGGACAGGGACGAAGAGCTGCCAGCATAGGCACGGCGGGCGGCGGAACCTGAGCAGTTTCCAAAGCAGCCATCACCAAGTCACTGTGGTTCTGCTGCATGTTAATAAGCCGTTCCAACACAGTGGTGACAGCCTCAAACCCTGGATGCTCATCCTGAAGACAAGAAGTAGAGCCTTTATGAGCCATAATCTACATAAAACCCAAAATAATTAGCATCCAGATCAAAGTTGATAACAATTCATTTATTTATGCATGGTTGGTGAAATGTTGAGCCGATCCCAGATCGAGCCAAGCTTGTCTAATATATTCGGCAACTAACACATTAGCCAAACCTGATGCTCTGATACCACTAAAAATGTAACCCCTGTTTGTCATTTTTGTGTATTTTGGAGTGTATTTTTTGTTTTAGCAGGTTTTTTTTCTCTCTTTTGTATTTTTTTCTGAACCGTATATTGAGTTGTTTTAATATATTTTCATTTTCTGTTCTCATTCTTGATTTTTGCGGATTATTTCTGATTTCTTGGTTGTTCTTGATCATGGTTGTTGTTTTCGCTCTATATTGTTGTCTCGTTCTTTTTATCTGTGTTTTGGGTGCTCTTCGTGGTGTTGGTTGCTCAACCTATTCCCAATCCTATTATTTTGATCCCTAATTGACTACCAAAGCCGTACTACCCAATCCCAGTTTGAATCCTATTCATTTGATCCCCATTTGTCTTATTGGGTCAATCCTATTCATACTCCTAATAGATCCATTAACCCAAATACCCATTAACCCTATTCCCCTCCTTATATATAAACCCTATATCCCCTCACACAAACCACCCTAACTCCTTAAACCCTAGCCCCCGGTCTCTCTCTCTCTCTCTCTCCTTCCCGGCTGCACACCCCCCAACCTGACTGCACCCTACTCCGGCTAAACCCCAACCCGACCACCTTCCATCTCCGGCGACCTCTCCATCCCGCATACATCCCCACTTCCGATCACCACCTTCCCTCATCCCGATCACCTCTCCTCCCCCTTGCCTATCAACACTTCCAAGCACACAAGCACATCATCTCTCGTGTGGAGAGTTTTTCTCTTCTTTTGCTTTCAGGAGCGTGCCGTGTGTTCGTGCGAGTTGTTCGTGGGTTCGTTGCTTGGATTCATTGATTCATGGATATTCATTTGTGGATTTTGCTCGTTACTCTTGGTTCTCGTTGTTCTTCATCTCGATTTAAGGCAAGTAACTTGTACTTCAATTCATTTGTTTGATACAAGTCAAAAAGTTCACCTATAGTGTAGTTGGGTCTCGAGACGACTCTTGTTGTGATATGCTTGATGGGTTTTGTCTCTATTGTGAAAATTTGACCATAGATGACTCACGACACAATATGGACATGAATTAACTTAGGTTTTACCCGTTCTTGATTTTGATCATGTATGTGAGACTTGTGTGAGAATTCGTATTTATATTGAGACCCATGAGATATATTTGGTGTGGACATGTTAATAACCCTAATTCATGATATTTAGACATTTGGTAGACTCGATTTCATGTTTGGGTGTGTTTGGATCAATTTTCTTGAATCTATGTTGATTTTGTTTTTAAGGGAAAAATCTGTATTTGGTCGCTGTTCTGTTTTGTTTGTTGTTTTGGACTATTTTAAATTCAGTATCTTAATTTCGGTATAAAACATGAGTTTTAGATAATTTCGTCTATTTTCAAACCCCTCTGACCTTGCTTGATTTTGTTTTTCTATGAATGAGTTATGATTGTTTTACTACAGAGGTGTCGATCTTTTCCAGATTCTGTTTTCGATAATTTTGATGACAAATCATTTTAAAGAACTATGCTACGTATATTATTTTAATATGAAACTTTGGTCCGACTTTCTATACCTATATAAAGATTACCCAGAATTTTGGTAGATTTTATTGATGGGTTTTATATGTCGTTTCATGCATGTTTACAAAAGTCATACTTGCTGTATTTTTCTCGTTGTCCTGTAAAGAATTGTGTTTTCACCCTGATTCCTTTTACTGTATGTAAAATTATTGTGAAATAAGAAAGTTAGTATATTTTATCTATTTTCATATCCCTTTGGCGGAATTGGATTTCGTTTCATTAGTTGCGAGATATGATAGTTTTCGTACAGCAGTGTTAGGAATTCCAGCTTTGCCAAACTACGGTTTCTTGATGTTCTTCTTATTTTTGATGACTGATCTAACTTTACTGGAAAATTATGAAACTTTATATTTAGTTACTGGACATATAGGGAAATACCCCAGATTTTCATGGATTTACTTAATGTGTTTTCATGCTGTTTTCCTGTTCTTGAATTCGTTTTCCTGATTTCTGGCTGAACCTATTTTCTGTATTCAAATCAGTTTTGAGTTATGATTTTGTGAATTACTATGTGACTTATTTATATTCGCTGGATTCGGTTGGGTGTCTATTTTCCAGATACTTTGACGGATCTAGATTTGCATTTCTGTAGCGACGAGATTCACCGTTTTAGTACTGTACTATCTTGCTGTCCTGAATATGAACATACACTGTTTTGCTCATTTATGTGACTGTATATTATTTATGTATGTTTATTTGTTTACCTGAACCTAATACTGATTATACCATATTAGTTTGATACTATTTCTTAAACATTCATGTCTGTTTGATGACCATAATAAAAGTAACCAAGCCGGAGTTTCTTAAAGGAAGATCTAGTAGTGGGAAATATGGAAACGTGTACTTGGAAGGGAACTAGTGTTCCGTACTGCTATTGTTACTGTTACTTTACTGCTACTGCTACTGTTACTGATACCTGAGTACACTGCCCCATTATGGTCCACTATGAAATTTAAAAGCGAAACTGTTTGTTGTAGCAACCATGTGTTATGTTTTTGGGGTGCATGAAGTGTTACCTAACTAGTAATAAACACAAGACTGTAAGAACATAAGGCTGATACTTTTAAACTGATACTGTTGGACTGGTAATGTTATACTGTTACACTGATATACTGAGCTTATAGTTACTCGACACTGTTAATTGCCATATGACACTGTACTGGATACCTGTTAGTATACCATGCTAGTTTACTTTATTTCACTAATTCATGCTAGTTAATATCGTTGATGCATTATTCCATGCTATTAGTTAGTTTTCCCATGTGCTTGTATCCTTCAATATAAGTGGCCCGTAACTTGCAATTAACTGGTACTTGTTTTTTCTTTCCTTCTCCTGTAATTATTAATTGCAGATCAGGATGGTCAGTTGCCCGATGGTATTGGCGAAATGAGATACTAGTGGTGGATTTCTTGTTTATCAGTATTATTATTGTTACTTTGGAACAATGTATTTTGAGTACTTGATATTTATTTTGTATTTGGGCGATGTGACCCAGGATATTTGATTTGTCCAGATTCTGATTTATTTGAGAATATTATATTTTGTTTCAAGTAAATTCTGTTGGTTTACTAATTCAGTTATGGATGTGTGGTTGGCTCTCTAGCTTCCGACTCAGATTATTCGTGTGAGATGTTGTAAAGATTCCGAACAACTTATGGATGATGAAAATCGTTCGCTGGGCTTTTGTCGCATATCTGTATTCCGTATTCTCTTTTAGGGAAGCGGGGCGTGACAAAAAACCTTATCACGCCCCGCTTCCCAAAAAGAGAATACGGAATACAGATATGCGACAAAAGCCTAGCGAACGATTTTCATCATCCATAAGTTGTTCGGAATCTTTACAACATCTCACACTAATAATCTGAGTCGGAAGCAAAAGAATCAACCAAGCATGCATATATGAGTCAAAACCAACAAGAATACTTGAAACCAAAATATTATAATCTCAAATAATCTAGATCTGAATAAGTCAAATATTCTGGGTCACAATGCCCATATACAAAATAAATCCAAGTACAAGATACAATTGTTCAAAACAAGCAACAAGAAATAATAATAGCAAAATCCAGCACTAATATCTCATATCACCAACATCATCTGGTACATGTTCTCCAAAATTTGTAATTTAACAATTACAGGAATAGGAAAAAGAAAACAAAATCCCGTCAATGCAAGTTACGGGCCGCTTGTAGTGCAGGATACAAGTACATGGGAAAACTAAACAAATAGCATGCAATAGGTATGATATAAAAATAGAACAACTAGCATGGCAAGATAAATAAGTGTAAGTAGCATGTAACCAGTGTCAAGTGAACAAGTATCATGTAAACAAGTAACGAGTATCAAGTATCATGTAAACATGTATCAAGTGACATGTATCAAGTATCATGTATCATGTAGTCAAGTATCAAGTATCATGTATCAGGTAGTCAAGTGTCAAGTATCATGTATCATGTTTAAGTGTCATGTATCAAGTCTTGTAGTTATTACTATCTAGGTAGCACTTCATGCATTCCGGTTTTTACTACATGGTTGGTACATCAAACAGTTTCGCTTTAGATTTCATAGTGGACCATAGAGGGCAGTGTACTCAGGGACTAGTATCAAGTAATCAAGCTCCAAGTATCATGTATCATGTATCACCTGTCAAGTTGTGCAAGTGACAAGTAATCACGTGTCTTGCGTGCAAGTGTCAAGTAATCACGTGTCAAGTATCATGTATCAAGTAATCAAGTAGATTCTGTGGACCCCCTTTCGAATACACATTTCTATATTATCCACTATTAGATCTTTCCTTAAAACCCCGACTTGGTTATTTATTATTATTATTATTATCAAATAGGTATGTATGTGTGCATAACGTAGTAGGAATAACATGGCATGATCATGTAACAAGTTCAAGTTGCAAGATAAACATGTACGGGTGCAAGATAACACATAAAAGAATAAAACACGAGATTTCTTGTACCGGACAGCAAGATAGTACTGCACCAAAACAGGAATTTCCGTTGTTACAAACATGCAAATCTGACTCCGTCGAAAGGTTTAGAAAATAGACTCCTGGCCAAATCCAGCGAATATATATAAGTCATATAGTATTTTACAAAAACATTACTCAAAACTAAATTGAAACCAGAAAACACATTCATCCAGAAATCAGAAGATTGTATTCAAGAACAGGAAAACAACATGAAAACTCATTAATTAAATCCACGAAAAATCTAGGGTATTCCCCTATATGTGTAGTAAAAGAAATCAAGTTTCATAATTTTCCAAAAAAAATAGAGTAGTCAAGTAAAATCAGAAACATCAAGACACGACTGTTTTGTAAATCTGAAATCACAAACACTGTAATACAAAAATAGTTATATCTCACAAATCATAAATTGAAGTCCAACTCCGCCAAAAGGGTAATAAAATAGATACAGTAGAATAACTTTCATATTCATAAATAATTTAGAAACAGCAAGTAGAATTAGGCCGAAAATCAGGATCTTTACAGAACAGTATGAAAAATTTGCTAGTATGGTAATTGTTTGGAAACATAGAATGGCTTGTAAAATTCATCAAATAAGTCCACAAAAATTCTGGGCGAACCCTAATAAATTCTAGAAGTACTGAGCAATGTTTCAGATCAAAATAATAAATTTAACACCAGAATAAAAATAGATTACTCTTCAGAATTCATAGAAAACAAAATCTAGAAACCTTTCTACACCACAGTAGTAAAATAGACATAACTCTTAAACCTTAAAACGAAACTGAGATCCGTTAAAAGGGTTGAAAAATAGACAGAATTCTCTACAAATCATGTTCACAAAATATTTTTAAATACTGATCTTAATAGGGTCTAAAATACTGATCAAAACAGAAAAGCTAGCAAAACTGAAAATATCGCATATGTACAAAATCCACTAGTTTATCTGATACTCATCCAAAGCATAACCAAACATTAAATATAATGTACAAGATGTCCAAGCAACATGGTATAGGGTATTTCACAAGTCCACAACAAGTCTACTACGAATAACATGAACAGGCACATGACATCATATGAACAACACGCATATATACAACAAGAAGTGGTCACTCCTAGATTTTATCATGTCATGTATATCGTGAGGCAACTATGGTCCAATCATCACTATAGAGACAATATCAAAAAAGGAATTCACACACAATTTGTCTCTAGAACCCAACTACACTACAGGCGGTATTTAGTACTTGTATTACACAAAGAAAAGAATATAAGTTACTTGCCTTAACCGGTGAAGAAAATGGCTCATAGCAAAAATAACGGGAATAGATTCCCAGACAACGAACACAACCACAACGAACATGAAACACCACGAACACAAACGAGTGCCAACCAATCCAAGAACGAACAAACAAACTCATCAAAAATGCGTGCACACCACGACAGCAAGAATAAGACCGACCAATGGCGACGGGGATCTGTGCTAGGGTTTGCTGTGGCAGTCGAAGGAGCACGGCAGAGACGAGAGGGGGTGAACAGGGCAGACCTGGTGGTCGGGGTGCAGTTGCGCGGGAGAGAGAACCGGAGAGGGCACAGGGGGTTTGGAGAGCGGCTGCATGGGTAGGAGAGAGGGGTATATATATGGGTTAATAGAATTAGGGTTAGGAAGAAGAGAGAGAGGCGACACAGTGGTAGGAGTCGGGTTGGGTATGAAGCAGGTCTGGATAAAATAAGAAGGAAGTGGGTTTGGGTATTAATAAACAGGGAGAGAGAACCGCCGGTGAATGTATATTGGGGTCAAAAGAACGGCACTCAGTGGCCCCCATACACCGGCGTTTTCTGGCCACCGGTGTAGGTATCACATTTACCGGCGTCCACTAAAACCGCCGGTGTAGACCCCTTCCTTTCCGCGACACTCGCTTCGGCGGCAGTTGGACCGGCGCTATTATAAACGCCGGTGAAAGTTTCACCTGCGTAAAAAAACACCGGTAAAGACGTAAAAAAACGCCGGGAAATCGAGTTTCTTTTGTAGTGATGCTTTAATAGTGAGGGTATATTGGTTTTAGGATATAGCTAATGGGTAAGTGGATGATTGAGTAGGATTGAATTAGAAAAAGGATATAAATGGGGTGTAACAATCGATTAAAAAAAATGATAATAGTTAGGAACCCAAAGATCAAGATAGCATCAAAGTGAATATTAATTGAAATGGGGTAAGAACAGATTGAACAAATAGAAAATTTGGGATAAAAAATAAAGTTCGATCAATAAGAAGAGAAAAGGAAATATAGACCGATAGCAACAAAAATCAAGAACCCCAATGAGACGAAGAATTAACCAAATGAATATAGAAAATGGTCCAAAAAATGGTCCAAAAGAGATACAACGGAATCAAATACATGGAAAAAGAAAATACACTCAAAAATAGATCCAACGAAAAACAGGGGTTACAATACTAGTTCAAGAAGAGACTTGCTTATTAATTAGAAGATTCGAATAAGTAGAATAACAGGATAAGAATCTCGGCGACGATCCCAAAACACGTGCGAGACACATGCAAAATACCAAATAGCAAGAGCAACAAAACAGCAAGCACCCACACACCAAAACAGCAAACGCCGGATTGGAATCTGCTACACCCGGAACACCAAACACCGAAATTGTAATATCCTAGATTTCTATTTATAATTAATTGAAGAGTTATTGATTTTACGTATTTTGCACGTATAAATTCTTGCATATTTTTTCTTAAAATTATCTCTTTTATAACATGAACAAATGATCATTTTAAATTCTTCTTTTTAATTTCTAAAAGCCTATTTTGAAAAGCCTAAGGCCTATTTTTCTAATTTAAGCCCATCCCAATTAATTAAATATTCTATTAATAACCCATGAGTCTAAGGCCCACTATTTTGAAGCCCACTAATTAAATTACCTATTAATTGATATAAAATGTAGTGTAGACACATTTAGTAGAAAATAAATTAATTGATCTTGTACAACAATTAATAGCGGGTACTATGGGAGACACGTGCATTGCACTAGCACGTGTCTAGTGAGCTTGGGGAGTGTGGCCGGATGGGAGCAAGAGAGATGGAGAGAGTGGTGTAGTGGATGGGGTGGTTATGTGTTCATAAGTAGTTGCTACAACTCCCTAACACATCCTAGCCTTCTATTCTTAACCATTTGATCTAATCCTAGCCATCTATTTTTCTCTCAAAAATGTATAAATACCCCCTCACCCTTCTCATGTAGTACATTAAGAATTTAAAAGAAAGAAAGAAAAGAATTAGAGTGAGAAAAAGATTAAGAGTATTTATGGATTAAAAGAGTGAAAGTCTTTGTGTGTGTGTGCTCATCCAAGGAGGTGGCCGGCCTACTTCAAGAAGCAAGAGAGAGAGCTCGAGTTCCATACAAGCAAGGAGGAGGAGGCGCATTGGAGGCACAAACTAGGAGGAGAAGGATCCATTCGTTCATTCTAGGAGATTTCTAGGGGTTTTCTATTTATTTTTCTCCAATAAGTGGGCAATTTTCTCAAACTTCTAATTAGTTACCATGCTAGGTTTGTGTTTGTGATCATGTTAGAATAAATAAGAGAACATTGCTTTCTGATTAGTTACCATGATTAAGGAGAAAGTGAACCTATGTGGAATTGCATGAAATTATTAGAAAAAATTGATTGAATGATGTGAACAGAAATGTCGTCGTGATAACTCGATAATGCATTAGTATGTTAATTAAGAAAGTATGAATCTCTATATTAAGATTTTCATGTATGTGGGGAAAATACAATGTAAAGAAATGTGTTTATGGATAAATGTGAATTATGGGAAACTTTCATGCTATGAAAGTAGAACTGAATAATAAATTATACATGGTTATTGTTATTGAGATTAGTATTAAAAATCCCAAATTTGCATGTTTGTTTTGTTGGAAAAAGGAACGTACATTTTGTGAATTAGGACTAATTTATTTAAAAGAATAGATTTTTAGTAATAAAGAGAAAAAGTAATTTTGTGGAAACCTCGATTATGAATAAAGCGAAAATTGTGATTTTGTTCTCAAATGTCAATAATATATCCATGATCTACTTTAAATTGCAACATGGTGCAATCGACAATCGACCGAACTAGAGTCGATAGTCGATTGTCAGGTAATAAATTTCGGATTTTAGTTGCAGAACAGTCGACCGACTATATTTTGACAGTCGACTACCCTGATCATTGGTTTCCAAGTTTTAAATCGTGACATAACAGTCGACCTACTATATTTTAACAGTCGACTTCCCTAACTATTTGGTTTTCGAGTTTTAAATTCTCGCAGAATAGTCGACCGACTATGCTTTAACAGTCGACTGCCCTGACTATTTGGTTTTCGAGTTTTAAATCCTCGCAGAATAGTCGACCAGCTATGCTTTAACAGTCGACTGCCCTGACTATTTTATTTTCGAGTTTTAAATCCTCGCAGAACATTTGACCTACTATGCTTTAATAGTCGACTGTCCAGACTATTGGGTTTCAAGTTTTTAATGTCTTTAGATAAAGAAAAATAAATGTATTGTTTAAAAGATTTTTGAAAAGAGATTTTAATAATGGAAAAATCGAAAGTGTGAATTTTAGATTTAGTATTGATAAAATGAGAATAAGAGAATTATGTGGAAAGAATGAATTATGAATGTGATAAATGAATTTATTCTATGCATGAAATTGTACATGAAAGTGAAATCAAATATCATGATGAATTGTGAAAGATCTTATGAATATGAATACACAAATGCTATGAACATGAAATGGAATTGAAAGCTAGAGGGTAGCTAAGCCTTATACAGGCATTGAAAGAATATTTTTGAGATGAGATATTGAAAAGAAAAGACCAAGTTTGGGTCATGTGTTGAATTAATGGTTGTCTGGTATAGAGGAAGTGCCAACTCTAGGGGATTGATTTTATTCATGATTCAAATAAATTAAGGACTAGATACATAGTGGAGATGTGACGAAAGTAAGAGAAAAATATGAGTATGAGGGCCATTGGATTGGCGGTGTGAGAGTGATTCACAGACTGCCTGCTTGATGCGTCATCTCATGGCATGAGCACTACTTCGGAATTATCGTCCTGGTGGCGACGCTTGTGGGGTGTTTGGTGAGTACGGGTGGTGCCATCGTTCCATGACAGAGGTTGAATTATCCATAGTCTGCCTGCATGATGGGTCATGTCAGTGCGTGAGATTCCCCTCCAGACTGTCTGGACATGGGCTCGTAACTCATAGAACATTTAGGATACTTACCGTAGTTACCGTAGTAGTTTAAGTCATGACGAGGGATTGAATCCTACAAGATGAAGAACGATTAAGGGCTTGTCCTCGGATCTATGTAGTATGGGATGCATAGAATCCGAACAAGTGCACATTAGTGTCATACAATATGAATAACTGCATTAAGGACTAAGTGCACAGCACAACATGACATCAATAGGATAGTCCCCGTAGTTTTGTTTGTGACAAGTGTGTGCTTTCTAAGTAAGAGAAAATTGATGTATTATATCCTTGCATTGGTTGAATGAACTGAAGAGCCCACAGTTTCCATGCAGGACAAAGTGAATGAAAAAGACTTAGGAGGAATTGATGCTTAAAGAATTGTTCAAGTGTTGTTTCATTTCATTAATATAATTGATGTAAATTTGCTTCCGTTGTTTAAATGTAACTTGATGTAATAAAGTTTTTAATTTCCTTGTAAAATTGTACGAAGAGAAGTGTAAACCTCTTATGGAACTTCGAATTTGGTCCTATTTAGAATTCGGGGTGTTACAGGAATTGGCCAATGCTTCTTCTCCTTCCTCACATCGACAGAGAGAGGGAGAGGGCGCGGGAGAGGGGACGGCGACCACGGCGGCACTGCGGTCGAGAAGAGACAACAGCGGCGACCATGGCAAGGGCGGCAACGGCGAATGACAGCGGTGCTGTGGTCGGGATGCAACACAATGACTAGGCCTTCGATGGCTGGCGACTCTGTTTCTCGACAAAATAGGGGAACGGGAACAGCGAGGTGCTTGGACTTGGATGACGATGACGACGATGGGGGTTCTCCGTTGGTTGTGAGGGTGAGCAAAAAGGGTCGACGAAGGCAATGGACGGGGAGTAGACAGTGCAGGCGAAGTGGGTGGTAATGGGTTGCGGTGGAGTTCGGGACGGTGGGTTTGATGGCGAGGACGGGGGTGACCGGAGGGCAAGGACGAGGGGACGACGATGAGGATGGAGGTCGAAGGTGGTCAGAGTGGTGGACGGGAAGAGCGACGGGAGTATATGGGTTCGGGCGAGAGAGGAGGATAATTAATTAGGGTTTAATATGGGGGTATTTATAGGAGATTAAGAAATTGGGTTTTTGGGTTGAGGTTTAATGGGTTTTGGGTACCGGTTTTGGCTCCAAAAAGAGAAAAATGGATGCAATTCAGTGAGACGAACATAAAGGGGAACAAATTAAACTCAAAATAGGAAGAGTGAAATTTTGCGATGAACCAAGAATAGAAAAATTCCACCAAAAGAGCACAGAACGATCAAGAGAAAATAAAGAGCACAAGAAATGCAAGGATATAATATTATAAAAGAATTTGGATACAAAAATCAAGGAAAGAAATAAAATACAATAAAAATCCAAAATAGGGGTTACACCGTTTCAGAGCAACCTCATCAGTCACGCTGTATCTTCAGGAACAGGTTGAGTACAAGAATAGAATTCATGGCACGGGTTAAAATCCCTATATATATGAAGAAACTGCTTGATATGGGCGTATGTATTTATGGGGCGCATATTGTGCAGAGTATCGCTTGCATTAGAATAAGAGAATCCTTGCATTAGTTACTCTTGTGTCTAAGTCATAGCATACAATGACACATCAATTATATGTACACATTTCTCTTTTCATCAATCCGTTTGTTTAAACATGAGATTCGCTGCTAGTCATCAGCCTTAAAGCGTTAGTATATGTACTGACTCCCCACTGCAATAGGTACTGGATTGCAAAACAACAGCAACAGGATTTAGGAGGACTCATGGCAAGAGAAGCAAAGTGTTGAATCTTATTTTCAATTGTAACATCTATTGTAATTTATTTTATGTTGAGAAGCATCCAAGTAAAGTACCAAGTGTTATTTATTATTTATTGTACTCTGATGTAAATCTATTGAAGGTTTGTAACAGTTGGGCTTGTAAGGTACTATTGTAACACTGATGTAATATATTGCAGTTTTATAATATTCGAACTTGTAATACATTGGTGTTAAAAAAAAGTTTTAAATTTTCCTATTTTCTGTGTATTGTGGCTAATTAAAGAAAAAGATTATGGCTTATGTCATGGTTTCCCAGTGTATGGAAATCGGGGCGTTACATAGAGAGACAACAATGCACAGCCCCAAAATACATCCGTGCGACCGATAACAGAGCTCTTACTTACGTTGCCCAAGTTCCGTCACAACTCCCAACCTAGTGCCTATCCTTATGTTTATTATTATTAATTAAACAAAATCACAGTTCCCCTAAAGTTGGTGTACCCTACTGGACTTAATTCTACCGAATCGATAATAAAAGCCCCACTGACCAAAATTCCATGAAATCTCATTTGCCGGCATATTAGGGTCCTACTCAACCGCTAGATTCCTCACAATTAAAACATTATCACATTCGTTCTCTAGGGTATCCCACATTAACCCTCAACGTTTCATTCAAAATCTTCTCAACTTTCATAGAAATACGAATTTCCACAAAACCCTCAATAATCTCATCTTAATGCATCTCTATTTTTTTCACATTCAACTCATCAATTATTAATTTTAGCAAACAAATAAGTCGTTATAAAATATTCTTTCCTTATTAAAAAAAACACAACCACTTCCATAATTATTCAATTTCATTCATGGAAACAAATCCAAAATCACAAAAAATATTCTCATCTCAACTTATAATATTTCTTTCCATATTCAATTATTAAATTCTGAGATTCTAATGAAAGTAAAAAAAACTTAAAATAACTCATTTAAAAATATGGAATTATATGCCTTCAAAATCTGAAATTAAAATCTCAAAAGTTGAAGTCTTAGAATCAATAATCTATAACATTTAAAGTTTATTAAATTAATTTTTCACCCAACACATCTTTTTTTCCTTTTTATTTTAAAACTTAAAACACTCAAAATCTAAACAAAACCAAGCTCAAAACTCAACAGAAAAAACAACAGAAGCCTTTAAAAAAACTCAACAGAGGTCCCAAAACGAAACAGGAGCTGAAAAAAAAAAACAGAATAAACGAAACTGGCCTAACCCGGGTTCGAACCCATGTGCCCCATGCCCAAGCCCAGTGCTCAAAGCGCCATGGGCTAGCCAACTAACCCAAAGTCACTCACTGATATAAGACGACATTAAAACATTATATATCAAGGACACTGCACATACCCTATACCCTGTACAAACCCGAAACCCTATAACTCCAAACCCTAATACAGTAACTTGAGTTACTGTTTACCTCATGAACAGTGAACCCGAAACGTAGTATACTCCAATTCGACCATACAACAATTTTTCATACCCTAATGTTAAATCTTGAATTTTTAAGATTTAAAACAACGAATAAACATGAAAAATCTCAACTTTAAGATCAATCAAACATGAATTTAATAGCATACAATAAATTCTAATTACCTCTACAAATCTCCATCATCTACAAGTTAAATCCACGACCATCAATCAATTTTATAGATTCCAAACTAAATCTTTATCAATTAAAAATTTGTATTTGAATGTTCATGATAATCTCTAAGTTATAATATTAAAACCCAATATTTAATACACAATCCATCATCATACAAGCATCAAAACTCTAGAATCTAGAACATGAGTTAATTCTAATTAAAACAGCGAATTCTCTCATAAAAATTGCAACTTTTTAATCAAAATGAAGTTGTGTGTATTCAATGGTCTAGAAATTATCATAACAAATACCCATCAACTATCATAAACTCCATGATTATACAAGTATTAAAACAAGTTCTTTCTTGCATCACCAATCTCTTACATTAATAAATAATTTATACATGGTAATCACATCTCAATTAGGGTTCTTATTCATGAAGATATTGTTTCGACTACTTTTTCAATAAGATTTATCCCCTAATAGATCTACATCAAGTTTTATAATCATGCAAGATATATCATGTTTGATCAATCATCTTAATATTGTACAAGCATATAACAAATCAAGAGATGAGAAGTACCACCTACCTCAAAGAAGATTAATGAAGAACAAAAATAATCAAGAAAGAATCCCTCCCCCTCCTTGCGAAAATCCAAGAAATCCAAGCCTCCAACTCCAAGAAACTAGGGATGATAATATTAAATAAGATGATATATATTTTTGTGTGTGTTACAAAAGGAGGGATGGCTTCTTTCCAATATAGTCCAGCTGCACATCTAGGGTTTTATCGCAGTTTGCAGTATAGCCCCTCAACAATCCCAAAATTGCATAAATACATATCTATTTAAGTAAATCATCTGAAATCAACCAATTATGGAAAAAATCTAATTTATTAGAGACCTATACTGATAGCCAGCCCTAAATGCAGTTCATTAATTTTTTGTTCAAATTTCACCTCCAAATGACTTTTTACACAAAAAACCATTTTCTTTCGAAAATTTACAAAAGTAGTTTTCTTTGTTCAGAAAAATCCAGAAAATTTAGAATTACTATCTATATAATAAATGACAAAGAAAGCTATCAAGTGGCTCATTCAATCTCCCCTAAAATTAATGGCCCTGATTGATTCTCAAAAACATATTTTTTCATCCAAAATTTCAAACCCAAAAATTTCAAACCCCAAAACCAATTTCTTTCAACTCAGAACTCCTCTCTCTTATCGCTTCTCCCGATCTCTCTCTCAGAACCCCCTCCACCCTCTCTCTCTCATCCCGAAATCCCGAATCCCCCCCCTCTCTCTCTCTCTGAACCCCCTCCCCCTCTCTCTCAGAACCCCCTCCCCCCCTCTCTCTCTCTGTCATCGTACCCAACCCCCCCTTCTCATCATTCTCGCCCCCCCTCGCGCTCTCTCTCTCTCTTCGACCACCGAAACTTTCCAAACCCCCACCAAAACTTCACAGTCTCTCCGAAATCGACTACCGAATTTAAAGAGGAGTTTCCAAATTCGAGATCGACTTTCCTTTTAAAAGAACGAATTTATTTATATATTGATTAATATTAAACTGTCCCCTTTACCCCAAAAAAATTACTTTCCTTTATTCTTCTTCCCCTTCTCGACTTCTAAGCGTAAATCACCGAATCTCGCAATCCTCTGCGTTCTTTCGCTGCCTCGATCTTGGTTTATGAGGTAATTCCGTTTCCATTCCATCTCTCATGATCTCAAATTTTTATTTGATTGGATCAGATCCGAAAGATTCGATCTGGCATTTGATTCATCAGATCTGTGGTTTTTTGGGTAAAAATATAGGTTCTTGATGGAATTTAATTGATAATTGAACGTCCGATTTACTGTTTGTGTTCAATTTTTTTAATGGATTTTTTATTAATTTTTTTTTAACTGCATGGATTGTGAAGCTTGAAGGAGAAGCCCACTCTCAGGTAAGGATTTTTTTTAATTTTTAATTTTATTTTATAATAATTCTTGCCTTTCATTAGTATTTTTTTAATTTAGAATTTGTCTTTTCGAAAGCGTGTTAAAGATATTGAAATGAAGTTGGTTGGTACTGGGTGGATAAATTTTTAGCACAAGTTGCAAATGCTCCATTTTGTTAAGAGTACTCAGCACTCTATCAAAACTGAGAGTAATTACATACTAATGAGCATGTGCACGAAGAAATATTCTGATTAGTGTTTGAAACTTAATTAAGCATAATAGATATGATCATAAGGTTACTCACTATGACCATCAAGGGGTGTAACTATAAGCTGAAGGTACAAAGTATTGAATATATATTAGTCTAGAACCAAACAACTTCAACTCTGGGCATGGTTAAAAGTATTTGACATAATATAACAAAATGCTTGGTTTGCAAATGATTATGTTAGGGTTTGCAGTTTGTGCTGAAAGTGGCTTCCGAAATAGTAAACTGGTTGCATGCTTCTGGAAAATATCTTGAGGAAAGGAACTTGAATTTTCATGTTAATACAACATCTACAACTGAACACCTCTATTGCCTACGTTTTGCTTCCACCCATTTTGCCTATATTGCCTATGTTTGGTCAGGTTTATGTTAGATTGATGTGAAATCCAGGAGTTTTGGTGTGGTATTTGGGAGTTGCATTTTCGCCCAATTTGCGATATGGGGTTTTAGATGTCCATGGATGAAATCGTTATTGTTTTCTCTACAGGAGGCAGAGAGGAGAATGGATTTGGCCCGTGTTGCGGATATTAAATATTGGGCTCTACAAGAAATTAAGGCTGCTATTGCCAAGCTTGAAGGCGAGACGGTTGAGAACCTAATGCTGACCGAAACCGTAGGTCCTGATCAAATTGCAGAGGTATGTTACAATCTTCATTATAATAAATACTAAGGTTGAATTGCACATCTTTGTTATAATAGGTAGAAAGTTGCGATATGGAATCCAAAGAAGTGGAAAACTAAAATTACAGAAGTAGTGCCTTCTGAATAGGCAAAATATTTCATGCCCTATCAGAGACGATCAGCAAAATATTTAATACCCTACTCGAAATGTTGATGTTAAATTGCACTTTTGTACTTTATTTTTGGTTATCTGAAACGAACTTTGGATGGACACATCTGTTCTTTATTCATTCCCAATGTTTCATCTTAATTCATTCATTATCTGATGTTCAAGAAAACGAAACATTGTTATCTTGATCTGAATTTAATGTGCTATTGCACCATCATGTTCAACAGACATGTATATATCAACCACCAATAATATATCCTTATTTTGCTGAGAAGTTATGTTTTGTGTGTTTTGCTTACCAAGATGATGTGTTTTGCTGAGAAGTTAGGTTGTGAGTCGATGGACTGGCATTCTAGTAACTAGGCTTGGCCAGAATGAGAAGAAAAGGCTAATTGGTCTTGCTGAAAGGCTACACAAGAGAGTTGTTGGCCAAGATCAGGCAGTTGATGCAATGGCAGAAGCAGTGCTAAGGTCAAGGGCTGGGCTAGGCCGACCTCAATAGGAAACCGTATCATTTCTCTTTCAATGTCCCACTGGTGTTGGCAAGACTGAGCTTGCAAAGGCCCTTGCTAAGCAACTGTTCGATGATGAAAACGTTTTGGTTCGGATAGACATGTATAAGTACAAAGAGCAACATTCTGTTTGGCGGTTAATTGGTGCTCCTCCGGGGTAAGGCATATTTGTCCTGTCTGATTATTTGTTTATTTATTTAAGGGATTTTTTCGTTTGAAATATATCTAACATTTTTTTTGATCACTTACTTCAGTGCTCTATGTTAAATTAGTATTTTACATGCTTAAGTTTGTAATGCAGGTGCGCTACATAGTTTTGTATGGTTAATGGAGCAATCCCGTTTGCCTTTTATTAAACTAGGTTACAATTATAGTGAAGTATTGTGGGTATTGTGGGTGTTGAAAGTTATAGTTAATGTGTTTTGGGGTTGGAATTTTTTGTTTTGGGGTTTGAAATTTTTGGCGGGAAAATATGTTTTGTGAGAATCAATCTGGGCCATTGGTTTTAGGGGAGATCGAAGGAGAGTCACTTGATGAATTTCTTTGTAATTTATTATAAGCAATTCAATTTATAACTAAGCTTTACAAAGCTACATTACAAAATTATAAGCAATTTAATTTTTCAGTCATAATAAAAGACATACTTTAACTCAAAGTCTCAAACTATCACTATTCAGTTCTCGCATTGTAAGGACATTACATTTAAAACACATCTTCAGGTAAAGAAATTACATTTAAAATACCAGAGTGATGTGCCCTTGGCAATATCCTATGCATGAATCCCCTAAAAACGAGCAAATGGCTAGAAGAAATTCTCATTCAAATCCTATCCCCTCAATACATTCAACTGTATAAATATGCATGCACATATCTTCTATCTCTCTTCTTATATTATGCACATCAGCACAGCCTACGCATTCTCTATAATTACCATCTTCTTTTTAATTAGTTGTTTTGTTACTGATATAGGTTATAGCTCTCTCGCTCTCTCAATAGAAACTTGACCTATCAACTAATAATTGGTTCATAGCAAATTCAACAACAATGGTGCAAATTAACCCAACATTTTTCAAAAAACAAGAAACCAAGCTATGCAAACTACCAATCCTAACTACTTGACTTCAACTCGAACAACTCAAACACATTCCCAACTTCCCATAAAAAAAAAAAACAAAAAAAAACATGGTGATGCATCCTCAGTAGTATCCTACAATTGGCATGAATTTCCTGCACATGCGCCTGCGCCTTAAAGAAATTCTCATTCAAATCCTCTTCCCTCAGCGCATTAATCTGCATTCATCCCACACATTATCCCAAAATTTAGAAATTTCATCGATTCTATTACTACACAAACATCATATAAATCCCACAATTATATGCATAAATTATATGTTTATTTGGCATAAATTAATTCTGTTCATTTTTAGATAAGGTGGGCTAGGAAAATTAAATAGTTTTTGTTCTTCAGCAAGTTTCAGAACATTTGCCATTTCAGGCAAACTAATTCTTAGTCCATTCTGGAAAAAGACTAATTGTATGTAGTAACCTATGAATTCATTATGACAGTGATTGTATTTTTGAATTCATTGTGACAGTGATTGTATTTTTAGTGGAAGCAACATAGATAGATGTATGTAGTAACCTATGAATTCATTGTGACAGTGATTGTATTTTTGAAACTTCAAGCGAAAAAAGACGGATTGTTTTACAGATAATCCTACAATTTTTTGTGGTACTATGTTTTTCGTTCTTGGAGGTGATGATGATGGTGCATATATGTCCACTGCTAAAGTGTGATTGAATTTTTGGATATTTGTTAAAACATGTCAATGCAATCTTATTGCTTGTTTAGTTCTTTCTGCTGCTACATAATCTATAACGCTGGCGAGGCAATAGTAATATTTGTAGTTGATTCAGGCGTAGGAGAGAGACTTTATTAGAAATAAGAGCAGTGATTATACGTTAACTTGAACCTCATCTGAGCCTCAATTTTTTTATCTAAATTTGTGATTCATTTCGCATTATAATCCTTATTTTTTGAATAGGCATTTGTTGTGTTATTCTTACTTACGGTTCGTTCATTTTAGACGATATTATATTCTTTGTTTTCCCACCACCTTGGCAGAACGATAGTATAGCAAGCACAAGAAGATTATACATTTTCCGCTTTCCTGTTAATCAAGATGATCCATTAACATTCAGTGTTTCTACTTTTGACGGTCACTGTTGGATTGACTGTATTCATATGCTCCAATTACATTCAAAATTATTTTTTTTCCCTTACAGATGTAGTTCCTACGACAAAAAAAATGTACTAGTTACCATTCTAGATGAACGCATGCTTAATCTGATATCCCTTCGCAAGGTATGCTTAACCCCTTATGTGTATTAGATGCTCATTATTGATATTTTTTAATTCCTATTTTTTAACCAACCAATGTAGAGAAAGGAAGCAATGAGTTATTTTGGCAAAGGAAAGAGAAAGGAAAATGAATGAAGAATCTTTTTTTCGTAGTGTTACTTTTATTGGTATGTAGAATGAGGGTAGTTAAGAAAATCTGTCTAATATTTAGTATTTTGGGAGATTTTGTAAGTACTGTATGTGATAATGATATATATTGATGGGATATAGTTTTTTAAAACCCGTACCCGCAAAGTTGTGGAGTATTGGGCTCTGTGTATGGTTTTTCAAAGATTTTTCTAAAAGTCAATTTCGTTTTCGAACGAAATCTTTGTTCTTATTTTGTATCTTGCATCATGTGAAGATATTTGCGCCCAGAGCCCTATATATATGATGTGTGTGTGATGTTGCTTGTATTGGCCTGGGGAGGATTGATATTAACTGCCTGTGATGTGATATTTTTAATTGTTAGCAGAATTTCGTAAGGAATTGCTGTAAAAGGGCTAATATTTTAGGGGAGATTCTGCCAAAATTTTTACTTAAATTCCTATTAGTATTCTAGAATAGAAATAAGGATTTAATCGAGTAGGTGTAGAAAAAATTAAAAAAATAAAATCATACATGGTAATAGTTAACTAATAGTAAGCTTTATTATACAGATATGTTGGGGTGATGAAGAGCATTTTGGGTTCGAACCGTCGAGTTTGAAGGCTATCTCTTTTGTACATCAGTCATTTTGAAAGGTTTTGAAAATGCATTTTCCTACAAACTATTAGTGTTGGTTTTTTAAAGTTCTCATTGGTTTTGACTTGATTGATTCCTTTTTCATTAAAATGATTTTTCAGGTCTCTTCATTATGGTGGGTTTAGTCGTCTATCCATCTGTAATTTTCATGTTCTTAGAATGTTTGTAATACCTGATAGTTGGGCTTATGTATTTTGCATGAATCACTCCATAATTATTTTGAGGGGTTGGGGCCAGTGTTAGTTCTACTAGCATGTACCTCTTTTTTTAAAAAATCTATAACTATATTAAAGAATGTAAAATATCTTATACACTGAAATATATAAAAAATTAGGGCCAACAAGTAGATTTCAGATCAAATTTGCAGTACGCTGTCCAGTATATGGATATAGATATATTAATATGGAGACGTAATTGTACTTGATCACATTTAACAAAAGGTGTTAACATGTACATCACAACAAGCTTTCTCTCTCTCTCTCTCTCTCTCTCTCCTCCCCCCCCCCCCCTCCCCCCCCCTCTCTCTTTTTTAACCTCTTCTAAAATCATACATGGTTAACTACATGAAAATATGACAATAGGGAATTAACGCATGCAGTTTGAGGTGATAACTGCATTAGCAACTGAATTTCTACTTATGGCATACTACAAATCAAATATGAAATCTCTTTTGTTGAAGTCACACATAGTAAAGATTCACAGTACTCTTTTTCAATCCCGAGCTACTGACAAATGATCCTGCAAGATATAAACCAATAAACAACTTAACTCAGAATATATCAATGTCTATTGTCAAATACACATCTATATAAATCATTCTTCACGAAGACGTGCATATATTTAACTTTTTAAAGGGTTTTATATACTGCATCGTTCTCGGAAATGTGCCGTAGGCACATGTCCACGGGCATACCTAGTCTACTAATAAAGATTATATTTTCAAAATAAATTTTCTGACCATTATTCTCCAGAAAGAATATTTTCAATAAGGTCCACAACAATCTCAAAATTGCGTAAATATATATATATACTCAATAAAATCAAATGAAACCAAATTAGAGGGATAAAATCTCTCCCTTAATCTCCCCACTGCCAGGCCGCCTACCAAAACAGCACAAAAAAATTTAAATTCGAATTTTACCCTCAATCGACATTTTGCACAAAAAACCCGTTTCTTTCAAAGTATTTACAAAAATAGTTTATTTATTTAGAAAAATCCCAAAATTTAGAATATACTCAATCATAAATATGAGAATTTATTTAGTGTTTTAAAAGTGAAAATTTGCACCTAAAAAATATTTGCACGCATTTTGCACGTGTGAAAACGACAATTTTACAAAAATCCAAAATAATTAAATAAATAAATTTAAAAATTGTTTGTTAATTGAAAATATATTATTTAAAATTATGGGGCATTACAAATCCATTGCCCGAGATAATATGGCCCAAGAAAGCAACATAATCTAACCAGAATTCACATTTGCTGAGCTTCCCATAAAGCTGGTTCCTCTCAGAGTCTGCAAGACCAGCCTCAAATATTCTGCATGGTGCTCCATGTTCCGAGAATACACCAAGATGTCATCGATGAATACCACCACGAATTTATCTAGAAACGATGAGAACACCTTGCTCATTAGGCTCATAAATACTACGGGTGCGTTGGTGACTTCGAAGGGCATCACCAAGAACTCGTAATGCCCATATCTTGTGCAGAACGCCGTCTTCTGAATATCTTCATCCCTTAATTTAACATGATTGTAGCCCGGTCAAAGGTCCAATTTTGAGAAGACTGAAGCTCCTCCAAGCTTATAAAAAAGGTCATCGATTCTTAGCAGCGGGTATCGGTTCTTGATACAAATATAGTTCAGTTCCCGATAGTCGATGCAGAGCCTGCGACTACTATCCTTCTTGCTGATGAAAAAAACCGGGGCTCCCCAAGGCGAAAAAACTTGGCCTGATAAAATCTCTATCCGGCAATACTTGGACTTGCACCTTTAATTCTGCCAACTCCACTGGTGCCATTCTGTAAGGACTCTTCGAGATTGGCACTGTGCCAAGATGGACATCAATACCAAACACTATGTCTCAATCTGGTGGTAACCCAGGCAGTTCCTCCGGAAGGACGTCTAGAAAATCCTGCACAACTAAAGGTGCAACCTCGCCATCGGCGCACATCAATTCTCGTGCACTAGCCTCCTAGTCTGCAGAGTTATTAACACGTCCATGTGTTGTCTCACCGGGATGGGATTCAAACTCTTGGCGACCTAGGATTTTGAATATCACCCTCTTCCTTCGGCAGTCAATCACAGCATGAGCAGTCCCCAGCCAGTCCATTGCAACAATAATATCGAACCCGGAGTTATCGATGACAATGAGATCTTCTTGGAAGTCCACGTTGCCAATCAGTAAGGGGCTATGCTTGCACACCTTGGAACGGACGATGACACCTTCACTTATTGTAATGTTCCAAGCGGCTTGCAAGACATCGCTTGGCAATTGGTGTCGATCCACAAAATGAGAAGAGATGAAAGATTGGGTAGCACCCAAATCGAACAGAACATGTGCAGTAAAGATTGTGCTAAAATGATACCTAGTAATAAGTCAATGAATGTGAGTTGAAAATTGCATGGCATGGCAGGAAACATGCTGTAAAAGATCAAAGTGTAGGTTAGGAACAAATGACTAAATACAGTAATCATATAATACCTGCAAAAACTCCGCAGTCATGTTTCCACCTCCTCCGCAGTCAAGTTGTAAGCCTGATCGCGACCTCTAGTCTAACCTCTCCCACGAATAGCTCCCTCTGATTGTAGATCTGCCTCTTTGGTGGGAGCAGTGGCCTGATTTGACCACGAGCTGGTACCCCAGGCTGGGCTGGTCCTCCTGCTGGTGCACCCAATCTCCTCTGTGGGCATTCTCGGAACATGCGGTCACTAGCTCCGCATGTGAAACACTGACGATTGGCTGTCCTGCAGTCCTTGCGCACGTGACTAGCCTTATGACAAACGTCACATCTCACGTCCCTCCTTGGAGTAGCAGGCGGGTTGTAACACCCTACATTTTTTTTAAAATAATTTTTTTGAGATTAATAAATAAATTAAAGTGATTTAATAAATATTTTTGGTGATTTAATAAACATTTTTTTTAAATTTATATTTTTGCACGTGCAAAATACGTGCAAATATTTTCTTGGGAAGTTCAAAATAAGAAATTATTTTGGGAAAACCTAATATTTATTAGTAGGTAGTATTTATGAATTTTTAGATTTTTCCTGATATTTATTTGGCATATTTGCAAATATTACAAAAGGAGGGGTTTTATGCAAAATTACCACATGGAGTAAAAAAACTCCAGAATTTCGGTTTTCTGGGCTGAGCATGACGGCTAGCCAACTCAGAGGTAAATATTTCAATTTTAATTCTAATAAATTTGGTTTATTTCGCAAATTTTTTAAAGAAGGGTCTTTTTGCAAAATTGCAACTTAGAGGCCAAAATTACAAAATTTTCTGGGTTTGAAACCAGTGCCAGCCAGGTCTGGAGAGTTATTTTTGATTTTTAATCCCAACTAAATTGGTTAACCTGATTTCCTAGTATAAAGATTTATATATGTAAAGATATATTCTAAAGGAATATTTTGCAAAATCTTCTCAAAACCCTAGAAACTGAATTTCGGCTATTAAAAGAGCAATAGCAGTCGTCCCCCTCCTCTGCAATACAAAAGACTATTATTACTATCGGTTTTCTTAGAGTTTCAAAGCGAGGATCTTAGATTTTTGCGAAAGGAATGACTTTTTCTTATTCTCTTATTATTTCGACGGATTCTTCAATAAGGTGAGTGACATATTTGATTTCTTGTTGTTGTATGCATGCTATACATGATGATTTGTCTAGTAGAATGCATGATAGATGGAGTATGATGATATAATGAATATATTGATGGATGAACAATTAAACGTAGAACTTTCATGAATATTATGCAATGGATGAATGAAATCTCTGTATAGATGACTTAAGAATGAAAAGAACTTAGTTGGAATCATGGGTATGTTGTTTCTCTTTATGATTTTGCTGATTTTCTTATATATAATGGATTGTAAGATTTAAAGTGCATAAAAGTGAACAAAATTGAAACTTTACTGTGTGTGCATATGCATATGATCTGTTTGATATTTTGATGAGAAGAACTTGACTAAATGAATGTTGTAAATGCATATAATCTTAGGCAAATTTATATAACTAGTTGTATATGTGTATAACAAATTGCAAGAGAGGTTTTGGATAAAAAAGATTAAGTCTTTGAGGGTTGGAGTTATTTCTTTTACTTCGGGTCTGATTGTACACAGCCAAAAATTTTGGATTTTTGTGTTTTTGTAAAGTTTTCGATTGGATCTTTTATTTATAACGATACTGAAATTGGATTGAACAATATAACATTCGTATACACTGATTTTGATGCTTTGACTGATGCATGAACACATATATATATTCATATTCATGATTTGATGAAATTTTAATGAAAAAATGCTTTTTTGTGAATTCGATGAGAAATTGATTTGATTTATGAACTCCAGTATGTTAGACAAGTTGTATTTGATCATCTCACGGTTTTAAATTTACAAATTGTGTGTTTTTTTTTGATGAAACGGATAGAGCCAAACGGCTCCAGCCATACACAAATTTGTGTTTTTAAAGTTTATAATCGAAGTATCAGTTATTAAGTGCACGAATATTAAAGCTGTGAATTTTCGAACATGTTGGTCGACCGCATTAAATTACACATGAAATGTTGGTCGACTGACAGTTCTCGGGTTTTGGAAATTTAGCGTGACAATTGACCGTCGCTTTTTGAACTGTTTTGACAGTTGACCGTCAGCTGCTGTGCTGATTGTTTTGCTGAGTTTTTCTTTGTTTTCTTGAACGATTATTTCTTTGCACTTATGGATTATTGATCTACTGTTTTAGATAAAGTTTTTGCTACAGATTACTGTATTTTGTAGAGAGTTATATTTTCATGATAATAGAATTTAAATTGTATTTCTACGAATTTAGAAAGTGAAATATGTACGATTTTCGAAGGAATTGATGTTTCGTGATTTTTCTACAACTTCAAAATGTGAAACTCAGTTAATTAAGAGATTTAATCTCGTGTTTTACTTCTGAAAATTTTGTGGCTATTTGGATAAATTTGAATTTTTTGATTAAAGAAATTTTCGTTGATATAAACGATTTGATAAGGGAATTAAGAGTTTTATTGAAAGGTTTTGTGTTGATATTTGATTTGTGAGTCTCTAGAAGTTGAGTGAGATTTCCTGTAAACCGGCAGATGAGATTTTGTGGATTTTGACCAGTTGGGTCTTGGGATTGTTTTGGGGGAATTAAGTCCGGCAGGGTACACCAACTCTAGAGAGGGGGGGGGGGGGAATTGTGTTTTTAATTAATAATAACCAACCTAAGGACATGAACTAGTGGAGATGTGATATAACATGGGAAACATAAGTATATGCTCTATTGTTAGTTCAATGGATGCGTTCCAGTACTGTGTGTTGTTGTGTCCCGAAAGGACAGTTGATATGTACGCGTGTCGAGGGTCGACAGGCCTATTCACGGAACATACGGTGCATTCGCGTTCGAGGGTCGGTGGGCCTGTTCACGGGATGTACTATGTATCTGCACGTCGAGGATCGACATGCCTATTCGTGGGGTACACGGTAGGGAGGTGATTCTCCAGTTTTTGAGCTATGCTTACATGATGCTTGCGCGTCGAAGGTTGTCAGGCCTATTCGCGGAGTAATCTAGATCTTGTTCTATTACCGTAGTAGGATT
Organism: Hemerocallis citrina; assembly: GCA_017893485.1. Taxonomy (NCBI): domain Eukaryota; kingdom Viridiplantae; phylum Streptophyta; class Magnoliopsida; order Asparagales; family Asphodelaceae; genus Hemerocallis; species Hemerocallis citrina. The sequence goes on along the minus strand of CM030364.1, from coordinate 109,476,200 downwards.
AGTTGCATAACAAGGGATTTAACCCTATAAAGTGGAGAACGATAAGGGCTTGCACCAGACCTATGTAGTATGGAAAGCATAGAATCCAACAGGTATGCATTAGAGAGTCATCATACTGCATTTGTGTTTTTTTGACTTGTTTTATGCATGATGTTTCCTGTTTTCCTACACTTGACACTTAGTCTAGTTTCACTTGATGTTTTCATGCTTTATTTATCGATATTTCATATTTCATTGGTACTACTGTGGGAATGTGTTAATTATGACTTTATTCTTTATGTTTCATTTATGTTGTATTTCTTTTGATGTCACTCACACCGTTATGGCTGACCCGTGTAGGTTTGGGGATTAGGGTTATCTCTAGCCTTATGTTTTACAGGTAGGTACCTTTAGCTTGGGATTTGGATGCATGTGGTAGAATGATAATATGGCTTATGCAAATTGTAAAAGAATGTGTTGTAAAATGAAAGGAATTGTAATTCAAGGTGTTTAATTTTTCGCTGTGCTATGTAAAGAATTGATGTAATAAAAGTTGAAAAAATTATCTGTGTTTGGCTATGTTTACTATTACATTGAGTTAGATGCTAGTAATTGTGCTACGTATTTTTGAGTTTATTATATTAGAAATTCGGGGCGCTACACGGGTAATGTAACACCCCGAATTTCAAATACAACTGAATTCGAAGTTCCACAGGATCTTTACACTTCCTTCGTACAATTTTACAAGGAAATTGAAACATTTCTTACATCAGAGTTACATTATACGTTTACATTATTACAGCAGAAGCAATTTTACAGTAATTACATGAAACAACATTTAAATCAATCTTTGAACAGCATGTATACTTCAATTTGTCAAGCATCTTTACCCTGCATGTAAAACTGTAGGCGCGTCAGTTCATTCACTGACGAAATGTTATACACGACCATCCTCTCTATGCCGGAAACAATATAACGATTCTCAACACTTAACAAACCACAAACTTTATCACGAACAAAGCTAAAGGAACTATCCTATAGATGTCGTGTTGTGCAGTGCGCTTAGTCCTTAATGCAGTTATTATGTTACATGATACTAATGCGCACTTGTTCAGGTTCTATGCATCCCATACTACATAGGTCTGAGGGAAAGCCCTTAACCGTTCTTCATCTTGCAGGGTTCAATCTCTCGTCATGCCTTAAACTACTACTGTAACTACGATAAGTATCCTAGATGTTCTATGAGTACGAGCTCATCTCCAGACAGCCTGGAGGGGAATCCCATGTCATGTCACGACGCAACGGAAAAACAGCCTGTGGACAATTCAGCTTCCGTCATGGGACATGACACCACCCGCAGTCACCAAACACCCCACAAGCGTCGCCTGCGGTACGGACTCCTGGAGATATATCCACGTCATGTCACGACGCATCGTGAAGATGGCCTGTGAATATTCTCACTCCGTAGCTCTGAGGCCCTCATACTCGTGTTTTTCTCTTATTTTCATCACCTCTTCACTATGTATCTAATCCTTAGTTATTTGAATCATGAACAAAATCAATTCTCTAGAGCTAGCCTTTCCACTATTCCGGTCTTAATCATCTATTCAACATGACCCAATCTTGGTCTTTTCATCTCAAATTTTCATTTCAGCATATCTCTTTTCAATGCCGGTATGAGGCTTAAATGTACTCTAGTTCTCAATTTCAATTCACAATAAAAAAAAATCGAATAAGTCTTTTCACGATTAACATTAATTTTTCCTTTCATGTTCATAGCATTTGCATACTTATGCTCATAAAATCTTCCATAATTCATCATGACAATCAATTTCACTTTCATGTACAACTCATGCAAGAACAAAAAAATTTGTTTTTCTAACTTGTCACATGCATAGCTCATTCAACTACCATGAAATTACTGTACTGTCATTTTATCAAAAATTCACACTTTCATTGCCAAAACTCATTTCAAAACTCTTTTAAACAAGGCATGTATTTTTCTTTATTCAGAGACAATTTAAACCAATAAAATAATAAGTTTTTTCTTGCCAAAAATAGTCTCAAACTCTTATTTATACTAGGCCACAGGTTATAGAAAATTATCTCACGAAAATCCAGACATTAGTTGAAACTTCAGGGCAGTCGACTATTAAAAAATGGCCAGTCGGCTATTTTGCGATGATTTAAAATCCCGAAAATAAGATGATCAGAGCAGTAGACCGTTATACTTTGGTCGGTCGACTGTTCCTCAAAGATTAAAAAAATCAAAAATAAAAAGATCAGGACAGTCGACTGTTACACTATGATCGGTCGAATGTTCCGCAAAGATTTAAAAAAAACTCGAAAATAAATACTCAGAGCAGTCGGCTGTTTCAATCTAATCAGTCGACTGATGCTGCTAGGTTTTTCAAATTCCCAAAATATTTTTAGTTCTTTTTCTTCTCTTTTTGAAACATAACTTTCCAAATTTTGAAACATATACAAATACAGTAAACCAATATTTTTAAATTCATTATTTGCTTATTAAACATGCAATTTTGATCTTATTTTAAGTTCTATGTCCATAATTTCGACATTGAGAACAAATCATAGTTGCACACAATTTGAATATAACTTTCTACAAAATTACTTCATTCCTTCATTCTTTCATTTATTAGCAATCTACAACCTTTTTAAAACACAAATTCTCATCTTATTACAATGGAGTTATCTTAATTTAAACAATCACTTTCACAAGATACATTTAACTTTGACTCAAAAGTATAGATTTTCTTCACACAATATGGTTCTTAAATATCTAGCGTGGCAAAACATGATATCTTCTAGCATTTTAAATTTATAATTTATCAACTAGTAATCATTTCAACAAACATCTTCGAAATTATCAATTCATCTCTACATAAGCAAACATGGAGTCAATTTCACTTAAGTTTTCATTAATAATTCCATCAAAGCATTCCTAGCATGGTAACTAGAATTAGAAGTATGAGAAACACCCACCTACTTGGAGAAAAATGAATAGAAAGCTCCTAGAAATCTCCTAGAATGCATGAATGGATCCTTCTCCTCCTAGGTTGTGCCTCAAAGTTGCCTCCTCCTCCTTAGTGTAGCAAACCCGAGCCTCTCCTAGTGCACTTCCGGCCTCCTCTTGGATGAGCACACACACACAAAAATCTCCTCAATCTTTTACTCACCAAAAACTCTCAATCTTTTCTCACTCTAATTCTTTTCTTTCTTTAATCAATTTTCTAGTGTACTAAATGGGAAGAACTAGGGGGTATTTATACATTTTTTTGGGTGAGAATAGATGGCTAGGATTAAATCTGATGGTTAGAGATCAAAGGCTAGGATGAGTTAGCAAGTTGTAGCAACTACCCATGATGAGATAACTACCTCTCCACTAGCTCCATCTATCCCTCTCTTTTTGTCCATTATCCGGTCTACAATGCACACCCTAGTGCTTGCACGTGCCAATTAGTACCTCCGCTTACAAGTGTACATGAAAAGAGTCTACAATACAAGTTAAATTGTTTTAAAAGAGAAATAAGTTAAATAGGCTCACTAATGGGCCAATTTAACCATGGGTTTAAATAATTAAAATAATTAATTAATAAAGTGGGCTAAAAAGACAATTTGGGCTTTAGATCTTAATTAGGCTTTAAAAGAAAATAATTTTTGGAAAAATAAGGGAGAATAAATACTATTAAAATATTTTATACGAAAAATTACACAAATGAAATCATACGTGCAAAACATGTAAAATCACAAAATCTCATAAATGAAAACTAGGTTATTACAACACTCCCTCCTTAGAATAGTTCCGTCTCCGAAACTACACTTAAAGAGTGAGAAAACACGAATATAACAAAGAGATAAGAAAAGAAAGGAAGATACAAATCACACAAAGAGCTCAGGATGATCTTTCATCATCTTCTCCTCAGATTTCCAAGTAGCATCTTCAACCAACTGGTTTCTCCAGACTACTTTGACCATTGGTATCGTCTTGTTCCTCAAGACTTTCTCCCGACGATCGACAATCTCAACCGAAGCTTAATTTAACTCAGATACAACTGCAAACCCTCCCGTACTTCGGGCAAATGATGACTCGGATCTGGAATGTAACCTCTCAGCATAGACACATGTAAGACATTGTGCACCTGAGACAACTCTCCTGGTAACTCAAGCCGGTAAGCACTTTTTTCGATCCTTTTCAATATCTTATATGGGCCTATGAACCTCGGGGCTAACTTCCCACTCTTGCCAAATCGGATCACACCTTTGCTAGGTGAAACCTTTAGAAAGGCAAAGTCACCAACCTCAAACTCAAGGTCCCTCCTCTGGTTGTCTGCATAGCTCTTCTATCTACTCTGAGCATCCACCAACCTCTTCCTGAACAGATCGATCTTTTCGGAGGTCTGTTGCACAATCTCAGGCCCAAACATTTGTCGTTCCCCCACTTCAAACCAACAAACAGGTGTTCTGCATTTCCTGCCATACAAAGCTTCGTACGGAGCCATCCCATTACTTGTCTGAAAACTGTTGTTGTAGGCAAACTCTACCAAAGCTAGATGCCTTTCCCAACTGCCTCCAAAGTCTAGTACACAACACCGAAGCATATCCTCAAGAATACGGTTGACTTTCTCGGTCTGCCCATCGGTCTGTGGATGAAAAGCAATGTTGAAATCCGTCTTGGTACCAAGAGCTGTCTGAAGACTCTTCCAGAAATGCGAAGTAAACCGTGCATCTCGATCAGACACAATGGTTAACGGAACACCATGAAACCTGACGATCACCAACATACAGCTCAGCCAATCTGTCCATCGACGAAGTGAGTTTCATCGCCAAAAAATAAGCGGACTTGGTTAGTCGGTCGACTATGACCCAAATCGCATCATTGCCCTTTGAACTCTTGGGCAAACCCGTGATGAAATCCATACTGATGTTATCCCACTTCCATTCCGGAATAGGTAATGGTTGCAAAAGACCTCCAGGTTTCTGATTGTCGGCTTTGACTTGTTGACAGATCTCACACTTCGCCCCGAACTCGGCCACATCCCGCTTTAAACCTGATCACCAAAAGTGTTGTGTAATGTCCTTATACATCTTAGTACTCCCAGGATGTACTTTCAAAAGAGTAGCATGTGCCTCCTGAAGAATACTTTCGTTCAAGTCCGACTGATTCGGAACACATAGCCTCTCTCCAAACCACAACACATCATCCCTGATCTGAAACTCGGACAACCTGCCAGCACCGACCTGCTCCTTCATCTTTTGAATCTCTGCATCTCCCTTCTGACTTGCGATAATCCTTTCATTCAGCATTGGTTGAAGCCTCAGCTGAGCTAAAGATGATCCCAAGACTTGCAGAACAACTTCAATACCAGCCCTGATCTAACTCCTCTGCCAGCTATTTCTGAGTTGTAATCAAACTAGCCAGACTGCTCATGCGGCTAAGTGCATCAACAACAACCTTAGCCTTCCCAGGATGGTACTTGATCTCCGGAAAAATGTCCTCAAGCACCTCCAGCCACCTCCTTTGCCTCAGATTCAGATCTTTCCGTTGATAGATGTACTTCAAGTTCTTGTGGTCCGTATACATGTTCAGCTTCTCACCATACACGTAGTGTCTCCATTGCTTCAAAGCGAAGATAATCACAGCCAACTCCAGATCATGAGTCGGATAATTCTTCTCATGCGGTCTTAGTTGCTGTAACACCCCGCAAAATTTAAATGACAATTTTGTCCTCGGGTGTTACGCACGTGCATTTTGTACTGTTATTGATGATATCCATAATGTATTTTGATATGTATTTTGAATTCTGATTATTTATGCAATCATGTATTCTTAAAATTCCATTTGAGACAACTCAAATGCTAAATTTCAATCATTGAGTTTTTACGTGCTTTTACGTATTATCGATGCACGTGTCGATTTTGGTTATTCCACCGTTGCGTGCAAAGTTTTCGATGGGTTTCAATTATTTATTTTTATAAACATGTTTAAATTCATTTTTTTTGTGAATAGAATTCAATTTTTTCTATTCTAATTAAAATAAATTTTTACGTGCAATACACGTGTTTTCTGTATGTTTGAGTATATCATTGAAAATGTATATTAAATATACTTTATGTTGCAATCCCAATTAACTATAAATATTTTTCGGTCGATAAAGTCAATTTTTGTATTTCTGAGATTTTACGGGCGACACACGTGTTTCGGTGCACGTGTTTTAAGCGTATTATTCTTTCAAAATGAATTTCATGAAATTGTGTGTGTCTATTTTCATTGTGCATGAAAAGTATAATTTTAAAGTTAATTTTGTATATTTATTACATATATAAATAAATTATTTTAAAGAGATTAAATAAATAAATTATTTTGTACATAAAGCACGTGCACGTGCACACGTGCGATGTGCACACATTGTTGGGGGCCGGGCTGTTCATAAAAGAGGAAAAAAAACTAAATTTTTGGATTTTTAAAGTAGGAGGGAAAGCAAGTTTAAATTTTAGAAAGTGGGAGTAGTGTGGAGGTAGTTATCTCATCATGGGTAGTTGCTACAACTCCCTAATTCATCCTAGCCCTTAATCTCTAACTAGTTGATCTAATCCTAGCCATTCAATCCACCCAAAATTATGTATAAATACCCCATAGTTTCTTCTATCTTAGTACAATAGAAAAATTTATTAAAGAGAGAAAAGGTTTGAGTAAGAAAAAGATTGAGTAGTTTTGAGTTTTCCCCATTGGAGGTTGGCTATACAACCCAATTTGAAGCTTTCGGTTTTGGCAAGGAGCTAGGAGGAGAAGGATCTATTCATGCATTCTAAGGAATTTTTCTAGGAGCTTTCTATTCGTATTTCTTCAACTTTAGGTGGGTGTTTCTTAAATGCTTTCTAATTTAGGAATATAAATTTGCATGATAGATGATATATAAATTTATTTGGTTGAAATTGAATTGATTGCATGCAAATTAATGTAGAAATTAATCGTTAAATCTTGATTGGTGTGGTAGATGCAAATTGCTATTCTATTTTCTAAATGATTATGATTGTTAGTTGAGATGCTAGAATTGAAATGATTTATATAAAATTGATGCATGTTGAGACATGATTAGAATAATGCAAATATGTTGTTTGTTGAGAATGCGGCAAAGAAGTGTGATTATAACCTCAAAATATTATTTATACGAGTATAGAAATTTTTGTAAAGTAATTTTGATAAAAGAAAACAGTTTATTTGGAAAATTGATTGAATATGTGTTTTGATGCATTTTAAGGATTTCATTTGAAAAATGAGAAACTTGAGAATTCGATAACATATACGATATTATTTTTAAAAGGAATATATTCTGGAAATGATCTATATTTTTATATGGGAGTACAAATCAATTAAAAGGTCGAAAAATATATGCAGGCTGCAATTTGTGTGATTGACAGTCGACTGTTTACTTTGCACAGTCGACTGGTAAGTATAAGAATTTGGTTTTTCGTCGGCAGAACAGTCGACTGTCCACTTCACAGTCGACTGCTGCTGGAGTTTGGGTTTTCAAATTATTCGCGGAACAGTCGAATGATACCGACTAAGATGTTTTGATGTTCGCTGAACAATCGACTGATACTGTCACCAGTCGACTGAACCGAACTGTTTATTTTGGTTTTGAGTTTGAATTTGATTTTGACAAATGAAAGTTAAATAAGTTGAATACGAGATTTTATGATTATTAAGATTTGATTGAGTTTTATTGTGAAATGCACACAAGGATATGAAGGATGAAATTGATAAAGAAATCAAAATGAATTGTTCTCATGTTATGAGATTATAAAAAGAAATGTTTTCGAGAAAAAGTTTGTGAACAAAAGAAATAAAAATGTTATTTGAGATTGATTGTGAAATATTGTTGATCTCTAGAAAGAGATAGTTGTTGGAATCTAGAGGCTAGGCGAGACCCTAGTGACCGGCAGTTTTTATTAATGATTTTGGGAGCTAACCGTTGAGGGTTGAGCGTCTCTTGAGAAGTAGCCAGGTAGGCTGACTGTCTCTGTTGTTTTGATTTAAGTCCGGTAGGCTAAGCTAGCTCTAGGTTGTGAAGATTTTTTTTTAAAACAAATTTTGTAAGGCTGTGATGGAAGTAAGAGAAAAACATGAGTAGGAGGGCCATTGGATGGGTGTTGTGAGGGTATGCACAGGCTGTCTTCACGATGCGTCGTGACATGACGTGGATACTACTCCAGAGTACCATCCCGGTAGCAATGCTTGTGGGATGTTTGGTGGCTGCAAGAGGATCGTGTGCCATGAAGGAGCCTGAATTGCCACAGGCTGTCTTCACGATGCGTCGTGACATGACGTGGGATTCCCCTCTAGGTTTTCTGTACACGTGCTTGTAATCATAGAACATCTATGATACTTACCGAAATTACAGATAGATACATAGTGGAGATATGATGAAAGTAGGAGAAAAACATGAGTATGAGGGCCATTGGATTGGCGGCGTGAGAGTATTCACAGGTTCTTCACGATGCGTCGTGACATGACATGGATACTGCTCCAGAGTACCGTCCCAGTGGTGACGCTTATGTGATGTTTGGTGACTGCGGGTGGTGTCATGTGCCATGAAGGAGGCTGAATTGTCCATAGGTTCTTCACGATGCGTCGTGACATGACGTGGGATTCCCCTCCAGGTTTTCTGTACATGAGCTCGTACTCATAGAACATCTAGGATACTTACCGTAGTTACAGTAGTAGATTAAGTCATAACGAGGGATGGAACCCTGCAAAGATGAAGAACGATTAAGGGCATGCCCTCGGACCTATGTAGTATGGGATGCATAGAATCCGAACAAGTGCGCATTAGTGTCATGTAATATAATAACTGCATTAAGGACTAAGTGCACCGCACAACACGACATCAATAGGATAGTCCCTTTGTAGCTTTGGTTGTGACCAAGTTTGTGTTTGCTAAAATATTTAAGAATCGTTATACTTTTTCCGGCATAGAGAGGATGGCCGTGTATAATATTTCGTCAGTTGTAAGCAACTGACGCGCCCACAGTTTTATATGCAGGATTTGGAGTTACATGAAGATATAAAGATGATTAATGCTGTTGATTACTTAAATGTTAAAGTTGTGACAATTGTACATTCATTATTGTTGTATTTTATTGATTCCGCTGCGTATTGATGTAAAAGACTCTGATGTAATCATTGTTGAAATAAAAATTTTAAATTCCTTGTAAAATTGTACGAAAGAAGTGTAAAGATCCTGTGGAAATCTCGAATTCAGTTGAATTTGGAATTCGGGGCGTTACAGTTGCTTAGACCCATATGCGATCACTTTTCCTTCTTGCATTAAGACCTAATCAAGTCCACGATGTGAAGCATTGCTATAAATATCGTACTCAACACCTGCTCTAGGCAAAGCCAAAATGGGAGCAATAGTCAGCCTCTCTTTCAACTCCTGAAAGCTTGCCTCGCATTGCTCGGTCCACTTGAAGTTCATGTTCTTCTTGGTTAGACCAGTGAGCGATATGGCTATCTGAGCATAGCCTTGAATAAACCTCCTGTAATATCTAGTTAGCCCAAGAAAACTCCTGATTTCCTTTACTGTAGTAAGCCTTGACCAATCCTTCACCGCCTCTATCTTTTGCGGATAAGTTGCCACTCCCTCCTTAGAAAGGATGTGACCCAGGAATGCCACCTCAGATTTCCAGAAATCGCACTTGGACAATTTGGCATACAACTCATGCTCCTGAAGCTTCTTCAAAACTGCTACCAGATGCTCCGTGTGCTCCTCCTCCGACTTGGAGTACACAAGAATATCGTCGATAAATACCACGACAAAAGAATCAATAAATAGCCTCAAAACTCTATTCATCATATCTATGAAAATGGCAGGTGCATTCGTCACTCCAAACGGCATAACTAAGAATTCGTAATGCCCGTGTCGAGTTCTGAACGCAGTTTTATGCACATCTTCAGTCTTCACTCGAACCTGATGGTAACCTGATCGAAGATCTATTTTGGAGAAAACAGCGGCTCCTTGTAGACGATCGAACAGGTCGTCGATCCGGGGAATATGATACTTATTCTGAACAGTGACCTTATTCAGCTCTCGGTAATCGATGCACGTCCTCATCGAACCATCTTTCTTCTTTACCAAAAACACCGGTGCTCCCCAAGGTGACGCACTTGGTTGAATAAAGCCTTTCTCCAATAGTTCCTCAATCTGCCGTTTGATCTTATCCTGCTCCATGGGCGCCATCCTATACGGTGCCTTAGAAATAGGTGCACTACCTGGCTGAATAGTGATGCTGAACTCTACATCATGTTGCGGGGGTAACCCAGGAAAATCTTCCAAGAATACCGTCGGATAAACCCGAACCACTGGAATTTGCTGCACCTCTATAGGAACATCCCTCTTGCAGATAGCTGCCACCAGACCAGAACATCTCTTCTTCGCTTGGAAAGTGACTTCAGGTCCACCTGGAGCCTTCACTGTTACTGTTTGGGTCTTACACTCGATGCTTGCACTGTATATGGACATCTAATCAATGCCAATGATAACATCGACTCTCAAGACATTCAGCTCGATCAGATTGATCTCGAAAATTTTATTCCCGATCACGATCTCACAGTCAGCATAGTACCGATCAGTGGTTAAAGTCTCCCCTGACGGAGTAGCTACTGCTAAAACCTTGCCTGGAAATATTTTCGGTTCGACTCCCAAAACTTTTGCAAATTTAGGTGATACAAAAGTGTGAGAGGACCCAGTATCAAACAAAACAACAGCTTTCTTTCCATTCAAAATAAGTTCTCCTGTTACATAACACACACTCGTTACATAACAGTTCACTATATAAGGTGGCTAAAAAGAAACAACAGAAAACACTCTAAATATCCCCCCTCGTACCAGTGATGACGTGATCCACCTCATCAGCGTCAGCTTCAGTCAAGGCAAATACTCGCTCCTGCTGGTACAGCTTCTTCCCAACTTGCTGCTTCGGTCCACTACGGGTGACATTCTGTGGCTTGGAGCATTAAGACTTGTAATGTCCCGTCTCACCACAGTTGTAGCAAGTCACCATAGGAGGTCTCACCCAATTGTTTCCGGGTCTCCCATCTATGTTGACAGCATTCGCGACCCGTTGGTTTGAACCTCTGGGCTGACGGCTGCCCCTTGAAAATTTCTAGAAACTGCGGGCCTTTTTCCAACGTTCCAGTTGGTCTTCCAATTTTGAACAGCACGGAACTGCTCCATGTCTACCTCAGTGACTGTAGCTCATTTGACCAGCTTGCCAAACCTCTTGATACCGAGGGGTATCATCCTGGATCTCAGACTTGGCCTCAACCCATGCTCGAACTTTCGAGCCTTCTTCACCTCGTCCATTACCAATTAAGGTGCATACCTCGAGAGCTGAGTGAATCTTGTCTCATGCTCCATAACTAACATGCCTCCCTGCTGCAGTGCCAGAAACTCCATGGCTTTCTTCTTCTGGACATATGAGGGAAAATAAGAACTGCGAAATTCCTCCAAGAATTCATCCCAGCCCAGAACAATACCTCCCATCGTCCTGCATCATTGACTACCACCACACAGCTGCATCCTTCTCGAACTGCAGCGCCGCCAACTTCACCTTGCTGCCCTCCAGAGTCTCCAAGACTTCGAAGATAGTCTCGATCTGGCGGATCCAATTGTCAGCCGCGTCAGGGTCTGAATTTCCCTCAAACACCGGTGGTTTCATCCGTTTGAATGATTCCACGAGTTTGATTGCTTCGGGTACTGGATTCACAGGCATCCTTCCTTGATTCTGATTCATGGCAACGGCATTGAGTTTCTGATAGACCCTTGCTAGCTCTGTTTCCAAGTCCAGATCTTCACCATTTCGAGCTCCTCTTCTAGCCATATTCTGATGCAAAAGATCCATTAAATTCGAAGTATAAACGTGAATTTTAAATCAACTTTTCCATTTCATTGAATTTCAAACTTTATACATTCGAATTTAAAACAATTCTGACATCAAAACGAAAATGATAAGAAGATATAACGATCTAGTTCCTACGGTTCCTCTTGGCTCCTCGAAGCTCTTCCCGTAGTTCCTCCACTTCCTCCTTCAGTACATCGTACATGTTTTTCCTCTTCTCGAGTTCCCAAACACGATGACTGAGAACTGCAATATCGTCCTAGCGCTTCGCCAACTGAGTCTCTAGTAGCTCGACTCTCTCCCATTAAGTCTCTACCTGCCTCTGAAGAGACATAGTAAGACTACTCGGAACTGGTTCTTCCTCGTCAGAGGAGTCATTAGATGAATCCGAAGGTGGAGTGATCTCTGGGGACTCTGGCCATTCCTCTTCGACTTCTTCAGGATCCTCTTCGTCTGAATCAGCTTGCCCGGGGTAGTAATCTTCCTCAACAATGTGCCAATCGTCACCTTCAGCTGGGTCGAAGTGGTCTGCCATCTTAGAGAGAGAAGAGAAGAAGCATAAATCATAGAGCAACGCAAATGCAAGTGACTTACATTTAAATCTCTATACTCAACACACTAATGTCCACTTCTAGGGTGTCGTTCCTTATAAATTTGTACTGATTGGAAGCGTAGCTCTGATACCACTCTGTAACACCCCGAATTCCAAATACAACTGAATTCGAAGTTCGACAGGATCTTTACACTTTCTTCGTACAATTTTACAAGGAAATTGAAATATTTCTTACATCAGAGTTACATTATACCTTTACATTATTACAGCGGAAGCAATTTTACAGTAATTATATGAAACAACATTTAAATCAATCTTTGAGCAGCATGTATACTTCAATTTGTCAAGCATCTTTACCCTGCATGTAAAACTGTGGACGCGTCAGTATATTCACTAACGAAATATTATACGTGGCCTTCCTTTCTATGCTGAAAACAGTATAACGGTTCTCAACACTTAACAAACGACAAACTTGTTCACCAACAAAGCTAAAGGGACTATTCTATAGATGTCGTATTGTGCGGTGCACTTAGTCCTTAATGCAGTTATTATGTTACATGACACTAATGCGCACTTTTTCAGATTCTATGCATCCCATACTATATAGGTCTGAGGGCAAGCCCTTAACCATTCTTCATCTTGCAGGGTTCAATCACTCGTCATGACTTAAACTACTACTGTAACTACGATAAGTATCCTAGATGTTCTATGAGTACGAGCTCATGTCCAGACAGCCTGGAGGGGAATCCCACGTCATATCATGACGCATCGTAAAGACAACCTGTGGACAATTCAGCCTCCGTCATGGGACATGACACCACCTGCAGTCACCAAACACCCCACGAGCATCGCCTGCGGTACAGACTCCTGGAGATATATCCACGTCATGTCACAACGCATCGTGAAGACAGCCTGTGAATATTTTCACTCCGTAGCTCTGAGGCCCTTATTCTCACTCGTGAATATTCTCACTCCATAGCTGTGAATATTCTCACTCGTGTTTTTCTCTTATTTTCATCACCTCTTCACTATGTATCTAATCCTTAGTTATTTGAATCATGAACAAAATCAATTCTCTAAAGTTAGCCTTTCCACTATACCGGTCTTAATCATCTATTCAACATGACCCAATCTTGGTCTTTTCAGCTCAAATTTTCATTTCAGCATATCTCTTTTCAATGCCGGTGTGAGGCTTAACTACACTCTAGTTCTCAATTTCAATTCACAATAAAAAAAAAAATCGAATAAGTCTTTTTCATGATTAACATTAATTTTTCCTTTCATATTCATAGCATTTGCATACTCATGCTCATAAAATCTTTCATAATTCATCACGACAATCAATTTCACTTTCATGTACAACTCATGCAAGAACAAAAGAATTTTTTTTTCTAACTTGTCACATTCATAGCTCATTCAACTACCATGAAATTACTGTACTGTCATTTTATCAAAAATTCACACTTTCATTGCCAAAACTCATTTCAAAACTCTTTTAAACAAGGCATGTATTTTCTTTATTCAGAGACAATTTAAACCAATAAAATAATATGTTCTTTCTTGCCAAAAATAGTCCCAAACTCTTATTTATACTATGCCACAGGTTATAGAAAATCATCTCACGAAAATCCAGACATTAGTTGAAACTTCAGGGCAGTCTACTATTAAAAAATGGCCAGTCGGCTATTTCGCGATGATTTAAAATCCCGAAAATAAGATGATTAGGGCAGTAGACTGTTATACTTTGGTCGGTCGACTGTTCCGCAAAGATTAAAAAACTCAAAAATAAAAAGATCCGGACAGTCGACTGTTACAATATGATCGGTCGACTGTTCCGCAAAGATTTAAAAAAAACTCGAAAATAAATACTCAGAGCAGTCGACTGTTTCAATCTAATCGGTCGACTAATGCTGCTAGGTTTTTCAAATTCCCAAAATATTTTTAGTTCTTTTTCTTCTCTTTTTGAAACATAACTTTCCAGATTTTGAAACATATACAAATACAGTAAACCAATATTTTTAAATTCATTATTTGCTTATAAAACATGAATTTTTGATCTTATTTTAAGTTCTATGTCCATAATTTTGACATTGAGAACAAATCATAGTTGCACACAATTTGAATATAACTTTCTACAAAATTACTTCATTCCTTCATTCTTTCATTTATTAGCAATCTACAACCTTTTTAAAACACAAATTCTCATCTCATTACAATGGAGTTATCTTAATTTAAACACTCACTTTCACAAGATACATTTAACTTTGACTCAAAAGTATAGATTTTCTTCACACAATATGGTTCTTAAATATCTAGCATGGCAAAACATGATATCTTCTAGCATTTTAAATTTATAATTTATCAACTAGTAATCATTTCAACAAACATCTTCGAAATTATCAATTCATCTCTACATAAGCAAACATGGAGTCAATTTCACTTAAATTTTCATTAATAATTCTATCAAAGCATTCCTAGCTTGGTAACTAGAATTAGAAGTATGAGAAACACCCACCTATTTGGAGAAAAACGAATAGAAAGTCCTAGAAATCTCCTAGAATGCACGAATGGATCCTTCTCCTCCTAGGTTGTGCCTCAAAGTTGCCTCCTCCTCCTTGGTGTAGCAAACCTGAGCCTCTCCTAGTGCACTTCCGGCCTCCTCTTGGATGAGAACACACACACAAAATCTTCTCAATCTTTCACTCACCAAAAACTCTCAATCTTTTCTCACTCTAATTCTTTTCTTTCTTTAATCAATTTTCTAGTGTACTAAATTAGAAGAATTAGGTGGTATTTATACATTTTTTTGGTTGAGAATAGATGGCTAGGATTAAATCTAATGGTTAGAGATTAAAGGCTAGGATGAGTTAGCAAGTTGTAGCAACTACCCATGATGAGATAACTACCTCTCCACTAGCTCCATCTCTGCCTCTCTCTTTGTCCATTATCCGGCCTAGTGTAAGGTGTGCAATGCACACCCTAGTGCTTGCACGTACCAACTGGAACCCCCCCCCCCCTTTACAAGTGTACATGTGCATAAAATTTTATTTGTTCATGAAAATTGTCTACAATACAAGTTAAATTGTTTTAAAAGAGAAATAAATTAAATGGGATCACTAATGGGCCAATTTAACCATGGGTTTAAATAATTAAAATAATTAATTAATAAAGTGGGCTAAAAAGACAATTTCGGCTTTAGATCTTAGTTAGGCTTTAAAAGAAAATAATTTTTGGAAAAATAAGGGAGAACAAATACTATAAAAATATTTTACACGAAAAATTACACAAATGAAATCATACGTGCAAAACACTTAAAATCAAAAAATCTCATAAATGAAAACTAGGGTGTTACTGGTAAGGTAGTGCCCTGGTGCTGGAGCTGGAGCTGGCCTCTGCATCGGCCCACCGGTAGGATAGGCGGCAGCAGAGTGCGGCAATGGCCTCTAGGCTGCGCTCCTCCTTTTGTGAGCCTGCTCCTGGATCCTCGTTGCGTCAAGGAATGCAGCAAAATTGCGGTGCTGGTGGGCCACCAGGCAATCTTGGATATCTAATTCCAGACCCAACAAGAGCTTCTGGGCCCTGTCTTCCTCATTTGCCAACATGGCTGCAGCGAAGCGGGTAAGTCGAGTGATCTCTACGGCGTATTCATCCATAGACCGAGTCCCCTGTGTTAAAATAACATTTATTTTAACATTGTTACATGATGTGCATGTAACGAAATGCAATATTAATTAACACAAATAGACGGACCGGTGTTAGAGAGATGAACAGCCATTCCATCTCATCCTTGGTGACGCCGGAAAAGAACTTCATCAGGAAGCTCTCGGTGAAGGTAGCCCATGCGATAGGCCTTTCCAACCTTTCACTTTTTGCCCTCCACCAGATGTAGGCTAGATCGATGAGTTAGATGCTCACTACATCCACTTGGTCAACATCAGAGATCTGCACCGCTTGCAACAACTTCTCGGTTTGGATCAACCACTACTCAGCTTCCAGTGGTGACTCAGTGCCGGTAAACTTATCAAGGTGCAGCTTCATGAAGTCTGCCACCATACTGAGCCTTGGCGGTAGTAATCCGGGCGCGGGTCCAAGGGCGGCTCGGTTTACAGATTCCCAGCTTGCCCTCATCAATTCGTTATGCTCTTGTTGAAGTTGCATCACTTGTTACAGCACTTGGAGAACGGCTGCATTCTCGAACTGTTCATCCCTTGGTCGGGAAGAAGAAGAACCCCACGCGAGCCATAGTCTGCATACAATCAAACCGGTTAGTATTCCAGATTATATGTTGGTTATCAAACATTTATGTGATTAATGTGGTGCGCATATTATTGAGTTAAAGCCTAACTAAACCCTCAAACCAATTAGGGGAAAACCTGGCTCTGATACCACTACAAACTTGTCACGCCCCGTTTTCCGGAATACAACGAAATACGGGGTCGTGACTGAGTTCCAGCGAATGATATAATCACATTATTCATAAGCTGTCATAATCAACTTAACAATTTGAAAGTAAACATAACCACGCAAGAAATTTATAATCACATAAACAGGAATAACATAAATAAATCATGCAGTAGTCCATAAATAACCAACATCCAGAATGAAATAACTTCGGGAAAACATGGCCGGAATACAAAGTTGCAGTAAACAAATAGAACTAAGAATATAACATAAAGCAAGTAAAAGCAGGGTGTGCTCCATCTCCATTTCTTGGAACATATCACGAATTCCTTCTGGCAATTCTTCTCCCACTCCAATAAATTAATCATCTCGAGTTGGGAAAGGAGAACACCCATTAGAGCAAGTAACGGACCGCAAGTAGTACAAGCAAGTAGGTAACCAAACAAGATATATCAAGAACAGGGAATCATGTGTACATGAAACAAATCATGTAACGAGGAATAAAAACATGTAATCAAGAATCAGGTAACTTATCTTATAAGCAGGAATCATGTAACTAGTAGACTGAAATATGTAACATGTAAATGAGAATCATGAAAACTTGTAAACAGGAATCATATAACTTGTAACAGGAAAATACATGTGCTCAGTGTAAATCTTAAGTTTATCCATTTCATTAGTCCAAACTAATGCACGCAATCCTGCGTCTCATACTCACAGGTTCAGGTGCATACAATCGTGTAACGTATTGACTCTAGTGGTGAATGTTATAGTTCATGTACTCGGGTCTTGTAGGAAACATAAGCATGTAGTCAAACAATGGGCACTAGAGGTAACCCCCGTAGGATCTAGAGGTAATCCACGTCAATCCCTGACGTGGTACTTAGTTCTACGTGGCACTTAGTTTCATATAACTTATAAACAAGTATCATGTAATCATGAAATGGGCTCTAGGTAACTCCCGTTAACCCCTGACGTGGTACTTAGTTCCATATAACTTGTAATCATGTATCATCATCACGAAAAACACGGGCCCCCTTTCAAGTATAATCTGCTATATTGTCCACTACTAGGTCTTACCTTATTACCCCGGCTTGTTATTCTTTTATAATAGCTAACATGAGCATGAGTATAATAACAGGTAACAAGACAGGATCAAGAGGGTAATCAAGGTCTATGCAATGCAGAAATATAATTTAGTTCATAGAATGCAAGGAACAAACATATATGTATTTAAAAACATGAAGGCCTAGCCCTGGGCACTGCACAGAAACTAACTTTCCCGCTACTATAGGAAAGCGAAATCAGTTCTATCAGGAGATCTAGAAACTAGACTCCTTACCGGTTCTGACTCATATCTACACGATACATTTCAAATATTGTAACATGGTCTACCAGCTTATTCTTTATGATTTTACAATGCAGGCAGCAACTCAGCATCAAGTTATTATATGAATGATTCATCTAAAAACTTAAACTAAAACTCTTGCAAAAATTATAACTAAGTTCCTGACATTGGTAATCAACCTTCTTAAAATCCTCAGGTCTAATTTCTTAAGTTATCCTACTGTTCAATTAATTTAACTTGGCAGTGTAATTATAAACAGCAAATCTGGAATTTTGACAGCACAACAGTAACACTTAATGCATTCAACAAGTTGGATTAAGAATCCGTCAAGTGGTCTGTATTCTTCACACAGACGGCTACAACTTCTATTTAAATTATTCTAAATGATTTTAACGTCTATTGGGTCAAAAGTTTAGGTCTTTACTGGTCTTGTGTTCTAACAGCAGTTTAGGGCCAAGTTAACATGTATATAGCGGGTCTGAAAAACTATTCAACAATCTATAAAAATTATATTACGACTCCTAATCAAGTATAGTAGAATGCTGATAAATCTCAAGTCCTAATTCACCCATCAACATGACATTTTAGTTTGTGAAACATGTCGATTTGCTATAACTAACAATCTGGAATGTGCAGACCTAGTAGTACGAAAAACATGATAACTCATTATCTACAACTCAAAACTCAGATCACGGGAATGTTCCAGAAACTAGATTCAACGGGATGTGACTTTCATTTATAAAGATTGATCTAATTCTAACAGCAACGAGGTCTAAAGTCCACTACAATACATGCTAGGCAGCGGGACAGCAACTTGGTAAATTTATCTAACGACAATTGAGATGTATAAATGCATATACCATCACGAGATATTAAAAAAGCATTCATGACTAGAAGTTCAAGGGTATTTCTACAATTACCAATATGAAAACTCCCCATTTCTACGGTAACAATTATCGAATTAAATATTTATACTACCACATCATAACACGATCAATAACATAAATCTAAGCATGGATCTATATGTCTATGATTCTTTGTCATATGTTCATGTAATCCATGTGATAACAAGGATATTCATGATCATTTTGCATGTACGGGGTTTACAAGAACCGAGTAGAATAATAGATACCAACGGGCCAAGATTTAATCAACATATGGAAGGAACGAGAAACGAGCTTATGTTACGACGATTCAAACAAAAATACTTACGGGATTCAAGCAAAGCTTGTACATGAACAAGAGAGTGTGCAAGAGAATACTTGCCTTATATGGTGAGAACGAGTTAGACGGAGCAATGGCGGCAACACATGCAAGCGACGGCACAACGACACATGCACACAATGGCAATGGCAGCACGTACAGTGAAAGCAATGGTGAGAACAACAAGGGACAACAAGGCGGAAGCGACAACGCACAGTAAGAGATGGCGGCAACTTTGGCGTCGATGGTGACTGGTGGCACTGGTGGTGGTGCGGTGATCGACAGTGGCGAGGGCATCGAGATCAATGGAGTTGCTGCAATTGACGGGGATGGGTCGACGACACCGGCAATGGACGGGGTTGGAGGTGAGAGGCTATAGGAGGTGGAGAGATGACTGCAAGTGCAAGACAAGGAGGCAGTCGTGGGTTCGAGGGAGCAGTCGCGGTGCTTCTGTGAGGGGCAGCGACGAGGAGGCAGCGAAGTGGGGCGATTGTGCTCCGGCGAGGCAGTAGGTTGATGGTGGCGATGAGAGCGGAGTGGGAGCGGGAAGAGACTCGGGTTGCTTCGGTGGTGAGAGTAGCAATGGCTGGAGCTTTGGTGAAGGAGGTGGAGGGGTTGTTCGGGCTCAGGTGAGAGGAAAGATGGAGGAGAAAAAGGTGAGGAAAATGGCGAGGTCGAGCGGCGGTGGTCATCGAGGAGCAGGGCGGTGGTGCAATCGGAAGGTGGAGGGCGCTATGGTCGGGGGAAGAAATGAGAGCGGCAGAAAGAGAGAGAGAGAGAGAGGTGGAAGATGAAGAGGTTGTTTGGGTCTGATGGTGATTAGGAGGTGATTAGGTTGATTATTAAGGATTAGTTAACCCTCTAACTAATCCCTAATAATCAACCTAATCACCTCCTAGGTTTAGTGGGGATATGGACAGTGATTTATGGGGAACGTGTGAGGGAGTTGGAGAGATCTGGGGAAAATTGTGTTAGTGGGTTTAAGTTGGGTTAACGGGTTTGGGTACACCAATGCTGGTTTGGGTTTAATAGTTAGGCTTACATTAATAAACAAGGATAATAATATCGTTGGGCTGGGTTTGGGCTTATGATTTAAAAAAATTAATAGATTAGGAGTGTGGGCTAGGAATTGGGTTCAAAAAAAAGAAATGGAAACACAACTTAGGTTCATGAGAAGAAATGAAAATTTGTATTGAAAATATAATTACAATAATACAAAGAGAGGAAAGGGATACAATTCAGCACAAATCGAAAATGGGAGTAACAATAGAGGAAACATTTAGAATTTCTTTTTTGAATCCTACACCAACCGAGAACTGGAATTGTGGTTGTTGGGTGTGAATTAGGCCGGAGCGCTCGGGCTCAGGTTCGAAGCTAGGTGGGGTTATTTTGTTGTTTTTATATTTTTTTAAATCTATTTGCATGTATTTTTACTTTGGAAAAATGTTTAAATTAATATAGAGTACTGATGGAATGTTTGATAAGATTATATATATTAATCCAAAAAATATTTTGGTGGGAAAAGAACATTGTAAATTAAATTGCTTTAAAAACTAATTTTGGAGCTATTTCGTTTTAAATTAAGTGTGATTGAAATTTGATGGTTTAAATGAAGATTTATTCTAGAATTTTATATTGTTCGGAAATGAAAATTTTATTTGGAGCTTATTTTCATTATTTAGATTGATGAATAATCAAAGAATGAAAAACTTGTAAAGTAGACGTATGACATTTGGAAGATTTTAACAATTGAAGTGTTATGGAATAAAAAGTTATATATTTGTTTGAGATTTATGAACAAAAAGAGAATGAATAAGAAAACCAATGATTTATAATAAACGAGAAATTTTATAAAATAGGTTAAGAATAACCTGGAAAATCTATGTGTTTGAGATGTGTAAATTCTAGAGGCTGAGTGAGACCCCGGATGCCGGCAGATTATAATTTGTGAAAATGTGCGAAGTGGCTAGGGTGGGCTAGTGTTCTCAGTGGTTTTGCTTAAGTCCGGTAAGAGGGTAAGCTAGATCTAGGTGATGATAACTATAATTAAACCTATGGACATACACTAGAGGGTGATGTGACGAAGTGAGAGAAAACATGGGTAGGGCGGCCTAATATGATTTGCAGTGGGAGATCATCTCAAGAATTATCAGGGTGTAAGGAAGATATCCAAACTCACTTGCGGTGTGTGATTTATCTCCAGAATTATCGGGATGTGAGGAAAATATCCAAAATCACTTGCGGTGTGGGATTTCTCTAGACTTATTGTACCACCACGTAATTTCTAAAAAAAAAGGTATAGTATATATATATATATATATATAATAATAATAATAATAATAATAATAATAATAATAATAATAATAATAATAATAATAATAATAATAATAATAAAGTGATGGCATAAAAAGCAAATATAATGAAAATGAATTGCATGGGGAGGCCCACGATTGAAAACAGCATGGTATGCTGTGTTGTTGCTGTGACGTGGCGATGACATCATGTAGGGCCCATCTGTAGTTGTGAAGAGAAGTAAGAGGTGCTTCTTTCTCTCTGAGGCATGATGTGGCAGGGCTCACGTGAGTGGAGTCTCGGTTGCTACACGCAAGGAGGGAGAGAGGATTTGATTGTGAGGATTTGTCCCACATCGGGAATTGAACAAAAAATAATTTACTATAAATATAATTGCCTATGATCAAGAGCCACCAATTCGGTTAACCACCTTTTGAGATGCAGCCTGTGGTGGGCAATTGTACTATACTATAAATAATTTGTCTTCTAAATTGTATAAAATTGTCTGCGTTTGGGGAAGGGGTGTTACACTTATCGGGATCGAGGTGATGCTTATGGGATGTTTGTGTGATGAAGTACTATATGGATTACGGTGTGATTTTCATCTCCAGAATTATCGGGGTGTGAAGGTATCTAAAATCACTTGCGGTGGGAGAATGATTCTCAAGGATTACCGAAGCGTGGACCAGATACTTACAAAATATCTAGATCTTACATTAGTCACCGGTATAGGTTTTGCATAACAAGGGTTTGAACCCTACAAAGAGGTGTATGTTAAGGGCTTGCCCTCGGACCTATGTAGTATGAGATACATAGAATCCAAAAAAGTGCGCATTAGAGTTGTATCGTGGTGTGAATGTCTGCCTTAGTCATTAGGTTCATATGTCACGCCCCGCTTTTCAAAAATACGGCATATGAGCACATGAAATTGGCCCAGCGAATGACTAATGTCACCTATAAGCGGTTTATCCGATCAACTCAACAATATAATCAATACAGAATAATTGCGCAGACAATAATAATAATCTCATGAACAATAATACTTGAAATGAAGCAATATATAATATCTAAGTACAATAATCCGACGTCTGGAAACAATAATAAAATTCGAGTCATATGCCCAATACAATAATAATCCAATCACAAATAGATAATAAGTCCCAATACATTAAGTTCAATAAACAATAAGCAATTAGAAGGCATTAAATCTTCAGAAAGTTTATTCTCCAATTCCAGCAGGCAATTCTCCATCATTACCTGTGAACACTTCATCTACAAAGAAGAGAAAAATTGTCCTCAGAGCAAGTCATGGACAACAAGCAGAGAAAGCAAGGAACACTGGAATAACGATATAACAATGATTTCAATGGATTAATAGGAATCAATAACATGGGATAACAGGAATAATCAATATCATGTTAATCGATGCAATGGCTATAAACGATGATTCAATATTCAATAACGATATTCAATGATCAATATCAATAACACTTAGCCAATAATCGATATCAATAGGAACAACGATGAACAATATGCAATGTCAATGTGTCAATTCTTAAGTATATTATTCATTTTAATCCTAACTAATGCATGTACTACTGCATCCCATACTACAGGTTCGATGCATACAATCAATGTCATTTAGACCTAAGTGAAAGATTCTATAGATCATGTACACGGCACGATAACATTATTTGCAGCATTGGTGCACACTGGTTGGCTCAATAACAATAAAACAATATACGATCAATTGGGATACTGTGTCAGTAATCTAACAATAAACCGATAATAATAACAATAGTCAACACACAATATTTTGAGAAACATGGCCCACACTTCAGTGTACAGTCACTATATCATCAACTACTCTAGTCAATCCATTTAACCCCGGCTTATTAATTATTTTATTAATGCAACAATACAATATGTAAGTAAGAGACATGAGATGAACGATAGAAACAATGAAGGAAACAATAGGATGGTAACATGGAATAGGACAATTAGAAGGATGACAATAACTCATTAGAATTATGCAATGCAACATACATACATTAATTCATGCAATACTACGATATATAGGAATAATCAATCTATTAAAATTTGGATTATAAAATTCTGGACAGCAAGAGTAGTCTGCACAAAAATGCAGTTTCCTGCTATTTCAGAAATTGAAAACTAATCCATCAGAAATTCTAGAAACTAGGCTTCCACACGGTTCCAATGCATATTTAAAGTTCAAAATCCGACAACAGTAGCTAGGTCAAACACATTGTTCTTTACAAATTTCATGTTCGACATTATGTTATTTTATTTTTAGAATCAGCAAAAGCTCAATAATAAATTCAGTAAAAATATTTATTAGACTTCCAAACATGATCACTAACATTCTGGATTTTATCAGAGCAAAATTTTATCATTTGATTAACATTTTCACTGTTTAAACATGAAACGTACAAGAATCTGGGAATCTGGAATAAAAAACACAGCTGTAGTAAAACGGGCATAACTTTTGCTACACAACTCGGAATTCAGAAATTCAAGATGTTTTGGAAACTAGAAAAATAAGACTACAATTCTTATTCAGAAAGTAATTTATTTTGAGATTAGTTACTGGGTCGAAAATAGCAGTCAACAAGCAAGATACAGGGTTTAGGGTATTCTTCATTAAATAATTTAATTAAACATGATGGGTATCAATTCTACTAGTCTATAAATTATATAATCGGTATGATGGGTGCCATAACAAGATGAATAATATTAGAATACATGCATACATCAATTTATCATCAACAAACATCAATCGATCACCCACATACAACCTAGCAATTCTCTCTACAATAGTTTATTTGTGTAACAATTATATGAACCCTATTATCAATTCTATATGAAAATATGAAAGATTCAATCTTTGGAGTCAAAAGTGGCAGATGTCTAGTAAATTGGGGTTAGCTCCTGTAAACCCTCAATATACCCAACGAAATAGATGAACAATGTATAATACGATAAACGAAGGGATCTACTTACAAGAGTTTCAACAAAACTTGAATTTGATACAATTAACAATTCCAGAGGACAGTGACTTGCCTTATAAATCAAGAATAACGGGATGAGAATGCCGAAGCAACGAACCCACGAACTAGCACAATTTAACACGTGCAATATACGTGCAATAAGATCAAAGCAAAACAGCACAAAGAGACAGTAATGGCGGTAGCAACAGTAACCACAACAAGAGTAAAGAGAGCAGGACAGAGGGGGCTCGAGGTCGACTGGAGGCTCGTCAGGGAGGTGCTCAGGGCATTGATGGGTCGGCAGCTGATGTCGAGGGAGGAGAACAGCGGAGTCGCGGAATCTGGTTGTGGGCATCGACAAGCGGAAAGGGAGGAGATCGGGGTTGGGGTCTACAGTGTGGGCATTGGGCGACAGGAGTAGGGCGACGGTAAGGTGGAGGTCGGGGGGGTTGACGACAGGGAGGGGTGGCCGGAGATTGGCTGGGGAATTTGGGGAAGATGGTGAACAGTGAAGGGCGGGAAAAACACAGTCGGGGTGAGAGAACGGGAGGAGAGAGGAAGAGGAGAGAGAGTAGACGGCTCTAGGGTTTCAATTTGTGCAATTTTTAGGGTTTGCACTAGGGTTGTATTTATAGGGTACAATTAGAGTGCTGGGTTAAGGGTTTAGGATCCAATAATAGCGGTTTTGGGTCAAGAACAATTGAAATTGGGTTTTATGGTTCAAATAAGAGATAGATATAAATCAATAGGGTTCAAATAAAAATACCCATAACAAATAAAAGAAATTAGGATCAACAAGAATAGTTCAATCAAGAAGAACAAAGAATTTCATGAACAAAAATTTAAATCCAATTAAATAAATAAATACTACAAATGAAAAGAATATCAATTAGGCTTGCAATTAAATTGGAATTCGCCAAGAAACCAGATCCCGTACGATAAAATATTTCGATAAATGAATTTTTAATAGATAATCAAGAAATAACAAATAAATGATTATAATTATGATAAAATAAAATCATATAACAAAATAGTATTCATGTTTAACGATTTTATTAAATAATCCAACAATAATACTATATATGATTTGGGCTCAAATATAATCAGTCGATTAATAAGAAATAGGAAGTAAGATTAATATACACCACTATTCGAAATGAATAAAACTTTCGATTAGAAAACACTTTAACAAAAGATCCGAAAAGAATTCAGCACAAAATAAATTTATAAAAATCAAATTATAGAAAAATACACGGAAAATACTTATTAGCGGAAATGGGGGTTACATCATATCATACACCGACATAATTAGGTAGTCACTTCTCATTTTGCATTCAAGTTTGTGATTGTTAAAATGAGGACTTGCTGTATTATAGCATTGCGTCAGTTGTATGCAACTGACGTTCCCACAGTTTTCAAGTTGCAGGGCACAGATTAGCGATCGACGGGGGCTTGAGCTGGATGTCGATGAATGTTGCAAGCTTGAAGATGTTTGACGATTTACATTGTATTTCTTTTATGTAAATTTCTGCTGCGTATGGTAAAGAATAACATTTTAATGAAAAAGTTTTAAATTCCTTATATTTTTGTACAAAATTGAAGTAAAGATCCTACTTTTCCTAGAATTACCTGTGTTATGGAATTCGAAGCGTTACCGGACTAGTGTGAGGACTGCTCGAATGATGGTCTCTCCTGGGCCCCACGCGAAGAGCTCGTAGAACCTTGTTCCTAAAGTCATAGAAGTGGACTCTGTTGATGGATATTCCTCGGCTTGATGATTTATGGGAGAGAGGCTCCGCTTGTCCCTCGGCCAGCGAGGGGGATGGCTCTTGTGCCTCCCCTGGTGATCTGAATAGGTGCCTCCACCACGGGAGCGATTATACTCGATGTGTTGACAAAGATCTTCCTCATGATGTAGGTTATTGAGGAAGTATAAGACGTCTTGATTTGCGGAGGGTTCTTTCCTTCTACCGACAGTGCTAGTGGTAGCATTGACCGGACCTCAACCATTGGGAAGAGGGGGACCAGATCTGTATTCTGAATGCGGCCTTTGAAACCCTTGAGTTACAGCCCTGCTGAGGGAGGGGCATGGCGACGACGGAGGAGGCTGATCTATCTTGTGCCACTCGTGCATACGTACTGGTATAAGAAGTACTTGCTCCACTTAGTCTATTTATTTGCGACAATTAATATCTTGATTCATACTTGTCCAACTCATATAATATACAATAACATGGATAAGAATGTACATTGCTTGAGATACACAATCTTTATAGGTGCACGATTCTTATAAAAACTAATTTGCAAAATTACAATTAATCACTATGCATGGGGAGTATTTCATGTAAGGGGGTATTTAGATATGCTATTTTGGGATGAAAATTGACCAAATTTAAAATTTCTCAATTTCCCTTCCTATTTGTGAAATTCCCACATTCTTTAACAAATTTGGATGAGGTGGAGGTGGGGCCCACAGCCAAATCCATAAAAGAAGTGGGTATTTGCCAAAGGAAAAAAGGAACATGAAAAATTGTAAATTTGCTCAAATTTATCCAATATCCCCCAAAATCGCATATCCAAATGCTGATATATGATTTTTGGGGGGGAAATAAGAAAATTTATAAATACCAAATTTTTCTTCTCTGTAATCCATGTTTTTCGTTTTTTGTATTCTTGGTCTATTTTTCTTCTTTCTTGAGTATTTATACTCTTCTTGTATTTTGGACTGTATATTAGAGTTGTTTTCAATATATATTTATTTTTGTTCATTTTTATCTTCTTGTGATTGATTTTTCTGTCCCTTGATTTGTTCTTGATCGTTATTATTGTTTTCGCTCTTTATTGGATCCTTGTTCTCTTTGTTTTGTTCTTGGGTGCTCGTGGTGTTTTGGTTGCTACTCCTATTGCTATTCATATTGGTTTTGATCCCTAATTAACTACCAAAGCCAAATTAGCCTACAATCCTATTTTAAATCCTATGCAAATCATATTAAACCCAATCTCCTACTACTACTCCTAATAAACCCAAAAACTACCCATTAACCCAAATACACACAAACCTAAACTAAACCCTATATAACTCTCTCTCTCCCTTCCCCCCTACCGCAAAACCCTAACCCTAACCCCGGATTCCCTCTCTCTCCCTATTGCGTCGTCAGCCGCCACACCCGAACATCCCCTTGCCAACCTCCCGACCTACACCCCTTTCGATTGCCCCTACCTTATCCTGATCACCAACTCACCCTAGCCGCCATTACCCATCACCAAGCAACTCCATACCTTCATCTCTCCATCTCTCCATCCGTCTCTCCCGCTCTCTTCGAAGTCGCGCGCGCCCAGGACAGCAGCAGCAGCAGCAGCGCCGCCAGCCAAGGCCAGCACCGCCGTCGTGCCACTCCCAACCACATTCTCTCTCTTGGTTTTGCTCGTGCATAGAGTTGCACGTGGATTGCTTGATTTGTGGTTTTTGTTCGTAGGCTTTGTTCATTGTCGGGATCCGTTTCCGTTATTCTTGGTGTTCGTTTCGTCTTCGGTTAAGACAAGTAACTTGTACTCAATTCTTTTGTATGATACAAGTCATAAATTCCGCTTGAAGTGTAGTTGGGTTCTAGAGACAACTCGTGTGTGATGTATGTTTGATGAGTATTGTCTCTGTAGTGCTTTTGACCATAGTTGCCTTATGACACAAATTTGACATGAAACAACATAGATTTTGACCGTTCTTGATGTGATTATATTTGTGAGATAATTATGAGAATTTGTTTATTTGTTTGGATCCATGTGATATACTTGTGTGGACATGTTATATACCCTATTTCATGATGTTTGGATACTCTATTACATGTTTGGTTGTGTTTGGAACGAGTTTCGTATGTTGTATGTTGATTTGTTGTTAAGAGGAAAATATATATTTTGTCAGTGATCAGTTTTGATTGGTATTTTAGACCATATTAAGGTCAGTATCTTAACTTCAACATTAAACATGATTTTTAGAGAAATTTGTCTTCTTTCTAAATTTTATGACAGAGATCGATTTCGTTTTCGTATGTGTGAGATATGATTGTTTTACTACAGAGGTGTATTATATTTCCAGATTTCGTATCTTGATGATTTCGATGACTAAACTATTTTGATACTAGTGCTAAGCATATTATTTTGATCCGAAATTTTACACAGTATTTCTATACCTATTTAGGGATTACCCAGAATTTTGGTGGATTTTATTGATGAGTTTTATATACCGTTTCATGCTTATTTATAAAAACTATACTTGCTGGATTTTGCTCACATTTCTGAAAAGATTTGTATTTTCACCCTAATTCCTTTTCCTGTATGAAAAATATTTATGAAAAATGAAAGTTAGCTTATTTTTTCTATTTTCTTCTCCCTTTGACAGATCTGGATTTTGTTTCACAGTTTGGGAGATATTACAGTTTTCGTACAGCAGTGTTGGGAATTCCAGATTTGCTAAACTATCGTTTCTTAATGTTTTCTGATTTTTGTTGGCTAAAATAATCTTACTGAAAAATTATAAAACTTTATATTCTGATACTAGACATATTGGGGAATACCCAAGATTTTTCCTGGATTTATTTGAGGTGTTTTGATGTTGTTTTCCTGACTGTGAATTTTCGATTTACTGATTTCTGGCTGAATGTATTTTCTGGTTTCAAATCAGTTTTGAGTTATATTTTTCTAAAACATTATATGACTTATATGTATCCGGTGGATTCGGTTGGAAGTCTATTTTCCAGATTCTCTGACGGATCTAGGTTTTGATATTTGTGGAAACGCAAAACCGCTGTTTTAGTACTGTACTGTCGTGCTGTCCTGAATTAGGAAGTGCTTTATTTTGTTCTGTTATGTGACTATCTTACCATCTGTACATGCTTATCTATTATTCTGAACTTGTGGGTCATTATATCATGCTAGATTTACTCTGTTTCATGCACATGCACATCTGTCTGATAATATTATAAAATGATCAAGCTGGGGTTTATGAAAAAGATCTAGTAGTGGGAAAGCATAGAAATGTGTACTTAGAAGGGGGCCCATGTTTCCCATATGATTATCTGTTATCTGTTATCTGTTATTCTGTACCCTATCGACGTTACTTCCCATAGGAAGGTGTAGGTAAGAAGAGAACTACGAGGTTCTATCTGTCTGTTTGGATCTATTATCTGATATCTGTCTATCTGAACCCTGAGTACACGGCCCTGTATGATCTCCTACGAAATCTACAAATGTAACTGTTTTGAATGTAGCAACCATGTAATAAAAGGATGATACATGAAGTGCTACCTAGTTAGTAATTAATAAAAGACTTATAAGAATCTGAATCTGACATCTGTATCTATATCTGTATCTAACATCTGAATCTGTTATCTGATTTTCTAATCATCTGATTATCTGAGTATCTGTTATATATCTGACACTATCACTTAACACCATTATTTGACACTATCTGTATATCTGTCTACATGCTATTTGATTTTTGACATTTGACACATGTTAGTATACCATGCTAGTTGATTTTGCTATACCATGCTATATCTGTTTCTACTATTATTTAGATTTGTTAGTTTTCCACGTACTTGTACCATGCATTACAAGCGGCCCGTAACTTGCATTGCCGGGTACTTGTTTTCTTTTTCCTTCTCCTGCAATTTATTTATTGCAAATCAGGATGGTCGTTTGCCCGATGGTATTGGAGAAATGAAATATTAGTGCTGGACTTCTTTTGCTATTATTATTATCTGTTGCTTTTGAACAATGTATTTGAGTATATGGATTTTATTTGTATTTGGGCAATGTGACCCAAGATATTAACTTGTTCAGATCTGTTTATTTGAGACTATTATATTATTGGATTTCAATTAATTTCTGTTGCACTTTGTTTTGTTTTGAGATATATATGTCTGTCTTTTTGCTTCTGACTCTGATTATTCTGAGATTTGTTGTAAAGATTCTGAACAGCTTATGGATGATGCAAATCATTCGCTGGGTTGAGTCGTGTATCCGTATTTTGTATTCTTTTTGGGAAGCTAGGCGTGACATTCTCCTTTTGGCATTTAACCACTAATTTTTCACATATGGCTTTGGACCGGCACCGCCACCTAAGTCAAATTTACAAAAAAAATGTAGAAATTGCCAAAATGAGAAGGGAAATTATAAATTTGCTAAAAATTGCAAATTTATTCAATTCTTTTCTCTCTTAAATTGATGAAAATAGAAAGTGAGATCAAGTTATAACAAACATCGAGGTTTTTCATCTTCCTCAACTTATATGTTTACAATCCAGCAAGACTCATTGCTTTCCTGAATTTGAAATTGTACTGCGACTTGCAAATTGCCCCTTATAATTTCCTTAAAAATCATTGTTGCTACTTTTTCGGTGTGCGAGCAATCGTATGATATGGATTTTTTCGTGGAACAATCAAGAACTTGATATTTTGGCTTTCGACGATGTTAACTACCTTTGCTGCAATTGACTTCTCGATCGAACTCATTTGTGTCGTAGGATTTGATTCGTTGGTGACGGTCGTCTCCTTTGACCTGCAAAAGTCTGAAACACCGGGGTTAATCCCGGTAACAGACCCTCGGATGCTCAAGTCAGAAACCAAGAAAACTTTGAATGAGTTTTTTGTGGTGAAAATACTGATTACCTATTTTTGGTGGAGGTATGGGGGTATTTATAGTGGCTTTGGTTATTTTCAAGATAATGATTTATCTCTACTTCGCGGTGTTTTTGGATTAACCAGTTATCTCTTCATGAAGAGAGATAACTAGTTGAGGAGAGTTTAAACTCCTTTCAGGATAAGAGATATGGTTTTTAAACCATCTCCTACGGATAATTATGGTTTAAATCGTATTTAAACAATCTGGACTCATTTGTATTCAGATGGTAGGACAACCCAGTTGAACAGACCCGCTTTGGGCTGTTGGGTTTGAAAGAGATGTAATTCCCATTTTTCGGACCCGTTTTAGTGAAATTACCATTTTACCCCAAGAGATTTAAGATTCATGCCTGATTTGAACGGTCCCGATTTGGTTCTACTTTTACCCATATCACAAACCCCAAGTCACAGAGACTGAGTTTCACTACCCCGAAAAGTAGTTCGCCCATTTTTAAGGGTTTACAGAACTTATCGGAGTTCTCGAGAAAGTTTGAATCTAGATCATGGTGTAACAGTGTTATTCTGAGTTTGTAAGACGCCCAAAATTTATTTTGGAATTTTAAGGATTTTCTATGGTTTTTCAAGATTTTTCTGATTTTTTTCCCGTTTTTAATCATTTTTCGAATTTTTTATTCAATATCCAAAATTTAATAATTAATTTTCAAAAATTTTAATTAATTATTGTAAATTTAATAATTACTTTTTTGAATTTTAAAATATTTTCTTATTTAATAAATATGTTTAGAATTTTTAATTAATTTTTCAAAATTTTTAAATAACTCGATTTGATAATTAAATAAAGGAATTAATAATTACCTGGTGATGTGGCAAGATTTGGAGTGTCGATCAGGACTATCTCGAAGATCGGGGAGATCGAACAGTGGCGAGGCATTGACCGGTCAACGCATAGCGCCCCTTTTTAGCTCGGGGGCAAATTTGTTTGGAACGCTACGCCGAACGATGGAGCGCAACATGTGTTTGCTGACCATTGACCGTTTACAATTCAATGCATTTTGCACTCATTTCGATTGGGGGCAGGTTTGTTCGATGCATGTCACAGATTGATTGTGATGTTTCGACTGCTTGACATGTGGCATTGACTGTTGACCATTGATCGTTGACTAGTCAATGGTTTTCCTTGATTTTTAGATTGGGGAGACGTTTGTTCAGCGCAAGCCACCGAACGCTAAAGGAGGTTCGACTACGTGACGCATGTTCTATTGACCCTTGACTAGTCAACGATTTTCCTTGATTTTTAGATCGGGGACACGTTTACTCGGCGCAAGCCACCGAATGCTAAAGGAGGTTTGGCTGCGCGATACGTGTCCCATTGACCATTGAACGTAATCCAGTCAATGGTTTTCCTTGTTTTTTAGATCGGGGACACATTTGTTCGGTGCAAGTCACCAAACGCTGGAGGAGATTCTGTTGCGTGACAAGTGTCCCGTTGACCGTTGACTATTGCCAGTCAACAATTTTCCTTGATTTTTAGATGGGGACACGTTTGTTCGGCGCCAAAAGCTGAAGGAGGTTCGGCTACGCGACACGTGCCTCGTTGACCGTTGATTGTTGACTTTTGAACAGTCAATGGTTTTCTTTGATTTTTATATGGGGGACACGTTTGTTCGGTGCAATTCACCAAACGCTGAAGGAGGTTTAGCTGCACGACACGTGTCCCGTTGACCAGCCAACGGTTTTCCTTGATTTTTAGATCGGGGATATGTTTGCTCGGTGCATGCCACCAAACCTAAATGAGTTTTGGCTGCGCAACACATGTCTCGTTAACAATTCAATGGTTTTACTTGTTTTTTAGATCAGAGACACATTTGCTTGGCGCAAGCCACCGAACGCTATTGTAGGTTCGGCTGCGCGACATGTGTCCTATTGATTGTTGACCGTTGACCAGTCTACGAGTTTCCTTGATTTTTAGATCGGGGACACGTTTGTTCAGCGCAAGCCACCGAAACCTGGAGGAGGTTTGACTGCGCGACACGTGTCTTGTTGACCATTGACCAGTCAACGGGTGTGTTGTTTGATCTTCCTGACCGTTAGACTCACTTGTCGTTTTGGCTTCTTGACCATTGGGCTTCCCTAGCTATTGGGCTTTCCAATGGGTTGGGCACCCACAAGCTTCGAGAGCCCAAACGTCTCCTCTCTCTTTCTATAAAATCCCCACTCCCCTCTTCTCTTCCCGCATTCTCTCATTTCTCATCCTTAGAAATTTCTTTTCTCCGGCGAACTTGTCAGATGTTCCAGCAGGCATTTCCATTATTCAGCTAGCTTTCGACCGTAGTTGTCACATCAAAGGTAAAATATATATATAAAGAGAGAGTAATGTTCCATTGAAAACGAGTTTGTTTTCACCGGGATGGAAAACAGCGATCTGAGCAGTTGGATTGCTCTTGATGATGATCAGCGGCTCAAATCGCTGCCGCCCATCACCCAATATCACTTAAGTGGCGGAGGGTTAATTTGGAAATTTTGTCCCAAATAACTCTTCGCCTGATTCGCTCTGAAAAATTGATATAACCTAGGCCGTTGTTCCTTAGGTTATAAAAAATCGAATGAAGGTCGTTGTTTGGCCTTTATTCAATTTTTTATAACCTAGACCATTGTTCCCAACAACGGCCTAGGCTATAAAATTTGATAGACTAGGTTATTTGAAACAACAAAATTTTATAGCCTAGGCCGTTGTTCCCAACAACGGCCTAGGTTATAAAAAATTGATGAAGGCCGCTGTTCCAAACAATGGCCTATGATTTAATTTTTTATAACCTATGCCGTTGTTCCCAGGTTATATCAATTTTTCAGAGCAAATTAGGCAAAAAGTTATTTGGGAAGAAATTCCCAAATTAACCCTCCACTACTTAAGTGATATTTGGTGATGGGCAGCAGCAATCTGAGCCGCTGATCACGATCAACAGCGATCCAATGGCTCAGATCGCTGTTTTCCAACCCGTGAAAACAAACCCGTTTTCAATGGAGCATTTCTCTCTCTCTCTCTCTCTCTGTATATATATATATATATATATATATATATATATATATATATATATATATATATATATATATATAAGTTTATCAAAGATGTCTCGGGTGTCTTCATGGATGGACCTCCCCTTCCAGCCACAGTGGAGATAGGAAACTTGCCACACCCTCTAGAGCAGATAAGGGGAAAGGAGTGGCGGAGTCAGTTGTAGTTGACACGATAGTAGTGAGATCAAGAGAAGTGGAGGAGTTGGGTAGGCTCGACAATATTAAGGATTACTCTGCTGACCTATTGTCAAGAGTTGAACACAAGATGGCGCTGCTGTATGAGGAGAACTAGCCCCGTGAGCACTCGGAAGTGGATGATATATCTTCGATACTTACGGAGGAGGATTTGGGCAGTATTCGGGAGTGTTTCATGATCTCGAGGGAGTTCGATCTTTTGTTACCAGGCCTCGGTGTTAGAGCGTGTTTGCCTACTTCCCCCGAGACTTGCTTCTTCTGTTCGATACTTTTCTTGTGGGACTCTGTCTTCCCCTGTCCCCGTTTACAATCGAAGTTCTACGATGGTATTCTTTGAGTCCTATCCAGTATATGCCGAACATGTGGAAACATGTAAATGACTTTGTGTTGCACTGTCAGGCGGCAGGGATTGAGCCGTGACTGAGCATTTTGAGGAGGCTCTACAAGATCCATCAAATGAACAGGTCTGAGTTTAGATACTATCTCACTCCAGATTAGGATGTGAAGTTGATCGACAACCCTGATTCAATCAAGCACCGGAGGAACAAGTACTTCCGTTTTCGGAGTTGTGAGCCATGGACGATTCCCACAAGGTGGAGAGAGGAGGTGCTGAAGAGAGCAAAGGCCGACCCCATCTTAAGTCCAGAGGAGGATGAAATGGTTAGAATACTTTTAGATCGGCCTGCTCTAAGTTAGAGAGAAGTAACATTTGAGTTTCTCTTCACGGGGGGTCTCAGTCCGATCAACCCTAGTACACATCCTTGATTTTCCTTTGCACTTTACTTTCGCTTTTGTAGTTATTTTTCGTTTCCTTTATCTTCTAATCACCTTGTGTCTTGTTTGGCAAGAGATGTTGACATGGATTTCGACGTGATTATCTCCAAGCGTGCGGAGTTGAGCGACAAAGTCCTCGAGGAGAAAAAGAGGAAGAGAACAACATCCAAGCCTACGGTGGCGAATGTTGCGAGGGACCCCGCGGTCGCCTCCCCGGTGGTGAACTTAGAGTCTCCACCTACTGCTTCATCTTCCCCATTGGCAGGGAAATTTTTCTTGGGTGCTGCTTTTGCACTCGTTGCTCCTCTCCTCACAGCGAGAGTTGAGGCGATTCTCACAGAGGAGCATATGAAGCTCTTTGTCCCGGAATGGCGAGTTATGAACCATAAAGGGTTCCTTAGGGACTCAGCAACTTGCATGCATGCTGTCCATCACCTTGCGACCCCGAAGGACAGAGCAGTGATGGCTGCGGGGTCAGTGGGGTGATAGCTAGGGCTAACATGGTTGTATGTTTTTATTATTTTCTTTCTGCACTTGGGTCTTTATGAGCATTAATATTATTTTTCTCTTTGTAACTTTGAACTTTTTTCTTCTTTGCAGATCACTTACCACTTCAGCCACTTGTTGAAACAAGTAGCTGCGCAGGAGAATGAGCTAAAGTCTGCGAGTGACAGGGACAAAGCGCAGAGGGCGAAGACCGCCAAAGAGTTAGAGGAGGCGACACGTTTAACGGAGACTCAGGCGCCGCAGATTGAGTTACTGGAGTCTACCTTGGCAAAGGAGAAGGAGTACGTGACTCAAGAGAGGAAGCATGCAGCCAGGGAAAAGGAGAGGGTTGCGAAGGAGAGAGGACGTGGTGAAGGCGGCGAAGGCTGAAGCAGAGGGGTACTTGGCCCTGAACATGGAGAAAGCATGCCAGGGCGCTTTTGCACGTCAGAGTGCGAATCACTGGCTTTGACCGTTCGGGGTACTACTTGTATGATGTCGTTTCCTTTGACCGCGATGGTAGTGACCCCGGGGGTGGTTAAGGGAACTGGTCGCTAGTTTACTCCTCCCGTGGATCAGTCGACTGAGGTGGATCCTTGACTCCTTTTTTAGCTAGTTAGTTTTTCTTTGTGTTTTTTTGTTTTTTCTTTGTATAGATGCCTAATAATAGACTGGCCACCGCTTGATGTATCTTTACATTGCAATGAAAACCGTTTTATACTGTTGCATCTTGTGCTAGATTTGAGCTCTTGAGTTTTTGTGTATCCTGTGAGCTTGGTTGCCTCCGTTAGAGTGATCCATCGTTCTTTCTCATTAATAGGTTGTTGTGTATGATGCACGTGACTCTTACGATCGCAAGATTGTCCATCTCCGTACCAAGCTTTAGGTGACAGAATTGGGGCTTTCTTGTTCACAGGAGAGGTTTTCTAAGGCAGAGGCAGAACTTGGCAACTTGAGAAGAGTGTTGTCTCGAAAAGATATAGAAGCGAGACGTAACGATGTGATCATGCGAGAAGTACCTCAAGTTTGTGTGAAAGATCACTCTTCGGGAGAAGCGACTACTAGAAAATCTTCGAGAATCAAAGTGTAATACCCCAGATTTGCAGCGAACAGTCGATTGGTCGATTGTTCAGTCGACTGGTCTGCGTACACGGGATTTGGGGAATTTGAGAAGATTTGAGAAATTTAGTCCCACATGGGAAGTTTGATATGATAATTTGTTTCAACTGTGGAGAGACAAGTTCAGTGGGCCAATGCTAAAGGCGCCCGCAGTTCAGGGTGCGACTTGTTTCATCTGTGGAGAGACAGGTCATTATCGAGCAGCATGCACCAAACCTAGAAAGGCGTGCTATCGTTGTGGTCGTGAAGGGCATATTCGATCAAACTGTCCGCAGCTAGAGAAAGATGGTGCAGGGAAAGGCAAGGATCTGAAGTAGGGGCGAGTGTTCGCATTGACTGAGGAGGATGCAGATAACTCAGGATTTTGACTCGTGTGTGCAAGAATTTAGAAATTCATTCTTTTGTATTAAGTAAAACTTTTATTTGAGAATAATTGGAGATTGAGTATCACTCTTCATGTAATAAGATTTGTTTGAGTTAATGGAATAAAGATAAAAGTTTTATTTGATACTGTTTCTTGCATGCAATTGTGTCACCCATTTATTGCTAGTCTTAAGTGTGGAGCTTAAGGTGTTTTCAGGCAAGGTCTTGAGGTGGCTATCCTTAGTCATGTCCTTTCTAAGGAGGGAGTGGCCACTGATTCTCAGAAGGACGAAGCAGAAGGTCGGAGTTGGATGCAGGAGTTCCGATGGCAAGTTATCAGAGTTGCGCAGTGGAAGGTTGTTTTTCTGAATTCTTTGCATGATAGTGTTTCTTCTGAAGGTTTATACTTCTTTTGTTGGAATGCATTCTTTCATGTGATTGTATTTCCTTAAATGATGTTTCTATCCATGAGTTTTCATTCCTTGTTGGTGTGTTTGTTTGGACCCCATTAGCGGTAGTTCTGAGGACAGAACTCTTCTAAGGAGGGAGTGATGTAGAACCCCGTATTTTCAAATATTATTTTAAATATTTGAAAATGAATTAAAATGATTTTCTGGAGATTTAATAAATATTTTCTAAAGATTTATCTTTTTACACGTGCGAAACACGTGCAAATATTTTTGGTGAAAATAACCAATTTTATATTTTTAGTAGATTCTCCTAATTATAATGGAGTATATTCTAAAATTTGGGATTTTTCTGAGTAGAGAAACTATTTTTATAAATATCTCGAAAGAGAGGGGCTTTTATGTAAAAGTCGTTTGAATCTTAAATAAATTATGAAAATTCGTTTTTACTGATATTTTGGTTTCCCATGGTTAGCATTTAAATCTAAATATATTTAGATTTTATTTAAAGTCGATTTGGTGAAGATTTAAACAAAAATGGTGTTTTTGCAAATATGAAATTTTTGTAGAATCTTGTGCAAATATTTTTCTGGAAAGTAAAGGTCAAATATTTTGATTGGAAAATATAATATGTATTATTAGATATTATTTCTGACTTTTCTGAATTTTTATAAATATTTTATGATGTAATTGCAAATATTACAAAAGGGAGGGCTTTTGTGCAAAATCGCCACCCTGAGTGTAAATCCGAATTTTCTTGTTTACTGGGCTGCTCTGGATTGTTGGACAACTCAGTGATAAAATATTTGATTTGGTTTTGATTTAGTTAATCTATTTTAACTAAGAAAAGGTTATACATGTAAGTTTATATTTTGGAGGACTAATTTGCAAATGTATTTCTAAACCCTAAATCTTTACTTCCGGCCTGTATAAAAGAGAGTGTGCAGCCGTCATTCGCTGCACAACTCAAGTTTTATTATATTATATTTTCTTGGTGATTGAAGAGGAGGATTTTTGGATCTCGCAAAAGGAGAGGCTTTTCTTGTTGGATCTCTTCATTCCTAAGGTGAGTGACATGTTTGTTGTTTTGTGTATTTTGCATGTATTGTTTTGTTGATTTGTTTATGTATGTGATTTGGTACAATTTGATTGGTTGATCTATGAATGTTTGTTGGATCTGGGATATTGAATTGTATTGCTAGAAAGCATGTTTAGGGTTGAATATGATTATGTATATTATGGATTGGATGAAAAATTGGATCTAGTGAAACCCTAATGGTATGTGACTACAAATTTGATTTTGGTTATGAGTTGTGGTAGAAATTCAAATTTTTGAGATAATTGAATGGAAGAGTTGTGAATCAAGAGATCTTGACATGAAAATTGGAGAATTTAAAATTTAGTTGAGATTGAGGAAATACACCCAAATTGGGATTTTTATTGAGTTTTGATAATCAGATGGTTTGGATCTGAATACGAACTATTTCAGCGATCACTAAATTATTTTAAGAAAACCCTATTTTGATTATATGCACAATTTATGTTTTATTTTGAAGAAGTTCATCAAAAAGTTATTTTTATCAATTCAAGTGGTTTTTGATTGGTTTATATGGATCTTTGTATATTCTATAAGTTGTATTTGATCATATCAAAAATATACTTTTTAGAGATTTTGTTTTGTAAAGTAAATCTATGTAACGGTTGATTGTGCACAACCAAAACTATGTAGTCTGTAGGCCGACAGTCGACTGGCATGACCTTTTAGTCGACTGGTACGACCCGGCTACTATGATCTTTAGTTTCCTTGAAAATCCGTTCTGGACAGTCGACTTAGACCCTTTTTAGTCGACTGGTACACTTAGAATTTATTTTTCAAAGTTATCGTAGATTTTCCTCTGGTAAGTCGACTTATGATCTTTTAAGTCGACTTATATTCTCTTTTAAGTCGACTTATGACCTTGCAAGTCAACTTATAACACTTAGAATATTTTCTTAAAGATTCCTGGAATTTCTCTCTGGTAAGTCGACTTATGTTTTTATAAGTCAACTTATATTCTCTGGTAAGTCGACTTATGACTTCTATAAGTCAACTTGAAACCCTCTGGTAAGTCGACTTATGACTTTTATAAGTTAACTTATAACACTTAGCCTATTTTCTTAAAATCATGGGACATTCTTTCTGGGCAGTCGACTTATGCTTTCTACAGTCGACTGGTACTGATGTATTTTTATATTTATGAAGGTTCTTTCAAATAATTTATTCTCTAAATGTTCTAAGCTATAACTTCTTATTTTATACCCTATCAACGTATTATTTTATACCCCATCTTCTATTGAACATATGTTTTCAAGATACTTCATCGTTGGATTTGTATGTTGGAAATTTATAAGAGTTGGGTTTTGTTGAAAGGAGAAATTTCTCCTTTGATCGTCTGACGATGGATTAGTGAGTTTTGGTTTTGTTGAGGTCTCTAGGAGTTGAGTGGGAGTCCTGTGAATCGGCAGTTGAGATTTATTGAGTTAGGCCTGAGGGGTTTTGGTTTAGTTGCTGTTGAAGTCCGGCAAGGTACACTAACTCTAGAGATAGGGATTTTGATGTCTTAAGGACAGGCAGGGTACATTTGTATGTACCGGGTGTATCTGCACATTTCGTGGGGTACACGGCAGGGACATAATTCTCTGGATAGGCAGGGTGCATTTGTATGTACCGGGTGTATCTGCACATTTCGTGGGGTACACGGCAGGGAGATAATTCTCCGGATAGGCAGGGTACATTTGTATGTACCGGGTGTCATTTGTAACGCCCCGCCCCAATACTCAGACAATTTTAATATTTTTAGAAGACAAATTAGATACTATGTAGTACAACTGCCCACCACAGGCTGCCTCTCAAAAGGTGGTTAACCAATTAGGTGACTCTTGATCATTGGCTAATTATATTTATACTCAAATTATCATATCAAACTTCCCATGTGGGACTAAATTTCTCAAATCCTCTCAAATTCTCCAAATCCCGTGTACGCAGACCAGTCGACTGAACAATCGACCAGTCGACTGTTCGCTGCAAATCTGGGGTATTACATACACCCTACCTTTAGAAATCAGCGTCCTCGCTGAGTACGGGGCACACATCTAGTGTAGGATTCGCCTTTCTAGCACCCTGCCTATCCGGAGAATCATCTCCATGCCTATCCGGAGAATTACCTCCCTGCCGTGTACCCCACGAAATGTGCAGATACACTCGGTGTCGAAAGTCGGCTCTGATACCATTTGTAATGCCCTGCCCTAATACTCAGACAATTTTAATATTTTTAGAACACAAATTAGATACTATGTAGTACAACTGCCCACCACAAGCTGCCTCTCAAAAGGTGGTTAACCAATTAGGTGACTCTTGATCATTGGCTAATTATATTTATACTCAAATTAGTTTTTGTATACTTTCCATGTGGGACTATATTTCTCAAATCCTCTCAAATTCCCCAAATCCCGTGTACGCAGACCAGTCGACTGTTCGCTCCAAATCTAGGGTATTACACAAAGTCCTTCGCCAGTCTTTACTTGCGGCCACCATTAAAAGAGACGAGCTGAAGAATGTGGTGCTTGAGAGAATCTTAGAAGTGTCACATCTGAGAAGAACAATTATTGAGTTTCCAGAGGGTACTCGACCGTGTGGTTCGGCGTATGCAGGTGTACCTCATTTGAAATTTTAAGTTAAGGATGACTCTTTGAAAGAGAGGATCATTGAATAAGAGGTGGAGATCCATCGGTTGAAGCGACTTCTAGAGGGAGCAATGTTAGGAGCACTTCTTTCTCTCGTGAAGAGCGTGCCCAAGGGAGAACAATTCATGAGCTGACATTACGTTTGCCTGGGATTCCACAGAACCCGGGTGACGCTCAAAGCGGGGTGGCCAGTTCATCTAGCAAGGCGTTGATTGGAGGGACAGCACAAGCGGTAGGCCCAGAGGGTACGACTCGATCCACAGGTTTGGACATCCCCTCAGATGGTTCGAGGGATCAGAATAGTGCTCGGGTGTCTACTGGAAGCCGTAGACTGTGTGTGTCCATCAAGAGAAGCATCCCTTTACCAAGAAAGAGTAAAGATGGCGTTGAATGAGATTTTGTAATCTTGTAGAGACTTGTTTCTCTATAAAACTTGTAATCAGTTTCTTCTTGTGAAAGAAGATTCTTCTAAGTGTTTTGAGCAATGTCTCTAAGAATTGTGTCTTTTTGAACTTGTGGTTATCTCAGGAGAACTCGAACAACGAGTCGAATTTCACATACTTGCTCTGGGGTAAGTGTCCAAAGTCGCTCTACGAACCGTGAGTGGACTCCGAGCAATAGTGACGACGAGTTTTGGGAGCACTTGAATGGAGAGCCGAACCCCGCATACTTGCTCAGGAGCATGTAGCTAGAGCGGCCTTATGAACCCTGAATGAACTTTGTATTTATCTGGGGTTGTTTTAGGATAACTCGAACGGTGAGCCAAACTTCGTACACTTACTCGGGAGCAAGTGGGTTAAGCGGCTCTAAGAACTGTGTGTGGACTCCAAACAATATTGACTGCGAGTTTTGAGAGCACTTGAATGGCGAACCAAACCCCGTACACTTGCTTCGAAGCATGTGGCTAGAGTGGTTCTATAAAACATGAATGGACTCCTCACTTGTACAGGTCTGTTTCAGGAATGTTCGAACTGTGAGCCAAACTCCGTACACCTGCTCGAGAGCAAGTGGGTGAAGTGGCTCTATGAATCGTGAGTGGACTCCAAACAATATTCACGACAAGT
Source organism: Hemerocallis citrina (assembly GCA_017893485.1). Taxonomy (NCBI): domain Eukaryota; kingdom Viridiplantae; phylum Streptophyta; class Magnoliopsida; order Asparagales; family Asphodelaceae; genus Hemerocallis; species Hemerocallis citrina. The sequence goes on along the minus strand of CM030364.1, from coordinate 109,433,647 downwards.
TTTGGGAGTACTCGAATGGCGAACCAAACCCCGCACACTTGCTCGAGAGCATGTGGCTAGAGCAGTTTTATGAACAATGAATGGACTGCTTGTTAGGTTTCAAGGGTGGTCTCAGATTAAATACACAGCGAAAAAATTATAAAAAATATATCGAAACCTAGCCATGGATCCTTGCGAAAAACATAAATCGTGTTTAGGAGTTATACCTTACAGATGGATCTGGTGTCTCCAAAGTATGCTGATCACAGCACTGCAATATTGCGGTGCCTCTACGGTATCCACACGAATGGATCAAATCAAGCTTTCCCTCACGCTGCGGTGCTAGCTGAGGGAAGGGGATGTTCCTCACGATCTCTCTCTCTCACAATTTCTGTGTCGGTTAGGGTTTTCTCATGTGTCGCTTTTCCACAGATACGTATCATATATGTAGGTATAGAAAATCAACCATAAGAGAGTAATAAGGCTGTTGGACTCACAAATTGACCTGGTTCAGATCCGTGTGTTGGCCTTTGAGCTTTAGTCAGCCCATTTAATCTAATTAAATGTTCAACCAATGTCAGGAGTCCAAGTCTTACTTGGATCCCCAATTAAATTCATTTTATGAATTTAAATCTCAATTTCTATCCATTCTAAGTGTGTGACCCTGTAGGTTCCCATTACATTGACAGTAATACTAAAATCATATTCTAGTATTACAAACAGTGAGCGGTATCTAGCAATACATCACTGCTACTCAAGTAATGGGAATGTCAGTGATTAGACATAACCTATCTATGACCAATGTTACCATGTAGTCTAGTCCCTTTGTCCAGATATCTTAATTGACCACAAGGCATAGAGTGATTAAACATATTGCTACTCAAGTAACAGGAATGTCAGTGATTAGACATAACCTATCTGTGACCAATGTTACCATGTAGTTTAGTCCATTTGTCCAGATATCTTAATTGACCATAAGGCATAGAGTGTGTCACCCTTGTGTAGTTCAATCTTTGGTTTATTGATGTTTGAGTAGACTTACTAAAACAAATGAGCTGAGTATCTTATATTAACTTATTTGAGCACAACCATGCAGTCTCACTCAATCAAGGGGCCCATAGATATCGCTCCTATTATGTAAGAGGGACAAATCCTTCTAAGTCACTCACATCCCTCCACATGATTTGTAGTATATCCAATAGTCGACTTTATAATCACCTTATTACAGGTAACGTTTGACAACATTAAAACATATAACTTCTTATGTAGAGAACCGTAGTGACTTCAAGTCAAAGGACTACATACACCATGGTCACTGTGAGAACCACTTATGACACTCACGTAACGATCCATGCATCATTCTCATGATGGGTCAGTCTAGTACATTATTACTCCAATATGTACTCATGTGAAGACTTGATATCTCATATCCATGACCCGTGAGATATGGTCACCAGTCTACGCACATACTAGTCTGTATGTATTATTGTTGTCCTAATTCACAATAATACATGACTAGAGACATTTAAGAATAATGTTCTGATTACAACCAAAAGGATCTCACAATCAAGTCATGCACTTGATATCCCATGGTATAGAACCTACTATTCTAAGGACTTTATTTTGTTCATTTAATCACAATAAACAACAAAATAAATGAAATGCCTCATATTATGAAATAAATATGATGATACAATATTAACTAGTAATGTCAATACACAACTGGCCTCTAGGGATTACACCAACACTCCTCACGTGTCCAGGGTTGGGCACTCGTACGGCAAAATATACCCCACACACTTGCTTGAGGGAAAACATGCCCGTGCAACTTTATGAATCCTGAATGGATCTCGCAATTGTCCGTTGGAGTGCTTGGCAAATTAATGGTGTTTGCTCGGGGGCGTACCATGTGTCTAACTTATTGCTTCCTTCGGTTGAACTATTCACGGAATTGTTGAATTGTACAAGAAATTTTGCAAAATAAAAAACTAATATTATTGAAAAATTCAAACTTTAGCGACAAGCCATTATTACATGTTGTGACCATTATAATCATCGGCCTTTATTACATGTTTTATGCTAACTACTGAGCGAGGGCATTAAGCGCTCTTTTTATACTTATGAGGTGTTCGGCGTTCCAAGTCCTGGGCGGACTACTTGTGAGACTTTGTATGGTTATTCCCAGTTAGGGGCGAGCATCCCCTTCTTTCATGGGTTCGATATCTCGAGCTTTCGGAGGACGAGGCCCCCTTCCTGAATGTTGGTCAGGAAAACTCTCTTGTTGTAAAATCTCTCTACCCTCTGCTGGTAGATATTTCTTCGGAGGGTAGATGTAACGCCCCGATTTTCATATACTGGGAAACCGAGACATAAGCCAAAATCTTTCCTTCAATTAGCCACAATACACAGAAAAACAAGAAGATTTAAAACTTTTTATTCAACACAACTGTATTACAAGTCCGAATGTTATAAAACGGCAATACATTACATCAGTGTTACAAAAATACCTTTACAAACCCAAGTGTTACAACTCTCAACAAATTACATCAGAGTACAATGAATAAAGATGTAGCGCCCCGGATCCCCGTTACTGGACATCCGTGACACCTTCCAGAATCTTTACCTTCAAATGCATCTCAACACAGTAATAACATGGAAATTTAAAAACTTTTTATTTGCCAAATAAGTCATTACATCATTGATTACAACTGATAATTTGTTCTGGGACAAGGAGTACAAATTACCTCAATTCATTACAACTTATTACAAGTATTTACAGACTCCTCTTATAAAGCTATCAGCTGCCTTCTGGAATGGTAATGACTGATTACTTGCGGAACTTCGCTGAGCGGCCCATCGGCTCCCCCGGGACTTGCTCCTCAGCTTCAGGCTTCTGCTGCGCGACTCTGATATCTCTGCACCTGTTCGGAAGGTATAACCGATACCTAAAAGGTGGAAAACGTCAGTACTTCGACTGACGCAAAGCTGGTGATAACAGTGATCCTCTAAAATTCAATCACAACCAATAATTTATGCAAAAAGGAAAAAGTGTGTGCCAAAACAAGGGTTTAGTGGATTCGGGTTCTAGTGCAGTGTTATGACATGACCCTATGACTAGATGCAGCAAACTCACATGCCTAACTTCTAATGCAAGCAAGACTTTGGAGCACGAATGCATCCCATACTACATACGCCCCCAAATCTAGTCGTCTTTCTCCACAATTTGGGGATTCGAAGCCTCGCCATGCACCCTACTCTTGTACACACTCCAGTTCCCAATAGACTGTCCGTCGCCCAAGGAGATTGCAGCGGTCGGTCCAATTCCGCCCTGCAGTGCCCAAGTGGTCACCGCCAGTTGGTACCCGCGTACGGACCTCCTTAGAAACCGCGTTGAACTTGGTCCTTACGACCCTTGGTTCCACATGTCCACTCATGGACTGACGCATGCGTGTTCACCCCTCATCGGGTAATGAACTGATATATACCAAAAAAAACACAAAGCACAAAACCCGCGCTTTAGGGACGTGAGCACCACGGGAGGTCAAATCCTTCGGGCCTCCCGCACCTTACTTCAGCAGAACTTTGGGAATCAACAGATCGAGATACGAGCCGGGGACGCAATCCGTTAGCGGCCGAGAACACCGACTATGGTTTACTAGGACTAATACAATTTTCCAACCCCTTAATGACCATTCTAACCCCTACCTTACTCTAATTATTTCGGGTAAGAATTACTGCTTCCACACTTGCCTATCAGCCTCTGGCTCCTGGCGATACCGATCCGGTTCGCCACTTTCCCTGCTTGGACTCGTCCAGCATAATGAACTACGCCTGCTGCTACTCTGGCAGTAAATATATAATTGCCCCATGAGCTCCACTCACTGGCATGCTCGGACGTCCTATGCACGGCAGAAGTCTAATAATATAGGCTTGATAGGTGCAGGGTATCCTTTACCCTAGCGACTAACTCGAGTCTCCCATCCCACTCGGGGAGTCAAAAACCTCAATAACAGAGATCAACCACTCCTAGACCCGAGTCATCGACTCAAATAACACACAAGGGAAAATGCTTTCACAACCCTTAGTCCAAACCCAGACTAAGCGTCCTACGGATATCTGCCCGAATCTCAAAATGGTCATCCCTCTATCGATACAACTCCGATTGGAGTTTATGTGCCCAACCTGGAAAGGTACGATCCTAGGCTATAACTTCCTAGTTGATCACGAGCTTAAATTCAACCATCTAAGTCCTCGAATTAGCTTTTCAAGCTACAACCTGCGTGCTTCCTGCGCACGTGCTGCACCTTACCATTAACACAAAATCCTACTCGTTCATCAGAACGACACAAACTCAAATTCTGTAGAAGGGTGTTGGTGTCCTCAACAACTCTATAGTTGGTCATGAGTACAAATTATACCATTAAGTCACCCTAACACACTCTTCTATCATCGATACACCAACTCACACAATTGGTCTCTCTAATTCCGAGCACACAGCTCTACTCTAGTCCTCTGTCCAGTCTTACAAAAATCATAATAATTTAACCGTTCACTGGAATTGCCTCAAACCAGTTTTGTTGGAAAGGTCTAGGTGTCCACTACAACTCTCTACGGGTTATGATCCTCAAAATGTGCCTCTAACAGGTCTCAATTCTCCAATCTTTACAGAGTATCAACACTGGCTGAAAACAGCACAGTGCTCAATCACAAAATCACAGTAAATTGCACACTTGCCTAATTGACACAAAATATATGGTGGTGATACTAGACATCATACCCAACGTCATGCAAAAGACCTCATGTCACAATTCTAATTATACAGGGAGTAATAGCTATTGCAAGTTAGCACAGAAACCATCATGTTTTCTAATTCAACATCAAATACTGGTTATAGATAGATTTTTCTCATGCCTCTAAAATCATCCAAATAATTTACTAATTTTTGTAGATAATCAAAATGCATTCAGGAACATTGAGTACAAATTTCAGATCAATATCATGCTTCAATAAATCACGAAAATTTCTACAATATCAGCCATCCTGTTTCTCTTTTTCTGAGTCTGCCTTACGACACATATCCATCTCACGATTTTATAAGCATATCAAATGAACATAGAAAAATCTGAAATAAATCATGAATGATCCTAACACATTTGTGAACAAACCCTTTTAATTTTATGGTCTAACTCAACATATTTTGCTCTCGGAAAAATCCACAAAATGGTACTCCGAACCAGCTTTTCCTAGTTCAATTCTGACTTCTACTTCTAACCTTTAGAAGAGCAATCCTATGCTTCTAGCACACATGCATGCAACCAAAATTAATTAAAAGACAAGAATTTCAAGTTTAGAGAAACTTCCCACCTTTGGTTGTAGTAGTAGAAGGGATTTCTTCAAGCTTCTTCTCTTGGAAATCTCCTTTTGATCCTTCTTCTTCACTTCCTTCTTCTTTCTCTCCTCTTTCTCTTGTGGTGTTCTTCTTCTGAAATTTCCAGAGCAAAAGGGAGAAATGAAGTGGGAAATGAGGGTGATGGGAGGTGGGGGCCGGATTTGACACAGGGGGGGGGGGGGGTAGGTTTAGGCTATAGGTGGTTTGAGGAAAAACCATGGCTTGTAGCCAATGGTTTTGGTGTTAGTTGTGTTGGCTGTCCAACATAACCCTTAACGAGCTCCAACGAGTGTGAGACGCGTGTTTTAACGAGCGCACACAACCTATATTCACTGTAGTACCATACCGTGTTATATTTGCATGTGCGTCGTGCCGAAAACTAGCAGTTATACTAGTATCGGTCCGTCTCGTTCTCGTGCATCCTTGGAATGCAACTCTTCCAAAAATCGTCCCGTAGCCCTAACCATCCACCACGATGGCAAAATCGACCCATAATACTACAATCAATTGCACGTATACTAACAATATACATACATATATATACAAGCATAATACAATTCGGGGTGTTACAAAAGAACAACACTTGTTACTTCACTTGGATGCTTCCCAATAATTAAATAAATTACAACAATTGTTACAAATGAAACAATAGTAAACAACAAATATTACAGCAGAAAATAAAATTGACTCTTGCTTCTCTTGCCTTGGGTCCTCCTGAATCCTGTACCTGTACCTTTGCAATCCAGTACTTATTGAAGTGGGACGTCAGTACATATACTGACGCTTTAAGGCTGATGACTAGCAGCGATTCTCTACTTTAAACAAATAGATTGATGAAAAGAGAAACATGTATATATAATTGATGTGTCAGTGTATGATATGACTTAGACTCTACTGCAAGATTAACTTATGCAAGGATGCTCTTATTCTAATGCAAGCAAGACTCTGAAACAGTATGCAGCCCGTAATACATACGCCTTATATCAAGCCGTTTCTTCATATAAAGGGATTTGAAGCCTCGCCTTGGATTCTACTATTGTCCCCGACTTGTTTCTGAAGATATGACGTGACTGATGAGGTTGCTCTGAAAACGGTCTAATCCCACCATTCACAGTCATCTCATGGTATCTATGTTTGCCACTACTACCTGGCGTACTGGATCTCACTCAAAAATCTGATGAATCTTTGGGGTATCCGCAGTGCAGGTTAGCTCGAAGCATCCCCTGTGGCCGCCTAGCTGATAGACCGTAGTTTATAGCTTCTCGCCCTTAGATATAGAACATGACGGAGTTCTGGGGGTCCATCCCCCTGGCTCCGACAGGAATCGCTTCCGCACTTATCAAGGCACTTCAAAAATTAACAGACGAGATACGGATCTCGTGCTCCCAACTCTTGAGAAGGCATAGACTGTATCCCTTTGACAAGAAGGTACAACCAATAACACTGCCTAGTCGGCCTATAGGACAGGTCGGATCATAAGGTATCACCCCTAATACCAACTCTTTTCCTCCGACGAAAATGATAATATGTAAAGGTTAAGTAGTCATAGCCATAAGTTACTACCCCAATGATGTCATTAAACCTAAACAGTCTTACGGAGTTTTCAATATAGAATTTATTAAGATTATCCCGTCCAACTCATGGCCTATTGATCCAAGACACCGGTGACGGGATCTCCCTCACTCATCACTACCCCTAACTCAGATCTCGTCAACACTCTCGGCCCGCAATCAGCCCACACCAGTTAAGATCCGTCGGTACACGAAGTGTGATTTATCCATAATTTCCAAGGGGATAAGATGCGAGTCTTGATGGTCGATGACCCGTAGGGTAACTATAAGACCCTATAGGAGCTTTTATCGAGCTAACAATACTAGTGACTTTCCCAACCATTATTACTCATATATTAAAGATGAAGCATGTTCACATTATATGGTCCAATTTCAATTCGAACCACATACAACAAGAATTCATGGGTTCATTTTCCCAAATTTGAACTAGGGCAACATGCGACTAGGTTCATGGGTTCTTTCTCAAGGTTGAGCTAGAACCACTTAGAACCTATGCCAATTTGAGCTAGAACTATCATGGAGCTAGTTCCATGGGTTTCTTCTTAAAAATCGAACAAGAACAAATATGGAACATGGGTTCATTTCAATTGTTCAATTGGATTAGCATGCAAGCTAAACTCATGGGGTCCTTTTAGAAATTTAACTAAGACCACTACAACATACAACTTATGCATGCATGGGTTCTTTTGAATATAGAACAACTACACAAACTCCAGCATGGGATCTTTACTACATCTTTACAACAACTCGAGCATGGGTTCTTTACTAGAACAACTACAACTCAGGCATGGGTTCTTTACTAGAACAACTACAACTCAAGCATGGGTTCTTTACTACAACAACTAGCAACTCAAGCATGGGTTCTTTACTACAACAACTACAATAACTCAAGCATGGGTTCTTTACCACAACCACTATAATAATTCAAGCATGAATTCTTTACTAGAACAACTACAATAACTCAAGCACGGGTTTCTTACTACAACTCAGGTATGGGTTTCTTACTACAACTCAAGCATAGGTTTCTTATCACAACAACTCAAGCATGAGTTTCTTACTACAACTCAAGCATGAGTTCATTACTACAACAACTCAAGCATGGGTTTCTTTACTACAACAACCTACAACACCTTAAGCATGGTTTCTTTAGCACATATAACATAAGCATGGGTTCTTCACTACAACAACCTACAACAACTTAAGCATGATTCTTCACTACAATAATTAGCAACTCAAGCATGGGTTCTTTACTAGCAACTCAAGCATTGTTTCTTTACTAAAATAATTAGCAATTCAAGCATGTGTTCTTTACTAGCAACTCAAGCATGGTTTCTTTACTACAATAATTAGCAACTCAAGCATGGTTTCTTTACTACAACTCTACAACAACTCAAGCATGGGTTCTTTACTACAATAATTAGCAACTCAAGCATGGTTTATTACTACAACAACTTAAACATGGTTATTTACTACAATAATTAGCAACTCAAGCATGGTTTCTTTACTAGAAACTCAATCATAGTTTCTTTACTATAATAATTTCCAACTCAAGCATGGATTTCTTACTACAACTCTCAAGCATGGGTTTCTTACTACAACAACTCAAGCATGGGTTTCTTACTACAACTCAAGCATGGTTTCTTCACTACAAAAATCTACAACAACTTAAGCATGGTAGTAAACTCATAAAGACTACTAAGGACTTTATCTAGCTATTACAAAAACTACTTCTTTTATGAATTACAAGACTTAAAATATTACAAAAATCTAATTTTATTGCATCTACAAGTTCCTACATATTACAAAACCTACTTTTATTGAACCTACGAATCCTACATATTACAAACCTACTTGTCTTTAAACTACTAGTCCCTACACATAACAAGATCAACTTTTTATGAACAAGGGTTAGTAAGATTGATTTTTTAACAAAGTAGAGAGCAACATATAACAAAAGACTTATCTTTTATTAGGTTTGTTGAGTTCTACAACCCCAAAATGGGTATGTAAGTATTTTTACTACACTAATCTTTATATGCTCAAAGTTTAGGTCCAAGTTGTCATAGTTCGTGTTAACAAAAATAACAAAAATAACAACAATAATCACACTAAGCTAAAGATTCCATCTTTATGGGTTTTTTTAGTAAGTTCTTCCCTTTAAACTCTTCATGTGATAAATCTAGACTTACACTACTCATATGCCCAAACCAGTTAAACCAGGTTGTTAGTTTAGCAAAATAACCATAACAAAAGTCTAAAGATTCAACCTTTATGTTGTTTTGGTTGAGTTCTACCATTCATCTTTCTCATGGGATCATTTTGATCCCCACAACCTTCTTTATGCTTAAGATTTAGTTCAAGTTGTCATTAGAACACACACATACCACATACAAAAAATAAAAGAGAACAAAACACAAAGTAAATAAGAAGTAGAGAACCCCCACCTTGATTTTCAACCATTCTTATGCACAAATCTTACTCCAAGTAGCTCAAAATAACCATACTAACAACAATAACCATAGCAAGGTTCAAAGATTCTATCTTTATGTTATTTTGTTGAGTTCTACCATTCAACTCTTTATGTGATCATTTTTGATTCCCTGCTACCATTTATATGCTCATGATCTTAGTTCAAGTAGTTAAAACACACAACATACACATACAACAAAATAAAGAGAATAAAAATCATGTAAAAGAGATGTAGAGAACCCCCACCTTAATTTTCTTTGTAGGAAGAACTAGACTAGCAACCTTCTCCTTTCTCCTAGCTCCTATAGAAAATCTCTAATGGAAAACCCCCGAACGAAGAACACTTTCGGGTTTCTTCTCTTTCTTCTCCTCTCTATTTTTTTTTTTTTTTGTAAATGAGACAAAGGGTGAAGGGGAGGGTTATTTATAGAAGGAATGAGAGGGGGAGAGTGCAAATGCACCAAGGGTTTAAACAAAAACACTCTTGGATAAGGTTTGGTCGGCCAAAATGGTAATGAGGTGGAGGGGGTGAGGTGGAGGGTGAGGTGGAGAGTTTTCTAGTAGAAATCCACCTATTAAACTCTTATGCATCTCATTAATCCTAAACCCTAGGTTTAAGCCTCTAAACAAATCATTGCCATCCAATTTTGATTAATCATTTCATAAATAAGATATTTTTGTCTAAAACACATACTACACGATTCGTACAAACGTACGAAATCGATACAATACACATACGTATATATTAGTATATATACCGATAATTTTTGTTTGTTAAACTGCACAATCTGTATAAAAATAAATTAATTTTAAAAATAATAATAAAATAAACTTTACTATTGGCTCGGAAGATTGCAGTACCAATTTGATACAATACAGACGTATATAGACTGGTATATATACATAGATAATGTTTATTAACAAAACCGGGTAATATCCACCAAAATATTTCAATTATGGAAATAATAATAAAATAATAATAAAAATAATAATTTTTAATATATGCCCGGGATTTTCCAGACATTTTCTAAAAAATGCATTTTATGGGATTTTGTACAAGTGCACAAAACCGATACCAAGCATATATATACTTACTAGTATATATATAAGGATAACTTTTTATTAGTAAAACCAAAAATTTTTATAGAAAATATTTTAATTAAAAAAAATAATTATCATAAATATAATATCTGATCGGGATATTACAATACTCCCTCCTTAGAATAGTTATGTCCTTAGAACTACGTTAAGTCAGGAAAACAAAAAAAAAATCCATACACTAAATAACTCGGGCAAAGAAAGCTTATACGACTTTTCGCCTCCCAAATGGCTCATCCACGAACTGGTTCTCCAAAGAACCCGACCTTGCTCCCAAAGCTGCCTGCAGATTCTACCAAAATTGAGATGTAAATCTTGAATCTTGGTCAGAATCGCTGACACTGGCACTCCATGCTGCTTCATTACTTCTTCAATGTGGACTTCCGCTAATTTCTCTAGCGACTAAGTCATCTTCATCGGAAGAAAATGTGCAGACTTTGTCAATCGACCCCCAATAACCCAAATTGAGTATACATTTCCGAACTTCTGGGTAATCCTGTGACGAAGCCCATACTGATATCCTGGGATCCACTTGCCGGTCCCTGCATCTCCTGCCTAAGCCTTCTGACTTGCTTTCTTCGACTTGGTTGTAGCTTCAATCGGGCCAAAACTGAGGTCCAATCTTGAGTAATCACTTCAATACTAACTTGCCTGATCTCATCAATTAGCTTCTTACTTCCTTCACGGTCTTCGGCTGAGGTCAATCCTTCACTTATCTCGACCTTTTGCAGTTCGGTAGCCATTCCCTCCTTAGAATAGGACATGGCCTATGATCTCATCACTTCTGACTTCCAGAATTCTCTCCTATAATTTGCCCAAAGCTGATGCTCCTGTAGCTGCTCTGAACTGCAGTCAAATGCTCAGCGTGCATTTCTTACGCTCCTGCTAGGTCCAACTTTAACAAACCTTATACTTAGGTTCTTTCCTCCAATTTGGAGTTTACAGCCCTTATAGCATAAATCTGCAACGCGGATTGCTCCAGATGGTGAAATCAACAAAACCAAATCTAGAGTTACCTCGCGCACACATCTCAACTTTGAAAAAAAAAAAATTCAGACAAAAGAATACGATGAACCACAATTTAAGAAAACAGTTGTATGGATTCCATATATATATAACTCCAACTGGTTACCAAAAGTGTTACATCATATATTACTTCTTAGTCCAAAATAGATTTCAACATACAACTTTTAAACTTAGTTGCAGCTCCATATGCACATACTAGTAATGGATCTCCTGCCTTCTTCACCTTGCCTTTAGTAAGTGTGAACTCTCACCCTTGGTGAACAGACTCCTTTCCTTTATTGTTCATCTTCGGGGTTAATCTGCTGTCATTCTTATGAAGCTGAAAACAATTTTGCCTGATATGAACAATCTCCCCACAATAGTAGCAGACACGGGTATCCATCTGAGGGTCCTTCCTCGGGCACTGGATCATGAAATGACCTTGCTCAGCACATAGGAAACAACTTTCTGGCTTGGTGCCTCCAAGTTTGCCCTCCGTTTTCTGAGTCTTGTGCTTCTGACCTCGGTTCTTGAACCTTGATGCTGGTGCAGATCCTTTCCCTTGTAGTCGTGGACAGACTGGTTTCTTGTGTCCAACTTCCTCACAGAAATGGCATACTACAACCTCGGTGGTCCTCTCGACTTGCTCCCATTCATGCTGCAGTCATGTCAATCCGGAATCAAAGTGTTCCTGCCCCTTTGCTAAGCTTGCTAATATAGATCTACAAGCATCACCTAGTTGCTTAGCTTGACGACCTCTCCTGGTCCTGCACCTCCTCAGCTTCTTCATTTCCCGATGTATGTTCGCCGCTGCCGCTGTGCGTTTATCCACACTTAGTCCTTGCGGTGGTGAAGGCAATTCCGTCTTGAGGTTAGCTTGTAGTAAAATCTTCTTTGGCTCTTCGTTCAGGATTATCGGATCATCCCTTGAAATTGGCTCACTCTCTTCCATCAACACATCCACGGTTAGGATATCCTCGAATACCATCCTTAAAACACATATACTGGAATTAGTCCAGATATAGAAAATTTATAAAACATAAGTTGAAAGGAACAACAATATGAATTATAACTGTCTACAACTAGCAAAACCCGACTCCTAAAAGGCATCCAAGTTTAATTTTCCTAGTGTATTGGACTATAAATTGAAGTCGGCTCTGATACCACTCTGTAACGCCCCGATTTTCATATACTTGGAAACCGTGACATAAGCCAGAATTTTTCCTTCAATTAACCACAATACAAAGAAAAACAGGAAAATTTAAAACTTTTTATTCAACACAAATGTATTACAAGTCCGAATATTATAAAACTGCAATACATTAAATCAGTATTATAATAATACCTTTACATGCCCAAGTGTTACAACTCTCAACAAATTATATCAGAGTACAATGAATAAAGAACAACACTTGGTACTTCACTTGGATACTTCCCAACAATTAAATAAATTACAACAATTGTTACAAATGAAACAATAGTAAACAACAAATATTACAGCAGAAAATAAAATTGACTCTTGCTTCTCTTGCCTTGGGTCCTCCTGAATCCTGTACCTGTACCTTTGCAATCCAGTACCTATTGAAGTGGGGACGTCAGTACATATACTGACGCTTCAAGGCTGATGACTAGCAGTGATTCTCTACTTTAAATAAACAGATTGATGAAAAGAGAAACGTGTATATATAATTGATGTGTCAGTATATGTTGTGACTTAGACTCTAATACAAGATTAACTAATGCAATGATGCGCTTATTCTAATGCAAGAAAAACTCTGGAACAATATGCAGCCCATACTACATACGCCCCATATCAAGCTGTTTCTTCATATATAGGAATTTGAACCCGCGCCATGAATTCTACACTTGCCACCGACTTATTTCTGTAGATACAACGTGACTGATAAGGTTGCTCTAAAAACGATCTAATCCCGCCATTCGCAGTCAGCTCATAGTGTCTATGTTTGCTACTACTACCCGGCGTACCGGACCTCACTCAAAAATCTGACGAACTTTTGGGGTATCCGCAGCGCAGTTTAGCTCGAAGCATCTCCTGTGACCCCCTAGCTGATAGACCGTAGTCTATGGCTTCTCGCCCTTAGATATAGAACATGACGGAGTTCTGGGGGCCCATACCTCTGGCTCCGACAGGAATCGCTCCCGCCCTTGCACTTCAGAAATTAACAGACGAGATACGGATCCCGTACTCCCAACTCGTAAGAAGGTACAGACCGTATCCCTTTGACAAGAAGGGTACAACCAATAACACTGCCTAGTGTCAGCCTATAGGACAGGTCGGATTATAAGGTATCACCCTTAATACCAACTCTTTTCCTTCGGCGAAAATGATAATAAGTAAAGGTTAAGTAGTAATAGTCATAAGTTACTACCCTAACGATGTCACTAAACCTAAATAATCTTACGGGGTTTTCAATATAGACTTTCTAAAGATTATCCGGTCCAACTCATGGCCTATCGATCCAAGACACCGGTGACGGGATCTCCCTCACTCATCACTACCCCTAACTCGGATCTTGTCAACACTCTCGGCCCGCGATCAACCCACACCAGTTAAGATCTGTCGGTGCACGAGGTGTGATTTATCCATAATTTTTATGGTGGTAAGATGCGAGTCTTAATGGTCGATGACACATAGGGTAACTATAAGACCCTAGACGAGCTTTTATCGAGCTAACAATACTAGTGACTTTCCCAACCATTATTACTCATATATTGAAGATGAAGCATGTTCACATTATATGGTCCAATTTCAATTAGAACCACATACAACTAGAATTCATGGGTTCTTTTTCCCAAATTTAAACTAGGGCAACATGCGACTAGGTTCATGGGTTCTTTCTCAAGGTTGAGCTAGAACCACCTAGAACCTAAATGCATGGGTTCCACGCCAATTTGAGCTAGAACTATCATGGAGCTAGTTTGAAGGGTTTCTTCTTAAAAATCGAACTAGAACAATTATGGAACATGGGTTCATTTCAATAGTTCAATTGGATTAGCAGGCAAGCTAAACTCATGGGTTCCTTTTAGAAATTTTGCTAAAACCACTACAACATACAGCTTAAACATGCATGGGTTCTTTTGAATCTAGAAAAACTACACAAACTCAAGCATGGGATCTTTACTACAACTCTACAACAACTCATGCATGGGTTCTTTACTAGAACAACTACAACTCAAGCATGAGTTTTTTACTAGAACAACTCGCAACTCAAGCATGGGTTCTTTACTACAACAACTACAATAACTTAAGCATGGGTTCTTTACTAGAACAACTAGCAACTCAAGCATAGGTTATTTACTACAATAACTATAATAACTTAAACATGGGTTCTTTACCACAACCACTATAATCACTTAAGCCTGGGTTCTTTACTAGAACAACTACAATAACTCAAGCATGGGTTTCTTACTACAACAACTCAAGCATGGGTTTCTTACTACAACTCAAGTATGGGTTTCTTACTACAACTCAAGCATAGGTTTCTTACTACAACAACTCAAGTATGGGTTTCTTACTACAACTCAAGCATGAGTTCATTACTACAACAACTCAAGCATGGGTTTCTTATCACAACTCAAGCATGGGTTTCTTTACTACAACAACCGACAACAACTTAAGCATGGTTTCTTTAGCACATACAACTTAAGCATGGGTTCTTTACTACAACAACCTACAACAACTTAAGCATGGTTCTTTACTACAATAATTAGCAACTCAAGCATGGGTTCTTTACTAGCAACTCAAGCATGGTTTCATTACTACAATAATTAGCAACTCAAGCATGGGTTCTTTACTAGCAACTCAAGTATGGTTTCTTTACTACAATAATTAGCAACTCAAGCATGTTTTCTTTACAACTCTATACTAACTTAAGCATGGGTTCTTTACTACAATAATTAGCAACTCAAGCATGGTTTTTTACTACAACAACCAACAACAACTTAAACATGGTTCTTTACTACAATAATTAGCAACTCAAGTATGGATTCTTTACTAGCAACCCAATCATGGTTTCTTAACTACAATAATTAGCAACTCAAGCTGGATTTCTTACTACAACTCTCAAGCATGGGTTTCTTACTACAACAACTCAAGCATGGGTTTCTTACTACAACTCAAGCATGGTTTCCTCACTACAAAAATCTGCAACAACTTAAGCATGGTAGTAAACTCATAAAGATTACTAAGGACTTTATCTAGCTATTACAAAAACTAATTCTTTTATGAATTACAAGACTTAAAATATTACAAAATTCTAATTTTATTGCATCTACAAGTTCCTACATATTACAAAACTTACTTTTATTGAACCTACAAATCCTACATATTACAAACCTACTTGTCTTTAATCTACTAGTCCCTACACATAACAAGATCAACTTTTTATGAACTGGGGTTAGTAAAGATTGATTTTTTTCAACAAAGTAGAGAGCAACATATAACAAAAGACTTATCTTTTATTGGGCTTGTTGAGTTCTACAACCCCAAAATGGGTATGTAAGTATTTTTACCACACTAATCTTTATATGCTCATTGTTTCGGTCTAAAAGTTGTCATAGTCTGTGTTAACAAAAATAACCATAATAACAATAATAATCACACTAAGCTAAAGATTCCATCTTTATGGGTTTTTTTAGTGAGTTCTTCCCTTCAAACTTTTCATGTGATAAACCTAGACTCACACTACTCATATGCCCAAACCAATTAGTCCAAGTTGTTAGTTTAGCAAAATAACAATAACAAAAGTCTAAAGATTCAACCTTTATGTTGTTTTGGTTGAGTTCTACCATCCATATTTCTCATGGGATCATATTGATCCCCACAACCTTCTTTATGGTTAAGATTTAGTCCAAGTTGTTATTAGAACACACACATACCACATACAAAAAATAAAAGAGAACAAAACACAAAGTAAATAAGAAGTAGAGAACCCCCACCGTGATTTTCAACCATTCTTATGCACAAATCTTAGTCCAAGTAGTTCAAAATAACCATAATAACAACAATAACCATAGCATGGCTCAAAGATTCTATCTTTATGTTATTTTGTTGAGTTCTACCATTCAACTCTTTATGTGATCATTTTTGATTCCCTACTACCATTTATATGCTCATGATCTTAGTTCACGTAGTTAAAACACACAGCATACACATACAACGAAATAAAGAGAACAAAAATCATGTAAAAGAAAAGTGGAGAACCCCACCTTGATTTTGTTTGTAGGAAGAACTAGACTAGCAACCTTCTCCTTTCTCCTAGATCCTATAGAAAATCTCTTATGGAAAACCCCCAAATGAAGAACACTTTAGGGTTTTTTCTCTTTTTTTTCCTCTCTATTTTTTTTTTTTGTAAATGAGACAAAGGGTGAAGGGGAGGGGTATTTATAGAAGGAATGAAAAGGGGGAGAGTGCAAATGCACCAAGGGTTTAAGCAAAAACACCCTTGGATAAGGTTTGGCCGGCCAAAATGGTAATGAGGTGGAGGGGGTAAGGTGGAGTGTGATGTGGAGGAGAGTCTTCGAGTAGAAATCCACCTATTAAACTCTTGTGCATCTCATTAATCCTAAACCTTAAGTTTAAGCCTCTAAACAAATCCTAGCCATCCAATTTTGATTAATGATTACAAAAATAAGATATTTTTGTCCAAAACACATACTACACGATTCGTACAAACGTACGAAATCGATACAATACACATACGTATATATTAGTATATATACCGATAATTTTTGTTTGTTAAACCGCACAATATGTATAAAAATAAATTAATTCTGAAAATAATAATTAAATAAATTTTACTATCGGCTCGGAAGATTGCAGTACCAATTTGATACAATACAGACGTATACATACTGGTATGTATACATAGATAATATTTATTAACAAAACCGGGTAATATCCACCAAAATATTTCAATTCTAAAAATAAAAATAAAATAATAATAAAATAATAATTTTTAATACATGTCCGGGATTTTCCAGACATTTTCTCAAAAACGCATTTTATGGGATTTTGTACAAGTGCACAAAACCGTTACAAAGCATATATATACTTACTAGTATATATATATATATATATATATATATATATATATATATAAGGATAACTTTTTATTAGAAAAATCAAAAATTTTCATAGAAAATATTTTAATTAAAAAAATAATTATTATAAATATAATATCCGACCGGGATATTACCGTAGACTTCTCTCAGATTTCTTCAAGGAGGTCAAGATTGGCTCGAATGTCATTCGAGCTTTACCCTTCATTGAACGAAATTAGGCAAGGAAAAGGTATTCCCACTTCTAAAGGAATAAGTGCTTCTATGCCGAAAGTTAAGTTGGACGAGGATTTTCCCGTGGGGATTCTCTTCGTGGTTCTATAGGACTAGAGCACACTTGGGAGTTCTTCCACCCATTTTACCTTTGGGGCTTCACAAAGCCTCTTCTTGAGGCCATCGAAGATTTTCCGATTGGTGTTCTCGGCTTGACCATTGATCTGGGGATGTTATATTGAAGAGAACGCTGCTCAATACTTAGATCGGTGCAAAATTTGGGGAACCCCTTACTAGCGAATTGAGTTCCTGTCGGTGACTAGAATGCGTGGGATCCCGAACTGCAAACCATGTTCTCCAGAAGAACTGTTGGACTTTATACTCAGTGATTGTTGCAAGTGGTTTTGCCTCTATCCACTTTGTAAAGTGATCGATATCGACTACCAAGAAAGACCCATGTCTGGTAGCAGGAGGAAAGGACCCGAGCAGATCCATTCCCCACATTGCAAAGAGGATGGGCTTGACATAGAGCTGAGGTTGGCTTATGGGATCCGGTGGATGGAGGAGTGTTTCTGACAAGGGACGCATTGGTCGACATATGCTTGAGCATCACTGAGGAGAGTGGACCAGTAGTAACCAAGATTGAGAACTTTCCATGCAAGGGACCTCGTGCCTAGATGGTTTTCGCCTATTCCTTCATGTACTTCTTTCAAGGCATAGTCGGCTTCATCGGGAGAGAGGCACCAAAGGTATGGTCGACCATCGACCTAACTGTAGAAGCGCTTATAGAGGACCCTTCAACCCTTGTCTGAATCTTTCTCGATTCTTTGGTATCCGTAAGGAGGATCCCTTTGTCGAGAAAATCGACAAGGGGTTTCATCCAACAATCTTTAGGTGCCTGAAGGGCTATAGGCATAAGTTCCAATGTCTCTTCTTCAACACTCGGTTTGAGTAAGACTTCAATCAGCAAAGTGTGACCGAGCCCGTCAAATGATGAGGATGCGAACTTGGAGAGGGCATCTGCTTGCCCATTTTCTTCTCGCAGAATGCAAGTGACTTCGACTTCTTTAAAGGTAGACATGATCTTCTTTACAAAGCACTTGACCATACGGTCATCCCTTGCCTTGTATTCTCCTCGGATCTGGTTTACCACTAATTGGGAGTCACTGAATACTCTGTCTCTTTGTACCCCTACCTTCTTTGCTAGAAGGAGGCTAACAATCAGGGCTTCATTCTTGGCCTCATTGTTAGAAGCTAGAAAACTGAGGCGCAACGAGTATTGGAGGATGAACACATCAGGACCGATCAAGATAGACCCAACCTCGCTCCCTTCAAGACAAGAAGACCCGTCCACATAGACATTCCAGAGTGGGGGGTTATCTCCTTCCTCGGGAGGATCAGGGATTGTTCTCTCGACGATGAATTCTGCCAAAGCTTAATCCTTAATCGTGGTTCTGGGGCGATAGGTGATATCATGCTAGCTTAACTCAATAGAGCACTTCATGAGTCTTCTAGTGCTTTCAGGCTTGTAGAGGACTTGCTTGACTGGTTGATTGGTGAGGACCCATATGGAGTGTGCTTGAAAGTAGGGTCTGAGCTTTCGGACAACTGTCACTAGAGCATAGATCATTTTCTCCATGTTAGAGTACCGGAGCTCGGCATCATGAAGCACCTTGCTTACGTAATAGATTGGTTTCTACGCCCGATCTACTTCTCTTATCAACACAGCACTGAGGGTTTGCTCCGAAGTGGCTAAGTAGAGGTAGAGGATTTTCTCTTGGTGTAGGCTTGCTTTGGAGGGGGGATAGGTGAGGTGTTCTTTGAGGCTTTCAAAAGCTGCTTGCTACTGGGGGGCCCCCCCCCCCCCCCCCCCCAAATAGATTTTTTTTCCCCACAGAGTTTTTAAAGAAAGGGAGACATTTCTCCCCTGACTTGGAAAGGAAACTCCTGATCGCGGTGAGGCGGCCTGTAAGCTTCTGGACTTCTTTGATTGTAGTTGGGGGAGTTATGTTGATGATGGCTTTGATCTTATCAGGGTTGGCTTCAATTCCCCTTTGACTCACTATAAACCCCAAGAACTTTCCCGATGAGACCCTGAAGGCACACTTCGAAGAGTTCAACCTCATGTTGTTGATCTGAAGCACATTGAATGCTTCTTGGAGGTCGGTTACATTTTCTTCTTTTCTGAGTCTTATTTATAAGCATACCCTCCACATACACTTCCATGTTTCGGCCGATCTGTTCTTTGAAGATTTTGTTTGCCAAGCGTTGACATGTAGCTCTGGCATTCTTCAGCCCAATGGTGTAACTCGGTAGCAATAAAGCCCTTGAATGGTGATGAAGGACGTCTTCGGGATGTCTGGCGGGAACATTGATATGATTGTATCTCAAAAAAGTGTCCATAAAGCTCAATAACTCATGGCTTGAGGTGACATCTATCAAGGAGTCTATGCTCAGTAGGGGAAGGGATCTTTCAGACTTGCTTTGTTGAGGTCGGTAAAGTCTATACAGATTCTCCACTTGTCATTGGCCATCTTGATCATTACAATGTTTTCTAGCCACTCTGGGTAACTAACTTCGTGGATGAATCAGGCTGCTAAGAGATTTTCAACCTCTTCCTTGATGGCTTATTGTCTCTCGGCTGCAAATTTGCAGCGCTTCTGCTGGACAAGCATGGCTTCTGGGTTCACACTTAAGCGGTGCATAATTAGGTTTTCAGAAATGCCAGGCTTATCTTTGGTTGTCCAAGCGAAAAGGTCTCGGTTCTCCCTGATGCAGGAGATGAGTTGTTCCTTGACTTGGTGGGGGAGTGCCTTGCTCACCCGAAAACAATTAGCTTTATCCTCTTCGAATAAAGAGATTTCTGCTAGTTCTTCCTCAGGTTCGTAGCTCGCTTGTCCCATATCAAAGGGGAGTTCTACGGTATCAAAGGGAAGGACCGAAACCCCCATTGTAGCGGTGTAGCATGCCCAGGTAGCTTCTGGCTTCCCTTGGCTTCCCCTACTCCTACAGCCATGGGGAACTTCATCTTCATGTGGTATGCTGAGGCAACCGCTTGGACAACAGCTAACCTCGAGCGACCGAATATGGCGTTGTAGGTGGACTTCATGTCAACCCACCATGAAGTCTAGTGCTTCTGTGCGAGTAGCTGGAGCCTTCCCTAAGGTTACGTCAAGGGTAACAATTCCTTCGATCATCATAGAGGCTCTAGAGAATCCATGGAGGGTGTACCTGCAGGTTTGAGGCAATCTTGCTTGAGCTTGAGGCCTTCGAACACATTCAGGAAGAGGATGTCGACTGAGCTACCGTTATCGACTAGAACTCGATGCATTTCATGGTTTTTCATACACATGCTGATTACGAGTGTGTTACAGTGAGGTGTTCGGACACCTTCCAAGTCTCAATCCAAGAATTTGATGCTGGCTCGTGTGCTTCTTGGAGGTGGATGTTACGCTTTGAATTTACCTCTCGGCCGAATGTTTTCCATGAGGAGCTAGAACCCCCCCCCCCCCCACATAGGCTATCCATGAATAGCATGGAATATCTCCATCCATCCCGTTTCCTAGGACTCGGTTGACCTCTTTACTCGCTTGTTGGCTTTCCCCACAGGTGGAGGTTCAGTGTCATTTACTTATGCAAATTTGGTGAGGTATCCTCGTCGAAGCAACGCTTCAACCTTGTCTTTAAGGGCTCGACAATCATCAGTGAGGTGACCATGATCTTTGTCGAAGGCTCACCATTTGGTCTTATCCCTTCTCCTGCTCGGGACATTCATCATGGGGGAGGTCGAAGGATCCCGTCCTTGTCAACCTCCATAAGGATGGTGGGTATGATGGCATTTAGTGGGGTATACTTCTCAAATCGAAGCATGGGAGATGGGCGGCGCTGGCCCATGGCGTCCTTCTGGGATTTTCAGGGCTCATCCTCGTTGGTGCCCTTCCATTTGTTCCTGGACGAAGGCATCTTCTGCTCTTGCACTAGTATGCTTCATTTGAGCTTCTGAGATCTTTGGGCCCCCAAAGCCACTAGAAAAGCCCACGAGAGTCACGAATACTAAGCGACAGAATGCGTAAAGGCGAAATATCAAGCGGCGCCAAAAACAAATTGACCATTCAATGGTCAACAGCTAGGATCTTATCTCAAGATGCGCACCTGATCCAGATTGACGGCCCAGATCACGCCACGTCGCTCGGAACCAAAATCCGAGCAAATGTGTCACAGAGCATGAAAATGGGATAAAACTATCTCAAGATGTGCGCCTGATCCAGATTGACGGCCCAGATCACGCCATGTCACTCGGAGCCAAAATCCGAGCAAACGTTTCACCGAGCGTGAAAATGGGGCAAAACTCCGTCTCAAGATGTGTGTCTGATCCAGATCACGCCACGTCGCTCGGAACAAAAATCCGAGCAAACGTGGCTCCGAGCATGAAAATGGGGCAACTCCGTCTCAAGATGCACGCCTGATCCAGATCAACGGCCCATATCACGACACGTCGCTCGGAACCAAAATTCGAGCAAATGTGGCTCTGAGCGTGAAAATGGGGCAAACCTCGTCTCAAGTTGTGCGCCTGATCGAGATCGACGACACAGATTATGTCATGTTGCTCGGAACCAAAATTTGAACAAACGTGACTCCGAGCATGAAAGTGGGGAAAACGTTTGCCTCGAGATACGCGCCAGATTGTGATCAACCGCTCAGATTGCGCCACGTCACTCGAAACCAAAATCCGAGAAAACGTGGCTCTGAGCGTGAAAGTGGGGAAAACGCTCGCCTCCCGATGCGTGCCCATGATCGAACCACCCAGATAGCGCCACGTCGATAGCCATCAGATTAGCCGTCTGATCATTCAAAAAATTGCGCCAAAGACACGATCGATGTTCCAGATTGCTCTACGTCGGTAATTAATTTGATTAATTCTTTTATTTTAATTATTAAATCAAATTAATTATTTAAAATTGTGAAAAATAATTAAAAATTTAAAAAAATTAGTTACAAATTTTGAAAAATAATTATAAATTCAGGAAAATATTTTTGAACTCCTGAAAAAATAATTATTATTTAGAATGATTAATTGATATTTTTTGAAAATAGATTATTACTTCACAAAAATGAATAAATGATTCGAAAAATAATTTAAAAATTGGAAAAAATCAATGGAAGATCCGAAAGATCCCACAGATACATCTGAGTACCATGCAAGCTCAATTAAACGCTGTTAAGCCCCGTGTGCGATTCTAAAGCTCCTGAAAGAATCCCGATAAAATTTCGTATGCCATTAAAACAAGAAAACTATTTCCCGAAGGCTGTTAAACTCAGTCTTCGGTAGTGGGGGCCTCGTGATATGGTTGATAATAGGATTAAATCAGGGTCATTCTAGTTGAACACAAATCTTAAATCTCTCAGGGGTAAAACGGTAATTTTACCTACAAACGGGTCCGAAATGGGAACCAGGTCTTTCTATAAAGCCCAGTAGCCCGAAAACGGATCTGTCCTATTAGGTAGGGTGGCAACCCGTTTCAAACCATCCCAGATATTTAAAGAGTAATTCAAATTCGTGATTATCTATAAGAGGCGGTTTAAACCGCCTCCCTTATCATGAAACGAGTTTAAACTCTACATTTTATCCAAAAACACCGGAACATACAGATAAATGATTATCTCTAAACTGTCTCTAAGGCGACTATAAATACCCCTCTCCCCCTACCATAACAAGGTAATCAATATTTTTCCACTAAAGCGCTCTTTCATAATCTTTCTGATTACTGACTTGAGCGTCGGAGGTTCGTCACTGGGATCCATTCTAGTGTATCAAACTTTTTGCAGGTTAACGGCGGCAGTGAGAAATAGTCAAACGCCGGCCGAAAGTCAACAGGTTTACCTTATTTGTTTCCAAAAGAATCCACAAATATATATGTTTGTTCCCACGCCAAAATCAGCAGCAGCACTTTCCAATATAATACTATATAAATTGTACGGGGTATTACACACACCCCCCTTAAGAACTCGGCATTCTCGCTGAGCCCGAAACATACAATCTAATACATGGTCGCCTTTCTAACCGATGTGGAGTGGAGTACCCTGATTCTGCTAGTGGACATTTCTCTGGTCTATTTCGCTCAGTGCACATTTCTCTAGCTCCATCTCAGGCGCACATCTTGCACACTATCAATATTGGAAGTCGGCTCTGATATCATTTGTAACGCCCCAAGCTCTGCTCAGCTATGCACGTGACTACATGTGTGCGCATACGCGAAAAATAGATCCTAACAACTGCCCCACTACTGACTTGCCTCACAAAAGATCCTATAGCTTTCAGGTTCCTTTTGATCGCGAGCTTCTATATATAAACACTTTATGTCCTAGAGCACATCCGATATGAGATTTTTATCCCAACATAATCTCATTCACGCTCAAGCCACGTGAGTGAAGCATGGCGTCATGCATTTTACATGCACAACCAGTCACCCAACACCTCATTCTAACCCAAACAAATCACTCTATAGGCCAACATGTATACAACATCCCTATATGTCCACTACTTAATTATCTATGTGTATTTTATTATTATTATTATTATTATTGTTATTATTATTATTATATCTTTCTAGTATAGTAATATATCTCTACTATTATAATGGGAGAAGAAGGGCTTAGTGTCATTTGTCATTGACTGTCATTTTGTCAACACGTACAGCGCACGTGTTGGTATTATTTTTTTTCCTTTTCATTCCCCTCCACGTGCATCGCACGTGCATTATAGTTTTTTTTTTGTCCTTTTCATTCCCCTTCACGTGCATCGCACGTGTTGGTATTTTTTTTCCCTTTTCATTCCCTCCACGTGCATCGCACGTGCATTATAGTTTTTTTTTGTCCTTTTCATTCCTCTCCACGTACATCTCACGTGCATAATACTAGTATATATATATTCTTAAGTATGTGGTATGCCAGAAATCATAAAAGAAATTAAGCAGGGAAGCACTAAGCACTGACTATGTATCGAATTGAAGTCAATAGTAATGATTTAGGTAGCAAATAGCTTCCCTGACAAGCTGATGCAGGGTAAAAATAGACGCAGCATAAACAGTACAGTACAGTACTAATAAAAGATCATGTGGCAACAAATTACTCAGCAGAACTAATTTGTCTGTCAGTAACCCGAAAAGATTCATTGTAGCAACAACCATGATCAACTTACATGTCCTCTTTCTTTTTTATTAAGATATGAATTTCAGTTATGATAAGATTATCAAATAGTAGGGAATTTCTCAAACCCACCCGCAAACAAAACCCTTACACCCCAAATGTGTTTGATGTGTCACGACAACAATTAAATGCACAATAAAGCTAGTGAATGTGATGAGGTAGCTAGCTACAAAGAATGTACTGAAATTGTCACCTTGGGGGTGGAGAGTGGGACTGTAAACAGAATTTGGCTTTCTTCTCCAGTCTCCTATCCAAGAGAGTTTTACAAAACATGATGTAGCAAGTCTTCCATGGCGTCCCAGTCTTCTACAATACCCCACACAACTGGATCAACTGTCACCTCCTCAACTGCACAAATATCCCCCATCAAATCTCCTCCTACCACTGCTTGAAGTTCATGATAATAGAATGACTAACCAAGTGATTGTAATCGCTCTATATATGGCGGTCCACATGTACCAACTTTAGATTCAGTCACCAGAGAATTTGGATATAAGTGCTGCAATCGATTAGATATATATCAACAACAATAACAACGTAGAAGACTACACCAGCACACGAGTGCATATAGTCTTCAGTACCAATTCACAGGAAAGAAGGAAATAGTACATTAAAGCTACTAGAATCCTGGGATCTGTAGACAGGGGTAAAGAAGAGAAGGTGGCCTTCTTGTGTTGCTACGGTTCGCAGATTACCAGATTCCTGCAAATGGTTTGTCCTAAGAAACCCTAAAATAAGAAGACGAACGAAATACAATTAGAATTGGGGGAAACACAAAAATCCGCCAATTCTCACCATATAAATCAAATTCAATCTACATTCAATCCCCTTACAGCAATAATTACTATTTGAGAAATTGCGAATAATATTATGCATCCTAATATACCAATATCAAAGTTTGTACCTTTTCTAGGGTTCCAAAAAGACTGTCGCGACTTGGAAAGATTGGTCCTTTGAGAAAACCTGCAAAGAAAAACAGGGTTTGTTAAAAACTACACTCTAACATACTTGAGTTTCTAATGTTCCAGTAAACTTATGGCTTAGGTCCAAATAATGAATTATATCAAACAACATTATGAATGCATCCTAATAACATATGCAATTATAGATATCACACAAGTTAAAGACAAGAACCAAAATCAACTCCCTACTCATTTTTTTTACCCTGAAACTTTAAACAGAAACTAAAAACTGATTATATAAAAGAAAGATTGGCCTTTTAGAGAAAATCCTGTAGTGAAAATTAAAGAACGAATATACATAAATCAAAATCAAAATCAGGAAGCAGGAAAATTAAGATGGCAGGTTAACCTTGTTGAGTTGTGATGCGGTTTGTTCTTGGGGTGTGGCTGCAACAGGTGTGAGTTCTTATAATTTGTATAGTGGAAGTCCTACTGCAGTACTGGCTCTGATCCGATCCCGGGTAGCGGGAGCCGGCTCGGAAGTAGGAGCGGTGAGGCGGGGACCTGGTGCTCGGCTCGGATCCAGCTGCTCGGCTCGGATCTGGGGGCTCGGCTCGGTCCTGGGTACCTGCACGCTGCCTAGAAATACCGGGAGAAGTCCCGGCGACAGGCCCTCCAACGATCCAGTCAGTTACTCGGAAAAGCAACAGTAGCTAGGGTTCAGGGGCAGAAAGTTTGATTACCTTTAAATCAAGGGGGGGTCTGGTATTTATAGGCAGAGGAAAAACGGGTCTGGACCTGAGCGGGCCGGGTCGGACCCGTTTGCCTGTGGGCCTGAGGCGGTAACGGCCCGTTGAACTTCTGTTGACTTGATGATCAGGGAAGAGCAGGTTTTTTAGGAGATCTGATGGCCCAAGAGAGGGCCACGTCATCTAACCCATATCAGGAGTCACCTACTCGTGGAGGACTGGGTAATCCAGCCGTGCAGGAGTGATTAGTCTCTGCAGGAAGACCGGAGCGGTGTGTACGGCAAGAATGTGGTTCGTATCTTCCTGGAGAGGCCAGCGCGGTAGGATGAAGAGGATCTCTTTGAAGGTATGAGGGGCGTTGAGAGCCGAAAACTGTGGCTCGCTTAAACGAACGTAGAGGGTCGGGAGACGAGCCCCCTGCTTGTGATGAAAGCTAGGGAGCGTCAAGAGCCGAAGAGTAGGGGCTCGCTTAGCCGAGCGTCAATGGTCGGGAGACGAGCCCCCATACTTGTTGGAAAAGCTATGGGGACATTGAGAGCCGAATAGTAGGGGCTCGCTTAGCAGAGCGTCGAGAGTCGGGAGACGAGCCCCAATACTTGTTGAAAAAGCTATGGGGACGTCGAGAGCCGAAGAGTAGGGGCTCGCTTAGCCGAGCGTCGAGGGTTGGGAGACGAGCCCCCTGCTTGTGATGAAAGCTAGGGAGCATCGAGAGCCAAAAAGTAGGGCCTCACTTAGCCAAGCATCGAGGGTCAGGAGGCGAGCCCCCATACTTGTTGGAAAAGCTATGGGACGTCGAGAGCCAAAGAGTAGGAGCTCGCTTAGCCGAGCGTCGAGGGTCGGGAGACGAGCCCCCATACTTGTTGGAAAAGCCTTGGGGACGTCGAGAGCCGAAAGTAGGGGGTCGCTTAGCTGAGCATCGAGGGTCGGGTGATGAGCCCCTAAACTTGTTGGAAAAGCTTTGGGGACATTGAGAGCCGAAGAGTAGGGGCTCGCTTAGCCGAGCGTCGAGGGTCGGGAGACGAGCCTCCTGCTTGTGATGAAAGCTAGGGAGCATCGAGAGCCGAAGAGTAGGGGCTCGATTAGCCAAGCGTCGAGGGTTGGGAGAAGCGCCCCCATATTTGTTGGAAAATCTAGGGGTGGTTTGAGGTTACCACCGAGCATCGAGCTCCTATGCTTGTTGGAGAAGCTGGGGGGGTGTCTCGAGGTCACCACCAAGCGCCAAGCCCCTCATCACTTGTTGGAAAAGTTGGGGGGTGGCTCAAGGTCACCACCGAGCTCCGAGCCCCCCTCACTTGTTGAAAAAGCTGGGGGTGCCTCGAGGACATCGCCGAGCACCGAGCCCCCCTCACTTGTAGGAAAAGTTTGGGGGGGGGGGGGCTCGAGGTCACCACCGAGCACCGAGTATAGCACCCCGAATTTTCCATATGATATCTCAGAAATATGTGGCACAATTCCTAATATCAACTTCAATTGCAATAGAAAACATAGCCAAAAACACAGATAATTTTTATTTCAACTTTTATTACAATAATTGTTTATAAAATACAGCGGAATACAAAACACCTTGATTTATAATTTTTTTTTCTTTACAACACTTTCTTTACAATTTTACATAAGCTCAATTATCATTCTAGCACAAGCATCCAAATCCTAAGCTATAAGCACTTACCTGTAAAACAAGATGCTAGCGATAACTCTAACCCCCAAACCTACAAGGGTCTGCCTTGACGGTGTGAGTGACACAAAAACAAAAGCAACATGAATAAACATGAAGAATAAAATCATACACAATATGTATCAACAGTGACAATGAATGAAGTATGAGATAGCAAAAAATAAAACACGAAAACATCAAGAAATATAAGATAGTAATAAATAATACATGAAAACATCAAGTGAATCTAGACTAAGTGTCAAGTGTAACAAAACAGAAATCATTATGCATATAAACCAAGTCAAGAAAATATAATTGCTATATGCTAACTCTTTAATGCATACTTGTCGGATTCTATGCATTCCATACTACATAAGTCCGGTGCAAGCCCTTAACGTTCTCCACTTTATAGGGTTAGATCCCTCGTTATGCAACTAATCCTACTATGGTGATGGAAACAAGATCCAAAATACTCCGCGAATAGGCACCACAGCCCTCAATGCCCAAGCATCATGTAAGAATAGCTCAACAACCTGAGAATAACCTCCCTGTCGTATACCCCATGAATAGGCTTGCGAGGCCCTCGACGTGCAGATACACCAGGTACATTCCGTGAATAGGCCCGCCGACCCTCGACACGTGAATGCACCCTGCATGCTCTGTGAATAGGCCTGCAGACCCTCGACACGTGAACATACAAATCCTCTCGAGACAGAACAACAAACAGTCCTAGAACGCATCCGTTGGACTAACAAAACCAAGAGCATATATTTACGTTTCCCAAGTTCCATCACATCTCCACTAGTGCCTGTCCTTAAGTTGGTTATTATTAAAAGAACACGAATTTCTCCTCCCTAGAGTTAGTGTATCCTGTCGGACTTAATTCCACAAAACAAATCCAAGACCCCTCTGGTCTATATCCCTAAAATTTCATCTACCGGTTCACAGGACTCCCACTCAACTCCTAGAGATTCACAACTCAACCATTAACAGAAAAATAAATCTTTCATTATAATCTCTTCATTTCTTTGTTAATTTACTCACAGTGAGAATTTCACTCATTCATATTGATTGTATATGAATATGTATCTGATACAAAATAAATCTTTACTGAAGTGCAACATACACAGATTAAAATGGAGCTTGTGCAGAAACATAGAATATGCAGAAAGGTCCTTTCACTGATGTGTAAATGTATATATATAAGAAATTTCCCTTTTCTGATATAAAGTTTTGTATATATATATATGTGTGTGTAATATAGAATATATTATAAATATAATATATATATATATATATATATATTCTATATTATATTCTATATATACAAAACTTTATATATATATAGAAAGTTTTGTATATATAGAATATAAAACTTTATATATATATATATATATATATATATATATATATATATATATATATATATATATTCAGTACAAATATATATTCAGTACAAATAGCTTCTATATTACACACACACACACACACACCACACACACACACACACACACACACATATATATATATATATATATATATTCAGTACAAATAGCTTCTATATTACATATATATATATATATATATATATATATATATATATATATATATATATATATATATATATATATATAATGTATCCAAAAATTCATTTTCACTGAGTTGAAGAGAACATGCAGAAATATAGAACGTAACCCTTATGCAGATACAAAGAAACTCTTTATTGAATTGAAATATATGTATGTATATATATGACTGATATATAGAAAATCCTTTATACTGATTATGAAGAGTAATATATGTAGAATGTAGCAGATTAACTATATGCAGGTTATAGAAATGAAAGCATATGCAGTTGTAGAAGGTAAAAACATATGCAGTTCATGTAGAAGTAAATCCTTTAGTGAATAGAAGTATGTATATGCATATATATAGAATGCATGTATGGAAATCCTCTTAACTGATCTGAAGTGAAAGAATATGCAGGTTATGAAAATAAGCTCATTGAATTGAGCATATGCAGCCTTCGAAGTAAATCTTTTAGTGAATTGAGGTTTGTATAAATAGACATTTGGTATAGCATTCCCTATACTATCATGAGGTAGGTGTATATGTAGGATATATCAAAAGACCCCCCTTTGACTGATACTAAGCATTCTAATAAACTCAACAGTCAACTACTACTCAACTCAATTAATGGATGAGAATAAGGATAATGAACCATTGCAGGTTGTAGAAAGTTAAAACATGTGCAGATGTGGAAAGTAACTATGCAGGTTATAGGAATAGATCATATGCAGGTTGTATAGAAATTGACATATGCAGGTACAAAGGAATAGATCATATGCAGATATATGTAGAATGAAAGCTCTTTTTGAAAAGAAGCATATGCAGGTAATAGGAATTTAGCATATGCAGGAATATCGAAATTGATCATCTTTACTGATTTGAAGTATATATGCAACTGATATATATAAAAACCCCTTATACTGATTATGAAGTCGGTGTGTGTATATATATATATATGTGTGTGTGTGATGTATACAAATCCCCTTTACTGATTTGAAGGGACCATATGAAGATCATACATATAACTGATACATTAAAAAAAAGCCTTTTACTAATGGAGTATGTATGTATAAGATGTTGAAAGAAAAACCCCCCTTTTGCTGAAAAGAAGTATCTGTATATTTATATATATGATATGTAGGAATTTCCCTTCACTGAGTTGGAGAGAACATAGGTAGATTATACATAACTGATATATATGGGAAACCCCTTTTCCTGATGACAATGAGTGTATATGTGTAATACATAGAAAATCCCTTTTACTGATGCTAAGTGAGTATATGCAGGGTATAGTAGGTTTGTGGGAAATGAACCATTATGTATATATAGGAGATATATATAACCTGTTATTGATTTGGAGTATATGTATATGATATATATAGAAAATCTCTCTTGACTGAAATTGACCATATGCAAGGTGTAGATGAGAACTCCTTTTTACTGAGTCGGGTATATATATACATGATATAGAAAAATATCCCCTTCACTAAAGACAAGACATATGAGTGTATTTAGAAGAAAAAAATCCCTTTTTGTGGAGGTGTATTAGGACATTCATAAAGCATCAGTAAACCCCCAGGACTCAATATATATATGTTCAGTAATAAGTTTAAGCCTACCCAACTCACACCCAGTTAAAGCTTTTGATTTTTGTGCATGTTTCCACTGATATACACTTAGACCTTGTAAACTTAAAGTCTAATTTCCTGGGGTGTTTAACCATCTCTAGCATAACATATAGGGGTTATAAAAACACTTCAAAACATATAAAGACCTAAAAATAGCAATTCTTCACCAAACTTTCAAAGCAGCAGGTATACAATGTGAATAGGTGGATGAGTGTAGTTGTGCATCAGTAACCACTCAAGAATTCATTGTATATGGATGCAGTGTGTGTGTGTGTGTGTGTGTGTGTGTGTGTGTGTGTGTGTATACAAGATCAATAATGCAATGGATAACCATACTCAGTTCAGCTTGGTCAAGTTTCAACCAAAATCAATTATATAAAGTCCCTATTCAGTGTCAGTTTTAAAAGAAACAACCCAACCTGCACATTGAAGATTTCTACTTTAAAACTCTGATTTCCTCTCAAAGTTCTGTTATATGAAATTGTTAAACTCAAACTCAAGTGGTTCCACCATCTCAGTCCTCAAATTACCCAAATTCAACAGAAACATGCACACACACAAATATCCGAAAGTAGCATCTCTTCTTTCACTTCAGGCTTGACTCTTTTAGTTCAAAACTTATTATATACATACCCCCAATCATCTATATCGGTGCATCTATGATTATAAGCAATTATAAGGACAAAATAGCAAGTTTGGGGCATCAACAGTGGGTGTATTTCTACATCAGCAGTAACACCCTTGCTTAACCTATCTATTTCCATGCTATAACATCACACAGCCCCATATGCATATTCACACAGAAATAGAATAATTGAAAACATCCTAATCATGATCTCTATTAGGTTTTTCAACAATTACAAGTCATCAAAACATAGTTCTCATGAAAGATTCACTTTTTAATTCATCTACTCATCAAAACTTCATATATCTTCATGCAAACTCCTAACATGCTTTCTAATCAATAAATCATCAGATACAACATATATAAAACAACACAAAACAAACATGTCACACACCTTGTTGAAGAAATCAGACGAAGTTAATAAGGAACATGAAAAATCCCTCCTTCGCAAGAAATCCAAGATCTTCTCTTTAAAACTCTAAGAAATAATAATAATAAAATCATTTGTGTTGCACAGAAAGAGATGGCTGCACTCCTAAATAGGCCGGAATATAGGTTTTTAGGGTTTGTAAACAAATTTGTAAAATACATCTTTAAAATATATCTTTACATATATAAATCCTTATACTTGGAAACTAAGTATAACCAACTTAATTGAGTTTTAAAATCAAAAATAACCATCCTATAACCAGCCGGCACTATTTGAGAAACCCAGAAAACGATTTTGCATTTTTACCCCTCTAAATGGCAAATTTGCAAAAAGATCCTTTTTCATCAAAACTTGTACAATAAACCAAATTTATTATAAAAAAATTAAACTCTTTAACCCCGAGTCGACTAGGCATCATACCTAGCCCAAAAATCCCAAAATCTGGAGTTTTCACTCCAAGTGGTAATTTTGCACAAAAGTCCTTCTTTTTGTAATATTTGCAAATAGGTCCAATAATTATCAGAAAAATCCAGAAAATTCACAAATAATATTTAATAATAATTAATGAGTTTCTCTAAAATATTTTTTTATTTTGAACTTTCCAAGAAAACAATTGCACGTGTAAAAAGATAAATTTTCAGAAAATATTTATTAAATCCCCAAAAATTATTTTAATTCATTTATAAATCTTAAAAACATTATTTCAAAATCTGGGATGCTACATCACTCACTCCTTAGAATAGTTCTGTTCTCAGAACTACAACTAATAGGGTCCAACCAAAACAAGCAAAAGGAAGTGAAAACTCATAGATAGAAACATAGTTTAAGAAATACAATTATACAAGAGAATGTAATCTAGCAAAAGAAATAAAAACATACAAAAGGAACACACTCAAAGGTTCAGGAAAAAACCTTCCGCTGCGCAACTATGATAACTTGCCTCCAGAAACGTGCAGCAACAACCTCTGAATCTCTACATCTAACTCTGACCTTCCACCATCTGCTTCAACTTTCCGAGGATCAATGGTCACTCCCTCCTTAGAAAGGACATGACCAAGAAAAGTCACCTCAAATTTCCAAAACTCATGCTTTGAGAACTTGGCATACAAGTTACACTCCTGTAACTTCTGTAATACCTCTGTCAAGTGCAAAGAATGCTCCTCCCTTGATGGTGTTGCCACTGTCAAGACTCTGCCTGGAAATACCTTAGGTTCCAAACCTAAAGATTTAGCAAGAAATTGGGCGACACAAATGTATACAAAGAACCAGTATTAAATAAAACTTTTTGCTTTTATTCCATTAACCAAAACAAATTCTATTACATGGAGAATGATACTCAAATCTCCAATTTATTCTCAAACAAAGTTTTACTTAATACATAAATGAATAAATTCAAAATTATTGCACACCTTGGATCACATCCCTGAGTTACCCGCATTCTCCTCAATCAATGCGAACATTCGCCCCTGCCTCTGAACTTTACCTTTGCCTGCACCATCCCTCTTTAACTATGGGCAGTTTGGTCTGAGATGCCCTTCACAACCACACTGATAACAAACCTTCACCTTCCGAGGCTTGGTGCATGCTGCCTGATAATGACCTGCCTCACCACAGTTGAAACAAGTCACGCCTTGAACTGCGGGTGCCTTCTACATTGGCCTACTGAACTTGCCCTGCTTCGCTGGGAACTCCTTCCCACTCTAACTGTCTGCTGGCCTCTTGTTCTTATTCCAGGTCTCCTGCTTCTTCTGGAATTGGTCCATATCGTCTTCTGTCATAGTTGCTCTCCTGACCAGCTTATCAAACCTCCTGATACCCAATGGAATCATCTTCAACCTCAAAATTGGCCTCAAGCCCTGCTCGAATTTCTTGGTCTTTTTCGCTTCATCAATAATCAGCTCCGGTGCATACCTTGACAGCTGTGCGAATTTGATCTCATATTCACGCACTATCATGTTGCCTTCCCGCAGATTTAAGAATTCCGTTGCCTTCTTCTCCTGAATATCTAGAGGAAAGAAACGGTCTCTGAACTCATCCAGAAAAGCCTAACAAGTCACTTGCTGATCCCCAAACGTCCTCTTCACCGACTGCCACCAAATGCTAACATCCTTCTCTAACTGCATCGCAGCCAATTTCACCTTATTGACTGCTAGAGTTTTCGAGACTTCGAAGATCATTTCCATCTGTCTAATCCAATCATCAGCCCTATCTGGATCAGACTGCCCCTCAAACACAGGCAGCTTCATCCGCTTGAAGGACTCAGCCTGCTTGATAGGATCAGCATTAACAAACACTGGTCCTGTCCCCTAATTCTGATTATGATTCTGTGCCATATTAGCTGCCATGAATGTGTTCAAGGTCTGATACACCCTGGCAATCTCATTCTCAAGATCAAGTCCTACTCCATGGGAACCTTCTGCCCCATCACCTTTACCACCATTCCAGGTCCTGGGTCCTGCCATTCTACTGAATACTACAAAATGAGGGTAATGTTAGAGCATCACAACACAATTCACATCCATATCCATATCCCATGGCAAAACCCCAACCATACCCCAAACCAAACCATCATGTTCTAACTCTATGTGATACTCACACTCTAATGTCCACACCTAGGTACTCACGCTCTAATGTCCACACCTGGGTTCATTTTTACACCATGTTTATTATTACTATTGAAGCATGCTCTGATACCAATCACTGTAGCGCCTCGAATTTCCAATATGATATCTCAGAAATACGTGGCACAATTCCCAGCATCAACTTCAATTGAAATAGTAAATATAGCCAAAAACACAGATAATTTTTTTTCAACTTTTATTACAATAATTGTTTACAAAATACAGTGGAATACAAAACACCTTGAATTACAATTTTTTTCCTTTACAACACTTTCTTTACAATTTCACATAATTCTATTATCATTCTAGCACAAGTATCCAAATCCCAAGCTATAAGCACTTACCTGTAAAACATGCGGCTAGAGATAATCCTAACCTCCAAAACTACAGGGGTCAGTCATAGCGGTGTGAGTGACATAAAAACAAAAGCAACATGAATAAACACGAAGAATAAAATCATACACAATATGTGTCAATAGTGACAATGAATGAAGTATGAGATAGCAATAAATAAAACACGAAAATATCAAGGAATATAAGAGAGTAATAAGTAACACATGAAAACATCAAGTGAATCTAGACTAAGTGTCAAGTGTAAGAAAACAGAAATCACTATGCATATAAACCAAGTCAAGAAAACACAATTGCTATATGCTGACTCTCTAATGCATACTTGTCGGATTCTATGCATTCCATACTACATAGGTCCGGTGCAAGCCCTTAACGTTCGCCACTTCATAGGGTTAGATCCCTCATTATGCAACTAATCCTACTACGGTGATAGAAATAAGATCCAGAATACTCCGCGAATAGGCACCACAGCCCTCGACGCGCAAGCATCATGTAAGAATAGCTCAACAACCGGAGAATTACCACCCTGCCGTGTACCCCACGAATAGGATTGCGAGGCCCTCGACGTGCAGATACACCAGATACATTCAGTGAATAGGCCCGCCGACCCTCGACACACGAATGCATCCTGCATGCTCCGTGAATAGGCCTGCAGACCCTCGACACGCGAACTTACAAATGTCCTCTCGAGACAGAACAACAAACATTCCTGGAATGCATCAGTTGGACTAACAAAACCAAGAACATATATTTACGTTTCCCAAGTTCCATCACATCTCCACTAGTGCATGTCCTTAAGTTGGTTATTATTTAAAGAACACGAATTCCTCCTCTCTAGAGTTAGTGTATCCTACCGGACTTAATTCCACAAAACAAATCCAAGACCCCTCTGGTCTATATCCACAAAATCTCATCTGCCGGTTCACAGTACTCCCACTCAACTTCTAGAGATTCACAACTCAACTATCAATGGAAAAATAAATCTTTCATTATAATCTCTTCATTTCTTTGTTAATTTACTCACAGTGAGAATTTCACTCATTCATATTGATTGTATATGAATATGTATCTGATACAAAATAAATCTTTACTGAAGTGGAACATACACATATTAAAATGGAGCTTATGCAGAAACATAGAATATGCAGAAAGTTCCTTTCACTGATGTGTAAATGTATATATATAAGAAATTTCCCTTTTCTGATATAAAGTTGTGTGTGTGTGTGTACATATATATATATAGAAGCTATTTGTACTGAAATGAAAAATATATATACATGTGGATATATATATATATATATATATATATATATATATATATATATATATATATATAATGTATCCAAAAATTTCTTTTCACTGAGTTGAAGAGAACATGCACAAATATAGAACGGAACCCTTATGCAGATACAAAGAAACTCTTTATTGAATTGAAATATACGTATGTATATATGACTAATATATAGAAAATCTTTTATACTGATTATGAAGAGTAATATATGTAGAATGTAGTAGATTAACTATATGTAGGTTATAGAAATGAAAGCATATGCACTTGTAGAAGGTAAAAACATATGCAGTTCATGTAGAAGTAAATCCTTTAGTGAATCGAAGTATGTATATGCATATATATATATAATGCATGTATGGAAATCCTCTTAACTGATCTGAAGTGAAAGAATATCAGGTTATGAAAATAAGCTCATTGAATTGAGCATATGCAGCCTTCGAAGTAAATCTTTTAGTGAATTGAGGTTTGTATAAATAGACATTTGGTATAGCATTCCCTATACTGTCATGAGCTAGGTGTATATGTAGGACATATCAAAAGATCCCCCTTTGACAGATACTAAGCATTCACAGGAGCTAATAAACTCAACACTCAACTACTACTCAACTCAATTTCTGGATGTGTATAAGGATAATGAACCATATGCAGGTTGTAGAAAGTAAAAACATGTGCAGATGTGGAAAGTAACTATGCAGGTTATAGGAACAGATCATATGCAGATATATGTAGAAAAAAGCTCTTTTTGAAAAGAAGCATGTGCAGGTAACAGAGATTTAGCATATGCAGGAATATCAAAATTGATCATCTTTACTGATTTAAAGTATATATGCAACTGATATATAAAAACCCCTTATACTGATTATGAAGTAGGTGTGTATATATATATATAAATGTGATGTATACAAATCCCCTTTACTGATTTGAAGGGATCATATGAAGATCATACAAATAATTGATACACAAAAAAAAAACCTTTTACTAATGGAGTATGTATGTATAAGATGTAGAAAGAAAAATCACCCTTTTGCTGAAAAGAAGTATCTGTATATTTATATATATGATATGTAGGAATTTCTCTTCACTGAGTTGGAGAGAACATAGGTAGATTATACATAACTGACATATATGGGAAACCCCTTTTCCTGATGAGAATGAGTGTATATGTGTAATACATAGAAAATCTCTTTTACTGATGCTAGGTGAGTATATGCAAGGTATAGTAGGTTTGTGGGAAATGAACCATTATGTATATATAGAAGATATATATAACTTGTTATTGATTTTGAGTATATGTATACGATATATATAGACAATCGCTTTTGACTGAAATTGACCATATGCAAGGTGTAGATGAGAACTCCTTTTACTGAGTCGGGTATATATATACATGATATAGAAAAATATCCCCTTCACTAAAGACAAGACATATGAGTGTATTTAGAAGAAAAAAATCCCTTTTTGTGGAGGTGTATTAGGACATTCATAAAGCATCAGTAAATCCCCAGGACTCAATATATATATGTGCAGTAATAAGTTTAAGCCTACTCAACTCACACCCGGTTAAAGCTTTTGATTTTTGTGCATGTTTCCACTGATATACATTTAGACCTTGTAAACTTAAAGTCTAATTTCCTGGGGTGTTTAACCATCTCTATCATAACATATAGGGGTTATAAAAACACTTCAAAACATATAAAGACCTAAAAATGGCAATTCTTCACAAAACTTTCAAAGCAGCAGGTATACAATGTGAATATGTGTATGAGTGTAGTTGTGCATCAGTATCCACTCAAGAATTCATTGTATATGGATGCAGTGTGTGTATATATATATATACACAAGATCAATAATACAATGGATAACCATACTCAGTTCAGCTAGGTCAAGTTTCAACCAAAATCAATTATATAAAGTCCCTATTCAGTGTCAGTTTTAAAAGAAACAACCCAACCTGCACATTGAAGATATCTGCTTTAAATCTCTGATTTCCTCTCAAATTTCTGTTATATGAAATTTTTAAACTCAAACGCAAGTGGTTCCACCATCTCAGTCCTCAAATTACCCAAATTCAACAGAAACATGCACATACACACACACATATCCGAAAGTAGCATCTCTTCTTTTACTTCATGCTTGACTCTTTTAGTTCAAAACTTATTATATACATACCCCCAATCATCTATATTGGTGCATCTATGATTATAAGCAATTATAAGGACAAAATAGCAAGTTTGGGGCATCAACAGTGGGTGTATTTCTACATCAGCAGTAACACCCTTGCTTAACCTATCTATTTCCATGCTATAACATCACACAACCCTATATGCATATTCACACAGCAATAGAATAATTGAAAACATCATAATCATGATCTCTATTAGGTTTTTCAACAATCACAAGTCATCAAAACATAGTTCTCATGAAAGATTCACTTTTTAATTCATCTACTCATCAAAACTTCATATATCTTCATGCAAACTCCTAACATGCTTTCTAATCAATAAATCATTACATACAACATACATAAAACAATACAAAACAAACATGTCACTTATCTTGTTGAAGAAATCAGACGAAGTTAATAAGGAACAAGAAAAATCCCTCATTCGCAAGAAATCCAAGATCTTCTCTTTAAAACTCCAAGAAATAAAAATAATAAAATCATTTGTGTTGTGCAGCAAGAGACGGCTACACTCCACCTTTTAAACAGGCCGGAATATAGGTTTTTAGAGTTTGTAAACAAATTTGTAAAATACATCTTTTAAATATATCTTTACATATATAGATCCTTATACTTGAAAACTAAATAAAACCAACTTAATTGAGTTTTAAAATAAAAAATAACCATCCTATAACCAGTCGGCACTGTTTGAGAAACCCAGAAAATGATTTTGCATTTTTACCCCTCTAGATGGCAAATTTGCAAAAACGATCCTTTTTCATCAAAACTTGTAAAATAAACCAAATTTATTATAAAAAAAATTAAACTCTTTACCCCTGAGTTGTCTAGGCATCATACCCAGCCCAAAAATCCCAAAATATGTAGTTTTCACTCCAAGTGGTAATTTTGCACAAAAGTCCTTCTTTTTGTAATATTTGCAAATAGATCCAATAATTATCAGAAAAATCCAGAAAATTCACAAATAATATTTAATAATAATTAATGAGTTTCCCTAAAAAAAATTTGTTTTGAATTTTCCAAATAAATACTTGCACGTGTTTTGCACGTGTAAAAAGATAAATTTTCAAAAAATATTTTTTAAATCCCCAAAAATAATTTTAATTCATTTATAAATCTTAAAAAAATTATTTCAAAATCTAGGGTACTACACCGAGACCCCCTCACTAGTTGAAAAAGCTCGGGGGTGGCTCGAGGTCACCACCGAGCGCCGAGCCTCCCCTCACTTGTTGGAAAAGTTGGGGGGTGGCTCGAGATCACCACCGATCGTCGAGCCCCCCTCAGTTGTTGGAAAAGACTTGGTATGGCTCGAGATTACAACAGAGCTCCGAGTCCGAAGACTTGTTGGAAAAGCTGTGAGGTAGCTCGAGGTCATCAACGAGCGCCGAGCTCCACTCAGTTGTTGGAAATTCCTTTGGTATGGCTCGAGATTACAACCAAGCACCAAGCCCGAAGACTTGTTGGAAAAGTCTGGGTGTTGCTCGAGGTTACAACCGAGCTCCGAGCTCTAAGACTTATGGGAAAAGTTCTGGTCTGGCTCGAGGTTACAACCGAGTGCCGAGCCCCAAGACTTGTTGGAAAAGCCTGGGTATGGCTCGAGGTTGCAACCGAGCTCCGAGCCCCAAGACTTGTTGAAAAAGCCTTGGTATGGCTCGAGGTTACCACCGAGCTCCGGACCCCAAAACTTTGTTGAAAAAGCCTTGGCATGGCTTGAGGTTACAACCAATCGCCGAGCCCCAAGACTTGTTGGAAAAGCCTGAGTATAGCTCGAGGTTACAACCGAGTGCCGATCCCCAAGACTTGTTGGAAAAGTCTGGGTATGGCTCGAGGTTACAACCGAACTCCGAGTCCTAAGAATTGTTGGAAAAGCCTTAGTGTGGCTCAAGCTCACAACCGAGCGCCGATCCCCAAGACTTGTTGGAAAAGTCTGCGAATGGCTCGAGGTCACAACCGAGCACCGACCCCATGATTTGTTGGAAAAGTCTGGGTATGGCTCGAGGTTACAACTGAGCGTCTGTCCCGAAGACTTGTTGGAAAAGTCTGGGTATGGCTCGAGGTCACAACCGAGCTTCGAGCCCCATGACTGTTGGAAAAGCCTTGGTATGGCTCGAGGTTACCACCGAGCTCCGAGCCCCAAGACTGGTTGGAAAAGCCTTGATATGGCTCGAGGTTACAACCGAGCTTCGACCCCAAGACTTGTCGGAAAAGCCTTGGTATGGCTCGAGGTTACCACAGAGCTCCGAGCCCCAAGACTGGTTGGAAAAGCCATGGTATGGCTCGAGGTCACAACCGAGTGCCGAGCCCTAAGACTTGTTGGAAAAGCCTGGGTGTGAGAGGCTTAGCTTGCTCCTATGTCATAGGAGGAAGGAGGAGCGACGAGCTACTGTGCCAGCTGACAAGGGCCGAAAGTAAAACTGGAATTTGATGTGTCTGGTTGACGTCATGGGTGTGAAAATCGAGGCTTCTGTGATCCTAGTGGCCGTTAGATCTTGATGATCAAGATTGGACGGTGGATATTCCTTCGTGAAATTTGAGGAGTCTTTCCCCTTCTATAAGTCCCCTACCCCTCCCTTCATTTCTCCACTTCGCACTCTCTCCCCTCATAACAAGAATTTTCCTCTCACTTGCTGTCATTGACAACTTTTACGGTGATCTTCCCTTTTTTCGGTAATCAGGTTAGTACTCTGTTTCCTTATGTCGCACTCTCAGTCCGGTTCCGAGGCGGGCACTTTGGGTCGTGATATTGAGGAGGTCGAGTCGCAGTCGATGTCTTGGCCCCTAAGTGACGCTGTTTTGGAGGAGGAAGAACAGTCGGATTCGGGATCGGAGGGAACGATCGATGTAGTTTTGGTCGTGGCCCCCTTGCGAAGTCATATGCCAGAAAAGGGGACGTCGGGGGAGGAGCTTGCCGAAGAAAAGGGCGAACAGAAGGGGAGCAAAGAAGGAACCGAAGGAAAGGGCCCCCAGAAGGGGGAGAAGAAGGAACCGAGGGAGAGGGCCCCCAGGAGGGGGAGAAGGAGGAGCCGAGGAAGTGGTAGCGGATGAATATACAGGTCTCCCACCTCTTCCCCCATTGTCGACTCTGTCTCCGGAGAGGAAGCCTCGCCTTCGTGGGAGGAAAAGAAAGTGGATTCGGCCGGATAGTCCGAGCATGCTGGACGGGCCCGGAAAAGGGCTGGAGGATCCTCTCCTGACCAATAAGAACCCAGGGTCGATCAGGATGTATCCTGACGATGTTGAGGAACCTTGTTCAATTTATCGCGGGGGAGCATGCCTCTGATCGGACAATGATAAAGATGGACAGCATCCAGTGTGCGCTGAAGGCAGACTACCTGCCGATATTAAGAGCGGCTTACTTCATTCCTCAGGAGTTTGAGCTACTTATTCCGAGCCCTGGTCTTCGTCCAACTACTGAGTTGGAGAAGAGTTTCTGCATGTTTCCCGAGGACGCATTCATCTCAGGATTGAGGTTGCCACTACACCTGTTTATCAAGAGGGTGCTAAGGTGGGGGGCACTGAGTCTGATGCAGTATGGGCCTAACTCGTGGAAGCACATGGTCGTTTTATCCTTAAGTGCCAGGAGAAGGGGGTCAAGCTGAGGCTCAAGTATTTTCGCATCGTCTTGGGGTTGAGCACGCTCGGAGATATGGAGGGGATCTTTTACATGTCACCACGCCCCCACAAGAGTGTGATGCACGGACATCCGGACTCGATAAAAGCATGGAAGGAGAAGTACCTCGTGGTTCGGAGCGAGACGCCTTGGGAAATCCCCATAGTCTTGAAATTTTACAAGCCAAACCATAAACCTCCGAGGTGCAGGGACTTGACGGAAAAGGAGTGGGCGGAAGTGGACAAAATTGTAGAGGGGCACAGCATTAGTTGGCACATCACAGAGTTACATCTGGCCCGAGCCGGACTGAGCCTAACACCCCCTTGTATGTTTTTGTTTTTACTTTGCTTAATTTTCTGCCTTCGCTTTACATTTTTTCTCTTTCTTTAGCTATGGATGCGAAGAACCTCGAGACGAGTAATGCCCTATTGGCCCTGGCCGCGAAAGGAGGGCCGACAGGGAAAAGGCTGCCCCGGCCAGGCCTGCCAAGTGGGCGGCCCAAGGATCTTCGAAGCCACCTGCCAAAGAAGTCGAAGAGAAGCCACTCGTCTAGAGGGCCACAGGAGGCGGAGCCGAGCTCCAGTAGCAAGAAGGTGGAAAAGGTCTTGAAGGCGGGGACCCCAGCACTCCACCCAGACGCCAGGGAAATGGTGGGCCAGAAGGGTCTAAGGCCGTTCGCTCCAGATTGGGCGGTGAAGGAGGGCGACTCCATGACGGAGGGCCCGATCACCGTGGAGGTGACGAAAAAGCTCGTCACCGAGCGCGACCAGATTATCTAGCGATAGAGACATAGGTGGCCCTCATGAAGTGGGCTCAGGCGCAGATCGCAGTAAGTTTTTTTGTTTTATCCACTTCGTGTTTAGTGTTTATGAGCTTTGTATCTAACTCAATTCTCCTCGGCTAGGCAATGTTGCACGGGGCACATATGAAGAAGTGCATGGAGAAGGAGATTCAGCTCGAGAAGCAGAATGCCGAGTGGTATCTTCGAGAGGAAAAGAAGCTAAAGAACGAGTTGACGGCGGCTCAGGGAGCCCATGCGGTCCTCCAAGAAGAAATGGCTACTCTGCAGGATCTGCACGCGCACGAAATCGCGGCGGTTCGGGCTATGGCCAAGCAGGCATTTGAGGCGTTGGAGATGTCCTCTGCGGACGAGTTAATCCAAGCTCAAGACGATGCATACGACCGGCCCAAGGAGCACTTCCTGCACCTTTACCCGGAGGGCAAGATCGACCACCTCAACTATGGGTGGGCACCTCCTGCACTTTCGCTGACCCCCAGGGGTGAAGAAGACAAGGCTCTGAAGGACCCTCGTCTGGAGGAGGAGGCAGGGGATGACCCGGCTGGCGAAGAGGTGCCAACGTAGTATAGGATTTTTACTTTTTTTTATTTGTACTTGCCTTGTGTGGAATGGCCACCATTTTTTGTAACAATATTTTTGAATTTATAAAAGAAAAATAAAAAATTGGTCGACCCTCTGTGACTTGTCGTTTTGAGCAAGCTTGCTTACTGAATCGTTGCCTCTCCCCTATTTTTTGCTAGATGAACGAGACCGCCGGGGCCGAACTTAGTTTCGCCGAGGTCCGGCGACTTCGGAATACGCTGGAGTCTAAGGAGAGTGTGCTGATTTGCTATCGTAAGCAGGCTCGCGACCGAGAAGCTGCGGTGGACTATTTTAAGAACAAGTCTAAGGAGCTCAGTCTAGAGGCGGCTTGTCAGAAGAAGGCCCTAGCCGACCGTAATTTGGGGAGTGCTGAGACAAACTG
Organism: Hemerocallis citrina; assembly: GCA_017893485.1. NCBI lineage: Eukaryota > Viridiplantae > Streptophyta > Magnoliopsida > Asparagales > Asphodelaceae > Hemerocallis > Hemerocallis citrina. The sequence goes on along the minus strand of CM030364.1, from coordinate 109,389,264 downwards.
GGCTCTATCTGACGCCTCCACCAGGCGTCAGACCTCCGAATCTGTTCTTTGTGAGTTCGTCGTTGAGAAGGAGCTGGAGATTCAGAGACTGAAGGTGCTGCTAGGCGTCGGAGTACCCCGACTCGGCCGTCCGGAGCCAGGAGGCCTCTCTATCTTAGGCTCCTCACCGACCCTGTATCTGGAGATGGCAAGGCCTGCTGATGCATAGAGCTCGGTTGCAGGGACGTCGACGATGGCGATGCCCAAGTTGGGGGATGAGATTACTGGAGAGTAGAATCGCTCTGCTTGGCTTGAGGCGGCTCTTGTGAGCCCGAAGGGTCCGGGGAGGGACCCTTAGGTAGAAGTATAGGATGAATGCTGTAATGTTTTTTGATTGTACTGTAGCCTTTGAAGGCATTTATGAATAAGAGTCTATTTGTCCGACCCTTATTGACTTGGCAAAATTAGGATGTGGACAGCCCCTCGACCCGGGCTCCGAGTCCCCCTGCTTTGCTCGGGAGCCGAGCCGTTACTCCCCGCAGATAGCACTTAATGGGGAAGGTTTCACCTTCCGATAACAATTAATAGGGGATGTTTCATCTTCCGTCATTTGGACTCCCCGATCCCACAAATGCGCCTCTTCAGAGGGCTATATAACCCTCCCGCATTCTGTAACACCCTGAATTCCAAAATAGACTGAATTCGAAGTTCCATAGGATCTTTAGACTTCTCTTCGTACAATTTTACAAGGAAATTTAAACTTTACTTTACATCAGAGTTACATTTACATTTACACTTAAACAGCGGAAGCAATTTACAATATTTACATTAATAAATGTACAACACTTGAAACATTCTTTAAGCTGCTTGCATACTTTAATCTTTGTCAATTCCTTTATCCTGCATAAAGACTGTGGCCATGTCAGTTCATTCAACTGACGAGATATTATACATGGCCATCCTCTCTATTCCGAAACAGTATAACGATTCTCAATGCTTAACAACCCACAAACTTGTTCACAAACAAAGCTAAGGGGACTATCCTATTGATGTCGTGTTGTGATTGTGCGCTTAGTCCTTAATGCAATTTATTATTATTATTAGATGACACTAATGCGCACTTGTTCGGATTCTATGCATCCCATACTACATAGGTTCGAGGGCAAGCCCTTAATCGTCTTCAACATGTAGGGTTCGATCCCTCATCATGACTTAATCTACTACTGTAACTACGATAAGTATCCTAGATGTCTTATGAGTTACGAGCCCATGTTCGACAACCTGGAGGGGAATTCCACATCGTGACATGATGCATCATGCAAAGCCTTTGGTCAATTCAGCCTCCGTCACCACCCGTAGTCAATCAAACATCCCACAAGCGTCGCTACAATCCCGATAATTCCGGAGTAGTGTCAACGCTAAGACTTGACTCATCAAGTAGGCAACTTATGAATCACTCTCACACCGTAGACTCGAGGCCCTCATACTTGTGTTTTTCTCTTACTTTCATCACATCTTCTCTATTGTTTGGTCCTTAGTTGTAGGAATCATGAATAAAATCAATTTTTAGAGTTAACTCTTTCCACTATACCGGTCTTAACCATCAATCAACGCATTTGACCCAAACCTGGTCTTTTATCTCAAAGTATCATATCGACATTTCTTTCATTGCCGGTATGGAGCTTAGCTACTCCCTAGTTCTTAATTTCAACTCATAACACAACATTGAGTGTCTTTCATACTCATAAGTTCTTTTTCATGATTAACAAAATTCTCATTTCATGTTCATAGCATTCATGTATTCGTATTCGTAAGATATTTCATAACTTATCAAACATTCAATTTCAATTTTATGTATACTATCATGCATAAACAAATGAATTCAATTTTCCCAACTAGTCTCATTCAACAATTTGTGCTTTCCACATAATTCTCTTAATCTTATTTTAATTCATACTAATTTAACAAATCCATACTTTCAATTTATTTCACAAGTCACAATTTCTCCTTACTAAGTATCATTTTGAACTTCTTCAAACAACTCATTTATTTTCTTTCTCAAAATTAAACAAGTCCTTTCTTGAAAATAGTCTCAAATTTTCAATTACAATACACCAAAAGTTATAGAAATTATTTCATAAAAATCTACATATTTTCAAGTTTTTTTGTGTATTTTTTTTTCTTCTCAATTTTATTCAATTTTAAAAACTCCCAAAACAATTAATTTTCCCAAAAAATCACTTTTTAAACCGAACCCACGCTCGGAATCGAACCCGCGACCGTAGGCCACGTGGTGCTACAGTGTCCGCACAGTGGCGCCCAAAAGCCACTGTGCCACAGTCCCAAGACGATATGAAATGGGTCCTTACCATGTGTATCGACTTTCCAGTATTTGGATTTTTAATTAAAAAAAATCAAATTAAAAGGCTCCTACCTAGTATCGAACCCGAGACCTCCTGGTCAACTCGCGGCTACAGTAAAACACCACCGCAACTCAACCACTTGGTCTAAGGGGCCAGGTTGTAAAAAAAAGAGTTTGATTGTGTTTAATCTAGTCTCTGTTCATTTCTAATTGTTTCTTATAATTCCCAAAACGTTTTTAGTCCCTTTTCTTCTCCTTTTGAAACCAAACTTTCCATATTGTAAAATATATAAAATTATAGTAAACTAATATTTTTATAATCATTATTTGCCTTATAAAAATACATTTTTGGTCTTATTTTATGTTCTATATCCATAATTTTGACATTGAGAACAATTTACATTTCTACATTTAGATTTCCACAAGACAACTTATTTCTTTGTTCCTTTACTCATTAATCAACCTACAACATATTTAGGATACCAATTATCACTTTTCTACAATAGTGTAACTTTAATTTGAATGAACAATTATACATGATGCATTTAATTAACTATTTGTCTCACAAGCACAAATTCTCCATAGAGCATAACTCATAAACATATAGCATAGCAAGATGATGATTTCTAACACTTTGATTCACAATTTAGCAATCATTTTATCAATCATCTTCTAATTTATCATTTCATCTCAAAAAAACAATCATAAGTCCAATTAACTTAGTTTTCTCTAAGTAGCAATTTATTACTAGCATGGTAACTAGATTAGAAGCATGAGAAACACACACCTTATTTGGAGAGAAAATTCACAAAAGTCCTAGGGAAAACTCCTAGAATGAACAAAAGGGCCTTCTCCTCCTAGTGTTTTGATGAGTTCAAGCTTCCTCCTTGCTCCTTGGATGATTGGCCTGCCTCCTCTTGTTGGAACACACACAAAGCACACTCAATCTTTTAGAACTCACTCAACTCTCACTCTTTTGCTCACTAATGTATTTATTTCTCTTATGATAAAGAATAGGTGCAAGAATAACTAATGAAAGAGGGGGTAGGGGGTTTGTATACAAAATTTTAGTGAAATTAAAAGGCTAGGATTAGATCAAGTGGTTTAGGATCAAGGGCTTAGATGAAATAGGGAGTTGCTATAACTTCCCATGATGCAAATAACCACCTCTCCACCTCATCCACTCTCCCTCTCCCTTGATCCTATCTGGCCACACCCAAAGGGTGTGCTTTGCACACCCTAGTGCAAGCACGTGCCATCTAGTGCCCCCATTATTTACAATTTGTTCATGTTTAATTAATTTTTCTGTTCATGGAATGAGTCAACACTACAAGTTAGGTTATTAAAAGTGATTTTAAAAATAAATGGGCTCACTAATGGGCTAACTAACCATGGGTTTCATTAATTTAATTAATTAATTAATTAACTAAGGTGGGCTACGAAAGACAATTAGGCCAAAATTAAATTAGGTTCTCTTAAATAAAAGAGAATAAAATAAGATTACTAATTTATGAAATATTTTTAGAAAGATTCATGCATAAAAAATTGCACGTGCACAACACGTGAAAATAAAAAAATACATTCTAATTAATTTGATTTAAAAATTCAGGATGTTATAGCACTCCCTCCTTAGATTATTTCCGTCCTCGGAACTACAATTAAAGAGTGAGGAAAACAAGACAACAAGAGAAGAAGAAAAAAAAAGAAGAAGATACAAGACACAATCAGACAAAGAGCTCAGGATGATCCTTCAACATCCTCTCCTTAGGTTCCCAAGTAGCCTCTTCAACCAACTGGTTCCTCCAGACTACTTTGACTATCGGTATCGTCTTGTTCCTCAAGACTTTCTCTCGATGATCCACAATCTCAACTGGGAGCTCAATGTAACTCAGATCCAATTGCAAACCTTTCAGCACTTTGGGTAAATGATGACTCGGATTTGGAATGTAGCCTCTCAGCATAGACACATGAAAGACGTTGTGTACCTGAGACAACTCTTCCGGTAATCCAGCCAGTAAGCAGTTTTTCTGATCCTTTTCAATATCTTATATGGGCCTATGAACCTTGGGGCTAACTTCTCACTTTTGCCAAAGCGAATCACACCCTTGCTAGGTGAAACCTTCATAAAGACAAAGTCACCAACCTCAAACTCGAGATCCCTCCTCCGGTTGTCTGCATAGCTCTTCTACCTACTCTGAGCATCCACCAACCTCTTCCTGATCAGATCAATCTTTTCAGAGGTCTGCTACACAATCTCAGGCCCAAACATCTGCCGCTCCCCTACTTCAAACCAACAAGCAGGTGTTCTGCACTTCCTGCCATACAGAGCTTCATACTAGTCTGAAAACTGTTGTTGTAGGCAAACTCCACCAATGTTAGATGCCTTTCCCAACCGCCTCCAAAGTCTAGTACACAACACCGAAGCATATCCTTAAGGATACGGTTGACTCTCTCGGTCTGCCCATCGGTTTGCAGATGAAAAGCAGTGCTGAAATCCGTCTTGGTACCCAAGGCTGTCTGAAGACTCCTCTAGAAATGTGAAGTAAACTGCGCATCTCGATCAGACACAATGGTTAACAGAACACCATGAATCTTGACGATCTCACCAACATACAACTTGGTTAACTTTTTCATCGAAGCGGTGAGTTTCATCGCCAAGAAATGAGCGGACTTGGTTAGTCGATCGACTATGACCCAAATCACATCATTGCCCTTTGAACTCTTGGGCAAGCCCGTGATGAAATCTATTATGATGTTATCCCATTTCCATTTCGGAATATGTAACGGTTGCAATAGACCTTCGAGTTTCTGATTCTCGGCCTTGAATTGTTGACAAATTTCACACCTTGCCACAAATTCAGCTGCATCCCGCTTCAAACCTGACCACCAAAAGTGTTTCTTAATGTCCTTATACATCTTGGTACTCCCAAGATGTACAGACAAAAGAGTAGCATGTACCTCCTGAAGAATGCTCTCTTACAGTTCTGCTTGATCCGGAACACACAGCCTCTCTCCGAACTACAACACCTCATCCCTGATCTGGAATTCTGTCAACTTGCTTGCACCAACTTGCTCCTTAATCTTCTGAATCTCTGCATCTTCTTTCTGACTTGCGATAATTCTTTCATTCAGCGTTGGTTGAAGCCTCAATTGAGCTAAAGATGATCCCAAGCCTTGCAGAACAACTTCAATACCAGCTCGATCCAACTCCTCTGCCAGCTGCCTCTGAGTTGTAATCAAACTAGCTAGACTGCTCTTGCGGCTAAGTGCATCAGCAACAACATTAGCCTTCCTAGGATGATACTTAATCTCCGGACGAATGTCCTCAAGCACCTCCAGCCATCTCCTTTGCCTCAGATTCAGATCCTTCTGTTAATAGATGTACTTCAAGCTCTTGTGATCTGTGTACATGTTCAATTTCTCACCGTACACATAATGTCTCCATTACTTTAAGGAGAAGATAATTGCAGCCAACTCCAGATCATGAGTCGGATAATTCCTTATGCGGTCTTAGTTGTCTAGACCCATAAGCGATCACTTTCCCTTCTTGCATTAAGACACAACCAAGCCCACGATGTGAAGCATCGCTGTAAACATCATACTCAACACCTACTCTAGGCAAAACTAAAATGGGTGCAGTTGTCAGCTTCTCTTTCAACTCCTGAAAGCTCTTCTCGCACAGCTCGGTCCATTTGAAGTTCACAGTCTTCTTGATCAGACCGGTAAGTGGCATGGCTATCTGAGCATAGCCCTGAATGAACATCCTGTAGTATCCTGTCAATCCAAGGAAACTCCTGATTTCCTTTAATGTAGTAGGCCTTGCCCAATCTCTCACCGCCTCTATCTTCTGCGGATCAGTTGCCACTCCCTCCTTAGAAAGGATGTGACCTAGGAATGCCACTTCAGATTTCCAGAAATCGCACTTGGACAACTTGGCATACAACTCCTGCTCCTGAAGCTTCCTCAAAACTGCTGCCAGATGCTCCGTGTGTTCTTCCTCTGACTTGGAGTACACAAGAATATCATCGATAAACACCACGACGAAAGAATCAATAAACGGCTTTAGAACTTTGTTCATCATATCCATAAAAATTGTAGGTGCATTCGTCACTCCAAACGGCATAACTAAGAATTCGTAATGCCCGTGTCGAGTTCTGAATGCAGTCTTATGCACATCTTCATCCTTCACTTGAACTTGATGGTATCCAGATCGAAGATCTATTTTGGAGAAAATAGCTGCTCCTTGTAGACGATCGAACAAGTCATCAATTCTTGGAATCAAATATTTGTTCTGAACAGTGACCTTATTCAGCTTTCGGTAATCGATGCACATCCTCATTGATCCATTCTTCTTTACCAAATCCACCGGTGCTCCCCAAGGTGATGCACTCTGTTGAATAAAGCCTTTCTCCAACAGTTCCTCAATCTGTCTTTTGATCTCATCCTGCTCCACAGGCGCCATCCTATATGGTGCCTTGGAAATGGGTGCACTCCCCGGCTGAATAGTGATGCTGTGCGGGGGTAACCCAGGCAAATCATCCAAGAACACAGTCAGATAGTTCCGAACCATAGGAATCCCTTGCACTTCAACAGGAATTTCCTCCTTGCGGATGGCTGCAACCAACCTGAAACACTTCTTCCCTTTGAAAGTGACTTTAGGTCCACCTTGAGCCTTCACTGTCACTTCCTTGGTCTTGCACTCGATGCTTGCACTATAGAACGACATCCAATCAATGGCAATGATAACATCGACTCCAAGATAGTCAGCTCGATCAGATCAATCCCAAAAATTCTATTCCCGATCTCGATCTCGCAATCTGCATAGTACCGATCAGTGGTTAAAGTTTTCCCTGATGGAGTAGCTACTGCCAAGACCTTGCCTGGAAAGACTTTCGGTTCGACTCCCGAAACATTAGCAAACTTAGGTGACACAAAAGTATGAGAGGACCCATTATCGAACAAAACAACAGCCTTCTTTCCATTCAAATAAAGTTCTCCTGTTACATAACACACACTCGTTACATAACAGTTCACTATAAAAGCAGAAAAAAGAAACAACAGAAAACACTCTTAAACATCTTTCCTCGTACCAGTGATGACATGATCCACCTCATCCATGTCGGCTTCAGTTAAGGCAAATACTCGCCCCTGCTGGTACGGCTTCTTCCCATTGACTGCTGAGGGCAGTGAGATCTGTAATGACCGGTATCACCACAGTTGAAACAAGTCTCTATAGGAGGTCTCATGAATCCATTTCCGGGTCTTCCAGCCACGTTAACAGCATTCGCCCCTGTCGGTTTGAACCTTTGAGCTGGTGGTTATCCCCTGAAATTGCCAGAAGCTGCGGGCCTCTTCCCCACGTTCCAGTTATTCCTCCTATTCTGAACAGCGTGGAACTGCTCCATGTCTTCTTCCGTAGCTGCACCTCCTTTGACCAACTTGTCAAACCTCCGTATACCAAGGGGTATCATCTTGGATCTTAGACTTGGCCTTAAACTGTGCTCGAACTTTCGAGCTTTCTTTGCCTCTTCCATCACCAATTCGGGAGCATACCTCGAGAGCTGATTGAACCTCGTCTCATACTCTCTAACTGATATGCTGCCTTACTGCAGTGCTAGAAATTCCATGGCTTTCTTCTCCTGGACGTCTATGGAGAATAATGACTGCGGAATTCCTCCAAAAATTCCTCCTAGCTAAGAACAACATCTCCCATCGTCCGCTTCATCGACTGCCACCACACACCCGCATCCTTCTCGAACTGCAGTGCCGCCAACTTCACCTTGCTGCCCTCCGGAGTCTCCAAGACTTCGAAGATAGTCTCTACCTGTCAGATCTAGTTGTCAGCCATGTCAGGGTTTGACTGCCCTTCGAATACTGGTGGTTTCATCCGTTTGAATGATTCCACGAGTTTGATTGCTTCGGGTACTGGATTCACAGGCACCCTCCCTTGGTTCTGATTCATGGCAACGGCATTGAGTGTCTGATAGACCCTCGCTAATTTTGTTTCCAAGTCCAGACCTTCACCATTTTGAGCTCCTCTTCTAGCCATATTCTGATACAAAAGACCCATTAAATTCGAAGTAGAAAACATAAATTTTTTAATCGACTTTTTATTTCACCGAATTTCAAATTTTATGCATTCAAATTTAAAACATTTATGACATTAAATGAAAGCAATAAGAAGATACAACAGTCTAGTTCTCACGGTTCCTCTTGGCTTCATGAAGCTCTTCCCGTAGTTCCTCCACTTCCTCCTTCAGTACATCGTACATGTTTTTCCTCTTCTCGAGTTCCCAAACACGATGACTGAGCATGGCGATTCTCTCCTTGCATTTTGCACACTGCGCCTATAACAGCTCTGCTCTCTCCCTCTGAGTCTCAACCCGCCTTTGAAGAGACACAATGAGACTACTCGGAATTGGTTCTTCCTCGTCGGAGGAATCATCAGATGAATCCGGAGGTGGAGTGATCTCTCTGGACACAGGCCATTCCTCTTCCAATTCTTTGGGATCTTCTTCGTCTGAATCAGCTTGCCCGGGGTAGTAATCCTCCTCAACTATGTGCCAATCGTCGCCTCCAGTTGGGTCGAAGTGGTCTGCCATCTTAGAGAAAGGAGAAGAAGAAGCATAAATTATAGAGCAACACAAATGTAAGTGACTTACATTTAAATCTCTAGACTCAACACACTCTCCAATGTCCACTGCTAGGGTGTCCTTTATAAATTTGTACTACTTGGAAGCGTGGCTTTGATACCACTCTGTAACACTCCGAATTCCAAAGCAGACTGAATTCGAAGTTCCATAGGATCTTTACACTTCTCTTCGTACAATTTTATAAGAAAATTTAAACTTTACTTTACATCAGAGTTACATTTACATTTACACTTAAACAGCGGAAGCAATTTACAATATTTACATAAATAAACGTACAACACTTGAAACATTCTTTAAGCTGCTTGCATACTTTAATCTTTGTCAATTGCATAAAGACTGTGGGCACGTCAGTTCATTCAACTGATGAGATATTATACACGACCATCCTCTCTATGCCGAAACAGTATAACGATTCTCAATGCTTAACAAACCACAAACTTGTTCACAAACAAAGCTAAGGGGACTATCCTATTGATGTCGTGTTGTGATTGTGCGCCTAGTTCTTAATGTAATTTATTATTATTATTACATGACACTAATGCACACTTGTTCGGATTCTATGCATCCCATACTACATAGGTCCGAGGGCAAGCCCTTAATCGTTCTTCAACTTGTAGGGTTCGATCCTTCGCCATGACTTAATCTACTACTGTAACTACGGTAAGTATTCTAGATGTCCTATGAGTTACGAGCCCATATCTAGACAACCTGGAGGGGAATCTCACGTTGTGACATGATGCATCATGTAGAGCCTATGGTCAATTCAGCCTCCGTCATGGACCCTGGCACCACCCGTAGTCAATCAAACATCCCACAAGCATCGCCACGATCCCGATAATTCCGGAGTAGTGTCCACACCAAGACTTGACTCATCAAGTTGGCAACCTATGAATCACTCTCACACCGTAGACTCGAGGCCCTCATACTTATATTTTTTTCTTACTTTCATCACATCTTCTCTATTATTTGGTCCTTAGTTGTATGAATCATGAATAAAAATCAATTTTTAGAGTTAACTCTTTCCTCTATACCGGTCTTAACCATCAATCAACGCATTTGACCCAAACCTGGTCTTTTATCTCAAAATATCATATCAACATTTCTTTCATTGCCGGTATAGGGTTTAGCTACTCCCTAGTTCTTAATTTCAACTCATAATCACAATATTGAGTTTCTTTCATACTCATAAGTTCTCTTTCATGATTAACAAAATTCTCATTTCATGTTCATAGCATTCATGTATTTGTATTTGTAAGATCTTTCATAACTTATCAAACATTCAATTTTAATTTCATGAACACTATCATGCATAAACAAATGAATTCAATTTTCCCAACTAGTCACATTCAACAATTTGTGCTTTCTATATAATTCTCTTAATCTTATTTTAATCCATACTAATTTCACAAATCCACACTTTCAATTTATTTCACAAGTCACAATTTCTCCTTACTAAGTCTCATTTTGAACTTCTTCAAACAACTCATTTATTTTCTTTCTCAAAATTAAACAAGTCCTTTCTTGAAAATAGTCTCAAATTTTCAATTACAATACACCAAAAGTTATAGAAATTATTTCATAAAAATCTACATATTTTCAGGAATTTTTCTGTATTTTTTTCTCAATTTTATTCAATTTTAAAGACTCCCAAAACAATTAATTTTCCCAAAAAATCACTTTTTAAACCGAAACCCAAGCTCGGAATTGAACCCACGACCCTAGGCCACGTGGCGCTACAGTGTCCGCACTGTGGCGCCCAAAAGCCACTGTGCCACAGTCCCAAAACAATATGAAATGGGTCCCTATCCATGTGTATTGACTTTCGAGTATTTGGATTTTTAATTAAAAAAATCAAATTAAAAGGCTCCTACCCAGTATCGAACCGAGACCTCCTGGTCAGCTCGCGGCTACAGTAAAACACCACCGCAACTCAACCACTTGGTTTAAGGGGCTAGGTTGTAAAAAAAAGTGTTTGATTGTGTTTAATCTAGTCTTCATTCATTTCTAATTGTTTCTCATAATTCCCAAAACATTTTTAGTCCCTTTTCTTCTCCTTTTGAAACCAAACTTTCCATATTGTAAAATATATAAAATTACAGTAAACTAATATTTTTATAATCATTATTTGCCTTATAAAAATGCATTTTTGGTCTTATTTTATGTTCTATGTCCATAATTTCGACATTGAGAACAATTTACATTTCTACATATAGATTTCCACAAGACAACTTATTTTTTTGTTCTTTTACTCATTAACCAACCTACAACAATTTTAGGATAACAATTCTCACTTTTCTACAATAGTGTAACTTTAATTTAAACGAACAATTATACATGATGCATTTAATTAACTATTTGTCTCACAAGCACAAATTCTCCATAGAGCATAACTCATAAACATATAGCATGGCAAGATGATGATTTCTAACACTTTGATTCACAATTTAGCAATCATTTTATCAATCATCTTCTAATTTATCATTTCATCTAAAAAAACAACCATCAGTCCAATTTACTTAGTTTTCTCTTAGTAGCAATTTATTCCTAGCATGGTAACTAGATTAGAAGCATGAGAAACACCCACCTTATTTGGAGAGAAAATTCACAAAAGTCCTAGGGAAAACTCCTAGATTGAACAAAAGGGCCTTCTCCTCCTAGTGTTTGATGAGTCCAAGCTTCCTCCTTGCTCCTTGGTGTTTGCCGCAAGCCCCTTGCTCCTTGGATGAATTGTCGTCCTCCTCTTGATGGAACACACATAAAGCAGACTCAATCTTTTAGAACTCACTCAAATCTCACTCTTTTGCTCACTAATGTATTTCTTTCTCTTATGATAAAGAATAGGTGCAAGAATAACTAATGAAAAGGGGGGTATTTATACAAAATTTTAGTGAAAATAAAGGGCTAGGATTGGTTCTAGTGGTTTAGGATCAAGGACTTAGATGAAATAGGGAGTTGCTATAACTTTCCATGATTCAAATAACCACCTCTCCACCTCATCCACTCTCCCTCTCTCTTGATCCTATCCGGCCACACCCAAAAGGTGTGCTTTGCACACCCTAGTGCAAGCACGTGCCATCTAGTGCCCCCATTATTTACAAGTTGTTCATGTTTAATTAATTTTTCTGTTCATGGAATGAGTCAACACTACAAGTTAGGTTATTAAAAGTGATTTTAAAAATAAATGGGCTCACTAATGGGCTAACTAACCATGGGCTTTATTAATTTAATTAATTAATTAATTAATTAAGGTGGGCTACAAAGGACAATTAGGCCAAAATTAAATTAGGTTCTCTTAAATAAAAGAGAAGCAAATAAGATTACTAATTTATGAAATATTTTTAGAACGATACATGCATAAAAAATTGCACGTGCACAACACGTGAAAATAAAAAAAATACATTCTAATTAATATGATTTAAGAATCCAGGATGTTACACTTCACCAAGAGTTCAACAGGAATTGTCCCACTCTACCGCAAAATCTCGCCGCCGGTGACATTCCTGCCATCCTCTGACAATTCGGGGTTTTGGCTGCGAGGTTCGTTTTTCCCCGAGTTGTCAGCGGGTGAGAGGTGGGTCGATCTCGGGGGCGGGACTCGGGGTGCTTGCCAAAGGCGGGCACCCTAAAGTGGAAATTTTGGCCGAGAGTCCCGGATCGGTGGCTCCCTTGCCACTCTCTGACAATTCGGGGTTTCGGCTCTGAGGGCCGTTTACCCCGAGTTGTCAACGAGTGAGAGGTGGGTTGAACCCAGGTTCAGGGCTCGGGCGTTTGCCAAAGGTGAGCGCCCTAAATCTTAATAAAAACTTTGGGGTAGGGAGGAGAGCTGAAATCCCAAGGGACGAGCCCCCGTAGCTTTGAATAGCCGTTGGGTCATGGCTTATGGGTACTGCCAAGCGCGAAGCCCTATTAGCTTGAGAAAGCTAGGGCGTGGCTCAAGGTGAGTGCCGAGAGTCGAGCCCCCTTAACTTGGCAGAAAAAGAGTTGTCGGGTTGTGGCTTGGAGGCACTGCCGAGCGCGAAGCCCCGTTAGGTTGAGAAAGTTAGGGCGTGGCTCGAGGTGAGTGCCGAGAATTGAGCCCCCTTAACATAAGAGAAGAGTTCTCGGGTTATAGCTCGGAGGCACTGCTGAGTACGAAGCCCCGTTAGCTTGCGAAAGCTAGGGTATGGCTCGAGGTGAATGCCGAGAGTCGAGCCCCCTTAACATAAGAGAAGAGTTGTCGGGTTGTGGCTCGGAGGTACCGCCGAGCGCAAAGCCCCGTTAGATTGAGAAAGCTAGGGCGTGGCTCGAGGCGGGTGCCGAGAGTTGAGCCCCCTTAACGTAAGAGAAGAGTTGTCGGGTTGTGGCTCGGAGGTACCACCAAGAGCGAAGCCCCGTTGGCTTGAGAAAGCTACAACATGGCTCAAGGTGAGTGCCGAGAGTCGAGCCCCTTTAACGTAAGAGAAGAGTTGTCGGGTTTTGGCTCGGAGGTACTACTGAGTGCGAAGCCCTATGAGCTTGAGAAAGCTAGGGCATGGCTCGAGGTGGGTGCCGAGGGTCGAGCCCCCTTAACGTAAGAGAAGAGTTTTCGGGTTGTGGCTCGGAGGTACCGCCGAGCGCGAAGCACCGTTAGCTTGAGAAAGCTAGGGCGTGGCTCGAGGTGACTGCTGAGGGTTGAGTCCCCTTAACTTGTTGGAGAAGCTTTTGTTTGGCTCGAGGTTACAACCGAGTGCCGAGCCCCAAGTCTTATTGGAAAAGCATTGGTTTGGCTCGAGGTTACAACCGAGCTCCGAGCCCCAAGACTTGTTGGTAAAGTCTGGGTATGGATCAAGATTACAACCGAGCTCTGAGCCCCAAGACTTGTTGGTAAAGTCTGGGTATGGCTCGAGGTTACAACCGAGCTCTGGGGTGCAAGACTTGTTGGTAATGTTTGGGTATGGCTCGAGGTTACAACCAAGCTCTAAGCCCTAAGACTTGTTGGAAAAGTCTGGGTATGGCTCGAGGTTACTGCCGAGGGTCGAGCACCCCAGACTTGTTGGTAAAGTCTGGGTATGGCTCGAGGTTACAACCGAGCTCCGGAGCCCAAGACTTGTTGGTAAAGTCTGGGTATGGCTTGAGGTTACAACTGAGCTCCGAGCCCCAAGACTTGTTGGAAAAGTATGGGTATGGCTCGAGGTTACTGCCGAGGGTCGAGCGCCCTTAACTTTGCGGAAAAAATTTAAAAATATAATAGTGTAGAGAAAGCATAAAGTTTACACTTTGTTATTTACAAAAGGGAATAGCACGCAAGTGCCGATTACAATAGATCGGTTATAAGTCTAGCCCTCTCCTTCGAGGAACTTGATGAGGTGCTCTGCATTCCAGGGCCTCTTGATAATCCTGCCTCCAGGTCTGTGAGTCGGTATGTGCCAGGACCACAGGACGGGCCATCCCAATTAAGCGAGAGTTTCTGCTTTCCTCTGGGGTCGGAGACCGTGAGCTTTCTGAGCACGAGATCACCCTACTTGATGTCTGTCGGGCAGACCTTCTTGTTGTATAATTTTCGATCCTTCGTTGGAATATGCTTCTGCGAATGGCAGATCTTTCCCTGACCTCATCGATGAGGTCCAGATTGGCTCTGAGGTCCGAAGAGTTGTCCTCCTGGCTGAAGGCCATGATCCTCGGCGAGGGGAGGCCGATCTCGAGAGGGATAACAGCCTCGGCGCCGTAGGTGAGGTTGAAGGGGGATTCGCCCGTGGGGATCCTCTTAGTTGTCCGGTGCGCCCAGAGAACGCTTGGTAGTTCGTCGACCTAATTGGTGAATTATCCAGCCGCTTCTTGAGGGTGGCACACCGACGAGAAGCGTTGGCAAACGCCAATGTTTTCGTAGAACATTTGAAAGTTTTTACCCGCGAACTGGGTCCCGTTGTCGGTGATGAGTACCTGTGGGATCCCGAACCGGCAGATGATATTCCTCCAGAAGAATTGTTGAGTCTGATGTTCGGTAATCGTGGCCAGGGGTTCGGCCTCAATCTACTTTGTGAAGTAGTCGATGGCTACCACCAAAAATTTCCTTTAACCGTCGCTTGTGAAAATGGGCCGACCACGTCCATCCCCCACATGGCAAAAGGGGTTAGGCTGGATAGGGATTGGAGGTTGTCCTGGGGAAGCCTCTTTACTGATGAAAATCTTTGGCATGGGCCACATCGCTTGACAAGTCTTGGGAGTCTTGCAGCATTGTAGGCTAGTAGTACCCGTAATTTAAGGCCTTTCAGGCGAGTGACCTGCTCCCCATGTGACATCCGCCGATCCCCTCGTGTAGTTCCTTCATAGCGTACTTTGCCTCGTCTGGAGTTAGGCAACGGAGGTATGGCCTACTGTCGGCTGATGTGTATGAGCGCTTAAAAAGCGTTCCCTCAATAAAGGTGAATTTTTCGGAGCGGACCCTGATCCTTCTTACTTCGACTCGGTCTAGAGGGAGCTCGCCGTCCGAAAGGAATTTTCGAATAGGCGTCGTCCAGTTGTCTGGTTGGAGATCAGTGGCGAGGTAGGAGGCCTCGAGGAGGTCGATGCTAGGCTTTAGGAGAACTTCGATCAGAATGGTGCGTGATGAACACATTATTATTCACTTTTTAGAGCAATAATCTTAATATAATTAGACATTTAAAAGCTCTATATATGGTATTTAACTCTTATTTTCTCTTTTCCACAGGAAACAGCTTATAACAGCAAAACGAAGCAGATTCAGGACTTCAAAGATGATACACAGAAAAATGCAGAGGAACAGTCGACTTATTCCCAAGAGCAGTCGACTGGCCTGATCAAAGATGAAATCTACAGAAGTCTCGACTCAGTCGACTGGTCCAGAGATAAGTCGACTGGTCTGCGGCAGAGTAAACAAATCAAATCTTCAAAGATACACCTGCATCTAATTTCAAATCTATTTGAATCAAGATTTTATGCAGCAAATCAAATCTAAAGACAGGGTATTTCCAAGTGGACGTGGTAAACAGATAAGGAAGGAAAGGAGAAAAGAGAAAGATATTAATCATCAAATCAAATAAAGAAGGATCTTCCTGAAAAAGTGGAAACCCTAATTCTCAGCCGTACTCTATAAATATCAGAAGAGGTCAACGTAGAAAAGGGGATCATCAGATATATCTCTGGGAAGCGACTCAATCACCAAGTTCCTGAACAAACATCGAGAGCATCACTCCATCAACATCGAAGAAGGAGAGAGAAGATCCAGCAACCAGAAGGTAGTCGACTGTGTGACAGCCAGTCGACCATATTGCCGGAATCCATTAGTTTATTTCTTCTTCTCTCTTTATTCTTTTATGTTGATCATGTATTCAAACTTGTTAAGCAATAAAGTTATTATTATGTGGAACTAATTTCATAGTTGGGTAGATCGAAACCGTAGTTATGTAATGCTATTTTCTTCTGAACTCTTCTATGTTACTTATTGATTGAATCTAATTGAATTGGTATAGGTTTATGATAGTCAAACTAGTTCTCAAGACTGAGAGCAGTCGACTGAGGTGAGAGCCAGTCGACTGACGTACAGAACTTGGGAAGCTCAAGTTTGGATGTCATTTATCTGAATCTGTTATATGAGCATATTGAGACGACCGAATCTCGTGCTCATAATTTGTAACAAAGGAATCTTTAGGGGTTCTTGGTTCAATCAACTTAGAGGATCTAGATCTGATACCAATTTCTAGAACTTTAAGTGTTTGTTCGTTTCCACTGTTCTTATGTTTTCTCTAAGTATAACTTAGTAGATACCATGCTAGATACTTACGGAAAGAAACGAATTAGAGTAGATACCATGCCTAATTCTTGGCTTAGGGAAACATTACTTTAAGGAGTAGATACCATGCCCTTGAAGTGAACAAACATGAGTAATTAGAAGTAAGTTCAGAAGGTAACTTAGCATTATTAACTATTGGTGGAGATCAACAACCCAACTATTCAAGAGATATTTGTGATTCAACACCTCTCATCTTAGTTTTAAATCTTTTAGTTCTTTTAGATCTTTACAACAACCCTTATTCATTCTTATTATTAGTTTTATTGATTAGTAAGTTGAAGTCTACAATCTCTGTGGGATCGACCCTTGCTATTACTACGATTCGATTCGTGCACTTGCGAGGTTTTATAATTTGTGTCTAGTTAGTCTATTCATTTAGGTATCTAGATTTGCACAACAAGTTTTTGGCGCCGCTGCCGGGGATTGTTTAGTATTTTAACTTACAAGTCAGTAGAATTTTTAATTAGTTTTTCTTTTCTTTTATTAATAATTTTTCTTTTAGGTTACAGGACTTCGGTGAATGCACGGTAGACGATCACTTCGACCAGAGCTACTACCCATTGACGCAGAAACAGAACGAACTTTGCACAGACTAGGTAAGCTAGTTGCAGCCAACCAGTCGACTGCTGTACGGACCCAGTCGACTGCACAGAGACAGATTTCACAGGGAAGAATGGCTGAAGAAATACAAAATCGAGTACCAATGCAGGACAAATTCACTCCTAAGAATATTGAGCAACCTTCCTGCATTGCTTTTCAACCTAATGCTACAGGGAACATGCACCTATCTCCTCATTTACTTAGTATGGTTCCCCACTTTAGTGGCAGACCAGATGAAGAGCCTCATCTTCATCTGCAAGACTTTTTCGATCTTTGCAGGACACAAAGCGTCCAAGGGCTTACCGCTGAACAAATCAGGTTAATCTTGTTTCCTTTTTCTCTAAAACTTAATGCTAAGTTGTGGTATAATTCTTTGGAACCAGGATCAATTAATTCATGGGAGCAATTGGTAACAAAATTTTTGAAAGAGTTCTTTCCAGCCCAAAAGACCAAACAGCTGAAAAGGGAGATTCAACTCTTCCAACAAAAGGATGGAGATTTATTCTTCGAGGCATGGAAGGATTTCAAAAGCAAGCTTCTCAAGTGTCCAACTCACAATCTGCCTAAGGATGATCAGGTACAAGCTTTTTATGAAGGTTTAAATGATACTAATAAGGCAATTGTGGATGCAGCTTGCAACGGAATTTTGATGAGGAAAAGTGGAGAAGAAGCCATTGAACTTTTTGAAGAACTCAGCGAGAACTCCCAACAATTCTCAACAAGAAGGGGACCTACGAAAAAACAGGGAGTTTACGAGATCTCTAATAATAATAACATTCAATTAGAAATGGCAAACATGAATAAGAAAATTGATATGCTTGTTAATGCAATGTCGACAATGGGTGGAGTTAA
Source organism: Hemerocallis citrina (assembly GCA_017893485.1). NCBI lineage: Eukaryota > Viridiplantae > Streptophyta > Magnoliopsida > Asparagales > Asphodelaceae > Hemerocallis > Hemerocallis citrina. The sequence continues at coordinate 109,371,050 of CM030364.1, read as the reverse complement.
AACTCAAACAAATGAAATGTGTGCAATTTGCTCGCATTTAGATCACACAACTGATACATGTCCCATGTCCACTTTCACAGATCAGGAGCATGCGAATTATGTGGGTCGAGGAGTATTTCCACCAAAGAATAATCCATACTCGAACACATATAACCCAGGATGGAAGAATCATCCAAACTTCTTATGGAGCAATAATCAAAATAATCAAGGGAATCAATTCATACAAGGACATGCACGAAACCCTCAGATGGGAAGTGGGTTTGAAAGACCAGCTCCAGAACAGAAAAAGTTGGATTTTGAATCCACTGTTCTTCAACTGCTCCAACAACAACATCAAACAAGCAACCAACAAGGGCAAGCAATTCAGAAGTTGGAAACCCAAATTGGTCAGATTGCAAAAGAGCTAAGCGAAAGAAAGGCAGGTGAACTCCCTTCACAAACCATACCAAATCCGGGAGGCCAAGAACAACTCCAAGCAGTGACTACTTTAAGAAATGGTAAGATAATTCACAACAAGGTTGGAACACACACAGACAAACCAGTCGACTGTTTTTACAAACCAGTCGACTGCACAGACAAATCAGAAACACAACCATCAAAAGCTTTGGGTTCAAGTAAGGTAAGTGAAAAAGTAGGGACAGTTCCACCACCATTCCCTTAAAGGTTAGTCAATAAAAAGAAAGAACAACATTTATTTGACGTCTTTGAAACTCTCAAAAAGGTAGAAATTAATATTCCCCTACTTGATGCTATTAAACAAATTCCTTCTTATGCCAAATTTTTGAAAGACTGTTGTACTCACAAAAGAACATTTCAGGTTAAGGAGGATGTGGCCTTGACAGAAGAAGTGAGCGCCGTATTATTAAGAAAACTACCACCTAAACTGAAAGATCCAGGTAGTTTCACCATTCCTTGCAAAGTTGGTGAGCACTTCTTTGAAAAAGCACTGCTAGACTTGGGGGCAAGCATCAACCTTCTTCCTTATTCTGTTTACAAAAAGCTTGGATTGGGGGAACTCAAGCCAACATCCATCACTTTGCAATTGGCTGATCGCAGCATAAAAAGACCTAGAGGTATTTTAGAAGATGTCCTAGTTCAGGTAAATGATTTTATTTTGCCTGCTGATTTTGTTGTGTTAGATATGGAGGAATCCTCTATGTCATCATCTCTACCGATCATATTAGGTAGGCCCTTTATGAGTACAGCTGATATAAAAATTTGTGTTAAAAAGGGCATTATAAGTATGAAGATAAACGGAGAAAAAGTGGAATTTAAAATGTTTGATACACTGAAATTACCACAAGATGATCATGAATGCTATAATATTGATGTGGTGCAGGAGATTGTTGATCAAACATTTCAGGTACATAGCGTTGAACCACTACAAGCCACAATCACTCAATCTCTAACTTTATCTCATGTTGAACAGGAATACGATGACTGGGAGATTGCAGAGACAGTACATCACCTTGAAACTCCACAGTCATATTCAGGTAAGCCTGCACCTTTATTTGAAAAATTGGTGTCTGATAAAAATTGTTCTTCTACAGATCAGGCAACTGATGAACAGAGTAAGTCGACTGGTGTTCTAACCAGTCGACCAAACCCAGACACCCAGAACAAGTCGACTGCTGACATGGACCAGTCGACTGTACAGAAGCGTCCAGACATAGAACTCAAGCAGCTGCCCGATCATTTGAAACATGCATTTTTGGACGAGAACCAGACACTGCCGGTGATAATTGCTGCAAACTTAAATGCACAGGAAGAAGAAAAGCTGCTGAAGGTATTGCGAGAACACAAAAATGCAATAGGATGGACCATTGCAGACATCAAGGGAATAAGTCCATCCAAATGCATGCATAGAATACTCCTTGAGAACGATGCAAAACCTAGCAGAGAGGTACAGAGAAGGCTCAACCCCAACATGAAGGAAGTGGTAAGATTAGAAATTTTGAAACTACTAGATGTTGGCATCATCTATCCTATCTCAGACAGCAAATAGGTAAGTCCTATACATGTAGTACCTAAGAAAAGTGGAGTTACAGTGATAACAAATGAAGAGAATGAACTTATCCCAACAAGAGTAACCACAGGATGGAGGGTATGCATTGACTATAGGAAGTTGAATAATGAAACCAGGAAAGATCACTTCCCTCTTCCTTTTATTGATCAAATGTTAGAAAGATTAGCAGGATATAGTCATTATTGTTTTCTAGATGGTTATAGTGGCTATAATCAAATTGCTATTGCTCCAGAAGATCAAGAAAAGACCACTTTTACATGTCCTTTTGGTACTTTTGCTTACAGGAGGATGCCTTTTGGATTGTGCAATGCTCCAGCTACATTTCAAAGATGCATGATGAGCATATTTTCAGATATGGTGGAAAGGTTTATTGAGGTATTTATGGATGACTTTAGTGTTTTTAGATCTTGTTTTGATGAATGCCTTAACCATTTGCAGCTTGTGCTTAAAAGATGTGAAGAATGCAATTTAGTGCTGAATTGGGAAAAGTGCCATTTCATGGTACAATAAGGTATTGTGTTGGGACATGTGGTGTCCAAAAGGGGAATAGAGGTGGACAAGGCAAAAATTGACATCATATCAAAGCTACCCCCTCCCACTACAGTTAAGGGTGTTAGGAGTTTTCTAGGACATGCAGGTTTTTATAGACGATTTATAAAAGACTTTTCAAAAATCTCCAAACCCCTTTGTGACTTGTTAGCTAAGGATGTTGAGTTTATATGAACAAAAGAATGTACAAATGCTTTTAATACATTGAAAAATCTTCTCATCTCTGCACCTATAGTCATGGCACCAGATTGGAGCCATCCTTTCGAGCTTATGTGTGATGCAAGTGATTATGCTTTAGGGGCTGTTTTAGGTCAACGAATCAATAAGAAACCTCATGTTATCTACTATGCTTCTCGAACTTTAAACGATGCACAGCTAAATTATTCCACTACTGAAAAAGAAATGTTAGCTGTTATTTTTGCTGTAGAGAAGTTTAGATCATACTTAATTGGTTCTAAAGTTATTGTTTTTACTGACCATGCTGCCTTGAGATATTTGTTTGCTAAAAAGGATGCTAAGCCTAGGTTAATCAGATGGGTGCTGTTGCTTCAAGAATTTGATCTTGAGATTAGAGACAAGAAAGGAAGCAACAATGTTGTGGCAGATCACATGTCCAGACTACTTCAGGAGGAAGAGAGAATTATGCCCCCGCTGAATGAAAATTTCCCAGATGAACATCTATTTGAAATAAATGTTCAAACTCTCGGGGCAGTCGACTGGTCCTTCAACCAGTCGACTGGACTCTCTGAACAGTTCCCCTGGTTTGCTGATATTGTCAATTTTCTAACTGCTCATGTTTTTCCTCCAGGTATGACACATCAGGAAAGGAAAAGATTGGTGGATCTGAGCAAACACTATTATTGGGATGATCCTTATTTATTCAAATTTTGCTCTGATCAAATTATAAGAAGATGTGTGGCAGACGAGGAACAAAGGAGTATTCTACAACATTGCCACCAATATGCATGTGGAGGACATTTTGGGCCAAAGAGAACAGCACTTAAGGTATTGCAATCTGGTTTTTATTGGCCTAAAGTATTCAAAAATGCTTTTTCTTTTTGCAGGACTTGCGACAAATGCCAAAGGACAGGCAACATCTCTTCTAGAAATCAAATGCCACTACACAACATACAAGTAATCGAGCTTTTCGATGTTTGGGGAATCGACTTCATGGGTCCATTTCCTAACTCATTTGGTTATTTATATATACTTGTTGGTGTGGATTATGTGTCTAAATGGGTCGAGGCTGTCCCCTCACGAACTAATGATCACAAAGTTGTTGTCAAGTTTTTGCAGGAGAACATTTTCACTAGGTTTGGTACACCACGAGCAATAATAAGTGATGGAGGGAGCCACTTCAATAACTACCCATTTGCTTCTTTGATGAAGAAATATGGGATTACACATAGAGTGGGAACTCCATATCATCCTCAAACCAGTGGGCAGGTGGAGATTAGCAACAGAGAGATCAAGAGCATCTTGGAAAAGACAGTCAATGCAAGCAGAAGGGATTGGTCACTACGCTTGAATGATGCATTATGGGCCTACAGAACCGCTTTCAAGACACCCATTGGCATGTCACCATACCGTTTGGTCTTTGGAAAAGCATGTCATCTGCCGGTAGAATTGGAACACAAAGCTTATTGGGCTATCAAAAAGTTCAATTTTGATATGAAACAGGCAGGTGACGAAAGGAGATTGCAACTAAATGAGCTTGAAGAATTGAGGCACGATGCATATGATAATGCCAAGCTATACAAGGAAAGGACTAAAGTATACCATGATAAACAATTAGCAAGGAAGGAGTTTTATGAAGGACAAAAGGTATTGATCTACAACTCAAGATTAAGACTCTTTCCAGGCAAGCTCAAGTCAAGATGGTATGGACCATATATTGTCACAAAAGTCTTTCCACATGGTGCATTGGAAGTTCACAGCGAAGACCGAAATCAAACATTCAAGGTGAACGGACACAGGGCGAAGCCATACATAGAGATGAGTCTAGAGCCACACGAGGAAGATGTGAATCTTCAACCCATTCAATACATTGCATGAACTCATCATGTCTAGCTGAAGACATGAAACACAGCGCTTATTGGGAGGCAACCCAACTTTTTAGGGGAGTATTTACACTTTCCTTTACTTTCTTCAGTTATTCATTATTTTTCTTTTAGTTATTTTTATTTTCAGTATCTCCTTACTGGATGGTAACACATGCCTATATCTTATGTTTTGTGCGAACATTGAGGACAATGTTCCATCTAAGTGTGGGGGTATTAGTTAGTTATATTTGAAATATTTTTTTTTTGTGATAAACAATTTCTTATAAAGTAAGAGTTTTGCATACTTATTTACTTTAAGATTGTTGAGTTTCATAATTCCTTACAAAATTGTGCGAGTCATGCGATTATACATAATAAACAAATGTGATGCTTTTTCTGATAATTATTCCCTTTAGATCTAGTCCTAAATCGAGTTTAAGTAAATAGAGTGATACAATATATGTATATATTTGAATAAAGTCAGTCTACTCCAATGTTTTGAGCGCTTAGTAACTAGGGGTATTCATCACCAATGTTTACCTTTACGTCAAACGGCAACTTGAAATATGAGTATGCAAAGCACTTTAATGTTTGTGACTTGTTGAGTAACCGGGTGGATACATCACAAATGTTTCGCATTCGCGTCAAAAGACAAGTGACAACTTTAAAGAAGAGACTATATATAAAAAAAAAAAAAAAAAAAAAAAAAAAAAAAAAAAAAAAAAAAAAAAACTCTAGTTTGCTACTGGATTTGTAGTAGAGAAAAGGGATAATCACAGACTGAGTAGATGCATACTATAACTACATTAATCGCATGACAAATATGACTAAGTTTGGGATTTATGAATAGACAATTGCACTGGAGAAAATGGGTATGGTTAATTTTACTTTATCTGAAATTGTTTGTAGTTTTATATTTTTCATTTTGATGCCCACATAATAAGAAATCTTGATGGTTGAGTTTATTCTGATTATTACTCCCTTGTTCATAAATTCACTTTTTGCTTGAGGACAAGCAAAAGCTAAGTGTGGGGGTATTTGATGAACACATTATTATTCACTTTTTAGAGCAATAATCTTAATATAATTAGACATTTAAAAGCTCTATATATGGTATTTAACTCTTATTTTCTCTTTTCCACAGGAAACAGCTTATAACAGCAAAACGAAGCAGATTCAGGACTTCAAAGATGATACACAGAAAAATGCAGAGGAACAGTCGACTTATTCCCAAGAGCAGTCGACTGGCCTGATCAAAGATGAAATCTACAGAAGTCTCGACTCAGTCGACTGGTCCAGAGATAAGTCGACTGGTCTGCGGCAGAGTAAACAAATCAAATCTTCAAAGATACACCTGCATCTAATTTCAAATCTATTTGAATCAAGATTTTATGCAGCAAATCAAATCTAAAGACAGGGTATTTCCAAGTGGACGTGGTAAACAGATAAGGAAGGAAAGGAGAAAAGAGAAAGATATTAATCATCAAATCAAATAAAGAAGGATCTTCCTGAAAAAGTGGAAACCCTAATTCTCAGCCGTACTCTATAAATATCAGAAGAGGTCAACGTAGAAAAGGGGATCATCAGATATATCTCTGGGAAGCGACTCAATCACCAAGTTCCTGAACAAACATCGAGAGCATCACTCCATCAACATCGAAGAAGGAGAGAGAAGATCCAGCAACCAGAAGGCAGTCGACTGTGTGACAGCCAGTCGACCATATTGCCGGAATCCATTAGTTTATTTCTTCTTCTCTCTTTATTCTTTTATGTTGATCATGTATTCAAACTTGTTAAGCAATAAAGTTATTATTATGTGGAACTAATTTCATAGTTGGGTAGATCGAAACCGTAGTTATGTAATGCTATTTTCTTCTGAACTCTTCTATGTTACTTATTGATTGAACCTAATTGAATTGGTATAGGTTTATGATAGTCAAACTAGTTCTCAAGACTGAGAGCAGTCGACTGAGGTGAGAGCCAGTCGACTGACGTACAGAACTTGGGAAGCTCAAGTTTGGATGTCATTTATCTGAATCTGTTATATGAGCATATTGAGACGACCGAATCTCGTGCTCATAATTTGTAACAAAGGAATCTTTAGGGGTTCTTGGTTCAATCAACTTAGAGGATCTAGATCTGATACCAATTTCTAGAACTTTAAGTGTTTGTTCGTTTCCACTGTTCTTATGTTTTCTCTAAGTATAACTTAGTAGATACCATGCTAGATACTTACGGAAAGAAACGAATTAGAGTAGATACCATGCCTAATTCTTGGCTTAGGGAAACATTACTTTAAGGAGTAGATACCATGCCCTTGAAGTGAACAAACATGAGTAATTAGAAGTAAGTTCAGAAGGTAACTTAGCATTATTAACTATTGGTGGAGATCAACAACCCAACTATTCAAGAGATATTTGTGATTCAACACCTCTCATCTTAGTTTTAAATCTTTTAGTTCTTTTAGATCTTTACAACAACCCTTATTCATTCTTATTATTAGTTTTATTGATTAGTAAGTTGAAGTCTACAATCTCTGTGGGATCGACCCTTGCTATTACTACGATTCGATTCGTGCACTTGCGAGGTTTTATAATTTGTGTCTAGTTAGTCTATTCATTTAGGTATCTAGATTTGCACAACAGTGCGGTCGAGCCCTTCGAATGATGACTTGGCGAGCTTCGATAATGAATCCGCCTGGGTGTTCTGTTCCCTGGGGATCCATTCTACCGAGTGGTATTCAAAAGACGCCAAGAGGTGATGGACTATAGCCAGGTACTGCACCAATCGGGGGTCGCGAGCTTCACTCAGCGGTGATCTGGTTGACCACGAGCTGGGAGTCACTGAAGGCCCGGATGTGTCTGGATCCGGCCTTGTGTGCTAGGGTGAGCCCCGCGATCATAGCTTCATACTTGGCTTCTTTGTTTGAAGCTGAGAAATTGAGACGCAGGGAATACTGAAGGACGAAATCATCGGGCCCTTTCAGAATGACGCCCGCTCCGCTTCCTCCCTCACAGGATGAGCCATCGACGTAAACCTCCCATATTAGGTCGGTCTCCCATACGTCAGATGGCTCGGGAATGGTACATTCTGTGATAAACTCGGTGAGGGCCTGCCTCTTGATGGCTGTCCTGGGTTGGTAGCTGATGTCGTATTGACTTAGCTCGATCGACTATTTGACCAAGCAGCTGGAAGTTTCGGGCTTGTGAAGGACGACCTTGAGGGGCTGGTCCGTGAGGACCTGAATGGAGTGTGCTTGGAAATAAGGGCTGCGCGGCCATCACATGTGCGTAGGCTACCTTCTCCATTTTAGCGTACCTTGTTTCTGCCGGGAGCAAGACCTTGCTTACGTAGTACAAAGGCTTCTGGATGCCGTCATCTTCCCGAACGATGACGGCACTGAGGGCGCTCTCCGAGGCCGAGAGATATAGTTTTAGTGGTTCGCCTGGTTCGGGTTTACTCAGGAGTGGAGGGTTGGCAAGGTAGGACTTTAGTTGTTCAAACGCTTGCTGCTGGGCGTCCCCCCACTCAAAGCCAACCTCAAAGTTCGCCATGACGAGGCTGATGATGAAGGCATCGCAGTGCGGAAGCCGGACGCCTTTGAGGTCTTCTCCAGAGAAGGAGACTACCAGTTACTGGACATGGGGGGAGGGATGGTCCCGGACAGAATTGACCATTCAGATGAAGGCCTTGCGGGAAGTATTGGAGTCCCCTCCCATGGGTCTGCCGTGAATGCAGTGGAGGATAGTCGGTTACCCTGCTTCCCTGGGTTCAGGATCCTGCTCGGAGCAGTTGCTGTTTGCTCGAGGAGGAGGCGAAGGCTTTGGGTTCCTCGGTTCTCTTCGGTCTTCGGGATTGGTTTGGGCAAACTCCCTCAGATACCCTTATTGGATGAGGACTTCGATCTCGTCTTTGAGGGCTCGGCAATGATCTGTGTCGTGCCCAGTGTCTTGGTGGAAGCAGCAGTAGAACCTTTGATCTCGCTTCTTGTCGTTGTTCATCTGTAAGGGAGGGAAGCGGACGATCCCTTTGTCCTCAATCGCCATTAAGATTGCAGAGATGTTCTGTGTCAGAGGCGTATATCTCTCGAATCGGAGGACCGGGGGGACCCTTTTGAGACCAGTTGTTTCTTTCACGACTCTCTTGAAAGGCTCAGCATCATCGACCTTATGCTTCCCCTTAGTAGTGGCTTCCTTGGCACCCTCAGGATTCAGGGCCTCCTCGGCTCTGATATACTTCTCGACCCTGTTGAGTAGGTCGGGGAAGTCCACGGCTGGCTTCTTGGCTAACGAAGCTTTGAGCTGGCCGTGGCGGACGTTGTGTCGGAAGGCTACGGAGGCAGCCCCTGCGTCGAGGGAGGAAACCGACCTTGCCTCAGTGGTGAACCTCCGAACGAACTCCCAGAGGGATTCCCCATCCTTCTGTTTGAGGTCCAGAAGGGAAGAGCTCGTCTTTTCGACCTTCTGGCTGGTCATGAAGTGGGCAAGGAAACCAGTCTCTAGCTGCTCGAAAGAGAAGATCGAGCTGGGGGTAAGTTTGGAGAACCATTCCCGAGCCGGTCCACGGAGGGTAGCAAGGAAGGCACGGTAGAGGAGGGGATCCGCGGTGCTGTGAATCATCATGAGGGTCTAAAATCCCTCCATGTGATCAGCAGGATCGCCCTCGCCATTGTAGGTCTCGAATTGTGGAGGCCTGAAATTCCGAGGGATCTCGGCCTCGAGAATTTTGGGGGGAAAAGGGGGTCCGGTTTGTCACTGACCATGACCTGGTACTGGTCCGCCCTCACCAAGATGGGCGAGGCGGTTCTCCATTTCCTCCAAACGATGAAGGATGGTGTCTGCCTGTTCCTGAGGACGTGTCAATCCGCAGGACTCGCCGGCTCCTGTTCCCGACTGAGGGTCGGAATTGTGGCGAACCTCGGCCGCCTCGGATGGCTTGGAGAATTTCGTCCTGAAAATTCTGGACTTCGACCCTTGTGACGGGGGCTTGCCCCACCGGGTTCTGTAAGGGATCACGCACCTGGAAATACTTTCGACGATGGTTCGAGACCGAGTTGGAAGCGGCCTCTCTCCTCGTCCGGCTGGCCTGCCTATCCGAGATGACGCGACGTAAATCTGACGTGCTTGATGATCGAGCCACACCATTGACCCGAGGTTTGTTGGAACCCTGGTCATTCGCGCGGGTATGATGTAGGGGGCCGGATGTCGTGCCGAGGTGACGACTCTGGCTGAGCTCGGAAGGACGACAATACTTAGAAGGAGGATTTCCACAAACGGTGCCAACCTGATGCGGTTTGTTTTTGGGGTGTGGCTGCAATAGGTGTGAGTTCTTGTAATTTGTATATTGGAAGTCCTATTGCGGTACTGGCCCTGATCTAATCCCAGGTAGCGGGAGCCGGCTTGGAAGTAGGAGTGGTGAGGCTGGGACCTGGTGATCGGCTCAGATCCATCTGCTTGGCTCGGATCTATTGATTCTTGATTTTGATGATTACAACACAATGCAAAGTTTTTGTACTACCTCTCATATATTGTAGGTTGTATCAAAATTATCATGTATGATATACAAAGGCCTCAAAGCAAATTGATCAAGCAAGTTGTTCTAAAGCTGAAGAATGATCAAGCAAAGCTTCATACAAGGACAATGGCTAAAGCTTCTCTCAAGACTAAAGACTCAAGTCAAGACCAAAGCTTCAGTGTATTATATGTTGTGTCTTGTAAAAACAAATGTAATCTTCTTTTGTTGAGTCTTAGATTGATGTAAAAGCCTTGTCACACACACACACTCACATATAATTTTATAACTATGTGGTTTTCAAAAATAAAGGTCAAAATAGTTTGGACTAGGTCAGCTGTTAAGTACCAGTCGACTGCCATTAAGGACCAGTCGACTGTACCTGTACAAAACTGTTTGAGCTTCTTCAAACTCTGGTCAGTCGACTGTACCTGTACAAACAGTCTGAGCTTCTTCAAACTCTGGCCAGTTGACTCATAACAGCAACCCAGTCGACTATTCAAGTCGTTTTGACAGATTTCTGATTTTAAAATTTGATTTTTTGATTTCAAAAAGATATATCCGTTTGTAAACAGCTGTAAGAACTGTTTTTACAACTTCTAGGAATTCTACTCTATAAATAGAGGCTTAGAATCACCATGGAAGGGTCCCAAGCCTTTTGAGAAAAAATTTTAAGTGTTCTTACTTTCAAAGAGAAAAAGTTTTTTAACTCAAACACTCTAATTCTTAAGACTTGGTTCTCTAAGTTCAGTCCAACATAACATTCAATTTGTTTCGGATTGAATTCAGAAGTTGACCGAATAACCACGTACAAAATCACAATCACAGCACGGCTATAGGTTGATTGTAAATAATTTTATTGTTTTCTTTTCCTCTCGGTTGGAGAGTAGGACTCTAGGGTGTAGAGTCAGATTTTCACTCTTGGTGGAAGAGTGGCTTGCTCTCTCTAGTGGTGAGAGAGGACTACGGGTTGGACAAGGTTGTTGTCTAACACCGTAGGGTATTCTTGTGCATTTTTCAAGAATAGTGTAAAATCTCAAGTGGGTTGCTTGGGAACTGGATGTAGGTCGGGAGGACCGAACCAGGATACATCGTGTGTACTCTGTGGTTGGAATTTCTGTGGTTGTATCTCTTGAACCTTTTATTACTTGCATTTCAACTCTCTCAAAACCGTTCTGGTAAGTCGACTGTATTCCCATCTTAAGTCGACTGATCAGACTGGTATTACAATCTTCTCAGAAACTCTTCTGGCAAGTTGACTGAATCTCTGTATTAAGTCGACTTATCAGACTAGTATCAAAATACTCTTCTACTCTGACGCCTCAGTCAACTGAACTTCTTTTTACAGTCGACTGAACAGGAGATAATTTTTAATTCCGCAATTAATTTTTATAAAACACTATTCACCCCCCTCTAGTGTTTCTTGCCTTGCCTGTAGGATCCAATACTTGGTATCAGAGCCTAGTTGAGTGCAATGACAACTACTTCTATTGCAAATCAATACCATGAAGGCCAATCTACACAAAGGCCACCCCTCTTCGATGGAACCAATTACAACTACTGGAAGTGTAGAATGAAGATCTACCTTCAGTCCATCAACTATGAAATATGGAACATGACCGAGACCAAGTACATTGCTCCTACATTTCATATGCACAATGGAACGATGACATGAAGAACCAAACAATGAACAATACAAAGGCAATGAATGCGTTGTTTTGTGCCCTCACAAAGGAGGAGTTCAACCATGTGTCCAATGCAACAACAGCACATCAAATTTGGCATACACTCGAGGTAACTCATGAAGGAACAAATAAAGTAAAAGAACCTAAAATATCTGTTCTTGTTCACAGGTTTGAAATGTTTTGCATGAAGGAGAATGAGAATGTATCTGAGATGATTATAAGGTTCACGGACATTACCAATTCACTTGGAAAGACGTATACTCAAGTCGAGATGGTGAGGAAGGTACTTTGTGTACTAACTCCCGAATGGGAGAAGAAGACCACCGCCATAGAAGAGGCCAATGATTTAACACAACTTTCTCTTGAGAATCTTGTGGGAAATCTTATGGCTTATGAGGTACAACTTGAAGAGCGCAAGAAGGATGCCGAACCACAACAATCAAAGAAGAAGACATTAGCATTCAAAGCCATGTCAGACTCCGAGGATGAAGAAGAAGATAAGGAAGAGATTGCCATGTTCACGAGAAAGTTCAAAAAGTTCCTAAGAAAATGTAAGTTTAATTCAAAATCGAAGGAATTTAATGAACCTCCAACTTGTTTCAGGTGTAACAAGACAGGCCATATGAAGAATGATTGCCCACTAGTGAACACAAAATCTAAGGAAAAGGCATCCAACTTCAAGAACAAGTTCGTGAAGAACAAAAAGGCATACCAAGTAACTTGGGATGATAGCAATTCTTCGTGAGAAGAAGAAATTGATGAGACAAACGAGGTTGCAAACGTGTGTTTTATGGCGTCTCAAAATCAAGTAAGTAATGGCTATGATTCTAATGATTTACTTGATGCTTTCAACGAGATTTTTCAAGAACTTAAAAAAGAAAAGATTAGAGTTAAGAACTTAGAGAAAGTTAATCGAACACTTTCTCAAGAGAATCTTAACCTTGATAAAGAAGTAAAATCCTTAAATTCTCGTCTTTCTAGTTAAAGTATAGATCTTGAGTCTCTAAAGAAAAATTATGAAGAGATATTCAAGAACGTATCTAAATTTAATAAAGGAAAGGAGAATTTAAATGATGTTCTTCAAAATTAAGTGCAATCTAATCAAAAGTTTGGACTTGGTTTTAAAAAGTCCCTCAAAAAATCTCATTCTTCTAAGAACACTAGTGTAAACAAATCTGTATCTATTTCTAGTGTTAAGAATAAACTTTATGAGTTTTTTGAAAAACCTAAAACTGTAACTTTTCATGAAAAAGGCAAATCTACAGTTCAGACAAGTCGACTGAATCCACATATTAGTCGCCTGTCCAGAGGTATTGAGTATTATTCAACGAGACAAATACCTCAGATAAGTTGACCTATACTACCTCCCAGTCGACTGAATAACAGTAAAAATCGACTGAAAGGTACTGTAAAGTTGACTGGACAGAGCAAATATGTGTGGGTTCCAGTCAACCTGAGTTTGAAAGATAGTGCTTACATTAATTCATATATGCTTACTGTATATAATTCTGCTAATTATATTTCTGCTTCTGGTGGAAAATCAAACTCTTCATGGGTTTGGTTTCCCACAAACTATGTAACGACCCGAAAAATAGCATATGGCTATTTTGCATCGAAATGTGTGCGCAATTGAGAATTTCGCGCGATCATAGATTTTCTGATAAAAATTATCTTAATTGAGAAATATAAGATATATTGTCTATTTTATATTATTATTATTTTCGTATTAAATTATTTTATACGGATTATCTACGAAGTAGTTTTAATGTATTTTTGTATTGTTTGGAATTAATAAAGTAGAGAGTTGGGCTTTATTTGAAATGTGTTAAGACTAGAGGGCTTATATGCAACATTCCCCTAGATATTTATCAATCTATTATTAATTATTCCCCTTTTTACAAAAAACCCCTTCTCTCTCTCTTTCCCTTCTCCTTCTTCTTCCTTCTCTTCTCCATTCCCGTCCGATCCCAAAACCCATGGAAGCCCCGACCTCCTCCTCCTTTCTCCCTTCTCCGTTTGTCCATGCCGTCGATCGGACGAACCCCGACCACCCACTCCCGTTCCTTCTTCTTCTTCTCTTCTCCTTCTCCGATCTGTTCTTTTCCAATCGATGGAAACCCACCCCGGCCTCTTCCTCCCTTCTCCTTCTTCGAGTCACACCCAACCGACGGGAAACCCACACCTCCACCATCTCCTTCTTCTCCTTCCCTTCCCATCTCCATTTTTGATCAAAACAAACCCAAAAGAACCCATCGCTGATCGTTTTCCCCACCTCAATTCCCTCCGATTCTTCGACAAATCCAAATTAAAGCGAGGAGTAGACTAATGGAGGGATTCTCTACATGGTGGTAGTGTTGGATTTTCGAATGGATTCGGGAAGGTATAACCCTAACTATTTTATTGTATAAAATTTAGTTAGGTTAATTTTTATTGAGTAGGAATGTTAGGGTAGAGAGATTTAGAGATATTGGAAATTGTAAATGTGAGAAATTAGCGGATTTTTAGAGAGATTCCAAGTTGTTAGTAAAATAGGGTTTTGGTTTTGTAAAAGAGAATTATAGGGATACGAATTAATTCTCGGATAGTAATAGAAATTATAGTTGGGCTATTAGAACGATTAGGAGTGTTTTTAGTAATTGTTTGGAAATAGGAATCTCGTCGGCATTAGATTATCACGTGCATCGCATGTGTATATCCCAAGCGTTCAATAAACGCTTGTGTGATATTTGGGATGGTGTTATTAGCTTTTATAATTGGTTTGGATGATTTGAGTTTTAATTGCTTGAAATTGATGATAGGATATATTACGACTTTGGATGCTCGGTGGCTCGGTGGCGCTTTGGATCTTCGCAAAATTATGTGAGTTATATTATTTATATATTTTCGTGGTTTAAAGATATATGTGAGTACTAATTTATTATATGTATTTTGTGATTATAAAAATATAGTGAGTTAGTATATTTATATATTTTGTGGTTTGATGAATATGTGAGTTAGTTTAATTATATATTTTTGTGGGTTGATGAAAATAGTGAGTGTTAATTTATTACGTGTTTTTGTATGTTAAGAATTATGTGAGTATCGATTTATTACGTATCTTGTGATTGTAAGAATATGGTGAGTATGATTTATTTATGAAGTAATGTTTAATGGAGGATTGAATAACATATGTGTATATGGGGATGGGTTACAATCATATGAGGATATTAAGATATGGTGTATATGGTTCTATATACGTAATTGACATTTTAAAGAAGTTCGATGAACTGAAGAGGTGACATGATTTATGGATGTGGCGTATGGGGAAATTTACTATCCTTGAGTATATAAACCCTATATAATGGATTCGTTATGTATGTGAGGATTCTCTACTTCTAAGTTAGTTGCTTGCTTTCCTTATCTACTTATGTATGTGTAGAAAGAACCATCCTTAGGGTACTGCTTGTGTAGGTGAAGAAAAGAACCCATTTGAGGGTTTAGTAAATTGTGGATGTTAAAAGAACCCATCTTTTGGGTATGAATTGTTAGAGGTTGAGAAAGAACCCATTTTGAGAGTTGAGTAAATTGTGGATGCTAAAAGAACCCAACTTGATGATTATGTTAGTTGTAGTATGATAAAGAAACAATCTTTGGTTGTTGTCAGTGGTAGGGGGTTAAAAGATCACACCTTTTGTGGATTACGTGTTGTAGGTGGAGGAAGAACCCATTCCTAGGGCTATATTATTTGTGTATGCCAAAGAGAACCCATTTGAGTGTTAGTAGTAGCGAGTAAAAGAACCCACCCTATGGATTTAGATTGTTGTAGAGAAAGAACCCACCCTTGTGGTATAGTAAGAATCCATGCTTGAATTGTTATAGAAAGAAACCCATGGTTCAGTTGTAGTAGAACACCGTGCTTGAGTTGTGTGAAGAACCCATTCATGCCTATGTGACGTTCCAGTAAAACCTATCATGTTTGAGTCGATTTTAGAAAGAAACTCATGTTGAGTTGATTATAGTAGGTCTGCCATGATGGGTTGATTGTAGAAGAAACCCATGCTAAGTTGATTTTAGTAGATTCTTCTGTTGCTTATAATTATAGAAGATCAAGTTTACTAGTAAGCACAGTTGGTTGCTTCTAAGTGAGATTACCTGTATGGTTGTTTGTATGTGGATTTGCTCGTACGTGGCTCGACTGGCCCGTATGTAGCTGTGGGTCTCATACGCAGCTTATTTGGCTCGAATGTATGTCGTTGTCTCATACGCAGCTCGACTGGCCCGTATGTAGCTGTTGGTCTCATACGGGGCTTATTTGGCTCGTATGTACGTTGTTGTCTCATGCGTGGCTCGACTGGCCCGTATGTAGCTGTTGGTCCTATACGTAGCTGTTTATCTCGTATGTGTTTTGGTTACTCGTATGTAGCTTCTTAGCTAATACGTAGTTGTTGTGCTCATCTAGGGTGATATAATTACCCTAAAGGTCGTCGACCATCAAGACCGCATCCTACCTCCTTAGAATAAATGGATAGATCTCACCTCGGGCATCGACGGATCTTAACCGATATAGGTTGACCGTGGGCCGAGAGTGTTGGTAGAATCAAAGTTAGGGGTAGGGATGAGTGAGAGAGATCTCATTAATAGAGTCTTGGATCGAGGGACCACGAGTTAGACCATGATAATCTAAGTTAGAAATTATGTAAGATTGTATAGGAGTAGTAACATCATTAGGGTAGTGACTTATAAAATCATTACTTAACCTTTTGCCAGAAAGAAGGGGAGTTGGTAGTAGGGTGCACCGTACGACCAAACCTTTCTTTGGGGCCGATCACAGGGGGTGTTATTGGGTTGTACCTTCCTGTCAAAAGGGATACGCACGATGCCTTCTCAATAGTTGGGGACATGGGTTGCGTATCATGATTGTTAATTCCTGAAGTGCCATGATAAGGCGGGCGGAGCTAGGGGGATGGACCCCCGGAACTCCGTCAGGTCCTATGCCAAGAGGGCGAACAGGCCATGGACTACGGTCCGACCAGGGGGCGGCAGGGGGCTCCCCTGTCAGTAGTATCCCCGACGGTTCGTCAGGTTTTTAAGTGAGGTCCGGTAGCCGGATAGCAGTGGCAACATGGACACCACTGGCGAACTGCATTAGAGGGACTTGACCACGTCTGCAACCTCATCAGTCACGTTGTATCTGTCAGGAACAGGTTGTGTACAATTAGAATTCATAACGCGGGTTTAATCCCTATATATGGAGAAAACGGCCTGAGATGGGGCGCATGTAGTATGGGATGCATGTTACTTTCAAAGACTTGCTGACATTAGAATAGGAGCATCCTAGTTTAGTTGACATTGCATTAGAATAAGAGCATCATTGTATTAAGTAATCTTGCATTAGAGTTAAGTCATAACATACATTGGCACATCAGTTATATGTACACGTATCTCTTCCATTCAAGATAAATTGCGAGTATGATAGTTAAAGTAAATTAATAACCAAGCTATGGGCTTGGGACGTGATGTGATATCACCCAAGTTCGGCTTGGGGTGTGATATGTTATTGCCAAACTAAGTTTAGGATGTGGAGTATATTGTGATAAAATGCATGTAAATGGTAATGTGCAATAAGATGTTAGATTGGACATGAATGAATGTGGTAGTATGCGAATGAATGCATATGTCTAGGATGTGATACGCGATACAATGCAATGAGATCAATATTGGTATTATGAGAGGGGTTATTCAAATATTACTAAAGATAAGTATGTTGTGAGTGGGTATGGATATACATACAGGTGATGACTCAGAGAGTATTGGATGTGAATTCCCATTTATGAGGTTACATGTTCAGATGTCAAGTAAGATTTGTTGATCTTGATATTATGAGTTCGTTATGTTTTTACTTGTAAAGTTTAATTTATTTGCTTATTTTAATAAATTATACTCACACCAGAAATGGCTAACCCCTTAGTATTTGGGGGTTAGGGAGTCCCTGGACTACCCTAGGTCCCCTACTCTTACAGGTCTTCAGCAGTGCAGAGATGAGGTGTAGGTACAGGTTTCCGTGGAGTGGAGCTCTAGTTATAATTCGTTGTTATGATTTAATTATAAATAGTAAAGATTTATGCTTTAAATTGTATTTTTGATGTATAAGTACGTGGATGATGATGAAGAGTATAGTGTAAGGCGACAGGATATGGTTTGACCCGTAACCATTTCGTTGTGGAGTGCCGAGCGTCGTGGTAGGTTTTTACAGGTTATTTTCTAAAAACTTACTACGTTTTCAAAAGGATTTATGGTTTTTATTTGATAATTGTTATACTGTTATGAGTTTGGCCCCCAGAGCATATATATATATTGCCTGTGTGATGATGCTCATTTTGGCCTGGGGAGCCCGTAATATTATTGCCTGTGATGTAAGCTACGGAATTTAGAGCAAAATTCCGTAAGCTTTTTCTGTTTTGGGGCAGAAATTACAGGGGAGACTCTGCCCAATTTTTCTTTGAAACATAACTATTTTAGTTTATGTTTAAAGTGATATAGAAATTGGAAGAATTGAGTTTGGAGTCAAAAAGGAAAAAGGGCAGGCGCTACAGTTGGTATTACAAACTGATATTTGTAATTACTGCGTGGTAACTCTGTGTTGAATAAAAAGTTTTAAATTTTCAGCATTTTGTGTATCGTGACTAATTGAAGGAAAGATCTTGGCATGTGTCACGGTTTTCCAGTTACGTGGAAATCGGGGCGCTACAAACTAATCTATTTTGGACCCAATAAAAAGGGTACCATATTCACAATGAATATTTTATAGGTACCTAAGAGAGATCATTGGATACTTGACAGCGGATGCTCGAAGCACATGACTGGTCATGCCAATCTCTTATCTTCCATACAAGACATTGATGGAGGAACAGTCACATTTGGTGACAACAACAAAGGAAATGTCATAGGAATTGGTATGGTCGGTAAGCACACTAACCCCTGCATAGAAGATGTCTTATTAGTTAGTGGACTTAAGCATAACCTGTTAAGTATTAGCCAACTATGTGATAAGGATTATAAAATCATGTTTGAAAAAGATACATGTTTAATTTATGATTCTACCATGCAAAAAATAATTTTTCAAGGAATTAGGAAAAATAACATTTATGAATTATGTTTAAAAGCATGTGAGTTTTCGAATGATTTTTACTTAGTAGCTTCTAATAATGATTCTTGGCTATGGCATAGACGTTTTGGCCATGTGAATATGAAAAATCTCTCTAAATTGTCTAAGTACAACCTATTTAAAGGGCTGCCAAGACTATCCTTTAAAAAGGATAAGTTATGTGATGCATGTCAACTAGGTAAACAAATTAAATCTACTTTTGAAACAAAAGAAGTAATTTCTACTAGTTGGCCGCTCGAATTAATCCATATTGATTTATTTGGCCCTACTAGAGTTGCTTCTTTAAATAAAAGTAGGTATGTATTTGTGTCAGTAGACGATTTTTCACGATTCACTTGGACTTTCTTTTTAAAACATAAGAATGATGCTTTGTAGAATTTGCTAATTTTTGTAAACGAATTCAAAATTAAGTCTCTAACCATAGTCACTATTAGAAGTGATCATGGTGGAGAATTTGAAAATGAAACGTTTGCAGAATATTGCAACAAGAATGGTATAACTCATTCGTTTGCATTTCCTAGAGCTTCACCACAAAATGGAGTGGTTGAAAGGAAGAATAGGACTTTGCAAGAATGTGCACGTACCATGCTTGTTGAAAACAATTTACCTAAGTATTTTTGGGTTGAAGCCGTTGCTGCAGCTAGTTATATTTTAAATAGAATTTTGATTAGGCCTAAGCTAAAGAGAACATGTTATGAGCTATTTTTTGATAGAATTCCTAAGGTCTCTTACTTTAAAATATTTGGATGTAAGTAATTTAGATAAGTTTGATCCTAGATCTAATGAGGGTATCTTTATAGGATACTCAAATAGGGGTAAGGCATATAGGATCTTCAACAAGTCAACAATGACTACTGAAGAATCCATGCATGTTGCATTTGATGAATCTCTGTCTTTATCGACTTTAATTGAAGATGATGAAACTGATTCATCACATTTAAATAAAGTAATTATATCTTTAGAGCAAACTAGCCTTGCGGATAAGTCGACCGATAAGGAAGTCAAGTCGACTGCTGTAAATTAGTCGACTGATGAACTGGTCAAGTCGACTGAGCCTGTTGTGATGTCTCCAACTTTACCAAATCTTTTGTTGAAGTTAGAGATCATCCTCATGACTTAATAATTGGTGACATTTTACATGGTATTCAGACAAGATCACATGTTAACAAGTTTTCTCACACAACTTTCTTGTCAGATTTTGAGCCGAAGAATATACAAGAAGCTTGTGAGAATGAGTTTTGGATAAATGCCATGCAAGATGAGTTAAACCAATTTATAAGGAATGATGTATGTGATTTAGTTCCACGACCTCCTGATCATACTATAATTGGTACCAAATGGGTATTCAAGAATAAGTTAGATGAATCAGGACAAGTTGTTAGGAATAAAGCTAGACTAGTTGTTCAAGGGTATAATCAAGAAGAAGGCATAGATTTTATGAAACATATGCTCCTGTTGTTAGATTAGAATCAATCCGTATCTTATTATCTTTTGCTTATTTTATGAATTTTACACTCTTTCAGATGGATATTAAAAGTGCTTTCCTTAATGGATTTATAAAGGAAGATGTTTATGTTAAGCAACCACCAGGTTTCGAACATGAACAATTCCCAAACCACGTTTTTAAATTGAAAAAAGCTTTATATGGTCTTAAACAAGCACCACGTGCTTGGTATGGTCGATTGAAGACTTTTCTTTTAGAAACAGGTTTTGAAATAGGTAAAGTAGACACTATCCTGTTTATTAGAAAAATAGAGACAAATATCTTGATCATACAAATATATATAGATGACATAATCTTTGGTTCTACTAATAGTAATTTCTGTCAAGAGTTTGCTAACACTATGAAAAACGAGTTTGAGATGAGTCACATGGGTGAACTCAACTATTTCCTTGGACTGCAAATTAAACAGTCATCGAATGGTATATTTATTAATCAAGGAAAATATGCTAGGGAATTACTTAAATGGTTTAACATGGATGGCACGAGTAGTAAGACCACACCTATGGCTACTACCACTACCCTTGACAAAGATGAATTAGGTAAGAGTGTCGATCAAAAACTCTATCGAGGTATGATTGGCTCACTCTTATATATAACTGCTAGTAGACCGGACATTATGTTTAGTGTATGTTTGTGTGCTAGATATCAGTCAAGTCCTAAAAAGTCTCACTTAAAAGCTGTGAAACGTTTTTTAAGATACCTTAGAGGCACGTCTAAATATGGTATATTTTATCGACGCACCGATAACTTTCAACTTTTGTCATGTAGTGATGCGGATTTTGCCGGTAGTAAAACTGATCGAACGAGCACTAGTGAGACATGACACTATTTGGGACATTCACTATTCTCTTTTTGCAGTAAGAAGCAAAATTCGGTATCCCTATCTACTACAGAAGCTGAATATATCACTGCAAGTTTGGCTTGTGTCCAAATTTTGTGGATGAAACAAACCCTATTAGACTATGGTATTTCATTTGAAAAATATTCAATAATGTGTGATAATACCAATGCAATTAACTTATCTAAAATTCCGGTTCAACAATCACATACGAAACATATTGATATTCGACATCATTTTTTACGTGATCATGTTTTAAAGGGAGACATTTCTTTAGACTTTATTTCTACTGATAAACAAATAGCTGACATCTTTACCAAACCTCTTAAGGAAGATACATTTATCACCTTAAGGAGAGAACTAGGGATTTGTAGTTTTCATGATGTTTCTTGAATTTTTTCTCTGATAAGTCGACTTACAAGTATTTTTCAGTCGACTACCAAGTATCTTTATTTTTCTAAGTTTTTTGTCAGAGTTTTATGTTCTGGACAGTCGATTGACCCGTTGTCTTAATGCTATGTTCTTTTTTTTATTTTGCTCACGACTAAGTCGACTGCCCTCTAAGACCAGTCGACTGTCGCGAATCAGTTTTCTTCAAATTCGAATTTTGGCACACCCTTTGAGGCGACTTTTCACTTTCTACTACTCACTTTGACCACCTTTAGCCGTTGATTGCATTTCCTCTTGATCTCAGCCATCAACTCTTTCTACAAACCCTAAAAACTTACCTCTTTCTTTCACTTTTACTTTACCTCCTCCCTCTCAACCGAAATTGTCTAGTCGACTGCTGCTACTACTATTGCTGCTATTGCTACCGATTTTAAGTCTTTGAATCCCAAATCCTTCCATTTTCGTGTGGTGCTTCAACTTCTCTTGAAGCTCTCTGCTTCTTTCTGAGTTTTTGTTAGTATATTTCCTTCCCCTTTCTTTGTTTGAGAGTTTTGTTTTTCATGGCTCCTAAGAGATCAAAAATCTCTCATGTAGAGGAGGGTTCATCTTCTAGGGACTATCTCCATTTCCTTAGAAGTCCCGACCTTGTTAAAAATTGGTACATAATGTGTTCCATTATGATTTTTTCGGGTCGGTTTGTAAATTTTCCCGATCTTGATAGGTTTAATCTCATGCCTTTGTTTCAACAATGTGGTCTTTATGAGTTTTTGTCCTTAGTTAATCAACCCTACTACTACTCTCAACTCATCTATTTGTTTTATACAAATATGAAGGTTGTTCAATCGGATGATGGTAGTGAGATTTTCATCTATACTTCTGTCAAAAATAAGAAGATGAAACTCACCTCCGAAAGAATCAATCTCATTTTGGGTTTGAGTGATGAAGGGCTTGATTTAGGAGAAATTGAGATGGATGATGCCACCACTTTATCTAAAATTTATTTACTGAATCATGGACCCCCTATGTCCAATAGGTCCATTACCCCTGTTGCAAAACTTGTTGCATGCATACTATCATACATTATCATTCCCAAAATAGGGAGTTATGATTAGTTTTTCATGGAGTTGCAACAAGCCGTTTATGCAATATTCAGCAAAATTAATATCAATTGAGATTGTGTCATCTTCTCTAGGCTTCATAAGTCTCATACTTGATTTCTTCCTTTTGGTGCCCTTCTTACTCAAGTCTTTTGTGCTTATGGCATTGACCTCGATGCCGAGACAAATGTAGTAAAGCACTATGACTCTTTTGATCATGCAAGTTTAGCACGCATGAAGCTTCTCTTTTCTCCACCTAGGTCTCCTTCTAGGACTTTCCCTCCTGTCCCTTTAGCTACTTCAGCCCGTCCATCTTCTGCTTCTAGTTCATCCCGTCCTCGTGCTGATTTTGATGATCCAAGAAGTCTTTACACTTCTGTTAATTATATTATGGATCGTCAAAACGTTCTCATGGATTGTCAAGAAGCTCTTGAAGTAAGTATCTCTCATCTTACCCACCTGTTCACCACTGAGTTTCCTCCTCCCTCTCATGGTGGCCAAGATGAAGATGATAAAGATTGATGAGCTACTGTTTTTATATTTTTTCTATGTATTTCCTATTTATTGTTGCATTTTCTATTTGTTATGTAACCGTTTGAACTAAGAATATTCCCTTTCTATATATAAATTTGTCTTTGTTTGTCATTTTGCTATGTACTTTTTGTGGTTTATTTTTTTCCTCCATTTTTTGTTGATGACAAAGGAGGAGAAATATGGCTAGCTTTGTGTTTCTTTGTGTTATTTTGTGCATATTTTGTGATGCATATCTTTGTCTATATCTTTGTGCATATTTTTGTGCATGTTTTCACACCTATGCATGTTGTGCATTTGATAGGAGGAGCATGTGAGCATTTGTAATATTTATTTCCATTATTGTAAGCTATTGTGTTGTCATCATCAAAAAGAGAGAGAATATTGATTCTTGATTTTGATGATTACAACACAATGCATAGTTGTTGTGCTACCTCTCATATATTGCGGGTTGTATCAAAGTTTATCGTGTATGGTACACAAAGGCCTCAAAGCAAATTCATCAAGCAAGTTAATCTAAAGCTGAAGAATGATTAAGCAAAGTTTCATATAAGGACAATGGGTAAAGCTTCTCTCAAGACTAAAGACTCAAGTCAAGACCAAAGCTTTAATGTATTATATATTGTGTCTTGTAAAAACAAATGTAATCTTCTTTTGTTGAGTCTTAGATGAATGTAAAAGCTTTGTCACACACACACACTCACATATAATTTTATAACTGTGTGGTTTCAAAAATAAAGGTCTCAACAGTTTGAACTAGGTCAGCTATTGAGTACCAGTCGACTGCCAATAAGGACCAGTCGACTGTACCTGTACAAAACTGTCTGAGCTTCTTCAAACTCTGGCTAGTCGACTCATAACGACAACCCAGTCGACTGTTCAAGTCGTTTTGACAGATTTCTGATTTCAAATTTTGATTTTTTGATTTCAAAAAGATATATCCGTTTGTAAATAGTTGTAAGAACTGTTTTTACAACTTCCAGGAATTCTACTCTATAAATAGAGGCTTAGAATCACCATGGAAGGGTCCCAAGCCTTTTGAGAAAAAGTTTTAAGTGTTCTTACTTTCCTAGAGAAAAAGTTTTTTAACTCAAACGCTCTAATTCTTAAGACTTGGTTCTCTAAGTTCAGTCCAACATAACATTCAATTCGTTTTGGATTAAATTCAGAAGTTGACCGAATAGCCACGTACAAAATCACAATCACAACAAGGCTACATGTTGATTGTAAACAATTTTATTGTTTTCTTTTCCTCTCGGTTGGAGAGTAGGACTCTAGGGTGTAGAGTCAGGTTTTCACTCTTGGTAGAAGAGTGGGTTGCTCTCTCTAGTGGTGAGAGAGGACTACGGGTTGGACAAGGTTATTATCTAACAC
The DNA here is from genome assembly GCA_017893485.1 of Hemerocallis citrina. Lineage (NCBI taxonomy): Eukaryota > Viridiplantae > Streptophyta > Magnoliopsida > Asparagales > Asphodelaceae > Hemerocallis > Hemerocallis citrina. The sequence goes on along the minus strand of CM030364.1, from coordinate 109,346,359 downwards.
CGTAGGGTATTCTTGTACATTTTTCAAGAATAGTGGAAAATCTCAAGTGGGTTGCTTGGAGACTGGATGTAGGTAGGGTGGACCGAACCAGGATACATCCTGTGTACTCTGTGGTTGGAATTTCTGTGGTTGTATCTCCTGAATGTTTTATTACTTGCATTTCAATTCTCTCAAAACCGTTCTGGTAAGTAGACTGATCAGACTGGTATTACAATCTTCTCAGAAACTCTTCGTGCAAGTCGACTTATCAGACTAGTATCAAAATACTTTTCTACTCTGACGCCTCAGTCGATTGAACTTCTTTTTACAGTCGACTGAACAGAAGATAATTTTTAATTCCGCAATTAATTTTTATAAAACACTATTCACCCCCCCTCTAGTGTTTCTTACCTTGCCTACAGGATCCAACAGTATCTAGGGGCTCGGCTTGGTCCTGGGTACCTACTCGCTGCCTAGAAACACCGGGAAGGCTCAGATCCAGATGCTCGGGTCGGATCTGGGGGCTCGGCTCGGTCCTAGGTACCTGCACCCTGCCTAGAAACACCGGGAGAAGTCCCGGCGACAGGCCCACCGATGATCTAGTCAGTTAATCGAAAAGAAACAATAGCTATGGTTTAGGGGCAGAAAGTTTGATTACCTTTGAATGAAGGGGGGGTCTGGTATTTATAGGTAGAGGCAAAACGGGTCTGGGACTTGAGCGGGCCGGGTCGGACCCGTTTTCCTTGTGGGCCTGAGGCGGTAACGGCCTGTTGAACTTCTGTTGACATGATGATCAGGGAAGAGCGGGTTTTTGAGGAGATCTGATGGCCCAGGCAGGGCCACATCATCTAACCCATATAAAGTTGCATTGCTAGGGTTTCACAAAATTCTCCCAACTCCTCCTGTGACTTTGAAAGATGGTAGCAAGGGAGGGATGAGGATATAATAGTTATTTTTATATTGATTTTTAGGTTTTTTTTAACGGGTCCGGGTCCGAGTCTGGGTCGGGTCTCTTTTGAGCGGACCCAGACCCGAACCCGAAAGTACAATGGGTCCTATTTTAGGACCCGGACCCAGACCCGGATAGGCCGGGTCGGTTCCGGTCCAATGCCGGGTTCGGGTCGGGTCCGGGTCGGATCCAGGTTTTGGGTATTTATACCAATACTAGGTGGACTATTAGAAATAAATAAAAAGCCATAGAATTCTAACCTTAATTTTGGAAACCCTAATTTTTCTTCAAACTATACAAAATTATTAAAAATCTAAAAAACTTTCCTAACCAAATCACCAAATATGAGAACTTTATCCAAACATTGGAGGCTCGTGGAGGAGGAGGCAGGAAGGAGGAGGATGCATGGAGGAGGAGACGGAACCAGTGGGATTGAGAGGGTTTTGGTTTGGTGAGTGTGTCTGTGTGTTTTGGGGGGAAAGATGAAGGGTTTTTTTGTTCGCTCAATATTTGAAAAGTGAGGGTAAATTTTTAGCATTAAATTGTTGTGCAGCCAAATTATTTATGCAAAACACGTGTATATATTTAATTTATTAAAAGAATTAAATATTTTATTTATACTTTGGTAATTGAATATTGTTCGTTACAATTGTTCTGTTGTGTCAACACTTGCAACAATTCAATATAATTTCTTGCGGATGTCAAAATATTTGCAATTAATGAATTTGTTGTGATTAAATTAATGTTGATGGTATCATCAACAAGGGTTTTTTGTCCTTGCAAATAATCCATTATTATTGCAAGGTTTTCTACTAGTGTTGGGACTGGATCGCCTCTTCAACTCAAATTTATTTCTCAATTCTTTGAAGGAGGTCGGAGAAGTCTCGATGAGATCTTTTGACGAGGGAAGCATTAAGGACACATGTTTCACATTATAGGTAGTGGCCACTGTAGAGTCGAGTGAGGGGATGGATCTGGACTTAGCCGTGAAGCATTGGACATAGCTCTTGACGGACTCCCCATCCCTTTACTTCCAATATAACAAGGAAGCACTGGTATTCACTGACTTGCGGCTGGTGATGAAGTGTGTGAGGAAGAGCTCCTCAAGCTGGTCGAAGAAAAATATGGATCCTAGCGAGAGACGAGAGAACCACTCTCTTGCGGAGCCCTTTAAAGTTGCTGGAAAAGTTTTTTATAGGAGGGAGTCAGATGCTTGATGGATCATCATGAGAGATTTTAAATTCTCGTTGTAGTCTAATAGGTCGGCCTCCCCATTGTATGACTCAAATGTCAGGATCTTGAAGTTAACATGGACGGGAACCTCAATGATCTTCTTGGAGAAGGGGGGATCTGACGGGATGATGTCTCCTTTCATGTTTTCCTTCTTCTTGCTTCAGTAATGCTAGGCGATCTTCCATCTTTCAGAGACGTCGGAGGACGAGGTCCTCTTGCTAATCAGATCTGGTGGACCCATGGGACTCTTCGCATCGCGGAGGAGTAGAGCGGTGAGGACTGGGTTGCCGGGTCTTAGGAGGAATTATATTGAGGGCCTGAAGAATTTCATCTTTGAACTCTCGGAGCTCTGGTCTAGTGATGGGTACTTCCTCATCCCTTCCTGTCCTAGGGGTTGCTCTGATGGTTGGATTTGGATGTCTCCTCTCTCGGGGAGGAGTTTTTCTGCAGTCTCTAGGGGATTGATGGCTTCTCCGCCTCTTAGGAGAGGGGGATCTTCTTCGCCTTCTGGGAGAGGGAGTTCGTCCCCGCCCAGTGGGAGAGGGAGTTCTTCTGGATCGTGGCCTTCAAGGGGAAAAGTTTATCCTACCTCCCTGCCATTCTAGATGAGGGGCTTCTTCACGAGCTTTCCTCTCGTTTAGGTGGGTTTGGAGGTCAGACCCCTGTTGGCGACTGATGATGACTTCACAGAGATCATGTTATTTTTAGGGAGCGTGGAAGGGGTAGAGGTGTAAACTGAACCTCTGTTTTCAACAAAAGGCCTTGCAGATGGTTCAGGACGACTTCAACAAAAGTCCCCCGGTGCAACTCCGAATGGAGGTTTAGCCTGTTGAAGGATAGACTCTTCTTGCTGACGCTGCTGAGATTGCCCTTGTTGGAAGGCGGGAGGAAAGTCCTTAAGAGGAGGAGGTGGAGGAAGAGGGTTGGCTTGTCAGCTTGAAGCCACCGCCTTCCCTTTCCTCTTAGGCAGCATGGTTGAAAGTAGATTTCTACCGGCGAAATCTGGTCAGAATTTCTTTGTTGTTCCCACAGACGGCGCAAATCTAATGTTGTTTTTTCGGTGTGGGAGCAATCAGATTATATGGATTCTTTTGTGAAACAATCAAGAACTTGACCTTTTGGCTTTCAACGATATTAACTACCTGTGGCTGCGGTCAACTTCTCGATCGGACTCGTTTGTGCCGTAGGATTCGGTTCGTGTGGTGACGATCGCCTCCGCCGACCTGCAAAAATTCTGAAATACTAGGGTTGATCCCGGTGACAGACCCTCCGACACTCACGTTAGAAACCAAGAAGACTTTAAGAGAGCATTTTGTAGAGAAAATACTGATTGTTGTTTCTGGTGGAGGTATGGGGTATTTATAATGACTTACGTCAGTTTCAAGATAATGATTTATCTCTACTTCCCGATTTTTTTGGATTAAACCGATTATCTCTTCTTCATGAAAAGAAAAAAAGTGGTTGAGTTGAGTTTAAACTCTCATCGGGACAAGAGATTTGATTTTTGAATCATCTCTTATGGATTATTATGAGTTTAAATCGTATTTAAACATCTGGACCAATTCTTATTGGGCTGGTAGGACAACCCAGTTGAACGGACCTGCTTTGGGCTATTGGGTTTGAAAGTGACCTAATTCCCGTTTTACGGACCCATTTTAGTGGAATTACCGTTTACCCTTTGCGAGCTTTAAAATTCGTGCCTGATTTGATTCCATCTTTACTCGTATCAATCATTAAAAAAGAGAAGGAACAATCTAAATTGTCAAAAGGGGGCACTCATGATTAGATCTGAGTCTACCTTTTTTTGAACCTGCTACTAGGGCTGCAAACGAACCGAGCTACTCGCGAGCTACTCGACTCGAGCTCGGTCAAAGCTCGGCTCGTGTCGAGCTCGAGCCGAGCTCGAAAGCGAACTTGATAACGTAAACGAGCTGAGCCCAAGTTTGAAGGTACGTGGGTTGTTAGGCAGAAGCTCACGAGTACTCGGCTCGAACTCGGTCAAAGCTCGGTCAAAGCTCGGCTCGTGTCGAGCTCGATACATAAACGAGCCGAGCTCGAGCCTCAAGATATTCTGCTCGACTCGGCTCGTTTGCAGCCCTACCTGCTACTATTGGCGGACCATGAAGGTGCAATCCGTATTTTCAAACTTTTTGTAGTGCTTTAAAAAATCTTAAAATAAAGTAAAAATGTAGCACTTAAGACGTGTAACCCTCTGCTCTTATTTCAAAGGACCACAGCTTTATCAACTCGGTATTTCAGTTCTTTTTCATTTTCGCCAACTTTTTCTAATTTGGCCCTTGATCTTTTTAGCATTTTACAGAATGCAGTACACTTTTGGGCAGAGTTCGGAATTTTTTTTCGCGGAAAAAGGAGGTAGCCGTGGCTCTCGCGAGCACCTAGGTGCTCGCTTTACTTTAGGGGATTGGTAGGGTGGCCTACTCGATAAAAAACAACTGGACCCACTGTTTTGCACCCACAATTGGACCCACTTATTACGGATCATTTATAATCTCTAATATTATAATTGGAGAAGGCCTTAATATCATTTGTCATTTTGTCATTCTACCAACATGTGCAACGCACGTACATAACTAATATAAAAGAGATTTTCGGTTCGAATCCTTCCTACGTCAGAGTTTTATTTTTATTTTTTAAAATTATTAAAGCATGCATCGCACGTGTAAATTACGAGTAACTCTTAATGGGACCCAGGCTACTATTTTTTTAATCATAAATCGAAATTGTAAGGTGTATTAAATAGGCATAAAAGAAGCAAACATTGTGTAAAATGCATGTATTTGTTTTTCTTATTTAAAGGAAACTTTATCTTATTTTATGTTACTCATTTTGTTTCATTTATAGATAACGATCAGATAAGACAAGAGTTAGAGAGCCAGTTTAATTTAAATGTCCATAGAAAAGAAAAATGGAGGACATTAACGATTAAAGAAATATAGAGCTTGAGCTTTTAGCTTATGTCACCTTATTTATGCAATAACACTGCAAGCGGAGCTACTTGCGTGAAGGGGGATGAATGCCAATTTATTGCTACATCGGTTTCCTTTAGAGAAAGCTACATTTTTGAAGTAAGATGCAGCCAAATACCCGGCACACTCACTCACGGTGTATGAGAAAGTTCAGGTAGACTTAACTACTAACTAGATTAGATTGTTGTTTTCATAACCTTTGTAGCACGGACACGGGTACGAAATACGGATACGATACAACTCAGGGTACCCAGATAAGTGATTTCTAATAAAATTTAGGATACGGATACGTTAAGAGTATGTTGAACATAAAAATAATAAATTTATTATATATTATGTAAAAAAAAAATTTAAAATTCCAAAAAATTATAATATCTAGAAAATTGTGTAATCTAGAAATTGTAAATGTAATCAACTAATCATGCCTCTATTTTGAACATACGACATTTTTGCTTTCCATTGGTGGGAGCATCAAAGATGACAATCGAAAAGTCCTAAAAGGAAACAATAAATTAACAATTAAAGACATTGAAGAATATAAGAATGGGTAGAAATTTACCTTATTAACATAATAGTAAGCAACTTAATAGCGAATATCATTACCAAAATCAACACATAACAAAACATTTCATTCATTACAAGTTAAAGTTCAAAGAAAATCTGTATGAAAATGAAAAGGTATTATAAAAAATCAATGTAGAAACTTAGATGATAAAACTTAGTTATCAAACATTAGACATATCTGAGGAATACCCACATAGGACTCCATGTTAATGCTAAATATATTGAAGTTGTGATTCCTATTGCAGGTGTTCTATAAAGTGTTGTTACTATAATATTTTGCTAGTATACTGAAAATGTAAACATAAAGTGTGAGATTCCTATTGCATGTGTTTTTGAACTAAATAATGAAGTTGAATAAAACTACTATTTACTCAAAACTAAACATTGTAAACAAATTATTCAACTTCAGTATTTTAGTTTAACAACATCCAAAATAAAACCGAGGCAAAAAAGCCTCAATTAACAACTCCAATTATTTTAACAGTGAACTCAATTAACAATCTAACAATCTACCAATATATTTTTGTGAACTCAATTAACTCAATTAATAATTAACAGTGATCTTTTTTTTACCTCAGGATTAGGATGCAACAAATTCAAACCTTGGTAGAGAGAGGCACAGCAGCAGTGAAGATTCACTAGGGACGGCAAAGGCACAACAGCGGCAACGAGGTTTGAGAGAGGTTTGAGAGAGGTACAGTAGCAGCAGCAGCAGCGTCGCAGCAGCGGCACGGGGGAGAAAGGCGCGCGAAGGCAGCGGCGGCTGTGAAGGCACAGGGAGAGGGGCACGACTTCAGGGAAGAGAGAGAGAGAGAGAGATAGATAGAGAGACAATGGCGGGAAAGTGAGGGGAGATAGGCACGGCAGGAAAGTGACGGGGAGAGAGGCGACGACTTCGAAGGCACAGCGAAGGCGACGTCTTAGGCGACGACGTTGGGTGAAATTAAGGTTTTTTTTTAGAAAGGGGGGGGGGAGATCGAGAACGAAAGAGAGAGAAATTGATTGATTGGGGTTTTTTTTATTTTATTTTATAAAAACTGATTTGGGCGCACCCGACTCGTATCTTGGCGTACCCAACCTGTATCCGGGCTCACCCAATCCGCACCCGATTTAGTTTTTTTATTTTTTTATTTTTTAATACCCGGATACGCACCCAATACGTATCAGCGACGTATCGGAGCGTATCCGGGTCAGATACGTACCCGACTGGTGCGGGGGAGGGAAGGTTGGAGTACCCATGCTGTAATGCCCCGATTTTCATTTTAATGAAAATTATTTTATTTTTGCATGTAGTGTGCACGTGCAATATTTTTGGTTGAATTAAATGTTATGATTATTTTCATCATGATGATTATAGATTTTTAAATATGTGCTTTTATATGAAGCTTTCTTTCAAATAGATAAAAACCTTTTCTTTTTAAAAGCCCAAAATGTAATTCATTTATTTTATTTTAAAATAATTATTTTGGCCCATAAACTAAAGCCCATGAGTTAATTTATTTTTAATACAACCTGTCATGTAGAATACAATTTATAGTTTATTTTTATATAAAATTTAATGTACAATTTTTGGACCTAGTTGCTTGCACGTGCATTGCACGTACACGTGCAAAATGCACATTCCTACACTAGGCCGGATTGCATCTTGGAGGGAGATGAAAATTTGAGTGGGAATCATGGTGTGGTGGTTACTTGATTTATGGGTGGTTAGTATAACTCCTCCTTAATTCTAAACCATTTGTTCCTAACTCCTACTTTAATCCTAGCCATCCATTTCCCTAGATTTTAGTATAAATACCCCCCCTCAATGGGTAGTTATTCTTGTGCTTATTACTTTCTGCCACGTGCGCTAAACGACAAAAAAATAATTTTTTGGGAACTGTGCCTCCTCGAGATTCATGCCGGGATCCGACGGCGCAGATCGCGCAACGTGTCAGGTATAATTTAATTTAATTAATTAATTAATTTAATTGTTTTCTTTATTTAAAAAATTCGAAAAAATATTTAAAAAATCGAAAAAAATTAATTAAAAATTCTAAAAATAATTATTAATTCAGAAAAATTATTTTAAAATTCTCGAAAAATAATTATTAAATTAGAATAATTAATTAATGTTTTTGATAATTAATTATTTAATTCGGAAAATGAATAAAAAATTCAAAAAAATGAGAAAAAATTCAGAAAAATCTGGAAAAATCACCAAAAATCCAGAAAATTCTGAGAATATTTTTGGGCATGTTACAAGCCCAGAATAACATCGTTACACCCCAAGCTAGATCCAAAACTCCCTTAAGAATGCCGATAAAATCCCGTACGCCATTAGAACAGTAAAACTACTCCTCAAAGACTGAAAAACTCAGTCTCTAGGAGTGGGGGGCTCGTGATATGGCTAAAAATAGGATTAAATCGGGACCGTTCACATCGAAGACGAATCTTAAAGCTCAGGGGTAAAATGGTAATTTCACCTACTAACGGGTCCGAAGCGGGTACTGGGTCTCCTTCTCACAGATCCAACAACCCGCGAACGGATCCACCTCAACTGGGTACGGGTCCCGACCCGATACAAACCCAGACCAGCAAGAGGAGATCAGGGTCACTGATTTGACTAAATCAACGGGCCTGATTTGCAATTATCCTCTCACCGGGAATTAAGGGATTACATTCCTAATCTGATTACGAGGATTTTATGCCTTATCAGATCCCAACGGCGACTATAAATACCCCCCCACCTACCACTGTTACAGGTTAATCACTTTTTGCCAACTTAAGCTCTTTTTTAATCATCACTAGTTACTGACAAGAGCGTCGGAGGGTGTGTCGCCGGGATCAACCCCGGCGTTTCGCACTTTTCTTGCACGTGCACGGTGGGAGCTCAACTGCCCAACACAGACGAACAGGTTCGGATCTGCTATTCAGGTTTTTCCACGAACCCACAAATTCTATCTGTTTACCCCTACACCAGAATCAGCGGTAACAAGACCCGAGGTTTATAGGTCCGTACAAGATATTGAAAAGGATCGGGAAGACTGCTTACTAGCTTGAATTACCAGAAGAGTTATCCCAGGTGCACAATGTCTTCCATGTGTCTATGCTGAGAGGTTATATTCCAGATCCGAGTCATCATTTGCCTGAAGTGCCAGAAGGTTTGCAGTTGGATCTGAACTACATCGAGTCTCCTGTCGAGATTGTTGATCGTCGAGAGAAAGTCTTGAGGAATAAGACGATACCGATGGTCAAGGTAGTCTGGAGAAACTATTTGGTTGAAGAGGCTACTTGGGAGTCTGAGGAGAGGATGTTGAAGGATTATCCTGAGCTTTTTGCTTGATTGTATTTTTGTATCTTTTGTTCTTGTTGTGAGTGTTTGTTTTCTCGCTCTTGGCTGTAGTTCCGCGGACGGAACTATTCTAAGGAGGGAGTGTTGTAATAACTCGATTTTCATTTAATAAAAATTATTTTATTTTTGGACGTAGTGTGCACGTGCAATATTTTTGGTTGAATTAAATGTTATGATTATTTTCATCATGATGATTATAGATTTTTAAATATGTGCTTTTATATGAAGCCTTCTTTCAAATAGATAAAAACCTTTTCTTTTTAAAAGCCCAAAATGTAATTCATTTATTTTATTTTAAAATAATTATTTTGGCCTATAAACTAAAGCCCATGAGTTAATTTATTTTTAATACAACTTGTCATGTAGAATACAATTTAAAGTTTATTTTTATATAAAATTTAATGTACAATTTTTGGACCTTGTTGCTTGCACGTGCATTGCACGTACACGTGCAAAATGCACATTCCTACACTAGGTCGGATTGCATCTTGGAGGGAGATGAAAATTTGAGTGGGAATCATGGTGTGGTGGTTACTTGATTATGGGTGGTTAGTATAACTTCTCCTTAAATCTAAACCATTTGTTCCTAACTCCTATTTTAATCCTAGCCATCCATTTTCCTAGACTTTTAGTATAAATACCCCCCCCCCCCCTGGCTAGTTATTCTTGTGCTTATTACTTTCTACAAACCTATAGTCCAAATTACATTATCTAGTAGTGATTTTGTGAGTTAAAGATTGAGAGTGTGTGGGATTGTGCTTGCAACATCAAGAAGAAGAGGAGGCCGGCAATCAACTAGGAGCTCTCGGTTTTGGTGCTTGGGAGGCTTGTGTGCGCGTGTTCAAGGAGGAGGAGCACTCTCATTGCAAGGACATTCATCTAGGAGGTTGCTAAATTTTATTTTTCTCTCCAAATTAAGGTGGGTAAATTTGCCCTATTTCTAAATAGGAATGCATGCTAGATTTAATTAGAAAAATGATGCATGAAAATGATTAATAAGAGTGCACATTTAATTGGAAAAATGATCTAAATTGATTGAATTGTTGATATGCAAATCGTATGTGTTTCTGTTATTAAAATTCAAGTGTATGCGATATGTTTATGGCTATGAATTGTGTAAAGAAACCTTCGCTATTAACATTAAAAATTATGTGCAAAAATTGGTAGATTGACAATGTCGCTTTGTGTGCTAAGATGGAATATTTGTTATGACGTTGTAACGAATGAATTAGGATGTAATTGTTATGGTTGTGAAATGAATAAGAGCAGAAAATCAATGTAGAGCTTAGTGAGATTAAAATGTCGAAAAAGAATGCATTAGTAGGAGTATATCAAATTAACCAAATTGTATGGTAGAAATGTGTTAATTATTGGGAAAAATATGTTTAATCATTAAGAAAATTATTTTCATATACTGGAGTAGAATTCATAATGGAAATGATTAATCTAGAATTTTTACAGTATATTAGTAAGAGCAAATTGAAGTAAGATGTTGATGAACATCGATGTATTTTAAATAACAGAGAGCATTGATGTAAATGAAATTCGAATTGTACTAGTGACAACCCGAGCCCATAGCTCGAGTGGTCGGATCACTCTTAATCGCTGCAGTATATATGTGGGTATTCTCCAAGGTTGAGGGATCGAATCCCGTTGACACCATTCTTTTGTTCCAAACATTTTTAAAATAAATCAGTTGGCCGAGAGCACTTAATGCTCTTGCCCTCTCTTATAAGTGTGTGAAGCATTTGGCCTAGTGGCTTGTGCCTTCGGTTGGGTTCCCTGTGGTCGCTGGTTCGACTCTTAGTATCGGCTGTGTGTTTATATTGGGGAAAAACATTTTTTTTGGGTGTTTTAATGATCAAAAAAATATGGAAAAAAATATATTTATTATTTTAAAAATATGTGGAGACTATGAAAAATAGTTTGGGAATTATTTGCATGAAGTGGAGTATGTTTAGAGAAAAAAAGTATAATTTAGAACTATAAGTTCTACACTTGCATTTGTATAAGTTGTAAGTTGCAAAAGACTTAAGTGGAATACTAGAAAAGAAATACGAATAAAAAGGAACTATATGAAGTGGGGTGAATTATTCTCAATGGAGAATGGTGTGACAATTCATGATGTATAAATATTCATCTGTGATTAAATAACTAGCGATGTGAATTATTCTCAATGGAGAATGGTGTGATAATTCATGATGTATAAATATTCATCTTTGATTAAATAACTAGTGATGTGGTTTTTAATGTGAAAATAATATTTCATGAGTTACATGATGAATAGTTGAATTTAATATATAATTATGGACTATTGAACGATTTAGCAATCATGATTGGAAAAGAAATATTTTTGAATATGACAACTCAACATGTGAACTTATGAGCTGAAACACTCAACTTTAGAAATTGTGAATGGGAATTGAAACAAAAGAGTAGCTAAGTCTCCCCCGGCATTTGGAATGAAATGAAATGAAATGAAATTTGAAATGAAAGGCCAAGGTTGGTCATGTTTGAATGAATGAATAAGTCCGGTTTAGTGGAGAGGCTAACTCTAGTGCTTTGATTTTGTTCATGATTCTATTTCATTAGAATTAAGGATTAGTTACATAGTGAAGACGTGATGAAAGTAAGAGAAAAACATTGAGTATGAGGGCCGTTGGATCAGCGGTGAGAGCGTATCCCAGGATGTCCCATGATGAGTCAAGGCGAGGATACTGCTCCAGAGTACCGTTCCGGTGGCGACGCTCGTGGGATGTTTGAAGACTACGTGTAACGCCCCGAATCCCAAATACACTGAATTCGAGATGTTCTACAGGATCTTTTCACTTTCTTTAGTACAATTTTACAGGGAAATTAAAACTTTTCATCATACATCAGAGATTACATCATAATTACATCTTTCTTTTGCACAGCGGAAGTAAAATACAACAATTAAATACAAGTACAACAGCTTGATAAAATCTTTAAGCATCCAAATCCTCTTTAATCTTTAGCATAACATTTACCTGCATGTCAGACTGTGGGTACGTCAGTTTATTCAACCGACGATCATTATACACGGCCATCCTCTCTATGCCGGAAATAGTATAACTTAACATTTCATATTTAGCAACCACAAACTTGTCACATTTTAGACTAAAGGGACTACCCTACTGATGTCGTGTTGTGATTGTGCACTTAGTCCTTAATGCAGTTAATTATGTTACATGACACTAATGCACACTTGTTCGGATTCTATGCATCCCATACTACATAGGTCCGAGGGCAAGCCCTTATTCGTTCTTCATCTTTATAGGGTTCAATCCCCCGTTATGATTTAATCTACTACTGTAATTACGGTAAGTATCCTAGATGTTATCTGACCTACGAACTCATGTTTAGGCACTCTGGAGTAGTATCCTCACCCAGACGCATCATGGGAATTCCTGGGATACGCTCTCACCATAAACATGACACCACCCGTAGTCTTCAAACATCCCACGAGCGTCGCCACTGGGACGGTACTCTGGAACAGTATCCTCACCCAGACTCGTCATGGGAATTCCTGGGATACGCTCTCGCCGCTACCCAGGGCCCTCATACTCAGTGTTTTTCTCTTACTTTCATCACGTCTTCACTATGCACTAGTCCTTAGTTTTATTAAAAATCATGAACAAAATTAATCTCTAGAGTTAGCCTCTCCATCAACCGGACTTATTCATTCATTTCATCACGACCAACCTTGGTCTAATTTCATTTTATTTCATTTCTCGGTGCCGGGGAGACTCAGCTACTCTATTTTAAATTTAATTTCACAATCTTTAACTCATGACCACTTCCATGTCACATTTTCATACTCTTTCTTATTCATGATTACACTTTGTTCACAAGTCCATAGTGAATACTTATAACTCATAAAAATTCATATTCATGGCCAACAATTTCATCAACATGATTTCTAAATTCCAATATCATACAATGGACTCATGCACTTCATAATTAAACACTCATACTTCACATTTTACACAATATCCTCAAGTGAGAATTAATAACATCATGTTACACCACAAAATTCTTTTTGTCAATTACTTTCTAATAAATCCATTTCAATATATCTTTATAAACTGAAAATTTCCATAAGTATGTGTCTTAGAACCACAACTTTAATTATACCATTTGTTCACAAACTACATTATATTTTCTTCAAATAATACCCAAACCAATCCCATAAAATTCCTTGTATTTTTATGAAAATTACCATATTTTTCTCACATTTTTTGGACATCACAATCTCACAAAAAAAATATTTTTTATAAAGTGCTAAAGGGAGGAATCGAACCCAGCACGGTAGAGAAAGAGCCCAGAGCACCCGCCAACAGGCCAACATGTGCTAGCGGTTAATAAAGGGCGAAATGGGTATATGTGCTATCGGTTCGCAGTTATATATACATATATACACAGTTGGTAAAAAGATGGTGAAGGCCGGGTTTCGAACCGCACCGCTCAGAGAACCCAAACGCAGTCAAAGACCGCCTGAGCCACTGGCTCAGGTTGTCACAGTACTAAGTTAAAATCTATATGTTTCATATTCGCACTGTTTTAGAAGACAACTCGATGTTCAAATCAATTTGGTTCATATTGCCTTTATACAAACCACTGAAAAATTCCAGATTTAATCTCCCTTGACTGATCTTCATAACAGTAAGTATAAAATAATTTTTTGTACTAAAAACATAATTTTTCCACCCAAACTAATAATTTGTTCATTAAGACTACCATATCTTTTATTTTCGACATTGAAAAATCAATTGGTCTTCTAATCTCTTTTATTCCCAAGTTTCCTATGATAACTTACTGTTTATTAATCTATATTCACATCACATACATCTTTGGATTTTCCCATACTCATATTAGCAAAAGGATTCATGTAGCACATGAATAGGTAAAACTCCAAAAATACTAAGTTTTGGGTATTTGATGACAACAAGCAATTTCATTGGTTCATTTATGCCACTTCTACTCATGAATTTAACATACTCATCACTCAAGCATTCAAGATACTTTCTATTCAAATTTCATAGTGTGTCATTATCTTAATCAATGGTCATGTTTCAACCATACAATTTACAAGCAATTAATGGAGATTTTCACACATCATACTAGCCATATTCCATCATTATTCAATTAAACTAACAATCATAGACAGTGCTACATATAGTTTAATTTCATGCTCGAATTTCACACACAAATTAATCACATCATTCCAATCCATTCATATACTAACTTTTCAATTAAAGTGGACTCTTATTAGTATTTTCCATGTATAGTGTTGACAATAAAACTAGCATGGATCCTACATTAGAAATATGAAAGATTTTACCCACCTTAATGGAGAGAAACACAAAAAGGCAACAAGTCCTAGTAGATGAGAACACCCCCTCCTAGCCAAAAGAGTGCACCACTCCAAGCTTCCAAGTCAATGCCGAAAGCTTCTCAAGTCCTAGCCGAATGCTCCCTTCCTTGATGCCGGCCACTCCAAGCAACCAAAAGAAACCACACACTCTCTTATCTTTTATAACTCACACAATTGTAATACTATAGTTTTAGAAATTATACTTTGCATATGAAAAATTAGCCATGAGAAGGGGGGTATTTATACTCAAAGATGAGTGAAATGGAGGGCCAAGATTGTCTTGGTGGTTGTAAAATGAAGAGCTTAGATCAAAGTAGGAGTTGAAAGAACTACCCACCTCCTTGAAACTACCCCCATGTTCTCCACACCCAAAAATCCAAATTTCCCTCCAAAAGAATGCTACCCGGCCCCAAAAATGAAGTGTGCAATGCACGTGTACGTGTAGTGCACGTGCATGCAACTAGGCCAAATTTGTACATTCTTAATTTGTATAAAAATAGATTTGTTAAAAAAAATCTTCTACATGACAAGTTTAATTAAAATAACTTAATTCATGGGCTTTCTTTGTGGGCCAAAACTAGTTTATAAAAAATAAAAATAATAAAATACTTTTGGGCTTTTAAAGAAAATGCTTTTTAATTAAATCAAAGAAGGCTTTTAAAGAAAGGCTTTTGTACTAAAATAATTTGAGAAAAATATATTAAATAATTATACACATTATGATAAAATAATTCAAACAAAATATTGCACGTGCACAACACGGGCAAAATAAATAATTTTTCATTAATTGAAAAATCAGGGTATTACAGCACTCCCTCCTTAGAATAGTTCCGTCCCCGGAACTACAATCAAGAGCGAGAGAACAAACAAATACAACACACTCAACAAGAAACAAAGATACAAAAATACAATCAAGCAAAAAGCTCAGGATAGTCCTTCAACATCCTCTCCTCAGATTCCCAAGTAGCCTCTTCAACCAAGTGGTTTCTCCAGACTACCTTGACCATCGGTATCGTCTTATTCCTCAAGACTTTCTCCCTACGGTCAACAATCTCAACAGGAGACTCGATGTAATTCAGGTCTAACTGCAAACCTTCCGGCACTTCAGGCAAATGATGACTCGGGTCCGGAATATAACCTCTCAGCATGGACACATGAAAGACATTGTGCACCTGAGACAACTCTTCCGGTAATTCAAGCCGGTAAGCAGTTTTCCCGATCCTTTTCAATATCTTATACGGGCCTATAAACCTCGGGGCTAACTTCCCGCCTTTGCCAAAACGAACCACACCTTTGCTGGGTGATACCTTCAGGAAGACGAAGTCACCAACCTCAAACTCAAGGTCCCTTCTCCGGTTGTCTGCATAGCTTTTCTGCCTGCTCTGAGCTTCCACCAACCTTTTCCTGATCAGATCAATCTTCTCAGAAGTCAGTTGTACAAGCTCAGGACCAAACAACTGACGCTCCCCCACTTCATACCAACAAACAGGAGTCCTGCACTTCCTGCCATACAGAGCTTCGTACGGCGCCATCCCAATACTGGCCTGAAAACTGTTGTTGTAGGCAAACTCCACCAAGGGTAAATGCCTTTCCCAACTGCCTCCAAAGTCTAGTATACAACACCGTAGCATATCCTCAAGAATACGATTGACTCTCTCGGTCTGCCCATCGGTTTGCAGATGAAAAGCAGTGCTGAAATCTGTCTTGGTACCCAAAGCCGTCTGAAGACTCCTCCAGAAATGCGAAGTAAACCGAGCATCTCGATCAGACACAATGGTCGAAGGAACGCCATGAAGTCGGACAATCTCACCAACATACATCTCAGCCAACTTGTCCATCGAAGCAGTGAGTTTCATCGCCAAAAAGTGAGCGGACTTGGTAAGTCGATCGACTATAACCCAAATAGCATCATTGCCTTTAGAACTCTTAGGCAATCCCGTGATGAAATCCATACTGATGTTATCCCACTTCCATTCCGGAATAGGTAACGGATGTAATAGACCTCCGGGTCTCTGATTTTCGGCTTTGACTTGCTGACAAACCTCACACTTCGCGACAAATTCAGCCACATCCCGCTTCAAACCTGACCACCAGAAATGCTGCTTGATGTCCTTGTACATCTTAGTACTCCCAGGATGTACAGACAGAAGAGTAGCATGCGCCTCCTGAAGAATACTCTCTTTCAGGTCCGCCTGATTTGGAACGCACAGCCTGTCTCCGAACCACAGCACTCCATCCCTGATTTGAAATCCGAGCAACCTACCAGCACTGACCTGCTCCTTCATCTCCAAAATATCAGCATCAACCTCCTGACTTGCAATGATCCTGGCATTCAAAGTAGGCTGAAGCCTCAACTGAGCCAATGATGCTCCCAATCCTTGCAAGACAACCTCAATACCAGCTCGGTCCAGCTCCTCAATCAGATGCCTCTGAGTTGTAATCAAACAGGCCAAACTGCTCTTGCGGCTAAGTGCATCAGCAACAACATTAGCCTTTCCGGGATGATACTTGATCTCAGGTCGCATATCCTCGAGCACTTCCAACCATCTCCGCTGCCTCAGATTGAGATCCCTCTGCTGATATATATACTTCAAGCTCTTATGATCCGTGTACATATTCAACTTCTCACCGTACACGTAGTGCCTCCATTGCTTCAAAGCAATAATAATCGCAGCCAACTCCAGATCATGAGTCGGATAATTTTTCTCATGCGGTCTTAGTTGCCTAGACCCATAAGCGATTACTCTTCCTTCTTGCATTAAGACACAACCAAGCCCCCGATGTGAAGCATCGCTATAAACGTCATACTCAACACCAGCTCTAGGCAAAGCCAAGATAGGTGCAGTAGTCAGCCTATCTTTCAACTCCTGAAAGCTCGCCTCACATTGCTCGGTCCACTTGAAGCTCACATTCTTCTTGGTCAGCCCTGTAAGCGGTACAGCTATCTGAGCATAACCTTGAATGAATCTCCGATAATATCCAGTCATCCCAAGGAAACTTCTGACTTCCTTCACTGTAGTAGGCCTCGCCCAATCTCTCACTGCCTCTATCTTCTGAGGATCAGTTGCCACTCCCTCCTTAGAAAGGATGTGACCTAGGAATGCCACTTCAGATTTCCAGAAATCACACTTGGATAACTTGGCATACAACTGCTGCTCTTCCAGCTTCTGCAACACCGCTGTCAGATGCTCAGTGTGCTCCTCCTCTGACTTGGAGTACACGAGAATATCGTCAATAAACACCACGATGAAAGAATCAATAAACGGCCTCAGAACTCTGTTCATCAAGTCCATGAAGATTGCAGGTGCATTCGTCACCCCGAATGGCATAACTAAGAATTCGTAATGCCCATGCCGAGTTCTAAATGCAGTCTTATGCACATCTTCAGCTTTCACTCGAACTTGGTGGTAACCTGATCGAAGATCTATTTTGGAGAATACAGCTGCTCCTTGCAGACGATCGAACAAGTCATCAATTCGAGGAATCGGATACTTATTCTGAACAGTGACCTTATTCAGCTCTCGGTAATCGATGCACATCCTCATCGATCCATCCTTCTTCTTTACCAAAAGCACTGGTGCTCCCCAAGGTGACGCACTAGGTTGAATAAAGCCTTTTCCCAGCAGTTCCTCAATTTGCCGTTTCACCTCATCCTGTTCCACTGGAGCCATCCTATAAGGTGCCTTAGAAATGGGTGCACTTCCCGGTTGAACAGTGATGCTGAACTCTACATCACGATGCGGAGGTAACCCAGGAAAATCTTCCAAGAATACTGTCGGATAGTCCCGAACCACAGGAATCCCTTGCACTTCCACAGGAGTCTCTTCCTTGCGGATAGTTGCCACCAGCTTAGAACATTTCTGCTTCCCTTGGAACACGACTTCAGGTCCACCTGGAGCCTTCACTGTCACCGTCTTGGCCTTACACTCGGTGATTGCACTGTACATCGACATCCAATCAATGCCAATGATAACATCGACTCCCAAGATAGTCAGTTCGATCAGATCAATGCCAAAGATTCTGTCCCCAATCACAATCTCGCAATCAGCATAATACCGATCAGTGGTTAAAGTTTCCCCTGACGGAGTAGCTACTGATAAGATCTTGCCTGGGAAAATCTTCGGTTCAACTCCCAACACTTTAGCAAACTTTGGAGACACAAAAGTATGAGAGGATCCAGTATCAAACAATACGACAGCTTTCATTCCATATTCTGATGTAAAAGGTCCATCAAATTCGAAGTATGAAACATGAATTTTCAAGTCAATATTTCCATTTCATTGAATTCCAAACTTGATACATTCGAATTGAAAACATTTCTGACATCAGAACGGAAAGAAACAGAAGCTACAACACTCTAACTCCTACGGGTCCTCTTCGCTGCTCGAAGTTCTTCCCGCAGTTCATCAACCTCATCCTTCAGCACATCAGTTAGGTTCTTTTTCTTCTCAAGTTCCCAAATCCGATGGCTAAGAACAGAATAGTCAGCCTTCCGCTTCTCCAGCTGAGCCTCCAATAATCCAACTCTCTCCTTCAGGGTTTCCACTTGCCTCTGAAGAGAAGTCACAAGACCACTGGGAACTGGTACTTCTTCTTCGTCGGATGAAGAATCATCAGATGAATCCGGAGGTGGGGTGATCTCTCGGGATTCAGGGTACTCCTCATCATCAGAATCAGCTTGTCCAGGGTAGTACTCGTCCTCGGAATCTGCCTGTCCAGGATGGTACTCTTCCTCAATGATGTGCCAGTCGTCGCCTCCAGCAGGGTCGAAGTGATCAGCCATCTTAGAAATAGAGAGGAGAAGGCATAAATCTTAGAGCAACACAAATGTAAGTCACTTACATTTAAATCTCTAGATTCAAACACACACTCTAATGTCCACTTCTAGGGTGTCGTTCCCTATAAATTTGTACAAGTGTGAAAGTGTAGAAAGCGTGGCTCTGATACCACTCTGTAACGCCCCGAATCCCAAATACACTGAATTCGAGATGTTCTACAGGATCTTTTCACTTTCTTTAGTACAATTTTACAGGGAAATTAAAACTTTTCATCATACATCAGAGATTACATCATAATTACATCTTTCTTTTGCACAGCGGAAGTAAAATACAACAATTAAATACAAGTACAACAGCTTGATAAAATCTTTAAGCATCCAAATCCTCTTTAATCTTTAGCATAACATTTACCTGCATGTCAGACTGTGGGTACGTCAGTTTATTCAACCGACGATCATTATACACGGCCATCCTCTCTATGCCGGAAATAGTATAACTTAACATTTCATATTTAGCAACCACAAACTTGTCACATTTTAGACTAAAGGGACTACCCTACTGATGTCGTGTTGTGATTGTGCACTTAGTCCTTAATGCAGTTAATTATGTTACATGACACTAATGCACACTTGTTCGGATTCTATGCATCCCATACTACATAGGTCCGAGGGCAAGCCCTTATTCGTTCTTCATCTTTATAGGGTTCAATCCCCCGTTATGATTTAATCTACTACTGTAATTACGGTAAGTATCCTAGATGTTATCTGACCTACGAACTCATGTTTAGGCACTCTGGAGTAGTATCCTCACCCAGACGCATCATGGGAATTCCTGGGATACGCTCTCACCATAAACATGACACCACCCGTAGTCTTCAAACATCCCACGAGCATCGCCACTGGGACGGTACTCTGGAACAGTATCCTCACCCAGACTCGTCATGGGAATTCCTGGGATACGCTCTCGCCGCTACCCAGGGCCCTCATACTCAGTGTTTTTCTCTTACTTTCATCACGTCTTCACTATGCACTAGTCCTTAGTTTTATTAAAAATCATGAACAAAATTAATCTCTAGAGTTAGCCTCTCCATCAACCGGACTTATTCATTCATTTCATCACGACCAACCTTGGTCTAATTTCATTTTATTTCATTTCTCGGTGCCGGGGAGACTCAGCTACTCTATTTTAAATTTCATTTCACAATCTTTAACTCATGACCACTTCCATGTCACATTTTCATACTCTTTCTTATTCATGATTACACTTTGTTCACAAGTCCATAGTAAATACTTATAACTCATAAAAATTCATATTCATGGCCAACAATTTCATCAACATGATTTCTAAATTCCAATATCATACAATGGACTCATGCACTTCATAATTAAACACTCATACTTCACATTTTACACAATATCCTCAAGTGAGAATTAATAACATCATGTCACACCACAAAATTCTTTTTGTCAATTACTTTCTAATAAATCCATTTCAATATATCTTTATAAACTGAAAATTTCCATAAGTATGTGTCTTAGAACCACAGCTTTAATTATACCATTTGTTCACAAACTACATTATATTTTCTTCAAATAATACCCAAACCAATCCCATAAAATTCCTTGTATTTTTATGAAAATTACCATATTTTTCTCACATTTTTTGGACATCACAATCTCACAAAAAAAATATTTTTTATAAAGTGCTAAAGGGAGGAATCGAACCCAGCACGGTAGAGAAAGAGCCCAGAGCACCCGCCAACAGGCCAACATGTGCTAGCGGTTAATAAAGGGCGAAATGGGTATATGTGCTATCGGTTCGCAGTTATATATACATATATACACAGTTGGTAAAAAGATGGTGAAGGCCGGGTTTCGAACCGCACCGCTCAGAGAACCCAAACGCAGTCAAAGACCGCCTGAGCCACTGGCTCAGGTTGTCACAGTACTAAGTTAAAATCTATATGTTTCATATTCGCACTGTTTTAGAAGACAACTCGATGTTCAAATCAATTTGGTTCATATTGCCTTTATACAAACCATTGAAAAATTCCAGATTTAATCTCCCTTGACTGATCTTCATAACAGTAAGTATAAAATAATTTTTTGTACTAAAAACATAATTTTTCCACCCAAACTAATAATTTGTTCATTAAGACTACCATATCTTTTATTTTCGACATTGAAAAATCAATTGGTCTTCTAATCTCTTTTATTCCCAAGTTTCCTATGATAACTTACTGTTTATTAATCTATATTCACATCACATACATCTTTGGATTTTCCCATACTCATATTAGCAAAAGGATTCATGTAGCACATGAATAGGTAAAACTCCAAAAATACTAAGTTTTGGGTATTTGATGACAACAAGCAATTTCATTGGTTCATTTATGCCACTTCTACTCATGAATTTAACATACTCATCACTCAAGCATTCAAGATACTTTCTATTCAAATTTCATAGTGTGTCATTATCTTAATCAATGGTCATGTTTCAACCATACAATTTACAAGCAATTAATGGAGATTTTCACACATCATACTAGCCATATTCCATCATTATTCAATTAAACTAACAATCATAGAAAGTGCTACATATAGTTTAATTTCATGCTCGAATTTCACACACAAATTAATCACATCATTCCAATCCATTCATATACTAACTTTTCAATTAAAGTGGACTCTTATTAGTATTTTCCATGTATAGTGTTGACAATAAAACTAGCATGGATCCTACATTAGAAATATGAAATATTTTACCCACCTTAATGGAGAGAAACACAAAAAGGCAACAAGTCCTAGTAGATGAGAACACCCCCTCCTAGCCAAAAGAGTGCACCACTCCAAGCTTCCAAGTCAATGCCGAAAGCTTCTCAAGTCCTAGCCGAATGCTCCCTTCCTTGATGCCGGCCACTCCAAGCAACCAAAAGAAACCACACACTCTCTTATCTTTTATAACTCACACAATTGTAATACTATAGTTTTAGAAATTATACTTTGCATATGAAAAATTAGCCATGAGAAGGGGGGTATTTATACTCAAAGATGAGTGAAATGGAGGGCCAAGATTGTCTTGGTGGTTGTAAAATGAAGGGCTTAGATCAAAGTAGGAGTTGGAAGAACTACCCACCTCCTTGAAACTACCCCCATGTTCTCCACACCCAAAAATCCAAATTTCCCTCCAAAAGAATGCTACCCGGCCCCAAAAATGAAGTGTGCAATGCACGTGTACGTGTAGTGCACGTGCATGCAACTAGGCCAAATTTGTACATTCTTAATTTGTATAAAAATAGATTTGTTAAAAAAAATCTTCTACATGACAAGTTTAATTAAAATAACTTAATTCATGGGCTTTCTTTGTGGGCCAAAACTAGTTTATAAAAAATAAAAATAATAAAATACTTTTGGGCTTTTAAAGAAAAGGCTTTTTAATTAAATCAAAGAAGGCTTTTAAAGAAAGGCTTTTGTACTAAAATAATTTGAGAAAAATATATTAAATAATTATACACATTATGATAAAATAATTCAAACAAAATATTGCACGTGCACAACACGGGCAAAATAAATAATTTTTCATTAATTGAAAAATCAGGGTATTACACTACGGGTGGTGTCATGTCTATGGTAGGAGCTGAATTACCACAGGATGCTTGCATGATGAGTCATGTGTCAGTGCGTTGGGATTCCCTCCAGGGCGCCTAGACATGAGTTCGTAGGTCAGAAAATATGTAGGATACTTACCGTAGTTACAGTAGTAGATTAAGTCATAACGAGGGATTGAACCCTACAAAGATGAAGAACGATTAAGGGCTTGCCCTCGGACCTATGTAGTATGGGATGCATAGAATCCGAACAAGTGCGCATTAGTGTCATGTAATATAAATAATTGCATTAAGGACTAAGTGCACAATCACAACACGACATCATTAGGGTATTCCCTTTAGTTTGATATGTGACAAGTTTGTGTTTGCTAAATATGGAAAATTAGTTATACTATTTTCGGCATAGAGAGGATGGCCGTGTATAATGTTCGTCGGTTGAATAAACTGACGTACCCACAGTTTTTTATGCAGGTAAGTGACATGATAAAGATTAAAGAGGAACAGATGCTTAAAGATTATACAATGTTGTTGTACATTTATTTAATTGTTGTAAATTTTACTTCCGCTGTGCAATGTAAAGTGTAATGTTTTCATGTAAACTCGAATGTAAAGTGAAAAGTTCCAATTTCCTTGTAAAATTGTACTAAATGAAGCGAAAAGATCCTGTAGAACTCTCGAATTCAGTTGTATTTGGGATTCGGGGCATTATAGAGTGGTATCAGAGCCACGATTCACACTTGTACAAATTTATAAGGAACGACACCCTAGAAGTGGACATTAGAGTGTGTGTTTGAGTCTAGAGATTTAAATGTAAGTGACTTACATTTGTGTTGCTCTATGACTTATGCTTCTTCCTCTCCATTTCTAAGATGGCTGATCACTTCGACCCTGCTGGAGACGACCACTGGCATATCATCGAGGAAGAGTACCATCCTGGACAAGCAAATTCCGAGGAAGAGTACTACCCAGGGCAAACAAATTCTGACGGAGGAGAATTCATCTGATGACTCTTCTGATGGAGAAGAATGGCCTGAATCCCGAGAGATTACCCTACCTCCGGATTCATCTGATGACTCTTCTGACGAAGAAGAAGAACCAGTTCCGAATAGTCTTGTGACTTCTCTTCAGAGGCAGGTAGAAACACTGCGGGAGAGAGTCGGATTATTGGAGGCTCAATTGGCAAAGCGTAAGGATGACTTTGCAGTTCTCAGTCATCGGGTATAGGAACTCGAGAAGAGGAAGAATCTAACCGATGTGCTGAAGGAAGAAGTTGATGAACTACAGGGAGAACTTCGAGAAGCGAAGAGGAACCGTAGGAGTTAGACTGTTGTAGCTTCTACTATTTTCATTCTGATGTTAAGAAATGTTTTTTTCAATTCGAATGTATAAAGTTTGGAATTCAATGAAATGCAAGTTGATTTAAAATTCATGTCTTATACTTCGAATTTAATGGATCTTTTGCATCAGAATATGTCTAGAAGAGGAGCTAGGAATGGTGAAGGTCTGGATCTGGAAACGGAACTTGCGATGGTCTATCAGACGCTCAACGTCGTGGCCATGAATCAGAACCAAGGAAGGGTACCTGCGAATCCGGTGCCCAAAGCGATCAAACTAGTGGAATCGTTCAAACGAATGAAACCACCTGTATTCGAAGGGAAGTCAGACCCTGATGCGGCTGACAACTGGATTCGTCAAGCGGAGACAATCTTTGAAGTGTTGGAGACCCCTGAAGGTAGCAAGGTCAAGTTGGCAACTTTGCAACTGGAGAAGGATGCGGCTGTGTGGTGGCAGTCGATGAAGAGGACAATGAGAGGCATAGTTCTCGGCTGTGAGAAATTTCTGGAAGAATTCCGCAGTCACTATTTCCCCTCCGATGTTCAAGAGAAGAAGGCTATGGAGTTTCTGTCACTACAGCAAGGTAGCATGTCAGTGAGAGAGTACGAGACTAAGTTTACTCAGCTCTCTAGGTATGCTCCTGAACTAGTGATGGATGAGGCTAAGAAGGCTCGTAAGTTCGAGCATGGATTGAGGCCGAGCTTGAGGTCCCGGATGATACCCCTTGGTATCAGAAGATTTGACAAGTTGGTTAAGCGTGCAGCAGCGACGGAAGCAGACATGGAGCAGTTTCATGTTGTTCAGAACCAGAGGAACAACTGGCAGTCTGGGAAGAGGCCTGCACATTCTGGAGGGACAACCATCTGCACAAAGGTTCAAACCGATGGGGGCAAATGCTATCAGTGTGGCTGGAGGACCTGGGAACAATGTGGTGAAACCTCCTGCGGTGACTTGCTACAACTGTGGTGAAACGGGGCATTACAAATCTCAATGTCTCAAGCCACGGAATGGTAATAGCAATACACCAACGCAGCGGACTGGGAAGAGACCGTACCAACCAGGGCGAGTATTTGCCTTGATGGAAGCTGATGCCGATGAGGTTGATCATGTCATCACTGGTACGAGGGCAGATGTCTAAAGGTTTTTGTTATTTCTTTTTCCTGCTATTTAGTGAACTGTTACGTAATGAGTGTGTATTATGTAACAGGAGAACTTTATCTTAATGGAATGAAAGCTGTTGTGTTGTTCGATACTGGATTCTCTCATACTTTTGTGTCTCCTAAATTTGCTAAAGTGTTGAGAGTTGAACTGAAGATTTTTCCAGGCAAGATCTTAGCAGTAGCTACTCCATCAGGGGAAACTTTAACCACTGATTGGTATTATGCGGATTGCGAGATTGTGATTGGAGATCGAATCTTTGGCATTGATCTGATCGAGCTGACTATCTTGGGAGTCGATGTTATCATTGGCATTGATTGGATGTCGGTGTACAGTGCAAGCATCGAGTGCAAGACCAAGACGGTAACAGTGAAGGCTCCAGGTGGACCTGAAGTGTTCTAGGCTGGTGGCAGCTATCCGCAAGGAAGAGACTCTTGTGGAAGTGCAAGGGATTCCTGTGGTTCGGGACTATCCGACTGTGTTCTTGGATGATTATCCTGGGTTACCCCCGCATCGTGATGTAGAGTTCAGCATCATTGTTCAACCGGGAAGTGCACCCATTTCTAAGGCACTGTATAGGATGGCTCCAGTGGAACAGGATGAGGTGAAACGGCAAATTGAGGAACTGTTGGAGAAAGGCTTTATTCAACCTAGTGCCTCACCTTGGGGAGCACCAGTACTTTTGGTAAAGAAGAAGGATGGATCGATGAGAATGTGTATCAATTACGGGAGCTGAATAAGGTTACTGTTCAGAATAAGTATCCTATTACTCGAATTGATGACTTGTTTGATCGTCTACAAGGAGCAGCTATTTTCTCCAAAATAGATCTTCGATTAGGATATCACCAAGTTCGAGTGAAGGCTGAAGATGTGCACAAAACTGCGTTTAGAACTCGACATGGGCATTACGAATTCTTAGTTATGCCATTTGGAGTGACGAATGCACCTGCAATCTTCATGGATTTGATGAACAGAGTTCTGAAGCCGTTCATTGATTCTTTCGTCGTGGTATTTATCGACGATATCCTCGTGTACTCCAAGTCAGAAGAGGAGCACACCGAGCATCTGGCAGCAGTTTTGAAGAAGCTGGAAGAGCATAAGTTGTATGCCAAGTTATCCAAGTGTGATTTTTGGAAATCTGAAGTGGCATTCCTAGGTCACATCTTTTCTAAGGAGGAAGTGACAACTGACCCTCAGAAGATAGAGACAGTGAAAGATTGGGCTAGGCCTACTACAGTGAAGGAAGTCAGAAGTTTTCTTGGAATGACTGGATACTACAGGAGATTCATTCGAGGTTATGCTCAGATAGCCGTGCTGCTTACTGATCTGACCAAGAAGAATGTGAACTTCAAGTGGACTGAGCAATGTGAGGCGAGCTTTCAGGAGTTGAAAGAGAAGCTGACTACTGCACCTATTTTGGCTTTGCCTGGAGCAGGTGTTGAGTATGATGTTTATAGCGATGCTTCACATCGTGGGCTTGGTTGTGTCTTAATGCAAGAAGGAAAAGCAATCGCTTATGGGTCTAGGCAACTACGACCGCATGAGAAGAATTACCTGACTCATGATCTGGAGTTGGCTACGATTATCTTTGCCCTGAAGCAATAGAGTCACTACGTGTACGGTGAGAAATTGAACATGTACACGGACCACAAGAGTTTGAAGTACATATATCAGCAGAAGAATCTGAATTTGAGGCAGCGGAGATGGTTAGAAGTACTTGAGGACATGCGACCTGAGATCAAGTATCATCCTGGGAAAGCTAATGTTGTTGCTGATGCACTTAGTCGCAAGAGCAGTCTATCCAGTTTGATTACAACTCAGAAGCATCTGATTGAGGAATTGGATCGAGCAGGTATTGAAGTTGTCTTGCAAGGATTGGGAGCATCTTTAGCTCAGTTGAGGCTTCAGCCTACACTGAATGCAACGATCATTGCAAGTCAGGAGGTTGATGCTGATATCTTGGAGATGAAGGAGCATGTTGGTGCTGGCAGGTTGCCCGGATTTCAAATCAGGGATGGAGTGCTGTGGTTTGGAGAGAGGCTGTGTGTTCCGAATCAGGCGAACCTGAAAGAGAGTATTCTTCAGGAGGCGCATGCTACTCTTTTGTCGGTACATCCGGGGAGTACTAAGATGTACAGAGATATCAAACAGCATTTCTGGTGGTCAGGTTTGAAGCGGGATGTGGCTGAATTTGTGGCGAAGTGTGAGATTTGTCTGCAAGTCAAAGCCGAAAATCAGAGACCCGGAGGTCTATTATAGCCGTTACCTATTCCGGAATGGAAGTGGGATAATATCAGTATGTATTTCATTACGGGATTGCCTAAGAGTCCTAAAGGCAACGATGCGATTTGGGTTATAGTCGATCGACTAACCAAGTCCGCTCACTTTTTGGCGATGAAACTCACTGCTTCGTTGGACAAGTTAGCTGAGTTGTATGTTGGCGAGATCGTCCAGCTTCATGGTGTTCCGTCAACTATTGTGTCTAATCGAGATGCGCGGTTTACTTCGCATTTCTGGAGGAGTCTTCAGACAGCTTTGGGTACCAAAACAGATTTCAGCACTACTTTTCATCCGCAAACCGATGGGCAGACCGAGAGAGTCAACCGTATTCTTGAGGATATTCTTCAGTGTTGTATACTAGACTTTGGAGGCAGTTGGGAAAGGCATTTACCTTTGGTAGAGTTTGCCTACAACAATAGTTTTCAAATTAGCATCGGGATGGCGTCGTACGAAGCTCTGTATGGCAGGAAGTGCAGGACACCTGTTTGTTGGTTTGAAGTTGGGGAGCATCAGTTGTTTGGTCCTGAGCTTGTGCAGCAAACTTCTGAGAAGATTGTTCTGATCAGGAAAAGGCTGGTGGAAGCTCAGAGCAGGCAGAAAAGCTATGCAGACAACCGGGGGACCTTGAATTTGAGGTCGGTGACTTCGTCTTTCTGAAAGTATCACCCAGTAAAGGTGTGGTTCGATTTGGCAAAGGCGGGAAGTTAGCCCTGATATGGCTAAAAATAGGATTAAATCGGGACCGTTCACATCGGAGACGAATCTTAAAGCTCAGGGGTAAAACGGTAATTTCACCTACTAACGGGTCCGAAGTGGGTACTGGGTCTCCTTCTCACAGATCCAACAAACTGCGAACGGATCCACCTCAACTGGGTACGGGTCCCGACCCGATACAAACCCAGACCATCAAGAGGAGATCAGGGTCACTGATTTGACTAAATCAACGGGCCTGATTTGCAATTATCCTCTCACCGGGAATTAAGGGATTACATTCCTAATCTGATTACGAGGATTTTATGCCTTATCAGATCACAGGAATCACATTCCTAATCTGATCCCAACGGCGACTATAAATACCCCCCACCTACCACTGTTACAAGTTAATCACTTTTTGCCAACTTAAGCTCTTTTTTAATCATCACTGGTTACTGACAAGAACGTCGGAAGGTGCGTCGCCGGGATCAACCCCGGTGTTTCGCACTTTCCTTGCAGGTGCACGGCGGGAGCTCAACTGCCCAACACAGACGAACAGGTTCGGATCTGCTATTCAGGTTTTTTCACGAACCCACAAATTCTATCTGTTTACCCCCACACCAGAATCAGCGGTAACAGATTGCCGCCGTCTGTGGGAACACCATACGAATAGCCTCCGCCTCTTCCTCGTCGACTAGCTCTTCTCCAGCCATGCCTCCCAGAAAAGTAAGATCCAGGGGGTCCAACCGCAGACCCAACCCTGTTGATCAACAGCAGGAAGTCCCCGTCCATCCCGCTTCGCAGCAGGGGCAACTTCCTCCTCCGGCCGAGGACCGTGTCTAGTAGGACCCACCTCCTCTTCTGAACCAGCAACCCCCAAAGTGGACCCCTTCTCGACAAGTTTGGAGCACAACTCTCTCCTAGAGTTACTCCTCAAAACTTGTCTCACAAATGGCTCTCTTCCAGAGCCGAGCTCTTCACTCCGCTCGCCCCCGAAGCGGACCTCTTCTCAACGAGTTCGGAGCTCACAACTCTCTCCTAGAGTTACTCCTCAAACTCGTCTCACAAATGGCTCTCTTCCATAGCCGAGCTCTTCCCTCCGCTCGCCTCCGAGACGGACCTCTCCTCGACAAGTTTGGAGCACAACTCTTTCCTAGAGTTCCTCCTCACACTTGTCTCACAAATAAGCTCTCCTCCAGATCCGAGCTCTTCGCTCCGCTCACCTCCGAAGCGGACCTCTTCTCAATGAGTTCCGAGCTCACAACTCTCTTCTAGAGTTACTCCTCAAACTCGTCTCACAAATAGCTCTCTTCCAGAGCCGAGCTCTTTGCTCCGCTCACCTCCGAAGCGGACCTCTTCTCAACGAGTTTGGAGCTCACAACTCTCTCCTAGAGTTCCTCCTCACACTTGTCTCACAAATAAGCTCTCTTCCAGATCCGAGCTCTTCACTCCGCTCGCCTCCAAGACGGACCTCTCCTCGACAAGTTCGGAGCACAACTATCTCCTAGAGTTCTTCCTCACACTTGTCTCATAAATAGCTCTCTTCCAGAGCCGAGCTCTTCACTCCGCTCGCCTCCGAGACGGACCTCTCCTCGACAAGTTTGGAAACACAACTCTCTCCTAGAGTTCTTCCTCACACTTGTCTCACAAATAGCTCTCTTCCAGAGCCGAGCTCTTCACTCCGCTTGCCTCCAAAGCGGACCCCTTCTCGACAAGCTTGGAGCATAACTCTCTCCTAGAGTTCCTCCTCACACTTGTCTCACAAATAGCTCTCTTCCAGAGCCGAGTTCTTCACTCCGCTCGCCTCCGAAGCGGACCTCTTCTTGACGAGTTCGGAGCTCACAACTCTCTCCTAGAGTTCCTCCTCACACTTGTCTGACAAATAGCTCTCTTCCAGAGCCGAGCTCTTCACTCCGCTCGCCTCCGAAGCAGACCTCTTCCCAACGAGTCTGGAGTCCAACACTTGGTTCGATTCTACTTCGCAAGCTCGCTCCTAAGCGGGCTAGAAGAGGGTCACCATTCGGAATTGCTCCCACGACCATTGAACCCCTCTAACGATGGTTCCGGAGTCCAACACTTGGTTCGATTCTACTTCGCAAGCTCGCTCCTAAGCGGGCTAGAAGAGGGTCACCGTTCGGAATTGCTCCCACGACCGTTGAACCCCTCTAACGATGGTTCCGGAGTCCAACACTTGGTTCGATTCTACTTCGCAAGCTCGCTCCTAAGCAGGCTAGAAGAGGGTCACCATCTGGAATTGCTCCCACGACCGTTGAACCCCTCTAATGATGGTTCCGGAGTCCAACACTTGGTTCGATTCTACTTTGCAAGCTCGCTCCTAAGCGGGCTAGAAGAGGGTCACCATTCGGAATTGCTCCCACAACCATTGATTCTCTCACATAAGCAGCGAGTTCGGAGATAAAGCTCTCCCCTAGAGTTGCTCCCCACACTCATCTCACAAATGGCTCTCTTCCAGAGCCGAGCTCTCCGCTCCGCTCACCTCCGAAGCGGACCTCTTCTCAACGAGTTCGAAGCACAACTCTCTCATAGAGTTCCTCCTTACACTCGTCTCACAAACGGCTCTCTTCCAGAGCTGAGCTCTTCACTCCGCTCGCCTCCGAAGCGGACCTCTTCTCCACGAGTTTGGAGCACAACTCTCTCATAGAGTCCCTCCTCACACTCGTCTCACAAATAGCTCTCTTCCAGAGCTGAGCTCTTCGCTCCCCTCATCCCCGAAGCGGACCTCTTCTCAACGAGTTCGGAGCCCAAAACTCTCTCCAAGAGTTGCTCCTCAAACTCGTCTCACAAATAGCTCTCTTCCAGAGCTGAGCTCTTCACTCCGCTCGCCTCCGAAGCGGACCTCTTCTCCACGAGTTTGGAGCACAACTCTCTCATAGAGTCCCTCCTCACACTCGTCTCACAAATAGCTCTCTTCCAGAGCTGAGCTCTTCGCTCCACTCATCCCCGAAGCGGACCTCTTCTCAACGAGTTCGGAGCCCAAAACTCTCTCCAAGAGTTGCTCCTCAAACTCGTCTCACAAATAGCTCTCTTCCAGAGCTGAGCTCTTCCCTCCGCTCGCCGCCGAAGCGGACCTCTTCTCCACGAGTTTGGAGCACAACTCTCTCATAGAGTCCCTCCTCACACTCGTCTCCCAAATAGCTCTCTTCCAGAGCCGAGCTCTTCCCTCTGCTCGCCGCCGAAGCGGACCTCTTCTCAACGAGTTCGGAGCTCAAAACTCTTTCCAAGAGTTGCTCCCCACACTCGTCTCACAAATGGCTCTCTTCCAGAGCCGAGCTCTTCACTCCGCTCCCCTCTGAAGCGGACCTCTTCTCGACGAGTTTGGAGCACAACTCTCTCATAGAGTCCCTCCTCAAACTCGTCTCCCAAATAGCTCTCTTCCAGAGCCGAGCTCTTCCCTCCGCTCGCCGCCAAAGCGGACCTCTTCTCAACGAGTTCGGAGCTCAAAACTCTCTCCAAGAGTTGCTCCTCACACTCGTCGCAAACGGCTCTCTTCCAGAGCTGAGCTCTTCACTCCGCTCACCTCCTAGGCGGACCTCTTCTCGACGAGTTTGGAGCACAACTCTCTCATAGAGTCCCTCCTCACACTCGTCTCACAAATAGCTCTCTTCTAGAGCCGAGCTCTTCACTCCGCTCGCCTCCGAAGCGGACCTCTTCTCCACGAGTTTGGAGCACAACTCTCTCATAGAGTCCCTCCTCACACTCGTCTCACAAATAGCTCTCTTCCAGAGCCGAGCTCTTCCCTCCGCTCGCTGCCGAAGCGGACCTCTTCTCAACGAGTTCGGAGCTCACAACTCTCTCCTAGAGTTGCTCCTCAAACTCATCTCCCAAATGGCTCTCTTCCAGAGCCGAGCTCTTCGCTCCGCTCGGACCTCCTCTCAACGAGTTCGGAGCTCACAACTCTCTCCTAGAGTTGCTTCTCAAACTCGTCTCCCAAATGGCTCTCCTCCAGAGCCGAGCTCTTCCATCCGCTCGAATGCCGAGCAAGTGCCGATCCGACCCCAACATCAAAGAGCCTGGTCGGCTGCCGAGCAAGTGCCTTTCCGATCCTGCAAACGGAGAAAACTCACTTTCTCCTCAACATTCGTGCAAGGTCTCGATCAGACGGCCCAGATCTTGCCAGCGTCGCTAAACGACAAGATAGCATTTTCTTGGGAACTGAGCCATCTCGAGATTCGTGCCATCATCCAACGGCCCAGATCTTGCCAGCGTCGCTAAACGATAAGATAATGTTTTCTTGGAAACTGTGCCCGCCTCAAGATCCGCGCTGAGATCCAGCGGCTCAGATCGCTCCACGTCGCTCAGTATTCCTAGCCGAGCGACTAGCGATCCGACCCACTCGCGCCTCTTCTTCGCCCCAAGGGTCTTCCTAGCCCAAGGGTCTTCCAAGCACAAGGGTCTTCGTAGCACACCTTACAAGGGTCTTCCTAGTCCAAGGGTCTTCCAAGCACAAAGGTCTTCCTATCACATCTTCTCCGCCCCTAGGAGTGGAACTCCTCTTCCAAAATCCCCAAGACCAAAGTACTTATCAACTTCATGAAGACAAGCATGTTGCAGGGCTATTCTGGCCATGAAGGAGGGTGAATCTTCATCCCACTCCTAAAGAGAAGTTGTAGATCTTGAACTAGCTTCGAAACGAGTGGTCGCACTCCCCGATCGGACCTCCGTAGCACCGGGAAAGTGGACCTCAATGCAGCTGCGCCGAATAGCTCGGGAATCCGAGCTGAGCCACTCGCGCGAGGGAGAAATCCGAACCGAACTCGAGCAAGAATCCGAGCTCTTCCCATCCGAGCCCCAACATCAAAGAGCCCGGTCGGCTGTCGAGCAAGTGCCTTTCCGATCCTGTAAACGGAGAAAACTCACTTTCTCCTCAACATTCATGCAAGATCTCGATCAGACGGCCCAAATCTTGCCAGCGTCGCTAAACGACAAGATAGCATTTTCTTGGGAATTGAGCCCATCTTGAGATTCGTGCCACCATCCAACGGCCCAGATCGAGCCACGCAGCTCGGATCTACCATCCGAGTTACTGCCCTACCGAGCTGCGAACTGGCAAAAATGCACCTCAAAATCCGTGCTCGGATTTGCCGAACAAGAAGCCAAAAAAAAAAAGGCACAAGGGGCAGGGTTCGGACCCATTAAGGGGATCCAACCCGAACCCCTTCCCATCACCTTCTTCCCCTCTTCAAAACAGAAACCAAACAAAACCAAAAAGAAGAGGACCCAAACTCTTCTCCGAGCTCCAACGCCCCTCCATCAGCCTTCACCGAGCTCCCCCCTTCGTCGCCGGCAACCACCACTGCTAGAAAACCTGACATCTGAGCTCAGTTCTTCCCCTCGTCGAGCTCGAGAAAAACCATGCAGCTCTCGTTCCTCCAACGTCAAGCTCCTTTCCTCCGTCGCCGATCTCGACTTGCCATATCCAAAGCTTCACGCCTCTGCCGCCGAGCTCCAGCTCAGGTGACGAGCTTCAACGTTTCCTCGCCGAAACCAAGCTTCGAGCTCGCCACCGCCGCAGTCGAGCTCAACTCTCGACCCATCACCAACTGCCTCCGAGCTCCGCCTCCACCGTCGCCAAGCTCTACCTTCGTCACCTTCGACCTCGTCAGCCTCCAACTCCAATAAGGAGCTCCATCGAGATTCACAGCCGAGCTCCTTTCCTCCATCTTCACCGAAGCTTCCAAACCGCCGAGCTCGCCACAATCAGAGTCGTCCAACGGCGAGCTCCCTCGTTCGCCGCTCGTCCCCTTCCCGAGCTCAAACCCAAAACTCCTTCCACCTCGTCGAGCTCGCCTTTTCCCTCGAAGCGCTCTTCTCCTTCCTCGTCGAGCTGTCTCCGCATCACCAAATCCACCATCCCTCCAAGCTCCTCAACCACCTCAAAGAGCTCCGAACGCCACCAACACTGAGCTCCGATGCCAAGCTCACCACTGCGTCGAGCTCCATCACCGCCTCGACGAGCTCCAAACTACGCGAGCTCCCTCTCCATCGAATCCATGGCCGAGCTCCATTCATTCCAAGCTTCGCCGTCGAGCTCTCCCACAATCGAGCTCCATCACCGCCTCGACGATCTCCGAACTGCGCGAGCTCCGTCTCCATCGATTCCATGGCCAAGCTCCGTTCATTCCAAGCCCGTCGCCGAGCCCTCCACTTCGCGAGCTCGCCTTGCCACTTCGACGTCACCGAACTCCATTGACGCCCTCGGGGACGGAGACGGGGACGGGGACGGAGTCGGAGTCGGAGTCGGAGGCGTTGTCGAGTCGAAGGTTGGGTCGGAGCAACGAAGAAGAAGACACAGAACGAAGAACGAAGAAGAAGAGAAAGAAGGAAGCGCGGGGAAAAGAAAAAAAAATGCCACGTGGCATCGCCACGTGGCCTCACACCCCAGGTCGAACTCATCGCTCGGTCGGCTGCCGAACAAGTCCCTTTCCGATCCTGCAAACGGAGAAAAAATCAGCCGAGCAACTACAACTATTGGATCTTCCAGAAAATTGCGCAAAAGTTGATGAACGGCTCAGATTGCGCCACGTGCGCTAAACGACAAAAAAATGATTTTTTGGGAACTGCACCTCCTCGAGATTCGTGCCGGGATCCGACGGCACAGATTGCGCCACGTGTCAGGTATTATTTAATTTAATTAATTAATTAATTTAATTGTTTTTTTATTTAAAAAATCCGAAAAAATATTTAAAAAATCGAAAAAAATTAATTAAAAATTCTAAAAATAATTATTAATTCAGAAAAATTATTTTAAAATTCTGGAAAAATAATTATTAAATTAGAATAATTAATTAATGTTTTCGATAATTAATTATTTAATTCGGAAAATGAATAAAAAATTCAAAAAAATGAGAAAAAATTCAGAAAAATCTGGAAATTCACCAAAAATCCAGAAAATTCTGAGAATATTTTGGGCATTTTACAAGCCCAGAATAACACCGTTACACCCCAAGCTAGATCCAAAACTCCCTTAAGAACGCCGATAAAATCCCGTACGCCATTAGAAAAGTAAAACTACTCCTCAAAGACTGAAAAACTCAGTCTCTAGGAGTGGGGGGCTCGTGATATGGCTAAAAATAGGATTAAATCGGGACCGTTCACATCGGAGACGAATCTTAAAGCTCAGGGGTAAAACGGTAATTTCACCTACTAACGGGTCCGAAGCGGGTACTGGGTCTCCTTCTCACAGATCCAACAACCCGCGAACGGATCCACCTCAACTGGGTACGGGTCCCGACCCGATACAAACCCAGACCAGCAAGAGGAGATCAGGGTCACTGATTTGACTAAATCAACGGGCCTGATTTGCAATTATCCTCTCACCGGGAATTAAGGGATTACATTCCTAATCTGATCACGAGAATTTTATGCCTTATCAGATCACAGGAATCACATTCCTAATCTGATCCCAACGGCGACTATAAATACCCCCTACCTACCACCGTTACAGGTTAATCACTTTTTGCCAACTTAAGCTCTTTTTTAATCATCACTAGTTACTGACAAGAGCGTCGGAGGGTGCGTCGCTGGGATCAACCCCGGTGTTTCGCACTTTCCTTGCAGGTGCACGGCGGGAGCTCAACTGCCAACACAGACGAACAGGTTCGGATCTGCTATTCAGGTTTTTCCACGAACCCACAAATTCTATCTGTTTACCCCCACACCAGAATCAGCAGTAACAAGCCCCGAGATTTATAGGCCCGTACAAGATATTGAAAAGGATCGGGAAGACTGCTTACTAGCTTGAATTACCGGAAGAGTTATCCCAGGTGCACAATGTCTTCAATGTGTCTATGCTGAGAGGTTATATTCCAGATCCGAGTCATCATTTGCCTGAAGTGCCGGAAGGTTTGCAGTTGGATCTGAACTACATCGAGTCTCCTGTCGAGATTGTTGATCGTCGAGAGAAAGTCTTGAGGAATAAGACGATACCGATGGTCAAGGTAGTCTGGAGAAACCATTTGGTTGAAGAGGCTACTTGGGAGACTGAGGAGAGGATGTTGAAGGATTATCCTGAGCATTTTGCTTGATTCTATTTTTGTATCTTTTGTTCTTGTTGTGAGTGTTTGTTTTCTCGCTCTTGGCTGTAGTTCCAGGGACGGAACTATTCTAAGGAGGGAGTGTTGTAATAACCCGATTTTCATTTAATGAAAATTATTTTATTTTTGGACGTAGTGTGCACGTGCAATATTTTTGATTGAATTAAATGTTATGATTATTTTCATCATGATGAGTATAGATTTTTAAATATGTGCTTTTATATGAAGCCTTCTTTCAAATAGATATAAACCTTTTCTTTTTAAAAGCCCAAAATGTAATTCATTTATTTTATTTTAAAATAATTATTTTGGCCTATAAACTAAAGCCCAGGAGTTAATTTATTTTTAATACAACTTGTCATGTAGAATACAATTTAAAGTTTATTTTTATATAAAATTTAATGTACAATTTTTGGACCTTGTTGCTTGCACGTGCATTGCACGTACACGTGCAAAATGCACATTCCTACACTAGGACGGATTGCATCTTGGAGGGAGATGAAAATTTGAGTGGGAATCATGGTGTGGTGGTTACTTGATTATGGGTGGTTAGTATAACTTCTCCTTAAATCTAAACCATTTGTTCCTAACTCCTACTTTAATCCTAGCCATCCATTTCCCTAGATTTTTAGTATAAATACCCCCCCTCCATGGCTAGTTATTCTTGTGCTTATTACTTTCTACAAACCTATAGTCCAAATTACATTATCTAGTAGTGATTTTGTGAGTTAAAGATTGAGAGTGTGTGAGATTGTGCTTGCAACATCAAGAAGAAGAGGAGGCCGACAATCAACTAGGAGCTCTCGGTTTTGGTGCTTGGGAGGCTTGTGTGCGCGTGTTCAAGGAGGAGGAGCACTCTCGTTGCAAGGACATTCGTCTAGGAGGTTGCTAAATTATATTTTTCTCTCCAAATTAAGGTGGGTAAATTTTCCCACTTCTAAATAGGAATGCATGCTAGATTTAATTAGAAAAATGATGCATGAAAATGATTAATAAGAGTGCACATTTAATTGAAAAAATGATCTAAATTGATTGAATTGTTGATATGCAAATCGTATGTGTTTCTATTATTAAAATTCAAGTGTATGCGATATGTTTATGGCTATGAATTGTGTAAAGAAACCTTCGCTATTAACATTAAAAATTATGTGCAAAAATTGGTAGATTGACAATGTCGCTTTGTGTGCTAAGATGGAATATTTGTTATAACGTTGTAACGAATGAATTAGGATGCAATTGTTATGGTTGTGAAATGAATAAGAGCAGAAAATTGATGTAGAGCTTAGTGAAATTAAAATGTCGAAAAAGAATTTATTAGTAGGAGTATATCAAATTAACCAAATTGTATGGTAGAAATGTGTTAATTATTGGGAAAAATATGTTTAATCATTAAGAAAATTATTTTCATATACTGGAGTAGAATTCATAATGGAAATGATTAATCTGGAATTTTTACAGTATATTAGTAAGAGCAAATTGAAGTAAGATGTTGATGAACATCGATGTATTTTAAATAACAGAGAGCATTGATGTAAATGAAATTCGAATTGTACTAGTGACAACCCGAGCCCATAGCTCGAGTGGTCGGATCACTCTTAATCGCTGCAGTATATATGTGGGTATTCTCCAAGGTTGAGGGATCGAATCCCGTTGACACCATTCTTTTGTTCCGAACATTTTTAAAATAAATCAGTTGGCCGAGAGCACTTAATGCTCTTGCCCTCTCTTATAAGTGTGTGAAGCATTTGGCCTAGTGGCTTGTGCCTTCGGTTGGGTTCCCTGTGGTCGCTGGTTCGACTCTTAGTATCGGCTGTGTGTTTATATTGGGGAAAAACATTTTTTTTGGGTGTTTTAATGATCAAAAAAATATAGAAAAAAATATATTTATTATTTTAAAAATATGTGGAGACTATGAAAAATAGTTTGGGAATTATTTGCATGAAGTGGAGTATGTTTAGAGAAAAAAAGTATAATTTAGAACTATAAGTTCTACACTTGCATTTGTATAAGTTGTAAGTTGCAAAAGACTTAAGTGGAATACTAGAAAAGAAATACGAATAAAAAGGAACTATATGAAGTGGGGTGAATTATTCTCAATGGAGAATGGTGTGACAATTCATGATGTATAAATATTCATCTGTGATTAAATAACTAGCGATGTGAATTATTCTCAATGGAGAATGGTGTGATAATTCATGATGTATAAATATTCATCTTTGATTAAATAACTAGTGATGTGGTTTTTAATGTGAAAATAATATTTCATGAGTTACATGATGAATAGTTGAATTTAATGTATAATTATGGACTATTGAACGATTTAGCAATCATGATTGGAAAAGAAATATTTTTGAATATGACAACTCAACATGTGAACTTATGAGCTGAAACACTCAACTTTAGAAATTGTGAATGGGAATTGAAACAAAAGAGTAGCTAAGTCTCCCCCGGCATTTGGAATGAAATGAAATGAAATGAAATTTGAAATGAAAGGCCAAGGTTGGTCATGTTTGAATGAATGAATAAGTCCGGTTTAGTGGAGAGGCTAACTCTAGTGCTTTGATTTTGTTCATGATTCTATTTCATTAGAATTAAGGATTAGTTACATAGTGAAGACGTGATGAAAGTAAGAGAAAAAAACATTGAGTATGAGGGCCGTTGGATCAGCGGTGAGAGCGTATCCCAGGATGTTCCATGATGAGTCAGGGCGAGGAAACTGCTCCAGAGTACCGTTCCGGTGGCGACGCTCGTGGGATGTTTGAAGACTACGGGTGGTGTCATGTCTATGGTAGGAGCTGAATTACCACAGGATGCCTGCATGATGAGTCATGTGTCAGTGCGTTGGGATTCCCTCCAGGGCGCCTAGACATGAGTTCGCAGGTCAGAAAATATGTAGGATACTTACCGTAGTTACAGTAGTAGATTAAGTCATAACTAGGGATTGAACCCTACAAAGATGAAGAACGATTAAGGGCTTGCCCTCGGACCTATGTAGTATGGGATGCATAGAATCCGAACAAGTGCGCATTAGTGTCATGTAATATAAATAATTGCATTAAGGACTAAGTGCACAATCACAACACGACATCATTTGGGTATTCCCTTTAGTTTGATATGTGACAAGTTTGTGTTTGCTAAATATGGAAAATTAGTTATACTATTTCCGGCATAGAGAGGATGGCCGTGTATAATGTTCGTCGGTTGAATAAACTGACGTACCCACAGTTTTATATGCAGGTAAGTGATATGATAAAGATTAAAGAGGAACAGATGCTTAAACATTATACAATTTGTTGTACATTTATTTAATTGTTGTAAATTTTACTTCTGCTGTGCAATGTAAAGTGTAATGTTTTCATGTAAACTCGGATGTAAAGTGAAAAGTTCAAATTTCCTTGTAAAATTGTACTAAATGAAGCGAAAAGATCCTGTGGAACTCTCGAATTCAGTTGTATTTGGGATTCGGGGCGTTACACGTGCATCACAACTCATAACCCATCTTTTGTCCACGTTAATAGCTATATATGTCGGAAATCAAATTACATCTCTCTATCGAAGTAGTAAGTGCATTTGATTATCACTCATTCCACTTGAGCTTGCTAGAAATAATTTGTTGGTGCTTCTTTGAATTTTTTCCCAAAATGTCCCACTTTTCGAAAATAAATATCAAATTGACCCCTTTTCGTATCTAATTGCCAAGCTGATCTATTCGCTGTTTCAAACAACGAGTTTAGTTGTAGGCATTTCTCCAATACTTGTAGAAATTTTGCAAAGACTCAAAACACTAAAACTAAAAAACTCGTTGTTTCGAATAGCAACCAGATTTGAACTAAATTCGCTGTTTGAAACTGTGAATCTAGTTCAAATCTGGTTGATGTTCGAAACATTGAGTTTAGTAATAGGAATTTTTCCAACACTAGGAAATTTTTTGCCAAGTCTCAAAACACTAAAGCTAAACTCGCTATTTTGAACAGCGACTAGATTTGAACTATACTCGTTACTCGCTATTTTGAACAGCAACCAAATTTGAACTACACTCGCTGTTTGAAATAACGAGTCTAGTTCAATTCAGGTCGCTGTTTAAAACAACGAGTTTAGTTACAGAAATTCATCTAACACTTGCAAAAATTTCGCAAAGTCTCAAAACACTAAAGCTAAACTCGCTATTTCGAACAATGACCCTATTTGAACTAGACTCGCTGTTTGAAATAGTGAGTTGATTAGTTTGGTAATTAATTTCGAAAGTGGGCCAGTTTGGTATTTCTTTTAAAAAGTGGGTCATTTTGGAAAAAATCTCATATATATATAGGGTTCTTTAAGGTAGCAAAGTAACCATTACATGGGCACCCAATGAAATTTCATGCAAGTTGATCTTTTTTTGCTTAAAATGTGAACTAAAGCATACCTTTTATTTTAGGAAATTTAAAATTCTACTTTCAATAGGCGATTCCAATTATCGGAAGAAAATCCTATTTATGGTTTTGGGTTATCCAACGTGGCAATTTCAATATTTATATATGTGTGTATGTGTATGTATCTATTACTTGTTAGGGTTTGGTAAGTGTTATTATCCATTGCAGGGGCTATGCCATTGAAAAATAAGCCATGTTGTCTAATTAATTATTTTATTTATGTCTCATAAATCACTACTTAATTAAACCCCTTTGAGTATAGACCTGAGAGCATCGTCACTTGTTTTTATGCAATTTAGCAATTTGGCAAATAAGAAACAAAAAAATATCAGTTTGTTTGCTGTCGTCGTTTGGTAAAATATAGAAGGAAAAAAAAATAGTCGGACGGAACATGTTGTTCTATCGGATCTAATTTTTTTTTTTTTTAAATATAAGGTGAGAAGGAACTTGATGTTCCATCCCGCCTTTCTTTAAAAAAAAATCGAGGGATGGTACATCATGTACCGTCCAACCTAGTTTTTGGTAAAAAAATTTCAAAAAAAGGTAAGGGACAAAACAACAGGCTCCGTCCCAACTTTAAAAAAAAAAAATCATATACTCAAAATCCCATATGATATCATATATTTTCATACCACAAACAAGTCATTGGACCTCATCAACATTTGTGCTCCTCCCATATGGAATCATATACTCCTAATCTCATATGCTATTTTTGGCTTGGATGGTACATGTTGTACCGTCCAATTCAAAAATGTTATTGGACGGGACAACATTATCCGTCCAGTCATTTTTTATTATTAAAAAAAATCAATTTTCCTAGACGGAACATGTTGTTCCGTCCAAACGTTTTGTTAAAAAAAATTATTAAAAAACATTGGACGAAACATGATGTTTCGTCCGACTCATTTTAAAAAATAAAAAATTAAGAGGATGAAACATCATGTTTCGGCCCTTATATTTTAGCAATTGCCAAATCGTTTTTCAAATTTGAGAAGTGAATGTTTACCAATTCTCAAAATATATCAAAATTAGAAATGACTGCAGCGCATTTTTTTGCCAAATTATCGGAAATATGGCGAAATAAGAAACGAATGCGGATGCTCTAAGATCAAAGCTAGCATTAAAGTTCAAGTGCTAATGCTTTTATTTTGGGGTTTTTAACACCCTAACAAATACATGGAAATCATATATACCTTTCACAAATATTTATTTTCATATTTGCCCCTAGCAATATGTGTCTCATCACAAATTTGCCACTCTAATTAAAAAAACAAGTGTGGAAATTTTTTATTTTTAACGAATTTTAAACACATATACCCCTAACAAATATGCTAATATCAAATATGTCTATCACAAATGGGTATTTTCATATTTGCCTCAAAACAATTTGGATCTTATTCATATTTACCCCAATTTAAGGTACCAACAACTTAACTATGGTTTAACCTTCTCACTAGATAATTAAAAATGAAATTAAAAATTCAAATCGAGTAATCAAATGAGAAAGAGTTTAAGTATTTTAGAGAGAATTAAAAAAATAAATGATAAATCTTATGATCTTTTAATAGAACATAAAATTGATTGCAAATTTGGAGAATAAATGGGAGAGGGAAATGTAGTTATAAACTTATAGTCCATGTTTATAACTACAATTTCCCCTCGTTTATTCTCCAACTTGGCAATTAATCTTGTGTTCTATTGATAGCCTAGGTTATCCCGTGGGCACGTGCCTACAATGCGTCTTCGGAATGATACAATATATGAAAGTAAGCATTATAATGTCAGGAATATAAAAGACATAATTAATTGATATAGTATGAAAACGTTGTAGATGTCATACAAAAAAATAAAACTTACATGGCCATATGTAGTAATGTTATCCATTGCAGGAAGCAATGAGAAGTCAAGCTGATGTTGTTGTTTAGTTCTGATGAACAACTTGCCCTGT
This sequence comes from Hemerocallis citrina, assembly GCA_017893485.1. NCBI lineage: Eukaryota > Viridiplantae > Streptophyta > Magnoliopsida > Asparagales > Asphodelaceae > Hemerocallis > Hemerocallis citrina. The sequence goes on along the minus strand of CM030364.1, from coordinate 109,303,653 downwards.
ATTTCAAGGAGGAAAATATTTGACAATTAACTTTGGTATTCTCAGTGTATTCTACTATCAGATGTTAATATGCTTTCGGAGATGTACACTACAATAATGTTCATGTATGATACTGAATACAGTTACTTTCCAGCATTTCAGATGCGTGAATCTGAAAATTCCATCATGGAGTTTATGTATCTTAAGTTTGAATAGTCCGAAAACAAATAGTTGTAAATAAATGTCCATGTTTGAATAATTATAAATGGGGGTACATATGGCAAATGGTTCGGGCTGACCCGCGACTTGCTCGCTCCAAACCAGATCGCAATATAGCGGTTCGAGTCCGGGTCCGACCTGCGGTGCGGGCCTAAGCGGGTCGACCCGGGTCGCCGCATCTACGAATTCAACCCGCTCGACCTGACTAGCTCAACCCGTTGAAAACCCCAAACCCGCCTGCCAACCCGCGGGTCGACCCGCGGGTTTCAAACGTTAGACCCGAATGGTTCAAACGTTCGACTCGCGCGGGACGAACGGTAAAAAACAGCAACAACGACTCTGTTTTTAGCCATTGATTTTGTTTTTATTTTTTAAAATTTTTCCCCTATAAATGCCCCCATTAATTTAATCTAAAAATTTCATACCATACTCTCTTACTCTCTCTACTACTACTACTCAATTCAATCTCATTTCAATCAAATTTTTTCAATTTTTTAACAAAGAAGCAAGCAACATAGAAGTGAAAAATTCCGATCGTATCGAATTTAATTCTCAACTATGTGTAGTTCAACTACTCCAACAATGAAGCTCTCTTTCTCTCTCTTTCAACGACTTCCGGACGGTCCATACTTCTACTTCTATTTTTATTTTCACTCTCATTCGTATATATGATTATCCGCGAAGTACGGTATACAAATTTCACAACCCTCCAATTTGTCTTCATTTTTTTTGTAGTTATAATTTTTTGTATTAATTTTGTTTGTTGGTTTTTTGATTCTCTCTCTCTCAACCGTTCTATTATTTTTTAGATTTAATTTTTAACATATACCTCCAACATTGTTTTTTATTATTTCACATACACTAGTACAACAATAGAAATCGTTTTTTTCTCACATACACTATTTACTATTACTATGTCTAGATCACGAGGTAGCGGCCGCCAAAGTGGACAAGAATCCACTGACACTTCACGTTGGCCTCCAATAGTCCCACATGTAGAGCCCGATGAATATATACAGAATCCTATGGTAGGAACTCACGATACACACGAAATAGAAGAAGAAATCCATGATGTTGACATACAAACACAACAAACAAAACCCAATAGCAGTAGAAAAACTAGGGGGAAAATAAGTGATTGACACAGATTTTATGACTATATCCCCGATGAGAATAATCTGGATTAGGACATAAGATTTGTAAACATTGTGATAAGAGTTACAAATGGAAGAAGGGTGAGAGAACAGATACAATAAAAAGACACATTTCAAATGTACACAGAGACTTATTAAAAGACCTACCAGGTCAACAAAAAATCAACCTTAAGACCAGACAAGTAGATAGCCAACCCTATGATCCCGAACTTGTTCGTTGGAAAATGGTCCGACTAGTTATTAAGGATGAACTACCTTTTTTCTATTCCGAGAGTAGGAATGTAGAGTCTTTCAACCAAAACGCACTAAATCCACATTTTAGAAGAATTCCTAGAAATCTGATTGTTTTAAACTTTACACTGAAATAAGAAATGATTTAATTGCAATCTTATATTCTTTAACTTGTATGGTTTTGTTAACTTCCAATTGTTGGAAAGGTTGTAACGATATTCCAATGGTGGGCTTTACTTGTCATTGGATAGATAGTGATTGGATGATTCAAAAGAGAATCATCTCACTTGCGGCTTTACTGTATCCCCATAGTGGTTCAGTTATTGCACATTGTATTTTAGAGGTTCGTGATATCTTTTAAATTCGTGATAAAAATTTTACTATTAGTTTTGATAATGCATCTAACAACAATGCTTCAATTAGTATATTAAAAACACAATTAGATCCTCCATGTTTAGAAATTTTTCATATTATATGTGCATGTCATATTTTAAATTTATTTGTATAAGATGCATTGAAAGTAGCCGATCCATATATCACTGCAGTTAGAAATTGTTTACATTTTATTGCATTTAGTGGTCATATGCTTCAAGAATTTAAAAGATGGTGTAAAGCTAGGGGAATACAATTTAGAAAATTTTCTAAAGATGTTAAACACCGATGAAACTCTACATTCTATTTACTTAATGTTGTAACTCAATACAAAAGATATTATAAACGATTTTTCTCTTGCAAAAAATATGAAAATTTTTCAAATGACTCCCGAAGCTTGGTATTTTTCCTAATCTTTATTACGATTTTTGGAACCTTTTAAAACTGCAGCTGTGAAGTTTTCTACATCTTATGATTCTACTTCTAGTAGTATTTTTATTTCAATCATTACTATGATGCAAACTTTTCAAGATATGATTACGAACGTATAGTCAATTGTTGTTCCCGCTTATCATTTTTTTTTGAAGTATTTTAATCCTCCTTCTATGTTGTATTATATTGCTACTGTTATGGATCCTCGTTTCAAATTACCGGGTACGAAAGTTTGATTGAAATGTATTTTACTTTACGTAGAGATGAATCTGAAATTGATTCCGATAATTTTTTAGCTAGCTTTGAATAGACATTGAATAACTTGTATGATTATTATGATAAAATTTTTGCATCTTGTAGTACAACTAGTATAGGTACATCTTCTTCTACTACTGTTATAGATAAGGGTAAGAGTACATTAGAAGATGCCACTGCTAATTTACTTGCTCATATTCAATCCAAAAAACCTAGGACTAGTGCACCTAATAAATTAAATTGGTATAATCAACAAGATAATGAAAGTTCTAGTAGTAAGATTTGGAGTGCTACAATGGTGGAAAGAACATAAAAATATTTTCCTATTCTTTCACATATGGCTAGAGATATACTAACTCCTCCTGTCTCCACAGTTGCTTCAAAAAGTGCTTTTTCTACAAGTGGCATAGTTCTAACAGGTTTCAGAAATCGCTTGAAGCCAGATAAGTTGGAGATACTCGTCTGCACTAATGATTGGATGAAGGCGGAAGAACGAACTCAAGGAAAAGCGGCATCTACATCAACAAGTGGTAGCAATTCTCCTGAAGTCTAACAATAAGATTAGTAAACAAAAAGCTTGTATTCGAATGTAAAAAACTTGTAAACAATTCATAGTAGTTGTAATTTTTTTTAAAGTTAAGTTGTAAAAAAATTATAAATTATAAATTTGTACAAATTTCATACAAGTTGAAATGAATAATATATACAATCTTGTTTAATTCTTAATTTCTTCGACTCTTAAACTTGTTGTACATTTATTTATTTATTTATTTGGTTAAAAGAGAGGGGAAAAAAACTTGTACAAATTTCTTGCAAGTTGAAATGAATAATATATACAATTTTATTTAATTCTTAATCACTTAGACTTTTATACTTGTTGTACAATTTTTAATTATTTATTTTTTAAGGTTAAAAGAGATGAAAAAAAACTTGTATTTGAATGTAAAAATTTGTAAAAATTCATTGTAATTGAAATGAATAATATATGCAATTTTTAAAGTGAATTTGTAAGAATTTTTTTTAAAAAATCTAACCGGGCCAACCCGTGACCCGGCCCGAACCAACACAGGTCTAGCCCGAATGGGTTCGCGGGTTGGCCGGGTCGAAGTTTTCACTTTCGAAACCGGCCGGCCCGGCCCGGTTAAACCCACGACCCATCCCAAACCCGCCCACTTTCTTCTTCAACCCGCACGGATCCGACCCGACCCGGCTTGGTCGACGAGAATGCCAACCCTAAATAGGGGTGTAAAATTCAATTTCTGAGAACTTTGAGGGTGCAAAATAACGAAATTTAACTTTTAAGGAGACATTTTATACTTCCACCGTAACTTTAAACGTAGAAATTTACCAAAGTAAATATCTATTTAAATCTTCCATTGTAATTGAAATCATTTAGGAAACTCAATGAATTTTTTTACATGAGCAATAAAAAAACATAAAAAATTTGAAAAACCAAAAATTTACATACCTGAAATCTAAAAAAAAGGAATATATATATATATATATATATATATATATATATATATATATATATATATATATATATATATATTTAATTGTATTTGAAATAAATCAGGAAACTCAGTGAAATTTTCTACATGAGCAATATATATATACTAGGTATGCCTGTGGGCACGTGCGTACGACACGTATTCGGAACTGCATATAAATTTATTTGGAGTTATTTGGTTGTGTGAACTGCATACAAATTTATACATTATACTTGCTAAGATCAAAAGTCATTCACTGTACCTCTTTATCAATTATTCTTTAAATTGTTTCAGTTTTTTAGTTATTTCATCTTTATTGCCCTTAATTTTTTCGATATTGACTTATCCAATTCTCTAAAAACCTGGCAATTTTTCAAGAAATGTGAGCACATCCATTAAAAATATGGATCATGCTAGAAAAAAATATTTCTAAGTATAAACAAATACAACCACCTTTCTAATACAATCATCTTCTCTATACAGTCCTCTTTGGAAATTTTATTGTTTCCTAATTGTTTTCTAATACAATCACCATTAAATTATTTCTTACGACACGTTATCGCGAGGAATGATTAATTAATTAGGTTGTTTAGTAAAAATTTCAACAGTCTCCTCTAAAATTTTACAGGCAGTTAATATTAATTTTCCCCTAAAATTTTCATATTAGCCAGGATACAAAATAAAAACCTAAAACATAATAGATTTTTAGGAATTGTAGTAAAAAATTAACATCACATGCAGTCAAATGAATCCTCCCCAGGCCAATCCATGCAATATCACACAAGCATGATATATACAGGGCTCCAGGGGGAAAAAAATCTTCATATGACTAAAGATACAAAATAAAAACTAAGATATCGTTTGAAAACATAATAGATTTTAGGAAATTTAGTAAAAAATTTGACAAAGTCCCCCCTAAAGTATTAACCCTTTTACAGCAATTCCTTATGGAATTCTGCTAACAATTAAAAATATAACATCACAGAAAATAAATATCAATCCTCCCCAGGCCAAACCAAGCAACATCACACAGGCATCATATATATAAGGCTCTGAGGGGAAAATCATAATATAATGCAAGATACAAAATAAAAACCAAAATTTTGTTTGAAAACGTAATGGATTTTTAGAAAAACCTTTGAAAACCTTTAAAAACCAAACACAGAATGTAACGCCCGGAATTCCATATAAGATCAAATTCGAGATTTCACGGGATCTTTACACTTCACTTTGTACATTTTTACAAGAAAATTTAAACTTTTCATCATACATCAGAGTTCTTTACATTGTTTACACAGCGGAAGATAAAAATGAAGTACAACAATGAAAATAATATACAACTTGCACATCTTTATCTAGTAATTAATCAACAGCAACATAACAACTTTACTTCTTCATGAAAAAGTGCAGTTCCTGCATAATAAGCTCTGGGCACGTTAGTTTACAACTGACGAAAATGTTATACTCGGCCATCCTCTCTATGCCGTACATATAACGATCTCAATACTTTAACAAACCACAAATTTGAATGCAAAATAAAGTGTTCAATGTGACTACACTAAACATGTAAGTGTATGCGATACCTTAATGCCTAATGCAGATATTTTATACTAAGATGACACTAATACATACTTGTTCGGATTCTATGCATCCCATACTACAGAGGTCCGAGGGCAAGCACCTACGTACTCTATATTGTAAGGGTTCGATCTCTCGCCATGAAAACTATCCAATAATAAGAACAAGATTTAGACATCCCACGAGTACGGATCCCAGTCCTGGAGTACACCGCCCGACTGTTATACAGACTCCTCGTCGTGTGAATCTCTTGCAAGTACCCCTCTAGCCCCGGTATATGTATATACACTGGAGTACGACAAACTATCCACACGACTACGCATAGTTCCAGATTTAAAATAAAACTCGTCTCCATCGGAGCAACCTCAGTCCCGGAGTACACCGTCCGACTGCGTCTATAGTCCCGGAGTACACCGCCCGACTATATAGAGTGCCCCACTTACGTTTGCCCGAGTTTTACTACAACTTCTCTTACGTGCCTAGTTCTTAAGTTCAAGACATGAATAATTTATCATACCTAGAGTTAGTTTTACCCCCTACCGGACTTAATCACAAATACCGAGATAGCTCCATAGCCATATCTCAAAATATAACTCAATCTTTTAATTCAACAATGCCAGTACTCGAGGTCTTACTAAACTCTAGATTACAACCTTTCATGTACAAGAATTCATGGGTACTCATATCCTTCATAATCATGTATAAATCTTAAAGCGTTCATATCTTCAACTTATTCATAAATAGATCAATGTCTTATTTTAGCACTTATTCATATTCACTTATTCATTTACAATTCAAAATAGAACAATAATTTCTTTCATGAACAAAAGATTCATCACTATAGATTTCATTAGTAATTTAAGCAATTTATATTCCCAATTCACATCAAGTATTTCTTACTCAACACAAGTGTTTGTTTATATCAAGAAAATTTCATAACTTGTTACATATTTTTCTCTTCTTTTAAAAAATAAGGGCATTTACTCAAATAATAATTTTGGAGTCAAAAACTCATTTACTATCTCAATTTCCCTTTTTACTTTCTCAAAAATATACAAGAATAATTTTAAAACTATCTCTAATAATTTCTATGTGATTTATAAGAATAATAGAATTTTATTCTCAACCGTATTCACATTATAAATCCCAAAAAAATGTATTAAAAACCAAAAAAAATCAAAAAGATGGCTTCGGGTTTCGAACCCAGGATTGGCCGAGACCTACAACTAGCACCCAAAGCCCGTCATGCTAGCCACTTAGTCCATTTGGACTTTCTGTCATAAACCACAACAAAATCCCCTTATACTCAAAGTACGGGTTCAGATTTAATTTAAATGAAGAAAATAAAATGTGTCCAACAAGTTTTGAACCCAAGATCTCTTACAAGTACAGTAGTGCTCTGTGGTGCACTGACTAATCTGTAAGTCCAAGTGTGATTATTAATTTGGAGTCGTATTAATATGATTTTGTTCATACTGTCCTGCAATTGATTATTATTATTTTTTTCGCAAAACTTGTTTATCCAAAAGATCCAATCTTTTAGGATATAAACTTTCCTTTGACTGAGATAAATTTTAAAATAGTAGCCAACAAACTTCAAATTTATTTTAAAATATATATCTCTATTTTCAAATAGTTTTTTCTTTCCATTTTACATATCAATTTGCATTTTCCTCAAACTTGAACTAAGAATTGTATTCCCTAAAACCAGTTTATGCACTAATTATAATTTTGTAATAAAAACAAACCATGGATTGTTCAGGAGGATCTCAAAAACTCTTTTATGCAAAAATTTGTACTCTTGACATAACATGGCAATATGCATAAGTTAACACATTTCATGGCAATAATTAAATTTATTTTTCTTTCTTTCTTCTTTCTAATCATCATGGCATCGAGGCATATATTGAATATAACATTACTTCTACAAATTTTCATACAAATTATATATATTCGTCATGTACAAATTTACAGACATATTAGTATGGTTCATAGCAATAATTCTTTTGTTAATATTCTTCTTTCTAATTATCATGGTGGCAATTATTTACTTAATCACAACAAGATTACATTCATTCATGGCATACTACATTAGCATGGATTATGTCTACATACATCACATCAATTTCAATCTATACTACTCTTTTATAAATTTTAGCATGCATTCTCTACATTTAGAAAGAAAGATATGACCCACCTCTTGTGAAGAATTAACAACCAAGAATGGAGAGACAACTTCTAGCTCCTAGTTCCAAAGCACCTCCTTGTCATTCTCCTCCTAGCAAGAGCTCTCCAATGCACAATGGTACTCTCTTTCTCTCTTTCTTTTCCTCTCTTTATTTTTTGTTTAGTCTAAGTGTGAAATGAGAAGGAAATTTGGATGTATTTATAGGACAAGGTGAGGGTTTAAAGTGTAAATTTCTCCACCTAATAAATTGCTAAACTTTTCAGTATCCTAACCCCCATAACCCCCAACTCTTCACATCTCCACCTCTTCAAAACCCTAACTCCCAACTTTTCATGTGAAAAACCGGCCCCCCACTCTCTTGGAAACACATGAACGTGTTGTGCACTAGTGCACACACACACATACACACAAAATTTAATACAATTCCTATAGTTCCAAAATGTGTATTAAAAGTTGTTACATATCGTGTGTGAGTCCATGCACAACTTAAATAGGATTATATTAATGGGCTTATCTCATGGGCTTTCTTTTTAATTAGTTAATTAGTTAGTCAAGTGGGCTTGCCTTTTAATTAATCTAATGGGCTAGTATCTCTCTTTAGGTCCATGGGTTTAATAAAAGGCTAAATAAAAATTATGCATATTAAAATAGTAAATGAGAGTAAGAAAATAGTGATGGAAATTTTAACATCATACGTGCAAAATTGAAAAAATACATTTTAAAATAAAATAAAAATATGGGGTGTTACACAGAACCCAATATTCCACAACTTTGCAGGTACGGGTATTAACATAACTATATTATATCATCATTATATATAGATACTTACATCATCTCCCAAAATGCTAAATATTACAACTATTACATCCTTCACCAAAATATACACCAACCAACCGAATGACCAAAAAAAAATTACATTGTTGTAGAAAAACACAATGCTTCAAGTCTTCAAAAATGGTAATCCCGATATTTTTTTGTTGAAGGAATTGCACCTGTAATAGAAAAAAAAACAATTTTGAATGTAAGTGGATAATTAATTAATTTGATAAAAACATAATGAAAAGCTTCACGTACTGTTTTTTCCAAGTCAACATCAACCTGCAAGGTATTAAAGTAAAATTACAATGTGAGAAACCTATTGTTATATCAAGAGTTGTAGATTTTTCCAAAAAAAAATGAGATACTTACATGGCCATATATAGTGATGTCATCCATTGTTGTTCTTTAATTTTGACGAAGCTATTGATCTGTATATAAAGGAGGGAAAATATATGATGATTAACTTTGACGTTCTAATTTTTGTATTTCCTGAAGAGTCCTAGCTTAATGCATTTCACTTCCTAAAAACTTCTGAAAGCATCTTTGATATTTTCACGATGGTTGTTCAATCTTCGACCTTTCAATTGGTATATTAGGTACGAATAAGCATCCATTATACTTATTCTTAAAAGTAGTCATCTCAGTCATTAATCTTCTTTGTTACTTTTTGTTGAATTTAGATTACTGTCTGACAACTGTCTTCTGTTGAACCGCAATTGGCTTCCTCACTTTCTTATAGTTGGTGTCAATACACAATAGGAACTTGAATGCTTGCTGAAGTTATGCGAGAAACTTGATTCTAAAACATGAAAGTGAATTTTAGTTGTACTGATGAATCTTTGTATAGGCTTTATAAGTTGGGTTATGAAATATGTAAGAATGTGATCAATTTGGGCATATAATTTAATATTCTGAACATTTAACTTCAACTAATTGCTAAAACTTCTAAATTAATTAACTTGTCTCAGATAATTGTTATAGCTTGTAATAGGGACAGAAAATTTGTGCTCATAGCAAGTAGAGTTGTATTTAACAACCTTCAGAAATGGAATGAAATGGTGATTCACTACCATGAAGATTATTTAAATCCTTGTTTAACTGAATCACACTTTCTTCATGATTGTATATGCGACTCTATGGGCAAGATTTATTCACTTTTTGACTGTGTTATCTACTATGAGTTTCCATAGTTATTCTAGCTGTTGCTTCTCTTTTATTAATAGTTTAAATAAGGTGTCTATTTCAAGGTCACTTTTAATGATTAGGTCTATTGAGATACGTATTATAAAAACCAGCAGATAATTTAGTTTCATGCTCTCAATTGTCATTTAATGCATCCTTCTTAATTGTCTTAATGCATGTCCATTTAGGGGTAAACCTGATCATTGCTATAGTCACTACAATGATCAAGTCCAGCAATTGTGAAGATCAAAGCAAGGGCTATCAGATATCGATCCTTTAACAGAATATATAACTTTAAATCTAAAAGAAAACTTTTTAAAACCCTTTAACACTGGCTTTTATTTTCACTTGTGGCTTCCATCTTGATACTATATAAGACAAACGCACTTCCACTTTTGTAATGACAGTGAAAAATTAGTAATCGAGTGGTTTTATCTTGTGACTAAATACATTAGCTTATCAAGTGGTTTTATATTGTGACTAAATACATTAGCCAAAATAAGTAATCAAGTGGTTTTATAAACATCTAGGTATGTGAAGTGATTAAACATCTCTGGTCTTGACATAAACTTCTCCAAGTCTTACCTTATCTATATTGGCTCCTCCACAACTAAGCAAAATGTGTTCTCAAACATTCTAGGTTGTGTAAAAGATAAGTTACCTATCAAATATTTAGGAATGCCTCTCTCAAAAGGCAATCTCAAGAGAAGGGATTGGTAGCCAGTCATCCAAGATTGAGAGAAGGTTATCTTCATGGAAAGGAAGAATGCTCTTCAAAGGTGGAAGACCGATTCTCATAAATTCTATTTCAGCATTACCAGTTTACTATGCCTCTTTTTTCAAGCTTCCTAACTTGGTCATGAAGAGAATAGATCAGATCATAAGCATGTTCTTTTGGGTTGGTGCAAATAATGATAGTAGAGGGAAGGAAAATATGAGCTGGGAGAGAATTTGCAAGCCTAAAACCTATGGGGTGTTGGGCCTTCTTAACCTAAAGACCTTCAACCACGCTCTTCAAATGAAATGGTGGCCGAAATTTGTGATTCCCTCTCCAACATTCTCTGATACTCTCAAAGCTCTTTATTACAATGATGTAGGTTTCATCTTCCGCTATCTTTAAGCCTGCATCACCTTCTCACTTTTGGAATGGCATTTTCCATGTCAAACACTTTTTTTGGCCTAATGTAACATAACAGCTAGGGGATGGAAAAATTCCAAATTTTTTGGAGGATAATTGGAGCAATGGCTCCAGTCCAAAACATGAGTATCCAGAGCATGCAACTGTGGCTTGGAATAATATAGATACACTCACATATCAAGGCAACTGGACTGATACCAGTTAGTGTTCGAGGCTAAGATTAAGCATGTCTCTTTTTGATAGATTGTTAGAACAAAAACAACCACTTTTAGCTCAATTGGAGCTGATATAACCTACCAACTCCCCGATCTCCCCACTTGGAAGCACTCAGCTTCTGGATGCTACACAGTCAAATCTGCATATAACTTTTTGTGTGAAGAAGGACTGAGATCACCCTACTATAGGGACTCATGGAAGAACATTGCTTGCCTAAAATGTAAGATTTTTATTTGGATTCTAAGCCAAGATAGAGCCACCTAGAGAGTTCCTAAGTAGAAGATGGTGGACTGGCACTGAAACATGCATATCCTGTGCATGTCTCTTTGAATAAAATTGTATATCTTTTTTAGTACACTCTAGCTCAGGAAGAATGGGCTTATTTTAGGCAGAGAATGTGCATTTCTTCCATGCCTAGATTTATTGATGAATATTTTACTTCCTGGTGTTTCTCCCGACATCTGCCCACCATTGCACCCAATTGGAACCACTTAGTAATTGCTATTTGTTGGAGCACTTGGCATGAGAGAAATAATATAATTTTTAGTAATACCTTTAGCTCTCCTTAAAGTTATTTCTAAAGCAAAATTCTATTTATGCAGATTTGAAATATAAATATTAAATTCAAAGTCTGACACTGAAGTTCATCATTCTAGATGGAATGCAACAATTAATTAGATGTCGAAGACATAAATTAATATTCGTAGATTTGAAGTAAATTCTAAAGAAGGCCATTACTATCATGCATTAAAGATTGCAGAAAGATCATAAGGGAATAAATACATGCAAGCAAGATTAAGTTGTTTTGCATGACTGCAAGTGTGTTACTTAATGAACATATTTCACTAATAGTCTATAAGAACCATATCTATAGTTAACATGAATGAGAATATATATAGTTAACATGATTTTTTTCATAACCATCTTCAGTACTACTCATCCCACAACTAATAGCCTATACAAATGTAGCTTTGTTTGTAAACCCAAATGAGAATCTACAGTGTCTTAATGCATGTCCAGTGGTGCGGTTATTAGTTTGAAACATGACTGGATAATCTTTACCCAATTGTTGTATCTCTAACTTCATAGAAAAGCCATTTGAATGATCAAGTCTTTTGCAACTCATTTCATCTAAAAATTGCCCGAAAATTGCCCAAAATTCCAAACCTTGCAGAATAATTAATCATATTACTGTCTGCAAAAATTCTAAAAATTACAGGTTTGCAAACTAAAAATTCTATTAGTTTTATGGATGTTAAACTCCGCGGGACTAAAACCTTCTTCAAGGTATTTCATTAGGCAAACACACCCCAAGGTAAAGTTTTGATATATAAGAGAATAATTATAATTGTGTTCAATTTGCTTCCCACATACCATTAAGTATGAGTGATGTGTGCGCCTTCTAAAAATAAAATTTGGAAAAGGGAAAATAAGTTCAGAGGAACAAAAGTCAGTAAATTGTGGAATTGACAACATGAAGTAGGTTCCCCCCCCCCCCCCCCCCCCCCCCAAAACATCATACTACTTTCCTTTAAAACGTTATCATTTCCTTCTTAAAATTTGTTGTACCTAACTACTCTCATTTAAATCATATTAAGAGAAACACAATAAGGCAATTTTCTTTTATTGTTAAAACCATTCAACAATGAGTTCAGCAACTTAAGATTTTGCATTGGAACAAAAATGCTATAAGACAAATGACCTTTTAACACAAAAGTTTGAAGCTCAGGTAAAATATGAAATGCACCTTGAAAGAAGACTAACATGGAATCTTCGGAAAATACCAATTTAGTAATGATACCAAGATGTGCCTTCTTAACTATTGTAAGCAGCTGCAGGTTTGATGTTTCCTTCAACAGTTCCCTGCAAATTGATCAAACGTAAGTGGAATTAACTATTTCAAATTTGGAAAAAAGGCAAGTCTGCAAGGGCATACTTAGAATACCTAGAATACCTAGAATACCTTATTTGTAAAGTGTGCATATTCAATATTAAGAATACCCTCTAAGGAACTGTAAATAACTTGTGCAGGTTATATGATCAATTGAGGAATATACCATTCAAACAATTGATCACTATCATCATACAAATAGTTGCTATCAAAACTGAGAGAAAGCATCTAAACTTGCCTTCTCTTCCAAGCTAGACTAAAGTGACCTGAATTAATGAGAAAGTGATGAGAAATAAAGGCACCAAATAGTTTATTAATTTGGGGTAAACCTGATCATTGCTACAGTCACTACAATCCGTCACTTTTCATTACCAGTTCTCCTTTTATCCACAATTTGAATGATCAAGTCTTTTGCAACTCATCACTACAATCCATCACTTTTCCACCTAATCCTCCTCATTTCATCTAAAAATTGCCCAAAAGACCTACTACTGTCTGCAAAATTTCTAAAAATTCAAGGTTTGCAAACAAAAATTCTAACTGTTCTAACCAAAATTCTAACTACAATGCACCTAAAATTCATTCTACAATGCACCTAAAAATTCAATCTACAATGCAGTAAGTTTTGTTTAGATGAGTAAGTTACAATCCAATCTTTAGATGAGAATTAGGTTACGCCAAAAAAAAGTAACACATAAAAACCTAAATCTAACACAAACCCAATAAAACGAATGCAGTCAGTGGTCGGGATCAACTAAATGTAACACAAACCCAACAAATTTTGATCGGTGTGCAGTAAAAATTTTGATGAATCCAAAAAAATTAAGTATACCTGAGATGTAGAGACGGTGAAATCGGTGGTCGGGATCAACTCAGGTTGACGGTGAGGGGTTCGGTGGTTGGATGGGGTCGTAGATGAGCGGCGTCGGGGTTGGCGCTGGTGGTCAGCGATCGAAACCGGAAGGAGGGTGGGGCTTTGGTCTGTCTGTAGATGAGAGAAGTAGGGGCATTGGCCGGAAACAAGTGACGGGATCAAGAACGGGGGTCACGACTGGAGGTGGGGGGCCGCTGTGGGGTGACAGGAGGGTTCAACGGTGGGAGGGCGACGCTGAAGAGGCGCCGGAGGTGGCCGGAGTTGACCGAGAGAGAAGAACAGGATCGGTGAGAGAGAAAGAGAAAGTGGGAAGAGAGACAGTGTAGGAGATGAGCGGGAAAGAGAGAGAGGCAATGAGAAAAAGAGAGAGATAGAGAAGGGGGGTTATTTTGGAAAGAGAGGGGGGGTTTTGAAGTTTTGGGGTTTGAAATTTTGAGTGGGAAAATATGTTTTGTGAGCAGTAATCTGGGCCATTGATTTTTGAGGAGATTGAAGGAGAGCCACTTGATAACTTTCTTTGTAATTTATTATATAGATATTCACTGAGTTTCCTGATTTATTTCAAATAAAATTGAAGATATATATATATATATATATATATATATATATATATATATATATATATATATTTCTACATGAGAAATTAATGGAAGCAAAAAAAATCTAGAAATTTCACTAATTTGATAGCTGGTTTATGCAATCAAGACTTTAGACCAAATTCTTTTGAGTCCCGGCCTGGGTTTTATTTACAAACCTGAAATATGAAAAATGTAAATTTCTGGCTTTTGAGTCCCGACCTGGTTTTTATTTATAAACCTGAAATATGAAAAATCTAAATTTCTGGACACACACACACACACACACATAGAGTAATAAAGTGGGGAGGATTTTTGTTTTGGGGGAAAAACTGTTGGAGGAAAAAAATGTATTTTGGGATGATGAATGTGAGTTGTTGATTTTGTTTCAATTGAAGGAGAACTACTGATAGCTTTTTTTTTCAAATTGCCTTGTGATTTATTATATAGATCATAAGATAAATTATTTATTTTTTTAATTCTGTCTAAAATTCTTAAACACTTTCTCACTTGATTACTTAATTTGAATTTTTTTAATTTGATTTTTAATTGTCATGAATAAGTTACTAGTACCTTAAATTGGGGTAAATTTAAAATAAGATCCAAAATTTTAGGGGCAAATATGAAAGTACATATTTGTGAGAGATATATGTGATATTGACATATTTGTTAGAGGTATAAGTGTTAGAAATTTTTCATTTTAATGTTGAGTAAGACAATTGATATTATTAATAGGCTAAGGAAAATTGAGATATTATTAATAGGCTATGGAAAATTGATATTATTAACAACAACAAAAGGATAGAAATAACAAAATTGAAACATATTTTGGATTGCAGTGAAACTTCTTAAATCAAGGACCTATTCTTTGTGCGTGAATACTTGTCCACCCTGGGAGGTAATTATTTTTTTAGGATATTTTTGAAACTATTTGTATAAAAGGGACAGTGACAAAACTATTTGCATTTAAGGGATAGTTTCTAAATATTATTCTATGCTTCCTATCCTATAATATTTTTATAGGATGTGTTACATGCCTATAAATTTAAAATTTGTTTTTGTAATATTTTCTATTTATTTTATCTAATCAAATTTTTAAATACTTAAATTGTACTAAATATTTTGAGAAAACTAGGTAAGAGTTACTTAGTTAGCAACAAGGCTCGGATACCACCTGGGGGAAAAGCGTGAAATGTGTAAAATTGTAGCAATTACCTGTAAAGAGAAATAAATAGAGTATCAAAAAACTTCAAAGATGATATCAATCTGTACAATAATAATCTTGAAAATAATGTGAATTATCAATTTCAAAAATATTAAAGTACTCAAGCATATCTTTGGAATTTCTCATGGCTTCTTATTCTGTTTCTGATACTTCATTATCATACAGGTTCTTCTATATGTTCATTTTCTTCCTCTATATATTCATTTTCTTTTAGAAATTGTCTAGATGTTGTTGTAGGACTCCAGATATAGCGACTAAATCCTCCATTTTTATAAAATAATAAAGATTTTTTGTAAAAAATTAAGTGATCAATTATTTGAACCCTTATATTACTAGTTTCTCCTGTATTAATTTTATTTATTGTAATAGTTATTACTCGCTGCAAGATAAATAAAAATAATTTAAGCTCATTAAAATCATACATGTTTGTTACTCTTTGAAGATAATAAACATTAAATACCCACATTCTTTCACTTCCTTGATAGTGAGTTATTAATTCATAAATTTGTGAGGCAAGACTGAAACTATTATTGTCCATTCTTTTTTTTAGTGATTTTGTGATTTAAAACAATAAGTATGAAATTAGGAGGAGGGCGAGATTTCTATGGATACCATAAAATCAGAACAAAATGGCCCATCATGCTTCCGACCTAGTTAAGCTTCTTTGAGCTGCTCTATACCAATTACTATTAGTGAATAAAATACCTCTGGTATGAACCCCGATTTCAATGTTCCTTTTACGTTTCTTCCATCTCAGGACTAATATGCTCTTCAAGAGAGCTTCATCCAAGAGATACGTCTGGAACAACTAGTAGCACTTCGGTACAGGCAACCACAACGTATCTCGTTTCCTACTACTAGGTGTACATCTTAACTATAGAAGGTTACAAATGTGTTTTTTTTGCTAGATCCTTCAGTCAAAGCCTTAAAAAACTCAACCTAAGGAAAAGAGATTTAGTTATTCATACCTTATATTCTACTAGAACCGATAGAAAGATAATTTTTCTTTTTATTTCCTTCAAACCTCTTACTAATAGAACTCTCCTTACAAGATTATATGGAACTTTTTGCTCTTTGATAGTATGCCTTGTTCTCTACTCAACCTGCACTTTTATAGACCAATGGATCAACTTACAACAAGTTTACATGCGTCACTACTTACATCATACATCCAATAATTGCTACAATTATGTCATTTCTTACATCAATCATCAATAATTGTTCTGATTACTTTGTGGATTACTCTAAAAAAGATATTCCTCCTGGCCGACATCTTCACATGCTCCATATTTATGTTGATGCTTTGTCTTCATCAGGCTACAGTAGTATCTAGCAGTCTGTTCTGTCATCGTCGTTACTCCTGTAGATAGTATCTGGTACCAGTTGTCAATTAGTGCACATTTATCTTGTGGCTATTTTATTTTTACTATGCTATATATTATTATTTTCTCTGGGTCTGAACTATCATAGATATGTTGCTGTTTCTTTTATGTCTTTTAATTCACAATATATGTTTCTGAATCTCATTGTCCATCTTTCTGGGATTAGTTTCTCAAATTTCTCAGCTTTTCATGGTATAATGTTGGATGCTCCATAAATCACTTCGGCAGTCATCCCTATTTTTATAACATGTTCTGCTGGAAGTTCTTCATTTTCTCCAAGATACCCAGGAATTGCTGAATACATTCTGACATATATTTTTAAGGCCTTTGTGAGGCCAAAATAACTATTGACCACTTTATAAATTTCTCTTAGCAAGTGGATAAGTTCTTCACATTCTATGGATGGATAGATGCAATGAATAAGTCCTCTTTCGAACAGTACCCTAGTTTTTCTTGAATTAGCTCCTGGTAGGATGATGGCCTTGTTCATATATTGCTGTGATATGGTTTTGATGAATTGGTTCACTTCGGTTACTTGGCATAGTTTCTCAATATATTGTAATAATATTTTCTTTAATACTTTGATAGGAGATTTCTCAGTGTGGAGTGTCTCCTTGTATGTAGTATTTTTTGAAGATGCAATTGCATATTCTTTTAAGGAATGAGTATGTTCACCCATCACACTCAACTTTTCGCAAATATTGTCCACCATTTTTTCTATAGTTACATGCTGGTAGAATAGGCTTTGGAGTCCGCATATTTGTAACTGTAATTGATTAAATGCTCATTTTATTTGCTGCATGATTTTCTTGAGAAAAACTATATCTTTTTCTATTAGTTGGACTCTAGTTTTCATTCTGCAACAAATGAAACAGTTAATTTCTTGATAGAAAATCAGTGAAAATGTTATATGTTTTCCTTTTATGTTTTCTATTGTATAATGTGCTAGTTTCATTTGCTATCTTATTAGTCTTTTATTGGCTATAGTTGGGTCTATTATTTTGTTTATCCATGAATTTCTTGGGTATTATCTGTCCTTAGTATAAATTTTGTATGTATTATAAATAATTTACACTTTTTTGTTGCTTTTAAGATCGCCAATAATTCTTTTTCATTCATGTGGTAGTTTTGTTGGGTCTGTGTGAATGATCTGCTAGTGTATCTGGATTGTCTTTCCTCTTTTTCATCTATTTAAACATATTTTAACACTGCATAAGCTAGTGCCTGCTGCAGTATTTATTAGACAATGATAGTTTCTTGATTTGTATCCTTTATATACAAATTTTGTTAGTATGTATAATGTATATTTTGCTGCTCTTAATGGATTCATTTGCACAATATTCTATTTATTATTATACTATTATTATTTGCTGTTATTTTTATTTTTTCTTCTTGTATTGAGTAAGGTTGTACTGATGTAAGGAAGTCAGTTCCTAATAACATTTCATTAATATTATTTTTCTAGGTCTACATGTAAATGTAATAGCATTTCATTTCTACCGTTTATCCTTAGTGGTAGTATTACTTCATGGACAATTGGATGTCTATTGTTATAATAGTCTCAATAGTAATATGAGTTTTCTAATGGTATTAATTCCATTGCTTTTATATTTGTTTGTTTAATATGTAAATTTGTAGCTCCTCTGTCTACAATGGATACTTGCTTGTTCCATTTACCACTATTATATTATTCTATTTCTATTTTAAATTGATTATTATTTTGATTTTCTAATGTATTTATTATTGATATTAATTTCAATGCTTGTTGTCTGTTTCTTATTGATAGTGATATCTTTTCGAATATTATTTGTGGTGCTTTTCCTTCTGCAATATCTTTTGCTTTATTAATGTCACATTCTATATAATTTGGTATAGTCATTTTAGGAATTTCTCTAGCTAGTTTGTATTTTATAATTTCTCTGAATAGTGGTTCTATCTTAAATTTATCTGTATTTCTGTTTTGTACTTCATGCTTTTTAGTGAAAGCATAAATATTTCTTATTTGTATAGTCATAACCTTACTCTTTTCTATCATTTCTATTCCCGATAATCTATGATACATGACTAGACTTTTGTTTTTATTTTCTTCTGCCATGCTTATAGAGAAATTAGGTTTTATTGTAAATTTTATTTTTTGGTACATTAAATTTCCTTGTATTATTTATAGTAGAACATCTTGTGTACTTTTATTATCATCCATCAAGTATATTTCTAAGGCAATGTTTATTTCTTCTTTAAATTAAGCCTTTGTTATTATTTGTATTGCTCCTAAACGTATGTATCTGAATGTTTTCCTGGTTTTCTTAAATATTTTCTTTTCATTTCTTGCCTTATTATTTTTTCTGTTATCAATGGAATTATAGTTTTTCCTTGAACTTGTTCTATGTCTATAGATTGTTCATTATTTTAGCTATTATTATGGTATTGGTTTTTCTTTCAAATATTGGAAGTTTAAATATTTCTTTCGGGTTTATGTAAAGTTTGGTTGCTTTTATTGTATCTTACTTTTGTATGTCAAAAACTCATTCTATCTCTTACTTCTTCATTATTTTCTTATCTTTTTAATTATTTTCCTATTTCTGTTATTTCTGTCATCATATTTATTTCACATTCTTCCATCTCATCTTCACCACTTCCACTATCTTCTACCTTTACCATTATTTCCTTATCTTCACTAATTTCTGACCAGTCTTCTTCATACTCTATGGGTTTATAGTTTATGTTATTCATTTCTTTTTTTTTTCTACGTATTTTACATTTTTTTTCATTCTCTTAGGGCAATTTTGTGATATATGTCTTACTTCTTCCCATATATAACAATTACATTTCTTTGGGTTTTCGGATATTGTTTATTTCTATTTATTCTTTTGAAGTATCTTTTATAGAGTTTTTCATATCTCTTAAAAGTTTTTTTTTCTTCTGTATTTTGGTTTATATTTTTGTACTTTGTGTTTGCGTCTCTTTGTATAATTATAGATTATTACATCCCCAGTGATTTGGCCTTGCTTCATCACAACAAATTTTTTGTTGATATAATCTATAATATTTAATAGTTGATTTTGCTTCTTGGCATACTTTATCTCTATAATCTTTTACAAATTGTGTTCTATACCCTTAAAAATTTCTTAGCAACAATCGGACAAGTGGGTAATGTTGGGGTGAACCAAAAAAGTTTATTTCTGGTTTTACTTTCTCCTTTACGTATGCACTATATATGTTTATACTCCACGGATATGGTAATTTTAGGAAAAAAAATCTCAAGGATTGGACAATTTTCTTCTTTTGTGTAATAGCTATCTTGGAAATATTATCTGAATTCACATGCGTAGTTATCAAAATAACACATATCACAAATTTCTAAATTCTTTAGTCTCCATCTTGCTTGGTTCCTTTTATATATTTATGTCCTTCTGATTTTTCGTAGAAACTCAGTTTGTTCTTATTGCTTTTGTAGCGCCCCGAATTTTCAATATAATAAACTCAGAAATACGTGGCACAATTTCCAGCATCTACCTCAATGTAATAGTAAATATAGCCAAACATAGATAATTTTTCAACTTTTATTACATCAATTCTTTTCATAGCACAGCAGAAAATTAAATACCTTGAATTACAATTTCTTTCTTTTACAACACATTCTTTCACAATTTGCATAAGCCACATTATCATTCTACCACATGCATCCAAATCCCATGCTATAGGTACCAACCTGTAAAACATAAGGCTAGAGATAATCCTAACCTCCAAAACTATATGGGTCAGCCATAACGGTGTGAGTGACATCAAAAGAAATACAATATAAATGAAACATAATGAATAAAGTCATGATAAACACATTTCCACAGTAGTAATACATAGATAATGAAATAACGATAAATAAAGCATGAAAACATCAAGTGAAACTAGACTAAGTGTCAAGTGTAAGAAACAGGAAAACATCATGCATAATACAACTCAAGAAAATACAAATGCAGTATGGTGACTCTCTAATGCAAACTTGTCGAATTCTATGCATTCCATGCTATATAGGTCCGGTGCAAGCCCTTATCGTTCTCCACTTTATAGAGTTAAATTCCTCGTTATGCAACTAATCTTACTACGGTGACAGAAACAAGATCTAGATTACTCCGCGAATAGGCCTGACAACCCTCGACGTGCAAGCATCATGTAAGCTTAGCTCTAAAATCAGAGAATCACCTCCCTGCCGTGTACCCCACGAATAGGCCTGCCGATTCTTGACATCTAGATACATAGTACATCCCATGAATAGGCCTGCCAACCCTCAACACATACACCTTATGTTCAGTGAATAGGCCTGCTGAACCTCGACACGCGAACATACCAACTGTCCTCTTGGGACACAATAACACACAGTCCTAAAATGCATCCGTTGGACTAATAACAAAGCATATACTTACGTTTCCCAAGTTCTATCACATCTCCACTAGTTCTTGTCCTTAGGTCGATTATTATTAATTAAAAACATAATTTCCCCTCTCTACAGTTGGTGTACCTTGCTGGACTTAATCCCAACAAAACAACCCCACGACCGAAACTGGTCAAAATCCACAAAATCTCATCTGCCGGTTTACAGGAATCCTACTCAACTTCTAGAGACTCACAAATCAAATATCAACACAAAACCTTTCAATAAAACTCTTAATTCCATCATCAAATCGTTCATATTAAGAAAAACTCTTTTAATCAAACAAATCCAAATTTATCCAAATACTCACAAATTTCCAGAACTGAAATTTGATATTAAATTCATTAAAGAATTGAGTTCCACATTTTGAAGTTAAAGAAAAATCACAAAACATCAATATCTTGAAATCCGTATATATTTCGCTTCTTAAAGTCATGTAAATACAAGTTAAACTCTATCAAAATATAACTCTCAGTAAAAAATGCTAATCTATAGCAAAAACTTCATCTAAAATAGTAGATCAATAGTCCATAAGTTCAAAGAAATAATCATTCAAGAAAAACAACGAAAACTCAATAAAACAGCCCACACAGCAGATGTCGGTCGACTGTCAAAACAGTTCAAAAAACGACGGTCGACCTTCATGCTAAAAATCCAAAATCTCACAATTGACAGTCGACCTTCAATCCATGTATAAAATTTGGGCAGTCGACCGACATGTTCGAGAATTAACAGCTTTAATATTCGTGCACTTTTTAATTGATACTTCGATTATAATCTTTAAAAGCGTAAAATTGTAAAATAAAAATCATGAGAATGTCAATTACAACTTGTCTAACATACTGGAGTTTATAAAACATATCAAGTTCATGAAAGATTAATTTTTCAATGAAACTCCTTCAAAATAGAACACTTTGAATATATATGTATATATGTGAATATATATCAGAAAAGTCAACAAGAATCATGGTATAAGAGTAGTGCAATGTTCAATTCAATCTCAGTAACAATATAAACCACGATCTAATCGAAATCTTCACAAAAACATAAAAATCTAAGTCTCGGCTGTGCACCATCAGACCCGAAACCAAAGTTCAATGAAACCCTCCAAAACTTGATCTTTTTTACTTCAAAAATCCTTTTCCAACTTGTTATACACATCTACAAATAGTTAGATTAATTTTTCCATGATTATATGCAATTATAACATCTATTAGTCAAGTTTTCCTCCATCAAAATTCTCAACAGATCCTATATATACATACAGATATACACAATCAGCAAAACCCCTTCTTTATTTGACTATAAACATCCTTCATCACACAATCTCATTATGTATACTCAAATCAGCAAGAATATGAAAGAAATCATCACACCCATGGTTCCTACTAAGTTCTTAACAATCTCAAGTCATCTATATAGAATTTTAATCCTAAATTGCATTATTTTCATGAAAAGTTCAATTTTTATTCATCCATTCATCAATAATTCATTGTACCATCATACAACCATCTATCATGTATTCTACTAGATGAATCTTCATATTTAGCATGCATATTTTAATAAGAAATCAAACATATGTCACTCACCTTATTGAAGAATCAACCAAAATAATAAAGAATAAGAAAAAGCTCCTCCTATTACAAAAATTCAAGATCCTCGCTTCGAAACTCCAAGAAAACTAATAATAAAATATTCTTTTGTTTTGCAAGGCGGGGGGGGGGGGGGGGGGGGGGGGGGGGCTGCAGTAGCCATAATATAGGCCAAAATCTGGGTATTAGGGTTTTCGAGAAGATTTTGCAAAATATCCTTTTAGAAAATATCTTTACATATATAGATCCTTCATACTAGGTAATTAGATTAACCAATTTAATTGAGATTATAATAAAAAATGACTTCCCAGATCTAACCGGCATCTATATCTAATCAGTGAAAATAAATTTTGTAATTTTGCCCTCAAAGTGGTAATTTTGCAAAAAGGTCGTTCTTTAACAAATTTGCGAAATAAACCAAATCTATTAGAATAAAAATTGAAATATTTACCTCTGAGTTGGCTAGTGGTCATGCTCATCCCAGAAAACAAAAATTCTAGAGTTTTACTCCAAGTGGAAATTTTGCACAAAAGCCCCTCTTTTTGTAATATTTGCAAATATGCCAAATAAATTTCAGAAAAAATCTAGAAAACTCATAAATATACCTACTAATAAAAATTAGGTTTTCCCAAAATAATTTCTGACTTTGAGCTTCCAAGAAAATATTTGCACGTGCAAAAAGATAAATTTCAGAAAAAAAATGTTTATTAAATCACCAGAAAATCACTTTAATTGATTTATTAATCTCAAAAATATTATTTAAAAATATAGGGTGTTACAACTTTCTCGTATTTTTTGACTATTTCTTTCAATCCTAGAGTTCTTTGTGCTGAAATTTTTTATGTTCCTTGATCATCAATTGGTTTTGGATTCCTTATATTACTTCTTTCTTCTTCGGTTAGTCCATTCCACTATTACGCTACTTGTAACATCACTGACAAATTTATTTTAATTTGCACGTTCTTTGCACGAAAAACTCTATGTATTTTAGTTTCTAAAGATATACACATTTTTATTCTCATTGTCACAATTGTTTTATTGTTTTTAATATAAACCCACAGGCCTAGAGTCTCTTTTCAAGCCCAATAGAAATTCATTAAAAAGAAGAAGATCATTAACTTATTCTACTTTAAATAAACACTTTTAAATTCTACACTTAACTATTTTTGGGACTTTAAGTCTGCTGTGGTGTTCTATATTGACCGTTCATAGTATCGACTGATTGTGCTACTGTTCGATCTTTTCTTTGTCATTGAGTCAGGGTGGATTTTAGCTCGCTCATCCTGTTTGATGTGTTTATTATCAGTGATCGCATTATTCTAATGCGCTATCTGTTTCGCTGTGGTGTTTGGCTGGCTGTGGTACCTCTCTGTTGCGTTAGTTTCTGAGAGTATCATCAGATCGTAGATTGTTTGCCATGTTCTGCGTTTTGCTATTTTTTTTCAGTTCATACTGTCGATGGTCTTGGCGATGGGGGAATTTACCCCTAGGCGCTTCTTTCAGTGTTCGGGGTCTCCTTAGAGCCATCTTCTCATCTCAGCGGCCGCATTACATGGCAGCCCTCGCGGTGGAGCTGCTTCTCCCAGGCGTCGGATTTCATCTCTCTCAGGTTCGGCTTCAGAACTTCCCTATGTCCTAGCGCATGGGTGGATGATTCCATCGGCGTTAGTAGTTGTTCTTGTGTTTGAGCTTGTGTGTTGTACTGTTCCGTTTGCTGGGGTTTGTATCGCCTCTATTTTCTTGTATGTAATTATTGTCTTTTCTTTGTCGATTAGTTTTACAGCTTGTAAAACCCCCATATTGTAATTATCTTGGTTATTAATGCATGGCTGGAGTCCTAGGACTCTATCCGTTTCATCAAAAAAAAATTCTACACTTAACAAACTTATACAACAAAATAAATAACAAATAATAAAGTGACTGAGGGTGTGTGTGCAGTGCACATGCACAAAAGTGCACATGAAGGAAACTGAATAGGTGGCCGGCCATAGGTGGGAAAAGGAAGAGGTTGGGAGTGGGTGTTTAATGAGAGAGTGGGTTTTTATTTAGGGTAGTGGGGGTCTTTTCATCTACCCATATGACCCTATAAATAGCCCCTCCTAATTCATGAACAAATGCACCAAAAATCAGAACAAAAGAGAAGAAAAGAAAGAGAGAAAAGAAAGAGAGCTCAGAATTTCTTCAAGAAGGGAGGCTCGGTCTTGCTTTGCTAGGAGGAGAAGAGCTTTTGTGTTGGAGTTAGGTGCCACTCTCTAGGAGTCTTCTTCCACTTGTTCTTCTATTAAGGTGGGTGATTCTTGAACTTTATAAGATGTAGTAGTATGCATGTGTAGGAACATTGATACATGAAATTGATAATTCATATGAATTGTAGTTAATCTTGTGATGATGTTATTTGGAATATTTGATAGATATGAGTATGAAAAGAAATGCATGCTAATCGAAAGATTGTATGAAGAAAAGTTGAAATGATGTTGTTGGGTGCATGGTAATACATCATGATTATATTGAATAAATTGGGAGATAAAATCATACGCAAAGTTGTTAATCTATATAAAGAGAGTTGTTGTTTTGAGTTTTGTTTGCACTTCAGAAAAGCATATTAAATAAAATAGTAGGAATATAGAACTAAAACTTCAATGGGAGCATCTTGTATATTTCAGGAACATCCCTTTAAAATTTCATAAGATTTGGAGGTCGTTTACTATTTTACTAAAATCTAAACTTAAGACTGGTTGGCAGTCGACTAGTTGTTGAAAATTTGTACACATTTCGGTTTTTGGTCATTTCAGCATCGTAAATGAAGTAATTTAAGATAAGTCAAAACTAAGAACTTGTAGTAGACTTGTTAAAATTTCTGTAAAGTCTAGGAAATCAAATTTTCTGTAACACCTGTTTTTCGTTTTTCGTATTTTTGGTGTATTTTTCTTTTCTTGAATATTTGTACTCTCTTTGTATTTCTTGACCATATATTGGAGTTGTTTTCAATATATATTCATTTTATTTCATTTTTAGCTCTTTGTATTTGATTGTTTGTCTTTTGCTTCGTTCTTTATCGATTGTCGTTTTTCTCTTTATTGTATTCTTGCTCTATTCTTTTGCTCGTGTTTTGGGTGCTCGTGGTTTCATTTGCCTAAGCCATTGTTGTTTATCCTATTTTGCAATTTAAATCCCATACCCTCATGACTATCCCTAAACCCAATTGATAAACCAAACCCTATTCAAATCCTAATTTTAAACCAACTCCTACTACTCCTATTGGACCCATAAACCCAAATACCCAATTACCCATCTCCTACTGCAAACCCTAAATTCCCCTATATATAAACTCTCTCCCTAACCCTAACCCACTATACCCCGGCCTCCCCTCTTCCTTGTGTACGCCGTCAACCCCAACCGAACATTCCCTAGCTGCTGAACCCTATCGACCTGCCCTTATCCCATCGCCACTCCCGATCCCGACCTTCACCCATTGCCGACCAACACCCAAGGCCATACACCGAGCTCTCCACATCTCTCCATCAGCCATCTCTCTCTCCGTCCTCCCCGTCCCGGCGTCGATCAGCAGCAGCAATCGCAGGAGCAGCAATAGCCAGCAAGGGCCAGCCGCCGCTACCCCCACCCGATCTCTCTCTCTTTCATTTGGGTTTGCACGTGTGTGATCGTGTGTTGCTTTGGTTCGTGGATTTTCGTTCGTGGTTTTGTTCGTTGCCCGAGAATCCGTTCCCATTATTCTTGGTGTTCGTTTCATCTTCGGTTAAGACAAGTAACTTGTACTTAAATTCCTTTGTATGATACAAGTCAAAAATACCGCTTATAGTGTAGTTAAGTTCTAGAGATAACTCGTGTGTGTGTTATCTTTGATGGGTTTTGTCTCTATTGTGCTGTTTGACCATAGTTGCCTCACGACACAAAATCGACATGAAAACAACTAGGTTTGACCATTATTGATCTATCCATATATGTGAGATAATTAGGTGAAATCATGTGTTTGATGAGATCCATGTGATATGATGGTTGTGAATATATTATATACTCTATTTCATGATGTTTGGAAACTTAGTAGACTTTATACCATGTTTGATTGTGATTGGAATGAGTTTCGTGTGGTTTATGTTGGTTTTGTTTTCAAGGGAAAATCTGTGTTTGTCAATAATCAGTTTTGATTTGTATTTTAGACCCTATTAAGGTCAGAATTCTTAATTTTTGTATTAGACATGAATTATACAGAAATTCGTCTTCTTTCCAAACTCTCTAACCTTTATCGATCTCATTTTCGTATGAGTGATTTATGGCTATTTTACTTCAGAGGTGTATTCTATTTCCAGATTTTGTTTCTTGATGATTTTGATGATTAAACTATTTTGATACTAGTCCTAAATATATTATTTTGATCTGAAACTTTGCACAGCATTTCTATACCTATCTAGGGATTACACAGAATTTTGGTGGATTTTATTGATGAGTTTTATATGCCGTTTCATGCTTATTTATGGAAGCTATACTTGCTCTATTTTGCTCGCTGTTCTGTAAAGAATCGCATTTTCATCCAATTTACTTTTACTGTATGAAAAATATTTATAAAATATGAAATTTAGCTTATTTTGTCTATTTTCATCTCCCTTTGATGGATTTGGATTTCGTTTCACGGTTTGCGAGATATTGTTGTTTTTGTACAGCAGTGTTAGGAATTCCAGATTTACCAAACTATCGTTTCTTGATGTTTTCTGATTTTTGTTGGCTAAATTAATTTTACTGAAATATTATGAAACTTTATATTCTGATACTAGACATATAGGGGATTACCCCAAATTTTTTCTGGATTTATTTGAGGAGTTTTAATGCTGTTTTTCTATCATTGAATACGATTTACTGATTTCTGGCTGAACGTATTTTCTGGATTCAAATCAGTTTTGAGTTATGATTTTGTGAAATACTATATGTATTATATATAATCGCTGGATTCGTGTGAAAGTCTATTTTCCATATTCTTTGACGGATTCAGATTTGGATTTCTGTAGTAACGGGAATCACTGTTTTAGTACTGTATTGTCATGCTATCTTGAATATGAACATACATTGTCTTGCTCGTTTATGTGACCGTATATCTTCTTTGCATGTTTATTTGTTTCCCTGAACCAAATAATGATTATAACATGATAAATTGAAACTATTTCATGCACTATCTTGTTTGTTGATAACCATAATAAAAATGATCAAGCCGGGGTTTCTTAAGGAAGATCTAGTAGTGGAAAATATGGAAACGTGTACTTGGAAGGGAACTAGTATTCTATACTATTACTGTTACTGTTACTTTTACTACTACTTTTAATGTTAATTTTTCTGCTACTGCTACTGTTACTGATATCTGAGTACATTGCCCCATTATGGCCCACTATGAAATCTAAAAGCAGAACTGTTTGTTGTAGCAACCATGTGTTATATTTTGGGACGCAAGAAGTGCTACCTAGTTAGTAATACACACAAGACTGTAAGAACATAAGACTGATACTGTTAGACTGATACTGTTGGACTGATACTATTGGACTGATAATGTTATACTGTTACACTGATATACTCAGCTTACTATTACTAGACACTGTTAGTTGTCATATGACACTATACTTGACACATTCATTTGTACTGTTAGTATACCATGCTAGTTGACTTTGTTTTACTGATTCATGCGAGTTATTACTGTTGATGCATTATACCATGCTATATTTATTTCCGCTGTCATTTTTGATTTGACTATTCCATGTAATTGTATCCTACATTATAAGTGGCCCGTAACTTGTATTGATGGGTACTTATTTTCTCTTTCCTTCTCCTGCAATTATTAATTGCAGATCAGGATGGTCAGCTACCCGACGGCATTGGCGAAATGAGATATTAGTGCTGGATTTCTTGCTTATTAGTATTACTATTATTGTGCTTTGAATAATGTATTTTGAGTACTTGGATGATTACTTTGTATTTTGGGCAATGTGACCCAGGATTTTGTCTTATGCAGATCTGATTTATTTGAGATTAATACATTTTGTTTCAAGTAAATTCTATTGGTTTATTAATTCAATTTTGCATGTGTGTGGTTGATTCTCTTGCTTCCAACTCTGATTATTTTGTGAGATGTTGTAAAGATTCCTGAACAGCTTATGAATGATGCAAATTATTTGCTGGGTTGAGTCGCGTATCCGTATTCCGTATTCTTTTTGGAAAGCGGGGCGTGACATTTTCACAAAGAATTGAATTTATAGTTGTTGCCGCTGGATCTGGTGTGGGGGCAATAGACAGAATTTGTAGATTCGTAGGATCACGAACAAGCTGGATCTGACTTCTTCCCTTGGTGACAAGTTGACACCTTGGTGCTCCCGTGGACCTGTACAAACATTCGAAACACTGGGATGGATCCCGGCGACGAACCTTTCGACGCTCTTGTCAGTACTCTGTAAAGAAAGGGAAAAGAGCTTAGGTAGAAAAAGAGTGATCACCATGTAACAGAAGGAGGTAGGGGGATTTAACGTTGCCGTAGGGATCTACTTCGGGATGAGAACGAATCCCTACTTCCCAGTGTGACAGGATAAGAGTGGTTGAAACCACCTCTAAGGGATAAGGACGAGCCAGGATTTCCTTATATCCTATTGACCTGGTCCTTAACGGGTTGTGACCTACTCTCAGTTGAACAGGTCTGTTCATGGGTTAGCAGGTCCAAGAGGAGAGACCCGGTTCTTAATTTGGACCCATCTGTTGGTGAAATTACCATCTTGCCCCTGTAACCTTAAGATTCGTGCCCAATTCGAATGGTTCCGATTTAACACCATTTTTAGCCATATCACGAACCCTCACTCCCAAAGACTGTGTGTTACAGCCTTTGGGGAGTAGTTTTGTTGTTTTAATGGCGTATAGGGCTTTATCGGAGTTCTCAAAGGGTGTTTGAATCTCGTTTGAGGGGTGACGGTGCTTTTCTGAGCTAGTAACGTGCCCAAGTTTGCTCTTAGGTTCTTCTGGAATTTTGGTGATTTTTACCGATTTTTTAATTATTTTTTCGAATCATTTACTCAATTTTACAAAGCGATGATTTATTTTTCGGGAGTACTAATTAATTATCCTAACCAATAATTATTTACCCGGGGGCTCAAAAATATTTTCCCAAATTTATAATTATTTTTAAAGAATTTTTAATTAATTTTCCTGAATTTTTGATCATTTTTTCGTAATTTTTAAATAAATAATTCGAATTTAATAAATAAAAAATAAGTTTAATCAATCGATTTACGACGTGGCATGATCTGAGGCGTCCATCAGTGGTCAGCTCGAAATTCTGAGCGATCAGACGGTAGGGCGGTGCTGAGCGACGTGGGCGAATCTGGAGCCTTGATCGGGTCGTGACATGAGTTTTGAGGTGATCTGACAGCTCATGTGGCTCGACAAAATTTTTTCCATATGGGCAGCTCGGTGTGCCCGTCGCTCGGATTGGGATTCCGAGCAACGTGGCACAATTGGGGCATCCATCTGGCATCGGTGCGAATATCTTGATGCTCTGACGGTGGATCTGTATTCGGCCACGTGGCTGAATCAGGGATGCTCATCATGTTGTGGCATGAATTTTGAGATGATCAGACGGTTCTCATGGCTCGACGACATTTTCTCCGTATGAGTAGCTCGGTGTGCCAGTCGTTCGGATTGGAATTCCGAGCGACGTGGTGCAATCTGGGGCGTCCATTTGGCATCGGCGCGAATATCTTGACGATTTGATGGTGGATCTGTATTCGGCCACGTGGCTGAATCAGGGATGCTCATCAGGTTATGGCATGAATTTTGAAATGATCAGACAGTTCTCATGGCTCGGTAGCATTTTCTCTATATGAGCAGCTCGGTGTGCCAGTCGCTCGGATTGGGATTCCGAGCGATGTGGCACAATCTGGGCCGTCTGATGAAGATCAAGCGTGAATCCCGAGGCAAAAGGTGTGGATCACGAGAAAACGTGATTTCTGTCGACGTGGCGAGATCTGAGCCGTCTGATTGAGATCAGGTGCGAATCACGAGGAGAAAGTTGTTTTTCTCCAATACGCAGCTCGGTGTCACAGTTGCTCGGATTTGGGTTCCGAGCGACGTGGCACAATTTGGCCCGTATGATGAAGATCAAGCGCGAATCTCGAGGAAGAGATGTGGATCATAAGAAAACGTGAATTTTGTCGATGCGGCGAGATCTGAACAGTCTGATTGAGATTAGACGCGAATCACGAGAAGAAAGTCGTTTTTCTCCAATACGCAGCTGGGTGTCACAGTTACTCGGATTTGGGTTCCGAGCGACGTGGCACAATCTGGGCCGTCTGATGAAGATCAGGCGCGAATCTCGAGATAAGAGGCGTGGGTCTCAAGGATTTTGGCGTTTAAACTTCTGATGGGCTTCTGTGGGGGCCCAAAGCCTTTGAAAGCCCACCCAAATCTGCCTTAGAGCTATAAGTTTTCACCGCCTCCCCCATCTCCTCATTTCTCACTTTTCACTTTTACTCTCCACTTTCACTCAAGTCATTTTTTGCTCTCGAGCGGCGCTGCTAGCGTTTGTGGCTAGGCGGTAATCTTTCCGGTGAGCTATTTTGACCATAGACGTCACTTCAAGGTAAATTATCTTAACCTTACATAGAGATGTCTAGAGTGTCTTTGGGAAATGAAACCTCCACCTCGGACCAAGAGACCGACTGACCCTTAGTGGTCCCCCCGGGGAAGGGGAAGGAAGTGGCGAGGTCAGCCATCGTCGAGACGATAGTGGAGAATGCGAAGGGGGCTGGTGCACTGGGTCGGCTGTCGTCGACATTGTTGAACCTCAGAATTGTTAGGAGGTAGTCCGGAGACATTCTGTCGAAGGCGGTGCAAGGGAGGTCTGTCGCCTACGAGGAGAACCTTCCGAAGGACCCTTCTGAGGTAGACGAGATCCCCTCGGTTCTGACCGAGGAGAATCTTCATCGTATTAGGATGGAGTTTTGAATCCCGAAGGAGTACACCTTGCTCCTCCCCGGTCCGGGCTTTCGAGCATGCACGGGGACGTCGCCAGACACATGCGTCTTTATGACGCATTCAACGCCAGCCTTCGGCTTCCCCTGCCACTGTTCATAGTCGAGGTGCAATAGTGGTACGGCTTGAGCCCGGTGCAGTTCATGCCGAACATGTGGCGACACGTCATTGCCTTCATCCTCCAAAGTCATGTGGTAGGCGTCTAACCTTAGCTCGTCATACTTCGCAGCCTCTACCGGATCTGCCGAATGAGCAAGATGGAGTATCAGTACTACTTGTCTCCGAGGAGGGGGTCAAACTGATCGAGAACCCGGACTCCATCAAGCATTAGAAGGAGAAATATTTCTTGATCCGAGGTCCCGAGCCGTGGAGCTTTCCGACGGGGTGGAAGGAGGATGTTTCGAAGTGGGCGAAGGCCGAGCCTGTGCTGACTAAGGAAGAAGAGGGGGTCATGTCGAAGATCCTCGGTCTTTCCGACCCTTGGTTGGAAAGATATCACCGAGGAGGTCCTTTTCATTGGGGGTCTCAGTCCGATCGACCCTAGTACGCTTCGTCTATTTTTGCTTCTCTTTTTTTTGTTTATATATTTTTTCTATCGCTAACTCTTTCTCTGGTTTCTCTTCTTCAGAAGCCCCTGACATGGACTTCAAGGCCCTGATTGCGAAGAGGAGTGCGGCAGCAGCAAAGGCACCAGACACCAAGAAGAGAAAGAGGACGACGACAAGACCTCCTTCCAGCCAGAGCAGCTCAGACACCCTCAGGCTCCAACGGCCATCGTTGACTTGGTCAGCGACTCCTCCTCCGCTCCCCAGGTCGCACTCCCCTCAACCGCGGCCCCCGAGTCCTTGAGCGGGACGTTCTCGGTAGGAGCAGCCCTGGCACTCGAGGTGTCGCCGCTTACGGCCGAAGCAGAGGCCATCCTTACCAAGGAGCATAAGAAGCTCTTCATCCTGGACTGGAGAGTGATGAAGCTTGATGGCTTCCTCGGCGACGCAGCGATGAGCATGCAGGCCGTGCGCTACTTGCTGACCCCGAAGGATCGCGCGGCACCGAAAGTTGGCACGGTGGGCGACGACGCGTTGGAGATCGATCGGGCCACGATGTCGGTAAGTGTTCTCGCTCTGCCCTTATGAATTTCGGAGAACACGGCTGTTGATTCTTACGTTCTTTGCCTTCGGTTTTCAGATCACCTGCCACTTCACCCACATGCTCGAACAGTACGCCGAGCAGGAGAAGGAGCTGAAGGCGACGAACGATCGAGAGCGGGCAAAGTGAGCCAAGGCAGTGAAGTTGTTTGAGGCCAAGCAATGGCTCTCAGCGTCCCGAGCTGTAGAGGTCGGCATCCTAAAGGCAGCTCTAGCCAAGGCGCTCGAGTGCACAGTGGCCGAAGCGGTGAAGGTCAAAGAGTTGGAGAAGGGGAAGGCTCGTGCTGAGGAGGAGCTGGCAAAGGCCCTAAAGGCGGCGGAGGAGGTGCTGAACGAGCGGGAGGCTATGGTGGCGGAAGCGAAGAAGGCCATCCAAGATGAGGCAGAGGCTCATATGATGACCAACATGGAGGAGGCCTACGCTCGGGCCCTCAAGTATGTTGCTGCTTGTCTCCCCGACTTCGATAGCTCGGGGTACCACCTCTACGACCCGGTAGAAGGCGAAGAGTTCATTCCCTTAGCCGAGGTCGAGCCCGAAGGGGAGGGTGAAGAAGCCGAAGGAGGCGAAGAGGAGGTGGCAAATCCAGAAGGGGCGCTCGTGACATTGCCGAGCGAGAGTGCCTCAGAGCGACACCTCGAGGTGGCTCCTTGACTTTGTTGTTTTTTTTTCTCTACGTATTGCCTTGTTGCGGACTGGCCGCTGCCATTTGCTTTCAATGAAATGAAATTTTTTTTTTGTCTAAGTGTTGGAGAAGTTTCAAAACTGTTTGTCATGTTTTTCTGAGTTGTTGGGTGCAAGGCGTGTAAACTTAGTAGCTCTGTGCTCTGGCTTTTTTCAGATCGTCGAAGCGCTACAACTCGCCAAAGTGCCTCGGGTGGCCGAAGTGGCGCGTCTCAAAGCTGGTCTAGGGGTGACGAGGTTTGGGCTTGCAAGGAACCAAGAGCGGCTTCGCAAAGTGGAGTGGGAGCTTCGTAAAGTGAAGTATGAGCTGAATCACCTGAGATTGACCTTAGTTCATCGAGACATAGAGAGGAGATGATTAGAAGAGAGGATTAACGAGACGACGCTAGAAGGTGATGAGGTGGGCTCGTCGGCGGCTGCTAACCTCGGCTTGAAACTTAAGCGCCTTCGTCACTCTCTGTCTAAGGTGACAGCAGAGAGGGATGAACTGAAGAAGGTAACCTTCGATAAGAGCATGGAGGTTGCTCACCTTTGGCAGATGATCACCGATGGCTCTCGTGGTGCAGGCTCAATGCGACTACCACGTCTGAAGATAACTGTGAAGGACGAAATGCTTAAAGAGCGAATTGTTGAGCTTGAGGCGGAGATCGCTCATCTTCGACCGCGATCTGAGGAAAGCACTGTCAGGACTACCTCTTGCACTCGGGAGGTGTATAATAGGGGGATAACGTTTCGCGAGCTTGCGCTTCGCTCGTAACCTATACATCGAGACCCTGGAGATGCGCAAAGTAGGGTAGCAACTTTGTCGAGCGGAGCATCTTTTGGGGCCACCGTTAGATTGGGTGCATACGATGCTTCTCGGCTCGCCGGCCTAGGGGCATCCTCCGAAGTAGGGCGTCAGCAGCACAGCATTCGTCGCCCCTGTGTGTCTCTTAACCGAAGTATCCCCGCCCCTAGGAGGGGCTGAAGTAGCTCTCTATGATCTTGTAATATTTGGTTTCACAAGTTTTATATCTTGATGTAAAGATGAGTAGTTGGTCTGTAATTAGACTTGTCTCTCAGACTTTAATGAAATATTACTGGTTTTTGAACTTGTGTGTTTTGCTAGCTTTTGTAGTTGTCAACGGTTGTAGGAGCAATTCTGAATGGTGGGACACTTTATACTTGTTTGCGAATAGCAAAAGTTGCGTCGAACCAAGTGTTGGACTCCGAACTTGTTGTTTAGAGAATATCAACAGCTATAGGAGCAATTCCGAATGGTGATCCGCTTCGTACTCGCTTAGAAGCAAGTAGTTGAAGTGGAGTCGAACCAAGTGTTGGACTCCAAGCGTGTCGTTTAAAAAATATCAACAGCTGTAGGAGCAATTCCGAATGGTGAACCACTTCGTACTCATATTTGAAGCAGAATCGAACCAAGTGTTGGACTCCAAGCGTGTCGTTTAAAAAATATCAATAGATGTAGGAGCAATTCCGAATGGTGAACCACTTCGTACTCGCTTAAAAGCAAGTATTTGAAGCGGAATCGAACCAAGTGTTGGACTCCAAGCGTGCCGTTTTAATGCAAATTTTTTTAAAAGTACAATTGGACTACTCAAAAATAAAGAACTTGTGGGGGAAAGATTGCTTTTATTGAAAACAATTAGGCGGCCATTTCTAAGTTGTGAGCCACTTTTACACTTTGATAAAAAGAAAATACAAGTAAGAACTTTAGACATGTTTTATTGAGCGCTCTTGGGGAAGTTGTTTGGAACGGTGTTTAGACACCCTCTTGGTACTTTATCAAGTGCACCATATTCCATGTCCTCGGTATTCTCCTGCCCCCCAGGTCTTCGAGTTTACGTGCCCTGGCGAATAACTCTGGAGACCTTATACGGTCCTTCCCAGTTGGGTGTCAACTTGCCCTTTTTGCTTGGATTAGAGATCGACAACTTTCGGAGGACTAGGTCTCCCTCTTTAAGGCTGGCTGGCCGTACCCTCTTGTTGTAAGACTGAGTGATCCTACGGCGGTAGGTCTCTTGTTGAATTGCAGCTCTCTCGCTGACCTTGTCTGTGAGGTTTAGGCAGTTGCAAAGCTGGTTCACATTCTGTGCTTCACTGTAGGCTATAAGTCGGGGTAAAAGCAAGCCCACTTCTAAGGGGATGAGAGCTTCGGAACCATATGTGAGGATGAAGGGGGACTCCCCCATCGAAGTTCTTCTGGTGGTGTGATAGTTCCAAAGCACGTTGGGGAGTTGTTCGACCCACAGCCCCTTAGTGGATTTGTCAAGCCTCTTCTTCAGCCCCTTAGTGGAGCATGTTCTCCGCTTGGCCATTGGACTGAGAGTGAGCTATCGAGGAGAACCGCTGCTGGATGTCGAGATCGGCGCAAAAGTTGCAAAAGGTTGCTCCCACGAATTGAGTCCCATTGTCAGTTACGAGGATGCGGGGTACCCCAAATCGGCAAACGATGTTCTTCCAAAAGAACTTCTGGATCTTGTGCTCGATAATTGTCGAAAGAGGTTCAGTCTCGATCCATTTTGAGAAGTAGTCTATCACCACGACTAAGAACTTCAGTTGGCCCAGTGCTGGAGGAAAGGATTTGAGCAAATCCATCCCCCACATTGTGAAGGGGATCGAACTTGCCAAGGAGGTGAGTTGTGCTTGAGGTAGGCGACAGATCGAGGCAAATTTCTGGCAGGAGTCGCACTGGCAGACGTACTGCTCGAAGTCACTCATTAGTGTGGGCCAGAAGTATCCATAATTTAAGAGTTAATGGGCGAGGGATTTCGCTCCTAAGTGCGCGCAACACAGACCGTCATGGGCCTCCTTTAGGGCATAGAGCACTTCCTCCGAGGAGAGGCACCTCAGATAGGGTGGGCCGTCGATCTGAGTGTAAGAGCATTTGTACATGACTCCGTTAAGGAGTGTGTACCGCTCGGCTCGTTTCCTGATCCTCCTTGACTCTTTTGTGTCTTCGGGAAGGACTCCGTCTCTGAGTTACTCGAGG
Organism: Hemerocallis citrina; assembly: GCA_017893485.1. Classification (NCBI taxonomy): domain Eukaryota; kingdom Viridiplantae; phylum Streptophyta; class Magnoliopsida; order Asparagales; family Asphodelaceae; genus Hemerocallis; species Hemerocallis citrina. The sequence goes on along the minus strand of CM030364.1, from coordinate 109,266,607 downwards.
AGGGGCTTCATCCAATTCTCTCCAAGTGTTAGGGGGTAGGCTTCCATTGGCTTCGGGCTATCTTCATCAATACTTGGTCTGAGGAGGACCTCTATCAAGACGGTCCGCTCTAGACCTTGGAGGGACAAGGAGGCGAGCTTAGAGAGAGCACCTGCTTGTGCATTTTCCTCTCGAGGAACCCGCTGGAGTTGAACATCTTCGAATAGGCTACAAGCTCCCTAACCTTTGCCTTACTTGGCCATACACTCGTCCCTTACCTCGTATTCTGCTGACACTTGGTTGACGATCAATTACGAATATCTGAAGACTCTGACCCGCTTGGCCCCAACTTTGCGAGCCATGCAGAGCCCTACTATGAGGGCCTCATACTCTGCTTCGTTGTTTAATGCCGAGAAGTTTAAGCGGAGGGAGTATTGGAGGACGAAAGCATCTGGGCTGGTCAAGATAACGTCAACCCCACTTCCGTCGGTGCAAGAAGATCCATCCACATAAACGGTCCAGACCAGGGGTCGGTAGATGACTCGCAAGAGTCGGGGATGGTGCTCTCCACAATGAATTCTGCCAGAGCTTGGGACTTGATTGCTGTTCTCGGCTGGTAGCTGATGTCATGTTGGCTTAGCTCGATGGACCACTTCATAAGGTGCCTAGAGGTCTCGGGCTTATGGAGGACTTGCTTGAGCGGAATGGTCAGTAAGAACGACCACCAAATGAGATTGGAAGTAGGGACGGAGCTTTCGGGCCGCCATAACCAAGGTGAGAGCCATCTTCTCCAGCTTCGAGTAACGGAGTTCGGCATTTCGGAGGACCTTACTCACATAATAGATGGGCCTCTGTGTTCTATCCTCTTCTCTTATAAGGACTGCACTGAGGGTTTGCTCCGAAGCTGCGAGATATAGGTAGAGGACCTCCCCAGGCATTGGCTTGCTCAAGAGCAAGGGGTTAGCTAAGTATGCCTTGAGCTGGTCGAAGGACTCTTGTTGCTGTTGCCCCCATTTGAAGCCTTTAGCGCCCCTGAGGGCCTTGAAGAAGGGGAGGCACTTCTCCCCAAACTTGGAGAGGAATCGCCCAATTGCTGTGAGGCGCTCCGTGAGCATCTGTACATCTTTGACACTGGAGGGAGGAGCCATTTTGAGAATGGCCTGGATCTTCTCGAGGTTAGCCTTTATGTCCCTCTGGCTGACCATAAACCCCAAGAACTTGCCGGATGAGACTCTGAACGCACACTTGTTCGAATTCAGCCTCATTTTGTGCCTCCTGAGCACCCCGAAGGCTTCTTGGAGGTCAAGAACATGCTCCTGCCCTCGGGTGCTCTTGACCAACATGTCGTCTACATAGACTTCCATATTTCGGCCAATCTGGTCTCGGAAGACCCTGTTCACGAGGCGCTGATAAGTAGCTCCCGCATTCTTCAAGCCGAATGGCATAACCCTGTAGCAATACAGGCCCTGATCCGTCACGAACGAGGTCTTCGAGATGTCGGGGGGAAACATCCTAATCTAGTTGTACCCCGAGAAAGCGTCCATAAAACTAAGGAGCTCGTGCCCGGAGATCGCATTGATCCGGGCATCGATGCTTGGAAGGGAAAAGGGTCCTTTGGGCATGCCTTATTGAGATCGGTGAAGTCAATGCATATCCTCCAGCTCTCGTTGTCTTTCTTGACCATCACCACATTGGATAGCCACTCGGGATAGTTCACCTCCTGGATGAATCGGGCGTTGAGGAGCTTTTCAATTTCTTCTTTGATCGCCTGTTGACGCTCGGGAGCGAACTTGCGTCGATTTTGCTGAATGGGCTTGACACTCGGGGCAACGCTGAGATGGTGCATTAGGAGCTCCTCGGAGATCCCAGGTGTATCGGCTGCGGTCCAGGCAAAGAGATCGTGGTTCTCCCTAATGCACTGGGAGATGTCTTCTTTGATGGAATGGGAAAGTGCCTTGCCGACTAGGAACGTCTTGGTGGCATCTTCCTCCGAGAAGGCCACTTCTTCTAGTTCGTCTACTGGTTCGGAGATGGTCTGGCTACTCTCCGGTGGGAGCTCAAGGGCTTCTAGGGAGAGGACCGGGCCTCCCATTGAGGTCATATAGCACTTACGAGCCGCCTCTTGACTCCCTCTCACTTCTCCTACTCCTGCAGGAGTGGGAAACTTCATCTTCATGTGGTAGGCCGAAGAGATAGTTTGGAGTGCGGCAAGGCCTGGTCGACCCAGGATCACATTGTAAGCGGCTTTCACATCCACCACCATGAAGTCCATCGGCTTCGTGTGAGTGATCGGGGCTTTGCCAGCGGTGACGTCGAGAGTTATCTCCCTCAATCGTCATCGGAACCCCGGTGAACCCATGAAGGGAGTAGCCAGCTGGCTTGAGTCGGTCCCTTGATAGCTAGAGGCCTTTGAATGCCTCCAAGAAGAGGATGTTGAACGAACTTCCATTGTCCACCAGCACCCGGTGAACGTTGAAATTGGCCATTTTGAGGATAATGACGAGGGCATCGCAGTGGGGCGTGTGGACGCCTTCCAAGTCCCTATCGGAGAATGTCACAGGAACCCCTAGGCCCTTGAGGGGAGGATGGCTCTGCACGGAGTTGACTTTCCTAATGAAGGCTTTTCGGAAGGAGTTAGAATCTCCCCCCATTGGGCCTCCATGTATCAGCTGAAAGATGGCTTCTACTTCGGCCTCCAGAGTCTCCACGCACTGCTCTGTTCGCCTGTTAGCTCCCCTGGGCGATGGAGACGATCGGCTCTGTCCCTCCTTACAAACAGAGCGAGCTGCCCCCTCTGGATAAGGGCCTCGATCTCGTCCTTCAGGGCCCAACAATCATCAGTGTCGTGCCCGTGGTCCCGATGGAAGCGGCACCACTTGTCCCGGTTTCTATTCTTCCCGAGGGTGTTCATTTTTGGAGGTGGCTGCAGGAGACCTTCGTTCCCAATCTCCATCAGGATGGCGGAGACACTCGCATTATGTGGAGTGAACTTCTCGAAGCGGGGGACGGGGCACCGCTGACCTCCGTTATCCATTTTGAACTTCTTAGCTCCTTCTTCCTCTGCAATCTTTCATTTGTTCTTGGAAGACGACCCCTCCAGAGTGGGGCGATTGATAGCCTCTTCAGCTCGGATGTAACTCCTATTTTCCGTATCTGTATTTTTCTGCTATATTTTTCATTCCTTGTATTCTCGTATTCAAATGGTGATCTTGTATTTTATTTCCGTTCGAATAAAATCACTATTTTGTTTCGACTCAATTTTTGGTCCTTTTATCTAATTCAATTGTATGTGCTCCTTGTGTCCGTCTTCATGAGCAATGAGCTATTCTATCTCATTCATCTCTTTATTCTCCATTTTAATACATTTTGACCAATTCTCCAGTTGGATCCTACTCAATTCGGGTATCCTAAGACCCATAAACCTAAACCCACACTATTTAAACCCTAACCCCTAACCCTAACCCCTACCCTTCCTGTTTAACCCTAAACTAATCATTCTGCCGCTCTCCTTCTTCTTCATCCCACTCCTCTCGCTCCCGTTTCCTTCTCCTTCGCTTCTTCGTTCAGGACCCACTCCGCCAGATCCCCACTCGCCTCCTCCACCCATCCATCGTCTTCTTCGTCGTCCCCATAGTCCCCACGACCTTCACCATCGAAGCTCCGAACCAAACCCAACTTCGCCCACCGAAACCCATCGATTATGCCCTCAAATTCCGCCATCGCTCTCTCCCAACCACCTCAATCACATTCTCCACCTTGCGACGAACGCCCCTCGCCCCTCGTCGCCGCTACCTAAGCCGAAGGCGCCCAGTTCCTCTCCCCTGTTTTCGAACCCAAAACAGAGCTTCGCTTTCGTCGGAATTCTGCCGCTGCGTCACCTCCCGACGCCCTTGCCGTCGCGCACCGTTCATCGCACCTCTAGTCGCCTTACCCAGTTGCCGCGGCATCCAGAGGTGCCGCCGTAATCGCCAAGCTTCTCCCCTGCTCTTTCTCTCTCAGTCGAATTGAAGAAGGAGAAGACGAGGAGTGAGCGGTTGAACCAGCTGTTTGGTGTTGTGTGCGCAGCGAATCCCAATCCGCTGTTTGCTGTTTTGTCCAAGACCCGTTGCGAGGTCGTGATCTGATTTGTAGCCATTTGCTGTTCGCTGTTTTGCCGCGCCAGATCCCGAACACTGTTTGCTGTTCTGGGCTGATCTGGTGTGGGAGATTTTCCTCTACTGTTGATTTCTTGCACGTGCTTCACACGTGCTTTTGGGAGACTTCACCCGGGAATTTCGACCCCTTTTTCTTCAACAAACGGATCTAATCGTCGTCAATCAAGGCAAGTATTCCTCTTGTACACTTTTTTGTTCTAGTAAAAACATCCATTGAAAATACTGCAAATAGTTAGAAATTGTGACTCCTCCTTGACTATCGTTGTGGATCAAATATTAAACCTCCTCAATTTTATAATCTTAAGAGTCACAATAATTTCATGTATTATATTATAACTACTTGGACTCATTTTACCCCCTGAACACATGGACACATGAAATTAAGGAGCCCTAGATTTGTAGACATATGTTATATCTTGTGCTTGATGATCTTGCAACCATTTGGCTTGAAAAATAATTATTACTTGCTGTTTTGACAACCATTACCCCGTATTTACATCACACAATAACTTAGATACCTAATAACAAATTTTCTTGTAATCTATACTAGTAAGATATTCCCACATGTTGCTATCCTGAATCTTATTATGCTTTTTTAACCCCTTTAACATCAGAATATGAACCCGAGCCCTGAATAGAAAACGTAGCTCTAGATGTCTAGATGTCGATAGCCTCCGGAATTTCCAAATTCGGAGTTGCAGTATAGGAGTTATTGTAGTTTTACTGCAGCTGTGTCGGTAGACGCAGATTCGCAAAACTGCTGCACACCTTACTTTGCGAATTAATTTAACTATGTTAACAGCAAGCGTTTGACTTGAAATTTTATATGCGGTTGCTGGACACCCTATAGGACATCCCCAATTTCTTTTAGAATTAATTAACGATATTTCGACCCTGTTTCACATGTTTAAACTTCGATTCATAAATTCTTCCTGAACACATTAACTATGTAATTCGCTGGACACATGTTCCCACAACTTTCTCGTACCTTGTTTCACACACTTGCATGCTTGCTTGATAAAAATTAATAAAAGTAACAAGCCGGGGTTTAAGGGAAAGACCATAGTAGTGGGCAATATAGGTAAGTGTACTCGGAAGGGGGCCCGTGTTTCCCATAATTTTATGTTAAATGGAACTAAGTGCCACGTCATGGTGACCAGGGCCACCTCTAGAGTCTACGGGGGCCACCTCTATAGCCCATTATATGATTACATGATATATACTTGAGATCACATAGAACTAAGTGCCACGTAGAACTAAGTGCCATGTCATGGTGACGGGGGCCACCTCTAGAGCCTACGGGGGCCACCTCTAGAGCCCATGGTTGATTACTTGCTTGATACTTGATACCTGAGTACGCTGCCTTATAGACTACATTACTAGGTCTAAACGAAATTGCATTGTCTGTAGCAACCATGTAATAAAAAGATGGATGCATGAAGTGCTACCTAGATAGTAATAACTACAAGACTTGAACATGAAACTTGAACATGACACCTGTTACTTGATACTTGATGATATGATACATGAAACATGATACATGAGACGTGAAACATGAAATTTGAACTTGACAACTGGTTACCTGATACTCGACAACTTGATACTTGAGACTTGACACTTGAAATAAAATTTTGACACTAGACTTGGCACTTGTTACATGATACTAGACTTGAGACTTGTCACTTGATGTTAGATACCCCTACAGGTTCACTTGTCATGTGTTTTGCCATTAGCAATTGTTATCCAGCCCGTTTACTAAGATGTCCCTCTTACTAGTTAGTTCTTGAATCTCCATTACTTGTTGTAAACCCTATTATATTCTTGATTCTAATTCTTGTTTCCCATTACTTGTACTTGTTTTTACTATTTGTGGCCCTAGCTTGCACTAAGGGCATTCTCTCTTGTTTTTCCCTGTTTTTCCTTTTTATATTTACTAAGCAGATTTTGGAGATGAGCTACCTGCTGGGATTGGTGAGCATAAATTTTAGCTTTCAAGTGGAGGCAGGACTTGTTTAGATTAATTATTTTTCTTGAATTATTTATTCTTGCTACTTAAGACTTGTAACGGGCTTACATTCCCGAGTTTTACATTTGATCCAGACTTGAAAACTATGTGAACATTATTATTTGTTTTCAATTGTTTTCTGTTGCTTAATAAATTATTCATTCATGCTTGGTTGTATATATATTCGTGATATTCTTGTTGTGATACTGAGTCGATCCTACAGCTTATGGATAATGTTAAAATCATTCGCTGGGCTTCGTCACGCGCTCGTATTCCATAGTTTTGGGAAGCGGGGCGTGACATCGGATGTACTTCTCGCTCCTAAAGAGGACCTCGGAGAAGTTTCGAGGTGGCTTCTTGGCCAAGGTAACCCTAAGGTCGGGGTTGCTGACATTGGATAGGAAGGCAGCCGAAGCTACTGACTGATCCAAGGAGGCGATGGACCTGGCTTCTGCAGTGAACCTCTTGACACAATCCCTCAGCCGTTCGCCTTTCTTTTGGCCGAGGAAGAGCAGCAAGGTGCTCGTCTTCTCAGAGCGGTGACTACTCACAAAATGCGTGAGGAAGAGGCCTGCAAACTGGTCGAAGGAGAAGATGGACGCCGTTGCAAGTAGAGAATACCACTCCCGAGCCAGCCCCTTGAGTGTGGCCAGGAAGGTCTTGCAGAGGAGGGCGTCGGATGCATGATGGGTCATCATGAGAGTTTTGAAACTCTCGATGTGATCTGTGGGGTTCAACTCCCCGGTGTAAGTCTCGAAGTGTGGAGGCTTAAAGTTTTCTGGGACAGGGCCTCCATGATGGTGCGGGAGAATGGGGGCCTGCTTGGGCGAAGGTTCCTCGCCCGTTGTTCCTCGTCTCTATCCAGCTGGCCGAGGTGCCTATCCTTCTCGTGGAGATGGCGGTAGACCGATTCCTCCCTTCGGTCGTACCTCGTTGAGCCCCGAGACTCGTCCTCATGTAGAGGATGGCTGGGGCTGCGGCAGCGATGGCTCTGAGTTTGTGGTGGACTGATAAAATGACGGGGGTGACTCGGAGTGGGCCGCGGGCTTCGGGAGCGACGACGGTGATCAGGAGAAGGGCGACGATGGCTTGGAGCCGGCCTAGGACTTGGGGAATGGCGGTGATGGCTCAGAGCTGGCCAAGGATTACGGGAGCGGCGATGATGGCGAGGAGCTAGTTGAGGGCTGGGAGCCTGATGGCCGTTGTTGGGGGCGGCGTTGAGCGCCTGGAGGACTGCCTCCTAGAATTGTTGAAATTCCGCCCTCGTGATGGGGGCCTCCGGCTCGCGATGGACTCGAGCTGTCGGATGGCCAGCCGGGGAGCGGCTTCGTCTTGGGCAATGTTGGGGCGACTCTCTCTGCCTTTGAGGAGAGTTGGACCCCCTGCAGTCTGTTCAGCAGGGAGACTGGTCCCTCTGGTGCTCTCGGTGAGGGTTCGCTTCGCGGGTCTGCCTCTCCTCCAAACGGACCCGAAGGTCGGGCTCGGGCTCGGTCTGTCGGTTGTTCAGCACATCCCGTAGATCCTTTGGCGTTGGAGGGCTATGGGAGGCCATGGAATCTGTGGAGGCGTTGTGGATGGAGACCCGGAATTGGTGCAGAGGATGCTTCTGGTGGCTTCGCCGAGAGGGCTCCCCAACCGTTGCTTGGGGCCCTCGAGGTTGCTGGATGGACTGAGGGTTCAGTTGTTTGAGCTGTAGAGCTGGTTGGATGGGTGGAGGTAGGTCCTCCGGCGGAAGAGGAGGAGGAGGAATAGTGGAAGTGGTTCTTCGGTTGGAGTTTGCGGACTTCCTCTTGGGGGCAATGCTGGAGTAGCTTTGGTAGAAGGAGGAAGGTCGGATTGCTATTCGTTCCTTCCCACAGACAGTGCCAATCTGTTGCCGTTGGATCTGGTGTGGGGGCAATAGACAGAATTTGTTGATTCGTAGGAACTCGAACATGCAGGATCTGACTTCTTCCCTTGGTGACAAATTGACTCCTTAGTGCTCACGCAGACCTGCACAAACGTTCGAAACATCGGGATGGATCCCGGTGACGAACCCTCTGACGCTCTTATCAGTACTCAGTAAAGAAAGGGGAAAGAGCTTAGGTAGACAAAGAGTGTTCACCCTGTAACAACAGGAGGTAGGGGGTATTTATAGTCGCCGTGGGGATCTGCTTCGGGATGAAAATGAATCCCTATTTCCCAGTGTAACTGGATAAGAGTGGTTGAAACCACCTCCAGGGGATAAGGATGAGACAGGATTTCCGTATATCCTGTTGACCTGGTCCTTAACAGGTTGTTACCCACTCTCAATTGAACAGGTCCGTTCGTGGGTTAGCGGGTCAAAGAGGAGAGACCCGGTTCCCAATTTAGACCCGTCTGTAGGTGAAATTACCATCTTACCCCTATAACTTTAAGATTCGTGCCCAATTTGAACGGTTCCGATTTAACCCCATTTTTAGCCATTTCAATATTGAATTTTACAAGACTGAACAAGTGGCAGTATTTTGATATTTCGACCCTACTGTATATTTCGAAGAATTCAAGGTTATAGATACAATATTTTGGAGAAACATATAACTAAGAAATTGTAGTAGACTTTTATACCTTTATTTTGATCTAAAGAACACAAAGTTTTGTGAAGTATATAATTTTCTATGATTTTTACAAGAAGCATGAACTGCAGTTTTCTGGTTTTGAACTTACTGTTTTGCAAATGAATCTAGATGAAGTAAATGAGCATGATTCTAAGTGTTTTTAACTACAAAGTTATAGTACAAACTTTTATGGGAATAATGAATATATCTTTTGAATAGAATTGATATTTATAATTGAAATATGATTGAATATGAAAAGTGTTTTATTGATCAAAATGAATTTTGTATTTGGAATATATTCTTGAAGAATAAATATATGTAAAAATGAGTTTTGTTAATCAAAGGGACTTGGTTATAAATTGTTGGTTGTGTGATCAACCGGGAAGTGTTTACTTCAAGATTAGTAAATGAGAATGAATGAAAGAATTTAAATAAAATATGAATACATGAAATTGAGAATATGATTTATAAGGGTATGAGTACCCCATAATGTTGAACGTGAAAAGATGTTGACTCTAGAGGCTTAGTGAGACCTAAGTACCGACAAATGTTAAAAATGAATAATTGATTTGAGAAGTGGCCAATATGGGCTGTCGTTCTCGGTATTTTTGAGTAAGACCGGTAGGAGGGTAAGCTAGCTCTAGCTAATATTATTTATTCATGTGTAAACATAAGGATTAGGCACTAAGTGGTGATGTAATAAAACTTGGCCAAACGTAAGTGGGTTGCCTCTATATAGTCTGATGGTGGACTCCAGGACTGTAACACCCCCATTTTTTCCCCCCAAATTTATAACTCCATTATAACTCCAAATTGAATACTTTCAATTTCTATATCACTTTAAACATAAACTAAGATAGTTATATTTCAAATAAAATTTTGGCAGAGTTTCCCCTGAAATATTAGTCCTTTTACAGATTTTCCTTACGAAAATCTGCAAACAAACACACAAAACAATGTACCTGTAATATGTTTCAATCCTCCCCAGGCCAAATCATTCAACATCACACAAGCAATAATATCCACGGCTCTGAAGGCATAACACTTCATAATAAGCAAGATACGAATTAATAACCAAAAATTCTTTTGAAAACATATATGGTTTTTAGAAAAACTTTAGAAAACCATTCAAAAATCAACCACAGAATCCAATACTCCACAACGAGGTGTGTACGGGCTTTCATAATTCATCATAGCACTATATATATATATCCAACACCTTAAAGTTATACACATAATCTCCCATAATACCGAATAATACATCATCTACCCCCATTACTATATATCATATATACATATTTATATATAATATGTCAACTACAAATAAAAATATAACAACCAAACCATATCACTACCTCACCTCGCTGCTATCAAACCTGTAGGAGAGTTAGGGTTGTCCACCCTCAGGGAGGGACTCCCCTAACCCCCAAAAAAAATAGCGGTTAGCCATGTCTGGTGTGAGTATAATCAAATATAATTTTAACTTAGAAAGAATAAAATACACGAAAACAAAAACTTTGAAAATACCAACATGGTAGTAAATTTAAGTTATAAACAATGGAATGCCCGAGAATAAAAGTACATTTGAAAATTATAATGGAACCAGATCATCAAATAGCTCACAATATAGTTATTGCAATCCCACCTTTTAATCACCACCACATTCCCAATATATATATATATATATATATATATATATATATATATATATATATATATATATATATATATACATTACAACTTTCATTTCCAAACATATATTACTTCACTCCGTTACTAAATAATCATTACAATATCTAGTATAAGGTTCTATTACCACTTTCTTACACCTTATCGGATCTTTATAAATATACATTTATCACCATAATTTCTATTTAAAGCAAAACACAAATTTACTTCATAACTTAACTTATTTCCTTCACATTATATACATTCCATTCATCATATAAAGATTAAAACATTCATTAAAATGCCCCACATTCATTATTTATATCCACTCTTATTTTATCACACACGTATCATTTACTTTCTTTTCATTTGTAAACCCATACAAATTCCATACCTTTTATTTCACTCATTATCTTCAATACCACTTACCATTCTCATATCCATTTCCATACACAAGCATATACACACGGGAAGTTGCTCACACAGAGTCTGAAACCCCTGAAGCTACATCCTCCTCCTTGCCTATACCATCAAGGGAAAACATAGCACCCTAAGTAGAACTTGGGTACTTCCTCCCGGCCAAAGCCAGCGAGGGAAAAGGAAACACCGCACCCCAGCGAAGCTGGGTACTTCCTCGTGCGAAAGCCAACAAGGGAAAGAAAACACTGCACCCCTAGTTTCACTAGGGTACTCCTTCGCGACATCTGTCATCGAGAGAATATCACTGCACCCTAGCAAAGCTGGGTAATAACATCACAACTCAAGCCGATAGCTTGGAATATCACATTAATTTATTTTCATTTTCATCTTACAATTCACTTTACTTTTCATTTCCATCTCATAACACAACTATCATATCAACAACCCGACAATTCACCCTAGGAGTTGTGCCAAGCCAGGTAGTTCCAACTATTCCTTTGGAAATAGTGGGCGTCTAGTTCCTCGACACAATTCCATGGTGCATCAACTCATATCTTAGCATATTTTTCGTTTAATAACCATTCTCATATTCCTCACATAATACACCTTATTTCAAGTTTGACACTCATATTACATTTTACTTTACTTTATTTTCATTCATATAATATCATATCATACATATACACTTTCTTTACTTCTCATATTGAATCACATAACACGATGCAATTCTTTCATGAATATCTCCACATCACCATCTCTTTATTTTCATTTATAATTATATAATACAATTTCCTCGTTTTTTATACTTAGTTAACCACATATTCCATTTATCATTTATTTTCATTTGCATGCTCATGAATCATATTCTTTCATACTCATCTTCCTATATATACATTTTCTTTCACTCTACGTATTCATTTCCATTTAGATACTTACTTCACTTTCTCATTTCCACTTTACATCAACTACTTTCTTTTCTTTCTGATTGTCATATCACATTATATGCTTTTTTTACTTTCTTATTTTCCCTTTCATTCCACATTTATTTATTTTATTGATTTATTGACCAGTGAGCCACAATATCCCAATATACAGAAAGCCGATAGCCCAGTAAAACATGCGGATCGATGCTCACACAAAGGCTTACACGCTCGAGCCTACGTCTTCCTCCTAGCCTATGCCAACGAGGGAAACATCTCACCCCAAGTAGAACTTGGGTACTTCCTCCCGGCCGAAGCCAGCGAGGGAAAAGAAAACACCACACCCCAGCAAAGCTGGGTACTTCCTCGTGGTAAAGCCAACGAGGGAAAGAAAACACTGCACCCCTAGTTTCACTAGGGTACTTCCTCACGACATCTGTCATCAGGAGAAATATCACCGCACCCACTACAAAAGAAAGTAGATTTCCCGGCGATTTTTGACATCTTTACCGGCGTTTTTTTACGCCGGTGAAACTTTCACCGGCGTTTACATTAGCGCCGGTCCAAATGCCGCCGAATCGAGCGTCGCTGAAAGGAAGGGGTCTACACCGGCGGTTTTCCTGGGCGCCGGTAAATGTGAAACCTACACCGGCGGCCTAAAAACGCCGGTGTACTGGGTCCTCTGAGTGCCGTCTTTTACTTCCAATATACATTCACCGGCGGCTATAAACCGCCGGTGTTCATCAATTTACCGGCATTTATAGAAATGCCGGTGTAGAATGAACGTTCACCGGCGTTCTGTGACCGCCGGTGTATGTGCGTTTATGACTTCCCGCTTTTCCCTACTCATAAGCACCGGCGTGACCAAAAATGCCGGTAAACCCAACTACACCGGCGTTTTATCAAACGCCGGTGTTCCTTTTTGCCGTTACATCTGACGGTATTCACCGGCGTCTAGCGGTATACACCGGCGTTTGCGTGACCGCCAGTCTATCGCACACTGCAACTAATTCAATAGATAGACCGGCGTTTTATAAAAATCCGGTCTAGCTATGCCCGTTTGTATTCCTTTCTCCGTTTTCCGTTCGATTTCAATTCACAATTTCTTTTACAAAACCTGTAAACTAATTCATAACTACTGATTCAACCAATTTCATTTCATATTAATGCGCAAATGACAACCAAACACAAGAAATATAATAAAGTTTAACACGTGTCATATCCAAATATCTCAACAAACTAATTAACAGTGTCATAATCACAACCAAATTCACCACAAAATTAACAGTCATAATCACAACCAAATTAATAGACCGACGAACATCCCAAATATCTCAACATCCCAAATATCTCAAGTCTGACAAATATCCCAACTAAACCGTCTGACATAACTCTCATCCAAAAAAAACAGTCTGACATAACAGCAAGGAGGACATAAGAACAATCATACAGCAAGGACACAAGAACAGCAAGGAGGACCACGGATTCATACCCTCGAGGAGCTACAGTTCTGATCATCAGAATTTTCTTCATCTGGGCGACCGCTCTGAGAACAAAACAAAACAATAGTTTAGTTCAACAGTATACCACAATACAGAATATACATATTTTTTGAACTTGCAAAAAAATCTAACTGTATCTTAAATTATAAGATCAAAGTGCCAATTGCAAATGGAATTGTTGATGATATATAGAGAGGTAAAATAATTACATTGCAATGCTAAAAATCCGGGACTTAATTTTGTTTTTTAAATATATCTAAAATAACAAAACAAATGAAAATTCAGTATCTAACTTGAAAACTCTATATTATCTCCCTTGATTGGGAATATTCACTACCTAAAACAGTAAAACAAATAAAAATTCAGTATCTAAGCATCGCTTTCATGGATTGTTCAGACAATCCATAAAACTGTCATCGTGGACGGAAACCAAATATAAGAAAAATAAGAAAAATAAGATAGGGCTCATATCAAGTGTATTTTTAGGGAACTGTCATCGTGGAAGGAAACCAAATATATATAGAAGCCAGAAATGGAAACAGAAAGGAGAAAGGTAGAGACTTTGGATACACCAGGCTAACATAGCGGCATTTTCCTCATCTCTCTCTCATCCCTTGTTTCCCTTCAGCACATGAACACAAAGAGACATCAGCAACAACAGCAAGAGCGACAAGAACGACAATAATAATAAATTATTATGAACAAGATGTCTCTATATGGGTTTCCAGATCTCCACTCCAGCCCTCTCGTTCTAATCACAGCCCAACTAAGAACATGGACAACAGCCACTGAACAATCCAATCACAGCCCAATCAAAATTGGCCATCCTAGATCCAATCATAGCCCAGTTAAGAAAACCATTTTTGGCGAAGATTGCAATCAGGTTACATTAATAGTATCTGAAAATGAAAATTTCTCCACTATCTGAGCTTATATGTTGCTCTCCAACTATATCGCAAAACCCAAGTGTTGTGCATATCCGGCCGGAGGATTGTGGCATACGTACCTATATACCATCCTCAGTTCAAAGTGAACCCATTTTTGGTATAAAAACAAACATGCCAAGAAGACAATCAGGTGCATGATATGAGCTTCACTAACAGTTAAGTGAAAATAGGACCAAAAAAATAGCCTTAGAAGACCATCAGGTTTGTGAAATAAGCTTCACTAACAGTGAAAGAAACTGGGGATGCTATGCAGCATACTTAGTTTGGAAATGAACCCATTTTGTGTTAAGAAAACCATTTTTGGCTAAGATTGCAATCAGGTTACATTAACAGTATCTGAAAATGAAAATTTCTCCACTATCTGAGCTTATATGTTGCTCTCCAACTATATCGCAAAACCCAAGTGTTGTGCATATCCGGCCGGAGGCCTGTGGCATACGTACCTATATACCATCCTCAGTTCAAAGTGAACCCATTTTTGGTATAAAAACAAACATGCCAAGAAGACAATCAGGTGTATGATATGAGCTTCACTAACAGTTAAGTGAAAATAGGACCAAAAAAATAGCCTTAGAAGACCATCAGGTTTGTGAAATAAGCTTCACTAACAGTGAAAGAAACTGGGGATGCTATGTAGCATACTTAGTTTGGAAATGAACCCATTTTGTGTTAAGAAAACCATTTTTGGCTAAGATTGCAATCAGGTTACATTAACAGTATCTGAAAATGAAAATTTCTCCACTATCTGAGCTTATATGTTGCTCTCCAACTATATCGCAAAACCCAAGTGTTGTGCATATCCGGCCGGAGGATTGTGGCATACGTACCTATATACCATCCTCAGTTCAAAGTGAACCCATTTTTGGTATAAAAACAAACATGCCAAGAAGACAATCAGGTGCATGATATGAGCTTCACTAACAGTTAAGTGAAAATAGGACCAAAAAAATAGCCTTAGAAGACCATCAGGTTTGTGAAATAAGCTTCACTAACAGTGAAAGAAACTGGGGATGCTATGTAGCATACTTAGTTTGGAAATGAACCCATTTTGTGTTAAGAAAACCATTTTTGGCTAAGATTGCAATCAGGTTACATTAACAGTATCTGAAAATGAAAATTTCTCCACTATCTGAGCTTATATGTTGCTCTCCACTATATCGCAAAACCCAAGTGTTGTGCATATCCGGCCGGAGGCCTGTGGCATACGTACCTATATACCATCCTCAGTTCAAAGTGAACCCATTTTTGGTATAAAAACAAACATGCCAAGAAGACAATCAGGTGCATGATATGAGCTTCACTAACAGTTAAGTGAAAATAGGACCAAAAAAATAGCCTTAGAAGACCATCAGGTTTGTGAAATAAGCTTCACTAACAGTGAAAGAAACTGGGGATGCTATGCAGCATACTTAGTTTGGAAATGAACCCATTTTGTGTTAAGAAAATCATTTTTGGCATACGTACCTACATACCATCCTCAGTTCACAGTGAACCCATTATTTGGTCAAATTCAATTGCCAAGATGACAATCAGATGCATGAAAATAAGCTTCACTAACAATAAAACAAAATGGGTTCACTTCAACAACAGCAACAACAGCAAGAGGGAACCAAATATAGAACAATTGGGTTTTGAATGGAGATTGTAGTCATAGATCAATTCTTCATAGAAGAAAAATACGAATAGGGCTCATAGCAAGTGTAGTTTTAACTGGAATTGTCATCGTGGAAGGAAACCAAATTTAGAAGCCAGAAAGAGGAATGGTAGAGAATGAGGATACACCAGGCTAACATAGCGGCATTTTCCTCATCTCTCTCTCATCCCTTCTTTCCCTTCAACACACGAACACAAAGAGACATCAACAACAACAACAAGAGCGACAAGAACAACAATAATAATAAATCATTATGAAGAAGATGTCTCTATATGGGTTTCCAGATCTCCACTCCAGCCCTCTCGTTCTAATCACAGCCCAACTAAGAACATGGACAACAGCCACTGAACAATCCAATCACAGCCCAATCAAAATTGGCCATCCTGGATCTTAATGAAATCAGCTTCAGTAGTAGTAAAAGGAGATGGGGATGCTAGCAGCAAACTCAGTTTGGAAGTGAACCCTTTTTTGGTTAAAAAATCATGCCAAAGATGGCAAACAGGTTACTTTAACAGTATCTTGAAATGAAAATTTTCCATTAATGCCTCAGTTCACAGTAAACCCATTTATTATCAAAAAAACATGCCAAGAAGACAAGCAGATGCATGAAATGAGCTTCATTAACAGTGAAAGAGGATGGGGATGCTAGCAGCATACGCAGTTTGGTGGTGAACCCATTATTTGATCAAAAGATCATGCAATAGAGGGCAATCAGCAGGATACCTTAACAGTAAGTTAAAATGAAAATTTCCATTAACTGAGCTTAATTATATGTTGCTCCACTAATTGTTGTGCCCAACTAAATCTAAAACCAACTTGTTGTCCAAATCACAGACCATTTTGGCGTACGTAGGTATAGCATCCTCAGTTCACAGTGAACCCATTTATTATCAAAAAAACATGGCAAGAAGACAAGCAGATGCATGAAATGAGCTTCATTAACAGTGAAAGAGGATGGGGATGCTAACAGCATACTCAGTCTGGTGGTGAACCCATTATTTGATCAAAAAATCATGCAAAATAGGGCAATCTGCAGGATACCTTAACGGTACCTTAAATTGAAAATTTACATTAACTGAGCTTAAGTATATGTTGCTCCACTAGTTGTTGTGCCCAACTAAATCTAAAACCAACTTGTTGTGCAAATCACAGACCATTTTGGCGTACGTAGCTATAGCATCCTCAGTTCACACTAAACCCATTTAGTATCAAAAAAACATGTGAAGAAGACAAGCGAATGCATGAAATGAGCTTCATTAACAGTAAAAGACCATGAAAATTTCCAGTATCTAAGCATTTATTTTTCTATTAATTCTTCATCCCAACTAAACCATTCAAGTTAAGGAAATCAAGATGCATCTATCTGAAAAATATGCTAAGTTTGGAAAATAAGGGAAATCAAGAGATGATACCGAAGAGAGCGAGAGAGAGAGCGGAGGAGGGAAATCGAAAATGACGAATAGGGCTCATAGCAAGTGTAGTTTTAACTGGAATTGTCATCGTGGAAGGAAACCAAATATAGAAGCCAGAAAGAGGAATGGTAGAGAATGAGGATACACCAGGCTAACATAGCGGCATTTTCCTCATCCCTCTCTCATCCCTTCTTCCCCTTCAACACACGGACACATAGAGACATCAGCAACAACAGCAAGAATGACATGAACAACAATAATAATAAATTATTATGAACGAGATGTCTCTATATGGGTTTCCAGATCTCCACTCCAACTCGTCTTTTTCTAATCACAGCCCAATTAAGAACAATTGGTCACAGTCACTTTTAAAGAAACATATATGCTCAGATAATGGAAATTTTCATTTTAAGATACTTTTAAAGTAACCTGATTGCCATCTTTGGCATGATTGCCATCCTCATCTTCTTTTACTGTTAATGAAGCTTATCTCATGCATCTGATTGTCATCTTGGCATGTTTTTTATAACAAAATGGGTTCACTGTGAACTGAGGATGCTATAGGTACGTATGCCAAAATCCTCCGGATATGCACAACAATTGGGTATTAGATTTAGTGCAGCGATGAACAGGGCTCATATCAAGTATAATATTACGGACTGTCATCGTGGAAGGAAATCCATTTAATATATAACAAGAGGGGATGGCAGAGAATGAGGATACACCAGGCTAACATAGCGGCATTTTCCCCATCTCTCTCTCATCCCTTCTTTCCCTTCAACACACGGACACATAGAGACATCAGCAACAACAACAAGAGGGGATTGGTCCAACAAAAAGTATAGATTATAATAAACGAGATGTCTCTATTTGGATTTTCAGATCTCCACTCCAGCCCTTTCTTTCTAATCACAGCCCACTTAAGAAAATTA
Source organism: Hemerocallis citrina (assembly GCA_017893485.1). Lineage (NCBI taxonomy): Eukaryota > Viridiplantae > Streptophyta > Magnoliopsida > Asparagales > Asphodelaceae > Hemerocallis > Hemerocallis citrina. The sequence continues at coordinate 109,248,438 of CM030364.1, read as the reverse complement.
GATTTAGTTGGGCTCAAGAATTAGTAGAGCAACATATAAGCTCAGGTACTGTTAAAGTAACCTGCAGATTGCCATCTTTGGCATGATTTTGTAACAAAAAATGGGTTCACTGTGAAACTAAGTATGCTGCTAGCATACCAAAATCCTCCAAATCAGTACAACAATGCGGCTGAACAAACCTTATCAGCAGGTCATACAATGTCATCTAAGCATGTTATGTGCCAAAGTGGGATTGGTAATACAATGCATGAACGACACGTATTAGTTGTTTGTGAGTATGCAATAGGGTGCAGCTATGAACAGGGCTCATATCAAGTGTAGTATTACGGACTGTCATCGTGGAAGGAAACTCATTTAATATATAAGCCATATATGGAGCCAAAAAGAAGGATGGTAGAGACTTTGGATACACCAGGCTAACATAGCGGCATTTTCCCCATCTCTCCCCTCATCCCTTCTTTCCCTTCAACACACGGACACATAGAGACATCAGCAACAACAACAAGAGGGGATTGGTCCAACAAAAAGTATAGATTATAATAAACGAGATGTCTCTATTTGGGTTTTCAGATCTCCACTCCAGCCCTTTCTTTCTAATCACAGCCCACTTAAGAAACATAAACGAAATACTTATAGACGACAGCCACAATGCACACTCACAAACACTAGTACGTGTCTTTCATGCATTCAAGACCATAATCTCTTTAAAAAAACCAATTTAAATACTTACCCTGGGTGGGACTTGGGACTGCTGCCCTATTAAATTGGCCATTTTTTCTTGGAGGAGTGCAACTTGTGCCTTTAAGGCAGTCATCTCCTCGTCGTGATTGCCACTTGAACTAGATGGACTCCGTCCAAATAGCCGCGAGGGGGTTGGTCCCAGGCCCATACCACGGACACGTCCATGCCTCTCCTTTTCCCTAACATCGGTCAAGGCAACTCTCTGCCGGATACGCCAATCTGGGCGTGGCGCCGTAGGGTCCGAATCTAAAGCAGAGGAGATTTCATCATACCTTTTCCGAGCATTAGTCTGTAAAAGGACATAACAATCAGAGTTAAAAGCAGATGAGATTTCGACTCCTCATTAGATATTAGTTCACAAATTACCAGAATCCGTGCTGCCTCAGGGCTCGCATACGTCCCATCCTTTGATTTGTGGGTGGCATCAAAAAAGTCAATGTCCCCAAACTCCGTAGGCCCCCCCAAATCTTCTGCCTATATATTAGTAAGATGAAATGGTTATAAACAAATAACTGTAAGTAAAAAATTGTTCAATACTATTGCGCCTACCAATTCTTCCCGAACCAGAGCGAAGCTCTGTGTACCAGCGGTGTGCAGCACTAGCTGCTTTGACCGACTGGCAGCTCCCACCTCCGCCCTTTTCTGTACATGCCACAATGAAGTTAACAGAAAAATTCATTATAGCCGCCATAAAACCACATACTCATTAGATTTTTGTGTGTTTAATGTAAATACCTGACCGATCACCGAACTCCAGTAGTGCACAAGAAATTGCCAATCCGAAGGCTCCACATTTTCTGGCACATTCACTGCATTCTCCTCCTCTGAAAGGTCTTTGTTATAAAACTTCGACTTCAATTCACTCTTGTGGTCCCTCCACTTCTTGGAGAGTGACTTTTCAACCCAAGGCGTAAGGGAGTCAGCGAACGAGAAGTATTGCTGCAAAATTCATTACCCATCACTAATAATACATATTTCAATAATAATTTTTCGCCGACCAATTATGTATTTTAGATGAGAAATACCTTGATTGTCGTAATAGCAGTGGCCTTTGTGATGGTTGGCACCTTCGGCCAACTCTCGTATGACAAAGGAAGTATGCGGGGGTTCCTTGCTATAACCCCAATGAAGGAAGCAAATTTGCTGGCGTTATCGCCAACCGGTTGCCCAACACCGTTCGCCTCCACCTCGATCCTTTCATCATTCTGAAGCCTCCAAACATTCGTCATCTTAGTCCGCCCACGATGTTTTTTGACAGTGGGCGGCGTGCTACCCTCACCCTCTTCTGTTTGACTGCCACTATTATGTAGTGGCTGCTCATCCCCATGGCTCTCGTTGCCATCATTTATATTTAACCTCTTTCCACGCCTCGGCATGTTGTACCTGTCAAGGATTCAAATACACACATGCCAAGAAGACAATCAGATGCATGAAATCAGCTTCATTAACAGTGAAAGAAGATGAGGCCTATGCTAGTAGCATACTTAGTTTGGAAGTGAACCCATTATTTGGTTAAAAAATCATGCCAAAGAGGGCAATCAGGTTACTTTAACAGTATCTTAAAATGAAAATTTCCATTATCCGATCTTATATGTTGCTCTACTAATTCTTGAGCCCAACTAAATCTAAAACCCAATTGTTGTGCATATCTGGAGGATTTTGGCATACAGCTATAGCATCCTCAGTTCACAGTGAACCCATTTAATACCAAAAAAACATGCCAAGAAGGCAATCAGATGCATGAAATAAGCTTCATTAACAGTAAAAGAAGATGAAAATTCTAGCAGCATACTTAGTTAGGAAGTGAACCCATTTTTGTTAAAAAATCATGCCAAAGATGGCAAACAGGTTACTTTAACAGTATCTTGAAATGATCATTTTCATTATCTGAGCATATATGTTGCTCTACTAATTCTTTAGCCTAACTAAATCTAAAACCCAATTGTTCAGCATATCCGGAGGATTTTGGCATACGTAGCTATAACATCCTCAGTTCACAGTGAACCCATTTTGGTTAAAAAAACATGCCAAGATGACTATCAGATGCATGGAATAAGCTTCTTTAACAATAAAAGAAGATGAAATTTCTAGCAGCATACTTAGTTTGGAAGTGAACCCATTTTTGGTTAAAAAATCATGCCAAAGAGGGCAATCTGCAGGTAACTTTAACAGTTTCTTGAAATGAAAATTTACATTATCTGAGCATATATGTTGCTCCACTAATGGTTGTGCCCAACCCAATCTAAAACCCAGTTGTTGTGCATCGTCAGTTCACAGTGAACCCATTTTATATCAAAAAAACATGCCAAGAAGACAATCAGATGCATGAAATCAGCTTCATTAACAGTATAAGAACATGAAAATTTCAACATGCATCTATCAGAAAAAAATGCTAAGTTTCAAAAATTAGGGGAATCAACAGATGATACCGAAGAGAGAGAGAGAGAGCGGGGCGACGAGCGCGGGGGGGGGGGGGGGGGGGGGGGAAGATAGAGAGAGAGCGGGGCGACACGGTCGTTTCCGTTCGCCGATTCACCTCCAAATCGGGATAGGGAGGAGGGAAATCGAAAATGGCGAAGGGAAGAAGGGACGATGATGAATGTTCGAAGGCCGTCGAAGAGGACGAAGCGGCGGAGGCAAACGCGCGGGAAGGAGAGCGAGGAAGGAGGGAAAACGAAGCGCCTTTTGTTTTTTATTTTTTTGGGGTTTAGGGAAATGGCGAGCGAAAGGTTAGGGTAGATGGGATTTATCGCAGCTTTTCACCGGCATTTTAATTAGACACGCCGGTTAATCATAAACTACACCGGCGTTTTTAAATAAAACGCCGGTGAATAAGCGGATTCACCGGCATTTTAATTCGGCCGCCGGTATATAACCATCGCATCTGGTGGCCCATTCCTAATCGCTACCTACCCCGGCGCTACTAGTAAAACGCCGGGGAATATTCGCCGGTAAATATGGTTTCTTTTGTAGTGACCCCAGCTGAGCTGGGTAATAACCGGGCCTCAAGCCGATAGCTTGGGCGATAAAAACACTGCACCCCAAACATAGTTTGGGTAATAAACACCGCACCCCAAGCCGGTCCTTGGGTGTTAGGAGGTCTAACCCAAACCCCAAGGATTTTTGTAGGTACTGGTCAACAAATTTTTTTTATCAGTTATTATTATTTTCATTTCATCTTTTCATCTCATTTCACCACCACATAGCATATCATCTTTTACTTCAATAATTTTCCACATTCGTGACTTTAACCATGCGATTTTTTATCTCATTAAATCACATTTTCATGTACACCTAGTTATTTCATTTATAAGATTATTACTTCGTATTATTCTGTATCATAAACGCACCAAAGTAATTATTCGCTCACGTTATAATATCTTATGAACATGCCATAATTAAGTAGGTGATTACATCATATTACCGCCCATTAGTTTCACTTTAAACATCACTATTTTCTACATATACTCACTCATTAATTTCATCGATTATGCTAACATAACTCATTATCACCCATATATATATCACATACATACACCAAATAAATCAATATATCATAACACCATATATATATCATTTTTTTTTATCTACAGTATATTATATGTATAACAACCCCATATACTTCATCTTACCATACATATACCCAGTATGTCATCCATAACACTAAATATTCAAAATCACACAAATTCTTCATATAACACAATTTCGATATAAAAATTCCATATTTCGGTTAAATCTTCATTTAGCTAAAAATCACAAAAATCACTTCGAAACCGCATAAAATTCGGTCACAACAGAATATATACCTAGTATAATCATACTCACCTGACGAATCGAAAAAACGATGTCCCACATCCGCCCGGTAGCCAATCAAAATTTACTTTTTCACACCTATACAAAAAATTATAGAACCAATTAGTGAAATGCTCAAAACACAACCTTTCAACCTCCAAACTCGAATCCGTCTTCACCCACACATCTCAATTGACATAAGTAGTTGAGCTACATCGACAGATGTCGAATTCGGTTCCCAACCTAAAATATGACTCACCAATCAGAGGAATTCTACTAGGGAAATCCTCGATTTTCCACTATCTTTTAATCAATTCTCCTAATTTCTCAAATTAGGTTTAAACAATAATATTAAAAATCAATTACACTTCCAAACCTATCGAATTCCTACTCAAACCTCGCTCGGGCATTTCATCGAACACCCGACATGCACTTTTTGCATACTCACATTTTCAATCATTTTAATCGAGATCAAAGCATACAGAAATTACCATAAATTCCTATTAATTCTTCCATAATACTCTACTCCCTCCAATACAAATTCTGGATTTATTAGAATCGAATTATCTAACTGATTTCTACAAATTCAAACTTCAAGCTTTATGCCAAAAATGTAATTTCAGATTTCATCATGATAATCATCATCTCTCATCCCTAGCATGTTCTACATGCTCTAACTATCCTCCTACATCGATTTTTATTGAAATTAATGAAAAGTATAAAATCCAAAATACAAATATAGGATTTGGTATACCTTCTCGACGTTCTTCTTGCAAACAAATGCTCCCATGTGCTAGAGCACCCTAACATCACCTAGAATCCCCAAATAATTTGAAGATCGAAGTGGTTTCAGTCGGGAAATAGCGAGTCCAAAATTGGGCAAAATGGCTTTTGGTTTCGGTCTGAAGCTTTCGATGGGAGTAAGAGGGAAGAAGGGAAAGGGGTGGTTTAGTAAATAAAGGGAAAATTTAATATAAGCCCCCTATTAACTCATTTATTAGTTATATGCCCTCGTACTTTTTCTTTTCACACTAAAATTCAATTAAACCCGCTCCACCAAACAAATAAATAAATTAAAGAATAAACATAGAATAAAATTGCATATTTAAGCATAATAATAACAATAACAATAATATCTAATAGCAATAAAAGAAATGCAATTATAAAAAATACATGGGTGTTACAAGGACTATAGACCCAGTATGACGGTGGACTCCGGGAATGTAGTTGCTTGTGATGGAAATGAGTCTTAATTGAATCCGTACTGCGAATGATTTGATGGTGGACTCCAGGATCATGTGATTTGATGGTGGACTCCAGGATCATGAATAGTCGGGCGGGTGGGAGGCCATTCTCCAGTGTATATGCGTATATCGGGGCTGGAGGGACACTTGCGAGATGTTCGCACAACGAGGATTTTCGTATAAGCTTGACGGTGGACTCCAAGACTGAAATCTATACTTGTTGAATGTCTAAAAATTGATTTGTTACCGAGCAGTTTTTCATGGCGAGGGATTAAACCCTTTAATGTGGAGTACGTAGGTGCTTGCCCTCGGACCTATGTAGGATGGGGTGCATAAAATCCAAACAAGTATGGATTAGTGTCATTGTAGTATAACATCTGTATTAGGCATTAAATCATATCATACACGTACATGTTTAGGATAGTCACTCTTTACACTTTTATATGCATTCAAGGGTGTGATTGTTAAAGTACGAGAATCGTTGTATTATGGCATAGTGAGGATTGCTGTTTTATAATATTGTGTCAGTTATAAGTAACTGACGTGCCCACAAATTTCAGTGCAGGCCTTGGATTGGATTGGCAAGGACTTAAAGACGGTTGATGATAAAAATTATATTCATAATTAAAGTTATTGATATTAGAGTTGTATTTCATGTTGTATTTTATTTAATTTTCGCTGTGTAACTCTGTAATAAACATTGTTGTGTAATAAAAAGTTTTACTTTCCTTATAAAATTGTACGAAATGAAGTAAAAGATCATGTTGTACTACGAATTATATGTAAATGGAATCGGGGTGTTACAAGTGGTATCAGAGAAAATTTCAATAAGTAGTTCAAAATTACAAGGACGACACATTAGGGTGGACATTAGAGTGTGAGTTCAGCTTATAGAGATTTATGTGTAAGCCATTTGTGTTGCTCTATACGTTGACATTTTTTCCTCCCTTTCCCTAAAAAATGGCTGATTACCAAGATCTAGAGAATGAAGTAGAATGGTTATTTAAAGAAGATCCCGAAGAAGAAGAAGAAGAAGATCATGAAGAAGAGGAAGATCCTGAAGAAGAAGAGGGAGAACTGCCCGAATCTCGGAAGATCACTCCACCTCCACCTGATTCTCCAGATGAACCAGTTCTAGACCAGAAGGACCACCTTATCACTTGTCTCCAGGAGCAACTGACCATCCATAAGTGGAGAGTTAACCACTTGGAAACTCATCATGCGGAGGACAAGTAGAACACTGTAGCTCTATGTCACCGAGTGTGGGAACTGGAGAAGCTTTGACACAGAAATGCTCGACATTTCACCCAGTTGGACAAAAAAACTCGCTGGGGAAAACAAGAATGTCGTAAAAAATGCGGGAAATGAAGAAGGAGGTAGATGAACTACGGGAAGAGCTCAGAGAAGACAAGATGAACCGTAGAATCTAGATCGTTTTAATTTCTGGTTTCTTATTTACTGGATGTATGAACAAGTTTTTATTTCTGAATGTGAAAGTTTAAATTTTGGAAATAACTGAATTATGGAAAGTCTATACTGTTACTATTTGTGGTGATTAATGAAATTTTATGGCCCTAGAAATGGTCGAACAAAAATTTCAAAAGGGTGAAGGATCTAGCAGTGATGGCAACGGGATTGAGGGAAACAAACTCAATCTAACGACAGAACTAGCTCAGGTATATCAAGCTCTCAACACACTTGCAACTAATGTGACCAAAAACACCAGGGTGGGGCTACCTGTACAAGTTCCGGAAGCGATCAAGTTGGCAGAATCATTCAAACAAATGAAACCACCTGTGTTCGAGGGCTCGGCTGGAAGGGGGCCCTGTCATCGTCCTCTTCCTCTTCTTGCTGTGCACCCCCTTTGCCGCGGCTGCAGTCCTCTTCGCCATGAAAGCTCAGTAGTCCATACCGGGGGCTTCTCAACAAAGAAAAGCCGAGGAAAAGAGTTAGCGAAATAAATGCAAACACTAAAAGCAAACACATATATACTAAAGAAAAAGAAGTAACGGAGCGTACTGGGGTCGATCGGACTGAAACCCCCACCGAACAGGACCTCCTCGGTGATATCTTTCCAACCGAGGGTCGGAAGACCGAGGATCTTCGACACGACCTCCTTTTCTTCTTTGGTGAGCACCGGTTTGGCCTTTGCCCACTTCGGAACCTCCTCCTTCCACGCTGTCAAAAAACCCCACAGCTCGGGATCTCGGATCAGAAAATACTTCTCCTTCCAATGTTTGATGGAATCCGGGTTCTCGATCAACTTGACCCGCTTCCTCGGTGACAGAGAATACTGGTACTCCATCTTGCTCTTTCGGTAGATTCGGTAGAGACCGTGGAGGATGACGAGCTGGGGCTGTATGCCGACCGCTTGACACTGGAGGATGAAGGCGTTGACGTGCCGCCACATGTTCAGCATGAACTGCACCAGGCTCAAGCCGTACCACTGCAACACCTCGACCACGAAGGGCAAGAGGGGTAGCCGGAGGCCGGCGTTGAGTGCGTCGTCCGAGAAGACGCATGTATCTGGGACGTCCCCGTACACGCTTGGAAGCCCGGGCCGGGGTGGAGCAGGGCGTACTCCTTCGGGATGTGGAAACCATTCCTGATCCGATGAAGGTCCCCCTCAGTCATGACCGAAGGAATCTCGTCTACCTCGGAAGGGTCCCTCGGACTGTTCTCCTTATAGGCGACCGATCTCCCTTGCACCGCCTTCGCCAAAATGTCTTCGGAGTAGCTTCTGACATTTCTGAGGCTTGATAATATCGACGGTAGCCGACCTAGTGCTCCAGCCCCCTTCACCTTCTCCACTACAGTCTCTACAACGACTGAATTCGCCACTTCCTTCCCCTTGCTCGGGGGGACCACTATAGCCCGGTCGGTCTCTTGGTCCGAAGTGGAGGTCTCATTCCCCAACAATGCTCTAGACATTTCCAGTTAAGTTGAGATAATTTACCTTGAAGTGACGTCTACGGTCGGAATAGTTCGCCGGAGATTAAAAATGCCTGGCCACAAACGCTAGCGGCGCCGCTCGAGCGCAAAAGTGACTTAAGTAAAAAGTAAAGTTGAGATGAAAGAGTAAGAAATGAGGGGAAAGAGAGGCAGTGAAAACTTATAAGTGTTAAGGCGGATTCAGGTGGGCCTTCGAGTACTTGGGGGCCCCACAGCGGCCCACCAGAAGCCAAAATGCAAGAACCGGAAGCCTAAACGTCAAAATCAGAAGCCTAAGTGCCAAAATCCTCGCAATGACTTTCTCCTCGTGATTTGTGCCGGATCGTCATCAGACGGCTCAGATCACGTTGCGTCGACCAAAATCATGTTTTCTCGTGATCCATGCCGTCATGCCTCGTGATCACGCCTGATCTTCATCAGACGGTCCAGATCGTGCCACGTCGCTCGGAAACCAAATCCGAGTGACTTGCATTCCGAGCTGCTCATGCGGAGAAAAATGTCGCCAAGCTATGAGAGCCGTCTGATCGCCTCAAAATTCGTGACGCAACCTGATGGACGCCTCTGATTCAACAACGTCGACCAAGATAATATTTTCTCGTAATCCACGCTGTCGTGCCTCGTGATCCGCACCTGATCTTCATCAAACGGTCCAGATCGTGCCACATCGCTCTAGTTAACATTCAATCAATAGTAATCAAGTTTACATACATCTAGCTTGGTATTTATATTCAAAAGTGCTTTCAATTAACATATGCATATCTATGAGCATCATGACATAATTCATTTTTCATATCTATATACAAAACTGCAGAATACATCACATCACCATGCATAGATATTTTTTACATCTATAACAAGTCATACAAAACTTTAAAAGCAAAACAACAAAAGTTTTGAATAGGAACACCCACCCCAAATTTGGTGGTAGAATGAATCCTCAATTAGCCTTCTCCTCCTAAGCAAAAGCCTCCAAACAATCACCAAAAGCAAATGGCAAAAAGGAAAAACCCTACAACTATTAAATATATCGGGAACAATTAGTTAGGGTTTGAGGGGATTTTCTCAAATAAGACCCTCATTATTTACATAATTAAAATAAGGCACATATAACTAGTTTGATTTGATTCATAACCAAACCAATCCATATCAATTTTCCCTAATCCTCTCCTTAATACTTGGCTGGCCAACTTAACCCTTTGCTTTGGGATGGGCTTGGTTTGGGTTGGCCCAAAGCTAAAAAAAACAAAAAAGTATAATCTTTTATTAAGTTAACTCTTAAAACAACAATTTTTCAAAAATACCATCTTATTAAAAAAATAGATTTGCCCGTGGGCATGTGCCTACAGCACATCTTTAGAACGATACAGCATATGAGAAGCCTTGTAAACAGTAAATCAACAATTATGTAGCTCAAGTTTGAATAGTATGACAATAATTAGTTGTAAATAAAAGTCCATGTTTGCATTAGTATATATTGAAAAATAATTATAAATTGGGGTATAAAAGTCCAAGTTTTCATTAGTATATGTTGAAAAATATTTATAAATTGGAGTATAAAAGTCCATGTTTCCATAAGTGTATATATATATATATATATATATATATATATATATAGGAAAATCTTCCATTGTGCACCATCCCTCCGTGTTCACCTTCCCGCCTTCGTATCAACGATCTGAACCGTTCACATTGATCTACACATCTAAATTAGTCTAAATATGTAAAATTAAATCATTTGAAATTCATTTGCCCATCCATCACGTGACTATAAAAACAATGATTTTCAGCCATACAATTTTGTAACACTTCAATAGATGGAAAAATGAATTTTAAATGATTTGATTTTACATATTTAGACTAATTTAAATATGTAGATCAATGTGAACGGTTCGAATCATCGATACTGTTACCGCTAAATATGGTGTGGGGCAAACATATAGAATTTGTTGATTCTTAGGGGAACCGAATAGCCAAACCTGAAATCTTTCTGCCGGAGTTTGACCATTGACTCCTGCCATTCCCCTGTAAAAAGTGCGAAATACCAAGGTTGAACCCGGCGACGCACCCTCCGATGCTAAAGTCGGTAATCAGAAAGATTATGAATGAGCTTTTATTGGCCAAAGATTGATTACCTCTTAATGGTGGTGGATGGGGGGTATTTATAGCCACTTTTGGGACCAGTTTAGGAATGAAATCCCTAATTCCCAGTGAAAGGATAGAGTGAATTAGGGCCGTTGATTAAATATAATCAGAAACCCTAATTCTATCCAGTTGGACTAGGTTTCTTGCGGATTGGGACCCGCACCCAGTTGAGGCGGATCCGTTCGTGGGTTATTGGGCCTTTGTTTAAAAAACCCAGAACCAATCTCGGACCCGCTTGTAGGTGAAATTACCGTTTTATCCCTAAGCTTTGAGATTCGTGCCCCATTTGGATGGTTCCGGTTTAACCCTATTTTTAGCCATATCACGAGCTCCCCACTCCCGAAGACTGAGTTTGATCAGCCTTTGAGGAGTAGTTTTACTGTCTTAATGGCTTTCGGAGTTGTATCGGAGTCCAAACGAAGGGTATTGAATCTTTGTATGAGGTATTATGGTGATTTTCAAAGCTATTTGTGCGCTCAAGGTTGTTCTTGAGCTCTCTTGACTTCTGGCGATTTTTCTTAATTTTTGTCTATTTTTTGAATCAGTTATCTAATTTTTGCGAAGCGATGATTCGTTGTTCGGGGTCCTCAATTAATTTTTCTAAGCAATAATTATCTACCTGGTCGAAATTTTTTCCCAAATTTATAATTATATTTTAGAATTTTTAATTAATTTTCCTAAATTTTTAATCATTTTTTTCGCAATTTCTAAATAAATAAATCGATTTTAATAAATAAAAATCAATTTTTTATTTCGATTTAATGCGTGGCGCGGTCTGGGCCCTTCATCAGCTTACGGTGCGACTTTCTGAAGGATCGGACGGCCGGAGTAGCTCGGTAGGCTTTTTCTCTGCATGCGGAGGCTGGCGCCTCGGCACCTCGGCACCCCGTCATCGGTAGCTTGGTGGCTCGGTACGTAACGATCTGCTGAGCTATGTGGTGAGATCTGGATCGTTCCACATGGCACGAATCACGAGGGCGGGTCAGATCACGAAAAAATACTATCTTGTCGTTTTGTGGGTGTGGCATGATCTGAATCGTCCATCAGATTTGGGCACGAATATTGAGGCAATCTGGCCATAAAAGTGGCTCGGTGGCATTTTTCTCCATATGTGGAGGTCGGTGCCCCGGTAGCTCGACAGAGTGCCTCGGTGGCTCGGCTCGGCATGAACCGTTGAGCCACGTGGTTAGATCCGGTGCGTTTATCATGGCGCGGATCCCGAGGTTGGAGGTGCAGATCACGAGAAAATGTTATCTTGTCATTTTGTGGGCGTGGCGTAATCTGAATCGTCCATCAGATTTGGGCACAAATATTGAGGCAACCTGACTGTGAAAGTGGCTCGGTGGCATTTTTCTCCATATGTGGAGGTCGGTGCCCCGGTAGCTTAGCAGAGTGCCTAGTGGCTCGGCTCGGCATGAACCGTTGAGCCACGTGGCTGGATCCGGTGCGTTTATCATGGCACGGATCCTGAGTTTGGAAGTTCAGATCATGAGAAAATGTTATCTTGTCGTTTTGTAGGTGTGGCGTGATCAGAATCGTCTATCAGATTTGGGCACGAATATTGAGCCAATCTGACGGTGAAAGTGGCCCGGCAGCATTTTTCTCCATATGTGGAGGTCGGTGCCCCGGTAGCTCGGCAGAGTGCCTTAGTGGCTCGGCAAGTTACGAGTCGTCGAGCCACGTAGTTGGATCTGGAGCGCTCATCATGGTGCGGATCTCAAAATTGTGGGTTCAGATCACGAGAAAACGTTATCTTGTCATTTTGTGGGCGTGGCATGATCTGAATCGTCCATCAGATTTGGGCACGAATATTGAGGCAATCGGATGGTGAAAGTGGCTCGGCGGCATTTTTCTCCCTATGTGGAGGTCGGTGCCCCCGTAGCTCGGTAGAGTGCCTCAGTGGCTCGGCAAGTTACGAGTCGTCGAGCCACGTGGTTGGATCTAGAGCGCTCATCATGGCGCGGATCTCGAAATTATGGGTTCAGATCACGAGAAAATGTTATCTTATCGTTTTGTGGGCGTGGCATGATCTGAGCCGTCCATCAGATTTGGGCACGAATATTGAGGCAATCCGACGGTGAAAGTGGCTCGGCGGCATTTTTTTCCATATGTGGAGGTCGGTGCCCCGGTAGCTCGGTAGGGTGCCTCGGTGGCTCGGCAAGTTACGAGTCGCCGAGTTGCGATGCGAAGTGAACCGACATGACCTTCCTCTGAACCGTCGCAGCTTTCTGTATTCTGTCGTTTCATCTCCTTTAATGGGCCCCCCACGTTTACAAAATTCCAATCATTGCCTTCTTTGGCTATAAGTTCTCACACCCCCACCCCTTAGATCATTCTTTCACTTTTACTTCAAAGTTTTTATTTTTGCTCATCAGTTGCTCTGCTAGCGGAGATCTGAGATCAAGGGCAGTTGCGCTAGCTGTCGAGAAGGCTAGGTGATTTCCTGCGAACTTTTTCTGACCATGAACATCACATCAAGGTTAGTTTCCTTTGCCTTAGATATTTATTCGATATGTCATGAGTAAGCTCAGGTAGTGAGGCATCGTCCTCGGGGGTTCAGAATGCCGAAGAAGGAAGAGAGGTGGTAAGCCAGATGAAGTGGAAGGAGATAGTGGGGTCATCCACTGCCGACGAGAAGGGGAAGGGAGTTGTTAGGTCCTCGGTAGTTGAGGAGGTGGTGGAGACCATGAGAGGAGCTGGTGAGTTAGGTCGGATGCCGACCGTACTGTCCAGACACGCCGGGATAAGGCAGTATAGCGGTGAGCTACTGACTAAGGCTGTCATTGGTCGCGCGGAGACCTACGAGGAGAACGATCCGAGGGAGGTCACTGAGGTGGATGACCTCCCCTTGGTGTTAACCGAGTGGGATCTACTTCGGATCAGGAAGGGTTTCGCCATCCCCAAGGAGTACACACTGGTTCTTCCCGGCCCCGGGGTGCGAGCGAACACCGTCTTCCCCCCGGACACATGCGTCTTCGCCTACGATGCCCTGAATGCCGGGCTGCGCTTCCCCTTTCATCCCTTTGTGATGGTAGTCCTTCGGTGGCTCGGTCTGTCCCCCATACAGTTCATGCCGAACACTTGGCGTCACGTGCTCAGCTTTCTGCTTCAATGCCGAACTGCCAAAGTGGAGCCGGAGCTCGTCATACTTCAAAGTTTATACCGAATCAACAGGATGAGCAAGCTCGAGCCTCGCTACTACCTGTCGCCTCGAAAGGGAGTTAAGTTGATAGAGAATCCTGACTCGATAAAGTTGTGGAAGGGGAAGTTTTTCGTGATAAAGGGGCCTTCGGTATGGGACTTCCCGACTCGGTGGAAGGAAGATGTGCCGAAGTTTGCAAAGTTCGAGCCGGTGTTGACCCCAGCCGAGGTAGATGTGGCGGCCAAGCTGATCGGACTCCCGATGTTGAGTTGGAGGGAGATGACCGAGGAGGTGTTGCACGTGTCGGGCCTTAGTCCGATCGACCCGAGTACGCTCCTGACATCTCACTTTGTGATTTTCCTCTCTTGAATGTCTTGCATATTTTTTTTCTAACTTGTTTTCCTTTTTACTTGGACAGAGGTGCCGAATATGGATTTCAAGGGTATGATGGCGGAACGAAGCAAAGACGACGATGGCAAGAAGAGGAAGAGGATGAGCACGGGGCCCTTGTCCGGTCGACCCACCAAGGCACCTTCGACGATCGTCACTTCTTCTCCTCGGGAGCCGTCCTCGGCCATTGTTGTCTAGCCGACCCCTTCTGCCCATGTAGGTGAGGGCTTCTCCGTCTCCGCAGCGCTAGGGCTGGAGGCCCCACCACTGACCGAACATGCCGAGGTTATTCTAATCGAGGCTCACAAGAAGCTGTTCGTCCCCAACTGGCAAGTGAAGAATCACGATGGCTTCTTGGGAGACTCGGAGATGAGCATGCAAGCTGTTCGGCACTTGCCGACCCCGAAGGACCGAGCCTGCCCTGAAGGCGGGGACGAAAGGTGTTGATGCTCTCGAAGTAGCTCGGTCGTTCCTGTCGGTAAGTCCCCTTTGCTGTTTCAAAATTTTTTCTTTGAAAATTTTCTAAGTCTTTAGTTCGGCTTTCCTGGCATTCTAATTGTTTCTTCGTGTAGGCCACTTGCAACTTCGGCCATCTCCTCGAGGAGTATTCTGAGAAGGAGAGGGAGCTGAAGGCTCTCAGCGACAAGGACCCGGCAGAAAGGGCGAGGGCTGTGAAACAGCTCGAAGCCGAGCAGCATCGCTCGGACGGTCTGGCGGCCCAGGTCACCGACCTAGAGGTGGCCTTGGCGCAAGCGAAGGAAAAGCTTGCTTCGGAGGATACCAAGGCAGCCAAGGGGAAGGCCGCAGCGGCTGAAGGTTTTGGAGGTGGTGAAGTTGGAACAAGCCGAGGCTGTAAAGAAGGCGAGGGCGGATATCGAGGTAGAGGCCCAGAAGCACATGGCGGCGAACATGGAGATGTCTTACGCCAAAGCGCTCGATCACGCCGAGGCTCGAGTTCCCGGCTTCCAAAGGTTGGGGTACAGGCTGTGGCCCTGTGGCGAGGAAGATGGCAAAGAGGAAGAGGAAGAGGAAGAGGAGGAGGAGGACGAGCCGCAAGGCAATGGGGCCCCTGCCGATCCCGAGACTGGGGTAGCCAACCCCCGAGCCGAAGTGGCAGCGGCGGATGAGGACGACGAGGTCGTGGCCGACCCTTGAGCCAGAGCGACGGGGGATGAGGGGCCGTCCACCGAGGTGCCTATCGGTTAGGCACCGCTGCAGGTGGCTCCTTGATCCTCTTACTTTTGTAAAAAAATTTCTTTTTTCTTTTGTACTGCCTTGTAGCGGACTGGCCGCCGCCTTTTTGATATGAATAAAACTTTTGTTTGAAATCTCTCTGAAGTTTCTTCGAAATTTGGCTAAGTGTTGGGCATCGCCTCTTGTACTTCGTGTTGATATGCTCTCATTTTTCAGGTAGTTGAGTCGAGTTCGGTAGCTGAAGTCGCTCGTCTTCGTGCGGACTTGAAAGCAGCGAAGCGGGCCTTCTCTCGTAGTCGAGAGTGTTTTCTCAAGAGTGAGTTGGACCTAGAGGGTATTTTTTCAAGCTGAAACAACTACAGAAGCGATCTCGCGAGGTTCATCTTGAAGGCGAGGTGGAATAGCTCCGTAAGGTGTTGTTCGACGCTGAGACAGAGAAAGGCGAACTGCTGGCAGAGGTTCACCACCTGAAGATAGCAGAAGAAGAACTTTCGGCGGAGGAGGAGGAGTTAGCTTTTGTGGTGGGAAAGTTGATGGTCGAGCGCGACGAGCTGACGGCGAGGGTTGACGAGTTGAGGAGGGTTACGGTCGATAAAAGCATCGAAGTGACGCATCTTTGTCGACTCACAGCCGATAGCTCTGGAGCCGCAGGATCAGCTCAACTTCCTCGTTTCAAAATAGTTGTGAAGGACGCTACTCTAAAGGATCAGATTGTTGAACTCGAGGAGGAAGTGGCTCGACTCAAACCTCAGCCTGAATGGGTTAACGTTGTAATACCCTGATTTTTTTTCAATAAATGAAAAATTATTTATTTTGCACGTTGTGTGCACGTGCAATATTTTGTTTGGATTATTTTATCATGATGTGTGTATTCAAATATAATTTTATTCAAATTATTTTAGTACAAAAGCCTTTCTTTAAAAGCCTTCTTTGATTTAATTAAAAAGCCTTTTCTTAAAAAGCCCAAAGGTATTTTATTTTATTTTATTTATTTTTATAAACTAGTTTTGGCCCACAAAGAAAGCCCATGAATTGATTTATTTTAATTAAACTTGTCATGTAGAAGACTTTTTTTTAACTAAATTATTTTTATACAAATTTAAGAATGTACAAATTTGGCCTAGTTGCATGCACGTGCACTACACGTACACGTGCATTGCACACTCTTCTATGGTGGCCGGGTATCAATCTTTTGGAGGGATTTTTGATTTTGGGTGTGGATAACATGGGGTTAGTTTCAAGGAAGTGGGTAGTTCTTCTAACTCCTACTTTGATCTAGTCCCTTCATCTTACAACCACCAAAACGATCTTGGCCCTCCATTCCACTCATCTTTTCGGTATAAATACCCCCCTTCTCATGGCTAATTTTTCATATGCAAAGTATAATTTCTAAAGCTATAGTATTATAATTGTGTGAGTTATAAAAGATAGAGAGTTGTGTGGGCTTTTGTTGCTTGGAGTGGCCGGCATCACCAAGGAGGGAAGCATTCGGTGTGGACTAGAAGAAGCATTCGGCATTGGCTTGGAGGCTTGGAGCTTGAGCGCTTTTTGCTAGGAGGAGGTGCTTTCATCTACAAGGACTTGGTTGCTTTTATTTGGGTTTTTCTCTCCAATTAGACGTGGGTAAAACATTTTATATTTCTAGTGTAAGAATCCATGCTAGTTTGATTATCAACACTATACATGAAAAATACTAATAAGAGTCCACTTTAATTGAAAAGTTAGTATATGAATGGATTGAATTGGTGTGATTAATTTGGGTGTGAAATTATAGCATGAAATTAAAGTATATGTAGCACTTTCTATGATTATTAGTTTAATTGAATGATGGTGGAATATGGCTAGTATGATGTGTGAAAATCTCCATTAAATTGCTTGTTAATTGAATGGTTGAAACATGAAATTGATTAAGGAAATGACACACCTTAAAATTGGAATAGGGAGTTTGCTTGGATGTTTGAGTTGCAATTATGTTAATCAATGAGTAGTAGTATATTTTGACATAGATGAACCAATGAAATTACTTGGTTGCTACCAAGTAGGACTACTCAAAAGTTAGTATTTTGAGTTTTACTTATTCATGTGCTAAATGAATCTTTTATTGATGCGGGTATGGACAAATCCAAAAATATATGTAATGGTGAATAAAGATTAACAACAGTAAGCTATCATAAAAGAATTGTGAAAGAAAAAGGGATTAGGAGACAAAATGATTTTTCAATGTCGAAAATAAAAGAAATAGTAGATTTAATGAGTAATTCATTGATTTATGGGAAGAAATACATTTTTTTAGTACAAAAAATTATTTTTATCTTACTGGTTTGAGTGAAAACTAATCTGGAAGTTTTCAGTAAATTTTACCAAAGCAATAAGAAACTATGGTTATGTGAACATCGAGTTATTTTTCAAACTGTACGAAAATAATACATATGGACTTTTGTTTGGGTTTGTGACAACCCGAGCCAGTGGCTCAGGCGGTCTGTGACTGCGGTTTGCTTCTCTGAGCGGCGCGGTTCGAAACTGGCCTTCACCACTTTTTTATCAAATTGAGTATATATATATATATATCTGTTCGACCGAACCCTATGTACCCAATTCGCCCCTTACTTACTGCTAGCACAGTTCGGCCATACGGCGGGTGCTCTGGGCTCTTTTCCTGTTGTGACTGGGTTCGATTCACACCCTTCACGTTATAAAAAAATATTTTTTTTGGGAGTTGTAGAGGTCCAAAAAATGTGAAAAAAATATGGTAATTCTCAGAAAAATATAAGGAATTTTATGGGAATGATTTGAGTATTATTTGAACGAATTTAACTATGGTAGTAGTTAAAAATGCATAGATTGATATATGAGTTCATATAGATTAATGTTATAGGATTAAAATTTGATAAAAGAAGTGAATGAGAACTTTAAGCATTAATTGGTAAAAGAGATGTAGTCGTGTGACATGATGCAAGTATGTTCTCACTTATGGAATAACATGAAATGTGTACATCGTTTAGTAATGTAGAATTATCATGATGTGACAATTGATAAGTATATGCAAAATTTGTGTAATGATGGACTTGTGAACAAAGTGAATTCATGAATTGAAAGAGAATGTACATATGAGTTTGAGAACTCGACATGGAAATTATATAAATTGAAGATTGTGAAATGAAATTTGTTGTAGAGTAGCTAAGTCTCCCCGGCATCGAGAAATGAAATAAAATGAAATTAGACCAAGGTTGGTCAAGATGAAATGAATGAATAAGTCCGGTTGATGGAGAGGCTAACTCTAGAGATTAATTTTGTTCATGATTTTTGATAAAACTAAGGACTAGTGCATAGTGAAGATGTGATGAAAGTAAGAGAAAAACATTGAGTATGAGGGCCCTGGGTAGCGGCGAGAGCGTATCCCAGGAATTCCCATGACGAGTCTGGGTGAGGATACTGTTCCAGAGTACCGTCCCAGCGGCGATGCTCGTGGGATGTTTGAAGACTACGGGTGGTGTCATGTTTATGGTGAGAGCGTATCCCAGGAATTCCCATGATGCGTCTGGGTGAGGATACTACTCCAGAGTGCCTAAACATGAGTTCGTAGGTCAGATAACATCTAGGATACTTACCGTAATTACAGTAGTAGATTAAATCATAACGGGGGATTGAACCCAATAAAGATGAAGAACGAATAAGGGCTTGCTCTCGGACCTATGTAGTATGGGATGCATAGACTCCGAACAAGTGCGCATTAGTGTCATATAACATAAGTAACTGCATTAAGGACTAAGTGCACAATCACGACACGACATCAATAGGGTAGTCCCTTTAGTTTGAAATGTGACAAGTTTGTGTTTGCTAAATATGAAATGTTAAGTTATACTATTTCCGACATAGAGAGGATAGTCGTGTATAATGTTCGTCGGTTGAATAAACTGACGTACCCACAGTCTTATATGCAGGTGTATGTCATGTTAAAGATTAAAGAAGAATGGATGCTTAAAGATTTTATCATTGTTGTTGTACTTTATTTCAATTGTTGTAAAATTTACTTCCGCTGTGCAAAAGAAAAGATGTAATTCAATGTAATCTCTGATGTATGATGAAAAGTTTTAATTTCCCTGTAAAATTGTACTAAAGAAAGTGAAAAGGTCCTGTAGAACATCTCGAATTCAGTGTATTTGGGATTCGGGGCGTTACAAATGTCAGAAGGACGTCGTGTACTCGTGAAGAGATTAAGAGGGGAATCTCGTTTTACGAGCTCGCTACTCATTCGCCTGCCGCTAGTCGGAGCCCGGCTGACGCTCAGAGTGGGGTGGCAGCTTCGTCCAGTGGCGCTTTAGTTGGGGCCACAGTCAGAGGCAGCACCGAAGAGGCGTCCCGGTTTATTGGTTTGGAGACGAGCTCTGAGGTTAGGCGACGCCGTCCCCGGGTGTCTCTGAACCGAAATGTCCCCGTTCCGAAGAAACGTTGAATAAGTTGCTGTGATTATGCTTCTTTGAGTTTTTGTAGCACCTCGTAGTAGTAACTTGGTCTTGTAACTTGAGCGCTCTTGTACGCTAAAATTTTATATAAGTGAAAGCTTGTTTCATTTCTGTGTTTGTGTGTTTTGTTGGTAGGCATTTATTCAAGTACAACTCCTCCAACTTTTAACAACTAAATCAGAAGCCAATCTTTCTTCTTATAAGCGCGGAATGTCTCACTTCAACTTTAAACGAATCATGGGAACCAAAGGTTCGGCACCTCCAAGTACTCTTCTCCCATGTCTAGTGTAGTTGTAGACATTTCGCGCGCGTCGTTTAAGCTTCAACGGTTGTGGGAGCAATTCCGAATGGCGAACCACTTCTAGCTCGCTTAAGAGGGAGCTTGCGAAGCAGAATCGAGCCAAGTTTTGGACTCCGAACTCGTCATTTGAGTGAGTTTCAGTTTTGGGAGCAATTCGAATGGCGAACCACTTCTAGCTCGCTTAAGAGTGAGCTTGCGAAGCGGAATCGAGCCAAGTTTTGGACTCCGAACTCGTTGTTTGAGTGAGTTTCAACGGTTGTGGGAGCAATTCCGAATGGCAAACCACTTGTGGCTCGCTTAAGAGAGAGCTTGCGAAGCAGAATCGAGCCAAGTTTTAGACTCCGAACTCGTCGTTTGAGTGAGTTTCAATGGTTGTGGGAGCAATTCCGAATGGCGAACCACTTCTAGCTCGCTTAAGAGCGAGCTTGCGAAGCAGAATCGAGCCAAGTTTTGGACTCCGAACTCGTCGTTTGAGTGAGTTTGGTTAAAGGCCTTAAATAGAGAGATAAAAATAATCCACAAGGAAAATATGGGAAAAGATAATCTTTATTGATAACTGCTAGTCGGCTGCTTCAAGTTGCAAGCCGTTATTACAATCGAGGAAATAAAGAAGCAAAATACAAGAAGTAAGAAGGGGAGGAATGGCTCGACATTTAAGGTTCGAGGAGAGGCGTTCAAGCGCTCTCATGGTACTTAAGTAAATGGTCGGCATTCCAAGTCCTGGGTATCTCTCTGCCCTCAAGGTCTTTAAGTCGATATGCTCCAGGGTGAACTCCCTTGGTGATCTTATAGGGTCCTTCCCAATTTGGGGCTAGCCTACTCTTTTGGCTGGGAAAGGAGATAGCTAGTTTTCTGAGGACTAAGTCCCCTTCCTTGAGATTGGTGGGACGGGCCCTTTTTTTGTAGGCCTGCTCAATTCTTCTTCGGTAGTTCTGCTGGCGAATTGAAGCTCTTTCACGGAGCTCATCAACTAAATCCAAATTTACCCGAAGCTCTCTAGTATTCTGATCTTCTTCATAGGCCATAAGGCAAGGAGACGGCAGACCGACTTCAAAGGGGATCACAGCTTCGGACCCATAGGTGAGATTGAATGGCGACTGACCTGTGGGGGTCCATTTCGTAGTGCGGTAGTTCCACAGTACGTTGGGAAGCTGCTCTGCCCATAAGCCTTTAGCCGACCTATCCAGCCTCTTCTTGATGCCGGAGAGGATCTGTCGGTTGGTATTTTCCACTTGGCCATTTGATTGAGGATGGGAGACAGAGGAGAAGCATTGCTGAATGGCGAGGTCTGCACACAGAGATCGGAATGCGGCCCTCATGAACTGTGTTCCGTTATCTGTTATTAGGACCAGGGGCATGCCGAATCTACAGATGACATTCTTTCAGAAGAACTGCAGCACTTTGTTCTCAGTGATCATAGCCAAAGGCTCGGCCTCTATCCACTTTGAGAAGTAGTCGATCGCAACGACTAGAAACTTAAGTTGACCCGGAGCCGGTGGGAATGGACCTAGCAAATCCATCCCCCACATTGCGAAGGGAATTGGACTTGCAAGGGATGTGAGTTGAGCTTGGGGTAGGCGATGAATGTTGGAGTACTGCTGATAAGAGCTGCAATGCCGGACGTGTCGTTCGGCATCTTGTAGGAGGGTAGGCCAGAAGTACCCATAGTTCAACATTTTCCTGGCGAGGGACCTTGACCCTGAATGTGCTCTGCCTATACCTTCATGAAGCTCTTGTAAGGCATATGAGGCTTCTTCCGAGGAGAGGCATCTCAAGTAGGGTCTGCCGTCTACTTGAGTGTAGGAGCGTTTGTACAAGACTCCTTCCACAAGGGTGTACCGCTCCGCTCTTGTTCAGACTCAACGAGCTTCTTTAGGGTCTTCAGAGAGGAGTCCCTCCCTGAGGAATTCTATCAAAGGTTTCATCCAGTTGTCCTGAAGTTGGACAGGCAACAACTCCATCGAGTCGGGGGTTTCTTCTTCTATGCTCAGTCTTAGGAGCACTTCAATCAGGACGGTCTGCTCGAGACCTTGAAGGGAGGAGGAGGCTAATTTGGAGAGGGCATCTGCTTGGGAATTTTCTTCTCTAGGGATCCGCTGGATTTGAGCCTCTTCGAATGAGGCCATGAGACTTTGTACCTTGGCTAGGTACTTTGCCATTCGGTCGTCTCGTGCCTCGTACTCCCCTAAGACTTGGTTCACAACCAGCTGCGAGTCACTGAATATCTGGAGACGTTGTGCCCCTGCCTTGCGAGCCATGCTGAGGCCGGCTATAAGGGCTTCATACTCCGCTTCGTTGTTGGAGGCCTTAAAATTGATGCGGAGGGAGTATTGGAGAATGGAGTCATCTGGGCCTGCCAGAACCCCTCGGCTCCGCTTCCCTCGGTGCAAGAGGACCCGTCTACATACACTGTACAGATAGGGGGCCTTTTTGCTACTTGACTGACCACTGGTATGGTGCTCTCAACAATAAATTCAGCTAAGGCTTGAGCCTTGATTGCGGTCCGAGGCTAGTATGATATGTCATGCTGGCTCAGTTCGACCGAACACTTCATCAGACGGCCGGATGTCTCGGGTTTGTGTAGAACTTGCTTAAGCGGCTGGTCGGTAAGAACGACCACCGAGTGGAACCGAAAATAAGGGCGAAGCTTCCTAGCTGCCACGACCAAGGCGTATGCCATCTTCTCCAATCTTGGGTATCGGAGTTCGGCATCCCGAAGTACCTTGCTCAAGTAATAGATGGGCTTCTGAGCCTTGTCTTCTTCCCTCACTAGGACAGCACTGAGGGTTTGCTTGGAGGTAGCTAAGTAGAGGTAGAGGGTTTCCCCGGGGATAGGCTTGCTGAGGAGAGAGGGGCTGACTAGATAAGCCTTTAGCTGATCGAACGATTCTTGTTGCTGCTAACCCCACTCGAAGCCCTTAGCCCCCCTGAGGGTTTTGAGAAAAGGAAGACACTTCTCCCCTGACTTAGACAGGAAGCGCCCTATGGCTGCGAGGCGACCAGTGAGCTTCTGAACCTCTTTCACACTTTTGGGAGGGGCCATGTCCAGTATGGCTTGATCTTCTCGGGGTTGGCTTCGATTCCTCTTTGGCTGACCATGAAGCCTAGGAACTTTCCCGACGAGACTCCGAACGCACACTTGTTCGGGTTGAGTCTCATATCATGCTTCCTCAACACATCAAATGCTTCTTGGAGATCGGCAACATGGTCGGCCCCATGGATGCCCTTAACGAGCATATCATCAACATACACTTCTATGTTTCGGCCGATCTGATTCTGGAAGACTTTATTGACTAGGCACTGGTAGGTGGCACCGACATTCTTCAGCCCGAAGGGCATTACCCTGTAGCAATAGAGCCCTTGATCGGTGACGAAGGAGGTCTTCGGGATATCTGGGGGGAACATTCGGATTTGGTTATACCCGGAGAAGGCGTCCATGAAGCTGAGCAGCTCATGGCCCGAAGTAGCATCGATCAAGGCGTCGATGCTTGGGAGAGGGAATGGATCTTTAGGGCATGCTTTGTTTAGGTCCGTGAAGTCAATGCAAATTCTCCAGCTCCCGTTGGCTTTCTTAACCATGACAACATTGGAGAGCCATTCGGGGTAGTTAACTTCTTGAATAAATCGGGCCTTGAGGAGCTTGTCCACTTCTTCCTTTATTGCTTGCTGGCGCTCGGGGGCAAATTTGCACCTTTTATGTTGGACCGGTTTGGACCCCAGAGCAACACTCAGGTGGTGGACGAGGAGCTCCTCGGAGATTCCTGGCATGTCGGCGGCTGACCTTGCGAAGAGGTCATGGTTCTTTCTGAGGCATTGGACTATGTCGGAACATAGGGCAAATGGGAGGGTCTTGCTGATGAAGAACTTGCTGTTCGGATCTTACTCGAAAAAGAGCACTTCCTCCAGCTTATCCACCGGTTCGGACATGGGTTGGGCGTTCCCTTGGGGAATCTCAAGAGTCTCGAGGGAGAGGACTAGACCCTCGGTGGAGGTCATCTAACACTTGAGGGCCATCTCTTGACTACCTCTTACTTCCCCTACTCCTGCCCTGGTGGAGAACTTCATCTTGAGATGATAAGCCGACGGGACGGCCTCCAGAGTAGCTAGGCCTGGTCGGCCTTGAGTCACATTATAAGTAGCGGGAATGTCGACGACCATAAAGTCTATCGTCTCAGTTTGGGTAGTAGGAGTTTTGCCAGCGGTTACGTCGAGGGTGATTACCCCTTCGATAGTCACCGGCACTTTCGTGAACCCATGGAGCGTGTAGCGGCGGGCTTGAGCCTGTCCCACGATAGCTTGAGTCTTCGGAAAGCCACGAGGAAGAGGATGTTAACGGAGCTACCATTATCCACCAGTATCCTCTCCAATTTAAAGTTTGCCATATGGAGGTTGATCACTAGAGCATCGCAATGGGGGGTTCGGACACCCTCCAGGTCTTCATCTGAAAAGGTGACCGGGACTCCGAGGCCTTTGGGAGGGGGTATGCCATGCACCGAGTTGACTTCCCTGATGAAAGCCTTTTGAGAGGAGTTGGAGGTGCCTCCCATGGGGCCTCCATGAATGAGATGCAGAATGCGTTTCTCTTCAAACTCGGGAGTCTCATCGTGCCTTTCAGGACGCTTATTAGCCCCCTGGGGGGAGGAGGAGGATCAACTCGGTCCTTTCTCATGAATTTAGACAACTACCCCTTCTGAATGAGGGCCTCAATTTCATTCTTCAGGGCCCGACAATCATTGGTGTCGTGACCGTGGTCCCGGTGGTATCGGCACCACTTCTCTTTGTCTCTCTTCTTACCAGGGGTATTCATCTTCGGGGCAAGAGGCAGGACCCCTTCCTTCTCAACCTCTATGAGAATAGCGGAAATGTTGGCGTTAAAAGGGGTGAACTTCTCGAATCTGGGAGGTGGGCGGCACTGGTCCCTATTGTCCTTTTGGAGCTTCTTAGCTCCCTCTTCTTCAGTTTCCTTTCTCTTGTTCCCGGAGGAAGACCCCTCAAATGTGGGGCGATGCTCAGCTTCCTCAGCCCGGATATACTTCTCACTTCTGAGAAGGAGGTCGGAGAAGTTTTGCAGGGGCTTCTTGGCTAGGGAGGACCGAAGGCTTGAGTTAAGGATATTTGACTGGAAGGGCTGCTGCAGCGACCAGCTGGTCGAGGGAAGCAATGGACCTAGCTTCCGCGGTGAATCGCTTCACATAATCTCTGAGCTTCTCACCGTTCTTCTGACTGAGTTAGAGTAGCGAAATACTGGTTTTCTCGGTGCGGTGGCTTCTCACAAATTGGGTGACGAAGAGGGTCTCAAACTGTTCAAAAGAGAATATGGAGGATGGGGCAAGGTGAGAGTACCATTCCCGAGCCGGACCCTTAAGAGTAGCGGGGAAGGTTTTGCACAGTAGGGCATCGGAAGCTTGGTGAATCAACATGAGGGTCTTAAAGCTCTCGATATGGTCCACTGGGTCTGACTCCCCAGAGTAAGTCTCGAAATGCAGGGGCTTGAAGCCTATTGGAACGGGCGCCTCCATAATTGTTCGAGAGAAGGGAGGTCGGCTCGGACGGAGGGTCCTTCCTCTCAGCTCCTCTTCCCTGTCTAGTTGGTAGAGGCGCCTCTCCATCTCGTGGAGATGATGATAGACAGCATCATCCCTTCGACGGTAGGCAAATGAGTCTCTGGACTCGTCTTCATACGAAGGGGAAGTGGGGGCTACGGCGACAGTAGCTCAGGGATTGATGAGGACTAGGAACATGATGGCGGTTGCTAGGAGCTGGGGGAGGAGTTAAGGACCGATGGTGAGGACTTTGGACAGGAGGAGGAGTGGGGACCCTCTGGGCATTGTTGTTGTCGGGTCGGAGGTTGAGGGCTTGCAAGATGGTTGCTTGGAATTGCTGGGGTTGTCGACCAGCGGGAGAATGAGGTCTTCTTCTATGGTGTTCAAGGGACTCTCTCCGTCTTCTGTAAGGTGGGGACCTCCGATAGTCTCGACGACGAGAAGATCGCTCATTTGGACGTTCTTGGCGGGAGGCTCCTTCACGGGCCCGCTTTTCATCCAAACGGAGGCAAAGGTCCTGTTCTCTCTGCCGATTGTTAAGGATATTGCAGAGGTATTCAGAAGCTTGGGGGTTATGAGATGCCATCGAATCAGTAGGGGAGTTGTGCACGGAGATGTGGTCACGATGAAGGGGTTGTTTTAGAGGATTGGGATGGGAGGTCCCTGCGCCGGCATTCTGGGGCCCGAGCGGAGCCCTTTGGGATTGAAGGTTCTGAAGAGGAGGTTGCTTCTGCTGTAGGGGCTGATCAGGCTGAGGTAGAAGTTGCCCCTACTGTTGGATGGTTCGGAGGGGGACCTCCTGTTGTGGTTGAGGATGAGTGGGTCCACGGTTGGACCCTCTAGATCTTAGTTTCCTTGGAGGCATGGCTGGAAATGATGTGACCGATTGGAAGAGGAAGGGTTGCTATTCGTGGATTCCCACAGACGGTGCCAATCTGTTACCGCTAAATCTGGTGTGGGGGAGAACAGATAGAATTTGTGGATTCTTAGGGGAACCGAATAGCCAAACCTGAAACCTTTCCGCTGTAGTTTGACCGTTGACTGCCGCCGTTCACCTGCAAAAAGTGCGAAACATCGGGGTTGATCTCGGTGACGCACCCTCCGAAGCTCAAGTCAGTAATCAGAAAGATTATGAATGAGCTTTTATTGGCCAAAGATTGATTACCATTTAATGGTGGTGGATGGAGGTATTTATAGCTGCTTTTGGGACCAATTTAGGAATGAAATTCCTAATTCCCAGTGAAAGGATAGAGTGAATCAGGGCCGTTGATTAAATACAATCAGAAACCCTAATTCTATCCAGCTGGAATGGATTTCTTGCGGGTTGGGACCCGCACCCAGTTGAGGCGGATCCGTTCGTGGGTTATTGGACCTTTGTAGAAAAAACCCAGAACCCATCTCGGACCCGCTTGTAGGTGAAATTACCGTTTTACCCCTAAGCTTTTAAGATTCGTGCCCGATTTGGACGGTTTCGATTTAACCCAATTTTTAGTCATATCAGATACGAAGACGGGAAGGTCGAGTGCACATGCCGTGTGCATCATAGGTGGTGCACAACGGAAGACTTCCCTATATATATATATATATATATATATATATATATATATATATATATATATATATATATATATATATATATACCCATATAGGGTAATACTCAGTTGAAAACGCAAATGTCTGTGAAAACGTGAAAACGAACTTAGGCCGTTGTCTGAGACAACGGCCTAGGTTATAATGCATTATAACCTAGGCCGTTGTCTCAAACAACGGCCTTAGTGGTTTTCCACGTTTTCACAGACATTTGCGTTTTCAACTGAGCATTACCCATATATATATATATATATATATATATATATATATATATATATATATATATACGGGGAGAGAGAGAGAGAGAGAGAGAGAGAGGGAGATAAATAATTATATAAATAAAGAAGTTGTTTTAGGGTATTTGAATTTGAGTTTTGGGGGGGGGGGGGGGAATGTGTTTTGTGAGGTTAGATCTGGGCCTTTGATTTTGGGGAATTGAATGAGAACCACTTGATAGCTTTCTTTGTGTTTTATTATATAGATAATAGGGTGAAATAAAGGAAAATAATTTAATAATAAAGTGATAGTAAATAAATATTACGGTTAAAATTTAATAATTTCATGCACGTGCGTCGCACATGTCTCAATGGACAAGAATAACAAAACAAAATATTGTTCTATTTTTTCCCGGATGTTATAATACTCCCTCGTTAGAATAGTACTGTCCCTGGAACTACACTTAGTAAGGGGAAACAACAAAATACAATACTAGATTACACAAATAGTTCAAGATGGTCGTTCTTCATCTGGTTCTCAGACTCCCAAGTGGCTTCCTCGACCAGATGATTGCAACACAACATCTTGACGATAGGTATAACCTTGTTCCTTAGCACATTCTCTCGTTGGTCCATAATCTCCACCAGCTGCTCCTTGTAGTTCAATTTCAGTTGTAGACCTTCCGGTACCTCAGGCAATTGATGATTCTGGTCTGGCACATACTTTCTTAGTATAGATACATAAAATATATAATGTACCTGTGCTAATTCTTCCGGTAACTCCAGTCTATATGCCGTCTTCCCAATCCTCTTCAGTATATACAGCCATATATATCTTGGAGCTAATTTCCCTCCTCTTCCAAACATGATCACGCCCTTCGTTGGAGATACCTTTAAGAACACATAGTCTCCTTCTTCAAATTTCAAGTTCCTTCTCCGAACATCTGCGTAGCTTTTTTGCCTACTCTGAGCCTCGACCAAACTTTTTCGGATTAGCTCGATCTTCTCTGAAGTCTGCTACACAATATTAGGCCCATACATATGCCTTTCCACTAATTCATACCAAACACACGGGTGTTCTGCATTATCTTCCATACAATGCTTCATATGGTGTTATGCCAATACTAGCCTAGTAAATATTGTTGTAGGCAAACTCTACCAATGCCAAGTACTTCTCTTAACTTCCTCCGAAATCCATGATGCAAGACCACAACATGTTTTCAAGTACTCTATTCACTCTCTTAGTCTGCCCTTCTGTTTGAGGATGGAAGACAGTACTAAAATCAGTCTTGGTTGCCATAAATGCCTGAAGATTCTTCCAAAAGTGAGAAGTAAATCATGCATCTCAGTCTGAAACAATCAATACGGGTACCCCGTGCAATCTTTATACATTCTCGATCTCTAGCGACCAAGTGATCTTCATTGCCAGGAAATTAGTTGATTTAGTCAATTGGTCCACTATTACCCATATCGCATTATTTTCCTTCAAGCTTCTTGGTAAACTCATGATGAAATTCATGCTGATGTTCTGTAACAACCCGCAAAATTGAGTTATGACAATTTTTCCCTCGTGTGTTATGCACATGTATTTTGTACCGTTACGGATAATATCCATAGCGTATTTTAATATAAATATCCTACGTATTTTGTAAATAATATCCTCAATTATTTATATATTTTTCTGTCATCTCAAAATTCATTTTTATCATATTTTGAGCCAACTCAAATATAAATCATAATATGTTCTGTTTTTACATGTATTACACGTGGTTTTAATACACATGTCGATTATGTGTGTTTTACCGTTACGTGAAATATCCATAAAATTATTAATATGTATATTCTACGTATTTTGTATTTTGATACGTGTAACGCACATGTTTGCAGTGGTTCCTAAAATTTTCTTGAGTCATGAATATTTTTCTTCTTATTTTTCTAGTCACAACTGTGTGATTTATTTTTAATTAAAATCCATTAGGCCTAAATCTATTTTGTAGCCCACTAAGATTAATTTAAAGCTCATGATTGATTTTGTGTGCCCTAAAGTGTACATTTAAAATATAGTTAGTTTGGTACACTTGCCATGTGTAACACACACATCTAACCTAATAAAAATTAATAATAAAATTTGTAGAATAATGTGCACATGCATTGACTACATGTGCATGTGTTTCTTACCGTGGTTGAGAATGAGAGAGAGTGGTGTGAGTTAGTAGGAAGTAGGGAGTTATTTTGGAAAGTGGGGAGCTATTTTGACCATACAATTTTTCTATAAATAGTCCCTACTTTTGTCATGAACAACACAACTCAAAACAAAATCAAAAGAGAGAAAGAAGGAGAACATATTGCGGGTTGTGCTAGGAAGAGGCTTGCTTTTTTTAGGGAGCTTGGAGCTTTGAAGCATTATTTTCTAGGAGTACTACTACTAGGAATTCTACAGTTAAGGTGGGTGTTTTTTCAACTTTCTAATATAGTTTTTATTAGTAGAATTCTTGATATGTTTGAATTGTTAGATGCATGGTAACTTATATAGATTGGGTATTCATGTTTAGATTTTTCGTTGTTGATTGAATGTGTGAAATTATGACATGATTGATTTAAGGACATTTTTAAGTTGTTGTTTAAAGTTTTAGTTAGATTTCAAAAAATCATATCCTATCAAACTAAATGGAATCTAGAGCTAAAATGTTTATAGGAGCATCTCGTATATGTCAAGAACATCTTATTAAAATTTCTTAATATTTGGATATAGTTTACTATTTTAATAAAATCCCAACTTAGGACTGGTTGACAGTTGGCTAGTTGCTGGAAATTTGTACACATTTTGGGTTTTGATCATTTCAATAGCTTAGATGAAGTATTTTGAGAAAAGTCAAAACAAAGAACTTGAATTAGTCTCGTTAAACTTTCTTTAGAGTCTAAGAAATTAATTTTTTTTATGAAGAATTGAATTTATAATGAATTTTACAAGCTTGAACAATGGCAGTCTGTATAACATTTCGACTCTACTGTAGATTTCGAAGAATTCAGGGTTATAGACACAATATTTTGGGGAAACTTATAACTTCAAAGTTATAGTAGACTTGTATATATTTAATTTGATCTAAAGAACACAAAGTTTCATGAAGTATATAATTTTATATGATTTTTACAAGTAGCAGTTGCAGTTTTCGAATTTTGAACATACTGTTTTGCAAATAAATTTAGACGAAGTAATTGAGGATGGTTTTAGATGATCTTAACTACAAAGTTTTAGTAGACTCATTTATGATTCCTATAAAACTAATAAATCTATTTTTGGGGTAGTATTGGAATTTATATAATTTTTTACAATACCAATGGGTTGATATCTCTTATCTAGTTGTCCTAAAACTTTTACAACGTATAAAATCAGATTTAAAATTTGGAATGTTAGTAAGATGTATCTTAGGAGAAATTAAAAGATAATTAAAGGATTAAGTTGGAATGTCAAATATGTGATGTTTATAAGGGTTTTAACTAATCAAGCGTTATTGAATGTTGCCATAAGAAGATGGTTACTTCATGATTGATAAATAAGAGAACGGATAAAAGAAGTTAAAAGATGTGAATGAATGAAATTTTCAAAATGTGAATAATGAGGGTATGAATCACCCATGATTTTGAACATGAAAGGTGTTGATTCTAGAGGCTAAGTGAGACCAAAGTACCGACAAAGTGATGAAAGAGATTATTAAAATTTGAGAAGTGGCTAATATGGGCTATCATTCTCGGTATATTGTTTAAGACCGGTAGGCGGGTAAGCTAGCTTTAGGTGGTAATATTATTCATGTTTGAACTAAAAGATAGACACTAAAAGAAGATATGTTAGAAACAACAGCGAACATATCCGATAAAGAATGTGCAGCTCCTAGGGGTTCGCCCGGTAAATCTACATGTGTGGCCTAGGGAGAGGCCGGTGAGGTCGATGAAATGGTCGGTAAAGGACTGCGGTCACTAGGAATGTTCAAACCGAGGATACGCCCGGTAAATCTACATGTGTGGGCTAGGGGTATGCCGGTAAGGTCCTTAGTTACGGGAGATCGACTTGCTAGGGTTCGTGGCTGAGGATACGCCTGGTAAATCCACTATATGTGGGATAGGGGTCCAATATCCTGGGGGTGCGACTCCTCGATGACTACGCGTTAGAGTATATTCATTGGGTTAGGTTTCATGGCGTGGGATGTAAACCCTATAACGAGGAGTACGTTAAGGGCTTGCCCTCGGACCTATGTAGTTTGGGATGCATAGAATCCGAACAAGTATGCATTAGTGTCATCATAGTGTAAATGGCTGCTTTAGACATTAAGTTATATCATACACTGACACGACTATGATAGTCACTTTTCCTATTTGCATTCAAGTTTATATTTGCTAAAGTAGAAGAATCGTTGTATTATAGTATTGCGTTAGTTGTATGCAACTAGCGTGCCCACAGTTATCCAGATGCTGGATTGGAGTTGGAATGGGCTTGAAGTCACTATGATGAGTTGATTACAAGATTGAAGGATTTTCATTATTGTAGATTATATTGTATTCATTTAATTCCGCTGTGCTGTTGTAAAGAACATTTTGTAAATAAAAGTTTTAAATTCATTGTAGATTTGTATGAATTTGAAGTAAAAGATCCTGTTGCGCTACAAATTACATGTATTTGGAATTTGGGGCGTTACTCCCATTTCCACTGTGGAAGGTAAAGGTTGCAATAGACTCCAGGTATCTGGTTTTCAACATTGATCTGCTCACACATGATGCACTTTACCACAAAGTCTGCTACATCTCTCTTCATACCTGGCCACCAAAAGTGCTGCTTAACATCTTTATACATCTTGGTAGTTTCAGGATGTATTGACAACAAGGTGGTGTGTGCTTCTAGCAGAATACTCTCCTACAAGTTAGTTCTCTCCAACACACACAACCTTTCTCCAAACCAAAGTACTTCGTACGTTGCTCGAAACTCTGACAATCCACCTGTAAGAACCTGCTCCTTTATCTTCTGAATTTGTGGATCAGATTTCTGACCTTCAATGTAGGCTGAAGTCTTAACTGTGCCAAAGTTGCCCTCAGCCCCTGCACTACTACTTCAATTCTAGCTCAATCCAGTTCTTTTACCAGCTCCTTTTGCATTGTAATCAAACATGAAAAACTGCTCTTCTGATTGAGTGCATCTGCCACTACATTCGCCTTTCCCCGGTGATACTTGATTTCCTGACGAATGTCTTCCAATACCTCCAACCACCTACTCTACCGAATATTTAGATCCTTCTGCGGATAAATATATTTTAGGCTCTTGTGGTCGGTGTACATATTAACCTTCTATCCATACAAATAATGCATTCACTGCTTTAAGGAAAATATGATTGCTGCAAACTCCAAATCGTGAGTTGGCTAATTTTTCTCATGCGGTCGCAACTGCCTGGACCCATAAGTTATTACCCTTCCCTCTTACATCAGCACACATCCTAAACCTGATGCGAAGCATCACTGTAAATATCATAATCCTTGCCTGCTTGTGGTAGAACCAATATTGGTGTTGTCGTCAACTTCTGTAATGCCCCAAATTCCAAACACAGGTAATTCATAGCAAAACAAGATATTTTATTTCAACTTCGTACTAAAATACAAGGAATTTAAAACCTTTTCATTTACGACATTGTTTGTCACAAATACACAACGGAAGTTACATAGAATATACAACTTTAACATTCAACTGACAATAATCATCAGTATCAACTCATCTTTACGTCTTTCGCTAATCCAAGTCTTGTACTTGAAAACTGTGGGCACGTCAGTTGTATACAACAGACGCAATGCTTTAATACAGCGATTTCACCATCTTAACAATCACAAACTTGAATGCCGAAATAAAAATGTGACTATCCTAATTATCTCAGTGTATGATATGACTTAATGCCTAATGCAGACATTACACAATGATGAAACTAATGCATACTTGTTCAGATTCTATGCATCCCATACTACATAGGTCTGAGCGCAAGCCCTTATCATACTCCTCATTATAGGGTTCAATCCCTCGCCATGCAACCAACCACTATGACTACTACGAGATTTAGACACTCTGCAAGTATTGGTTCTTGCCCCGGAATACTGGAGATCAATCCCACTCCACAGATCATCCTTGGGTCTATTTCATCCATCATCCTGAAAAACTGGGGATTGTCTTACTCTGCGAGTCATCCAAAAATCCTTATTGCATAAATTTCCCATAAGCATCGCTCTCATCCCGGAATATTAGAGATCAATCCCACTCCGCGGATCATTTTGTGGCCTATTTCATCCAGCATCCTGGAATACTGGGGATTGTCTCACTCCGTGGATCATCATGGTGACCATAACTCACGTTTGCTCTTGTTTCATCATATCTCCTGTTGGTGTATGCACTAGAGGCCAGTTGTGTATTGACATTACTAGTTTATATTGTATCATGATATTTATTTCATATATGAGGCATTTCATTTATGTGTTGTTCATTGTGATTAAATGAACATAATAAAGTCCTTAAAATAGTAGGTTCAGTACCATGGCATATCAAGTGCATGACCTGATTGTGAGATCCTATTGGTTGTAATCAGAACACTATTCTTAAATGTCCCTAGTCAAGTATTATAGTGAGTTAGGATAACAATAATGCATGGAGATAAGTATGTTCGTAAACTGATGACCATATCTCACGGGTCATGGATATGAGATATCAAGTCTTCACAGGGGTACATATTAGAGTAATAATGTACTGGACTGACCAACAATGAGAACACTGCATGGATCGTTACGTGAGTGTCATAAGCGGTTCTCAAAGTCATCATGTGTAGTCCTTTGACTTGACGTCACTACGGTTTTCTACATGAGAAGTTATATATTTTAATGTCGTCAAACGTTGCCTGTAATAAGGTGATTATAAAATCGACTATTGGATATACTACAAATCATTCGGAGGAATGTGAGTGACTTAGATAAGATTTATCCCTCTTACATAACAGAAGTGATATCTATGAGCCCCTTGATTTAGTGAGACTGCAAAATGCATGGTCATGCTCAAATGAGTCAATATGAGATATTGAGCTCATTTGTTTTAGTAAGTCTACTCGGGCATCAAGAAACCAAAGATTGAACTATACAAGGGTGACACGCTCTATGCCTTGTGCTCAATTAAGATATTTGGACAAAGGGACTAGACTACATGGTAACATTGGTCATGGATTGGTTGTCTAATCACTGACATTTCCGTTACTTAAGTAGTAGTGATATATTGCTAGATACCGTCACGGTTTGTAATACTGGAATATGATTTAAATATTACTGTCAACGTAATGGGAACCTACAGGGTCACACACTTAGAATGGATCGAAATTGAGATTTAAGTTCATAAGATGAATTTAATTGGGGATCCAAGTAAGACTTGGACTTCTGACATTGGTTGGACATTTAATTAGATTAAATGGGTTGACTAAAGTTCAAAGGCCCATACACGAATATGAACCAGGTAAGATTGTGAGTCCAACAGCCTCATTACTTTCTCAGGGTTGATTTTCTGTAGCTATATATATGATACGTATCTGTGAAAAAGTGTTACATGAAAAAACCCTAGCCGTCACAGAAATTGTAAAAGAGAGATCGTGAGGAACATTCCCATCCCGCAGCTAGCACCGCGACGTGAGAAAGCTTGATTTGATCCGTTCGTGTGGGTACCGTAGATGCACACCAATATTGTAGTGCTGTGATCGACATTAATTGGAGATAGTAGATCCATCTTCAAGGTATAACTCCTAAACACGATTTATGATTTTTGCATGGATCCATGGCTATGTTTCGATATTTCTTTGTAATTTTTCCGCTGTGTATTTGATCTGAGACTACCATAGAAACCTAACATCTCCAACTAGTGCTTGTCCTTAAGTTTAAATTGTAGTTCTCAAGACCTAGAGATAGCTTACCCACCGGGCTTAAACCAAAACACTGAGAATGTTAGTCCACACTGGCTACTTCTCAAAAAGAAAGTTAACCTACACTGGTTACTTCATACATCAAAATCTGTCGGTATTCTGGGTCCCGCTCATTATAGAACAAACAATCATCTCAATTAAAGAGATCACATAGGTTACATCTAACCTCATCATAAACATCTCATTCATTATTCATCATTTCTTCTTTATCTATTCTCTTTATATTTATTATCTCAATATAAATGAACACTTGATGAATTTCTTGTAAACAAACACTCGGTTGACATTTCTGATTTATCACTTAACACTAACCAACAACATTTAATTGAAAAACCTTTGCAAAACATTGCATGATTAATATTTCAAATTCTTTGCTTTTATTATCTTGTAATCTCTCATATAGAACCCTTTTCATGAGTTTCTAAATTTGAATTCTATTCCCCTAATTTTAAATCGTTTAACATAAGCAAATACCCTCAATGTTATACTAGGAACTAGATCATCTAATACATAACTTCTAAATCTCCAAAATACATCTTATAATAGTGTAGAATTATTTCCAAATATTCTAATAATATTCTAAAATATTTGTACAATTTTTCCCAATATTTAAAACATTAAAAACCATTAAAATTAAAGATAAAAATAAAAATGTGCACCCCCGGATTCGAACCCAGGCCGCACAGCAAACAAGACCGCAACCCAAGTGCGCCCAACAACCAAATTGTCCAAGCACTGTTGGTGAAAAAACCCTATTTTAGTAGTTTAAATACCCCACCTACGGTTGTTATATAGAAATTGAAATTTTAAAAGGAACAGAGCCTCCCAAAACTTGAACCCACGGGCCTTTGTGCATTGTACACAGCGATCTAAACCCAACACCAAGACCAGCCTACCAATCCTATTCATCTGATATTATTACTATGGTAAATCTTTTATTTCAAGTTTATGTTTCTAAATTTCTTTGAAACTTTCAATGTCAAATTTTTGCGCTTTAACTTTTACAATTCTAAAAAAGTAATTTTCCCTTCAAATTGAATATTTTAACCTGAGATAAATCTTATAATAATCTATTCCCAAAATAAAGGAATTTTTTGTCCAACTTGCATAAATTATTCATAGTTCTACAACTTGAACTATAAAATTAATGTTCTCTATACAACTATATTTTTGGGAAATTTTCACCTTACTACATTATATATAACTAAATTTAATTCCCTGGATTCATTTTTTATAAATTCTCTACTAGAAAAGGCATTATATAAAACTCCTATATATGATTGTAATTTAGCATGCACTAATAAATTTTGCTAGAGGTGTCACTTTATACCTCATGCCTATATCATTATTCATCTACATATTTCTAACATGCACAATTACTAATATTTAGAAAGCAGTGAAAACCCCCACACATTCACATACTAACTATGACTAAGAGTGCACAATTAAATTTTAGAAAACTCCTACACTTATCCACACCAATTAAACTAGCATCTACACATGTCATGGCTATGCAAACACATTCTACAAAAATTTAGAAGACAATGACAACCTCAAAAAGCTCATAGTAGTTGAATCCATAGCAAAAAGCCTCAAAGAGCTCCACAAGCACAAAATCCCAAGCCTCCTAGTAAATTTCTGAAAGCACTCCTTCTATCTTTCTCTCTCTCTCTTTTTTTTTTTTTTTTTTTGATTTTGATTTTGATTTTGCACTTCTTCATGGCTAAGGGGTGGGCTATTTATATGGTAAAATAATGAGTAGTTATAATAACTCTCCCCTCCCTAAAAGAGTTCCCCACTCACCCACACACTCTCCCACTCTCTCTATTCACTCATTGGCTAGCCAAATGCATGGGGGAAAGAGCATGTGCACGTGCACCCCATGTGCACACTTTTCATACAATTTCATTATTAGTTTTTAATTAAATTAGGTGTGTATGTTACACATTGTAATGTGTACTAGTTTATCTAAATTTTAAATGAGAGTTCATGCACGTTGAATGCACACCTAAAATTTATGTGCTTTAATTTATAATAGTTTTAATGGGTTAAAAAATATGGATTTAAGCCTAGCTGATTTTTATTAACATTGACAACACTAGTGACTTGTAAAATGGGAGAAAAATTTTCATGACTCAAGAGAATTTCATTAATCGACATGTGCAAAAACTTACGTGCAAAGTACATGAGAAAGAAAATAATAAAAATAAAAAAAATATAATCAACACGTGCATAGGAAACACGTGCGTTGCACGTATCAATAAGTATTCAAATACAAAAATAGATTTGAGCGACGGAAAAATGTTTATAAACAATCGAAATATAACATATGTAAAATATTTATTTTGATAATGTTACAGATATTTTGCGTAACGGTAAAATATAAGAAATCGACACATGCATTAAAAGCATGTGGTTTACACGTAAAAACACAAAAAGATTAGGATTTATATTTAAGTTGGCACAAAATAAGATAAAAAGAATTTTGAGATGACGGAAAGTATATAATTAATCGAAATACAAAAATATGTAGGATATTTATATTCAAATACGCTACAGAAATTACTCGTAACCGTACAAAATACATGTGCGTAACACCCGTGGGCAAAATTGTCATAACTCAATTTTGCGGGGTGCTATAACTTCTCTTTTAACTCTTGAAAACTTGCTTCACATTTGTCAGTCCAGTTGAAAGTCACATTTGTCAACCCCAAGAAGCTCCTGACCTCCTTCACAGTAGTAGGTCGCGACAATCGCTTCACTACCTCAATCTTCTGAGGATTAGTTACTACTCCCTCCTTAGAAAGAATGTTACCCAAAAACGCGACTTCAGACTTCCAGAATTCACACTTGGATAACTTGACATATAATTTCTGCTCTCGCGGCTTCTTCAACACTTCTACCAAATGTCTGACATGCTCCTTTTCCGACAATGAAAACACCAGATTGTCATCGATGAACACCACAATGAAAGAATCAATGAAAAGCCGCAGAATCCGGTTCATCAAATCAATAAATATCGCTGGCGCATTGGTCACTCCAAATGGCATGACTAAAAACTCATAGTGCCCATGCCAGGTCCTAAATGTTGTCTTGTGCACATCTTCCTCCTTGACATGAACTAGGTGATACCCTGACCGTAGAATAATCTTTGAGAAAACTACAGCCCCTTGTAGCTGATCAAACAAGTCTTCTATTCGAGGAATTGGATACTTGTTCTGAATAGTCACCTTATTCAGCTTACAGTAGTCGATGTACAATCTCATCGATCTGTCCTTCTTCTTCACTAAAAAAACTGACGATCCCCAAGGCGAAGCACTAGGCCTGATGAAACCTTTGTGCAACAGTTCATCAATCTGTTTCTTCACTTCATCTTGTTCCAATGGTGCCATTCTGTAAGGTGCTTTGGATATTGGTGCACTTCTTAGCAGTATGTTGATGTTGAACTCAAGATCTCGATGAGGTATTAATCCCAGTAGGTCATCCAAGAATACTTTTGGGAAATCTCAGACCACTGGTATCACCTTGACTTCTTCAAGAATCTTCTTCTTCGAAATAGCTGCTACTACCCCTTTTCTTTCCTTCTTCCATTTGAATGTCACTTCCGGTCCTCTCGGTGTCTTAACCACTACCTTCTTATCTTGCATTCGATTGTTGCATTGTAGATCGCCATCCAGTCTGTGCCGATAATCACATCCACACCCAGCACTTCCAATTCTATCAACTCTATCCCCAAAATCCTCTCTCCAATTACGATATCACAATCAGTGTAGTATCGATCAGTGGTCAGCGTCTCTCCTGATGGCATTGCCCTTGCTAAAACTTTGCCCGAGAAAATCTTCAGTTCAACACCTAACTTCTCAAAATTGGGAGACACAAAGGTATGTGAAGATCCACTATCAAATAAAACCTAAGACTTTATTCCATTTATTAATAGATGTAGTGTTACAAGAAGAATTTGCACATGGTTAGTCAGCCAAGACGGTTTTTCCTAGCTGTGTTGAACTCTGTTCGTAACTTGACCACTTTCTATTATAGCTGTTCATGATGTCGTTTGGACTTCCCCTTCTCTTGTAGCATATCACATGCTTCCACTGTGCCACTATGTTCTTCCAACCATTGTTCCTCAAGCTGACTCATCTTACACTGGTACCTGATCAGCTGATGTAAAAAATGCGGCCATCTTGTGTTGATCTCTGCAAATGGTTAGAGAAAAAACAATGGAATCATCTGAAGAACTCCCTCGATATTCACCTCTTAAGGTTCCTGCTTAAGATCTTCCTCAAATTTTTCCTCAGAATCCACAAAAGTTCCTTTCCTCCAAGTCTTCCTTATGATTTTAGTCATCTACCATCCCACAGAAAGAGAAAATGGAAGAATATCAAATATGCAGGTTCAAACCAACCATAGCATTCATGAATCAAAAACCAACTCACAATCATCTAATGTACACCTAAGTTTTCATTCCCTCTCTATGCTTGTGCTTCTTATTGAAGTCGACTCTGATACCACTTCTGTAATGCCCTGAATTTCAAACATAATAAATCCGTGACTCATCCAGAATCTTTACTTCAATTTCATAAAACACATCACAAAAATACAAGGCAATTTAGAACAGTTCATTACATCAATGTTCTTTACATTACATAGCTAAAGTTACATATAAAAATACAACTTATTTCATCATGGATTTTTAATCCTATAACATATTCCATCACAAACTCTCGCCCACGCTACTCACTAACCAAACTCATGCAACACTAGAGAACTATGGGCACGTCAGTTGAATACAACCGACACAATGCTAATTATAATCGCAATCCTCTAAATCTTTACAAACACAAGCTTGAATGCAAAGAAATATAAAAAGAGTGACTACCCTAAATGTGTCAGTATATGCCATGAATCTAATGACAAATGCACAAACAGTATGCACAAGATGCATCTCTAATGCTAAGTTGTTCGGATTCTATGTTGCCCATACAACATAGGTCCGAGGGAAAGCACTTAGCATCCTCCTCATAATAGGGTTTAATCCCACGACATGCAATCCTATAACAGTGACAAAGGTTAAGATTTAAACATCCTACGAGTATTAGCTCCAGTCCACAGAATCCTCTGGACCTTTCAGAACCCTCATCGCGCAGACATCCCGTAAGCATCGCTCTAGCCTGGAATTACTGGAGCTCCATCTTCATTCTGCTTCACTATCCATAATCCATGGAATCCACCACCCGATCTTCCATAGTCCCTGAAATAATTGAGACCCATCTTGCTCCGCTTGGCAATCACAATCCACAGAATCCACCGCCCGACTATAACTATAGTCCATGAAATCCACTACCTAACTATATAAAGCCATACTCAGGCTTTCTCAAGCTTCGTTACACTCCTTCCTAGTGTCTATCCATAGTTTTAGAAGGAGAAAAAAACTCCTCATAGGGCTAGCGTAACCCAATCAGACTCTACTTAATCAACTAGAATCTCTAGTCCACTGGCTCATTCTCAAAATCACATTCTTGCCGGTATTCTGGGTCTTACTCAGCCTCTAGGACCCACACAACTAGAACATCCCCACATCTTACTCCAGCATTTTTGAGTTAACCCTAACTCTTAAAGTAATCATAAATTGGTCCATTCATACCTGTAATTTGTCTTTTATTCTTTTTCCCAAACATCAATTCTCATTAAACTAGATTCTCTTTTCTCAAATGAGTAGACATTATTTCTATATTTGTTTCGACTCCCCTATTAACATTATTAGAAGCTAATCTAATTTAAATAACCAGTTAAATTGATTCCAATTTCAAATCTCAACCAAAATATGTTGTTTCTATAATTAAAACTCCAAAACCTAGTAAAAAATAGGAATCACAAACTTCTAACCAAATTATATTAAGCTTTAATCTAAAATTTAATCAATTCCCAAATCTGAAATTAGTCAAAGATAAATTCTGAAATTAATTTAAATTCTAGATTAATTACACTAACTCTCATTTAAACGGTTTTCTACAAGTTCAACCCTAATTCAAAAATAAAAGCAAAAACCAAACAAAACCGAGTCCCCCCCTGAGACTCAAATCCACAACCCCAAAGCAAAGTCACAAGCAACAACTAGTGCCGCAAGCCTCTTTGACTGTAAACCTTGCTGTTATAATGTAAGTTATCCCGAAACTATCTCACCCGAGCCCGCCTGCATACAACTAGGCCCGAAAGTCCAAAATAAAATCCAAACCCGCACTATTCACATAGACCCGT
The DNA here is from genome assembly GCA_017893485.1 of Hemerocallis citrina. NCBI lineage: Eukaryota > Viridiplantae > Streptophyta > Magnoliopsida > Asparagales > Asphodelaceae > Hemerocallis > Hemerocallis citrina. The sequence continues at coordinate 109,206,492 of CM030364.1, read as the reverse complement.
AGTTATTCCTAACGGGTCTGGATCAATCCCGATAAAGGAAAACTAAGGTTTCTACACTCCTGATTTTTAATCAATTTTCAAAATTTAAAACATCAATAATACTCTATAAAATCTGAGAATCTATCTATGAAATTTTTCAGCTTTTTAACGGGTTCTTGGTTGCAATATTCTCTCGTTAACATTCAATCAATAATAATCAAGTTTACATACATCTAGCATGATATTTAGATTCAAAAGTGCTTTCAATTAACATATGCATATCCATGAGAATCATGACACAATTCATTTTTCATATCTATATACAAAACTGCACAATACTTCACATCACCACGCATAGATATTGTTTACATATATAGAAAGTCATACAAAAATTATGAAACAAAACAACAAAAGCTTTGTATAGGAACGCCCACATCAAATTTGATGCTAGAATGAATCCTCAATTAGCCTTCTCTTTCTAAGAGAAACCCTCCAAAAAATCACCAAATGCAAACAACAAAAAAGAATAACCCTACAACTATTAAATAGGCCGGGATCAATTAGTTAGGGCTTGGGGGAATTTTCTCATATAAGTCCCTTATAATTTTCATAATTTAAATAAGGCTCATATAACTAATTTGATTTGATTCCTAACCAAACCAATCCAAATCAATTCTCCCTAAGACTCTCCTTAATACTTGGCCAGCCAACTCAACCCTCCGCTTTGGGTTGGGCTTGGTTTGGGTCGGCCCAAAGCTAAAAAAATAATAAGTATAATCTTTTATTAAGTGAACTCTTAAAACAACAATTGTGCATAAATACCTTCAAATTCAAAAATATTAGGTTGAAATAAAGGCAAATAAATTAATAATAAAGTGATAGTAAAGAAATATTACAATTGTAATTTCATAATTTCATGCACGTGCGTTGCATGTGTCACTATGGACAAAAATATCAAAACAAAATGTATTTATATTTTTTACCGATTGATACATCTGAGCAGAGAAGGTTCTTCATCGCTAGGACCAAAGTGAGCTACCTTCCAGATACAAATGAAGAAGTGTGGATGAGGAGGGGCCTACGAAGTCCTAGCGGGACGAGTGTGGACAACATCGTGTGACTCCGGTCCCTCTCTTCGACTAATTCCCCCCGCTCAACACCAGCATATCGAAAATGTTCATAGAAATCGAAGGAGACGGGAAACCCCCTCCCCCCCTCCCCCTCCCCCTCCCCAAGGATGAAACAAGCAAACAAGAGAAAACAGAGCCGGTTCCACAAGGACCACGACTGACACAGAGGAGTGCCAAGAACTTAAAGATGAAATTGATGTTGTTATTTGCCGAAGGAATCTCTCCAAGTACACTTAAAAAGACAAAGTCAAGCATCCACATGCTCGAGGAGACAATGAGAGCTTAAGGAAAGACCATAAGTCCCAAGACTCGGAACCTATGGCCATTCTCGGTTCCATCCATGGAGATCCTATGGGTGGGAAATTCAACTCCTTAGGAAAGATGTTCATCCACGAATTCAAGTCAATACCCCCCCCCCCCAAAGAGTTAGGGAGCTTCAGTAACATTCTCGAATAGAGATCTTCAAGGCATCCGAACCCCTTACTATGGCATACTAGTGATCAGCCTTTCCATGATGAACCATGAAGTGTGCCGCATTGGGGTGGATAGCTGTAGCTTGGTGAAAATCATCTTTTTAGAAGATTTCAAAGTCTTCAAGCCCTCTATAAACCGTTTCAAACCCGCTGGGTACAACCTCCATGGATTCTCTAAAGTTTCACTCCAGATCGAAGGAATAGTCACTCTCGACGTGACTGTTGGCAAAGTCTCTGCTCTCTAGACCGAAGCTATGAACTTCATGATTGTTAACATAAAGGCCGTCTACAATGTCATTCTTGGTCGCCTCGGCCTAGCAGCTCTCCACGTCGTAGATTTGACATTCCATAGGAAGATGAAGTTCCCCATGTCAGCTTGGGTAACAGAAGTCAAAGGAAGTCAGAAAGTGGCTCGGGCATGCTACATGACCATAATGGCATGTTTCGTCCTCTTGCTCGATGCCTGGGTGCACCCCCCAGGAGAAAGCATTGGGGGATTTGGTCCTCTCTCTCAAAACCTTACAACCATATCAAGAGAAGAATCAGCCAAGCCATCTCCAACCAAGTCCCAGAACAACTTGTTACAAGTTCTCCAAAGTAATCCACCCAAGAGCTTACCGACTTGAAAACCTGGGGGGGCAATGAGGCATCGAGAGAGCATTCAATGAAGTTCAACGAGGTCACTTAACACTCTTCGCTAGATTTGTAAGAAGGTCGATCTTTATAACGGTCAGTGCATATAATAAAGGCTAGTCTCCTATGTAGCCACTTAGATTTATTTCTCAATAAAGTTCAGCATTTCCTTTGAAAATTATTGTGCTACACTCCGGACACAAAAAATGAGTTTGGTATTTCACTCGTCGCCCGAGGTACACCTTCAACTCGTTCGATCAAAGCAATGAGTTAGGTACTTAGCGCCTCCCCTGAGCTACACCAACAACTCATTAACTCCATATAATGAGTCTGGTGCTCCTCTCATCGCTCGAGCTCTTCCAACAACTCATTGAATCCACATAATGAGGTTGGTCCGGTCGCGGCTTGAGCTCCTCCAACAACTCACTAACTCCATACAATGAATTTGGTGCTCCGCCGGTCGCTCAAGTACCTTCAACAACTCATTAACTCCATATAGTGAGTTCGGTACTCTGCTCATCCCCTGAGCTACACCAATAACTCATTGGCCCTATACAATGAGTTCGGTGCTATGCTTGTCTCTTGAGCTCCTCCAACAACTCATTGACCTCATACAATGAGTTCGAAGCTTTGTGTCATGCCTCGTTTCCCAAAAACATGGAATACGAGCGCGTGACAAAGTCCAGCAAATGATTTTCATCATTCATGAGTTGTAGGATCGACTCAGCATCATAACAAGAATATAACAAAATATACAGAACCGCGCATGCATGAATAATTTATTAATCAACATAAAACAATTGAAACAAAATAATAATATTCCAAATAGTTTTCAAATCTGGATCAAAAGATAAAACTCGGGACTGTAAGCCCATTACAAGATTCAAGTAGCAGAAGAAATAAATAACTCAAAAACAAAATATTTAAAACAAGTCTTTTCTCCAAGCGAAGCCTAGAATGTCTGCTCACCAATTCCAGCAGGGAATTCGTCTCCAAAGTCTGTATATATAAATATAAAAAGGAAAAATAGAGAAAACAAGACAAACGCCCTTAGTGCAAGTTAGGGCCGCAAGTCGTACAAGCAAAGGCATGAAAACAAGTGCAAAAAATATGGAATAAGATTTGGAATCAAGAATGTATAACATAATACAATAGGGATGCAACAAGTAGCAGGATTCAAGAAACTAGCTAGCAAGAAAGACAACTCAAGTGACAAGATTGGGTAACAAATACTAGTAGTAGAACAAGTGCCTAGTGAACATGTAATGGTATCAAGTATCAAGAAACAAGTATCACGTACAGGTGTCAAGTAACAAGTCTCAAGTCTCAAGTAACAAGTCTCAAGTACCAAGTCTCAAGTAACGAGCATCAAGTAGGGTATCAAGTATGTACAAGTGACAAGTTAATCTTAAGTCTAATGTTTAATTCTATCTAGGTAGCACTTCATGCATCCATATTTTTACTATATGGTTGCTACATACAATCAGTTATGTTCAGGCCTAGTGGTGGATTTTATAGGGCGGTGTACTCGAGTATCAAGTATCAAGCAAGCATGGTTCATGAATCCGAAAATAAAGTAACAAGTTCACAAAACAAGTTCGTGAATCCACCAACAAGTTCATGAACCACACAGTAGGTTCATGAATCCAACAAGTTCATGAGTTGAGTAATGGCTTCATGAATCCATCAAGAGACAAAAAGTTCATGAACCAAGTACTGGGAAACACGGGCCCCCTTCTGAGTATACTTACCTATATTGTCCACTACTATGGTCTTTCCCTTAAACTCCGGCTTATTATTTATTATTATCATCAAGTAAGCATGAAAGTGTGCGAAACTGGTCGAGTAAACATAATCAAGAACATGGAACAAGTCTAGGCTTGGTAGGATACATGTTCGTGGGTAAAAACAATTCAAAATATCAAGAACAACGAGAATTCCAAATCTGGACAACATGATGTTGCTGCAACCAAAACTGTAATTCCCGTTGCTAAAAGATAGCAAATATGGATCCGTCAGAAGTTCTAAAAACTAGACTTCTTCCCGGTTCCAATGCATATAATTAAGACACATAAAGGTTGTAGCAATTGATGTCAAAACAGTAAACTGCACAGCATTTGTGTTCAGCCAGAATTGGTAAAACTGAGTTTATACATATGAAACAGGGTTGAAACATCATTAATTAATTCTAAGAAAATTAGGGAATGTTCTCTAGGGTGTCTAGTATCAGCATGAAAAATTTCAAGTCATTTACTTACAGGTAGCATAGTTAAAATAACTGTAAATCAAAGTGGTGCAGCAGTTTTTATGAATCTGCGATTACAGACACAGTGACAGTAAAACTGCGATATCTCCTAAACCATAACTCAGAATTCAAAAAATTTGGATCTTATTGGCAACTAGGTACTTGGGGCTACATTTTATATTCAGGACTTAAGTTCAGATTCTGGTTTTACCAAGACAAGCCAAGACAGGACAGGACAAAAACCAAACAAGACAATTTTTGCATGAAATGTATCAAAATTACACTAGTGTGAACGAGGGTATCAACGAAGGGTTGTGACTCTTAGATCATGTGATAGTTAAGGCAAAACATGAGATCATTAATGATAAACAAAGAGGAGCCACATTTACAATCTACTTTCAATATTTTCAAGGAAAAGCTTGTACTAGAAAACAAAATGTACAAGAAGATACTTGCCTTGGGGTGCAGACGATGTATCCGATGAAAGAATTACGGGAATGGATCCCGAGCGACGAACTCAATACACGGATCACGAACCAAACACGAATACACGATCACGATTGCAACCACAAACACAAGCACGGATCTCGATGATCAAGAGGACATCAAGATGAGATCGACGACTTAAATTGATCAGATCGGGAGATTAAGATGATCAAATCAACGGACGGCCCAGAACACTCTAATGATAATGGAGATCATGATCGCGATCACGATGGCAATCAGACAACTACCAATCAAATCAGATTAAGATCATGATGATCCCAGTGATCAACAACTCACAGTCAAAGGATGAAAACCAAACCAAACAGCAATGGCAATGTGCTGGCTTGGCGACAGACGGTGGGCGGCGTCGGGAGGACAGGTCAGAAGGTGGCTGGCTTTGGCTGGCGTCACATAGGGGGAAACCACCGCGGTGACGTGCTGATGTTGTTGTTGCATTGAGGAGGACAGGCCGGGGGGCGGTGCGATGCTGTTGTCGCTACTGCGGTAGCGAGCAGGGAGGAGGCAGGGTTGAAGGTGACAAGGGATGCTAGTCGGCATGCACACAGGGTAGGGTGCAGCGGGGACAAGGCTATCGGGGCCGCAGCTGGCCATTGGATGTCGGGAGTTGGGGAGACGCGCTGCAGTCATGGCTGGTTCGAGTGGCCAGTCAACGGAGAGAGAGAGATGAGCGAAAGCAGGCAAGAGGATCGGGAGGATGCAGTCGGTGGCTATTGCAGGGGGGTCGCCGGAGTCGTCGAGGCAGCGCAGGTGTAAGGGACAGGGACGAGAGGAGGAGACTGGTGGTCAGGAGAGGGGACGGGGGTGCACTCATGGTTGAAGGTGGAGGAGAGCGGGAGAGCAGAGATGAGAGGGATGGGTTAGAAGATAGGCGGCTGATGGTAGGGTTTAGAATAGGGGAAGGGGATATACAGTATATATATGGGGTGATGGTTAGGGTTAGGTGTAAACGGGTTTGGGTAATCAATATTGGGTATATGGGTGTTAGGGAATAAATGTGTTACTGGGGATTTAAAATAGGGTATTGGGTTTTGGGTAAATAAACACGGTATTAGGGGTATTGGGTATGGGTATTAAAAGGGTTTTGGGGTTTTGAAAACTAATAGAAAATCCAATAGGAAATTGGGTTTGAGTAGAATCCATCAGGGAAAATAGAGTTTTAGGATTTAAAATCCAATAAGAGCTTAAAATGAGTTTTAAAAATATACATATAAACATACATCAAATCGAATAATAAAATACAATTAAATAAGTACATTCGGGCTTTACAAAAAAATATAATGCTAATAATAACAATAATAACAATAGTAAAATCACGAGGATAAGATAATAATAACGATAATAATAATAATAATAATAAGATTATATAACAAAATATACATTTATCAAAATAACCCAAAAGCAATAATACATTTAAATTTAAATTGAGTAAAAATACAAATAACCGATCAATTAGGAATAGAAATTAAGTTATGCCATTATTCTAACAAAATATAGTTTTCGATTAGAAAACGCTTTAATAAAATATCCGAAACAAATTTCAAAACAAAGTGAATTTATAATTAGTCAAAATACAGAAAATATTCAGAAAATATGTATTTGGAAAAACAGGGCTTACAAATCCTACCCACCTTACAACAAAAATTTTGTCCTCGAAATTTGCTTAGGCGGTACATTGGACAGGGCAAAAGCAAACAAACTTGGGGTAATCAAAATAGAGAACTAAAGGAGATGGAACAAGGCAGTGGCTATCCAGAAAAGAAGGAAGTGGATAACAACGATGTGAGGAGGAATGCATGAAAGAAAATAGACAATATCAGAAGGAAAGAAACAACACAAGGTAACCAAGGAAGGAGGGAGCAGGTAGAACTTGAATCAAAGAGAGAATGGATAGAGAAGAATTGAATCAAAGGATGAATGGGTGCATGATGGCAAAATGAAATGTAAGGAAGAAGTAACCGGTATCAAAAAATGAAGAAGAAACAACACAAACTTGCAAGATAACAAAGTAAGAAGATGAAGAAATAGATAGAGCTGGAATCGAAGAAAGGGTGGAGAAGGAAGAGTTGAACCAAACATTGAGTCAACGGATGAGGACGAATGCAAGAATGCAAGGAATAGAGGAAAGCAACCAATACAAAGAACTAGAAGCAACAAGGGGATTCTGGGGACCTGTGGGTTATGGGCCCACAACGCTTCCGCTGCGCTATTCCGATGGTGATGTCCTAAGCAACATACATGTCGCGTAGGCCACATAACACCAATCAACGAACCGAGCAGGAAGACATGATTGAGACATCAGGATCAAGGAGAATATGGGCTCAAGATAGATATAATTAAATAATGCAAAATGAATATAAAGTTTGGCTTCAAATTAAATAATTAAAAGATATGCTACAGATCAAAACTAATAGGCTTCAACAAATATTAATAATAAAAATAATAACATCAATAACAATACAATAGTAATAACAATAATAAAATAATAATAACAATAATATTAAAATAATAATAGCAATTATAAATACAATAATAAAGAAAATCATCATAATCATACTGGTAATAATAAAAATAATAAAATTAAAAATGTTAACAATACCGATAATAATGATAATACATAGAAACAACAAAGGAACACAAACTTTAAAGGTGATATAAAAAAATAATTTTGGGAAAATAACTAGTCAAGATACATAGAAATACGAATAAATTTAGCTAAGTAAAGAAAATATTAATAACAATGAATGTAAAAGACATAATTATTAGTAAATGTTGACATTATAATCAATACTCGAAAAACACATTTAAAGGGTAACGAGCAAAATGGACCAAAATATATATAAGAAGACTTAAAGTGAGTTCATTAAATATTACAAAAGTAAGCGTCAAATCATTAATTAGGACGTGAAAACAAAAGTAAGTGAGAAATCTAAAATGTTAAAGAATTGGAAAACAGTGGCAATAAATAGTAATTTACAAAAGAACGAAAATATAGACCATAGTTGATGTACTCAATCTTAACATAAATGAAAAAAAAATTGTAAACACAAAATACAGTAAAATCAACTATACTAGTTAAAATTGTATGGAAACATAAAGTGTAATTGTATAAACAAAATGTCATAAAGAAAATATTTCTTTACCATTAGTTTCATTATATACGTAAAATGTCTTGAAATATCAATTAGCAAATAGGTAGAAAATATTGCCTCCTTAACATCAAGTTGCATGTTTGCCTTCACGACATCAGGTTGCAGGCTGCCGTCTGGATATTCGGTTGCACATTTTGCCTCCCTGAAATCCAGTTGTAATTCGCCTCCATTGACATCAAGTTGCACATTTGCCATCTTGACATTAAGTTGCACCGAAATCATGAAATGGAGGATGTAACCTTCCATATGCACAGGGATATAGGACATTTAATTTAAGTATGATGTTATGTTTTGAAATTCGTGACATAAAAATACTAGAAATGTAAGAAATGGAGTTGAAAATCACACAATGGAATATCAAAATAGATGTATAGATTATGAATATCAAACACAATAGTACAAAATAGTAGTAGTGAAAATAATTTATAAAGTAGGGAGAAAAACAGAATGAAATACATGCATAAGAACAATGCAAATGTGAATGAGAAAATAAATATGCAATGTAGAAAATTTACACAATAAATATATCATAAAATATATACAGTAATGTAGGAATTAAATAAGCAACATGTCGTTAAAGATCCACCGATGCCGATCGATAAACTAAGCGGGAAGAAAGGAATGGATAGCACTGGAATTTAAGGAGAACGAAATAGGGATAAAACAACTAGTATGATACACAATATGAATCAACAAATGAAGATGAATGCAAGGCACGGAAAGCAATGTATGACACACGAGCTGAAACAAGAAGGGATCAACGAGGCAAGCAGAAATAAGAGATTGCTTGCACCAGAATCGAAAAAAATAATTGCACGGAAAGAATAAATTTATACCAAATATGGAATCAACGAATCAGGATGACTGAAAGAGAAGGAAGGAAACAAGGAATCAAAGAATTGAATATGAAGGGATCAAAATGAATGGGATAAAACTAGTGTCCAGATCGAGTTGACAATCAAATTGTTCATGTGATTGGATGGCCTATTTAATGTTGAGTTAATCCTGACTGAGTCAAGCCTGTCTAATGTATAAGTCAAACTAACACATTAGCCAAACCTGAGCTCTGATACCACTAAAAATCTTGTCACGCCCTGCTTCCCAAAAATACGGAATACGAGCGCGTGACAAAGCTCAGTGAATGATTTTCATCATTTATGAGCTGTAGGATCGACTCAACATTTAACAAGAATATAACAAAATGTACATAACCACGCATGCATGAATAAATTATTAATCAACAGAAAACAATTGAAACAAAATAATAATATCCCAAATAGTTTTTAAATCTGGATCAAAAGATAAAACTCGGGACTATAAGCCCATTACAAGATTCGAGTAGCAAAAGAAATAAATAACTCAAAAACAAAATATTTAAAACAAGTCTTTTCTCCAAGCCAAGCCTAGAACGTCTGCTCCCCAATTCCAGCAGGAAATTCATTTCCAAAGTCTGTATATATAAATATAAAAAGGAAAAATAGAGAAAACAAGACAAATGTCCTTAGTGCAAGTTAGGGCCACAAGTAGTACAAGCAAGGGCATGAAAACAAATGCAAGAAGTATGAAACAAGATTTGGAATCAAGAATGTATAACATAATATAATAGGTATGCAACAAGTAGTAGGATTCAAGAAACTAGCTAGTATAACATAATATAATAGGGATGCAACAAGTAGTAGGATTCAAGAAACTAGCTAGCAAGAGATAACTCAAGTAACAAGATTGGGTAACAAGTACTAGTAGTAGAACAAGTGGCTAGTGAACGTGTAATGATATCAAGTATCTAGTAACAAATATCACGTACAAGTTTCAAGTAACAAGTCTCAAGTAACAAGTCTCAAGTAACGAGCATCAAGTAGGGTATCAAGTATGTACAAGTGATAAGTTAATCTTAAGTCTAATGTTTAATTCTATCTAGGTAGCACTTCATGCATCCACATTTTTACTACATGCTTGCTACATACAATCAGTTACGTTTAGGCCTAATGGAGGATTTTATAGAGCGGTGTACTCAGATATCAAGTATCAAGCAAGCATGGTTCATGAATCCGAAAATAAAGTAACAAGTTCACGAAACAAGTTCGTGAATCCACTAACAAGTTCAAGAACCACACAGTGGGTTCATGAATCCAACATGTTCATGAGCCGAGTAATGGCTTCATGAATCCATCAAGAGACAACAACTTTATGAACCAAGTACTGGGAAACACGGACCCCCTTTCCGAGTACACTTACCTATATTATTCACTACTATGGTCATTCCCTTAAACCCCGATTTATTATTTATTATTATCATCAAGCAAGCATGAAAGTGTGCGAAATAGGTCGAGTAAACATAATCAAGAACATGGAACAAGTCTAGTTTAGGTAGGATACATGTTCGAGGGTCAAAACAAATTAAAATATCAAGAACAACAAGAATTCCAAATCTGGACAGCATGATGTTGCTGAACCAAAACTGCGATTCTCGTTGCTAAAAAATAGCAAATGTGGATCCGTCAGAAGGTCTAGAATCTAGACTCTTTCCCGGTTCCAACGCATATAAATAAGATACATAAAGCTTGTAGCAATTGATGTCATAATAGCAAACTATACAGCATTTGTGTTCAGCTAGAATTGGTAAAACTGAGTTTATACATATGAAACAGGGTTGAAACATCATTAATTAATTCTGAGAAAATTAGAGAATGTTCTCTAGGGTGTCTAGTATCAGCATGAAAAATTTCAAGTCATTTACTTACTGGTAGCATAGTTAAAATAACTGTAAATCAAAGTGGTGCAGCAGTTTTTATGAATCTGCGATTACAGACACAGCGACAGTAAAACTGCGATATCTTCTAAACCGAAATCGGAATTCGAAAATTCTGGATGTTATTGGCAACTAGACACTTGGGGCTACATATCATATTAAGGACTCAAGTTCAGATTCTGGTTTTATCGGGGTTCAAACAGCAAGCCAAGACAGGACAGAAACCAAACAAGACACTTTTTGCATGAAATGCTTCAAAATTATACTAGTGTGAATGAGTATATCAACGAAGGGTTGTGACTCTTAGATTATGTGATAGATAAGGCAAAACATGAGATCATCAACGATAAACAAAGAAGACTCACATTTACAATCAACTTGCAGTATTTTCAAGGAAAAGCTTATACTAGAAAACGAAATGTACAAGAAGATACTTGCCTTGGGGTGTAGACGATGAATCCGAGAAAGAATAATGGGAATGGATCCTGGGCGGCGAACTTAATACACGTATCACGAACCGAACACGAACACACGATCACAATCGCAACCACGAACACAAGCACGGATCTCGATGATCAAGAGGATGATCAAGATGAGATCGACGGCTTAGATTGATCAGATCGGGAGATCAAGATGATCAGATCAACGGACGGCCCAGAACGCTCTGATGATGATGGAGAACATGATCGCGATCACGATTGCGATCAGACGACTACCAATCAAAGGAGATCAAGATCATGATGATCACGGTGATCAATGGCTCACAATCAAAGGATCAAGACCAAACCAAACAGCAATGGCACTGTGCTGGCTTAACGGTAGACGGCGGGCGGCGCGCAGGGACAGCACCGGCGTCGGGAGGAAAGGCCGGAGGGGGGCTGCCTCTGGCTAGCATTACACAGGGGGAAACCACCGTGGCAACGTGCTGATGTTGTTACTGCATCGCGGAGGATAGGCCGGGGGCTGCGCGACGCTGCCGTCGCTACTGCGGTAGCGAGCAGGGTGGAGGTATGGCTGAAGGCGACAAGGGATGATGGTCAGCGTTCACACAGGGGAGGGTGCAGCGAGGACAAGGCTGTCCGGGTCGCAGCTGTCCACTGGATGTTGCGAGCAGGGGAGACGCGCTGCAGTCGTGGCTGGTTGGAGTGGCCAGTCGACGGAGAGAGAGATGAGTGGAAGCAGGCAGGAGGATCTGGAGGATGCAGTCGCTGGCTGCTGCAGGGGGTCACCGGAGTCATCGAGGCTGTGCAGGGGTAAGGGACAGGGACGAGAGGAGGAGACTGGTGGTCGGGAGAGGGGACGGGGGTGCACTCATGGTCGAAGGTGGAGGAGAGCGGGAGAGCAGGAGATGAGAGGGATGGGTTAGAAGATAGGCGGCTGATGGTAGGGTTTAGAATAGGGGAAGGGGATATACAGATGGGTGATGGTTAGGGTTAGGTGTAAACTGGTTTGGGTAATGCATATTGGGTTTATGGGTGTTATGGAATAAATGTGTTACTGGGGATTTAAAATAGAGTATTTGGTTTTCGGTAAATAAATAGGGTATTAGGGGTATTGGGTATGGGTATTAAATGGGTTTTGAGGTTTTGAAAACTAATAGAAAATCCAACAGGAAATTGGGTTTCGGTCGAATCCATTAGGGAAAATAGAATTTTAGGATTCAAAATCCAATAAGAGATTGAAATGAGTTTTAAAAATATACATATAAACATACATCAAATCGAATAATAAAATACAATTAAATAAGTATATTCGGGCTTTACAAAAAAATATAATACTAATATTAACAATAATAACAATAGTAAAATCACAAGGATAAGATAATAATAATAAGATTATATAACAAAATATACATTTATCAAAATAACCCAAAAGCAATAATACATTTAAATTTAAATTGAGTAAAAATATAAATAACCGATCACTTAGGAATAGAAATTAAATTATTCCATTATTCGAACAAAATATAGTTTTCAATTAGAAAATGCTTTAATAAAATATTCGAAACAAATTTCAAAACAAAGTGAATTTATAATTAGTCAAAATACAGATTATATGCAGAAAATATGTATTTGGGAAAACAGGGCTTACACACTGCTTGTCGCTTGAGTGTTGCTCGAGCTCCTCCAATAACTCATTGAACTCATACAATGAGTTCGAAGCTCTTCTTGTTGCTCGAGTATCGCTCGAGCTCCTCCAACAACTCACTGACCCCATACAATGAGTTCGGAGCTCCACTTGTTGCTCGAGCTCCTCCAAAAACTTATACAATGAGTTCAGTGTTTCGCTTGTAGCTCCAGTTCCTCCGATAACTTATTAACTCCATACAATGAGTTTGATGCTCTGCTTGTCTGTCACGCCCCACTTCCCAATATGGAATACGGATACGAGTCAAAAGTCCAGCGAATAATTTTCATCATCCATAAGCTGTTTAGGGATCTTTACAATATTTCACAAGATAATCAGAGTCGGAAGCAAAAGATACAACCAGACATGCAAAATTGAAACAAGATACCAACAGAAATTACTTGAAACCAAATATAATAATCTCAAATAATCAAATTCTGAACAAGTCAAATATTCTGGGTTACATCGCCCAAATACAAGATAAATATCTAAGTAATCAAGTACATCTTATTCAATTTCAAGAAACAATAATAATAATAATAAAATCATAAAGCAGAAAATCCAGCCTAATACATCATCTCGCCAACACCGTCTGGCAGCCGACCATCCTGATTTGCAATTAGTAAATTTGCAGGAGAAGGAAGAAGAAAAAAACAAGTACCCATCAATTGCAAGTTACGGGCCACTTATAATGTAGGATACAAGTACATGGAATAGGTAAATCAAAATAACAAACCTAACATGGTATAATCATGATAACGGGATATAAAGCATAGCATGGCAAGATGAGCAAATATAATAGTATGTGTTGAGTGTCAAGTAAACAAGTGTCAGGCATCAAGTAACCAGTATTAAGAATCATGTAATCATGTAGCATGTATCAAGTATTAAATCTCATGTATCATGTAGTCAAGTGTCAAGTAGGCATGTATCATGTTCAAGTGTCATGTTTAAGTCTTATAGTTATTACAATCTAGGTAGCACTTCAAGCATCCCGGTTTTTACTACATGGTTGCTACAACAAGCAGTTTCGCTTTAGATTTTGTAGGGGACCATACAAGGCAGTGTACTCAGGGACAAGCTCCAAGTATCATGTAATCATGTATCAGGTAAACAAGCTCCAAAACCCAAACAAGCTCCAGTGTCATGTGTGTACATGTCATGTATATCATGTCAAGCTCCACATGTAAACAAGCTCTGATAACCACTAGCTTCTTCCTAGTACACGTTTCTGCACTATCCACTACTAGATCTTTCCCTTAACCCCGGCTTGGTTATTTTATTATTATGTCAAACAAGCATATAGGTGTGCAAAATATATCAAGTATATCATGTCATGATCATATAATAAGTTCAAGTTGCAAGATAAACATGTACGTGTGCAAGATATCTCATAAAAGAACTAAAAATAAATAAATCTCAAGTTCAGGGCAGCAAGACCATACTGTAGTGAAACAGTGATTCCCAGTGTTATAAACATACAACTCTGAATCCGTCGAAACGTCTAGAAAGTAGACTCTCAAACGAATCTAGCGAGTATAAATAAATCATATATTAATGTCACGCCCCGCTTCCCAAAAATACGGAATACGGGCATGTAACATTGGCCCAGCGAATGATTTTCATCATCCAAAAGCTGTTAAAGAATTTTTACAACATATCACAATATAATTAGATTCGGATGCCAGAAGAGTCAACCACATGCACATATGAACCAAATACCAACAAGAATACTTAAAATAAAATATATTATTCTCAAATAGTCATGATCTGAAATACACAAATAATCCTGGGTCACATTGCCCAAATACAAGAATAAATCCAAATACATGAATACAATTATTGTTCAAGCAAACTACAAGAAATAATAATAACAAGACCCAGCACTAACACTTCATGTCTCCCATACCATCTGGAACCTGTCCTCCAAAATCTGCAATTCAACGAATGCAGGAAAGAGGAAAAGAGAAAACACAAGTACCCATCAATTGCAAGTTACGGACCACTTATAATGTAGGATACAAGCACATGGGGAAACTAACTAGCAGCATGGTATAAGTGTGATGTCAAAGTAAACAACTAGCATGGTAATGTGATCAAGCATCATGTAACATACATCAAAAGTCAAGTAAACAAGTACCTTATAAACATGTGTCAAGTATCGAGTGTCATGTAATCATGTATCAAGTGTCATGTATCAAATCTCATGTATCATGTAGTCAAGTTCAAGCAAGCATGTATCATGTATCAGGTAACAGGTATACAGGAAATAGGTAAACAGGTAATCATGTAACAGGATAATCAGGTATACAGGAAATCAGATTATGTCAAGTCAAGTCTTGTTATTTTACTATCTAGGTAGCACTTCATGCACCCCATATTATAACACATGGTTGCTACAACAACAATTACGTTTTAGATTTTGTAGGGGACCATACAGGGCAGTGTACTTAGGTATTCACAGAATCACAGAACTTGATCGGTAAACTTGATCGGTAACTTGATCGGTAAACATGCAACACAGGAACCACAAGTATCCTTCTGAGTACACGTTTCTGTACTATCCACTATTAGATCTTTCCCATTAAAATGCCGGCTTGATTATTTATTATTATTCTCAAACAGGCAGGTATAAGCATGAAACAGAGTCAAATTAACATAGTATAATCAGTATCAGGTCTAGGGTGACAGATAAGCATGCATTGATGATAGACAGTCACATAAACGAGCAAAATAATGTATGTTCATATTCAGGACAGCATGACAATACAGTACTAAAACATTGATTCCCCTACTACAAACATCCAAATTTGGATCTGTCGAAGGATATGGAAATTAGACTTCCACCCGAATCCAGCGAGTATAATTAAGTTATATGGTGTTTCAGAAAATCACAACTCAAAACTGATTTGAAAACAGAAAACTCAATCAGCCTGGAATCAGGAAAACGAATTCAAAGTCAAGAAAACAGCATCAAAACCTCTCATATAAATTCAGAAAAAATCTGCGGTATTCCCCTATATGTCTAGAATCAAAATAATAAGTTTCATAATATTCTAGAAAAATTAGTTTAGCCATAAAAAATAAGAAAACATCAAGAAATGATACTTTGGCCAATCTGGAATTCCCAACACTGCTGTACGAAAACTGAAATATCTCGCAAGCCGTGAAACAAAATCCAAATCCGCCAAAGTTAGATGAAAATAGATAAAATATATTAACATTCATATTTCACAAACATTTTTAATACAGTATAGGGAATCATAGTGAAAAAAGGTTTCTTTACAGAACAGCGAGCAAAATACAGCACGTATAGATTTTATAAACGAGCATGAAACATCACATAAAACTTGTCAATAAAATTCACCAAAATTCTGGGTAATCCCTAAATTAATAAAGAAACACTGACCAAAGTTTCAAATCCAAATAATATGTGTAGCACAAGTATCAAAATTATTTAGTCTTCAAAATCATCGAAAATGAAATCTGGAAAAGATCGACACCTCTATAGTAAAATAGTCATAACTCACACATATGAAAATGAAATCGAGAAAGGTTAGAGGGGTTGGAAAATAGACGAAATTCTCCAAAATTCATGTTTTATACCAAAATTAAGATACTGACTTCAAGACAGTCCAAAACAGCAAACAAAACAGATCAGCGACAAAATACTGATTTTTCCCATTAACAACACCTCAACATCTATCATACAAAATTTGTTCAAAGCACAAACAAACATGAAGTCGAGTCTACCAAGTGTCCAAACATCATGAATTAGGATATCTAGCATGTCCACACCAAGTATATCACATGTTTCTCAACAAAATCACGATTCTCACAAAAGTCTCACATACATGATCAAATCAAGAACGGGTAAAACCTAAGTTATTTCATGTCAAATTTTAGGTCGTGAGTCTATGGTCAAGTTTTCACAATAGTGACAACCCAGCAAGAATAACACAAACAAGAGTCGTCTCTAGACCCAACTACACTATAGGTGGTATTTTTGACTTGTATCAAATAAATGAATCGGAGTACAAGTTACTTGCTTGGAGTACGACGATGAATTCAACGAAAGAAAGAGAATAACGGGAACGAATTCCCGGCACGAACCACGATAATACGGATCACGGAACACGAACATGATCGGACAACGAACTAACCAATCACCAACACGCAATCACAATCGTGATCACAAAACCAAGCACAGATCTTGATGATCGAGAGATCCAACGGTCCACAATCAAAGCAAGTCAAGAACTCTAAGATTCAAAGATGATGATCATGACGATCGACGGCCCATGATCAAGGATCAAGACCAAAGATGATGATGAAGATCATGATCCAATCGGATGGCTCTGGCTCACTTGATCAAAACCCAAAATAAAAAACAGAGCAATGGGAAAAACTAACGACTATGGAGTTGCTGCATGGCGGACGGGCGGTGGACGGCATGGGCGTGCAGTAGAGTTACTGTGGCGAAGGACGACACCGGCGGCAAGGTGGCGGGACAGTGCTGCAGCACTGCCGGAGGCGCGCACAGGGGGGACAACACAGGGTAGCTGTGCTACTGCAGTGGCGCATCGGGGTGGACAGGGGACGCAACTGCACTGGGTTGAGGTGACTGCTGATGCGGCGCGGTGGTGCAGTCGTGGCTGCCGTGTGGAGTTGCTGGGAGAGGGAAACAGGTGGGTCAAAGGATCGGGGGCTACTGCAGTCGGCGCAGGAGATGCGAGGCTGCCAGGGGAAATGGCGGAGAGGAGGAAGGGAGAGGCCAGGAGAACGATGAAGGCAGGGAGAGGGGTATAGGGCGGCTGCATTGCGGCTATGCAGGGTCGCGAGCAAGGAGATGGACGGGGCAAGAAGAGGGCGGCGGGGTTGAGAATAAAAGATGAAGAGTCAGGATGGGGTTATATAGGAGTAGAGAAAATTAGGGTTAGGTGGGTTTGATTGCAAACGGGTTAGGCTGGGTGTTTAGGACGGTTCGGGTGCACAGGGTTTCAGGTGGGTTTAAATAAATGGGATTTGGATTAATTGGGTTATTGGATAAGGTAATTGATATAGGGTAATGGGTTATTTAAAACGGGTATTGGGTTTTAGGGAAAATATCCAATAAGGGTAATTAAATAATAATATACTAAATTTGTTAACACTCAAAACAATAATAATAATAATAATAATAATAATAATAATAATAATAATAATAATAATAATAATAAATAAGTGGCTTTCAAAATAATGGCTATATATAATTTGGAAGATACATTTTGTTTTAGTCGAGTGAAAAGAATCATAATAATAATAATAATAATAATAATAATAATAATAATAATAATAATAACCGAAATAATAATAATAATAACCCTAGTAACAAAAATAATAGGATTGGAAATTACTACATAAATTCATTGGAAAATAGCCACAAATAAAATCATCGATTACAAATAGACTTTAATGGAAGATCTAAGAATACATTTTGACAAAAGAATTTGAAAACTGAAAAAAAAAAATGATTTGCAAAAATTTTAAATACCGAAAATACACAAAAATACATTTTTGGAAAAACAGGGGTTACAATCCTACCCACCTTACAACAAAATTTCGTCCTCGAAATTTGCTTAGGCGGTACATAGGATAAGGCAAACAAACTAAGTAGGGGAAGGGTAACAAAACAGTGGAATAAAAGGGAAAGGAATAAAACAGTGGCAACAACAGACAAAGAAGGAGTGGATAACAATGGGATCAAATGGAACGCAGAAAGAGAATAAATAGTATCGAAAGGAAAGAATCAACACCAGATAACAAAGCAATAAGGGACTCGGTAGAACTGAAATCAAAGAGAGAAAAGACCGGGAAGAATTGAATCAAACAATAAGTAAACGGATAAGGACATTTGCAAGAGATAGGGGAAACCAAAACAATACAAGGAAGGAGACGCAACAATATGATCCTGGGACCTGTGGGTTATGGGCCCACCACGCTTCCACTGCGCCACTCTGATAGTGACGTTCTAAGCTGCAGATATGTCGTTGTAGACCACGCGACAACAAGTGACGATCCGAGCAGGAAGAAAAGAATGAGACACCAGAATAAAAATTGGGATTTAGAGGAGGGTTTTAATTTAAATAATTAGGTCAAAACTAATGAGCATTAACAAAAATAATATTAATAATACAAAAATCAATACATATTAATAATAAAATAATAATATCAAAAATAATAAAAATAATAATAATAATAATAATCATCGTAAATATACTGGTAAAAATAATAATAATAATCATCATCATCATAAATATGCTGGTAAAAATAATAATAATAATAATAAAATATTAACAATACTGGTAAGGATAATAATACGAGACGGAAAGTAATTTGGGGTTCATCATTTTGGTGAAAGTAATTAAATATCAACATAAAAAATAAAATAGTAAGAAAAATACAATAATAGTAATAGTAATAGTAATAACAATAATAATAATACTAATAATAATAAGGAAAACAACAATAATAGTAGTAGTAGAAATTCTTTGATGTGGGTTCGCCTCATCTATATCCATCTGTGGACTTGCCTTCTCGACATCAAGTTGCAGGTTTGCCTCCATGACAACAGGTTGCAGGTTACCATCTGGATATTTGGTTGCACATTTTGCTTCTCCGATATCCAGTTGCAATTTGCCTCCATTGACGTCTAGTTGCATGTTTGTCATCTCGACATCCAGTTGCAACAAAACGTTGAACGAAATGATGCAATCTTCCACACGTACTTAGATATTGATTGCTTAATTTAAGTACGAAGTAGAAATTTGTGATATTAAAATACACAGTTATTCGAAATGCAAAATTTTCGTTTTAGAAAATAATTTTATAGAAGATCCAAAATATAATAAATAATAATCGAAATACACAAAATATTCGAAATATATATATATATATAAAGAAAATATAGGCAGGAAAAGAATGAATTTTATACTTAATAAAGAGTCAACAAAGGAGGACGACTATAAGGGACGAAAGAAAATAAGAAATTAAAGAATTGAATATGAAGAGAAATGAGGGAGGAAGCAGAATTTGAAGAGAATATGGCAGAAAAAGAATAACTAGCATGAACTCAAAATGAGTCAACAAATGAAGATGAATGAAAGAATCAAAGGAATATGGGTACGGAAATAACGAAACTATACCCAATAAGGAATCAACAAATGAGAACGACTAAAAGAGACGGAATTAACAAAGAATCAAGGAAATCTAATAGGAAGGGATCAAAGGAATGGACTGAGACTAGTATCCTGATCAATACTGATATTAATTGATTCATTTATGCATGCATGGTATGTGAAATGTAGAGCAGATCCCAGTTCGAGCCAAGCTTGTCTAATAGATTGGGCAAATAATACATTAGCCAAATCTGGTGCTCTGATACCACTCAAAATCCAGTCACGCCCCGCTTCCCAAAAATACGGAATACAGGCATGTAACATTGGCCCTAGCGAATGATTTTCATCATCCACAAGCTGTTAAAGAATCTTTACAACATATCACAATATAATCAGATTCGGATGCCAGAAGAGTCAACCACATGCACATATGAACCAAATACCAACAAGAATACTTGAAATAAAATATATTATTCTCAAATAGTCATGATCTGAAATACACAAATAATCCTGGGTCACATTGCCCAAATACAAGAATAAATCCAAATACATGAATACAATTATTGTTCAAGCAAACTACAAGAAATAATAATAACAAGACCCAGCACTAATACTTCATGTCTTTCATACCATCTGGAACCTGTCCTCCAAAATCTGCAATTCAACGAATGCAGGAAAGAGGAAAAGAGAAAACACAAGTACCCGTCAATTGCAAGTTACGGACCACTTATAATGTAGGATACAAGCACATGGGGAAACTAACTAGCAGCATGGTATAAGTGTGATGTCTAAGTAAACAACTAGCATGGTAATGTGATCAAGCATCATGTAACATACATCAAAAATCAAGTAAACAAGTACCTTATAAACATGTGTCAAGTATCGAGTGTCATGTAATCATGTATCAAGTGTCATGTATCAAATCTCATGTATCATGTAGTCAAGTTCAAGCAAGCATGTATCATGTATCAGGTAACAGGTATACAGGAAATAGGTAAACAGGTATACAGGAAATCAGATTATGTCAAGTCAAGTCTTGTTATTTTACTATCTAGGTAGCACTTCATGCACCCCATATTATAACACATGATTGTTACAACAAACAGTTACGTTTTAGATTTTGTAGGGGACCACACAGGGCAGTGTACTCAAGTATTCACAGAATCACAGAACTTGGTCGGTAAACTTGATCGGTAAACTTGATCGGTAAACATGATCGGTAAACATGTAATACAGGAAACACAAGTCTCCTTCCGAGTACACGTTTTCGCATTATCTACTACTAGATCTTTTCCATTAAAACGTCGGCTTGATTATTTATTATTATTCTCAAACAGGCAGGTATAAGCATGAAAAAGTTTCAAACTAACATAGTATAATCAGTATCAGGTCTATGGTGACAAATAAGAATGCATAGATAATAGACAGTCACATAAACGAGCAAAACAGTGTATGTTAATATTCAGGACAGAATGACAGTACAGTACTAAAACAGTGATTCCCGCTATCACAAACATCCAAATTTGGATCCGTCGAAGGATCTGGAAATTAGACTTCCACACGAATCCAGCGAGTATAATTAATTTATATGGTGTTTCAGAAAATCACAACTCAAAACTGATTTGAAAATAGAAAACTCGTTCAGCCAGGAATGAGGAAAACGAATTCAATGTCAAGAAAACAGCATCAAAACCTCTCAAATAAATTTAGAAAAATTCTGGATTATTCCCCTATATGTCTAGAATCAAAATATAAAGTTTCATAATATTCCAGTAAAATTAGTTTAGCTATCAAAAATAAGAAAACATCAAGAAATGATACTTTGGCCAATCTGGAATTCCCAACACTGCTGTACGAAAACTGAAATATCTCGCAAGCCGTGAAACAAAATCCAAATCCGCCAAAGGAAGATGAAAATAGATAAAATATATTAGCTTTCATATTTCACAAATATTTTTCATACAGTATAGGGAATCATAGTGAAAATAAGATTCTTTACAGAACAGCGAGCAAAATACAGCACGTATAGATTTTATAAACGAGCATGAAACATCACATAAAACTTATCAATAAAATTCACCAAAATTCTGGGTAATCCCTAACTTAATAAAAAAACACTGACCAAAGTTTCAAATCCAAATAATATGTGTAGCACAAGTATCAAAATTATTTAGTCATCAAAATTATCGAAAACGAAATCTGGAAAAGATCGACACCTCTGTAGTAAAATAGTCATAACTCACACTTACGAAAACGAAATCGAGAAAGGTTAGAGGAGTTGCAAAATAGATGAAATTCTCCAAAATTCATGTTTTATACCGAAATTAAGATACTGACTTTAAGACAGTCCAAAGCAGCAAACAAAACAGATCAGTGACAAAATACAGATTTTTCCCTTTAATAACAACTCAACATCTATCATACAAAATTTGTTCAAAGCACAACCAAACATGAAATCGAGTCTACCAAGTGTACAAAAATCATGAATTAGGGTATCTAGCATGTCCACACCAAGTATATCACATGTTTCTCAACCAAATCACGAATTCTCACAAAAGTCTCACATACATGATCAAATCAAGAACGGGTAAAACCTAAGTTATTTCATGTCAAATTTTATGTCGTGAGTCAACTATGGTCAAGTTTTCACAATAGAGACAACCCATCAAGAATAATACAAACAAGAGTCGTCTCTAGACCCAACTATACTATAGATTGTATTTTTGACTTGTACCAAGTAAATGAATTGGAGTACAAGTTACTTACCTGGAGGATGACGATGAATCCAACGAAAGAAAGAGAATAACGGGAACAGATTCCCGGTACGAACCACGATAATATGGATCACGGAACACGAACATGATCGGATGACGAACTAACCAATCACCAACACGAGATCACAATCGTGATCACGAAAACCAAGCACAGATCTCGATGATCAAGAGATCCAACGGTCCACAATCAAAGCAAATCAAGAACTCTAAGATTCAAAGATGATGATCATGACGATCGACGGCCCATGATCGAGGATCAAGACCAAAGATGATGATGAAGATCATGATCCAATCGGACGGCTCTGGCTCACTTGATCAAAACCCAAAATCAAAAACAGAGCAATGGGAAAAACTAGCGACTGTGGAGTTGCTGCATGGCGGACGGGCGGTGGACGGCATGGGTGCGTAGCAGAGTTACTGCGGCGAAGGACGGCACCGGCGGCAAGGTGGCGGGACGGTGCGGTAGCTCTGCCGGAGGCGCACACAGTGGGACAACGCATGATAGCTGCGCTGCTGCAGTGGCGCACCGGGGTGGACAGGGGACGCGACTGCACTGGGTTGAGGTGACTGCTGATGCGGCGCGGTGGTGCAGTCGTGGCTACCATGTGGAGTTACTGGGAGAGGGAAACAGGTGGGTCAAAGGATCGGGGGCTGCTGCAGTCAGCGCGGGAGACGCGAGGCAGCCAGGGGAATGGGCAGAGAGGAGGAAGAGAGAGGCCAGGAGAACAATGAAAGCAGGGAGAAGGGTATAGGGCGGCTGCATTACGGCTATGCAGGGTCATGAGCAAGGAGATGGACGGGGCGAGAAGAGGGGCGGGGTTGAGAAGAGAAGATGAAAAGTCGGGATGGGGTTATATAGGAGTAGAGAAAATTAGGGTTAGGTGGGTTTGATTACAAACGGGTTAGGCTAGGTGTTTAGGTGGGTTCGGGTGCACAGGGTTTCGGGTGGGTTTAAATAAAT
This sequence comes from Hemerocallis citrina, assembly GCA_017893485.1. Classification (NCBI taxonomy): domain Eukaryota; kingdom Viridiplantae; phylum Streptophyta; class Magnoliopsida; order Asparagales; family Asphodelaceae; genus Hemerocallis; species Hemerocallis citrina. The sequence continues at coordinate 109,182,608 of CM030364.1, read as the reverse complement.
GGGTTTGGATTAATTGGGTTATTGGATAGGGTAATTGATATAGGGTAATGGGTTATTTAAAACGGGTATTGGGTTTTAATGAAAGGGTTAACGGGGATTTAGGGAAAATATCCAATAAAGGTAATTAAATAATAATATACTAAATTTGTTGACACTCAAAACAATAATAATAATAATAATAATAATAATAACAATAAAATAAGTGGCTTTCAAAATAATGGCTATATATAATTTGCAAGATACATTTTGTTTTAGTCGAGTTAAAAGAATCATAATAACAATAATAATAAAAATAACCGAAATAATAATAATAGTAACCTTAGTAACAAAAATAATAGGATTGGAAATTACTACATAAATTCATTGGAAAATAGCCACAAATAAAATCATCGATTACAAATAGACTTTAACAGAAGATCTAAGAATACATTTTGACAAAAGAATTTGAAAAGTGAAAAAAAAATGATTTGTGAAAATTTTAGATACCGAAAATACACAAAAATACGTTTTTGGGAAAACAGGGGTTACAATTGATTCACAAAAACATAGCTCAAAACTGATTTGAATACTAAAAATAGGTTCAGTCCGAAATCAGGAAAACTAATTCAAGAGCAGGAAAACAACATGAAAACTCATTAAATAATTTCATGAAAAATCTGGGGTATTCCCCTTTATGTCCAGTATCTAAATATAAAGTTTCATAATTTTCCAGTGAAATTAGATCAGTCATCGAAAATAAGAAAACATCAACAACGGTAGTTTGGCAAATTTGGAATTCCCAACACTGTTGTACGAAAACTATGATATTTCGTAACCAGTGAAACAAAAACCAATTCCATCAAAGGGATATAAAAATAGATAAAATATACGAACTTTCATATTTCACGAACAACTTCCATACAGTAAAAGGAGTCTTAGTGAAAATAAGGTTATTTACTGAACAGCGACCAAAATACAGCAAGTATAGTTTTCATAAACTTATCAATAAAATTCACCAAAATTCTGGGTAATCCCTAACTAGATAAAAAAATACTGACCAAAGTTTTGGATCAAAATAATATATGTAGCACAGTTAATAAAATTATTTAGTCATCAAGAACATCGAAAAACAAAATCTGAAAAAGATCGACACCTCTGTAGTAAAACAGTCATAACTCACTCATACGAAAACTAAATCAAGAAAGGTTAGAGAGGTTTGAAAATAGACGAAATTCTTTAAAACTCATGTTTTATACCGAAATTAAGATACTGACTTCAAGACAGTCCAAAACAGCAAACAAAACAGATCAGCGTCAAAATACAGATTTTTCTCTTTAACAGCAACTCAACATATATCATACAAAACTTGTTCAAAACACAATCAAACATGAAATCGAGCCTACCAAGTGTCTAAACATCATGAATTAGGGTATCTAGCATGTCCACACCAAGTATTTCACATGGGTATCAACCAAATCACGAATTCTCACAAAAGTCTCACATACATGATCAAAATCAAGAACGGGTAAATCCTAAGTTAATTTATGTCCATATTGTGTCGTGAGTCATCTATGGTCAAATTTTCACAATAGAGACAAAAGCCATCAAACATAACACACAAGAGTCGTCTCTAGAACCCAACTATACTATATGTGGTATTTTTTGACTTGTATCGAACAAATGAATTGGAATACAAGTTACTTGCCTTAACCGAAGATGAAGAACAATGAAGACCAAGAGTATGGAGCAAAACCTATGAACGAAAATCTACGAACCAACGAATCTAAGCAAACTAGAGCGAAAAATCTCCACACGAATAAAAACTCCAAAAGCGGGATGACAGTAGTGGCTTGCAGCCACAAGAGAACACCACGAGAGAGACTAGGGGTTATATGTGGTGGTGCAAGGTGGTGTGAAGGGTGGTCGGGATGACCAAGGGGGAAGAGGAGAGTGGAGGCTCGGGTTGAAGGAGATGGGGCGGCTCGGGTTTGGAGGCAGGCCGGAAGAGGGAGTCGGCTTGGGTGTCGGGCTGGGTTGGTGTCGGCTGTAGGTTGGCGACGCAAGTAAGGGGAGAGAGAGGGAGGCTGGGTGAGAGAGGTGAGGGACTAGGGTTAGGGTTTTGTGTGAGGGAGGGTGTATTTAATTGGACGGATTAGGGTTAATAATACAGGTTGGGTTAATGGGTAATGGGTTGGGGGTATATAGGAGTAGTAATAGGATTTGTTTAATTTGGCTTTAATTAGGATACAAATTGTATATGATAACAAATAGGATTGGGGATTTAATTTGGCTTTGGTAAATCTTATTAGGGATCAAATAATAGGATTGGGAAATAGGATCACAACCAATCACCACCACACACCCAAGAACAAAAATAAAAGGGACAAGAACAAAATAAAAGAAAGAACAAAATATTGAAGAACGAAACAAAAGAGACAACCAATCAAACACAAAGAGCTCAAAATGAAATAAAATGAATATATATTGAAAACAACTTTAATATACGGTTCAGAAAGAATACAAGAGAGAAAATACACCAAAACGAAAAATACACTAAAATACACAAAATGAAAAACAAGGGTTACAATCCTACCCACCTAACAAGAAGAATTTCATCCTCGATATTAAAAAAGAAGATACATAGGGCAACCCCAAAACACCCAAAAGAACAAAACAAAAACTACTCAAACACATGAGGAAACTTCTGCTGAATCTCCTCCTCCAGCTCCCAAGTCGACTCACCAGGTGAGTGAGGATTCTAAGCAACACGCACCAACTTGATGACCTTGTTCTTAAGCACTTTCTCCCGCCAATCTACTATAGCAACTGGTGGAATCTCACAAGTCAAGTCCGGCTGAACGGTCAACTCAGAATAGTCGATCACGTGGCTCTCATCTCGGATATATCTCCGAAGTTGTGAGACATGAAAAACATTGTGCTCCCCTGATAATGCTGGCGGCAAAGAAAGACGATAGGCCACCCTGCCTACTCGCTTCAAAATCTCAAACGATCCAATAAACCTAGAACTAAGCTTGCCCCCACCACCAAACCGAATGACACCACGCCACGACGATACCTTTAGGAAAATATGGTCACCAACACCAAACTCCAAATCTCTCCGATGGACATCAGCCCATCGCTTCTGCCTATCCTGAGCTGCCTGCAAATGCTTCCTGATCTGAACCACAATATCCACTGTCTTGGTGATCAACTCCGTACCCAACAACCTTCTCTGACCATTGTCATCCCAGTACACTGGCGATCTGCACTTCCGCCCATAGAGTGCCTCGATCGGAGCAGCTTTAATACTGGCTTGAAAGCTGTTATTGTACGAGAACTCCACAAGATGCAAATGATCCTCCCAGGACCCACCATACTGAAGCATATAGGACCTCAACATGTCCTCAAGAATCTGAATAGTCTGCTCTGACTATCCATCAGTCTGGAGATGAAAAGTTGTACTGTACTTTAATTTACTCCCCAAACTGTTCTGAAGACTCTCCCAGAACTGAGATCTGAATCTCGTATCCTTGTTGGATACAATACTGAGTGGAACCCCATGAAGTCTAACTATCTCTTGCATATACCTCTCAGCTAGGCTCTCAGTAGACTGACCGACACGAAAGGGAATGAAGTGAGCACTCTTCGTCAACCGGTCAACAATCACCCAAATGGCATTATGACCCTTAGGACTCCTCGGCAAAGCGTTCACAAAATCCATAGTGATATGTTCCCACTTCCACTCAGGAATAGGAAACGGTTGAAGAAGTCTAGCAGTCTTCTGATGCTCTGCCTTAACCTGCTGGCAGACCAAACACTGAGAAACAAACCGAGCCACAGCCCTCTTCATACCATGCCACCAGAAATGAAGCTTCAAATCTCGATACATCTTAATACCGGCAGGATGGATAGAATACGAAGACCGATGAGCTTCTTCAAGTAACCTCTTACGAACTTCACCCTTAGGGACACACAATCGGGACCCAAAACGAAGCGATCCATCAGCATGAATAACCATGTCCGTTCTGGACCCAGACTCAATCTTAGCTCGAAAACCCTGCAACTGCGCATCACCAGCCTGCGCCTCCTTAATTTGATCAACAAGAGATGACTGCAGCTGGAGTGCCAAACAACTCCGACCAGAACTTGGCAACACAACATCCAACTCCAACCTCCTCATCTGCTCAATGAGAACACTCTGCTGAGTAAGAAGCATAACTGCTGGTCTCCTGCTCAAAGCATCTGGCACCAAGTTTACTTTACCAGGATGGTATTACAAACTAATGTCATAATCGGCCATAAGTTCCAACCAACGCCTTTGCCTCATGTTTAACTCCTTCTGGGTGAAGACGTACTTGAGACTTTTGTGGTATGTAAAGATCTCCACTCGGTCTCCACGTAAATAATGTCTCAACAGCTTCAAAGCATGAATCACTGCTGCTAACTCTAAGTCATGAGTAGGATAGTTCTTCCCATGCGGCCTCAACTGCCTCAATGCATACGCAACGACTCGGTCCTTCTGCATCAAAACTGCTCCAAGACCCTTACCAGAAGCATCACAGTGAATTACAAATCTGCCTGAACCATCGGGAATAGTCAACACAGGCGCTGACGTCAATCTGTTCTTCATCTTAACAAAAGCCTCATTGCGCACATCAGACCAACAAAACTTCTGATCCTTTCCAGTCAATTTAGTCAACGGTCCTGCTATCTTCGAAAAGTCTTGGATGAACTTCTAATAATAGCCAGCCAAACCAAGAAAACTCCTGACTTCTGAAACTGACTTGGGAATAGGCCAATCCTTTACAGCCTCAACCTTGGCTGGATCCATAGAAACACCATCGCCAGAAATAATGTTCCTCAAGAAAGAAACCCTGTCGAGCGAAAACTCATACTTGCTGAGTTTTGCATAGAGCTGATTCTCTTTCAAAGTCTGCAAAACTACTCTGATGCTCAGCATGATCTTCCCGATTCCAAGAATATACCAAAATATCATCAATGAAGACCACCACAAATCTATCCAAAAATTGAGAGAAAACCCGGTTCATAAGACTCATGAATACAGCTGGTGCGTTCGTGTTCCCAAACGGCATCACAAGATACTCATAGTGCCTGTATCTAGTCCTGAAAGCAGTCTTCTGTATATCTGCAGCCTTCACCTTAACTTGGTGATACCCAGAACGAAGATCCAACTTCGAGAAAATAGCAGCCCCACCCAACTGATCAAACAAATCATCGATCCTGGGCAACGGATACCAATTCTTCACAGTAACTCTGTTCAGTTCCTGATAATCCATGCACAGTCGATGACTACCATCCTTCTTTTCGACAAAAAGGATCGGAGCACCGCAAGGCAAAACACTAGGTCTGATGAAACCCAAATCAAGCAACTGTCGAATCTGCACCTTAAGCTCTGCTAGCTCAACCGGTGCCATCCTGTAAGAACTCTTCGATATCGGTGCTGTTCCAGGCTGAACATCAATACCGAATTACACTTTCCTATCAGGAGGTAAGCCCGGCAACTCATCTAGAAAAACATCCATGAAATACCGAACTACTAGAGGCGCAGCCTCACAGCCTGAGTGCAATTCTATCACACAATCCACCCGTTCAACTGCAGTCTTTGCTCGGTCAAGGGAAGACTCCTTGGCATGGAACTCAAATTCTGCTCGATCTGGAATTCTGAAGACAACTTTCTTGGCACGACAATCAATAACGGCATGGGCTTCACCCTACCAATCCATACAGAGAATGACATCGAATCCTGAATTCCCAATTATAATCAGGTTGGCTTTGAAATCTGCGTCCCAAATAACAACGGGACATTGCCTGCACTCACGGGAACATATGACAACTCCACCACCTGTCATAATGTTCCAAACCTCTGATATGTTGCTACAATCTAACTGATGGCGAGTGACAAATCGAGAGTAGACAAAAGAATGGGTTGCCCCAGAATCAAAAAGAACATGGGCGGGAAAAGAGCAAACAAGGATGATACCTAAAAGGAATCAAAGACAAGGAGAAAGAATAGAAAATTAAGGGTGAGGAAAAAAAAAAAAATCAAAAATGCAGAAAGATAACATAAAGAAGCAAAGTAAGACCAATAAAAAGAAAACAATAGAGAAACAAAATAACAAAACAACATATACCTGCCACAACTCCTTCAGCTGTCTCAGTATCTGCAGTAGTCAGGTTGAAAGCCTGACCTCTCCTCGGAACAGCGGTCCTCTGACCGACAGTCTGATGCCGGGGAAGAAGCGGTGGCCTGACTGGACCACGAGCTGGAACTGCCAGCTGGACAGGACCACGAACTGGAAGAGTCACCCTCTGCTGTGGACAATCGCGCAAAGTGTGGTCAGGAGCACCACAAGCAAAACAGCGGCGATTGGCCCGCTTACAATCCTTGCGCTCATGCCCGGCAAGTCGGTAAAAGTCTCAAAAACCACCCCTCTGGGAACCAGCGGAAGAGTAAGGAGCTGCTCTAACTGGGTAGGCAGAAACAAGATTCCGAATAGGCCCACCAGAAGGCCTAGCAACAGCAGCGGGAACAGTCCGCTGAGAAGAAGACAAACCACCATGAGCCTGCTCCTAAGCTCGGGCTGCCTCAAGAGCCTCAGTGTAGGTACGCAAGCGAAGAGAGACAAGATGCCTCTTGATATCCTGCTCAAGCCCATTTGTGAATCTACGAGCCTTATTCTCTTCGGTTGCTACAAGAATGGCAGCGAAGCGGCTAAGTCTAATAAACTCAGCTACGTACTCATCCACTGACCTGGAACCCTGATTTAGGGCCAAAAATTGCTGTTTCATCTCAACTTGAGTACTACTGGAAAAGAATTTCTCCAAGAATCCCCGAGTAAAAGTAGCCCAAGTAATTAGCATCCAGAATCAGAGTTGGTATACATTCATATATGTATGCATGGTTGGTGAAATGTTGAGCAGATCCCAGTTCGAGCCAAGCTTGTCTAATATATTAGGCAACTAATACATTAGCCAAACCGTGATCTGATACCACTAAAAAACCCTGTCACGCTCCGCTTACCAAAAGAATACAGAATACGGATACGAGACAAAAGCCCAGCGAATGATTTTCATAATCCATAAGCTGTTCAGGAATCTTTACAATATTTTACAAGATAATCAGAGTCGGAAGCAAAAGAAACAACCAGGCATGCAAAATTGAAACAAGATACCAACAGAAATTACTTGAAACCAAATATAATAATCTCAAATAATCAAATTCTAAACAAGTCAAATATTCTGGGTCACATCGCCCAAATACAAGATAAATATCCAAGTAATGAAGTACATCTTATTCAAGTTCAAGCAACAATAATAATAACAAAATTATAAAGTAGAAAATCCAGCCTAATACATCATTTCGCCAATACCGTCTGGCAGCCGACCATCCTGATCTGCAATTAGTAAATTTGCAGGAAAAGGAAGAAGAAAAACAAGTACCCGTCAATTGCAAGTTACAGACCACTTATAATGTAGGATACAAGTACATGGGATAGGTAAATCTAAATAACAAACCTAGCATGGTATAATCATGATAACATGATATAAACCATAGCATGGCAAGATGAGCAAATATAATAGTATGTGATGAGTGTCAAGTAAACAAGTGTCATGCATCAAGTAACCAATGTCAAGAATCATGTAATCATGTAGCATGTATCAAGTAACAAATCTCATGTATCATGTATCATGTAGTCAACTGTCAAGTAGGCATGTATCATGTTCAAGTGTAATGTTTAAGTTTTTTACTTATTACTATCTAGGTAGCACTTCATGCATCCCGGTTTTTACTACATGGTTGCTACAACAACAAACAGTTTCGCTTTACATTTTGTAGGGGACCATACAGGGCAGTGTACTCAGGGACAAGCTCCAAGTATCATGTAATCATGTATCATGTAAACAAGCTCCAAAAACCAAACAAGCTCCAGTGTCATATGTGTACGTGTCATGTATATCGTGTCAAGCTCCACATGCAAACAAGCTCCAACAACCACTAGATTCTTCCGAGTACACATTTCTGCACTATCCATTATTAGATCGTTCCCTTAACCCCGACTTGGTTATTTTATTATTATGTCAAAAAAGCATGTATATGTACAAACATATCAAGAATAACAGGGCATGATCATGTAACAAGTTCAAGTTGCAAGATAAATATGTACGTGTGCAAGATATCTCATAAAAGAACAAAATAGACAAATCTCAAGTTCAGGACAGCAAGACCATACTGTAGTAAAACAGTGATTCCCAGTGTTACAAACATGCAAATCTGAATCCGTCGAAACGTATAGAAAGTAGACTCCCAAAAAATCCAGCGAGTATAAATAAGTCATATATTAATTCACAAAGACCTAGCTTAAAACTGATTTGAATATAGAAAATAGGTTCAGTCCGAAATCAGAAAAATGAATTCAAGAGCAGGAAAACAACATGAAAACTCAGTAAATAAATCTACGAAAAATCTGGGTATTCCCCTTTATGTCCAGTATCTAAATATAATGTTTCATGATTTTCCAGTGAAATTAGATCAGTCATCAAAAATAAAAAAACATCAACAACGGTAGTTTGGCAAATCTGGAATTCCCAACACCGCTGTACGAAAACTGTGATATCTCGCAACCAGTGAAACGAAAACCAATTCTGCCAAAGGGATATAAAAATAGATAAAATATACTAACTTTCATATTTCACAAACAATTTCCATACAGTAAAAGGAGTCCTAGTGAAAATAAGGTTCTTTACAGAACAGCGAGCACAATACAGCAAGTGCAGTTTTCATAAACGAGCATGAAACGACGTATAAACTTATCAATAAAATTCACCAAAATTATGGGTAATCCCTAAGTAGATAAAGAAATACCGACCAAAGTTTTGGATCAAAATAATATGTGTAGCACAGTTAATAAAATCATTTAGTCATCAAGAACAACAAAAAACAAAATCTGGAAAAGATCGACACCTCTGTAGTAAAATAGTCATAACTCACCCATACAAAAGCAAAATTAAGAAAGGTCAGAGGGGTTTGAAAATAGATAAAATTTCTAAAACTCATGTTTTATACCGAAATTAAGTTACTGACTTCAAGACTATCCAAAACAGCAAACAAAACAGATCTTCGACAAAATACAAATTTTTCCCCTTTAACAACAACTCAACATATATCATACAAAACTTGTTCAAAACACAACCAAACATGAAATCGAGTCTACTAAGTTTCTAAACATCCTGAATTATGGTTTCTAGCATGTCCACACCAAGTATATTATATGGGTCTTAACAAAATCACGAATTCTCACAAAAGTCCCACATACATGATCAAATCAAGAACGGGTAAAACCTAAGTTAATTCATATCCATATTGTGTAGTAAGTCATTTATGGTCAAATTTTCACAATAGAGACAAAACCCATCAAACATAACACAAACAAGAGTTGTCTCTAGACCCAACTACACCATATATGGTATTTTTGACTTGTATCAAACAAAGGAATTGGAGTACAAGTTACTTGCCTTAACCAAAAATGAAGAACAGTGAAGACCAAGAGTAAGGAGCAAAACCCATGAATGAAAATCCACAAACAAATGAATCCAAGCAAATTAGAGTGAAAATCTCCACACGAACAAAAACTCCAAAAGCGGGATGACAATAGTGGCTTGCGGCCACAAGAGAACACCGCGAGAGAGACTAGGGATTATATGTGGTGGTGCGAGGTGGTGTGAAGGGTGGTCAGGATGGACAAGAGGGGGAAGTGGAAAGTGGAGGCTCGGGTTGAAGAAGATGGGGCGGCTCGGGTTTGGCGGTAGGCCGGGAGGGGGAGTCGGCCGTGGTGTCGGGTTGGGTTGGTGTCGGCTGTAGGTGGGTAGCGCAAGCAAGGGGAGAGAGAGGGAGGCCGGGTGAGAGAGGTAGAGGGACTAGGGTTAGGGTTTTGTGTGAGGGAGGGTGTATTTATATGGAGGGATTAGGGTTAATAATACAAGTTGGGTTAATAGGTAATGGGTTGTGGGTAAATAGGAGTAGTAATAGGATTTGTTTAATTAGGTTTCAAATATGATACAAAATGTATAGGATAACAAATAGGATTGGAGATTTAATTTGGCTTTGGTAAATCTTATTAGGGATCAAATAATAGGATTGGAAAATAGGATAACAACCAATCACTACCACACACCCAAGAACAAAAATAGAAGGGACAAGAACAAAATGGAAAAAAGAACCAAATATTGAAGAACGAAACAAAAGAGACAACCATTCAAACACAAAGAGCTCAAAATGAAATAAAACGAATATATATTGAAAACATCTCCAATGTATGGTTCAGAAAGAATACAAGAGAGAAAATACACCAAAACGAAAAAATACACTCAAAAATACACTGGTGCTGTAAGGCTCATTCCTAGTGCTCGGTTCTGATCTTGAAATGTTGAGCAACTCCAACGATGGGGATGTCACAGAGCACCTAGCTACTCGAGCTCCCTAGTGCTGCTTAGTTCATTGCTGCTGCTCGGACCTTCTTGCTACTCCGGTCCCTGTGGTACTCGGACCCTCTAGTGGCTCGGATCGTATCCTGCTCAGATCCCTGCCTGCTCGGATCCTTGCAACTGCTCAAATACTGTAGCTGCTTGGATCCCTGCTCTGTTCAGATATGCTTTAGATGCTCAGCTAGCTATGCTGCTCAGATGACAATTCGAGCACCGAGCTATTTGGTCTTCTTGGCGAGGCAGCTCAAATGACGATCAGAGCATCAAACTATTTAGTTCTTTTGGTGAGGTAGCTCGGATGACGGTTTGAGCACCAAATTTGATCGTGAAGTTTGCCATGTCACCTTTGTAGCTTCGCTTTCCCGACCCTTCGTTTCAATTGTAAGATCAAAAGGAACCTTGAGTGGCTTAGATTGCACCACGTCATCAACTTTGAATGACTAAGATTGCACCACGTTATTAGTGCGGTTACCTAGGAGATGTTAGAGCTTCTTTCTCTATAAATCCACAGCCACCCTCATTTCTTCTCATCTCCTTTCATATTCACTAAGGGATTCTCTCCCTCCTCCGTGCTCTTTTTCTCTCCAGATTTCAACTTTGTCGAGTTTTCCGGCTACTTTTTCATCATAAACTTGTCGTTAATATCCAGTTGATTATTATAAATTAAAAATTCATGTCTATAGTTCATTCGGGTCATTTCGTCAAATCTTATCTCTCAAGTAAGGAGAAGGGGAAAGCAGTAGCCGGGTCTTTAGTTATAGTTGAAGTGAAGGATGAGACGAGATTGATAATAGGATGTCTCTTTTATATTCCTCATCCTCCTAACACCCATTTCCTCATTTGTCAATACCTCGAGGACCTAGCAGATCTAGTGAGGTTCAGTATGTGATACCCTGAACCAGAAGAATGCCTTACTAATGAGGCCGATCATATCAAGACTATCCTCACAAAGTTGACCCCCATATAATTAGAGTCACCACCTTTGGAATTCTGTCTAAGTACGAATTGCTCTTGTTGCGTCCCCAAAGTTAGGGTGTTTTTGTTGATGTCTAGTGAATTTTGCATCTTCCCCTACGACACTTTCCACTTCGAACTGCATTTCCCCATTCATCCATTCATGAAGGAAGTTCTCAACAATATTATCTTAATCTGGTGTAATACATGCCAACGTGTGGAGGCATTTGACTGGCTTGCCAAAAGGTGGGTGCCAAACCAAGCATGAAGATCTTGAGGGGGAACTTCAAACAACATTAGCAAAATGTGACAGACAACTAATAATATCTCTCTCCTTGCTCGGAGAGGAGAGTTAATGAAAATCCCAACTCGATCAAGTACTGGAAAAGCAAATACTTCATCATTCGAAGTGCTGAGCTATGGGGATTTCCTACAAAGTGGAAGGGAGATGTGCCTAAGGGGGTGAAGGTCGACCCGGATGTGAGTAAGGAGGAGCAAAAGTTGAGTGATGCTTTCTTCGCTTTGGTGGGGTGTTAAGTTGGCAAAATGTGATGGAGGCTCTCTTCTTGCGGTGGGGGGGTGGGGGAGTGCTGGTTGGAGAAGGGGATTCCGAATTTGGATTGCTTTTTATCAAACACTTAGTCTTAGTCTTTGTCATGCACTTAGTCTTAGTTTTATCAAGCACTTAGTTTTTTCGGATAATCTCGTTCTCATATCTCTTTGTTGTTCTTGCAGAAGGGGAAGGCATGGACTTCGACAGTGTCATTGCAGATCATGCTAACTTGCGAAATAATAAACATGAGGATAAGAAGAGGAAGAGGAATTTGAGCAAACTAAGGTCCTTGAAGATATCCAAAAGCTTTTCAACTTTCACTCTGGTGGCATCCGGAGTTGCCGACAAGAGCGCTAATGAGCCCATTTGCAGGGAGCTTTTCCTTGGGCCTACTCCTCACTGGTGAGCACCCTCTCTTGACCACCAAAATCGAAATGTTTACTGAGGTGGGGAAGATTATTTACGTTCCGAACTAGGGCATCAAGCAGTGTGACTCCCTTCTTGGCGACTTGATGAACTACCTTGAGTGGTTAGGAATCTCCCCACTCCGCCGGATTAGGGAGTTCTATTCGATGATATGGTTAACTCCTCCATCCTCGAGATCTTTTGAGTCGGCATGTCACTATGTCCTCTGTCCTGCAGTCTAGCTTTCGTATTCCTCCATGTGTTTCTAAATTTTAAAGTCTACGTCCTCACAGATCACTTGCCATATCAGCAACTTGATTGAGCAGATCAAGACCGAGAGGAAGCTCTGGAAGGACAGACCCACCTGGGCTGAGATCGAGAGGCAGAAGGCCATCAAGGAACCTTGAGGCTGCGAAGAATCGGGAGGCAACTTATCTCGTCGGAATCACTCGTCTCCAGGTCAAGCACAAGAAGGAGATGGCGAAGGCAGAGAAGGAGAAGGTGGCTGTTGTTGCTAAGGTGGTGACCGAGGCGAAGGCCTATATCCTTGATGTGATAGAGAACTCGTATGCGACAGCCATAAAGGACATGGTTGAGCATGTCCCCATTTTGACGGGAAGGTATACAGTTTCGACCTTTAGCCGGGGTAGCAGCCAGTTGAGGAGGAGTCTGATGTAATACCCCGTATTTAGAGTGTATATCTAGAATAATATATATGTGGGCTTGGATTGATATGTATATGGGCCTTGATAATTAGATATACAAAATTATATATGGGCCTATATATGTGGAATTATGAAGAAGTGGGTGCATGGATTTGAGTAGGGTACGGTTGATAAGTGTTGTGTGTGTGCATGTGCCATGCACTCATGTGAAGTGAAGGTAGATGAGTTGGGAAATAGGGTAAATCATCCCATATCGGTAAAGAATATGAGTAGAGACTGTTTATATACAGTTTGCCAATGATCCGTAAGTATAAACTAGCTATAACACTTTGGGTGTGGCTATGCCCTCCGGTGAGGCCGTGATTAGGTTTTGTTTTAGGCATCACGTATGCCCGAATAGGCACAACAGAGCTGAGCAGGGCTCGGGGCGTTACAAATGGTATCAGAGCCGACTTTCAACATCGATAGAGCGTGTGATATATGCCTGAGATGAGCTAGAGAATCGTACACTAGGCAAAATAGATGAAAGAAATGTACGTTACCCGAATTAGGAATTAGGGTACTCCACTCCACATTGGCTAGAAAGGAGATTCTGTGTTAGATTGCATGTCCTGAACTTAGCGAGGACGCTAAGATCATAGGGGGGGTATGTAATACTCCATATTTCTGTGATATATATATATATATATATAGTCCCCTTCGGTTGCACACTACTTTTGGTGAGCACTCCCGAACTAGAGACCCTATGAAAAATCCGAACCGTTCATATTGTTCTATATGCCTTAGATAGCCTAACAATAAAAAATCAAGTAATTAGAAGTTCATTTGCCCATCCATCATGCTGTTAGAATTTTCAGCCATACAATTTTGTGATGATGTAAATCATGGGTAAATGAACTTCAAATTACTTGATTTTTTATTGTTAGGCTATCTAAGGCATATAGAACAATATGAGCGGTTCGGATTTTTCATAGGGTCTCTAGTTCGTGAGTGCTCACCAAAGTAGTGTGCAACCGAAGATTCTCTCTCTCTCTCTCTCTCTCTCTCTCTCTCTCTCTCTCTCTCTCTCTATATATATATATATATATATATATATATATATATATATATATATATATATGGGCCTATAGATATGGTGTGTGTGTGTAACCCCCGTTTCCGTCTCTACGTATTTTCCGTATTCTTGTATTTTGTTTGTCTATAAATTCTGCTATTCTTTTGAGCCCAATTGCTTTCATTAAATTATCCGATTATTTTGTTAGAAACCATGTGTTTCAATCCATATATTTTATTGTGTTTACTAGTATTTGAGTATTAATTTTATGTATACTATTTGATTTATTTAATTAGTGTGCACTATTATATTACTATTGATTTATTTAATTAATTTTTGTCTAAATCCTATAGCCCAACCCGTAGCCCATTCATCAACTCAGTCCCACTTATCCCCTATATATATTAACTTAATCAACCCTACTTAATTAACCCTAATTATCCCCTTCCTAATCTCCATTAGCTGCCCTTCTTCTTCTTCATCCACCCCACTCCCGAAACCCATTGCCCTCGTCATCTTCAACCCCACAGCACCCACACCATCTCGCTGCCACTGCAACCCCGACACTCTCCATCCTCTTCCCCTCTCACTCGCAGTTGCCTCGATGTCTGTACCCCCGCAGCTAGCGCTTCCTACAGCACCGAGCCACACCGAACACCGCAGTCTCCCGAGCTCTCCTCCACCGCTCACCATCATCGACGCCTCAGCACTCACCGCACCACCCTCTTCCTCCTGCATGTTGTCCCTTTGCGGAACCCGCAACATCACCACCCGAAGCTCCACTTCCGACCACCACCTTGCTGTTGTTGCGGTTATTGGCTACCTCGAGCTCCACATCTCCTCACTGCAACCCGATCACCTTGCTACTTTCCCTCACCCACATCCGCCATTGCTCCACCACCACTCTGCCATCATTAGCCTTACGGAGGTCTTAGGCAAAGATATGGACATGAAGTCGAGCCGTTGTTGCTATCATCGCTCTTACTTGTCGTTGTGTGTTGCTACGTTCATGGTCATTGCTCTCACCTTCTTATTGTCGATGCTGTCATTAGGATTCTTTCTTCTTCTGTCGTTCATTCATACTTGAGATCTTCACGTGTTAAGAAAAGTGTCTCTTGAACTCAATTTATTGTTCTTGTTCATGAAAACAATTATTGAAATCTGGTAAGTAGTTATTGAATTAAATATATTATCTAATTGAATTCCATTATTGATTCATAGTTTTCTGTGTCGTACCATGTTATTGATTCGAGTCTTGACCGTTAATTCATCATGTTATCAATGCTTGAATGTTCTGCCCTATCATTTTCCCGAACTTGTACTGAGCTTTCGACCCAGTTTCCGACACAGAAATTTGAAAATTTATACATAGAAGTACACTGAGTCTGGAATCCTGAACATCTTACGGATTCTCAATCCAATTTGTAGATTGTAAGTTATTGACATTTTAGTACTGTCATATTGTAATTTCCAGAATGGAAATTGTACACGAAACCAGTAAAAAATGAATTTATATGTGTAGCTACTTTAACTATAATGTATCGGGTGAATAAGTATTGGAACCGGCAGAGAGTCTAGTTTTTGGAACCATTGACGGAATCGGATTTGCATTCCCGTGACAGCAGGAAAGTGAATTTGAGTACCAATAGGTGCTGCTGTCCAGAACTTGCATTGTTACATTTTTTGCATATAAACCCGTTATTTTTCATATTTAAAAAATTGAACTATGTATATTTCATGTATTGGATAGCCTTGGTATCTTCTTGATATTGTATTAGTACTACCGTTCTCATCAATTGTACCTATTGCATGTTCATGAGTAATTATTGTAAAATAATAACTAGACGGGGTAATAAGGGTAAGACTTAGTAGTGGACAATATATGAGACTATAGTGGTTGTTTTTTTGGGTGTGGGAGCAGCAGATAATGTGTGTTTTTGTATTCGGAAAAATGGTCGTGATCCTAACCTTCATTCTGTATCCGAGGAAAAATTGAGTGGATTGTTTGGGGAAGGAGCTGACTTGCCTACCTACAAAAAAAAGCCTGAAACACCGGGTGTATTCTCAGAGACAGATCGTCCGATGCGTAAATCAGAATACATAAATATTTAGAATAAGGTGTTCTGTAGCAAAAAGAGTCTTTACCTTGTAACAATGTTAGATCAGTAGTATTTATAGGTCTTTAGAGAGTCCATTATGGAGAGATTCTTGCCGGTTATGGGGTCCCGTTGATACCAGATTTGTCGTTAATCAAATCCCTATAATTTTTGATTTTTTTTGGGAGGGGGGGGGGCGGGGGGGGGGGGGGGGGGTGAGTTGATTGTGGCGTAATCGACGGGATGACTAGCATGATCGGTGGGCAGGAGACTCGGATAGATCGAAGGCATGCGATTAGGCCTACGGAAAGCCCGTGGAGCGGGTTTGGTTTGGGCCCTTTATTTGATAGGTGCTTTAAGCCCAAAAGGGCTTTGTGATCCGTGCGAGAATCGCAGGGCGGGGTCAATTACGGCTTTTACCCAGATCATGAGCCCCGCACTATCGGAGATGAGCTTTCGATCATTTCTGAGGAGCAGGTAACTCATTTGAAAAGCGTCGGCGACCACATCGAGTTGTGGTGTCTACCGTTGAGGTAGTGTTTGAGGCATGGAGCTAGAGTATCGTTTCGACCTGTGAATCTGAATTACAACCCTTGTTGTGGATCTTAGCAAGAAGGAATCCTTTGTTGCATCGATTCCCATGTTGGTTGGGGGACGCCTATCAGGCTTAGGTGCTAGCAGAATGGGTGACGACAGGTTCTTGTACTTGTGTCCTATTACTCTGTCAGTTTTTTTGGGTTTCGATGAGTTGTCACATAACAGTAGTCATTCCAGAGGTCAGATTTTAGGGGACTACATGTGCTGATGGTTCTTGACGAAGTCAGCTTCTATAAATATGCTCCTCCTTACCGATTTGGGGGGTTTGCTTTCTTTGCACCCTGAGTTCCTTTTCAAAAAATTGTTTCTCTGAGAATGTCGACCGTGGAGGTTAGCAGCTCGTCTTCTTCAGGTGATCGGAGTGGATCAGGGAGTAGATCTTCCTTGGATGGATTGGCCACAAGTTCCTCAGGTTGTTCTCTTCCACAAGAAAGAGGACTTTTGAACCCGAAGCCTAGCTTGGAAGACACCCGAGGGTTGCCCCAGACGTTGGGGGTATAGGTGGTCAGGATGGCGAGGAACGACTCATGGAGAAAGAGTGGACCTTGGATGAACTCTTTAGGGCGGTGCCAGAGGCTGAGCTTATCGATGTTAGATTGTCCCCGGGGGCGAAGGTTGCCCTTGGTGAGGCCCTGTTGGTTGCACCCCCTCGGTCATCCAGCCGTTCGAAGTGTCCGAACGTATCTCGATGACTTGGAGGAAAATTTTCACCCTGATGTTCTGCCATTACTGAGTAGGTTAGTGACCGATCTTGATGGGAAGAAGAGTGTCCTGGCTTCAAATGAACTTGAGTCACTTCGGAGGGTTTATCGCGTCCCTCCCCAGGTTGAGCTGATGCATCCAAACACTGATCTTCGGTTGAATGCTGATCTCTCGGGGGAAATCTGCATGATGAACATGGATATCTTCCACTTGGGCCTACACTTCCCTCTTCATCCTTTATTGAAGGAGGTGCTGAACTGGGTGGGCCTAAGCCCTATGCAGTATGCGCCGAATTCTTGGAAGCAACTAATGAGTTTCATTATGGTGTGCCATGAGAAAGGGGTTTCTCTCCGCCTGAAGTATTTTCAGGTGTATCTGGGTTTTAAAGTGCTGCCGCTTCATCCCTACCGCTGGTATATCTCGCCTGGTTGGGGGTACCAGGTGGTGCATGGTCATCTTGATTCTACCAAGGGTTGGAAGCAAAGTACTTTGTGGCTCGCGGTATCGAACCTTGGAATATCCCTACCAAATGGTTGTATAAGGGCTCACCGAGGAATGGTCTCCTGTCAATCCACTACCTGACATCAGAAGAGAGCATCGAGTTTTTGAGGATCTTTGAGAAGGGTGCCTGCATCGACTAGTCGCAGATGTCGAAGGAGAGGTTGGCCACGATAGGTTGATTCCTGTCGGCTTGTGTAAGTTCTCTCTCTCTTGCCTCGTTACGTTAGCGTGTTGCCTTGTATGACATCTTCTTCTCTTCACAGATGTCGGTGTGACGATTGCTTCGGCGCCGAAGCCTTTGGGGGTGACGATAGCAAACCTTAAGGGCAAGAGGAAGGCTAGGTCATCAACTTCCTGGAAGTTTCCTAAGAGAGGCAAGACTTCCTAAGCGATGCAAGACTTCGCCGATCCATGATCCCGAGGTATCCCTGAGGGGTCAGTCAAGCAAGAGGTCATTGAGGGCCACCGGATTGGCCAAGTTTTCGACTCCACCATCTCACTTGTCTGTGAAGGAGTTTGTGTAACCCCGTTCTCGCCAATACACATTTTCTAAAAAATTTCTGTGTTTTGATTATTTATAAATTCATTTTGTTTTTAAATTCGTTTTGGATCTTCTATCAAAGTCTTTTCTAATCGACCATTTTGTTTATTTCAAATGATGATATATTTTAATTATATTCTTCTATTCCTAATTGATGGACTATTTATATTTTAGCTCAAATCAAATATATTATTACTAATGGGATTTTAATAAATTTGTTAAACTCAAATCCTACTTTGATGTATATATATTAATATTATCGTTATTATAACTATAATTATTATTATTTCTTGATTGTTTATTAAAATCCATCTGTTGTTATTTATTGATTTTCTTCTTTATCTCTTCTGAAACCCTGTAATTTGATTATCTAATAACAGAATTTATTATTTGCTTCCAACTAAATTTTTGTCTCCCAATCTTTTTAAATTTTTTTCTGCTTAAAATTTTCTTGTTCATCCTATTCAAAGTTTTTGCTTGTTGATATCCTCAATTAATCTAATTATAATCCTATTTTTATTATTTATTTATTCTTTTCCCTTATTTGATCCAAAACCCTATACCTAATAACCCAACATCCTATCTACCCTATATATACTATTCTAACCTAACCGTAACCCTAACCTACACTGTTAAAACCCTACCCTATACTATGCAGCCATCACCCTTCCCCACTTCCTCCTCTCATCTGCTCCCAAACCCATCCCCTGCTCCTCATCGCCTGCATCCCTCCACTCCGTCTTCTTCCTCAATCAAGCCACCTCCGCCCCGTCATTGGATGGCATATGAAGTGTTACCTAGATAGTAATAATACAAGATATTTAGTACATGATATTTGAACATGATACTTGAGCATGATACATGAGACGTGATACTTGACTACATGATACATGAGATTTGATACTTGATACGTGTTACTTGATTACCTGTTTACCTGTTTACCTGTATACCTGTTACCCGACACCTGTTACATGTTTACTTGTTTACTTGATTTCTTGACACTTGATTTATGCCATGTACACTTGATCACCTATACCATGTGCTAGTTAGTTTCCCCATGTGCTTGTATCCTACATTATTTGTGACCTACGACTTGCAATTGATGGGTACTTGTATTTTCTCTTTTCCTCTTTCCTTCATTCTTTGTATTGCAGATTTTGGAGGACAGGTTCCAGACGGTATTGGTGTCATGACGTACTAGATACTGGAATTTTGCTATTATTATTCTTATTCCTTATTTTGGACAATAATTGTATTTTGAGACTCGGATTTATTCTTGTATTTGGGCAATGTGACCTAGGATTATTTGTGTATTTCAGATCTTGACTATTTGAGATTAATATATTTTTATTTCAAATATTCTTGTTGGTATTTGGTTCATATGTGCATGTGGTTGACTTTTCTGGCTTCCGACTCTGAATATATTGTGATATGTTGTAAAGAATTCTTGAACAGCTTATGGATGATGAAAATTATTCGCTTTTTGGGAAGCGGGGCGTGACAGTAATTGAATGAAATACTCTATTTTTGTTTCTTGATTATTATTTTTTATTAAATCTTGTTCATGAAATTCTCCGTTCTTCTTGTTGAGTTGTTCTTATTGATTCTATTTTCTTCTATGTAATTACGAGTATTTTTATTTGAACCCTATTGATTTAGATGTATCTCTTATTAAACCCTAAAACCCAATTTCTATTATCCTTGACCCAAAACTGCTATTATTGGATCCTAAACCACTAACCCAACACTCTAATTGTACCCTATAAATACAACTTTATTGCAAACCCTAAAAATTGCACAATTCGAAACCCTAGAGCCGTCTACTCTCTCTCTCCTATTCTTTCCCCTCCCTATTTTCTTTCTCCTCGACCAAAGATTTCCCACCCAAGTACCTACACCTCCTTCTCCGACCAACTCCGACCATCCTCCGACCTATGGCACCCTCCTGAGCACCGCCATCCTCGTCAGCAACCTCCGGTGACCCCCAGCACCCAACTCAGCAACCCCCTCCTCTGTTTCCCATTGTCCGCAGCCAAAAACCCCAACCGTAGCTGCTTCTTTTCGTCGACATCGACCCCCGCAGTCGTCGCCCTCGCTCGCCGTTCACGCCGCCGCCTGCGACGCTGACGACCCCCCCGCTGGCCTTGCCCTCTTGCTTCGTGGTTGGGCTTTTGTTGTTGCTGCTTTGACTCTTTGTTTTCACGTATATTGCGTGTGCTATCTTGTGGATTTGTGCTAGTTCATGGGGTCGTTGCTCCGGGATCCTTATCCCATTATTCTTGGTATTCAATTCCACCGTTTATAAGGCAAGTCACCGTCCTCTTGAATTGTTAATTGTAACAAATTCATGTTTTGTTGAAACTCTTGCAAGTAGATCCTTATTATACATTGTTCATCTTTTTCGTTGGGTATATTGAGCGTTTACACAAGCTAACCCCAATTACTTGACATCGTGCTACTTTTGACTCCAAAGATTAAATCTTGCATGTATGCATATAGAATTGATAATAGAGTTATTCATATAATTATCACATAAATGAATTGATTGTAGAGAGAATTGCTAGGTTGTATATTGTTTGATCGATTGATGGTTGATTGATGATAAATTGATGTATGTATGTGTTCTTAATCTTATTTTCCATATTTTTATACCCTTCATGCCGATTGAGAATTTTATCAACTAGTAGAATTGATACCCATCATGTTTAATTAACTTACATCAGGAAAAATACCCAAAACCCTCTATGTTGCTTGTTGGTTGTATGTTATCGGCTATTTTTGACTCAGAAAATGATCTTAAAGTAAATTACTTTCTGAATATAAATTGTATACTTATCTTTCTAGTATGCAGAACATCTTGAGTTTCTAAATTCTGAGTTGTGTAGAAAAAGTTATGCCCGTTTTACTACAACTGTGTTTTTACTTTCAGAATTACAGATTCTTGTATCTTTCATAATTAAACAGTAAAAAGGCTGCTCAAATGATAAAAATTTTCTCTGAAAATTTTCAGATTGTTAGTAATCATGTTTAGGAGTCTAGAAAATATTTTTAATGAATTTATTATTGGGTTTTTACTTATTCTAAAAATAAAATAACATGATGTCGAATTTCTGCCTGAACATAAAATCTGTAAAGAACAATGTGTTTTACCGAGCTACTGTTGTTAGATTTTGAAGTTTAAATATGCGTTGGAACCGTGTGGAATTCTAGTTTCTAGAATTTCTGACGGATTCAGTTTTTGATTTCTAAAACCGTGGAAAACTGCATTTTTGTATAGACTACTCTTGCTGTCCAAAATTTTATAATCCAAATTTTAATAGATTAATTATTCCTATATCGTACTATTGCATGAATTAATGTATGTATGTTGTATTGCATGATCCTAATGAGTTATTGTCATCATTCTAATTTTCCTATTCGTGTTACCATCCTATTCTTCTCCTATTGATACTATTGTTCATCTCATGTCTTAAATTGCACATTGTATTGTTGCATTGATAAATATTTAATAAGCCGGAATTTAAGGGATTGACTAGAGTAGTTGATGATATAAAGACTGTACTTGGATGATGGCCCATATTTTTATCGTTATCGTCATCGTGTAAGAAATTACACCAAGGCCCGTGTTATTATTGTTATCATCATTATGCAAGAAATTGTCTCAATGGCTAGTGTTATATTGTTATCATCATTATACCCAGTACATGAACTATAAAATCTACTACTATAGTCTAAACAAAATTGATTGTATGGATTGAACCTGTGGTATGGAACATATGGGACACAGTAGTATGTGCATTAGTTAGTATTAAAATGATTAATAGACATAAGGATTAACACATCACCGACATTGCATATTATTCATCATTGTTTCTATTGATATCGAATATTGGCTAAGTATTATTGTTATTGATCATTGAATATTGTTACCGAATATTGAATCATTGTTTATAGCCATTGCATCGATTATCATGATATTGATTATTGCTATTGTCCCATGTTATTGATTCCTATTGATCCACTGAAATCATTGTTATACCATTATTCCATTATTCCTTACTTTCTCTATTTGCTGTCCATGACTTGCTGTAACACCCCGAATTCCAAAATACAACTGAATTCGAAGTTCCACGGGAGCTTTACACTTCTTTCGTACAATTTTACACGGAAATAAAAACATTTCTTACATCAGAGTTAAATTATAACTTTACATTATTACAGCAGAAGCAATTTTACAATAAATTACATGAAACAACATTTAAATCAATCTTGAGCAGCATGCATATTTCAATTTGTCAAGCATCTTTACCCTGCATGTAAAACTGTGGGCGCGTCAGTTCATTCAACTGTCGAAATATTATACACAGCCATCCTCCCGGAAACAGTATAATGATTCTTAATACTTAGCAGACCACACACTTGTTCATAAACAAAGCTAAAGGGACTATCCTATTGACGTCGTGTTGTGAATGTGCACTTAGTCCTTAATTCAATTATTTGTATTACATGACACTAATGCGCACTTGTTCAGAGTCTATGTAGCTCATACTACATAGGTCCGAGGGCAAGCCCTTAACCGTTCTTCATGTTGTAGGGTTCAATCCCTCGTCATGACTAATCTACTACTGTAACTACGGTAAGTATCCTAGATGCTTTCTGATCTACGAACTCTTGTCTAGGCACCCTGGACGGAATCCCAATGCATTGACACATGACTCATCATGCAGGAATCCTGTGGTATTTCAGCTCCTACCAAAGACATGACACCACCCACAGTGATCAAACATCCCACGAGCGTCGCCACCGGGACGGTACTCTAGAGTAGTATCCACGCCCTATCATGATGCATCATGGGACATCCTGTGAATACTCTCACGCCGCCAATCCAATTGCCCTCATACTCAATGTTTTTCTCTTACTTTCCTCACATGTTCACTATGTATCTAATTCTTAGTTTAATTGAATCATGAATAAAATCAATCCCTTAGGGTTAGCACTCCCACTATACCGGTCGTATTTATTTATTTCACATGACCCAAACCTTGGTCTTTTCATCTCAAATATCATTTCTACATTTCTTTTATTGCCGGTATAAGGCTTAGCTACACCCTAGTTCTCAATTTTAACTCATAATTACAACATCGAGCTTTTCATACTCATAAGGTCATTTCATGATTAATCACAATTCACATTTCATAAGCATTGTATTCATGTATTCACATCTTTCATAACTCATCACAATCAATAATTCGATTTCACATGCAATTTATGCGTAAGAATAAGTTTCAACTAGTAGTAATCAATAATTCATTTATTCCACGAATCTATTATCCGCATTTCCATTCATACTACAAGCACAATTTATAAGTCTAATTGATTACACAAATCACAACTTTCAAAAATTCCTCATTACTAATTTTCATCTTTATAACCCTAAAAAAATTCTCATTTATTTTTCCTTTGTTTAAAAGACCATTTAAATTTTAAAAACAAGTCCTTCCTTGCAAAAAGCCTCAATTTCTCAATTACTCTTTATCAAAAGTTATACAAATTTTTCTCATAAAGTCCAAATAGTTTCAGTAGTTTATTCCATAATTTTCCCAATTTTCAATCTATTTTTAAAACTCCAATTAATATTAAAATCCCAAAAAAAACATTTTTTTTAAAAATCCAAACCCCCAACCGGATTCGAACCCAAAACCAGCGGCCCAATAGACAGCGCACAAGACCACTGCGCCAAAGCCCCAAGGCGATATGACTAGGGGTTATTATCCCTATGTATCAAACCTCGGCATTCTGATTTTAACAAAAAATTAAAACGAAAAGCCTCAGTATTGAACCCGAGACCCCTGACTCAGCCCCCCTTTACTGTAGCGAATGAAGACTCTACCGGCCAATTGGTCTAAGTGGCCATATCGATTTGAAGGTAATTTAATTGGGTTTTGATTTAGCTCTCTGTTCATATCTATAATTCATGAATTCTCAAAACAAATTTGTCTCTTTTTCTTCTCTTTTGAAAGCAACTTTTTCCATAATTAAAATACACATAAAACTACAGCAACCGGTATTTTTATAAGCATTTTTGGCTCTTTAAAACATGTATTTTAGCCCTAGTTTGTATTCCATGTCCATAATTTCGATATTTGAAAACCATAGCACAACTCTTCATGATTAAAGTTAGGTTACCACAAAAATCACTACGTTATTGTTCTCTTTCTTATTGTCATTCTACCATATTTTTAGAACACAAAGATCATCTTTTCTAAAGAATAAAAATTCTATTTTTATCAACTAATTTACACATGATGCATTCAATCATTTATTTGCAAATACAATCTCTTTCATTTATTCTAACATTCATGTGGCACATACAAAATGGAGAATTCTAACACATAAATTAACAATTATCCATTAGCAATCATTCCACCATTTTATCTTTAATATTACCACTCTACTTTAATTAAATAAGCATGGTTCCAATTTCTCACTAGTTAATTCCTATAATTTCATTAAAACATACCTAGCATGAATTCTAATATTAGAAACACTGAGAAACACCAACCTCTTTGGAGAAAAACCAAATAAAAGCTCCTAAAGTCTCCTAGAATGCGAGAGAGTAGCCTTCTCCTCCTAAATTGTGTTGCAAAAGCCCTCCTTCTTGCTCCTTGTGCAAAAAAACCGAAAGCTTCCTTGTGTGGGGATGGGGCCGGCCTCTAGCTTGGAACACAACTCACACTCAAACTATATACTCCCTTATGTATTTCTCTCCTATATAATTTCTTTCTTTCAATAATTTTTTTTTTGTAGAATACATGAAGGTAACGGGATATTTATACTAGTTCTATGATGGATTTGAGGGCTAGGATTTCACTAGATGGTTATAGATGGATAGCTAGGATAGGAGGGGAAGTTGTAGCAACCACCCATAATCAAATAACCACCCATGCACACACACCGACTCTCCCATTCCTCCTTAAGCATACACCCGGCCTCCAAGGTGTGCAATGCACACTACGTGCATGCACGTGCCCTCTAGTACCCTCCTATTTGAAATTTGTACAATTTTAATTAATCAATTGTTCACAGATTGTGTCTACATGACAAGTGTGACAATTTAAATGATTAATTAAGTTTGTGAGCTTCACAAATAGTGGGCTTAGACTTGTGGGCCAAAACAATAAAATAATAAATTATTAAAGTGGGCTCAAAATAAAAAAACAATGTTTTAGGCTTTACAAAATAAGCTTTTTAGAAATATAGAGGAAAAGAAAGAAATAATAGTGCATACTACAAAATGAAATTTTTATAAAATGAAAATAAATATACATACGAAATTTTGCACGTGTACAACACGTGAAAATCAACATTTTTATTAAAATGAAAGTTTTAGGGTATTACACTTGCTCTAAGGATAATTTTTCTTCTCTTTTTAGATCAAATGTTCACAGGTAATAAAGGAGAATTGCCTACTGGGATTGGAGAGCAAACGTTCTAAAGAACTATTGCTTTATAATTGAATGCTAATTTTTAAAGAACTTATTGTATTGAGACCTGTTACTATTGTGTTTGGGATTTATTATTGTATTGGGTTTATGTCCCGGATTTTATTAT
This sequence comes from Hemerocallis citrina, assembly GCA_017893485.1. Lineage (NCBI taxonomy): Eukaryota > Viridiplantae > Streptophyta > Magnoliopsida > Asparagales > Asphodelaceae > Hemerocallis > Hemerocallis citrina. The sequence goes on along the minus strand of CM030364.1, from coordinate 109,156,447 downwards.
TATTCCAGATGTTGGATTATTATTATATTTGGTTATCTCATATTGTTCATTCTAAGTATTATTGTTCACGAGATTATTATTATTGCGTGCACAATTGTTCTGTATTGATTATATTGTTGAGTTGATCGGATAAACAGATTATGGGTGACGTTAGTCATTCGCTAGGCCAATGTCATATGCTCGTATTCGTATTTTTGGAAAGCGGGGCGTAACAAGGTTTTTAGTGGTATCAAAGCCCGGGTTTGGACAATATATCAGTCAAATGTGACTAACGAAAGAAAGTTTGGATTTGATTGATATATTAATCAGACTTGGGTTTTAATCGGTTTGACTCAACAGTATGTGCAATACAGTGATTGCATGAACAATTGATATCCAACTTATAATCTAGACGCTAACCGTTTGATTTTTATTGCAAACCATGACTAGAAAAGGTGATTCATCTTCCCGTGCTAGGGATGACCAGTATGATGAGCCCACTGTTGCACAGCTAATGCAAATGCAGCGTGAGCACAATGAACTGATGATGCGGATGCAACGGGAACATAATAAACAATTGAGAATGGCTTATGAAGCTGCTAATCATTGTACCTACACCTGGATTGCTGCCGCCGAGACTTGGAAATGTGGCAGATTTTATGAGGCTCCATCCAGACAAGTTCTCGAGCACTGAAGGTCCACTTGAAGCCGAGCAATAGCTTATCAGGACTGAATAGTTGTTGACCGCAACACGTAAAGCAGATGTGGATCGTGTTGATATGGTGAGCATCCAACTTGTTGATCTTGCCCACATCTGGTAGCAAACTGAGGCTGAATGATTGGGCTGACCCATCTACTGGGCCGCCTTCACTGAGAGCTTCCTCACAAAGTTCTTTCCTAGTGTCACCAAGAATGAAATGGAATGACGGTTTGTCTCATTAACTCAAGTTCATCAGATAGTGTTTAATTCATGCTTTTCATTGCTATTTCATAAAGTATCAACGTTAAACTAAACACTGTCTTGAATCAGGGAAATCGTACCGTGGACGAGTACATTGCGGAATTTGCCCGACTAAGTCATTTTGCTACAGTTTTGGGGGAAAATGACGAAGATAGAGGCCTTCGTTTCCTGTTGGGATTGGACAGTGAGATTCAGGACCGTATTGCCGCCTTGAGACTTCGCTCTTATGCTGATATCCTGGATGCCGCAAGAATTCAATAACAGACCAGTTCAAGGAAGTGTGCTATTCAACGTTCTGTTGCTGCTAGGCCTTCTGTTGGGCCTATTAGGAGGCCAGCTCCACACCTTCCCGTCAGGGCATTGTTACCCACCTACTGCCCAGAGGCCGAACCAAGTCTGCACACACTGTCATAAGACTGGCATTTGTGCAAAGATTGCAGGATAGCGAACCGCCACTGCCATCACAAAATTGAAGCATGTAGAACTTTTTTTTGTAAAAAATCCTAGCATCACACTGAAAGAGATAAAAAAAATTAGACATTTTTTTTGTAGAAGGAAAGCAAGAAGAAGACTCACACAGCGCGGCATTGTAGTTTATCATGGGGGCGCTTCGGTTCGTCGGCGCGGCGAGAGAGTGAGAGGAGCAGGCCGCGCTGCAGGTCATCAGTGTGGTGAGAGAGAGAGTTAGAAGAGAAGACGGTGCTGCGGTTGGTCGGCGGCATTGCAGTTTGGCGGTGGCACTGCAGGTCGACAACACGGGGAGAGGGAGAGGGGTAGTGGCGCTGCAGGTTGACAGCGTGGGGGGAGAGAGGGGGGGAAGGAGCAGGCGGTGCTATGGTCATCGGCGGAGATGCAATTCGTCGGCGCAGCGAGAGTGAGAGGGAGTTGAAGAGGCAGGGCAGGTGCACAGAGGGAGGGAGATGAAGAGGGTAGGGTTTTTTGGGTTTTTTTAGAGATAGAGAGAGGGTAATAAATTTGAATGTGTATTGTACGTATTTTATTGGTTTATATTGGGGAGTTTAATTATACGTGCGAGGCACTCATTGATAGATTCACAAATGAAACTAAGGCCCCATTATAGTATTAGAGATTTGTCCTATTAAATTTATATTAAAATGTGTAATATTTATATGTACATTAAATAAAAAAACTCTAATTTTTAGTGTGTATTTCATGTGCACATAGTAAGCACGTGCACGTGTTTCTCACTCCATCCAAAATGGCCAGCCAAATTGATGGGAGGGAAAAGAGAGGAATTTAAATGAGTTATTGATTAGTGTAGTGGTTAAGAATAATAGGTAGTTAATCAAATCAGTGGGTAGTTATTTACTTTTGTAATTAAAACCCCCATTCTCCTCTTTCATTCAGAAGAGAGAAAAAATATATAGAAGAGAGAATTCCAGCCGGAGAATTCCAGCCACTTTGTTTTAGGGAGAGAATTGCAAATTGTGGAGCTCTTGTTTGGAAGGAGATTGTTAGGAGCGTTAGGAATTGAGGAGAATAATGCTTTTGGAGATCCTTGTGCAAAGAGTTCATCATTTGGGTGGGCGTTCCTTAGCTTTATAATTTGTTCTTGTTAGAATGGCATGCTAGATAATCTATATAAATTGAGTATTCATGCTATGATTATGTGTTGATTGTTGTTAGATTATGTATTGTTAGTTAATTGTGTGAAAATTTGATATGGCTAACTTAGAAACATTTTTATGGTTGCTATCTGAGTTTTAGTCTCACTTAAATAATCATTTCTTTTTTATCTAGATGGAATATAAATCTAAAATTTTTATAGGAGTATCCCGTATATTTTAAGAACATCACCTAAAATTTTCATAATATTTGGATGTCGTTTACTATTTTAATAAAATCTAAACTTAGGACTGGTTGGCAATTGGCTAGTGGCTGAAAATTTGTATCCATTTCGGATTTTAATCATTTTGGCATCTTAGATTCATTGTTTTTAGAATGGTCAAAACTAAGATGTTGAAGTAGAATTTTTAACCTTTCTTTCGAGTCTAAGAAATCAATTTCCATAAAGAATACAATTTATAATGAATTTTACAAGATTGAACAAATAGCAACCTGTATAATATTTCGAACCCGACTGTGAATTTTGAAGAATTCAGGGTTATAGACACAATATTTTGGAGAAACTTATAACTACAAAGTTATAGTAGACTTTTATACCTTTAATCTGGCCTAAAGAACACAAAGTTTCATAAAGCATGAATTTTCTGTGATTTTTACAAACAGGAAGAGCTGCAGTTGTTCGGGTTCTGAACCTACTGATTTGCAAATTGATTTTGACGAATTATTTGTGGTTATATTTAGATGATGTTAACTACAATGTTGTACTAAGATCATTCATGTTTCATACAAAACTAGGAAATCTATTTTCCGATAAGTATCTTAATTTATATGATTTTTACAAGACCATTGAGTTGTTGTCTAAAGATAGTTGACAATTCAAATAGTGAATTCAAGATATATATATATATATATATATATATATATATATATATATATATATATATATATATATATATATCTTGAAAAGAAGTTGATAGAGAAATAGGTTTTGTGTATTGGTTAGTGCATGTGGCTTATGACCTTTGAGATTGTAGGTTTGAGTCAGTGTTGGTGAGCTCGAATTTGGTTGTAGTTACTGCTGAGTATATTGAAAATATAAATTGATTTTTGGGGAAATATTTTGGTGGTATTTTTTACAAATAACTTTGGATTAATTTCCCCACTTAGATAAAGGATTAAACACATTTGGTGCTTGAATTTGAAGAATTTGAATAAAGATGATTTTAAAGGATATTAATATTTTGGTGAATTAAGATTTGATGGAAATTAGTAAAAATGTTTTGGATTTCATTCCATGTTTGAATAAACGATTTTAGTACAGATTTTGGAAAGTTGAATTGAAATATTAGAACAAGATGATTTCGATTGAATTGAGACTGTTAAAGTGTTGTTAAAACAATTTCGAGAATTTTATCTAGTTATTTGAGGATGACTAGTTGAATGAAATTTATATTGATTAAGAAATGTGATTTAATTATTTTGAATGATAACTAGTTGGATGTAATGAATAAGAGAATGAATTGAGCATATGATTGAATGAAAAGAATTATGAAAGAGGTTATGAATGGCCTGGAAAGATTGTGAATATTTTGGAATGTGTGGATTCTAGAGGTTGAGTGAGACCCAGAATACCGGCAGAGTGATAATTAAATAAAATTTGAGAATTTTCTAGTGTGGGCTAATGTTCTAGTGTGTTTATTTAAGTCCAGTAGGAGGGTAAGCTAGCTCTAGATGAAATTATTTATGTTTGAACTTAAGGACAGACATTAGAAAAGAAGATGCGATGAGATATAGGGCATATGTAAGTGGTGCGGTTCTATATAGTCGAGCAGTGTACTCCGGGATTATAGATTCAGTCGGGCGGTGTATACCGGAACAGTAATTGCCATGCATCTAGTCGAGCGGTGTACTCCGGGACTGTGATTGCTATACAGAGCGAGACGAGCCTTAATTAAATTCGGGATTATGAATAATCGGGCGGTGTACTCTAGGATCATGAATAGTAGGGTGGATAGGAGGCGGATCTCTAATATATTACGGGCTAGAGCGGCACTTGTGCGATGTCTACACGAGGTGAATTCTGTATAGTCGAGTGGTGTACTCCGGAACTGGAATTCATACTCGTGGGATGTCTGAACCTTATTTTTGTTACCATAGTAGGATTTCATAACGAGGAACTGAACCCTATAATGAGTACATTAAAGGCTTGCCCTCGGACCATGTAGTAAGGGATGCATAGAATCCGAACAAGTGTGCATTAGTGTGCATTGTGTGCATTTGTTGCTTTCTCGGATACTTGTTTATGCCAATGTTTTATGCATTTTGATTTCTATTTCATGGCATACACTTAAATGCTTAGATTAGATTCACTTTCTGTTTTAATTTATCTTTACCATTATTGCTTTTGTTTTGTGCATCAAGTTTGTGATTGTTAAATTTGAGGATCGCTCTATTATAGCATTGTGTCAGTTGTAGTAACTGACGTGCCCACAGTTTCCTAGTTGCAGGATTGGTTTTAGCATGAACTTGAAGTCACTATGAGGAATGTCACAAGATTGAAGAGTTTTCGCTATCATCTGTTGTATTGCACTTGTTTATTTTCGTTGTGCAATTGTAAAGAATGATGTTGTAAATGAAAAGTTTTAAATTCCTGGTAATTTTGTATGAAATTAAAGTAAAGATCATGTTTGTGCTATGAATTACCAGTGTTTTGAATTCAGGGTGTTACAGCATATTTCTACATGCTTACTCCACTTCATCACGAATTTTGGAGCGGTTCATTGAAGTCTAGGAGCAATCAATCGATTTCGGCAACCATTGGGTGTGCGTTCCTTGATTTCTAATTTGTTCTAGTTAGAATTTGCATGCTAGATAACATATATATGTGTGGGTGTTGCTTGACTTTCTAATTTGTTCTTGTTAGAATTGCACGCTAGATAAATATATATGTGTGGGCATTCCGTAAATTTTCTAATTTGTTCTTGTTAGAATTGCATGCTAGCTGATCTATATAAATTGAGTATTCAAGCTAAGATAATTTGTTGATTGTTGTTAGATTATGTGTTGTTAGTTAATTGTGTGAAAGTATGATAAGATTCACTTAGAAACGTTTTTTATAGTTGTTGTCCTGAGTTTTAGTATTACTTCAAAAAATTATTTCTTTTTACCTTGATGGAATCTGAAACTAAAATTTTTATATGAGTATCCCATATATGTCAAGAACATCACCTAATGATTTCATAATTTTTGGATGTCTTTTGTTATTTTAATAAAATCTGAACTTAGGACTAGTTAATAGTTTTATCTAGTTTCTGAAAATTTGTATACCTTTCAGTTTTGATCATTTCAGCATCTTATATGCAGTTTTTTTTAGGAAAATCAAAACTAAGAATTTGAATTAGACTCGTTAACATTTCTTTAGAGTATAAGAAATGAATTTTCCACAAAGAATGGAATTTATAAGTAATTTTACAAGAATGAACATGTGGCAGTACTTTAACAGGAGTTGATTTTGTTTAACAATTTGACCCAACTGTAGATTTCGAAGAATTCAGGTATATAGACACAATATTTTGGAGAAACTTATAATTACAAAGTTATAGTAGACTTGTATAGATTTAATTTGAGCTGAAGAAAACAAAGTTTCATGAAGCATATTTTTTTTGTGATTTATTACAAGTAGCAAGAGCTGCAGTTTTCGGATTCTGAACCTATTGATTTAAAAATGGATTTTGACGAATAAATTGAGGATGAATTTAGATGACCTTAACTAAAAAGTTTTAGTAGACTCATTTATGTTTCATATTAAACTAAGAAATCTATTTTTGGAGTTGTACTCGAATTTGTATGATTTTTTGCAAGAGCATTGATTTTCTGTCCAATGATAGCTGAACATTCAAATAATGGATTCAATATATGTTGTTACCTTGAAAAGAAGTTGACATAGAAATAGGCTTGGGGTATTGGTTAGAGCATGTTGCTTAGGACCTTTGACATTGCAGGTTTAGGTCATGGTGAGCTTGGATTGAGTTTTATTTACTGTTTTTGAGTATTTGGAAATATAAATTGATTTTTGGAAAATATTTTGATGGTAATTTGTACAAACATTTTTGGATTAATTTCTCCACTTAGATAAAGGATTAAAAACATATTTAGTGGCCGGATTTGAAGAATTTGAAAAGAGATGGTTTTAAAGGATATTAGTATTTTGTAGAATTATTATCTTAATTGAAGTTGGTAGAGATGTTTTGGATTAACTTCCATATTAGAATGAATGATTCGGTACACATTTGTTGATTTGAACTGAATTACTAGAACATAGATGATGTTGTTTGAATTGAGGCGTTTGAAGTCCTATTATAATAGTTTGGAGAAAAAACCTTTAGTTATTTGAGGATGACTAGTTGAATGGAATTTATAATGATTATAAATGAGGTTATGAATAACCTATAAAGTTTATGAACTATAGAATGTGTGGATTCCAGAGGCTGAGTCAGATCCAGGGCGCCCGCAGGATTGATAATGGAAATGTGAGAAGTAGCCAGTGTGGGCTAGCATTCTTAGTGACTTTTTTAAGTCCGGTAGGGTAAACTAGCTCTAGGTATGACTCCTTCTTCAGAGTTTCGTGGCGAGAATCAATACTCGCAGTATGCCTAAATCTTGATCTTCAACATGGTTCTAGGTCTGCATAATGAGGGATTGAACCGTATAATGAGGAGTACGTTAAAGGCTTGCCCTCGTATATAAGTGATATGAGATGCATAGAATCCGAACACGTGTGCATTGTGTGCATTTGTTCCTTTCTTGGATACTTGTTTTATGCCACTGTTTTATGCATTTTGATTTCTGTTTCATAGCATACACTTATACACTTATATTAGAATCACATTTTGTTTTTATTTATCTTTTTCAATATTGCTTTTGTTTTGTGCATCAAGTTTTTTATTGTGAAAGTTGAGAATCGCTTGGTTATAACATTGCGTCAGTTGCATTCAACTAACGTGCCCGCAGTTCTCAAGTTTTGCAGGACTCGAATTAGCGAGCGGCATGGGCATGAGTTTGGTGTCGAGGGATGTTGCAAGATTGAAGATTTTGATAATATAAGTTGTATTTTATACATACGTTTCCGCTGCGTGTTGTAAAAAATGACATTGTAATGAATTTTTTAAAAATTCCTTGTATTTTTATACGAAATGAATTAAATATCCTGGTTGTGATTTGAATTACCTGTGTTTGGAATTCAGGGCGTTACAGAGTGGTATTACATCGAACTTCGATAAGTAGTATAAAATAATAAGGGAAACAAAATTATTGTGGACATTTGATGTGTGAGTGTCAGTTTTGAGTCATGAATGTTATAGTTATTGAACTTGCATTCATGACACACTCCTCGTATACATTGATGTGATATTGTATGCGAGCATGTTTTCTTTTGTGTCACGAGTGCTATGGTTGGTTTGAACCAGCATTTACGTAGATTAACATTTCTATTTTATTTTTCTTCGTGTATTTTCTTTATACTACTTTTCAACTTTGACGCTTAATTCTTTATAAAAAAAAACTTTTCTTTTACTATTAATTCACGTTCATAATTATTATCTTATCTACCTTCTTTAGTCTTAAACTTTTAATTTTTTCTTTCTTATTTTTCATTCTTAAACTTTTGTCCATATTTTTATGTACTTTAATGTATACTCAATTATTTTGCTATTATTTTAACATATTTTATTAAGTTTTCAATGACTACTTATTAAATTATTATTAAGACTATTATTTTCTTTTATTATTATTTCTATTATATTTTAAATTTTTATTTTTGTATATTTACATTCGTTTTACATATACTTTGATTTTATGATACTATATTTTTCATTATTTAATATTTTCCTGTTTATTTCAATATATTTTAACATTATTTATATATTTTTACTTATATAAATATAATATACCTCTACACATTATAAATTTTCTTTTATTACTATTTTTTTTTACAGCTTATATTCAATACCATTGTTATTAATTATTATTTACTACTTTCTTTGTTATAATTACTATTCACTATTAATAGCTGCTTATTAATTCTATTCTTTTATTTTATTGCTTTCTTTTTTTTTACTCTTCATTGTCTGTAGCTACTTATTAACTATATTGCTTTAATATTTTTATACCGTTACTTTTCTAATATACTATATTCACTTACTACTTATACTTATACTTTATTTCAAATTTTTTATTCTTACAGTGTTTACCATTTTATTACTACACATACTTTTTACTATTTACTATATATATTATATATATTTTAACATACTTAACCTACATACTAGTTTACACTTATTTAATTATTACATTACTGTATATTTTATAATATATAATTATGTATGTTTATTATGATAACTAACTAAACTACATATTCATTCTCTCATTCGCATTTGTAGTTAAGCTTATGTATTTATTTTATTTTTCTTCTTACTTTTGTAGATTATTTTCTTTTCTACTAATTTTAACTATTTATAATCAATATTTATAATCTCTAATTTTATTTTAATATTCCATCGTTGTCATTTTCTACATCATTTCCTACATCATTTCCTACTTTTACTATCCCACGCTTTCCTTTCTATTTTTGTATCATTATTCTATTCTTTTGTACTAGTTTATACTATTTTATAATGTTTTACAACTTAACCTATACTACTTCAACTTTATTATTTATAATACAGTTATATTTATTTACTTAACTACATCATTATTTATACTAACTTCTATGTGTATCCTATATGCGTTACTATTATTTTATTTTACTTTTCAACTTATATTATTACGATTTACTATTAACTAATTTTGCTATCTTAATATTATTATTTTGTATATATACATTATCTTTACATATGTTAGTATTTGGTATTTTTATACCATTTTATTTTATTTTATTTTTTATTGCTAACTTATCTTATATTTGGTTGCTACTCATATAATGTAACTTTTATTATTTACAGTTTTATTTACTTTTTATATTTCCTATATAATTAATACTATATATTTTTTTGCAATAATATATTATTACTTTTACTACTATTATACTTTCTCTTATCACTCCAATTGCTTATAACTTTCATATTATATTATTATTTGTTGTATCATATATTTATGCTTATTTACGTATATAATATTATATGCTAGTTTTCTTGCTATATTTGACCGCTTTGAAAAAAATGATAAATACTAATCACCTTTCTACATATATTGGGTTAAAGAGACCCTGGAGTAGGAGCTCGATGCTCAGGATGTGGGGTACGGTATGACCCTTACGCACGTCTAGATAAGATATCCAGGCATTAGTGTCGAGGGCATCGCTATTGAGGCGGAGGTGGAGGACCTGCAGCGAGTGGCCGAGGAGGATGCTGCGACTGCTAAGAAAGGGTCCATCATCTCCAAAGAGAAGGGTTCGGGTTTCTGGTGTTGTCCATGAATTTGCCATGTATTTTTTCTTTCTTGCTGACTGACCACCGCCCCTGTATTTTTATTTCTAAATAAAAAATTTTCTTTCATGTTATCCCCTTTGCTCGTGAGTATTGAGGAACTGAGGTTAGAATGTAGAGAGTGATGAATGCAAGAAGCTGCCATGTGCTTGCTCACGTCATCCTTTCTCGGGAATAAAGGTTACTGTTGACATTGGAAATTTAAGTGTTGACTTTTGACACATAATTAATGAGGTAGTTAGCAGAGTTGCCTATAAATTCTCATAGCCTCCCAGCCATTTATTCCAACAAGTGAATGTTTCCTTGATGAAGTTTTCGAAGACTGGTTTGAGTCCTCGAGTCTTTGACTTTGGAGGGCTCATAGTGCTGAGGCCTTGTCTTGGTTTTGCTCGACTCGGATTTTAAGATCAGTAATAGTTGCGACCGACCATTGAGGGATTCTTTCTTCCATACTTTCTTTTACCACTCCAATTGCTTATTACTTTCATATTATATTACTATTTCACATATTTTTATACTTATTTATGTATATAATATTATATGCTAGTTTTCCAGGTATACTTGACTGCTTTGAAAGAAATTTTTTTGATAAATACTAATAACCATTCTACATATATTTCATTTTAAATGGTACATATATAGTTATTACATGACTTTTACAAATGGATTTTTTATAATATTATTTTTTATATACATCATTATTTTCTATTATACTTGTCTTACATTGTTTATACTTTTTGTTAACTAAATGTAACACTCATATTTTTTTAGTTTTATATCTAACAGTATTCTCTTAAGGTGCTACTTTCTTTTTATCTATTAATATATAATCTTAGTTTACAGTTTTAATCATTCCATTCTTAACATTTTCTTTTAATTAAACTTCTCTTTTCTTTAATTTTTCAAATTTTTATTAGCTATTGCTAACTACTTTTCAATTATTATACTTTTCCAATTATTTATCACTTTGCTTTTTATTTCGATATTTTATTTCATTTTATACTATGTATTTCTTTATCATAATACTGCTCTTCGTATCATGGTTAATATTTAAGCTACTTAATATTTATTTACGCTCTTATTTGATTTATTTTAAATTTTTTCATACTGCATTGTAAATTGTCCATACTATTTCGATTATTCTGTTCTTTCCACTTACACTTCCTTTTCTTTCTCATTTATTTCCACAGTTCTATGTTTATTTTATTTTCGTCTTATTCTTTGTCATTCTACATCTTACTACGTTCATTATTTTGCTTACTATACTTATTTTTAATTTATCAATAGGCTTAGGTTAGCGACTCGGAATATGGGAACATTGATAGGAAAAGGCATAGAACTAGTACATACAATG